>CM066728.1:123956172-126781172 GCA_033961575.1 Aselliscus stoliczkanus
TGTAGAAGCTCTATAAGCAATGTAGGAACATGGTACATTGGGAAAAATAAAAAGGTACCCTTTCTTTTATGGTTTTATACAGTCTGTGTGATTTTAAAATTTCACTATAGGCAGTTAAGCAAATTATAAAAACACACATTACCTATATACTAAAAAGGAACAAAAATATGTCGCATAACTTAGGCTAATTGTGATGGAAATTGGCATTTCTGAGTTGCATGTAATTGCTTAAATATGGAGTTTTCATCTGTTCATGCTTCAGGTATGCTCTAAAGAAAACATTTCTTAAGCTCACAGTTATTCGCAGTATAACCTATGTGAATGGATTGGAAGATTCTGATTAGAAAGACAACAGAGATAATATTTACTAAAGACTTGCTACTTGTATGTTGGTGATTGTCTCATTTTTTGGGGAAGCTCCTATGTATGAAAACTTTCATGTTATTTTTTTTCCAAATCTTGATAAACCATTTCTATTTAAAACTTGTCCATGCCCTGATTCATTGAAAGAATCCTATCTAATAAGAAAATTACAGATAGGATACACACAGCTTCTAAACCTTTTGTTACCATGAAAGGAAGCTTCATTGTACCAACAGTGTATTATAAGACATACATGTATTGTATTTACACAAAATGTAAAACAAATGATAAAATTTATTTTTCCCCGTCATTATCAGACAGAGAAACATAAGCAGCAGAGTACCTGGTCTGTATAAAATATGACATTGATTCCACAAAGATTTTGCCAGTCTTTTTATGGTGACTTGTCTAAGCCATAGTATCTTCAAGTTGGAAGTGCGAGTTTGGGTTTGTGGTCCTTGCGGCCTTGCATTCCCGAAGCTCACACAGAATGGAATCAGACCTGGTGTATCCCGTTTCTCTTGGAAACTTTTCAGCTGTCTCTTTTCCCCCCACCATTCTTTTCCAAAGTGGATGCTGTCATGCTTCCAACCTACTCATACAGTCTGTTTGGATTTGATCCCCTTTAAATGGTGAGGTCAAGTTTGGTTCCGGAAACTTTTTATGACACCATATCCCATGGAACAGAATTTGTCAGTTCATTTGAATCTCATCCAAAGGATTTACTTATATAAGGGTCAAACTATCACATTTTAAAATGGCTCCACAACCTGGCCTTAAGAAAAGACTAACTTATAAGTGGCAGCATTTGCTGATTTTTTTCCCCATGCTCATGCCTGTTTTTTTTTTTTTTTTTAAGCTGAGTCATCCTGCCACCTGTTGGCAGCTCAATGGCAGCTCAGCTCGGACTGGGCATCGAACTGCTGTTGCTCAGAGCTCAGCTCACACTCTTTGAGTGAGCTCTTAATCAACTGAGCCACTTGGCTGGCTCTCCTCATGTCTGTTTTTGGTGGCCGAAACTGCCTGGGAAAGTAGATTTGATTCTATGTGTTAATTGAGTGAGAGATTGATAAGTATAGTTAGTGTTTGTAGACTGTGAGCCAGACACGGTGACAGGTAAAGAGGAGGCGAGGAGAAGTGAGTTCCGTCTTCCCTGAAGGACCTTACTGCCCAGTAGGCTACAACGGTAGTGCATGCCCATGGGGTCCTGATGGTTGGTAGAGCAATGGCATGGCCAGACAGTGGGGATGCCTCTGCAAACTAGGACCTTCAGGTAGCGATGCTATCATTTGTGCAGTTTCTCCTTCTTTATATTGTGAAGCCATAGAAATTAATAAAGTTAACAAGAGTGGTGCAGAGAAACCTAAGTGAAAGTCTTGGAGCTGCCCTTAAAAGAAGATTCCTTTTAGGTTTGTTTTAAATGTGTACTTTTCTAAGTCACTATTGATTCATGGATTTTTTTGATCTCTTGCTCAAAAACTCAGCCTCCATATTTCTTAGTAATTTGGCAGTCTGGGATTGTAGGTGGAAGTGAAATTTTCTCATCCTTGGATATAAACTCAATCTCATGCGACCTAAAACCTGGGAGGTGATTGTTTAGCATTAATAGCAGCAAAGCACTCTGCTGAGTCAGCTTTCTTCAAGTAGGGCCGTCTCCATGATTGTTACCAAATGTAGCCGTTACGAGGGACCACATTACAGATTTCTGGAAAGATTCAGTGATAGGTTGCAGATGTAGAATACATCTCAGATTAAACATCTGCTTCTTTGTATATGTTTAAAAGTGTCCTGTTCTGGATTGGCTGGTGTAAATGGTTTTCAGGTTATAGGCACATGGACGGGTAAAAAATCATCCTAAAAAATTACGTATCACTTGTAGCCTCTTATTTACCCCCTTGCTGTTACAAGTCAAATTTATCGGTTTACACTGATGTCAGGTTGCTGCCTTTTGAAGTGTTTGCTCGAAAAACAACAACAATCCATTTTGTGTGTAAGAGGTACTATCCTGACATATCTACAGAGGGTGCCAAAAATATGTCTACACATTTAAAACAATGAAAACTGTATTAAAATTGTAATACTCAATATATACCAATAACCAAAGATGAATCCAAGTCACGTTTGACTTCTGCAATTACAAGAGGTGCTGCTCAAAGTGGTTACAAGAGGTGCTCAAAGTGATTCCCATCAGCATCCAGACACGTCTGATTACCGCCAACTACTGCTTGACCAAAGTGTCCACTTGTATCCATTTTTTTGGCACCCCCGGTATATCCTGAGTCCTCCCTCCTTCCCCATTTCCAGAAAAAGGTGAATTTAAGAATGGGATGGGGTTGGACTGGCTTCTTAATGAAACTGTGTTTCCAAACTTCAAACATTTAGCCAAACTCAATTGAAAAATTGATACATTTTCTGATTTAAGTCTCTTTTAAGTGAAGATTTCTTCCTAATCTGGTCACTCCCGGGCTGTTACAGTTATATGGAAGGAACTCATTGAAAAGACAAATTTTTTTTGAGCTATTTCCGAAAGCACACCAAGCTGTACAGCTATGATGTGCTACTGCTGCTTACTAGAACGTCACTCCAGGAAACGGGAATCACGCAGCCCTTACTCACACATTCTTATTAGAAGTGTCCTCCTGGTTTTAGTCTGGCTCTGAAAAAGCCCCACTCAATTTTAGACATCTGTGAATCCTGTTGGATGCTCTGGTTTCTGGTGAGTGACCCAATGATTATAACCAAGTAGACTGTGGCTGCTTTAGAGAGCGGTAGCCTGAGCCTTAGCTTTAGCCTCCGTAACCAGTGTCTGCTGCTCCCTGGGGCTCACCTACAAGCCTGCAGTCATCAAGTCCTGCTCTGGTTCCTCCCAAATTGCTCCCTAGCCTGTCCGAGTCCGCTATTTCCCTATGCGTTCACACACTCAGCTTCTCCCCTGTGGACTCTTCCTAATAGCCTGCAACCCAATGACCTTTTAATCACTACCCTCCCGAAGGTGGCCAGAGATGTCTTTCTAGAACTAAGTCAAATCATGTCATCAACCATTTCTCTTGAGTCAAAACTCTTGATGGTTCTCTGGTGCCTTCAAGATCTACCCCAAGTTTCTTGGATTTAAGGCCCAGCACAATCTGACCTTGACCCAACCTCCAGCCTGGTTTCCTATCATTTCCCTTTATAGCCAAACGCAGAACACCTCACCATGTCCCAGCATGCTTTGCTCTTTCCCACCTCTGTATTTTGTCCATGTTGTCTTTTTTTTTTAGAAAGGGAGCCTGGGAATGTTGTTTTTGAAGATTTTATTGGGGAATTGGGGGAGGGGAACAGACAAGTTGCTGTGTTTTTTTGTGTTTTTTTTTTGTTCAGTCTAGTTGTGGAGGGCATTGCTTCACTGGCCCATGTTGGTATCATCATTGCGCTCTTTCCGGATGAGGCAAATTGGTTGCCGGCCTCTGGATGGTTGCTCACAGTGGCTCTTGGCAGCTCACACTGGCTGCCAGCTGCTCATGCTGGCTGCCGGCCACTCACTGTAGCTTATGGCAGCCCACTGCAGCAGGGGCTGCAGCTTACACCATCGCCAGGGCTTGTGCAGTCCAGCTCCAGGTGGAGCTGTTGTTAGCTGTAGAGGGCAATGTCACTGGCCCTCATATGTGGCATCCCAAGCCAACTCTTTTTTTTTTTTTTTAGCTGAGCCATCCTGCCACCTGTTGGCAGCTCAGCGGCAGCTCAGCTTGGGCTGGACATCGAACTGCTATTGCTCAGAGCTCAGCTCGCACTCTTGGGCGAGTTCTTAACCAACGCGCTACTCGGCCGGCCCTGTCCATGTTGTCTTTATGGTTGAAATGCTTCCTCATCACCCCTCCCCGCACCCCCAAGCATACTTTGGTTCAGTTCAACATTCAATGCCCTGCTTGTGTCACTTCTCTGTGAAACCTGCCCTGACTGAATTAGTCACCCTGTCCTCAGCACTTGGAGAGCACTTGGAACCTTGACTCATTACATTGTTTTATTTGCTTGTTAATCTGTGAACTCTTCAAGTATAGGAATGAGCGTAGTCAGTGTCAGCGGCTCTCGCAGCCAGGATAAGTGAGGGGCCAGTGGATGATTGTGAATATGAAGTGTGTGATACACAGACGTGATGCTCAAGGAGTTCAGGTTCCGGAAAGGCGCGTTCAGAGGCACGGCAGTGGCGCCTAAGAGCATGGGCTTCGGAGCCAGGCGGCTGGGGTTTGAATCCAAGCCCTGTCGTTAACTGGGCTTTACCTCCTTGAGATTTCATTTCCTCACCTATAAACTAGAGATAATCATAGTAAAGTCCTCATCGGATTGTTGTGAGGATTAAGTGATTTGAAACATGCAGGGCGCTCAGAGTAATACCTGGCATCTAATCATAACCAATAATGACACAGTGTCTGCTGTTTTGAGGCATAGATTTAAGGTAGCAGGGTGACCTGGCCTTGGCGCTTTTGTTTTGTCAGGTGTTAAGGCTGTGTGTGATTTCCTTTACCTCTAGAATTTCAGACTGATACTACAAAGAATTCTGGAAACCTTTTCTTTCTAAGCCTACAGTATTCCAGAGCAAAATTTAGAGAAGTCGCAAAGGTAAGAGAGAGTACTTTGTCAAGGAAAGATGAAAAGAGAATCAGAAACAGTTCTTGAGTATTTATGTTCTAAAATGTATGGAAAATATGAAACTCTAAATGGCGATGAAGAGGGTTTCAAATAACTAATTATTTTAAATTTATTTCAGTTGTGAAGTCTGTATATTGAGACTTTCCATATTCAAAACCTCAGAAAAGTAGTCATGGGTCCCACTGTCCTTGTATATTAGCCCTTTTGGTTGCATATAGTACTTTGTATTATTAGGTTAGCTTTCATTTTTAAAATCCCCTTATGCAATAGAGTTAAGATTCCTCTGGCTGCCATAATTTGAAACTGTCTAATTTTGGTCAGCTGCAGATTTCAAATGTGATATACTACAAGTCCAGGCTGTGGATTAGTCTATGTGTGTGCACGTGTGAATAGAGCAGGTGGGGATGGTGGGTGGAAATGAAAAGGTATTTATGAAAGAATTAAGATGGTTTTTTAAAGAAAATTGAGCTTTATCCATGATCGTTTACTTATATATCAACCTTGTGAAACATGTAATACAATATTGTTTCACATTGCTCTTATCCCTAGAATATTCTTTTCTAGCCTGCTTGTCTATTTATACTGACTCATCTCTCACAAGTGAGCTCAGTGTTTGCCACCTCTGAGGAGTCTTTCCCTCCCTCTGGATAGGCCTGGCATTACCTTTCTTTCTCCGTGACCATACTTCCTCCAGAAAACCAAAAACCCTTCATTGCACATACTTGGTTATGGATCACTTCCTCCCCTCAGGCAGGGAGTCAGGGAGCTTGTCTGCTTCATGTCCACATCAATACAGGGCCTGGTACTGCACCTGGATATTATTAATCGTGGGCTAAATATTTGCTATATAATAATAAATGTCTGAACAGTATTCGCACTGTTATCTGGGGCTCATAATTTGAATGAGGCAGGACAGACTAAAACATACTTTTATGAAATCCCATCTTATCTAGCACAGGCTTAACCAGAGTCATTTGCGATTCTTGTATTTGCATGTCTTTCAAACATGGTGCCTCTTTAAGCAACACCTAGTTTTAGAAGTGTAAACTGGAAATTGTTGAGATCAGTATTTTTATCAAAAAACTCTTCTAGCCTGCCAGATTCTGGAGATCTAAACTCTGGGAAAATTAAGAAGTATTTCTGAATTTTTCAAATGTGTCTGTTACAGTAAACAGATTTAATGGCAGCTAAAGTACTTTCATTATTCACGTCTCGCTTATTTCTTAACAAATATCATCCCCCTCAAAAAAATTTTAAGTGCTTTTTTGTTTGGCCCAAAGAAAAGTAGAAGACAAGTACTCCCACGTTCTATGAGATTGGGCTTTGGAAATGTCACTTTGGGCAAAGGCTTCACTCTTTCAGCCTCAGTTTTTTCATCTGTAAAACAAGGAAGTGATAGTAGTAGAATTGCGGGAGAAGTGACATGATGCATACACAATACCTGAATTAGTGTAAATAAATGTTTTTGACAGCATGAGGAAAGAGAGGCTCCTGCTGCTTCCGTGTAATTGATGATGTCTGGTATTGCATTAAGTCATAGAATGTAGATAAGTCCTTAATGTGGATAAAGAGCCTGGAGTCAGGTGATAAAAACTAACTCTTCTAACACCACCCCCCAATTTCCCATCACAAAGCAGATGAAATAGCTATGTGTTTTTTGAATACCCTCCAGACCAGCCAGGGTTTTTCCTCTCTCTAAGTCCCTGATGACCATATAGCATCCAATCCTGGACACTTTTGAGAGTGGAGGGGGCACCATGATTCCACAGAGATAGGAGTGTAACCCGGACTGCTTGGCAAGCTGGCATGTGGGTTACCCTAACCTAAGATTCTTTGACGCAGCAACACACATTTTTATTCCACACTGCTGCAGTTGGAAAGTTGGCTGGGAAGAGCGCTTTAGCTTCCTCCAGCATGGACGGCTACCGCTGCGAAGGTTTAGCTCTGAGTGCTTGTAACTGCGGAGACGGGATCCTTGATCGTACAGGGTCAGAGGAGAGCCTCTGTTTGAATGCCTCATGTGCAGCCAGCAGAGCAGCCAGCGGAGGATTGTGGGAACAGCCCGAGCCCTGGGGATGGACGCACTTGGGTTTGAATCTCAGCTAGTCCTCTTGCTGCCTGTTTCCTGTTAGGCAAGTTACCGCACGCTTCTACCTGCAGCTAACTTTACTCAGCTTTCGAGGCTCACTTCATGTATAACAAGGTGATAATATCTACATAAGGTTACTGATAGGATCCTTGAGCATATGTGAAAATTCTAGCCCAGGATACATATTAGCTGCTTGGTCAGTCCCCTTCCACTTGTCACTTAACCCTCTCCAGAGAGCAGGTGACCATCAGTATGTGAGGTACCAAATAAAGGCTGAATCAAAAGAAACTTACAGAAGTCAATTAGATTCTTTAAATTCTTAGATACTTTAAACATAATTCTTATGTTACTGGGCAGAAATGGTAAACCTTTGACAGAAATATCTGATATCACATTTACACAAACTTTAGTTTTCTCTATTCCTTTCATTTTTTTCTATCAAGCATGAATACTGATTCTCTCATAAATCCAAGTCTCCTTTGCCCCCTGTGGTCTCACTGCTTCCTCTCAGGATTAGACAAGAAGACACGCAGACTGTTAGCACAGTGTGTGGAAATAGTAAGTGCTCAGTTAATGCTGTTTTTACCCCGTCTAAGTCCCCAGACTATCATGTCAGTTTTGAGCATCATCATTCACTGGATGCTTCCTCTGTGCTAGGGAGGTACTCGGCTCCACGCTGGCAATGGATATAACCCCCACCTTCCTTAACTCAGTCTAGTGGGGAAGACAGACCTGTAAATATATATTTCATCAATTCCAAGGTGCACATTTAAAAAAATATTTTAACATCTCTGAAATTGGGATGCATCTTACATTTGATGGTGTATCATTTCATTTGCAGAATTTTTTTTTTCCTAGTGGTACTGAAAATTAAGTCTTATAATGAATAGCTTTTTTAGATGCAATGATATACAGCAGATTACTGCAATAAAAAGTCTTGATTTCTCTGTATCTAGGAAAATGAACTTTGGGAGCTCAGAAGAAGCACCAGGTCCTGAAGAGAGATTTAAGCTACTCCCATTTAACACATTTTTTGCGGGAAACGAGTAAACTCGTCATATAGCTTTTTATGCCCGCTTACAAAGTGTTAAATTCGTAACATTTCCTTTCTTCTCTTTAACCCCAATCCCTCTCCCTTTTGCCAGGATTATTATTAAGGCTCCTATGTGAGGTTCCTCTTCCTTCTTGGAGGCCAGACATGCACCCAGTTCTGTGTCTTTTCCCTCCTGTGGACATTTAGGGTCCTGAGATGTGGTCAATCTGATGTCAGGATTGGCATGGGACTCAGGAGAAGTGAGGAGTGGACCGAGAATTGCTTGTGAGTCCTCATGGGATCTGGAGACGTGCGGGCAGACGGAGGGATTAGCAAGTGACAAGCAAGTGAGATGTAAAAGGGTTCAAACCTTCCTAGTGACTTCTGATACACTAGAATACAGCCCGGGCTCTTTAACCTACCCTGTAGGGTCCCACATGATTTGGCCCCATCAACCTGTCCAACGTCATCTTGGGCCATTCTCTCCCTCACCTCCTCTGCTCCAACAGGCCAGGCTTTCTTTAGTTTTTTCAGCGTGCCAAGGGATCTTGTTCTGTGGCCCTTGCTCATGCTGTTACTTTTTTGGGAGCTTTTTCTCCCTTTTGCTCTTCCAGTTTTTGACTGGTGAATGCTTACTGATTCCTAGTCTCAGCTCAAAATGTCACCTCCTAGGATGTCTTGCCCGACCATACCATCTGAATTCAGGCCTTTCATTTTGTCTTATAGCACTTTTTTTTTTTTTCCCTTCACAGCTTCTGTCAATTCAGATTGTGTATTAGGGTATTCATTCGCATAGCATCTGTCTTTCCAACTGGATTGCAAGCTTCATGCAGACAGGGCCTGTGGTACATCGTCTGGTTCTAAATATGTTATCTTGCTTAAGGAAATACATGCTTTTTCTTTCTAAGGTGACTTTGAACTTTGCCTGATCAGGGGCTCATTTGTCCTTGTTCGTGTTTATTAACACTTGGGAAGGTTTTAAGGAATCGGGAGCTTTTCACATTTATTTTGAAATTCAACAACTACAGTAAATACTTGAATCTAAATCACACATCTGTCCCCCTGCAAGTATGGGTGTGCTCTGAGAGTCTTTCTCATTCGGATAGGGTGAAAGGGATTATTAGCAAGCAGCAGCATAGCCGGAACTAGGCGGTGCGTCTGGATTGTTCACATGTTGAGCTGGGAGTACCTGTGGGACACGAGGTAGAAATGTCCAAGAGGCAGCTGGAAGCAGAGGCCTGACTCCAGATATAGCTTAGAAGTGAAGATTTGAATTTGTGCCATTTACATAGTGATGATAATTGAAATTAAAAGTATAGGTCGACTATTAATAGGAGAGGATGCAGAGAGGGAGAAGGAAGACAAAATCCTGGGAAACACATCTGAGGAAAAGGAGTTGAAAGAAGGGCCCCAAGTGAATAGTGAGAGAGGCAGAAAGAGAGCCTTCTGTGTTCTCCGCCCCATGGGGCATCCAGCCTGGAACACGTGTGGGAGTGGGTGGGGATGAAGCACTAGAAAAGCCTTCCCCCTCTCTTTATATTATTGTTTAAAATACTAGAAACAAAATAACTCTCCAAGTGAAGAGCTTTGAGTAACCCAGGGAGCATGAGTCCATTAGCTGGTAAGAAAACCCCTGGACCTCCCACACAACAGTTGTGAATTCTGAGTGGTGCAAATATGTTTTATTTTCAATTCTTTTTTTTTTTAATTTTAAATAATTTTCAAAAAAAAAAAAGCGAGCGCATTTGTATGCAGTAGACATCTGGCCATTTATCAGGCATCACATGTGAATTGCTGGCTCACTGAAGAACCAACATGGCTGGCATTTAACCTTTCAGACTCATCTAACTGAGTTTTGGGGTGTCGGTGAGATTGTGTATGTTGTGCGCCCATGCTCCCTGACACTGGAAATCAGCGTTTGGCAAACTACCGCCAGCTGGCCCAAGCCTGCCTGTGGCGAGTTGGTGTGTAACCTTTGAGCTAAGATGGTTTTTACCTTTTTGAAGAGCTATGAAAAGAAAACCAAACCAACAACAACAAAAAACCCCAGAAGAATCTCTTACAGAGGCCCTAAGTGGCCCACAAAGCCTAAAATATTTACTGTCTGGCCCTTGAGAGAAAAAGTTTGCTGACTCCTTCTATAAATTTGTAAGTTGTACATGAAATGAACCAAAAATGTCATAGGAAAACCTCAAATTGGTGACTGCAGTTCCTGACTGTCTTGCATGGCTTAAGGCTTTTCTGTTAAATAGTGACTGAGCTGGACACATTTTTGTTGGTGATATGTGAACTTGATTGATGGAAACTGCCTCGTGTGACTTGACAGCGTGGTCAGAGGATGAAGCCCTCTGCAATGCCTGGTGCCTCATAGAACAGCGCTGGGAAATGTTTACAGCTGTTCTAGTACCACTGTGTGTTTAGTTTTTCCAGGCAGCCTCAGGTAAACACCAGCATCTACGTGTTGGAGCAAGATATGTAAAGTAAAATAAAACATTTATGTGGAATTGAATTATTTTCTTTGTTTGCATTTTGCTGGCCCTCTGAAGAGACATTTTTCTAGTTGTGAAAGAGCAAAACCCTTGAGTATTAGATTTTAGAAAACTGAATTGTATAATTTTTTTTTTCAATAGTGTTTCATATCACCTGTCTTCTGTCTTTGTAATGAGATGTCATCGATCTGTTCTGAGTATAAATTTCCTCAGTTCTCGAATCCTCCTGATATCATCCTATCAGCATCTGCAAGTTGCAGGAAGTACAAGTTGATCTGAACTAGTTCCGTAATTGGAGATGACTGCTTAGTGAGGCCCTGTCTAATCAATTGCTAAATAATTCTCTCTCAAAAGCGGATTTGATATTTACATTTTGATTTTCATATTCCGCTCACAGTGTTTGTTGACGGCAGCTGACATCCCCTGCCGCTGGATAAATAAAGCCCATTATTTCCTTTTCAACGTTTTAAGCGATTGCTCTCATACAAGAGCTAAGAAGCAGAAGGTTAGGCGTATTATCAAACCACGATCCTGTCTATCCAAAGAGGCCAGGAACCTTCATTAATATGCCTTGTTAACTGATGATTTCAGCTTCATACTGGTAGCGCTAGAATAATTTGTATAAACCAAGCAGTACAGATTCCTTATTTTAGCACTAAGACTTACAAAGGCTTCTCTTAGCAGCCTTTAATTTTGTACTTATGTATGTGACATAGCCTGTGGCTGTGATAGCTGCAGTGAATCTCCAGTTGTTTGGGGATGAAAGGAGGAGGCAGCTGGAAACTCGGTAGCTACATCTAGCTGTCTACCTAGAGAAGGCCTTGATTTCAAGTTTATCTAAACAAGCTCGACTAATCCCAACTATCTGGGGGGATCCACTGTCAAAACAAGCAGCGTGGCCCTGAGGCAAACACAGCTATACAGAAATGAAGGCTGGGGCTTCCAATACTCTGATGACTGCATACTGGAGGCTTTTTTTTTCCCTCCTGAAAGAGGGTAAGAGAGGTAGCATTTGCATAATGCCTTTTCATTGGAAACTTTTGGAAAGCTGACAGACCTCCAGCTTATAGATCTGTAGTCACAATACAGAGTCTATAGGAGAATCCTTGAATGACCTAACCATATTGAAAGAAAATATAAAAGCGTCCAAGTATAGCCAAGTGAGAGAGGAAAAGAGGCTGATGCATTGTCTAACATCTGCTGTACTTCTCGTTAGTTTTGTTCTTTGCTATTCTGTGTGGACTTTGGAGCAGCCTAAGACAGCCTAACGTGAATCCTATAATCTTCCTTCTGAATATTTATGTAGTGTGCCAGCTTCTAAGCTGTCCTTTGCGTTTTCCTACTTCCCCCTCATTTTCATGCTCTCAAATGAGGCCAACATTTCAAAAGCTAAATAAATGTTTGTGAATGTTTATAAAAGATTTGCATAAATTTGTCCTTGTCTGACAAAGATCACTTTTTTCTTATGCCAGTTCTGAAAAAAAAAATTTTTTTAAGGTTTTGGTGCTTGTCTTGACAACAAAGTCCTGCATCGCAGAACAATGATTGCTGATTAAGTGGGTCTACAATTGTGACTGAATAGGCTTTCAAGATACTGGGTGAAAAGGCCTATCATCTGAAGGCTGAATTATAGAATTTAGAAAATGTTATCAGAAGGACACATTGAAATCTATTTTTTGATACCATATCATTAGGTAAGACAAAGAGTTCTTACAGGTTAAAAGTATAACCACCTACGGTTTAAAAAAATTTCTCCTGAATAAATTTTAATAATTAGAATATTTCAGTAGCTCAGACTATCACTTTTCTTTCCTGTGGTTGAACATATTTTAAAGTAATTTTTTATACCTTTAGGCACCTTTTGGAAGCTGTGGCTCTACTAGTTGAATGAATTAATGTAGTTACTGGGTGGTGATCAGAGGGAATATACCAGGCAGTTCTTTAAGACATCTGAATGCACAATCATACCTTGAGAAAATATAAACTACATGAAATATGTGTTAGAGCTTAATTATATCATTCACACAGACACACACACACACACCACACACACACACACCCACACCCACACACACACCCCGTACACTTACTGCCGATGTGTTTGCTGAATTCATTTATCTTTTAAAATTAGAATGGATTTTTGTGGTGTGGCAGGGGATGTTGTGGGTAGAGGTGCTAATTTAGTTCAGAGATAGTTGAAGATTGGCAGGCGGGAGAGGTAACAGCCAGTTCTGTTAGTCCTTTGGTTGTATTGGTTTAGAGGTTTAAGTTGTCATTAAGGCACAAACTAGAGCCACTTCTCTGACACAGTTTTTATCACATCTGCTAGGCTTGTGTCCCAAGAGGAGACGTGGAGAGCAGTGAATTCAACATGGGCCCATTATCGACTGCTTTTTCGTGTGTTGTAAAAGGAGTGAGACCTCAGGGAGGCTTGGAGCCTCCCCCCGTGTAATGTCCAAGTCAGATTTGAAGGACTGGTGGCAGGAAAGCTTTGGCCTTGGGGTGTGAATTCTGGGAAATAGAGGCACAATTAAGTTTAAAAAATTCAAGGACTTTGAGCTTGGTAATGAAAGATTTTTTTTCTAGACTAATGTGAGCAGAAAAGTTGCCCATCTGTGCACATTTTTGTGTGCATTTAAAATATTTAAAAGCTGACAGCTTTTAATGTGCTTACAAAATACTATTTCTATCAGTGCTCTTTTTTTTTTTTTTCTTAAATACTGTCTTCCTGAGGGCAAGTTGCTTCTTCAGTGAAACCATGTTTGCAGTTTTACTGCTGGGACCCATTCCTTTGGTATGTGCTGACTTGTGTCTCCCCCCTCCCCTCCTCCGTTTCCCCCCACTTCTCTTTCTTTTAACTATATTGATAACATAAATGTGTAGATAATAGGATTTAAAATGTTTAAGGAGATGAACAAGGCAAAGTATTTTAGAGTAATAATATTAAGTCCAAGGAATTCTGTTCCTGATGCCATCGAATGCTAATTGTAAGAGATTCTAATCAAGTCGTGTTCATTTTGGAAGAATTTGAAACAAGTGTCAAGAAGTTTATTGATGTTTAACACTGACCTTATAAGTATAGCTCTCTCATTTTCAACCTCTCTGCTGTAAGGTTTCAAGTTAATAAAATGAAATCTTAGAATAGAGGATTTTATATAATATTTAATTTGGGAACAACTTTGTTTTAAGTAAATTTTGAAAGACAGGGAAGGATACAAAAAGGTAAAATGACTTTGGTAAATGAAAAAAAATTTAAATAAGATCCAGTATTTTTACTTTGTACTTAAAAGGTCTTGAAGATTTACACTTAAAATTAGTTCTAGAGGTGGTTTTGTGCTTTGTAAGCATTCTACCTGTGAACTTAATGTACTTGATGATTTAGGCATAAAATTTATATGACACATTATAGAATATGAAGAATTTATATTTCATCATAATTTTATTGTTGAATCACAACATTGCGCATATTGGGTACTATACAAATTAGCATAATTATAACATCTGCATGATTCGAAATGAACTGAAGTTTATAAAAAGTAACCTGGGAGTAAATATTGAAATATACCAAAGAAAGGAAGCAGCCTCTGTAGCGTTAGAGCAGCGCTGTTAGAAGTTTGACCCTGCTTTTATGTTCCGGTGTTGAAAGGCCTTTTTGTAAAATCCCTTATTCAAAGCTTTTCCCACTGAAGAAAAAAAGTTTGGTTGTAACTATAGTATGGATCTTGTATTTAATTTGACATTTATAGGGTAGGAGAAAAATTATATTTCCTGTTTTCATATATAGGAAATTTCTGATCAACATTCTTAAACTTGGTGCTAATTACGCTTTAAGACCTTCTTAGCATTCTGTTTAATCAGAAGCCTTAAAACCTCTGGTAGCTTTTACTTGGAGTCCCTGATTTTAACTTGAAATGGCTTCAAGTCAAAATTTTGTTAGCTTTTTGTATGTTTGGATTTTGCGTGTGTTCTGTTTTTAACTTTCAACTTGAGTTTTAAGATCATCAATCAAAGGCCTTTCTTTCAAGTCAATTGCACTGATCTCAATTGCAGGACTTCGAGGGTCAGCATTTCCCTCGTGCTATTAAAAAAAAAAAATGTTTAAGCATAGAAACAGGGTGTTTTAGGAATTTGAGCTCCACTGATCTTTTCATCACACATCTATCTACATTTTGAAATGAACAAATAAATAGGGTGGAGGAAATTCAGGAAATGTTCCACCGCCTCCTGCCTCTCCCTTCTTCACTCTTCGTTTTGGACAAAGGTAAATTATCGGCTGCTGTACTAGCTTTCCACAAGCTGCAAAGAGGCTGATTGTAGCTTTACGTATTTTCAAACACATTCATTTATTCAAGCTATCTCTTTATTTAAATATTTTCCTGCACACATTTTCTTTTTCCTCTTGAACTATTGAGAACAAGCCTCATCCCCCCACATTCTGTAACCCCTGTGGACACTATAATCAGCCTGTGTTTGTCTTTCAGATGACTTGTGTTTGTGGGGTGCAGATCTCTGTGCCTGTCAGTTGTTGTCATCTGCCCAACACAACTAATTTTTGTTTATGGATTTCAATGAAGCAATGAAAAAAAAGTGTTTGACATCTGAACTGATGACTGTTGCAGGGTCTCTTACACCCTCTCCACCCTCCACCCCAAATTCAGGGTGAACTGGGGCAGCCTTCTTATTACTGATAATCCCAGTGAACTCTATTGAGTTTAAATCTTCGAAGTTTGGCTTCCAGGTAGGATTCTGTGATGAATAACATTATCAAATTTTAAAGCTTTACTGGGTTTTGAAGAGAATGGCTCTGTGTCAGCATAATACTGTCTTACTTTCTCCAGATTGGAGTACATTCCTTTGATGGGCCTTCTGACTGGATGAGATTTTTAAATTGGGGGAAATGAATCCAGAAAAGAGGAAGATGAGTCTTGAGATCATTTCTGATTGCCACTTGCAAGGGAGGCCAGTGTTAGGTTTGTTGATTTCATACTTCGATTCCATCTGAGGCTTAGGATTTCCTTGTGGGCAGAGCCCTGTAGATGTTGCTACTTTCCACTGCAAGCTGCTGTTTAATATATATATGTAACGGAAGGGTTTGTGCAACTGCCTGTCATCCACGCCTCCCCCTGCCCCCCCCTGCTCTTACTTCTTCCCACATGAGGTATTGTATATTTTGTTAGGAAGAAAAGCCCTTTTGGAAATGGCCTATTTCATAAATTGTCTGGTGACACAAAGGGGTTGAATGCTGTATTCTTGTCTCATTTATTTTGAAAACTTTGCTACTGAACTCACCTAATCAATGAGCTCAGTGTTGTCTCCAATAAGTTATGTGTTGGATATATTGATTGGGAGGGATTTTAGAAAACCCATCTGGGGTTTATAATGTCAGCAGTGTTTTGATTATGAAAAGAGTTGGAACCTAGGGACATGGAACCAGGTGGCGAATGTCCTAAAGCCCGTGGTGACATGGCGGACTGGTCCCTCCTGGGATGTGGTTCACGGCCTGCACTTTAACTGTGGTGACTGGCTACTATAGATTCACTTTTTTGCTCATTAAAATGTTAAAAAATCAAACTGTACATAAAAAGATTTGTGAAAATATAAACTTGGGAATTGATCTGGAGAGCTGGCACCACCTTCCCCACCCCCAGCCTCTGCAATGAGGTCATTTACATTTCATCAACTGTCCTCCATCTCCAGGATCCGATTTATGTGGCCAGGGTGGAGGTTGTGCTGAGGCTGGGTGTATAGGCAAGGGGGGCGCGGGGGTGGGGGGTGGGGGGTGGGGGTGGGGCTGAGAAAACAGGGAAATTACCATCTGCAAAGAAAGTTCCCTAGCCAGAGACACTAGGTTCCAGAGAGAAAGAGGGGTTGGTAACTAGCTCATGACTATTTTCCCAGTAAAGTTAATGCTGAAAGACACTCTGCTATAAACATAATGCTCTAAATATGTTTAAATCTGGGTTTTAATATCTCCTCTCCTGGAGAGTGGTACTTTTCATATTCAAGTAATTGTGTTCTTTGGAAAAAGAGGATAAGGTAGTTAGATGTTTATATGTAGAGAAGGCAGTATTAATAAAATGTGTTTATTTCAGCAGTTTTTATTTACAAGAAGCATTGCTTGTTTTCCCTCCCTCTTCCTGTCCTCCCCTTCCTAAACTAAGAGGTAGATTTTTTTCAGTTTTGATGGAGATAACGAGTGAATATGCCTCACAGAGTAGATGCTCATTTTTGTTTTCTCCTCTGACAGCACACCACTGTCTTGTTTGACTTAAATTGGAATATCAAGCTCTTGTAATATCACAAGCATGAAGAAGCATATTGTCATGCACAAACATGTGCCTACATTTGCCTGTATTCATTCCCTTCCTTCCTCCCCTCCCTCCTGCCCCATGCTTAATTAGACTTATCACTGCTTTCTTGGGTAAAAAGGAAAGCCCTTGGGAGGTGGCTTATACTCAGCCTACACTGGGTATTTTGATATTTGTTCTAATATTATCTGACAGACAAGTTCACGGTTGGTTATTACTCTTGACATTAGAAAGGGGTAAGTAGTTTCTATATTATAGTGAGTAATAAGTTGGGCATATTAGCTTCCTTTAGCTCGGCTGTAGAGCACAGCGCTCTCTTGTAGCCATGGGGGTCCTTTCTTTCAAAAATCTTGAGGCCTTTTGGCAGCTCAGCTCCAGCACTTACTTCTCTACCTGTAACTTTTGAGGGGTGAAGGATAGCTGTCTCTGTAGCTGTCTTGGCATTGAGTGAGCCTTGGTACTGGGTTTTAAAGAATGCTCACACATATACTGAAGGCAAGAGATGCTTTGAGGTATTTAAAACTTGAAGTAAAAGGAGATATGTAAGGAATTTTTTTTTTTTTGCATGGAAACTATAAGAGTTTTGTGTATGTGGGTTCTATTTTATAATTGGAACTGCAGATATTAGAATGGATGTTTTATATGACTTCTTTCCCAACATTTGCTTGATAATAACATTACACACTGAGAAATTGCTCTTGTTTTTTTCTGATTCCCTGTTAGGCACTGCAGTTTATTTAAACATGATGAATTTTCACACAGTATATAAGGACTTTTAAATGTCACATTATGAAATTAACTAAGATATCAATAATACCCCATGGAATATACTTAGGCGTGCTCATCCACTCTTGTCCATTTTTTTTGTTTCCTGTGTCTTGACTATTTCACGACATGTCTTAATAGTGTTGCGATATCTATAGCACCAGTCCAAGATGATATTAAAAAATAGGATATGCTCAATTGAATCATGTAGGCGGAACATGCCCTGGCAGACAAGCCAGTGTGCTTTCTGCCTCATTGAGTGGGTTATTAGATTGATGTGGTTTATTTCTTGAATGATAGAACTGGTTTGAAAAATAAATGAAGCGAGAAGCATCAATTCAGTTAGCATTGATAAGTCGTTATTATTGGTCAGAAAAAGTGCTACATTTGTAAACCGATCTTTAATTTATCACTTGGATTAGGATTTGCAGTGGGCAGGTTTGTTTTAATTTGAACCAGCTTCTCCAGGACTGAAAAATGTGTTCTTCATTTTGTCTTGGAAATTGGGATTTTTAAATAGTTAAAAAGCAAGTCAAATGTGTGAAAGAAATACTTTTTCTAAAAAATTATAATATTGGTCTATGAACTTCAGGACTGACTGTGGGCTGCCTAAGGCTGCCGTTAAAGTCAAGTTCGAGAAAACTCTATAAAGGAAGTAATAATTAATTACTTGTATATGTGCTTAGCTATGCACGTGAAATGTATCCATTGGGAAAAGTCACACCCCGCTGTGTATTGTGTCTCATACAGAAGTGTTCTTTTCTTAATGTAAGGAGCTTCTCTTTTATGAATAAGTCCCTGGAATGTCACTGTATTTTGTTTCCTTGTTTGTATATTTCCCCTGAATAATGTGCTTAGTTTTATGTACCTGCATATTTGGAAAAAGATATGTAAACTGGTAGTTTTCTTTGGATTTTCACAAATTACAAGCAGGTAAGTGTGTTCAATTATGATGACATGTCAGTAAAAATAGTAGGTACTTACAAATTGTTCCAGTTTGATTACAAACTAAATTTATGCCAGACACGGGAACTGCTTTATAAAGTAAGCAAATGAAGTTTTACACCCTAAAAAATGCAGTTGCCGATGATCAGGGACAATTATCTTCAAGTTGGCTTTCTATGCTGTTTGTAATTTGGCCTATTGAGGTTGGGAAGCGATGTCTAATCCCAGCCCCCTCTGTTCCTAGGTAACAGGCAAAACTGGTGCCAGCAACAGCGGCCCTGGCAGGCCAAACCCATGTGGCTCGGTGTTATTCTCTCTGATCCATATGGTCAGGCTGGAGACGGTCCCTGGAGGGGTGTTAACACTCAGCAACCCAACCGGCCCCCTCCCTTCAGAGCTTGCCTGCGTGGCTCCTGCTGCTTGCCCATGTGTGATTCTTGATTAATTTTTCATTTTTAATGAAGTTTGATCATGTTTATTATTTCTCATGATTGACTGCCTGGTACTCCTCCCATGTAATTGATAAAGCCCATATTTCTTCATCTGTCTCCTCTTGCTTTAGGGTAAAGTTGCTAGATTGTGTGCCATGGTTAATGTTAGATTTATTGGTCCCATTAGATGTATAAATTATCTCTCTTTCTCTCCACAGGAAGTTCTACAGACTTTGACCAAGTTTTGTTTCCCCTTCTATGTGGACAGGTAGTGTCAGATTTTCAAACTTTACTAGAAAAAAAGCGTCAATAAACCTGCTATGGAAAATAAAAACCATACCATTCTTAACATCCTGTCTGCTTAACCATGATTTAAACCACCTATGTTCCAAGGAGACTTGCCATATTCGCCTTTCCTGGGGATTTTATTGACACTATCAAAAAGTTTAAAGCTGAGAGCTTTGCAATTGGTTAGTTTGTGAGATACATTTTGCACGACATTAAATTCTTGATTTTGGTGATCAGACTCAAACCATGATTAAGAATGGTTGGCTTTTAATTTGGTGCTATTTAATTTATATTTAAACACGAATATATTTGACTTTACCAAGTAATATTATGTGACTCCATGGCCTTATGAGTATTATATAGACTGTTTTTCCTGGACTTCAACTTAAAATTTAAATATTGTTTAAAGGTGTTCTGCTGTTTAAAAGGCATGTTGCTGAATAGTGTCTTGCATTTTGTTGAGGTGGCTAAGAATGGTATCTCTAAGGAAATAAGCATTTCCTGTAGACTTCTAGACTAAAAAAATACAAAATCATCTAAACATTTCCTTAATGATTGCATTATGATGAACTGTTTCTTGGCGAGGCTTCTTAGAGCTCCAAGATAGTGAAAATAGTCTAAGGATCTTTTTTTTAAAAATGTGCCACTGGTGAATGGCTTATTTTTTAAAATAATTTTTAAATGGCTTTTTAAAACAATTTTACAGGAGTACCCCTGTATAAAACTATAATTTACTACCAACGTTAATAAAAATGATAAAACAACCATCTTCATTTTATTTTCAAGAAATGTCTATTGTGCTTTTCTTCCAGTTTAAGTATTATTTTTGCAATTGTTTATTTTCCCATTTGACTGCTGTCTATTCCTGAGTTTTCTCTTAATGGAAAATTGAACTGTGAGATCATACAAAAGTTACAATACATTTTAAAAATCCTACTCTCAGTGATAAAGAGGTTTTAGAAAATATTATCATTAAGTAATAAATGCCATAATATGTTCCAAGAATGCTCTAAAATGTGCCCGTCTTCAGGAAGGGTCTGGCATGTATTTTAGTATGAAGATTTTGGTGACTTCAAGTGCAAGTGTATAATATTCTACTTGGATCATCTCTATACTCTTGTAGGAGAAGTGTCCTGGTTTACTTGGCATAAACCTAAAAATGGTGTGAGATAGGAATTGGTAGCCAAAGGAATTTCAAAGAGTACCAAGAAGCAAAAGGAGTACTAAAATGCAGCCCTGGAATGGTGCCAACCACTTAAAAATACTGTTTTCCCTGGTTCTAACATGTTATTTTTTTAAGCCAATCAACCATTGTAGTATTTCCAGACTCAGGCCTTTTTAAATCCTGATACCAGTGCCCTGTTAGTAGCAGGTTGATGCTCAGAACAGAATAGCCTTAATTTTAAGAGGGTCAGTCTTTGTAATGAGAGTCCTCTTGTCTCTTCTTTATCCTATTCCTTCTAAAAATAGCAGGCAAGGTTTTGTTTAGAGACATTTAATGCAAACTTCACATTGATATGTATGAATTAGCGATGCGTGAAATTTCCTCCAGTCACTTATAAAATGTATTACAAATTATGGCAAGGGCATATTTATACAGATTAATAAAGCTGAAATGTTTTTAAAATGTGGTTAGGTGTTTAACAAAGAAAAATAGGAGAATACATTTTTACAAGATTTCTTGGTGATCTGTTTTGGATTGGTGTTCCTTAATAGACTTTATAAACTAACATTAGAAGAAATCTGCAGTGAGATTAAATCTCCCCCAGTGTGTGCTGTGAATGCATGCGCGCGTGCGCGCGCGCACACACACACACACAGACACACACACCCTCTCCTTACCTACCTTCCTGGGTAATTACATTCTGAAATGGAAGAAAAGCCGAGTCCGTAGCTTATAGTTCTAAAATATTTTTTTTGTCACCAATGTCTGATGCCTTTTTTTGTTGTTAGAAAAATTTTTCTTCTAATATGCTTCTCTCAAAATTCCTTTCCCATAATCATGTTCCTCAATTTTTTTTCACAAAATGACTGGGGACAGAATTGTCCCTTTACGGATATGTTTTAATCCTGGCCACCCTCACCACATCTAATGGTTCTCTCTCA
This sequence comes from Aselliscus stoliczkanus, assembly GCA_033961575.1. Classification (NCBI taxonomy): domain Eukaryota; kingdom Metazoa; phylum Chordata; class Mammalia; order Chiroptera; family Hipposideridae; genus Aselliscus; species Aselliscus stoliczkanus. The sequence goes on from CM066728.1 coordinate 123,977,616, forward strand.
TGTTGATAACTTCTGTTCGTACAGAAAACCACTTTGTTTTGGAGACATTTTTTTTCTCTTCCTGTTCCCTACTTCTAACTTTGGCATACTTTGTTACAGAAGAGAATAGTAATGAAGTTCATTTCCAATAAATAAAAAGGGTTTAATGTCACTGTTTTTATTATTATTATTATTATTATTATTATTAGGTTGCAGTTAACACTGTCAAATGGCTATGTCCAGATTCTGAGGCCCACAGGCCCCCCAGATGTGTTTATGATATTGTTTGACTTAGGAAACATGTCAGCATGGGAGATGAGGAATGCCCCAGGTGGTTAGGTTCAAAACAGAAAGCTTCCTAATCTTTTCAGTATCTGTGCTTTTCTACCCAAAGGAACAGTAATGCAACTTCCTGACATTTCTAGTCTATATCAAGAGTGGAATTTTCACAGTCATCATCAAATCACCTGTTAACATTGACATCTTGCTGCTGCTTGTGTTGTTTTAAGATTTTTCTTTCTGAAACTAGGACTTCTGAAAAATAATAATGCTGGAAGCCCTTCAAAAGAAAGTGCCTTCTCATGGATCATCTCATTTCATCCCCCTGTCATAAGAGATGAGAACAAGTGCTGTTTGTCTTCCTTTGAAACAAGAAAAACCTAAGCTGTAGAGAAATTGTGACTTGCCCAAGGTCCCCTTAACTGCCGGCGTAACCTAGATGCTTGTCTTCCAAACAAATGCATTTTTCAGTAGAACACCTTGTGAGAAAGGCCAGTCACCAAATAGAGAGAGAGAGAGGAAAGGGAAGAAATTAGTATTTGAGTCTCTAGTCAACATGCTGGACATTTTCATGCGAATGCCTACCTCATTTATTCTTCCCAGCAACTCTGGTAGAGAGGTGATGGTGGTGTTTCTTCTACAAAAGAGCAACGGAATCACGTGGGGGGATAGGAAGTGGGATCAGACCTGGAACTCTGCCCTCGAAGTTTTACAAAGACACATTAAACAATATCTGCCCAAAAGGACGGGGACGTTAGGGCAGACTGAGGTGGTCAGAGAAAACCCCTCGTCATGGGGGAGATTTGTGTTGCATCTGCAAATGCAAGGACTGCAAAAAAGGGTAAGTGGAAGGGAGAACCTGACACCCCGTATGTGCTGAAGAGCAAAGCCGAGGAGAAACCGTGAGTGAGCCTCGAGATTGTTCAGCCAGAGCAGATGGAGCCTGATGGGGAGATGGTGGCATGGCTGGGGGAGTTGGGGCCTTGGCTGCAGGAGGCCTTGAGTGTGTGGGAAGCAGACCACAGGCTTTTAGAGCCGAGATCCATCTGGTTCCAGCCCCACATCTTACAGAGGAAAACTGAGCTCCGTAGAGGTGAGATGACTTGTTTATAGTCACAACCGTGTAATTACAGAGCTGGGAAAGAAACGCACGCACCCTTACTCCCAGTCCAGATTATTTCTGCCCTGCGCTGTACTTGAAGACCTTGGTGGAGCGGTATACTGAAGTGAAGGTGTTGTGGTCCCTGTGTCACGCTCAAAACTTTTTATTACTATTTTTTTTTTTTTTGAGGGCAGTGTCACTGGCCCTCGTATGTGGGACCCGAACCTGGGCCGCTGGCTTCCCAAGCCAACGGTTAACCACCGCGCCACTCAGCCGGTCCACTTTTTATTACCATTGATGAAAGCAATTTCTTTCAAAAAGATTGTGTTCCGTTTCACAGTGCGGTGCTACTTGCTTGCACCCGACAGCCGGCAGCCTGCGTCAGTTACTCAGCACTCGGGGGGCCCGTCAGATGGCCGAAGAGCTGCTCTCCACGTTTGTGCTTACCCTCTTTCCGAACCCAGGAAATTAGCCACCATCCAGCCACCCTATAAATTATGTTGGCACACACAAGTGACAGGAGCATGGCAGGAAATGACATAACCTTTTCAGGGCACAGGCATAGCGTAATGATGTAGGGATGTAACCACAACGCAGATGTGGTTTGAATGCTAGTTATGATTTTACTACATACCTGTTTTGTGCCAGGCCTTGGGTGTGCTATGTTCTCTTCCTGCCCTAAAAGGTTACACATTTGCAGCATTACCGCTGTCATCATTCTGCGTATGAGGACACGGAGGCTCGATAGGGCCGGTAAGTTGCCCGAGGTCCCACTAGTAGAAGGTGGTCGAGCTGCTTTTGGAACCCACGTTTGTCTGACTTCCAGTTCCTCCATACTTTTTCTACCATGTCATACCGTCGCCATGATTAAGATCCATCAAACGATAAATGAAGTAACCAAGCAAACTTTTAAAATTTATTTCAAAAGTAATATAGATGTGTTGTAGAAAAGGAGAAAATACGGATAACTGAAGAACATGAAACCCACGCAGAAAATGAAACCAATGTGCATGATTGGCGCGTTCACATAGGTCTCCCCAGACCTCCCCTCTGGTCCCCACATCTGTGCATTCACCCTGCTCTACTTTGTAAAACCACCCATCCGGCCCACTTTTGTCCCTTGTTTTTCATCCTTGGTTTAGTCCCTCGGCTTCGTCCCATTGGTTAAGCTGTGCCATTGGTTAAGCCATGACCATTTTACAGTGTTTGATCACCATGGGCCTAAGTGGACACAGCACTGAGGCTGGCAACCTGGAGATCTAGGTTTAGTTTCTGTTCTGTCATGGACTTGCTCTGTGCTGTGAGGCAGGTGACATCCCCCTGAGGGCTTCATTTCTTCAAGGACAAAGTGAGGGAATTGGGGTAGATCTCTGCTGTTCTTTCTGGTTTTCATACTTTTTGATTCTCCAGTTAGGAGTCGTTGTTCCCTTGTTAGGCTCTTGGAGATGAGAGCTGGAACGGTCTCTGTTCTCTATTAGAATTCCCGGGCATGCTTCTCAAGCTTGGTGTTGCCCTGTATCTGGCAGTATGACCTACTCTTGCTCCCCAGATATTTTAGATCAATGTCATTCTTGCCATTTTGATTTTGAGCAGGGAATGTGAGAAACTTGAGTCTTAGGCAGAGAAAAATTATGTTTATGGAAGGAAGTTTTGAGGCTCATGTAACTAAAGGCTCATGTGATAGCTTGATAAAACCTGATTCCTGCCTGACACCCCTATATGCACTGAAGCAGCTTTTAGGCGCACCTTGCCATATGTGACTCAACAGGTAATTGTTAGTTAGCTACAATACATAGAGGATGACCAACTGTTTCTGTTCCATCTTTCAAATTCTATCACTTTACAACAATGAGAATTATTATTTTCATTGTGTACCCACTATAAGCTAGTTACTTTGTATACATTATTTCTCTATAATGTATACATTATACATTATAGATGTATATCTATATACTCTAAAACGACTCTACAAAGCATCATTCCTATTTTACAGATGAGGCTCTGATCTGAGAGGCACAATAATTTGCCTGTGCTCACAGAGCAAGTGAATGGCCTATCTAGGATTCTGAAGTCCCGATCTAACTGTTTCATCTTTTCTCTCCTGCATCATAAACCTCTGCTTCTGTTGAAGTATTCCCAAGAGCTTAAAAACAAGCTCTGGTATTCCTCCATCCTAAAAATAACACCCATCTTTGACTCTTCCTTTCTATTCAGGTACTGCCTAATTCTCCACTTCTCAGAAGAATTATCTACGCATTCAGTTTATTCCCGAGCCCTCTTCAGTTTGTCTTCTGCTTCTGTCATTCAGCTAGAAGTTTTCTTATCAAAGTCACCAGAAACCCCCAGAACAATTCAGTCGGCATTTTTTCTCTTCTCCCCTAATGCGTCAGTACAGCTGGTCCCTCCCTCCTGCTTGTTCCGCCTGGGTGTTCTTTGTTTCTCTCCCCCGTCCTGTCCTGTAAATTGGTGCTTCTGTAACTTAGTCCTGGGTCCTCTTTTGTTGGCTGTGAACTCTCTCCCAATTCGATCTCGTTCTTTACTGTGGCATTAAAGACCACCTGTGTGTACATGGCTTCCAAAGTTATCGCTCCAATCCAAACTTTTCCTCTCATTTCCTAAGTAGTATGTTCAACTACGTACTTGACCTTTCAATTTAGATGTTCTGCAGGTTTCTCAGACTTAACGTATCTCAAATGGAACTCTTGAATCTCCCCCCAAACTTAGCTTTTTATCATTAAATGGGAATAATATACGGCCTTTTCACTCCCTAGCTCTGGGTCTGCCTCCAAGTATTATTGCACTAGCCCCCTGATTGTTTTCTCTGCATCTCCTTTGCCTTTTTCCAAACTGTTCTCCGCATCACAGTTTAACATTTAAAAACTGTGGACTAGACTGTTATTCCCTTGATTAAAACCACCCAGTGGCTTTCTGTTGCCCTTGCAAAAACAATTCCAACACTTGACCGTGACCCATGCGGCCCCCTCCGTGATCTGGCCCTTGCTTCGTCGAGTAGCTTCTCCTTGTGCCACTTGCCCCTCTGTCCTGTACACTAGCTTCCTGCTGTCCTCTCAGTTCCTTGAACTTGCCCAGCTCTTTCCAGCCCGAGATTTTCATGCAGGTCTATTCTCTGCCTGAGGCCCTGCTCTGGGCTGGCTGTTCCGTCTCATCCTTTACGTCAGTATCTGCGGTGTCTCTGAGCACGGGTCAGTAGGACCTTTCCGTCTCTCCCAGCATCTTCTGTCTTTGCTCCTTCTTTGATTCCATGCAACACGATTACAGGCTGGACGCTTGGTGGTGCATTTGTGTGATTCTTGGTCTCCAACTGGACAAGAAGGTCCACAGTCGGTTGGCTGTTGTGTCCCAGCATTTGTCTCAGTCCCTCATGCAGTAGTTGATCAGTTTGTAAGCTGACAGACTAAACTTGAAGCGAAGCTGATAGGGAAGACCTTGCGTCTCACTGGAGATGCCTGCCCACTTGTTTCGTGCTGGTAAACAAACTTCAAGGTTAAACAGCTTGGGGGTTATGCTGATTGGGGGCCCTGAATCGCTGACAGGCATTTACCAGGCAGCCTCAGGGACAGTCTGTGGCTAGAACAATCATTGCTTTGACCCGCGTTTTCCATATTTATGGAGGCAGGGAAAGCACAGCTAAGCGTGGTCTTGGCCCTGTCTCCTGGGCTTATTTCTGGAAATAACTCAAATTTGGTTTCTCTTGCTGAGTGGGAAGTGTAGTTAGTCTGTTTGATGAGACAGCTCTTTGAATTCCTCACGTACCTGAGTTCCTTCCCCTGAGTGGGAAGGTCGTGGGGGCTGGTTTTCATTGTGCCCAGTGCAGCGTGGCAGAACGGAAAGGATGTTTGGAGCAGTATTGGGCCTGGATTTTTGTTTTAGTCCTGATTACTTTGAAAAAAACAAAAAACCAAAGAACCCCAAGCCTCAGCTTTCCCATCTATACAACAAGAGTATTGGATAAGACCGCCTCTGCGGTTCCTCTCAGTTGTAATCATCGTGAAATCTCTGAATTCTGTTGGGAAGCTATGGATTCTGATCTTGGAGGTAAAACACAAAACCCTCAGCCTTTAAGGAAGCAGACCCTTTTCTCAGAGTCACTTTTGTGGAGAAACAGTGAATCCTCTTAGAGGGGAAGACGCATTCCTTAGCAATTCAGACCCTTCAAGTTAACCTCTGTTTGACCGCCCTGGCCTGACTTTCAGTTTATTGGAAATTGTCCAAGGAAAAAATCCTGTACAGTTTAATGGTTTGGGGGTTTTAATGACTTGTGCTTCACCCTACTAGGAATTAAAAGGGTGAATCAACTGAGAATAATAAGTGCCTCCTAAGTTGCGGCACCCCAAGAAGTTTCTTGCTCACTTTAATGCAAGCATGAGCGGCTCACTTGGTCATCTGGAGGACTACTTCTTACCGATGCGACAGACAAGAGAGAAAGGCAGCCTTCTTTCTCCACTCACGAGTGCTGCAAATCTGAGTCTAGGAAGACTCTAAGCAAGTGCATGATTTTAATACGAATTTTAGTTTTCCTTCAGATGGTAACTTACCAGCTCGCATCGTTTTTATTAATTGTTCTCACCATGGACTGGCCTTTATACTAAATGCCTATCTCACTCCCCAAACATCCTTTGGGCTGGGTGGCAGTTTCTCATTGTTATTCCAGGTGAAGAAGCTGAGGTGCTTAGAGGTTAAGTAACTTGCTAAATGAAGGCCCAGGTAGCAAGTGACTGAGTTGGGAGTTGAACCAAATAAATGAGTAATGAATCTTGCTTTGGGCCTAGGATATAGCTAAAACCGTTTTCAGCATTTTTAATGGTAGTGAAAAGGTAATAGGGAAATTAGTGATCCCCCGTTCACAAGCTAGGTTGTACTTGTTTTGTGTCCGTTTCCTAGAGATCCTGGGAGTTTTCTTTTTTATCCAGTCCTATCAATATCCACTGCTTTTAGGAGGCTTCATTTCCAACAGTCCAGAAGTAAAATCAAACCCCAAGTTAAAATAATAAACAGTCATATTTTGTATGATCACATAATAGTATTTTGCAAAAGCATAACCTGATTTGTAACTTAGAACCACCCCGACCTGTTGCTTTAGATATTTTAATAATACAGGTTTTTCTCCTCCTTGAACGAGGCCCACTTTTTCCCCCAATCACTTTAATTATATGAGCTAGAATCCTGTTTCTCACACATCTTCAGTTCTCAACCTTGTTAAAATTAATCATATAATCCCCCTTTAAAACATAGTATTAAATCACCATAGTAACACGGTATCCAAGCTTTATAGATAAAACATAACAACCACAAGAAGGTAGGGTTTGGTGTCCCCTTGGCAGCTCTATAACTTTTATAGAACCGTGTTCCTTCTCCTGGCTTGTGTAAGGTGGAGGGATAACATTACTTACACCTGTTTTATTACCGTGTTGCTTTTAAATTGCCACCTTGTTTTCGTTCACCTTCCTAGTTAAAAAAGGAGAGTGGAACCCTTTCTTTTCTTTCTGAATTGTTTTCTTGTACTCCCTAACCACTCTCCAAGGGATGGAATTGTTTCCTTAAATAAGACCAGGAACGGTCCATGACCTTATGTGCTGGGGTACCTCGAAAGTTTCTTTAATTTTCTTGTGGCTTATGGAAGGGAGTTTTAGAAAGGAAGGCTACCCATGTTTGAAAACTTATATTGTATGCAAAGACCTCAAGAAACTTACCTTTGGAAAAGACCTGGTGAACCATTATTTTTTATTTATTTCCACTGACAATTTATAAAGTAAATTATAGGTGAGAGCATCAATCTGAATATAATCAATTTGAATATATTTTGTAAAGTACAACATATGTAAAATATAACGTGAGTTAATGAGTTCCTTTGAAAAATTTGGAGTCAAATTCTAAAATACTATGTTAGTATCAATTTATGTATAAGAATTTGGAATATTTCAGGTTTTAAAGAGGAGCCCATGCTAACTGACAAACTGATTTTTAGAAGTGAATTTTAAAACATTTTATGTCTTTTAAAAAAGTTCTAGATTGATCAGTAAGATGCTTTTAACTTTTTTTAAACAGATATTGTCTATTTTTTGTTGCTTTTATGTGTGGTTTGCTGATTTTTATGTTATTGCAGCTTTCAGCATTTTTTTCTTTAATGTCTTTAAAACCTTGTTTCCATTTCTTAGAATGTACCTTACATTGTTAAGACATTTAGTATTGGGCTGTTGGAAAAGTCATGACACATTTTTGCAACAAAAAACATAGAAAAAATATGTCATGACTTTTCCAACAACCCAATATTTCTTCCTTTAAAATTTAAAATATGTTCCTCATAAGTTCAGAAATTATGAGAGATCCAGGAGTTTTGGAAACTAGTAAACCCACCTTCTTTTGAATTCCATCTCCTCCCCTTAATAGTTCTGTGAACTTGATTCAGTCCTTTAGTTTCCTCTCCTGTGAAATGGGGACATCTAAGTTCCAGTGCTGTTCCTGGGAGTAAATGAGATGGTTTACATCAAGCGTGTCCCTTTGTGGCTGACACATAGCAGAAACGTAAATTCTGCTGTTGCAGGCACCGTGATTTTCTGAACTCGAGGAATGATCAAGCGAGCAAGTTCAAGACCTGTTAACAGCAAGCAGGCAGAGTGGGCCTTGGTGTTAGCTAGGCCTGGGTTTCAAGTGCCTTTAGCATTTTGCCATTTACCAGTTGGCACCTCCGGCAGTGCCATCCGAGGCTATTTCCTCACCTATAAAATGAGATCACTAGAATGCACCTTTCAGGATCTAATGGGCTGATTTCACGGGGCTCCCTGCCTGAACTCAGTAAGTAGAAGGTGGGGTAGCTCCAATGAGGTGCTCCCTAAAACGCGCTACTTGCTGCCTCTTTTTTTTTTTAACTAGCTCACAGTCTGTTCCCTTGAAGTGTGTAAATTTTAAGCTCATTTATAAAGAGCTCCACTGAGAAAGGAAATGTTAGAGGTTCAACGACTTGTTGTGATTAGATACTTTATCAAGCAACTTACTGCACATTCATTTTTCCCCTTTGTTCTGTCTCGGCCGCAGCCTCACAGTGAGCCAAGTTGGCCAGAACTTCACGTTCGTGCTCACTGACATTGACAGCAAGCAGAGATTTGGGTTCTGCCGCTTATCTTCAGGAGCCAAGAGCTGCTTCTGTATCTTAAGGTAAGAGAGAAGGCCGTTGGCCATTGGCTGCGTCTGCGAGACAATGTCAGCCTCTGCGTTGTCCTTCTGTAATTAAACTTTCCAGCTGTTCTCTTTATTTTCCTATCTGTTTTCCCACAAGTCAGTGCACTTGGGGAGAAGGACTTCACAGGGTTGTCCTTACACTTTAAGTTCTGCAGATAATTGTATTTATTTATTGGTCTCACATCCCTTGGGTGGGAAAGGGACCGTTCCGTCTGTGGAGTATGTGAAGCTGAGAGTCAGCATGGCTTCCGTTCCTCCTGCTGTTATCTGGAGCTGTCAGGAATTAGCCTGTTAGGCTTTCCCCTGGACATTTTGTGTATGTAAGATTATTAATAAACTGTGTCTGTAGCTCAGGACGTCTTGCAGACACTGATTGTGTCCCCCTCAAAGTAGCACCCTTGCCCTCTGCGGGTCAGTGAATGAGTGAGGAACTGTTTCCAACATGGCCACCTCTGCAGAGGCCTGAACAAGGGCAGGATCCTGTACGGAGGCTCCTTGCCGCCTTCTGAACCCCCTCACACACCAGAGCCACACTTGCTTAATGCTGTTTCCTCCTACCAGAGGGGCAGGGCGGGTTCTGGGCTGGGGGGACCTGTGGAAATCTGATTTCGAAGCTGCCGGCTCTGCCGGCTCCTGCTGGGCCCCCCTGAGGGGGAAGTAAAGGCGTCCCACAGCCCTCCTCTCTCCATCTGCCTGGGTTAAGTAGGTGTCGGAGGGGCCTGCCTCCTGTCTGTCTCTGCTCGTGTGGAGCAGCCCAGGGCAGGGCAGCGGGGAGGCGCCCCTGACAAAACCCTGGTCCCCAGTCTCAGGTTTGGGCCTGGGGGTAAAAGGCCAGACCCTCTGAATTCCAGAGAGAGCCGTTCTCTGGTGTGTTACTCTCTGCACTTTCTTCTCCTTTTCCCCAAGGGGGTCCCAACCCCTGCCGGGCCCCTCAGACACACACCCTCATGCCACAGGGGGAAGATGGGCTGACTTTTGAGGTACCTTTGCATAGTAACTGTCATTCAGACTGCTTCCTTTGTGTTTCTCTACACAAATATTATTATTAGTTTTCATCAGCAAAATCAACTCTCTTCTTCACCAAAGTGTGGCATCTGTAACTTGGGCACTAGCGGGCAACTGCTGGAAAGACCTTAGGAGGGAGGCCCCAACACGGTGAGGTTTAGGAGGGAGGCCCCGACACCGTGAGGTTGAACGTTGTGTGGCTGTTCTCCAGCGTGCCTCGAGAAATGCTTATGTACTTTTTGATTTAACAATGTTGGTCTTTTTTTTTTTTTTTTCCTCTTTAAAGACAATTTTCTCTTCAGGTTTTGTTTAATGTTTTATTTCAGCCGTGGCCAAGACACTGGAGTATTTATGTGGTCATTTAGAGGAAATAAGGGTTTAAATGAAGTTCTTGAAGTTTTCCAGAGAGGTCTCTTTTTCCCCTCGAATAGTTCGGGTTATGATGTGTTTTCCTTCAAGCTGGTGTGCGTATATGTGTGTGTAGGTGGGGAGATGACCGAACTGGCACTGTCACGTTCACTTGGCAAATTTCTGAGAGTCGAAAACTATTTAAAATTTAAAAACTGCTCTCCTGTGGTTCTAGCTTTTGACTTTGCTTTTCTAGAAGGAGGGAAGTTCGTGGAATAAATAGCCTTCGTGCTATCATCATGTAGACTGAAAAACAGCAGCAGCTGGTGTGTTTTCTATCTGTTACACTAGCTTGGAAGTAGAGGCAAAAATTTTGGTGGGTTCGTTCATTCACTGGTTTGTCAGCTCTTAACTGAGTGGCTGCTGTTAGCTGGCTCCTGCCTTTGAGGAGTTTGCGAGACTGGCTGGGGGCGGATGATAATGGGATGCTGCGTATAACACACAGAGTGACCCCGTGGCTCTTACTAGTGACATTCTAGTGTCAGCGGAGAGTGACTGTGGTGACAAACAGAGTCCTGCATGAATTCTGGGACATGCATTTCATGGGTATTTAACACGGGGGGTGGGTGGAAATCTCACTTTGTCTCATCCAGCTTGTGTACGTATAAAGGGTGCACACACCGACACTTCCTCTGTGCTTGGTTTGGGGACATTTGCTGGGTTGACACTAGCACATGAATGGAAGAATCCACTGTTGACTGTGGATGCCTGGGTGGCGACATGTGCAGTGGGCAGTGGAGAAGTCTGCCACGAGGACACAGCACAGTTTGGGTTTGGTCTCCATCATTAGCACTCTCCGCTTCGGCTGCGTGGTCTCTTTGCTTTTTCCAGTTGTCTTCCTTAGTTAACCTCTGCCTGGAGGTCTAGTCACCACTCTTAGCGTGCCCAGGGCCCTAACTCAAGCCTGCTCAGAAGCCACCTCCCCTTTTGCCTTCCATTTCCTCTCATGAGGGATGTAGTTCCCAGTAATGGTGTCTGTGCAGACATAGCCCCTGCTATTCCGGAATTTAGCTTCTGAGCGAACCCTCCTCCCGACTGCTATCCCCAGTGCATCCGCCTCCTGGCCTCTATGAGCCCCTGGACCGTCCTGCCTTCACTCACTTCCCCATGCTCCCTGACGGCACAGACACCCCCAGTGGCCGTGCTCAGACACAGGTAATCATCCCCTCCTGGCACGCCCAGCATGCTTTGCAGACTTCAGCCACACGTTCCTGAGCCTTGATCACCCTTTGTCTTTCTCCTATTGCACTCATTAGCAGTAAAGATGGTGTGCTAAGCCACCTTGTATCTCCAGCACTCAGTGTAGCGTTTGACCAAATCCTTGTTTTGTGTGGCTTTCAGAGACAGGGAGATGCGTTCCATTCTAGTGAAGGAATGGGGCACGGCAGGCTCCGAGTTAGAGCGCGGGCCTCCTGGGACACCAGTTCAAAGAGAAAATATGAAATTCAGTGATTTATGGAAACATGGTCCCTATTATCAAACTTATTTCATATTAGTTGTGTGACTCTCCCAGTGATGCTCCAGTGTTAAGTGACAGGGCTTGTGTCCACGAAGAGCTACGCAACTGGTGTTACAACCTTCATCTTCATTTCACAGTGAAAGGTTCTTAGATGTCATTTATTTATTTATTTATTTATTTATTTATTTATTTATTTACTTACTTATTTATTTATTTTTTGAGGGCAGTGTCACTGACCCTCATATGTGGGACCCGAACCAGGGCCGCTGGCTTCCCAAACCAGCACTTAACCACCATGCCACTCGGCCGTCCCTTAGATGTCCTTTACAGTGTAACTTTTGAGGTTCATTCTTAGGGGCACTGTCTATCCCTCCCACTAGAATGTAAGCTCCATGAAGGCTGGGAATTTTTATCTGTTTTGTTCACAAATGCACCCAAAGTGTATTGATGAATGTACACAGGCACTTTGTCACTTAATAATACTTGTTTTATGAAGGAGTGAATCCCTAAGAAATGACTGGTTTGAACTCTTGCTATCAGCTAGCCGCGACAGAAGCATGGTTGTATTAGAGTATAGACAAGTCTCCCTAACACAAGTACCATGGCATAGAAAGTCAAATGCACTATTTCTTCCACCGTTAACTAGTTTTTTTCTATTAACGCATTTTCATTTTCCTTGGGATTCACCATAATATTATTTAACTACTTGCTAGATGGTAGTTAATACTAGACTAAAAGCCCCAGCTAAGACAACAACAGTTATGAGTGAGTTAGTTGTTCTTCATTATAAACCCAGGGATGTGGGAGAGAATTTTAGCATTTTCAGACAGCACCGTCTGAGTCTGATGCAGTATAAGCATGTCCGTCTGAAATCTTTCAGATATCAGCAAATCTTTCAAATATCAAAAACAAAGTCACGTAGAACCACAATTTTTTCAAGGCTTCTGATTCGCCTAAGTGACACAAACCCATCAAGGCTAAAACTGTAGTGAAATATGCTATTTATAGCCAATTTCTGGTTTTGGATGAACAGAAGGAGCGTAACAGTTCAAAGCCATAACTGTGTTGTTTGGGGGTCCGTGGAGTATGGGAGATATGTCATATGATAATTAAATGTCTTTACTTTTTATATAGAAACTTCAAAAATGTCTGTGTTTCTACAATTTCCTCTTTTATGTATAGAGATCTTATTTAAGCTATTCAGAACCTATTATACATTTTGGGAAAAATAACTTGTTTCATCAATATAGTATCTAAATTATTTTTGTTTATTAACGTTTTACATTTTTACTCATTAGTAAGTATCGTGGTACCTAGTGTATATCAGGAATGAGCAATCATAACGCTTGGTCTTTGGCCTCAGTTTACCTCATGGTCCCTTAAAATAGACATAAAAAGATCTAGTCCTTGCTCTCCATGGGAGAACCTTTCAGATGTCATGTTTATCCAAGATTTTGATGAGCTGGACTTTCTGAACTTGGTATTACAGACTGAAAACAATATGTACTTTTTGTCCTTTGCCACATTTAAAATTGAATATGCTTCTGGCTTCCCTGTTCCCAGTCCTTCTCTGATGTTGACACCCAGCTCTCATTTCACTTCTTCTACCCTTCCTATCTGAGGAGCCACTCAATCTTGGGGAAGGGACTGTGTAAACAAGTAATTAAAATATAATGTGGTAAGTGCTATGAAAAAATAACGTGTGTGCAGGGTTCTGTGGGGTCACAGATTAGGCAGAGCCCATCTCTGCTTGGAGAATCCGGGAGAGTGTGGCTGATGGTTTCCAGTTAAGGTCTTGTGGAATCGGGGGGCTTGCCCGGAGGAGAAGGGGCGAAAAGCTCCTAAGCCGTAAGAACTGGTGTGCACAGGCCCAGAGGAATGAAAGCAAGATGAAAGAGCGTCGAGAACGGGATCAGAAGGCAGTAGCAAGAGATGATGCCATAGGAATCATGGGGCCAGGCTGGGAAAGCCCTGGTGGGAGGGACCTGCACAAGACTTTGGCTTTGTCCCGTAACAAATGGAGTGCCATCTGATGGTGTGGGGCAGGCATTAGGAACAGCGATGTTTGTAGACCAAGGGCCTTTGGTACGTGAAATTCCTATTTACCCGCGCTTGGGGTTTTTCTGGTTCCTGATGCTACACATCACTTTGAGAGCAGCACTCGGATTCAGACTGGAATTTTCAAGCCTCAACTTTTAGCTTTTTGCTGTTGTTGTTTTTAAACTACAACTAAATATGTTCGCGGGCCCTCACTGGGGAGTTATTGTCCCTCTTTTCACGCACGCTGGCATATGGGCTTGTGTTTAAATACTAATTGTGTTAAGTGCGAACTCTTTCCCTTCTGGAGCCCTTGCTGACTTAATGGCAGAAGGAACCATGGCATCTTTTTTCATCGGCATTGTACTCATGTCTACTATAAACACAGAAAAGCTCAGCTTTCGTCGTGAAAAAGAAGCTACAAGTAATAAGAGAGTCTGGGTTTTAAAACTTCGGCTTCTCTGACTGTTCCAGTGTTTTTTAAACAGCGTGTACAGTTCAGAGGAAAAATCAAAAGGCTCCTTCTTCAGGCAGGTGCGGTGGCAGGAGCCCTTGTGGACCGTGTGTTATCTGCTTTAGTTTAAAGTCAGTGGATGGGGGTGGGGGAGGCAGTTGGGAAGGAAGGCTGTAGGGACAGCTCCCAGATTTTTACCTTGAAAGCAGGTGCTGCTGAAATTCTCCAGAAACAGATGGAATCTCCTATTCTCGTTTTAAGCTATTTATAGTTGTCTCGCCTGAGGGTACCCTGCTCTACAAAAACGCACAGCCTGATGTTTGAGGGCAGTTTGGGCATCAAAGCTGGGGCCCCTCTGGGAGAAATCAGCCTTTCTTCCCAGTGCCTTAAATGCCATTTGGGAAACCTGGATCTCTCATACTCTTTAACAGAAGACTTTCCTCTGCTTCTTGAGGGTTTCCATCTCTCTGGAGTGTTTGATTTCTTTTAAATTCCCCCCACTTAAAACTACAATGGGTACAATGTTGTTTTCTGGACAGGCAGCTGGAAGAAGGCCCGATTGCTGTGGCAGATTCTAATTTCTCCCATTGTGGCTCCTGGCACATGGCTTTTGCGAGAGCCAAACCCTTGGGCTGGGGCCCGTGGAGGCTCTGCTTTACTCAGCCCAGGGCCTTTCTGAGATCCGCAGCGTTTTGAAAGGCTTGCATGGGAGTGGGGGTTGGGGGCGGCGTATGCTCATCAGAAACATCACTTTGTGGGAGGTTATAACTTTTTTTTTTCTTAATTAAAAAAATGAAGTGGTTGGGGTATGTTGCATGTTTTATTGTCACACAGATGCCTTCATGCTCAGAAACGTATAATCCTCTGGGGAGCCACAACCCAGCAACAGTAACAAGCTGTACTTTTTAAAGAAAATCACCTTTGAAGAGAAGAAAGGGGAATAAATGAAACTTTCCTTGTTCTCCCATTGGCCTGCTTTTGGAGGGCTGGGAAGCTGGACAGTTGGAAAGACAGGTGTGTCCTCCCAGCCAGCCAGGGGCTGTCTGCTGCAGGAGGGAGCGAGCTGCTTGTCTCCGCCAGGGCCTTTTCAAAGGGAACCAGTCCGGCGCGGCCTTTCCTCAAGCAGCCCGACCCCAGGCTTGTGGGCATCTGAAACTCTAAGACTTTGGCTGAAAGAAGAATTCTGTTTTGAAACTGAATGAGTTGGACATTATGAGAGACGTATTTTTCTCGCTCTGTTTTGAAAGCAGAGCACTTCATTGTCTTCATGCTTATGAAGCTTAGAACAGGGCAGCAAGTGAAAGCACCTTAGGAACCCCAA
The DNA here is from genome assembly GCA_033961575.1 of Aselliscus stoliczkanus. Taxonomy (NCBI): domain Eukaryota; kingdom Metazoa; phylum Chordata; class Mammalia; order Chiroptera; family Hipposideridae; genus Aselliscus; species Aselliscus stoliczkanus. The sequence goes on from CM066728.1 coordinate 123,992,857, forward strand.
GAGTGTGCGTTTGTGTTTTGGTTCCCCCTCACATCTCACTCATCTTGTTACCTCTAGCAACTGCTGCTGATGGCTAGTGGTGTTATCCGGCTTTATAGATGGCTAGATGAAGTCAGGACAACTTACTCAGAGGATGTGAAAGGGAAGGGCCAGTTAGTTATCAGCATTTATTTAATATGCCAGGGGGTTTACATAATTTCCATTTATTCTTATTACAACTTTATGAAATTATCTCCACTGTAGGGACAAAAGGGGTTGAGACTGAGTAATACAGTGACATGCCCAAGAGCTCACCAGGAGTAAGTGAAGGGATTTGGGTTGGAACCCACAATCCAACCCAAAGCTCATATTCCCAACTGCTTTGGACTTACGTCTAGTAAGTTTCTTTTGGCTCCGATTCAAAATTTCAAATTTAATTTTCTTGCCACCAAACCAGCCTTGATGAGTTTCAAAAGTTTGTTCACCTCTCCATGGATTTAGTTAAAAGGCATGATGAATAGTTTGCCATTGCATAGTAATCTCAGAGGCGAGTTTAAAGAGCTTAGAAATATTGCACCGGCCGAGTGACGCATTGGTTCAGAGCTGGTTTTGGGAGGCTAGCGGCCCCGGTTCGGATCCCACATATGAGGACCAGTGACACTGCCCTCTACAGCTAACAACAGCTCCACCTGGAGCTGGGCTGCGAGCCCCAGCGACGGTGTAGGCTGCAGCCCCTGCTGCAGTGGGCTGCCATAGGCTACAGTGAGAGGCCGGCAGCCAGCGTGAGCGGCCAGCAGCCAGTGCGAACTGCCAATAGCCGCGGTGAGTGACCATCCAGAGGCCGGTGACCGATCTGCCTCACCCGGGAAGAGCGCAATGATGATACCAACATGGGCCAGTGAAGCGACTTCCCCCACAACTAGACTGAAGAACAAAAAGACAGCAACTTGTCTGTTCCCCTTCCCTGATTCCCCAACGCTGTTCCCCTCCCTCAATTCCCCAATAAAATCTTTAAAAAAAAAAAAAGAAAAAAAAAGAAATAACCTACCACTTACAGCCCGCTCTCATTTCACACGTGATGGAAATGAGACCTGAAGGAGGAAGGTTTTTGTCCTAACTTCTTTAGCTTATGGGTTGCAGCCTTCTGACCCTCAGTCCAGAGTTTTGTCCAGGATATGGCAACGATTCTTCCAACTCTGGTGAAGAAGCCACGACCCCCTGGAACTAAGGGTTTTCAAGACTCCGTAACTGTGTTAACATCAGGGAGTCACATTCCCGTCCAGCCAGCGTCACTGCAGCCTGGGCGAACAGTCCAGCCGTCTGGTGATGGAGTAAAGAGAATGATCGGTTTTGTTTAAATCTGATGCGGGATGTGTTTGAATGGAAAACCAGTAAAACCGAGCCTGCCTTCTGAGAGAAAGAGCCTTCAGAATTCCCCATGAGGGACCCCTTTTGGGAGATGGAAAAACATTTTACAAGAGAGGCCGGTTGGTGCTTTTTTGGTTAAGTTTGAGTGTCAACAGTTTTTCTTGGACCTCCCTGCAGGCAACCTCCTTTCCTGTAAGCAACAACCAGCAGAAGCGTTTATTTGAGCCTTATCTTTGCTTTTCACTGGGCAGGAGGCAGAAAGGAAAATAACTCCGTACGCTTCACACCTAAAATTGCCCTTTGGATCTGAGCTACACTCTTTATTTTAAGAGCAAGATAAATTTATGTCTACAAAGACTAGCGTGAATTTAGGTTGCCTGGCTCTCCCGGGGACCAGCTGTACAAGTGGTAGGAAGCCCACTGCCTCTTCCTGAGGGACAGGCTCTGCCGGACTGAGGTAACAGTACCTGTTTCCATCAAATGGAAAAACTATCGTGCCACCCGAACTTTGAAGATCCTGCCATTCTAACAGTCATTTATGAGCCACTTGTCTTTAAAATATTATCTTTTGAGATTATGAAGATGGACTTCCTCTTTAGTGAAATTTGGAAAGCTTCAGAAGAGTAGGAAAAGCAATCTCACGACTCAGAGAATTCTGAGTTCTAGGGGTGTTTCCTTCCTTGAATTGGGATTGTGCTGTAGGTATGGCTTTGTGTCTAGCTTTTTCACTTGTGGTATAAGCATCTTTGCACACTGTTAAATGGTCTTTCATGAGGATGTTTTTGACTGTATAATTTCTTTGTGTGACACTAATTTCCAAGGGAAGAAGCTCTTAGAAATCTGAGAAAACAATTTCTTGCTAAGACTTATGTTCTTTTAAAAAATGCATTTGTTGGAGTGAATTTGTCATTCAGCTAATTACTTTGGTATTTTTGTTAAAAAAAAAAAAAAGCCTCGACTACTTTTTATCTTAACTTGTATGTTATTGCCTTATTCTTGACCATGAAGAATAGTTAGTAACTTCTGAAAACAAATGAACATAAAAGGAAATAGTATCAAAAGTCTTAGCTAATCAAGTGGTAAATAATGCACTTAGTTTTTTAGTTTTGCTTTCTGTATATTTCACTTTGCACATTTATTTCTTCAAAGTAATCCCTTTTATTAGCATGAGTTGTATTGCAAATTGCAAAAAGTAATGTAACATAAGGGAATACTTTCCAAATTAGATAGCATTATAAATTTTGATTTTTGAATATATTCTGAATGAAGATAAATTACACATATCTTAAAACTTTATGTAGAAACTTAGGAAACTTTTTTAACATTGTAGATAAAATTAAGTTCTGTATTGTATAGTATGCAATGGAAATTGAATAGGTCTTTATTTCCCATTCATGGGACCTGAAACTACCAGTAATCTTCAGCAAAACCAAGGACAGTTGTTGTCCTTTAACTCATTTCATGTGTTAGACTGCCACTATGGAGTTTTAAATCCCTTATCTATAATACAGAGCAATATGTATTACAAAATTAATTCTGAGAGGCATCATTTATGTTTTCTAATCCATTCTCTTTCAGATGTCTTTGAAGTAGAATGGGTGGAGCTTTGTATGTGGGGTTAATTGTCCCATTGTTCATTTATTCAGTCTGGTATTTTAACTAGCTCTTTATGTGTATTAATGAGCCCAAAATGCAGCAAAAAATGCTTGGCTTTAAAAAACTTGACATTTAAAAAAAACTTACTTAAAAGTGTGGTGGAAAAAAAGTTAGGTGAAATTCAGTGTCCTGTAGCTTTTTTTTTTTTTTTTTTTTTTTGCCTGAGCTCTTAATGACTGGTTTCCTTTCTTAAAATAAAAAAATTGTAGTCTCATAGGAAAGCAAGATGTCTTTGGGGGGATAAAAAACAAATAACAAAAAGCCACTGCAAACAAATGCAACTCCAAGTTAAAAAGACTCAAGAAAGTGTATTTGCTGGAGTCCAGTTTTCTGCTGAGCTAGAATTTTTCCTGTCAACTCTGTAAAGAACAGTAATTTTGGACACCAATTTTAGAGAAAGTTTTAGTTTGTACTCTTTAAATTTTTTATTAGTATATGAAAATATGCTACATGTTGATCACCCTCATTAGGTAAAGATAATCATTATTTGCTGACCACTGAAAGCAATGCGTGTTTTCATATCTTTTTTTTTTACTCTTTAGTAAAATTCCCCAGAGATTATAATTCTAGACCTGTTGATTTGACGAGGTAGTTTAGCTTTTGTACAGTGGGCTTCCCTGAACTGGTTCTTTCTGCAGATTCAGCACTTGTGGTACAATGGGAGGAACTGGTGCTATGTTTGGTTTTTAGAATCTTCTTAAAATTGGATTTATAATAAGTTTTCACTTGTCCTTCACTCTTCCTTGTTTCAGTACTTCAGTGGTGAATTGAGGATAATACTAATTCAGAATATTGTTAGAAAGATTAAGTAAAACAGTGAGTGTTTGATAAAGTTCTTTGTATATTCTATCTACTGCATAAATGTTTAATTATAACCCTGTGCCTTCTTTTTGTTAATTGTGAAATATAACCTACAAACAGAAAAGTGCAGAAAGTTTAAATATATATACACATAAGTGTATATATTTCTATATACGCACACATACAGAAGTACACATGATTATGTAGCAAATACTCATGTAATCAGCATCTAAGTTAAGAAATCTCCAGCACCCCAGAATAATTTTGTCACCTTTGTATGTATCCCTAAATAACATAGTATAGTTTTGTCTGGTTTTGAGCTGTGCATGAATGGAGTTATACAGTTTGGAATTGTTATTGTAGTCTCCTTTTGCTTAACTTTTGAGCTGCATCCAAGCTGTTGCTTGTAGTTGTAGTTTGTTTTCTTTGCTATGTGGCATTCCATATTGTGTGACCATGTTTCTGTGTGTTCATGTGTTCAGCTGGAGGTGGCTATTTGGGCTCTTTCCAGTTCATGGCTTTTGAGAACTTCCTTGAATGGGTGTACATAGGCACTAGTTCTTCAGGGTATAAACCTAGGAACTTGGATAGCTATGTGTAGGATACATATGTCTTCAGCTTCGTTGAAAAATACCAGGTGGTTTCCTAAAGCCGCCGTTGGGCCGTCTCACTGTTCTGCCGGCTGTGGGCGCTTTCCCATCGTCCCACTGCTGCCCCCACGTCTTGCTTTTGGAAGAAGACACGCAGCATGCTCTTCTCCCTTCTCAGAGCCCGTGCCGTCTGGGCATGTCCTTCCTTACTCCGCGAAAGATTAACCTGGCCTCACTGGCTGAAGAGGCATTGCCAGAGAAAGAGGCAGCTCCTGGGGTTGGAAGCGGCCAGGTGATCATCCCCGAAAAGTCAAATGAGCATCCAGGTGGCCTGGATTTGAGAGCACGGTCTGGAGTGAGAAGACGGCTTGAATCCTAGTGCTGCTGATGTGGAACTGTGCTTGGGTGCTTCATTTCCTCTTTTTGAGCCTTAATTTCCTCATAACTACTTTTTTTGATGAGGACTAGAGATACGATAGGCAAAGGATCTCGGTAGCGTAGCCACTGGTACCTTACAGCGTTTCACAGTGCAGGAGTATTAATAGAAGGATAGACCAGTTGTAGCATATCCATGTCAGTGTCATAGATGCGATTCGTCACCAGGTCTGCATGAGCTGGGTCACATCAACTTGAATATGACACTCGGTGGCCATGAGGTGGGCCGCTTCTTCATGTTGTAAAATGGTCCAACATTCCTGGAAAACAATTGGTAATATATCTTCAAAACCCTTAAAATTATTCTCATTTTTGAGAATCTGTTTTAAGGAAAACTCAGAGATATATGTACAGATACATATATGAGGATATTCATTCTAGTATATAGAATGGAAAATTAGAAATAAATTGCAGAAAGGGATAGATTAAATTTACTTAGATACCATGTAGTTTTTGGTGATTATTTAGTGATATGCAAAACATCTAGGACAGTATTTTGCAAAAAGAGCAAGAGACAAATTTTTATATATGATATAATCTCAATTTTGTAAGGAACTCATGAAAAAAAAAAAAGACTGGGTGATTGGATACCAAAGCATTAACAATGAGAAAAGTTAGGTAATTGGATCATGAATGTATTTCATTTTCTTCTTCTTATGTCTTTAATGAAGTCGTTCTTCCTGCAGTTTTATCCTGTCCAGCTCAATCCAGATATTCACTGCATCACAGTTTACTTATTTTTTAATTTGGAAAGATTATAACTACCTTCATATAGCACATGCTTTCACATATGGAATCCCACAAGTGGTAATGCCTTAACTACCAAAATGGTGACTGATGCACTCGTGTGTGTGCGTCTCCCCCTACATTTATGGAATCAGATCTGTGTTCAAACTTCGGTTCTGTCACTTACTAGCTATAGGACTTTAAGCAAGTCAAGTCACCTTTCTGAGCCCCTGGGTCATCATTCATAAAACAGAAAGTACTTCTCTTGGCAGACATGAGGATTAAGTCTGGTTTTTGGTGCGCAACCCAAAGTGATTATTCCCATGTTGCCTTGTAAGATTTAAAAATACCTTCAGTTAATACATGCACCATTGAGTATAAACAGCTTTTCAGGGGGAAAGAAAAGGCTGTATTAAAATTTCAGATTGAGTTTAAGAAGCCTCTTAATTTCAGAAGCCTCTTAATTTCAGAAACTTTAAAAGTGAGTAAGAGTTCACCTTCATTGAGAAATGTTGCATTCACTTCACCTCGTGATATTTAATGTCTGTCCTATAGATTATCACTCTTCTCCACTCGCCTCATTGACCTTATAATTTTCTCAGAAATTTCTATCTTATTTGTGAAAGGACTTGGAACCTATTCCCTGTGCTGCCGCAGACCTGCTTTTTATGGCCTCAGGATCTCTGTCATAACCCGTTTTATGCTTTCACAAGCGGAGCCCCTGGGGAGCTGTCTGCACTTTTCAGTGTGATCCAGCTGAATTCCCCCCTTCCCCATTCCAGTCCTTTGATTTGCCAGGTTTTTGTTCCTCTACCCTAAGGATGGACCGAGATTGCTGAGTACGGCCTCTCTTGTGGTGCAAAGTGAGAATCGTTTTTAATTGAGCAGAAACATGTGGAAAGATCAGGAATATCTCAAGGGATTACAGAAAAATTCCAAATTTGTACTACTTACAGCCTGTGTTTAGAACAGGGTCTGCTGGGAATAAATGTTAGTTAGTGTGGCCTGTGACCTTAAAAACTGTTGACATGGACTTCAGCCAGAAACTAGCCACAGACCTCCTTTGTTAAACTCATTCATGGCTCCTTGAAAACTCTAGTCAGTGAAAAGTTGCCAGCTCCCATCTAAGCAGAGCCTTCTTTTTTTTTCTTCTTTTTTTTTTGTTTTCCCCTGCTTTGGAAACAGAGGACGCCCCTTAACCAGCAAGGCTTCTTTAATAAGACTACATGGCCTTAAACGCAATTGGAATTGACAACTTCCTGGCTTGGGTTTGCCAACTGGCAGGGCTATGAGGCCGAGGGGACAAATGGCGTTGGGGCACTGAGCACTGTGTTTGTGTATGTGCCGGGGACGCTGAACTCCAGAGCAAGCGCGATACCCCTGCGACTCCAAAAGCAACGCTGGCCTGCATCAGACACGTCTTCCTCGGCTCTCTGGCTGGGAGAGACAATTCCGAGTCCCCCTCAGCAGAAGGAAAAATAACGGCCGATTCTTTTTGCTGGTGATGATCCTGGCCTTTCCCTTCTCCCCTCAAAACCCTTGATTTAATCTTATTTGCATCATGTTGTGTTACTCAAATATAGATTAAGAAGTTGCAACTCAGATTGGGGAATGACTATATTTTTTTGATGGTACCCAGCACCCACCCTCTCTGGAGCTTAACTTAACCAGTTTTAGTTTCTGTCAAACTGAAGGGGCAGTCAGGACCTCTCTTCATTTTACTTATTGAGGAAACTGAGGCATGAGGAAACTAAGCATTTTGTCCTCCCCTGCTCTCTATCAAAAGGAAGCGTAAGAAAATGCCTTAAACCATTTGCTGCCCCTGCAAACCAGCATAGTAATTGAGACTAGAAACTATTATTTTCCTACTTCTATAATCCCAAAGACTACATTATCTGAATTTAAAGACAGGGAGGCAAATAAGATGTTTTGAAAAACAAACAAATTCTTCTGACTACAAAGAGGTAGCGGGTACCCTGCTTACAAAGTTTATGTTAATGTCGAAGCATGTTGATGGTGGTTATGGAAGCCATTCTTAGTAATGGACCATCCTATCAGTCCGCATCTCTTTCTGCTTAACCATTTGTTAAATTTTGGAGCATAATATTTATTTCCAGGTCTGCCGTTGAAATTATTTTTAACATAAATACGCTAGCAAACTTAGCGCTTCTAAAGCTGCTGAGGTTTGGCGTGATTTCAACCAGGCATGTGTGAGGAGAAGAAAGGAATGCCACGTTGGCGTAGGGATCAGCAGCTCGTAGGCCTAGGAAGATGGAAACTCTGGAAAGAGAAGTTATATAATTTCCTAGAGACTTCCCAAGAATTTAGCTGTAATTAAGAGAGAACAACCTATAGTAGGTGTTCCATAAGTATTTGTTTAACGAATGAAAGTGGTGAAATAACTCATTTCCCAATCCCAGTAGATTTGCCTGTTCCTACTCACTTTCCCCAACACCCTTACCTCATAGCATTTATTCCCTCCACAGAAGGCAGATGATGCCCTCATATTTAATTCCCTAAAGTTCTACAGCAAGGCTTTTAGATTAGGTCAGAACTACGTACAAATCCTGACTCATTAGCCATGTGATAAGTCATATCACTTGACATTTCTGATCTTCATTTCCCACATCTGTAAAATAAAGATAATGCGAACCACTTTGTAAAGTCGTTGACATACAGGTAAAAATGTTATATAAAACACCTAATTTAGGAGTTAGCAACACAGAATGTTTTTTTCCCCCCCAGAAAGTATCTTATTAATTTCATCACGTGCTTCTCTCCTACTTTATCATAAGGAAAGGTCTCAAATAATTTGTAGCCTCTACAACTCTCCTGCTCATGCACGGAACATAGTTACTCTGTAGACCAACTGAGAGTGAGTGAAAGTGTCCCGCACTCCAGATACATGGAAGTCTTGAGTAGCCTGTGGAAATTGTTTAAGGATTGTTTTCTTTACCTGCGCACTACACTAAGTAGATTAGAGTGTTAGCAAATACCTTTAGGTATATAAAGATGTGATTGAGAAAGCTGGATTCTATTTTTGCTTGCTTTTGGTCAACTAAGATGGTAGTAACCTCAGAGCATTAAGCAGCCCAGGGACGTGTGAAGCATTCTTTGAACTTCTTTTAAGATTTCCCGTTCACGCAGGATTTCACCGGAAGTGCTCCCATCTGAAAATACACCTAAAGGTTGTTTGACAAGAATCAATTCTAAAATTCCCTCCCATTTGAGTTGATGAATCCATTGAGTTTCGTAACCTCTGTATTTACTATGTGAGTCTCACTCTTGGTCTTTTGTGTGAGTGGCAAATTATATGAAGCCCTTTTTCCTTGTCTCACATAACCAGGTGATTAGGAGTATAATCTGGACCGGGGAGGAGGGTGAAGAACCCTGGTGTGCAGAGGACGGAAGATTATTTGTCAGACTTTTTATTCTTTTTTTTTTAACTGCAATACTTTCCCCTAAGAATTTATAAGATGAGAGTATGTTATCTCTAAAGATTCCCCCCTAATGCTACCTCATTCTCTAAACTTTCATTAATAGCTCTTTGCAGCTGAAGCAAATATTTTAGCTCTCTCTGGTACTCGCCTCCAGCTGGGAGTGTCTTTCACACATCAAAGGCAGATAGGAGCCTCTCATTAAAAGATAGCATGAGTTCATCAACTCGAAAGAGTAGGACCTGAAAACCTGAGATAACACGCAGCTACAAGTCATGCCTAAGTCGGGCTGAGAGTTTTCCATGGGTTACCGCTTTTCTTTTCTCAATTTGTCACTCCAAGATGCTTTAAAGTCTACCTTTCTCCCTTAGTTTTATTGTGTCTGAAAATTGTCCTTATTTGGAATAGGAAGTTAGTTGTAGAGCTTAGGAAAGGTAAATGCTTTAAAAATTTATTTTTAATAAGAAAATAAGGACTCCTGAAGCTTAGGAAGAAAGCCCAGCGTTGACTTATTTTCTCTGCCTCCTCTCCTTTCTCACTGCATTTCCTGCTCCAGCTTCTATCAGGTAATTATTTGAAACTTACTAAGTCAGCTCTGAAAAACTCCACAAATCCCCCTTTTCCTACCTTCTGCTAATGAAAAGCAATCCTGAAATCAGAGGGGTTGGACAGATTTCTTGAGATTATGGAGGAAGACTGGTCATATCTTTCCGGCTTTATTTCTGAAAACATTGCTAGATTGGTTGAAGGCTGGATTGTCATAGATGAGCGAACATCCACACAAGATGCTTTTAGCTCCTCTCATAAGTATCTGCACAAGCCCCACGTGGATGGGGTATAACAGAGCAGTGCGGGTCCCTGCAGTGGTAACCACAGCAAAGTCAGAGAGCATTTTCCATAGTATTCACTTCACTTACTTTGGTCAGTTTGAAGCTCTGTGCAGTATTTTCTAGCCAAAGGTGAAGCTTGTCCCCCCATAAATATGAGGAGGGCATGCCAGCCAAGTCCCAGGCAACCCAGTGAATTACTCTCTTTGATAGTAGAAAGGTCTAGTTCAAGTTGCTCTGAATGGCATTTAACTATAAAACAATAGCCTTCACAAAAGTTGCTGGTGTCCTTCAAATGGTTTCTGTACCAGTAGCCAGTTCTTTTGGCACTTCAAGATATGAGGCTTGCTCCAGGGAGCACAAGGTTTTGGCTCATCACACAGCCAATGAACGGTAAGCGGGGAGGAGAAAAGTACGTGGATGTATTGAAAATGCATGCAGTGAAAAAGGAAAAGCAGGCAAACAAAAACAGCATCCCCCCACACGCACACGTACGCACGCACAAACCCAGAAGCTGTTGACTCGGCAGTTTTTCATTCGTTATGACTCTAGGGGCAGGTTTAAATTGGGAAAAATTTTTGTATTCTCTTGTGCTGTGTCGAACAGGAAGGCAGCGTTTGATGTAATCTGCCCAGATGTCCGCAGTGTACGGCCTTGCGATGATTATTTATCTTCAGGTTTTGGCTTCGGCAAAGGAGAATCGGTGAACAGTCGTTAAGGGTTAAGTTATGACTGTTTTGGAGATCCTGCATGTGTGACAAACAAACGTATAAATTAGTTTAAATGTGTTTTAGATTTAATTTCTTTTCAGCTATTAATCTTAAAATCCTCTTTAACAAATACTCGTTACGAGTCCCCTGATAGATGTTAATACGTTTGGTGCTTTACGTTCTGGATATTAGTCCTCTTATTTCAATTTCTTGTTCTTCTAGGAAGTTTTCTCAGTGAAGACCGTAAAACGAATAGGCTCTTTTAATGGTCTTTGAAAGAATGTTCTCACATAAATTTCCCAGAAGGATATTTGTTGTATTATCATTATTATTATTATTATTAATTATTATTATTATTTTTGGTTACGTAAGAGCTTAGAACATAAATGGCCAAACTTCAACAGTTACCAAATGTCAGTCCATTTCCTCACTTGGAATTTAGGTGTATTTGTTTGAAGAGTATTGTTTTCAAAATATTTTCAAAGGAGAGGAGTTGTTCATGATTTATACCAACCCATTGTCTGTGCCCTTTGAAGTGCTGCTGATGGCTGTGGAGCCCCGGATGGGGAGATGGGGAGCCCTGTTGCCATATAATACTGTTCTTATAGATCAAGGGATGCATACAAAAATCTTGGCTTCTGTTGTTGTTGTTTTTTCCCCAGACACAACTGGGTTTTCTTAGTAAATTTAATTTGAACTACTCAATTATATAGTGAGCTGCCCTTTCAGGACTGAGGTCAATTAAAGGTTAAATTAAAAGATTTCAAAAACGTTTTCCATATTAAATGCCAACAGTAATTCTAACCTAGTATAATAATAATTCTAACCCAGGCAGGATTGATTATCTACTGTATTCCTTTAGCTCACCTCATTGGCTTTAATGAAATTTTTGTTTATCTTAAAATCGCTGAATGAATTACATTGGCATTCTGTAATTTTAAGATCAATAACCTCACATCATTGGGAGTTAATCGTAAGTTAAGGCAGGCTTCAGTGACAGCAGTGTAGTGTATAGGAAGGACTAGCTTTAGGACCTGGGTTCAAGTTCCGACATGCCACTGAGAGGATGAAGGTGTCTGACTTATATCAACCTCATCTCTAAAATGAGGAAGTTGGACTAGATAGTTAGTTGTCAGTGTCCCTTAAGACTCAAATATTCTGTGGATTTTTAAAATTCAAATCATCTTATTAAATTCCGGTAAGCTCATTAGGGCTTTATGGCTACAATTCATGTTTTTTTACATGATTCTTTTCTTATTCCCATGAATGTGTTTGAGCTGCATGATCAGAGGGATTATAGAAGTTTTAGCAGTCTAGCTAATGTGCGGCAGTATTTAAACATTTTTTTAATTGTGTTTGATTTTTAGCATTTTTGTCACTTTTGGATGGAACACTAAATGGAAGACCTCATTTATTCTTTCAAGTAGGTAGGGACAGTGGCTCTATGCTGTTATCTTTTTTCCCCTAACAGCTTTTCCTGGGGAAACTAAGAGGGCAGGGACATTTTCTTTGCAACATCATAGCATGACCTAGCCTGGAGTTCCGATGGAGCTAGAGAAGAACCACTGGGTTAAGCGAGAAAACACCTCCAATCTAGTCCACTCTCAGAGGCTCATGGACTGTTTGACTTCGGGTAAGATGCTGAGTTTGTCTCGCTCTGTCAAATGGAGATGCTAAGGTTAGCCCCTCCAAGCTCGCAGGAGAGCTCTTACAGGTCATCTGTTCTCACTTACCGAAGACTTGCTTTTCATTTATTTGAGCCTTTAGCCTCAGTAAAGACAGAATTGCTCTTGCTGTGTATAGTTATTATAGGAAATTTTACTTCTCATCAGAACTCCATGTCCCGGTAGGAGTACATTTGTAGAGAAGGCACAGTCTGCCCTCAGTGACATTTGTAAAAGGTAGATGTTGTTGTGGGAATTTAGACCTCTTGGTTGATGATAAAAACTTCTTAAAAGGAAATATATCTGAACACATACTGTTTTGAAAGGATAATTTCTAGAAGTCCAGGCAAATACCGAGTACTGTGGATGCAGTGAGGGTGATGTGTGGAAATCAGGAAGCCGGCTTTTTCGGCTGGGATGTTAAAAACCACTGAGCGTCGTCAAGTTTCTGGAAGGGAACCTGTGGTGCAGTGTGATGAGCAGGAGTTTTGGAGTCAAGTTTGGGTTTGTTCCCCAGTTCCCCACTTGCTAGCCTGTGGTCCTTAAGTTACTTCACCCCTTGAAACCCAGTTGTTTTCATGTCTGAAGTTCAGATATCAGGACCTCCCTCAAAGGGTTGCGGGAAACATTTAATGTTTGCAAGCCCGCAAATAGCAGGGGCTCTGCGAGTGGTCGGTGCCCGTCCTTCCTTCGTTGAACTGGTTTAAAGCGTCTGGAAATGCTCATAGTAGAAATTGGAGTATTTCCACTTTCATCAACTGGTTAATTAATATGGGGAAGGTCACTGAGCCTTGAGATGGATGTGTCCTTTGATTGGTTCCCTGATCCTCCTGGGAGGAAAAAGCCCAGCCTAGAAACTCAGGAGGTGGAAGGCCCAGACCTTGTTTTTGCCACTCCATCTCTGTGAGCGTGTCCTAACTTTTCTGGACCTCTTTTCCCATCTATATAATGAGGACAATAATAAGTTCTTCAAAGGGTTGTTATATGAGAATCAATCAATTAATAACATATGCCATTACTTTGTAGTAATCTAATATGGCTTTTTTTCGTTTTCATTTTCCCAAGCTTTGTTCCCAAGCCTCCTCTTGGGATGCGTTCATGTAAGAGAATGAGACAGAAGTTCACGATATTAGTGGCCCAGCATGGTTAGGGAGCTAAGAGCTTGGTACTTTCACACATATTATTCCATTCAGTCTTCACAACAGCCCGGCAAGGGAGAATTTATCTTCATTTTATAGAAGAGGAAAGAGAACCTTGAAGAATAGTTATTACTAATAACTAATAAGCTTATATTAGTTACTAACTAATATTGTCAGTATTTGAACCTAACTCTTTCTGACTCTAAAATCCATATTCACCCCCCCCCTTTTGTGCGTCCCCCATCCCATACTTTCTGCCTTATCTGACTTAGATTAAGGAGACATTTATTGGATACCTATAGATGCTGGGTACTCCACTGTAGGCTCTGGGGCTGCAGTGATGGACAAGACACACACATTCCCCTTCTTCACATGACCCCAGGGCTGAGAGCAGACACGTAATTAAACAATCAGTCGTAATACTGAACCCTGCTCAGGAAAAGCACAGGATATTAGATTACTATGTAAATGGCTAGTCATTTGTGTATTTTAAACTGCTGAATAGTTGACTTCTTTGGGTTTCAGGCTATCATGTTATAATCTTATAGTCATTCTGGGTGAATGTAACATTCTGTATTTTCATAACCTAAAAAAGCTTGTTAAAATATACATAAGATGGGCGGCTGGTAGCTCAGGTGATGAGAGCACAGACTCATAGCTCCAAGGTTGCCGGTTCGATCCCCACATGGGCCAAGGAGTTGCGCCCTCCACGACTAGATTGAAGACAACTGCTTGACTTGGAGCTGATGGGTCCTGGAAAACCACACTGTTCCCCAATAAAATTTCTTTTTAAAAAAAAAAACACATAAAAGTTTAATAACAACTCATATTTATTAAATGCTGACAATTTACTGAGTGCTTGCCATACCTTCTCTCATATAACCATCCTAATAACCGTATGAGAGGGTGCTGTGGTCTGCATTGTACAGATGAAGAAACAGCCTTGGAAAGATCAAGGAGCTCGCCTAAAGCAGTGCCACAAAAGGCGGCACGGTTCTTCTGCATCCAGACCCTGCATCCCTAAACGAATCCAGTCCAGTCAGTGTATTAGAAAAGCTTAAATCTATTTCTTTTCCAAAATTGAGAGATAGTATGGCTTTATAATTCTATTCTTAAAATTTACATACAATAAAATTCACTCTTTGCAATGTCGTTTTATGACTTTTGACAAAATGCACAGTCATTTATTCACTATCGCAATCCAGAAAGAAACGGTTCCATAGTCCTCCAAATTCCCTCGTACTGCTCCTTTGTAGTCAAACTCTTCTATTCCCAGCGCCTGACAAGGACCCATCTTTTCTCCATCCCTAGAGTTTTGCCTTTTCTAAAATGTCATAAAAATGTGATTATATAATATGTATCTTTTGAGGACTGGCTTCTACATAGCAAAATGCATTTGAGATTCATCCACGTTTTGTACATCAGTAATTCGTTGTTGTTTTTTAAAAGATTTTTTATTGGGGAATTGGGGGAGGGGAACAGACAAGTTGCTGTCTTTTTGTTCTTCAGTCTAGTTGTGGAGGACGTTGCTTCACTGGCCCATGTTGGTATTGTCATTGCGCTCTTCCCGGATGAGGCAGATTGGTCACCGGCCTCTGGATGGTCGCTCACTGCGGCTATTGGCAGCTTACGCTGGCTGCCAGCTGCTCACGCTGGCTGCTGGCCACTCACTGTAGCCTATGGCAGCCCACTGCAGCAGGGGCTGCAGCCTACTCTGTCACCGGCACTTGCACAGCCCAGCTCCAGGTGAAGCTGTTGTTAGCTGTAGAGGGCAGTGTCACTGGCCCTCATATGTGGGATCCGAACCAGAGCCGCTGGCATCCCCAAACCAGCTCTTAACCAATGCGCCACTTGTCCGGCCCAGTAATTCGTTGTTTTTTATTGTGGTGAGTATGTGTTCCATTATGGATGTAACCACAGTTTGTTTATCCATTCACCGTTGAAGGGCATTTGGTTTCCAGTGTTTGTGATTATGAATAAAGCTGTTGTAAACATTTGCATACAGTTTTTGGGCGAACACAAGTTTTTTTTTCCTCTTGGGCAAAAACTAGGAGTGGGATTGCTGGGTCATATGCCGAGTATATGTTCACCTTTGGAAGAAACTGCCACACTGGTTCCCAAAATGGCTGTATCGTTTTGCAGTTCTACAGACAGCGTATGAGCGTTCCAGTTGCTCTGCGCCTTCTCAGCATTTGGTATCGTCACTATTTTCTTAGGTTAGCTCTTCTCTTCCGCATGAGTGGGACCTGTTATGGTTTTAACCTGCATTTCCCTAATGACTACTGATTTTGAGCATTTACTGATGTGCTTATTTTCCATCTGCACATTATCTTTGGTAAAGTCTTCAAATCTTTGGCCCATTAAAAAAAATTGGTTTGTTTTCTTATTGTTGAGTTTTAAGTCAGTATTTATTTATTTATTTATTTTAAGATTTTATTGGGGAATGGGGGGAGGGGACCAAGTTGTTGTTCTTCAATCTTCGTTGTGGAGGGTGCCAGTCGCCATCTGGCTGCCCATTGGCAGCTCGTGGCCTCTAAGCTCAAGATGCTGTGTTTAATCTTAGTTGCGGGTGGGTGTAGCCACCATCCCATATGGGAGTCGAACCAGCAGCCTTGTTGTTAAGAGCGCACACTCTATCCACTGAGCTATTTGAGCAGCAGTTCAGCTCAAGGTGCCAAGTTCAGTCTTAGTTGTGGGTTGGTGTAGCCCACCATCAAACAGGCAGTTTTGTTGTTACACTAGTTGAGCCATCCTGCCACCTGTTGGCAGCCCAGCGACAGCTCAGCTCGGGTGCAGCATCACTGGCCCATATGGGAATCGAACCAGTGGCCCTGCTGCTCAGAGCCCCCGCTCTAAGCCAACTCTTTTTTTTTTTTTAAGATTTTATTGGGGAATTGGGGGAGGGGAACAGCGTTGGGGAATCAGGGAAAGGGAAGAGACAAGTTGACTTTTTGTTCTTCAGTCTAGTTGCGGAGGAAGTTGCTTCACTGGCCCATGTTGGTATCCTCATTGCGTTCTTCCCAGATGAGGCAGATCGGTCTCCGGCCTCTGGATGGTCGCTCACCGCGGCTATTGACAGCTCACGCTGGCTGCCGGCCACTCACTGTAGCCTATGGCAGCCCACTGCAGCAGGGGCTGCACCCTACACCGTCGCTGGGGCTTGCAGCCCAGCTCCAGGTGGAGCTGTTGTTAGCTGTAGAGGGCAGTGTCACTGGCCCTCATATGTGGGATCCGAACCAGAGCCGCTGGCGTCCCAAGCCAGCTCTTAACCAATGTGCCACTCCGCCGGCCGTAAGCCAACTCTTGATCAACTGAGCCACTCGGTCGGCCCTAAGTCAGTATTTTTGATACAAATCTTTTGCCAGCTTATGATTTGCAAGTATTTTCTTCCAGTCTGTGTGGCTTGTTCTATTTATTCTCTTAATAGTGGTTTTTCACAGAGCAAAAGGTTTCAGTTTTGATAAAGCCTAATACATCCTCCTTTTCTTTTATGGGTCATGCTTTCGGTGTCTTATGTAGGAATTCTGCTTAACTCAAGGCCACAAAGATTTTCTACTATGTTTCTTTTGGAAATTTTATAGTTTTATGTTTTACATTTAGGTCTGTGATTCATTTTGAGTTATATTTTTTTAAGGTGTGAGATTTCTCTTTGTTGGCACGTGGACATCTAGTTCTAGCACAGTTTGTTGAAAAATCCATCTCTTCACCATTGAATTACCTTTGCACCTTTATCAAAAATTGACTATATTTTTGTGAGTTTGTTCTGGACTGTCTGCTGCTCCATTGGTCTATGTGTGTATCAGTATCATACTGTCCTGGTTATTGTAGCTTTATAGTAAATTCATATTAGATAGTATGAGTCTTCCAGCTGTGTTCTTTTTCCAAAATTGTGTTTGTTATTTTAGTTCTTTTGCCTTACTAGATAAATTTTGCTCTTCTATTTCCTTGGCTTTTGATATCTACAGAAAATTCTGCTGGGATTTGGATTAACATTTGGGTGACTATATATAAATCAGTTTGGGGAAAGTTGAAATTTTAACAATATTTGAATCTTCCATCCATGAACACAGTACATCTCTCCATCCTTAGGATTTCTTTCTTTGGTGTTTTTGTGGTTTTCAGCACACAACTCCCACACATATTTTGTTAGATTTATATCTAAATGTTTCTTTCCTAGTCTTTTGGGGTGTTGATGTAAAATGGTACAGTTAAAAAAATTAAATACTAATTTTTCAATCCATTCATGCTAACTTACAATCTTTGTTTTCTGAAGGTATTTTCCTATTATTTAAAGCCTTTAGCAAGAAAAGGTTGTTTTTTTGATGTTTGTTCTTCTTTGAGTATTCATCTGTTTGTGATCTCATGACCGTTGCACCCTTTTGTAATTACGCTGTCAAAGCCAAAGCTTCAAAGGGTCCATCAGGGAGTGTCTGAAAGGTGCTCCTCTCTGTACAGGTGGATCAGTTTTGAGACAGAATCCATGTTTCCTTCTTTCAACAGGTGTCGTAGTCATTTTAGAATATCTTTTGTTTTACTCTACACTGAGAATGCAATTCAACTTCTTTTATTTTAGAAAATCTGGCTTAAAGTATAGATATTCACTTTTAACTTGATAAAAATGAGGTTCTGTAGTAGACACACTGGAAAAAGGGACCGTTTTCTGGATTTTTACTCGTATACAACTGAAGAAGGAAACCAGTTTCAGGGAAAATAGCAGTAGGGGTTGCCCTCATTATATTTTCCTTGGTGGTTCTGTACCATCTTCTCTCCATGTTTTAGGGTTGTTTACCATACACACGTGGTGTGCAGCCAGGTGGAGAGAAGGTACCATGTCCAATACTTTCAACATTCATCATCCCATTTAATTCTTGTGACGACTGTGTAAATTACAGATGACCACACTGAGTTTCCGAGTGAGTGACCTGATCGGAGTGTGCTGGCTGTTCAGAGGGCAGGACTTGAACACAAGCTCTTGACCACCAAACCCCTTGGTCCTTCCAACTCTACTCTTCAAGAGAGCCTCCTTTCATTTTATTACTTTGTGTGGCTCACTCTTTTGGTTATGGAAATCTTTTGAAAATCTGCTGTAAGCTTCAGGAAAATCTCCAAGTTTTTTTTTAGATGTCCTTATGTTTTACAAACATTAAGGGTTTTCAGAAAACCTTCTGTCTTCTTGGTCCCTGGATTCTAGGTTAAAAATCCATACTCAAGTTCTCTTTTCTACACACCAGTTATTTCCCAGTTATCATGAACCACCCAAGTACTCTGTTCTCTCCCATGGCACTTGGACACTAATTTGACACTGCCTATTAATGGATGTTTACATATGGGCAACTGGTAAAAACCTGAGGCTCTTCCTTCTACTCTCTTCTTTCATTCTTTTCATTCTTTCAGGCTCGGTGCTGGGTGTTGGGTGCTGGGGATTCAGCTATGAATGAACTTCTATCCCTGTCTTCCAGAGCTTCATTCTAGTGCATTTTGGAAATAATCCTGCTCGGAATGCCTAAAGTTTGTTCAAGTGCTGTAGAGAAGAAGCATGGAGTAGTGGAAGAATCTGAATTTGTAGGCAGACTTGGATTAAATCTTTGGTACATTACTGAATTATCCTGGGCCGTCGTGTAAAGGGAACAATGATGATAACACCTGCCTTACATCATTTCTAAATGAGAGCTTCCTTGGTAAAAATGACACTTTCCCAGAAATTTAACACACATCAAGTCATCAGAAGGATATTTGTTGCAGACTAAGCCTTTAATAAAATTTAGTCATTGTTAGCAATGAAAACTTTGTATTCAGTACTAAGAGTCAGGCCCTGTTAATGGAGACGGACGTATAAAGAAATGTGATAGTACAACACAAACTTTGATATTCAAGGTGTGTATTTGCTAGTACCCAGAAGGATTTTACTGAAAATGGGTTTACATAGTGACGGGAAGTTATGTTTGGCTGTGCAGTTTATCTTCCTTCCTAAAAGCTGCGCTTGTTTTTCTTTCGTCATTTGCCGTTTACCTGCTAGCATCTAGTTTACAAGTGACCACATAGGTATTTGCTCGGGTTGAACAGTGCCTCGATTTTTGCATGGCAAAATTTGCCACGGGATTAACTTATGCCACTTTTGAAGTCGGTCGCAGCCTGAAAGCACAAGCAGTTGTTTACAAAGGAGCCCATCGATCCTCCCTCTTTCTCTGGACGCATTGGAGCAGTGAGACTCACACAGTCTGTTTGGCACAGCGGCTGCTCTCAGCCGGCCAGGGGCCCTCCTGCTGCTGGGCAGAGAGGATGCGCCAGAGCCCAGCAGAGCCCGCCCGCCTGCAGATCTGCTGTGCTTAGCTGGGGCCTTGCAACTGTGGACCACCGCCTGCTGGCTCAGTTGCAGTATCTGTTCCTTAATAGTTTCCATCTGGCCAACAATGACCTATAAAGACAGACACAAACCAGGGCTTGAGTTATGAGGGGTGTGATGCTCAGATGCCTCCAGGTCCCACCCTAGAACCTGTAGCCACAGGCAGGCTGCCTTTGCCTCCTTTCCTGGAGAGAAGGAAACTCCTCGAGCTGGTTTGCAAAGCATTCAGTCACATCAAAGACCTGAGCCATTCAGTTTCTAAGTGTCTTAAAAGGCTTTATAAATCCTGTTTCTGAATGTCGCTGAATTTTAGCTTTCAACTCACAATTATGCTACTAATATCGAAACTTTTTGAGCAACAATATAATGAGGGTCATGAGAGAGTTTCATATCCAACTTCTCAGTTTTTAGCTGTATCCAAAGCTACAATTAGGGAGGCTTGGGGCATAATTGCTCTGAATGGCATTACAATTGAAGGCATGTTTTACTATGAACTTAGAACTCATTGAAACTGAGATTTTAAAAATGAGTAAGAGTTGCCTTTGAATTTCTCGTTGCTAAACATTTTCCTGAAGATGCCATTTGTTAATGGATTTTGAGCTGGATGGTAATGGTGTACAATAAAGCCAATTTCACATTTTTAGTCACTAGAAACCAATTTAGAATATTAGCCAAAATTAGAAAGCAAGTTCAGATTTTGACAATTTTGTATCAGCTATCAGAGCACTTGGGGATAATTTCTATTTTTTACAGCTTATATATTTTTTTAAGGAAATGCTATTCATCTTACTAGTCTTTTATTCTTAGGCTACCCTTTAGACCAGGAAAGGAGAGCTGCTCTCTCCTCGCAGGTTCAGAGCTCACAGACCTGTGCTCAGAGAGGCATCGCCTGGAAGGAAGGGCGGGAGTGTTCTGATGCTCAGACGTCAAGTCCATGCTGCCACCTCCTGTCTGCATCCCAGCTTTCAGTTTAAATCACCAGGCTTTTCTTCTGAAGTTCACTCAGTGAATATTTTTGCAATTTTATGCTCCTGCATCTTTTCTTCCCTTCCTGTCCTCTCCTCCCTGCACTCCAGGTGGTTATAACTCCCTTGCCAAAGTTGAAGACAGATTTGGCCCGGAGCCAGCGTTGAGAATGCAGTGTTTACGTTTCAGTGCCACTAAAGGATGGAATTCATCCTAAAGCCTCCTTAGGAAAGTTAGGTATGTGTGGTTTTGGAAGGTGATTGGGTGTTCCACCCATGTGATCTCCTGGCTCCGCCCTCTCTTCTGTCTCCTCCCATGAATGGCATGTGTTTTATATCTTGGCTCTCAATTTCCAGTCTAAGGGTTAGGATGAGAAATGCTGGTTAATTGGAGCAACTCAATTGGCTTTAAAAATGGGCATGAGCACCAACTCCTAAGACTGCAAAGGTTAGACTAGTTCAGTGCCTTTGAGAAGAACGAAGGAAGGAAGGAAAATTTGGCATTTTCTTAACAACTTGGTAAGCAAGCAAAGATCATACTAGACTAGTTTGTTATAGTTATATATAGTTGATAGCATGTTACAGTTATTTATACTGTAGTTAATTATAGTTCATTATTTTGTTCAGTAAACATTGATTCGGTAAACATTTACTGCATTCTACAATGAACTTGGCAATGTGGAGATGAGGTATTCTTGTAGGAGAAGGTGGTCAAGCTGACAATGTCAATGTCATCGTGTAGAAAAGAGCCAAGCCCTGGGGGAGATAGCTCACATAACTCGGTGAAGTCAGAAGTGAGGTGAGACTGAAAGGGCAAGTGAGACTGTTACCAAGTAGGTGGGGAGCTGGGGTGGGGGGAACGGGGAGACAGAGCATTACAGGCAGATTGAGCAGCGCAGGCCCGGAACCCAGGGACCATAGGACTGCCACAGGGTGGCCTGTCATTCGGAGTGTCTGGAGCTGAGTTGCTCGTGGGGGAGGACTGGAGAGCAAGGACCTCACGTGCCATGTGTGGCTTTGGCACTTGAGCCTAAAGTCAATGAGTAAGCGACCTGGAGAATCTTAAGGGAGTGGCCTCAGATTTGTGTGTTGGAAAATCACCCTGACTCCATGGTGGAGGAGCAGGGTACAGATTGGGAGAGAGGCTGTGGGGACTGGCACTGGGGCCCTAAGGGAGGGGCAGGGTGGAGGTGGAGAGTCCGTGAGCGAGTGACTGAGTTGGCAGCCTAAGCTGATGACAGTTCTCACAAGGGAGTTACACGCTTTGAAGGAGCAGCACTTATAATTGAAGGCCTTACAATCTAAACGCCTAGCATTTCACAGGATCCTTAATGAATGAGTGAACGAATGATCGCCATTTCTTTAGGGCGAAGGTGGCTGATTTAGCCTTCGGATTCCATTTTGCTTGTACTAGTATCGTTTATCTTTCCCAGTGTGTGCTCACAAGCAGCAGGACTGAGGAAACCCACACAGGTCCTGGGTGAAGCAGGAGATCAATCTTGGGTTTTAAAACTTGCCATTGATAAGCAAGGGTCCGTTGTAGATAATCCTGGACCAAACCATTAAAAAAAAGATAAAGTTAACTCTGCCAAGATAAGTCTGAAAAGAGTTTGAATGTATTTTAAGTAGCCCTGATAGTCAGAAAAGCTAACATCGGTCTGTACTAGTTGCTGGCCTAGTAGAAAGACTGTACTTGGGTGAATGATGGGCACGGAGAGACAATTCTGCCCTTTCGCTAGATGGAGCTAGGTCCTCTGCTTGGATCACATTTGAAGTCGGGGCCCATTCATGAGAGAACACTAACTGGTCTCAGGCCAGTCTTTCTTCCTCCTCTTCTTACCTTTGTTCAGTTGGGGCCCCCTTTGGCGCTTGTCGTGTCAGATCGTTCTCCCTTAAAGAATAAGAGCATCTCCCCTTAGGGGCTCAGGCCATCTGAGACACCTGCCTCTTCTGACCCCCCCACCCCCACCCCTCTTGTTTCCTTTTCATCAAGACTTAGCTGAGCGTTGGGGTGAAGAAACATTTTTTCCTTTCTTGCCAATTGATTGCACCTGCTTTCAGAGACCTTCCTGTTTGAATATGGTGGTTTTGAGCTACATTCCATTGTAGAAGGTATACGTTTTAAAGAAAGTTCACATATTTAATGGATGATCATGGCGGAAACAGAGTAATTGAGTATATTGTCCATTCTCAGGTTGGACATTAAATTCTAGCCAGCCTTTGATGAAGAGCTAGCATAGTTATGGAGGCAGTGTATGGTAGTGAAAGGAGAACAGGCTTTGAAACCACAGGCTTGAGTTCAGGTGTTGGTTTCCTCATTTACTACATTTGGGACTTTGGGCAAATACTTAACTAAGCTTCATTTTCCTTCTCTTTAAAATGGGAATTCATCACACCAGCAGATTCTCGGTTGTTATGAGGATAAAGGTCAAATAAAAGAGTAGATGTTAAGTACAGGTTCTGTATTTGGCACCTCATGAGTTCCTCCGTGGAGGGCAGTTATCATCATGATTGTCACCCACAGCGGTGGCAGCATCATGCAGTGTGGAGGGAATGGGCCCGGGCGTTGGGACGGGGTTTGAATCTGGGCGCAGCCACATTCTAGCAGAGTGTGTGATGCTGAGCGAGCCTTAGCTTCTAAAGCGAGAGCCGTGCTTCTTGCCTTAGAGAGCTGTGAAAACTAGAGCTCATGGCTGGGACACGCAAGGGCACACCTTGGCAAATGGGGGACAGTCCAATTGCAGTCGTTTGTTACATCACCCAGGCTTGCCTCTGAAAAGAAGATTTTCCCAACAGAGCCTCTAATTCCGATAGCCATTCAGCTTAGGCCCCAAATCTAACGACTCTTACTGTTACTGCTGCAAAAGAGTACCCCGAAAATAATTGTTCCTCTGGGCCTGGATTGACTGAGGAAGCAGATGCGAGCGTGCAGTCCTCGGTAGGAAGTTCTGCAGAGTAGTGTCGCTTTGCCCAGCTTGAGAAACTGCACCGAGTACGGAAAGGATGTCAGAGTCTTAGCCGGAGCTGGAGCCACATGATTCTGTGGCTGCTCGGTGGGGCTCAGAAAGCTTAAGAGTATTACCATCTGGACAGAGCCAGCCAATGGTGAACTGTGAACTGCTTACCAACTTAGCAGAAACTCGTGCTACCTCATTCATTAATTAGGCCTTTATGGCACACCTTCTCTTGGTTGCCTGGCAACCATAATAGCAGTCATTAAATTCTGTCATTTTGTATTAACCCTTTGGCCCTGGGTGGATTGGGAGCCCCCACCTTAACACTAATGCGTTTTACATTAGTGCATCTACCTGGGAAACCCCATTCCCTTGACATATAAGCTGTAAAGAGCAAAAAGCCAGAGTCCAAAACCAGAAAAAATTTCCTGTTTTTCTTCACATTAATGTCTGTGCTTTTAAGGCTTTACAAAATGTATCTGTCAGGATGGAGGCCATTTCCCAATTTGCTGACAGACAGACCTAACATACACCCAGTAAGATGAAAAGACAGCTAGTTTCCCAGAAAACAGGAGCTGACTGTGACTTCTGTGGGCTTATGGAGGAAGGAGCCTGTGTGAAAACCAGATGGGAACGTTGTTAAGAGTTGTATGTTTCCAAAATTGCTTTTGTAGCTGCTTTGCCAAAATTTGGACCGTGCATGCTGGAGCGATAGGGGCTATTCCAGTAACACGCTGTTTGGCATCTCAGCGATGGATTAGAATGGTAGGGCGTCACTATGTGCCGTGGAAAAGCTAGAGGCAATGGAGCGGACCCAGGGCAGCCTCGGGGAGACAGTCAGCACCCGCTCTGTCCCCGAGGTGCCTCGGAATTCCATTAATGGAAACAAGGTGGCAGAGTCCTCAACTAGATGTTAGGAATTAAAAAACCATCCCTTCCTGAATGGACTAAAATGTTTCATTTGACTTACGTGTGGTGTAAGCAAAACGATTCAGTTTCACAGAAATATTTATTTTTCTCTTAGTGGAAGAAAATATGAATGAGGTTAGGTTTTGATGTTAGATAAACCTAGGTTCCCATCCCCGTTCCACCCAGGAGCTGTGCGATCTTGCATGGTTGGCTTTCTTTTTGAACTCTTTATTTCCTTATCTATGAAATAGGCTATCATTTCCTTTCGAGGAATTGTGATAGGGATTCAGTCAGTTATATTATACACATCTCATAGTCAGGACTTGGCCCCTGGTATGGATTCTATTCATTTTTCAACAAACAGGTGTGTATTGGGACTGCAGTGGTGATCAAGAAACTCTCCACTCTCGTGGAATTTACAGCGACACTTAATATCTGATCATCTTTGTCCTGCAGTTTCCCTTTGAGGCCCAGAGACTTGCCCGAGGCCTTCTGACTAACTTAGTGGTCTCTCAACTGAACTTCGTATAGAATGCCAACGAGCCTTACGCCACCGAGCAATACTGAGTTTCTTGGGCTGCAATGTGACTATGTGTTGACTCTTTCAAGGTATATTTTGCGTAGTAATGTAGCAGGCAAAAGGAAAAGTAAAATAAAAAGTAGTCGTATTCACTCACCAAATCAGTTATTTTATTTGCGTTAGACTTAACTAGATTATGGATTTGTAGTTAAGGTTCATGTGATTACAGTAAGCTGGACCCCACTCTAAAATGTTGGCACAGTTTATCGAGAAGTTTGCATAAAAATGTATTCTTCATGCCTCGGTCCCACTAAGAATGTATGTGATACTAAGCGCATATGGGATTTTAAGTGGCTACTGTTTGTTAACAAAGCAGTAACTTCTTTGAAGGAATTTTGCGAGTTGGGAGAACTCACAGAGGCAATTAATTTTGTTCTTCCCAGCAGTGCCTCCAATGCATGAGTTTGCACTACATGCACGCTTAAATGATAACCCAGGAGCCAGCCGTACCATGATCCGATTTGATATTTAGTTCTGATTTTATTAGTAGTTGTCTTTAATAGATGTCTTGTCATGTAGATTTCCTGATTATTAGTAATTTAAATTGACTCTGAGAATGAAAGGAAACCACAGGCATGAAACCGATGGGCTGTGTCTTCCAGCTTTCGCGGCAGCTGTGATGCCTCCGCGGGCTCCCTCCGTCCGCTCCTCCCCCGCCAAGGCTTTAAACACTCAGCCAATGCTAAAAATGAGAGCTTAATACTGTTACTGTATGGGAACCTTTAAAAGCAAATGGGAACTGGAAGTGTTCTTTCCTCTTTGGAGGTAAATGTTGGCCATGGCTCCATTCTCTGCTTGATCAGATCTAATTTGACCAGAAGTCGAGATCTCTGAAGTCGAGATAACTGAAAAACAGTCATCGCAGGAGAAGTACCTTCTCTTGTTCTTACGCTGCGCCTTTCCACCACTCTTCTAGAATTCCTCACAGTGTCTATGTGAAGGGAATAGATGAACATTTGCTTCTCTCTGCTGTGCTTTTGGTAGTGGCTGTGATCACATATATCCTACCAGAGGCTGCTCCCTAGAGTGGGCCAGGGCAGCACACGTCATGCTCTTAGGGACGTTCGGTGGCTCTAAGATCCAGTGCTGGAGCGCTAATTTCCCTGAGACTCCTGTCTCACAGCTGATGGCCCTGGAATCTGGCGACCTTAGCTTTAGCTTAGTTTAAATGTAGAGATTTGCTGCTTAACCTCTGAAAATGAACTCTAGGCTATTTGCTAAATAATTCCACTCACTCTCTAAGCATGTATTAAGCCCCTCAGGCATGTATGTAGGTGAATGAAGGAAGGAAGGAAGTTATTATGTGGGTGAGCGAAGAAGAAAGGAGCTGTGCTTTCTGTTCTCAAGCAGATCACAGCCTGAAGGACGGTCTGACCAAGGCAGTTTTTATGAGTGAGCTTTTAGAACCTCACGCGGGCGCGACCCGCTGCCAACCCAGGGTCTCTAAGCCGCAGAGGTACTCTTTGCAACAATGTTATATTCCCCTTTCTCTTGCTCATCAAGAAAAGTTAAGTTATGGCAAGACATATTTTAGAAGTGAGTGAAAAATAATTTTTTAAGAAGTCTGTGAAATCTGTTATTGAGACATGTTTGTTCCTGGCAGCCAACCTGTAGACTTTTATTATGGAGAGAGAAAGAGAGAGAGAGACCCTAGACTGGAATCCATTTTCAGTGTATTTCCCCCCAATGTTCCCCGTTGTTTTATAGCTTTGGTAATGCACAGGCATGTAAAAGTATATGCCATGGTGCCGCTTTTCTGATGCTAGAGCACTTAGGGCTGTCCCTCTCTTACGGTTGTGCTGGCCCTGAGAGTTTCTGTCCCCCAAGCCTGGTGGTGGACACCCTTTCAACTGCTGCCCCCTCCCCGGGGGGTACGGAAAGGCTGATGTCTGTGATTGAAGCAGAGCCTGCCTACAGTGTGACAGGACGCCAGTCCCAGCCCACCAGAGTGATGGTTTGAGACTCATCATGAAACTGATCACGGGGACTCATCATGACACTGCTGAGGGAGAGTGAGTGCTGGTCCTCTCCACCCAGGCTGATCCAGCCGGCGGTACATCCTCCAGCATAAAATGCCACTATTTTGTCTTTCCTTTGCACACTCCGTTCTAACATGCTTGCTCGGCAAGAATGCTTCTAATTAGACACACTAATTTTAAAAGTAAAATCCAGTTCTTAGATGGCTTGTTTTTGTAAGGCTAGTCTAACTTTATAAAGGAACATCATTTTGTGATTTAAAAAAAATTTTTTTTTTTACCTCGTATTCCTATATGAACAGGTATAGTGGCAAAGTCAGAAAGATCTAGAGCCAAATTTCAGCTCATCTTTTTTGAACTCTGTCCCTGGATAAGATATTTCACTTCTAAATTTCAGTTTAGAGATAATAACATTATTAATTAACTAATTAATATCCTCGTTGTGAGAATTAGATATAATGTATATAAGAATTACTGGCATATTGTGATGTTTAGGATGTCTGGCTTTTTTTTTCATATTGTCTCTCTTTCCCTTCATTTTGAAATATATTCACTGTATTCACATTGATTTGTGGGAAGACTGGATGGTTTTAAGTGCCATAATAAGGAGTTTGTGTAAGGCTACAATGAAAAGCCCCCAGTCCCGTTGCTATCTACTCCTGTGAGCAGCTGCTGCGGAGAAATGGAAATGCTATTCTGAATTGACCTAAACCAGTGGTCCCGCACGCTCATCTCTCATTTCCAGATGATAACAGATGTCTCTTAAGTGATTCCAGGTGCTCTGAACATCGTGGAATCTCTTATCTGCACCTTCACAGTTGCTCCTTCGAGTTCTTTTATATTGCCTCTGTAGCAGTGTTTGAAGGCTTGGGGTTCCTTGACAGCCGTTGGAACTCTAACTCCCTACTAGAAGGGATGCTGCTTTCAGTCCTCAGGTGATCTCCAGACTTTCATGCTGGACCGTTTGATTTGGGCCCACATGCCAAATAGTTTGAATATGTTCTCCTTTTTCATTAAACAGATTTTGTCGTGTCCAGGAGGTTTCCTGCCGGTAGCAGCTCTAACTTTTTCCTCACTATCAAGGCAACCCCTGCCCCTTGTTAACTCTCGGCCAGGGATTTTGTGCATGCTTCTGTTCGCAGCACTCCCATCGGCGTCCTGTAGACTATGAAACCTTCCCCCACCACCTTCCAAATTCACTCCCTCTTTCATAATTCAGTGTTTTATGCACTTGTAGCTTCAGACCTTTAAAGGTCATATGCACTTTGGGGGAAATTCTTAATTTTCCAATGTGAGAGTCACTTCCTTAGCAGGACTGAGGTGTTTAGGTAGAACTTTCTGTCGTTACATACGAGAGATGTGTGGAAGGCAGAATGACGTAGTTACTGAGTCGGACTGGATTCCTAAGCCCAGTTCTACATTTTAGTAGCCTGTGACCTTGGCCTGGGTACTTTGCCTTCCCAGCCTTTCACATTAGGCTGTGCTGATTTTCTTCTTCACCTCTCCTGCACCCAGTGAAAAGCAGGAGAGTGAAAGAGTTGGACTTACATGGAGGAGATACAGACATTTCGTGTTGGAACAGAAAGGGAAGGAAGAGGAGGATGGGTGTAGATTTGTATACATCTGGTGCCTGGCCCATCATGGTGGCAGCCAGGGCTACTAGTTATGGCATGTTTACTGTGTGGCAGGTACCGTTCTAAGCGCTCCAAATATACTTACTTTAATGAACCTGCATAATAACCCTGTGACGTTGGCACTACCATTATCTGCAATTTAGAAATGAGTAAACCCTGACGCACAAAGAGGTTAGGTAACTTACCCTAAGCACAAAACTAGAAGTAGGTGACCTGGTTCCAGAGCCCAGGCTTTCAGTGGTGTTTATTAACTATTGAATGAATGAATGAATGAATGAATGAATGTTGTGGGAAAGTGGAGGCAATTCCTGTCTGATAGCTTCTATTTTCTTGATGAACTATGTTGGTGAGATCAGATACTGAGAGTGAGAAAGACAGTGTGTGGAGATTAGATGTTGAGTAGAGAGTGGAAAAGATTTAAAATAATCAGATAGGCCGACCAGTGAAAAAAGAATTGCCGGATGGTGTTAAGGTTTTATAAACGTGGAATTCCATAGAGATACGGTATGTTTGTGTGGCGCTTTTTGCCCTAGCCATGCGTATCAGTCTAATTACAGACACAGAGAAGGTAAATAGTTGGCTTCATTCAGGGATAAGGTGTTTCCATGCCTACGTGATGGAAGAAGAGACCTGGGCCTTTTAGGTTCCTGATATGACGGACCATAGAGCTAAGCCGGAGAAGTCAGGCGTGAAGAGGGGCGGGTCTGATAAACAGTGGGGAGGACGAGATGCACTGATGGAGTTACGAACAGGAATGGCCGGGAGTTGTACGATGTGCAGATACCAAGGACAGGAAAGGAGGCTCAGAGTTGGGGAGGTTGAATTAGTGATTTCAGAGGCATAGCAGGTTTGGCACAGGAAGGGGAGAAACTAAAGGTGGCCGAGGTGGAGTAAAGGACGCTGTCGGAATGGTGACGGGTGACTGAAACACCTAACAGGCCAGGGTGTGGGCTGACTGCTCCAGTCAAGCGTGCAATTGTATTTCTGCTTTTAGGTGGCACTCCACAGTTGCAGTGGCATTGGAAGACATAGCTTTATTAATTTATATATAAATATTGATGTACATTTGTTTATTCGTTCTTCTATAAACATTCTCAAGTTCAGTTACTCATCCAAGAGAGATGGGGGAGATAAATTAAAATGATATCTTCCAAGATTTTTTAGCTATATAATTTTTAGGGGGTGTGAGGTGTCCCTAGCAATATTAAAAAATGATCAGAATTTCATAAAATCTCAAATCAAATTTTATGATGCCAAATTTCATTTAAGTAAGCTGCATTTAGGTGGCTCCACAGTGCCACTGGACTTGGGCTGCTGGGTGACCAGAAAGGATTGCCCAGAGTGATCGTTTTGCTGAACTCAGCCTCAGAGTTTGGCAGCCAAATTCTGATAGTGATTTCCCAATTGCTTGTTGTCCTCAGAATTCTCAATGAGAGGCAGAACATATGGTCAGTGGTATCAAAAACAGAACAGAACATATAAACACCTCTTGCATCGTAATACCCTGTAATCACCTTTTCTTAGTTTTTATAACTTAGTTTTTATAACTATTGCATGCTTTTTAACTAATGAAAATAAATGTTTGAATGAATCTGAGCATTATTTACATAGCTATGTAAGGGATTTGGCAGAACTTTGCTAGCTCTGAAGCATGTTGGAGATTTGGACATCGGCATGGTATGCTGAAAAGAGCATTAATTTTGAAATCAGAAAGACCTGAGTTTAACATGTGTTCTCCCAATTGCTGGTTGCTTGAGAAGATTATGAAATCTTGCCGGGTGTCGGATTGTTTATCTGTAATGATGGTTCTCAATTCACTGAGTTGTGGCAAGGATTAAATAGCTCACGTAGGTAAATGTCTGGTACATAGTAGTTGCTGAGCAAATGTTAATTTTCCCTTTCTATACTTTTTCCCTCATTATTCCAGTGAATTTTAGGTGTTTTTTTTTGGGGGGGGGCTTGAGGAAACCTTGAATTTTTCAAGTTCTTTAGAAATTCTAAGTGGAAAGATTGCCACACATTTTCCAGCTTTCATGAGTGTGGCCAACTTTTAGGAGAAAGCTCAGCAGTACAGTTCATAATGTAGGTATATTACATCTGCCAGAATTGGCCCCTGCAGGGGTTGGCGTATATGGGTGGGCAGTCGCTACGGTGGGCTAGCAGGCCATACACCAATGAGATGGTAAGATTTGATGCGAGAAGACAGGCATTTGTAGGAAACTTAACAGGTGTATGGGGAAGTACCTGGAGAGTGGGGCGGGGGTGCTAAGAGGCCTTTGGCATTGGTTCTCTGAGGTCAGGTTCAGAAATTAGCAAAGCAGAATCAGGGCTCTGTCAAACCTAGGCGACCGGGCCAGGGCAGGCTTCAGCGCAGGTGTTCCCAGTGACTGAGAGTCAGCGCTGAGTCACTGCAAGAATGCCATCCACGGCATGAGAGCAAAGGACATCTCCTCTTGCCTGAGAGGGGGCGTGCTGGAGTGGGAAGGTTGGGAAAGAGAGGTTCCTAGAAACGAGGAGACCTCAGGTCCAGGGCCCTTGAACTGACAGCAGACTGCCCACCCACGTAAGCCTTTCGCCTGGTAGGGTTGGGTAAATGCTTGGCATCTCCGCTTTTAGACGTAGCACAGACCTCACCATTTTCAGTTCTGCTGGGTTGTGGAGTGAAACAGCTAAGCTAGCTGGAGGTTGATTCCAGGGGAGCCGTAGGCAGCCTACCGATAGCTAAAAGGGGCTGAGGCGGGAGTAGTTAGCCCAATACTCTGTAAATGAAATTCAAATCATGTGTGTGACCCAGAGTCACCACCTATTTAGTATGTAATACCTGGAAGTGGAAGTGTCAAAGCCAAATGACATCATAAAGAAATCAACTGATCATTTATCAAGAGATTAGAATCCAGTTAAAAACAAAATTCAATGCTGAGAAAAAAAAATTTCTGTTCTATGCTGAAAATTTCTGTTCGATGCTGGAAAAAAAAAAAAAGCAGAATTAGGTGCTGAGAAAAAGAGGTAGAAAAACACAGGGTACCAGAAGTTTTTCTTTTCTTTTTGTTAAAACTTTATTTTCAATTATGCAATCAGTACATTCTCATTGTTCGTTCCACTCCCCCTGCCAAATCGAAGGTGCTATAAGAAAACAGAAGGGAAAAACAATAGCCCACATAACCCTACCACTCGATGCAATAATCGTGACATGTTCTTTTAGAGCTTTTCATATATTTATTTTATATGGTTATTGATAAAATTTATTTTTTCAGTTGTGAATTTATGTAGGCTCTGATATAAATGTACAGTATACCAAAAATTGAAGAAACGACCCATAATCTCATCTACCCAGAGAACTTAGGTGTCTGAAATATGCAATACAGCAACATTTCTTTGTAAATCATTAAAATATATGTAAATATTTAATTAACATAGGTATAAGGCGAGTCTCCCTTGATCACCCCTGAGTTCCAGTCCCCTATCCAAAATAGAATTTTTACGCATAATAACCACATGTATTATTTGATACACATGAAAAATGGAGTATACCTCTAAGGTATGATAAAATGAACACTCGAGATTCTACCGCTGTACTTAGAAACATGACCAGCAACATTAAAACGAATCCTGTTGATGTCCACATGGGTTGCTTCCAGTTTTTCTTTTTCCTATAGCAAACACTGCTGTTATGAACAATTAGAACAGAAATTCTGCAAGCTGCTACCACATCTTCTGACCCACCTACAAGTTTGTCCATAGATCATGCTTTCTCTCCTATTTTATCACAGATGTACCTTGCGAGATTCCAGGCAAGAGCAAAACTCTGTATATGTGCACTAGATCCTTTCCCCTGTCACCTATTCAAGATGTGATTCCGTCAACTCCCCTTATTTATTCTGGATTATCCCCGCCCCCCCCCCCACATCCACCCATGTACCTTCCTCATCATTGTACAAGTATGTGGCCATGTCTCCCATCTGAAGGGGGGAGGGGAGAATCACTCTGTTAATACATTTTTTTATACATTTGGTCATGTGACCCCCAGGGAGCCCTACATTGCTGTTTTCCCGCCACTTCCCCAGCCCTTCTTTGCCAGTTCTTCTAAAGCTCCCCCAGATGTTTTAACAGTGGTGGGCTCCAGGGCTTGTCCTTGGACTTCTTTTCTTCTTTAAATATGTTCACTCCCTTGATTACATCTATGTCGTGCCAGAGCTATAAATACCATCGGACAGCTCCCCGTATTAAGTATCAGTCTCAGACCTGGACTTGGCCTTGAACTCCAGTGGTCTGCAGCTCCTCCTGGCTGTCTAATGGGCAGTTTTATATAACATTTCCAAAATTCAGCTTCTCCCCCATCTCAGTCAATGGCACTGACATCTTCCATGTGATCATGCCAAAAGCTTTGGAGCTGTCTTCGACACCTTTGTTTTTCTCACGCACTCTGTATCCTGTCCATTGGCAATCTCCACTTTAGCTCATATTTCAGTGCATCCAGGGTCTGCTCACTTCTCCCCACCCCCACTGCCCTGGTCCACGCCACCACCATGTCTTGCTGGATGACTATAACTGGTTTCCTAGTTCTCGGACTTAATCTCCCAGATGGAATTTCATCCCTCATCTGACCCTAGAACACAAAAAAGGGTTCGAATGAGTATTTTCTCAATTCTCCCACGGACAGTACACTATTAGTCTCATTCTTGATGTGTCGAAGAGTAGTTAGTTCATTACATACAAAGGAACACTTACGGCGTTAAGGGTCCCCTCCCCAGTTTTACTGAGACATAAGTGACATAAAACTTTGTATTAGTTTAAGGTGTGCAACATAATGATTTGGTGTATATCTCAAAATGACTATCACATCACAGTAAGGCTTAATTCTTTCCTTAGAACCCTGGTTGAGAAAGAGTGATAGAATATTTATTTAGCACAAAATCTAGAGGGATCTTTTAAAAAGGTTGTCAGGTCAGACGACTCCTTGGCCCCAAATCCTCCCGTGGTTTCCTTTTGGAGGAAGAGTCTTCGCAGCACAAGGCCCGGGTGATCTGCTCCACTACTTACCCCGCCTTCTCTTATTCCTGTCTCTCCTCTCCAGCCACTCTGGCCTCTGTTCACCTGCCTGCGTGTTCTCCCAGGTAACTACTCGACTTCTCTTCTCTGTGTCTTCACCCAGATGTCACCTTCTTAGTGAGCCTTCTCTGACCCCTCTATTTAATCACCCTTCACATGCCCCCGCCCCGTTCCCTGATACGTGTCACTATTTCCATATTCCCTTTTTCCCATTCTTTCATTTGCTCTCATTATCCTAGGAAATTTGATTTCCCTGTTACCACTTCCTGCTTTACTTTGTGTTATTTCCTTCCAATATTTAACACTTACATACCCATCACTAAGAACAGTAACTTTGTAAGGGGTGAAAAGGATAACTATTGCATTGTTTTGTACACCTGTAACTAAAAAAAAAAAAGGAACAGAGAACGGTTTGGTCTACTTGCTGTGTCACATAGCTGTCCATCCATCAATTCATCTTTTGTTTATGCTTACAAAAAATTTGCAGACATCAGCTTACTTTACCCCTAAGCACTTCTGCTTATATATTATTAACTAGAATTCAATATTTGGTAGCCTCTCTTCCTCCACCCCTTCCTGAGAAAGGTTATGTACAATGAATTGTATATACTGTTGGGTGAGCTTTGACAAACCCACACACCTGTGTGACCCAAACCCTCATTGAGATACAGAGCATTACTGTCACCCCAGGAAGTTCCCTTAGGGTCTCCCACATGCCCATCACCCAGAGGGAGCTGCTTCTATGATTTTCTTCCATGGCTGAGTTTCCCCTGGTCTAGAACTTCATATGCATGAAATCATATGTATTCCTGTGTGTGAGGCTTTTTTCACTCAGCGTGATGTTTTTGAAGTTCATGTGTGTTGTTGGTTTCTCAACAGCTCTTTGCTTTTTATTGCTGCATATTTGTCCGTTGTATGATTATACTGCAACCTGTTTATCTTTTCTCCTGTTGATAAAGAGCTGGACCATTCCAGTTTTTGGTTATTCTGAGCAAAGCTGTAGTGAACATTCTTGTACAAGTTTTTATCTGACCACATGCATGTATTTTCACTTAGGTAAATACAGGAGTCAAAGTACGGGGTCCTAGGATAGTTATATATTTAGTTTTATAAGGAATTTCCAGATCTTTTTTCCCCAAAGTAGTTCTACCATTTTACACATGAGCCAGCAATTATGAGAGTGCCAGTTGTTCTGTGTCCTCACCAATATTTTATGTTGTGAGTCTTTTCATTTTTAGCAATTCTGGTTTAATTGCTAAATTCATATCTCATTTTGATTTAACTAGCATATCCTTGGTGACTAATGAACATTTTAAAATGCGTTTATTGGCACGTGAAGAAAATGATTAAATTTTTTATTTCTTTTTTTGAGTTGTAGTAATTCTTTATATACTTTAACACTGATCCTTTGTCAGATAGATATTTTGCAAATATTTTCTCCCAGTCTAGAGCTTGCCTATTCATTTTCTTATTAGTGTGTTTTGATGACCATAAGTTTTTATTTTTTTAAATTTCATTCTGGAATGTAAAGCTCTTTTTAATTAAACTATAGTTGACATACAATATTCTATTAGTTTCAGATGTATAACATAGCAATTTGACATTTATATTCTTGACTAAGTGATCACCACGAAAAGTCTAGTAGCCATCTGTCTCTGTTCAAAGTTATTGCGATATTATTGCCTGTATTCCCTACTCTGTCCATAACATCCCCATGACTTATATATAACTATAATTTTGTACCTCTTAATCCCCTTCACCTTTTTCTCCCATCCCCCCACCTCACAACCCTCTGGCAACTATCAGTTTGTTCTCTGCATCTATGAGTCTGTTTTATTTGTCCATTTGTTTAGTTTTTTAGATTCCACATAAAGTGAAATAATACAGTATTTATCTCTTTTTGACTTATTTCATTTAATGTAATACCCTCTAGGTCCATCCCTGTTGTCGCAAATGGCAAGATTTCATTCTTTTTTGTGGCCGAGTAATATGCCATTATATATATATCTCACATCTTCTTTATCCATTTGTTGATTGATGGACACCTAGATTGCTTCCATATCATGACTGTTGTAAATAATGCTGATGTGAACATAGGGGTGTGTATATTTTTTGAATTAGTGTTTTCATTTTCTTTGGATAAATGCCCAAAACTGAAGTCGCTGAGTTGTATGGTAGTTCTATTTTTAATTTTTTGCAAAACCTCCATACTATTTTCTATAGTGGCTGCACCAATTTACAATACCCTCAACAGTGCACGAGGGGTCCCTTTGTTTATACGCTCGCCAACACTTGTTGCTTCTTGTCTTTTTGATGACAGTCATTCTGACAGGGGTGAGGTGATAACTCACTGTGGTTTTTACTTGCATTTCCCTGATGATGAGTGATGTTGAGCATCTTTTCATGTGTCTGTTCGCCTCTGTATGTCTTCTTTGGAGAAATGTCAATGCAGGTCTTCTGCCTATTTTGTGATTGGATAATTTGGTTGTTTTTGTTTCTGAGTTATATAAGTTCTTATAATTTGGATATTAACCCTTTATCAGATATATCGTTTGCAAATATCTTCTCCCATTCAGTAGGCTGCCTTTTCTTTTTACTGATGGTTTCCTTTGCTGTGCAGAAACTTTTTGATTTAATGTAGTCCCATTTTTTAACTTTTTATTTTGTTGCCCTTGCTCGAGGAGATACATCCAAAAATATATTTCTAAGACCTCTGTCCAAGAGTTTACTGCCTATGTTTTCTTCTAGGAGTTTTATTGTTTCAGGTCTTCATTTAAGCGTTTAGTCCATTTTGAGTTTATTTTTGTATATGGTGTAAGAAAGTGGTCCAGTTTTTTTTTTGTTTTTTGTTTTTTTTTTGCATATAGCTGTTCAATTTTTCCAACAGCATTTATTGAAGACTTTTCCGTATTGTGCATTTTTGCCTCCTTTGTCAGAAATTTAGTTGATTATGTAAGTGTGAGTTTATTTCTGGGCTTTCTGTTCTGTTCCATAGATCTATGTGCCTGTTTTTGTGCCAGCATCATGCTGTTTTGATTACTGTAGCTTTGTAATATACTTTGAAATCAGCGATAGTGAGGTCTTCAACTTCAGTTTCATTTACTTCTGCTCTCACCTTTATTCTTCCTTTTATTAACTTTGGGCTTTATTTGTTCTTCTTTTTCTATTTCCCTTGGATGTAAATTAGATTATTTGAGATTTTTCCTGTTTCTTGAGATAGACCTGTATTTTTATAAACTTCCACCTTAGAATGGCATTTGCTGCGTCATAGATTTTGTAACATTGTTTCCATTTTAATTTCTCTCAAGGTATTTTTTGATTTCCACTTTGATTTGTTCATTGATCCATTGATTGTTTAGTAGAACGTTGTTTATCCTCCACATGTGTTTTTTCCAATTCTCTTTATATAATTGATTTCTATTTTCATATTGTTGATTATGTTGATGAAGTCTATTTATCAGTTTTTTCCTTCTATGGTTAATGCTTCTCTGTTCTAAGAAACTTTTGCTTGTCCCCAAGTCATGCTCTTACGTTTTCTTTATATTCTCATGTTTTCATCTAGAAACTTTATAATTTTAACTTTTGCATTTAAGTCTGGTCCATCTCAAATTAATTTTTGTACATGGTATGAGGTGGGGGGGGGTCAATGTTCATTTTCCCCCATATGGTTATCTAGTCATTTCAGCATCATTTTGTTGTAGAGACTTTTTTTCCCCCTCTGTTAGATTGCTTTGCTGCCTTTTTAGTGATTTATAAGTGAGTCGGCCTATACTGTTGATATATTCATTTATTCATATGCCACCCTATCTTGATTACTATAGCTTTAGAGCATATATTGAAGATCAGCAGTATATGTGCTCCAACTGTGATCTTTTGCTAGATTGCTTTAGGTATTGTAGATCCTTTGCATTTCTATGTATATTTGAGAATCAGCCTGTCAGTTTCTACAAAAACATCTGGTAGGATTTTGATTGGAATTGTGTTGAATCTGTAGCTCAATTTAGAGAGAAAAAAATCAGAACAATATTGAATCTTGTGATCCTTGACAATAACATATGTCTCCATTTATTTATGTCTTCTTTAAGTCCTCTTAGCAGTATTTTTTTACTTAGCGTTTTAAAGGTCTTACATGTCTTCTGTGATTCCTATGTATTTTTATGTATTTTTAACAATCCTCTAAATATAACTGTTTGATTATTTTATTGTATATTCCAGTTGTTTGCTGTGTGTATATAATTGATTTTTTGTATATTAACCCAATATCCTGTAACCTTGCTATTTTCGGTTATCAGTTCTTATATTTCTTTGTAGATACTCTAGGGATGTAAACAATCATGTCATCTGCATATAAAGACAGTTTTACTTCTTCCTTTTGGACTTTTTGCTTTTCATTTCCATTTCTTTCCTTACTGCACTGGCGAGGACCTCCAGGTCCATGTGGAGTGTTGAACAGAAGCAGTGAGAGTGAATATCTTTGTTTTGTTCTCAGTCTTAGAGGAAACTGTTTTACCATCACCGTATAAGAAGAGCTATAGATTTCTTTTTGTTTTTTAGAGGGCAGTGTCACTGGCCCTCATATGTAGGATCTGAACCGGGGCTGCTGGCGTTCCCAAGCCAGCTCTTAACCACCGTGCCACTTGGCCGATCCAAGAGCTATAGATTTTTAAACAGATTCCTTAAAAGAGGAAGTTTTCTTCTATTTCTAGTTTACTGAGCGATTTTTTTTAAAATCATGGATGGGTGTTGAATTTTGTTGTTTATTCTGCATCTATTGCTTTGAATATCTTGTTTTCTCCTTTGTTCTTTTAAAATGTAAAGTTACGGTTGATTGATTTTTAATGTTCTACCGACCCACTTGATGATATTTTATTCTTTTTATATATTATTGGACCGGGTTGGCTTATGTTTGGTTAAGAATTTTTGTGTCTTTGTTCATGAGAAATATTAGGTTGTTGGTATTCAGTATTATCAGGGTTATTTTCTTCCAGAAGTTTGAGGAGTCTGCCTTGCACATGTAAATCTTTAATTTACCTGGAATTGCCTTTCATGGATACTATACAGTTGGGAGCCAATTTAATTTATTTTTTTCCCATTTTGAATATCAAATATCCCCCTGTACCATGTCTTAAATATCCATTTTTCCCCCTAAGGATTTGCAGTGCCAATCCTGCCATATATCACGTTTCCTTATATGTATGAGTCCTATTTCTGTCTTTTCACTCTGCTCTGTTAGTTAATTTGTCATCCCCATATACCAGTATCTTGTTGTGTTGGTTACTGTAGTCTTAATATCTGCTAGGAAAGTTTCCTTACCTACTTCTGTTCTCAAAAAATGTCTTGTTTTTCTTGGTTCTCTACCCTGCCATTAAATTTTAGACCCATATCATCAAGTTTCATAAAAACCATGTTGAGATTTTGTTTAGACTTTCATTGACTATATAGATGTGTTTGTGATAAGTTGACATTTATGTTAATTAGTCTTCCTACCCAATTCTTGAATATGATGTCAGCTTATTTAGGTCTTATTTTAATCTCTTTTAATATCATTTTAAAATTTCTTCCATAATGGTCCTGTACATCTTTGGATCATTAGGGTTAAAACCAGCTTTGTTGCTAAGTTACCTTTCTGAGTTTATGTCCATTTCATTTTTTGCCCTCTGGAGTGTTTACTTTTTACCCTATTAGCAATATGTTGAGAGAGAGAGAGAGAGAGAGAGAGAGAGAGAGAGAGAGAGAGAGAGAGAGAGAGCACGCGCAAGGGAGAGGAAATACAATTTAGCATTGTATCAATTAGGAAGGTTTTTCCAAAGTGTCTAATCCTCCATATACTAAAATTGAAGATGGAAAGAAATGTAAGCACACACACTAAAATTTACTGTATTTAAGTGTATAATTTAGCAAGTTTGACAAATGTGTACAAAATATTGTATATCTTCTATTGTGAAGTATCTGTTCAAATCTACCCACCATTTTTAAATTGGATTCTTTGTCTTATTATTACTAAATTATAGATGTTATTTATATATTTTGGGTATAAGTATTTTTTTGTATATTTGCTTTGCACATATTTTCTCCCAGCCTGTGGCTTGCGTTTTCATTTTTCTTTTATGGCTCATGTTTTTTGTTTCCTAGGAAATCTTTGCATAACCCAAGAACACAAAGATTTTCTCCAGTATTTTTTTCTAGACATTTTACAGGTTTATCTTTTATATTCTTATATTTATGTCTTTGATCATTTCTATTAATTCTGTATATTATGTGAAAGAAATTGGTATTAAAAATTATAAATTGAAATAAAACAATGCTTATATGTAGTCAGTGGTATTTTAACAGCTATATGTGATGTCAGAGGGATAATAGATTGGGGGGGTTATTACCTTGTGAGGGGTGTAAATGTCTAACTTACATGTTGCTTTGTACACCTGAAACTAATAAAAAAATAAAAAGCAAACAATGCTTTTATAATAGCATCGGAGTATGAAATGCTTAGGGATAAAATGAACAAAGATTTGTATTACCTAAGACACTGAAAAATATAAAATGTTAAAAGAAGATCTAAATAAATGAAGAGATAAACCATGCCCCTGGATTTCAGCACTCAGTGTTGTCA
Source organism: Aselliscus stoliczkanus (assembly GCA_033961575.1). Classification (NCBI taxonomy): domain Eukaryota; kingdom Metazoa; phylum Chordata; class Mammalia; order Chiroptera; family Hipposideridae; genus Aselliscus; species Aselliscus stoliczkanus. The sequence continues at coordinate 124,033,209 of CM066728.1, forward strand.
GGATGTCTTGATGGCTAATTTTATGTGTCAGTTTGGCTAGGCTGTTGTGCTAGTTGTTTGGTCAAACACTAGTCTAGATGGTGCTGTGATGAACATTTAAAATCAGTTGACCTTAAATAAAGGAAATGACCCTCTGTAATGTGGGTTGGCCTCATCCAATCAGTTAAAAGCCTTAAGAGCAAAAACTGAGTTTTCCTAGAGAAGAAGGAATTCTGTATCACAACTATAACATAGAAATCCTGTCTTAGTTTCCAGCCTGCTGCCTGCTCTATAGATTTTAGATTTGCTTGAACCAATTCCTTAAAATAAATCGTCCTCTCTCTTTTATTCTCTCTTTCTTATTCTCTTTCTCCTCTCTCTTTCTCTCCCCCCCACCCCATTGATGCTGTTTTTTTGGAGGACCATTATTGATACAGATGTCAATTTTCCCCAAATTAATCTATAGAGACAATGTAACATGACTAGGCTTTTTTTCTAGAATTATTTTTCTAGAATTCTAAAATTGTATGGAGATTTATTTGGCAAGAGACTTAGCCAAAATAAGTTTGAAAAAGAATGAAGTTGGAGGACCAGCATTACCTGATTTCAAGTCTCGTTGTAAAGCTACAGTCATCAGGACATTGTGGGACCGGCGCAGGATGACATACAGATCAGTGTGACAGAACAGAGGGTCAGTTGATTTTTTGACAAAGGTGCCAGGGTCATTCAAAAGGGGGGAAAGAATGGTCTCTTCAAAAACATTGATGGAGAAGTTGGATATCCACAGGGAAAAAATTGAAACTAACTTTTGAATGAAAGTAGCTTTTTCAATACAGAAAAAGAAAATTTCTTTATTTCCACCATCCAAAAACAGAATTGCAGTGTATTTCTGTTTGGTCCATTTCTAATAATATATGTTATATATATATATATATATATATATATATATATATATATATATATATATATATATATTTGCACATATTTTTAAATTTACGTATTTGAGTTAGATATCCTTTTTACTTGATCGATATTCTTTTTACATATTTTTATAATTTTAAAATTTTCTCTCCAAAGGACATTTTACCGGACACATAATGCTAAGTTGTGAGGGTGTTCCATACTTTCCTAATGATTCTTTACCATTGGAATGATTAATAACAATAATAGCAGCTGCCATTTGTTGGTTACTTTTCATCTAGAAACTGCTAAGTACATTACATGAATGACATTGTTGAGTCCTTATGATGAGTCTCGGAGATATTTAGCTCAGTTTTAAAGAAAAGGAAACCAAAGGTTAAGTAACTTGCTTATCTTTAATGTGTGAAGCTTGGGTTTATAATGAAATGTCTTCTATTCCAGTCTCTGAAAAAAATAGACTGCCAGTTTTTAGGCTCTTTATAGTGTTTTCTATTATAAGCCCTGAGGTGGGTATATTTGTGTATGAATCATTGCCTGCGTTTTAGACTCTGAACCTCTTTTCCTCCGCCAGTCTTTCATATAGTCTCGTCACCCTCATCTAAAGCCAGTGTAGTTGTCCAGCATGGCACGCAGGACAGAGCAGCACCGAGACTGGGGCCCGGGCAGGCATTTGTGTAGGCACGTAAATCTGCAGAGGGCGAGTCCAGGGAACTCTGTGTAGCTGACTACTCAGTGGTTACTCATTTTGGAAAACAAAGAGTAATTTTAGTAGTCTGTCCCTTAGGACATGGAGTCCCACTTTTAAAATAGAGTTATATAATGTTGGTTACGTCCCTTAACCCTTCTCTGCCTTGTTTTCTCCATCTGAGAGGACACTGAGTTACAGCTCTATGGCAAGTGCGATGTCCGACAGAGGGGGTGTTGCTAGGGAGCAGAATTGAATGGATTTCCTGATTTGGAAGCCATCAGGGAGGCAACATGGTATTGTGGCTTTGGAACCCGAGAGACTTGGGTTCAGATATAGCGCTAACGTTTATCAGCTGATCTCAGACACATTTCCTGATCCTTTTTGAGCCCCACTTTTCTAATTACTCAGAACATAGAACAAAACCACACTGATCTTTAAACGAAGGGATCTCTTTTTATGACTCTTTGGTTTGTTCTCCAGTCTGTCTCCCCCACCCCACCTTAGCCTCTAGATCTTCCACTTTGTGCTAAGAAGCAGGACAGTCCTCCCACTCAGACGATTCAAAGCTTGTTTCCTTAAAGTGGAGTTACTCCATTTTGCTCCTTCTGTATAATACGGTAATGATAGTGTTAATTTAAGTCATCTTGGTCCTTGACTTCTATTATCTACAGGTCTGCCTATCCTTTGAGAGAGGTCATGTCTAAGTTTGTGAAAAGGGTTGCCTTTTTACAGTCTCAAGTTTGTGTTTACATTTAGAATATCCTTTCATTTTAATTTCCAAGTTTAAGACTTAAGCACCTTTGGTGTTAGGGGAAAAGTCAAGGCAGCTCTAACAGTCTCTAACAATTACATCTCGTGTCACTCCATAACTCCTTCTGGGGTTCCTGGTTTTCGCACTGAAGCTCCAAGAATCCTGGAAACCCACCATAGAAGAGGAGGAGGAAGACTGATAGATTGAGAATTGGAGAAAGATAGCGAGTGGGTAGAATAACACCCATCCAGTGTGCTCACCTCTGCTGATGCAAAGATGTGCCTTTAAATTTCCTGTCTGTATTGAGAGGGACATAGTGATTTTTGGTTAGAGAAGCCTCTTAAAAGTGATTGTTTTTAAATTCAAGAAAAAAGAAAGGACTATGGAACCTCTGGAGATGAAATAAATGTGCAAGGACGCACATTTATTAACATGCATACTTTTCCCCTTTCCTGTTCTTAAAATGGCAGGAAGGCTATCTGGGGAACAGGCTATTCTCTGTAAGCAGTTCTTCACCCTGTTGGAGTTGGGGATTCCTCTTAATGCAAAAGGCATGATTCTTTCTTTGTGTAGCTCTGGTTTCCATTTTAAATTTAGCTGGCGCTAGTTAAGTTAGTGTGGTGGCAGGTATTTGGTAAGATGTGGCTGTTACATAGCATCTTACAACATTTGTTTGGAGTGAGCCATCAAGAATCCCTGTGAGTGGGAGCCTTTTTAGCTTTGTGGGTTTTGTGTTTTTTAAGATTTTATTGGGGAATTGGGGGAGGGGAACAGCGTTGGGGAATCGGGGAAGGAGAACAGACAAGTTGCTGTCTTCTTGTTCTTCAGTCTAGTTGTGGAGGACGCTGCTTCACTGGCCCATGTTGGTATCATCATTGCGCTCTTCCCGGCTGAGGCAGATGGGTTGCCAGCCATGGGCAGCTGCTCAGGGGGGCTCACAGCAGCTCACGAAAGCACACGCCCGCTGCCGTCCAGCCCCTCTGCAGCCTGCGCTGTTGCCAGTGACTCACAGCAGCCCAGCTCCAGGTTGAGCTGTTGTTCCCCTTCTTACCTGTAGAGGGCGCAGCATCACTGGCCCTCATGTGGGATCCAAACTGGGGTCCTGATGCTCAGAGCTGGGGTCCCAAGCCAGCTCTTAACCAACGCGCCACACAGCCGGCCCTGCTTCGTGTTTTTCCTTGACCCACCTAACTAACCTTGATTGGATGTGATATGGATAAGAGAGCCATCATCATTTAGAAAGGAACGTGCTGGATCCCAGCCTCTTCTCTGTCTAATGAGTTCATGTAAAAAATATATCAAAAGAAATCCTCATAGCAGAATCCTTGCATTTCAAAGGGGAGTGTATTTATTATAAGAACTGCTGATTCATTAGAAATGCTTCCTAATTCGAACAGCAACAGCTGCTTCTGGTTAGAATAAACTTCATCTCCTCTTTTGTGCCCTGTCTCTCCGAAGGGATGCTACATTTTGGTTTAAGATTTTCCCCCTGCTTTCGCCTTTTTTCTCCCCTTCTCCCTCTCTCCTGAATTATGCTTTATCCTCAGTGTTCACCCAATTGAACAACCTACTGTACCAGCCCCCCCCTTTAAAAATGACTTGTGTTGAGATTACAAATGCTAATAAAACTCTTTTGATAATGTGTTTTGTTTGCATTCACAGTGGCAGTGGAGTGTATTGTACAGCAGTAAAGAAAAAATGTTAAGACACGTTGTAGTCATGAATTCTAAGTGCCATAATTTAAAGTACAGGGAACATTTCAGAAACTGCCATTGTCCATTAAATGAAACCACTGTATTAACGTATCATAGCATGCTGTTCTAATCACTTTTCTCTAAATAATACTGGCTTTTGAAAGAAACATGGCTGTATTTTTTATACAAAATCTGAGATCGTGTAATTGAATGGCTTGGCAGAATAGGTAAATGAATGTAGCAACATGCATTCAAATATGTCTCTTTGGTTTGTAATGAGCTGATTGAAGTTCACAGTTGTAAGACTTGCCATTTTATTTCCTGATTTTACATTCTGGACCCAGACAAAGGTGCCAGTTTTTTTTTTTTTTTTTTTTTTTTACTAACAGAAAAAGGTAGAAGAAAATTGTTCATAAAAATAAAGTAGCTCTTTTTGGGGATCACTATGGATTTCAGTGCTCCAATAGAAACCTTTATTCAACTGTCTGTCCTTCTGTAAAAGCAAGGATCTTCTAATATGACCATTTCTATTTAATTTTAGAATTATTATTATTATTATTTTAAAGATTTTATTGGGGAATCGAGGAAGGGGAACAGACAAGTTGCTGTCTTTTTGTTCTTCAGCCTAGTTGCAGAGGACGTTGCTTCACTGGCCCATGTTGGTATCGTCATTGCGCTCTTCCCAGAGGAGGCAGATCAGTCGCTGGCCTCTGGATGGTCGCTCACCGCGGCTGTTGGCAGCTCACACTGGCTGCCAGCCACTCATGCTGGCTGCCGGCCACTCACTGTAGCCTATGGCAGCCCACTACAGCAGGGGCTGCAGCCAACACCATCGTCGGGGCTCATGCAGCCCAGCTCCAGGTGGAGCTGTTGTTAGCTGTAGAGGGCAGTGTCACTGGCCCTCATATGTGGGATCCGAACTGGGGCTGCTGGCATCCCAAGCCAGCTCTTAACCAATGCGCCATTCGGCCGGCCCTAATTTTAGAATTATTAACAACCCCTGTTAGGGCTTAAAGAAATTGGGTCACATCTGATGGGGTTGGTCATCTGCCACGCGCGTGTGCGTGTGCATGCTCATGTGAATGAGAGAATTGGTGCCTGTGATACTTCTCATAGCACTTATCTCAGTAATTACACTTGTTGATTTATGTGTTTGCCCGCCTCTGGACACTGAGTTCCTTAAAACTAGAGACAGTGTCTGAGTCTCTTGTTAGCCCCAGGAATCAGTAAAGGGCCTCCCAGTCAGTAAATGTCTGATGGCGGAATGAGCTGTAGAATACTAAGCCAAATGGGTGTCAGAGTAGATATGAAAATGTACAGTAGGCAGAAAGGTCATCAAGGTTGGAGCTAAACAGACATCATTTCAAATCCTGGCTAGTAAGGGGCTATGGGCGTTTCCTGTGGAATCCATGGAAAATTTGATGTTTCAGGATGATTCTAGATATTGAAGATAGCAACTACTCTACGTTCTGTCAGACAGGAGACACCATGTTGTTTTGCACCGACCTGGTAGGAGATTCAGCAGAGAGAGAAAGCAGAGAGTAAACCTGGGGGATGGCTAAGCCATTCACTGGGGACAGAAATACCTACTTCTGGGCTTGTTGGGATATCCTTTCGCCCTGCAGATGTGTGGCTCTGGGCAAGTCCCTCCCACTCTCTGGACTGCTGTTCCTTCTGTCACAAAATGAGAGGGTTGAACAGGTTAGAGCAACCAGCTGTTCTTTTTTTTTTTTTTTTTAGCTGAGCCACCCAGCCACCTGTTGGCAGCTTAGTGGCAGCTCAGCTCAGGCTGGGCATCGAACTGCTGTTGCTCAGAGCTCAGCTTGCACTCTTGAGCGAGCTCTTAACCAACTGAGCCACTCGGCCGGCCCACAATGGGCTATTCTTACATCTCCTTTGCCGCACCTGATTGGGCCAGGTGGCCGAGGGCTTGGCTTCTGCTTTTTCTGGTCATGGAGCAAACCCTTGCCACCTCCCATGATATCATGGTCAGACCTCTGGGCCGGGCATGGTTTTGTAGCTGGGACAAAGCATGGTGTAATACGGAGATTTGATATACTATAATCCCAGTTTAGGTAGACTGGTTTATTTCATTCACATGTGAGATGTGTCTCAAGTAATTTGTTAGTATTAAATAACACAGCTAATGAAGTTTGTGAATGAAATACTCTTTTAATACATTAGGTGGGCCGAAGGTATTCCTATAATATCCCCTCACTTGGGGTAGAGCTACAGCTAGTGCCATGGAGGTGTGATACGTGGAATTGCCCGCAGGAATATGTTACTATTAAAACTTGTCCTTCATTGATCAGCAGCTGGAAAAGTCTAAAATACACCGTGTAGCTTAAAATATCATGATCGAAGCCAGGCTCAGAAAGCTACATGGTGCTATTTTATTTATATGACTTCTTGTAAAAGAAAAAATTATAGGAATAAGAAACAGGCCAGGTCCTGGGAGTGGGGGTCGGTTGGCTACAAAGGGGCAGCATGAGCAGGTGGGGTGGTTGCGAGAGAAGGTTCTGTGTCTCGGTTGTCGGTGGCTGTCCCGCTACTCTACGCGTTTGTCAAAACTCGGAGAACCATACACCCAAAAGAGTGAATTTTAATTGATGTTAAAAAGAAATGAAGTTTAAAGAGGTAGGTGGTAGGAAGAACAGGTGGTAAACAGATGATCTGGGTCTAGTATGGAAAGAGCTACGATGTTCACCAATAGACACGCTGTGAGGGCGCGGCATTGGCTGCGGGCACAAGAGAAGGCTCGGGGGTCCTGGCAATGTTGTACATATTGATTTTGGTGGTAGTTACACAAGAGGTTCATACTTATGAAAACTCCTCTCGATGTACACCTTGGCTGGGTGGCTTCATTGTCTGTAAACTACGATTCAGAGTTGGCTGATAGAAAAGAAAAAGGCTCACGAACTTTAAAACCGGAAGACCTCCTTCCAGTCCCGACTGCCTTTACTCCAATAGCGTGGTGGTCTTGAGCAGGTCTCTGCACGTCTCGGAGCCTCCGTGTCTCCATCTGTTATTTATAGCTGATGGTCCTCGGCTCCTGGGGCTGAGGTGAGGGCCAGAGATATTGCCCTGGAGTTGTGTGGTCCGGGGCCTGACGGAGCTGAGGCCCTACATGTTTTCATTCCCATCCCGTGAATGGCTCAGTATGCAGAACTGGTCTTTAAATTAACTAAAGCTGCTCTATTTTGGACCCATAAAAGTTAAGTTCAAACATTGGCGAAAGGTAAAAATGGTAACATCCATATGTGTGTTTAATGATAGCTCTTGGAGTCTTATTACTGTCGCTATCTTTTATATCGCTATAGCATGCTAAATCTTCTACAGTTAAGTTTTATTTAATTAATTCAGGACAATCTACGATATTCCTTCAGCCAGGAAAGCACGAGGAATTATTTGCAGTGTTAGCTTGAAAAAAGAGTCATTCATTGAGAAGTAATTGAAAAAATGCTGGTGACACGTTTATGATCCCCATCTTTTTTCCTTTGCTTTTATTCTGTCTTTGAAATGAAATCTTTATCTTGTGTCAAGTGGATAAATATTAATAAAATCCCTATTGACCCTAGCCCACTCTTTTGTGACAGATACAATCTTAAAAGTAACTGTAAAGAATATACATATGCTTCTGGCATTCAGCATTTTACAGGCATTTAAAATAATCCAAAATGCAGCTTTGAACCACGCTTTCTCCTGAGAGACACGTCGGCATCTCCTGGCTGACAATGACAACAGAAGCGACCTAGTTTTGAGAGCCTGGTATGCTCTGTAAACTATGATGGGTACTTGGTATTATTTGCATTAAATTAAATTATCTGTATTAAATGGCTTAATTTGTTCCTTACCGTGGCCGTGGTAAGTAAATAGGAAGTATTGCTCTTTTGTAGAGAGAGGAAGTAACAGTTCAGCGGGAGCCTGTGGTAAGTAGGGGAGCCACACCTGTCGTGCCACCTCCACCTCCTCTCCCACCGTGTTACGTGGATGCTGCGTCTGAGGGAGGCTCACCCTTCAAGCCAACCTTTGCCTAAAAGGAGCTCATTTTCTAACTCTTCTCCTGGACCCAATCCTCTTTTTAGTTGTGTTCAGTAATTAAAAGAGCACTGACAGAAGCCATCACTTTTAGCACTGTCTCCTTCCTTGAGGATTTATGCCAGCGATGTGGGTCTTAAAACCTTTGAGTTGCTCTGCTTCCGGATTTCCTGTTTCAGTCTTCTTCCACTCAGTTGACAAGTGACCTTCTAAAAAGACAAACCTGAGCCGGCCGAGTGTCGTGGTGGTTAAGCGCTGGCTTGGGTAGCCAGCAGCCCCGGTTCGGGTCCCACATGTGAGGGCCAGTGACACTGCCCTCAAAAAAATAAATAAATAAATAAATAAAAAGACAAACCTGATCAAATCCTTCCTTGCTTAAAACCCTTCTTTGCTTTCAGGAAAAGAACTAAACTCTGGGTTTGCACATAAAACTCCTCATAAGCTGGTCTCTTTTGATGCATCTAGTCACACCTTCTACTACGGCCAAGATTCCCGTCTCCATCCCCATTCCCACCTCCATGGGTGCCCCCAAAAGGCACTCACAGAACCACCCTTCCCCACCCTTATATGTGACCTAACCACCCTAAGCCATTTGCACTTCCTTGTGTCTTTGCCTCTGTGATACTTTGTTCCCTCCAAATGAAAAGGCACTTTTCTTTCACCTAACATCTCTTCCTCATTTAGCTGCCACCCCAAACTGTTGAGATGCCTTCCTCAGTGTCCCCACAGCTCTTGGTGCCCAACTGTATCCCAGCATCATCACAGTTTACCTAAGAGATGGGTTCCTTGAGGAAGACTACCTGCATCTTGTTCCTTTATGTATCCTTGCTATCTAGCACCGGGCTGGCATATACAGATGCTCCCTACATATTTATAGGAAGGATCCAGCCTTGTAGGAAAAACGGATTTTCACCCCACCCCACCCCCACCTTGGAGCATCTTTGGATAAGTGAGTGTGTCTGGCTTCCTGAAACCCACCAGGGTTCCTTGACCGCTCCCACATTAAGGAAGCTCACTGCAAACCTTAGTAGCCAAGCACCCCTGCCCTGAAATTGAGTTCCATGAAAGCATGGTGCCCGTGGAAAGTGCAGGAGGCTTTGGTGTGACCAGTTTGCCAAAGAGTGCAAACTTCGTTTCATCCAGAGGGCCTGTTTGGGGACTGGGTCATCACAGTTGCTAAGCAGACTTAAAGACACAAAAAGGTAGGCCTTTGCTTCTACTCTCCCTGACCAACCCACCTCCCTACCACCGAGCCAGATGAACCGGAAGTTGGTAGACAGGAAGGAATCATACATATGGCTGGGTTTATTTGTTTTTTTAATATAAAAAGAAAGTGGGAGGTATTTTAATTTAAAGGTTAATAAAAGTAATACAAGTTTATTGTAGAAAGTTTGGAGAATATAAGAAAACACAAAAATGAAAATGAAAAATTATTTGTCCATGTTATAGAGCCTACTTTTATATCTAAATATATTGTAAATATTTTTCTATAGTCTGATTTTAATGAATACATAATATTCTATCATATGATAGCTCATAGTTTATTATGAACTATTATACATTTAGCTTGCTTCTAAGTATTTGCAATAATGAAAAACATGGCTTCCTTTAAAGACAAAACATTTGTTTTCTAATTTTTAAGGTACTTGTGTGCTTAATACATAAGCCATAGTAAATGTAGGAAAGAATGTACAAGGAAACAAATATTACCTACAATCCTATAACCTTATAGAAAGAGCCACAATTAATTTTTTATCTTCTGGTCTTTCAATAGTGTGTGTAATTGCACATGATAGATATATAGTTATACCACTTTTTTTCAGTCTATTATTTCATGAGCATTTTCCCATATCATTAAAAATATTCTAAAATATAATTTTTTATTGCTTGGATTTACATCATTTAATGACATAATTTAATCATTCTCTTAGCGTTTAGACGGGTGTATATATGTTTTGCTATTATACATAATAAAGGACTACCATTTATTTATTTATTTATTTATTTTTTAAAGATTTTATTGGGGAATTGGTGGAGGGGAACAGCATTGGGGAATCGGGGAAGGGGAACAGACAAGTTGCTGTCTTTTTGTTCCTCAGTTTAGCTGCGGAGGATGTTGCTTCACTGTTGGTATCGTCATTGCGCTCTTCCCGGATGAGGCAGATCGGTCGCTGGCCTCTGGATGTCGCTCACCGCGGCTATTGGCAGCTCACGCTGGCTGCCAGCTGCTCACGCTGGCTGCAGGCCACTCACTGTAGCCTATGGCAGCCCACTGCAGCAGGGGCTGCAGCCCACACCATCCCCGGGGCTCGCACAGCCCAGCTCCAGGTGGAGCTGTTGTTAGCTGTAGAGGGCAGTGACACTGGCCCTCATGTGGGATCCGAACCGGGGCCGCTGGCATCCCAAAACCAGCGCTTAACCAATGCGCCACTCGGCCGGCCCCAAGGACTACCATTTAAAATATATTACTAAAAAAATGAAGTCATAACATTTAATGCTGGTGATTCATGCATACATACTCTGACCTTCATTTTTTTTTTTTTGAGGGCAGTGTCACTGGCCCTCATATGTGGGACCCGAACCAGGTCCGCTGGCGTCCACAAGCCAATGCTTAACCACCGTGCCACTTGGCCGGCCCTGACCTTCATTTTAACCGTCTGCTGTTAGTAGTTCTTATTGAAAGGCTGCTTTCCTGTTCTCTTTCATACTATATGAGTGTAAGAGGATATCAAAGAAACCTATTTCTGCTAGGAGGTTTGCTGATTGAGCCTCCTTTCTCTAAAGTTGTTTTTTTTTAGGGTTTCTTTTGAGGTAGACAAACAACTGGTAGCACTACTGGGGATTTATGACTTAGGACTTGTTCCCATTTGATTGGTGAGCAATCATTTCACCTTCTTCTAAGCTACCATATTTTGAGGCAGTTTAATAACTCCAATTTTAGCTTTTGTAATATTACAAACTGCTTCTCTTGGCTTATAATCAAGCAATAAGCCATAAGCACAAAGATTATTTAAAAATAAGTGGCTGAGGGGTGGGCTTTTTATCACAGAGACAACAGAATGTGACGGTGGCATCTTATATTCCTTCCCAGTCCTGTGTTCCCAGCTCCTCAGGGTGGGATTGGGTCCCACGTTCTTCCCGGGGGCTCAGCTGAGAAAGCCTCCTGTCTGGTGCTGTGGCTGTGCTGTGTGGTTACAGTGGAGAGGGAATGCCACCTCACCTCCTTTCGGGGAGGCCCAGCCATTCCTTCCTGCCTTTGCCAAGTTTGGTTCCTGTTGCCTCTATCAGATCATTTCTGGTGTTCACATAGAAATCTAAACCAGGGACCTACTTTCGTGGAAAGTTATTCCTTATTCAACTCTCTACCCAGTGCCTGGCTTATATTAAAAAAAATTTAGGCAGTGAATGAGTGAATGAATGAGTGAATGCTGTCTATAAAATGAGTTTAATGATTGCCCCATTTGACATCTTGAAAAACGCCTAATCAAATGTGAAGTTATGTGCTGTGTAGTGTGTACTTCACTGATATCATGCCCTGAGAGAGGTTTGTTCTTCAGAAAAGTACCTACTCATGTTGTAAATCACACAAACTTGGACTTGATTTGACTCTGATCTACTTTGGGGCTGTGTGACGCTCGGGAAGTTACTTACCCTTTCTGTGCTTCAGTTTCCTCATGTGTTATCTCCCCAGATGGTACCTCCTTATGATGGTACTTCCTTAATGAAATTACTACAGAGAGTAAATAAGCAAGTGCATAGAAGGCTGCTGGTACTTGGTCATTCCAGGATAAATGGTGGTCTCTTTGAAAACTATTTTTATCTGTTTGGTGTGTCAGGAGTGGTCCCACAATAAACATACTTAGGTGGATCTTACAGTTGAACAGATGATACCCTGCTCAGCAGGCTGGCAGTGCCTCTGTGTGATGAATTTTGCACAAAGAAGTTTGCTTACCTCAGTCTGGCCCAGGCCCGCTGCACCATGAGACAGCAGTGGAGGTTTTCTTTGCAGTAGGAGAATCTGGTGGGCAAGACGACGCCTGCAGCAGAGGGAAGCGAGCTCGAGAAGGGTTGCTTGGCTTGCAAAAATTCCTGCTTTCCCTTCCTTCAAAAGCTCGTTTCATTTCCAAAAACATTTTTGGAGAAACCTCTTGGTGAGAGGGTTGCTCCATCACGAAAGGTGACTTGAGAGCAGTTTCCTGTCTGTCTCTGTTGCCATCGTCGTGAGGTCCTGCCTCGTACCCAGAGGAGGCTTTGAACATCAGCTGTCTCAAACAGTCTCGAGCCTTATCACTTATTTTAATGTCCCTTGCACAGGTCACTCGGATGTGGTGCTCTGGGCAATCTCACCCCAGAATGCTTCCCTTCCTTTATTTAACCTTTGACCTGTGAAAACAAGAGTTAATAGAGAGTTCTAAGGTAGCTAAGAGGAAGGGGAAGTGTTTGGTTACAAATTAAATATGAACAAGTCATAAGTCATAAATCCCCAGTAGTGCTACCAGTTGTGTGTCTCAAGTTGCATATGGTCCAGAGTGTTTGGGTTATAAATTCAAGTTCAGGGCCCTCTGATTGCTTGGGGGTAGGTGTTAGGTTAGTTTTCTTTTGGCCTAAAACTCTTTGCCTTCTAAAACATTACTTTTATTGGACTGGCTACATTCACATCCTACTTTCTCTGTGTGCCCGTCTCTCCTTCCTTTCTTTACCTGCCTGCTTGTGTTGATTGGTGTGCTGTTCTGTGAATTGAGACAGAACGGCTTCCCTGAAAGAAGTTAAGCATATGGAAAAAGTTGCCAAGGAAAGGCACTGAAGCATGGAGCATAAATGGGTTTAAGAGACAGCCAGACACTTTTATAGAGAGATTTGCGATTGAATGATGTAACATTCAAGCCGAGATCTGGGGTGGAAATGAACTTAAATGAGGGCTATTCGTGGAAAACTGGTGCCCTGTCTAATCTAGCATTTCCTTAATTGTCACCATAAGCATACATTTAAAGCTTTTTACTTTAAATTAGAAAAGGCAACACAGTCTGTTTAAGAATCTATGACACAGGCCGTGGTTTTTGTAGATAACTTCTTCAAAACACACATGAAAAGTAGCTGAGGCACTGGGTCTTGACATGCAGCACTGGCAACTTAAAAATATCTCTTCTGCCGTGTTTGATTAAAACATTTTCAATCAAGCTATTTATATTTGTGTTTCTGAATATAACATATACACTAATTCCGAAAGCAATAAAAAGCTGACACATGACTAGTGTCCTAAAGCTGACAGAGTAAGAAAACACACTGACTTGTTGGGAGGCAGCCAGAGTTGGGTCACTCAGAACACTGAGCACGGAGGGCCTTTTGGACTCAAAGTTCCATTTTATCAGGACGTTACATACAGTGAGAGTTGCAAGGTAAGGATTTCAGATCCTGATTTGAGGGTTGGTCATTGTGTCTGATCATGCTAAACAGCTAATGTGCCGTATGGAGCGAGTAGGATAGAAATCACCCTGCACTAGTTTTGTGTGTGGTTCTGCTTTTGGTAGCTGTGTGGTCCTAGGCCTGTTCCTTCGCTTCTCTGAGACTCGGTGTTCTCATCTGTGAAATGGGATTATAATTCACCTCACAGAGCTGCTGTAAAGACTTGGGGGTAGGTGCAAGGTTTTCTTTTGGCCTAAAACCCTCTGCCTTCAGAACATTACTTTTACTGGACCAGCCCCATTCACATCCTGCTTTCTCGTGTATGCCTGTCTCTCCTTCTTCCTTTCTTTACGTGCAGCTAACCTCAAAGCACCTAACTCTCGATAAATGTTTTTTTCCCTCCCCCCATTAGGTTCCACTTCCTAGCTCGAAAATGAAAGTAATATTAAATGGCATCTCAGTGGGATAATTAATTTGGTTGTTTACTACTGAAAGCAGGACAGGACTTCTTATGTAGCCATTTCTTCCTTCTGTTGTGTGTTGTGTTGTTTTTTTAAGTAGTGACGATGTATTTTTCTTTCAGACTACGAAGGCTTCATAAGGTAGGCCTTGGTTAGAACCTCGCTAGCCCATTACATTATATTACAGTGGTAATTTAAACCATAAAACAAGACACTCTGAATGATGAACAAAACTTGTATGTGTGTGAATACAGGAGTGGGCAGCATCATAAACGCTCTTAGGAAGCTGACGAAAGGCCTGTGCGCTCGCCGTCTCTGGGCTCAGTGGAAAATCCCTGAGAATTACAGCGAACTGTCAGTGCAGGTGTCATTACTCCAAAGATCCCCCGTTATCAACACTTCAGCGGTGATAACAGAAAAGTGCCTCTGTGCTTCCTCCTGAGCAGGCTCCGTCGATCACGGGAATCCTGTCATAACAAAAACGACAATAAATCCGCTCTCTAAAAGTAACAATTATTGAATACCCATCAGAAGAGAAGAGAACCTTGTTTCCAAAATCAAATCCAGGTGTGGGTCGGGGAAGATTTATATAAGCATAGGTGTTTTATGGGAGTTTTTTGTTTTTTTCCTAATGCAAATTAATATTTCTCTTTTATTCAGTACATACAATATATTTCCCCACATAGATGTAATAGGTATCACAATGGGATGTTAATTATGGACATAAATCAGAGATCCTTGAGATTCACTGGATACCATAATAAATTTACAGTCTGAGAGAAGCAACTGCGAGCAAAGCAGACTGCTCAGATTGAGCGAGATGGCCTCTCAAAGAGGGCTGTTTTTTCTTTTCCTTAGATTCCTCTGACATTTGATCTGTTAGCATTTAAGACAGCCATTTTATCAGGAGAAACAGTATTTGCTCTGTTCCCAGCACAGTGATGGGTGCATTCCCAGATGTGTCACCCTTTCAGAAGCTGTGTGATGGTAGAAGTTGTATCCCCATTTTGCACATGGGAGAGGGGACCCGGCTTGGGCCACAGCTTGTAAATGATAGAGCCGATACGCAAACCCAGTGGGTCCGCTGCCTGCAGTCTCTGTAAAGTTGGTCAGTCAAGTGTCAGTTCTTGTGAGAAGACTGTCCAGAACCCGTCCCCCGTTCCCTTTCTGGACCTCTGTCATAACACTGATGCCCTGCTGCTGACGTAGGTCTGCTCCCCTCATTAGCCTGAGTTCCCAGTGCGGAGCCCGACTCAGTGCAGTGTCAGGCGTCAACCGGACGGGTCTGAATACATGTGGAGGATGTTGTGATTAGGTGATTGACTCCAACATTTGAAAAATGAGTGATGTGGAAATGCGTGATGTTTTGCCTGTAAATGTCACCTCAGTTTTGAATTCCAGAGAAGTGTTCGTTTCAGTTGAATGTTCGCTCAGGGAGCTGTGGTGTGCTTTTCCCGTAGGGGGAGCCTGTACACCTTGGTGCTGAGCTCTCGCCTGCAAGCCATAGACCAGCATCCCGGGGGCGCTGACATGCTCAGAGGTGGGAGTGCCTGTGGCTGAGTGTGTGGAGGGGAAGGTGCGTCTGCAGACCGCAGTGTGGCCAGGTCCTCGCCTTGCCTACTTCCCATGAGAAAGTCGGTTTAGAAGAGTGTCTTCTGAAGAGTGGGGGGAACGGGTTCGAAAGGGGAGAGGAGGCAAAAGCTTGGAGCAGACCCCGTGGGGAACGCGGGGCCTGAGGCACGGACCAATTCGAGGACTCGGGCCATTTCAAAGGCTCACCTGTGCTTGGAAATGTAGGTTGCCACGCTAAAATAATCAGCCTGGTTTTGCGACATTTTTCCCACAGCTCTTGAAGTAGGGACAAAAGAAGTAAGGGGTGGGGGTGACTGGTTAGCTCAGTTGGTTAGAGCGTGGTGCTGATAACACCAAGGCTGCCGGTTTGATCCCCGCATGGGCCACTGTGAGATGTGCCCTCCTTAAAAAAGAGTCAACTGTGTCATTGTAGCATGAAAGCAATGTGTAACCAATAACCATGGCTGTTCCCCAATTAAAACAAACAAAAAAAGTAGGTGGTGGGCTTTACTTGTATTGGAGGGATGGGCAAAGGGCAAGAAATCTTCGGCGTGTGGTACTTCCTAATCTGCTTTGACTATTTTCTCACTCTGTTCTAATTATTTGTCACAGATGCCAGTTATCCATCAACAGGGATCGTTTTTAGTTCTAGATTATTTTCTGAACCAAAATGCTGCCTCCTAAATTTGGATCCCCGCCTCCCTACAAGAATTAGTTGACTGTTAGTTCTATAGCTCTAGTGGCCGTGGCCTTATAGTAGAAACTCTAGGGATGAGTTACATCCATGTAATCAATACACAGCCATGATCATTGCTCTCAGGGAGGTGACATGAGTAGAGAAGACAAACAAGCATATTTTATAAACTTTACCAAGTCTTGCACCTCCTAGAAGGCCTTGTATTATGGGGATAAAGTGCATCCATTTAAGTGGAGACCAATAGTATAAATGGGGGAAGAGTGTATTTAGGATTTTATCTTGAAAAAATGAAACTTAAAATTTTGAAAATAAATTTATTTCAACCAAGTCTAGCCTTTATTCCAACGGTGCATTATTCTTAGAGTAAATAATGAGTCAAGTGGTTTTTTAAGGGCGGGGTTGTAATTTTTCTGACATAATAACACTCCGCGTTTGACTTTCACAGCTTAATCATAAAAGGAGTCATTTTCCCAAAAGTGTTTGAGGACTTCCCCAAGGCCTCTCTTAATTTTTTGATATTGAATTCATTTTCTTTTGATGTGCCACCATCCTTGTTTTTCTTGATTATTTTCTGTTTGTCCCTTGTTACCTGATCTAACGCTGACAGGTGTTCACTGTGCCTTAAGTCCGACTAGGTGTCCAGCGTCTCTGAACAAAGGCTTTGCGGAATCTGCATTCTTTGCAGGGTTTGTAGTTTTCCTTTGTGGTCAGTTTGCATTTTATCGTAGAGGTTTGCTCAGCCAAGACCCTGACAGAGGAGCAGGAATAGATGCCAGGTCAAACCAGAGGGCTGAGTGGGCACTCACTGTCTTAAGCGGTCACATCATTGGTCAGTATTTTCTTCTTATAACAGCCAGTGCTTTCCTGTCCATTCTGGTGACTGCAGGGCAGGAGGAATTCCTGTACAGAGTGCGGGAAGAGCCTCTGGCCCAGACACCAGAAATCAGAGAACTTCCCAAAGCCGAGCGTGGCAAGATGGTTAGGCAGAGAGGGGCAGGGAGGTATTGCAGCCGCCAAATCAGGTGTCCGTATGCACCAGTTACATTAGTTAGGCAGGGGATATCTTTTCTTTTTTTCTTTTTTTTTTTTAGAGGGCAGTGTCACTGGCCCTCATATGTGGGATCCGAACCAGGGCCCCTGGCATCCCAAGCCAGCTCTTAACCACCGTGCCACTCGGCCGGCCCGGGGGAGATATCTTTTCATAGAAGAGGAAAACGAGCCTTGGAGAGATGGCTTTTCCAAGGTGTCACAGCTAGTATCAGAATTGAGGTTCATCCAGGGTTATTTGACCGAAGACTGTGTTCTCCTTAGCATATGCCATGCAGCTCTGCTTTTTTAAATTTGGAGTGTTTGAGTTTTTAATAGGAAAGTTTTAAAAACTCAGTGTTAAATAGCCTGAACCAAGGGATGCTTGGCCGTCCATTGCAAAATCTGCTGACAGGAAGTAAGAAAAGAAGGGATACCTCCCCTAGAGTCCCTAAGATGGAGCTTCAAGAAAGAGCTCGTCAGACAGTGGAAAGTCACCAAGAAAAATGAAAGGCCCTGTTCCATGTCACTCTTCTTAGCCTGAAACTCATTATCGCAGACATGAGTGGAGCCGCTCTGCCAGAGGCCTCCCCAGGGAGGGGCTCCTTCATTGTATTTTCTAATATAATGGTGCCAGAGTGTTTAAATGGGAAACTTTTATTGTAAATGAACTTTTCTTTTTATTTGTCTTTTGTATTAGAGCCAGAGCATTATGTTGATCTTTTTCAAATGGTGTGTATGACTAGGTTGCGTTATCGAAGATTTTCTTTTTAGGATAGCAAAGTGGACACTGGTTCTCATAAGGCTGAGATCCCTGGGCTATGCTGAGGTTTAAGATGAGGGGGAAACAGTCACTTTCTACCTGGTTCTGAAAACACGGCCTGAGAACGTTAGTCCTCTTTAAGTGTTCCTTTCTTTCCCCACTGATTACAGAATGAAGGGGGGCCCATTGTTAGGCATATGAGCAGCTCTCCAGTCTGGTCCCTCTCTCCCACCCCAGCCCCCCATCTCTTGCCCTGCAGCCTGCGAACCCTACTCCGGCTGTTCCAACTGACCCCAGTTCTCAGATCAGGCCCCGAGGCTCATGCCGGGAAGCCATTGCTCATGAGTTTTCTCTGCCGCTGGTGCTGTTTATCCTCCCCTTCCCACCTTCCTCCCCTGCATGAAAACGGCCTCTCAAGACTCGGATGCCGGCCGCTCCGTCCTCTTGTCTCTGTGTGAGTGAGCATGGATGCCCACAGTTCCCACCGACCGCTCTCTCCATTGCGTGCCCCTCCTGATAGCCACGATTTTAAGATTTTATTTTCCCAACTCATGTCATTCTGTTTATTCTAGTTGATCCACTTGTGGTATTTTGATGGAAAAAGAGACCCTTTAGATTCTTTCTTCTCTGGTTTACTTTAATTTTGAAACAATAATAAAAACTCACTGAAAAGTCGCAAGTACAATATAAATGCCCCATTTGGGAAGTGTTGCCAAAATAATATCCAGTAATTCCTCAAATACTTGAATGTGTAGTTTCAAAAAGGAACATTCTTTGACATAACTACATTACAATAATCAAAATCAGAAAATTAGTATTAATTTTGATACAATGCTGCCCTGTAATGCCTGGTGCTCGGACCTTCTCCCCCATTGATGTATGTGTGTGCTGCTGCCACCTCCTACCACAGACACCCTTTTCAGCTGCTCGGGCTGCCTGGCCACCCTCCATGGAAGCCCCCCACCTCCAAGGGGCTGCCTTCCAGATACTCTTTTGACTCCTCTCGGGCTCCAACACCCATCCAGACCACCTCTTTCCTTCTACACAGACTCTTTCTTTAGAGACAAGGTCTTGCCCCAACTTAAACACCCTCTTTACCCGTTTTGAGTTCTGACACTCCAGGCCAGGCTGTCGCTGCGTGGACACCCTCCTTAGCTGCTTGAGCTCTGACTTACCAGGGAATGCTGTTCGCTCCACTTGGGCTCCGACGCCTTGTGTCAGGCTGCCCCCACTCGGGGAGAGCCTCCTCTCCCTGCCTGAGCTCTGACACCCTGCTCCCAGCTACTAGCCTCCCAGGTGGCCGCCTTCCTCAGCTTGGTCTGCCCCTGCCACACGCCTCTGCCCCCATTGCTCCATCACACACACCCCTCCTTTGCCTTGAACTGAAATAGTAGCAAAAGTGGGAAAACCTTCTAAAATTTGTAATGGTTTTCTATTTTAATACTTACGACACTGCAGTGGAATCCCATCATACAAGGTCAGTCTCACATATATGTACACACAGCAGTGGGAGTGATTATCTTGATAAGCCATTCAGTGGGGCGCAGCTTCTGAGCTCCAGAGTAAGCAGCTCACCACCCTGAGATATGGGAACCTTGACTGTCCCCCTTAGCATGTCCCCCACACTCAGGCCAGTGAATTTGTGTCTGCACGAACCACGTCTGCTGGGTGTTGGAGGCAGTTTAAAGGCTTTTTACAGCTGGTTTTTACCATAAGCCCTTTGCCTATAGGCACTGTGTTGGGCTCCTGCCTCTGCATGTCTTACAAGGGCCTTTGGTGGCCCTGTCAGCGAAGCTGTGTGTGTAGGAACACTGCAGGTGCCACCTGAGCTCTTCTCAAGTTTAGGACTTGGTACTGGCTCACATCAAACAGATCCGTGTGACTGTCAGGCCTGGGAGCGAAGGCAGAGCCTGGCACAGAGTTACCTGAGACGGTCTGGTGAGCGAAGCTGGGACCCAGGCCCGTGCCTGAGAAGCAATCTTCTCCCCATCAAGCCTCTGCTGATTGGGCCCATTATCATTTTATAAATCCATCAAAAGCCTTAGCTAAATAAAGTACTTGGAAAGGGGCCCAGCTCTTCCGGACCCATTTGCCATATATGTGCCTCTTTGTCGTATGTGTGCCTCTCTCCCCCACGATCCTTTGTATTTGTCTTTTTGGGCCCAGCCTTGGACTGAGCCCACCACACAGTGATCCTGTGGTGAGGACTCAAGTGGTTGCAGAAAGGTAGCCAGTCGGGCAGGCCCAGAGGTGTCCGGAGCTCCATAGTGTCCAGGGGGGAGCCGTGTAATGGGCTGTTTGTTTCCTGTCTCTGGGCTGGAAAGTCGTGTTTACGCCATGATGACAGACGAGCACAAAATGGCGTGGCGGGTCTCCATCCCCTCACCTGCAACGTCGCAGGCAGCGCGGGGCTGTGGTGTCAGACTAATGAAGCAGTACAGGAAACGGCACTGGATAGAGTTCAGCTGTGAACCCTGGCCTCCCACCAGGGGAAAAGAGGGATCCTTTGAAGAAGAAGACAGCTGGGTTTTGGTTTCAAGACCCTAACACCGCCATCACTAGATATTCATCTGTCAGTGCACAGGGGACAACATGTGGAGAACAGTTGTGTCCGGTCAGGCCAAAGGGAGAGAGAAATGGCTGATTTCCAGGGTAACTGTGAAACCTCCCATGGCTGAGGGTTCTGCTGAGCGTAGCCAAAAAGAATCGATTTGGTGAGGCCGAGGCTGAGTGTGAGAAGCTGGGCACTGTCTGCTGTGGGCCAGGCGGCCCTGCCATGTCACAGTACGCCATCCTCACGGCAGGGGAAGACGTGGAGGCCTGAGGGTCCGGGCCTAGCGGCCCACACTGCTTCCCTCTGTGCTGCAGCCCTAAATTATCAAAGAACCCAGCCGGCCCCAAGCCGCTTCATCAAGTATTCCTAAAGTGAGTTCAACTTTTCTCTCATTTACTTGAGGCCACAGTTTCCTTGCAAGGAAATACTTTCTCTTCTTCCTTTTTATTTTCCTCCTTCCTGATTTCCAGTTGCTAGATTGAACTCGTGGTAATGATTTTTTTTGCTTTAAAAAAAAAAAAAAGTGTTTGGAATCCTGGGTTGAATGTGTTTACTAAGAGTCCTCTCATCTGGGGAAGCATTCTCTTCCGAGGGGATTTAGCGTTGCCACTAGAATGGCTTTTAACTCAGCTGAGGTTTATTTAGCAGAATAGGAAGGGAGAAACTTATCTATCTCCTCTCTAATCCCTCTTGGATGTTTACATTGCTCTGCCAAAGTAAATGCTGTGTAAAGGGGCAGGAGTCATTTGCTGTGTAATAGTCAATATGCAGCTGCCAGAGCTGATGGAAACATATTAACATAAGTGATAATGCTGTCATAGAAGTGAAAAGTTAAGTTGCTTATCAGCATATTTTGATAAGCTACTTAAATTTTACAGTAGCACGTGCTGGCTTCAGACAGACGTTCGTGACAGAGGACTGTGCACTTTATCTGTCCTCTCTGTTGCCTCTCACTTCATTTATTCCCCTCAGCGGCACAGCTGGTAATCTGGACAGGGTGCTGATCGCCCCCCTGCCTGACAGGGTGGAAGTGGACGGCTTCAGTGCCCAGCCCTGTCAGGACCGGGAGGATGGGAGCGGGAAGCGCTTGGTGCCACACTCTTCCCCCCATGACTATTTGATGTCTCTTTGGAAAGTCTCTTCTGGAGAACAAAGCCGTTTAAATTAAGTGACAAAACTTGTTGGGAGTGGGGACACATTTCCACAACAGTTGTGTCACACTCATGTGCCTTCGCTGTTAGACTTTGTTTAGTTTTGTTTGTTCGGTCACCCCTGAGCACGGATGGTATGCTGGGTCCTGGGAGACGAAAGACAGGGTCCTTCTCCCTGTCTGCGTGCAGTCTGCTGGGAAGGCAGACACACCACTGAGTGCCACATGGTGTGGATGTTATAACAGGAGTAGGCGCACACCCAGGGCAGCATGGAAAAGAGGGAATTAGGGGGGCCGGGGGGCTGTTAGGGGGATGAGTGGAAATCTGCTAGACCATGGAGGTCAGAGGGAGAAAGGCCACTTGTACACAGGCTGACGCCTCTGAGGATGCCTGCATGTTCTTGGAGAGAAGCTGCAATGAGAGTAGGCATGTGAGGCAGTAGAGGGAAGACACCCAGGGAGGCGGTCCAGGGCCTGGTGGTGGAGAGCCTCGGACACCATCCTCAGAGCTCCTGTAGCCATGGGATGCACTGCAGGAATTGCATCCCATGTGCCACGTTGATTTGCATTTTAGAAAGAGCATTCTAAGAGCAACACAGAGAATGCAGTATGGTCAGGTCCAGGCTGTCATCAGAATTAAGGGGCCTGAGGGTCGGGATCCGGTAGAGAGCAGTGGGGTCGGAGAGTTCGAGCTCACCCGCTGGAAGTATGGAGAGGGTGCGATCCAGGTAGAATGTTTGCTGTAGCAATCTAAATGGTTTTGGGCTCACTGGGCCTTTGGGACACCTTGCAGCTGCCAGCAGTGGAAGTGCTGTTGTGTGTGCGGCTGTGTGTGCAATCCTACAAGCTTGAATAGAAGCTTTCCTGAAAAGGGTGGGTGTGGTGGGAGAGGCCTGCGGGCTTCTCAGAGATGGTTCCTGATTGCGGAGTCTGCTTTGAATGTCTGTGCTAGCTCTGAGGCATGGGAATAATTTATAATGAACATTCAATCCTCTGTCTTTATCCAGGCAGTTTTTTTAAATCCCAGAAATAATTAGTGTTTTCAACAGTCTGTGTTCCCAGCACAGCCTATGACAGGAAGTCTCTTTTGGATGTAGAGAAAAACTGAAATGTACCAATCTCAAATTTGCTCCTGGTTCAAGTTTTTGACCTGCATATTAATATTTCATGTGTTTCCTCTTCTTTCCCAGCTATCTCCCGTGGTTTGAAGTATTTTATAAGCTACTTAACATCTTGGCAGATTACACGACAAAAGGACAGGTATTTATCTTTTATTTTTTTTGACAAGTAAACTTTAACTTTTATGATTATAAAAGTAATACATGCCTTATATTTCACCAAAATGTTTACCAAAAATGTAATGTATGCCCATTATGCAGAACGTTTGGGAAATTCAGAAAATAGTAGGAAGGAAGAGAAAATTACTCGGACACCCTACCCCCTGAAAATAACTGTTGCTAGTATTTTGGGATGTTTTCTTCCTCTAGTTTTTGAGTTAAATAAATAATACATAGGGCTGGCCAAGTGGTGTGGTAGTTAAGAGCTGGCTTGGGACGCCAGTGGCCCCGGTTCGGATCCCACATATGAGGGCCAGTGACACTGCCCTCAAAAAAAAAAAAAAAAGAATAATACATAGATCCTTCGCATTCATGGAGTTAACATTTCCAATATCTAATAGTTCCAAGAAGCCCTGAAAGTTCATGACATGTATTAAATTAAATTATAATTTTGCTGAGACACAGATATGAATTGCTTGTGTCATGGTGCGAAGCTGAGATTTGTGACTAAAACACTTTAACTGGCAAGTGACCTAGCCAGCTGCCCTGAGTTCCCATTTCAATAAGGCTCTGTTGTGTTCTTAACAGTGTTTTTTTAAGGGTCTGAAAATGACTTAAAAAGTTCAGCTATCCCTCACTGTGCTTTTTGAAGAAATGGTATGCTAGCGTGTCTTCCATGGATGTCAAGGGTCCCTGGGGCTGTATTTATTTAGACTTCTGTAGCCCACCTGTTTACCATGTTTTCACCAGGGTACCATAAGAACCAAAGCTTTTCCCCCATGTTGTGAGTATTTTTCATGGCAGCATAGCATTGTATCGTATAACTTGATTTACTGAAACATTTCCCTATTGTTGGGAGTTTTCATTATTTGGGATTTTGTCCCCATTATTATAATTACAGCCATTAGTAGCTTTGAGCATAAAGCATTTTCTTCATTTTGGATTGTTTCCTTAGAATAGAATCTCAGATGGACCATTGTAAGGTCAGTGGACCTAAACCTCTTTAGAACATTTGCCAAACTGCTTTCCAAAAGAGTTGTACTGTTTTCTGAAAAGATACCCTTCACAAACCTAAGTCACCATACTCTCACCAATATTATTTGTAGAATCCATTGTTTATTTCACAAGTGAAAAAGTCACATTGTTTTAATTGCATTTATTTGATTATTAGTGAATTGAATATTTGTTCATATATCTAACTTCTTATATTTTCTTTTTTGGAAATGGTCTTTTTAAATTAAAATGATACATTATTATTAAATGTTAGAGAAAAATTTCCCCTCATATTGTCTATGGAACATTAATTTTGAGAAATTGTCCGTAAAAACAGTACCATAGTTCAGTAATACTGGGGTCGGAGAGGGAACGGTGTGCTTCGTTTTTGTCTCCCTGAGGTTCTTGTGTAGGCTCTGAGAAGTCCTGCAGTGAAGAAATCTGTGTCACTCAGGGCCTCCCATCTCATGTGGCCCCAAACCGTTTTTATTCGTTGACTGATATTAACATTTTGAGATACCAGTGTTTCCTGGACCACCGTTGGGGAAATGTTGTTTTGGAAAAAAGGTGGAAATTGTATGTGTAATGGATGACTCTTTCCTTCAAGTTCGATTTTCCTCACTGGCAAATGCATTCCAGACGCCAGAGTTAAGGGAAGGAACAGCTAACAGAAGCGGCGCCCTGGATCAGTACGCTTGCTCTGAAAGGATGCTTAGGTGTCAGGAAATTCTTTCATAAAAGAAGCGATTTACTCTTTGATGAATGAGTTAGATAGGAAGCCACCTTGGGTCTCCTCATCAATTTCTGAGTCATCATTCACTTTAGTGAAACATCCAAGTTTCCACTCAAATTTGAGAGATGTCATTAGTAAATAGAAATGTATAACATGTAAGCCCTTAACAATCTTAGAATTGGAGATTGACACACATATTTTTTTTCTTCCATATTTATGCTCCAGTCAGTTAAAAAACAACAACAACAAAAAAAACCTTAGTAGACTTTACAACCATGTGTTGTGATACAGGTAAGTACAACCTACGCGTAAGGCAGGCAGGATTATTGCCCTGTAAAACTGGCGCACCAGTCCCCTGGGCCATAGCCCCGTAAGGATCTGCCTCTTGACGTGTTGGAGACGGAGACCAGCGCCATGTTTGAGTGGAGTGTTTCCCCTGTACCCGGGACTCTTTTTATTAGATTTTTTCTGGTTAAAGACATGATCACATAGATGATAAGGAATCCACCTACACCTGGCTAAATTGTTTGCAAGGTGTGGGGCATCAGATTAGAACAGGAAGAAAGAGCTTTTATTAAAAACACAGAACCCCCTTCCCAAGTCTACAAGTTTTTGTGAAGTTTGGGCATGGTAGGCATCAATTGAGGGGTGGGAGAGTGATCATGACGGCTGAGCGTGGAATGTCAGAGCCTAAGCTACATGCTGAGGGTGTTTGTCTGGGTCATCAGCCCAGCATGGTTGTCAGGCCCTGAATAGGGCCACAAGGGCATCCCCGTGGAAGGGATGGCGGGGTGAAGAGGGTATCTGACCCAGAGCAGCGGGGCAGAGGGTTTCTGAGCCTGAGGGATGAGGAGGTTGTTTGTATGGGACAGTGGTGGCGGTGGCCAGGCACTGGATGTCAGAACCATAGTGGGACCTAGAGGGATCCACATGGGAAAGGGAGCGGTCGCAGTGGCCCAGCACTGGTGTTGGCATTTTTGTTGGGGGTGGATGGACAGTGGTGAGCTAGCTCTGGATGTCAGTATTTGAGCAGCACAAGGAGGGCACCTAGGTGAATAGCGAGGTAGGGCACTGGTTACATATGAATAAGTCCATATATATTAAGAAAACGGGGCAAGATTTTTCACATTTGCAGAAGATATTTACAAATATGTAAAGGGAGGCGACTGGAATGATTCCCATGACGGATTAGAATCAGAGCCATCGGCTGTGGGTCTCTGTGTGTGATAGAGTCCCTGGCTGTATCCACGGAAAAGGCCTGGGGTCAGTAATACCCACAGAGCAGGGAATACATCTAGTGCCCAAATCTTGGTTTCTGTGTTACATTTCCCACTAAAAGGAGCCCGGACTCCCTGAAGAAATGTCTTAATTCCAGGGCTGGGGCTGAGAAAGTACAAGATGAGCCTGGACTATCTTTTTGTGCCAAAAATAGAGAAGCGCTCTGGGGACATGTCAGAAAGACACAACGGTGAGCTAGAAAGAGACAAGGGATTCCCACTGGTCATATCTGGGACAATTTGACAATCAAAACAAATAATGAAAACAAAGGATTATAACCCATTGAATAAAACAGGAAACCATTTGTCCATACTAATATAAATAAGTAAATGGATAAATTAAAAGTTTGATAAGGAGTGGATATTTATGTGTATAAAGTTTTGCTCCGGAAAATGCTTACTAAGCACAAAGGGGAAAGGAGGAACCTCACAGTAGGGACATCAGATGACTTAATCAAGCGATCAAAGTAAATATCATCAGTAATAGAATGAACTGAAATTTCAATCAATAGAAAATATCAGCTAATTGAGAGTTACTCTATAAAATGGCTCGTCTCCCTGTCAAGTTCATACACATCTAGAAACAATAGGAGCTGCTCGAGACTGATGAAGGCTAGCGAGTCGGAACCAGTAGCAATTTGTAATTCTGAACTGGTTATTTTGCTGTCAAGGATGTTATTGGCCTAGTTTACAAAACTTGATGGGATCGGAGGATTAGGTAGTAATGTGGTATCAATATTAATTTCCTAATTTTATGGATGATTCATTGTGCTTATGTAGGGGAGTGTCCTTTGTATTTATGGATGATGGGGCATTATGTTAGCAACTCACTCACATAGTTCAGAAAAATAAATAATTCTGTATTGTCCTACAATTAGTCCATAAACTTGAGATCGTTTCAGAGCAAAATTAAACATATGTGTGCATGCATATGAGATGTGATAAAAAATACAGTGAATGTTTAAAAAAATGTTATATATATATATATATATATATATATATATATATATTATATATATATTTTTTTGAGGGCAGTGTCACTGGCCCTAATATGTGGGATCCGAACCAGGGCCGCTGGCATCCCAAGCCAACACTTAACTACCATGCCGCTCAGCCGGCCCCCCCCCCAAAAAAAAAATTTTATTACAGCAAAAGATACATTGCCATCAGTCCCCCTTGCTTCAAACACACGTATCCCATCGTTCTTGCCACTTTCTGAAGCAGTTCTGGAAGTCCCGTTTCGTGAGGGTCTTTAGTTGCGCTGTTGTGGCTACCACGATGTCTTGAATCAATTCAAAACATTTACCTTCCATGGTCATTTTGATTTGGGGAAGAGCCAGAAGTCGTTCAGTGCCAGATCCGGTGAATAAGGTGGATGAGGACACACTGTAATGGTTTTATTTGACAGAAGTTGCTGTACCAGAAGCGATGTGTGACACAGTGTTGTCACGATGGAGAATGAAATAAAGACACTCACAAAAGAAGACTTCCAGAACTGCTTCAGAAAGTGGCAAGAACGATGGGATAAGTGTGTTCGAAGTGAGAGAGGGGGTATTTTGAGGAGGATTAATGGCAATGTATCTTTTACTGTAATCATTTTTTTTATTTAATCATTCACTGTATCTATTGATCACACTTTGTACGTACATTTCTTCTGTGAGACACTTGAGTAATTTATCAGAGGTCAGATTGAAACAGGCTTTTAATCTGGGCTCATCATCTTTTCCTTCTCCTTTAAATTCATTCTCAAAAAGAGCTGCCGAGCAGCTGAGAGGGCTCCGGCCTTGAACACGGAAAGTGGAGCAATTTACTAACTCGCCGATTTGAGCCTCACCCATCATAGCCTCAGTTTTCGGTCTGTAAAGTGGAGTAGTTGCGAGGGCCAAACAGATAACAAACGGGCACAAACGTGAGCTTAGTACTATTACATCACTACAGAGATTTCACAGGGCGGGAAACGGCTTTTGGATCATTTGGCAAGCAGTGCTCTTTTGAGCATTTTAAAGGTGAACCTGTTTTCAGTCAAATAATTTGTGCTGCTTTGTATTTCATTTCACTAATTAAAATGCAGCCACTGCCCTGTAGTGCCTGTTGTTGTGCACGGTTCATTCTTAACTTCTCATAATTGGAGATTGCCATGTGTGTCCAGTGAACACTCAATAAAATTCATTGAGAGTAACGATGATGAAGACAAGATCTATAGGGTGGCCGTTATTGCCCCCACCACCTCTGCCCTGTAAGCTAGGATGGTTTGCACTTAAAAGTTGTTGCTATGGAGTTGAGAGGATAGATTTGCTGAGAGCTTATGGTATATGATCCATAAAAGGCAGTCGTGGTAGGTGTCTCACTGTGTAGAAAATGTCAGACTTGGTGTGGGAGGATGCATCTGGCTCTTCTGTGGAGCCATCAGCAGTGCCTTTTGTCCAACCCGACGTAAGTACCACACCTGTTCCTGAACTGGGGCCAGCGCCTCCCCAGCGCCCCAGCTCACTGTGTGCCCACGCCTCCCTGCGGGTCTCTGACTAAGGGCTCAGCCTTGCTTTTGTGACCTAGGCCTTTTATTTCTTTCAGGAGAGTCAGTGGAATGAGCTTCTTGAAACTCTGCACAGACTTCCCATCCCTGACCCAGGAGTGTCTGTCCATCTCAGCGTGGTAAGTGGGGGCAGGATATTAGTGACCACTGAAAAGCCACGTCACAATAAACAGTAAGATAGAGTTAGTGGAACAGGATTGTCTTTTGTCCCCCACACCTCCCTCACCTTTACCCTGAGATCCCTGAGACCACTGGGCTCAAGACAGGCCTGGGAGCTGCACTTCTTCCTTTTCCTAGGATTCTGTGAGCAATGGGTCCCTCTTGGCCCCAGGCTCCTCCTCTCTTCCTGGCTGTCATCCCACAGCAGCATCTCCTGGATGCCAGATGCTGGCTGGCCCCTGCCTGCCTTCTCAGCCCCAGTCCTGGGGTCCCCTGCCTCACCCTTTGCCCCAGCATTTCTGTGCATGCCTGATTGCTAAGGCCCATCTCATCACCCCTGAGCCTTCATCACCACCTCTCCCCTGTTTATCAAGGTACCCCAACCTCATCCTTCAGAATTCAGCTCGGGTTTTAATTCTGAGAAATCCTGCTCTGACACCCCCAAGGCTTAGCTAAGGTTTTCTTCTTTGTCCCAAACGTCTTGTGCACTTAACAGTACTTAGGCGCTCCACATTGGGATGATCTGTTTGCCTCTCTCTCCCTCTGGACTGCAGGCTCTTTGAGGACAGGGATAGAGTGTGCCTTGCATAGCTGCTGGCCTACAGTAATAACTGTGTGCTGAACTCTTTTGTAGACATGCTACCTGTTCTGTAGTGCGTGCAGGGTGGAAAATCCTCTGAACTACAAATTGGGAAATTTCAGTGCTAGTTGTCGTTTGCCAATGATTCGAACAGCATGTGTGCATCCATATTTCAGTTGCTAGAATTTGCTAATTCCCCAGGTGAAACCCTTATGACCATCTTCATCGGTATTCTCAGATGGACACCCTTGGTGTTCAGTGGTTATTATCTTGGTATTTGTTCTCTTAAAGAAAATGATCATTATCTTATAGGTTTTTTTCATGATGATCACATTGAAAGCAATATTACTACCAATAAACTAATAATAGATCTACTATTTGCTAAGTTCCTAATTTGTGCCAAATTTACATCTCTAATGTTCAAAACAACTACACAGAGATGTCACCATTCTCGTTCGATAGATGGGGTTTGGAGAGGAAAAGGTACTTGCCGATCCAAGGTTATGTTTAACCATATAAGTGAGAAGATTGGGGTTTTCAAACCAGGGATCCCTCTGAGCCTATATTCTTTCCACTAGGCCATGAGTGCTGAAAGAAAGGGAGGAAAGAGGGAAGGAAAAAAGGACCTTGGAGAGGTTTTATGTTCACTCTAATAGCGCACAGAAAGGAAAGGAAGCTTGTCACAGAAATTCGTGTAAGGGAGACTGTCTGGAAGATGGAAAAAAAATGAGCTTTAAGCCTGCCCCCGTCATTGCCGAATGCTCGGCAACCTTGCCCCTGCCTCTGTTCCTTTTCCTAAGCAGCCTGATCTCACCGCTTCAGTCTGTAATGACATTCGACAGGTAGCTGTGGAGTAGCTTAGCTGGGTCACCAGCTGCTGCGGAGCAAGGGCCACTGCTTCCCCCTGAGTGGCCTGAAGGACGAGCCATCGCAGGGGCAGGAAGAACGGTTGGAAGGCTGTGACTGTTTCATGCCGGTGGCTTCTAGGAATGTCTGACCTCTCCTGGTCCCAGCATTTCATGGGCGATGGAGCAAGACAGAATTTCAAAGCACAGCTTGGGGACGACTTGCTTTTGGAATTGCGTCGGCTCACTCACTATTTACAATCCATTGCACCTGTAAAGCAGATGTGGGGTGTTTTTTTTCCTTTCCTGTTCACAAGGAATTCCTCTCTCCATGTGGCATTTCTGAGTTTGAAGAGCAAGTCTCATCTAGATGATGAAGGCTGAAATGTTGATAAAATGGCAGTCCTGGACCTTTTTTGGTCTTTAGTCACAAGAGAATATTTCTATGTGTCTGATATAGGTGATTGAGAAAAATAGAAATGTAATCTAGCAATGAGCAATAATAATAATTTTCTATTAAAATACCATTTATGGAATGCTAGCCACTTCATGTAACTGACATTCTTTACAACAGTTCTGAAGTAGCTATTATCATGCCCATTTATAGGTCTAAACATTGAGGTTCTGAGCTGTTAAGTGACGTTGCCTAAAATCACATAGCCATAGCGGCTGGCGCTGTGGTTCCTGCCCTTTCCTCCTCACAGTGCCAACCTTTACTCTGTGACCTCATCACTGTGTGGGCGTCCACTACTGAACATTTCCTGGGACTTCCTTTGGCCATTTGGAATGGAAGTTGGTAAATTTGGCATCAAATTTAACCTTTTACTTTATTTTCACTGCTGTAATCCTTATTGTTAAATTGAATTGTTAACTAGTTTCCGTAATAGATATTGTAATACTTCATAGGTAATATTTTGACACAGACACACAAATTTTGGAATACTGCATTGCAGAGGTTTTCTAAAAGTCATCTTATTTTATAATATTTTTTTTTACTTGTTATAATAGTATATTATTTTAATGCAAGTGGCTTTAGCTATAATTTGCACCTCAAAAGCATTGCTAAAACAGCCTGTTATAGTGGAAAGAGCAGAGCTCTAATTATCCAGCTCTGGTTTTAATCCTAGTTGTGTCATCTACTAGCTGTGTGACCTTAACACGTTGCTTTACTTCTCTAAGCCTTAATTTACCCATTTGTAATGTGGAGATAATGTCTACCTTAAAATTTGTTATGGAAATTAGAGATAATATTTATGAAGTCCCTGGAAGAAAGCCTTCAGTATAGCAGGTATTCAGTAAGGATCCGTTGAATATGAGACAGATAGCTCATACTAACACTATTGTTATTGTCATTATTGCCGTTGTCCCCTGAGCCTTTCATTTCAGGAAGGCTGTATAACTCATGTTTCTATGGACCATCTTAATTTGTACTTATCTAAGAATGGTAGGTAGGAGAACTTCCTGAAATGTCACCAGGGGGTCCAGGTTTGAACCCAGGCTGTGGCTAAGCTGACCTTCTCTGCAGGTGCCCTTTGCACAATCCCATCTTTAATTGACCTGAGCCAGGCTTCTTCCATTCCTGCTCACCACTGTCCTCTGAGTCTTTAGTAGCACAGAGGAGGTGTCATCAGTTCAGCCTGTTGTCACTTCACTCAGGAACACATGCTGGTTGCATCCATGGAGATGCCTCCTTGAAAGTTCTTGGAACACGTCAGGTATTCAGCTCCATGGAGCTGGACGTTGCGCCCCCTTCACTGGTTGTGCTGGCGGTCAGGAGGCCTGTCTGACGGGCACGCATAGTGGAGAGAAGCCCTCTTCTCTTAGCCATCTGTGATGGTCTCAGTGCAGCAGCCCTCCCTCCGGAGCTCTGCTTAACATCTCTTGGGCCTTCGGGGCAGATTTTGCCCGCAGTTTGTAGGTGGATATAATCTCAGATGCTGAAATGAAATGGCAGGTTTGGTTAGTAAAGACCATTGCTGAGTGAACCTAGTGGTATTTGGTCCCTAGAGCCCACTTGCCTCATTGAACAGTAAATTATGAAGCCTGCAGCTTTCATGTGTTCAGAAACCTGCCGGAATTCTATGGCGATGTAGTCTTTAACCTCTCTGAACTGTTCATATCTGTCTCCCAAAGAAGTTCATCTCCCATAGAAAAGAACTCCATCTACCCAACTGATGATTTAGTGCATCTGGCCTTCACCCAGCATTATCCAAAGAAAATACCTTGTAGACATTTCCTTGAGTGAGACTGTCTTCTCACCTGAGCGAGGACTTATCTTGAGATCATTTACCTGATTTCTGAACAATGTGCTTGTTGCATGTTTTTGCCAAAATAAACAGTGTTTGCTTTTCTTTCCCAGCATTCTTATTTCACTGTGCCTGACACCAGAGAGCTTCCCAGCATCCCCGAGAATGTGAGTACTGCAGAGAAAAAAATCAAAGTTTTATTCTTTTTTGTTACTTACTTTTAAAAGAAAATAACAGGTTATATTTTCCCATTATAATAATAACACATTATAAAGGCAAAATCAAGTAGAGAATATTTGAAAAATATCAGAAGTGTAAAGACAAGGGGGAATTGTTCATCTTTTCCAAAGGCAATCACCTGTTAACATGCTGATGTCTCATTCCAGTCTTTTTAGAATGTTTTTTTTATTTTTATTGTTAAAACCACCTATTACATAAGCATTTTTCCATTTCATTTCTGAGAATCATTTTTGTTGGATGCACAATATTCCATTTTCTGTATAGTTTGCTTAGCTGTTTCCTCACTCATATACCTTTAGGTGGTTTTTAGTTTTTGCTGTTGTAAATAAAATGTTTCCATAAAAAGATTTTTTTCTATTAAGGTAGATTTACTCAAGTGAAATTGTACTTCTACTATATTTGTATATTCACTTTTATTTATTTATTTATTTATTTTTTTTTTGAGGGCAGTATCACTGGCCCTCATATGTGGGACCCGAACCGGGGCCGCTGGCTTCCCAAGCCAGCGCTTAACCACCATGCCACTCAGCCGGCCCCTGTATATTCACTTTTAAAAGAGTAAAATGAAGTATTTGTGGGTGTAAATGTGAGGACTTCCCCCACCCCCACTTCTTGAAGACTTAGGGGCATTGAACTTGAGTCCGAGGGAGCCGAGGTTAATGTTTGCACTCTGACAAGCTGAATGACGTATCTAGCCTTAAGACACACTTTCAAAATGTTTTGCTCAGATTATACGTAGTACTATACAGAATTAAATATAGAAATACCACTACTTTAGGCATTTGATTACTTTTTTTTTTTTAAGATTTTTTTTTTTTTAATTGGGAAATTGGGGGAGGGGAACAGTGTTGGGGAATCAGGGAAGGGGAACAGACAAGTTGCTGTCCTTTTGTTCTTCAGTTTAGTTGTGGAGGATGTTGCTTCACTGGCCCATGTTGGTATCGTCATTGCGTTCTTCCCGGATGAGGCAGATGGGTCGCTGGCCTCTGGCTGGTCACTCACTGCGGCTATTGGCAGCTCACGCTGGCTGCCGGCCACTCACTGTAGCCTATGGCAGCCCACTGCAACAGGGGCTGCAGCCTACTCCATCACTGGGGCTCGCACAGCCCAGCTCCAGGTGGAGCTGTTGTTAGCTGTAGAGGGCGGTGTCTCTAGCCCTCATATGTGGGATCCAAACTAGGGCCGCTGGCATCCCAAAACCAGCTCTTAACGAATGCGCCACTTGGCCGGCCCCTAATTACTTTTTTTTAATTATGGCAAAATATACTAAACATAAAATTTACCATTTTAACCATCTTTAAGTATCTATTTCATTGGTGTAAATACATTCACATTGTCGTGTAACCATCACCAATATCCATTTCCAGCACCTTTCCATCGTTCCCAACCGAAACTCATACCCGTTAAACGGTCCATTAAACAGCAACTTGTCATTTCCCTCTCATCCCCGGCCCCTGGTAACCATTATTCTTTCTGTCTCGATGGATTTGGCTACTCCAGGCACCTCGTCCAAGTAGAATCATACAATATTTGTCCTTTTGTTCTGGCTTATTTCATTTTGCATAATGCCTTTTGTGGTTCATCCATGTTACAGCATGTGTCAGAATTTCCCTCTTTACAATGCTGAATAATATTCCATTGTATGTATATAATATACTACATTTTGCTTATCCGACAGTGGACACTTGGGTTGTTTCTACCTTTTGAGCTATTGTGAATAATGCTGCTATGAACATTAGTATACAGACTTCTATTTAAGTCCTTGCTTTCAATTCTTTTGGGTATATACTTGCTTACTTTTTTAAAATATTGGAATGAGCGGTATATTTCTCTATAACTTCATAATTGCACAGAAAGGAAATTCTTGTAATTGAAGGAAAGGAAATTGTTGTTTATAGAACAAATTATAAATGTCAAGTAATCAAATTTAATTAATGAAGTTTTGTTATTGTAGATTATGAACCAGAGGTCTGGCTACTTGGAGGGTTGGGTGGGGGAGCTCTCAAATACTGGTGTCAGAATCTTTCTTTTTGTTTTTTGTACTAGCCATTTTTCTCTTGCTGGAGGATGTAAGCTCAATTACCAGTGTTCTGGAAGCTGAGTAGTGGTGTTGGGTTATGGTTTATCAACATTTAGCATGTATACTTTTATTTAACGCCCCCCCCCATTTTTGATCTAATGCTTTACCCCCTGTTTTCAGTTACACCTGGTGTCCCTTCAGCCTTCCTAGTTCTGCTTTCCTAGAAAGTGAATATTTCTTCTCCTAGAGGGGTGGCTGGCAGGCCAGTTGACTAGCTGAGCAAGCTGGGAGAGGAGAATCTTGGGGGTCAAATTACTCTTATTTTTATTGGTATCCTCCCCTTAGCCTTCAGAGGTCCTGGTGCCTCCAGTTCCTGAACCTTTCTGGAGTTCTTCGGTGTGACTTTGGCTTGATGCTTGCTGCCCTGCCCCCTGGCCCCAGCCTTAGTGTCCAGCCTTTTCTGAGCCGCCAAGTCGGTCTCCTTTGGTTTTTCAACCTGAGTTGGTACTCTCGACAGCTTTGGCCAGATACATTTTTGTTGTGTGGGACTGTCTGTTACATTGTGGGATGTTGAGCAGCTTCTGTGGGCTCCACCCACTATATGATGACAGCGTATCCCGACTGCAGCTGTGGCAACCAAAAATGTCTCCAGACATTGTCAAAGGTCTCCCAGGAGCAAATGACCCAGGTTGAGAACCATTTCTTTACATCGTCTGCTTTCTGGCTTCAGATATCTTTGATATCGTTCCTCCCTTTACTATAGTTTCTCCTGTTTTGGGGTTTATGTCTTTTAAAATTCTTTTACTTCAACTTTTTTTTGGGGGGGGCAGGGAGCTTGGTATCAGGAAATAAAAAAGACAAACATCCATATATTTTACTGAAAATCCCCACAGTGTTTTAAGTATGCTTCCCCTATTAATAGACATTTAGAGTGTTTCTAAGGTTTTCTGTTATGAATAATGTTATTGTAATAATTATTGCCTAGGTTAGATTCTTTTTTAATTTTTAAAATTTTTATTTATTTATTTATTTATTTATTTATTTATTTATTTATTTATTTATTTTAAGGACTGAGAATTCCTTAAGAACATAAATTTAAGGTACCTGAACATTCTGATAGTTTCTTAATTTTCAAAACCACAATTACTGAGATTAGAGATATAGTTTAGAGAAAAAAAAACACCTGCCTTCTTCATGCCCCACCTCCAATTCCTGTCTGCAATTTATGCCACTTCCCCTGCCCCCACCACTGAAAGAATTTGCATTCTCTTTGCTGGCTTTGCCACTGATAACTAATTTTCTGTGTAGAATCCATTGGCCCCTAAGTCCTCCCTTACAAACCTGTAGAAGGCTGGCCTTGTTTGTTTCTGAGCAGGAATAAATAAAACAATCTGCTAGACTTCTAACATACACGGTTCCATTTAAATCCTTTCAGTTCCTCTATGAGAGGTAGACGTGAGCCCCGTGGTACAGACAGGGACCCAGGGCTCACAGACCTGAGGTCACCAGCCACAGGCCTGTTCCTAAGTGGGCAGTAGTGACCCAGGTTTGTAAGGAGCCAAAGCATTTTGTTTCCATTATACCCACCCATCCACCTCCCTAGAGTTAACTTTTGATATTCATGAGGAAAATGGAAAAGAAGATATATATATATATATCAAATAAGAAATGAAACAGGAAGCTTTGTCTCTAAGGAGAATCTGAACTTTTGTAGGACCAATTTGTGTGATTTTTCGACATAGAGTCACTGTTGCACTCTAGCCATGTTGAAATTTGCATTTTAATCTCTTGGTGATTTTTCAAGGATTAATTTAAAAAGACTAAATTGCTGCATTGCAAATTGAAACAAGCAATAACTGTGGGGTTGTTAATATGAGCTGGTATGCTGTAGTGGAAAGAACATGAGTTTTGGAGACAGACAAAGGGCTCTGCCACGCTGGGACCTCGGGCTCCTCATTCTATGCTCTGAGCCTCGGTGTTCTTATCTAATAAAAGAAAAATGGGAGGAACTAATACAGTAGTAGAGGTAAAGTGCCAAGTTCAATGCCTGGTGCAGCGGAGACGCTGCTTTCAATGGTCCTTTTCTCTTCTTCCTGCGGCTTTCCTAGAATCCTTGCGGTCTGAGCAGTGGCCGAGGGCTCGGGAACATTACTCCTTCCTTATAGCTGATCTTTTCTAGGTTTTTGTTGACATTCTTGGTTGTGAAGACCAATACTTTCCCTTTCATGGAGTGTAGATTTGGCCACAAAATTCCCTTAGCAGGTGCCATTTAGCAGAATTTCCGAAGCTGGTGTAGGGGCCGGAGCCCAGGACTCCCGTGCCTGTCATATGGGGGGCACCTGTCAGCGTGTATTGACTGTCTCCTCTGAGGGACAGAATGACCTTCAGCGGAGAAGCCAAGAAAAGGCTAAAAGGACTTTGGGGTATGGAACTTGAATCTGTCACCTGATAATCAGGTTCTTCTGGCGAGCTTCAGAGAAGGGTTAACGGGAGAGAGAAAGGAGCTAACAGCCAGTGGAGACCCCCGTCAGGCACTGTGTGTCACATCCTGAAATCTCTGCAGCAGCCTTCCGCCATGGTGTTATCCCTGAGGAGCTCTGAAGAGGAAATGAGCCCAGAGATGTGCAGTAACTTGCCCCTCGTCACCCAGCCAGTAAATGCTAAACCCAGCATTCACACTCAGGTCAGCCTGACTGCAGCCCCAAGATGCTGCCGGCTCCTGGGCCTCCGGCTCCGTGGCTCCCTATACCCTTCTAAGGAATCACATCAAAAGTGTAATTAAGTGCATGAATAATTGTTCAGTATCATCTCTCCTTCCTAAGGACAGGGACCAGTATTTTTTCCATCACTGTACTGTACATAAGACATAGTAGATGCTCAATATATATTTACGGAATGAATGAATGAGCCATGTAGCCACTCCCAGGAGAAGGAAGAATAAAGTTTCTTTCACTTGGCTCTTGGGCCATTGTGTTTGCAAGACATTAATGAAAAGCAAACGTAGAGAATTAATTTTTTTCCACTTTCAGATGCCTGTTAAAGTTATTCTCATTATTTCTACAACTTCTTTGTAAAAATGTTCTCTTTTTAGTGAAAAACTATCAATATGTAATTGCTCATCAGGGTTTTCTCTATCTATCAAGATAACAGATGTAGGAGTGAATTTTATACAGGCAATAATTAAATGAGCATAAATCTTTATAAATTTTAAACAGTTGACCTGCATTAAAAAAAGTCACAGATCACAAACAGATATGTAGTAATAATTACATTGTAAACTAACTGTGGAAGGGATTTTTCTTTTTTTAGCGGCCAGGTTTTGAAGTTTACTTTTGATTAATGAATAAGCATATAGAGCTTCATTTGAAATATTAAACAAACCTGTCTTAATTATCTGGCCAGTGTCATACCAAGTGGTTAATGATGCGAGGAAAGCATTTAAAATGGACACTTAACATGTAACATTGCCCAGACTCCACTTTGTCAAAAGATGCACCATGATATAGAGAAGATTAATGAACTCATCGTGACTTTGAAAAACAAAGTTGAGGTGGTCGAGCAAGACCTATTATCAAGTACCGAGATTATAGAGAATTCCATTGTTGCTCTTAAGAGTTGTCAGGTAATTGTTTATTCTAATGGTTTTCCCATTCGCTCAAAGGGATAAAAGTTGACCTCGGGGTAAACTCTGCCTGCTTTCCTATAATATACTTCTCTGATTTCATTGCTTCTGTGAGCTTGTGGGGTTCTTTCATTCTCAGACAGATTATTTTAGAATCCAAATTTATAATTCCCTTTAATCCCACACAACTAAGGGAACCTAAATTCTTCTTTAAAAAAAAGTCAATCGAGGTTTTAAAGGTTTATGTTATGGTAAAAAAGACTGAGCAGGAGTTATTTCAGGAAATAAGACCCGCTGACAAAACCAAGCCGCTCGCATTACAAGCCTCCTCCAGACCCAGTACAGTAAGTCTTTATCATCTATTCTGTGTATGAAGCTGGAAGTCACAAAGACTAATAAAATGACAGACCGTGGGGCGGAATAGCATCTGCTTCGAAGGCTCCAAGGAGTACCCAGCTTAGAGTCGGTTCTTTGGTTTGGGGATTATCTCATTTCTCTAAGGTATTCAACCTAAGGCGCTTTTTCTTTAAGCCCCACTGTATCGGCCCCTTCCACCTCCCCATCACCACCCCCACCCCCACCTGCTTCCTAACCCCGGGTGTGATCACTGCAAGCCTCATGTCCCCAGCCACCTGGATCGCACAGGAGCCCGCAGGGACAGCTAGAAGCAAGCAGCCATTAGGAGGCTTCTCCTGGAGGAGAGGACTGGGCTTTTGTGCCTCTCCTTCCTCTTTGTCTGCATTTAGAGGCAGAGGGTTGGAGCTGGCAGGGACCTTCACCACTCCTTTGTAGGGATGAGACATGAAACCTGGAGAGTCGAAGGAGCATGCGTCGCCTGAAACTCAACTTCCAGGCCCGTGTCCCTGTGAACCAGAGACCTTCCTTGGACTCAAGCCTTTCTAGCCTGAGCAGCCGTCTGGTTTGTATGTCTGCCCTCCAGCCCTGCAGAGCAAGCCCGTAATAAATGCGAGGCAGCTCAGAAGATGCCCAGAAGGACCTAACTGCATCTGTAGCTGAAAGAATGCTTAAGCTCCATGAATAGTAAACAAATGTCCTTAAGCCTAAAAACATACTGGCCCTAAGAAAAGTGAGCCCTCTGGAGCCTGGGCTTGGAAACAGCCCCTCTAGGTCAGGTTCTTTCCTAGCAGGTGAGACATGGGGTGGGGGGGGTAACTGTCAGGGAGTAAAGGGGGTGGCTCCACAGGCTTAGCCGTGATGGCTCTGTAATCCAGGACACTAGACCAGTAACACCATGCTGGATGGGGCGCATGGTTCCTCAGAAGGGAGGTTCATCCTTCATTCAGTAAGTGGACTCGCCCTTCAGGAAACTGGGCAGGTGGACAGGTGTGGTGCTCAGTACCTTGGAAGTCTGGCGGTCATCCAGGAGCCTTCCTCCCCCCAGTTTCCAAGTCTAATTCCTTGTCAGGTCCTGTGATTCCACTTTACAGAAACCTGTCACATCTATCCAGAGCTTCCATGTGAGTAGTTTGTTTGTTTTAATCATTCTGGCCAGGAATCTGGCAGTGGCTATTCAATGACTGCCCTGCCTCCGGCTCGCCCTCTCCTGTGCCTCCTCCACAGGACCGCGAGGAAGCTCTTTCTGAAACACAGACATGAGGGTATCATGACCCTTCGCTCCATTACCCCTGGGTAAAGTCTGGGCTCCTGCAGGGTCTGAACCCAGCCCCATGCCCAGCACACCCCTGCCTTTGCCTGGAATACACTCCCCTCCCGCCCCGCCGTCCATGGAGTCCACACCTGTCGGGAGGCCCAGACCAGATACCTTCTCCTCTGGCACCCCCCACCCCCAATACCCATCTGGCAGAGTTGAATCTGCCCTTCTTAGTGGGCTCTGGACTGTGTGTAGCCTGGACTACTTTGTACAGTGGGTTTCTGGGCCACCCCCACCCCCAGACTAAGCTTCTAGAAAATGGGGATCGTGTTCAGTTCATTTCTGCGTGGCTCAGCTCCCAGGATGGTACTGAACATGTGGTGGGAGTTGAATAAGTGTTTGTTGATTGGCTGATCGTAGGAGACAAACGGGAGGTTGAAGACTCAGTTCCACTGCTGCAGAGTGCTGGGCGAGGGGCACACCTTGTGGCTTTTATTAATGTAAGCTCGCACTAGGCTCGGGCTCAGTCTTCACCTAGGACAACTCATAATGGAAGCCTTCTCTTGTTCCCCATTCCCTACACTCTGACCTTACCCATCCGAGAAATACCAGTGACCTGCTTCTGTGTATAGGCTCTCCCACCTCCATTACCTGATGAACAAACTCCCTATTGGTTTATATTTTTAAAAACTGTAGCCACACATACCGTTAAAGCGCCCCCCCACCCACCCACCCACACACACACACACACACACACACACACACACTGCAACTACTTTACCTGACTCTGTGAGTCCCCAGTGTCAATTCTTTTTTGTGGACCCTTCGCCATTACTAAGTACTTGATCATTCATCTGACTGAGACCAGGTTTTCTGAAGTCAGATGCTATGTTCTGCCTCATGTATCACCTTGTCCCTCTTCCAGGTTGGTGTGTTCCCACCTACAGCACACTGCTCACACTTGAACTCTGCAGCAGTAGCCTTCAGTTAGGTGGTTTTCCACTCATTGATTCATTCTTTCATCAAATTGCTAGATGATGGGATATGTCGTTTTACCCAAAGGGACCTTGGTCTAGTAACAAAAACATACTTGTAACATAAGACAGAAACAAATTGCCATGGAAGCGCAAAGGGGAGCTTGACAAATGAGTCAAGAAAGCCTTCCAGGAGGAGGTGACATTTCAGTTGAGTCTTGAAAAGTAAATGGGTGTCCTCAAGAAAGAGAAGACCCTTCGAGGCAGAGAAAACAGCAGAAGTACAGGCCCGGGAGTGTGAAAAGGCATGGCAGGTCTGAGAAATTGAGGGTTGGTGGGGCTTAAGCCGCTGGACGCTGTAAGATGTGATGAAGGAGACCTCTCTCTCCAAGGGGTTTTCTTCTGAGATAAGGCTTGATGGGAACTACAGGTGCCCCCCTATAGTTGCTTCCAAGGCCCACCCTGCCCCACAGGTGCTCCATGGCTGAGCTAAGTCCCTAAGGCTGTCACCACTCCCACCCACTCCCACCCGCGTGGGCAGTGTCATCCCAGAAGGAAAGAGGCTGGGGAGGAAGCAGATAAGAAAGACAGCTTCTGTTTAGACACAAATATCTTGGTAATCAGCACAGATGGGATGAGAAATACCAAAAAAAGTACATGACAGTTTAGAGAGAATTTGGCTAAATGTTACATATTTTTAACATACCTGTGTAGAGTTTTTGGAACAAGGACCTGAATCTCTCAGAACAGGACTGGGCCTGGGGGTCATGCCTCAACCAAGGGGTGTTTTTATGTCAGAAGTGGACCCTTCCCCATCCACAAAAGTATCTTTTGATTTTTTTTTTTCTCTCCCACCAAAATAAGGCACAGGATTTGTCTCTGACGCTGTGTCTCCTTATTTGGACGGCAAGCTGTGTAACATATTTCTACCCAGCGTGAAGCTTCTTGGCAGACTCGTGAGGCCACGTTTTGGTGGCTTCAGAGTTATCTTTGGATCTGTCAAAAGTGCTAATGGGCTTTCTGGCCTTCTTTAAGCTCCTCATTTCTATTTTCTTTTTACTTCCATCCTCTCCTAAAAGAAAAATTCATCAGCAGTTGAGCGGTTTACTGAAATGCTCAGCTGAGGGCGGGCCTTGTATTTGTGTTGGCGAGAATAGCTTTGCCATGTCACCGTCTCCAGAACAAACCCCACCCTGACATCAGTAGCTCAGCACTCTTCAGTCCACTGGGCAAGAGATAAGCGTGTTGGCTAACGCAGGCTGCTTTTCTTTCTTGTTTTGTTTGGCTTTTCAAGTTTGTGAAAAGGCAGGTTGGTCGGGGGTCAGAGGGAGACTTTCGGTTTCAGGAGATCTGGTTATGAAACTTGGCCCTTTCTAGCTAGGTGACCTTTGGAAAACGACTTAACCATCCTGAGCCTCAGTTTTCCCACCTGTAAAATGGAGATGACAATGCCTTTCCCGGAGCTTTTGAGATTAGAGAGAGCAGAGGGAAAGGGCCTAGTGCCTGGCACATGGGCATTACTCAGTAAATGGGATAACAATTTTTAATGGCAACACTTTTTCTTTAGGCATACTTTGATCCTTCTTTGTTACTATGCTGTGCTTTCTTTTTCTGAATACAACTTTACCTACTGTTTTTAATGGTATATGAGAAGAGCATAGGTTTAGAGACAAACCCACCCAAGACTGAATAATGCCTTCTCCACTTACTGTCTAATCTTGGTCAAATTACTTCCCTCTCTCTGTGCCTCTGTTTTCTTATCTGTACAGAGATAATAATACCTGTTCAAGGAGTGGCTTCACGGTTAATTGAAATGGTGTAGGTAAAGCCTTGTATATTGTGGATGTTTAAAAGTGCTTATATGAGACAGTGTAGTGTAGGGAAAGCGAATGGGCTCTGGAGTTGGATCCAGATTCTGCCTCCACCCGTTACTGGATCTCTCCCAGACTGATTTTATCTATGTATAGGAAAGGATGGTACCTCAGTGGATTTTTATGAAGATTGTGTAAGATTTTACATATGCAGTACCTGGTACAGTGCCTGGTACTTGGTAGGTAGTCAGCGTATGGAGCTATTAATTCTTTCATTCACCATTTATAAATGTTGATGGTTCACCTGGTACTCCAGTCAAAGAATAATAAATTGTAAGATAAGTGCCCGTTCTTATTCCCAACCCATAATATTGTCGAAAAGCACTTTATACTATTTTGCATGTAAAATCCACCTGGTTTACTAGAATTTATGAGCTATAGATCTTTCATCATTATAAACTGCAACCCCTGGCAAGAGCGTTCTTCCCTCCCCACCCACTTCGTTTTCAGAGGATTATATTGTGTGGCATTGAAAGGCTGGAACACCAAAGAAATTAGCATATACATGTGTATTATTATAGTCAGGTGGATATAGAAAGGGCTGCAGAAATGAAATACATTGCATTTTCTGAAATCTGAAGAGTACCAATCTATAGTACTAATTGAAGGAGTGAAGCCCAGGCTACAGACAAAAGCTAGTTAAAACACTGCTTTGTCACAACTTGCTACTGCTTGTCTTTGATTTTTTTTTTTTTTCCTTTTGAGTGAAATACCTGGAAATTGTAAATCTTTGAAATTGCTTTAATTCCAGCCGAGTCGTTGTAGAGATTCTAAACTGTGGAGGAAGAGGGCCCAGCGGTGGTGACAGGAGAGCACCTGGCCTCTGTGGGTGGCATCCGCGGGACAGGAGCCGGCTGGGTGCCGAGCGCCTTGTGGTCCCTGGCACTTCCTTTGGCCTGGACGTTATGACACAGTGCATTGGGAAGCCTGGTATCTGGGCTCAGAAGAGCTGAGCCGCCGTCCTGGCTCCATTGCTTATTAGACTTTTTGATCTGGGCATATCTCTCTGATTTTCTCATTTGTGAGGTTGCAGACTTCCTGTCCGGCTTACCTTTGGGAACTCCTGTAAAAAGCAACGCAGCGCTGTGTGTGACTT
Source organism: Aselliscus stoliczkanus (assembly GCA_033961575.1). Lineage (NCBI taxonomy): Eukaryota > Metazoa > Chordata > Mammalia > Chiroptera > Hipposideridae > Aselliscus > Aselliscus stoliczkanus. The sequence continues at coordinate 124,076,984 of CM066728.1, forward strand.
CCTAGTGTAAACCACGCAGAGGTGTGAGTGCTCAGTCTGCTCAGTCTCTAAGGACCCTTCCTACTTTGCATTTCCTGATTTTATACACGAATGGGATTTGGTCTCCCAGGGCGAGACGAGGACAGCGGAAGAGGAGGGAGAGTAGGCTCTCTGATTGTTTTCTGTTTCTCATGCTTTTATTTAGATACTGCTTGTCATAAGGACCCACCAAATAAGCCGCAACTCTGCCCTTCTTCTCTCCCGTAGAGAAACCTGACGGAGTACTTCGTGGCCGTCGATGTGAACAACATGCTGCATCTGTATGCCAGCATGCTCCACGAGCGCCGGATCCTCATCGTGTGCAGCAAGCTCAGCACTGTGAGTAGGAGTCTCCAGGCGGGCTGTTCGTTATCCTGCTTTACTTGAGAGATGTAGCAGAAGAGTAGAGAAAATTTTAGAAAGAGAAATGAGCCACAGCCTCCTCAGGGTAGCAACATGCCATTTCCACGAACTCTTCATGTTCCTCTACAGCAGCAGCGCGCATTCCACTTATTCTTAGAGTTTCACACTCAACTGTAAAAGGTTTCCGTTTGCTCGTGGGGTAGGAACACTTCACATGCTTCCACATAAACTTCCATCGTTGGCATTTTTTACATGTGTGTCATATTTCGTATCATGTATGCTAAGGTGTCATGTACCCAGTCTTGCTTCCCTTGATGGTCATTTAGGTCATTCATAGTTTAATCCTTTAGTAGATAACACTGCAGTGAACATCTTTTGGCTGCTCCTGACCATGTGATATAGTTCATACTCTAAGGAGTGGGGCCACCAGATCAAAGGAGGTGATAGGCACTATGGCTTACAAACTCCCAGCAGGCTGTGCACGTCACAGTGAATGTTACCAGCTGTCTGTGAGGGCACCATACTGTGCCAGAAGGTGTGTGTATCCGTGTGTATGTGTTTTAACTTTGCTAATAAAATAGGCATAAAATGCAATTGCAGGTTTACTTTATTTTTCATTTCTTTGCTTAGAGGTAACTGACCTCTAACCATAGATTTTTTTTCCTGTTTATATTTTATTAATGGCTTTACCCATTTATCTTATAGGGCTCTTGATTTTATTTTTTTCAGTAAATTGGAATGAGCTTTTTTTATATTGTAATAACTTTTGCTATATGTATAATATAAAGATTTTTCACATTCTTTTTCCTTTAGTTTTTTAACTTGCTAAAGTATAGTTTATATTTTTCCCAATATACTACTATGAAAATTCTCAATCATAGAAAGTTGAGATCATTTTATAGTGAGCACCCATGTAATTTCATTAAGATTCTGCTGTTAGCATTTTATTACACTTGCTTTCGTACATATTTATTTATCTATCCATCCCTCATAGTATCCATTAATCTATTGTATTTTTTGTTGTAAATCACAGGCATCAGTATACGAGTATATCCCCCTTAAATAATTGAGTATGTATATTGTTAACTGAAGTTCAGTGTTTATTACAGTGTTTTTTTCTTTTGAGGTAAAACTTAATACAGAAATCGACTGGGAGTAAAATGCCCAACAGGTACCTCTCTGTTAGAGATGGTACAAAGACCTAATGTAGGAATTTTTTAAAAGAAGGGCCTGTGTGTTTACCTATGAATACAAGTCACCTAATAATGAAAACTTTGTGAGGTTATTGGAGTTTTTTTTATGGTTTTCGTCATAACTTCATTATTTTATTTCTTTGGTATTATTTGCTTTTCAAAAACTCACAATTTTTTGATAGCCTACTAGGCTCCTAACACATAGTAGGTGATGAAAGGATGGCCCTTGTCCTCAAGGGAAAACCAGCCCATAATAGACCTCTTGGTTTGTTTTGAATTTTATTTTAAACTACAAGTTCAGTTCATAACCTCAGGGCCTGATCACCCAGACTGAGTCTCAGAATGGGAACACTGCCAACCAGATTTATCGTTGTGTCTTTATGAGGCTACGTAGAATAAGATTACATTTGAAAAAATCTAGTGCATACCAGGTACTGTTACTTTGGAGCATTAAACTTGAGTAGAACAAAAATAGGACATCCTATCAGTAGAACTAAGTTCCCTGTAATATAATCAGGATATTTTTGAGCCCTTAATATGTGCCAAGCACTGTGCTAAGCAGTTTGCATCTATTAACTCATTTAATATTCACTACAACAGTTTGTAGTAGGTTCTGTTATAACTTTCATCTTACAGATAAAGAAGAATATACCTTCTGTGTGATTTTATTTTAATAAATGTAGTAGATTTAACAAAAAAGTTATTTCTGCTCCTTCCCAACACTAAAATGAAATAAAGGAATAAATCAATAAGCACAAAGAGCAGATGCAGCAGAAATATTTAAAATGGTAAAAAAGAATACTATTATAAATATTATGTCAACATTTGAAAACTAAGGTGAAATAGAAAAATATAATTTACTAAAATTGAATCAAGAAGAAATAGAAAAATTGAATAGGTCATTTAATTTGTAGATGTTGAATCAATAGATAAAAATTTTTTCCAAAACACTCAGCCCAGATGATATGTTTTATCAAACATCACAAGGAACAGATCATTTCAATTTAGACAAGCTCCTTAATGGTTTAGAGAAAAAGAAGAAATATATTCCAGCATTTCTTGTGACACTTAATATGATCTTGAATTCAACCACATAAAGAGACACTGAAAGAAAGGAAATTTATCAGCCAATCTTACTCATTTACATAGCTGTAAAAATCTTAACATAGTATCAAATATATAAAAATATAACTCATAATTAAGTTGGGTTTATTCCAGAAATATTGGTAATAATAGAAAATCTATTAATATAACTTACCTCATGAATATATTTAAAGGGAAAATTCATAGGCCGGTCGAGTGGCGTATTGGTTAAGAGCTAGCTTCGGACGCCAGCGGCCCCGGTTGGATCCCACATATGAGGGCCACTGACACTGCCCTCTACAGCTAAGATGGTGAACAACAGCTCCACCTGGAGCTGGGCTGCTGTGAGTCCCCGGGGATGGCATAGCTGCAGCCCCTGCTGCAGTGGGCTGCCGTAGGCTACAGTGAGTGGCTTGCAGCCAGTGTGAACGGCTGGCAGCCAGTGTGAGCTGCCAAGAGCTGCTGTGAGCAGCCATCCAGAGGCCGGCAACTGATCTGCCTCATCCGGAAAGAGCACAATGATGATACCAGCATGGGCCAGTGAAGCAATGTCCTCCGCAACTAGACTGAAGAACAAAAAGACAGCAACTTGTCTGTTCCCCTTCCCCGATTCCCCAACGCCGTTCCCTGTCCCCAATTCCCCAATAAAATCTTTAAAAAAAAACAAACACAAAAAACTAACAGGAGTAAAATCTGCAATATGTAAAGAACAACTACAGCTAAAAAACAGAAGACAAATCTATCATTGGCCAAAAGCATGAATAGGCATTTCACAGAAGAAATTCAAGTGGCTAATAAATATATGGAAAGATGCTCAACCACAGTAGCAAGCATAGGAAAGCAAATTAAAACTATGGTGATTAAAACAGTAGGTTTGCAAAAATGATGTCCGATAAAGCCAAGTATATTATATTGGAGATGTATTGGAGAATTTTATGTGCTACTCTTTGAATATTGGCATAAAACTATTTGCATGTGCCCAACACTCAGCAGTTCCACTTCTGGGTGAAATTGTGTGTGTGTGTAGGTATGTGTATACATGTGTGTACATACACACACCTACACACACTTTTTGGTCATGTATAGTGGGCAACATGTACAAGCAAGTTCATAGCAGCATTTGTTTTTGTTTTTTAAACCTGCAAAGTGCCCACATGACCATCCACAGAGAACTGCTAAACTGTGATGGAGTCATACAGTGGAATACTGCGTGAGTGAAAATGAACTTCACTATTGGGCCTCAAATACAGAATTTCAAGTGAAAGACACGAGCTACAGGAGAATATACTGTATGATTTCATTCATATAAAGCTCAAGTAAGAAAAATGAAGTGGCCTATTGTTTAGGCACACATACAAACTACAAGGGGAAAAGTAGAAATGATTAACACAAATTTTAGGCAGTAGTTTTCATGAAGGGAGTGAAAAGAGTATAGTTGGGAAGAGGCAAACAGGACATCAAAAGTTGTTTTCTGTTTTGAGTGAGGTTAGGGATCAGCAAACTTTTCGGTAAAGGGTCCAGAGGTAAATAGGCCCTGGGGCCATGTGGCCTTTGCTACAAATCCTGGGCTCTGACCCTCTGGTTCTAATCAGGAAGCTAGTGGGTGTGGCTACGTTGCCATAGAGCTTTATTTACAAAAGTAGAAGTCAGGCCAGATTTGGCCTTCAAGTTAGGTGCTGGGTTTTGGAGTCTTCAGTTTTTTTTCTTTAAAAGTTGCTGTGTGCTACATACTTTTGGATATGCATATATTTCAGAAGTTTGGAAAAGTTAAAAAAGATGACAGACCCTTTTATCATGCAATTTTACAAATACAGGGATAGAGACAAAGTAATTCTTGTACAAAGGTTAAGAATCAAAATTACAGGAGATTTTGCAATGGCTGTTTTAGAAACCAGAGATAGTCAAGCAGTACCTTGAATTTCTAAGGGAAGTTCAACCTGAACTTCAGATTTCTAACGTGACATTCTATACTTCCCTAACGGAGGTGCGCAGAGGAGAGTGGCTGGAGCCGTGCCGCACCTGTCAGACTCCTGGGTCTCTACTCTTTCTCTCCACCTTCTCTGTTGTGGGTGGACCTTTGGCTCCTCTGGGCCCAAGCCCTCCGCTGTCCTCCAGACTTCGTTCAGCAAGTACTTGTCATGACCACAGTGAACAAAATAGGCAGAAGTCCCTGTGCTCCTTCATCTACAGCCTAGTAGGGAAGACCTTGAATCAACAAGGTAAGCCAAGTATATAGTATTTACAGTCATGTTTGCAGGAGCCTCATGATAAGTACTGAGAAAGGAAGCAGAGGGGGGCAGTGGGTGGGGAGGGAGAGGTGGCAGGGATTGCAATTTTAGATACATGGCCAAGGAACGCCTCATTGAGAAGGGGACACTTCAGTTTCTTTCCAGCAGCCTTCAGGAAATTCCTCCAGCACTGAACCCCTCTCTCCCGCTCATCATTTCTTCTTCTCTACTGGTGCATTCTTAGGAGCTTGCTAACGTGTAGTATCGCCCAAACTTAAAAACACAACGAAACGCCCTTGACCCACATCTCCTTTATGCCATTTCTATTTGCCCTTTTAGGACAGAATTCCCCAGGAGGGTTGTTTCTCTTTATTGTCTGATTTCACTCCCATTCTCTCCTCGGTCTTCTGTGGATTTAGCCCATCTCCACTGCAACAGCTTCTGTTTGGCCACTGGTGACCTCAGGCCAAGTAAAATGAGTTAATCCTTGCAAAGCTCTTAGAACAGAGTCTGCCTTATAATGTATGTATATGTTTATAACAATGACATCTATGCAGGAAGTCAAATATTAATGTTTAAAAATTTAAATCAAGAAATAGTTATTTAGGGTGGCTGGGTGGCTCGTTAGTTAGAGCACAAACTCTGAGCAACAGGATTGCCGGTTGGATTCTCACATGGGCCAATGAGCTGTGACCTCCACAACTAGATTGAAGATAATGACTTGAGCTGAGCTGCCATTGGGCGGCCTGATGGTTAGAGTGTGTGCTCTTAATAATAAGGTTGCCGGTTCGACTTCCGCATGGGATGGTGGGCTGCCCCCCACCCCCGCAACTAGATTGAAAATGGCAACTGGAATTGGAGCTGAGCTGTGCCCTCCACAATTAAGACTGAGGGACAACAGTTTGACTTGGAACTGATAGGTCATGGGAAAAACACACTGTTCCCTTAATAAAGTTTAAAAAAAAAAAAGAAATAGCTATTTAGAAATAAGGTGATAAATATGGTGTGTGATTGCTCTAAATTAAGGGTAAGAAGTATCATGAGATGGACTGCTGCTGTCTTTCAGTATATGCCTTCAATACTTTTTGTTTCGTTTTTAAGACTACAAACATGTATTACTTTGACTTAAAGCTTTTTTTTTTTTTTTTTGCCAAAGATTCGAAACTGAGTACTAAACTTCACTGGTTGATGATGGAAACCTCTTTATGGAGAGGGGTCTCCTTAGACCTCACCTGTGATGAGCAACAGTCCTGATCAGTTACGTGCAGTTTTCTCAGGGGAGAAAATAGCTGAGCAGATGTCAGTTTTATCCAAGCCTTTGGGCCTCTCCAATTTCAGAATTTAAAAGTTTTCTAATTGTTGCCTTTTATTTCCTCAATAGTGGCTTTTTATTATCTTTTTGATGATAGGCAGAATGCAAAGGCTATGTTTGCCTGAGCTTCCTGATGACCCTCTCTTGACAAATCAAGATGTGGCCTGTCATACCTTGACAAACCACATTTTTCTCAATGTTGTTTGATAAGATGTAGGCGTAACGCTCCTCAGACTCATTAACCATCTGAAACAGAAAAGCTGTCGAACACTCTAGAGTGCTTTCTATGAAGATGACGGCGTCAATAGAGACGAACCCAGCAATATTTAGTTCAGAGTCGAGTAATATCCATTTCAGGCTTTCTTGGTCAATAATGTAGTGATAATTCTGTATAAGAAAAATGTAAGTTTTTTTGTTTTCTTTGCTCAGTTAATGTATATTGATTGTTTTCCTTTATAAATGATAAATAGGGAAGGCTTAACTAAATCTTGTTCTCTAATGTAAATACTTCAGTGTGATTTCTTCCAGCACAAAGGCCCCATTTTTCTTCCAGATTTGCATATCTTGAGTTTAATACATATTGCTTTCTGGTAACTTGGATGGATAGCAGGTAGGTCTAAAATAAGACCTTTGTAGAGATGAGTTCATGTAATTCCAACAGCAGTCCTAGCAGGGTGATGCGATCCCCATTTTCCAGAATGGCCTATCAGAGCAATGGAATGACTTGCCCAAGGTCACGTCCTACATGGGAGAGAGGGACATGCAAATGGGTCATCATGATGCAATGTCGGGGAAGGGAGGCTTCGGCCTCAGAAGAGGGACAGACTTCCAGGAATTACATATACAAAGGAATCTTAGCCCTTTCCCTTGCGGACCAGGTTATGTTTATTAGGTGCCATCTCTCAAACTATTGTCAGAATTCTTGTGTGAGAACTGTCACAAGAGCCAGAGACACATTTTGGTGAATATCCACACACCAAGGGAATTCCGGAATCCCAGAATTCTCATAAAGAGCCAAAAAGATAGTCTGAGCCAAATCTGGTGGGTAAAGTTGCTGGTGGAGCTGGGTAATAAACTGGTTTGGTAAAAATAAGTCCTGATTGTATAGTAATTAGAGGAGCTTCTTGTATAGCTTGTAAATAGACTAGACAAGAGGTATGTTGACAGCACCTACAGACAAGGCCTGTAGAACACCCCTGTTTAGATTCATACTCTATATTTTATATGGGAGGCTCCCAGTTCTTCCCCATATGATTTTAAAATTCTTTTAAGTTAACCTTTTTGAACCACCTACTATGTGCCAGTCACAGTGAGATACACACACACACACACATATATGTATATATGGAGAGAGCAAGAGCATAAAAAAAATATACACATTTTAAGAAGGAAAAAACTGTGTTAATATAATATAATATCAATATATACTGATAATAAAAGATGAATACAAGTCATGTTTGACTTCTTCAGTTACAAGAGGTGCTCAAAGTGGCGCCCATCAGTGCAATTTTAATAACAGTTTTTTCCTTTCTTAAAATGTAATACATTTTTATCTCTCTCTCTCTCTCTCTCTCTCTCTCTCTCTCTCTCTCTCTCTCTCTGTGTGTGCGTGTGTATCTATTTTTTTTTCTCATTACTTCTGGCAGCAGCCCTAGGAGCTGGTTGGTTTTTATCCTTTTGCAGACGATATTGGCACTCGGAAAGTTGAAGTGCCTCATCTAAGATGACCAGCAGAGAGGGGATTAAAGCCCACTTCACTTGACTCCAAGCTCGCCCCCTTCTTACTACCTCATACTGCCTCCTTGGTTACTTTGCATTTGTCATCCTTTCACCTTACACTTGACCCCAGAGAAATATTCTTGGTGTGATTCTGATGACCCTGGGTCTGAAATCACAGAAAGAGCGTCAGCCCGGCCATTGCCTTTGAATGCTCACCTACACTTTTTATTTCAAATTAGTGAGCACTTCCTGTGCTTGGTACCACTCTCGACACCAGGGAGAGAGAATGCCAATATGTGAATTTCTGCCTGACACACAAATTCCATCATCCAGAACCCCATTTCCACCAGCACTGTTCAGATCCTGCCCAACTCTGCGTGGCCAGGCTCGGCCTTCTCCCAGCCCCGCCTTTGCCGGTCCCCTGCAGCGTGCGCAGACTTGGGGGGCGGGGCCCTGGGGCCTATCTTCCCTAACTCACTGAGGCTTCGGGGTTCATATACTGCAGACCCTGCCAGCCCCTGGGTACGATGGCCCTAATCGCCCCTTCTGTAATTTAGGGGTACTTCAAAAATATAAAGCAATATCCAGTAAATGATGACAAAGGCATGTGTACTTTCCAAAGGAACATACCTTTGTTTTATTCAGCGGATGCTTTTTAAAACACCTTTTTAGGAAGCACAGTGTAGTGGTAAGACCATTTACCTCATTAATTGAGCCTCCACACCTAATTATTTGTGAGGTACCTGTAACTGGAAAGAATTATTACTTTTCTGATAGTACCCCATGTAGGGAAAAAAAAAAAAAGACACTTAGCAGCTGGAACCTTCTCCCTGTCAGTGTCTTCCTATCAGTCCCAGAGCAAGTGGGCCTCAGGCAGGCCCTGCACACTGGGGGCCTGGAGTGGTAGGTGACACTTCTGTCTTGCCACTAACACCCTCAGGTCTGGCTCTTAGTAGATGCTTCAGTGTTGGCATGAAGGGTTGGGTACCTTCCCAGCCTTGCCCAAATCCTATCCCTTCCATTCCCACTGACAGCTTCCATTGTCTTAGCACCTCCTGGCCTGGCCACCTGAGAAGGGCCAGTTTGTGGACTTGGGACTTTTTCAGATGTGGCCTCTTTCCTGATGAACTCCACCTGATCGTGACCATGCCAGCCTGCATAATGGCCCGGGTACCTGAGTGACGTGTGTCATGCTTTCCTAGTTCTTCTGCACTAGAAACAGCTAATCCTGCTTGCCTGTCCACAGCCCTTGAAGCGGAGATGAGAGTGGCAGCATAGAAGGTTTGAAACACTGGCCCAGCGCCAAGGCCCCCTTGCCTGCACGCTCCATTCTGCGTGTTCCAGCCATAGGAACAAACTGCATTATTTTGTTTCACACTGTGCTCAAGGGAAGCCAAGACCTTGTAACTGGAAACTTACCAAGCAGAGAATTCTAAGACTAAATTTAGTGTTCTATTTAAAAAATAAAATAAGTTGAACATTTTGTTTGTTCATCTTTTAGATGTTAAAAAAGAGAGAGATTAACCTAGTTCACACCAACAACCTAAGAAGAGTACTCAAAGAAGTGAGAAGAAAACTAATCCTTTTGGTGAAGAGGGAAATCCTTCATGCAATGAAGTGGCATGAAACACAGACTCCTCAGCCAAACTTCCAAATAGCGTAGCCTCTCTAATCTCCATCACATAAAATTTTATTGTGGCTCAGAGAATATTAAAAACTGTTAGAAATAAATGAAAGGAACTCCCATTGGCAGGAAGTGGGAGGAAAGATTGGTATGTTATATTTATGTGGTTTTTCTCTGGTTTTAAAATGTAAATACAATTAACTGCTTTTGAACTACGTTCTTCATTTAATTATGGGTGAGTTGATTTACTCTTGTTCCTGTTGAACTATAACTAGAATGAAGAACCTTGAGATGTTATGTAGCAACAATAATATATGAGGTCTGACAATTAAGTTTGAGAACTTGTTGCAATGATGTTGCTAACCTTTATTGATATCAGAGGGATTATTCATTATGAATTTGTACCAACTGGACAAACAGTTAACCAAGTTTGCTATTTGTAGTGCTAAAAAGGCTGCATGAAAGAGATGACCTGAACTTTTTTTTTTTGTCGTGATAGCTCTTGCATCACGACAATGCACCAGCTTACACAGCACTGTCTGTGAGGGAGTTTCTAGCCAGTAAACAAATAACTGTATTGGAACACCCTCCCTACTCACCTGATCTGGCCCCCACTGACTTCTTTCTTTCTTTTTTTTTAAAAAAAAGATTTTATTGGGGAATTGGGGAAGGCTACAGTGTTGGGGAATCAGGGAGGGAGAACAGACAAGTTTCTGTCCTTTTGTTCTTCAGTCTAGTTGTGGAAGATGGCGCTTCACTGGCCCGTGTTGGTATTATGATCATTGCGCTCTTCCTGGTGAGGCAGTTGGTTGCCGGCCAATGGACGGCTTTTCACCTTGACTCACGCCGGCTGCCAGCCACTCACGGTAGCTTATGGCAGCCCACAGCAGCCCCACTGCAACGTACGCCATTGCTGGCCACTCACGGCAGCCCAGCTCCAGGTTGAGCTGTTGTTCACCATCTTAGCTGTAGAGGGCGCAGCGTTCCTGGCCCGTGTGGGAACCAAACCAACGGCCCTGCTGCTCAGAGATCGCACTCCTAAGTCAACTCTTTTTTTTTTAAAGATTTTATTGGGGAATTGGGGGCAGGGAACAGTGTTGGGGAACCAGGGAAGGGGGACAGACAAGTTGTCCTTTTGTTCTTCAGTCTAGTTGTGGAGGACATTGCTTCACTGGCCCATGTTGGTATTGACATTGCACTCTTCCCAGGTGAGACTGTTTGGTTGCCGGCCTCTGGACGGCCGCTCACAGTGGCTCTTGGCAGCTCACACCGGCTGCCTCACTGTAGCCTATGGCAGCCCACTGCAGCAGGGGCTGCAGCTATGCCATCCCCGGGGACTCACAGCAGCCTAGCTCCAGGTGGAGTTGTTGTTCACCATCTTTAGCTGGAGAGGGGGGCAGTGTCAGTGGCCCTCATATGTGGGACCCAGACCGGGGCCTCTGGCGTCCCAGGTCAGCTCTTAACCAACGTGCCACTCGGCCGGCCCCCAAGCCAGCTCTTAACCAACTGAGCCACTTGGCCAGCGCCTGACTTCTTTCTTTATCTGAAGATAAAGGAAGTATTGAAAGGAAGACATTTTGATGACATTCAGGACATCAAGGGTAATATGACAAGAGCTCTGATGGCCATTCCAGAAAAAAGTTCCCAAATTGCTCTATAAGTGGACTAGGCACTGGCATCCGTGCAGAGCTTCCCAGGGGGAGTAAATACTTCAAAAGTTGACTATAGTGATATTCAGCAATGAGGTATGGAGCATTTTTTCTTGTCTGACCTCATATAAACAGTTTAATTAGTGATACTTTAAAATTTGCTGTGACTTCTATCAGCCATCGTCTCTCTACTAGCTCCTACCTTCCTCTCCTGCCTCTGTTCCCATTGCTTCAACAAGCATTGAGCACATTTTGGACTAGTCGTAGGAGTCAGATTGCTAGGGATTCCCAAATGCTAATCCATGGGTTTGTTGTACTAGAATCACCCAGAGAACTTGTTACAAATTCAGGTATGTGGACACCACCTCCAGATAGTCTGGTTCAAAAGGTCTAGCATAGAACCACACAATGTCGATTTTTCATGGTACCCCCAAGGGTTGATACACAGCCAGATTCAGAACTAGTGAATAGACAGTTCTCTAAGACAAAAGCAGTATTCTTTAATTATTATTATTTTGAGTCCTTAGGCTCATTTTCATTTCAAGACCACATAATGGAGGCTGGTTACGTTTGTTTAGAAGACATGAGTACAGACTAACACTAAAAATCTCTTTGTTCCCATATTTCTCTTTGGAACAGCTTTGATTTTGGTATTGGCTAGCCTAGAACAGGACGGAGCCAAGTATGATCTATTTAAGTTCTCAGTAATGTTGGATGCTGCTGTAGTCCACCAGTATAATTTTGGTACGTGTGTATAAATAGACGAGAGAGGTGATGTTTCTTTTTAGCTGTTGCATTGAGAATATGTCAGAGAATCTTATGAGTTTAGTAGAATATAGTCAGTTTGTGAAATAAATTGTATATTCCTTAGATTATAGGACTTATAGTTTATTTTTTTATATGACTCTTATGAATCATATCTCTACCAAAAAACACTAATGGGTAATATTCAAGTCACTGACATCTTAATATACTTGAAAAGCTTTAAATGGCACCCACATTTGCAGACATCTATGTGAATTTCATTAAAGAAAACTGAGCACCTACTATGTGCTAAGTCAGCCAGAACAAGGACTCATTTCCTCTGGTTTCTGCAGGCTGAAAGTGCGCTCGCTTTGGTGAGCCAAGGTAGTGTGACGTGAGGTTAGGTTATGCAGTCAGGGGTCAGTACAGATCTTAGAAAATACACAGTTTTTTTCTCTTCTGCTATTCTGATAGCTATGCAGTCAACCTCCTAGATGATTCCGACAGCCCTGCAGGAGTTATCTTTTCCCAAGAAGAAGGACAGCAGGGCTGAAGGAGAGAGCACCAGACTTCAAGTCAGGATGGTTTTGTTCGGTTCCTATCTGTGTACTTAATACTCCTGTGTCATTCCTAGGCGTGTGGCTTTGGATGATTTCCTTGTGCTCTCTGAGTCTCTCTGTCCTCTTCTGTAAAAATGGGGATAGTATTTTTAATATTTGTATTAAAATATTACTAACATACAATATTATACTCATATAAGTTTCAGGTGTACATCATAGTTATTCAACATTTATAGACCTAAAGAAGTGATCACCATAATAAGCCCAGCAACCACCTGACACTGTACCACGCTATCACAATATTAGTGACTATATTCCCTATACTGTACGTTACATCCCCATGACTTATTGGTTTAAACCCAGAAATTTGAAACTCTTATGCCTCTTCACCTTTTTCCCCTTTTTAAAATTTTTCAATTACAGTTGGCATTCAATATTTGATATTAATTTCAGGTGTAAGCGTAATGTTTAGATATTTATATAATTGAAGAAGTGGTCTCCCTGGCTAGTCTAGCACCCACCTGGCACTATACATAGTTATTACCATATTATTGACTATATTCTCTATGCTTTATATCCCCATGACTATTTCATGACGATCAATTTATGCTTCTTAATCCCTTCACCTTTCTCACCCTGCCCCCACCCCCCTCCCATCTGTCGCCCTGATAAATCTAATACCCATCTGACACCATACTTTATTACAATATTACTGACTATATTCCTTATGTTATACCCCACATCCTCATGACTACTGTTCACAACCAATTTGTACTTCTTAATTCTTTCCCCTTTTTTCACCCACCTCCCAGCCCTCCTCCCATCTGACAACCATTAAAATGTTCTCTATCTATGTTTGTTTCTGTTTTTTTTTTTTTGTATTGTTCTTTAGGTTCCACATATAATCGAAATCACATTGCATCTGTCTTTCTGGTCTGACATACTCCACTCGGCATAATGCCCTCTAGGTTCATCCAGGCCGCTGCAGATGGCAAGCACCCATTCGGAATGGGGGCAGTACCCATGTTAGGGTTTCTGAAAGGATCCAGTGGTTGTCGATATGATAGCATATTGCCCAGCCCTGGGCACATACTGATCATTCAGTAAATATTAACTCTGAATCTCACCTTTGTGGGGCAATAACCCCTGGTTGGACTTTTCAGAAGCAAAGAGGGCAATAGAGAACATTGGAGATGCTGGCAGAGCTCTGAAGATTTAATTAGTATAACTGGAGGTAGTGCATGGTGAAAGACTCCAGGCAACCGAGAATAGCCATGGCAACTCGAATGAGGCTTTCCACATCCACCCACTTCTCATTAGTCACACCGTCATTGACTAAAGTTGTCATTGCTTGTTCTCCGCAGTCATCACTGCATAGTGCTGGAATGGCCTTAAGAAGCTGCTGTATTCCCTTGACCCAGAGTTCCCACCTGACCAGCCTCCCAGGGAGGACTAACAGCTTCTGGTTTCATCCTTCCAGGCTCTGCTCTGACGCCTCCCTCTCTGGGAAGCAATCCTGAGTCTTGCCCCAGGCAGAATTAAGGATTCCTTCTTTCTCTGCCAACACACTTGAACTTCTATTATGACACCTCTTTCATAATGCTTTTGTGTTGTTGAAGTTGATTGTTTTGCATTTTGATCTTCGTCTGTTTGAAATTGCTTGAGGGCCTGGCATGTCCACACAGTGGATGCTCAGTAATTGTCAGATGACCGCTGGTCCGAGCACAGAGGCAGTGAGTGCCCTGGGAGCTGAGGGCACACTCTGGAGCTAGACCCCCCTGGCTTCAGTTCTTCGCTCAGTCCACCAGCTCTGTGACCTTGCCCCAAATCCTTAACACCTGGGAATCTTAGTTTCCTCATCCGTGAGATGGAACAGTACCATACCTATCTCACAGGATTGGTGTGAAGATTGAGTTAACCCTGTGACACACATAAAACAGTGCTTGGCAGGCAAAAAATGCTGACTTCCATGGTCATGGTGGAGGCTGTTTTATAGCTTTCATCTTTCTGGGTTTACTGTCGCCTTCTAAGGTTAGATTTGTTCTACAAAACTCTGCAGGGGAGATTTTTTTTCCGCCATGTGTGCCTTCAAACCTGGTGACTCCTGCCACCTGGAATTTCCTTAGTTTCTTCTCTGTCATCAGGTGCCTGACAGATAGGCTCTCAGGAGCCCATGCTTTCTTTTACAAAATCTGTTTAATATTCATTAAAGAAATAACATTGGGGACGGCCCATTAGCTCAGGTGGTTAGAGCTCAGGCTCATCACACCAAGGTTGCCGGTTCTATTCCCACATGGGCCAAGGAGCTGCGCCCTCCACAACTAGAATGAAACAACTACTTGACTTGGAGCTGATGGGTCCTGGAAAAACACACTGTTCCCCAATAATCCCCAGAAAAAAAAAAAAAAAAGGAAAAACAAATAGTGTAAATTAGCTAAACATAAATTATGATCTTAGAAATATTTGCAAGGAAGTACAAATGCCCACTTACTCTAGACTTGAGATGGCAAATAGACTTCTTGAGTGCCAGCTGAGCCCCCTGACAGTGCTTGGGTGTCCTGACTCTGGGATGGGTTAGTACTGTCGGTCACGGGTACAGAATGGAGAAGGGGGGAAGCCTGGCGGTCCTGTATTTAAATGACTTTTCATCAACCCCGATGTAACTTTGCCTTTTTCTTTGTCATCTTAAAGAAAAGCCTGCACTTCCCTCACTTACGTGGTCCGGGCTTATTTACATGGAGTTCACCATACCACAGCTTTTGCCTCTGCTCTGGTAGCCAAAGGTCTTCCCTGGCAGTTTTAGCTGCTTTGATGTTTTGAAGTGCCCAATCTTGGCATGTGAGGCGCTGGTTAATACTCCAGTTACTCTAGTTAGTAGGTAGCTTGAAATAACAAACAGAAAATGGGTAGAAGGGGAAGTGATCGAGTGGGCAGGTGGTCGCCTGAGAAAGCGTCCTCTTGACTGGATGATTTTGCCATTAGTGGAAGGTACTCAGCTCAACCCCATGTTGGTGCGTTGTTTTTTTGTGTGGTTTCTTTTTCCTTCTCTTTCCCCAGAGGATAGTGGAGAAGCAAGAGGTAGGATGAGTTCCACCCAACTGAAAGAAAAACTACTTGAATGAAGATTGTCCTCCCCCGCCCCCGCCCCACAGAAATAATATAAAAAGCGTTCCATTTCAACTTGTAAGAAAAGCAGGATGTTCTTTGCTTTTTTTCCTTCTTTCTATAATACTCATATGTCTAGCCTCTGTCTAGACTAGCCGAAGGTCTTTGATTTCTGAGGCTTTCTAAGTTGCCATTCTGCTGAAGCATTTTTGATCGTTTCTTAAGAGCCAACTTTACCCTCACTAAATGTAGTAAACAGAATTTGAACATAGCTGAACCACTTATAACGAAAGGCTTTTCTCATACACTCCGAAGGGCTGAGGAGGTTAACTTTGAGAGTCCCTCCAGATTTTACGGAAAACTCATTGCTGATCGTACCATGTGTTTTACAGTTGAGAATAAGTAAAAATCAAAAACAAAAAACTCACAACACTGTTTGAATTGTGACACCATTTATTTCCTGATGACTACAAAGATGGTTTATATTTAAGTAAAACAATCTAACTCTCCAATTGAAAAAGCTAACAAACTTCTGCAAGACATTTTCTAAAAGTTCTATATTGATTGAAATAAGTGGACTTAAAAATGACCCATCTTGGGCAGCCGGTTAGCTCAGGTGGTTAGAGCGCAGGCTGTAACACCAAGGTTGCCGGTTCGATTCCCACATGGGCCAAGGAGCTGCGCCCTCCACAACTAGATTGAAACATCTACTTGACTTGGAGCTGATGGGTCCTGGAAAAACACACTGTTCCACAATAAAATTTCTTTAAAAAAAAAATGACCCATCTTTATTAATGTGACCCATCAAAAAGTAATCTGAGGGCCGGCCGAGTGGCTCAGTTGGTTAGGAGTTGGCTTGGAGCATGAGCTCTGAACAGCGGGGCGCCGGTTTGATTCCCACATGGGCCAGTGACGCTGTGCCTGAGCTGAGCTGTCGTTGAGCTGCCAACAAGTGTCAGGATGGCTCAGCTAGTGTAACAACAAGATGGTCTGTTAGATGGTGGGCTATGCCCACCCGCAACTAAAAGACTGAACTTGGCACCTTGAGCTGAGCTGCCGCCCGGATGGCTCAGTGGATAGGGCGTGTGCTCTTAACAAGGCTGCTGGTTCCACCTCCTGCATGGGATGGTGGCTACGCCCACCCACAACTAAGATTGAACACAGCACCTTGAGCGTAGAGGCCACGAGCTGCCAATGGGAAGTCAGATGGTGACTGGCGCCCTCCACAACAAAGATTGAAGAACAACAACTTGGCTGGTCCCCTTCCCCAATTCCCCAACGCTGTTCCTTTCCCCCAATTCCCCAATAAAATCTTTAAAAAAAATAATGTAATCTGATATGCTTTCTATACTCTGCTTTATCAATTTCTTCATGTTTGGGTTCTGAGGAGAAAGCACAGTGTCTCCAACTCAATGATGAAGCAGGTGTCAGTTTGATATTTTCTGAGTTCTGGGATGTGAAGAATGATTGTGACCATCTGATTTTTTCCTCTGTCAGCTTTTAGAACTTGGGATCTTAATGCCTTTTAAAATTTACAGCTTCTAGTTGTGATCTATTAAGCAATTGTAATTTGTTAAGTGTCTGGTAATCTTGCCTACCATTCCTCATGATGTGAAGCTGGAGGCATTCTAACATTCCCCAAACATTTACTCAGCACCTGCTCTGTGTCAAGCAGAGTAAGAGATAAGGAGAGGAATCAGTGTGGGCTCGGTCTTGGAGGGGCCCACATCTTTAGTCTCGTGCCCCTGGTCTCCTAAGATCACCTCCCCTCACCCCACTGCCCCGAGGTCTCAGAGTGTTAGGGCGCTTCACGGTCAGGTGGTGAAGATGGCTGGCTGAAAGGCGGTGATTCCTAGATAACACGTGAACTCCAGGAGGGCCCTGATAGCTGCAGAGATGAGAAAGCAAGACCAGCTTTGAGACAGCCCCTGTTTTACTTCTGCGTAGTCAGTGTAGCTGAGCGTGAGCTGGGACAGAGGACGCCCATTCTTCACGTCAAAGCTGGCAGGCCCTCTAGGTCACCAGTCATCAGAGCTGGAAGGAGGCACAGGGATCATGGAGTCCAGCCTTGTTTTCTGTATCGGGGAGACTGAGACCCAGGAGGGGAGGTGGCATGCTCTGATCAGAAAGGGAATTAGTAGGAACCCCATGTAAGCATGGGAAAGGGAACGCGACAGAAACCCAGACTTTCAAATGGGGTGCCAAGGTGAGGTATAAACCCTTCCCTTTGACCATCATTACTTCACCGTCTAGAATTTGCTGTGGATTAAAGACACTGCAGCACCTTAGTTAAATGTCACTAATCCTCAAGAAATGGTCAGACCTGCATTTGTTTTTTAAACAAATGATTGTTTTCTGTTCACTGGTATGTTGCTCTAGATATTTATTCACCTAACAGCAAGGCAGGTGCTTTACTATGTAGTTTGGCTGCACCGACAACCATGGTATCTCCTCTAGTTCAGAACCCTCAGCACAGCGTATGAGCACAGGGCAAGCCCTGTATGGAAACACAGCAGGCAGTGTAGCCTGCCGGCCCTGGACGTGAGTGCCAGCGCTGTCACTGGCTGTGTGGCCTTGGGCAAGGTACTTCACCTTTGAGACTGTTTCCTTATCTGTGAAGCATGGTGATGAGTGTGTATGGAAACACACAGAGAGAGACACACACACACATACACACACACACACACACCCCTATAAAATAATACTTCACAAGATTCTTAACCCCCAACATGGCGCCTGGCACATATACTGTTGGGATTCTTCTTTTCTTCTTTTTCTGAAGGGGTATTCTTATTTTTTTTTTTTTTTTGAGAGCAGTGTCACTGGCCTTCATATGTGGGACCGAACTGGGGCCGTTGGCTTCCAAAGCCAGCACTTAACCATCGCGCCACTCGGCCAGCCCAGGGGTATTCTTATTTTTAATCCATGTTAAATTACAGAGCTACCATTAGGAATCAGCGGAGGCATTGGGACCTAAGACTGACAACCTGGGCATTATCTCTGAAAAATACTTTAAACTAAAAAAAATAATGATAATGTGTCTTTGTGATTTCGATTTTTTTAACTCTGTCGTTGATCACCCCTCATTCATTTCCTCCCCCCACTGTCTTCTCCCTTTCTGTCCCTTTGCCTCAGAGGAAACTAATGAAGCCATACAGCAAGCTCCAAGATAGAAGTGACCTTGTGCACCTTTAATTGAGGACAGAATTTGCTAAAAGTGCGTCCAAAAACCCACCAGTGGTTTACTTTACAATCTGTGTCCTGACTAGACTGGCTGTTGGCTGTATAATTTGTCTAGTTTTGTCTGGAGTCGTAGACTATTCAGCTGCTTCGGGGCAAAATCTTTTGGGGTGTCATTAAACGGGATTGATAATTGGCTTCTGATGAATATTCATTGTGACTAATGACTTTGGGCAAATTTTACACATACTATCTTTCTATTCTCCCACTGAGTGAGATTTTGATAGGATCATTTTCCCCAACTTGCACTTCAATTAAATATTCACAATACCCCCTTTGTTGACTGCATCCAAACTGTATACTTTCATTACTTTTAAATTTTGTGTTCTGTAAGAATTGAGCTTAGGTCTTTCGAAAATTTTTAAAAATGGGGTTGGTGTTAGAGTTATTTTTAAAATAAGTGGCTAATGATAATTTACTGGAAATAATGTTATTTCTGATTAAGCATAGATATATTGTAACATTTTTCTTGAGGTCGACTTAGCTACTCATCCTAAATAAGGATGCATGTTGTTTGTGCCATTTAGTGTTTGGTAAAAGAACCAAACAATTCCCTTTTTTTTTGTTTGTTTTCCTAACCAAAAGGGTGAATACGTTTTACTCCAATTTCAGAGCCTTGGCCATTAGAAAACCCCCAATGAAAAATATGATCCTCAGACATTTGATTTTTATGAGAGCTACAAAATATTGGGTTGTTGGAAAAGTCATGATGCATTTTTGCAACGAAAAACATAGAAAAATATGTCATGACTTTTCCGACAACCCAATATTAAAATCTTGGCATTCAGCTTAGTAGATTTTTTTTTTTCCCTGAGGTTAAGGAAGCATGAAAAGAACATTATCTGAAGATAAGATCTTGGCCACTTTATCACTTGAAATAGGATTTGGACTCAAACCAATTTAAGCTAAAAAAAGGCATGTAATCAAGTTCTGTCTCAACCAGGAACATTCTACTGAATGACTTTTTAAAATAATTACAAATGCATTCATGTGATGATGATACCTTACATTTATATGTCATCTTACAGATTTTAAAGTGCTTTTATTTATTTGAGGTGTTAGAGTTATAGACTTGGTTTTTCAAAAAGTGGCATATTTGTGTGTCTAAGCTTGCTGTTATTGTTTTGGAATTTGAGTCATATACCCACTCGATGAGACTGAAAATGTTGGTCCACTACTATTTTTTTTTTTTTTGAGGGAAGTGTCACTGGCCCTCATATGTGGGATCCGAACCGGGGCCGCTGGTATCCCAAGCCAGCTCTTAACCACCGTGCCACTCGGCTGGCCAAGGTCCAGTACTATTAAAAGCCAACCCTAACTATCTTTATACTGTGAGTATATTCTAAGTAGAATTTGGTTTTTACGTATTCAAGAAACACTGCGTTAACTAGCACTTATATACCAGGGGTACCAAAAAAGTGTATACAAGTGGACACCTTGGTCAGCATTGCCCAAGCAGTAGTTCACCGTAATCAGAAGTGTCTGGACACTGATGGGAACCACTTTGAGCACCTCTTGTAATTGCAGAAGTCAAACGTGACTTGTGTTCAACTTTTGTTATCGGCATTCACATATATTGAGTGTTACAATTTTAATAGCTTTTTTTTTCCTTTCTTAAAATGTGTATACACTTTTTTGGCATCCTCTGTATATGCACCACCACCAAGACCATGGAGAGGAAGAGAGGAAGAGAGGCAGGTCTTTCCATCCTTTACAGTGAGAGGACAAACATGTAGGCAGTTACAGCCCCATTAATAACGGTGTGTGTCCAGGAGAGCCATGCAAGGAGGGAGCCCTTGCTCAGAGACTGGACGGAGGGGGGCTTTGCTAGGGGCACATGACTGGGCCAGTTTAGGGGACGGGTGGAAAGAGAGGAAGGAAGACTCCTCAGCCTGCCAATGATTTGTTCCAAGGATAGACTGGGAGAAGGCAGTGGACACTGAAGCTGGGGATGCTGCCCGCCATGGAGCCTGGGAGCTGGTGGGGGGCCTGATTCAGACGTGCACCCAGAGACTTCCTGGTAGGATGTCACATGACTGGACCTGCACAGCAGCAAGAGTGCGTTGGCCACTAGCTGAAGGATGGGCAGGAGGAGCTGGGCCCAAGGCCAGTGTCACCCTCCAGCCTGACTTCAGGGTGGAATTGGAGGAACGTTGGCTTATTTCCACGCGTTCGACACCAGCAAAGACTTTTCATCTCTTCTAATCCTGAAGAGATTTGTCATGTATAACATGACAGCCAGCCTCTTTTATGTGGCTACCTACCCAAATGCACTGAGAGGGATGGATTAAACCTACCTGCCTGGGTGGAGTCGCTGGGAAGAGCTCTGGAGAGCTTCCGGGATCGGCTCCTGTCATGCCATGTACCTGATTTAAAGAACAGGGCCTGGAGGGGAAGGGGGCAGGGGAGGAACAGCCCGGGATTGCATACACGGCTCTCACAACTGAGAAACATCAGCAGGATATCCAATTTAAAGCTGTTCGAGTTACACGAGCCTCTGGGATTCTTTTAACTGGACCTTGGCACGTCACTCTTTCGCCACGTAAATGTCCTTCTGTCAGCAAAGGCCAGTTAACAGATTCCAAAAAGAAGCCAGGTCCTCCTGGGAACAGGCTTCCCAGAAACCAAAGCAACAAGGCAGAAAGAAACATGTGTGGCTGGCTTTTGTCACCTCGTAGCCATATCTCCAAAGAGCTGTTTTGCTCCCTTGTATCACTATATTGAATTTTGTAGCAATTTGATTTCATTATATCTTTGTTTCCTATAATTTTAATTATATCAAGTACTGATTGTGTGATGTGTCCAGCTGTTAAGAAAAAAAAAAAGGACTATGAAGTCCTGGCATGTCAAAAGAATAGGGAGAGGAAGGATTAGTCAGTAAACAGTGCTGAGGCAATTGATTAAGTATGTGGAAAAATAAATTCTCACCTCAGTCCTTAAACCTAAATTAATTCCAGATGGATTAAAGAGTTAAATGCTGGGGAAAAATTTGGGGGACTTTCTTGGTATAAAAGCAGTGGAAACCATCATGAAGGAAGAGATTTCGTCTATGTAATTTAATTATTCAAACCTTCTCTTCAAAGAAACCTAAAAAATTCAAAGAAACCTAAAAAAAAAAATCAAAGAAAATTAAATAAGGATAAAGTATTTTCCAAAACTTTGCAAAGGATTAGTGTTCTTTGCATATCTATTATTTTTTTGTAAATCAATTTAAAAAATACTACAATAATACTTGTTAGAAAAAGTGACCTAAGAATAGGAATGGACCATTTACCTAAGAAATATAGTCAAGAAAGATGTGACAAAGATGTTTCAGTCATGATGAGTGGAATTAAAATCCAGATAGATACAATTCTGAGTGTTGGTGAGGTGCTGGGAACATTCTAGAATGTGGCTGGGGAAGTATAAAAGAGCCTCCATCCTTCATCTGTTTATTATATTAATACATTTATTATGTTTACATTATTATATTAAGTGCATCACAATATTTGTAACCTTTGTCTCTGATTTCTACATCTAGGAGCCAGATATAAAAATTATTGACTTGATCTGATTATATAATTTAATGGTAGAAGAGCGGTTAAATATAGCATGGGAAATTCATTGAGTGTCATTAAAAGATATGTTTTCTAGGAGTATTTAAAGATGTGGGAAAATGCCAGCAAATAATGTTAACTTAAATAAAAAAAAAAGAGCAAATGAACACTGTAGTTATAGTAATTCTAATTTTATTAGAAAAGGAAATATAAGTACATATGTATGTAAAAGCCCAAAATGCTAAATTATTTGCAGATGGTGAAGACTTTTATTTTCTTTTATCCCTTTTACCATTTTCTAAATTTTCTACTGTCATTGTGCATTAGCTCCATAATCAGGAAATAAAATAGATTTGTTTCTGAAAAGCAAGCTTTTATTAAATTGGAATTAGGGCGATTGAGTTAACTTATTTTAAATATGTTGTGAAGTATGTGCTCAATTTTATTGCTGAAACGCAGATATGACAGCATGTCGTCACGTTGAGTGTTAGCTCTGAGTTTCTGATGTGCTTCTCTTGCAGTTGACCGCCTGCATCCATGGCTCCGCCGCCATGCTGTACCCCATGTTTTGGCAGCATGTGTACATCCCTGTCCTGCCCCCACATCTGTTGGACTACTGCTGGTAAGGCCACCGCTTTCCCTGCCCCCCACTTTCCCTGCTGCAGAGCTGACAAGCACCGTTAGGTCTGTAACTTGCAATGCAGTTGGCGACTCTAAATTAAAAACACTAACTAACCAAAATGACATGAATTTTAGACCACGTTTTAGACTGCACGGCACCATTGTTTTCCATACACCTTTCATATATGTCATGGCATTCTTAAGAACTCGAGCAGGTCATACTTTTCCCATTTCTCAGTTTAGGGAAACCAAAGCACCAACCAAGTAGTTGAGTGATTTTTTTTTTCCCCCTAAGACATTGGAAAGTAGTGACTGGAACAGTTGTGGTCCCCTAGGTCTTCACATTTCAGCCCTGCCCCCTGCCACGTTCTGTGAGACTTGCTCTCGGTGATGGTTTGGGAGCATGAGCCTGACTCTAACCTCGCTGCGGGCTCCTGATGGGCGTCTCACTGCTCAGTGAGCTGTGTTTAGTGGAAGGCAGGAAAGCAGGTTGGCAGGCTCTCGCGTTGGCTGCTCTGCACGTCCCTGGGCTTAAGACTTTGTTTCCTCGAGTGAAGTTGTCCTATGCGTAATGAAACAGATGAAATGGCGCAGCAGGTGGAAGGGCCCGTGTAGGACAGCTGGCTCATGGTAGGTGCTCAGTAAATGTTTCTGCAGCAACTCTGTTGTCATCGCCCTCTGTCTTCAGTACGTTACCAAAAAGACTGTCTGCGTGACTGGTTTGGATCCATTTTCCTTCTGAACCATTGCTTTCTCCTGTACCACATTTAAAGACATGATCTCCAGACAGCTCAAGGTAGCACAAGTTGATCAGGGAGCGCTACACATCTGAAGGAAAAGGCAGTGCTCGCCAGGAACTGAGAACTTCTGGAGACGGGGCCCTCCTGAGGGGTTACTGTTCTGTCGCTTAGGAGCAGAGGATTCAGAACGTTTACCGTTGGTGCACGGTGATCAAGCCCCGGGCAGTCATCATTTTTGCTGGGTTCTGCAGCCCATTTTGCAGTGCCACCACTGAAAAGCTTCCCCGAGGTGGCCCAGGTGTCCTGGGAATGTAAAGGCCCCCACAGTACTTCGCATTTGAAGTGTTGGGCTCATCCTCATCCTGAGAGGCCACGGGTAGAGAAAGCTCTGGGTGGTCAGGTGAAACTCAACGACCCTCTCTAGTGAATAGCACTCGGTGAATGGCTCATTTCTCTACTGCATATCTTTCTCCCACTTCTCACAAGATTACAGGGCTGGTCGTCTGCTTAGACCTGCTGCTCCTTGGGAGCTTCTGAACCAGCTCTCTGGGTTTTCCCCATTGCCTCGTGTCTCAAAGGAAAGGCTCATGTTTGCTACCCTGCAGTGTTTGTTGTTGTCTGAATGGAAGATGGGGAGATGGGGAAGTGGTGGCTGGGCAGAAACAGACACTGAGAGAAAGAAGGAGGCCAGGGGAGTGAGTGGAGAAGAAAGAACAAAACACATACCCAAGAAAGACAGCGGGGAGATAGTGAGAGGAATAGGCAGAAAAGGAAGAAAGGGGACATGTGTCCCTAAGACAGACTCACACAAGGACACCCAGTCCCCCTCCCTGCCCCCCGCCCCCTGACATACAACAGGCACATAGAGGCACACACATGGACACAGGTCCTTTCCCCGCGGACACTTGTCTCAGGGGCCCCCACACAGAGACATATAACCCCTTCCACACCTCTCCCAGACACGTGCTTTACGGGGAAACCTTAGGCTTCTCCCTGGAAGAGACTCACCTGTGTGCTGGATGCTGTGCTCCGGGTAGGAACTGCGGGGACTCCCGTGTGCAGGGATTGTGGAGCTGCCAGAGGCCCTGCAGCGCCTCCGCCTCCCATGTGGTGCAGCTTTACCTTCCTGTTATTTGGAAAGTGTGGGTTGCCGACTTGGTAGCTGGTTTAAACCCAGGAGCTTACATTCCCAGAACTGTGGCGAGAGAAGTACTCTGTCAGTAACATCGGCGATCACAGCAGCTGCCATTGGTGACCGTCTCCTTACCGTCTGTGATCTCATTTAATTCTTCCAGCAACCCTGTAAGGCAGGTATTATTAGTTCCATTTCACAGGCAGGTAAACCAAGGCCCATAGGTTTAGTAACTTGCTCCAATATAGATATTGTATGATTCCATTTTTATAAAAACAAACACACTTAGGGGCAGAAACCTAGAAGGAAATACGTATACCAAAATGTGAAGAGTGGCTTGTGATGGGGAAGAAGGCATGGGGTTCTGCATGATTTCTATTTTATTTTCCATATTTTCAGATATATCTACCATGAAAAAATCATGGTTTTTGTAGTTGCAAAGTTTTACTTAAAAAAAAACAAACAGTCAGTGTTTATTCTAGCCAGTTGTTCTTACCAGCTGCCATCTCAGGTCCCAGCCTTCCTTTCTTGTTTGCTTAGAGGATTTATTAGCTGTTTTACTCTTTCCTGTGGAAGCTGATCCAAGACACTCTTTTCAACTTCCTGTTTAACTCGAGCACTGTCAAGAGCTGTGTCACCAGCCTGACCCAGAGCAGTGATCCCGGCAAGCCTAACTTACAAGGGCAGACTTCAGGATGGCCGCTGGGCCCCGTCACCCCAGACTTCCACTCCCCAAACATCCAAGTCAAGGCTTGTGTTTGTCTGAGCAAGAGTGGGCTTTGTGCTGAGGCTCCACCTTGGAAGTTTCTTTTTGTGTGAGAGCATTTCTCTCCTGGTCTCTTGTTTTCACCAAAGAACTTTCTGACACTTGACCAAAGGATGATTACAGGCCGGTGGAGATGGGTATCTGTTTATCAAGTGCAAGATGTAGGAATGATGAAATCAAAGAGCCCAGGAGAAAAAAACAGATCCCCCATTCAAGGCTTGATCTGGTCACCTTCCGCCTGCTACCACTGCTTTGGTCAGAAGCTACAAATGTCATGAAATTTGAGTCCGCGCTAATAACTTTCTTCTATTGTGCTTGGTGCCTGTCCCCACATTGAGTTTGATCCTTGGTGGTAAGAGTCAGCAGGGATAACTAGCATTTTAAGTAAAGTGCTAGGAGCCTGAAATGTAAATTTGAAGGAGGTTTGTTCCTCTGCAGATGATTTAAATGTTAAGTACATCCCCATGCAGGGAATACACGAAATGGAATCTGCAAACTATTATCTCCTGTAGAAATGAACTCTCAATTTACTCTCCGCACAGGAAGGGTAGATTCTAGTCATTTTCACTGCCAGCAGGTGCCCTTTCTATGCATAATAGACTTCACAAGTGTAATTAACACATGAGGACCACTGCTGCCAGTTTTTCTTCAGGTACATGCTGCTAGGAGTTTTGAGGACAACAGTACGGTGTAGGCTCTGAGAGCTTTTTACATTGTGCTTGAAGATGAGGTGTTCGCTGACTTCTGCACAAAGACCTGGTAAAGGAGTGGGGCCCAGACCCCGCTGTTGGTATCACAGGTCAGGGTCCTCGGGCTCCGTGACCCCAGGAGCTATAATGCAGCCTTTGGTAGAACAGAGGCCAGTAGAGCAAAGCTCTGGGATGCGGTGAATAAATGGGAAGTATGATGCTGAAAGCCCCGCAATTACGTGCAAGACTCTAATTGCACATTCACAAATACAACAACCAATTATCTGAGTTAACTTTAATTAGAGCTATACTCACAGATTTTAATTATCTGAATAAATCAGCTTAGTATAAATGGTCTGCCCTAAATATTTCCCAACTTAATTTTTGCAAGTCCCTTCCCATGTTTGTAAAGGGTGGTAGAGAAAGTTCTTAGCCTTTGGTTTCAGACAGACCTGGGTGCAAATTTCAGTTTCATCTCCTATTAGCTGTGTAACCCTTTAAAAATCTATTTTACCTTTCTGATCTGCAATTACTTATTCTGTAAAGCTACTCTGAAGAGTGGCTTTAGGAATTGGAGATATTGGTCATCAGGTAGCTCATAGGAGCCATTTAGTAAATGGTGGTTGCTCTTATCATGGTTGTTCTAGACACGGGACATGGAGTTTGTTTTCCAGAAGGTTGCAGTCACATCAGACATTAGTCTTCCTTCTGTAGCTGTGAGCTCAGGGAAGAACTTTATAATTAGTCTTCTCTTTTTACCCCTCGGATTGTTTTTATTTTGATTTTCTTTTCTTTTTTTTTTTATTTAACTTGAGTTATTGTATGGTTGTTTTCATTTGCAGCTGTGGCATAAGAATGAAAAGAAAAGAAACAAAAGCAGATGGCTGAAAAAAACGAAAGGAGTAAGACATTTCCAGCCCTTATGAATATTTAAAAACATGTGCTGCTGGTTCCTTTCTACTTGAGATTTGTGCCATTCTCTTGACTTTGAAAGTGAAAATGAGAATGTTCCCTACCTTGGCTGATGGCAGCCCTGACCTTGGCCAGTGTTGGTAGAGCCTTCCCTTTTCTGGGACAAAACGATTAACTTGCTGATGAGAATCAGCATTCCCTTTCATTGTAATAATCACCATCTATTGAGTACAGTGTATGTGTGTGTCAAGCTCTTTATAAACATTATTGCAAAATCTTCAAAATCAAGCCATAAGGCAAATATTATTAGCTCTATTGTATAGATTAGGAAATTGATGCTCAGAGAGGTTTAGTGACTTACCCACTGTCACACAGCTCAGAAATGGGAGAGCCTGTACTTGGAATCCAAGGCCACTTGATAAGAAAGCTCTCCAAAGTGTTAGAGAATAAGTTGTACCCATCACCAAGATTTTGTGAAAAAATTCTTCATGTAGGCTTCTTGATGACTTGCTAATTGTAAACTTATGTTATCATTGATTAATTATTCATTCATTCAGCAAATATTTATAGAGCACTTACTATGTACCAGGCACTATGCTAATTAAATGCTGCTAATAAAAGGTCCCAGCAGAAGCCATATGGTATCTTGCATGTAAATTCCTTTTTCTCCCTTATTTATTCAGAAGCAGTCCTAAATAAGGACCAGAAGTCAGTTTTCAAACTGAACTGTACATTTGGGTTATTTTGGACACTTTGTAATAAAATATTTCCAGATCAGATGAGGACAAGCTCCTGTGTCCCCCCCAAGGACTAGCCAGGCCAGAGCCAAGTCAGTAGCTAACTCTTGATGCTCTCTGAGGGCACAATTAAGGTTTGGATTTTGCATTTGTCTTTGTAAAATGCATTGTATTTCCTGGCATTCATTGCCATTCTTCCATTCACTGGGCATGCTGTGATTCTCTGTGAGAAATACAGCTTCTAGGTTCTTTATCTGCGCTGCATGTAGGGCCCTGAAACCCCCATACCCCCACCACCACACACACACCACCACCACCACCGCCTGCTGCAGCATCTATTTCATCTAGGAGTTTTAGCAAACAGGCTGAAATATGCCTGATATCAGGGCACACCATCCATGTGGGTGACGGGACATCAGTCTAGACACAGCTGGGAAGTGACATGTGGATATCAGAGCTGGCTTCATTCTCATCTTGATCTTCAGTGATGCCATGCAGTTTTGCACAGGCAATAAATTGATGCTAAAGAAAGTGAGACCGTTGATATTCTTGGTGGCAGAAATAGAAATCAGTGAAGTGTGGTGTGGTGGAAACAAGAAAACCTGGCTTTGGCTCTGTCGCTCCATTTACTAGCTTTGAGGTCACCGAGCCACTTTCTCTTCTGTCAAACACAAGTCGTAATTACTACTGACACAAAATGTGCTCCATAGATAGTAGGTACCATGTTTATGTTTTTAATGACTATGTATATGTATTAATGTGTATAAATGTATGTATAAATGTATGTACATGTACACAAAATCCAGTTGAAGTTACAACACCGAGGTAGGGTGGATTAGGTAGACAGATGTGGCTGAAATTCTCATACCTATGCTGAACTCTGAGCTATGCGGGGTTTTGTTCAAGGTTGAATTCCAACAAGTAAGCAAAAACCCTGTGTCATTTCTATTTTGCAGCAAATATCTGAGTGCTGTCATGTCCTTGGCATTGGACATAAGAAGGTAGGGGCTTATATTGGGTTGTTGGAAAAGTCATGACGTACTTTTTCTATGTTTTTTGTTGCAAAAATGCGTCCTGACTTTTCCGACAACCCAGCAGATTGTTCTGGATATGAGAAAACACTATTTCACACAAGAGCTCAGGTGTCCAGGCAAGAGTGGGAGAACAGAGGGCCGGCCGAGTGGCGCGGTGTTTAAGTGCTGGCTGGGGATGCCAGCAGCCCCGGTTCAGATCCCACATATGAGGGCCAGTGACACTGCCCTCAAAAAAACAAAACAAAACAAAAAACAAACAAACACTAAGAAGCAGCAAGGGATCAAGACAGGTTCAGTGCTCGGGGTGGAACCACTGTGACAAGGAGCTCTCCCAAGAGAGGCAAGAGAGGGTAAGGACCAGGATTTCAGTTTTGGACAGGAGAGGGGAGGCTGGGTCTGTGATGTGCCTGATGGTTAGGAAGTGCACAAACAGTGTGGTTTGGTTGAACTAAGGGAAGTCCATGGTAAAGGGACGTAGATTCCTAGGTAAATCCCTTAGTCAGATTTGGCTAAACCTGACCTTGAGGTTTGAACAGAGAGCCTGATAGTAGAAAAGAGTTCAGGCCTGGAAGTCAAAGTTCTGGGTCCAAATCTCGGCTCTGGGCCCACTGAAGATGTGTCTTTGGCGGGGTAGCATCACCTCTCTGAGCCTCAGGTTCCTCATCCACAAGAATACAGCTAAACACGGTTCTTCCTGAAGAGCCTGGCATCAAGTAGGCAACAAAAAAAGAAGTTAGACAATAGCAGTCACTGAGCCCTGCTGTCAGATGCGCCTTCAGGAGCACCCAAACTGAAAATGCCAAGAGCCTTTGCAGGAAGCTTTGGACAGTGCCTGTGTAAACCATCTCCCTGGTGGAAAAGTAGGAAAGAGAAGAGACTAGGCTCTTCACATTTTCTGTACTATAGAGTCTCTAGGAATCTCTCTATATTATAGGTTTTACAAGAAAACTGCCTTTTTGAGTTCTCCACTTGATTTAAAAATATGGAAATGTAATTCATATACCGTAAGATTCACCCTTTTAAAAGTGTACAATTCAGTGGTTTTTCAGTATAGCGACAAGGTTGTGCAGCCATTACCAATATCCAATTCCAGAGCTATTAGATTTGTAACACATTCTTTATTGTTGTAAGGCTACTTCATCCTTATTATTAAAAACACACATTTTGTAACTTTCCAGAACTATATACAGCAAAAAAACAAATTTGTACCAAAATGAGGAATCTGTGTAGATGGTTGGCATCAGACCCTCCGAGGTGCCCCTGCCAGCACAGATGCTAGGAGTACAATGGATAGCTCTCATCTAGCCTCACCAGCGATATTCCCACGATGGCGCTGAGACTTGCAGGGCTAGAGAAGACAGTGTCCCTTGTCCCTGGCAATGATGTTTCCCAGGGTGGGGAAGGTTGTCGCTCGCCCATGCTGACTGCAGGCAGCCCCACCCCACAGCCCTCTATCTTCTCGGCTGCTGCATCTGGACCTGTCCTGCCAGTCCCCTTGCCCAGGGCCCCTCCTGCTGATGTAGGAAGGGGCCCAGTTTCTGACTAGTCTCCGTAGGACGTAGGTGGCTCTGACCTCTGCTTGTACGACCAAGCCTGGGCCTGCTTTTCCATTTCTGGCGACACATTCTGTATGCCCTTTCTCCTCTCTGACGTGGAGCCTGTCTGAAACCCAACACTTAGAAAGCTCTGGAGCCTCTAAGGCACAGTGTAGTGGTCTCTGTAGCAAAGACATTTTAGATATGTTCCTGGTCACCAACAGAGCCACAGACCAGGCAATGCTATCGTTCCAGACGCTTCGGCAGTGGAGAACCCTACCTCGCGTCAGCGTTGTATCCCTGCCTCTCTGCGAACCAGGGAGAAGAATGAGGCACCAGCCGGTGCTAGGCTTGGAGTGATCTCTCAACAAGTGTGGGTTTGACTTCCTCTCAAACATGTGAAAGATTGAGAGCCCAGGCGAAGAAGGAAATTGAATGCCCTGCATCTCGGCATGTGACATATCTTAGTCCTAGGAAAACAAAACGGGAAAATCTTTTCCTTCTGCTACCAGTTGCATTTTCAACTTTTACATTCTTTTTTGTTTTTGTTACTTTCTCTCAATGTATTTTTGTGTACACCTCTTTCTCTCCTCGCTTCCTTTGTGCCTCACTCATTCCTGTATTTCTGCGAGGGTCTTGTGGGCTGCCGGGGCTGACAAGCCGAGACTTCCCGTTTGCAGCTGACTCTAGCTGTTATGGTTCTCATTGAACTCTCCGGGGCAATAGAGAGCCCCGTGTCCTGACCTTTTCTCTGTGATTAACTTCTCCTGCTGCACTGGTCTTAGTCATGGAGCCCTTCCTGAGGTTTTCCGAGTCTGTCTCCTTCCGGTAGACCGAAGAGGCACAAAAGGGCGGACTACTCAGCCTTTGATGTTGACCTTTCCAGGTTTTCTTCCAGGCATTATCTTCGTAACTCCAGTGTCCATTTGGTTGGGTTCAGTGGCTTGGAGCTCTAGAAGGCATCTCCCTAACCCAGGAAGGTTACTCCAGGAAGCCACAAGGCCGCACTTAGAAGGGCGCTATCTTTCCTTCCCCATCACCCGTCAGCTCCACTGATAACACACGTGTCTCGAATTAGCAACCCATCTCCTGTGCCCAGCTCCACACACGCCGAGTCCACCGTGGAGTGCCCTGTGGTTGGGCTGCCGACATTGCCATGGCAAACTAGGCAGTCCCTGCCTCCTGTCCAGTCTAGAATTGCGCCTGTCCCCTCATGCATCCTCATCCTCTGCCGTTGCTCATAAATCAGGGCGGGCAGGCTGGAGACCAGGCAGGAAGTTAAACACCTTTTCCCCTAAGTAAACCTTGATTAACTCATGGCATTTGTACCCCTTCTACTTTTCAAGCCGTATTTTCTGCCTCTCACCAGCTGTGACCTTTGTCGAGTCACTTAACCTCTTGAGCCATAGGTTCCTCTGTAAATTATGGACATCAGCCTTTCAAGTTTGCTCTGAGGATGAAAGGAGGCGATCTAAGGTCCACCCCCTGCCCCCAGCACCTTGTAAGACTCCGCGCAGTAGCTTACACACATACCGTCACATGCCTGCTGATGTCTGCTGGTAACTGCAAACTCCAGGTAGGCAGGATCCAGGGCTGTCTTTTTCTCTCCTCTATCCTCAGCCCAACGTGGTGCTGGACACATAGTAACTTTTGTTGATTGACCCGCATATGGGAAACACGGAGCGCATAATAAGTGCATCATAAGGTGTTCATTTTTTCTACCCCCGCCCCCGACTGCCCTTTGCAAGTCCAGCTCCCGAATGAGTAGTTGATTTTTCTCTATAGGCATCGTGAGTCACGTTCCGATCCTGTTTCCCCCGTTGGGGTGGCAGCTGGAGCGCTCCGAGAGGAATTTGTGGCCACCCCAGCAGGTGTGCCTCACAGCACACTCACTGCACCCCGGCTTGCATTTTTTTTCCCCTTTTCCCCTATGTCTTTCCTACTTTTACCCCTGTATTGAACATACTCATAGATACTGCCTTAAATCCTTTTAGAACAAAAAAAGAGCATGAATTCATTTAAGCTAGTAAGGCAAATGTAGTTTTTTTGTTGTTGTTGTTTTTTGTGTTTTTTTTTTTTTGAGGGCAGTGTCACTGGCCCTCATATGTGGGACCGAACCAGGGCCGCTGGCTTCCCAAGCCAGCGCTTAACCACCGCGCCACTCGGCCGGCCCGCAAATGTAGTTTTATTCTAGCCTTGAAGTGTCCACTTGCTATGTTATTTTTCAGCTATCAATATGAAATAACCCGTTTTCTCTTTAGTGTAACGTCATGCCCAGAAAAAGTTAGTATTAAGCAAGGAAAGCCTAAGAGACTCTGGAGTACAAGGGTTTGGGCTGGAATCGCCGTTAGCTGAGCATGGCGACTTTCTGAGAATGCCTTTTCTCATCTGTAAAGTGGATGGGATGCATTGGATTCCTCGAGGACTAAATGAGATAAGGTAGCCAGAGCCCCCCGCCCAGCCTGTGGTGTTTGGTGAGCGCCCGGCACCTCGCTGCCCCACTGTCATTATTCTTCCTGCTCCATACGGGGCACCGCTGTGGACTCCAGGACACAGTTTGCTTCTCCCGGGGCTGGCAATCTAGAATAACTGTATATTATACATTAGCCTGTGGCTTATGCCCAATGGGCCACCTAGACAAATGCCTCTGAAAAGAGAGGTGTCATCACCCACCGGGGTGCCTGTCAGGCAGCACAGGGTCAGTTGGACCTAGGAGGAGGGGCACTGAGCACCCGAGGCACGTTTGGAACAAGAGGTTCCTGTGGTGAAGGGGGGTTCGGACAATGTGAAGGGGACTGGGACCGGCCCAGCGGCCGGCCGGCCCTCAGGGAGCAGGTTCAAGAAAACCCACCGTCCTCCTCCAGCCGTGTGCTGGCTGGCCTGGGAGACAGCGAGCTTGGTTTCTCTCAGCATAACGGACCATAATGGATGTGGTTCTCGTCTCAGTTCTGCTGCTCACTGGCCATGTGACCTGGATGAGGTGTTTAGCTTTCCAGCCTGCATTTTCTCTTACCTGAAATGGCGGTAGTAACAATACCCACCCACACTGTTGTCGTGAGGACC
This sequence comes from Aselliscus stoliczkanus, assembly GCA_033961575.1. Lineage (NCBI taxonomy): Eukaryota > Metazoa > Chordata > Mammalia > Chiroptera > Hipposideridae > Aselliscus > Aselliscus stoliczkanus. Next base: position 124,110,587 of record CM066728.1, read on the forward strand.
CAACGAGAAGATGTCCGTCGAGCCTTCGGCCTCACTGGCTCGTGCCAAAGGTGCAGCGGGTGGTGGCTGCTCTTTCTGGTCCCTGTGCAGCGTGGCCGTCATGTCAGCCTGTAGACCGTCTGTCCGGTCACGCTCAGTCAGACCAAAGCCATGATTATTTGTGTTCTCCAACGAGACGCCTTGTCTGGTCTTTGTTCTTTCTCCCAGTCGTTTGTTCTTTAACCTCTTAACCATGCCGAGGCCTCGTTATTTCAGAGCAGAATTTAAAACTCAGGGAGAAGCTGTGTTTACACTTTCGTTTCTTGTCAAAAAAAGAAAAGCTCATACAAATGAGACCTCTTTCCGAGTTTTCCTTTCTTTTAAAGATGGCGACCTGAGGAAAGACTTGTGGGATTTCCTTTACCCACCAGGGTGTTTGGTTAAGAAGGTGGTGTGCCTCTGAGAGGTGAGATGGGCACGGTGAGGTGTAAATTGTAAAGCTAACTATGCATTTATATGGAAAAAAAGGAAAGAAAAACAGTGGGTCTTCCAAATCCCCCGGCAGCAGCTCTAACCTAGTCCCTTTCTCAGGTGAAAGAGGTGTTGCTCACCTGGGGTTGGGACCCTCCTCCCCTCCTCCCTGTGCCCCTCCTCTCGCCTCCCCCTTTGTCTCAGGAAGCTATATTTTATGTGTTTGAGCAGCCAGTGTTCTCTTATTTCACCTGACTCTTTTCCAATTAGTAGCTGCTTACCTCAGGGGAACATAATTAAGAGGGCTCTGGTTATCTGGGGGAAAGGAATTAAACAAATTATGAAAGTACAGTAATAATGGACAGGGACTACAGGGCCATTAAGAAGTCGGCAGTGCCCGTATTCGTGCCCCTTCTTTGCTAGGAATGAGCTCCTGCTGTAGGACGTACGGAAAGAAAGGTGGTTGCCGCAGGCCCAGAATTTGGGTGAAAAGCCCCCTTTGTATACCAGCACCCCTTTCCTTTGGCTGAAGTGCTGGGTACGCGCTGTGGGGGCAGTATGAACACAGCATGAGCTTTTAGTCCAGCAGCGCTGAGTCTGAATATATGGCTCTACTCTTTACTAGCTGTGTGACCTTGGGCAAGTCACTTTACCTTTCTGAGCCTGTTTCCCATTCTGGAAATGTGGGAAATAGCACTACCTTGCAGACTGCTTTGAGGATTATGGATAAGAATGCATTGAAGCAGCTGGGTTATACAAGCATAAATATTAGCTTCTTCCCCCCTTGAGAGGATTCAAGCTGAACATACCTTTCAGGTAAAGGCCATCACATTGTCACCGCCTTGACACCAGCAGCAGGTATGTAGCAGGGGAGAAGGAAGACAGACTAGCTTTAACTCTTCCAGAATATAACTGATTAAGTCCAAAAGTGCAACCATTCCCAGTGAACAAAGGCCAGGTACACATACCCCCTATTCCGCTCTTCAGAGATGGACGATGGCACCCCACAGTCACCGTCGGCCATAGGGCACGTGTACACAGTCAGTGATAGCTGTCAATATTATCAGTGTGGCTTCTGCATGTATGTGTCTAATTGCCATTTAAAGTGTCTTCAAAATCACACTCAGACTCTGCCCTGAAACGGGAAGTTGCCGTGAGTGTCGCCAGGCACCAGAGCAGAGAAGCATTAGTGAAACTGATGTGTACTTTCATATTTTCTTGAAAAATAGCAAACAAATTCTTTCTGGGACCTAGAGAGTAATAAAGGGAGACAGCACCTAGTCAATGAAGTTTTATTACTGAGCTGCCCTTGGGAAAAGGTGGACATTGATGACTCGGAATCAAAAACAAAGATTCAGGCGAGTCTGACTGAATGTGAAGAACTTGTGGAGGAATAGCTTGACCCATTAATTTTGCTCTATTCTCCTTTTAATGTATGCCCACGAATGGTAAGTGGTCTTTAAAATCTGTCATTCTACATGACAAGAAAGGAAAGAATCATAGTTCCCTTGGTAGTTCTTGCCCTCTTGATGGTACATAAAGTCAAAAGGAAAGGTCATCCTCCAAAGAAAGTGGTAAGCCATCCGAGTGGGTAACTCAGAACATAGACATGTGACAGAAGAGTAAGTAGACAGGTGCCCGGGGATCAAAGAGAACCCGTTGGGGCCTGATGGCAGTCACTTACTGAGCCCACCATGTGCTCTCCTGTGCTAGGCGCTCTATACATTATCTCTTAATCCTTGCAACAGTGTTGAAAGATTTCCACTAGTGTTCTAGAAAACACTTTGCCAAGATATAACAAAGAGATGTAAAAAAACCAATCCTGCCCTTTGACTTAGGAATTCCGTGTTTGGGAATTCATGCACACGAAATCGTTCATTTTTATTATAGTGAAAAATTAGATGCGACTGAATGTCTAGCTCTCGGGATAGGGCTCAGTAAATTGTGGTATATCCATACTCGGTGGAATATTACACAGTCTTTAAAATAATCACAGAGATTGTAGTAAAAAAATTGGAAATGTCAATGTAGCCAGTGAGAAAGCAATAAAATGTATGCACGCTCTAGTTTCAAAGTTATGAAAATGTTTGTTAATGTGGGCCGATACTGAAGAACAATACAGAAAGAGAAGTAGTTCTGTTAAGATGACATGACCATGGGAGAATGGTTTTGTTCCCCAGAAAAATTTATCTTTACAATAAAAAGCCATCACAGAGAGGTTTCCAAAAAAATGAGTCAGTGGCAGCCGTGACTGTTGAGGTATAATGACAATAGAAACTGTTTCCAGAACGCACCTAGAATTACCCAGTCGCATTGCATGTGCTACACTGAGATGCTAAGGAGGCTCCAGGTTTCTTTTATTATTTTTCCCCCTCCCCACTTGGAATTTGTGATTAGTATATACGCAGAACAAAAACGCCGCGATTCAGGGCAGTATTTAGGGCTTTGTAAGCCAATGATGACAACGTAAAAGGTATTTGTGTAAATTTTCGTTCCTATATAATGAAACAAGGAGCTGCTGTGATTTCAGAGTCAGTGTTTTTCACATATTTTCTAAATACAGAGCTGTTGCAACCCTAACAATACTTGGCTAAGAAAGTACGTTTCTACGATAGGCCATAATTACCCTTCGGAAACTATTGAGCTTAGAAAAAACACCCACCAGAGCGCATTGAAGACTGAGTCCCACTTTGTCCCTTCTTCATCTGCAGTTATTTCTGTAAGACTCCTTTTTCCTCTCTTTCAGGCTGTCATTGATTTTATTGCAGGACAAAAGGGCATATAGCATTAAAACCTACATATTTAGAATTCTGGAAAATACTTCTTTTTCGCATAAGCGTCTGTGTTGAGTTATACAGAGACTTTTGCTGTAGGTATTTATTTTCACCTTTTTCTCACAGTTTTTGGAATGTCTTTTCCTGTGCCTTAATTTGTTTGGATTTTGGTTCTTAAATGCTAATTAAAACTCAGGGTTCTTGGTCAATTGTATGATGGAATGTAGAAGCTGGAAAAGTTGGTAAGATTTGGTGAAATACTATGGATTTCAGTTATTCTCCCTTCTGAGTGTTAGGCTGTGCTTCAGGACACATTAATAAGTAGCCATTTTTCTGGAATTCTGCGCTCTTCCTGCTTCCTTTCATTACATTAGGCAAGGTTCCACTAGATGAGACATTCGTAGCCTTAAGACTTCCTGCCAGGGTTCAGACTTTGTATTTTTGACATTGAAGCTGTCGTGTTCCTGAAGCTACTTAATTAGAAACACATTCATTTCAGTGTACATTGGAAAAAACTTGGACAGCAGAGCCAGGCACACTGGGAAGTTTGAGCATTTGTGTAGCTGGCAGCTAAACTAATGGTTTACAGTTTAAGGGGAAAAAATATCGCAGGGCATTTCCTTGCCCCTAGAAGCGCAGAGAAGCTGAATGTGCACAGCAGATACCCTTTTCAAAAAGAGAGAAGAGAAGAAAGAAAAAAAGACAACTCCACTTTCACTGCAGTTGTGTGTATAATTCTTTCTTTGGCTATTATCAAATACAAAAGTCGCCTAGAAGAATCGTTCCCAAACTGTGCTGCTAATATTCAAGTCTGTTTTACGGGCTCCCAGGATATATGACTGCTGAGATCTGTAGGAAGGAGGACATTTTATATTCTGGGGAAGGATTTTTGCTTGAAGAATTTTATTTGTTGAATGGTAATGAGGGAATTGTGCCCTTATTTTTAAATGTTTGAGCAATTTTAAAATGCACATCTGATGTTTAAAACCCTTCATTCCTTATCCATTGCTTTCAGGATGAAAGCCTAAACTCCCTAGTATTCAATTGGAAGCAGATCTCTCCTTTTTCATGTCTTACCACTCTGCGTTTCCCCAGCCCTGTCCCCAAGGAAACCACTCCTACTCGTCCAGCTGCCCCAGAGGAAAGGTACCTGGTCACCTCAGACTGAGTCAGGCACCTTTCCCTAGGCTCATAAAATACCCTTTGCGCCTTCCACAGGATGTATCACACATACTGGACAGACACAGGGGAGAGTCACTAGTCGCTCCCTTCCTCCGCCTCCCTGACCTCCTCCCCACTCCCAGGGAAAAGGTCACGTGGGAGGTGGGCCTGGGGATTTTTGGCTCCGTATTATGAAGTCAGTATGGCGCAGAGAGGAAACTTTGAGTCAAATCCTAGGTTTGCCGCTTACTTTGTTTTGTGGCATTAGATAAGTGATTTAAGCTCTCTGCCTATTTTTTCCTCTGTAAAATGGGAGTATTCTACCTTGTATGGTTGTTGGGATTAGGAAAGATGAATCTGAAGTTTCTTACATAATGCCTAGCACCTTTATCATTGTAAGTAACGTCATAAATGATTGTGTGTGTGTGTGTGTGTGTATACACATGTACACACAGGCACACAGACTGCTGAAATGAAAGGAAATCAATCCATAATGCCCAGATTTTAAAACCTTCGGAGCTGGGTTCTCTCCTCTAGCTCAATCACTGACTCAGGGAACCCAGTGCCCTGTGAGTGAAGTAGCTGATAGGGGCTTTATGAATTTAGTGTCATTGGGTGGCATATGTATCATGAGGGAGGAAGTGCTTGCTGGTAGCTCTCCTTGTGCTTTGTCCAATCAGAAGGGACAGTTAGATCACATCTCTTGATGGCAGAAGGAAACAGCAAATAAAAACTCATTCTCCATTTCAACCTTGTTAACTGCTTTTTCTGTTATAACCGTGGCAATAATAAATAGTTCCCATTTGTACCAGGAACTGCACTAATCACTCGATGTATATTTTCTCTCATGCTGATGGCAACCTTCCAGTTTGGTTCCAACACCCCATTTTAAAGATGAGACGACTGAGGCTGTGCAGTTGCATTTGCATAGCTGGTATTTAGGGACTAACGCCAAAGCCGGTTGTCTTCCCGCCACCCATGCTGCTTCCAGCACTGCCCGCATTTTGAAATTCTTCTGAAGTTTCTAGGCTTGGGAACAAAATGTCATATTAGGGTTTTTGTTGTGAAAGGAAATGTAACTGTGCATACGTTTATTAAAACAGTTTTTCTCCAAATAGTGAACCATCTGTAATTTTCTGTCGGAAGCAACAGACATTAAAGCAGCTGTATGTCTGTTTCTCTTCACAGCGCTCCCATGCCCTACCTCATAGGAATCCATTTAAGTTTAATGGAGGTAAGTTGGCTCCTTTCCTCCCCAGGTCTCTCTACTGGCCGTTGTGTTCTGCTGCGTGGCCGTGGAACAGACACGGTCCGTGGACTTGCAGCTCTGCCCGGGGGAGTGTGTGGAGCAGCACCTCTCTTCCCAGGTGCACAGAGCTGAGCGCTCACCTGAGACTCTTCCACTGGCCTCGTTTCCAGTGGCGTTCCACTTTGCTTGGAGATTGTCCGTTTTCACGGGTGAGGGAGTGAAGTTCCGAGAGGCAGGAGGAAAAGGGTCTTCCAGGGTTTGAGCAGGGGAAGGGAAATGATTCGCTTTTCAAAATGATGTTTGTTCCAAACCACTATACCAATATTACATTTTTCAGTGTAGAAAATGTGGTGTAAAAAGTGTATAGAAGTATAAAGAGCAAGATGAAAATGACCCACAATGTCACGATTCTAAATTCAACCACCTTTTAGCATTTTATTAGTCTTCCTCCTAGTCTTTATTCTATGAGTATATATTTTGTATACATGTACATAATTGACATGTGTTTCATATAAATATAATTTTATGTTTTTATATGTCACTTAATATTATAGCTTGGGGATTTCTACATGCTTTTATTTACTCTCAGTAATAATAATTTTTAGTTTGCTACCTGTCATTCCTCTGTTTGAATATATCACAACTTAACCATTTTCCTGATATTGTGGGACACTTAGGTTGTTTATAATTTTTCACTATGATAAATAGCATGTCAGTGATTATCCTTATGCATAAGGTTTTATCTGCATTTTGACTTAGTTCTTTAGCGTAGAACCCCTAATGTAGAAATGCTTGGTCAAAGCTCTGAATCTGATGCCAGATTGCTTTCTGCATGGCTGTACCAATTAGCTAGCAATTCTTTTAAAGGACTTATCTGTGCTTTTGTAAGTGCCACGGGTTTGTAGATATGAACCCTTAGCTTTTCCCTTCTCAGGAGAGAGCTTAAATTTGTACTAGAGCAAAATGGGGTGGGAGGTGGGGGCCTTGCCTATTTTGCACAGGAGATAAGCTCTCAGAGGAAAATCTAAAGCCATATCCGTCTGTGATGATGCTTTGCATGTCTTAAAGGAAGTGCTACTTCTCTTCTTCTGTTCCCTTCATTTCACGTCGACGAGGACCACCTGCTCCTTCGCTAACTGTTGCACGCTGCGCTATTGTGCTTACGAAAATGAAACAAGTTGGTTATCGAAAAACCTGTTTGTTTGACATTGAGAATCTTGATCAAAATAGACCACAGAAATCTGCTCAAATTTCTAATTTGACAGGACGGCCATGTGGCTCCTGCATTCTGTTAACAGTTCCTCCTTGTCATCACCCAGCCCTGAGCGCATACAGCACAGTTTACGGACTATCTCGGATGGTGTATTTAGATCAGATTGAAGAGAATTCTTCTGTGTTTTACCTTTGTTTGTCAAGTTTGAGGATATAGTCAAAGCTCCCGTATGAAAAATTTAAATTAAATACTTTCTAATAGGCTTTTAGTGCCAATTGTAGAGTTTGAAACACTAACGTAAAGACCATTTGGTCTATTGGAGCCCACAGCTCTTCCCTGCCTCCCCTCCTGCCTGGCAGACGGTGCTCACGCAGGCTTTTTCAGACTCCTTTGCACATCGCTGTACCTTCAGCATGGTCTGAGTTTCTAGTCTTGACCTGCTTTCCTTCTCTACATGCTCTCTAGCCACCTCGTTCAAGGCTTTTTGTTTCAGCCACCAAGGTAATGTCATTGCCTCACATCTCTCTGAACACAGGGCCAAAGTTTCAAGTGCCAGTTGAATTTCACCTATGTGGATGTCCTATGATGTCTCAAGCTTAGCCCTACACACACACACGTACACATGCACACGCACAGACACGGACACACATGCACTCTCACACACACGTACACGCGCACACGTACACACATGCACTCACACACACGTACATGCGCACACGTACACACATGCACTCACGCATGCACGCCGAGTTCCTTCAGCCTGTGGTTGGCAGCCCTGCCTGCAGAGGCACCATCGTGGGACTCTGAGCAATGCCGAGTGCTCCCCTGCCTCCTCCTTCCTTCCTGGTCACTGAGTCTCTGACACACCTCTTGCCCTGTTCCTTCTGACTGCCTTGATTGACATTTTTCTTTGCTTTCCTGGGTCCTTGCAAAGCCTTATTCGTTCATTTGCTAAGCAGAAGGAAGGCCTCTCATGTGCCAAACATTTTGCTGGGTCCTGAAGGTCTGAAGATGAACATACAATTCAGTTCACAGTCCCTGTGTGTCGGGGGTGCCCTCTACCAGGTTATTCCTTTAGCAGCCCACCATTCAGGGTCCCTCTGCACTGCCCCTGAGTCCTGCTCTGTCTCTTCGCTGCAGTCAAGCCCTCTGTCCTCTCACTGCCCCTTGTTAGCCATGTGCTCCCCGACCCCTCATCATACCCACATCCCTGCGCCTCTGCATGGCTAGCCCTGTCTTTCTCCAGCTCTTCCAAGAAGTCCCATTTTGTCATCATCTTTCACCTACTGGACCTCTTGCTCTGGGTGACAGCCGCTTGCTTCCCTGTCCCTCTCCATCATCCCTTGGGGCAGGAGTCCTTTGGGGACAAGGACTGTGTTTCGTTTACTGTGGTGTCCTCGTAGCAGGACGTAGCAGGGCACCACGCAGGTGCTTTCTGAAAAGATGAATTGAGGGCGTGCTTCGAAAGCTGGAATCCGGAACACATTTCAGAGCCGTCCAACAGGCGTCACTGTTTTCAGAGAACCCAGCACCATGATTTTACTTAAAGATGGAAGGAGTACATTTCGTACTTTTTTATGATTGTAAGTAATTTAAAACAAGGCCCTTTGTTAGTAAAACATGCGACGCAAAACATGCTTAAATTGTGAGGCTAAAACCAGAGATGAGTTTTGCTGTTAGACGAATGGGTCAAGTGTGCTGTGCCCGGCCTTTGAAAGGCTTTAAGTGAGACGGTTCGGGAACCACAGGCCAAGATAAGGTCTTAGCCCTATGGATTGGCTAAAGCAGGGGAGGGCTTGGCCATGCTCAACTTCTGTGTGGTCAGCACTAAAAGAAAAAAGAAAAATAGTAGTCACCCCGTACTTGAAGCCAGCTAAGACCCTTTCTGAACAAAGTGGCATTTCCTGGGTGTGTTGGGCAGCCATGAATTACCAGATCTTGGCATTTGGTCTTCTCATCTCCCGCTGTGGACTTCAGCTCCGACACAAAGAGCTCTAGTTGTGCTTTTTGAGTGGGTTTACCTGGTTCTGTTATGCCCTTCAGATGAGATGGATGCTTCCCGTGAGCTTTCTTCTGGGGCTGTGGGCTGTAATGCTGGGGGAGGGGCCCATACCTGGGCCAGAGGAGAGCTCTTTCAGGCAGGAGCTCTGCAGGCCCCTCTCCTCTCCCGTACTAGTTTTCTTACTGGCAATTCAGCAAAAGGCTTATTTTTGACTGTCTTGTTATTTTTTTCTTGAAAGCTATAGGCACCTTATTATGCCTTTGCATATGTGCCAGAATTTTTTAAACTTCAAATGAATGTGGCAGATGTTCATAAAAGTTTAGAAAAAGCTACCATAGGAAGACTTTTTAACCATTTTTATGACATTCAAATTTGTTGCACAGAAAGGAATATAAATTGTAACCTAGTGTTCTCGTTTGAACAAAAGGGTGTTTTGAGGAAAGACCTAATGCTCGTCTTCACGCTCTCCCAGGGAGCCCTTGCTATTTGTTCAGTGGTAACCAAATCACCTTAAAGAGGCCGCCTCCCTTCTAAAGGGACACGTTTATAGCTCACTTTGTTGATCCCTCCTTCTGCCTTTTTATATCTTCCTCTCATTTAAGCAAACACTAACTTGAGTCTGGTGGCAAGTTCACAGGCTAGCCAAGGATGTTGGCAGAGGCCTGGCTTTTTCTTAGAGAGAATGATCCCGTTATCCAGCAGCCAGGAAATACCAGAACGTGGCCAGATCGCACCGTGACGGTTTCCTTATCCCCTTGACCTCAGCTTAGTTCTGGAGATGTTTCTGCAACCCCTCTTCTGTGCTCTGTGTGGTAGCAGGTGCCTGGCCATGTCTGGTAGCTGGTGCTTCTCCTATTTGATAAACGAAGCCCTTCCCGTCTAAGCCTCACAAACAACGCTGTGTGGTCAGGCCTCGGAGTGACATGAGGGCGTCTTCTGTCATCCCTGCCTTGTGGCAGTATGGTCAGGAAGGAGGAAGGAAAGGTGGGAGCAATGACACAGTTGCAGACGGAGGCTCAGGTTAGCCTGGAAACCAAGCTCTGCTGAGGCCCAGAGGCAGTGCAGGGGTGCAGTTGGAATAGAATGTCTGCTCTGGATTCCGGCTGCCCTACTTCTGCCTGTGTGACCTTGGGCAAGGTAAGTGACCTCTAAGCTTTTTTCTCACCTATAAAATGAGGGCAATGGCTGTACCTCCCCCTATAGGATTGTCGGAGGTTCCGGGGAGATAACGGTTATTAAGTGCCTAGCGCAGTGCCTGGCACATGAAGCATTCAACAGAGGCCAACAACCATGGTTGTTGGTATTTCCTCAGTGGCCTTAAAGCTGTTGACATTGTTAAGTTGATGGCTTTAAAATCATGTTTCAGGGACTTGTAGGTTCCAAAAATCATAGTCATCAGCCTCATTTTTTTAGGGAAAGAGAGTTTCAACAAAATTGTTTTGTGCCCGCCCCATTTTCTCCTGGTTTTCAGTGCTGGAGACATGATGCCAGGGATGGGAGGGCGCTTGTGTAGAATTTGCTAAATGCACTCCCAGTCCCCTGTGTGACCCCACCCCCACCCCGTGGTAACTTCAGGGTCTCTGTCTCTTAGCTTCTTCATCTGTAGTAGTGGTTAGTGCCCATCTCTTAGGATTGTGGCAAGGATGAAATAAATGAGTGCTGTAAAAGTCCAAGATAGCCCAGTGTCTGGCAGTAAACACCCCCTTCTACAGTCATGTTGTGAGAGCCTTCCATGGACTCCGAGTCTAGATGGAATAGTGAAGGCGCATATGACATAATCCCTGACCTCATGGAGTTTTGTCTAGAGCAGATGTAGAGCACTAGAAAGTAATGACAGTGAATTTGGGGTGCCATGGTCTCTGGTAGGACAGACACCAAACCTAGCCTTGGTAGCTATGCGTCTCAGCAGAAGGGAATGCCTACACTGACACCTAACAGATAAATAAGAATTCAGTCAGAAGAATGGGGAACAGCCTCTACAAAGACTGAAAGCGTAGCCCATGGAGTTTTCCAGGAAGTCCACGCACTTTGAGGGTCTGATAGGAGCATGAGGCTGAAGGGGGTGAGGAGAGCTGAGGCAGGCGGGCAGGCCGGGGCCTTGCGAGCCGTGCGAGAGTCTGAACTTTATGGGGCAATGGAGAGCTATTGAAGTGTGTAAATAGGGGAGGTACATGGTCAGGCCTTCTCCTGCTGGGCCGTTAGAAGCACAGTCCTTCCATATAAAATGCTTCGAACCTGCTTAACCACGTTAATAAAGTAAATTGATATTTGTAAAGATCAAGGTAATTCTTAAGGAAATCACACACCACAACCACGTATATAAAATTCAGACGTGTTAGCGTCCCACACCCAAGCTTCCGAGTGGTTCCCTGGCTACCAGGCCGCGGCAGAGGTGTTCACAGTGATGACTTCCTTTGAGGTTTTAAGCACCACTTTTACTGGATTTTGTCTTATTTTCTCTATTTCCAAGTAGTTTTTATGAATTAGATATTCTTTCCACAGCCCAGTTTAAGGATATAAATTTAGGTTATATACTAAGTGATAGTTCCAGGCAGGAGGAACTGGGGGAGTGAGACCAGGTTCCAGGTTCATGCACAGCCTCTCCTCACCAGTGCAATTTCAGGAGGCCCGTGGTGGGTACGCCAGGAACAGGCCCAAGCTCACAACAGTCTTTTCTCTCTCTGTCACCATCCTGTACCCAGGCTTAGCCTGTCCTCTCTCTCTCTCACCATCCCCTACCTATACTTAGCCTGTCCTGTCTCTCTCACCATCCTGTACCTATACTTAGCCTGTCCTCTCTCTCTGTCACCATCCCTTACCTATACTTAGCCTGTCCTCTCTCTCTCTCACCATCCTGTGTCTAGGCTTAGCCTGGGCTCCCAGAAGCCTGATTTTGCAGATACACAAGTGCTGGGAACAGCACTGAGCCACCACTCTGGGGACAGTATCCAGGTGCCAAGTCCAAGCTCCTCTTGGTCCCTGGCATCCAGAGGTGACATCTGTCTGTGTCTGCAGTGGGGCTTCTGGTTTAACTCTGGGGCTTTTACACAAAGTAACTGGATTTACTCATTTAAAGATAAGAAAAGTAACTTTTTCCCTCCTTTGCATCTCAGAGAACCTGAGTTTCTGTCAAATGAGTTGGCACTATTTTAACTAGTTTTTTTCTTTTCATTTTTCCTCTATCATAGAAAGTCTTTAATCCATTGTTCGGTTTTGAGGATATTTATTTTTATACAGCTTCATAGTGAGTGAATAAGAGTGTTTCTTATTTACCGTTTGCTTCTTTGCAGGACTCCACAGGTAGACAGTGGTAAGGTGTGGCGCACACTTGCTAATGCTGAGATGGCTGCAAAGCCATCATTATCCCCGCATCCAAGGGGATATGTGTGTGCGTCCTCACAAGAACTGAGAAGCTCCCTGTGGGGGCTATTTGTTAATCCTCAGTAATCGTAAGAGTGCTTTGTAGGAAGGCAGTCTGTGTGTGAAGAGTCCCACCTGGTGGCTTGTCACAGGCACACCGAGAAAGGGGGAACCTGGTGGGGAGCCTGGCCTCTTCCGAGTCATCGCCCGGCGTTTACCTCTGGACTGGGCGCTTGACCGGTTTTCATTTTGGAGCATTTCCCAGCATCTCTCTGGCCAATGAGGAGACACCCAGATTTGCAATTGGGGGAAACCGAGGCTCAGAGGGGTCACACTGCACGCAGCCCCGAGTCCCCAGAGCCCATCTGTGCGCCCGCCCGTCGGGCTGCGTGAGTCATGCCGAGCCCTGCCCCCTCCTTCTCAGGGCAGCCTCTGTGCCACGCCCTGGGGCTGGTGGTGAGGGGACAGGGCGCCTCGCGTCCGACAGCTCATATTCCTCCAGAGAAAAGCTCCAAGTACCCTAGTGACCGAGGCTGGACTCCTTAGCCTCTCCACGGCTCCATTCTCCCATCTGTGGAATTAAGATCCATGTCACAGAGTTGTTAGAATTAGCTGATATAATGGATGTGAAGAGCTTTTAAAAATACTGTACAGAACATTATTCGTCACAGTTAGTGATATAAAACCTTGTATCAGTGAAACCCTGGTGCTTGCTTTATTATCTAAAGAAAAAGGTAATTGGACAGTTGTCTGGTTTTGCTGGAATTTCCTTAGCATGTTATTTGTTGTCATGCAGCATCATCACATGTGAGGCCGTGTCACATCCAGCGTACAGAGTGAGAATCGGGCAGCTGTGTCCCGCTTGGGGCCTGACTGACGGCGTTCAGGGGTCTTGTCTGGTGGCTGTCCCCTGGAAGCACCCTCCTCCTCTTAGTGGCATCAGCCTTTAAAATGAATGAGATTCTTAAATGCCACTTATCCTAACGTTGGAATTAGTTAATATAAAACAATTTAAAGCTCTAGTAGTAATTTATGTAATCAAAGGGAACAAGCACTTCTGGCTGATTTAAGTATCTCTTGCAGTCAGTACGTTTTCAGTCTAATTTGTTGTGACTGAAAGGTTCTCTTGTGAGATGAGATGAGCCTCTGTTATAGATGAGAAGAACTGCGTAATTTATGAGGGAGAATCCCAGTAGAAAAATGTGAAACCATCGTTGATGCTTTTGTTTTCCAATTTTCCTATCATCACTTAGCTAGTCATTATATGTAAGTTCCATTTAGCAGTGTTAAAACTGGCTTCAAAGGAAACCTAAAAGTTTATAAATTGTTACTAAGAGAAACTTGAACTAATCAAATTCCTGTCAGACTAAGAGAAGGAGCAGCACGCCAGAAGCTGTGTACAGAGCGGCAAGAACTCTTGGGCTGTACAGCTCTGTGAACCTGGACTCCCATCCCAGCTCCCCGATTACTGGGTGACTTGAAACACGCACCTTTGTTTAAAGGAGGGACCCGTTTAGCAGAGGGATAAAGGAATGGTTACTATCCCATAGTCTGACCTCTTGCTACAAAGCTACTCTTATGTTATCCTCTTAGGAGAGGCCTATGGGAAATACTTAGTAGTCACCTTGACCACTGAAGGAGAGTCTGCCAGTATTCATGGAACTTGGGCCATATAATTTCTAAGTGGCACCCCTTTGAGGGAAGGGCAGCTTTTGCAGATGGGATGTTAAGGTGCCTCTTTGAGCCTGAGACACCTTGCTTAGAAAATCAGTAGATTCCTGATTTCATAAAAGTTTTTAATGAGGAATAAATGAGAAAATTTGGTGCACACCATGTGTCAGGTACCAATAAATGGACGTTTTTTACAGTAGCCCTCCCCACCCTTACCCCCACCCCATCCACAGGGGGTTCGTTCCAGGACCCCCCCAGTGGATGCCTGAAACAACAGATAGTTCTAAACCCTTTGTATACTATGTTTTCCCCATACGTACATACCTGAGGTAAAGTTTAATCTATAAAATAGGCACAGTAAGAGATTAACAACAATACTCAATACGAAAACAGAATAATTATAACAATATACTGTAATAAAAATTATGTGAATGTGGTCTCTCTCTCTCTCTCTCAAAGTATCTGGAATTTTGCCATTTAATATTCTCCAACCGTGCTTGACCGTGGGTAACTGAAACCATGGAAAGTGAAGCCACAGATAAAAGGGGACTACTGGACACGTGTATCAATATTATCTGTGTGTAGAACTGATCATTTTGGTTTAAAATGAGCTAAAAGACACATACCTAAGGTTAACTCTGCCTCCTTTTTCAACCTCCTTTTGTAATTTTTAGTGAGTGGCTTTCTCTGAATTGCCACTAGCTTAAAGGCACTTTTGACAGAGCACAGCCACATAGGACTGGTGACTTCATAAGCTCCTTGCAAGTGACTAGGGGCGGGGCCGTCATGGGAGCCCAGAGAGCGGCGTGCGATGATTGAAGAGCGGTACCCTTGGCCTAGTCAAATCCCACTTGCAATCCGGGCACATGTGGTTCCGTTTAACACCATGCTCAGCAGACTAACGGGCCAGGTTTGTGACCGTCAGGCATTTGTTGTTGATATGTGAGGTCACCACAGTAGGGGTGTTTGTCAACCAAATTAAACTTCCTCCTAATGATCCAAAATAATTGATTCCGAAGGCTCTTAAGAGCTCCACGGCAGTGTGTAGGCAAGATGAAATCCAGCATTTTCCACACATTATTGCGGGCTATTGTTTTAGGGTTTTTTGTTTGTTTGTTTGTTTGTTTGTTTGTTTGTTTGTGGTTTGCTTTTGTTGGAAAAAATGTGGATGGACCATGGGTTTTAGGGGCAGGCAGTAAGCCTGAATTTGAATCCCTGCCCTACCGTTTGTTTGTGTGTAACTTAGGAAAGTTACTGAGCATGTGTGTGCACACGTGCATGTGTGCACATGTGTGTGTGCATCTTAATACCTCCACCTGCAAAACAGGGTACCTGCCTTAACATGGTGACAATTAATAACAATGTGACCTAAGTTCCATGCACGTTAGTAGACCCTCACTCAACGGCAGATATTAGTATTAGGAAAGTATTTCCAATTGGTATCTCTGAAGAAGATGCTTAATAATAATTTTGTACAAAGTGGTCAAAGTCTGATGTAGTAACCATACCTTTTGTTTCCTGCTAAACTGATTTCTCCATAAACTGCACTCTGTACTAAACTTAAGCACCCATAGAGAAAAGTGGGGCTAAAATTGAAGTCTGTAAACCTCTCCTTACATGTTGTTTGATTCTCAGCTGGTTTCAAAATTAATGTAAAATTGAATATTTAAGATATATGCCACTTAGGCTCCAAAAGGAGTGCGTTTTTTTCTTTGCCTATTGAATTCAGACATTATGACCTAAGCTCAGGCCTTTGCAGGTACAGAATCAAAGGCATTGGCTCAGGGCTTCCCCTAGGTGTGATCAGCAATGGCACTCAAGTTTTCTTTTGTGGTTGGAAGTTATCAACATTACACAGAGTGGTTTGTGTCTTGCCTAAAATCCTTCCTTCCATGTAAACACAAATATCTGACAAAAAATTAAAGCTTCAGACTGGGGCCGCCTGGACTCCTGGACACTTCTTTAACCAAATAGAATATGTTAAACCTTGGCATCAATAGTTCTGAAAGATGGAGTAATAATAAATTTATATCCTTCCTCTTTGGCATTTCATTGCAACTATTTGATACTGGCCGAATGGGTTAAATTACGAAGCTTGATAAGTACATATGCACGTTACCCATCCTTAGCTTTAGAAGAAACAAAAAGGAAGAAAAAGATAGCTATGATTTTGGAAGTCATCCCAATTTTTAAAAATAAGAGAATTTGGACATTTTGGCATATGGGCTTTTTTAAATGAAATTTCATGGAACTGAAAACAGTCAATTTTAGGTTTCCAAAAATTGTTTTGATTTTCATTGGTATAAATTTGCTGCACATGGTTTTAGGGAAGTTCTGAGAGATGCATTTGGGACTTCGGGGTTGAATTTTTTTTTTTTTTTTGAGATTTGTGATTTATTTTTAAGAGGTATTTCTTTTCCTAACTCAAAGTATAAATCAGAGGAGACAGAGCTCCATTTCTAGGACAGTTTTTGGTAATGACATTGTTAAGCATTGCGGAACGACTGGATGCTAAATTATTGAACATCATCTGGGCACCGTTCGGACACAGCTCAGCGGATTCCTCCGCCGTCATCTCCCAGCCAGAATCCCCAGGCCAAGTGATCTGGGCCGTTCCATTAGCAGCAGCTGCTGGTGATAAGCAGCATGAGAGTCACCTGTGTAGGGTCAGGCTTATTGCACATCAAGGTCCAGCGGTGTCGGAAGGGAGGGAAGATGCCCAGGAGGGGGCTCCAGGCCACCTGCTGTGAGAGGATCAAAGGGTTGAAAGGTCAGAGGGCGCAGCTCCCTTAACCATATCTGTCTGGGCAATAGCTATTTCAGATTGTAAATCTTGGTGGTTTCATTAAGTCCCCTGGCTGCTACTGGGGCATTGAAATAATAAAATTTTATATCTGTTGCCTTTCCTGCCTCTGGCAGCCAGGCTGAGACATTCTCTGCAAAATGGGGTGTCTTTATGAAAACCTTCCCTGCGCTGATGCAGAGATGCCCTAATGAAGCTTCAGATTGGGAAGGTGGGGTTCACAGGACCCCATCCTCTGGAATAGTTTTGTTGTTGTTTTTTTATTTAAAAGAAAGAAAATCACTCAAACCATTCACAGCCTTTGGGATTTAGGTAGCACCTCTCTATTGCAAAGCAGGTCACCAAACGTGACCCATTGCTAAACGCTTTGTCTTACACGTGGGGGGAGAGGTGTGCTTCCCCAGTGCTGCTGCTGCTGAAGCAGCCCCGCCTTCTCGTGACTCCAGGGCCTGTCTCCTGGGCCGTCCCACGCAGCCGCACAGGCACGCCTTCCTCCCCACTCAGCGGACCTTTCAGGCGGTTTTAGAGGCACGTCTCCTGAATATGATTTTCCGGATATTTTTCCTGGATCTTAAAGTTGTTATGAACCTTTAGGGCTCACTGGCTCTTGGGCAAGACAAATCACAGTAATGGCTACCTCTTTACTGCCCATATGTTTAAGACCCCCTGTAGTTTGTTTGAAAAGTTAAGAGATTTTCACAGTGAAGGTGCCATTTCTGAAATTTAAAGTGTTCCTTTGCACCGGGAGATAAGTTCACTCTGATTAAGTCCGTAATTCTCACTAAGCCATGTTTATGGGGGCAATAAACAATGTTTCAGTGTGCTTGTTAAATTGGGTTTCCAACCTCTCCACTCTTTAAAAATTGACATTTCAAATAAAAGGCAGGTGGAGATGGGAGTCCACGTTTTCTGTGCTTCATGATGAATGAATGATGGCAAGTGGCAGTTATGTGGGAGGAATGAGGCCCTATTTTATGAGAGGGTAACCCCAAACCATTTGGGGACTAGGGAACCAACATCTCCTCCTACCTCCAGTGAAACTCTTAAATTCAAGTTTCATCGTTTCAAATTGGACGGATACTACTTTTGAAATATCGCCAGATGTATTACGCTCACTATTCTCACAATAAGCCTGTGCTCATGTTGTACAGATGATGAAATCTGGACACAGAGAGATTAAGTAACTTGTCCAAAGTCATACAGCTAATAATTACCAGGACTAGACTTCAAACCAATTATGTTGTCACGTGAAGTGTTTTAGTGTGTACAAAACGAAAACACGATACTGGCCTCTGACAAGTCTACCCATAAAGGTTATAAGAGAAATCTGTGACCTGGTCAGTGTCCTCAGTATTTGCTGAGCCAGGAAAGTAGAGGGGCCAAGGGCCCAGGCTTTGGGGCCCAGCAATCCAAAGCTTAAATCCTGTAGTTCTGTTTTCACTACGGGACCTGAGGCAAGAGCTTCAGTTTTCTCTTCTGTAAAATGGGAATAATAATACCTATTCATGAGGTTGTTTTGATGACAGATGAAATAATATATTTTAAAATACCCTATTTAAAAAGTCTATAGTACTTTATAGGTAACAGTGGTAAGCATTATTGCAGTATATATGCATATTGTAAGGCTAAAACAGTTATTTTAAGGGAAAAGTGACAGGTATTCATGAAACAATTAGAAACATCACTGAACAAGTTTTGGTTCTTATTTTTGTTTTAAATTCTTTTATTCTGAAAAAAACATTTTTTTTTCTTTTTTTACCGAACATGTTTTAATCGAGGGCCCAAGTGTATGTCGCCCACTGTACTTGACTTAGGGCCTGAGAAGGCAGCTTGGCGTGGGAACAGAGGCGTGAGGAAGGCTTCACAGAAGAGCAGGGCCTTGGGGATGGAGATAACATGGCACTTTGTGCCAGGGCCACCTTCCCACCTTACTGAGTGCCCTGCCCGCCTCGTCTTTCCTTTGTACTCTGCAGCAGCGGTGGTGAAAGGTGTCACACCTGCCTCGTCCTGTTTACAGGCGAGGAAACCGAGTCTCCAGCAGCGGGGCAGGTGCCTCAGTGTGAAGCAAAGCGCCAGCAGAGTCAGGGGATTGGTCCTCCGTGCTGAGGGCGGGGAGGGGCCTGGATGGTGGGGCTGTGCTGGGTGGACTTGTGGTGAGTCCCCCAGAGAGCTGGCAGCGCCCAGCTCTCAAAAGGAGACCGGCTGGCACACTCTGGGCTTCTTTCTGCCTTACGGCTGGCCCTCCGCAAAACACGTCACTCCAGTAACCTTCTCAACAATCCTGAATGTTAGACTCCGGAACCCAATCTCACAGAGAAGGAAACTGATGCTCAAGGAGGTGAAGTGCCTTGTCTGAAGCTACCCAGCTAGTGACGAGTAAGCCAGGGCACTAACCTTGGCGACCTCCTGACCCTGAGCCCACGACCAGCCAGGTGAGGGAACCTGACCAGCTCCATGCGAATGGAGGACTTCCACCAGAGTGGGGCCTTGCCTACTGCACAGGGCCGTGCCTTTTCTTGGGTTGATTGGTTCTAATTTACCCACCACTCCCTATCCACGCCCACCCACCCACAAGTTGGCAGCGAGCCTCTTGAGTTTAGGGATTACGTTGTAGTCATCTGTCTGTCCTTTACCACTTAGCGTAAAGTTGACATGATGGACTGACTGATGCGTGACTGACCAAAGGAGTGAATGAATGGGTGAATGAATGAATGGATTCCAATGGGTGGATGGTCAGGAAAGGAAAAACGGCCCCTTGGCTGACCTGCTTTGGAAACTCTGGATTTGGTCATGAGAGTCAGTGCTTACTGCCTTGTGAGGAGCGGATTCGGCCTGACCTGTGAGGTGCTTGCAGCACTTCCCACCGCGGCCAAGCTTCTGTTTCTGGTTAAAGCACACTGGGAAATTCCAGCGGTGTTTTCAGGGGTCCTCTGAACTGTCGGGCTTAGATTTTTAATTTTGCGGAGCAGGAAGGAGCAAATCAGTGACTCCTGGCTCCAAAGAAAAACCACTACGTTTATCAACTGCTTGGCAGCTCAGTGACCTCGGGGGCCTGAGGAAGGGAGGGGAAATGTCACTCTCCCCTCAGTGTGTAGTGAGATTTCAGGAGGGAATAAAGAGTTTAGAATCGCTAGTATTTGCCTTGCCTCTCCCTGTCCTTTCCACTTTCCCTCTCATTTCTTTCTTTTCCTCCTAGGAGGCCACCATGCTGTTCTTTGTTATGGACTCATATATATGCGCATGTGTTTGAGCACATTTGCTATGTGCTGGTTAGTGGCAAGAACAGTGGCTCCAGGAACCCGGATCCAAATCCTTTCTCTGACAAACACCAGTAGTAAGAACATGGGCAGACCATTGACTCTCATCTGCCTCAGTTTTCTCACCCATTGAATGGGTCTGATATTTTGTCGGACACCCTCCCCCCTGGAATTTTAATGAGGCCTGGGGCAACCACCAAGCTACTGTACGGAAGGGCTCTATTCTTCGGGTGCGTTCTGAACAAACCTCTACTGCGTTACTCAGCCTGTTGATGGAAACAACATGTCAGAGCAATTAATACCATGAGTCAGGGGGTACAAAGGTGTTGGTGTTCAGCTGGTTCGGTGTTTAGCTCTACAGCCTCTAAGCCAGAGGACTTGGGACACGCTCTCACCTGCCTGACCCTCAGGTTCCTTGTCTCCCCACGGGGACACGGAGGGGCCATGGGGCCTACCTTCAGTGGTACGTGTGGAGGGCTGGGCCATGGGAGGGGCGCATCCGCTAGCAGCTCTCTTTCTGTTGTTGTGCGAGCCAGCACGGTGATGGCGTGCCGAGATTGTAACACAGCTCCTGCCGGGCCTGTGCGGGCCACCCAGAAAGGCAGCCGGCGCTCGGTCCATCCCGTAACCAGGAGTGTAGGTAGCCTCAGAGGCTGACCTGAAGCTAGCGTGAAGCCCAGCAACAGTCGGGCGGTTAGGAGAAAGTTTGGATTAACAAACTATGAAGATGTCATTTTTAGTGTAGTTTTAACCATATCTACCTGTCAAAATTGGGAAAAGTCTGCTAAGAAGTCAGGCTTCAGGGAAATGTAACGTATGTCAGGAGCCACATCAGTTGTCCCTTTTTCCTAGAGGGGTGAACACCGGACTTCCTTTGCGCCCAAGCAAAGCGTTTTGTGGATGTGATGGTGCTGATTCGAGAGGATGCTGCGTCCTCTTGAAGCAAAGTGCCCTTGTAGGAAGTCAGTTGGGACCCGTCCCCTTTGCTTGGGGGCCTAGTTGCTGGTCTCAGAGGTGCTGTCTCAGGTGCTGGGTTGGCCACCAGAGAAGAGACTGTGCTTCCAGGCCTCTGGGGTCACTCCAGCAGGGAGAAGGCATGCCTGTGGTCAAGGCCAGTGCCCTGGGCACCTGGAAACATGGCCACATAGGTGCGAAAGAAATACTTCGGTTTTTTTCTCTTTACTTAATCCTCTCACAAGTCTATGTAGCATTTGGTTATAGCCCCATTTTATTGATAGAGAAACTGAGGCTCTACTAGGCTTAAATACCTGCCCGGGGTCCTGAGTAGAAACTGAGGAAGATAAAATCCAAAGCCCAGTCGATCTGAGTCACGCTGTTGCTGCTGTCCCAAAGCAAAGCTGGCTGACTCTAGAGGGCCGGTGTCGCTCGGAAGGTGCCCAGAATGGTGCCACTTTGCCCTCCCTGGGGAGGGGACAGGGCAGACTGGAAAAGCAGCGTGTGTCCTGGAGGTGTCTGCCTTTGCAAACAAATGTTTTCACAGTGAAAATATTATAGATTGAATCTTTTCATCAGTAGGATTATTGCTATATTGATTTTCATAGTCATAAGTGTTAATACCCAATTGTTATTATATACCAGTCTCTATCCTAAGTACATAACATATGTCACGTAATCACCATACCAGTCTGGTGAAGTTTGTACCACGTGTTTGCTAAACATTTTATTGAAGTATGAGGTTTACAGGGAGACGTGCACTCATCTTAAGTGTAGCAAGGGGAGTTTTTACAAGGCAGGCATGCCTGTATAACCACCATCAGATCAGGAAACAAAATATCACCACCTCCCAGAAGCCCCTCGGGCCGCCTGTAGCCCTTGTTCCTCATACCCAAGGGCACCCGTTATCCTGGGTGTCAGTACTATTTTCATCTCATCATACAGATGAAGAATCTGAGGCACAGGGAAGTTAAAGGGTTTATGGAAGGCAGCACCATTGTAACTAGCAGAACTGGGATTGAGACACTGGCAGCTTGGCTCCTGTCCCCGAGACATAGCCAGGAGGAGAACTCTGGGTTGGTAGCAGTTGAAAGGAACCTTTGGTCTGAAATCAGGGGTTTACATTCTGTAGTCTTTGGAATGCTAATCCATTTCATTGATGTAACCTTGAAACTGCAAGGATAGAAACTCACTTCCTTGTAGCCCCATTTTTTTGCTCACCTACCACAGTCAGGCGCTTAACCCTCACAACACAACACAACTGGGTAGCACCGTCGTCATTTTATAGGGAAGAAAGCTGAGCTCGGAAGTGAGGAACTTCCAGAGGTTACCCAGCAGCAGAGGCGAGGCTTGAATCTGGCTGTCTCATTCCAGGACCCCGTGGTCATCTTAACCACTATGTTACCTCCTGTCTTGCCGTCTGTGTCAACTGTGAATTGTTTCTACACTAATGAATCATAATCATTTTACCCAATTGTTATCATTGCCATCCTTACTGTTATTGCCGCCGCACAGCCTTGAGCAGCTCTGACCTGCTTCCGTTGGGCTGACATGGGCATCTGCTGCCAGGCCTGCCTCCCAGTAAGGTGGGTCCTGCCACAGTGTGACATTCGTTCTCCAGTTAGTGAGCATTCGCCCTGTGCCAGGCACGCTGGGCACTGGGGATGCAGAGGCAAATGGCCGGGCCCTGCCCTGACAATGGCCCTGGTGGACGGACAACAGAAAAGACTGACTATGTGCTGATCCATTTACTCCATGCGCACCCCCTCGCTGACCCACAGCCGCCATCCTAGACAGCGAGCCCAGCACTCAGCCAAGGGCACAGAGGTAGCGCTGGACCCCTGCTGCTCCAGGTAGGGGACCGGCTTCACTCCTCCACCTCCAGCCAGCGGCTTCCTCAGCCAGGGGGTGCCACGTGCTCCTGACCACTCTGGCTCCCCCAGATTACGTTGCCAGTGCAAACCCTTGCTTTTCGTTTTATTACACGGTTCTAAGTCCTACCTTTTGTCGCTAGCTGCCCAATCCTTTCCCTGGACAGGCAGGATCACCCCTAATCTGGGTAGCTGGCTGATGTGATTTGAACAAGTGTAGCTGATATTTTATATATTAGGAGAGAACCCTCTGTTTCCATACAGCCAGCTTTAGAAAGTAAGGCTCAGTAAAGCCTTCTTGGCTACTGTAGAGTGATTCTCAAATGGACCCCATTTTTGTGTAGGGAAGTATGTCAGAATCTCTGGGGGCACTGGATTTTTATGTTTTATCCTAAGAGGGCAAAAGTGAAAAACAAAGTTAAAAAAAAAAAAGTCCTGGGCTAGACAAAAAAGGAAGGAGGCAGGGAGCCAAACACAGCTGGAAATCAGAATGTACGTTGGGAAAAATTAACTTCTTGTGTAGCATTCATTCACCATCATTCATGCATTGTTATTTTTTACAGTCTATTGCGATTTTATTCTACGTCTGGACATAGTTCTGATGTGTTTCTCAACTTCGTTGAGGTGTAATTTATGTACAGCAAGCCATCCACTTACAGTGTATGACTCAATGAAATTTGACAGTTTAATACGTTCACAAAACCACCTCCACAATAAAGATACAGAGTAGTCCCGTCACTCTCAAAAGGGCGTTCCTTTTTATTTAACAGATGCTTATCTTGAGCTGCTCATGTGCCAGGCACCACTCTGAGTACTTTAAAGATGTTAACCCATTTCATCCCCATAACAAGCCTGTGAGTTAGGCACTGTTATCACCCCCAGTTTACTGAGGAGGAAACAGAGGCACAGAGAGATTAAGTGAAGTGCCCAAGTTTACACAGACGTGGAGCCAGGTTAGAACTCAGACAGACTGGCTTCTGGGTCCTGTGCTCTTCGCCTGTGTGCTGTCCTGTGTCTTATTCATTCATCCATCCAGGACTTACCTGCTTTGGGGTATAAGCTGAGAGTACAGAGATCTGTCTAGTGACCCCAAGAAGCCCACAGACGAGGAGAGGAATTGAATACCTGTATAAATGACTAGACCGACTTCTTACTGTGGTTGCAGGAATAACCACAGGGAAAGGCAAACTTCCTGCTACCTCAGGCTCTCAGGAGTGAGGTTAGCCAGGCTCCTCTGAGCTCTCAGGAACCTTCGAAGGAGAGGGACAGACAGGCAAGGGAGCCGCTGTTGGAGGAATGCCTGTTATGGATGTCCGGGAGTCACGTGAAGTCTTTATATACTCATTTATCCTCTCAACTCTGCGAGATGGGTCTTGTCATGATGCCCATTCACAGACGAAAACCTGGGGGATTTGGGAAGTTGGGTGAATTGCCTCAGGCAACCCACAAGGTAAGGGATAATGCCGAGGTAACATGATATTAGAGCCCATGTCCTCTTGGCTGCCCCGACCACCTCCCTTACTATGATTCTTCCCTGTCCTGAAAGGTAGGGGTCAGGCTAAGTCTGTCTGTGACAAAGCATAAAGGGAAAGACATTTTCAATTAACAGTATTTATGGGAAGATGCCATTTTTGTGTATTTCTCTGTGCAAGAAATGCCATTTGGAAAGCCAGTGTGCATGTCAGTATTTTTTTTTTCCATTCTGAGAAAAAGCCTATAGAGTCTGGTGAGGGGACGGTTTGCAGCTGGCAGGAGCTTTGGCATATGTTGTAACTAAAAAGAGAAGGAATGTGTTGGTGGGACAAGCTACCGGAGCGCCGCCTCGGTGTGCTATGGGACTGGTAAGGGTTTTAATTGGGTAGGCTTTTGGGAGGACTATTTTGACATCTGCTCGTGTCTTTGCTGATTTTTCTTCACTTGGAGTAGGAAACACAAGCTGTGGGTAAAACGACTTTAAAATAATTGGAAGTAAAGCTATCTTTCTCAAAGTCGCATTTGAGAGGGACACTTTTTTAAGAAGTGGAAAGTAAATTCCACTTCTAGGAATCCATCCTGCAGCACGGCGCTTTGTGCCTACAGTTTCAATGGCAATGTTACATGTAATCGTTTCTTAACAACTGGAAATAACAGCCTACAAAAGGGGCTTGGTTGGGTTTTGTTTCTGCGAAGTGAAACATTTTGTAACAATCAGTAATGATCTTTACAGAGCTTTTAATGAAGCGGAGCATTGCTTCTATGGTAATAAATGAGAAAACCAGAAAGAAACATTAAGAATTGTTTCCGAGGTGCTTTTAAAAGTAGGGATTGCGGGGAAGGGATGTTCTCTCCAAATGGAGGGGTGCGGGTAGCCATAATCTCTGCCTTGCACTTCTCTGTCTTCCCCATTTTTTTTTTTTACAGTGCTCATATGTAGTTGTTATAATGCGAAAGGCAAGAGAAAGCGGGTCCTGAGAGTTAGTGTAACAGGCATGCCCCACCTGAGAACTTGTTCTGAAGTCTGAGCATTGGTTTGGGGACAAATTCAGAAAGAATGAGGCTTTTGAGTCAGACTGGGTTCAGAAGTCAGCCGTGCCACGCATTAGCTGTGTGGTTTGGGGCTATCGTTTGACCTCTCTGAGCCTCATTTCCTCATCTTACCATAGAGATGATGGTATCTCTCTCATAGCATGGACGGGATTAAAGGACCTGGCACCCAGTAACTGTCCCATTTCCTTCTCCGCCTGCACTTCCCACCTCTACCCTCAGTGTGAGTTTTTTTTTTTTTTTTTTGTTGTTGCCTTTTTCATTCACTTGTTTCCTTGAGCCCTTCAGGGATAAGGCACCATCTGGCCGAGCAGGCCTCTGATTCTTTCCCTGGGAACACTGAGCCTCAGGAAGGCCCTTGAGTCCACGCCAGCCCCTTTGGAAGAGGCCTCGCCACTGCGAGGGCGGCATTGTCTTGTAAGAGGAAACTGTGCTGACCCAGCTCCCGCTTGGAGCCTGGGGCCTGGGCATTTTGGTTACTAAGGGGACCCTGGCCTGCTAAGTCCGAGAAGAGGGCCAGGTTTTCTCCCCTTCTTCGGCCTGCGCCATTGTTGAAAAAGTAAACACTCCACACAGCTTAACCGGCAAGTCCTCCAGTCGGGAGTGCGAGGAAATCAAAAGCCTGTTCCAGCCCAGCCGTGGAGAGCCCGCAAGGGCCAGCCTGTGCTGCTGGGGCCCCTCTGGGGACATGGATCCCATGCCAGGTCTGGTCCAGAAGCGACGTACTTGCTGGGCCTTTTCAGCTCCTGAGGCCTCTCACCAATAGCTGGACCCCGCCCCACTTCTGTCTGGAGATTTTGGAAAGTCACAAGAGGCAAAATAGGTGGTTCTGGAGTGCAGCAGCTCTCAGCTTGACCTTCGAGTCCCCGGCTGAGTTGTGGCTGAGCCCCTGATGGGCCCTTCTCTGATTCAGTTTCTGAAGTCAGAGCCCACCCAGCAGGTAGTTATCAGAAGGGGCCAGAGGATCCTTGCCACTGCAGCTTTCAGACTGGCCGTGGCTGGTGCGTGTATCATAAGCGTAGTAGCTGCTGTTTATAAGTCCTGCTCTCTGCCCAGCACTGTGCACATATCACCGCTAATCCCCACGGCAGCTCGGGCAAGTGGGGCAAGGAGGGAGCTCACAGTTACTCTCATGATTTGATAGATGAAGAAGCCCCAGAGTAGCCACATAACCTTGGGGAAGCCACTCCGCCTCTCTGAGCCTCAGTTTCTCATCTCTGAACTGGGAATGGCGGTGCCTCACCTGTAGCCACCTTGCTGAAAATGAAAGAATCTGGGAATGTGCAGTGTGAGCTCTGAAGTGTGACCTAAGTGAAAGTGATTGTCATTGAGGCCGTTTTGTACCTTCCCGCTGGCACACTGCTGGGTGTGTAATCTGTCGATGGCAAAGGGAGCCGGCTAAGGAGCCTCGGGCAGCTCACCACGAGCCTTAACATTCTCATCTGTACAATGGGGGTTGGGCTTTGTGAAACACTAGTGATATGTGTTATTATCAATGCCGTTTACTGATAACATTTTACCCCGTAAAATAAGGCAGTCAGTTAATATGAGTTGGGTTTGGAGGGAGAATAAACTTCTGAGGACGCGCTGCCTCTGTGGGCACTTAGTAAAAGTTTACAATCTGACAGGTTTGTGGACAAGCCCTGGGGACCCAAAGAAGTCCATAGCAGAGGAAGTCTGAGGCTCCCTGTCTTGTTAAGTGGAGGGGTCCCAGGATTCTATCCTCTGGGAGTGTTACTGCAACCGGAGGAAGCTCCTGACAGCATGGCTCCACCCTCCTGCCAGGAGGAATCGGATATGTTTACTTAGCTACCAAGTTGCATCCTAGAGGCTGGGGGTGTGAGACAACAAACGTGGACCAATATAAACGAGCACTTGCCAAGTGCCAGTCATTTGTCGGTGCTGGTTATTATGCAGTGGTGAGCCCCACAGGAGAACCCCTGAGGGGACCCACACCCCAAGCAGGGGAGGCAGGCAGGCAGGCTCAGGGTGACACGGGCTGTGTGGAGCGCAGCCTCACTGAGGGTGTCTGGTGATGCAGGGGGTGAGGGTGCTGTGCCGAGAGCATGGGACGTGCCGGCGGCCGGTGTGGGTGACCTCCAGCCCTTACCTCATTTTCCTCAAGTTACATGAAATGAGGTTAAGAACATGCACTTGGCAGGACTTGATAAGAGTTGAATGACAGAAAGCAGGTAAAGCATAGCATAAGCACCAGTAGGCCCCTAGTGCACTGTAATTGTCCATTTCCAAGGCATCCTCAAGCTTAGCTTTGGCAGCCCTTGGGATGTCCAGCCCCGTCACTAGCACACAGCGCCTGCTCTCTGGGTGAATTAAGAAATGGTGTCTCCTCCCTCCTGCCACCACCACTCCCCATGGATGCCACTCGGCAGACACATGGGTCGGCAGTTTTCAGGCCAGCTTGGCTGGCGGGGCATCCTTGGGCAGTACATGCTTACACAGTCACATGCGGGAGCTCCCAAGTGTGGCTAATGATGAAGTTGATCCCTTACATATAAGGTGACTGTATGTCCCATTTTATGCCTTCTGCCCTGGCATCCTATGCTGTCTTTACGTCCACCAGTGTCCTGGTTTGGACCAACTATAAGATCTTTCTACTTAACCAGTACACAATGAAATAAAGACAATAGGTCTGAAGTTCTACACTGTAAAGAAATGAGCTCAGATCTATGATGAGGTAAGAGAATTGAATGAGATTGGGAGTGGTGGGTAGGCAGGAGAAAAATGGAGATGGATTCTAGCGGTGCGTAAAGGGTGTGATTAAAAACAGAAAACTCAGGGGCCGGCCGAGTGGCACATTGGTTAAGAGCTGGTTTGGGGATGCCAGCGGCCCTGGTTCGGATCCCACATATGAGAGCCAGTGACACTGCCCTCTACAGCTAACAACAGTTCCACCTGGAGCTGGGCTGTGCGAGCCCCGGCGACGGTGTAGGCTGCAGCCCCTGCTGCAGTGGGCTGCCATAGGCTACAGTGAGTGGCCGGCAGCCAGTGTGAGCGGCTGGCAGCCAGCGTGAGCTGCCAATAGCCGCCGTGAGCAACCATCCAGAGGCCGGCAACAGATCTGCCTCATCCGGGAAGAACTCAATGACGATACCAACATGGGCCAGTGAAGCGATGTCCTCCACAACTAGACTGAAGAACAAAAGGACAGCAGCTTGTCTGTTCCCCTTCCCCGATTCCCCAACGCTGTTCCCCTCCCCCAATTCCCCCAATAAAATCTTTAAAAAAACAAACAAAAAAAACCCAGAAAACTCAGGCTACCTGCAGTCTTGTACTTCCACAGACTGTGGGGAGCTGTTCCCAGATGGTGGGCTCTTCTTTTTCCCATACCGTGCCATCGTCCCTTCCTCCCCTCACCAAATATGAACACCTCGTCTCCCTTTCCCTGGACCAGTACAATCAGGGCTTATGGCCACAGCTTCTGAGCCATGATTTACCAGCTGGATTTCTATGGAAAATAGAACCAAGTTGAAAGCATGACCTTCCCACTTAATGTTTAAGAGAACCGTCAGCCCTAGGCCATATGCCATATTCTATACCCAAGAATGACAAGACCCAGAAGAGAGGTGGGCAAGTCGGCGTCGGTAAATGAGAGGGGTGGAGCCAGTGCTGATGTCGTGAGCGCCTAGCTGTATATCAGGATTCCCTGGTGCCAGAGCTTTAGATCTCAGCTCCTACTTTAACAATTTGGGAAATCTAGGGAAAAGATAATACTGGGGTGTAAAGACCTCTCTTCCTAGCTGTGTGACCTGGGACATATTAACTTAATCTCTGTGAAACCCTTTCCACTCCTGGGGCGTGGGGGTGACCGTACAAACTCACAGAGTTTTTTTGTGACAGCTAAATAGCCTCACAAGTGTGAACCACCTAGCAGCGGGCCTGCCTCAGAGTAAGCCTTTTCTCCTTTATTCCCTTCCCCAGGGAAGACCGGGGGAATACCCGTGTCTCATGGTGCTTCAGTGACTTTCTCCTTTGAAATTTTTTGTGTTTGCAGAAAGTCAGAAACATGGCGCTGGATGATGTCGTGATCCTGAACGTGGACACCAACACCCTGGAAACGCCGTTTGATGACCTCCAGAGCCTCCCAAATGACGTGGTGGGTAATGAGATGAGCCACGGAGTTCTGTGTCCCGGGAGTGCGTGTGGTGGAGTGACTGCGATGTCCCCTGTGGGGGCAGCAAAGCGGGGAAGGCTAAGGCTTTCCTGGGGCCTGCGACGGGCACTTGGCTTCTCTGTTCTCGGGAACCGTTGTCCAGTGAGGAAAGTTGGGAGGTGGCTGACTTTTAAAGTCTTGTTTTGCCCTCAGTACTTTCATCTGGAAGGCTGTGAAGGATCCCAGGGCCTTGACGGGTCCCCTTTCCGGGGCAGCATGGGGTTCTTGCCATCCGTCCCCAGCACAGCATCCCCAGAGGTGGGCGGGAGGGCGTTCAATGTGAGTGATTTGGGGCACTTCAAACCCACGTTGTTTTTTCTGGACCATCACCCAACAGCCATTGTTCCCACATAGCAGGGTATCTCCTGAGAGTGCTCCGAAGGTGGCTTCATGTCCCCTAAATCTTTCCTTGTGACCTCAGGTCTAGACAGAACATGAGTTCTAGTTAGCAAAAAGGTACTGGCTGCCACATTTGCCAGGCTAACATGTGACCTCATACCTGTCTCATGATGCTACTCAGAGCTGCCTCGTGGTGGCTGTTTGAAGCAGACCCAGTGTCCCCTATTGTCCCCGTGAATGAGGAAGATGGGGTTCACTGGGAACCATGGCTTTGATGTTTCCGGTTTGACCTCCCTGGCTCTGCCTGCAAGAAGATCTGTAGAGTTCTTCTGACTTCCGGATTGGAGGAGTGTGGTGCTGAGGTGGGCTGGGTTTGTGTTGTAGCAGTGGGCACTGCCAGGAGTCCTGGTGGCACTGTGGGGTTAGCTCTCTGGAAGAGATAGCTATTTGTTGGTGAGTGGCTTGTAACAAGGTTTCATACTCCTCTGCATGTAACTCACAGCGAGATTTTGAGGGTGTCGTTTGTGCTCTGTAAAGATGTTCCATTTGTAGCATAGTTAAACAATGGCTACCATTCATTGACTTCCTTTGTGCTGAGCATTGTACTAAGCACTTGTCATTGACCTCTCATTTCCTCCTCACAACTCTCTAAGGAAGGTATTTTTCTTATTCCCACTTTACCCCCAGAGCTAGAAAGAGGGGGAGCCAAGAAGTGAACCCAACTCTGTCAGTCCACAGAGCCACCTGGCCCACTGCCTCTTTAGGTGCCTTCGGCACTCGTGATCGCATTCAGTTAGCCTCAGAGCCCTATGGCGGAGGCTGTATCCTTTTCACAGGAAGAAATGTGCCTAACCACAGACCATACAGCCAGCTGAGGCAGAGCTGAGCTTGGAACCCCAGTCTGGACAACACCAAAGCCTGTGCTGTGCTGCCTCCGCTCCATGTCCCATGATGCCCACTCGGAGGCAGAGAGGTCGGAAGTAGGAAAGTACCAGATATGTGAGGTTTGCTTTTCATCGTGTCACTACAGGGTATGTGGTTGGTAGCTTAGGGCCTCCTGACCATAATTTGAGTGCTTTTGGTCCAAGGGATGCTATCCTAGTCCCCTTTCAGTGGAAAAGCGCTCCTTTTAAGCCACAGGTGTCTTAGGTGTGGCCCTTGTAACTGCTAGGTGAATGTGGTAAGTGAGCCTGAGGCATATCACGTGCAAGGAATGACCAGGGGCCTGGGGCGGCCCAGGATGAATGGCTAGGGCTCAGAAACCGTGGAGTAGGCTAACTGGTCGCTCTGCAGGGCTCTCTTTCAAAGAGCACATCCCAGGAGCAGAAACAGGAGGTAAATTACATATACATCCCAGTATACCAAAATAGAGGCCACAGAGAAAGTGGAAATCGGGCACAGAACGGTCCAGGGGGACAACATTTGGAGGAGGGGGATGGAAGCTTCCAGAAGATGGCACGTTCCAGCATGCCTTTGAAATGATCCATGAAGTGGCCTCAAAGAACCAAAGTCACTCGGGCATGTTGTCCTTCTCTGAACCCAGCTTCCCATCTTGAGAAGTACGGGACCTATTATTAGATTGTTGTGGCAAATAAGTGAGATGGTAGTGCCCATCAGACGCTTGGCGCAATGCTCACATGTCGGTGTTCAGTAAATGGCGTCTGCATTTGTTTTCAGTAAACCCATTGTTAATAATTACAGCCAGGCCATTCGTTCCCTAACAGCCTTCAGCCCTCGTGTAGAGGACCTCCTCTTTTCCAGGCTGGCTTGTGGCAGGGCAGAGCGTGTTCTATAGCGGTGGTTTCCAGTTGGGGCTCTGGACCCATTAGGGACTCCCAAGACGGTCATGGGAGGGAATGTGGTCCATAGGTACTTACTATGTTTCAGCGGAGCTCATGGGTTTGATTCTATAAGGCTGCGTGAGTGGTCGCATCCTTGAGAGGAGAAGTCATGTCCTGCCCATCTTTGTGTCCCCGTATCTAGCACAGGCCCAGGTACGTGTAGTGTGTCAGCGTCAGCATAGCCACAGGTGACTTCCTGATCTTCCCTTTTGCCAAAGCTGCCTATTGGCTGTGTCTGACAGATTCTGCTTCTTAAACATTCTCAAACCCTCTCCTCCATCCCTCCTGAACGCCCCCTGGCCAAGCTCTCGTTTCTCTCCTGCACTGTTACCAGCAGCCCTGAACGGGCTCTTGGGACACCAGGCCCATCTTCCTCGTGCACCAGAGCGACCTTTTTACAACATAAATTTAACTATATTTTCGTCCTGCTGAAAACCATTCCATCAGTAAGTATAATTTTTTAAAAATCTATAAAGATAAAAATCCTTGTGTAACTTCCCAGTGCCTATAGATTAGAGGCAAGTTCCTTTTGCTGGCTTTGAAATTATAGAGACCTGTATTTAAACCTTGGCTTCTTCACTTACCAGCCATGTGATCCTGGGCAAAATTACTTACGCTCTCTGAGCCTTCGTTCCCTCAAAGGTTGTTGTGACAACTAAATGTAATATATATGTGTGTTAAATATGTCCAATGAACGTGATAGTGTAGTTAATGATGATGACTTATGGATGCAAATGATAACTAGCGTGGCAGTCAAGGCCCTCCTCCATGGTATGACCCTCCTATTTTTTCCCATAGCTTTAGTTTTCTCTCTTCCCTGCTTTAAACCCTGCATTATAGGTATCTGGAACTGTTAGTATTCTCCCAAGCTTACATGTTGTTTCATAACTTCATCCTTTCATCCAGAGTTTCTTCTGTCCCGCACGTCCTGCCCATCTGTCAATCTCTTACTCTTCAAGACTTAACTTTAAACGTTAGGCTATAAAAACCTTCCCTGGCCTGTCCAAGTAGATTTAACTATATCTTTCCCCTTATGTTGCTTGTGTTCTTATACTTATCATCCAGCAGGGTAATTTATTACACATTTCTGACTTTCCCCTTTAATTATGAGTTCTTTGAGGGCAGGAATCAAGTTTTATTCATCTTTGTTTCCCAGGGATCTAGCAGCCACTGAAGAGATAGATGGAAGAATGGAGGGGACATATGGATTGGGTTATTTTGGTAGATGAAATCTTGCAAAACATGGCATCCGTGCTGGAAATTTTATTAAAAGAGGCCTTTGTTCTGCTTCTAGCCATGATGGAATAATTGGAGCTAGATTTCTCCCCCCGACAATAATAACTGAAACTCAGGACAAATATGAAAACAACTGTTTTTCACATATTGGACAGCAGGCAGTGCAGGAGTATGATCCATGAGAGCAAGGAAGGCAGTGAGGTGAGGCCTGTGATTCCCCAAGCTTTCTGCCATGTCCTGGGCGAGGAACGGTATCCCCAGCAAAGCAAAGCCGTCTTACTGAGTTGAGAGGTTAGAAAACTGAGTTTGAGGGAGAGGTGGTTTAAATTTGTGGGTCAGAGCGCCAGACAGGAGGGAGCTACTCAGCAAAGGAGCTCGGGAAACCTAACTGGGTCCTCTTGACTAATCTGCTGACGACTGATCTGCCCACATGGAGGATGGAGCTCACACAGGCTATGAATCGTTCAAGCTCTGCCCAGCCAGAATAAAGAGATCTTGTCGATCACATGGGACAGTCATCCAAGACCCCAGGAGGCCATGCCTTGGGAGTCATCTAAATTAGTTCTAGAGTCAAGATTATGATAGCGCTGCCCTAAAAACTTAAAATCAAGCCTGGAGGAGCGTAAGGAAGGGCTTCAGGGGTGCTGATAATGTGTCCATTTCTTTATCTCAGCGCAAGTTAAGTGGGCAAAAATTCATGAAGCACAAATGATATTTGTATTTTTATTATATGCATATCAAACTTCGATAAAAAGTTTTAAATAGAACTGTTGCTTTTTAAAAAAAGCCTTGAAAGGATCAACCTGATATGTGAGAAATTCAACCTCCTGTCAAAATAAACTTCAACCCTCTTTGAGAGAAGACAACAAAATCCAATACTCAACAACATAGCATTCACAGTAACCAGCATCCTGTCAAAAATGTACTAGACATGCTGAGAATCAGGAAAATGTAACCCATAACCAAGAGGAAAATTAGTCAATAGAAATAAACTCAGAAATGACAGACGTGATAGAATTAGCAGACAAGGACTTCATGATATACGTTATAAAGATTATAAATATATTCATGAATTTAGAGGAAGACCTGAACTTAAGAGGAGAGAAACAGAAGATATAAAAAGAATGAAAAAGAAGATCTAGAGGTGAAAAATATAATACCAGGAATGTAACCTTCACTGATAGGATTAAAAGGACATTAGACACCACAGCTTAAGAGATCACTGAACTTGAAGACACACCAATGAAAACTATCCAGTATGAAGCAGAGAAAGGAAAAAGACTGGCAAAGGTTAACAGAAGCTGCAGGACCCATAGTACAATATCAAGAGGACTAATAATATTCATGTACTTTGAGTCCTAGAAGGAGAGCAAGGTGGGGAAAGACAAAAAATATATGTATTTAAAGAGATTATAACCAATTTTTTTTTCAGTTTTGATTAAAATGATTAACTCAGAGTTCCAAGAAGCTTAATAAACTTCAAGCATAATGGACCCAAACAAAGCCACACAAAGGAAACATTATGAAATTACTCAATACCGGTGATAAAAAGAAAAGCTTAAAATTAGCTAGAGAAAACTAGACATTATATAAGAGAAAGAAGTAATGACAGAAGACTTCTTGTAAGAAACTACACAGCCAGGAGATAATGGAATGCTATTTTTAAAGTAATACAGGAAAATTGTATCAAACTACAATGTTATATCCAGTGAAAATATCCTTCACAAATGAAGGCAAAATTAAGACTTTTTCAGAAAAATAAAAAGCGAGAGAAATCATTGTCAGCAGACCTACACTACAAGAAATGTTCAAGGGAGTCCTTTAGGTGGAAGAAAAAGGATATCATAGGGCAACTTGGGCAATAAGGAGTGAAGAGTGCCGGAAATGAGTACTGGCAGGCACCCCCTCCATCAGGCGGTCAAGTTTAACAACACTGGTGATGCCGTGACGGTTATGTAACCCTCATACGATGCAATGGGAAGGATCCGTCACCTCTCTGGTATTCTTTCCAAAACCCCAGTCAAATCATGGCCAAAACTGCAGATTAACCTAAGTTTAGGAGAATTCTATAAAATACATGACCAGCACTTCTCAAAACTGGTAAGGTCATAAAAAACTTAAAGAAAGACTGAGGAACTGTCACAGATCGAAGGAGACTAAGACAGCATGACAACCAAATGCATGTGGAATTGGGCTGGGTCCTAGGGTAGAAAATGGACACTAATGAAAACTGATGAAATCACAGTACAGTTTGGAGTTTAGTTAAAAATAATGTACCAATGCTGGTTTCTTAGTTTTGACAAATGTGATAAGATGTATTACGGGAAACTGAAACTGGGAGAAGACGATATGGATCCTCTCTATTATCTTTGCTACTTTTCTGTAAATCAAAATATTCCAAAATAAAAAGTATATCTTAAAAAAAAAAAAAAGAAAAAGAAAGAGAAAAGGAAATAAGGGAGTGTTATGAACAGCTTTATTTTTATAATTTTGGTAAATGAGATGAAATCAACAAATTTCTTGGAATATACAAATTACAGAAAGTGACTCAAGAAGAAATAGAAAATAGAAAAATAGCACTGTTTCTATTAAAGAAATCTGAATTTGTAATAAAAACACTCACAAAGAAAGATCCAAGCCCAGATAGCTTCATCGATTAATTATATTATACATTTATGGAAGAACTAATGTAATCTTACACTAATTTTCAGAAAAATGAGGAGAAAGGAGCACCTCCCACCTTATTTTATGAGGTCAGCATTACCCTGACATGAAAATCAAACAAAGAATTTACAAGAAAACTATTGACCAATATGTCTCATAAATACAGATGTAAATATCCTGAACAAAATATTGACGAATTGAATCCAGCAATACAGAGGGTGCCAAAAAAAATGTATACACATTTTAAGACAGGAAAAAATTATTAAAATTGTAATACAATGAATGACGCTAGCATTCATTTGATTAACCCATCTTTTGAGCGAATGTCATACTACACATTGCTACCATAATTCAATTCAACTTCGAAAAGTAATACATAGATAACATCTCTTAAAATGTGTACATTTCTTGGCACCCCTGGTATAAAAAGGATAATACATCATGATTAAATGAATAAAGGATGGCTAAATATTTGAAAATCAATCAATGTGATTTACCATATCAACAAACTAAAAAAAGGAAAACTATATCAAAACATGCAAAAGATGTGTTTTAGGAAAAATTCAACACTTGTTCATAATAAATGCTCTTAACAAACCAGGTATCTTCGTTGTGATAAAGAGTGTATAGGGGGCCGGCCGAGTGGCATGGTGGTTAAGAGCTGGCTTGGGAAGCCAGCGGCCCGGGTTCGGATCCCACATGTGAGGGCCAGTGACACTGCCCTCTAAAAACAAAAAAGCGTCTAGGAACCTACAGCTAACAAAAACTATTTAATGGTGAAAGACTGAATGCTTTCCCTCTGCAAATGAGAACAAAAGAGATGTCCGCTCTTTCCATTTCTATTCAGCATTGTACTGGAGGCTCTAACCAGTTCACTAAGATAAGAAAAAAGAAATAAAAGTCCTAAAGATTAGAAAAAAAGGGAAAAAAAATGTCTTTCTTCAGTCTTTATTGATCATGTATATGGAAAATCCTAAGGAATCTCGTAAATGAATTTAGCAAGGGTGAAGGTTAGTATACAAAAATCAAATGTATTTCTGTATATTAGTAATGTGCAATTGAAAATGAAAATTTTAAAGTACCATTTAAAATAGCATACTAAATGTGAAATACTTAGGAATAAATTTACCAAAATATGTGGAAGATTTGTATACTGGAAGCTATAAAACTTTTCTGAGAGAAATTTAAAAGATCTAAACAAATGGAGAGATATTCTATGTTTTGGATTGTAAAACTCAATATTTTCAAGATGTTAATTTTTCCTAAATTAATCTATAAATCAATATAATCCCAACCCAAATTCCAGAGAGCTTTAGAAAGAAAAAACATAATAAATTTGATGAACTGATTCTAAACTATCTATGAGTATGCAAAAGATCTAGAATAACCAAAACAATGTTGAAGCAGAACAAAGCTGCAGAACTTATATTACCTACTTTTAAGACTTAACTACAAAATTACAGGAAATGTAGATAGACATAAAGTTCAGTAGAACAGAATAAACAGCCCAGAATTAGACCTACACATAAATGGTCAATTGATTTTCAACAAATAGCCAAAGTAATTCAATAGAGAAAATATAATATTTTTCAACAAATGCTACAGGAATATTTGGATATATCCATAAAGGAAAAAATGCATCTTGACTTTTCACCTCATGCAAATATTAGTTCAAAATGAATAATAAATCTAAACATAGAAGCAAAAACTGTAAAATAAATAGAAGAAAATATAGAAGAAAATCTTCAAGGGGTAAGAAAGAGTTCTTAGATAAGACTCAAAAAGTACACACCATAAAAGAAAACATGTGAAAATGAACCTCATGAAAGGTAAAAACTTATCCTCTTCAAAAGACACCATTACAAAAAATAAAGAGACAAGCTACAGACCAAGAGAAAATACTTCAATACTTATATCTGCAAAAGGACTTGTATCCAGAATCTATAAAGAACCCTTAAATTCAATAATAAGAATACTGCCCAATTAAGAAGTGTGCAAACCTCAACAATAAAAGATACTCAGATGGCCAATAAGCACATGGAAAGTTGCTCCATGAGGGTACAAATTAATTATCACAGTGAGGGTGCCACTGTATACCCACTGGTATGGCTAAAATAAAAAGACTGCATTTCTTATAAGCTTATATATTGAATATGTTTCCTATGTGACCAAGCAATCCCACTCCTAAGTAGTCATTCAAGAAAATGAAAACTTATATATACAGACACATGTATGTGAATGTTTTTAGCAGCTATGTTTGTAGTCATCAAAAATGGGAAACAATCCAAATGTCCTTCAACTGGTGAATGTATAAATGCAGTGGTATGCCCATAAAATGGAACACCACTCAGCAGGAAAAAGAAACTATTGATCTCTCCCACAAAAGGGGTGAATCTCACATTGTGCTAAGTGAAAGCATTTATTTATGTGACATTCTGGAATAGGCAAAACATGTAGAGATAGAAATCAGATGAGTGGTTGTCAGGAGTTTGGGGTGATGGTTACATAGCTATAGGTATCTTTCAAAATTCACAGAACTCATCACGGAAAGTGGTACATTTTACTATATGTGAATCATACCTAATAAACCTGACTTAAAAAATGTTTTAGGGCTGGCTGAGTGGTGCATTGGTTAAGAGCTAGTTTGGGGATGCCAGCGGCCCCAGTTCAGATCCCACATATGAGGGCCAGAGACACTGCCCTCTACAGCTAACAACAGCTCCACCTGGAGCTGAGCTGTGCGAGCCCCGACGACGGTGTAGGCTGCAGCCCCTGCTGCAGTGGGCTGCCATAGGCTACAGTGAGTGGCTGGCAGCCAACGTGAGCTGCCAATAGTTGCAGTGAGCGACCATCCAGAGGCCGGGGACCGATCTGCCTCATCCGGGCATAGCGCAATGATGATACCAACATGGGCCAGTGTAGCAACGTTCTCCGCAGCTAGACTGGAGAACAAAAAGACAGCAACTTGTCGTTCCCCTTCCCTGATTCCCCAACGCTATTCCTCTCCCCCAATTCCCTAATAAAATCTTTAAAAAAAAAAAATTTTTAGAGACTGACAGTACCAAGTGCTGGCAAGGATGTGGCACAGCTGACTGGTTATGGGGACATAAAATGGGAAAGCCACATTGGAAGGCAGTTTGGCAGCTTTCTATGAAGTTCAGCTTACACCTACCATACAACCCAACAACCCACTCCTAGGTAGTTATCCCCAAGAAGAGAAAACATGTTTCCAAACAGGTTTGCACACGAATGTTTATGGCAGCTTTATTCAGAGGAAACAGTACCTGGAAACAGCCCTCACCTCCATCAGCTGGTAGATGAATAAACAGCGTTAGAGCCCTTATTTTTAATTCCTCAGTCAGTATTCCATTGTAACAGGCTTGTGATCCACAAAACAATTAGGATGAATCTTAAATACATTACACTGAGCAAAATACGCCAGACACATGAGACTATGCTGTTTGGTTTCATTTATGTAAAATTCTAGAAGACAGAAAGCTAGACTCATAGTGGACGAGAGCAGGCCGGTGGTTGCCTTGGGCTGGGATGGAGGAGGCGTGAAATGACTGACCGGGACCCCACGGAACATTTGGGGCTGAAGGAAATGTTTTTTTCTTGGTTGTGGTGGTGGTTACATAGATGAGTGCATTAGTCAAAACTCACCTCTTTAAATGGAGCTGCCCTCTTTAAATGTCCTCTTTAAATGTATGTATTCTATTGTATGTAAGTTATGGCTTAATACGGTTAAGTTTTAAAAAGAAGAGGAGTTGGAAGTTTGCTTTGAAAGGAGGTTCCAATATTGAGTGGGCTTCAGAAGAGCTCTGCTGACTTTCTCACGATCTATGTATGTGGGGAAGGGCACGCTTTGGAGGCAGGGTGGCTCTGGCTTTCTACGCGGTACTAGACAATTCAGTCTTAAGTTTTGTAACCTTATCTGTTAGCTTTTTCTACCTTAAAGAAAAAAAAGTGAGAATTGCAAGGCTAATGCTGTGCTAGTTTGCTGGGTTCCGTGAAACTTGCAGATGTATTGTTTTCACTGACAGTGTTGTATTGTTCCTTAGCTGTGGATTGTGGAGGAGGAATATGGCAAGAATAGTTCATCTTCTATTGATCTAAAGGCTTGTTTACAGACTTCTTGTTTACCTCAGCCCACGTGGATGCTGAGAACAGAAATATAACATCCTCTCCCTCCGCAGCCATTTAACCAAGCACTCTTCATTCTGTTTCCCTCCTAAAATCTAAAGAACATCTATTGTTCCTTCAAGAGTGTTAAGTATAAGCCAGTGTAGGGCCTTTAGAAAGCAGACTCTTCCAGGCATCCTGTGATGTGGGCATTCCACTCTTTATCAGTGAGAGCAGGATTTCCCAGGGCTTCTAATATTCTCCGGATGGAAATTTGGAGAGGGGTGTGTGTGTGATATTATATATATATATTATATATTATATTATATATGTGTGATATATATATATATATATATATATATATATGCCTTTACTATCTGCTTACTCTCACTTTTTTTTTTTTAAAGTTTACAACAGAGGATAGTTTATTAGGGTAGAAAGTAACAGCTCTCAAAATGAAAGGGGGTCCCGACCGGGTTGCCCCTACTCTCACTTTTACTTCATGTTTTCTATAAGCTTGGTTTTCTTTTAAAACAAAAGTTCTTTATGATGATATATTTAATAAGATATTAAAATATGTATTCCTTTTTGACGTAATAATTCTACTTTTAAAGTTCTCTTCTGGCAAATACTTGCAAATGCAGAAAGCCATCTAACCAAATACCATTGTTCCTCTAATCAATGTTGGAAGCACCCTTAATATCCAAAATTAAGGGGAGTGATTAAGATAACCTGTCCCACTGCTATTCCCACTGCTAATGGCTGTACTCTATGGCCATTAAAAATGATGGTTATGAAGAAGGTGGGCAACACAGGAAATGCTAAGGATACAAATGAGTGACAAAAGCAGAATATTCAATGATATATCTACCACAACTATCATGAAGAAAAACAGCCAGATACACAGACGTAAAGGATTTTTAAAAGAACTTCCCAGTTACCAAAAGTGGTATATTAGGATGGTAAAGTTGGAATTAACATTTTTTTCTTGTATTTTCCAAATTTTCTGTGATATGATTTATTACTAGTTTCATGACAGGGTAAAAAATACCATCTTTTGAGACAGTTGAATGTCTTGGCTTTGGGCTTTATAGTTTGTGTGTTTTCAGGACCATCGTTACTCTATCTTCTTCATATTCTTTGGATAAAAAGATCATAGATGATGTAATGATGCATCTTAAATGACTTAAACTTCTTGTGCTTCCTTGGTGGAATTTTTGAAGGATATCCAAGAGGTTTCTAAGCATGTAAAGAGAGAGAGAAAGCACACTGAGCACCGACCATCAGTGTGAGGAAGGGGAGAAGGCAATGGAAGAAAGCTAGCGTGGGCGGAGCACCCACAGTGCACAGGGCCTGGGGCGCTACCAGCCCTTCCGCGTGGCCTGCGGGTGTCTTCCCCTGCTGGACACTGACGGCAGGCAGCCTCTCGGCCGCACATCACCACTTGGCCACATGGAGAACGGTCCCATTTCCCAAGGCCTCCTGCTCTTTGCTGTCTCCAGCTGCTTTCTGTGGTGCACACACCTGCCTTCCCCTCTGCCTGGCAGAAGCCCATTTGTTCCGTAGGGCACTCCTCGGATGTCACTTCTGTGATCATCCTGCAGTTTGACGCTCCCCCCTCTAGGCTTCCACATCCTTTTTCCCATACTGGTTTTATATCACTTAGGATATCGCATTGCTTATTTACTAACTCCCTCCCCCCCCACCCCGAGCATCTGGGCTCCACAGGATGTGAGCACGGCCCTGGCACCGTGCATGGCTCCTGGGCACATTCAGTGGGTGTCTGCAGAGTCCGTGAGTGAATGAATGAGCCACATGTGCAATCTGCCTGTAACACCAGACCATTTATTTATTCTCTCATTTATTT
Organism: Aselliscus stoliczkanus; assembly: GCA_033961575.1. Taxonomy (NCBI): domain Eukaryota; kingdom Metazoa; phylum Chordata; class Mammalia; order Chiroptera; family Hipposideridae; genus Aselliscus; species Aselliscus stoliczkanus. The sequence continues at coordinate 124,152,115 of CM066728.1, forward strand.
ATTAAACATCTGATGCTCTACTTTGTTCGAGTGTCTGGAAAAACAAAGATCCTTGAAGATCGGAGTTCCTTTTAAAAGAAAGACAGGAGAAATTTAGTGCACATTACAGCTATAATTTACTGGGTATATTGCAGGCCAAGCATTTTAACTCTTTGGCCATGATTAGTAAATACCACTGGGATCTTACTGTACAACTTAAAAATGGATTTCTTCAAATTGCACATAGTCACCCATTAGTGAAACCATAAAATCAATTTAGTGGGTCACAACAAATATTTTTTAAAATGGAGTTGGAAAAAAACCATCAGCGTGCATCACATATGATAATACAAGGAAGATTCAATTTATGAAACTTTTTAGTTGACTGCATAATATACGTGTGCTGGTTTACAAAGTATAGTACATTCATTACTCTGCGTCACAGTTAAAAATGGAAAACCATTGATATATTGTGACCATTTTAATTAAAATTCATACCTCTCAATGTATGAATTATAATTCCATTGTATGAATGTATACCATAATATATTTGACCAATCCTCTGCAGCAGTGTGATGGACATATTTGTAACTAAGTCTCTGCATCGTTTACTTGAATTCCATAAATTCCCTCAAGTAGAATTTCCGAATCATGGGTATATAAAACTTTAAGGCTCTTGGTACATACTTTTAAATACCACCACCTCCCCCACAAGATCCATACCAGTTTTCACTTTTATCAGTAATACAGAAGTTAGCACCTACTTTGGAAAATTATTTAAAATTCATATAATATTCATTTTTTTCATGACAATTGTGTGCATGTGTAGCTGTCCCAGTCTCCTGTGTTAGGCCAGCGAGTCGTCTGAGCCAGTACTTCTCTCCTGCGTTGTGAACCCGGAAAGCTGGCAGTGGCATTCTACCGCTCTCCATGCCTCAGCCTCTTCTACTGCCATCACCAGCTTCCTGGTCCTTCTAAAATCAGGTCTTCCTTGGCCCTCCCTCAGTAGTTAATGCTGCCTCCTTTGTATTCTCAAAGCACGTGGCACATCCTTCTGCTACAGCACGAGTCATGTGATGGCGGAATTATTTTTGTCCGTGTCCTGTCTTCAAACCCCTCTGGGATAGGAACTAAAAACTCTTCCTCCTTTATGTTTCTGTCTACCCCAGAGTTCAGTATATAGCACGTACTCAGTAAATATTTACTGAATGAATGGCAGTGTCCTGTTTAATTGTGACCTTCGGGCTGGCTCATATTACATTAGAATCAGGCTATACCATGTAGTGGACTGTCTTTGGGAGTCCAAAAGCAAAACTGGTTCCGAGGGGCCCAGATTCAAGTGAGCCCAGAGTCCACTTGCTGCCTGTCCTCTGAAGTCCTCGTAGACTCTGGGTAGGGGTGCTGCCACAGGGCCCCCTAGGAGGCTATGTGCCATCGTAACTTGGGGGTCAACAATGCTTTTAAGCCCCAAATTAAAGGACTACTTCTTACAGAGCAGACTTCATGAGCTGTCTGGCCTGAGCAATCTGCCTTTCTGTAAAATGTCTAACGTGATAGTAAACTTTGCAAAAGAAATGATTCTTAAAATCCCAGCAGGGATTTGAAATGCTGACCGGGTAGACGGGCAGGCTCTGACTATACTGAGTATCTTACATAAATCTTTGTGTGTAAGGCCTGTGGACTTAGTATTCCTCCTGCTATGTGAAAGCAGATATTGTTAGTATTCTCTGAAAGCATGTGTATTTGTTCAACAGGCATTTCCTAGGGGAGACCTTGGTCAAAGGAAGCAAGCTTTCGGTTATAACATGAATAGACTCTGAGGATCTAATACACAGCATGGTGACTAGTTAATAATACCGTATTGCTTACTTGATATTTGCTGGGAGAGTAGATCTCAAGTGTTCTCATTCACACAAAAAAGATAGTTATGTGAAGTGATGGATATGTTAATTATTAGATTACCATTAATAGATTAATTATGATAATTTTCATAATGGATATGTATACCAATTTATCACATTGTATACTTTCAATATATACAGTTTTTCAATTATACCTCAATAAAGCTGGAAAAAAGGAACAAACAAAAAACCCTCAGGCATTTCCTGAGTACCTACTGTGTGCCAGGCTTTACACTGGGTATAATGGATGCAGAGATGATTACGACTGGACCTTAGTCTCAGTGGGGTCCCAGGCTGGCTGGTAGAAGAGCCAATGGTGGGCTGGATTGCCAGTCTTACCCCCACTTCTCCAGTCAGTCCCAGACCATTCCCTTGTAAACGAAGGCAGATTCTGAAACATGAATGTCTCTCCTCACCTTAAAACCCTCTAATGCTTCCTCATTTTCTTCTGGGTGAGATTCAAGCTCCATAATGTGGCCCCTCATAATCCATTCTCTGCCAGCCTAACTTGGCATATCTCTTGCTGCTCTCCTACCGCTCACATGTCACACCAGCAGCTTCGCTTCCGTCTGCAGAGCCCCCAGACACCCTGGTCCAGAGTCCCGAATGGGCAGCTCTGTAGCCAGCTCAGGAATGGAGATGACTTATCCAGCCAGAGTGTTTTGGATGTGGGTTCAGGGTGTTGGGCCTTCGGAACGTGGAGATGTGTAGAAAACAGCCCTTCTTCCTGGAAGAGGAGAGATGAGCATCCTGGAAGGCGGGAATGGAATGAATGGAGGCTGGAGATGTGAACGAAAGCGGGTGCCGGTGCGTTTGGGCAAGGATTAACAGTTTAGTCCAGCTGGGACCTAGGGTGTGTGGCTGGGAGGGACAAAACAACGTGAGACCAGAGAAGTAGACGGGAGGGACCAGATTGGGAGTGGCCGTCTCTCATAAAAACAAGCTTGGACTTCCTATTTTAGGCAGTGGGGGGTCAACTAAGATAATTAAGCCAGGGAGTGAAGTGATAAGGCCCAGGCTACACGGAGTCCCAGACTGAGGGTAAGCTTTGGATCCAACTTCTTGGTGCTTCTCCGGTTCCTAGAATCTGGCCAAAGCTTCCCCTCACCCCAAACTACTGATACTGGACTTGGGTCAGGGAACAGTTGATTGAAGAGAATTCCTACCGGTGTCACCTATCACCGGTAGCCCGCATTCATCTGTCACCCTTTTAAGGGATTGCCTGGAGGCCTCTGTTCTCCGATGGCCCACTCGCTGTGGCAGTGTCCACTCCATGCCTTCCTAATTTCAGACAGGAAGGCAAGGAGCATCGCGGGTCTTGCCCGGAGTGTGTGTGTGTATGATTTGTCAACAATCGAGCATTTTATAGAAGTTTATGGGACTTCATTAAAGACGCTGGAGCAGGGCACCGTGGGACATCAGAAGAGATCCCAGCAATAAACCGCAGCTCCAAGCTTTGGAATGCAGTAAATGTTTAAGAGACTTCCTTCCTTTCATTACTGAATTTTACTTTACTTTTAGACCAGTAAAGAGTTGTGTTTTATTGGTTGAAATTTCTTGATTCCGTTTTCCCCAGGTCTGTTTAAAAGCTACATTTTATCTTTGAGGATGTTTGGCTCGTGGTAGAGGAAGTGCTGCCAGCAAATTCGATTAACTGGCAGAGCTCACAGATATTGTACATGGATTCCGTTTTTTCCCCTTCTTTTTCACAACTGCTACATAAACACAGCTGGGTTTAATATTTGTCGTAACAAAGATTTAACTTGAATCATTTTACTCCGGGTAATTAATGCTTGGAATCTCGGCTACTTTTTCGTTCGTTTGTAATCCTCGGCATTTCTTGACTCTGGCTATCTAGATAATGAAGTATGCTCCTCTAGGTCTTTGCCCTGCCTTAAAACCGTTTAATATTTGGCCGTTCCCACTAGAGAGCAGACGCTTTCCTTTGAAGAATTGAATTTCTGTCAGCTCTTTTATGCATCATGTGTTTGGAACTGTAAGTGGATCAAGTTGTTCATCGCAGCGGGGACACTGTGAAACACATCTATTATACACGCTCCCCACACCCCCCTTCCTGGATTTTTTCCTCCCCCGAGGAGGTGGAGATGCCCAGATCCCCTTGGGAGATATCTCGCTCAGTGTGGATGTATCCATGTGACCCACAGTGGACCAGCCTGACCAGATCCCTAAGTGTGGAAATCCATATGCATTCAGCCCAGATATTTGCAGAGACAAATCCTGCTTTTATCTTTGTAAACACCAAGCACTTCATTAATGCCCAAATACACACCAGAGTTTGGGTCACTAAATAAACCCACTCAGTTTAGCATAAAGAGTGACATTTCAGTAGTTGATGCCCTAGAAAATGTTAATTGTGGGTCCATTATTCTTTTTTATGCTAACATAATGCCTTGGGGTAGTTTTGGCTTTGGAGTTTGGGGTAATGTAGATGAATTGTCACCATCTATTAGGCTCCTACTGTGTGCCAGCCACTGTGCTTGATGCTTCAAAAATCTCGATATTTAGGGCCGGCCGAGTGGCGCAGTGGTTAAGCGCTGGCTTGGGATGCCAGCTGCCCCGGTTTGGGTCCCACATATGAGGGCCAGTGACACTGCCCTCCAAAAAAAAAAAAATCTTGATATTTAATTACATAATAATCCTGCAAAAAAGCGGGGAGAGGGATTGATTACTTTACCCCTTTTATATAGATGTAGAGGTTAAATAATTTGCCTAAAGGCCCCCAGCTAATAGCAGCAGCCGAGGCAGAATTTGAACTCAGGTCTGTCGGAACGCAGAGTAAATCAATATACTGTTTGTTGAGTGTTATACATTGATTTTATGACACCATTTTATTACATACTGCCATTGCTCCATTTAAGTTCCCCCATTTCACCGCAAGCCTCAGGCCAGTTGGTTTTATGAACAACTTTGTATCCATCTGAATCTGAACTGGTGGTGATTGGAGTCCTTTATTTAGTTTTGCTTTTTCCATCAGAACTCAATGCAAATACCATCCATCTTCCCCCAAGCAACCTACCATTTTCTTGCAGTTTTCATTTTGCATGTTTCAATCCCTAGATTCAGCTTTGAACTGACAGCTAAAAATTCCAAATCTAAGTGCTCCAGTTTGTCAACACTGCTTTGAAAAGCAAGAGTCTTGATGTTCCTGCTGTGATATGCTCATCTTTTGGGCCTCAGATAGTGGTGCTGAGGGCAAAAGTGCATTTTGGTGCATTTTTAATAGATAACATTCAATTTGCAGGAGTCGTTAGAGGACATTCACATGTCTGACTGGACTACCACTGATCTGTGGAATTAATTATGGTTAAACGGAAAGGTGGCTTTTGCTTACAAAGAAAGTCATTAGTCTCTTGATAAACATTTTTAGTTAAGATTGACTTGAGTCTTCTTCCAAATACATTTCATTAGAACCAGCCATGGTGTCCTGGTTCATTAGAAATAGAGCAACTCCTTTATTTTTGATTTGCAATCCATTTTGTTGTTGAAAGATCTAGGGTGTTTTTGTTTTCATTGGTAGAGGATATATTGTAAAAAAAAAAAACAACACATAGAACTTCCTTTTGCAAGTGCATATCTGTTTTTTCAAAGGTAACTTACATTTTTATTTTGTGCATTGTGTTTGCAAGAGAATGGTTCTTGGTTTATTCATGTTGACAACTGAAAAGCCTTAGACCTAATTAAAAGAATTTCCACAAGCACCTTTACTGAACCATTTCATTACGCGGCACTGCACAGATTGCATTGTGAAACATGGTGATAGCTTAAATCTGACCTTTAAACCTAAGCTGCCAGAAGTATGGGGGAGAAAACCCTTCTTTGAAAACACTCTCCCAATACATACATTCATAGGCATATATGTATGCACATATTTGGTTAGAAATAATCTTTTTATTGAATGTCCACCTAATAATTTAAATACACATTTACTCTGAGCTCAGATATGGTAACTTCCTTTCGCTTGGGCAGGATTTTCAACTGCATTGAGAGAGAGAGAGAGTTATGTTGCAGCTAAATTGTTTTATAGGGAAAACAAAGACAATTTCACTTCCTCTGGGCAAAAAAAAAAAAGGGGGGTTTGGAGGAAGATGAGTTTTATAGATAGACAAATGGAAAAGTCTTTGCTCCCGTGTGTTTCGGCCTAAAATGCCGATGACGCGTGGATTACGGGCATGGGGAGGGGCCGGAGCACACGAGTGTATGCAGGGCCCCTCCGGACTTTATTTGGCAGATAGTGGAAATGAGCCTTATTTATGTATTTTTTTTTAGAATTGTACTTTTTTACTCTGAGAATAGCATCCTAAGGACTTGATAGTTTGTTCACAGGATGTTCAACACAGCCATTATAGCATATAGTGAAGTAGCCTTCACATAATGAAAATTGATCCTTTTGTCTGACACAAAAGCTGCCTAGAATTGTAACGCTTACCTCTAACTTTCCGACTTAATACTCAGCCCATGAGGTGTCAGGAGAGACAGAGGGAGCAGAGGCTGGGCCCCGGGGTCATCGCCAGCTCTGGCTCGGCGCTCTGTGTAACTAGCACCGTCCCCACTCCCCCACGGAGAGCCAGGATCTTGGAGGGGAAAATGGGATGCAGAAGAAGCAATTAAAGCCAACTGAGGTCAAGGTACAAGCATGTTCTCAAGAAACAGAAAAGCAAGGAGTGAGAGGAAGCACTAATGGAGATGTATTAAGTTGGGGAAATAATGGACTAGCCCAGGCTGTGGAGTGAGACAGCTCTGGGCTTGGTTTGGCCTCTGCCCCTTGCTGCACTAGCTGTGTGGCCTGGGGCTGCAGCTTGCTTTCCTCATCTGTATAGTGGGCATAACCGTGCCCGCCTACGCCCGTGGCTGCTTCCTAAGTGCTCGTTCCTGTTCCTTTCTTGGTAAATTTCTGCTTTTCCCAGAAACTATTAGTGGGAAACAGAGTGGGATGGGATTGCCTTTCCACATGAAGACTTTGTGCTTCAAACGTGAGGCAGTACCCACCTAAGGCACAGGTAGTGCCTGTGTGGAGGTGGCAGCAGGAGCCCGTGTGTACGTGCCCCTGAGAGTGGGCACGCAGGCAGTCATCTCTGCTCCCCTCTCAGGCCCAGGCATCCTCCAGATCTTGTAACAGCCTTGATATCTAGTTTATTCAGGCCAAAAGAATCGATTTGCCTTCATCCTCAAGGGCCAGTTTTTAAAGGGGGAAAGAAAGTGTGACTCTGATGCTCCCAGCTGATCTTCTGACTACAATTCTGACACTGAGCAGTTAATGCAACTTCCAGGGGGAGCAGTGGGGCCCCATGTACAGGGGGACCTGAGTTCGACATTTAGAACAACGGCACCTACCTGAGGTGTGCCAGCACATTGGATGGCCATGGTCCCTGCCTTTCTAAAACGTTCCGTCTAATAGAAGAGGCAGACGTGCCCTGGATTGGAAAACGCATCACTGCACATTGCTGTGTGTCTGTGAAGGAAAGGTACAGCAAGAATATGAAATGGGGCAGCCTTGGTCTCCTGTGAGGGGTCAGGCTAAGGAAGTGATATTTGAGCTGAGATCTGAAGGATGAACAGTAGTTCATCCAGGACCCTATGTTGTCCCATCGGGTGGCTGGTATCCACAGGTGACTACTGATTAAAATGAAATAAAACAAAAGTTCAGTTCCTCAGTCTACTAGCCACATTTCAATTGCTAAATTGCAGCTGCCACATTGGACAACATGTATGATAGACTATTTGTGGAAAGTCCTAGGGCACACTGCTGAATTCTAGGCAAGGGGGTGATGTGGTGAGAGCACCCCAAACCGAGGAGCTAGCCAATCCAAAGGCCCTGGGGTATAAGGGAGGCCGGTGACTGGAGCCTGGAGGGTATGGCTAAGGCATGGAGGGGGTGCAGGCGCCCAGCACCTGAGAGGCTGTGGCCGAATCCCTCAGAGCCTCACAGGCCAGGCCAGGCCTTTCGTCTTTATCCTCAGAGCAATAGGGAGACTGCTGAAGTGCCGGCACTGATGGGAAGAGATGGATAGGAGCGTCGAGAGGTGGATGGGTGAACATAATGTCATCCTTATTCTCCTCTTTCCGCTCACAAATTGCAACCAAGTGATAAAGGAAGAAATTTGTATTTGTTGAGTGCCAATTTGAAATGCACGGGTTATTTTAATACCGGTGGAGAGGAAGATATGTAAACTTCTGGCTGTATAAAAGGCTAAATAGGAGGATGATGTATACAGTATGACAGCCCCTTTTGAAGTACTGTAGAAATAAGCTAACATGTGGCCGGCCTGGGGGAGCTTGACGGCAAGCCGTCAGGAGCTGGGCCCTGGTCTGAGGCAGCCCTGTTGCCAGCACGTCTCCAGCACAGAGCCTGCAACGTTGAAAGGCACAGGTTACTGTGCCCTGAGAAAGAGCTGTTTGTGTGACAGAGGGTGCCACAGAAAGTCAGAGGCCTTTTTTTTTCCCCCTATTTTTTTTTATTGTGAAATAAACTTTTTTTTTAATTAGCTTCAAGTGTACAACACAGTGCAATAGTTATACTTTTTACCCCTCAAAGTGACAACCCCCCTGCCCCCCATATCATATATACGTATTACAATTCCTCTGACTCCCTTCCACCATATAATCCACATCCCCTGACTATCTATATATTCAATTAGAGTTGGCATACAATATTATACAACATCAGTTTCAGGTGTACAGTGCAGTGATCAAGCCTCTACTCCATCTATGAAGTGCTCTCCCTAACAAGACATGTGACCATCTGACACCCCACAAAATATTTACAACATTATTATATTCCCCGAACTGTCTTTCATATCCTGTGGCAATATTGTAGTTCCCTATTTATGCTGTCTAATCCCTTCCCCTTCTCCCTCATCCCAACCCCCTCCCAACTAGCAATCCTGTTTTTCCTCTCTATATCTATGAGACGGTTTCTGTTTACTTTGCTCATTCATTCAGTTTTTCAGATTCCACATATAAATGAGATCATATGGTATTTGTCTTTCTCTGATTGACAGTTATTTCTCCGAATAACTATTATGTTATTTCACTTAACGTAATAGTCTCTAAGTCCATCCATATCATTGCAAATGGTACTATTTCGTTCTTCTTTATAGCGGAGTAACACTCCATTGTATAAATGTACCAGTTTCTTAATCCAGTCATCTACCGATGTGCATTTCAGTTGTTTTCAAGTCTTGGCTATTGTAAATAGCGCTGCAATAAACATAGGGGTGCATATAGTTTTTCTAATTAGCGTCTTGGATTCTTCTGGGTAGATTCCCAAGAGTGGAACTGCTGGGTCATACGGCAGTTCCATTTCCAGTGTTTTGAGATACCTCCATACTGATTTCCATAATGGCTGCACCAATTTGCAGTCCCACCAACAGTGCACCAGGGTTCCCTTTTCTCCACACCCTCGCCCGCACTTGTTATTTGTTGATTTGTTGATGATAGACATTCTGACTGGAGTGAGGTGGTATCTCATTGTGGTTTTTATTTGCATTTCTCTGATGATTAGTGAGGTTCAACATTTTTTCATATGCCTGTTGGCCATCTGTATGTCCTCTTTAGAGAAATGCAGAGGCCTTTTTTTAATAAAAGGGTTTGTTGGAGAATGGGGTAGACTGCCCCCGGCTTTGGGATGGGGTGGCAGACTCTGAAGCCCAGTAGAAGACAGCGTTGGAAGCGGAGCCTGAGCCAGGCCCACGGAAGGCCTCGGGTGTTGTGCTAAGGAACATGGACCTTGGGAGCAGCATGGAACCTCTGCCGATATTAGGGGAAGGGAGCGATAATAGTCAACCCCTGGTTTTAGAAAGATGGTTCGATGCAAAGGATGGATTAGACCAGGAAAAAAACAGAGGAAGGGCCACCAGATGGAAGACTGTTGCAGTGGTCCAGGTAAAAGATGAAATCTGAATCAATAAACAAAAAGCTTGGCAGTTGCTATGTCCATCATCCATTTTACGTCCGTTGGATTTTTTAATTTTTTTTTTGAGGGCAGTGTCACTGGCCCTCATATGTGGGACCCGAACGGGGGCCGCTGGCTTCCCAAGCCAGCTCTTAATCACCGCACCACTCGGCCAGCCCCGTCCGTTGGATTTTAATCCTCACAGTGTATGTATGCTGCAGATACCTCATTTTATAGCAGAGGACACTGAAGCTGAGAAAGGCAAAGAAAGCAGGGAAGCCAGGTTTCCAACGTTAGACTTAGGCTTAGTGATTCCAGCTCGACATTGTCCTGCTTGAGGAGTGCATGGGGAGAGAGGAGCCGGTGAAGCCAAGAGGCCTGAGAGGTAGAGCCTGCAGTGAGCAGGTGAAGGCGGAGCCAGGTGCAGGGCAGGACGGGGCACCGCGTCTGCTCCCGAACAGGCTGCTTTTGCAGTGTCACGTAAGGCCGCCTGGTTGTCCACGGAGCTCATTCAGCACCCACAGGTTCATTCTGGTTCCCTCTCAATGACGGCCTTGTGCAGAAGGGGGACCGATGAGTATCAGTGTCCCCCCGCCAGTCCTTCCCGACTGAGACCAGCTCCTTCTAATGATGAGTCATTGGAGAGTGAGATCCTAGACTTTCCTCCAGGCGGAGAGGCTTGGCCCCTGGAAATGCCTTTCAAGATGTCTAAACACTGGCTCATCTGCTCTCATTCAACGGAAAGTACGGAGTGACTGCACTGGGCCAAGCACTGCTGGACCTTCAGGGAACTCAGAGTCTAGCGGGAAAGATGGTGGACACTGCGCCTCACCGAAGAATCACCTATGCAAACTGAGGGGGCCAGGCAGGGCGTCTTAGGGGTTAGGGGAGGCTGCACAGATGAGGGGACATCTGGAGTCCCTCCCTCCCTTAACCCAAGGCAGTGTTTAATGTAACTATTAAAGAAAATACCTCATTTAAATTCTTTATTATGAAAGTAACATATGCTTTCTTATAAAGGATAATCAAAACAATCAAAAGCTCATAAAACAGAAAGCATCTCTGCCTGGTTAAAGCTTGATATGTGGCATTTTAGATTTATACTACGTATGTGTCCATATATAATTTTATAAAATGATTCATGCTGTACACACTGTTCGTCAGCTTGCGTGTTTCCCCCCATTTGGCAATATTTTGTGGCCATCTTTTCGTGTCCGTTCACAGAGCGCTGCCACGTTCTCTGTGAACTGAAAGGAACTGACAGGATGTGGTATAATTTAACTGGCCCCATGGATAGACACTTGGATGGTCTTTCAAAGGGTGACAAGATGTTCACAAGCAGGACAGGAAAGGACAAGGGACAGCTCCGTCTGAGTCATCGGCATATGTATGGGCTGGGGAGTCACATGTGCTTCTAGGTAGCAATTCAGTATCAGTCAAGTATGACTTCAAGAGGGGCCGAGGGAAACCAGGCCAACTGAGGAGAACCTCACAGCTGCTCTGAGGACGTGGCATGTTTTTCTGAAGGTGCAGGTGGCCAAGGGTGGGGCATTGAAGGGGTTTGAGGGAGGAGGTTGAGATTCGTGTTTTCCTGAGATGATTAACTAGGACAGCTCTGGGTGGATGGCATGGCCGGGAAGCGGAAGGCAGGCAGCCTATCTAGGAAACTGCTCCAGCAGCGTGGACAGAGGATGGATGGCGCTGAGCTGCGCAGGGCCAGGATCATGGGCTCCGAGAGGAGAGCGCATATTTGGGGTGGTGCTAATAAGACGTGGGGGGTGGTGATGGGAAGGGAAGAAGTATGGAACCCAGAATCCGGATCTGGCCTACGCGACCGGCTGATGCTGCAGTAACGGAGACAGGACGGAGAACAGGGAGGCTTGCTTCAGAGCGGAACCGACAAATTCGGTTCTGGACTTGCTTCCCTTTGTTTTCTGTCTGCCTCCTCTGATACCTGATAAAGGAGGAAGCCACCGTCGTCTGCACTGCCGTCACCCCCGGCTTGGGCCTGATGAACCTTGATGTTACTGACCTGACAAGCACCCCCGGGAGCACTCTGGGCAAGTTCAGCTTTAGATGTATGACGGTGGGTTACTTAAGCCTTAGATTTTCTTCCCTCAGTTTTATGTAAAGGACCAAATGTTATCAGCAGTTATTAGATGCGCATATACTTGAAGTTTCAAAGTTTGAAGTGCTGACCAAAGCTTCTCCATGTTACAGGGTGAGGAGAGGTCTTCAGAAACCTTGGCCTCAGTGGCCACAGGTGCCCCGAGAGCCCAGGACCGCTTGGCTGGTTTCAGACCAGCTGGGCGGGCAGGAAGGCACACACTCCTTCCGTTCGGTCACCACCAGTGACCACCTCTTTGTGTAAAATGGTAATGAGGCCATTAGGAGAGGCTCACCTGAAGTGCAGCTTGCAAATCCAAGGTAATTAAACACCTCCCGAATGATTGGGAAAGGCCAGGGAAGGTTAAGTGAGGAATCATCTGCGGCACAGGTGGCTCAAGGCCTTTGAGGAGCCAGGAGTAGTGCGACTGTGGCTTGCACCATTTCAAAGGGCGGAAATGTCACCCTCATCCTCCCCTCGGGAGGGGTCGGATTTTTAGTATTTGGGGAGTGGAGAGTGGGCAGTATTTTCAACATCTTAATAAAGTATGTGTCATATTCATGTTGCTATTTCAAGTGGAAAGCCCGTGGCAAAGCCTGCCTGGGTGCCACGTGGCCTGCTTTGCTCCTCACGGGTGCCCACGTGTGTCTCGCGTGTCTCAGGAACAGGTACGGTCACAACAAACCAAGTGTTTACACCCATCCGAACTGCTCCAGAGGAAAGTTGTTTTCCTTGGCTGGCCTCCAAACAGAGCTGGGGTGGCTGCCCCCTCAATGCACATTCCCATCACTTCTGACTTATCAGTGAAGGTTGTCAGTCCTACCCACACCCAGTTGACCAGCCAAGCATATGATGCACACCCCTTAAAGCAACAGTACAGGATTTTTCCCCTATACACAGTAAACACATATGGATGGCCTACTATGTGCTAAGTACTGTGTTCCATGTGTCCATTAAGCTTATACATGAGTGTTCATAGCAGCGTTATTTATAATAGCCAAAAAGTGGGAACCATCAACTGACAAATAAGTAAAATGTGGCGTGTCCGTACAATGGATAAAGAATGAAGTATTGCTAAGTGCTACAACACGGATGAACCTTGTTCCTTTTTTGTTTTGTTTTGGTTTTTTTGTTTGTTTTTTTGAGGGCAATATCACTGGCCCTCATATGTGGAACCGAACCAGGGCCGCTGGCTTCCCAAGCCAGCGCTTAACCACCAGTGCCACTCGGCCGGCCCCGAACCTTGTTCCTAATAAGCATGATGCTTGGTGAAAGAAACCAGTCACAGAAGACTACATATGGTATGATTGCATTTATATGAACTTTCCAGAATAGGTAAATCCATAGAGACAGAAAGTGGATTAATGGTTGCCTGAGACTGGGCTGAGAGAGGAGGGGACAAGGAGGGTTGGTGGGGAATAAGAAGTGTCTACCAATCAGATGTTTTCTTTTTGGGTGATAAACATGTTCTAGGATTAGATAATAGTGATAGTAAGTTATCTAACCTTGTCACTAAAAAACTGCTGAATTATACACTTTAGATAATGGATTTTATGGTATGTAAAATATATCTTAATAAGCTATTGAAAAATCCCTTATCAGAAACTTAGTGATAAGAAAGAATGTTCATGGGCCATTTCTAAAGTATGTGTAGTCCATCCCAGGTGGGATATTTTTTAGGCCCCCAGGCACCTTTAGGATTCTGAGGAAAGCTATGGATCCTAAAATATGATCACCACTCATTCATATTAAAAATCTGTAGATGATTCACGGACCACCTGAATCTAATTTTCTGTTTTATCCTAAATTTTATCCTTAAGTAATATCAAGCCATTAGATAGTCCCTTATACCCCTTACAGATACCTGAAAGGTGCCTTTGGTATGTCACCTGCTTAAACACAGTCATCAGCTTTCTAGTTCTCTCAAGACGAAGGAAAAATTCCTTCATGTACTCACAAGCTCCTCTGACCCTGCCTTTTCTCTCTCGCCTTGTTTTAAGCCACATTCCCCGCAGTCTCCCTGGAAGCCACAGTCCTTCTGGTCCCCTGAACTCCTCCTCCCCACAGGCCTTGGCAAGTGCTGTTCCCTGTGCTTACACATGGCTCCTCCCCACTTGCTGAGGTGATCCTGTCAGCGCATCCTTCGCATCTCAGTCCAGGCCTGTTTCCCTCCAGGAACCTTCCCTTGACCCTCTGGGCGAGCTTTTCACAGTAGCCAATGTCACAGTATTGGGACTTTCCTCACTGACTGTGAGCTTCGTGAGGGCAGAGCCAGGGTCCGGTTCTGTCCACCTTGCGTGGCCCCGGCACTCAGGAAACCATGAGTATTTGCTGAGTAAGTGAAGGATGCAAGGCCACACATTGCACAACTCCAGGGGCGCCTTTCGCATGGAACACAGTGTGAGTGGTGTGCCTGGAAGTTGTCCGGTGTGGCCTTCTGGGATGACCAAGGGGCAGGTTAGAAACACCCGAAGGTCGATGTGGTCTCTGAGGTTGAGGGCAACAGCCGTCACGCCACTGTCATCCCCACACCGAGGACTCACGGAAAAATCTCATTCCGTTCTCACTTTCAGGAAAATCTGTGTTCAGTTGTGCAACTAACTGGTTTGTTTGTAATGCTTGGACCCAAGGAATCTCACAACTCATGTATCCCCTTTTTGCTTTGACCACTTAAGTTTACAGTTCGTTTCTAGCCACTGTGTAAGACCTTATGGCTTATCTTTATATATTAAACCTATTCCCAGCTACTTCTTTGTCCATTGCCATGGATTTCTTGTCTATTTTCTTTTAACCTGTAAGTGTTTATCTATAAACTAGTATTCCTTTAGAATATGAAGTGTGTGGTATATAATAATGAATATTAATTATATGTAATAATATATATTAAGCATTATAAATGAGTCATTTCTTTCTGATATTTTTAAGTAATTTGAAGAGGAAACAGAAGAATTGGAACTAAAAATCTTTGTGTAGTTTTGGGTCAGATTACAAGACTTTGCTTCACATTCCAACTTGGCCACTTCTTAGGTTTGTTCCTAGGCATGTAATCTAACCTCTGTGAGACGGTGTCACCCTTGCAGGATGGAAACATTAATCTCTCCCTTGCAGGATTGTTGAAAGGATTAAATTAGAAATTTTATGTGAAGCACTTACCTGGCATATTATAATTGCTTAGAAAGTGGCCTTGTTTTTGTTTTTTATTACATATGCTCTAGTAGAAGCAACATTCCTTTAAATTTCAAAAACCTGCCCTAATACTGACTGCATTTTTGCTCTCCCAGCAGCTGAGCTATCAAATCGATCCCCCTGCCAGGGATTTTCTAGAGCTCTTAGGCAGCCCTCCTTGTCTGACCCTGTCCTCAGCCTGTGTCTCCTTTTTTTCGGTCACCAGATCTCTGCACTGAGGAACCGGCTGAAGAAGGTCTCCACCTCGACTGGCGATGGTGTGGCCAGAGCCTTTCTCAAGGCGCAGGCTGCCTTCTTCGGCAGCTACCGTGACGCTCTGAAAATCCAGCCAGTGAGTAGCTTCTTGGGGTGTTACAAACCCATGTTTGGTCATGGCTGAGAAATGTGATTTAGGGACCATGAGAACCCCGCAGCTCGTCAGGTCGTTGAACTCACCTGGATTGCGCGTGGTGTGGCCCAGAGCTGGTGTCCTGCCTGCGGCCTTCCTCTTCCTTAGCGCAGGGAGCCCGTGCTGCCACGTGTGAGGCACTGGCTGCCCCTGTGGGTGTTAGAACCCCCCTCCCTGGACGGCGGCACCGACTGTGTGTCAACACCGTGCTGGCCCCTTACACACAGCAGCCGTCACTGAAGAGTCACAGGAAGACAGAGGTAGTGATCATCGTCTCCACTTTATGGATGCAGAAACGTCTCAGAGGGGGCGTGACTTGCCAAGCTGTGGAGGGGCCCCGAGGGTGGCAAGCCCACCATTTCCCACGGTGCCTCCCTGCCCTTTTCCTGTACAGGGAGCTTTCCCCACACTTGAGAAGATAAATCACCCTGGGGATTCACTTCTTAGAGGCTCCCAAAGTGACCTTGGTATAAATGACTATAAAGTACACTGAGGGCTGGGAAACAGTGTGATGCACCTCCATGGCCCTTCAGTCCTTCTGAACTCCCTTTGCCTCATTCGTGTCCCTTGCCTGTTCTATGAGGTAATTCATTGTTGTTAAGATATGAAGACATCAGGTCAACCCTAAAACCTATGGAAGTACCAACTCTCCGAGCTTCCATAAAAAGCTTGCATCTGATCTCCCTCTACTCAGCCTATTCTTGGCCCCTGGGTCAAGGAGAATGGTGAAATTGGCCTGGGGCCTGCATCACTCTGTGAAGGAGAAAACCCTGGAAAGGAACCTTGCTGTCAGCCCCTCTCTCAGGAGCACAGCGCTGCCTTCCTCCTGAGCGTGTGGGTGAGGGCGGCCACACCCAGGCTAGGTGGGCTGGGCATGAGGGACCGCGTAGGGCGCACTGCCTAGAGGGTAAGGATGGCTTGTTGTTTTTTTTCCTGCTATGACTCCCTCATGTGTCTAAGTGAAACACAGAGTAATAATAGCAAACACCTTGTTTTCCCTTCATCCAGGCCATGCTCTCTTGGAAGTGGCCAGGATGTGGCCTACCATCCAGCCCGTAGGCCTGACATTCTGGGGTGCCTCAGCTTCAGGCAATGGCATGGTCACGTGCAGAAGGTGCACTCTTTTTGCTTCCTAAGAAACATTCCCCTTAGGTCCTCTAAAACCCTTCAGTTTAAAGGAATTTCCTCCTGCGCTGCTTGCCTCTAAGTGAGGTGGCTTGACTTCTTGGTCCTGAGCTAAACCAGCTATGTTTGGTGGTGGTTGAGGCGTATAATTCAAGGAAAATGCAGTGGTCTTCCCATCTCTAAAATAAGAATGGGACAGCTGGCTCAGTGCTGAGAACTGATAGACAGGAAGTATTTCCACTCTTACCATGAGCTCATGGTTGTCCTGTATTTGTCTAGAACCCAGAGGCTGTTGAGTCTTGGTATATGTTGCTGGGCATACAGTTGGGGCACGAGTTGCTCCTTCAGAAAAGTTTGTGGTTGTACTTGCACTTGGCTCTGAAAAGCATTGGACTTAAGGATGGAAGCCCTGCAGTGTAAACCCATCTTTCTACTTCTGAGCTGTATGACCTTGAGCAAGCCACTTAATCTCTCTGTTTTTTTCACCTGTGAAATGAGGATAAGAAGGCCTATCACTCTGCATCTCCAGATGATTATAGGATTAAATGAGCCATAAACCATCTCATAGGAAAAGTAAAACTTTACCTGGGTCTGATGGGTAAAGTTTGGGGAAAGAAGACAGAAGCCCTTCCTGTGGGGGTGTGGAATTACCTGAGTGAGCAGAGGCTTGGAGGCAGGACCCTTCATGGCCACTTGGTCTGGAGTCATGGATGTGGGTGGGAAGATGGGGCTGCAGGGGAGACTGGAGCCAAATTTGACGGCCTTGGATGCTAGGCTAGGGGGTGTGAACTTCACCCTGTAGGGAGTGTGAGTGTTTGAGCAGAGATGTGATGTGACTGAAGTCCTACAGTGATGGATGGGAAGGGAAACTGGAAGCACAGAGACCAGGGAACTGTTAGGGGAGAGCTCAGAGGAGGCCCTCCACAGGTTACACCAGGAAAGGGTGCCGTGAAAAAGAAACAACTAGATGACTATAGTGATAGATGAAATACGAAGATGAGGGGCAAAAAAATGTCAAAGTGTCTTCCAGGCTTTGGACCTGGGGGAGGATGATGATGCCCATAGTAGAAAAAGGGACAGCTTCACACAAAGGTGTTCCCAGGAGCAGTATTTATAATGGTAAAAGCACAGAACAGACCACATGCCCATCATGTGCAACGATAGAATAGTATATGGCCATTAAAAGTAGCATTTTGAGGATAAGATGCTGGGTTTGTTTGTAAACACGGTCCATCTCATTGAGTCTAAGCTGCTATTCTCATAAGATGTACCATTGTTTTATGGACCATTAAGTAAGGGAAAAAAAGACTGCCAATTATAATTGAAGGATGCCATGAACTGTAAGACACATCTCGGTTTCAGAGGTATTACAATGTGAAGAAATTTGCATCTTAGAATCACCAAAATGTGGCAGATTTGTCATGCTTTCAGTCTCATTCATCTGGACCAGAATGGCTTTTTTCTGGAAGGCCAAGAGGGAAGCCAGGGGCCAGAGGTTTTCTCACCAAGCACCATCACCATGTTACCTAGATGGTTTTTAAACTATACCTTTAATTCTAGCCAATACTCTGCGTCCAAAAAATGGGATAACAGCACTTCCCATACAGGATTGGGGGATTCATTAAAATAATGACTGCAAAGCACATGTGAGCCCAAGAAGGGGTGATGGGTTGGGGCACTGGCCACACGGAGGTGGGGTGGGGATGCTGCCTTGGGGGAGCCTTCAGGAGGCAGGCAGTACGGTGCTGAGGGCATAGGGCCGCTCCCTGGGCCGCTTGTCTTTCCGTTGTTTCTCGGGTTGTAAAAGGAGCACCTGCTCTTGGTAAAAAGCATTCACTGTGACAGAGGACTAGAAATGAGAAACACTCACAAGCCTATCAGCTGGAGTCAGGATAACACGTTAGCATGTTTCTACTCAGGTTCTAGGGGTTTAGGGGTTGTTTTTGTTTCCTTTTGGTTTGGTTTTTTGGTTTTTTACTTTTAGACAGTGGAGATATGACTGTCAAAGCAATCCAGTTCCCAGTTACTTGGTTTGTTGTAAGCATTTATTCACATCATATAAAAACTGTCCTTAAACGTCATTTATAATGGCTGCACATATCCCATCAGGCGACCCCAGTGGTTCTCAACCTGGGTCCCACTCGCAGGGATTTTTGTCAAGTTCCCGAAATCTGAGATCAGTGCCGAGGCCCACCACGTGATCCCAACGCTTGCCCTTTGCCATTTTAAACCACGCTGTGGTGAACATCTTTGGATAAATCTTTATGCGTGGTCTGAACCATTTCCTTAGGCAGAATCCCTGACGTGGGTTGACTGGGATCCGAGTACATTGAAGGCCTTTGATATAGAAGGTGAAGGAGAAAGGTGGTGGCCAGAAGTCGGTGGTGGCCTGGAGGGGAGCACCTCTGAGGCAGACTGCCGGGCAGGGTCTGGGCAGCAGCCAGCCGTGGAGGGCGAGGAGAGCCTGCGGGTGAAGGGCCGGGAGCACGGTGTGTGCGGCGAGCGTACGGCTGCACGGTGCGGGAACCCCTCTGCTCACACGCTCCCATGGCTTTGTGGGGTGCCGCACCAGCGTGGCGCAGTGGCTTTTCACCCTGGCCAGTGGGTGCAGTCATGAGACTCAGGTGACCGCAGAGTCACAGAGGTTTGGTTTTCGAAAACATGAAACGCGGCAGACTTGACAGCGCTCCTGGAGCGGGTTGGGGGCTGGCTCCCGCTGAGCACCCTCAGGGCCCGTCTGGCTCGGGGTGGGGTGGGCCGAGCCCCAGCCTGGGAGGTAGAGATGGGCCATGCCTATTCCACAGCCCAGAGCTCACTTGAGATTTTTTTGTTTGTTTTTTGTTTTTTTGAGGGCAGTGTCACTGGCCCTCATGTGGGACCGAACCGGGGCCGCTGGCTTCCCAAGCCAGCGCTTAACCACCACGCCACTCGGCCGGCCCTTCACTTGAGATTTTTAGCTCCTTGGCCTTTTTAATTTCTTTCCTACTGGAAAATAAATTCAGATTGCAGCTGCCTAGGGGGCTCAAGCTTCGTTCTCTTGCCCCTGCCCAGAGGGGAAGAGGGGGGCGGCCCCCTTGCTGAGGCCCAGCCACAGGCCAGGAGCCAGGCTGCTCCCTTCTGTCCACGCCTTCTGCCACGTGCCTGTCCCAGGGCCGGGTGAATGATTTCAAAGGGCTCTCCTGAGGGTCAGAAAGTGAGGGTGTCCAGCCACAGCCACGTCTCCCACCTGCTCAGTGGCCTCAGTTCATCTCTCCATTGCTTCATCTGTGCTCTCAGTAATTCCCCACCGCTGCCCGTGACTATCCATTTGGCCGATGGGAGATGGCGGCTCAGATTGCAGGTGGCTTTCTGGTAAGTAGTAGAGGCGGGAGGCAGACTCAGGTCGGCCTGCCTCCAAAACTCAGGTTCCTCCCACCACACCCTCTTGTCTGTCTTTGTTCTGCTTTCCACGTGGTCCACTTTAATGACTCTTTCTCTCTGCGTTCCCAGCACCAGGCATGGGTCATGGCTTAGTATAGGCCTCCATGAGTGTATTTTGGAACCGTGGATGGAAGGATGGGTGAGAGAAATGAAGGAACAGTGAAGTGTGTGGGGCTGGGGCGGGGGCTGGCCCCGGTCTCTGGCCATGTGTACACGTCGCATCTCGTCCTCTCTAGGCTCTAGAGGCTGCTGTTGCCTGGTAGAGTGGAGAATGTCTGGAAATCACAAGGACATGTGACCCATTTTTCAGTCACCTGGAGAATATCAGGTGCAAAGCCCAAAATATTTAACAATATCAGCCAAGCCAACTTGTTCTCCACTTAAATGACAGAACCACAAGCAGCCAGGCAGCTCCATTCGGAAAAACCCCTTTATCCATGTCAAGCGGCAGCCAGGCTCCAGCTCATTTATTTAGGCCTTTCTTGCTCTCTGACACACCTCCTCCTCGCAGTTGCCAGGCAACTCTGGGAGTAGCAGTGTGTGTTAGGGATTAACCAGTTAGGGCTGGGGTCCTTTTTGGCAGTAGGGGAGAAAAGACAAATGATTTTAATTGCTAGGCCAAGGATCCTTTCTCTGCTTGGTACAAGATTGCAACTTCTGAGGGGGTGTGTATAGCAGCGCGGTTAGTGAATGGTCCCCTTCCTCCCACCTCCGGAGAATGAATGAATTTTTAAGAGTCTTAGTTTTACTTCTTTGTTTAAAATATATCATCCTGAAATCTGAATAAGACTAACCCACCACCCCCTCTTTGAAAGACATTTCTTAGCCCAGTCGCCTCAGTTTTAAAGAACTTTCAAAAATAGACTCATGTCTTCTAATGTCATCGCTTTTTCTGTTCCGAGTTTTGTATTTCATAGTTCCTGCTCCATGGAGTCGTGTTAAGACGGTGCGTGTGTAGGTGCCTGCTCCGCGTGTGTCCGCTGCAGGGCCTTGATTAACGTTAGAGGTGCTGTAAGGTGCATCCTGTCCGGGCCGGCATCTCTGGAAGGACCAGAGCAGACCAAACGGAGCCCTGAGAAATTTGCTTATTCAACGAGCTCGTGTGGCTCTCTCTGGGCAAGCTGCTGGTGGGACTTCCTCAGGAGGAATGGAGCACAGACCCTGCCCGCAGGGAGGGAGGGAGTGCTGGGCTGGGGGCAGCAAGCACAGTTGGGATTTCTCTGCGGGGTGGGGGGCTGTGCAGGCAGCAGCAGGTCCCCCAGGCACGCCGCTCAGCCCATCCCAAGAGGCCCGGCCTCCAGGTCCAGCTGTGGGCACGCCAGCATCCTCCACCCTCCAGCCCTTGATTTTGCACATGATTCTGCTGCGTCATATTCATCCACCTAGAACCCCTTGAAGACGGAGAAGTTAAGATCAAAGCAGGTTGATAGCCTGGCTTTCAAGCATCAGCAGACAAGGCTGTGTTGGAGCAGGTCAGAAAAACGCCATAGATGCCTGTCTCCTGGTTGAGTAACACCACTGATCTCATGGTTTTAAAAACAACAACTGTATTTATGTGGGTTCAGTGTAACAGACAATAGAAAAATATTTAGAAACTAGAAAAATTAAAACATCAGCATAATCCCACCGAACTACCTTTTGTATATTCTCTTTATTTTTCATTATTCAAAGTGTTTATATAGCTGCTAGCAAATCTAAGTTGAAAATGTGTCTCTCCTCCATTTAACATTATATCATTTGCATCTTTGTATAGCTGCAGAATATTCTACCACGTACAGCTACCGTAATTTCTGTAGCCACTTTCTCATGGTGGACATTTAGGTTGTTGTCAATCATGTGGTATTATAGTTAATACTCCACTAAACATCTTTGTGAATAAAGCTTTCAAGTGCTGTATTCCGAAGCCCTCTGAATGTGGAAGTACTGGTCTGTGCAGGAGTCTGACTGTGGGTGCCAACTTGTTACAACGTGGTAAGGAAGCAGATTTCCTTTGACTCAGCCTCAGGGCAGCTCAAATTGCAGAGAATTAAGAACCCTTCGTGGGGTGTGCTCCCTGCACTCCTCACAGGCAAGCAGAGGGTACCCAGAACATGGAAGGGATGTTACTCATTTGTCTGGGCCTCCGTCTGCTGTGAAAGAAAGGTTTGAGGAATCTTAAAACGATAGGTACAGTATAGCAAAAGAGATGAGGAGGCCAGGGGAAAGGGGGCTCCGGCGAAGCCTAGAAGGGGCTGGTGTGTGTTCCCCTGCTGCTCTGACCTTGTGCACACAGCTTGGGAATGGTAGAGCTGGAATCGAACCCATGTCTGTCCTCAGAGCCCGTGTTTTGTTTTGTTTTTTAATTGCGGTAAAATTTTATATATCATTAAATTTGCCATTTTCACTATTGTTAAGTATATAATTCAGTGGCATTAATTACACTCACTATTGTACAACCACCGTCACTCTTTTCAAGAATTTTCATCACGCTAGGCAGAAACTCTATCCATTAAGCTGTAACTCCCCATCCCCCCTTTACGCCAGCCTCTGGTGACCTCTGATCTGCTTTCCACCACTAGGAATTTGCCTATTCTGGATGTTTCAGATACGCACAGTTATATCGCATTTGTCCTTTTGTGTCTGGCATATATCGCTTTGCATGAGATTTCAATGTTCATACACTTTGTAGCATGTCCGAACTTTATTCCTTTTTATGGCTGAATGTATTTTGCTCTGTGCATATACCACGTTTTATCCACTCATCTGTTGATGGACACTTGTGCTTTTCCCACCTTTTGGCTATTGCAAATAATGCTGCTATGAACATTCCCACACAAGTATCTGTGTGAGCGCCTGTTTTCAGTTCTTTGGGGTGTATTCCTGGGAGTGGAATTGCTGGGTCATGTGGTAATTCTGTTGCATTTTTCGAGGAAACACTAAATTGTTTTCCACCTAGAGCCCATGCTGATTTTCAGTGGACAGTAGTGTGTGTGTGAAGCATGGATATGTACCTATAAATATTCTGGAGAGAAAGCTTGTGAAGGTTTTCTTATTTTCCAGCTTATTTTAGATGAGCAGGTAGGGGGCTAAAGCCAACACCTGCAGGCCTGAGCTAAGCAGATGCAGCGACAGCTGGAGTCTACAGTGGGCCAGAGGTCGGGCTGGTAACTAACTTACTGACTACCGTTTTTTCTGGTTTTAGTGTTCACCCCAAGTCAAGATGAAGCAGAAGCAGGAGGGGGCTGAGGGGGGGTGCTCCCGGGGCGGGGGGGCTCCCACCACCGGGAATCCCGGGAATCGTCACTCTGTGGCTCCGTGGCTCCAAATGGCTAAGGAGGCCACCCAGTGTGATGGAAAGAGTGCGGTCTTTGGATTCACCTGGGTTTTAATCATGGCTCTGTCATCTGCCAGAATATGACCTTGGCAGTCACTGACGTAAACCTCTCTGAGCCTCAGTTTTTCTCATTTGTAAAATGGAAATAATGCCTACCTTACAGGACTATTGCAAAAAATAACAATAATGTATGTAGAACTCAGCAATGTTTTTGTTGATCGTTGATATCCAGTAAATGATAGTGACCATTAGATGACAAGAAAGTTAAGGAGGAAGAGGAGAACAGTGAGACTGCCACATTCTAGAACAGTGCTGGCCATACTTGCTCAGCAAGCGTCAGGCTACCTGGAGCCATGGAAAAAAACAATGAGATTCTGACCCGTTTATTCCTATCTTTTGAGGTAACTGCAAAAGTTTGGCTTTTATCTCCGATGATACATAAAGGGTTTGTAAGAAATGATGTATTTAATTATTCTCTTCAATATTTACGTTATATTAATATTTGTTCATTCATGTTGTTGCTCACCAGCACTTATAAGCTGAAGGGGGTGGTAGGTGCCAAAGATTTAAAATGAAGAAATGCACAACTCTATTTTAAAAATGCATAAGAAAACATAATTGAGAATCTTTTTTTCTAATTCATCAAAACACTTTTTGCCTGTTAGGATGAGATGACCTTTGTTTGATATTGGCACCCAGCCTTCACTGTCCACCTCCCGGGAACACTGATGCTCACCAGCAGCCCAGTCTGGGAGTTCGGGCACCTTGTTGCCACACAAAGAACCCTCTCTGAACTGAGAACTATTGTTCTAGAAGTAGACTGTCCACGTAAAATGTGGGCCCTTAAGTGAGAGACGAGAGGCAAGAAATCTGCTTAAACGCAATGATCAAACTTAAGTGAATGATTTCAAAGGCATCGCTGAATATGATCAAAATGAAATCCACATATGTTATAAAATACTTGAAAAAAATAAAACAGTGTATGTATCTTCACCTATCCAGGAGGAACTCTAGGCTTTAAATTCTAGGAATTCTTGATCTCACTTAATAATCTGGCTCCTCTCTTAACTTTGTTCCCATAGGATAGGGCCATGTTTTGTACTCCTTGGTGTTCTTCACACTGATATTTCGTAGGTGCTCATTAAATAAGCGTTGGATGGATGGACAAATGGATGAATGATACCTGTTTTACCATTCTGATGAAAGGTCATGTTTCCGCATTGTACAATATAGATGCTTAGTTTTAAAAAAACCTTCCACAACTTCATCTTAGATCATGAGAAGAATAAATCTGTCACAAACAGCACCCCATGAATATTAAGTATCAAACAAAGGCATAGCCAGCAGCTTCATGGGAGCCAGCATAGGTAGATAGGACCTGGAGAGGATCACCTCTGTGAAATCACCACGGGCAGTAAATACTCAGCTCCAGTGAGAAAAATGCAAGAGCCGAAGAGATTAATGAATTAAGCAGTGGCAGTTGTAAGTATGTAGCTTTGCAGAAGCAGTGGCAAAGAGAAATGGCTGCTGTTGCCAGTGTTTTAAGTCAAATGATCTCACTTTAGGGTCTTTTGCTTTTTCAATGAGAATCTGAGAAGGAAACCTTTCTGGTCCCTTTTCAAGCAGTGAGAACATTTGACAATTTAGAGCCTGAAGCAGTGACATAGGAATTCATGTCCATAGCTAGACTGTGAGCTTCTTAGGAACAGGATTGTGTCTACCCTTTCTTATACCCCAGCAGAGTAGAGGCTCCATAACGTAGGATGGAGGGCATTATGGAATTAATGATGATTAGAGGATAAAATCGTAGACTTCCTACCCCCCGCCCCCCTCCCTTGGACCTGCCTCCACATTGAGTTTCTGTGGGGTGTGGATGCATCCTCAGAAACGCACAGGTCCATCACATTCAGTCCTGTGCCACCCTCTCACAAAGAAATGGAAGCCGGTGCCGGAAGGCAGGGCAGCGCTGTGATTCCTTAGGCATCCCTGGCAGAGAGCCTCATGCCTAGAAGGTGCTCCGTAATGATCTGGGAGTGCACAAAATCATGATCATCCTGAGTTAGAATGTCCTTCATTGTTTGGGAGCTGAAACACAGTTTTGTAAATAAATCATTGACTTGAAGTCGTAAGGAAAAGAAAATAATATGAAGCGTTTATTATATGTTAGACTCTTTACATGTGTTCGCCAATTTGATCTTTATAGTCCCCACGCGGATAGAGTGGTGTAGCCCCATTTTACTGATGAGAAGCCCAGATTAGGAATGGTTATGTCACTTTTTAAGAAGTGGCAGAGCCGTGATTCGAACCCTCCATCTGCCTGACTCTCTCTCCGCTGACCGCTCACCACAGCGGTGATTACCATATGGTCCGTATTACGTACAGTTTGAGGGCATTTCAGAAGAAAACTGAGCTGGTTTCCTCTTAAGAGCCAGTGTGTCCAATCTGTGCAAATGTTTCTCGTCTTGAAAAATACAGGTTAAACTAACACCATTTATAAACTATTTTGCAAAGGGGAAATGTCAACATTTTAGATATCTTTTAAAAAACATTCCTTTAATAGATCATTTTAATTGCTTAATATTTTGTTTAAATTTTTGATATTTGTGGGGATAATTGGATGGAGAAGGAAAACACTAGTCCACCCTTCCTCTTTTCCTGTGCTGACACCTAGTGGCCATCTTCATCATGGCACCGTTTTTCCAGAGGCTGAACTTTCTGGACGGTCGTGTTTTTCAACGGATCTTAGGATTTTAAAAAAATCAATTATTTTCACTGTAATAAAAGTAGCTACATTAACATAAGGTTAGTTTATTAGGGATCATCATAACAATGGAAATTTTATTTGATTTAACGTCAATTTTAAGTCAATTACAATCAAGCTTTGATAGCAGAAAATGACAAATATATATATATTTAAAATCTTGGAGTACGAACCTGACCGGGAGACCACCCCACCATGACTCACACACACAGACAAATAAGAGTCGGTCACTGTTGTTAAGGGCAGTGGGATAAACGGAAAGTGAGCAGAGTGTTGCACAAGGTGTGGTCACTGCTGTGGTAGGGTATCGTGCAGGTGGCAGAGGCCCAGGCATTTGCAGGAGGACTCATTTCCACCCGGGGACTCGAGGAAAGCTTCCCAGGAAAGGACGCACCTGGGGTGGGGTTTTATAGGAGGGCTAGCAGCCCCCAGGAACCAGGGCAGAGAGTTGCTCATGCAGAGACAGGGGCCTTGAAACTCCATGGCAAGGTCAGGTCCTGTGAGTGGCCCTGTGGCCAGGGCAGAGGCAGGAAACAGGGGTATGTCCAAGGACAAAGTGGAGAAGGGGTCAGTTCCAGTCCATCAAAGACCAAAGGCCACAAAAAGGTTTTAGCACTAACACCATAAACCAGCATTTCTAGAACAGTGCTCCTTGAAATATTAGCTCCATGAGTTGCTATGTTTCCTGATCACACAGAATCTGGGATTGTTGGCATATTGCATTCTGTAACTATTGTTTAGATATTTAAATGCACACTACTGAAGCTCTGCTGCAAAGAAACCTGGTTAGCTCTGTTTCACCCAGCATTTTTCCGAAGCCTTTTCCCCAGAAAATACCTGCCAACATCCCATGTCTCTAACGCTGCTCGCCAGTCTGGGAAGCAGGGCTGTAGCTAATGAGTGGTGATGACTGTTTCCTGCTCTCAGGCCATGGAGTTAGGATACCAACTGTGTTCATTTTACCCCAGTCTCATAGCTATGAACCTCGGAAAAAGAAAAGCTTGTACCTTTTCCAAAGCATTGCTTGTCTGGCCAGACAGGCCTGTGACCAACAGGTGGTCTTGAGACAGAACCCAGCCGTCACTGGGCTTTCCCAGCCTCAGGACCACAGGCTGCTTCTCGGTCGCCTTGGTCCCCTTGATCTGTGTATCCATCAGGATCTAACCAGGACAACAGGAACCCCTTCAGGTGTTTGCAAGAGGGACAGTAATTCAAAGAAACGGCTGTTCAACGGACAGAGATGCTGAGGCTCCAAAGAGGGCAGAGAGGTGATCCCAAGATGACCAGCTGCACCTGGGGTGGTGTTCCTAAATCCGGGGCCACCTAACTAAAGCTGGAAGCTGGGGGTCTGCGCAGTGCGCGCTTGAGTCGAAGAGGAGGTGAACCACTGCTGGACAACCCACCAGAGAGAGAGGAGAGACAGCCGGCTTCTCCTTCCCTTTCCTCCCAGTCTCTCACCAGGCCTCACATGTGCCAAGCCAAGCAGAAAGCAGCTGACCCAGGAGCCCACGGCACCCGCTCTCCTGTACAGAATCAAGCAGAAGGTGGAGCGTGGGTCTGAACCGGCGCTACCAGATCCCAGCTATTAAGGCTGTTTAGTGACACCCCCACCCCACCCCAGGTAAATAATAAACAACATGGTGAAGGTAAAAAGCCCCGTAATTTACAGTTAGACCTGGTGCTCCCCTGACTCTGCCTCTTCCCAACTGTGTGACTCTAGGCAAGTTACTGTACCTTTCTGATCTGTAGCTCCCCACCTGTAACCCAGGAAAGGAAATCGCTCCCTAAATGCTACCTTCACAGGACTTCCTTGACATGTGCCTGACTGCTTCCTGTTTTATCATGAAACAAGAGCAAGGTGTTTAAAACTTTGGGGCTTAGCCTGGAGCTACCAGGAGTGTTGGAAATGGCAGCTGCTGATTGACTGCTCCAAACCTCAGTGAACTAGCTGGAGTTTTATTAGCTAGCAGTTATCATCTAGTAGATGTCTAATTTCTCATCTTAATATATTCACTTCCTGGGGGCTTTGAGTCGGAGAAGCTTGTGAAATGTGCGGTGGAATACTTAGGTACCGGAGAGGCGCTCCCCACGTAGATCCATTCAGCACGGGCTCCACACAACTGAGACTGCAGGAGCTCTGCTGCTTACGAGATGCAAAACCTCGGGAATCGCTTCCTCCCCGAGCCACAGGCTTTCCATGTGGTATGTGAGGATAAAAATGCCACCCTCAGCAAATTCTTTTAGAAATTCAGGGAGATGGCCGATGTAAAGCACTTGTTCTCTGGGAGGCAGTGCCCCTCATATCCAGTGAATGCCCAATTCACCAGCAGTCACATTCCATGGAGGTGTGGCAGGATTTCTGGAAAGCCTTTAACCTGAGACTATTTATGTTTGGTTTGCTGGTCCCTGTTAGTGATGTGACCTGGCAGGTCCCCCGTCGCCCTGTTCTCGTAAGTCACAGCTCACTAGCGTTATTCATAAGCCATTTGCTTAGGACTTTATTTGCTCATATTGCTACTGGGACATATTTGTCCTCTCATCCACACATTAAAAGTGGCCCAGAGGCTTTGAGGGTGTCCTGAGCAAGTCACTGGCCAGCTTCGCAGGGCCTTATCTAGCCTTTGAAGGCGAACCTTTGTCCTGAGTTGATGAGTTTTATCCCCAGTTGATGAGTGTTATGCAAAGAAATATGAGAGGGGAAAACCGCAATATCTACCGAACCCTTACTTCTTGCCCTCTGTTTGTATTTTCTTGGTGAAATGTGCATGGTAGTATCCCCCAGTATGATAGATACGGAACTTAAAGCAGAGAGACTTGAACTAATTTAAGTCAACCACTTTGAGCACACCTTCACCATACCCTACTATGCCAGATGGGTCTAGGTCCTCAGAGACGCAGCAAAATCAAATTCAGTTCCAGTCCTCGAATTCCTCACATTGTAGGCAGACACAGATAGGGCAGAGATGAAAGTCAGTGTATAATGTGTCAGGTGATGATAAGTGTTGTGCAGAAAAAGGTAGCAGAGAAGGGGAGAGAGAGCCCCCCAGCTAAGGTAGGTGCTGGTAAGCGATGGGGCCAGGATGGGGCAGGCCTGCCTGCCCTGGACTCGTTTTTCCCCTGGCCCGGTGCTACTTCTCATCCTCTTTGCTGATGGTCTCCAGCATCTCATGAAGAAACATGGACTCTGACATCTCGCCTCTTAGTCTGGAGTTGATAATTCACTGTGTCTTGGTGGTGACTACATTCCTAGGGGACAGAAACCATTTTTGCTGCACTCCCTGCTGTCTGCAGCAGGTAGCTGTTTCTTTCATCTCTCCAGTGTCCCAGACACATTGAATCTTGAGGCAGAAAGCACCTTGCCAGTGTGGACTCCCGCCCTAGTGCCAGGGAGACCATTCTGTCCCGGGGAAGGGTCTCTGTGACTGCGGGGCTTAAAGGAACTCCTTGCCTCTTTTCTCTCTACTGCCAAGAAGTGGTGTTAGAGGTCATACCTTAGGTAATCTTAATATCAGTTTCCTGATCTTTAGTATTCGGCACATCAATTTAATTCCATAAATCGATACTGGGCACCACGAGATGGATCAACTATGGAGCCTGCCCACAGGAGTCAGATAGACTTTCTAGTTATGTAATTTCAAGCAAGTTAACTAACCCCTCTGTGCTTCAGTTTCCTCATCCGTAAAAGGGAAGAACAAATGTAATCCGCCTCATAGGATTTTTGTGAAGTTTAAACGGGATAACACAGCATGGTGCCTGGCACATGGACAGAACTTAGTATTAGGTGGGTTCTTTCTAAAGTAAACCTCATATTTTAGAGCCATTTCAGGTTCGCAGCAAAATTAAGTGGAAAGCACAGAGGTTTCCTATGTCTTGTCCCCGCTCATGCATAGCCTTTGCCATTATAACAATATTAGTTTTTAAATATAAGAATAACTCTCTAAAGCTGAGATTTTTCTACATTTTCTTCTATGTGAAAAGAGTAGAGTAGACACAAAGTTTTCTTTTTCAAAGTAAAGGCAGTATGTATATTTTAATGAAAAAGATAGTAGGACTTCTCATCATGATGACCCTGTTTACAAAGAAAAGTTGACATTCAATCTTTACAATATTTCCCACGATATAGGTATCTATGCATTTTTTAAAAAATCTTTTTGTCGTAAAATAAATTGTAAAACAGATAAAACTGCCTTAATCAAATGAACAGTTTAATGAATTGTTATAAGACCAACGCTGCTCAGGACAAGAAATACACCCACCCCAGAAAAACCCCTTCCATGAAAACCCTTTTTTTCCCACCAAAAGTAACCACCATCCTGGCTTTCATATTAAAAAAAAAAAATAGTGTTTATTACCCAGATGTTTATCCCTAGATGCTGTAAATATAGTGTTGGCCATTTAAAAAGTAATACAGCTTTTAATTTGCTTTTAACTCACATGTTCCTCCTCCATCCCTGTCATGTGATTACAGTTGACTTGTTGAAGAAACCAGGCCTGTCGGGTGTTGGCGGTGCGAGCTTTGCTCATTGCATAATCACGCGTTCTCCACCCTGTTCCTCTGTCCTTGGGTTTCCCGCTGATTGACAGCTGGATCCTGATGTCAGGTAGAGTCAGGTTCAATCCCATTGGCAAGACTACAGGAGGCACCGCAAGTCTGGTTGTGTCTCTGTTAGTGATTTTCAGTAGCTAGTGGTTCTTAATGCCTGTGTCTGCTTATTCACTGGGAATCACAAATGGTGATGGTCTAAGTTTATCATTTATTTTTCCTTTATTGATTGGAATATTTTTATAAAGAGGCACTTTTCCCCATTTACCTGTTTGTTATCCACTGTTAGAGTTCACATAGCAAAGGCACAATAAATGCTTCATTCTTTCCCGTTACTTACCAATTTTTAATATAATGAGTTAATTGCCTGTCACCCTCCCGATGTGACAGTTCTTTTATATATGTATTATTGACACTCAAACTGCCCCATCTTCGGCCAGTGAGAACCTCAGGGTGGCACCTGAGTGCTTTTGTTTTATACGACCCTAGTCGACTTTAATAGCTCTCTTGCTATTTGGTACTGCAACATACCTAGCTCATCTTATATGTTTCTTGTCCCCAAACCTGGAATCAGACATTTCTTTGGAAGCACTGCTTCCTTTTAGTGAGAAATAATGTCTCAAGACCCAAACCTGGGCGCTGAGGATAGTCACTGCGTCTGGGTTAGTCATTGTTTCTAGGCTTTTGCCTTTGCACTGGGTAGAGCTAGGAGGTACATACACACGTGTATACACATACAGGCATGTACCCGTGTCTATAGAGCGAGTGATACAGGAAACTCAAGACCACAGAGCTTTTACATAACCCCTTCTCTGTTACATTTGTCTTCCCTTTCTTCCATCCTCAGAACCTGCTTCTCAAAGGCACAGAGGAAAATAGAATTGAAATATCCCATAATTATTCATGTATTGGGGTGTCAGAAAAGTCATGACATATTCTTTTCCTATGTTTTTCATTGCACAGCAGCCCAAGTAAACATTACAAATACTACTATCAGCATGACTACAGAAAATTAACTTTTTTTGCATGTTCTCTCCCTACTTTCCCCCCAAATTTCGGCTAGTTGAACCACAATGATTACATTGCTAGAACATACTTAGCCATTACCCTCAGACTGTCCCTCTCAGCCCGCCTTTAGTCCTACTCCTCAGGTAACTCTGTAACCAGCTCTAAGATGACATCTCTTCCGTCGTTTTTGGTTATCTGAAGCTTGCTCTCTCATAAATTCCTCAGAAAGACTTATGGGAAGAATTTTCACTCCATTGTTAAGTGTTGATGATAGTTTTCTGTGCCCTTTCGACCTGGAAGTCAGTTTGCTAGATATAAAATATTTGGCTCATACTTTCTTTCTTTGAGTATCTTAAATGTGTTACTCTATTTTCTTTTGCCAAAAAGTATTGCTGTCAGAGTCTGATGGTAATCTTAATTTTCTTAATAAGCCACTTTTTAAATAATAGATGCCCAAGATTTTTTGGTTTGTTTTTTGTTTTTGTTTTTTCTCTTTCTTTAAAATCTAGTAACTACTAGACTGTCTTAGGTGGTCATTCTGGGTCTGTGGGCTCAGGTATATAATGTGGTCTTTTAACATTTTTGAAACGTTTCAGGTCTTTTTTTCTTTGAATGTAGATTTAATATCAGTTATTTTGCTTTATGTTTCCTCTTTGGGACTCTTAATTATGTGTATATTCAATCTTCTTTGCCTCTCTTCAATATTTTTTATTTTCTTTAAAATCTCTATTTTTTTTCTTCAACTTTGTATATTATTATTGAGATAGGATTCCTCTTTAGTTTTAATTTTTGAATTTTTTCTTTTTCTTTAGTTTTGCTTAAATTATCATCTGTTGAATTGATTTGCTCTTATATCCCTTCTAGTTTAGTCTTCAGTTCTGAAAAGAGTCTCTTCTGTTTCTAATTCTTTCCTGAACTCTATTCTATCACGTGTCAGTTTTTATCATTTAGATATACGTTGTTTTTCCATGCCTTCTATAATTTTCTTAATGTCTTTAACACATTTCGGCATAGTAGATTGCAGTTTTAATCTATTTTCTGGACGTATCTTTCAGGCATGCTTCCATTGTTTTTAGGGATGTTATTCTGTTCCTCTTTTTTCTTATAGTAACTTTTCATAGGATTTGCCCTCAATGCTTTTATGTTACTTATTTGCATGTGAAATGAGTTCTGCTGACTTTCGAATGAGATGGGGTTCACGACAGCTTTTCCAGCTTCACAGAGCTCCCTCTTCTGTCTTTTTTGGTAGTGTTCAAACATTTGCTTTCTGCACGTATCGGTGCTTCCTTCTCTCACTTTGATCTAGGCCTTTTCCCCCTTTCTCTGTCATCTCTGTCTTGCTCAATCTCAATTCCACTCCCAGCAGCTTCTCTCCAGTGCAGATCCCTGTCCTGAAAGGGAGTCTTGACACATTTCACAAGAGTTCACAGGGGCTCCTAACTCCCATAGGCGTTAAATCACTCCAGGCCCTCAGCCCTCTCCGCAGGCCCTTTGCACTCACTGCTATTGCAGAGGTCAAAACCCTTCAGCTTCACCTACTGCTCTTAAATTGGCCCGCTGAGCTTTCTGCGAGGCCCTGCTGGCTGTTTTGAAGTTCACTTGTTCTCAGGTCTGTCAGCATGCAGATGCCGACACCACGCAGGTCTGTGGGTGGCTCACAGGGTTGATGGTTTGTACTCACTTGCTGGCTTTTGGGGGCCCGTCGTTCACCTAGTTTTGCTGTAAATGCTGCACATGAGTTGGAGAGTTTGCCACCTAGTTGTTCTGCCTTTTTATGTGGGCATTTAAAGATATTGGAAAAAAAAAAAAAAGCGATACTACTGCTACTACCACCCCCAGATTCTCAGGACCTCCCTTTGTTTGTGTTTCCATTTCTTCCTGAGAAATCCAGGAAGAGGTGAAATACCTCCCATGAGTGTAGTAAGTGCCCTCATGGAACTTTTATATTCCCCCAGAGAAAGACAGGTAGTAAACATGAACAAAAAATAGAAGAAGATGATTTCAGATAGTGACGAGTGCTAAGAAGAAACGAAGGCACTGGAAGGGGTAACAAGTAATAGGTTTGAGGGGAGTAGAAAAGCGCCGTTTGCTTTTTTGGTACTCCTCTCCAGAGAGGTGGCATCTGAGCTGAAACCTGAATGGTGGGAAGTGACAGGTATACAGATACCTGAGGTGAGAACATTCCAGGCAGAACAGACAGCAGGTACAGAGTCCCAGGTAGGAGTGTGTGTGGCCTGTTTGAGGGACAGAAAGCTAGGCAGCATGGCCCAAGCAGAGTGAAGCCAGGGGAGAGCCGCAAGAGAGAGAGGCAGGGGCCTGGCCATGGAGGACCTTGTGGGCTTGAAAAAGAGGTTGGATTTTAATCTGGGCGCCGCCGAAACCATTGGAGGGACTTTAACTAGAAGACTTGAAGCATGAGCCAGTTAAGGTTTTAAGAAGCTTGTTTTGGCTGCTGTGGGGACAGTGCTATGGGAACTCCTGAGTACAGGTCAGAACAGCCGTGGGGGCTGGGGACAAATGATTGTGGCCAAGTGAAGATGGAGGGAAGTGGTCCAATTTGGGTATAATCTGGTGTCAGGACTTGCTAATGTGTGGATGAGGGAAAGAGAAGAATCAAGGACATCTTCTAGGTTCTGGTCTACCTCCAGTGTTTTTTGTCCTTTTGAATCTTATTTCTCAGAGGAAGTCAGATAGATCTTTGCTCCTGAACAAATAAATAGATACTATAAAGCAAATGGGCGGGCAAAGCCACAGACTGAAGGATATTTGCGACTGGACAGAGGCCTGGTTTCTAGATTATGTAAAGAATTTCTAGGAATCAGTAAAAATTAAAACAGGGAAAAGAATGAACAGAAATATTATAGGAAAGTTAACATGAATGGTTCATAAACTTACTGAAAATATCCTTAACTTCACTAATCAAGGAAACTGAAATTAAAATCAAGGCATCTGTGCATCTTGCTCCTATTAAATTGGCAAAATCTACGAGTGGCGCGGTGGTTAAGCGCTGGCTTGGGAAGCCAGCGGCCCCGGTTCGGTCCCACATATGAGGGCCAGTGACACTGCCCTCAAAAAAAAAAAAAAAAATTGGCAAAATCAGGAAGTCGGTTACACTGGTGGCAATGTGGAGAAATGAGAGTTCTAACTTTGCTGGTTAACATATAAATTGGAACCTTGATTTTAGAAAACAGTATGGCATTAATTTATAAAGTTGAAACTCTTGCCGATTTTGGCTAGGAGATGTGTACAAAAATTGTCATAGCAAAAAAATAGAAACAATTCAAATATACATTGAAGGATAATAGATAAATTGTAGCATATTTATGTGATGAAAATGTATATAGCCATGAAAATTAATGAATTCATGAAACCACGGTGTGGATGAATCTTAGCAATATACAGCATGATACCAAGTTTTACGGCTCAATAGAAAGCAAAACTAAATATTTAGGCCACGTACAGGTGTGATATAACTATTTTTTAAAAAAACACAACCTTATATAATGAGAAACATAGAATTGATGGGAATTAGTGGGACGCCAAAACAGTGCAATAGTAATGCCTGTTTTTGAAGTCAGGAGGTAGGTCCACAGATGTTCATTTTATTATTATACTACATAATTTAATATAGGTTACATTTAGTCTTTCATGTATAAATATAAATTACATGAAAAATTAAATGAAACTCAGTGGAATTACAAAATAGTATTAATTATTTTCCAAATTGTAATTTCAAAATATTATGTTTAAAATCTAGCTCAGCGATTGCAAAGTCTGGACCACCTTGTGTAACACAATTTCAGACTTCCCAGGGGTCTCGAAACGTGGCTTGACCCAGAATGTTGAGGTCTGGATTTCTTCAGTGGCCATGGGAGGGGGCGGTGGCTCAGCATAAATATAAGTAAACATTCTTCCCCAGGTTTTTGATAACTAAACAGAAAATCCAATTCACGGCCTTTATTGGCCTTTCTCAGAACAAAGAATTCAGAAACTCCGTTGGACAAGTAAATTGCTCCCTGCAGCTTTGAATGTAGAAGCTCAGACCAATCTGATGGGTCCCCCTGAACAATGGCAGCATCATACACCCTATTCTACAACATAACCTGCCTGGTTGGAAGACAGTCGCCAGCACTTCAGACACTCCACACAAAGAAATCACATAACCAACCCCTAACTCCAAGAGGTTTGTCTTTCTGAACTCCATTTGTCAGCTCCAGGGTCTGAGAAAGCCAGGCTCCCATGTGGTGCCGTTTCTTTCTCTATCATTTAGAGGAATCATAAAGAATGCTAATAGATTGTTTAGAAAAATAATGGTCTCATTATACCATTTCTTGTTGTCTGTTATTTAGATCCTTCCTGTTCTAAACCTCAGAATGCTAACGGATAGTAGAATGGTCCATGTTTTTGTTGCGCTAGGGAGAGTGAAGGAGTGAGCAACTAGATGAATGGATTTGTGCTATTTTCTTTTTAGTCAGGATAAGAATCCAATTGAGAAAAAGTGGCCCACCACTACAATGAGTGAAAGCGGTTTCAAATTGTTTTTCAAAACGTGGGGAGCCCCTGCACAGAGCTCAGTACTCCCCAGCCGCACGTCACGTAAGTGACAGAGCTGTGACTTGGATACAGGATTTGGCACTATAGGAAACATGGTGAGGTGGTTTTTCCAGGAGAAACATATCAATTCCAGAAACCCAGGAAGCCAAAATGAGGTAATTCATCCAAACGCTAACTTGTAACCTGCAGTCTCTACGTAAAATGCGCTAGATGGACCTGTGCATGGGAATGTTGTGGGTGAGTGCCAGCTCTGGGTAAAGCAGTGACAGTCACCATCTGCATTACTTATCTATGTGTGACATGTGAGTCTTTGATTCATGCCCTGCCCTGGACTGCAACCATCCTGGTGCCTTTTTTGTTGATTAATACACATGAGAACTCGCGCGATTCTTAGAAGATACAGTAAAATATGAGAGACAGTAAGATTTAGAACAAGACAGGCAGGAGGTCATATCCTAGCTTGGTTTCCTTATCTATAAAATCGGAACATTAACACCAAACTCAAGGAGCTGTTATGAGGACTAAATGCATATTACCATAATGTGTATAATTACCACATTGTAGATGCCAAAAAAAATGTTAGCTCCCAATTTCCCTCCTCCCGTCACAATAGCCTTCCTAAAATATTAATCTGAATGTCAGACTTCTAAAAATTACTGTGCAGTGAGCGACATATACTTCCTATATTTTGTGGTATGGTAATCCAATTACTTTCTGTGGTGGACGGGTTTTCAGTGTGTCTTTTAGTTTTTAATTCTCTTAAAAGACAGGACTTTTATTTTAAGAGCAGTTAGTGACTGCCATTTTCTAGGTTTCCCAATGCAGATTTCACTTGATTTTTCAAAGGAAGCTGTGGTGAAAGACACAAGACACCACCTCCACACTTGAGTCACATTCAGGAAGATTTCAGGCATTAATGGTGCTTTAGCCAAGAGTGATAGATTGAGGTAAGTAAGAGGAGAGGGTTGGACCTGAATTGAGGAACATTCTACAACATAGCTGGCTTGTACTCTTCTAAAATGTTAATGTCTTACAACAAAGAGAGACCCAAGAACTATTCCAGATTAAAGGAAACTTAGAGATAGGACAACTGCATGCGATGTATGGTCCACGATTTTCTTTTGCTATAAAAAGACATTGTTGGGACAGTTGGTGAATTTTGAATAAAGTCTGTAGATTAGATTTTTATTGTATCATGTTAATTTCCTGATTTTGATCGTTATACTGTAGTTGCGTAAGAGAATATTCTTGATTCTAGGAGATACAGTCAATTTGCTGTAACGCCTGTTTTAACACCACAAGATACCTCTAATGCAATTGATATATTAGGGAACACTTTGAGCGTAATGTAAATTTCATGTTGGATTATGCATGATATCATCTATAAGAAATTCCAGGTGAAGGCAGAAAACTGAACCAGGATATGTAGGAATACAGAGCACGCACACAGGCACACACCTCTGACACCTGCCAGTTCCCGCGGTTCATCCTATCACAGACATCCTGTCCACAACAGTGATACACTCTCCCATCCTTCTTCCCCTGCTTCACAATCCACCCTTGGACTGCAGTCCTTCTGATGCCCACTTCCAGAGCAGGCTTCAGAGCTTTTTCGAGGTAAAATGACATACTCATTATAGTATTCATATATTTCTTAATCCACTAAACATGTATAAAATGGTGCTATTGTTTTTATTAGGTTTCTATCTGATTTCAGACATGTCACTGATGAAGCTTTTGAGTTTTGAGCCCCTAAGCATGATGATATTTAGGAACAAATTTGTCAAATTATAGCAGAACCTGACTATAAGTATGCAGCAGTGAAGGGACATCATGTCTTAAATTTAGTCTCAAATGGTTCATCAAAGCATTTTATACAGATAAAACTTATATAATGAAAATATAATGTGAATGTGTGTGCGTGCGTGCATGCTTGCATGGTGAACATGTGTACATACAAGGGGAAACAGAAAAGGACAAAACCATTGTGGTAAAATGTTAACATCTGTAGAATCTAGGTAAACAGTAAGTGGGAATTCTTTGCACTGTTCTTGCAACTTTTTTGTAAATCTGAAATTATGTCGAAATAAAAAGTTAAAGGGGAAAAAAAACAGTATACGGATGGGGAAAATTTTTTAAAAATTAAACTTCAGATGTGAAAAAAAGAAGGAAGTTAAAAGGGAAGGAAAAGGGACTGAGCTGGGAAAAGGACCACAGCGGAGGTGGAGAGAGGATCCTAAATAAACCTTCTAAAGAGTAGATTAAAACATGAGTTAGTTTCAGGCAAGCTTTTTGTAAACTATTATAGGAAGATTGCATCTACAAAAGGAAAAGAGAGACATTTTGGTTTTCCAGAAAGAATTTTTTGTAAGTCTAGACCAAAATATTGAAAAACAGAATAAACTTACATATATGGAAATCATATAAATTAACAGTTCTAAATTATTTAGTATCTTTATTCTCTTCCTAAACAATGCAAGGATTTTAATATACTGTATTCATTGGACAACCCCATGTACAAATAATCTTATTGTTATTAGAATATTAGCTTCACTTTTTAAAAAAACACAAGAAAATATACACTAGTTAGTTTTATACAGTTTGTCAACATCTGTATTCACCATCATTTCCCTGTGGGTTCACTTTTCTTCTTGTTGAATTATCTGTAGTATTTCTTTCAGTAAGGACCTGCAAACCCCTCTTGTCTTTGTATATCTGAAACTGTATTTATTTTGCTATGACTTTTGAAAGACAGTTTATCTGGGTATGAAACTGCATTGACAGTTTTCCTTCTGTCCTTTGAAGATTTGTCTTTTTCATCTGCTTTTGTTGGTGAAGTGTGTAATCCAATGGTTATTCTTTTGTAAAAATCCATCTTTTTGCTCCAGGAAATTCTTTCACCTTATATTCTTCCATTTTACTATAATGTATCGAGGAATGGGTTTATTTTTCTTTATCCTGCTTGTACTCATAGTGTCTTTTCAATATGAAGGTTCATGCCTTTCTTCAAGTCTAAAATATCCTCAGCCGTTATCTCTTCAAATATTACTTCTTTGCCAAGCCTAGGGTTTGTTTGTTCAATTTTGTTTTTGTTTTTTATTCTATAAACTACTATGTAAATATGTTAGAACTTCTCAATCTATTATCCATGCTCTCATTGCTCTTTCATCTTTTTTTGTTTTTGATCTCTCTCTGCTTTGTTCTGCTGAACTCTTCAGTATTATCTTCCAGAAGAGGTGATATTCTCCTAATCTTATGGGTTAAAAAAGAAAACCAAGATTGGATTTTGCTCTAGGTAAAATAGCTAGTTAAGAACTAGAGTCTGCATTTGAACCCAGATCTACCTGGATTCTATTGTTTTTGAATTAATGAGTTTTCCCCAAAGTTAAAACCCCAGAACATTGAAATAGCTTCACACCTGCATTATCCTGTCATGTGGGTGGATGTAACTGAGAGGATGAATGTGACTTCAGCCCAAGACTGTGCAGGAGGCCACGTACTAGAAAACCTGAGAAGTTTCAAGCGTTATATTTGACCTCTTTTCGATTTTCATCCTAAGTTGTTTCTAAGAAAGAGAACTTTTCTTCCTTTTTGTCATTTGTGGTGCACAAGGTTTCCATCTTTACCATTCTTTTGGCTGTCTAAATAGACTGTTTACCAAGGTTTGTTTACATATCAATTGTCTCTTCTCAGTAGCAGAATTTTGGTTTTGTTTTATTGGGCAGATGTTGTTAAACTTGGAATTTTTCAGCTACAGGGAAGTGATGTAATATTTAGCGTTATTCTATAAATGTAAAAAAAGTCTATTTTATTATTTAGCATTTGTTTAGTGTCTACAGAGTGCTGGGCTTTGAGTATCACTATGTGAGGGGAAGAGGGCTCAAGCTCACACAGATTGTTTCTGTGCATATCAGAGCCCTTATAATGTCTTTGTAATGTTATATCTGTCGTTTATTTCAAGTAATACAGTAACATTTTGTAGGAGTTCACGCTACTCTGCTTGGGTGTCACAGCCAAAGGTGAGGGTGACACATAAGTTATTTTGTCATTCATTCATTCATTCAAAACCTTTTACATTGATCATCTGTTATTTGACAGGGGAGTTCACAGGCCCATAAGAAAAGCAACCATGAAAAACAGTTTCGGGCCCCCCAAGTGGCGTGGTGGTTAAGCGCTCGTGTGGGACACCAGCGGCCCCAGTTCGGGTCCCACATATGAGGGCCAGTGACACTGCCCTCAAAAACAAAACAAACAAAAAAAAAACAACAGTTGCAATGCAGTATAATGAAGGAGGGTGCTCAGTAAGAGTGTGGCACAAAAGATGTGATTAACACTGCCAGCAGAGGTTAAGGGTGGCTTCCCAGGGGAGGAGCTACTCACTTGAAGGGGGTCTTGAAGGAGTTTTCCAGAAAGCAGAAGG
The DNA here is from genome assembly GCA_033961575.1 of Aselliscus stoliczkanus. NCBI lineage: Eukaryota > Metazoa > Chordata > Mammalia > Chiroptera > Hipposideridae > Aselliscus > Aselliscus stoliczkanus. The sequence continues at coordinate 124,192,732 of CM066728.1, forward strand.
CTACTTTAAACAGAGGGAACTGCAAGAGCACCCCTTTATGAAAAGCCTCAAGTTGTCCTGCCTTGCCGGAATATAGGGTGTGTCTGTGAAAGATGACACTGAGAAGCAGGGGCCCGATTGTGGAATTCTTTGAATGCTTCCCAGGAAGTTTGGATGTCCGTCTGCAGGCAGTGGAGCCGCTGTAGGATTTTTAAGCAGGGAAGGCACATTTGCATGACTGGAGGCTTCAAGGACGTTGGTTGGAAGGAGATGAGACCAAGGCAGAGACCAGGGAGAAGACTGTTGTACTAATTCTGGCAAGAAAAACTGAGCTCGGAACTCGAAAGCAGTTGAAATAGAGCGAAGAGAACAAATCTGAGAGAGATTTGAGATGAAATCAATCAGGCAGAAATGTGGGGCTGGAGAGAAAGGTCTCTAGTGACTGCTAGGATCCTGGCTCGGGGCCTGTGTGGAGATTTTTTTCACACCATCAGGCTCCAGCAATAAATATGGCAAATATTTCTCTTCATCTCAGCTTCTGTCAAGCAACCTCCAGTCCTGGAGGAAATCAACAATATTGTTTCCTGCAAGAACAGTGTCCTAGAGAAGCTGCCCAAGAAAAAAATGGCTTCACTTTCTCGGCAGCTTGCTAGGCAAGTGATGAGCATAACCCGTGGACGCTTAGTTCTTCTAATTTAACGTCCTTGGAGGAATCCTCTCCTTTACACAGAATGGCTTTGATATGGAGTTCATGACTCCTGCCTTTAGCTTTCTTTCATCATTGCAGATGGAGTGCTGGTCATGTGTCTTACCAGCCAGCTCTATTCTCATGCACCTCAAAATGTTCTTTTTGAATAATTAGACTTTTTCACTTAATTTTAGAAAACATTTCTGATGCCTATTATGCACCCTGTACGGTGGCAGGTGCTTTCACATGTCATCTCATTTAATACTCCCAGCAACCTGAAAGATAGGCGGTCACATCAGCTTCACGGATGGTGAGCTGAGATTCCGAGGCATTCCACAATCAATCTGAAGTCACAAAGCAAGTCAGCTTCAGAATCAAGGTCAGAAGGTGATTCATACCACAAATCTACTGTTTTTTTCTTGTGGTTGACCACTCTTATAGCATACTTTTTTTTTTTTTAATGCATCTTTCTTTGAGGTTTCTGTTCACCCATTCATTGTTTTTACCACAAATAGCCCCTCTTATGTGTCAGTAATCAGATTGGGCACTGGCTTGGCAACAGGGAATGAGATAGACCAGTGGAGAGAGTGACAAGCAAATAGGCAATTATAATACAGTTTAATGAGTGCCCCAGAGGGGAAGTAGAGGATGATGTGGGAGACCCTGGGGGGGCACCCAACCAGGAGTGGGGGCCCAGTGAAGGTTGCCCCAGAGGAAGTGACATCTAAGCTGAGATTTGAGGAGTAACTGAGAGTTAGCCAGGGAAAGAGGGAGGGAGGGCAGCATCCTCCAGGCAGAGCGAGTGACAGACACTGGCAGAAGGGGGAGCGTGGCAGGAAATGAAACTCAAAGGGAGGTTTAGGCCAGAGCAGAGAGGCCCTTCTAAGCCATGTCTGAAAGTTTAAAATGAATCCTGATGTCAGTGGGGCAGCTATGGAAGAGTTTGTAAAGCAGGGACGTTACATGAATATGCAGGCATTTCTAAAAGGTGGCTACAGTAGTAGTGAGGGAAGAGAAATGATTCATAGGAAGGCAAGCTCGGAGGCAGAGACCACCCAGGAGGCTGTTCCCAGAAGAGAGATGATGGTGAAGGGATGGGGAGAAGTGGATGGGCTAGAGCAAAGGGAGGGGCTAGAATCCGCAGGCCTCGGTAATCAGGAGCAAAGCAGGACTGACCCAGGTGACTGGGTGAGGCTGTTCTCATTCACTGGGATGAAGAAAGAAGAACCTGTTTGGGAAGGAACTTGACCTTCGTTTTATTCATATTGAGTTTGACATGTCAGTGGACATCCATCCAGAAAGGTCTAGTTGGGCAGCTTTGAATATGAATCCATGAGATCAAGTGAGACAAGTGGGATGGAAAGAGATGTGAGAGACGTCAACATTTGGGTGGTCCATAATTAACCAGGGAAAGTGTACAAAGTCAGAGGTAAAGAGAGCATAAGACAGAGAACATCTTTATTTCAGAGACTGCCGAAGAAAGGGGAGCTGGTAAAGGAGCCATCCAGAGATATGGGAGCGAAACCAGAACACACCACAGCCAGGGATGTGTCCATCAGCAGCACCCAGCCACTGACGCAAGGTCACCTGGGTAAAGACAGACAACCCCTTGTGGGTTTTAGCCCCGAGGGGGTCTTGGGAATCTTGGCTGAGATCTGGGCAATTTGGCAGGTAGAGGGTAGACAGAGAGAATGATAATTGCCAGATGCTTGTATAGGGATGAAGGAAAATTGGGGGGTTTTAGTGTTTGGTGTTTTAACAGTGCAAGAAACTTGAACCTGTACGTTGAAATGCTGATGAGAAAGAACCTGGGGAGATAAGAGTGTTTGACAGAACCAGGGCCCTGAGAAGGGAAGGAAGGGGTTTGGCAAAGCAGGGTGGGTGGACTGGCCTTGAGCAGAGAACAAGCCCTCGGCGGTCTGCCTGAGTGTCACTGGGGGAGGAGGCCTTCAGGGGTAGGGGTCCAGGTAAAGGAAGAGGGTGTGTGGCGTCCATCTGCTGCTTTATTTTTGCTCTGTGACATCCAGGCAGGGGTGTGTATGTTGGGCAGCTGTTAGGGACGAAGAAAGGGGTCAGTAGTTGGGGAGAGGGGAGGAGGTTTGAGTAGAGAATGGTCAGGAGCACCCGAGACATGAACCTGGGAGGTTTATGGTTTTCTTTGACCTAATGCTGGGGGATTTACCCATTTGTCAGAAGGAGTGGACCTTCCACGGTCTGCCTTATTTTGTCCTGTGTTTGGCGCATGTTCTTAAATTATTTTCCCCTGTGATTCCTGTAGAGAAGGGTCATAGTGCCAGCGGATTATTGCTCGGTGAGTTATCGATCAGAGAGAGAAGGATCCGGTTAAAGCAGCCTTCTCTCTGCCCTCGAGCTTGTGGCATTTGTCTGCCACCTGCGTTAGTGTACAGGTGACTGAGGTGAACTCTCAGAAAGCGTCTTTTCCTTGGAGTTGAGGTGGATGGCACCTAGAAAAGGAGGCTGAGTTGCTTGCTCTGCACCTTCCCACTCCCCCAACCAGCAGGCCAGGATGGATCTACCAGCAGGCCGAGAGCAGGGGAGAGATCCCCTTTCCACACAGGGCTTTCTGGTCTGGGTCCCCGCACCAACCTCTACAGCCTCTCCATAGCAGTAGAAATAGACGCTGTGCTGACAAGGAAGGCCTGCCCAGCTTCAGATCCTGGCTCTGCTGCTCGCAGTGTGACTTTGAACACGTCTGCCCCTCTCCCGAGCCTCCGCATTAGTATCTGTAACACGGAGGGGTTATACCGATTTCCGAGAGTGGTTCAGAGAAACTCGTGAACCAGTGGATGTCAAGTGCCTAGCAAGGGAGGCAGTGCCTGTCTGCCTTCGCTCTCCCACTTCCAGTTGTTAGAGCACAGACTCGTTCTCTGCTTTCCAGCTGTGGAACAGATTGGGTCGAAGTCCATCTGTCTTCCACAAGTAGCAAGTTGGAGATAAGCATTTGGTTGTTCTCAGTATCCATTAGAGCGCACACCACCATCTGCTTATCTGAGCACTAAGAACGCAAAGGGACAAATGTTTGGTCACTGGACAGAATGACAGCCCTTCAGACCCCTCTGTGAAGACAGGGCCCTCCACCATTACTGCCCGGCCCCCATCCATGGCCAGTCTGAGGGGTTTTTGATGGAAAGTCAGATATAACCCATCCATTTCTCTGTCAGAGGTCAAACCTGGCACCCTCGGGGCCCCATTCAACAAACCATGTCCTTAAATGGGATGGTTTGTCAGGTGGCGCTCTAACCTTTTTTTTTTTTTGTTAATTGGTGCCTCCAAATATTTGGAGCCAGGGCTTGCTGACGGTTTGCCATCACTCGCTCCCCCTTACACCTGCTCCTGTCACTCATCTGTGTTCCTGGCGGACCCATGAAGACATTTGAGTTTGCAGCCTTTATTTTTAGGTCTGCTTTAGGTTTTCATCCTGCTGGTAAGTGAAAGAGTTTTTTGAATCCTCGTACTGTTTTCACTGGAGCACGTTGTTGAGAATGTTGTTAATTTACTTATTTGAAGTCTGTTCATTGAGTGCCTACTAAGTGCTGGCTCATATATACTCTGTTCTCAACATCTCTGAGCCTTCTGTAAACAGCCCCACATAAGAGGCTTCTTAAATAGATCGCAGAAAGGAGTAATATTCCCGCTGGGGTAATTATATAAAATACATTATTCATTGCCAAGTCAACTACCCAACTTACATGTATTTTTTTTGTCCCCAAGATGCCACCAGTTTCTTCATTCTTTTTCTCTCAAACTGCCTACTCAGATCACCCTTATTATCATTGTTGCTGTTTCTACAGGCACAAAGGGTTTATTCTAGTGTTTCCTTAGTTTTTAGGGAGTTTCGGGCCCCCTGTTGTTATCACCTCTTAGAAACTCCAGCTCTGACCTGATGGTTCTAACGGTTATCAACTGTGAGATTGACCCAGGTGGCATCTGCACATGTCCCGTACACTGCATCCTCCAGGTAAATTCACTCTAAACTCTGACCCGGGAATCAGGTGGCCCCCCAAGTCAGAGTCTGCCGAGGAGCAAAGCCCTTGGCACTGGGCCCCCAGCGCCTGTGGCAGTGACAGCAATTCCGCACGGCCATCAGCTGCCACTTTTCTAAGGCTTTTCTTTCCCTAGTTCTCCTTTTCATTAGAAGTAGGTTAATTTTACTCTATGATATGTCTTTCAGTTATAACTCTAATATTCCAGGAACAAGCTGTGAACTTTTCAACTAGTGACTTGTCAGTCTAAGTCTACAAGTATGCACACCAAATAAAAACATTACAGGTTTTTCATCAGGATGTAACTCTAGCTGTATGACCCTAAAAGCCAGTCACAGCGATGTGAACTTTGGGTGCACATCTTACTGTGCACACAAAGTAAGAATTGCCGCTTCCCCTGGTTCTTGTGTGTGTGTTGGTGGGCACAGGGCAAGGAATGGGAAGTGCCGAGCAGAGCATGTGGCCTGCAGTTGGGGATTCATCGTAAGGGTGTTATGATATTGTCTGTGTGTAACATGGCTAACAGACCCAACCCATCCACTGCTAGGAGGCAGCACTCTCTAAATGTTCAACCCTCCCCACACACCCCTCCTGAATCTGTTTTGTTTTGACAAGTAAATTACCAAATTTGATCTCCCAAATCCCATCTAGCAATTAGATGTGGCCTCCTATTAGTGCTTTATATCCATGCCCTCCCCCACTAGATGGTGAGCTGTTTGAAGGAAAGGAGTTTCTTATTCATCTCTGTAGCCCTCATACATAATGGGGACTTGCTGATGTGGCTCAGGTGCCACCCTCCTCATAAGCAAATGTGTTTATGGCTCTATCTCACTAGACTTCAAACTCCTTGCAGGCATGGTGTGTCCAGGACACCTCACGTTCCCAGTGCAGATACAGTTTGCACTCAGTCCGTGCCCACTGATGGAATTACCAAGTGAAGTTTTCATCAACCCATGACATAGTAGGAGCTCATTAAAAGGTAGCTGCTTTTATCATTATTAGCACCAGAAAAAAACAGAGAGAGAAAGAAAAAAAGACAAATATGGACATCTAGTCACCCACTTTGGCATGAGGTGTGGACATTGATTGGAAGAGTATTTTAGCAAAAGAAAATGGCCCTTTATTCGTTTTCAGGGAGGGGAGGAGGATTAACACGAGAGAGTCTTTTTCAAGTGTTTGCTCCATCTTGCTGCCACTTTACTATGTGTGGCTGCTGTTGCTATGGCAATTCTTTAAGCAATTGAATAGAGCAGCACTGAGTTGTTGCAAACCAGCTCTAATTGCTCCCATGCACCAGTCCTGCCCACACGACCGCTCGCTGCACAGTGTTCCCTTTTTCAGATGTGTATTTTCGTAACTCTATAAGCATTGTGCAGCTCCCCGGCTCTTGTGACACTGCCATCCTCGGGCAGAGGGCACAAGAAGTGGCTCTGGGTAGGAAAGAGGGGTCTGCCGATTTTCCCTGTGTGAGCGAGCAGTGCAGCCCCCTGTGTTCAAGGGGGTGGCAGGATGCAGACGCAGCAGGGCCTTGAAACCAAATAAAACACTTACAGGATAGGTTTATTCTATGTATTTCCATTGTTGAGCAGTTTAGTCATCTTTTTAAAGCCAACTGTCCTATTCTTGCGCCCTCCTGCCAGGAGGGCCCAGTTCATTGTGTGATGAGAACTTCTGGTTTCAGCCTGAATGTGATTGGGAAGAATTGACATTGAAAGAAATGGAAGGCAGTCGGTGTGTATTTGTGTCCCCCCTGTGTGCCAGGCACTGTGCTGGGCAGTGTCCATGTGCTCTGCCACTCAGTCCACAGAGAGTGTGGGCATGGGGTAGGGGCAGCAGCATCCGTCACAGATGAGGACAATGAAAAGCATAGACTTAGTGTCAAAGCTAAGGTCATAGCCAGTGAGTGCATGGCTGGGATCAGACCCCAGTTCTCACTGACTGTTCTTGTCACAGCCACACTGTCTCCCAGGAAGGAGGTCACCTTTGGCGACACTGGGAAGCCAGATCTCAGTTGACTTGTGGCTCATGGCATTTAGCCAACTCCATGCCCTTCAGCATGCAAGGCCTTTCTTTAAGGAATCATGAAGTTTGAGGATTGTCATAGGAACAATTTCATCATAACTATGGCTTCTTTGAGCCTTAACAGATACCAACTGCAAACTAAGTGTCATATGGGCACCACACCTAGTCTTACCAAGAAAAAAAAATTCTGTAAATTAGATATTATTCCCATTTTATAGATGAAGACGTTGAGGCTCAGAGAAGGTAAGCGACTTGCCCAAAGTCACAACAACTAAAGGTGGCACAGCCAGGAGTCAAATCCAGGTCTGACTCCAAAGCCTCTTAACCATGAGGCTGCCTCCCACAGGGCTTGTTTAGAACAGGGTGCTCCATACACTTTTAAAACTTTGCTCATGAATAAGCCAGGAAGCTGAACAGCCCACGGAAACCTCTGCTTCCGCTTCCTGAGGTATTTGTAAAGGTAATTTCACCTTATAGTGCACTGGTACCTAAGGACGCCATAGAGCGGCGTGTAGAGGGACTCGGCGCCTCTTCCCCCCTGGGAGCCATGTTGCTGGAAGCGCCTCAGTGCAAGGAGTCTCTCAACAGCTCGGTCCTGCACTGCATTAGGATGGTACGGTCATGGGTTACATTTTTTCTTTCTTGATTTTTCTTCCTTTTCTTTCTTTTTTTTTTTTTTTAATTTTATTGGGGAGCAACCATGGTCATTGGTTACACATTGCTTTCATGCTACAATGGCACAGTTAACTCTTGGGGAGAGCGCAGCTCACAGTGGCCCATGCGGGGATCGAACCTACAACCTTGGGGTTATCAGCACCATGCTCTAACTAACAGAGCTAACCAGTCACCCTTCCTTTTTCTTTTAAAGTAGTTTATGTCATAAAAAGGAGAAAGAAAGAAACAAAAACTGAATACTTTCTCATAGAAATGGTAGCAAGATTTTTTTTTTTCCTTAATACTTTCCATTAAATACTGATTCGTTCATTCAAACAAGTTTTATTGAGTGCCTACTCTGTGGCAGACACTACACTAGATGGGGCAGGGAGACAAGATAGTGCACTGGGAACTTTCAGGGGCAGGTGGCAGAATTCTGCCTGGAATGATACAGACTTGATGATTGGTCTTGGCAAGGTCAGAGGCAGGCAGTTCAGAGATTGGCTAATTGAGCAGGTCACTATGATATCACGAACACTATTCTTTCTTTCTTGAGCCTGCCCACCTCAGCTGTTGGCCGTGGCACCAGGCAGGCTTCCCTTGTGGTCTCAAGGTGACTGTGTCACCTCCAGGCATGACAGCCCATCCTACAGCAACCTTCAAAGGCAGCAAAGGAACCTCCTTCTTTTCCCAGTGGCTGTTAAGATTCAGGAAAACTTTCCCAGGGGCTCTCCTGGGAAACTTCATCTCATGTGTTATAGGGCCATGCCCTAACCAATGACTGGCAAGGAACTGAGACCCCTGGGGTCGGCTTAGATGTGAGGACCCACCCCCTGCCTCTGGGATGGGACCTGAACTCCTAGTCCTGACGGAGAAGGATGAGGCATGAGTAAAATGGGGGTCTGTTAGGAAAGAGACAGGAGAGACTTGAGTGTTGGGTAGGCAGCCAATAGTAGTGACTTCTAGGAAAAGAAGACCCCTGCCCTCAAGGAGCTGACATGCTAGTGAAATAGACAGGGAACAAGGAGACAGACAGATGCGTCATTTAAAACGTTTCCTCTGAGCTGTACTTCATTGCCTCTGCATCAGACGAAGTGGGTCAGGAGGTTTTGTTGGAGCGGACATTTCACCAGAGAGGTGGAGGAGCATTACCCAACAGGCTGGGTTGCGGGGAGAAATGGCCCAGGCAGAGGGAGGGAGGTAAGCACCTTGGAGGAGCCGAACGGAACTGGGGGGGCCCAGGATGCAGCAAACGAGGAGGCAAGTGGCATGAGTTGAACTTAGAGAGTTGAGAGTTAGGGAGGGTTGGATCACGCAGGGTCTTGCAGGCCGTGGAAAGTTCAGATTCTAAGTGGAAAGCCAGTGAAGGGTTTTTAAAACCCTTTAATTCTGTGACGCAATTTTGTATTTTTTAAAACACCATGCTGGCTGCTGGGAGGGAGTCTTAGTGGGAGCGCAGAGAGCAGTTAGGTCACTCTGATCCCCCAGACAGGAGCTGGGAGTGGCTTGGACTCACACAGTAACCATGGAAAGGGAAGGAATGAGCTCTTTTGGAGATGGGATCAGTAGGATTTGCCAGACCCTGTGCTGGGGCATTCCCGTGACCTCTCTCGTCCAGTCTTCTCTGCGTTCCTACACAGTAATTCTGTTTGTTTGTTTGTTTGTTTGTTTATATCTTTATTTATTTTAAAGATTTTATTGGGGAATTGGGGGAGGGGAACAGACAAGTTGCTGTCCTTTTGTTCTTCAGTCTAGTTGCGGAGGACGTTGCTTCACTGGCCCATGTTGGTATCGTCATTGCGTTCTTCCCGGATGAGGCAGATGGGTCGCTGGCCTCTGGACGGCCACTCACAGTGGCTATTGGCAGCTGACGCTGGCTGCCAGCCGCTCACGCTGGCTGCCCGCCACTCACTGTAGCCTATGGCAGCGCACTGCATCAGGGGCTGCAGCCTACACCATCTCTGGGGCTCACAGCCCAGCTCCAGGTGGAGCTGTTGTTAGCTGTAGAGGGCAGTGTCACTGGCCCTCATATGTGGGATCCGAACTGGGGCCGCTGGCATCCCAAACCAGCTCTTAACCAATGCGCCACTCGGCCGGACCAGTAATTTAATTTTTTTGTAAATAAATTAATATGCCCACTTTTACAAATAAGAAAGTTCCGAGAAGTGGCCTTACTGGGTCATAGCATGCAGCCCGAGCCAGAGCAGCGAGGGGATGGAGAGCGGCATTCTGGGAGAGGCGGACAGGACCAACTCAATTAGCATGGCTCCCGGATTGTTTTCCTACATGAAGCTTCTGTTTTTGAGGGTGATATTTTGAGAACTGCTGTCTCCGTGGGAATATCTTAGTTGTGTACAGTAGAGCCATCTCTGCTGTACAAGAAAATGAATCTACATTTTCTTGTTTAACACATGGCTGTCTTTATAATGAGTGCCTTCTGTATATGGGGTTACCAGAGTAACTCTGAATCTATTTTACAGCTAAATTAATGATATCCAGGAAACATTTATTTGGCTCCTTTTCTATTTATACTATTGTTACCGACTAATTGCCTTTGAATGTTCCTACATATAGGGTCCTTGGTGCTAGTTAAAACCCATCCCTCCTGGGTGAACCCCTAATGCCGCTCAGGGCTGTCCAGTCACTTGTGACATTTCTCTTCTTGTGATAATAGGCACAGTCACAAAAATTTACACCAGGGCAAAGGGCCAGGTTGAGACCACATCTAAAAAATAATAACGTTATTGTGTTTTTCTGATTATAAAAGGAACATATTTTCATTGCAGAAAATTTGGGAAAGACAGAAAAGCATAAGGAAAACAGGCTACTCATATTCCCACCACCCTGAGGCAACTAACATTCAATTTGGGTGCATCTCATTCCAAATGTTTTTAGTCCTTTTTATATAATTGAGCTGATATAGTCAATACAATTTTTTTTCTTTTCATGTGATATTCATCATTCAGATTTCCTTCACACCATAAGATATTGTCTTTGTAAATGGTTATGTAAGTCCTCTGCTTAAATGTGCCCCATAATTTACTGAACTGCGTTCCTCAAGGGAATTTTAAATTTGTGGTTGTTTTGATGTGGACAATTTTACACATAGAGGTTTATTGGCAGTTGAGTTTTTCCTTAAACTAAATTTCCAGTAATTCTAATGTTAGATTAAAGGATGTGCATATCTTTAATGTTCTTGATACACTTGCCAAATTATTTTTCATAAACGTATGACTATTTTTCATTTTTATCAACATTCCATTTATAGTCACCTGGTCTATAGCTAGGAGTCTTTAGTTTTTGTCTTTGTAAATTTAATATGTAAAAAAGTATGAATTCTGTTTTAATTTTTGTTTCTTTGATTGCTAGTGACATTCAACTTCTTTTCATGTTTATGAGCCTGGTATTCATTTTTCTGCCATGAGCCCTGCCTTTTGCCCATTGCCCATTTATCTACTGGGCTCTCAGTGTTTTTTATTTTTATTCACATGAACTCTATAGATTGTGGGTGTTAGCCTTCTTATAAATTTGTAGCAAATAACTTCCTGAATTGGGACTTTATTTTTACTTTTTATTATGAAAATTTACAAATATATACAAAAGTATATAGTAAAGATCTCCTATCTACCCATCGCACTGCTTCAATAACCATCAACATTTTTGTTATATTTGTTTCATTTACTTCCTATCCCTCTCTCCTCGCCTTTTTTTTTTTTTTGCCCAAGTATTTTAAGGCAAATCCATTTCACTCATAAGTTCTTTTAGTAAGATCTTTTAAAAATAAAAATCTGACATTTTCTTTCTCCTTTAACTTTGTTTTTTTTGTAATTAAACTTATGGAGAAGTTGAAAGAATAGTACAATGAATAGCCATTTACCTTTCACCTAAATTCACCAATAATTAATATTTTATGTATTGGCATTGTTTTTTTTGTTTTTTGTTGTTTGTTTTTTTTTGAGGGCAGTGTGACGGGCCCTCATATGTGGGACCGAACCGGGGCCGCTGGCTTCCCAAGCCAGCGCTTAACCACTGCGCCACTCGGCCGGCCCTGGCATTGTTTTTAAAAATATGTATGTACACTGTACTTTTTGTTTTATTTTTGTTTAATTTTTTGCTGAGTTGCAGATATTATGACATCTCACTCCAAAATATGTCACCTGTATCTCATAAGAATCAGAACATTGCCTGTCATAACCACAAAGCCATTATTGCTCTCAAGAAATTTGACATTGATGCAAATAATATTATCCAATTTATAATCTATATTCAATTTTCCCAGTTGGCTCCAAAATCTTTTATAACTGTCTTTTTTTAAAAATATATACCGGAACTCAAATAAAACATGACACTTTTCATTTGGTTATTATGTCTCTTTTGTGCTTTTTAATCTAGAGCAATCTCCTCGCTTTTTGTTTTGTCTTGATCTGTCATGACATTGACATGTTCGAAGAGTCCGGACCAATTAAAGAATGTCCCACATGTGGGTTATCTGAGTGTTGACTCCTGATAGCCCAGCATGATGAGATGCCCCAGGTTCTTATTCATCGTGTACATTTCCTGTCCCAGATCTGGAATCAGCCCTTTTGTCAACAAGCTCTGATTCCTTCCAGTTGGCAGTGGTATTTAGAGACCATTTTCTGAACCTTAGCAGTGGTCATTGCTACTCGTCTGTCATTACTTCTAGGGCTTTTCAGTGGACAGAGTTAAGATGTATATTTTTAAAAAGAAAGGAAAATAAGAGTTCATATTGATATTTTCTTTTCAAATTCAAAATTTCAGGATTTTTTACTTCATTTTTTTGATTTTATATTTGTATTTTTGTACTATTTTGAAAATGTTGGTTCCTAAAAATGTTAATACAATATAATTTTGTTTTATCCTACAATATATGATAGTTTTATTTATTTATTTATTTATTTATTTATTTATTTATTTATTTATTTATTTTTGTGGGCATTGTCACTGGCCCTCACATGTGGGACCCGAACCGGTGCCGCTGGCCTCCAAGCCAACGCCCAATCACCGCGCCACTTGTCCGGCCCGATATATGATAGTTTTAGAATTAAAAATTAGTTTTATTGCTGTCAGTAATTCTCAAATGAAATTTATGATTCTTGTGATCTTATTTTGCTTAAAGAACACCCCTGAAGGGCCTGCCGAGTGGCGCGTTGGTTAAGAGCTGGTTTGGGGATGCCAGTGGCCCTGGTTCAGATCCCACATATGAGGGCCAGTGACACTGCCCTCCACAGCTAACAACAGCTCCACCTGGAGCTGGGCTGTGCAAGCCCCGGTGACGGTGTAGGCTGCAGCCCCTGCTGCAGTGGGCTGCCATAGGCTACAGTGAGTGGCCGGCAGCCAGCATGAGCGGCTGGCAGCCAGCGTGAGCTGCCAATAGCCGCAGTGGGCGACCGTCCAGAGACCAGCGACTGATCTGCCTCATCCGGGAAGAACGCATTGACGATACCAACATGGGCCAAGTGAAGCAACATCTTCCGCAACTAGACTGAAGAACAAAAAGACGGCAACTTGTCTGTTCCCCTTTCCCAATTCCCCAACGTTGTTCCCCTCCCCCAATTCCCCAATAAAATCTTTAAAAAAAAAAAAAAGAACACCCCTGAAGATGTACAGTTAGAATACTGCCTGGGGTCTGTCAGCTGTTGTCTCCCAGTGGTTATGTCACCAAGGTAATGTATACTTAGGTTCATTTGTGTCAGTATCTTTTCGATTTTTAGGAATTCTTTAAAATTTCATTTTGTTTTTTGGTCATGTGAACTTTTTACATGATTTAAAAGCTATAATGAAGTTCACTCAGGGAAATCAGGCTTTTATCCTAATCCTTTCTACCCTGATTTTCCTTCCCCCAGAACCCCTCTCCATTACTAAAAAGTAGCTATTACCTGCACTGTTCTGCTTCTTACTATTTTCCACTTAATATATCCTGAAAATCAGTCCATCGTGCACAGAGATCTTAGTCATTCTTTTTCGCGGCGGCCTCGTGCCCATGGCAGGGCTGTGTCACAGAGCCATATGGATGTTCTTTAGATTTTGCTGTTACAAGTAACGTCACAACAACCTTGTACATGTATCATTTTGTATTTTTCTAAGCGTAACTTTGGGATAGGTCCTGCACCTGAGATTGTTGGGCCAAAGGGTTAATTGCATATGTAATTTTGCTAGATATTGCCAAATTCCTCTCCATAGCGGTTGCATCATTTTTCATTCCTGTCCTGTTATCCCAGTAGGCAGTTTCGCCGATAGAGAGTATGTTGCGAAACCTGTGGCTATTCCCAGTCCGATGGGTAAGAAGTGACATCTTAGAGAAATTGTATCTACAGCTCCATTATTATAAGTAAGGTCGAATAGCTTTTCTTACATTTAAAGGTAATTTGTGTTTATTTTTCTATGAACCGTATGACTGTTGTCCATTTTTCTATTGGGCAATTAATCTTCTTAATCTTTAGGAACTCTTTATATATTAGGTTAATAAGCCCTTTGTTTATGGTATAGGTTACTCATATTTTTTCAGACTGGAAATTCTTGAAATGATTGTTGACATTTACTTTCTTGAGTATCATGTACGTAGTAACTGTTCTGTCTTTTTCATCCTTGAGAATAGAGGCTTTGGGGATAGCTGTTGGGCAAGGTTGCAGTGAGGACACGGGGAAGATGTTGAGTTCTCATCTAAGATCTATCACAAGTTGACATCCTAGCGGGCAGTGCAGGAGATCATCAGCAGGGGTACGTCCCACTGCTCTGAACAGTCACTGGCCTTCCCAGCAGCAGTAAGCCCAGCTGTATTGACCAAGCCATCCTGTCTGTAAGGCGGACAGCAAGCACTTTCTTACCAGTGGTCAAGAGCAAGGCTCTGTATGTTGACTTTGGAGCCAGATCAGGGCCGCACCAACCCAAAGCAGTAGTTTCCGTTCTTTATGTAACCAGGGCAAGTTGCCTAGCCCTTCTGGGTTTTCTCCAACAGTAAAAGGAAGAGATGAACTGGATGGCATCCAGAGACTCTTCAGCTCTGGCATCCTCAGACCCTGGGCCTCCGCTGGCCTTCCTGGCAACCAGGAAAGAGATGGAGATTTGGCCTGAGAAATTACAGTGCAGCACCGGCCCCATAAGGAACCTTCCAATTGCATCGGTTCTGTTGGATCTCACCTTTCCATTGAGACCCACCCTAAAAAATTGTATTTCCTACTGGAAATGAAATTTCCAGTAAAACATGCATACACTGGGTATAGAGAACTTAGAAACTGATGTTTTACCACAACGAGTTGGTAGATTTGAGCCTGCAACCCGAGTCTCTGCCCCCAAAGCCTGAGCTCCCGCCCCCGTGCCAGGCCGACTTTCAATGTAGGTGAACAAAGAGTAAACAAGGAAGGCTGGGCTGCCCTGAGAACCCGAGTCAGCAGGGACGCGTGCCCAGAGCTCTTCCCCACCGGAGTTCAGGCCGGGGTGCTCACAGGGGGCCAACGAAGAAAGGCCAGAAGATAAACAAGCCTCAGAATGACCTTTCCATTGTAGTAAACCTAGGTGAGGCCCGTTCTGTAGCCCATTCGGAGAATAGCCATTCTGTAGTTCCCAGAAGACCAGAAACGTTGTAAAGTATGGCACCATGTCTTCAGATTACTTAAATTGCACACCTATGAGGCAAACGCACTTCCCAGGCAATCTTCACATTGCATTTAATGTGATCTTCCCAGCAACTCCTAAGGTATGTGTCATTATCCCCATTGTTCAGCTTGGGAAACCGAGACTCAGAGAGATGAGGTAATTTGGCCAAGAGCACGAGCATTAATGGCAAAGCTAGTGTTAGAAACAGCGTCATTTGGCTCCCAATCGACTGCTCCTTCCACAGTTCCCAGCTGCCTACAGTTTTTTATTGTTGCCAACCAAACTTACATACACCCTTTCTGGGGCCACCCCACAGATTTGGGAGCCTTCCAGTTGCATTATTTCTGTTACATTCCTGGCTCCTGCTTTGTTGAGATCCACAACGCTCCTCTTTTGCTGTGGCTGCCGGAATAGCTGGTGGGCCGTGCAGCCAAGAAGGAGCGCTGAACAGAGAAGCGAAGGAACTCGAGTCCCCGGGATGCTGAGAAGGACACTCACCTTTCCTCGTTTGATTCTCTAAGTCCGCGTCCCAGAATGCCGTTCTTGCCCGAGATAGGTGTCTGTAGAGGCCTCTGAGCTTTCAAGTGGAGTGAGCCAAGTGCCTGCCCATTCACTCGCACCCCACTCCCGTGGCCAGGGGCCATGCTCCCCCTCGAAGCCAGCACAAGGCGAGGTCCTCATGGGGCCGGGCCCTCTGCGTTCACAGAGGAAAAATGAAAGTTGCTTTATTCCGCAGCCTCTTCATAGCTCCCATTATGACAAGAGGGCTCCACAGCCAGGAGCCAGGGCTGTGATATTCCGGCTTCAGCATGAGAGATTCATATGTTTGACTAATCAATTCTTTGGCACTGACTTCCCGGCCTGCATTTTGTTCTCTTGCTTTTGATCGCCTGTTTGCCTTTTTGCCATTCTGCTGGTTCTTGTTTGGAGCTTTTATTTTCCAGGAACACTTTGACCCGCTCGATCCTCTGTATTCTTCTCTCTCTCCCTTTGTCATTTTCCTCTCTGATTTCGGTTTCCCGTGGGTTTGACCGCACGCAGCTTCCACATACAAGCAAAGCGGAAACCCTCGAGTCATGAGGCCCTGATAACTGCTGGGTTTTGTTTGGAGAGCCAGAGGACCCTGGACCTTAGCCAGCCTCCAGCCCCCAGCCCCCAGCCCATCCCGGCTGCAGCCCTTCTCTGTCTCCTGTCCTTGGCCCAGCCTCACCCTGCCACATGCAGTCGCCGATGTTGCCTTGGCACTCTGTAGTTAACAAAGTCCTCTGCCGCACACAGCTAACTGTGGGGAGGAGGTGCAAATACCCACATTGGTCACATTTCTCTATTGAAGAAACTGAGGATCGGAAATATGAGGTGACTTTCCCAGCGTTCAGAGCTGGTACGTGGCCGAGCAGGGACCAGACCCAGGTCTGCCCTCGAGCCAGGCATCATTTTGCTACACTGCTCTTGCAGTTGTCAGTTGATTGCTGACTGCTGTTCTCAGCCAACACTGGCCTAGCAGCTGCTTTGTCCTCAGCACGGTCTCGTCCAGTGAAGTGGGCATTTGCAGTGCAGATGGGGGCAGCTGCCACTTCCTGAGCCCTCACTCTACGGCCAGTCCTCAGAATAACCTGAGCTCAGAGCTCAGTAAAGCATCTTTCCTGAAGCCACCCTTCTAATGCCAGAACCAGGACTGGGGCCCAAGTCAGCCTGCCTTGGACATCGGGGCCCTTAACAGAAGAGTCACGTACACAAGGCCGTGGTAGCACAGCAGAGGGAACCTGGGAAGGCTTCCCAGAGGCAGAGATACTTGACAGGGGCCTTTGGAAGGCGTAGGAGTTTGGCAATGAGAGAAAGGGGGCGGGGGTCACAAGCCTTGTGCCCAGCCTGCTTCCTGCCCTGTTCTGAGCTCATGTTGTTTTCCTAATCAGTATTTTTCATCTCAACCTCAAGACTGGAAAGATTGTGGCCTTATCGCCTGTTCCATGCCTGACTCGCCTCCACAGCACGCCCCATGAGGCTCTCCTGCCTCTGCTTGCACACTGCTGTGAGCCCCATCTTTCTGAAGCAACCCTCCATCTTTAAAAAGCTCCTGTTATTAGGAAGCTTTTCTTATTTTAGTGCCGAGTCCCCGCTTTGTACCCCCACCCCTCCATGTTGGGGAGTGCCCCAGGGCCACAGCCCTTGTCCTTGGAAGCAGTTGACACCAGTGGCTGGAATGTGAGTGGGAACTGAGGTTTCTGCATTTCTGGCTGCTGAGAGTACGTGGTTTGGCGAGATGCCAGCAGCGTGGCGTCCATCTCACTCTCCCAGTTTTGCTGGGGGAGCTTACATGGGTTGCTCTCCTCACCTTAACTTATCATGTGGAATGATCATCCCCTCTCCGCCATCTCATGTGGCTGCTGTTCACAGAGGTAGCAGGCGCACACGTGCTTATTAAAGTGGGGCACGCCCCACGAATAACACCGTCCATCTGTGTTCCGTAGGGAAGGTCACGTGAGCTCACTGTGGCTCATCCACTCCATATTTCTCTTCTTCAGTTTCACTTATGTGTACAAAGTTGTAAGCAACAAATTTAACCTACTGTCCTGGGTGCCCACCACAGGCCCGGGTCGGGGCAGGTGCAGGGAACACTAGGGTTAATAAGCCATTGTCTCTGCCTCTGAGATGCTCTCGGTGTAGCGGGGAGACGAGCGAGACTGTGTGTGGCTGTCCCAGAGGCAGGAAGGTGAGGTGCACAGGCCTGGGCAGTGCTGCTGGGGCTGTGGGTGGGACGGCGGTGGTTGGGACATTTGTCTGGACGTCTGAGCTGAGTCTTTGCGACCCTGCTGACCCAGGAGGGGAAAGAAGAAGAAAGGGGAGGCAGAGAGGGCTGGAGGTACTGTGCAGGTAGTTTCCTCTGGAGTGGGTGGCTTCCAGGACATGGCGGAGATGGAGGCGGCCCTGAGCACCTCATCCGACCAGTAAATGAGCAGTGATCCCTTGGAGTCTGGAATGCAGCAGGCTGGGCGGGTGGCAGGGAAAACAAAGAATTTGGAGTTGGGGAGTCCCCTTTGAGGAACACATGGGTCATTCTAGTGGCAGCATGCAGCTGGAAGAACAGGCCTTGGGGTTCGGGAGGGAAGTCTGAGCTGGAGTTGGAGAACTGGCAGGCTGCCACCTCTTGCCGGTTTATCTGAAACTGTAGAGGCTTGTTCGGTGCCACCCAAGGCGCAGGAAAGGTGTGCTCCATTGTGTGTGGTTGGGAGTGTGGCACCCATCTGCGGCCTGGAGCGAAGGCTAAAAGCGAGTCATGTTGATGGGACAGTCGCTGAGGGTTCCCTTTGGCTGAGCACCTCCCATGCCTAAGCTGCTGACAGCCCTTCCCAGCAAGCGTTTCTATCCCCACTTTACAGAAGAAGAAACGAGTGCTTTAGACAGGTTTGCTCAGCTGGTTGCTGCCAATCTAGAAGTCTGACTCCCTGCTCCATGTACTGTCCAGGCCAGCATCGTGTCACCTCTCAGGTACTTTGTCCTGTGCTGTCCTGTTGGGAACCTCTTCAACGGACCGAAGAAGCTTCCTGACACCTGCCTCACTTCTTTGCCCTCGGAGCCCAAGCTCTTCCGTGGTCACATGTGTTCATTCCTTACCCATCAGGCGTCTTAGGCAGGTTACCGACATGTGCCGGTGTGTGTTCCAGCATGATGGTTATCAGGTGGCCCGTCCCCTGCTCGCCCCTGAAACAGCATCCCTGTTACCCCATGAGACGGCCGCACAAGGGTCTCCTCGCATCTCTCCCCTTCACTCTTCATTTCATGTCCCCTTCCTTCACTGGGCCTTTTGGAAGCTGATGGTATATTTTAACAGAAATGTGCATTTTGCAAGTTGTAATTTTTACTTTGTATTTAAATAAACAGCATGCACACAGTGTGAGACGTATACAGGATACAGCAGGGGGACCCCACTCTCAGCTCCCCGGGCTTCAGTGTTGTTTCAAGTTTGAAAATGTGTTAGGAAGAAGACAACATTATGATAATTGGAAGTTCAGTGTATCTGTCTTTTTCCTCTATTCTTTTATACTTTTTTAGATACAATTAACACTTTACACTTCACCTGGTCCCTCCGTGGTTACCTTTGACATTTTCTTGATATTTATTTAGACATTCGCGGCACCTTTGCTTTGAACTCTGTTTGAGAGAATCAGTAACTTTGAAAATAAGCATTTTTTCTCACCGAAGATGTGCAGTTAGCGAATTACGTGCACATGGATGTCCACTTATCTTTTTTTATGTGTCAAAAAAATCGTGGCACAACTATATGAAAATGGTAAAGAAAACTGATTTACCATCAGTCAAAATACCTGCTGTGAAGTTGTGGAAATAGCTCATTTTATTACATTTTCCAGAACAGAGCTCTTCACAGGAAATGCGAAAATGTATAGAGAAATTCACAGGGGTTGTCTAGGAATTTACAAACTATGAATGCAGATTTCAAAGACATGCTGCAAGTTGATTCCCTCTCTCCTTGTCTTCACCGAAAATGAAAGTAAAAAATATGCCTTTTGCCAAAACTTTTGCTACTTTCCCAGTTTCATTTTCGGAGCCTCATCTTGTGTAACATTTGCTCTGGACTTGCCAAGTCTAGCTGAGGCAGTATTTCCCCGATTAGTTCCATCTCTCTTTGTCTGTGTTATTTGGGAGCTGTCAGATAATGTCATCATTAACCCATTGCCGATGTGCTTGAAAAAGAATCCTGCAACTCTAGATGGATTTCAATGCTAGAACTTGAAAGATAAAAAGAAAGTTGTTTTCTGAGTGAATGCATTTTAAGGGGAACTGAATAAAGCCAAATGAAATTTCACAGTGGAAAGGGAAAGTGTCTTTTGACTCTCTGAACGTTAGTTATTTTAAGGCAAAAAATAGTTTTTCTATTTTAATATTTTCCTGCTTTTAATGCGTTTGGAAGAGAGGTCGTAATTTCGCATGCTCAGCTTGAATGGCTCTCAGCCTGGAACCTTGCACATGAACGCATACTGAATGAGTTTAATGCACTTAATCACAACTATTCTTATCCCCGGTCCTAGTAAAGATGCCGATTTGTAAATTTGAATTGTTTCCTGCATCAGATCACTTAGGTTATCTCTCTGTGGATAATAAGATCTTTCTATTTAGAATTCCCTTTTGGACAGAACTTATGGATCTTATAAGAGAAAATGGTGGTGGTTATAGACTTGTTCCTCTCTGCCCAGTTACCCATACGACAGTATTATGTGTTTGTTTTTTAAAGAGCACATGGCAATTTGGGACCATCTCTGGGTTTTGAATTTTGAATATGCTTATTCCATTTGTCCTAAAAGCAATATCTCTTAGTGGAAAGAGCCCTGAACTTAAGCGAAGCCTGGGTTGAAATGGCTGTGTAACCTTGACAAATAACATACCCTCTCCAAGCCTATTTCCTCATTTGTCAAAGGGCCTTATTTACCCTTACCTCAGTAAGTGGCTGTAAGGACAAATGCACAACTATTTATTAACAGCAATCGTAATTACAGGGCTTACTCTGTGCCAGGCACTCTTTCAAGCACTGGGCACATGTCACTCATTTATCATCACCAAAACCCTGAGGTGGAAAGTATTATTTTTCCTATTGTACAGATAGAGTACTAAAACACAGAAAGGTTAAGTGACTTGCACAAGGTCCCACAGCAAGGAAGCGTCAGGGTCGGAATTCTAATTCAGGCTGCAGAGTCCTTGCTCTCGATCATCACACTGTGTTTGTCTCTCAGAGCCAGGGGTGTCGTAGGTGCTTGGTAAATGCTTGTCATATCCAGAACCTTTCTGCTCAGGCACATGAAGGGGACATACCCATGCACGCTGAGGAGCAGTGGCACAGTGGGTGGCATCCCTAGCCCACTCTTCTCGACCTCAGGGCATTTGTCTAAGGGAAACCACATTGCCTGATAGAAGAAATAGCACCTTTGACCCTGGGCCGTCTTGGGGTCATCATGTCACTGGGGAATCTTTAAATATTCTATTTCTAAATTTCAAGCAAGTTTGAGCTATGTGGACAGCATTTAGCATAGGAAAAACCATTGGGAAAGTGGGCTTTTAAGTGGAACGGTTGTGTGATGGAATATTTCACGTTCCGGTTCAGCCATAAAGCTCAGGGCTGATAAACAAAGCATCTGAAGCCAAATGGCTCCTCGTCTGACCCCAATTAAAATAAAGATTTCATTCCATTCTGTCCTGACAGAGAAGAACATATTGTTGCCTTTAAGGGAGTTTGGTTGAGTTAATGAAAGAGTTTTATTTCATTTTTCCCCCCTCAATACAATATCTAATTAAATAAGATTCAATTTGTTAGGACTTCTGGTAGGGCCATGTTAACTCTTTTAAAGCTGTATTGCTTCTGTGCCTCAAGATGCAGAGGGTACTTACAGCTGCACAACTGTTGTTTAAAGAAGAAATAAGCCCAAGTCTCTTTAAACACAAGCCTATCTTCTCCAAGGTGCGTCTGTTTACACATCCACTGCCCCAACCTGTGTATGTCAGTAGCATGGATTCTGTTTAAAATATCACATATTTATATAGAGCCTTCTTTCCTAGAAGCATTTGTACTTGTCCATGGTGTAATTTACCAATCACCATAGATCTGTCCATATAGAATTTCTCATGCAGGGAGTTGTAGCTGCGAAAATATGTTAGGTGACATAAGTTGGATATTGATGCCAAATTGTCATGAAGTTCCTTCAGAGTTGTCTGGAAGAAATATGTGACTGTCTAAAGATTCATCATTTAATATTAAGAGGGAACACCAGCAAACTCCTGCTGGGGGGCTTTTCTTGTGTCATACTGTCTCTGCTGTTTTGTAGCCTTTTTTTGTACGTGCCACAACTCATCATGACTGTTGAGCCCACAGTTAACAGGCAGAACTGTTTTGGTGTCACCATGGAGTAGTTCTCCTCAGCTCAGCCAGGCAAGGAGACGGGTGGATTGCCAGACCCTGATCAGTCACCTCCAAACCCCTGAGGAACTCACTGCCTGTGTAGACTACGGAGCTACAGGGAAAGGGGCCGGCCTGGGCCAGCCCCTCCCTTCTCAGGGCTTCACTTTCTTCATCTTTAAAATGACAACACAGGGGTCAGCAGATCTCTGAAGGCCCCTTGACTCTGCCTTTCTCAGATGCTGCATTCAGTAGAGCAGAAAGTACATGATGCTTTTAAATCCACTAAGAATTTATAGTCAGATGCTAAGGATTTATATTCTGAGAAGTAAAATCTTTAAGTCCATAAAACCTAAGACATTTAAACCATATTCAAAAAATTCTATCACTCTGCATGCAAGGGCTCCTTCTGACATTCAGTGAGCATTTACTCAGCATAACTGAGCACCTACTCTGTGCAGGCCTCGTGCTAAGTGTACAAAGACAAATCACTCATGGCCCGGCCTTCCAGGAACTTCTCTTCCATGGTAGGGGTGAGGGGAGCAAAAAGCAAGTAAAGAGGTGATCCCTTCATTAAAAGGAATCCCCACAGTATGGATCTGGGGCGGGGATGGAGGTGGAGAGGTAGGTGAAACGAGTGAGGGGCAGGTGTCACAGAGGAGGGGATATGTTGGCTGGACCTTGGGAGGTGGGTACAGATGGAGAAGCTGTACTCGTTCTAGGCAGTGAGACATGGAAAGGAAGGATGCAACATCTTTGGCAGAGCAATCAGTTCTGCACTGTTGAAACATGGGGGTAGGCAGAGGAAGGGATAAAACTAGAAAAGAAGGCTTGTGAAAAATTTGAGAAGTCCCATTCTAAGGAGTGTGCCCATTGGTTTTCAAACTTGTAGCAATGGGTGTTCTTTGAATCAAAAGGTTCTGTGGCCAAGAGACGCTGAGAATACAGTTGACTCGGTTCCCCTCATGGAAGTCCATAGTGTACAATAAAGACTACATGTGACCCAGCAATAACCCATATTAAACTTGGTTTAACTCAGCATTTTTCAAACTTCTGACTATCGAACCCTTCTGAGGCAGGAGACCTATTGAAGCTGTGGAGCCAACTTTAGGATATAGAGCTTAAGATGGGGAGTTCCACCAGGGAGCTATTGTCAGTAGAGATACAAGATTCCACCAGCATGTTAGAAAGCTCGCTCTGGCCTGGAGGAGGAACTGGAACTGGAGAGAATGTCACCAGTATCAGAAAGGCAGTTAGACACCTGGTTACACTGGGAGTTGTTCAAGGAGAACCCCCCTCAATACAATCTGCACCTCCTTCACACTGACCTGTGAGCCTACGTGAGTCCTGCAAATAGGAATCTGGCCAGAGACTGGCATTTACAGTCATCTGCCTCGCAAGAGTTCAAAGATACTACTGGTGACTGACAGGAATGGGCCTGGTGTGAGGAGACCAGAGTCAGAAGATGAAGACTGATGCTAAAGGTTCCCATGGCTCCCTGAAGCCGCTTGTTGAGGGCCTACTGTATGCCAGGGACTGTGCTAGGTGCTTTTATATACACTCCCAATTATTCCTTGAAACCATCTAAAAGGTAATTGCTATGTTTCCACTTTGATGAGTAAGTAAGGAGAAAGAGGCATAGAGAGAGGGGCTGACTGTCCCAAGAAAGAGGCATAGAGAGAGGGGTGACAATCTGGCATCAAACCCATCTGACTCCTAAGTCCATGATCTTAACACTGAGATGTGCTGCCTCCCCAGACAGGCTCCATTTAAAATCACTGACCATCTGCCAGGCACTGTGCAGAGAAGCACCTTACGTGCATTTTGGTGTCATCATCTTCCCAGCAGCCCTATAAGGTAAGCGCTGTTATCCCTGCTCAGTCATTGAGCGAACTGAGACTTTGTTCAGTAGCCAAGGTCACAATGAGACCTTGCAAAGCCAGGGATTGAACTTCAGTCTGTCTGCTCACTATTCCCCTGAAATAATTCTGAGGAGGTTGTTCAAGAAATTGCTCAGAGATGTTGCTCTGTAGTCATATTAGAAAGAAAGAGAGTAGGCTTTATTTTTCTTGCAGCAATACTCTGACTCTGGGCTAAGGTGAGCCTGCTAATTCGATCTTGGCCTTGATGGGGGAGATAAGAAACCAGATTGGAGTGAAGGCGTTTGGCATTCAATTCAGTGGGTGTTACCAAGTCCCTACTCTGTTCCTGCCCCTGAACTTAGACCTGGAGACTCAGACTTGACACCGTCTTTGCCCTCACAGTCCCGTGTGAAGTGCAGTTAGGGAAGCCGGCTCAGAAGAGGGGCAGAGCATGGGGTCTGGCTGGAGACGCAACTGCTGCTTTTGTGGTTTTGCTTAGAAAATCAGTGTCCCATTTCCCAAGGTTTGGGACTTAATTTAAGGAGTGGAGTTGTTTTCTTAGGTGGAAGGGAAATGGGTCTATGGAAATAAAACTAGGAACAGCTAGTATTTATATGGTTAGCCATAGACAATCAATACCCTTAGTTTTTACGATTGGAATAATGCCCATAAGACACTCTTCCATGCTGATCAACTCTACGTGAGGGATTTGCGCAGACTCCACAGGAAGTGTGTCTACAGTGGGTTTTAAAGGATAAATGGGAGTTTGCCAAACAGTGAAGAAGCAAAATGGGTAAACTTAGTTTTCTGTCTTGGATTGAAAGTTTATGATCCACTTAAGAACAATAGCAGAATTCATATAGAGCTTGAAATTGCTGTCCAGGTTGCCTTGATTTGCATTTAAGAAAAGTCTAACCCCACTCTGTCTGCCAACCTGGCACAATACCAATCCTGAGATGTGGTGACCTGTGGTGGCCTTTTGCGTCTTCTCTGAGTAGCATTTACAAATGTTTGCTCATGTAGAGACCACGGTGTCTTCTGGGTGACCTGCTTCATTTAAAATTGTTCAAATGAGGAAATCTTGGGGGAGGGGAATAAGTAAATGTTTATAGACTCCTGGTTTTTAACTAACCGCCCCCCCACTCCCCCTCCCCCGCCATGTAAGCTCACTGGCTCTGAGTGTGGGTCTTTGTTTGCCCAGGTGTGAAGGGTGCCCATGCTGGGCTCTGAGGGTACAGAGACCTGAGGACACTCAGGGATGAGTAGGAGTCACGGGTATTTAATGTGAATAAGAGGTGCTATGGGAGCGGCCAGCTCCGCTGGGGAGAGGTGGCTTAGCAGCACTTTCCTGAAGAGGTGCCTGAGCCGGGGCTCAAAGGATGGATTTCCACCATCGCCATCAGCCTGCAAGCAGGAGGAAGTGGCGGGTTTGCACGTGGGCGCTGGAGGCAAACCGCAGGGTCCAGATGCCAATGCTGAGTGTCCTTGGCAAGTCCTTAGTTTCTTTATTGTCTCCTTGTCTGTAAAATGACCGTCCTGATAGGCTCCACCTCTTGGGGTTGTAAGCATTGAGCCATTTTCTGTAAAGGGATTGACCTACTGCCATGCACAGTAAGGGCTGGAAAACCAGTGAACAGTCATTGCCATGGGCCAGGTACCATGTTTCAGGTTCATTAGTTCCTACCCACAACCCTTTCTAGTGGTTTTATCCCCATAACTCGGAGGAGGAAACCAAGTGTTGGAAATGGCTGAGTGATTTGCCCAGAATCACACATCTAGTAAGTGACCAAACCAGGACTTGAACCCCAACCTGGTGGACCCCAAAGCCTGGCCCCCTCCCTTATACCTTGTGCTCACAACTGTACTGTGCACCTTCTTCTTCCAAGCTCCTGGATGCTTTGCATAGTGGTTTTGCTTTAATGGGAGTTAAAACTCCTTTTATAAGAAAAATCTTTGACCTTTGGTAAGACATGGTATGGAGAGAAAGGATGGTTTAGGATAAGAGAGACCTGGATTCAGAGCCCAGTTCTGCTGATCTGTGCGCGGGTGACCCGCTCTAAGTCACGCTACTTCCCGAGCCTTGTCAGTAGAGCAGGGATAAGAATTCCTGCCTCCCAGAGATGGTCAGGGAGACTAAATGAGACATGTGCAAAGCTGGCATGTGCCAGGTGCACATAGTAGGGACTTTGCACGTGTCAAGTGTGCCTTCGTCCTTCACGCCCTCCTGTGTTAATATACAGAACTCTTCTTTATAATCAGAATTCCCCAGCAGTTAGGCCACCCAACGATTTACATATTTAAACGCTCTCTTAGTTGTCAGCATGTGAATTCTTCTATTATGAACTCTAAAATTTCACACATCTTCCTTCATGTCGTCTACATTTTCCACGTACATTCTTAGGGCTCCTTGCGTAGGAATTACAGCCTTGCCCTCTCCCAGCCTGGGGTCCGGGTTGATGAGGCAATGGCTACTTTTGTGGTTTAGCTAATAAAATCAGTGTCCCATTTCCTAAGGTTTGGGACTTAATTTGAGGAGCGGAGTTGTTTTCTTAGGTGGAAGGGAGATGGGTCTATGGAAATAAAGCTAGGAACAGCTAGTTTTTGTATGGTTCGCCATAGAAATAGATTCAGCACCCTTAGTTTTCACCATTGGAACCATGCCCACGAAGCCCTGTCCATGCTGCTGAGAGCAGTGGAGAAGCCATGTGGAAATTCCCATCAAGAGCCGTAAAAGTGTTCGTGCTCTGTTGGATTCAGCCAGGTTTTCTTAAGTCGCGACGGCATGTCGGGCCCTGTGTTAGTAGTCGCCCCTGAGCTCTAGAGCCGTGCACACGGAATTAAAGGAAGTCAGCCGTGGGAACGGGCATTTCTCACACAGCGCTGGTGGGTGCTGTGATAAAGGCAAGCATGGGGCTGGGGAGCCCACCAACACACGCCAAACCCAGCCAAAAAGGCGATGCCAGCCTCAACACTGCAAGTTGGCGCTCAAGGAAAATGTGTAGAAGGACCTGTCATGGTGGTGAGCAGCGCTGGTGGCGGACACAGCAGAGGAGGCAGAGGAGTGGTGGGAGGCCGCCATGGGGGAGCAGGCGGGGTCCAGACCCGGGAAGCACGGAAAGGCATTCTGGTCCTCAGGCATGGTCCCCAAGTGAGTTTGCTTTCAGCACAGTGCAGGCAGCCCTCCCCACGCCGCCGGGCCCCACCAAGGCCTCCGGCAGTACCTCAGCCGCAGCGCTGTCCTAATAGCAGCTTCTGATTAAATTGTATCACAGTCCTGATGGACCACTGACCGACCTACACACTCTTCCAAGCAGCCTGCGCATCGGACATTGTGCAGTTCGGCAGATTTGAGGAGGTATTTATTCTCCTGTTGGCCTTCCCAGTCCCACCCAAGTTCTGTTGGGTTGTCGGAAAAGTCATGACGCATTTTTGCAACAAAAAACAGAAAAAATACGTCATGACTTTTCCGATAGCCCAATAATTTGTGTAAGGCAGCTTTGGTAACAAAGTGAGTTCTGTGAAGAGAAGCAAGAAAACTCCTGACTGGACTGCCTTGCTCTGCATACTTATGTGCCTAGTTGTAAATATCAGTGAAACACTTAAAACGAAGACCTGTTTGTGTTAAAAATAAAAAAAGAACCCACGCTGAACATGTCTTGTTCAAAATCACTCGACAACGCTGAGTTTTTTGAACTCTGCCTTGTACTTAATTTTAGCTACTTTTTTGTTAAAAGCACCAGGGGAAGCAGGGAGGCTTTCAGATCTTTAAATTTCCGTTTTTGGGAGCGATGACAGTGCTCCTCTAAAGTTTGTTTCTTACCTTTCCACCTTTGAACAATTGATTTTGATTAGAAACATTATACCCAGCATTTACTTTGACATCCCTGAGTACAAACAGTCATTTTAATGGTTTTTTAAAAAACAGAATCCTGACAGGGACATCAATCCTTTGCCTGGTGTATAAAAGCCTGGTATATTAATTGGCTGTCAGATTCTGAAGAAATAATGGATTAATGTGCTTGATCGTAGCGCTCTGTTCAGAGACTGAAGTTTGATCCTGATGTCCCCAGTCTCTCTGCTTAATGCAATTACAGATATGCATTCCGGACATTTGAGTGGATTGCATTTCATTAATATGATTTGAGCGGACAACATTAGGCTGCTGTCGGGTCCTCTCTGACAGCTAATTACTAGAATGAAGCGTGTACACCGCTAAGGAACAATGGTGCCCTTATTGGGGCCATTAAAACAATAGAAAAATTGTGCTTTAAAACACTCGAAGAGTTACTTTCCATTCTCATCATGAGCTGTGAAGATAGCTCAGAGGAGGAAGTTGGAAGGAAAGAGATGGACAGGAACTGGAGGGGTCTCTAATGGCAGGACGTTTGCTCGTCTCTGAAAGAATCCAAAAGTCAAACCTATGATCCTTCTGAAGTAGCGGGGACATCACTTGCTTAATATTGATGGGGGGGTTGGGGCTCCTTCGGGGTGTGGAGGTGTCATGCTCTCTGACCACGCAGACCTTTGCTTCTCCCCTCTGCACTCTCACCCTCATCCCACCCCCACCCCAAGATGTCTGTCACACTGGAGAAAGCTGCAATTTGTAACACCCATGGTCTTTTAAATTTTTCCTTTGAAGAGAAAAAGGGGCCTTTGTCTTATGGGGTGGTGATTGGGCCACATAGGCCATTTGAATGTCTCCCCACAAGGGAAGAGCCACAGGGTTTTAATGGAAGTTCTTCCTCCTGGGCTATTTCTAAGGCCCAGAACCCTGGCCTTACTAAGACCATGCACTCGAGAAGCTTTCACTTGACCCCAGAGGCGTGTCCAACGCTGCTGGCGATAAATGATGACTGAGGCATAACCTCTTGTCCCCAAGCTCCTCACATCCTGGGAAGAAGGTCGACATTAAAAATATATATGAATGAGAGGGGTAAAAAGTATAACTATTGCACTGTGTTGTACACCTGAAACTAATTTTTTTTTTAAATGTTTATTTCACAATAAAAGAATTATATATATATATATGAATGAGACGATGAGTTGGAATAGATGGGTGTAGAAGAAAATGGGAAGGCTGAAGGCTTCTCAAAAGAGACAGTAACAAGAGGCGGGTCTTAAAAGATGAGTAGGAGTTTGCTGAATAGTGGGGCTCCTAAATAGAGAGCGGCCATGCAGAGGCTAGGAAATGGGGTTGTCAGGCTGCGTGCCCGTCATAGGGAGGGTCTGGCCGGGTCCGTCTGAAGACCAGACTGAAATAGTATTCTTAGCTGTGCTCTGGAAGGTGTGCTCTGCAACCCTGAGCCACCTTTAGCGGAGACTCCCCAGAGACTATGGAAAAATCTTGAACTCAGTTTTAAGAATCCTGGATTCTAGCCCTAGACCTATCCCTTAAAAGCTGTGTAAATCTCCCAAAAGTCATTTGGCCTCAGTTTTCTCATCTATGAAATTGAGATACCACCAGCCCTGCCAGCCTCATGGATAGATGGAGTTGGATCACAGAAGGTGCAGTTGTGTGCCCAGACCCTCCTGAATGCTGGTGAGTGGCAGAACCAGGAGTTAAACTCAATTTAGGCCAGCCCCAGGGCCCCTGCATGCCCTACTGTGCCAAAGTCCTTTGGAGGACCAGCACAGGACGTTGGTATTATTAGCTAAGTAGGACGCTATAGGGTTCCACCCTCATGCTGGGAACTTCTTCCAGCAATACGAGGTGATAACGAAAATTTCCAGGAATGAAGCAGCGTCAGTTGAGAGACCCTCAGTCCTCGCCCACGCAAAAATGTGCTCTGCCAGCCACTCGGAATTGTGGAGAGCTTCTGGCTGCCTGCCTGGGTCCCTATTTCCCCAGGATGGAGGGGATTCCTCTGCAGAATGTTTTAGAGTCCTAGGGATAGATCTTCCCATCTTCCCCCTACGATGTCTGCTTTTTCTTCAAACTGCTGTTATCAGGAGAACGCACCGGAGGCTGTTCATGAAGTGATGGTGGTATGAGCAGCCACGCCCTGGTCTCACGGCCTCCACTCGCCCCTGCTCCAGTCCATTCTCCACACCCCTACCCCGCAACGCTTGTAACTCCTGGGCAGCTCATCACCCAGCAGTGCTTCCCAGCTGCCCCTGAGGCAGAGTGTCCAACCCTGACCCTCAGACATCAGCTCCCTGCCCAAGCTAAATTCCTCGGGCGTGCACACCCGTTAGCAGCGCCAGACTGGACCGCACGGTTCAGGGCAGAGGCTGTGACTTACTCGCCTCTGATCTCTAGCTCCTGGCCTGTCCAAGGCACTCGTGAAAGTCTCTGGGATGAAGGAGTGTCTGAAACCTTAGAGAATGGAGATGGGGAGAGGTGGCAGCACTCCTGGGCAACCTCTGTGTGCCGTCATGGCAGTTCCCAGCTCTCAGTTTTTATTCTGACCGGTGTGGCTCCTCTCTTCCTTCATGCCCTTGCTCTTCTGAGTGATCACTACGACAGGAGGACTTGGTGCTAAGCAAAGGAGCAGGGACTGGCTGCATATGGAAACCGAGGCCCTGCCTCCCCTGTCAGTTGTGGAGTGGGGAGGAGGAGGCCTGCTCTGCCTCCCGAGGCTGGAACACCACCACATCAGCGAGGGTGAGCTTCCTGAGGACAAGGCGACGCCTCAGTCATCTCACCCTCCCTTGTGCCTAACCCGGTGCCTGGGAGAGTGGTTCAGGGGAGAAGGGCGCTTCCGCTCACCTGAAGCCTGTCACAGAATGTTGGGCCAGTGTGCCGCCTCATCGGGGTTCCCAGGTGGTAGCGTGTGCCATCATCCCCCAAGAGCCTCGCTGTGTAAGCACAGAAGCCCCTGCTTTCTTCTCTGAACTTTATTTGCTGATTACTCTGTGGGTAACAGCCCTGCTGAGACCTGTTTCCCTCCCAGTTCCTGGCCAGCGTCCTTCTAATGGCTCCCTTCCTGATGATCCTCAAACAAAGAGACAATGGCGGAAGGTAACGCACCGCTCCTGCCTCTCACTCCCTGGTCATTCTTGCTAACAGGCTTAGCTGCCCTTCACAGTCATTATCACATGTCGCACTGTCTTTGGGATGCAGAGATGATTTGCCAGCTCCGTAATGCTTCGTTTTTACCAAAATGAAGGTAAAACAACAAATTCTTGTATTTAAAAAAAAAAAAAAGTACACTGATTCCTGACAGATCTCATCCCAAAACTCTTCTGTGTCCCCCAGTCCCTACAGACTAGTGCCCCAGATCCTACGTTTTGCATCCATGACCTTTATGATCTAGTCGATGACCTCCTCTCCCCACTCCCCTTCGCCTTCGTTCTCTTCCGTCACCCCAAGTCCCCCATGGAGAGACTTGTTCCCATGCACCCCAGACTGCTCCATGCACTGCCTTGTCTGGAACGCCCTCGGTGTCTGCCCAACCGGACTTTCAGGGCTCAGCATGAGCATCGCCGCCTCTGCTTCTCTGTGATGGTTTCCTAGCAGCCCAGGTGGGATTGACACCTTCTACTCTCAGACCTCCTTTCTACCCAGGCAGGCCGCTGTCGTAACAGCTCAGCCCTGTATCGCCTTCGTTTGTCTGCCTGCCTGTCTCTCCTGGGAGGCTGCAAGGACCTCAGGGACCCATCAGAGTCCTTGGTGGCCCCCAGTGCCCAGCACAGAGCCTGACACACAGGCCTCCCGGGCTCCCCGAGGTGGGATTCACCTGTGTTGTCTTCCTCTGCTGGCCCAAAGGAGTGCCTCGGAAGCCCTGTATTTCAGCCAGTGTTCTTTATGTTAGAGTTGCATCTACTTCTCCCACTAGGCTGTGAGATCCGGTACCCAACTGGCTCAATAGTGAAGTCACCCAAGTCTGGGGTCCCAGAGCAAAGGTTGCGGGTGAGTGTAGGAGACAAGGAGCCGAGTTTGGGACATACTGATATTGAGGTGTCCATGGCTCACTCCAGTACAAATAGCCAGTGGATAGTGGGACATCCAAACAGAACTGGGGGCTCCCAGGGTCCTAGATGGGCCCAAGGCCCCTCGAGCCTTAACGTCCATAAGGGCCACTGGAAGTGTTCTTTCTTCATAAGATGACACAAGGAGTGTAAGTGGGGAGGGCCTCGGAGACCCTTCTTAGAGTGCTTTCTGTTCTCTCCATCAGCCGAGAGCCCGCAGGTGGATGGCATCACACTAGGCACGTGCACTGCAGACCGCCGCTAGTCAGCTCCTTGAAGGCAGGGGCTGTGCACAGTCAGACCCCGAAACCCTGTGTCTGACAACCGTAATTACACAGGCAGCTGCAAGGGTTGGCCAGAATAACCGGTCACCTCCCAAGAAGACCACTTGAAGAAGAAAACATCTGTAGATATGTATGTTCTGCTTTGTTGACGAGATAGCCAGTCATTTTATTTCACGGTCATACTTCGTACCTTGAGCTTTGGATCTCAGAGAGTTGACAGGGACGTTAGAGGACACCCGTCATCCTGTCGATGCATTTGTCTTCTTTTGCAGGTCAGCTGACTTCTGCTTACACACCTGATGGCAGGGAAACTCCCTCTGAAAGAGCCAAAATCTTACCACAGTTTTCATCCACTAGTCCTAGTCTTATGCCCTGTAGCCACATAACACCAGTGCTAGAAGTAAATGGCACTAGCCCTTCTCACCCCAGTCCCTCAGCTCACCTTTGGAGGGCTCCGGTTTGTCATTGTCCACACTCAAATGCCTAAAATAGCAGCTATTCCAGATGTGGTCGGATGAGAACAGAGCCTTGTGCCTCTGCCTCCTCCATTGGCCGTGCGGTGCCTTATACAGCAGCCCCTG
This sequence comes from Aselliscus stoliczkanus, assembly GCA_033961575.1. NCBI lineage: Eukaryota > Metazoa > Chordata > Mammalia > Chiroptera > Hipposideridae > Aselliscus > Aselliscus stoliczkanus. The sequence goes on from CM066728.1 coordinate 124,225,232, forward strand.
GCTACCTGTGACTGTCCAGCACTTGAAATGTGGCTGGTTCAGTTGGAGATGTGCTGTAAGGGTAAAATATATGCCCGATTTCCAAGAGTTTGTGTGAGTAAAAGAAAGTAAAACTCAGTAGTAATTTCCTATGTAGATCATAAGTTGAAATTATAATTTTTGCATGCATTGGGTAAGATAAAATACATTATTAGAATTTCCTTTTTTTAACTTTTCAAATGAGCTGCTGGGAAATTTAAAATTCCCTATGGAACTCGCATTGCGTCTCTGTTGGATTCTATGGCACTTGAGTGCGGCTGGAGGCTTCCTACTTGCGTGAGTGCAGTGGTTTGGTCATTCTTTTTTTGAACCATATCACACTGTTGGCCTTTGCTGAACATATACTGAACATAAAATTCTGCCTCTTTTACACCAACCATAGAAATTGCTTTTAAAACAGGTCAGCCTTGACTAGTACTTGTAGACTTGATTTTTTTTGAACCTAAGTGTAGGAATTTACATTTGTCCCAAATACATCTCAACGTGTTAGTTTCAGCCCGTTGTTTCTGTCTCCTGAGAATTTTTTAAATCCTTGCTGTCACCGTCTCCTTTACAGATTTGATCAGCATTTTCAATGTTTCTGAGTCACTATGGATGATGTCGGGTGGGATCAGAACAAAGCAGAGAGCTGCGCTGCATACACAGCACATTGGCCAACGGTTTGGCAACAGCTACAGACCCACCATTCAGCTGTGGCCGCTTGGCTCATGTTTTTCCATTTTGCCCACACGGAGACTGAGTTTTTCCAGATGTCTCACCAACACCAGCTTGTGTTGTATCTGAAATATTCTCCTCCCCTCCCACCTCGGCCCTGCTCCCAAGCTGCCTTACCTAACCTATTAGAAAAATAAACACAAAATCTGGTGTGGCTTGCTCTTCTGGCTTTTGATACCAAACGACTGACTAATTTTCACTAAAGTGTTCATGACTGATAAGGGCTGAGCTTGACTTTTGTATTTAAATAAAAGAAAACATACAAAATTGAACTGGGCCTTTAGTACCACAGGCAGATGGAGAACTTTATTTGGAACTTCATTTGCCACTGAAGCCATCCATAGGGCAGAAGTTTGGGGACTTAGGTGAGGAGAGATGTCCAGTGTCCATTTTCATGTTGGCTATTTTTTTTTTTCAGGACTCTGACATTTATTTATTTATTTATTTATTTATTTATTTATTTATTTATTTATTTATTTTTGAGGGCAGTGTCACTGTCCCTCATATGTGGGATCTGAACCAGGGCCGCTGGTGTCCCAAGCCAGCGCTTAACCACTGCGCCACTCAGCCGGCCCTTCATGTTGGCTGTTTTGAAGAATGGCCTGTCCTGTAGTTGGTGATGAAGGCTCAGTCATTACACTCTAGTGAGTGCTGGGATTCACAGATGGGAGCTTTTCCTCTGTGTGTCCACTGCTGTGCTTAGCAGTTCACACGGAGGGCTTCAACCCGAGCTGTCTCTTCTAATCTCCTCTAATCCTATCAAGTTTTGGAAAGAGGAATTGAACCGCCAATTTCAGATCACGTGCTTTCGGCATGACTTTCATCTACGGTTTCAAACCCACTCCCCTCCTTTTCTAGCTGGGTGTATGGTTTTCGTTCTCTCCTGCAGCTGTGCGTGTGCGTGTGCATGTGTGTATGTGTGTGTAGCCCAGTGGGAACAGAAAGATATTCTCTCTGCTGACACAGGGCAGCGGGGAACTCTTTCTTCCCTTTCCTACCTTTGAAGCCTTCTCCATAGGAGATGTTTCCAGTGTGGGAAGCTAGAGGGGAGGCATCCAGGCCCCCAGCCTGGCCAGATTGTAAGCATTAGCTGTCTTTCCTGGGTGGCTCGCAGGCCCCTGCCCCTTTCTGTGGGGCTGGTAGATGAAGACAGGCACCACAGGAAGGTGCCTGTTTTCAAGTGCACTGCATGAGCGATACTCACTTTATTCCTGGTTTATGGAGCATTTCCCGCCCAGAAGACAGGTCACTTTGTGGAATGTTAACATCTTGCTGCCACACTTTCTCTTTAAGAGACCTGCAGACATCCTCTGCTTTGCAGATTTTGAGTTTCCTCTAGTCCAGCGCCATCAGGTAGCAAGGCCCCTCCGGGACCCCAGGGAGGGTCTCTACACAACTAAAGCTGAGGTCAGGTGGGGGACGATCCCTTGGCCACAGAATTAGTCCAGGATGGAGAGCCTTGTGGGCATCTGGCGCTTCCAGGAGAGAATGCTTTCTTGAGTCGAACCAAACATTTCTCGTTCACTCTTCAAATTGCCTGCTGCAAACGGCACTCCTTTGTTGGGATCTGTCTCAGAGGATGTGGTGTCTTTTGCATTTGGAATTAGCTGGATGTGATGAATTCTGGGTTTTACATATTTATTACCATTGTCCGTGCTCCCTCTGGTCTTGTAACCACTTCGACTACCCAGCCCGTCTCCCTCCAGGGAGAACAAGAGGGAGGCAGTCAGGAGGCAGGAGGGGTGGGGAGCTCTAGCTGGTTTACCGTTGAACAGGTGGGGCTTCAAATCATGACCCCATCGTCCATCCATTTCCTCCTGCAAACATTTATTGCAGCCTTGCCCTGGGCCAAGCCCTGTGCTGATGGACAGAATGTAAAGATGAATGAGAAACAGCCTCTGCCTTGAGATCTCTTCTGATGGCAGAGACGCACCTGTAACCAACAGGAAGACATCCTGTGATGACCGCCCGAGGGAGAGCTTTGCTGGAGATTCCAGGTTACATGGGAGACAACACCTAAGCTGGGCCTTGAAGGGGAAGGAGTAGGCATTTGCCAAGCTGTGATGGCAAGCAGCTTACTTCAGCCCGTCTGAGCCTCAGTTTCTTCATCTGTAAAATGGGGATTGTAATATGTACATAAAACATAAGGGTTCCAGACATATCGGCACCCCCTTTCAGAGAGCTTTGTACTACTTAATGGGAGCAGATCTGGGTTCCTCTACTCCCCTCCTTTTTTTCTAATTATTTTAAAGCTATTGATTTTATAGGACATTGTGTATATTCATATTTTTGTGATTTTTTTTGTTGTTGTTCAGACCAAGAAAATGGTGGAAAACATTCTAAGGGATCTCAGAAAAAAACATTTACGAAACAAACAGGGATCTTTGTAAGGGGCATGTGGGGACCAGAATGTGTCCTTAGGGCAGCTGCACCCAGGAGAGCCATCTGGGGGCCACAGGTATTGACAGCAGCCTTGGGTCCTACCATGTCTTTGCTTGCCTCGGGTCAAGAACTGTGACTTTGGTTCATAAGTGAAAGACAGGAGGGGGAGAAATGAGTTTGGAGACCTTCTTAACTAGTTAGGACAATAGCAGCGATAATAGTGAGGAGCCCGGAAAACCCACGGGCTGACTGAAATGGCCCTAGACTTGGTTAACCCTCAGTTTGGACTCTCTCGGTTGTAGATGGTGGAACCCCAACTAAAAACCAACTTGGGCAAAAGAAAAAGAAAAGGCAAGAGGGAGATTTCTTGGCTCACGTAACTGAGGACTCCTTGCTACAGGCATGACTGGGTTTGGGAGCTCAAGTGATATTGTCTGATTTCTTATTGACCACTCTTTGGCTTAGCTTGGCTTTTCTTTTGCATATTAGTTTTTATTTTCAAACATTCTCATGCTTTGTGTTAGAGGCCTAAGGGCCCATATGGTCCTTAGAGCTTGAAGTGAGGCCTCCCGCCGCGCCCCCCGCAGGGGCTGGGCATCAATTCTCAGAAGAAACTGCCTGGCCCAGCTTGGCCACATCTGGGCCACCCTGAACTAATCACTGTCACCAGAGGATGGGGACCTGCAGTTGGCCAGACCAGAGCCACATGCCCAGCCCTTGACTGGATGGGATTGGCAAGATTAGCGGTGGAGGGTGCCCAGAAGGTGGAGGGGAGGGGGGCTGGAAGCAGGGCCGGCTTCACCAAGGCGCTCGTGTCAGAGCTGAGGGTCTAAGGACGAGGAGACGGCCCCAGCAACCTGACCCTCAGGGTTTGTTGGCCGGACACATGCGGCTCTGTCAGTGCCGACTTTCTGAGCGCGCCTGGTGACCATGGCTGCAGGTGTGGAGGACTGAAGGGGCTGCTGTGGGAGCGGGTATCACGGGGAGCCGAGGAGCCACACTGCTTCCTTCCCTGGCTCCCAGGAGGCTTCTAGAGTGTGTTGCTGAGATGGAAAGCCTCCTGGGCTGGCTGGCAGCAGAGCCCGAAGCCGTGGTGAGTGAGCCCTGTGAACAGTGTAGACGCCCGGCGCCCGGAAGCCCAGTTTCCAGGTCCAAGTCTCTCCAGTGGCCTTGCCCACGGATCCCCTCCCCTTGGGCTGCCTCAAGTCTAGAGTGGGCTCTTTACTGGAATTGTTTTCCCACTGCGCTGACGATCAGCCTCTCTCTCCTTTTACTGAAACTTTAAAACATAATTATAAGTGAGCTTTTATAAATGGTTTATACTTTTCAAAGTGCTCCTGCACCCATCATCATCTTATGCTCCTTTTACAGACGAGGAAATTAGGGTTTGGTTGTGAATTGACCGAAGCCATGGAAGCTGAGGAAAGGGGCAATGCCAAAATCCATCCATCTTTTTTCTCTTCCCACCACCCTCCCTTCCATCCATCCCGCCACACATTGGGATGCCAGGTGATCCCAGGAGGAGTCAGCGCCCCTTGCAGGGTCCCTGAGCTCAGGTCAGGGAGGAGATGTACACAGAAAGAGAAATCTGCCCCGTGGTGGCTGGAAAATCTGGGATTCTAGGCATGAGGGCTTTCTGTCCACACGTGGAGGCCAAGAAGGATATTCTTTGATCCCTTCCTTATATCCGGGAAAGCCTGTTGTAAAACCCAGTGCACAGCTTCCCAGCACATGCCCCTCAAAGGTGAGTGAACACAAATAGAACAGTATCTTCTCAGATGATCTGGCTCCTTTCCCTGGAAGCTGACCCCCGCTGTGTGTGTGTGTGTGTGTGTGTGTGTGTGTGTGTGTGTGTGTGTGTGACTGTGTGTGTGCCTGTGTGTGTATGTGCCTGTGTGTGTCTGTGTGTGCGTCTGTGTGTGTGCCTGTGTGTGTCTGTGTGTGTGTTTGTTGCATCTCGTGAGTGTGTGTTGCATCTCCTGGTGCAGCATGGCAGGGGGAAAGGTAAGGCCTTGCAGCCTCTCCGAAGCCTGTGGTCAGGTACTCAGGTGTGGGAGCCCTGCTCGCAGCCCCTGCGCCTGATCTGCTTGTGTTCAGTGGAGGAGATTACAGAGCTTAATGATTAGCTCCTCCAAGCTGCAGCTGATGCCAGCCTCTACCCCCTTTACACCTAATTAGTCTCATTAATGAGCTCCTCTGCTCTCCATAGAGAGACTTGCCTCTTTGGAATAAGAGGCAAAAATACCTTGCCCAGGTAGATTGCTGAAGCCTTTAATTATTGCCCACACCTGCTAAGCCTTGTGACTCACACCAGTGATGGTGCTGAGCTGAAATGGGGCTTATTTACAAGCAGAGCAGGTTTTAACCCTTTCAGCACCCAAAAGGCTTTTGATAGAGAAGGACACATTTCCCTAAGACTCTGCACTTGCTCATTCTGAGCGTGGAGAGCGCTGACCCTCACACGGGGTCTCCTGAGATGGCAGAGGCCCAGCTCATGCCTCAGGAGGCTCACGGGCTGGCGAGAGTGACAGGCAAGAAACGACCCAGACAGCCACAGTGGCTTGCATTTATCACATGCCTACCACAGGTCCCTGTAACCCTCGAAATAAAACTTGGAGGCAGACATTGCTATGTCTGTGTTACAGAAGAGGAGATTGGGGGAGAGAGGTGATAGCCCCTGCCCCAGGTACCACAGGTGGAAAGGTACGGAGCTGAGTGGCACTAGGTTTGCCGGCCTCTGGGGCCCATGTACTCCCCACTCTTGCCCAGGGTCTCCCCTTCATGCCATCCCACTGAGGGCCAGGGTGGAGGTGAGCTCTTGCTGTGAGGCCAGGAGGGGGCAAGAGTCACAGGCAGGTGAGGTGAGCTAGGGCCATCCAAACAGAAGGAACTTGAACATAGGCTCAGGTGACAGCACGCATGAGCACTCACAGACTTACAGGCCCTTAGGTTAGGGTGGAGGCGAGGGGGTTCTAGGCAGGAAGGGTGGGCAGCGGAGGCTCTTCAGTGCAGGGTGAAGACTGGACTCCCTATCCTCTGCGCCCTCTCCTGTGCCTAGCATGGCATGCAGTAGGCTCTCAGTCAGTTCTGGCAAATGGAGGAACAGCCACCTGAAGGACAGCCAACCACCAAAAGATTTAAGCCAGGGAGGGACAGCCTCAGAGGGCAGTCCGGGAGGATCCTTGGGTGCATCTGTCTGCTGATGGCACAGACACGGGTTTGAAGGGCAGTGCCTCACCACAGCCCTCGGCCTCCACATGAGACAGTAGCTCTGGGCTGCCCAGCCGCTTAGCTGTAGGGGTGGGATCCAAACCCAGACCCACCTGTCTGCACACCCGGCTCTCTCCCTTTACTGGGTAGCCTTCTAGATAGAGGCTGACTCAGTGGCTGGGAACAGTTTCCTGGTGTGCGCTCCTTGGATGCTGAATGAGAAAGCGTTGGGAGAGGCACACAGGCGTCCTAAGACCAGAGCTGCCAACTCGACAGGACCCAGTCACTCTGACCAGGTTCAGACAGATTTTTAAATGAATGAAGGCAATATTGCATAGCTTTTACTGGATGACCACAATTGGATGACCACTAGAAGGTACTAACCAGCGCACCACATAGGCCTAGGAGACTGAGAGTGAATCTTTTTTAAAATTTGAAACTGTGTCTCACATAAGGACAGTAATAACAGCGACCAAACACTGAGTCTATTACATGCCTGGCCCTGGGTCACTTTATAGAAAATCTGGCCACTCCTCATGACAACTCAGTGAATTGGTTGCATTACCCTGTTGTACCAACCACACACTGAGGCTGGGGGAGCTAAAAATGCCCCCACAATCACGTGGCTAGTGAGTGACAGAGCCTGGACTCTCAGCCCAGAGCCTGACCTACCCCAGAGCACACTCCCTCAGAAGCCATGCACATCGCGACAGCCAACAAGGGCGCTTCCTTCACGACAGAGCTCAGGGCAGACTCTGGCACACGCGGAGTGTGAGAGAGCATTGGGTCAGCCAAGAGCTGGGGCCCCGGCTGAGCCCCCAGGCCTGGTTTCCCACAGAGTTGACCAAGTCTTCACACAGAGGCAAGCGTGCAAGGCCAGGCTGTGCTCTGCCTGGAACTTGCTTCCTGAGTTCTTGGCGGTGGCCATGGGGGCCTTCAGGTGGCCACGTGGAAGAGCAGAGCAGCCATCATCCATCCCTTCACCAGCATCTCTGGAGCGTCTCTGGGTACCAGGCCCTGCCCTGGGGGTTGGGCATTCAGGGGTGAACAAAGCGTAGTCCATACTCAGCGCCTCTGCCGAGCTCGGAAAGGAGGAGGTCCTGCCTGCCTCTCCAGATCAGGCCATGCGGTCCACATCAACTCTTACTCCTAAAGCAGCCCTTGACTTCCTTTCATTTCTGCCCCCTCAGCTTCCGTCACCTCCTACCTGGATTCCCCCAGCAGCAGCTTTGGTAGGCACCCCGCTTCCACCGCACCCCCTGGGAAGAACACTGGCCTCACGGAGGCCAGAGTGATCCTTCCGAAGTGCAGATATCTCCCCTCTCCCGCCGTGCTTTAGGGCTTCCCCATGTCTTCCGGACCACGTGGCCTAAAGGGCCTGCGTGACCTCTGCTCGGCCTTCCTGTCCGGCCATGACTCACGTCCCCCTTTGCTCTGTGTGCCAGCCACTCTGGCCTCTCTTAGCTCCCTTTGCACTCGCCCATCCCACCGCGGCCTGGGGGCCTCCCACTTCCTTCCTCTCTCAGCTCAGGAGTCATTTCCCCGGTAATGCTTTCCACTGCCTCCATCCCAGCCTGGGTCTTGTCACCCTGTTATGTGCTCTGCCAGCAGCTGGAAATTCTCCTTCAAAGCCGTCATCCCAGGCGGTAATTACACATTGTGAGGTTGTTCGACCGCCCTTGGGTAGCTGACCAGTGACTGCTCCCCAGTCAGGCTCTCAGCAACTGGTGGCTGAATTAATGAATGAAAGGCAAGGACGATCTATCCTTGCAAATTTGGGAAAGGCTTCCCAAAGGCAGCCCCTCGAGTTGGGTCCTAATGGATGAGTACACATTTGAATGACTGACAGTGTCTATAATGTGTATAATGTTAGTGTTAAAGCAGAAAAAGAAATGTCCATATTGAGTTCTTACCATGTGCCAGAGCTTTCAGTCCCCACAGCATCTCCGTGAAGTTGGCTCCATCAGCTCCATTTTCTAGGGGAGGCAGCTGGGCCCACGCTGGCCCAAGGTCACTGGGCTCACAGGTGTGAGAGGCAAGATTCAGAGTGCCTGCTGCATGGCTCATCGGGCACAGAATCTGCCGTGGAAGACGGATACTCACAGACCGCACCCAGGGACCAGGGTCTGCCCAAGAGGCTTTGCTGAGGTCACACCCACTTTTCTAAAAGCTGACAACTCTTTTATGAGCAGGCAGAGACACATAATCAGATTCAGCTCCAGTGCGTCTCCCTCCAGGAAGCTCTCCCTGATCAGCCCACCTCTGGTAGATAGCAGGGACGGCGATGCCTGCTGCAAGCCTCTTCTTAGCCCCTAACTGGTGGCAAGGTGGCTGGTGGACCCTGACCCACCACTTCCTTATTTGGGTTTCTTAATCTCTCAGAACCTCCGTCTCTTCATCTTTAAAATAGGAATCGTGATAGCTAGTGGGTAAAGGCTGAACGAGGGAGGCCATCTTGCACGGCACCTGCACAGGTGGGCAGTCAGTAATGTGTGCTTCCTCCTGCTGCTTAGCCTTCTCCCCTTCCCCCCACCCCCCATTTCATTCTCCCACCTCCTGGCCCCTGTTTCCGCGTCTTTCTGTGCATCCTCACTGTTCTGCTAGGTTTCTAGGTAGTTGCCATCCTGCCGTCTCTGCCAACTAAATAGCTGCTGTTTAGCTCACTGTGCATATTTTAGCCTCATAATTTTTCCTCCTGAAGCAGCCTCTGCAGATTCTAATCACCTCACTTTCTCTTCCCTGAATTCCCTCCAATTTGGAGATTCAAAAGAGGCGCTTCTCTGCATGAGCATGCTGTGATTCAATTTGAAAGTAAATTTCTCCTGGCAGCAGCCCCCTTTCTGAAAAGTGGCATTTAAGACTGACAGTGGACAAGATTGTAAACAGGTTTCCAATAAGAAAAAAAAAGTCAGTGCTAAGTGCATTCTATGACTTTTTTTAAACAATGTGTGTGTGTACGTGTGTCTGTAATTGCAGCCTTGCTGTGACGCCGTCTGCTTCAGGAAGAATTCTGGGATAGTGTGGGTCTGTTTTGAACTATCTTGGTAGTCTTTTACTTTTCAGAAAGCAGCTTCATTTCATGGGACTCACTCCCATACAGGATTACAGACCGTTCGTTCGTTCACTCATTCATTCATTCATCACACAGGTATATTCAGTACCACTTGTGTGCCAGGCTGTGTGGTCAGTAGGGGTGCTGTGGACCAAACGACAGTTCACTCCCTGCTGTAAAGAGCTCACATTTCAAGGGCGAGGCTACGGAGAAGCAGGGAACTATGTAATGTGACAGAGGCAGGCTTGGGTGCCACGGGAGACCAGAGGAATGCTTGGAGAGGGGTGGCTGTGGGAACAGGGACGGCTGGCTGGAAGCCATGACACCTGAGTGTGGCCTTGACTAGGAGTTATCTGATGAAAAAGGGAGGGAAGGACATTCCAGGCAAAGGGGACAGCACGGAGGTCCGAAACAGTGTGGTGTGTGAGGAGCTACAGGCAGTTTTCAGTGGCTGAGACCCCTAGTTTGCAGGGGGAAGTATCAGGAGGCATGGCTAGAGGGGCCCTTGGGGGGCTTGCACGCCCACTAAGAGCCTTGGAGCCCTCACAGAGGCAGTGAGCCACAGCGCAGTGCTCTTAAGCAGGTGTGATGTGATCAGATGGTCCGAGTGGCCCTTCGGAGGATCCCTCAGGGGTGGCATGGGCAGGATTGGGTGGAGAGAGCCGGGCCCAGGCAGGGGGAAAGGAGGCCTGGGAACCAACCGGGGTAGCCTCAGGGTCAAAGAGAGGACTCAGGGGGACAAATATTCAGAAGGTGAAGAAGGCAGTGCTGCAGCAGAAAACTCGGCTATCTTGTTTCCCTTGAAACAACTTGGTTGCTGATTACCTCAGATTACCACCTCTTTGGGCAGGGGCTGGGGGGGTGTCCTATCCTGACGCCAGGGAATATATAAAATGGATTCAGCTGACATTTGCCTTCCCCATTCATCACCACTAAATAAAAGCTCTTTCCAGAGGCCCTTGGAGTGGTCATCTGACGGTCCCCCGGGCGGAGCCACAAATGACTCTGCAGTTACGTTCTACAGGAAGCAGGAAGCGCGATGCTCCCGGGTACCACCAGAGCCAGAGGGAGAGTCCTTCTGTCTGTGTAGAGAGGTTATTGACAAAAGGCCTTTGGGGTCCTGGACGGGCAGACAGGCCACGTGGGCAGTGAGAGGCCTGGAACATTCCAGTCAAACCTCTGTCATCCAGATGCTCTCTTTGGGCAGCTTCTCTTTTCTTCTGCTAAACTCATCAATCCGACCAGCCCTGGGGCAGAGGGAAGTAGAGGAGTGAGCAGACAGCCTGTCGCAGGTCAAATGGCTGCAAACTACTGGAATGCCAGAGTGATCGTTCATTCAGGGTCCGTGAGGATTAAATGAGGTAAAGATTGGGAAGCCACCCTACAAGCTGAAAGGTTTCCCAAGTGAAAAGAATTAAAACATCGGTTGCTGGTGTTCTGGGACTCAGCCCAGGTTTGGAAAAGAATGACTAGAAGGAAACTGGAAATGACCTTAGGATGTCAGTTTTCCACATAGCTCCTCTCATCAAGAGCAAATGGTATTTGATATTAGTGACCTTTTGAAAGGTGACAGGTGACAAAGGAAAGAACCCAGACCTTAGACTCACACATACCTGCGTGTGAACCCCCACACACCACCTACTTGTTACGTGATCTTGAGCCAGTCACTTGACCTGTCGCAGTGTTATCTCCAGGTCTGTAAAAGTAGGGTAGATGCCTTCACTTGCGTGTCACCTGTATTTTCTGATCTCCCAACACTCTCTGAGGAGAGGGACCCTGACTGGTTGAATCATTACTATTCCAGTGCTTAAACAGTGCCTGGCTCTTAGTAGATGTACAATAAATAGTTTGTTCTTTTCACTATGGCTTACTTTTAATACCTTCCTGTCACTTGATCAGAACTAAATTGGGTAACACAATGTCATGTTTGGTGTCCCCTCAAGACTAGTTGATTGTGGAGCAATACATCCTGCCACCACCCTTGTCTGAAGTCCACTATATCACGTCCCTTGTGGAGTTTATCCCCAACATTTTGTTACAGAATTTTTCAAACATACAGGCAAGTTGACAGAATTTTACAGTGAACACCTGCATACCTACCTTTGTGCCGTTAGCATTTGACGATGCGTTATCGCATATCCCTCCATCTATCGCTGCATCTTGCTTTTTTGATGCATTTCAAAGTCAGTTGCAGATATCAGTGGACTTCCTCCTAAACACGTCAGCATGTGTATTGCTAACTAGAGTAAATACTGTTTGAATAGCAGGCAGTGAATAAATGATGGCGGCGGCAGCCGCTGTCATTGTCAGGAAGGAAAGAAGGCAGTCGTGGTGATTTGATATTCACAGACATAAGACTCCTGCTAGCCGTGGCTTTGCAAGGGCCTGCCATTTCTTGGGAACCAGACTGCCTTTGTTTCATGGACCAGCCTCAGACAGTGAAAGGGCTAGAAGTCACAACCACCGTGGTGTCTCCAGGCACAGACTATCCCCTTGACAACCTCCCAAAGCTTTTGGAAAGCTGAACAGTGTCATTATAACAACAGAGGTTGCGATTTTTTTTTTTTTGAAGGCAGTGTCACTGGCCCTCATATGTGGGACCCGAACCGAGGCCACTGGCATCCCAAGCCAGCGCCCAACCACTGCACCACTCGGCCGGCCCAAGGTTGCAATTTTTCACAGTGGACTTCCGCAGAGCAAGATCAGATCAGGTGTGGTTATATGGACTGAGTCCACCCTGAGTCCCGCCGGGTCAGACATAGTCTCACCCTCCGTTCTGGGCACAGAAGGGGCTTGGGCACAGAGATTAGGAACCAAAAGGCCATGAATCAGGTCCGAGAAAGTCAGAACCTAGGGTTCTGACCAGTGAACGCCTTGGCCTCGTGTGGAATAGTTATTGTCCACACGTCCCCGTGAAAGACTCCGGGGTATAAAGACCCCTCTGAACACCTACTTTTTCCCCAAGAATCACGTGAAGTCATAGTCTCTATTTGTGTGTCTACATTGAGTCAGCAAATCGTCACTGAGGGTCCATGTCCTGAAGCTACCACCTTGGGAGAAACAGACAGTTCATCAGAAGGACTTGGAGAGCAGTTTAGTTTACAGTGGCTCTCGTGTCCATTTAGCCCTTACATTCGTCTTGTGAAGTTGGAATTTGCTCTCATGTCCCACTGGGCTACTGCAGGAGGCAAAGGAGTGAACCAGGCTTGGCCCCAAAGCCCGGTGCCTCCATTTGCTGTTGAAATGGCTTTAAGCTGCTTAACACACTGTCCTGCCCTCAATTTCTTCACCTGAAAACAGAGGGTATGATCCCAGTTTCCTTCGGGTGTTGAGAGCTACAGCCGGTGAAAGGCGCCTGATAGTTTGATGAACCTATTCATCACCTACCCTGAAGGTTCTTCCCTGGGCACTGCCCTGGGGATACAGTGGTGAAGACGTGGAGTCATTACCCTCTTGGCACTTGCAGTCTAGGCCAGGCCCAGAGTAACTCCTGCTCTGTGAGCCTAGAGAAGTTACCTCACATTTCTGTACCTCGGTTTCCCAACTGTGACATGGAAACGGCAATCATACCTACCACATGGGGCTGTTATGCGGGTTAAATGGGTGGCTATGTGTAAAACACTTAGAAAGGTACTGGCACTGGGTAAGCGCACGTAAATGTCTGTTACTCTTGTTACTGCCATACCAACCTCCCACCCCAGGTCCCAGTGCAGAAAAATCATCTCAGCAGCTTTGTGAAAGTCTGAGCCATGGCCCATGAATCCACATTGAAAAGAACCTCCCTAAGTGAGTCTCCTTGTAATACCAGATGTAGGAACCACTGATCAAAGTGACCAATAAATAGCTTTTCATGCACGCAAGGAAACGGAGACTCAGGGAGGGAGGGAATGTGACACAGCGAGGGGGACACAGCTAATAAGCGCTAGAACCAGAATACCACCCATGGTTGCTGACCCCCACACCCGGGCCCTCGGGTGGGTACTCATCCAGGGTCAGCCAGCCAGTAGGCGGGGCCTCGAACCGAGTCTGGTGTCTCCGTGCCATTGTTAACAATATTTGGTGGTAAAGGGTCCGGTAGAACCGAATCGGTTATTTGTTACTGGGAAGATCATCTCTCAGATGAGGAAATCCCTGTATCTCGCATGTGAAGACACTCCCAAAATATTTTAACCAAAAATCCCCCAATATTTCGAGTCTGCCAGCCATTAAATAATTCCTGATGGAGGCATGTAAGAAATTGTCTTTTCAATCATCGCTTTACCTGCATAGGTAGAAGCAGGAATATTTGTGCCACTCCAGCACTCGATCTGGGTAACTCCTGTAATTAATATTTACTTAAAACAATCATTAGTCTCTGCTGGGCGACAGCAAACCCACGTTAGCAATATTTTTAGCTGGGCCTTCCCCACACCTGCAACGGCAGGCGGGCAGGCAGCAGTGGGAACCCTGCCGTGCTTTATGAATAAGCCTCCCTGCACCTGGGCCCACCTGCCACTCAGGCAGTGGGCCAGGGGACCGGGCCCTGCTGTCCTCGTGTGCGCTTGGAGCAGCACGCAGCTCCGCTTGGGGTCCTCACTTCACTTTGCTTCCCAGACCTCAAAAATGAAACTCATTTCTCTTGAGACAGTGTGGCGTCCGTGGCCCAGGCTAGACCCACATACAGGGCGTAAGTTTTCCCCGAAGGGTTGAGGATTTCTTCAGTAAGGGTGAGGAGAACCAAAATGACAACCATTTGTTGGATGCTAACTGCTTTACGTTCACTCTTTCTTTTAAACCAGACAGCAACATATCAAGGTAGGCCCTCCTTTTCCAAAATAGGAAATGGGGGCTTAGAAACGATGAGTACTTGCCCAAGGCCACAGAGCCAGCAAGGGGGGTTCCAACCCACTGTCACTGAACCCACGCTTTCACTCTTTCTCAGCCTCAGTCCTATGTGATTCAGTTAAATGATGAGGGAGACAGAAAATGGAACCAACATTTATTGAGTGCCTACTATGAGCTAGATAATTTACACAGTTAATTCTCACAATCGGAATTAGCTTATAGGAGGTAAGAATGATTACTCCCATTTTACAGATAAAGAAACTGAGGCTCTAGAGAGTTAAGTTACTTACTCAAAATCACACTGCTGGCAAGCATCAGAGCCAAAATTCAAACCCAACTTGCTTCTCCAACACTAGATGTTTTCCCACCTCACCAAAGATATTAACGAGAAATACCTGTCATACACGCAGGTATATAGTTTCATACAGAACCTAAGATTTTGTCATTTTTCCTCCTACTCAGCTGATATGAGCTTACTGGTTAACATCTTTGAGGTTTATAAAGAACTTTTATCCCAGTAAAAAATTTATATGGGGTTTTATAATTTCCAGAGTTCGTCCTTAATTGTTTAATCCCTGTGACAGTAAGGGTTACAAAGCCCATTTTGCAGAGAAGTAAACTGAGCTTCAAGAAGCTGAGTGTGCGCCCAGGGTGAGTGCCGGGCAGAGCAAGAACTCAGCCACCGAGCCGGGCGTCCCCACACTCACACAGCACTGTTCCCGAGCCGGGTCTGTTCAGTGGGGCATCCAGATTGAGGAATTCAGACACTTTTAATGGAGGAAGATGGAGGGGTGGGGCCTTGCGGCAGGAGCCCGGTGTCCAGGGCCTCCTAGTTAAGGGTGTGACATCTCCTCCCCCACAGGAGCAGGCCAGAAGTGGTGATGGTCGGGGAACTACAAAAATAGCAGCTTTCACACTGATTCCTACATGGGAGGAACTGTTGGTTCCAGGGCAGATAAGAATGACTTTACAAGATGAAAATGATCAGTGAGGGCACGCAGGTCTGGAGGGGAGCGGAGTTGGCATTTTTTGGCCCTGCAAATAGCTGCCCATCTGCTCTCTGTCAGAATATGTTAGGAGTGCATCTGGCTCGCTGCCCCTGAGTCTCAGCTCCAGGCTGGTCATGTGGTTGTCTCCACGACAACTCCAGGCGCGGCGTAAACTGCTGCGCTTTGAGCCAGATGCTGCTCTGCACATGTGGTCTAATTAGACGGTGCTCCGGCCTCCGCCTCTCCCCCTGCCCCCCAGCCCCCCAGCACCCACACCACCTTCTCCCTTTCCCCTCCTCCCTCCTGCTAACCCTCGTCCTCACATCCTCAGTCAGTCTGTCTTGCTCTCCACCCTGTTGGCCTCTTTCTCAGATGTGTTTCCGTTGCCTCATGTGCAGTAAATATTCCTTCAACAGCATCAGAGTGTCACGGCTGACCCAGGCACTGTGCTGGGAACTGGGGGTGGTGACAAACAAGACACTAGCCACACCCTCGAGGAATCTGCCATCCAGTGAGGGAACCCACGATGGGCAGCCAGGCAGGGCAGTGTGAGGCAGTCAGTGCTGTCACTGGGGTGAGCATCGGGGCTGCGGACCCCTGAGCAGGGGCACCTAAGCCAGCCCAAGGCAGGGAGAAGGCAAGGGGGAGCGTCCCAGGGCCACTGTCCCTGAGTTCATCCTTGACAGACAGGAAGGGACTTCACTGCCTGAGAAAGCCGGGGTGAGGAGACTTCCTGGCAGAGGGCACAGCTCGTGCAAAGGCAGGAACTTACAGACCCCTCTGGAGAACTGTGAGCGGCTCTTAGTTACTGGGACGCAGGGTGTCTGGGACAGCGAGGAGCCGTATCTGGCGAGCCGCACAGGGTCACGCCTTGCAGGGCCTCTTTCCAAGCACGTTCTCCGCTTGGACCTGCAGCCTTGGGAGCCAGGGGAGGAGGGGGCGACATGGCGGCGGCTGGGGCAGCCGGGCCTGGGCGGGGGGTCACGGGTCCTCCGGCCAGCGCTGGGTGCGTGGCTCAGGCAGGCCCCCAGCACGTGCTGAGGAATTACGCTGTGCCTCTTTCTCAGCAGTTCTGTATTCTGTCCCGCGTCCACCACGTCTCAGGTCGCTCAGGGAAGATGCCCCTCTCCCACCCCACGCCTGATGTGCCCCTGGAGCCCCAGGGTCACTAGCTCCTTGTCGCACACTGCCAGCTGGGCCTTGCCCCGGCCCCACTCCCGCTCACCACTGCTTTCCCATCGAGCGAATGCCGGCCCCTCCCTGGAGCTTGGTTTTTATATCAGCTCCTCCCCCTGTGGACTTCCTTGGGGCCCACCCCACCCCGACAGAGTCACCCTGGCTGTGCTCTCCCAGCACCCCAATGACAGGTATTTGTTGAATCACAGATGCAGGAGGTCATTCGCAAGATGCAGCACCAGCTTGCAGAGGGCGTCAGAGAGCTGTTAGGACTGTAACCTCCACTGAGCACCTGCTGTGTACTACTCAGCATTGGCACCCTGACAAATACCATATCATTTCAGACCTCTCAGTAGGAAGTAGGTCATTATCCCCAACTTACAGATGAGGAAACTGAGGCTCACAGAGGCCCGCTTGCTTCCCCATTCATGGAGCTCTGGGCTGCACTGAGCCTCTCTGGAGTCCCTGGGCAATACATGACCCCCACTAGAAACTGGACTCCTTGGGCTGGGGCTGCGGTATGTGGAACAGGAGAATGTTGTGTGGGAAATTATCTGCTATATCTTGAATTCCCCAGAAACTCAGAGAAAACACATGTTTGAGAAACTGAGCGTGCTCAGACTGCCAGGGGTGTGTTGGGAAGAGCCTGCCTGGGCTGTGAGCTCAGACAGAACTGACCTCAAATGCGGCCCTAGCTCTTCCCAGTGCTGTGGCCTTGGACAAGTCATGTCCCTTTCCTCTGTACGCTGAGGCCGAAGAGCCGCTCAGCGGGGTTATCACACAGGTCCAGCGCTCAGCCGCAGTTATCGCATGCCTGCTGCCTCCCCCCATGGCAGGGACTCCACAGAAGGCAGCTTTGGTGGTGGCCCCTTCCCTCCTTTCTCGGAGTCATGGTCTTGACTGTATTGGCCCAACACGTGTCCTGGCAGGTAGTTGCGTCACGTTCCCTGAAACAGGGCTGCATGAATCTAATCACTGAAGGAGAACTGCCATTATTTGGGATGGACGACCGATATTTTTTAGCCTCTCTAGGAGACACGCCTGAGCGAACTAAGCACTTTGCATGAATTACCTGTTGATCCCCACACAGCCCTACGAGGTAGGAAGTATCTCCCCCGTTTTATGAATGAGGAAACAGTCTAGGGCCTCACCTCATGTTCCAGACGCAGTAAGTGGCAGAGCTATCATTCCCACTTGAACTCATTCTCTGTTCCCAGCTCTGCACCGAGGGCTGTGCGTCATGACACACTTTTCCCTGAGGGGCTGTCGGAGGCCTTGTACAGAAAGGCCCTTCCTGTGTCCAGAACCAACACATGTTAGCATTAAAAAGTACCTTGAGGATTTTCCAGCTCAGCACCTTCTCATTTTACAGATTAAGAAACTGAGGCCAGGACCAGGAAAAGGGATCAAAGCCAAGCTGAGCGTTTTGACTCTTCTCCTTGTGCTCTTTCCACTTTGCCCTGCTGCCATTTTTTTATCACTAAAGATTGGGCGCCGAAGCCTCCTGGGCCCCAAACCCCATGCAGGCACCAGAGATCGGCCCTGAACAAGTGACATTTAGGTGAGGAATGGTGGTCATATATAAGTGACCAGTAAGTGAACCTGATAATCCAGTGTGTGGACAGTGCTGTGGCGGAACCCCTGAGGGCCTGTCACCAAGGACTGGTGGGCAGCGTGTCTTTCGTGTGGTCTGTCTGTCCCCTCACATAACTCAGAGGGTTGGGATTTTTCATCTCTATAGCCTGATCTGTGTTTCTTGGGTTGTATCTCCATGTCCTTTAGCCTTCAGATCCCTGAGTCCCGTGTGCCCTTTGCTACAGCTAATGTCGCTTCCCCTGCTGACCACATCTCAGGTTGATTTCTGTTTCTCCCCGGGGCCCACCAGGCCCTCAGAACCCACCCTCTCCAATGTGCTGTCTCAGACTGCCTTCTCAGTCCCAGAAAGCGGAAATCCTGTCCCCCACCAGTTAGGCACGTCCTTTCTTGGGGCTTTGGAATGCGACAGTCACTGTGTTAAAACCCAGAATCTGGCTCTCAGTGACGGAGGCAAATAGGTGTGGCCGAAGTGATGGGTACTGAGATCTCGGTGTGGCCGCATGGTTTCCGTACGGGGAGAGAGCTGTTGCTTTGCTGCAGCACGGGGTGGTCACCATGTCACCCGTGTCAGCTCTCCCTCTTTGCCAGCCACTGAATGCTGGGAGTGTGAGGTAGGGGGTTTGATTTCTGGTGTATTGGTAAGAAAGCGGAGGCTCCAAGAGGTTGAGGTGGCTTCTGTGCACACGTGGTGTGGCCACAGCTCACACTCATTCCCCCAAAACCCTCTCCCCTCATCTCCGCCATGTGATCCACCTGTTTAAATTGCCAGAGCCGCCCCGGTGGCGACTGATATGTCAAATACTCTCTTGTTACTGTTTCTCTTAATCAAAGAGAAAGTGTTGTATGGCATGATCCCCAGGGCCAAGCAGACTGTGCTGCAAGTTCACCCTGTCACTGACCAGCAATGCCGCCTCAGCAGGAGACATCACCTTTCGGAGCCTCAGTGTCCTTGTCTGTAAAATGGAGACCCTAACAAGGCCTGCCTCACGGGTTGCCGTGAAGAGCAAGTGAGATAATGCATGTCCGACCGCTGAGCACAAAGCTAGGGCTCGGTACGCAGTAGCTGTTTTTAATCACTGCACCTGCGTTCCTTGTAGAGCCGCCTCCCATCTGCATTTCTTATGGGAAGAAAATCTTGAGCTAGTATGCATGAAGACCCTCCTCATTGTGTCTCCTCAGCTTGCACAGGCCTCCCCGCTCATCTGCCATTCCTGCGCTAATCAGAATTTCCTGACTTCTCCCTGTTTGTCTCGGTTAATGCAGAAGGAAGGGGCTGCTGGCACAGAGGAGCGAGGCGTGGGCCGATGCGCCTGTGATTTGAATGTCTTTACTGTAATCTAGCCAGCGTGTGTGGGGGCTGTTGTCAATACCGGAGCGGCTGGCCGGCATGGGCAGATCCTGTCAGCCCAGCCGTCCCTGCCCCTGCAAATCAGCCGAGGAGCTTTTGCCGAGCTCTCGCATCTCCCCTGACGTAAATCATCCGAACAGTGAGCCGGCTTCACAATAACACATTGATTCTTTGTTTAGGGCTTGTTATAGTGACAGGGGCCCAGGCTGGGAGTCTGTCCCTGGCAGGCCTGGGCTGCCGTACAAATGGTTCCGAAGGCGGTCTTGGTCCTGTCACCCCAGCCAGAGCCATCTGACCGTGGCTGTGCAGTGGCCGCCTTCCTAAGTCCGCCCTGGTGGCCCTGAGTGTGTACCGCACTGTGCTTCTGAGGGCCGGGGGAGAGCCTTAGGAGTCATCAGACCCACCAGTGCTGGGACGTTGGGCAAAGCGCTTCATCTGTGTGGGACTCCTCTCCTCATCTGTAAATGGGAGACACGTATGAACGTCGAGTTCTGATGAGGACTCGGCGAGCAGAGGGTACAGGTTGGTCCAGGACCAGCCCTCAGCTGACAAGCGCCCTTCTCCCTAAACTCCGGCCTGCTTCTGGCTAACTGGAAGTTACTGTAATCCAACCCTGCTGTCCCAGTCCACCCTCCCTCCCTCCTTCCCCGCCTTCCAGTAAGGATTTGGCATTCTCTAGGCCAGACACCAGACTAGGACTTTTCTGCATTGGCTGGAATTCACCCTGGCTCCTTGGCAGTCGTTACAGCTGACCGTGTGAGAAGCGGGCCTTGGGACTCAGCTCAGGGGGGTGCTGACCCCAAGCGGGGGCTTTGTGTGGGATTTCTGTGTAGCTGGGGAAAGGGGGGAGGGTGCACAGTATTGGCCTGGAGGCTATAGAAGCACCGTACAAGCGAGGTTCTTGGCTGTGCTACACTTTGGCCAGTGACGTGAGTGCCTTATTAGGAATCTGGAGGTATTTAAGCAAAACGCAACTGTGTGGAACTGCTGGTAGTAAATAGAGCCAGATTTCTTTGTTCTATTTCTTTATTCTTAAATTTTAAACAGTGAATGTTCATTGGTCTAGGTGCTGTGCTGGTCACTTTCACCCACACCAGTGGTTCTTAGACTTGGCTACATTGTGGTCGCCTGGGGAGCTTTAGACGCTGCCAGG
Organism: Aselliscus stoliczkanus; assembly: GCA_033961575.1. Lineage (NCBI taxonomy): Eukaryota > Metazoa > Chordata > Mammalia > Chiroptera > Hipposideridae > Aselliscus > Aselliscus stoliczkanus. The sequence goes on from CM066728.1 coordinate 124,245,715, forward strand.
CATTGGGGACTTGAAAGTGCCCCAGTGATTCTAGGACATGGCCAGTGCTGAGCGCTCTACTAACCACAGCATTTAGGTCATTCCTGTTTAACTCCCAGCAGTCCTCCGAGCAGGTAGCTCCCCCTGTGTTACAGGCGGTCAGAGTGAGGCCCTGAGAGGCGCAGTCCTCGCTCACAGGGGCAGAGCTGGACTGGAACCCAGCCCTGTGTGTCCCCTCCCCTGCCTGTCTCTTTCTGGAGTGGCTCAGCTGTCACCTATGGCTCACCAGCCACTAGGAGTGGATCAGAGCCTGCCCTCCAGGAGCGGCGATGGGATGGACAGAGATGGTGTTGGTGTAGAGACATCAAGGAGGAGCTGGGTGTGGGGATACTGAAGGGGAACCGGGGCCCCATTCACCTCAAGGCTCGGGTGCTGCTCTCACAGAGTAACGTGAGGAGTGAAGCCAGAGGAGTGAGAGTGGGAAGAGGTTAGGGGGGCAGTGGACAGTCCTGAAGCTCTGAAACGGACGAGTGTGTGGACGAAGTGGATGGGGAAAGCCCCTAGGGAAGGTCACGAAACGCCTTAGTGTCAGACTCAAGCGTTTAAAAACCCTACTGCCATCTACCCACAAACTTGCCTGAGGCTGCTGTATGCTGCCAAGTGAGATGGCAGTCAAGTGCCAGAGCCTCTGCTAAGTATTTAACCTGGTGGGGGCCGGGGTAGGGGGCGACGTGGGCTGTCACAGGCCCCTGCGCTTGGTTTAAGGCTCTGCTGTCACCACCTTGAATTCTTAACAATTTTACCTTGAACCTGTACTTGGTGGGTGAGGTCTGACAGGACAGTTGACGTGCTCAGAGGAGATACGTGCAAATGCACGTCCCCCTCAGCCTTGCCAGTCGCAGGTAGCTTCTCGATGCCCAGTGGCACAGAGTGGACCCATGATGAGGGAGACTTCAACAAGGCTCAGAGCAGTTCCAGGGTAAACGTGTCACTGTCCACCACTGAGTAAGTGGCGCTGACAGCCCCACATGTGGTTCCACACCTGAAGAAGGCAGTGGCGTTCTAAGAAACACAAACGACCACAGAAACCTATCATAACTCCCATTCATATTACTTCCATATATTCACCAACCATTTATTGGGGGAATGGTGACAAAGAAGAAGAGATGGAGTAACCATTGTTCCTTTTTCGTTCTCATCAGCAAGCTGAAGGTAGAGAGTGTTACTAGAATGTGCGTAAATCAAGAACTGAACTACAAAGAGTTGAGTTAGTTTTGTACAGTATTTCCACTGTCTGGTAAGAACAGAACACAAATGCATATACGCATTACAAAATATGATTCCACATATGTTAGCATTTAAAACTGGCATCGCACGATATAAAGTTGAACAGTAAAATCCATGCTAATAATTTAAAACTTTGTTTTTCTTTACATAGAATGACATTAAATAGTAAATTTTAAAAACACTATGGTAGATCTAGAAAGAGACCGTGATAGAAAGGAAAAAAAAAAAGCTGCTTTTAGTATGACACTTACACTTAACAGCACTTTTTTTCTGCATATTCCTTTTGCCCTGGGTCCCCCAAATTATGTTGCCAGCCCGGGTAAAACCCAGTCTCTGTCCTCAAGAAAACAGCTGTTTGTGGAAAATTTGTCTGGAATACGTATTTATTGTTAGTCTGTTTTATAGGCAGCCAGCCCTATGAGATGGGCCAGAACTGAGTCATTGTCACAGCTGAGGAGACACAAGTCACCTGAGATCACATAGCTAAGTGGTCACATGGGTCAGAGTCAAGGTTTAAGTCCTGGTCTTTCTGACTCCAAGACGTGTTCTCCCTCCTCCATGTTGTGTTACCCTAAATGGATCAAACTGAAAAAAAATTTATAAGGGAGTGACCGGTTTTCTCAGTTGATTAGAGCATCATGCTGAAAACACCAGGGTTGCCGGTTCGATTCCCACATGGCCCACTGTGAGCTGCGCCCTCCTTAAAAGAGTCAGCTATGCCACTGTAGCATAAAAGCAATGTGTAACCAGCAACCATGGCTGTTCCCCAATAAAGTTTAAATTTTTTTTTTTTAATTTTTAAAGTTTTTAAAAGATGCCTTTAGTGAAAAAAAAACACCAAAACCAGTCCTCTGCTATGCCAGTTGTGACACTGTACTGTAGTTGTTTGTTCCCTGAACTAGGCAGGATTCCTTGATAACCAGAGCTTTTCTTTTTTGGCTTTTATTATGAAAAATTTCAAATTTCTACAAAGTAAATGAACTCCCATGTACCCATTGTCCAACTTCCACAATTATAAACATTCTGTCACTTTTTTTTAAAGAAAAAAATTTTTACTTATGGGAAAATATACATAACATAAAATTTGCTACTTTAACCATCTTTAAGTATAGAGTTCAGTGCCATTAAGTACATTCACATTGTTGTACAACCATCACCACCATCCATCTCCAGAACTTTTATCGTCTTGCAAAACTGAAACTCTGTGTCCATTAAACAACTTCCCATTCTCCCTCCCTCCAGCCCCTGTTTCTATTTTCCTGTTTCTATGAAATTGACTACTCTAGATATAGTGGAACCAGACATTATTTGTCCTTTTGTTACTAGCTTATTTCACTTAGCATAATGTCTCCAACGTTCATCCATGTTGTAGCGTGTGCCAGAAATTCCTGCCTTCTTAAGGATGAATGATATTTCCTTATATGTATGTTTTGTTTATCCATTCATCAGTGGATACTTGGGTTGTTTCCATCTTTTGGCTATTGTGAATACCGCTGCTATAAACATAATATTCTGCCATTCTTGTATCATCTATACATTCATCCACTCCCCACCCTCACTGGCTTATTAGTATTATTCAGAGAAACTGTATTTTATTAATTTTTGTATTCTCCTAACACAAATCCTGGCACATAGTAGGTGTTTTTAAAAACTGTTTAGCTGAATCTTCTAAAATTATGTTTTTTGTTTTTTAATTTTAAGCAAGGTCCATAAAGAGAAGACACTTCCTTTTTTTCTTAGACTTACAGAGTAAATGTGCACATAAAATTTTGATAAAAGTTGAATTTGTGGGCTGGCCGAGTGGCTCAGTTGATTAAGAGCGCTAACTGAGCTCTGAGCAACAGCAGTTCAATGCCCAGCCTCAGCTGAGCTGCCAACAGGTGGCAGGATGGCTCAGGTTAAAAAAAAAAAAAAAAAATTGAATTTGTGAATGAAAATCAAAATGTAATACTTTCAGTATGGATCAGCAGAACAAGGGAAGTTGCTAAAGAACCTGATGGCTGAGTATATTTGTATGCCAGGACCCACAATGCTGCAGATAAAAACCATTTATTCCTGGAAGCATTAAAAACCTTTGGAATCACCAACCTCACCTATTAAGGATTAACTCATTAATAATGGAATTTTTGATTGATTCTATATGTCAAGAAGATAATCCGAGAGTAAAACTTGCCTTTTGTGACAAAGTCCTTGATAGGGTTAAGCAGCTTTGTTTAACTGTCATTCGGGTCATAGATGGAAAACTACTAATGTGATCTAAGCTTGAAAGCTCACGGACCTGACTTCCTTGAATTAATGTCGCTATCCGCCAGTAGCCCAGCACCTACAGTGTCACCTAAGAAGACAAAAGGTTTAATCAGCCTAACAGGAGAACTAAATCAGCACTTCTTACAAAGGAGAGAATTAACAAGACACACTTTGCTTACTGCTCTCCACTGCAGTGTGGAGTGGGGGGCGGCCATTTTAACTGCAGGAAATGGGATGGACAGGCCCGTGCGGTGTAAATGGCTTGGCTTGCTGGGGTTGGGCCTGTGACCGAAAGAGCCTTCCCAAAGCTCCTACTCCAGGAGCTGTTTGTCTCCGAGGGGCTGGTGTTTTGAGTGTCTAGCAGGGGAACCTGAGGGGTCCCACCTTCAAAGACAACTCTCTTGCTCTCGAGCAGAAGCCCTAGGGCAAACAGTTACAACTGAGACCTCCAGAAAACCCAAGCCTACAGTGGACTGCATGCATGATGGCGACAGCTGGGCTTTGGGGGTTACCGGGGTACCCCGATTCTGCCATTAACAGGTTATGTGACCTTGGGCAAGTTCCTTTATACAGGACTCTGGGTGACAGTGTCACTGCCTTTCAGAATTAGGATACAGCGGTTGCCCTGAATGGGTGGGATTTGCTCACCTAACTTATGCACCCTTCCAGGCTCCACGGCCATGTGCCCACTTCTCACATTCCCTGCCCTGCCACTCTGGGAGGAATATCCATTTCCTCTATGAGGTGGTATCTGTCTGACTGACACTGCTCATGTTCTGTAAGCTCTCCGCAGAAAAAGCCCCCATTGACACATTTCCCCTGACTTTCCCATCTGTGTCCATTTCCTTTTGTCTGTTTTTATGGTGCAGACATCTGATCCAGGGGGATGTCACCTCCCACCAGCAGGCAACTGGCCCAAAATGTTCGTGTCAACCCAAAGATGAGATGCTTCCTTCTCTCCTGCATCGAAGTCCTGCCTCAGGCTACCCTCACACACACATCTGGTTGCAAACTCGCTTGAATTTCTTGGTCCTTCAGCAGGCGTTTCCTCCCTGGCAATGCTGGGCCAAAGCTCCAGGAGAGAACGCTAACTCAATGAGCACTTGAGTGTCACTCACCTGGCATTGTGCTTGGAGACCTCTTCCCCCGTCAGGCACACAGTGTCTCGGCCACACTGAGACCGCAGGACTCCTGTGACAGGAACCAGAGTCAAGCTCATTCTGTGGTTCTCTAACCAACATCCCTGAGCTTCTGTTGGGTTGTCGGAAAAGTCATGACATATTTTTTCTATGTTTTTCGTTGCAAAAATGCGTCATGACTTTTCCAACAACCCAATAAGTGGAGCTAGGCTCTGCACTTTCCCAAGGGAGTGTGGAAATGAGTCCAGCAGGGCCTGGGACATGTGATCAGAGGATGCACTTGGAGCATAAGGTGTGTGGGGGAGCAGAGCAAAGGGACACGAAAGGACTCCTGAGAAGAAAGCCACGGTCAGCTTAGGGTGGGTTTGTTTGCTCAGCTAAGGAGCTAGGACTCTCTCTCCTCTCTCACCCAGGATCCCATGTGTGTGTCATACATGCCGCTAGGTGTGTAATATTGAGCCAAATAGGTACCATTCCTGCCCAGATGGAGCATAGAATCTAGCAGAGGAAACAGACATTAACCAAATTATCATGCAAATGTAACATCTGTACAATCAGAACTCTTTAGCAGGACAGCGACATGATGCACCGCGTGTTTTAGAAATTACTCTGCCCAGAAGAATTGGCATAGCTGGGAGGAATGAAGCAGGAGGCAGACATAGAGTGAAACGTCCCCCTCGGTTGTCAGGCCTGTGCCAGGGTAGAGGGGTGGAGAACGGGAACAAACACAGGACACTTCACGGGTGAAATGGAAAGACTCAGGAAGTCTGATAGGTCTACTGTGGGTAGCTATGGAGAGAGAGACAGAGAAACGAGGAAGGGAGAGGAGAGGTAGACTGATTTGGGGTGCAGTCCAAATGGTAATAATTGGGGTTTTGGGCCATTTTGACTTTGAAGTGCTAGTGGGCCATCTAGGTGGGGATGGTGACATATGGGTTTGGAGCTCGCTAATATCTGAGCTGACGATACTTATTAGGAGTCATTCGGTGTATAAGTTCCACTGTGCCCAAAGAGGAGATCACCCGGAGAGAGAATTGATTGTCGTGCTGTTGTCCCAAAGGTGAGAAGCAAAACTTCAGGCCAGGGAATAGCATTCTATCTGGGCTTCTGTTGATTATCACTAGCTGATCGCTCAGCTGTTCAGCCAGAAAGGTATAAATCGATGCAAAGTAATAAATGGCCTGAAAACTCTGTCTTTTTCCTGAGGAGCTGGTATGCTGTTTTTTTCTCACAGACATTGTGAAGTTTGCATTGTTTCCTTTCTTGCTTCAGCAGCCAGGAAGCTCAGAGCTAATTTTGTAACTTAGTTTTAGAAATCATACAGGAGACCTGTGTCTCCAGATACTCTTTTCCCAAATAATTATGTTTTATATATTTACGTCTTTTCCAGCTCTGATTTTTTTTTTTTATGTGCTCATGTAAACCGCCTCAGATCCTTTGTAAAATTAGTTGGGGTGTAACTGTATAAAAATAAACATTCCTCTCACCCTAACTTTTTTGAGTCATCCTTGCAGCCCGTGTGCAATAAGTCTGCCCAGTTGCTGAGCTAATATTGGCTAGAGTGAAGCAGGTGAAACGCTTGGAATTTACAGCAGCTAGACAGTAAATTTAACACGTAACTCATTAAAACAGGATAAAAGTGGAGCTTCAAACATCCCTATGTTTACCACCAAGTCTGTGAAGGGCGGGGTACCTTTAATTCAGTTCAAGATATAAAAGTCTGATCTTTCAGAATTCAGAATATGCCGCCAAAATTAAAGACTCGTCTGTGTCGATGAGCACTCCAGCTACCTTCAAAGAAGGACTGAGGTGTTGACTACAAGATGGGATGTTTTTAAAGCTCAGGGTGTCATTTTCTTGACTCATAAAATGTAGTTTAGTAAAAGCAAACTTCCTTATCAAACAGCATAAGCACAACATTGACTGGATGGTAAATTTTATTTTTTGATCATCCCTGCCTTTTCATATAAATATTTTACGTTTATAATTTAATATTGGTTAAGATGACTGTGTAAACTGTTTTTGAACTGTGTCCCACAGCTGGTGCCTTAGGGACTGCAGAGGTGCTGGGGCGGAGGGGACCGCCCAGCGAGGAGAGCTCAGCCCTCACCCTCTGCCCTCAGCTCCCACCAGGGCAGCTCTTTTCTGTGGCAGCGATCCTTCTGCATAAGGTGCCACCTGAACAAAGGGTTCCACTCCTGAAAGTGAAAAGAAATGTTTGGAAATCTTCACATTGGAGGGCCCATCCCACTGACTTGCTGTTGGGATATGGAAGGTTTGGAATCCGGCCTTTGGTTCCAACTCTGCCTCCTCCCCACTCTGTGACTTTGGGGGCCGACCTCCTCTCTGACACAGCCTCCTTATCCAGGGAATAGAATGGCATTGATGAAAATAGCCACTTCACCAGGTGCATGAGGGCCTGGGTAATCTAATCAGCAGATGGAGACATGTCACGTAACTGAGTGTAAGACCGCTCTCTCTCCACCCCCCTAACCATCCTCTCCCCTCTGCATTCCCAGGAGGAGCCAATCACCTTCTGCGAGGAAGCCTTCGTGTCCCACTATCGCTCTGGAGCCATGAGGCAGTTCCTGCAGAATGCCACACAGCTGCAGCTCTTCAAACAGGTACCTGGCCACCCTCACTTGGCCTGCGTCTGGATTCCGGGTGGGCTTTCTGTCCTCGCGGACCACTGGGGCCGCAGGCATGAGTGGGACCCAGGCCTCAGCCGGAAGAGGCCCATGGTCCAGGAGGGGCACGGGCCGAGGAGGGTGGTCCACAGCCAGACAGACCCTTGCAGACGTGCTGTGCGTTTTACAAGTTATCACCAACATGCAGCCCGTGTTTAGAAACTCGCCTTTTTGAAAGTGAGTTCTCAAAGCCCTTTCCTGTCTTGGGAAACACGGTGGATCTTCGGTCATATGCTTGAGTGCCCGGTTGAATGGTGTTTACTTCTGGGTTTCTTTGTGTACATTGCTATGCTTTTGTTCTTTCTTTCTGTAGTTCATTGATGGTAGACTAGACCTTCTCAATTCGGGTGAAGGTTTCAGTGATGTTTTTGAAGAGGAGATCAACATGGGCGAGTATGCTGGTGAGAAGCCTTTCATTTCCCTTTCTGTGGGATTGATGTGTGTTCGCAAGGAGCAGCAGGGACTTTTTTTCTTTCAATGGGTGTTAGGGAGGTTGAGCTGATTTCAGCCCTTGAAATGATTGATTTTCTCTTTATTTTCTAATGAGATGCACATTGGCCCCCTTGAAATCCTCTGTCCTGGAGTCAGTTACTTCCAGGGGGAGGGGAACCTAGTTGAACGCAGTGGAAAGCACAAGGTGTCAAGTTAGCAGACCTGGATCAGATCTGGACACCTCCTCCTTAAGCCGTGAGACCTTGGTCGAGTCATTTCACCTCTGTCCGCTGAAGTGCTGCTATCTGCACTGAGAGTAACTTCCTGCCTCCTGGGGTTCCCACTGTGATTTAGTCCGAGTCCACAGGAAAGGTTAGTGCAGTCACCCGGGGCAGACCGTGGCTCAGGATCAGCACTCAGTAAATGTTTCTCTAAAATGTGAGAATCGTCCCACAGAGTGTGCGGTCTCTCCCCGCCTTTAGAACTGGAGGGCTCGACTCGTCCTCTCACTTTTCAGAGGAGGCACCTGACGCCCCAAGAGGTGTTAGTGGCTGCCTCTGCCTCCTGAATCCCCACCCGACCTTCTTTCCAAGTCCCAAAGCCTCGGTCTCTGGCAACAATGTAAAAACTAAAAGGAAAATAATAATAATCGTGCCTCTGGCCCCCTCTTATGGCCGGGCGTGTATCCGGTCTGGACTTGGCTGATCATGCAACTGGTGGTCCATAAACTCATAGAGTCAGCATACGCTCCCCTACAGAACCCCTGTTACAGGCCCAGCCAGGCTGAGCAGCATGGAGAGCACGGTGAATCAGTAACACCAGTGTGCGAGTCCGCAGACAGCAGTAGTGGGTCACTGCTCGGCATCTCCTGAGCGCCCGCTGTGTCCAGAGCTCTGGAGAGTAAGAAGTGGAGAACCCATTTCTGCCCTCGAGGAGCTTTTAGCCGGGTAGGAGAAAGAGAGGCATCACTAAAGGCAAATACAAATTCAACCAGCGCAGGAAAAGGAGTAGAAACAGGTTTTGTGCCGTTAGAATAGGGCTCTAAGAATTCTCCCTGAGTCACGGGAGAGCCTCACACAGCAGGCGGGTTTGAGAAGCGTTCTCGCAGCTGAGTATTTGTTCTGAGGAGGTGGGCTTTATGTGTCAAATCATTGGGAGAAGCTAGAAAAGCTGCCTGCTGATAAGACCTCCTTATCCCGCCAGAGAAAATGAACAGATTCCGTTCGCTGTCCCTGTCATCACCTAAGAGCATGGAGCACCGAGTGTGTGTCCTGCCGTGTGCTTCCCCTGGGACATGTGGCCCTGTGTTTCCTGCCTTGGGTGGCTCACAGGATTTCAGAGAAGACGGACTTCTGAATGCGAGTTACCTACTTTAGAGGGCTGTTCAGAGGCAGAGTAGGAGATACTCACAGAGGAAGTGACATCTAAGCTGGTCGTTAAGTGTGCTCAGCAGGGACAATAGGGAAGGGTGGCCCGCTGAGGGGAACAGCATTTACGAGGAATGGCGGATTGCGAGGACGCCTGGTCAGGGAGCCTAGGATAGTTCCTCCGGGTGGGAGCATAAGAGCACAGGATGGAGAGGCAGAGGGCGGGCAGTGCCCAGACAAAGCCAGAGAAGAGAGGCAAGGCTGCTGAGGGGTCTGCCCTCTATCCAGCAGGCAGTGAGGAGGATATGTACTCAGGGCCATGGTAGGATCAGATCTCCATTTGAGAAAGAAAACCTGTGGTGGCAATTGGCTATCCCCTCCCTCAGGGGTGGGGCCCTGGGGCCTCCCTGTGTTCCTCCAAGTCCTGTTTGCCCAAAGAAATTGGAGGCACTCCTGAGGGCACGTAACTTGTTTAAATGATAGCTTCTCTGACTCCTCTTTCCCCAGGCAGCGATAAACTGTACCATCAGTGGCTCTCCACCGTCCGGGTAAGTGTGCACCCCCCGCCCCACAGAGCCACCTGGGTCCCCCCTGGCAGCCTCGCCCTTCTCCTGCCACCCACAAGGCTGTCATTCGGCCCGGGGCATTCCGTTCCCTCAGCTAAAGATGCTTTGGTTTGTAAGGCCAGGTGGCGACTAGCAGGATGGGAATGTCCTGGGCCATCCCTCTGAGGGTGAGGAGAGCCAGGAAGCCGGCCAAGGCATGTGGAATGCATGTCGTCACTTCAGAGGGTTTCTGGGTGTCTCCTTCCAGGGCCAGTGCCATGAGGAAATTTTCATGGGAAAAACCAAAAATGTATCCCTCTTGCCTGCAATGTTGTTCACAGCCAGGGCTCCTGGGAAGCTGGTGAACACATCACTGAGAGGGTTTCTCGTGCCCTCACTGCTGTTGTGAACAGTTTCCTGTTGTGTTGGAAGCCAAGTGCTCAGCGCTTCAGAAGCCCCTAAAGAATCCAAATCCGTGCCTTTCTCTCACGTGGGTCTATCAGTGATGGTGTACTGCGGCCGGTGTGCCGGGCGCCATGCAAGGGACCGTGGGGAACAGGCAGAGGCCCTGCTCTGGGGGAGCTCCCTGTCTTGTTTGGGAGGCAGGCACGTAAACAGGCGACTCCAGCATAATGTGATAAGTGTTCTCCTGCTCATGGGCCGAGCACGCTGCTGCCAAGGCGGGTCCCTTGGAAGTGGTACAGTTGGCCTAGATTGAGCAGTAGCTCAATGAAAGCTTCTTTTGTTCCTCGTGTATGGCCAAACATGGCACTTGGCAAATCGTAGACAAGCAATAAGGACTTGTTGATTGATTGATAAAGAGAGTTTTACTACTCCAAAGGACCACTGAAATAGAATACTGAGTAATTTTGGAAAGCAGTATGGAATAAATGAGTAGGTGAAAATTTCATATTGTCCTACCACATACAATGCTTTCTAGGTCAAATTGCAGTGTTTTTAATTAAAGCTTAACATTTCTAATATGGGCAGTTACCAAAGCTTGTGATAAAAGTTAACCCCAATAACTATACTATTAATAGTATATCTCATTCTTTTATATACCCACTGGATCCAGTCTGTGTGTTCTGATCAGTTGGAATTATCTTTCCAAACCACTGCAAATCTGATTATGTGATGCATTTGATCAAACACCCTCCAGAGCGTGGTACAGGCCTTCTCCCGGCCCTTCCCAAGCTGACCCCACCTGGCCCCCAGCCCCGTTCGCCATCCCTCCCATGATACACTGGCCACTTATTACTCAGACATGCTGTGGCTTTCAGCTTCTGCACTATTTTAGGTGCTAGTTCGCACCCGTAGGATGGCCTTATCCTTCCGATCCCCCACATGAACTCCTACTCATCCTTCATGGACCAGGCCCAGGGTTTCATCCTCTGACCTTCCAGATGATGGCTGCCTCCCCGTCCTTATGCACGCAGCCTGGACAGCTCTCACCGTAGGCTGTCGCTGTTTACCCTGCCAAACCCCTGGCCTGGAGGTCTTTGAAGGTAGAGACCAGTCCCCCTGTGGTCCAGTGCCCTCAGAGCCTACCACGGGCGTGCCCTCCGTGAGCCTTCACAAAGTGTCTGGGCCTGTGTACCTCATAGCCAGCCATTGCCTCCTCTGGGTGCTGGGAGAGCCTTCCCCCCCACCCCCCATCTTCACCTGCTCTCCTAAAGAAACTGAGCCAAGAAATCACTGTGTTGGATTTTTACTAAAGCCGTGATTAACATTTATGGCTATTTATTCTTCCCTTTTCTCAAGATATAGAAGTTAAGGAAGGCGGCTTACCAGGGTGATTAAAAAAAACACAAAACAAAACGCAGAAAACCAGGGTGAAAAAGGAAGGTGCATAGCTGAGGGTATCATATTCCCAGAAGAGACAGATTATCCTGGCTAATCAGGTTCCCTGCCCCGGCTTGGTGTTAGCTATAGAGCCCATCATTATGAAACTTACCTCAATGCTGTCCGTGATAACTAGACTATCTTGAGAAGCCGTAGCTTACTGTGGGGAAACCCATGCCTCAGAGAGCCTATGATGAGCTTTCCAGACAGCAGACAGGTGCCAAGCAAAATACTGATCCCAGGGTCCCCCTTCAGCTAGTTATCACCATCCTCATCCCAAACCACCCTGCCCCCAATACCCACCCATACTGATTCCGCTGTGGCCAGAACTAATTGCCCGGGACCAGTAACCATCTAGGCCTGTTTCTCTAATTAAATTACACACTCTTGAAGTGTTGCTTAACTCAACTAAAGAGAAGAGGTCTTTGTTTGTGTTGGCCTACCATGTCTTCAGTCCAAATTGCTAATTGACATTTTTATTATAGAAAGGAAGTGGAGCAATTCTGAATACTGTGAAAACAAAAGCAAACCCGGCCATGAAGACTGTCTATAAGTTTGTAAGTACTGGTCTTGGTCTCAGGACCCAAAAAGGCCTGTTCCTTAGTGTGACGAAACCCTTAAATCTACCTGATCCTGCTCCCTAAAGCTCTCAGCGCTCTTAGGATTAGTTAGCATGGGTTTTTTATGACCAGGTCAGTGACATTTTAATTTAAAGTGTTTCTGCCTACAGTTGCTGCAATAGGGAAATGGGAGGCTACTGGTTCTAGCTTTTAAAACGGAGGCTGGGTGGCTAAAATTCTGGCTGTCCCAGGCCTGCGTCGCTGAGACCTGAAGGCGTGGCCTCTCAGGTGTTCTGAGAAACTTTTCCTGTGTGTATCCCCATTATTTTGTCAAAATAAAGCAGCGCTTCCTTTGCAGGTTACTGAAGAGTGTTCATAGTGGGACACCCCCCCTAATTTTTGTACCCAATTCATCATCTCTCTCGTCACTGCCCTATAGGAAATACATTGTTTGTGAAACTCGTGCCCACAGCAGCGTGAAAATAGGAGAACACGTCAGTTCCCGGTGCTTCATCTTTTACCAGCCTGAAGTATTTTTTTTTTCCTCATGATTTCTCTTGCTTGCTAATTTGACTCTGAGCCACTTAACTGGGGTGGTTTTGTTTTATTTCCATTTTTAATTTTGTTAGTTCTTTCTGTGCTTAAATTGTAGTTACTTTAATGGGGTAGCTAGCTGCCAACAGCACCACACAGGTCTAAAATGACAGAAAATAAAAGCCAGGGTGTCTGCTGAAATGAGATTTTAGAAATGGTACTGGAGAAACCCGGCCATGTGTCTGTTTAGGCCATTCAGCCTGGGCAGAAAATCGGTCCTGAGGCCGTGCCCTGGCGAAATGTAATAGATATTCTGAATCTTGCAGCCAGAAACTCTGCTGCTGTCTTCTTACTGGTAGCTGTCACCAGGCTGCTGAGATAAATAATTATAGAGAGTAGACGAAGGGCTTCATAAACGGTGGGGGGGTGGGGAACTTTGCCATCAAAATGCAGAAAATAAAATCTCTGTAGCCTCTTTAAGGGATTTTTTTTTTAAACCTTTTAACATTGTATTTGTTTTCATAGCCATTATGTTTTCAACTTGATGATCCCATTTTTCCTTTCTTTTTCTAGCAATCAGAGAAGGTGATTGGTGGCAGACTGAAATCAAGCATAGTCCCTGCTGGAAACAGAAAGGGAATCTTAACTTAAATTAATTTTTCATGCAGGCAAAAGATCATGCAAAAATGGGAATAAAGGAGGTGAAAAACCGCTTGAAGCAAAAGGTACTTGAAGTTCTTATTCAAAATGTATAAGCACCGTGTATGAAATGCGTGGCCACAAAAAGTATGTGATCAATAGAGAGCTGTTTGATACGGTGTTGTTAGCACACTTCAAAATGCATTACCAGCTGTCCGGGAGTTTTCACACTGTTATAAATATTCACAGACCAAAAAATGGTCTTCAAATAACATTAAGACTCTTGTCTTAAACCCACAGAGGCAAGCAAGTTCAGAGTTACCATCGTCGGTCTGTCCCTTGCCCACCCCTCCGGACCGGGGTTCACCGAGGTCTGTAGAAATTGGCCTGGCCTCCCCACCTCAGCACCGCTCCCTCCTACAGCTGACCTCTGCCCTGGGGCTGCTTGTAACCAAAACCCAGCAGCATCTCCGGGGAAATGACTACCACGGTCCTGGCTTGCACGTGACCAGCAGGCCGACACAGGGCACAGAGGGTGGGTTTGAGGAGGACGCTGCGGGCCCTCCTCACAGCAGTGCCTTAAACCGAGGAGCCCAGCAGTTCATGTTTGAGACTTTTGAGGGGCCGGGAGAGGCTCTGCTGATCTTCTTGGACCATCAGTAAAATTGTGCGAAATCATACAGGCTGCACATGCTGGCTAACAGTCCCCCTGCCTGGTTCTCTAGACTTGTACAGGAAGTAATGTAACACAGAGGGCGTTTTCATATGATTATGAATGTCATCGCCATTGCTATCTTTGCCACCCTTCACTAAGCTCTTACCAAGATGGTGCAGGCTCGGAACTTCCCATTTAATCCTTAGAACCACCCTGGAGAGTATTATGCCCACTTCATGTGGAAGGAGACCACGGTTCCAAGGTGAAGTCATTTGCCCAAGCAAGGGTCACGCTGTTTGAGCTGACAGAGTCTGGATTAGATTCCAGATACATCCCCCGCAGCTGTGCTCTAACCACGGCAGTGTTTCATCCTGCCTTCCTGAAACAAGTGGGGCTTTTTTTGCCAAAAGATATTTAGGGTCTCTTCCTTCGTTATCCTACACACCTCAAGTGACCAGTCTAATACGGGCTTTTGTCTATCTCGGCAGTTATTTAAAAATTGAAAGCAGTTTTAATTTTATGAAGTCAGAAAAGACCTCCAATTAACTTGAAACAGCCAAAGGAATTGATTCCTTTCTTTTAATTGCAAAATAATTTGCTCTGACTAAGCATTTAAATTCTTGGTTTCAGCTGAGAGTGAGTTTTTCACAGCTGAGATTCACGCCCTGAAATAAAACTCCTGTACTGTAAATGCAGATAAACCTTAACCGTGGTCTGCACACCCTGCCAGAGATTGGCAGGTGGAATTCTCTACTTGGATGTTGTTTAAGTCCTGAATATAGCTTTTTATCTCCTATCTCAGTTGCAGGTGACTGAATTGGATTGCTGATATAAAATGGAGTGGCAGAGAGGGGGGAATTCTCTCCCCAGATTTTCCCTCCTTGATGACTAGATCCGAGGCTCTGGCTGGTATTAGAATATTACTGGAAGTAAGCAAAGAAAGGGGTCCCCCCTTGGGCGGAGGACAGCGGTGCCTCCCTGGTCAGAGCTGCCCTCCACAGGTCATACGTGTAAGCGTTAAGAAAATCCCCTTTTTGTGATGCGTAACGTTTCCCGCAAATAACCAGTTATGCACAGGTGTTCTGATGATGTTGTTCAAAGGTCCCCTTAAACCACCTAGATCACTCCCCTTCCTCACCATCTCCCTTTCCTTTCTCTCCTCAGAAGTATCCAAAGCAGATTTTTTTTTCCTCCCCGTCTCCTCCTCCCCCTGCCAGCCTTTTCAAGAATAGCTTCAGGAGCTAATGTTCTATAGAGAATGTCAGTGCTTTTCAGGTGACACAAATGGTGAAGGCATTTTATAGAAATGTGGCTTGTCACCATCGGACTGTTGACAGATCCATTAGTGCACCCTTTTCAATTTTCACTTTCCCCGGGTCGGTCTTACTGATTCCTCCAGACTTGATACTTTGCAGTTGTTCTTGGAGGAGCTCTATTGTAATGGAAACTCCAGCATTGTTCCATGCAGATAGGCCTTGGTCTTCTGCAGGGCTCTCCAGCCCCTTTTCTTGGGCTAATTTAGGATCTGGCTTCATCTGACCCCTCTCACCGCAGTAGAAAATATTTCCATGGCTTTTTTTTGCTCCTCTTCATATGGCAACACATCTGTGTGGCTCCCCAGATACGGGTAATACAGACATCTCAAGTTTGGTTTCTGCTATGAAATTGAGGCAGTTCCCAACAAAGACCCAATTTTCAAATGCACTGGGTTGCCTGCCACCTGGCCTCCTCTCACTCTGCATAGCAACGGTGACCTTGTAGATATAATCAAGAACCCACTCTTGCCCTCTCTGCTCTCGCCTTGGGTTTGAATTGCAAATAGAAAACGTGGGGCCGACCTGCCGGGAGGTCACCATGGTGTGTGGAGGATCCATCTCTAATATGACTGAGCAGGGTCCCTTGTTCATTTGTGCTGCAGATTTTCAAAGCTTCGGAAAAGGGAGCTTTCAGGGTGTCCGTGTGTGTGACCATTGGCAAACGATTGTACTAGATACTGTCATGTGGCTTTATTCCATTCCTGCTCTGCTTCAGCCTAACAGCAAAAAAGAAAGAAGGACGGATAACATATTTCTCTGGATAAATGGAACAGGGTGGTCAAGTGCTTCTATAGCTCGGCCCCCTTTGAGGTCTGACTTGCTTAAAATTAGGAAGAAGAGAAGTGGTAGAGATGCTGCCCAGGCATCGCTTTCCAAAGGGGAAATGGAGCGCTCTCCCCGAGAGCCGCCTCCTGTCAGACCTGGGCTGTGACTGTCCAGAAACTGCACCCCGCCCCGGCACCACACAGGCTGGCATCGGAGTGCCCTGTTAGAAAAGCGACGGCTGCACACACGCCCCCTCCTTACCTGCAGGGAACCCATGAGGATGCTATTGTTTTTCTTTCTTTTTTTTTTTTTTTTTTTGGCCTATTGGGGAACCCCTGAAAAATTATCTTTTTTCTTCAGTATCAAAATGATTTCATCAAATCAACCCATTTCACAGCCCCTTTTAAAGTTTCCAAATCTTTGCTCTTTCAAAGATTAATGGAGCTTGTTGATTTAGTTTCAATGATTAGAAGGATTCAATCCACAGTTGGGGGCCGGCCGAGTGGTGCAGTGGTTAGGCACTGGCTTGGGACTCCAGGGACCCCGTTTCCGGTCCCACATATGAGGGACCCTCATAAAAAATAAAAATAAAAAAAAATCCACAGTTGGGTTAGCGAAGGCTTGAGTTTCTGGCCAGACATTTCCTAGTGGATTGAAGCGGGTGAGTGAGCATGTGGGGGTGGGGAGGGAGATCTAGGTGGGTTCTTGTGGAACAGACATTTTCACACCTTATTACACAACTGTCAGCTCCCTGTCCCCAGACACGCTGAAATATGCTGCAGCCTCAGTCACAGAAATTCCAGCTTGGGATACTATGTTGATATCAGTATTCATATTTTAATTTGCTGTGGTGAGAAGTAGACTGGAAAAGAGGACACAGCCCAGATCTGAAAACGGAGACCAGCCACCTGAGTCAGGGATGGTCAGGCCTCCACCCACGGGGCTCCCTAAACCTCAACACTGGCCTGGTGTTTGGGCTTCTGAGGCAAACGAGCTGGATTCAGTGCTGGTTGTACAACATATTAACTGTGTGACCTTGAGTAAGTGACTTGACCTCTCTGAACCTAGTTTTTCTCATCTATACACTAAGAGAAATTAAGATTTTTACTGGATTGTTCTAAGGATTAGAAGATATAATGGGTTTAAACAGCAACCCTTAGTAGCCCCCCAGTAAATTCCCCAGTAAATATCCGTTTTCTCACCCCCCACATCTGGAGAAGCCAATCTGCCCAAACCACCATGTCCATGGATGGGGTCATCCACACTGCCACCAGAGCAGCCTTTCTAGAACACGGCTCTAACTTAGTGACTTCCTCGTTAAACCTTGCGGACTTTTCAAACCTTCGACCTCCCTGGCCGGGGGATTCCTGGAATGCTCCCAGCTGCAGGGCCACCCGTCACCCCTTAACCATGCTGCGCTTTCTCGTTCCCCTGGGCTTGGAATGCTCTACTCACATCTCTGCCTCATGAAGCCACATCCTCAGCTCCTTCCACATCCAGCTCCCACCCAACTCCTACCCAAGGCCCCTGAGAGCCCCTCCTTCTCTGGCTCCTGCCTCCTGGCTTCTCATGGCTACTCAGTCCAGAGACATCACATGCCGTCCCTACCTTCTCCACAGACAGGCAGAGATTTGATCTCAGGCACGGTTTTTGATTGCAGCAAATGCTTCTGGAAGGGATAGGAATTGAACTGTTTTATGACCCCTTTGCTTTACTGAGAGATGAGAACTCGTAGGACCCCAGTGCTCAGAGCAGCCACAGGGCCCCTGTGAAGAGATGTGCCACCCCATGGTGGCCTCTGACCTGCAGCTCTGTCTGGAGTCCTCTTTCTGTGTGACCTTCAGGAGGGAACAGATTTACCCCTCCTGTCAGCCTCTTGGTTTTGCTTTTTTTAAATGTCATTTTGATGGTCAGGGTTTTTTTGTGTGTGTTTACAAACAAAAAAACATTTATTGAGGGCCAGCCGAGTGGCTCAGTTGGTTAAGAGCTCGCTCAAGAGTGTGAGCTGAGCTCTGAGCAACGGCTGTTCAATGCCAGCCCAAGCTGAGTTGCCGTTGAGCTGCCAACAGGTGGCAGGATGGCTCAGCTATAAATAAATAAATAAATAAATAAATAAATAAATAAATAAATAAATAAAAAACATTTATTGAAGAAATTTCAACAGATCAGACAAGCAAAAAGAAAATGATCTCATTCTGTAACCTGCATTTTCACTCACTATATCCTAAACATTTCCCAGAAACTGTTTCTTCCACGTCATTGTTTTAAATAAGCTACATAAAATTTTATCTGATGGGCATATATACATTACTTAATCCCATTTTTAGATACGTAAGTTAGTGCCAGTTTTTTTCTAGGTAGTTGCCGTCATAGATAAAACCCTACAAGAATTCTTAATTGTATCTTCAGGATAAATTTCTAGAAATTAATGGACCAAAGAGCATGCACCTCTTTTAGGGTTTTGATACAAACTGCCAATTCATATTCCCACCGGAAGGCTATGAGAGTGCCCGTTTTCCTCATGCCCTTTACTGGCAACTCCCCAGTCAGCTTTTAGACCGCAATTTCTTTAGTCGTAGGTACCGAGACTTGCTGTTATTGGATCCCTACTATGTGTAAGACCTCCGCTAGTGGGTACTGTGGAGGATGTGACCGGGCCCTATTTCTTTCCTATCCGGGGTTCCTCCCAGACTGCTCTCCAGGGAGCAAGCAGTTGTCCTTCCCCAGGTGGAAGAAATAGTGCAGAAGCTAATACGCTGGTGGGACAAGCCGTGGGACTGTGTAAGAAGTCTTTAGCATCTTTCTTCAGGTCGTCTAACTAAATAAAATTAATGTGCTGCACTGCTTTTTGACACAGAAGCACATGAGTATATTAGACACATCGATCTTCCAAATGTGCAGCTTAACTTTACAAAGATTTATCCGAAAGCATGGGCTGTATTCAGGGCTCTGGGGCAGAAAACCCAGACCCCAAGGAATTCACAGTCTATAGGGATAAGAAGATAAGTAAGTGCCCAGATATTGTAAGGCATGGCAGCATAGGCTCACGTAAGGAAACAGGTTTCTGATGAGTTGGTGAGCACCTCATCTCGGCATACCTTCATTTGTGCTAGTGTGAAGGTTGATAAGCTTTAAATGCAAGAAATCACATAGCTCTGGGTTCCTCCACTTTCTAGCTGTGTGGCCTTGGGGAAGTTGCCCTCTCAGCCCCGTTTCTTCACCTATAAGAGAATGAGACTTCTCTTTACATCATGGTGGTTGTGGAAACGAAGTGTGATAGTGAAGCTCAGGGTTGTGGAAAAGTGCCTGCCAGTAGGAGGCGCTCACCACAGGGGAGCCCTTTTTCACAGTGCACTTCCCGTTTTGCAGCTACAAGGATCTAAAGTTCAGTGTGCACAGTACTGTAACATATTTCAAAGCTCCTTGTCCCATTTAACCTATTGTCCCAGTGGCTTTGAAATTTCCCAAGCAGGGGCTGGTCTCCCCATTGTAAAAATGAAGAAATAGGTTGCACAGAGGTTGAGCGAAAGATCCGGCAGCTAGTTGGTGGTAAAAACAAAACTAGAAGACAATGTTTTTACTCATAAGCTTAAACTAAGACCCTTTGCCCAAAACTACCACATACATTTTTTTAAATAGCTATCATCTTACAGTTTTCATCACTATCAGTATTTTTACCATATCACCTTACTGCTCCATCTTTTTTCCGGCTAATCACTCACACACACGTGCAGTATTTTTCCTGAACAAAAAGTAAATTTTTTTACTGTTTGGCTTTACTCTTGTGTCTGTGTTCTCGGTGACCCCGCTGGATCCAGGATGCCCCCTTTGCCCTTTGTTCCTTTCTGGTGCAGAGGGGGCCCCTCCCCCTCTTCGTTCCACTTGACCTGAGCACCTCAGGGCAGCCCCTTTCCAAAAGAGCCATTTCTAATTGGCGGTCGGCAACCTCTGTCATCACTGAGCCTCAACCCGGCCAAGGCTTGGAGGCCACTTGATGCAAACCCAGAGGTCCACACCCCCCTCTGTTGTTACCAAGCTGCACAGCAGCAGCAGCTGAGTGTGTGGGGTTGACTTTACACACGTGTATATAGAAAGAGAGATTCCTATAGTTTCTTGAATACCTTATTAGTAGGTACTCAATTATTATTACTGAGGATCATATGTAGGATATCACTAATAATGTTCTAGACACTTCTATGTTGCATTATCTCCTTTACTCCTCATAGCAACCATACCCCCACTCTACAGATGAGACTGAGGCTCACAGAGGTTACACATGTTTCATCCTTAATGTGTTATTATTCAGTAAGGGGCCCTTTTCCTCCCTATGCCACCATTCTCTTTGGCTGAGAAATTAAGAGCAACCAATGGTCAAGTCTTTATGTGCAGAATTTAATGAGCCCTAAGGGTGTGTGTTTTGTTGACTAAAGTGCACATTTATTTTTTGCAGTTAAAATAATGGGGGATTGTATTATTTCTGTGAGTTATTTCATTTGAATAGTGATTTAAATGTATTTTATTTATACATGTATTCTCTGCCTTGCTCCACCGAAGATTTAAGCAACTTTCATGGTTTAAATAGAGGAAGCAGCTCTCATTGCACAAGCGGGCACCACCCACATCCCAGAGAGCCGGGTGTGTGCTGGCTGCCAGCGGCAGCCAAAGGAGCCCTTACCCGCCTTTTGCACACTGGGGTTTCTCCTTTCCTTATAATTTGACTTCAACAGAAGTACAAATCAGACTTAAATTCCTGAATTTAAAAGTATTACTTTGGCTCCCTAAATGTCCTCCAAGTCACAGAACTCTAACTCTGACTTCAGTCTCTTCACTCTCCGCTAGCAAGACAAACGGTAACATCATCCGGTAACAAATGTGGAAGAAATGTCCACACTCTCAAATAATCAAAGTCATGCAAATTAAAACAACCATGAGGTCTAATTTTTCACCTCTTAGATTAGCAATACATTTTTAAAACGATAAGGCTAACGAGTGCTATGAAATGGATAACACATCCATTGCTAGCAGTGGTGTAAATTGGAAAGCAATTTAGTAGAATGAATAAAAAGCCTTAAAAATGTTTATATCTTTTGACCTAGTAATTTCATTCCTAGGGATTCCCCATAAAAGAAAGAATCCAAAAGAAAGAAACATTGCAGTGTGGTGTTTGCGGGGGGAGAAAGTAACAACCTAAATGCTTGATAGTGGTAGAATGGCTTATTAAACTATTGTATATCTGCTCAATGGAATATTATGCATTCATTAAAATTATCATTATAATGACTGCAACACCATGGAGATGTTTATAATATAGCAAGAAAAAATAGAATGTAAAATTATGCATGAGCTGTGATTGCAAGTAATTTTTAAATGTCTGCGTGTGGACAAAGTGAATATATAAAAATGAAAATAGCCGTGTAAGGTAGTACCATGAAAGGGTTCTTTTTCCCTCCTCCAGTATTGTGAACTATTTTGTTGTCCTTGTAATTTAATGTGTGTGATTTTGATTTCTCTAGTCCTTCAAAGTCAAAGAGCCAAGTTAGCCTTCCATGTCCTTCATCCCTAGCAGGATAGGCTCTGAATGCCCCAGAGGGAGTTCCATGGCAGCCTGTTAGCGCTGGGGTTGGAGGGAGCGCCTGTGCTCACCGTAGGTGCCAAGACCCTGACACCCCCCCTCCCATTGGCTTCTCCCCACAGGACATTGCTGAGAATGGCTGTGCCCCCACCATGGAAGAGCAGCTGCCAAGGACTGCGCCGTCCCCGCTGGTGGAGGTCAAGGACGCCAGGCTCCGAGAAGAGCGAAGGCCAATCACAGTCCACTTCGGACAGGTACGTACCCTGGGCCTCTGGCTGGACTGGGTGTGTCTGGGTTTGGCTTTTAACAGAAGCTGTAGCACGTGCAGCAGGCAGTTGGTTTCATTTTGGTTCTCTTTGGCAAAGCAATCCCGTGGAGTTTACACATCTTCGAATGTTTATTTGGTGCAAACATATTTTGAATGGGAATTTTCAAAATTTTGGAGGAGACAGCATGGCTATGGTCACAAACTAGCTGAACTCCTGAGTGAAGCCATTAAATGCAGCTGCTGCCTCCCCGAGCCCAAGGCGCTCCGTTTAAGGTGCCTCCGTTAGCTAAGCATCTCATTAGAACACTTTAGCATCTCAGGCCCTTCTTTGCACCTTCAAATAAAAGGCAACAAGCGAAGTCTTAAAAAAAATCAATTAGGAGTTCTTTATTAATGTACTTCCTGAAAATCAATATCGGGAGTTGTGTGTCTCAGAGTAAACACCCTGCGCTGTGGTTCTAGGGAGATACGATTCTTTAACCAACTCTTCGACGACCTGAGCATTTGAAAATTGTCTATTTGTTTGATTTTTTTTTTCTCTTAAGTAAATCATTAAGTACTCTGTATAGAAGCTGACATATTTTTATCCATTTTCTATCGGTGGTTATATTTTTGGTTGCAAAAATACATATACCCTCCCCTACTTCTCTTGAACTGACTCTCTCGGTTAGCAAAATTCATGATTTTTTAGTTTAGGAGAAATGGCTCCATTAGCGAGATACGCCTATAACAAGGATTTGCAGGGTTCTTTATTCTGAAATCACCTGATTTTTTAGCCACTTATTAGATGAAGCATGATTAAAATAGCCTGTGATGTTACCTTAGATGTGATTGCTGTTTTATCATATAAAGGAGCTAGAAGCCTGCATGTAAAATGTCCCTGTTTTACACAGACCCTTATCAAGTGTCTGCTATGTACCAGGCATTGGGCTATTTAGAAGTGAGGGTTATTATTGTCAGTTTGTTAAAACATAAGAATCTTCCTCTGCAATCAATATTTTCAGATAACATATTCATACGTCTTAAACTTGGGGCGGTTCACCCCGCCCCCTTTTCGGAGTTTACTCTTAAAAGGGATGTTATAAAAATTGAAATGTCGCGTGAGAGAGACATGTCCACGTGGCAGTGCTCATTTAGTTAATGGTTCCCATGAAATGCTGGTGCTTACACC
The DNA here is from genome assembly GCA_033961575.1 of Aselliscus stoliczkanus. Lineage (NCBI taxonomy): Eukaryota > Metazoa > Chordata > Mammalia > Chiroptera > Hipposideridae > Aselliscus > Aselliscus stoliczkanus. The sequence goes on from CM066728.1 coordinate 124,268,720, forward strand.
CTGAGGAGCTGCCTCCTCAGGGCTGAGGCTCCCATGCAGAACCCTGTGCCTGGGTTCTCGGCTGGGTTTACTGAAAGCCCAGCCCCCTGGCCCTCGCCAGCGTGGCATTCCAGAGCCAGCTTCCTGCCTTCCTTTGTCCTCATTCCTGCACACACTAACCTTCCCATGAAAAGAGCCCCTTGCTGGAGTTTGGAGCCCATTACAGAGAGAGAGGGGGTGGGAGGGTGGGATTTCACGGTGTTAAACATTCCATTTTCGAAACACAAAAAAGGAGCCCCATGTGAAATGGAGAAAGACCTTCTTTCCGTTTCAGCAAGGACTAGAGATGCTTTAATGTCATTCCCAGCTAAATGCAGAATAAGAGTGTGTGTGCACGCGGGTGGGGGATAAACAATTAAAAAAGCCACCCCAAACTCTGTTGAAATAAGAGCTGTCTGTGCCTTCACAGGTCTGTAAACTGGAGAGGATGAAAGTGGCTTTTTTTCCCCCGTTTGTCACTTCCCTCACGTGGCTGCCAGCCAGCATTATGCAAGTGTACAGGAAGGCAGGCTTTTTTTTTTTAATGCATGCATGCGGATTAAGGTCAAGCCCCGAGTATCAGCCATGCAGCGGGCTTCCCCCTTCCAGCTGCAGCCGCAGAGCCAACCCGCAGCCTCAAGATGCCTTAATTGAGACGTGCTGTCAAAGTGACAAACACATTTGCATACAGTCTACACTCTATTTATTTTCTCTGGAAAGGTCTACAGTCTGCTGTTGGTTGAACATTCTTAATCAGTTTGCTGTAAGTGAACTGCCAGCGAGCTCACTTGTGCCGGCCGCTTCTTCATTAGGTGACAGATTAGCTGCTGTGGGGATGGGCCGGGGAAACCGCAGACCCTTTCTTTTAACTCTTTCCAGCTTTGGCCCCGTGCTGGGCTGTCCTTCAGCCCTTCCCCAGGCGCTGGGTTTGATGGACACTGACCTTAACAGGCAGCGTTTCAAGAGCGCCTACTACTGGCAGGCGTGAGTTTTAGGGACTTGACGCTCTTCTCCAAGAACAGTCTTTTGAGTTCCATTCCAAAGATTTTGCCACACTCTCTTACCTTCTGTACTATTTGGTTTTTTTACTTGGCATTTTCCTTTAAACAGACCCAGACCTGACATCCTTACTAACTTGAACTTCGTCTTAAGCGATGACATTGGTAAAATCATAAGTTTGATATACTGGTCCAAGTTTTTTCTAAGGCATATACTAAAAAAAAAAAAAAAACAATTTTAGGTGTCCATTTATATATTACCTAAGCCACTCTGCCATTGAGGAAGGGATAGTTAACTGCCTTTTATGGCCGCGGAGCTGGAGCTCAGGCACCTGAAGGGACCTGTCCAGGGCCGTGTCACCAGCACGGACACCCAGGACAGCCTGACCAGATCTCCTTCACCACGCAGAGACTTCAGCTGTGCGATATTTCTGCTTAAGCTACTGTGACCCAAGCACAATCATTTGAACCTGCCAGACAGTGCACGCCAGCCCCAGAAAGACCCCTGCCCCCCTGCCTTGAGTTTACATTTCTGTGGATTTTATTCTTTAAGAAAACTTAGCTTTCCAGTCGGGGCAGAGGCTGTTGAAATTGTGATTAATTCAGTCCCTCCATCTCGCAGAGGCAGTGCCCATGTGGCCAGCTAGGAAGCGCTCCATGGAGACCTTTGGCAGGGTGACAGGGATCCTGGCGAGGCCTTTGTAGAGCCCTCAGATGGGGCAGGTGGGGAGCAAGAGGGGAGCTCGGTGCTGAGGCAAGAGCTGCCTCTGTCAGGGAAGAGAAAGTGCTCTCTTGCCTCTCTCTGCCTTGCTGGAGCTGCCTCCTTTGAGGCTGTGACAGTCCTGCAGTTAATTATGCATCTGTTCATCCATGTATCCAGACCCACCCTGTGTAAAAAACGTAAGTCCTGTGCGGCAGAAAGAGGAAGACAGACCAGCAAATGGGCAGTCCCAACCCAGAGTGGTACGCACAGCAGGAAAGGTGACCGCGGGGCACTCCGAGGGCCCCACAGAGGCAATGTCTTTACCCCCAGGATCCAATTCCCAAGCTGGATCCTGTACTTAAAAGGTGTTTTGTCAGCAAACAACTCACTAACAATCCGTTTGTTTGCTATTTTATAACGCCACTCAGAGCTGGTGATGAGCCATGCCGATGGTTTCTGGCAAGAACAGAATGGGTGGATTTTTAGTTAGCCTCTGACTCCGTACCGTGTCTGGCTTCTTGAAAGAGTTCAAAAATCTCAAATACTTGAGGATGCCTATTCCTACCTTGGAAAATTTGAAAATGTTTAGGTTTAGAAAGGCTTTGAGAAACTCTTTTTCCACCTCCCAAGTTCACGATTGTGAAATGAGGCCCAGGGGACAGTCTAATGAGATAAAAATGCTAGTTCTGTACTGATTGGCTGAAAGGAGGATACTGCTGTCAACCTGGGGCTAGACAGGCTGGCCAAAACGTCACCACAGGTGTAAAAAGACAGCTACTCCTCCGGTAGAGCTGGACGGTTGCAGGCAGCGCCCAGTGGTGCCTGTGGACTGGCCACTCTGCAGGAGGGAGCCGAATGGGGGCATCGTTGGTCCACAAAGTAGCCCCATACACCCAGGGCAAGGAGAGACTGAAGAGAGAGGCAGGCCACTCCAGACTGGCAGGTGGCAGGGTTAATAAGCAAGGGAGGAGCCAGCCGAGTGGTGCGGTGGTTAAGAGCTGGCTTGGGACGCCAGCGGCCCCGGTTCAGGACCCACATATGAGGGCCAGTGACACTGCCCTCAAAATACAAAACAAGAAAAAAACTAATAAGCAAGGAAACATACTGACGATGCTTATCTTGGGCGACTCAAGATGAGTAGATCTCCGCCAGAATCTTAAAAGTTTATATTGAGGCTTTAACAGGGTTCAGTCATGCGTACCGTCCAGATGGTCTCAACAACATATTGCTCTCTTAAGGCTGTGTCCTTGAAAACAACTCCAGCTTGGGAACGGTGGGGAGAGGGTACATTCCAAGGACCGGGGAGGTGTGAGGAGCCTCCAAGGGCCCAGGTCCAGTTCTCAGGTCAGCTGGCAGCCACACCCTCTGGATGACCTGCCCCAGCACGCATGGAGCTTGCTCAGTTCCTTCCCTGAGGGACGTCCCCCTCCTTTGGGCAGGAGTGAGCGAGAAGGCGCAGAGAGGCGCTGAGGATTCCCCGTGGTTTCCTTGCCCGGATGGGGAGTGGACACCCCCTCCTTCCTGTGCCTGGGAAGGAGCGAGGAAGCAGCGCCCTCCCCAGCAGGGCACCCCTCAGCCAGAACACCTTGCCTTGACCCTCCCCATGCTGGGAAATCAGAGAGAGCACCCCGATGGAAACTGTCCTGCTCCCTGCATCGAATAAGATGCAGCGGCCACTAGGTGCTTTCACATCTGTGCTCGTCTCGTTGACTCTTTCCCATCAGCTGCTAAGGAAGAAGGCATCAGACCCATTGTACAAACGAAACAGGCTCAGAAGACATTTCCTTGAGTTGGTAGCTGATTCATACTCCACAGCCAACAGCACCCCTGCTCCTCGGTTGCGTGCAGCTCTCCATCCCTGGCTGGGGGGCTGGGCTGCCTGTGGGAGCCCAGTGACACTGGATTCTAGCCCTGGACGCATGCTGCCAACTGTGTGGGCCTCGGCCAGGGTTTGGCCTTCTCAGCAGGTGGGAGGTCGTGGCTCCCCAGAGGACACCATGGCAGGCCCACTCCAGGGGCCCCTTGGTTGAATTTCCCCCAGCTGACGGACCCTACACAGGGTAAATGCCTGCCTTCCAATCTGGTAGATTCCAGGAGTGTGTGTTGGAAGGTGCCTCTGTTCTCAAGTTGAGCAAAGGTTTCTCATCCTCTGTAATGGAAAGTTTGAAAAATTAGTTAAATCAAAGCCCAAACTAAGCACCACCTGAGACCTGGGACTTGGTGGTTTGAATACACCCCTAGGAGCAGCACCTGGAATGTGGCATCCTGTTGGTCTATGCTTCTGGAGAGTTCTGGCCTTACAAGCATGAGCCAGGTCAGTTAGTGCCAGTTTCGTGTTGGGCTGGGCCCGCCAGCGAATGCCTCCGCAGCACTCTTGGCTCTGAATGCCCTGAGAAGTCCCTTCTGTCCCACCCCACCCCCACCCCACCCCCGTCGAGCTTTGAAGTCACACATAATTCCCTCCGGTTTAGCCATTGCCTCCCCAACACCTCGGACACCTCAAACCACAGGCCTGCAGGCCTGCAGTCTGAACGAACCCTCCCCACCTAACCCACTCCTTCTCATTCTCCGGCCCCAGTGCGGTCCATCCAAAAGCCTGGGTCACCCACACAAACACATTCGGAGCCTCTCCCTTGCTCCCCATCGCCTCCGCCACAGCTTGGGCTCAAGTCACATGACACTCCCCGGGACTGTTTCTCAGTCCCCTCACTGGCTGCCCGCCCCCGGCTCACCCCACTGCATTCCCCACATGGCCTGCGGGGTCCATCCGTAGCTGCACAGGTGGCCATGTCTCTGCCCCGTTCCAGCTTCCCCTAGAGATTCCATGCTCTCCCTGGGCCTGGCCCAGGAGGCCCCTTATGACCGACCTGTCTGCCCTCAGAGCAGGTCCTGTTTGTAAATCCTCCTGACTCCCCTGTTTGCACCACCCCAGAACTTGGCACCTACAACATGTCTCACACAGCCCTTTCTTTAGTGCTTGTCATCTCCCGTGAGACTGTGAGCCCCTGGAAAGTTCACCACAGGGCCTGGTAGTCAGTCAGTAAACATCTTGGGTTTTTATTCCTGCTGTGTATTTTTAAACTGATTAATAATTGATTGGTTGTTGTTTAAGTACTTGTTGTGTATCCAGCCAGTTTTTTTGTTTGTTTGTTTTTTGTTTTTTAGTTTTATTTCTGTCACTGTGCTTACAGTTCTGTTCATTTGAAGAGGAAGAATGAATATTCCATTAGTGGCCAAAAACTACTTCCAGATCATTTTCCATAAATAAGGGTTTTGATTCCAAGTAGAAACATCTTTGTATTATAGGAATTTAGAGCCCATCTCATTTTATTTTGTTTTTTTGAGCTCCCAAGGTCTAATCATATATACCGGAAAGGAGGGGAGGGGAAAGAGGCAGGCGGGACTAGGACACCCCCTCTCCGCCCAGGATGAGTCACCCGGGAGGTGGGGAGCCTGGGAGACGGCAGTCAAGGGAAGGGAAGGCCTGGAACCCCTTGAATTATGTGAAATAAAGCAAAGATTTTAGCTGTAAAAGGGACTAAGCTACATAACCAAATGCAAAGTATGAACTTAATTTGGGTTTGTTTGTTTGTTTGTTTGTTTTTTAAGTTTAAAGACATTCTTGTGAAAGTGGGAAGATTTGAAGTTTTACTGCGATGTTAGGTGATAGAATTATTGTTAATATCATGGTTTGTAGGGATTTATCTTTAGGAGCTACACATTGAAGTGTTTTAGGGGTGAAGTACCATGATGTCTGAAACTTGCTTTCAAGTGGTATGGCCAAAAAGTTACACACACACACAGACACACACACACACACACACACACACACACACCCTCCCCAGAGAGAAAGCAAATACAGCCTCCGCCCCCACCCCCAAATATTTAACTGCTGAGAGGAAAATGCTGACCAGTTGGTCAGTGTGACAGAGAGGACAAAGCACAGATTTTAGAATCGGGCAGCTCTCCTGAAATCCCACCTCTGTCACTAGCCGGCTGGTGACCTTCAGTAAGTTACTTAACCTCGGTGAATTCAGTTTCCTCCTCTGAGGAGGGATGGTAGCTCCCACTCATAGGCCCTTGTAAGGATTGAGTGCGATATCTCCCATCTCCGTGCTGGCACCGAGGCCATCAGTAGATATCAGTCTCTCTCTGTCCAGTGGGCGAAGTGGAGCCAGCTGTCAGTCACCCGCTGACTTAGCCTCCCAGCAGGCCAGTGCCCGGCCATCATCGTAGCTCTTAGAACGCATGCCCCCCTCGGTGGCAGCCCTCGCACGTTACTCTTATAACTGGCCTGCGTCCCTACAGCTCTTGGTGGGAAAGTCAACCCAAACCCAGTAGCACCATCCAGCAGAGGGGGAGGTGCTGGCATCGGGGCCAGGAGACGGCCCTGGAAAGAGCAGATGACGGAGTGTGACTCTGACAGTGAGCGGCAGCGGCCATGGGCAGTTTGGGGCACCAGGCGTGCGCGTGCCCAGGTGAGCATCCTGGCCTGCAGTCCGGAGTCATCTGCGCGGCCTAACTCAGGCGCCTCGCGTCCGCAGGCAGAGCTGTCTGCAAGCTGCTCTTTCAGCCCGGCTTCCAGCTCGTATGCCCCCTTTTCCGTTGCCCCTTTTTCCACGCTTTCTGTCACACTTTTGTGTGAGAATATGGGCAGTGCTGTGGTAACCACAGTCCCTCCGGCTGCCTCTGCTCTGCCTTTAGTCAGGCCAGTGGCTGCCCAGAGTTGTTTTTGACTCATTCACTGCCATTTCCAAGAGCAGCATGGTCCCTAACTGGCAGTGGGTTTGCCAGGTCCATCTGGCAAGCATGGCTGGCTGGGCCTGTCTTCCCATGTGGCTTCCCTTTTTCGTAGCCCAGAGACCACTTTCTGATGGAGGGCTCCCAGGCTGGGCTTTGCTCCTCTGAGCAGCCATGCTCAATTCCAGAAGGAAAAACATGCCAATCAAAAAACAGAGGTCAGATTCTAGGAATTCATAAGGATGGGGTTGGAAATTCAGGAGACTTCTGATTAAGCATTCGGTGTTACCTTCTCAGATAGTACAGTAGTTCTCCGCGTATCCGCAATTTCGCTTTCTGTGGCTTCAGGTACCTGTGGTCAATCGCAGTCCAAAAATATTAAGTGGAAAATTCCGGAAAGAACAAGTTTTAAGTTGCACGCTGTTCTTAGTGGTGTGATGACCTCTCCCACCTCCCTGCCCGGGATGTGACTCACTCCTCTGTCCAGCGTATCCGTGTTGCATATGCCACCACCCCCCCATTCGTCGCTGAGTAGCTGGCTCCGTTCTCAGATGGACTATCGCCGTATCACAGCGCTTGTGTTCAAGTCACTCTTATTTTACTTAACAATGGCCCCGGAGTCACTCACATAACTTTTAATACAGTATATTATTATAATTGTTCTATTATTATTATTATTATTATTTTATTACTAGTCATTGTTGTTAGTCTCTTACCGTGCCTAATTTATAAATTCAGCTTTATCATAGGTATGTGTGTAAAGGAAAAACATAGCATATACATACAGGGTTTGTTACTATCTGCAGTTTCAGGCATCCACTGGGGGTCTTGGAACGTATCCACACGGATAAGGGGGGGGCTGCTGTATTCCTCTCATCCCTGGGAGCTCAGCCCTGAGGGTGGATCTCATGTGCCATGGAAAGGCTGAGAAAGTCAGCAGCCAAATGAAAACCCAGGCTCAGAATAGCCGTTTGCTTTCTAAGCTACACCACCTGATCTCCATTCAGCACAAGTTAAGGGTAGCTGCAGAAGGGCCGGGAGTCAGACCCCCACCCCCCAGGCCTTGAGCACTTTACAACGCTTTGAGCATCTCTTCCGTGCCAGGCACCGGGATGGGCTAAGGCAGGTGTGAGAGGGGCGTGGGGAGGAGTTGCTCGCCATGTGTCAGGCACCTAGAGACCTAGAGAAATAGGCCAGTGTTACAACTCCAGGTACCATGCGAGGCGATTCCCACAGGGGAGCCCCCTTAACCCTTTCAGCCACCCAGCTGGGTCTCAGCTGGTACCTCCTTTTGCAGAAGAGGAGACAAGCTCAGAGAGGATGGAGACTTAGCCAGGGTTTAGAGCTCAGAAGCAACAGTCCAGATTCAAAGCCATGCCGCTTATTCCTAGAGCTCGTCCCCCAGCTCTGTGCCAAGAGCACGGCAGTTTCCTGCGGGGATTGTAGTGATGGGGCCAGGGCAGCAGCCTGGGTGCGTGGCCCACGGCCCCAGGGCATTGGACCCCAGGTACGCGTTCTTCCTGGTTTCCTTCCAGATCCCGGGCTTCCCTTCATGTTTCTGGGCCTCAGCTGGCACCCTGCTTCTGGTGAGACCCTGTGCACCTGACCCACGATTAGACACCAAAAGCCTGCTGGGTGCTTTCCTGGTGTGTGTGAGGGAGTAGACTGCAGGATAAAAAGGGGACATATGTAGGAGTTAGCATTGGGGGTGTCAGGAGCCAGGCCAGCTCCAAAGACCAGCAGCCGGGCCTATGCCAGTTAGGGAATCTGTATCAGTTAGGGTACTTTGGGTTACAAGACACACAAAACCCAAAAGAGAAATTGTCAGAAACTGTTGGCTCACATTAGCTTTAGGTATGGCTTGATCCAGGTATCAAATCATATCCATCAGACCCAGGTTTTGCTGCCTTTCCTGGCTTGGCCTCCTCTACTGGTGCCTCTCTCAGGCAGGCTTTCCCTTCCCAGTGCCAGGATGACTGCAGCAGCTTGAGACTACCTCCTTCCAGGTATAAGATCAGCAGGAAAGTGCATGTCACTTGCTAGTGACTTCCACACCAGGCATGGGATTTACTCATTGGACCAGTTTTGAGCATACGCCTACCTCAGAGCCAGTCATTGTGGCCAAGGGTCTCCAGTGTGCCATGGGCAGGGCCCTACCTGAAACACACTCCTGAGAAGTAAGGGAGGGGTAGTTCCTGGGAAAGAAATTGGGACTGTCATCAAAAGGAGGGTGAACAGATCGAATTGACAAATGTGCACAGAAGCCAGACAGATGACATTGTCTCAGCCCCTTGTCTTCTTGTCTGATGGCAGAGAAAGGCTCATACCCAGAGCTGTGAGGATCTTAAATCCAAGAGAGTTGCATGTGTGAGTCAAGGTCAGATGTCAACCAGGGCACCAGATAGCAAGGTGACAGAAGAGCAATGACAGGTCAGTGCACGGCAGGGAGATTGGGGCCCAGGGCCGCAGGTTTTAGGAATGGGCACAATTGCCTGTGGTAGCTTCTTGGAATGGAATATGGCAGATCAGCTGTAATCCAGGGTCCAGGCGTGGAGAGAGCCGAGAACCAGGTCATCTGTTCAGCAGTCACTGATACCTATTCTGTGCCTTGTCTGTGAAAACAGGTGACAGTGACACAGTCCCTGACTGCAGGGAGCCCACAGTCCCACAGTGGGCGCTTTAACTTAGTCCTGATGGCTGGCATCCATCTCGTCGTTTTGCAAGGCACAGATCTGTGCTCTGTGATCCTGCCACAGGGCGCCTCAAAGTCCCCTTTTCGTTGGTTTTAAACTCCAACTGGTTTGGTCCTTGGGTGATTCCCTGCCAGCATGCTCAGAAGGGGCCATCAGCCTTGTCACTGCGGCCTTGCTGGAGATCACTGCAGAGTAAATGCAGCGTTAATTAACACCGTTGCTCTTCCCTGGCCAAGGACGAGGCAGAGAGCTATTTTCCTAGGGGAGCGGAGCAGCCTTCTCCAGGCTGTGTCTCGGACACCTGGTGATGGTTCTGAACCTGAGACCAAATGCCGCCCAGGTCCCAGACTGTTCTAGGATGGAGTAGCAGCTGACTCCCTGTTAAAGCCCCGAAATTCTCTGCACCTGGTCCACGCAATCCCCACTGCTTTCTCTGGCTGGTTGCAGTGGAGAATTCTTGCCTTTTAAATCATTCCTTTGGCCCCAAGTACAGTGTCCAGAAAGGCCCCAGGGTAATACACAAAGGAATGGAAATTGGGCTGGTCATCCAGAGCATGGTGGTGGCTGGAGTGTGAGTCCAACGAGGGGCGTCTGAGCTGGGCTTTACCCCGAGGAAGCTGTGTTCGGCCTTCCTCCCTGTGGGCAGAGCTCCTGCCTCCCCTGTGATCTGAGGGAAGCTCAGCCACACGGCCTTTCTTCTTGCAGCTCCTAGTACCCCCTTTTCACCCATCCCGGTCCCCTCACTGCAATGGCTTCGTCTGTCCTTGGCCTTCCCCAAACCTGGCCCACCCACTTCCACCAGCACCTCAGCCCCACTGCACCTGGAGGTCCCGCCTATCCCTGGGTCACGTGTTGCTCTCCTCCACTGTTCCGTGAGGCAGAGAGGGCATCAAAAAACACCAGCCAGCACTGAGGCAGGCAGGCGGGCCCGTCAGCCCTCCAGAAGGTGGGTCCCTTGCCAGGATCCCCAAGCCCAGCCCCAGTCACAGACCTAACTGATGGTCAGGGGAGCTGACCCAGCCTTCAGGGCCCTGACAGAAGTCACCTGCCCAAGCCCCCGCCCACAGCTGGGTCTCCTGGGCTGGAGGTACCTGCCATCCTCCACTTCTGGCCAGTTCCTTCTCACCCTGAAAGACTCTGTGAAGCGCCCCTACTCTAGGCAGGGTCCCTTCCTCTTCTCTAGTCCCCGACACACACCTGACCGCTCTCTGTGGGCGTCTGCCCCAGGCCAGACCCCGTGCTGGGCACTGGAGGACCCAGAGATGAAACAGCTCCCATCTCCACAGCCAGGAATGTCCTTGCTCTTCTGCGCCACCCCACACATCAGCCGCTTGAGGCAGCCACCTGTCAGGGCCCGCCTCGAGCTCCCGCCTCCATGCAGAGCCGTTCCCTTCCTGCTCTGGGCCAGCACTGCCCCTCTGCCTGACACTCAGTCCCGGGTCTGGGGCAGTGCCAGCCTCATCTCTGTGACCTTAGCACCCTCACAGAGCCTGGCACAGATGAGTTGCCCAGGGAGAGTCTGGGGGATGCCTGAGGTGAGTGAGTGAATGCACTGAAGGGTGAATCAGGAGGCACGAGGGCAGCCCTGTGCCTCCTGTGCCCTGAGCAGCCAGTCGGTTCAGCAGAGCAGGAGAAACCAAAGGGGGCGGCTGTCCCTCAGGGCCTGTGTTCTCTCTAGAGGCCTGCGTGGGCTGCCGTGCATGAGTGCCAGCCCTCCTGTGTTCCCCGTCTATCTGCAATAGGCAGTGTGACAGCCTAGGCAGTGTGCCATGGGACTGACCAGAGAGAGCCTCAAAACAGCCCTTTGAATTCCTGTGCTTGAGCTAGAACGGCTCAGAATCCAGCTTGCTGCCAAGGAGGCAGTGAGCCCCGCAGGCCAAGAGCAGGAAGCCTGATTCCGCGAGGCCAGAGGACGCTTTTTCTCAGATTAGAATTCCCGGTGCCAAAGGTGGAGAGTTTATCACAGTAGGGAAGGGGAAAGAAAACACTAAATACTGAAAATAAATTACAGCCCACAAGCGAGACCCTCCAGGAGAGGCAGCTCAGCGTCGGTGGCTGTCCTCGCCCCGCGGCCGCAGGACCGCTCTGCCAGGAGCTGCCCGTCGCACCATGCCCATCCACCCCCAAGCCCTTCTGTGGGCCAGGTAAACAGGTAACCAGGCTGTGCCCAGGAGAAGGGATGACAAGGACTGAGATGGCAGGATAAGGACGGAGGGGTCAGATGGATTGGGTTGGTTTTCATTATAATGTAGTCCTAGTGTGTGTCATCCATGCCCCTCCACAAGCATCATTTGTCTTATAATCTTCTTAATGACCCTATAGGATCATTATAGTTATGATTATCCCCAGAAAGCTGATACTCAGAGATGTTAAGCAACGTGCCCAAGGTCACACAGTAAGTGGAAGAGCAGGAATTCCAAACCAGACCTGATGCTGGAGCCCGGGCTCTCTCTCACTCCACCCCTCTCATCCAGCTCTTCTCATCAGCTCCACCTGGTTTCTGAGGCACCTGGTTGTGGCTGCCGGTGTTTGGGGGCCTGCTTAGAATCCCGCAGTGTGCCTCAGCAGGCTGTGGAGGTCAAGCTCCTTATGTTCTGCTCCTCCTCACAACCAGCCAAGGCTCATGGGACTTTGCTTTCTCTCCAGAGTAAACCTAACAGAGCCCCTGATTCCTTAACCCAAGGTGAGAGCAGCAGTGACACTGCCCTCCTGAATGCCTGCTGGGTGCCAGGCAGTGTGCTTAGTAGGAGCGTGTGTTTCCTCACATTCTCTTCCTCAGGCATGCAGCAGGGACTCTGACTGCCGGGCTTCCCAGCAGTCAGGGGCTTCCCCTACCCCGCAGCTGGTAAGATGGGTTCAGGTTCCACCTTACCCCTGCTCCCCTGGCCTGCAACAGCTGGGTGGTGACAGCGGCTCCTGGCAGCATAGGCTGCATGCCAGCCCCTGGCACCTTTGATCTGAGATTGCACTGACTGGGTCCCTAACTTAGATCGTTGTTTTTATCTGGTTAGTTTTATTGTCAGTCAGCTTAATTCCATGTCTTCCGGAATATTGTATCTCATTTCGTTTATACTACAAAGGATTTTTAAATGTAATAAAATTACGAAAAGAGAGTATAGGAAAGGGACTTCCCCCATATAAAAGGGTGGTTGATTATATCCCACTTAAAATGCAGTGTGATGGGGGATTAATCTGCCTGCAAGCGGTTTAAACTGAGCTTCTGAGATGCTGCTGCCCATCAGCCATATGGCTCCCTGGTTCCAGCCACCTCCCGGCCCTCCCGAGGATGCGCCAGTCCCGGATCCCTTTCCGGCAGACCCCTGTTTGCACGTCCTGGAGAGGGTGACAGTGAATATTTCCATGGGGGCAGCAGGCCCAGCCTTGGCGATGTGGTGCTTTGAGAGGCCAGGTGGAGGGTAGCAGTGAGCAGTCCAGGAGACGGTGACTCTCCAGGTGTGCTGGGTACCCCTCTCTGCGGAGATAGGGGAGCAAGGGGGGAGGAAGCTTTGCCCCAGGGCTGTCTACCAAACACGTTCCATTGCCCAAACCAGCTGCTCTCCTATCTTTGCTATTAAAAATCCTGAAGCCTGGTGTTTTTAGGCAGGCAGAACTCTTGAGTTATTCTTTTATGCCCTAATTAATTCCTCCCTTCACTTATTCAGCATATAATGAGGCATGTCAGATGCCAAGCCCTGTCCAAGGCCCCAGGGTTACAGGAATGAGATGCGGTCCTGCTTCATGGCACTCATTGTCCGAGAGACACAGTTAACAAACCATACGGAAAGAAAAAGGCTAATGGCCTTAAGTGTCCTGGCTAGAGAGGGGCTGAGGTGGTCTGGGGCAACCAGGGCAGGCTTCTCAGAGGAGGCGACATTTCTTCTGGATCTTGAAAGATGAGTTGTTTCTCAGGAGCCAGAGGAGGAGGCCACTGCCGGTAAAGAGAATGACATGTAAAGGATAGGAGAGTCTGACTCTTCAGACTAGCACGGGGCAGCCGGGGGCCAGGAGGCATAGGTGAGGGCCAGGAGCTACTCTGAAGAGGTGGGCAGTGCCAGGCCTTGGGGGAACTTGAAGCATGTCTTGTGGGTGTCGAGGAGCCAGCGAAGGATGATTGTTGAGGGAATGGCATCTGGGAATACGTACTCTGGGACCAGCACGGGAAGGGGTGCACGTAGGTAAGACAGGAAGAACACAAATGATGCTGCTAACATTCAGGCGGGAGCTAGTGGGAGCCTGACCCAGGATGCTGGCTGTGGGGTGGAAGTGAGGGACAGGGTGGGGAGAGATCTAGGAGCCCAAACAGATAGAACTTGGAAACCTGCTGGATGCCTCTGTGGGAGCTATTGCAGCTCACCGTGGGATGGCCCGAGGCTGTATTTCCCTTCCTCCGGCCCACATGCCCTGACGAGAGCTGAGGTACAGCCCACGACGAAAGGAGTGTCCCCTGGGGTGTGCGAACACCTCCTGCAGCCCAGGGTGAAAATCTCGGCTGAGGGACAGCCTGGCCAGCTTAGAGGAAATAGGGGACAGTGACCTCCCCCGTCACTGTCCTGCCTTTGCCCCAGGCTGTCTACCAGCCGCCTTCCTTTTCACACTCTCTCTGCGTCCTGTAACCAGAGTACCCACAGCTTACTCTACCCCTCGCCCCCGTCCCCGCGTGTGGCTGCCGGTCTCGGGTTGCCGGCTCAGCAGCAGCCCAGGTCAGCTCCGCCAAGGATGATGTACAGTATTACGCTAAACCAACTTTACGGGCAGCCCCTTGGAAAGCAATCCTCCGCCCATGGTGGACGGGGAACGTCCGGTGGTTCAGCCAACCGCTTCCAGTTCGTGGCAGACCTGCCGGAGCCACACACGGGCAATGCCAGGCCTGTCACGCTAAGGACCCCATAAATAAATAGCAGAGTGTGTCTCGGTGCACGGAGGCAAGAGTATGGAAATGGAGACGCTGTGTAAATAATACATATTTACAAAATAAATGCACCAGAACGTTAGCGTATGCAGCCATAGCCAAATCAACTAGTGTAACAACCACGAAAAGCTCCAAGGACCTGCCAAGTGATTGGCTTGCATCCATCAGTGTCCATCAGCATTCGAAATGACCACCGAAGGGAGGGGTCCTCCTGCCCACTGACCTTGAGGCCTTTGAATTGAGGCAAGTGGTGAGATTGCAGGTGGGCACCCTGACACACAGCTTTTTTGCCAAGATGTGAAACTTAGCTTGGCCGTGTGTTCCTACAGATGTCTTCAGGTCTGCCGCCAAGCAGAAGGCTGATTAGCACAAAGTTGCAGGATGTAGTGGGCTGCACCTACAGGAAGATGGCTGGCTGGCTGGCTGGGGGGGGACAGGACCAATTTTCTAATTATGCAGATTTGCTTTGGCTTAGGAAGGGAACCAGCCAGTTGACTTTCCAAGTGACTCTTACCAGGGCCCTGTAACTTTCAGCCTTTCACCCTAAAGGTAGGTTTGGGTTTTCAGAAAGTCAGTTCCTGGTCTCCGCTGCCCCTTTTTGTGCTCTGAACCCCACTGGGCATCCACCGCCCCTTTTTGTGCTCTGAACCCCACTGGGCATCCAGCTGTAACATCTGGAGCCCCGAAGAGGCGGCTGACAGAATGGCCACTGGAGTGGGCGCCCCTCCCCTCAGTGGTAATGGCACAATGCTGGATTTCAGTATTTTAAATGAAAAATATATGCAGTTAGCTGTGCACTGACAATGTCCTTGAGGATTTGACAGTGAGATTTTCCAGCAGTTGGTCTTCGTTAGGATCCTGGCGGTGTTTAATAAGGCAGTCGGACTGCTGGCACCTTGGGCTCCTGTTTGTTCTGCGAGGGCTCTGGGGCTGCTGCGGTAAGCACATCGACCAGAGCTGATCATTACAAGGGCGTACGCCACCATGAATAAAAATGTCACACGTTTTCCCATCTCACAGCGGTACAAAATGTCAGTCCTGTCAAACACACATTGCAGGGAGCTGTGTGCAGTCCGTACAAATTGGAGAGCTGCACATTCCCCCAGCCTTCTGATATTCTTCATTTGAAGCTGAAGAAAAACAGTTGTTAACCTATTAGCTAGGATTTTAAACTCTGCTGAGGCGGTGGAAGGTAGACTTTGACACAGATAGAAATGTATTCCAGGGTCCAGGAATTTTAAAACCAGGTTCTCCATCCATTTGTTCCAAGGAAAGGGTGAGAATAAAAAAAAAAAAAGAAACCCTCTGTCTAGTGAACCTGACGTTTTTTTTAACAGACACACTGGGGAAATGTCGGGATATTTCACATCTAAGCTTCCTACGGCTTCCCACTTTTACATTCTACTCGAAAAGTCTCTTGCTTTTGGGGATGGCCCTGGGGCTCAGCCTGTTAGGCCAGAATGACTCTAGGTTGGGGGTTCTTCCTGATCAAAGTATGCCAGAAATGCTGCCAGCCTACTGGACAGAGCAACTCGAGTGACAGGGACAGTGACTAGTCGGTCTGGCTTAGTCAAACGCTGGGCAATGGCTTACTGATAATTTGATGCTAGTTCCACAGTCTTGGGCAAGCATTTGCTGTGCACTTACCATGTGTGGGCCTTGTGCCCAGAGCCAGAGTCCAGATGTGAATGAGACAGCACCACCCTCTAGGAGCCCGTCGTTGTTAGGGGAGGGACAGAAGAAAGTAGCCCAGCTCTGTCAAGCCAGGAAGAGAGGGACGGCTTCCAGGAACAGGACAGAGGCTTGAGGGCTGAGTGGGACCCATCCGGGAGGCAAGTGCAGGAGGGCACACAGGACGAGCACGTGTGCTGTGATGGGCAGACTGGAAAGAAGTGGTGCTTGTGGAGAGGTGGACATGGGTCTGGTAGGGGCAGAGGCCGTGGTCTTAAATGGTCGGCCTGCCGAGGACTGTCTCCAGGGATGTGACCAGCTCCCGGGGCTGTAGGTGGACTGGGGGACCCTGGTGGCACAGAGAGCAATCTGAACATAATCCCCGGACTCCCTTTCCAGGGCATGCTGTGTGAACCTATCTGTACAACTGCAAAATCAGGGGAGGGTTTTTACTTTAATTTCCTAGTGGCATACTGCTTGGGGTGGACATCATTCTGGAGATGATAAATTAGCCTTGGTTTTGCTGAGCTAGCCCTGGCCCTTACATGCACTGAGCAAACCCTTACAGAGCCGGGACGCGGGCCCAGTGAAATGCAGGCGGCTGCAAAGACAACCTTTCAGTGTGGTCAGACTGGGCTTAGCAGGACAAAAAGCTACGGGGAGAACTCCCCCGGGAGAGGGGGGCACCCTCAGTTTCGAGGGGCTAAGGTTCAGCGTCTTGTTCTGCCGTTTGTGTATCTGGTCTGGCGGAAGGAGGATGGGCTTCCTCGGGGTCAGACATACCTGGGCGTGGATCCCGGCTCTGCCACCTGTGAGCTGCGAGGCCTGGCCTGGGCAAGTCACTGAGCCAGGCAGCCTCAGTTTCTTCGTCTGCCAAATGGGGATTTTACCTTCTCTGTAGGGTTGTTGAGATCAGTATCGACTTTACATGTAGTGCTCCTAGCACAGGGCCCGGTACACAACAAGCGCCAGAAAACAGTAGCCCCTGCTGGTTCAGCGGGGGGGATTATCTCCCAACATCTGGAAGCCCCTCTTCCTACCCCCCACCTCCTGGGAATGTCACCCAGGCACCCGCGATGGCATCCCAGATGGCTACCCTGATGTAGGTAGCAGGATGCACACCCTCCTCCCACCGCTGCCTGGGCAGAGAATGGCACGCGTCAGCAAAGCTCCCTGCCCCTGCGCCCGACCTCGGGCCACCAATGGGATGCCACCTATTCAGACCGAGCAGCTGCACCTGACTAAAAACAAAAGGCCCCCTTCCCCCAGCCCACTGCGGGGCCTCCTTCCCTCCCCGCCGCTGCCCCCCACGCACCAGGGTCACCCAGCCCCCTTGCAGCCTTCCCTCACAGCTGCCTTGCTGCTTTTGTTCAGCATGTGAACTTCCCCGTCAGCCCAGCTCCTTGCACGGGAAGTAATCAGGGATCTTGACAAGGCTTCAAACCACAAATGCCACTACAAATTAACCAGCACCACTACAAAATACTACTCCTGTCAACATCGGGAGAGAATGCGCTGCTCTGGAGGACCAGACCGTGCCGTCTCTCAGCTCAGCACTCACTGCCAGGAAAGTGCCCAGGCCCAGCCTGAGAGGAGGGCCTCACAAGGTGACTGGTTGAGTCAACTGGATCCCAAGCACACCCTCTCCAAAGCGGCTGGCGGACAGACCCAGCGGCAGGGGCTGTGGCTGTTCTTTGAGGGACTCCCTCCGTCCCGAACACCCCCTCACAGACGGTGCCTCCGGACGGCACATTGAAGCCTCCCTCCGGAGTCCGACACCGGAAACCAAGGCCACCCCCACGGCTTCCTGGTGTGTTGTACCAGTCTGGGCGAGGGGCTTCAGTTTCACTGTCTGTAGAACTGGGGTCATGATAGAGCCTCTCTCCTGAGTTTTAGGACTGACGGGGATATTCCCAGGAACACTTGGCCCATCGAGAGTGCTCCAAAAGGTGGGTCCCTCCCAGCCTCCCTTTCCCATGAAGAAGCACCTCCTTCTTGCCCCATGTGGGCTGGATGGAAACTTCTTCCTCAGTCGTGAAGTGCAAATCCATCCCATCATGCAAGGAGCATCCCTCCAGGGAGTAGCCTGGAGCTTCCAGTCACCTCTGCAAACGCTTCAGGGCCCAAGGATCCCCGGGTCCCCTCTGGGGGCCTAGGGCCCTGCCCAGTGCTGTTGGCACATAGCACATGCTATAGGACACTAGTGCCTGCTCTTCCCCAGCTGTCCTTGCTGAAACTCTGAAGCAGAGACAAGCATTTGATCCTCCCCAACAAGCAGGATCGGCTCTGTCGAGGGTAGACGAAGAGGATTGGAGATAATGACAGGAGTTGGGGGACAGGCGAGAGCTGTGCCCGAGAGAGCAAGTTGGGCATTTCAAAGGAGACACTCCACACAAATATGGCTTCAATACACTCCTTTTTGGAGGCATATCAAAAGAAGCCCTCTTTTATTTCCATACCTTGCATAATAGCGGCTTTCCAGTCCCGAGGAGTTAGAGGAGCCTTGCTCTCAGCCCAGAGGCCCTTTGTAGAGCCACGGAAAGCTTTGTCTTCCTCTCCCACTGGGGCCGTTTCATGTACAGGTCAGAGCATTGATGTGGCTACTAGCCAGGAAAATTAACCAGGTGAACTCTTTCCTCGTTAAACAGTGACAGAGTTTAATTGTGAATTTTCTCTTTTACCTTCTCCATTTCCGGCAGCGTATCTGGTTGGGGCACATCCCTGGGACAGAGAAACCCCCCGGCATCCATCCAGCCTCCCCGCGGGGTCACCAGGCCGTCCTGCACATGAGCTAGGCAGGAGTCTGATGGGAAGGGAACAATTCGGAACACCATTCAGACTCAAAGGATTTAGACGCCCTTTGGGGCCAGCCTCAGAGGTCAACTCTCTCATGCTCCAGCTGCCAGTGGGCACATCCCTCCTCCTCTGGTCCTCAGAAAGCGAGGCTTCAGCTTCCTGGCTGCCCCCCCAGGCATGGTGCTTCCTCACCCCAAGCTGTGTATGCACAGCCCTCTGCCTTCAGTGAACCTGGTTGGTCCTTGTGGCCTCAGGCTTCTATGGCTCCTACAGGTCCCCGCTTGGGGTCTGGCCTGTCTCCACTGCCTGGGATATTTCACTTGTGTGGCGTTAGGCAGCGCCTGTCCCCGCTCCCTGAGCCTGCTTTCCGAGCAGTCAACATGGGGCTGCCGATTCTGACGTCGAAGGGGTATTGAAGGGATAGTCCAAGGTGTGGCCGCCATGGGGACTGTGTACATCCATGCGTTGGTTCTTAGACAGCCAGCCCCTCCCACATATATCACAGGACCCCTGCCCCAGCCTGTAACTACCTTGAGATGAGCTCTTTGACCCTGTTCTGTAGACCTGCCGTCCACTGCTGTATGTGACCCTGGGCAAGTCTTGGCCCCCTCTTATCTGTGAAATGGGGTACCAGCCCTCATTCTGGCGTGGGATTCCCCAGGTTAGCAGGATTGCTGGTTAGGCACCAGGAACTTGGCGGGCAGGAAGTACTTTGCCTCTTCCCACCGCGTATGCTGCCCCCAACCCCCCACCCTCACCCCACTCCCTGCACACGCTACGCTCGGCCCCGAGTCAGTGCCTGGCAGTCTAGCATTTTCCACCCTGCAGCCCCGAGTAGGGCGCCCGCTCATCCATGCCGCCCAGGTAATTAAGTTGATATTCCAACACAGCTTCCCCTCCTGACCTTTTGGAAACAATGTGTTTTGCTGCGTCAACAAATTAACTGCAAATCAGATGCTGTCCTCATAAATGTGGGTTTCGTATCCAGTGAGCATACTCACCTGGCCAGCACGGCTGACAGGGCTGAAGGCCAAGGGCCTGGCGGAGGCCGCAGGGTTCCTCCCTTCCCTGGGCCGTCCATGTCAATCACAATTTCAGGCTCACCCTGTGTTCCCAACTACCGCAGCCAAGTGGTCGGAGTTAGTGTGCTGGCAACATGGAGGCCTGGGCAGGGGAGTGTCTGTCCTTAGAAGCCCGCCCGTCCTCCTCCTCCATCAAGGACATCAAGGCCTCAGATGTGTCCCTCCCGCCTCAATCCCTCGCACTGCGCCAAGGAGAAAGCCCACACTTCTTAGCCTGACATTTTTTTTTTTTTAAGATTTTATTGGGGAATTGGTGGAGGGGAACAGCGTTGGGGAATCGGGGAAGGGGAACAGTCTTTTTGTTCTTCAGTTTAGTTGCGGAGGATGTTGCCTCACTGTTGGTATCGTCATTGCACTCTTCCCGGATGAGGCAGATCCGTCGCTGGCCTCTGGATGTCGCTCATCGCGGCTATTGGCAACTCACGCTTGGCTGCCAGCCGCTCACGCTGGCTGCGGGCCACTCACTGCAGCCTATGGCAGCCCACTGCAGCAGGGGCTGCAGCCCACACCATCACCGGGGCTCGCACAGCCCAGCTCCAGGTGGAGCTGTTGTTAGCTGTAGAGGGCAGTGTCACTGGCCCTCATATGTGGGATCCGAACCGGGGCCGCTGGCATCCCAAAACCAGCGCTTAACCAATGCGCCACTCGGCCGGCCCCTTAGCCTGACATTTGAGGCCCTGTATTATGTGTCCCCTGCCAGCCCCTCTAAGGTCCTGGCCTGGCCCGTCCCCATGTTCACCCTCACTCTGGTCTAATCAGACCTCTGTGATTCCCCGTACCAGGCACCTGAATTCCCCACCACCCCCATCTGGTAGAGGAGCCCCTCCTTTGGACCTCCACAGGCCTCGGCACCCCTCGGTCCCAGCATTATAGCCCCTCCGTCAGAGTGGGAGCCCTGTGCCTGTACAGGGCATCCTCCACTGTTGGTTAAATGAATCATGTGCCTCTGGGAAGCACCAAAACGAGATGCTCCGATGAGGAAGGAGGCAGCCGTCCTGTCCCGCCAGACTGTTCTCTGAGCCACAGATCTCTAACAACAGGTTCTAACTTCAGAAGGAACAACGATTAGAAAAACCACGTCAGAAAGGATTCCAGATGACTTTGGAAATTGAGGTTGACAAGGAGAGCACCATGGACTGAGAATACCTGCTTGTTTTATAGTTCCTGCTACTAGCTGTGTGACCTCCTACTAGGCCCTTCACCTCTCTGGGCCTCCTGTTTCCTGTCTCTATAGCAGGGAAATCCTTCTTCTCTAACTTCTCTCACCAGGGGATGCACAGCTCAAAGGGAAGAGAAATAGGAATGCTTTGAAAGGAAAATGCATCATATAAATAGAAGAGATTGCTATTAAAATCCGGTCCTCTTCAGCAGTGCTTGGCTGACAGTGCACTCGCTTGGAAAACCAAGGGCTTCATGTCTGCAGGATTTTTCTGGGAAGACTTGGGGGTCCATCAGGAGGACAGAGGACTGGATAGTCCCACTTCCTCTGCAGGGTGCTGGGCCAGAGCCTCACACAGCTGGATTGCACCCCCATAGCATCCTCACACCAGGTCTTGTGACTCATGAGTAATTTCTGTTTCACCGAAGAGTTAACTGAGACTTAGGTCAAATAACTCACCCAAGTGGTAGAGCCAATTGTGAACTCAATAGAAAATGACAGAGCTGACTTGAACCCGTGTCTTCCTAATCCAATGTGTATTTCTCGGGCTTTAGCCCAAATACTCATTGTACTCTCGGTGACGTAGGTCAAATTCCACTGGGCCCTAGGTCCCTTAAGGACAAAAGCTATGTCTTCTTCTCCTGAGTCCCCGGGCTCCAAGGAGTTGTTGCATAAATGTAAATGGGTGAATCCTTCCACCCTGCGAGAGTGAATCTGCTTCCCCAACTAGACATGGCCTCCAGGAGGGTAGCTGCTTGTGTGGATCATGGAATCCCCAGTCTTGCCACAGCCGAGCTCAGGAAGTGCCAGGTGAATTGTGGAATGGAACTCTTCTTAGCAAAAGATGTCTAAGTGCCCAGCCTATTTGAACTCACTTAAGACAGCAGTCAGTGTGGCCGCTTTGCGATCCTGCGAGGAGTTGAGGATCACATAGGATGTGACTTCTGTGCAAAGGTGCCTGGACCTCTCAGTTCCCTGCTAGTGCTTTAAGGCTCTTCTGGTTTAGCCGCTGCCTTTTCCAGCGCTGGGGAAAGCACTGGATTCGCAGCCAAGAGGCCCGAGACCCGCTCCCAGCACTCCCCGTTACCGTGCGGGGGCCTAGAGCAGGTCCAGTCTGTTTCCTTGTCCACCGAAGGACATGCTTCCTGCCACGAGGGCCCTGGGCTGGGGGCTGGGGTGCAGAGAAGAATGAGAGGGGGGAATGCACAGCGAGGGGCTGCTCCTAGCTCAGACCTAAGACTGACACTGAGTCCGGCCACCTCTGCAGTCAGCTCGGGCCCCGCCTCACACTGTCATGGTCCCCACATCAGTGAGTCCTGGATTTAGCTTCCCCAGCACCCGAGGCCAGGTTCTGGAAAATGGTGTGTTGAGTTGACACTTGCCTGGCTTCTCTCTTCACCCCGTTACCGCCACGCACCCCTGCCAAATCACCACTGCTCACCCCCAGTGAGTTCTAATTGTCCTCCAAGTACTCAGCTATCCCCAGCCTGTGTCCTCGACTGCTGTCCCACCCCAGCATAATTGGGAAACGGCCTAGCGGCCCCACTATTTTTCCTCCAGGAAGCAAACGCCTCCTCGCAGCGGCGTGGCCCTGTGTGCTTGGCCCTGGGGCAGTGCCATTCCACACCCCACATCCCTGCAGTGGGTTCTTCATGGTCGCAGAGGACATTTCTACGTTCCCTTGGTGTCTTTAAACCCTCCGATTAACTCTATTGGCTTCTATATTGGCTGTGGTTGAGGGGCTGCTTTCCTCCCACCACTTCTAAATTCAACTGCAAAAGAATCAGCACTTCCTGATGACAGTCAAAGGAAAATAGGTTAATGACGGAATCTGAAAGTTGAACTAACATTTGTTGAGTTTCTACATGTGCCAGGAAGCTTCAGCCAAAAATCATTTGCTGAGCACCTATTATGTGCCTAGTACTATACTAGACCCCAGGAGAGAGAGAGAAATGAAACATGTGAGCTAATAATTACAATCTGTGTGCTCTGAATACACTGGGGCAGGAAGCACCCGACCCACACTGCTCAGGAGGCTGCACTTAAGGCAGCAAAGGATGAATACATACGAGGCTCCAAGTGTAAGACAAATGGAAACGGAAGGGTGTGTCAGGCTTAGAGACCAGCATGGAGGCACAAGAATGCTCGAGGCATTCTGGGAGAGCAGCTGGGTGAGCAGGGCCTGGTGGAGAGCCCTGCTCAGAGGTAGGGACCTGTCAGGAGATTGTAGAGATTTGTGGGCGGGGTCCAGCATCATGAGGGCTTTGAAGACTTCAGGTCCCGTTTTCCAGGGGTATTTTAATGGGTGTTATAGGGAAAGTGAGTCCTTCAAACAAACCGGGGAAACAGGACTTTTAAGAAAAACAAGAGTTAGGGCCAGCCAGGCCGGCCGAGTGGCTCCGTTGGTTAAGAGCTCGCTCAAGAGTGTGAGCTGAGCTCTGAGCAACAGCAGTTCGATGCCCATCCCAGCTGAGCTGCCAACAGGTGGCAGGAGAGAGAGAGAGAGAGAGAGAGAGAGAGAGAGAGAGAGAGAGAGAGAGAGAGAGAGAGAGAGAGAAAGGAAGGAAGAAAGAAAACAAGAGTTAATAGGGTTTTATCTGTTTTGGGTGGAATTTTTTTTATTGCAGAGACTTCCTGGCCTGTGCTAACAGGCACTCTGAATCTCCAGAAGGAGCACCACAGTAGACAGCCTTTCCCAGTCTTGTCTGGCTGGGGAATCCCTTTCCTCCCATTATACATCGCATCTCCCAGGTTGGTGTGTCTCAGAAGACACCTTAGGAGATGCCGTCTGTCCGCCCAGATGATGTGAGCTGGAAGGTGTGGGCGCATGTTCTGTTGGAGTCCACTGTGGAACAAGTGTGGAAGATGGATTGGGAGCGGGGGGCGCTGGAGGCAGGGAAACCTGCTCATGGTGACAGGTGCTAGCGGCACTGAGCCTTCCTAGCAACCCCCTCGGGTAGGGACTGCCATTACCTGCGGGTACAGATGAGGACAGTGAGGCTCAGATGGTAAAATCATGGGCCCAAAGGAGCCCAAAGGGTAAGTGGGGGCTGGGATTCAGCCTGAGACTGTCCAACCCTAGAGGCTGTCTCCTGAGCACTCTGCCCCTCTGCCACCCCTGCCAGCAAGAGGGAAATGGCCCAGTCAGAGGTGACAAGCAGTGAGGGCTGTGAGGCTGGAGCAGGTGGTCACCCAGAAGTCAAGTCAGTGGCCAAGCACCAGGGAAGAGATGGGGGCAGCAGCCTGCGCACCCGGGCAGAGGGCTCCCCTCTCCCCATCCTTGTACTTTCCTCCTCATGGCAGTGTGAGTGGGGGACTCCCTTCCCCTCTGCCCGGCCCACTTCCTGTAAGCCATGAAGGGGGAGAGACACGGCTCAGTGGGCAGCCACCACATCTCTGGCATCCTCCACCCCAGATGGCCTCCAGCTGGGAAGGCCCAGACTCGCCACCCACTAACGGTACAGAGTCTGGGAAGCAGAAATGTATTGCCATCCAGACAAGCTCTGTGTGCCATGAGGTCCTCAATTCTCCACCACGTCGTCCCTCAGCCAACGCTCCCCTCAGGCCCCTCTGACAGGCCCTTTGCAGGGCACCGGGGACCCAGGGTGCCTGAGACAGCCCCTGCCCCCCGGAGCTGGGTTCAGAGGATGAGTGGTAAGGCAGGTTTGCTCTATGAGGGATCGTTCCAACCAGCCAAAGCTCTAAAGCCCTGTCGGACAGAAATGTCATGGGAGCTGCACGTGGGCGTCTCACGTGCAATTCTAATATATCTGACCCACATATGCAACATATTTTCATTGCCACATGTAACAAATATTAAAAATGACTGAGATGTTTTACATTCTTTTTTCAAACTCGGCCTCTGGAATCCACTGTGTATTTTATACTTACAGTATGTCTTAGTTGGGACTCACCACATGTGGCCATTGGCCCCTCTAGTGGGCAGTGCAGATCTAGGCTTGGTGGAATAATGGCGTGGCTTCGTGAACCACGTGGTCGAACGGGCAGGAACCAACTGGAAGCCTTCCAGGGTTGCCGAGGGTCAGAAGTCTCAGTCTAGTGGGGGCTTTTACTCCCCTGTCCCTGCTGCCCATCTCCCACACTGTTCAGGGCACCCTCATGGGTGGGCCATTGAAAGGACCGAGTCTGACTTTCATGATAAAGGATTTGAGGGTAGAGCCAAGCAGTCTGTTCTGTTGTTTTTTTAATTCAAATCCCAATTTCAAAAGCCAAGCATCTTGTACAGATTTTATTTGTTCGTCAGACATTTATTGAGCACGTATTTTCTTCCATGTCCTAGCGATGAAGTCCCTCAAGAAAATGAACATTTGAAAGATAATCGGGAGAACTGGGGCAGTAGGGGTGGGGGGCTTTGCAGATGCTCTGTGTTCTGATGAGTCCCACCTAGCAGGGAGCTCTGGGCGGGGGAGCACAGAAGCCTGCATCTGACCAGGGCAGTCTTCAAGGATGAGTGAAAGTTTGCCAGGCAGACCTGGGTAGGTCAGTCCCCCAGAAGGCAGGCCAGGAACGAGGCATGAGAGGCCAGAACCATCTGGGTGAGGTTGGGAAGGGTCTGAACCCAGGTCTTGGAAGATTTGGAATGCCACCCCAGGGCTTTGTTGTGCCATTGTCCGGGGTGGGGGGGGGGGCGGTCAGCGGAGGTCTGGAAGCTGGGGTGTGGCGTGCTCATGTGGCATTTTGTAAGATCCCCCTTGGCCTGTGTGGAGAACGGCTGGAGGACATCCAGGCAGGGGCCCCTGTTGGCAGATGATTGCAGTGACCCAGGTCAGAGACAAGGCTAGAACGAGAAAATGGGCAAAGGGGAGAGCCTCAGAAATGGAATGTACAGGACCTGGTGACCAGGCAGTGTGGAGGTGTCGAGGCCTGGGTGCTTGCCCTCAAGCCGTGTGTGCATATGCATCAAACCATCTCCATGTGTACTGATGTTTAAGTTTCGCTTTAATGCAGCCACAAAGACTCCGTCCCACCCGCCCGCCGCCTCCCAAGATACAGCGCTCGAGGCCCGTGAGTAGCCGGTGGCTCACCCCCTCCCCCTCCTAACACTGCCTGGGCCGCTGTCCCCGCCTGACTAAACCTTGGGAGTTTGAACTCAGCTGCCTTGCAAAAGAGAAACGGGGATTGGGGTTCCCAGCTTCCCCTCTCTGTGTGGCATGAACCCAAACTTGCATTTTCTGGGCTTCTCTCTCCTTTTTGGTAATCAGGTCAGGGACTTGCAGTCCAGAGCTGTAGGTCGCTGGGGGCCACCGTGTGATGTGTTTGCTATGGGCGCAGCTCCGGAGCAGACCTCCTGGGATGAGCCATGTTTCTGGCCAGTGAGCTTCAGAGCCGTGCTCCAACTGCCCCTTCGCACAAAGGAAGCAAATGTCTGTCCGTGCCGAGGCACCAGAACTTGAGTGCTTCCTTTAAAGTGGGAAACTTGCCAGGACCATTTGGTGAGGGCTGTTTACCAAGACAAGAGTTTCTGGCTCTTGTTCAAAGTGGCCACTGCTCCTGCAGCCGAGCAAAGAGGTCAGGTCCCCACCCAACTGCCATCAGGGTCCCCCACGAACGGGCCTCCCAACCCCCTCCCGCCCTCTGCAGTGCACAAGCCCAAATCCATCTTGTGAAAGGTGTGGCACAGGTGGCCAGGCTGAACTGTGTCTGTTTTTTATCCTCGATGTACACACCCAGCATCGATGGGGTGGCTACGCTCAGCGTGGATGTCATGAAGTTTTGGGGTACTTTTTTCCTCCCTTCCCACCATGTGTGGGAGTTAGAGGGCCAGGTGGAGGCTCGGGGGATTTAGATGGCTTTACGTGTGAGGGTTGTGAGGCCACAGTTCCAGCCACGAGTGAGGAATCTAGCCTCTTACCCAGGCGGTCATCAGCACAGCTGTCGGGGCTGGAATGTTTCTGCTCACTGTCACTGGAAGAAAGGCACAAACAGCAAAAAGGAAAAGCACTTTGGGGACAGGCGGCCCCTCCTGGGTCAAACCTTGCATAATTCAGTGAGAATTTCAGTACGCCTTAGCAGCGTGGATTTGGGACCTAGACAGGGCCAGGCTTGAATACCAAAGTTGTGTGGCTTTGGGCAAATACTGAAGCTCCCTGAGCCTCAACTTCTCTCTCAGTCATAGACCCTCCTTCTCAGAGGGCGTTTGCAAAAATGAACACAGATGACATCTGGAAAGCACCCAGCACGGTGCCTGGCACACAGGAGCGGTGCTGCTGCTTCATGGGTTTTTAAATCTTACGACTGCTGAGGAACACCACGGTTCCTGGGTAACCGCCATTTGCCTAAGGTTTTCCTGTTCAGCGTTTCATCCTTAGGCACCTCATCCAGTCAAGCCTCACAGTATCTATAAGGAGGGCACTGTCTCCACCCATTTTAGAGATGAGAAAACTGATGCTTGGTAACTTAGCTACAGATCGGGATCACCAGACTTTAGAACTGGTGGTCACTCCAGTATACCTAGCGCCCTGAACCCTCCACCTCCATTTCCACGGAGTCCATCTCAGTAGAAAGTACTGGGACAGAGCCTTCAGGTGAGACAAAAATAACCAGCAGCAGGCGGGGCTTCCTGTGGAATGTCTAAGGCAATAGTGGATCTGGGCAGGGACACAGGTGAAGTGAATTAACATTTATTGAGCACTTTTTATGTGCCTGGGGCTGTGCTAGGCACTTGTGGAATTGTTTCAGTTGTCCTTAGAAGAGCCCAGGCAGCAGATGCTGTTTCCCCAGTTTATAGCCAAGACCAAAGAGACGATAAGAGGTCAGGCTGGCCTTAGAGCCCAGGACTGCCTCGGCCCTGCCTGTCCTCGCTCCGCACCAGGCAGGCTCTCCTGAAACCAAAGTCAACTAGCAGGCAGCGCTCAGAGTTCCCTGGAGAGACCCAGGACCTCGGGCAGGCAGGGACTCTCTTAGAAAGCAGGATAGGTACAGCTGCCGTGGTGGACTCGGTGTTGTTTCACCTGCGTGGGGACTCGTGCAGATTGCAGGTGGGGAGGTAGCCACATCCACCAGGAACTGAGGACTTGGGAATGCAAATGTCACCCTGAGAAAAGCCTGCCGCTGCTCTGGTGCAGGAGGCAACTATCCCAGCACTCTGCTGCACCACCACCCCCTTGGGTTATTTGGCGCCGAAGAGGCAGGGTGATAGCAGAACCAGTTCTCATAGGCTTGGAAGTCAGAGAGGCTGCCCTGGTTTGAATCCCAGCTTGGCCACTTCCTGGCGATGTGACTTGGGCAAGATGCTTACCTTCTGTGAGCCTCAGTTTCATGGTCTGTAAAATGGGTTTAGCAACACCTACCTGGTGAGGATAATGAGGTCACGTATGTATAGTGCATAGCGCCACCCCTGGCATGCTATGTGCACATACACCCCACTTCTGCCAACCCAAACACCTGCTGCCAAGCAGGGTTGCTACGGGAACCTTAGGTTTTGTGCTCTCTGGGCCCTGCACCCAGGGTGTGTTCACTCCAGGTGCACTCTGCAGACATGTCCAGTGGGCACCACTGCACACCAGGGGTGAACCTGGGAGGCATGGGGTATGGAACCCCTCCAGGGCCTCGAAGAGGACGGCCTGACAAGCTCCTAAGAGCCAGTGGCCCCCCCGCCAGGCTTTGTCCCGTCACCTAGCTGCAAACATTCTGGGCACAAGTGCAGCTGGTGGCCCAGGGTGACGGTAGCGGGGGCGGGGGGTGAGCTCTCCACTCAGTCTTTTGGAAGGAGCTTTGTAGCCTGGCACCTGTGGCTGGAGTTCAGATGTTACCAGAGGGTTTAGATTTCGTTTTTGAAGAGAAGAGAAAGGAAAGAGCAGAAAAAAGCCTTGCCAGTGCCTGGTGGGCTAAGGGATGTGGGTCGGGGTGTGTGGGGAGAGGAGGCTGTGGTCGGCTGCATGGGAAGTGCTTTCTAAGCTCTGTATTTATTATTTCTTGCTCACCATTAAAATCAAATGTGCTCAGTGCTTTTGTATTCAATACACATTTAACCCTGCCGACTTAGATTTCTCAGGTTTTAAATCCGGTGGGGAATTGGCTGGTTTCCCAACTTTACCCTCAAGTCCCCCTTGAACAGAGCTCAAAAATCCCTGTTTACCATTTTCTCCCTTGGCGCTGCTGGGATCCTAACACTGGTGGGGCCAGTCTCTGTGGTGCGTGCATGTGGTTTCTTCCCTCCCCCCTGCCCCCATCCTTCCTAAGCACCCCAGAAAGACAGACGTGGTCGCTGAAATTGGACGGGCCAGTTGTCTGCATCGTCTTGTGATTCGGGTTTAATTAAACCATTTTGTCTCTCTGTGCCTGTGCCTGGTTGTGGCTGTAACTGTAGGTCTGCGGCCGTGTGTGTGTGTGTGTGTGTGTGTGAGAGAGAGAGAGAGAGAGAGAGAGAGAGAGAGAGAGAGAGAGAGAGAGAGATTTGTGCTTGTGTCTTTGCCTCTTGCGTGGGCCTCTGGGAGTGTGTATTTGAGAGGCTCTGTGCATGTCTCTGGATGGTGGTGTCTGTGAGTATAATTTTCTGGCTGGCTTTGTCCACACCAGTCAGGTGTGTGTGACTCTGGGTGTGTCTTTAGTGGTGGGGGTGACTGACTGTCCCTGGTCTGTTGTGCCTTCTCCCCATCCCCCACCTTCCCTGTCCCCTACCCTCCCTCCCCCGCCCCGCCCCTCGCCCGCTCTGTCTGCTTTATCTCCCTAATGAAGCAGTCTTCTCCATCGATCCTGCTGATTGCCAACCCATTCCTTTTGTTTGTTGGCGCTGAGCCATTCAGCGGCACTCTGACAGCTCAGCTCGTCTAATTAGCTCTGTTGTTCTTTTTCCCCATGTTTCACCACGTTGCAAGTTCAGTTGAAGTTGCCACAAACTTAATCCCCCCATTTCAGCCACAAGTTCACATTCCTAACCCGCCTTTATTGTAGCAAAGAGCAGCTATGTGCAAGGACAGGCCGTCGGCCTCAATGTCTGCCCTTTCCTGAAACCGCCACCCCCAGACCCAGGAGCAGGATAGAGCTGCACACCCGCCTTTGTGGTGACAGGTCTAGGGGGCATCCCAGCCAGGTGATCCTGCTTCCCAGGATCTGGTCCGGGAAACCACAGTTAGAATAGGCGGGGTGGGGGATGGGGGGGGGGGTGTCCATTCGTGTATCCAGCAAATGGTGACTGGATGTGTCTGCTTTGTGGCAGCCACTGTTCTAACAACAATGATAATAGTAGCAACATTATTATGCATTTCTTAGATTCCAAGTAGCAACATTCAGTGGTTTCTAAACATCTTGCTGAGTGACCATCTGACTTCCAGGCACTGAGTAGGACGCTAGGCAAGAGTAAGACCATCACACATGGCAGCTTCTAATTCACAGTCACCCCTCCCCGGTTTCCTTTTGTTATTGACAAGCTCACCCAGAAGCCAGGTGAGCATTTATGGAGCCCCACTGTGTGCCAGACCCTTGCTGCCACTTTCCCTGTGTCATCTCAGAGGTCCTTCACAGCAGCCCCATAGAAGAGGACAGCAAAGGGTGGGGGGGTGCATTTGGCACTTCTTTTTTTTTTTTTTACCGCATCTCTGAGTTGCCAGATGAGGCTGAGATCAGACTGGCCACTCCACAGGAAAAACTTCGGTTAGATCAGTCATGCAGAAACCTGAGGGCTTGATCAGACTCTATAAAGACTTGTCTTTTATGCAGCCAACTTCTGTAATCTCTGTTCTTAAGCCATTGTGCTGTGTTGCCCACAAATTGCTGGGGGAGTGGTTCAGGGAAGAGGGTGGGCAGGAAATGGAGTGTATGCTCTCCTTTCCTGTCTTGTCCCAGAACCACAGCCATCGCCGCATGTCCTACTTCGTGCCTCACCTGCAGAGCAAGCGAGCAGGCCCCCCTCACACCCGGTGTCGCAGTCATTTTGATCAGCCGTGAAACTCACAGATAGACTTTCCACGCTTAGCTCACTGGCATTGGAAGTAGTCAGAGATGACAGTGCCAAATTTAAAGCCATGTAATGTTGATTGGACCAAATGAGGATCCTTCTAGGGCACCTCGAAATACTCAGCCTAACTCCCATCACAGGCTCCGCGGGGGAAGGGGGTGTCTTTTTCCGTGGGCCCTCATATTGGCTTTCATTGGTAGGAAAAAAACCGAAAGACCCGTCTCGTCACTGCAGCCTGGCTGTGGATCACGAAGCCGTATGCTTCACTGTCAAGCACGCCCCGCCCTGCCCCTCAAGCTAGGTGCACACACTGAGTGTGGTAGCCGCCTGGGCTGTGCAGTGCCCAGGCTGAGTCCTGCTCAGGAGGGCTGCACGGGGATGCCCTGGGGAGCAGACGTGACCTTTATGGACTTCCTAATGCCGTTTTTTTACTCACCACCCCCCCCACATTAATATAGGAAAATAATCACCTTGTAATTCAGTTGTAAACAGAACAAAATGAGTACATGTGCCCTAAAAACAAAGTCTGAGTGAAGCCCTTTTGTTCCACCAAATCGGTGTCTGGGTTCTAGAAGAAGGTAAGTGGAGACTTATTATTGAGGGCCTCTTTGTTCCAGGCCCTGTGTAGACAGTACCTCATCGAACCCTCACCGCCCACCCCCCTGCAAGGAGGCAGGGAGAACGGCCCCCTCCCTGCAGGTGAGGAAACCACACTCTTAGAAGAACCTTTCCCGTTTGAATAGGCCACAGGATTCCAGTTCACGCATCAGCTGCACATGCAGTGGCAATGTTCTCATAATAAGCACAGCCTTTGTAGCCTGTACCGTGAAAACCCCTCCACGTTTATTTTGGGGTCACTTACCCAAATTTTCAAAATGTTCCTGTATGGCTTTTCCAACTCACGCCCTTTTGGGGGTTTTCCCTGCGCTCATTCTAGGTGCGCCCTCCCCGTCCACACGTCGTCAGGAGACCAAAGAGCAACGTCGCAGTGGAAGGCCGGAGGACGTCCATCTCGAGTCCTGAGCAGTGAGTTCCCCAGCGCCCCCTCCCTCTGTCTGCAAGAACCCCGTGGGGCCGGCACTCTGTGGAGCCCACACTGCGGCCCTGGCCTTGGAAAGGCGTCCCTGGAGCCCAGAGTGCATGTGTCAGAGAGGTCAGTCAGGAGCAGGCTTGATGTCGAGCATCGGCTTCTGCTAGCAGTGGTCATACCAGTGGGAGGCCCCAGAGGCCAAGGAGCCGGGCACCTGGGCTGGGCTGTGAATGATGATGCCCTCAGGCACTTGCACAGGCTCAGAAGAAGCTTCCAGGCCTTTCCTTACGCTGAAGATGCAGGGTCCGCAGGAGACATCTAGGAACCCGGTCAAGGAGGTGACCATTAAATGAGGGCCCCCACTTCCTAGGCCTAGGGTCCCTGAGGGCTCTAGAGCTCAGGACGGTCTGACCCACTGCCCCACCCCCACTTGGCTCCCCTGTGCCGAAGCCTTGATGTTATTCAAGCTCTGCTTTTCTACCTCCCGCGGACCCAGAGGTCCTTGGGGCAGGCACCTAGCATAGGCCTCAACAAAGACACTTGCTGGGTAGATGTTGGATAGGTATTGGATAGATGAGGTAACTGGTGAGGCAGGTGTCCAAGCAGCAGCCAGAGGCTGAACTGCCTGGTAGGGGTGAAGCTTCAGGCTACACGCCACCTGTCTGTGGAAGGGACCACCACATCCATCAGAGGGATGCAGGGCCCCCCTTTGTGCCCAAGGCGCACAGCCCTCAGGCTCTGCCCTGACAGCTCAGCAGCTACACACTGGCTTCCTGTGATGCCTTGAAAAAGCGCACGAATCCATCTCAGTCTGGGGTTGTTTGGGGAGCCAGAAACATTGCCCCAGGGACCCTGAGGTTCTTCGGGTGAAGAGGGGAACAGTCCTCATGTCTGTACCACTTTTGGAAGGAAAAGAAGTCGAGAGAGATGGCAGGCCCCAGCCAGAAAAGGAGCCAAAGGGCAGAAGGGGCCCCGCAGTGTCACACGGTGGCCTGAGCTGGGTTGCGACTCACTTCAGCGCCTCCAGGATTCTCTGGTTTACCGGTCTTGTTGCTTGAGGCTGTTGTGTCATTGTAGAACCAGCCCACCCAGGCAGCGCTCAAGCCTTGCCCAGAAAGCTGTGGGAGACAGAGCATGTGTGAGTGTGTCTGCCTTAGGAGATGCTTGGTTATGCACAATTTGCAAGAGAGGACTCCTGAAGTTGGGTATAGGTTCAACTTTTGCCACGACAATAGCGCGTGCGGTGGGAATATGGAGGACTGGTCCCGGGCCCTGACTGGCGTGGACTTTGATTGCCCCCTTGTGGACAAAATGCTGCATGGCTTCAGAGTTCCTCAGACCCTAAGATTTCTCCTTGAGGGGATGAAATCGGTCACTTTTCTTTAAAGCCACCTCTTTAAAACTGGGCGTGCACTGGGATGCAGGGTCATGGGCCTGTAGATACTGAATGCGAACCCAGACTGCCCATGTGCTGCACAAAACTGCCCGAGACCAACACCACATCGTGTTCTATGGGCAAGCATTCTCTATTTTGTGGCTGGGTTCCCGATTAGAGGTCGGGCTTCCTAATCACGCCTGTGGATGGCGTTGCTTTTGCAGCCCAGTGATAGGGGATGTCTCCAGTGTGTGCCAAAGAGCCCGTGTCTCGTCATCCCATCCTCCTAGGTGTGACCAGAACTGCGTCGGTATCATTTTTTATTTCTTTCTGCAGTATGCCTTGTTTTGGATTTCTGTTCAGGAAACGTGGGGTTGAACTGAACCAGTTGTGAGCACGGGGGCTTGTTTAGTAGGCTGGCAAACTGGTAATGATAGAAAAGAAAACGACAGGTTTTCTGTGACCATACATCACAGCGGCTTATCTTTTATCTTTTAAGGAGATAAAAGAGGTACATTTTGGGACATCATTCCAAGAGTTTCTGTTCACATGTTTCCAATGGGTGGGGGGGTGTGGGCTGTTCTCCCATAGTGCCAGGGGCATTTCCGGTGCAACCTGGGTGTTTTCCTGTGTCTCTTCCCATGCTGCCCCCCTCTACCCGCGTGCTCCTCCACTTCCAAGTGCCATGTCACAACAGCACTTGGATGTGTTTGTCTCAACTGTCATCAGCTCCAGCTGGCAAAACCAAGTTCTTGAAACACAGGAAGCATCCAGCGGAAAATATTTTAATAAAACAGACTCCTCATAAAATATTGTTCTAGGAGGAAAGAAACCAGCTTCACCAATCTGTCAGCATTGTGTTAGGAGACACGACGGCAGGCAGGAGCCAGACCCTAAGGGGACTTTGTCGCGGGTGGTTCCATGTTGGGCACACAGATCCATGCCTGGCCCTTTAACATGGCCTGGAGTTTCTTGAATCACAGATCCCTGCCTTCACTGGGACTATCAGACTCCATTGGAAACGTGGAGGATTTGGGTGGCCCAAAGAGATACAGGATCTTTAAAGCTGAGGGAGGAATTCAGGCCTCCTGACTTCTTGCCCCAACTCGCACTTCCAAATAGCATATTAAATAATTAACTTGGTGAACAGCAAGATGGAGCTGATTGGGAATAAGGCAGTCTCCACAGCCTCCTGCGGCAGGCAGCTCGGCGTCTGGAGTTCATCAAGGCCCAAAAGCATCGGCCACCCCGCCAGCTCTCTGGCCGGTCCATCCACTGAAGTCTGTGGCTTCCTGTCCAGATGATGGTCTCCTGTCCGTTCGTGCACCCATTCATTCAGCAGATATCTTTGAAAACCTACTAGGTGCAAGTTTCTTCAGGTTTGGAAAAGGACGCCTTTAAAGAAAACCCCCATGCGGACGCTTTTGTTGAGTTACATTTTCCCCAAATGAGATTTTTTTCCTGTATTAGAGTTTCTCCTTGAGTCAATGGTAAGTGTCCTAGCCCCTGAAAACCATCTGATGGCTGTGGGAAAAACACTTCAGAAAGATTTCTGGGGAAAGCGTCCCCTCTGTTTTTCAGTTAACATTAGCTAATTGATATTCAGTGGCTATTTCTCCTCAAGAACTCCTAGCTCCTTCCATTATTATTCAGAACAGGGCTGGTGGACTGCTCTGTGCTCTCCCTAGGGTAAGCGTTAGGGTCAGCAGGGATCAGACAGCCGGGCTGGGAGTCAGAGGCCAGTCAGCAGCAAGTACAGTCGGGCACCTCTCGTGTTCTAGCCCCTCTTAGGCTGGTGCTCATTTCTTCCCCCACAGAATGGGAACTCAGGCTCAGAAAACACATTTGCTCGGTATTCCAGGGTCATCCAGTTCGAAAGTGCCAGGTCCAGGACTCTGGGTGCTGCTTGATTTCACTCTTTCATTCCACTCTGCTGCCCATGGGGATCCCTCGCCAGCCTGGCTCTGCTTAGAGAGACAGCACCATGTCCTAAGATGATTTGTCCCACATGCCACCCTTCCTCTCTGGTTCCCTGGAGTTGGGGGCCAGAGCTGTTCAGTCCTCTTCCTGCCAAAGAAGCAGCGTCCACTGGTGTCTGAACGTTTTTGCCTGAGGAAGGAAAGAAAAGCAACATTTACTGAATGTCCCTTAAGATTGTGAAGGATAGCTGGTGACTTTCCCATTTAACAGATAGAGAAACTGAGGCTCAGAGAAACACTTTCAGTAACTTGGCCAAGGTTTAGGGGTTAGAATGTGGTGGAACCAGTTGTCTGATGACAGAGGGCTCGCCCTTTCTTCTGCACTATCCAGGCTTTTTGTTAAGAAGCTCTGAGTGGCGAGGACCGTGGTGCAGTGAGGCTCATAGCTCCCTATCTGTTCAAGGTGGACTCTGGCAGTTTCAGCCGCAGTGTGCATGGCTACCAGGCCCGCACTTATTTTTCTTTTGCCTTGTCAGATGTAGGGTGATTTCCCATAGAACTTGATGCTTAAAAGGAACCAATAACCATCTCTAAAAGACAGCACTGTGTTCAGCAGTGCCCACCCCTCAGGAACACACAGGCCAACCACAGGGAGTGACCTGCTGGTTCCCGGGTGCCTCTCTGTCAGGCTGTCGTTCATTCACTGCAGTGGGGGTTAGAGGCAGTAGCCCTCATAAAGCTGCTGAGAGTACGGAAGGAGATAGTTAAGTGCAGGCTCCACCTTATTCAATCTTCATAACAACCCAAAAGGATTGGACCATCTTCTGGGTCTTACTGGCTCAGGGGTTTGGGGTCAGATGCACCAGTCCCAGCTAGCTGCAACCTGACACCTTCGTTTCACTTCCCTTGGGTGAGACACAGGACACCCTCCAGTCACACACATCTCAACTGGCTGCAGGCTGGTTCTTTGATGTTCCATTGTACTAAGTAAGAATGGCCCAGATCCAGCTACCAGAGGCCCCCAAGTATTGCCCTGCTCATCCCTCTGGTTAGATCTAGGCAAAGTCTGCTCTTTTCAAGTAATTTTGTTTGTTTGTAAAAATAACCTAGTAGCCTGATAGACAATCAGGAAGTTAGGGGAGAGTCAAGTTCATTCCGAATTCCATACTTATTAGCCTTTCTGCAGAGTCCCCTCCAGTCTTTCTCCCACACCTGTTGCAAGCATCCTTGCAATGTCCCATCCTATGGGCTCGTGCCATGTCCTTGGAACCCCTGCTTCGGGGGGCTGTGGAAGATTGCAGTGGGGTTATGTGCCCGGCCTACCTCACCATGCCCGCTCTGTTCCATGTTTTCATTCATATGAAAAATGCCAGAGTAATGTTCTTGTCCTCCAAGCATTTTCCTATTTTATATCCTTATAAGAAATGGAGTGATTAACAGCTACCTTTAACCGAGCCCCGTGTGCTAAGCAGTCTACATGCACCGTTTCGTGTAATCCTCACGAGAAATCCAAGATGGGGAGGTAGGTGTCATGAGCTCTGATTGAGACCCTGAGAGGTGGTTACAGCCCTTGTTCACACAACTAGTTAATGGCAGAGCTGAGCTTCAAATACGTCTCTTTAACGCCAGAGCCCATACCCTAAACCAGTAACAGGCAGATTTCTGCTCCTTGTTGCTAAATAACTTTTTAAAAGAATTGTACCACTTCACACTCCCACCCAAACTGTGGGCTCCCTGGGAACCTGGGCCTAGGGAACCCAGAGGAATGTGTGGCCGGCGTTAGAAACCCTGGCCAAGGAGGAAGTCTGCAGGTTGCACTGGCTGGACAAACAGTCTGTACCCCAAACGGCTGGCCTACGCTGCTTTGGAATTGGAGAGTGTGGTCATTTGAATTGCGCTGAGTGACCCCAGCACCCAAGCCCCAGAAGATTAAAATAAGATCAGATGAAGCTGCCAGAAGCATTTAGCGAGAGCTCTGCCCAGAGACCAGCTCTTTTGCAATTGTATCTCTTCAGGCCCATTGCATATCTGCTCTGGCGAAACAAGAAGCGGTGTTTTGTGCTGCTTCAGCCCCAGCCTCAAGTAGTGGGTCACAATGCAGGGAGAGCGCCTTTCCCTCCTTCATGACCCAGAGCTGCCCCGGGGTGTAGTCAGTCAGCTCTGCTGGGACAGTGGCCTGGTGCATGGCACGGCCTCAACACCTGACAGACCTGGGTCAGACCCTGGGTAAGTCTCTTGCCGGCTTTTTAAAAACACAATGCCGGGCCGGCCGAGTGGCGCGGTGGTTAAGAGCAGGCTTGGGAACCCAGCAGCCCTGGTTTGGGTCCCACATATGAGGGCCAGTGACACTGCCCTAAAAAAAAAAACACACACAATGCCTATTTAACATCCCAAGGAACATGACTTGAGAACCTTCATGTTAAGTTAGCCAGTCTCCCCTTCTATCATCTCCTGTAGCAACCGCTGCAGCCTCAACAATAGGATACTCCCCCGAGCCTCCTCCTTCCCATACCTCAAATTCCCTGGGCTTCCCGTGATATAGCATTGACCTGCCGTGTTGTAGTTTTCACGTCACACACAGGTGTGCACGCACAACACACACGCCCGGAGTCTGTGGGCTCAGGGTCAGAGCCAGGTGACTTAACTCCCGGACCATAACCCAACCCAGGCCTCTGTTCAGGGGTGTTTACTGACTGAATGAACAGATTGAAGCTTACAGCCACCCTGGAGATGGGGGAGGGGTTAACAACCACAGATGCGTAAAGAGCATCTACTGTGTGCCAGGTGTGATTAGGATGTGAATATGAAGCTACCAGCATCCCACCCCCTGCCCTGGCCCTCTAGTTGTCAGAAACTGCGATCAGCCCCAGGAACAAGTCTCCACGATGCCAGCTGGTCCCTGGACCCCAGGGGCTAGGGGCAGCTGTCTGGGTACTACCCCCTGGTCGGCTGCCAGGACCCCGCTCCCTGAGCGGCTAGGAGTCTAAACACCTGAGCGGAAGGCCACAGACCCAATTAGCAAGGCGAGAGGCCCTGACCTGCCTCAGGCCCTCCCCTCTCCAACCGCAGGTTCTGGTCCCTGGGGACAAAGCCGAGTCAGAAGCCAGACTGAGCTGAGCCCAGACTGGAAAAGCAGCCCCGGAAAACACAGGCCCCCTCGTCTCCAGCCACTTCTGCCTGCCACTCAGAGGGAAGGACCTTTCCCAGGAGCTGTCACAATGGCGGAGTCAGTTCCAGCTGGGAAACCAAGCCTTCAGGATGCTCTAGGAAAAATGCTCCATCCTCAAATGACGTAACTGAGTTCGGGCACCTCCGAAAGGCCATGCCATTG
The DNA here is from genome assembly GCA_033961575.1 of Aselliscus stoliczkanus. Lineage (NCBI taxonomy): Eukaryota > Metazoa > Chordata > Mammalia > Chiroptera > Hipposideridae > Aselliscus > Aselliscus stoliczkanus. The sequence goes on from CM066728.1 coordinate 124,307,060, forward strand.
CAACTGAGCCCCTCCCTAATACAGATGGCACGTCACCATTTCTCACGTGCCTGCTTCAGGCCCAGAACTTTCCCATATGTCACCTTGGTTAACCTCCCCCACGTCCCGAAAGTCTTCACAGTGAAGGCATTGTCAACACGTTCAGCCATGAGGGAACCAAAGCTCTGGCACCCAGTGGAATGACCTGAGTCCAGGACGTGCTTGGGTCTGCTGGGTCCCATGTCCACGTCCACTGCTTTCTCACCAGACGCACCCCCACACCATCACTACTCCTGCCACGGAAAAGACTTGGGCTCTCAGCCAGCGGAGACCATCTTTGGGATGGAGGACAGTTGTTCTTCAGTGTCTCTCCCTCAGAGGGAAAGTGCCCCCAAGGTGTCCCCACCCCATCTCCTCTCCACCAGAGAGTCTGAAGAGTAGGAAAGTGGAGCAAAGCCCACATCCTGTGCTTGAGCCTCTCCACCTATGGGGATGTCCAGCTGGTGGCCTGGGAAGGGCTTCTCAGGGCACCTGGGGCAGGGATGTGGACGTGTGAATTGAGACTAGTGATTTTTGTTGAAAGAAGGAATGAATGAATGAATGAATGAATGAATGAATGAATGAATGAACATACAGGTTGATACGTAGTTAAATGGGTGGATGAATGAAGGCTGGAAAGGCAAAGGATACAGTCAACCCAAGAGAGAGATCAGGGCCAAGCCAGGTCTGCTGTCTGCTCAGCCTCACATCACCCCTAACCTTGCACATGGCTGTCAGCCCTCATGCTGGTTCAAGGCCCTCCGCCCCCTGGGCCCACTCCTCCCACTGTGCAGCCTCTGCCATCCTCGTGATCACCTCCCAAGTGAGCCAGGTACACCCCACCACTGCCCTCTGGCAGAACACGTGCCCAGTGGGTGGGCAGGACCCGGTCTCACCCTTGGTCCAGTTCTCCTGACAGGAAAGCACCCTCTCATTGTGATCACAACTCATGACAGCAGGGATTCCCTCATTCCTGGTTTTGTTTTGTTATTTTAAGATTTTTTTAAATTGGGGAATTGGGGAGGGGAATAGCATTGGGGAACCGGGGAAGGGGAACAGACAAGTTGCTGTCCTTTTTGTTCTTCAGTCTAGTTGTGGAGGACATTGCTTCACTGGCCCATGTTGGTATTATCATTGCACTCTTCCCGGATGAGGCAGATCGCTCACCGGCCATTGGACGGCTGGCTGCTCACAGCGACTCACGGCAGCTTACAGCAGCCCAGCTCCAGGTGGAGCTGTTGTTCACCATCTTAGCTGTAGAGGGCAGTGTCACTGGCCCTCATGTGGGACCCGAACCAGGACCCTGCTGCTCAGAGCTGGCGTCCCAAGCCAACTCCTAACCAATGTGCCACTCAGCGGCCCTCATTCCTGTTTTTACGCAGATAATCACATACAACTGAGTGTGAAGACCTTGGAACAGCATAACTGTCTCCAGCCCTCAGCCTGGGTCCCGTAGGACCCAGCTCCCTCTGTGGCTCCTGCACTGAGCTTGTTTCCCCCAGAGACCCCTCTGACTTGCTTCAGAGCCTTTTTTCTATTTTTTTAACCTGTGCGTATGCTAAGGTGTGGTCTGGAGTGTTGGCCCTATGTCCTGGCAATGGAGGGAAAGCATGGGACCCTCTCAGGTGATTCTGATGTGCTAGGGTCTGCCCAGCTGGGGACCGGCAACCCTAACTGGGAAAGGACTGCCCTCTGAGCACCCAGGGAAGACCCTGCACAGGACGAAAGAGCCCAGAATGTAAGTGTTGGCAGGTGAATGTGGCACCTGGATAGCAACTGAGTGTTCACTGTGCAGTAGGTACTATGCAGAGCCCTTGACAAATATTTTCATTCAGCTTTTATGATAAGATCATCCAGAAGGCTGTAGAATTCCCATTTTACAGATAAGAAATTGAGGTTCAGAGAGGTAAAATGACTTTCCCAGTGTCACCTGGCTGCGAAGTGGGGGTGGTAGAAGGCTGGCTGGACAGACCCTTCCTGGGGCCTGTCTGCTCCCCAGCCCACAGGAGCCACGTAATTGGACGCCAGAGTGGCCACCACACATACAAAGTAAAGGTCTTTTGTGCTGGAGTGACACGGTCCTTTAAAAAATGGTCACCAGTTCCCCTCGTTACCTCCAGAGACCAAGTCCTTGCTGATTTTTTTCCCCTTCTTTATCTCAAGTACATTTAAATGTCAATTAAATTTGAAATATCTACATTTGTCAGCATTTCATTTTGGGCCAGCGTGACGTGCTGCTGATTTGTCCACGCGATGTGACACATGAAAAAAACTCTCGAGATGCAGATCTTCCTCATTAAAAAATAAGCCCATGCGATCCCGGCACGGCAGAGAGCCACAGAGCACGTCCCCGCTTCCTGACGCTGTGTCTCTGACATGGTATTTAAAAAGGAACAGCCGCGCCTGTCACCACTGTCACACGCGCGCGCTAACCGGCGACACGTTAAACCAAACATTAGAAAGGGTTCGGAAAGTCATCTGCATGGGAACTCCGTGCCGAAAAGAGGTGGGCAGAGGCGGTAGCCGCCGTGGGAGATGATGGGGTCTGAACAGTGATGGACAGGGAGCCTGTCTTTCTCGCCAAGACTTCCAGCAGCCCTCGCTGAGTAGCCAAGTTCACCATGACCTGCCTTCTCACAGACAGCCCTTTGTGGATAATAAAACCCAGGCAAGTGGTGGGTGGCAGACTGCAGGGTAGTAGCTGAATTGGGTTAATGAGGGAAGAGGTACACTTTCTTTCTTTTTTTTTTTTTTTTTTTTTCACATTCCGCCTTAAGCTAATAAAAAATTTAAACCTGGACGTTTTCGACGGTTCATCCTTTATCTGTGACAAATATCTGACTGTATGTTTCACGGAAGAACATGAGCAGTTGAATTTAAATAAGTTTATTTTGAAACCTCACCTTTTGTTAAAAGTGGAAGGGGGAGCACCTTACGCCTTGTTTCATTGTTTCGGATCCACAAAACAGAAACGGCGGGATCGCAAAGCAGTTTAGCGTCAGGGAAATGCAGATTCCCAGCTCTCCCTTTAGCTGCTGTGTGACACTGGGCAAGTGACTCCCCCTCTCTGAACCCTTGCTTCTTTATCTGAAAAATGAGGATGTGATAAGAAATTAATGAGGAACTGTAGACAGCATGTAGCCCAACACTTGTGAATACTGCCGGTGTCATCATCATCACCCATGTGGCCCAAAGCCTGGACCTGAAAGAAGTGGGACTAAACCGCGTGGCCAAGTTGCTCTGTCACTCTCGAGAGACAGACGTTGTGTTCAAGAGACACCGGGCCCCTGGCCTGTGGCCTGGCCAGGAGAGCTAGTTGCAGAGGGAGCTGGAAATTGAGGCCCCCTCTCGTCCCCCTCCCTAACCCCCAGCCCTTCTCCATGACCACATCAGTGTGGGAGCCACTGGATTTTGACAGCGACATGAACTGACGAAGCCGAGGTCCAGCCCAGCACAAAGGCTCTTTGCCCTTGTGTGAATCCGGACATTCCTGGCAGGTGGAGTGGCATTTGGCTCATGTGCCAATCTGTGATCTTGGCTTTCTTGTCAAAGCCAGGGGAAGGGGCCGTGCTTGGATGGGCATTGGAAAGGCATTCAAGATAGATGCGAAGGCCAACCAAGAGCCTCATGCAGTTTGACCCAAGCAAAGATGCGTCCCCTCATATACATCTGCCACCAGCCCGGCTGACAGGAAAGTAGGGGCTCTGGGCTGGCACCCCTGCTCATCACTTCTGGCCAGGTCACTTGGTCACATTTCTGTCCTTCGCCAGTGACTCCCAGCACTCAGCTAACACTGTCTGCTCACAATAAGCGCACCCAGGAAGTGCCTCTTAGTTGGGTGCATGGCTGGAAGATGGACCGATAGACTAATGACAGTCTCATCCTCTGTGAAATCAGTACAGAGATACCTTCCTGCTCGGCTGTTGGATAATAATGTGCCTACATGTGGGTATTATTTTAAATATTTTTCTGAGACTCACACCTGCCTGCTGTGTGCCTGACACGCTCACCCTCCAATGTGGTGCCATTCTACGAATCGCAGCATCTCAGAGGACAGATGAGGGACTCAAAGGACACTTGTTTTCTTCAGCCCCAAGCTGATGGGAGGACACAGGCTGCCGGGACTCCAGGAGGATGGGCGAGGCGCGGGGTGCCTTGTCTCCGCAGACGCTGGCTTCCATTCATTCGATCAGCAGATTTCCGTTGCACTAATACTGAGCCCCAGGTGGGGACAACGAGGAGAAGGAGCCAGGCCGCTGCCCTGGAGGAGCCCAAATCAGAAGCAGAATTGCAAGAGGTCAAGTGGTATCGATGACATGCTAAAACACGCAGCCCAAGGAGACGCTAACCGTGCAGCGAGCAAACTCCAGCTGGGAACTCCAAGAAGGCTTTCAAGGCGCACCATTCGGCTGGGGCACCAGGCAAAGGCAGCAGGCAGCGGGCATGGGCGGGGAGCGGGAGGAGGCCGCACAGGTGGACAGGGCCAGGCGTGCAGCGCAGTGTCTGCCCTGCTTGGAGCTCGGACTTGGCACTGCCGCTATGCATCCCTCACCCCTGCCCACCTAGAAAGACATTCTGCAAATGTCTGAACGCTATTATTCCTAATACTTTGCTCAGTGGGTTTACTCACCACACAGCCAGTTACCGTGACATCTCGATTCAGAGCAGCAGATTTGCAGAGGTGAAAACGGCGAGTGACGGGTAGGGTTTGACTTGGAACAAGGGTCCAGGGCTGTGTGGAGTGGGCCCTCTGCCTTGTTTTGTGTCCTGGTAAAAGTGGAGGAGCCGGGCAGCTTTGTCCTGAGGGTGGCCAGTGCACATTTTGGCAAATGAAAGCATCCTGCCCTCCTAAGTCCAGAGGAAAAGGCCCTCCTTCCCCCCACCCCGCCCCCACCCCTCCGCGGCAGGCTGACTCTCTCTCTGGTCCAGCAGGGGGGTCTGGGCTAGGAGAAGCTCGGAGACCCACCACCTACCTCCCTGTGCGCAGCCCTGGGCAAGCGGCTCCCCCTCTCTGCATCTTAACCCCCAGTGCAGCACGAGGACAAAGCTCTGCCTGGCTACCTTCCAGGAAACGCAGAGGTTCAGGTGCAAAGGTGCTGGGAGCTCTGCAGCCTGGCAGCCAGCTCTGCTGTTACTTTTGAAAGAGCAGCATATTCTTGGGTAATGACTGGCTTAGCACCCGTGATGGCAGATCATAGCAGAGGCCAGTAACGACGCACTGCCCCCGTCCCCAGGAGGGACAGCAGGTATCCCTCCGGCCGTGGTTCCTGGGTACTTTTTTGGGACACATTGCTTTTTCCTGAAATTAAACCTGGAAGGAATTGTATCATATGAAGCAAAAGAAGGAGACTGCTCTGGCTGGGGGTGGGGGGAGGAGATAGCACCCCTTGGGCTTTCAGAGTCTCCTGCCCACCCTCTCCCACACTTCACCCTCGTCTCCAGGGACCCTCGCCGCGTGTGCCTGAGTTTGCTGTATGAGGCAGAGGTGTGGGCCACCCACCCCCAGCCATGTGCTCGAGCAGCAGCCACAGGGCTGGGGTTTGAACCGAGGTCCGCCTCGTCCAGCTCCCCCTTCTAAGCACAGGCCCGGTCAGTGTATAATTCATAGGAGCTGGCGTGCGGGGCTTTCTCTGGGCTGTGTGCGTGTTTGTGTTTATAGCGGCAGTGCTCACAGGTGGCTGACAAGGGAGATGTATTTTTTATAACAATGAATATTTAATTTCCACATCACAGATGAAAAAGACTCTCTGAAGAGGCATGTGAGGGAGACACCCGAGAACGGCCACTAATCAGAAAAGGGCCTTCTCACGGGCGCCTTCCACGTGCTCACTTTCTTCCCTCACTTTATTTTTAATTTTTCCCTCATTATTGGAGGAGATATGCACATTGTAGAAAACATAGAAGACACAGAAAAATAACAGGGGGGAGGGGTGTCACCCAACCTCCCACTAGCTGCTGTTGACGTTTAGGCACATACTTTCCCAGTCTTCCTATGTATTTCTTCCTATGTAAGTAGATGAGAGAAAACACGGTATGATTGCAATTCCGCATCCAGGTTTTCCTGTGTAAACATTATAGTCAATGGGAGGCTACTGTCCAGCCACCTGTCCCATAATTCACTTCACCGGCTCCCTATTGCTGGAAATTTAGGTTGTTTCATGTTTTAATATTATAAACACAGCAGTGAGCATAAGCTCTTTGTGCATAAGCCTCTGCTCCGTTTTTGGGTATCAAAATGGAAGTGGGGTTACCAGGGCACAGGTGACTGTGTGTGTAAGGCTCTTGACACCTGTGGCAAACCCAGTTTCTTTTCCGTTTGGGACCCGCTGCCTCACCTTGGGGCCCCCTGGCCTTCTTCCGGGCGCCTCCACCCAAGGCGGGCGGGGGGCCAGGGCCCTTCCCACCCCACCATGCGGAGCTCTGAGGGCGCCTCCTAACTGTTCTCTTCTCTCTTGTCTTCTTCCTCCGCCCCAGCCTGGTAAAGCCCTTGCGACACTATGCGGTCTTCCTCTCCGAAGACTCCTCTGACGATGAATGCCAGCGGGAAGAGGGCCCGAGCTCTGGCTTCACTGAAAGCTTTTTCTTCTCTGCTCCTTTTGAATGGTCTCTCCATCCTCCTTCCATTTCCCTGAGCTGAGCTTGGTGACTCCCCGGGGCCGCTTGGTGGGGGAGGGGGCAGGGGGATGCAGTGCTGCTGGCCCTTGTGTGTGTTTTAGGGGGTGGGGAGTGGGGTGTCCGGAGCTGCTGCCTTCCGGTGCCTCAGTGCCACCCTGCAGGGTGAACACCGCTTCTGTGCCTCTTCTCATGGTGTTCATTCTGCCGGCCCCACAGAAGCTGTGACAGTAGAGTGAGGTGACAAGAGTGACAGCGCTCTAAAGGTGCGAGTCAGGGGCCTGTTCCTTAAACAGGGAAAATGCACCTGATTGTTAATGGAATTGGTGGTTACCATTAGCCTGATTGGTGATGCCCGAGTCCTTTATCTCAGCTCAGCACACTTGGAAAGCCATGGAGACAGAGAGTCAGATTTTAAGTTTAAAAAAAGAAAAACTTACTGCTGTGAGATGTGTATATTAATGCTGGCATATCCAAATGTTTTACTGATCTGCCTGATTTTAAAACAATTTTTATCATTATTATTTTTAGCCTAAGCCTCATGCTAATTATATGTTGGTTTGTTTTTTGAGGGCAGTTTCACTGGCACTCGTATGTGGGAGCCGAACTGGGGCTGCTGGCTTCCCAAGCCAGCGCTTAACCACCACGCCACTCGGCCAGCCCAAAGTTATTTAATTTTTTTTTTTTTTTTAGCTGAGCCATCCTGCCACCTGTTGGCAGCTCAACGGCAACTCAGCTCGGGCTGGGCATCGAACCGCTGTTGCTCAGAGCTCAGCTCACTCTCTTGAGCGAGCTCTTAACCAACTGAGCCACTCGGCCGGCCCTTCATGCTAATTATAAACTGAAATAAAAACGAAGGTTCACCACCATCCAGCCACCCCCACCAAAATTAAATTTTTCTAGTTCCCCTTTTTTGCCAGTTCTTGCCCCTCCACCCACACATTTTTGAGAGCTGGGAGTGAGCAAAGGAACAGTGCTTGTCTGTGTTTATTTGTTAACAAGGTCGTCATGTTTTTAATGGGAGCATCTGAAGGAAGGGACCTGCCCTTCGCTAAATGTCCAAGGGGCCCACAGCACCCCCGGGGAGTGAACCAGTACAGCATTCGCAGCAGAGGGGACCCTTCCTCTCCACCTCCCGGTCCGCAGGCCCCCCCCCCCAGGCCATGGGCTCCTCGGGGCACCTGATTAGCCGGACAGCTCCACTCGTGCCACTGTCCCCTCGGGGTAGGAGGTTCTGGCCCTTTCTGCCACCAGCTTGCCTGTGATCAGGGGCAAGTCATCCACTCCTGGTGTCCTCGCTCAGTATTGCCCAAGCTCCACATGCCACCTTTTCTGTATGTTGAATCTTTTTCTTTTAAAACTTTAAAAAATTAGCCTTGTCCTAAGCAATAATATCTATGACATCATAGTCTTAATGTATTAGTTATTATTTCTATTAATTAAAATAAAGATAGAGTCATTGGAATAGAAATGTTTATGTATCAACTTAAAATCTCCTTGCAGGCAAGGCACTCTGGGTGATGCCCAAGTGCCCAAGGTACCCCTTCTCCACCCCCAGCACAGAGCCCCGCAGGTCACATTCTGTGTTAATTAATTGCTGCCTTAAGTATTTGAATAATAGCTATTGCTCACTCCTTTCACCATGACCCATGAAAAGTACAGGCTTGTGTGTGTGTGTGTGTGTGTGTGTGTGTGTGTGTGTGTTAACAAAAGAACTCGCCCATCTTAAAACAAAATGGCTTTTTTTTTTTTTTGAGGGCAGTGTCACTGGCCCTCATATGTGGGACCCGAACCGGGGCCGCCGGCTTCCCAAGCCAGCGCTTAACCACCGCACCACACCACTTGGCCGGCCCCAAAATGGCTTTTTAATGAATACTAGTTCCTTAAGTGTAAGAAAAGCACACTGACTTTTCTTTATCTCCTTCATTATGTTTAAATTTGGTTAAAGGGGCGTTAATTCCTTGTACAGATGGCTTAGTCAGCAGGTGAGGGACTTTTGAAGTCTCTACTACTTGGCTTCCATTTCCACCTCTTGCCAGGTGCTGTGTGGCATAGGGTGAGTTACTTAGCCTCTCTGAGCTTCAGTTTCCTCATCTATAAAGTAGGGGTGGATATCCACTTCATGGGCTGCCTGTGTTGCTTGAGCGAGATATCGCAGGTTCATGGAGCCCTTGCCGAGTCCTGTGCTCACCGAGCCCTCACCTTCTGCTATCTCCTGCCCGGTTCCTGCAAGTAGCCTTCGGGACCAGCAGGTGGCGGCCTTCCCCCACTTCACCAGAGCCCCAGGCAGTTTCTGCGGGACTCAGGGGACTCAGCCGGCCCCAGCCTCTTGGTTAGAGAAGGTGGGACGCTGCTCTGGCCCAGGCTCCACTAGAGGTCAGGGTTTATCCAGCACCGTTCTCCCTGTACACAGTGGTGCCCTGGGGCTCAGGCTTGGCCGAAAGGAACCCTTTGCCACCTGCACAGAGCCTGGGCTGCAAGGATTTGGTACATGAATATACCAAATGCTGTTAGCCTCTGCATGCCCACTGTGCACCAGGCACCGAGTTTGCTCATGTAATGCCCACTACCACCTGCAAGGGGTGTGGCTGGGGCTCAGAGAGATTAAGTGACTTGCTCAAGGTCCCACAGCAGGAGATGGCACAACCAGAGTGAGAACCAAAGTCAGCATAGGCTGAGGCCCAGACAGTTCCCCCTGTGGATTCTGTTCCCATGAGCTGTTCCCAGGTCCCGACTGCCACAGGGGGATGGGAATACAGATGGTGGGCTTAGAAATGACGTATTAGAAATTATTCCCTTTTCAGTCCTGTCCCATTCCTCATGCCTTGTTTGAATGACTTGTGAACCCACTAGCCAGTTATCTGATGGGTCCTGTGTTTGGGAGGAACCAGGTGAGCCCCCAGGGCAAGTCAGAGTCCAAGTGAGCAGCAGAACCCAGGTCTGTGAGAGTGCCCCTGCCCAGACCCCTGTGCCCTGGGACCCCACGCACTCTCCTCACCCCAGGGTCCTGGGCGTGTTCCTCAGGCCTGGAAGTTCTCAGGGGTGGGGCTGCCTGCTCCCCGCTCGGAGGCTCTGGGTGGGAGAATCCAGCCCGTTCTGTCTCCTCCTAGGCCGCAGCCATATCGGACACTCAAGGAGTCCGACAGTGCAGAAGGCGACGAGACAAAGAGCCCAGAGCAGCGAACACGGGAGCCCATGGGCCCTGCCCCAGCCCCACCTGACCGGGCCGCCAGCATCGATCTCCTGGAAGACGTCTTCAGCAACCTGGACATGGAGGGCCCGCTGCAGCCACTGGGCCAGGCCAAGAGCTTGGAAGACCTTCGGACCCCCAAAGACCTGAGGGAACAGACAGGGACCTTTGACTATCAGGTACGGTGTGGGCAGGTGCGGGCGCCTGCTGGGGCTGGGGATTTCCACACGAGGCGGGGCCCCCATGTGGCAGTGAAAGAGACCAAAGAAGAAACAGCAACTTGTCCAAGGTCCTCAGCCAGTGCTCAGGTCAGCCTGACTGCAAACGCTGCCAGGCAGGCCAGCGGCCAGGCCACCCGCGCAGCGATCACTGGAGAAGATGCTAGACCTACTGGAAACCTGCCCCACCTCTATTTGTGCATCAGAGAGGTGCGCTGGCGCTCTAGGCCACTTTCTCCAGGAGTCCCAGCCCCACCCCCAGGGAAGGGCTTTGACCCCCTGGGGAACTGGGCTTGCTCCCATCCCCACCAAGGAAGTCTCTGTGGAGAGACTGAACCAGAGTTCCTGGGTCCTGGGCTATTGGCATGAAACCACTGATCCCCTCTCTGTGCCCATTTCTTCCCTTGCAAATGGGGGCTGTTGGCTCTGCAGGCACTGGGTCACACTGTGGAACTCACAAAGCTCCCACACATCCAGGGACTCATGGTGCCCCTCAGGCCAAGAGAAGGGGAGTGACAGTGCAGGGACCCGGGCCCAGTCCTGTTTTCTCCTCAGCCGGTGTGCTCCATCCAGGCCAGGAGCCTCACTTGCCTTCTTGGGCTCACGGCTGATCGAAAGTGCCCACATGCTTTGAACAGTAAAAGGGCCTGGCCAATAGATAACAATCATTTTCCTAAAACTACTTGTGTCAACCCTGGCATAAAAGGACAGGGGCTTTCTCTGGAATCGCTTAGTGCCACACAGTGAGAGCAGCCCGGGCTTAGAATCCAGACAGGCCTGGGCAGAGCCCCCAGCTGCTCAGCCACACGCCTGGGACCAAAAACCCCAGTACCGACCCAGCACACAGGCGGGGCTTGGGAATGGGCGTGTGCTGCCTCCCAGCCTGTCCCAGGTCGGCTGTGGTCGCAGCCCCCCTCATTGCCCCCCCACAGAGGCTGGACCTGGGCAGGAGTGACTGGAGCCGCGGGATGCCGGTGGTCTTGAAGCTCGCTCACCCGTACAACAAGCTGTGGAGCCTCGGCCAAGATGACATGGCCATCTGCAGCAAGCCCCTGGCCACCGCTCCCGAGAAGCCCTCCGCCGTGCTTGGGAACTCCCCGGCCCTGCCCCGCCGGCCCCCACACCGGGACAGCACCCTAAACCCCAGCGACAAGGAGGTGGCACCCACACCCGCCGCGGGCAGCATCACCATTCCCAGGCCCCAGGGCAGGAAGACCCCCGAGCTGGGCATCGTGCCCCCACCGCCCACCGCCCGCCCGGCCAAGCTCCCGGCTGCTGGTGCCGCCCTTGGCGACTTCTCCTCCGAGTGGCTGCCAGCCGAGCAGGAGAGGCACGCTGCCCCCTTCCCCAGTGCCACCTCCCAAGGCGCCACCGAACTGCTGCAGCCACTCAGCCTGGCCCCAGGGGCTGCAGCCACTGGCGGTGATGCCCTGCTGGCCCTCCTGGACCCACTTCACACAGCCTGGTCAGGCAGTACCCTTCCACCAGTCCCTGCAGCCCCAAATGTAGCCACCCCATTCACCCCGCAGTTCAGTTTCCCCCCAGCGGGGACTCCCACCCCATTTCCACAGCCATCACTCAACCCTTTTGTCCCATCTGTGCCAGCAGCACTGCCTGCCATGTCCCTGGTCTCCACACCGACGGGGCCTTTTGGGGCCCCTCCTGCTTCCCTGGGGCCAGCTTTTGCCCCTGGCCTCCTGCTGTCCAGTCCTGGCTTCTGTGCCCCACACAGGTCTCAACCCAACCTCTCTGCCCTCTCCATGCCCAACCTCTTTGGCCAGATGCCCATGGGTGCCCACACCAGCCCCATGCAGCCTCTGGGCCCCCCAACGGTTGCCCCTTCTAGGATCCGAACGTTGCCCCTGGTCCGCTCAAGTGCCAGGGCCGCTGAGGCCAAGCAGGGGCTAGCCCTGAGGCCCGGAGACCCCCCACTCCTTCCTCCCAGACCCCCCCAGAGTCTGGAGCCAGCACTGCAGCCCTCTGCTACTCAAGAGGCCAGAGACCCCTTTGAAGATTTGCTACGGAAAACCAAGCAAGACGTGAGCCCGGCCCCGGCCCCAGCTCCAGGCTCAGTGGAGCAGCTCAGGAAGCAGTGGGAGACCTTTGAGTGAGCCAGGCACTGAGGGCTGGGGGTGGCGGAGGCCCAGCACGAGCTGTGCACCCCCGCAGCTCTGAGGCTAGCGGGCCCCGCTTCCCCTGCTTCCCCTGCCGCTGTGTCTGCCTGGGCTCCTGGTGGGAAGGGATGGGACCCTGCCTCCCTTCCCTCCTCCCCTCCACACTGCTCATCTCGGGGGTCTGGCTGCTGGAGAGTGGCACCAGTTCTGGTCTGGGAATCGATCAGCTCCTGGGTGCCCGTCCCACCCACCACCACCCCTCCCGAGCACCCCTGTTGGGTTTTGCACTAAAGAGGTCAGCTGGGCCAACGATCGCCCCAGACCAGCCCTACCCAGCCTTTCCTTCGGGAAACCTCCTCAAGGCCTCTCCTCCCAAGCCCTGTCCTGTCCTGACCACAGCCCGGCCCTGCACACCCCACTTTGATGGGCACAGGTACCAGTGGTACCCTCGGTGTGAGCAGGAGACACATGGTTTGGCGTTTGAAGTAAGGAACCCCTCCCAGGCTGGAGGACCCACCCGGCGAGGCATTTCCAATGTCTCTAGCAATACTGGTTCTTTGTGAGTCTGTACCCCACCCCCAAACTTCCGCTGTTTCTGGCTTGGTAGGGATTTGGGGGCTGAGGGCTCCTTGAGAGCCTGCGTGATAGCCAAACCTAGCCCCGGCCAGCCTTGCACGGGCGCTGAGAGTACCAGCAGCTCTGATTTGTAGAAGGAAAAATAGCAACAGGTGAATTTGAGTGCCTCAGAAGCTGGAGCCAGGCCGTGGTCTGGGCTCTCCTGGTCTCCCATGTTGCTGTCACATGGGGTTCAGCTGGGGCAGAGCTAAGCAGCAGGCACCGAGTTCCAACTGGAAGGCCAAGGTTAACGCCACAGACAGACACAGGAATGCCAGCTGCCTGGGCTTCCTGGGTCAGGGGGAGCAGGGCACTGAGCCCCTTGTCTGGGCCTCTGGGGGTGAACAGGCTTGGCTTCTTGCAGCCTGGAGGCAGGAGGAGGGCTAGGGGCCACCCCCTCCCTGCCTGCCTGGCCTGTGATTATCGCCAGCAAAGAAATTCCTGAGGCCCACGTCACCAAAGCTAAATTGAAATGTTTTGTTATTGTTTCTTTGATCTTGCTTTTCCTTTTTACTTTATTGATTTGATGAATCTTGAAATTGACTGGTTTCAATAAACCAAGTTGAAATATGGCCCAACCATTTAAGAAAACAACCGTCTGAGACTTGCAGGAAATTGTGAGCATTTTGACCTGATTTCTCATTTCCTATTTGTGAATGGTCACAGTCTCAGAGGTGCTGATGGGGCAGGGGGTCCCTGGAGGTCCGCAGAACCCCGGGAAGCCTTGTCAGTGTCTGAGGGGCTAGGAGCCCCCCCGCCCCCCGTGCCTTGGGTCAGTGAGGCCTGGAGGGCTGAGTGAGGTTCGCTCCTCCAACATGGGGTGTGACACACTGCCGGCCCGGCATGCAGCCCTCCTGAGTCAGTCATGGCCCCTCAGGCAAGCCTTCCCTCTAAACCTCGGGACTGTTCTCTGGCTGCGGGGAGGGGCGTCATCTCCGGGTGCTGTGGGTACCTCCAGGACACTCGGGTGTTTCCGTACAGACTCCAGTTCTCCCTATCCTGGGCAGGCCCCTGAACCCCTTGGGGGACGGGACAGCCCACCTGCTGGGCAGGGTGTGAGTCCAGGGTTACCAGGTGTCCACAGGGACGTGGAGCCCAGCCCTGGTCTCCCTGCTGTGCTGGGGCAGGTGGCAGTGTGCCCTGTAACATCAGCACTGCGGGCTCTTCACTTGCCAGATGGAATCGGCAAACCCAAGGATGAATTTTGTGTGTGCATTCAATAAAATCTTCTTGGGGAGAAGGCTGGTATCCCTGTGTCCTTGAGGAAGCTCTGGGTTTGGTGGGGAGACCCCAGCCACCCTTAGCACCCTGTTCTGTAGAGGAGCCAGTGAGGCTCCGAGCAGTCAGGGAAGGATTTGACCCCTGCCCACTGCCAAGCCTGTTCTCATTCGGGCCTCCTCCCCTCCCAGGTAGGGCGCGGGGATGGGCTGGTCATAGACCTGCTGGGTCCCTGGAACAGGGATGCAGGTCACTGGTGGTGTTGAGGGCGTCCAGGCTCCAAGAAGGAACAAGTCCAAGGAGAAACCTGGAAGTTAATCCCCACAGACCTCATCAGTCAGGGCAGAGCCTCGGAACGTGCACTGCTGTTGGAGTCTGTGCTGGGGGGATGCGGACCAAGCACCCAGAGTGGGCGTTGAGCACACCCATCATCTGGCCTGGTCCCCCCTTCCCAGGTTGCTCTTGTAAATGACAGGTGCCTGAGAAGCAAGAGAGGAGAACGTGGGGTTCCCCAAAACACAGTGGTCCAGCTTTTATATGCTGAGGTTCCACGCCAGATTTCTTAAGGAGTCTGCAAGATCAAAGGTTGGGCAAATCGTGACTTGAACTAACCACAGAGCCGGCTGTGGCTAAGTTGTGACTGCCAGAGGCCTCCTCCCTCACTTTCCCAGGGGTCAGGGAGAAAGTTGGGGGAAAGGTGGTCCCACTTCCTACAAGGAAAGGACCTATCAAGCCCCTTAACCTAGTCTTCAGGGCCCTTCCTATCCCAGCCTCTGCTTACCGCCCCAGCCCGTCTCAGCCCTCCCATCACCACGTGGCCCTACCTCCCATTTGACTCCTGTGCCTCCAGGAGCTGGGTAAAGTCAGCCTCCAATCTAACAGTGCAAAGAGGCCTCCTGGGCTTGACAAGCTGGCACAGGAGGCACTGGCCTGGGGAGCAGGAAGGACGAAAAGGCGCATCTCCCAACTCAGGGACAAAGGGACTGTGTGTAGCTCTGAAGAGGCCAAGATTGGAGATCCCAGTGTGATGACATCACCAGGGAAGAGATCGGAAACAAAGCGGCAAGTTCTGCCCACGTCTGTGTCTGTCTGCAGGACCAGCCCCGACACAGCGGCAGCCCCAGCGTTCTCTGGGCCTCCTGCGAGTCCTCCCCAGGAGTCCTCACGACCACCATTTAGAGGCAACTGGTCTGCAGGTGAAGGCGTGGCCTCAGCAGGCAGCTTCAAGAGGACCCAATGGCTGGCATCTACGCTGGAGAACCAAGAGGTGGTTGGAGGGAAGTGTTGCTCCTTCATTCTCATCGCCCTCCAGGGAGACCCCTTCCCCCACTCCTTCCCTCAACTCCTGCCAGGGGAGGGAGACAACCGTCATAAAAGGACGATGCAGACAGCCCTTCACAGCAGACCGGGGTTTAATGACTCCAGTTCTTTCTCCGCCGACCCTCACACAGCCCTGGGAGGTAGGCCAGCTGCTTTTCCTCTACAGATGCCAGGCCCCTGAGGAGGGAGCCCAGACACCCCGGGACAGCCCGTCCATTGCCCCTCATGTCTGCCCTGGACAGATCTGCCAGAAGCAGCATTTGTTATGGGAAACCCAGAGCCCACCTGGCTTCTGGCTGTGGCCTCCCCCTGATTTCCCAGCTGCCTCCAGGACAGGGTCAGCTTCCAGAACTGGGGAGGCACGGGGGAGCTGGGGCCTTGGGCCTTGGGCGTGGCCTGGCCTCCTAGAGAATGTGCAGTCTTGGGGTGCCCCCACCCTAGGGCTGTGAAGGTTGCTCCCCAGCCCAGCCGACCCCTCCGATGGCCTGCACCCCCTACACAGTCACACACAGACATGTCCACGAGCCCTGTCCAGCACACTCACACCTGTATCTGCAGATCAACAGTCACCAGGTTCACACACACACCTTGCACACATGCACACACACACACTCCTGAACACACCGTGTGTACCCACGTGTGCCCCTGCCCTGCACAGCCGCACACCTGCTGAGACACAAGACCCGGCAGGTCCAATGGCGATGTCCACCACCTCGCCAGGCCCCTCTCTGCTGCCCTGAGTGCTCCCCTTGTCCTCGGTCCACAATGGGGCAGAGGCAGGGGCTGCCAGCAAAGGGGACTCTTCCCCAGCAGGTATCCTTTGCCCACAGCAGCTCTCCAAGGCCCAGAAGGGGCAGGCCACTTCCCCACAGGCTCCTGGAAGTGGCCTCCTTGGGTCTCCAGGTAGAAATCATTCATGACCGCATGGGTGCTGGAGCCGGCAGCCAGGTAAGCCTAGATGAGTCTCTCCTCGGGTGGCACCTTGAGGACACTGTCCATCTCCAGCCGGGCACCGGCCACCTCCTGCTGGCTTGGGCTATAGGTGCCCTCTGACTGGCGACGCTTTCTGGCTGCCAGGATCCCTGAGAGGAGGCCCAAGAGGAGGAGGAGGAGGCAGGCGCAGGCTGCAGGCACTGCCACCTCCAGCAGTGGGAACGGCAGCGGCAGGGGTAGGCCCTTCTGTAAGAGATGCAGCAAGGAGGCCTCAGGTGGGGGTGGGAGAGTAGAGGAGACAAGGGGACACAGGACCTGCTCAGAGACCATCAGAGCTAGTAACAGGCTTCCCTGGGAGGTAGTGAGAGACCTGACAGGCAGGGAGCCACCTGTCAGACCCATTGCAAGGGGTTTCCTACATGACAAAGGTGTTCTGGCTAGGAGAGAAAGCGCATTTTTGAACACCTAGTATGAGCAAAGCACAGTGCTTGGGGCTTCACCTAAACCTTACAATGATGTCATGAAGCGAGTAGGACGCCCGTCACTTCCAGGAGCACAATTGTCTGGGTTATTTTGTTCACTGGTGTTTTCCTAAATGCCCAGAGCAGTGCCTGCATATTAGGCATGGATAAGTTGCAGGTGCGAAAACAGGCTTGGCCCAGATCCCCAGGCACGTGACTAGGTGGTGGCAATGCAGGACTGGCACTCCTCTGTCTGCCCCCAATGCCACACACCATTCTTCAGCTTCAAATTCCAGGTGAAGGTCCTGCTGTCACAGGCCAACGGGAGCCTCAGTGCCCAGCCTTGCCATTTGGCCACCTCCCCACAATGAACTCATTCAATCTGAGGCAATGGGGACCTGATCCCTCCCCATCCTGAAGAGCAACCTGATGTTTTAAAGGGTCTGTGGAGACCATGCTTAACCCCAAAGCGGGAGGCATCTCGGAGCAGCCAGAGAGTCTGACCCCGCTGATGATGAGCTCAGAATCCAGTAGGGCACGCCTGTGCCCCCACCCCCGCAACCAGGGAGGCTCAGACTAGGCTTTGGGGGACTCTCATCTCTGTCTCCCCAGACTCCCAGGATGCCCCCATTGAAGATTCTACAAGGTTGGAATTCTAAAGTCCCAAACCACAGGATTCCAGAGCCACAGGTATCCCTCTGTCCCATGAGGCCTCTCCAACCGTGGTGACCCCGGCCCCAAGCCCCAGCACCCAGCCTTGGAGAAGGATCCCAAGGCGGTAGAGAAATGTTGGTTCCAGCCCTAAGTGGACATCACCAGTCTCGATTCCGGGCACTTCTGGGGTTAGCTGTAAAGCCATTTCCTCCTCTGCCCTGGGAGGAGGATGGGTTGGGGAGCCAGAGGCTGTAAAAGTTCAACTTGAAAGGAAACATTCCCCAGAAGCAGGGGGGATTTGCAGGTTTATGGCCAGGGCTGCCAGGAGCCTGTGGAGATCAAGGCTCCTGCCCAGGCCCCTGCCTGCATCCCTCCGGCCAGCACCCACCACCCACCGTGGGCCCACCGCCCGCTGGGCCTGCAGGGCCTGCTCCGCCTTTGGTGGGGAGGGGGCCACACGGAGGTTCAAGCTCAAGCTGCCGGGGTCCCCTCCTCAGCCGAGCCTCCCTGGGATCACGGGCTGCTGCCTCCACAGTGGCCAAACCCACTGGGGCTCAGAATCCTGGGCTCCTCTAATCTTCCTACTCTAGAATCCTGCTTCCGAAACCACTGGCGATTACAGGCTCTTGTGTTCACCAACCTAAATCCCAGAATTCCAAAGTCCTGTGGGCCCTGAGCCTCCCTGGCGGGGCGCGCGAGCAGGCTCTCCTGGGTTCCGAGCTCATCTGGGCCGGTTCTCAGATGAGGGCATGGAGACTCAGAGAAGGGAGAGGGCTGGCTCACAGACCCAGCACATAGGCGAGAAGCTCTCATAGTCTCAGTCCAATCTCAAAGATTGGGGCCAATCTCAGTCCAAAGTCCCTGAGATTGGAACTTGGACGAACCCAACCGTTTCACTGCCAGTCTCCAAAGGGATGGTGGGAGCCTCCCTAGGGTGAAAATGCCTCCTGCGTGGGGGGCGGGGGCATGGAAAGGACCTGAGTCTCCCTCCCCTGCTGCTGCCCACCCCGCCACAGGGCTGGTCCAGGGACAGCTCCACAGGTGCTGTACACACACACACACCCAACATCATCTAACCAAGTCCAAAACAGGGTCCCCCACCCCCTCTGGCACGACTCACCACCACTTCGCAGAACTGGCCAGAGAACCTTGTGCCACAGACACATTCGTACACCCGACCGGCTGCCCGGCAGGTGCCTCCATTCAAGCAGGGGTTGGCTTCACAGGGGCCCTGACACCTGGGAGGCAGAGAAGGGGGACGTGGAGAAAGCTGCTCCCTCCCATGCTGCCTCTTCCCCCGCCCCACTTTATTTAGCTCCTCAAACCCCCCTCCACAGGCATCATATCTCATCCAGCCTCTGCCCTCCCCGCCCCCCAGGATGGGCCCTGCCAGGTGACCGATGCTGAACATCATCTCGGTCACCTGCCACCGCCCTTTGCCCCCGCGGTCATGACTGAGAATGGCTCACTCCAACGGATGCACAGGAGAGCTTGCCTGTGTAAAGAACCAGGGCCGCACATTCCCTGTCTGGAGTGGGCCTAGAACCTTCACCTTTCCAGCCTCCCAGGTGGTCCTGACTTAGGTGGCTGCACAAGGGGCTCTAAGAAACCACCAGGCAACTACTTCCCCGCGGGTGTCTGCATAACAGGGGATGGTCTTAGAAGTCCCAGAAGGAAAGAGATGGAGTGACAGGTGAACCCGCTGGTGCTGTGATGACAGGGAGGGCTCAGAAGGTGAGCACCCCACTTCACCTGCCCTGGGCAGTCTCCACGCCTGCCGGCCCACCTCCCAGGCCCCAGCCCCCACACCCACCTCTGGCCAGCAAAGCCCTCCTGGCAGCTGCAGTTGGCACCCCCAGGCCCACCCTCACATGGGCTGCCATCGAGGCAGGTGAAGTTCAGGCTGCATTCCTCCGGCAGGACAGGCAACCTGGGGAGGAAGTACAGAGGCTGGGTGGGGGCAGGGCGCCTGGGGCCTGGCCTGCCCCCCACCTTGTGACCACAGGTCACCTGAACCTCTGTGTTGTCATTTGTGGAAATGTAGACCCTGATATCAGTCTAGGAAGTGGTGTCTGAGATGGAAGGATGACACACGGGGCTGTCACTCTGCTGCGCCAGCCTTGGGGTACAACCTCTAAACCCACGCTGGGAATCTTTCCCATGGCTGAGTCCTTGGAGAAGCTGACGAAATGAAAGGACTCTCCTTGGCACAAAAGCACACACCTAAGCATGAAACTTGGGCCTGATATTCCTTGGGGGGTAGACAGGGACGTCAGCCTCTGCCAGACAACCCTCCATAAGCGTGGTTCCAAAGGGCGTGGGGGCGTCAGCTCCACACTGAATAGGGGACCGTCTCACTGCCCACAACCCAGGGGACTAATGGGAGTGAATATCAACGGTGAACGGCTGAGCTTTCTTCCAAGACTAATTCTGGGTTAACCCCCGGGGTCACCCCCCACCCCCACCCCCGCACCTGCAGCGCGGGCCGGCGAAGCCCGGCAGGCAGCGGCATTCGAAGCGGCCATCGGGGCGCGCGTGGCAGCGGCCGCGGACGCAGGGTGCTGAGCTGCACGGGTCGGCGCGGGTCTCACAGCGCGGGCCCTCCCAGCCTGGGCCGCAGGCGCAGGCAAAGGCGTCGAAGAGGTCGCGGCAGTCGCCGCCGTGCAGGCAGGGCGAGGGGACGCACACGGGCTCGCCTAGACAGCCGAGGCGCAGAGCCGGCGCTTCGGGCCCGGCTGAGAAGTGCTCTCGGGCGCCGGTGGCCGGGCCGGGCCGCGGGCGCGCCAGGGGCAGCGGGAGGCCGCCGACCGCCACGCGGCCCAGGCAGCCGGTGAAGTTCTCGGCCAGCAGAATGCGGGCTGCGCCCGGGCCGCGCAGGAAGGCCAGGTCGCCGGCCAGGCCGAGCAGCGCCACGGGTGTCGACGCGGCGTCCAGCCACAGCAGCCAGCGTGACGCAGTGGCCGTGGGGCGCTCCATGGTCAGGCGCACGCGGTGCCAGGCGCCGTCGTTCACGCGCGGCCCAGGCCCGGGCAGTGCCGCCCCGGGGGGGCCGCGGCCGCTGCGCACTCCGGCCGCCAGCGAGCCGTTGCGCACGGCCAGCCAGACGGCGGCGAGGTCACCTGAGGCAGCTCGCAGCAGCCCGGCCTCGGAGTCTCGTGTGCGGAAGGCAAGGGAGAGGTCGCTGGGCGCAGGCCCTGACGATGCATTGTGCCCACTGAACGCGACCGCGGGACCTTCGCGAAATGTGGCTTCGGCCACACCTGCAGGGAGAGGGAACGTCGGTGATGGCCTACCAGCACCCACTCCACTCCCGACCCAGCATGCAGGTGATGCCATCTGCTGCCCCTATTTCTCCTCCTCCGGCCCACTGAGTGGCGGGCCACACATAACCATCTATTATCTAATCCCAGGAACTGTGGCCCACCACCGTAGCTTCCACCCCCTCACAATTCCCTACCTCCAGACTGTGTCCTCCAGGGCATAGACCAGGCAATAAGACTCCCCCTCCTCCGGAAAAATCTGCCCCCTTCCCTCCTTGGTGAAGTTGCCTTGTCTCATCATTGAGGCTTAATCTTCACTGCTGTAAGTCATCTTTTTTAAATGCAGGTTTTAAAAATGTCGATCATGCATTTTAATGAAATGCAGTCAGAGTCAGCTCTTTAAAATGCGAATCAGGTCCTTCACCGGCTTAAAACCCTCCTGTGGCACCCCACTGCCCTAGAGAAAACAAGACCTGGACCACCTGGCCTAGCATTCAAGGCCCCTGGCCACTCTACACCCCAACACCTGTACTTGTGTTTTAGTTGTTCTTATAAACCTCAGGGCCTTTGCCCCTCCCTGAAATGTCCTTCCCTATGCTGGGTCAGAGCCTTATTTGCTCTTGAGAACCTGGTGAATGCTCTCTTCTTCCGGAAAGCCTGTCCCTCTGGATGTAGTGGCCCAACCACATTGGTGTGGAACTGTGGGCATCCTGGTACACTATGAGCCTTGATGGTAGGGGGTGGGCTCTAGCCCAGCTTGGGTGTCCAGCACCCAGTCTATGGGCTGCCCAGCACACACACTCACAGACAAAGCCATCAGGGACCTCCTCACAGGTGGCAGGCAGGAGGCAGGGCTGGCCAGGACACCACAGCTGCTGGGCACACGTAGGTCCCGTGAAGTTGGTAGGGCAGGTGCAGTGGAAATCGTTCCAGGTGACCAGGCAAGTCCCACCATTGAGACAGGGGTCAGGCTGCAGGAGAATCAGGATAGGGATTGGCTCAGGCCTAGGGGAGCATCACCCCACCATAACCATCATGGCACTGGTTCTTAATTGAGCCCCTATTATAGACCCATGACCTCCTCACAAACAGTGAGCAAGTCATTATCATCTCCATTTTACAGATGAAGAAACTGAGGCTCAGAGAGAAGAAGCCACTTGCCTGAGTCACCCAGCTGATAAATGGAAGAGCCTGAGTTCACACCCAGGCTATTCCAATTCCAGGGCCAATGCTTTGTTCATGAGCCAAAGGCGTCCCTGTTCCCCAAGCAGTTCCTGCATAAAGGCTCAGACAGCCCTTGCCTGGGTCAGGGTGTCTGTCTCAGACCAGGACTGGGAGGGAGGCATGGGGACCACCCGAGGGCAAGAGGAGCTGGGCCAGAGAATCCTGCACTGCCACTCTATAACAGTGGGACCTTGGGCAGGGCGCTTTCCTCACCAGTAAAAAGACATGCTAACCCCAGAGATGCAGGCTACCCACCCTTTTTCCAGAGCACTCACACTGCACATGTCCTCAGAGACACAGCCCATGGTGAGGTTCCAGGACTGCCTGCTGCCCAGCTCACTGGGCTGGCTTGAGTTCCCCAGGGGTGGTGGAAAGAAAGGGAGGTGGAGGCCATTGAGTCGCAGGTCCTGGAGGCAGCCTCGGAAGGGCCCACCCCAGGGCTGGGCATCAGCAGGGAGGAGTCTCCCACCCACATGCACCTGCGGCCCCAAGCCCGGCAGCTGGTCAGGCCCGAAGCTGAGTGTCACCAGGTGGCGGAGCCCGTCATCCCAGCGCCCGGAGAGCACCAGAGCGGGACTGCCCGGCACCTCAGCCCAGATCTGGCCCTCGCTCAGGAACACTGTCAGGCCAGCCACTGAGTCATTGGCCAGCTGGAGCAGCAAGCCAGCAGGCTCCCGAGTGCGTAGCAGGAAGGACACAGTGAGGTTGGGGCCTGGCGGCTGGTGGAGCAGGAAGGAGGCAGAGCTCAGGGTGCCCCCCAAGCCGAAGGTGGCAGCAGGAACCTCTGCAGAGAGAGAGGGTGCGAGGCGTGAGTCCTGGGGCTGGGAGAAGGCACAGCCTTTGCCCTGGGGCCCACCTGCCTTGCTCCTCACCATAAGCACATGTGGGACCACTATAGGGCCGGGGGCACTCGCAACGGAAGTGAGTCCACAGGTCCACACAGGCCCCTCTGTGGGCGCAAGGTGAAGGCTGACACTGTTCATGGCGCTCGCAGCCCAGAAGGACATTCTCCCCAAGATCCTCAGGTAGCAGGAGGTGCCCATCCACATGTACGTCCTGGAGGCAGCCTGCAAAGGCCGCACCACCCAGCTGGACAGAGCAGAGCCCGGCAGGCGTCGGAGCCGCGGAAGCTGCAGGACCTGGGGCCACAGGACTGGAGGCCAAGCAGAAGGAGGCAGGGCAGCCCTCATGCCAGAGCCGCAGCTCCAGGACCCCTAGGCGGAGCATCACCTCCACTCGGTGCCAGCGGCCGTCATTTAGGGCCAGGTCTCGCAGCCTCAGGACAAGTATAGTGTCGCCGTGGCTCCAGAGTGTGGCCTGAAGCGCAGCCCCCACCAGTGCCAGCTCCAAGCTGACGTGGGGGTCAGTGCGAGTAGCCAAGGTACCAGCAGGTAGTGTCGTGCGAAATCTCAGTGCCAGAGCCAGGGGACCACCAGCAGACACGGATGCCCGTACGGGGTTCCCAGCCACCACGGAGAAGGTAGTATTCTGGCCACAGAAAGATCCATGGGTTCCAGGTGGGCAGCGGCAGACATAACTGTGGACCCCAGACTCGAAGGTGGGGATGCAGGTGGCAGCCAGTGGGCAAGTGTGGCCCTGGCAGCCAGTGAGCTGCACGGAACAGTCGTGCCCACCCCAGGCGTCCAGGCACCGGCAGATGTAGCCCGCCACAGTATCATCACAGGTCCCACCATGGAGGCAGGGCTCCGACAGGCATTCGTCCACATCTTCCTGACATGTCATGCCTTCGGGAGAGACCGGGCTGAGGCTCAGCACCCAAGGCTGGAACCAGAGTCTCGACCCAGAGCTTGCATGCCTCTTGGGACCGGGACCTCATTACACGTCATTCAAGCCAATTCCCAATTCCCAAAGGATTTCTCATGGTCCTCTGAAGTCCCCGGAGGCTGAAATCCAACATACCCCTTTCTCTACGATGTCTGTGAGTCTCCATGCCCCTAAATATTCTCCAAACTGCCCTTTCTGCCATCCCACCTCACCTGCCTCACCAGCTCTCTGGGCCACAGTCTAGCATCCACCAGTTGCCCGATTTCAGACCCTCATCTACCATCCATCTCCACTAGTAGCCAGAGATCTATTTCCAAAGGATCACCTGGCCAGATTCCTCTGCTGCTTAAGATCCAATCACTCACCCTGGCATGCGAGATCCCTCATAGGATGGGCTCTATCTACCAGGTACTCAATCTCAACCTTGCTTCCCACACACCTTGAACTATCTATTCCTCCGAGCTTTTCCTGGAAAGTCTTGCCTCTAGGGCTTTGCTCATACTGTTCCCTCTACTTGGAATGACTCATCCTCCATTACCCTGCCTTTCAAACTCCTAGTCATCGTACAAAGGCTTAATTCAAAGGGCCAGTCCCCCAGGTGTCTTTCTCTGACTCCTAACCACAAGCTACTGTGTCATTCCCAACTCCCTGCCCACTCCCAGGCACAGCACCCCAGGACCCTGTATTGAAAGTATCTGTTTATTCAGCTGAGATCTCTTCCAGGGGCCTGAATATGTCGTTGGTACCCAGCAAAAGGCCTAGCATGGCTTTGTGGACAGAGTGATGAAACGGAGGAGCGAGTGAAAGTGGGTGCGCGTATCTGTGGCACTCCAAGTAGCCCCCAGGCTGTAATCTCCCAGCCCCCTGCACTAGGCTGTGAAGGGGCCACCTCGTCCTTCCCTCCAGCAGCCCCCACGCCAGCCGCTCTGGCCCCAGCTTGGGTCAAGAGGCCACAGTGCAACCCCAGCTCAGCTAGAGTCTCCACAAAACAACCAAGACTAGCCCTGCCCTGGATCCCAGCTGGAGGAACCTAGGCCCAAAGAAGCCACCAGGATTTGAATCCTGGCCCCAGAAGGCCCACAAACAGCAGTCTCCTTCTGAGGACAGCTAGCTCTACCTCCCCCGACCCAAAGCCACAGTTCTCCGTACCTGCCAGGAGCCACATGCCCCTTAGGAAGGTCCACAGAGCCCGCAGCCCCATTGCATTTCCCCACAGGCTGAGAGAGCAGGGAAATGCAGAGATCTCTGCCTGGCTGCCTCCTTCGCAGCCAGCTCAGGAATGCCAGGCACTGGCCTCCCTCACGCCCAGCACGGCCCAAAGGGAGGATGGGGATGGACAGTGGCAAGGAGCCCAAACCCATAGCCAGGGTTCCCCCTCCTCATCCCTGACCTTAGAAACCTGACCTCCCTCTCCTGCTGACACACTGGGGAACCTGAGAGGATGGCATCCCCTCTCTAAAACCTCCACCGCCTCATCTATAAGATGGAGATTTAAACCTCTACCTCATGAGGCTGTGGTGAATACTCTTCAGAGGCAGAGCATGCTTGGTAGGCCCACTGTGTGCCAGGCACCGGTGAGGCAGGACTTGGGAACTCTGGCCTATGGGGGCAGAAGATGGACTTTCAGGGCCCCCAGGGGAGTTAGCCACCCAAGGGTGGAGACCCTGAGCTCCAGTGTCCTTAGGTGGGTGAAAGTGGAAGGGACGGTGATGATCGCCACCTCCTTTCCCTGGCTGGGGGAGCTATCTGTGCCCAGGCACCCTGCCAGGGAGAGGAGGCAGTGTGCCTGAGCAGGAATGCGGGCGTGGGGGGGAAGTGTCACAGGCATTCCAGAGGGGGCAGGGACACTCCGTGAGTGTGTGAGGAGTTCCTCAGCTTCACCAGCGTCCGTGGGGAGGTGTCCATGTGTCTGTGCATCTGCTCTCCCCAAGGCTTCCTGCACCCCCAACTCCTGCCCAACAGGCCCCAGTTCCCCAAAGGTCAAGCTCATCCTTCTCCAGACACTGCCTGCCCCCCGCATCCTTTTACATCCTCTGTCCTGGCCAAACTGCTTCTGTCCTCCTGCAGGCCCCTCGGCCTCTGCCCAGCCCTCTGATGTCAGATGTCGAGGGCTCTCTTTGCCCATTGCTCTACACACTGTCCCAGACAACTTCGACCACCCACGGCCACAGCTGCCAGGATTACACTCCTAACACCCAGTCTCTGCTTCCAGCCCAGGCCTCCCTCCTGGGCCCCAGATTCCGGACCAACCAGCACCCCCAGGCTCCTCTCTGGGGGTGCTCCACAGACACTTGGACTTAGTGTAACATCGTCCTCCACCCAACATCACCCAGGACAGAAACTCAGCCGGCATCCCTGACACCTCCCATTCACACCTGGGTAGCTCTCAGGACCTGGTGGCTGTCCCTCCTAAATATTTCTCAACCTAATTAGTTTCCTCCACTCCCACCTCCAAAGCCCAGGTGCCAGCTCAGTCCCTCTTAGCTATCACCTGGGCCACTGTACCCAACTCCTCCCGAATTTCCTTGTCCCCCCATCAATCCTGCCTCCACACATCAGCCAGAGAAACCTTCTCAACCCAATCCCACCAACTCTGACTTTGTCCTGCCCCAGTGCCCACCCCATCTCCAAGCACCTGTGTAGCCATTTGGACAGTGACACTGAAAGCCATTGGGCAGGTCCTGGCAGCGGCCTCCACTGAGACATGGCCCTGAGGCACACTCGTCCACGTCCACGCTGCAGTCATCCCCTGCAAGAGACCCAGCTGTGGTTCCCACCTGTGCCCTGAGAGGCCAGAAGGGCCCATTTAATAGCCAGGGAGGCTGAGACTCAATGAAAAGAGCTTGAACCCAGCCCAGCATCCCTCTAGTGCATTTGGACACCGGCGGACCTGCTGTCCTGGAACGGGGTAGAGAACTCACCCTCAAAGCCCGAAGGGCAGCGGCACAGGAAGCCTGCAGCATGGCGGAAGCTGAAGGCGCCGGGGAAGGCGGCCTGGACGCCCCCATAGAGGGCCGGGTCGGAGCGCTGCAGACACTGGCCCCCGTGCTGGCAGGGTCCTGCTGCACACTCGTCGTCGTCCACCTCGCACTGATCGCCGCTGTAGCCTGGGGGACACACACACGTGGGTATCAGGTCACACAGGGTCACAGGGCAGTACCCCTCCACTGCCGCCAGGCAAGCCCTGGGCCAGGCTGGGACAACGGCTTAGAATATGGTCACTCATAATTTGAGGGAGGGACACACAGAGGGGAGTAGCAATAACCGCGGCAGTTTTCATCAGCTCAGCATCATCTTACTATTATTAGCAACCACCTTGCATGTGCCAGGCCATGTGACAAGGCTTCATGATCTTTACACCTTGTCCCTCCTCACAACCACCCTGGGCGCAGGTGCTATGATTAGTCCTAGTTTGCAGGTCAGGAACCAGGCTCAGAGAAGTTGCAGTCGCATGCACACACTCAGCTTGGTCCACTGAAGGCGCTTGCGCACAGGGGCACACCGAACTGGCCGCCTCAGGCCGCGCCCACCCTGCCAGCCCGCACCCGCGCACGCGCACACGCACCTGGCCAGCAGAGGCAGCGGAAGCTCCGGAGGCCCTCCAGGCAGGACGCGTTGTGCGCACAGGGGGCCGACGCGCACTCCAGCACCTCCTGCTCGCAGTGCGTGCCCTCGTAGCCCGTGTCCGCGCAGTCGCACCTGAACCTGGAGCCAGCCGCGCGCTCAGCTGCAAGCCCCTCTGCCTCCACCGCGCCCCCCACCCACCCCGCAGCCTCTCCACCTTTGGGCACCAGGCTGATTGCTCACCCGTTGACCAGGTCGTGGCACACGCCCCCGTGCGCGCACGGCTGACTCTGGCATTCGTCCAGGTCCAGCTGGCAGCTGGCGCCTCCGTAGCCGGGCGTGCATACACAGCGGTAGGAGCCCACGCCGTCCAGGCAGGAACCCCCATGCAGGCAGGGCGTCGAGGCACACTCGTCAACCTCCACCTCGCAGGTCAAGCCTGGACAGGGTCGAAAACACAGAGCATCACCCAGGCCGACTCAAACCTGCTCCAGTTACAAGGAGTGAAAAGGTGGGCATCCAGAGAGAACCCCTTGGTTCATTCGTCCAGAGCAGGTGTTTCTCACACCGGCAGTGGTACAGGGGTAGAAACAAGAGACATCCCTGCCCCTTGAGCCATCTAACCTGGGAAATGGGCATAGGTCAGTGGTAACTAAATGAGGACGGCTTTTTTCAATTTTGATAAGCTCAACAATAAGAAAGTATTGGATCCTGTGAAAACAACAACCAGGATCTTGGTGGGGGAAATTGGGAGTCAGGGCAGGCTTCTTGGAAGAAGAGCCTTTTGAAGGATGAGAGGGAGTTCACTAGACTAGGAATGGGGGCTGTGCGAGCAGTTGGATTCCAGAGAGACTGTTGGTAAAGACTTGACTGGGGCCAGGCATGATGCCCTCGGGCAGGCCCCAGGGAGTGGACGGAGCTAAGGGGAGGGTGGAGGGGGTGAGGCAGGGGTGGGAGGTGACGGGGCCTTCCCGTAACACAATCTGGGCTTATCCTACAAGTTTTAAGCAGCTGAGTTACACAGTTCCATCTGCATTTTAGAAAGCTCGCCCTGCTGGCTTTGAAGAAGGTGTAAGGATGGACCCCGGAGAGGGACAGATGCTGGTGGGAGATGCTGGAGTAAGGTAAGCACCTGGCTTTTCCTGCATTGTCTTGCTTTTAAAATTTAAAGTCCAAGTCCTGAGAACCCTCTCAGTCGTGGCAACACCCAGATGACTGGGTGACTGGATGGCCCTCAGGGGAGGTGGCTGTGCAGATGAAGGGAGATGGAGAATCAGTGTGGAAATGTACTGCTGAGTTCATCGTGGAGCCCACGTGTCATTGTAGACTCCAGTGGTCCTGCCCCTGCCCCCAAGTGGGACTGGTCATGGAGGGCCAGGGGCCCAGCTGGCTCCAGCTGGAACCTTACCCCCTCCCCAGTTCAGCGAGCTCAAAACACGGCCCCCCCTTCCTGTGACTCCCCCACTCCTCCCACCCCAGCCCACTCCCACCTTCTGTGCCAGGGGGAGCCAGGCTCAGGCTGCCTGGAATCCCAACCTCCCCCGCCTGGCTGGGAACGGAAGGAGGAGGAGAGAAATGAGTCACGGCAGACACTGCCCCCACTCACATCTACAGCTCACACAGAAAGTGTTACCCAAAGTGTCTGAGCACCACACATCCGGGCGCGCACACACCTGCTGGCACTCACACATGTATGCTTAGCACAGACACATCCAGGGAGCTCAGGCACCTACAAATACTGGCAGACACACAGGCCTCTCCAATGATGAGAAACACACATGGAACCCATTTCCAGAGTCCATTTTCATCTGTGTGCTGAGATCCATCGCTTCACTGTAAGCCCTGCCCCCCCCCCAGTCTATACTCTTTGCTCTGCAGTGACCTCAGACCGCCCTCTGCCCTCAGAGAGTTGTGTGCATTCGGGGTTGAAGCAGAACCCGGAGTGTCTATACCACAGGCTCCCAGCTGCCCTAGACCCAGACCCCTCCCGAACCTGTCGCCAGCTTGCCCTCTTTCTCAGGCAGCCATTCTGGTGCTCGCGCCTTGGAGCATGGAGCGAGGGATCTAGCGTTCCCTCAGTGCCAGCACTTGTACAGACATCGTCTCCCACTTCCCACTGGAGAAGCAGGGGTCTCCGGGGGGTGCATCTAAATTACAGTTTGAACAAGACCACCAATGTCTCTTGTGCTAGAGCTTTGAGGGCTACACAGAAGGGCGGGGAGCCACACTGCAACCTGAACCATACCAGGGCTGCTCAGACTCCAGAACCATCAGATGAACCTACTGTGTACAAAACAGCCCGACCCAAGCCTGGAGTGAGTAGATGCGAGAAATACTGTCTAGCTGTGTCCTCATTAAAGCCAAACCAGACATATCTGCATGGTGGTCCCATCAGGGATGCCTGAGGGGTGTCTCCTCCCCTAGCACCAAGCAAAACTCTAGAAGGGACTGAACTACCATTTGTCTAGTGCTTACACGTTCATATTCTCATCCAGAGCTGCCAGGCCAGCCTGAGAAGCATCAGTGGTGGAGCAAGACCCAGCGTGGCTGTACCCTAGAGCTGCCAGGATGCCCAGAGGGCGGGCGGGCGGGCATGTGTGTGTGTGTCTGTCTGTCTATACTGAAGTCAAAGCTGAATTCGTGACTTCACACTCTGCGCCACTGATGGAAGCAATGTTACAGACCTGCTCCAGGGATAGCCAGGGCCATTACCTGCATAGCCGAGGGGGCAGTGGCACTCGTAGCGATCAGCCAGGTTGCGGCAGGTAGCCCCATGGTGGCAGGGCCAGGAAGCGCACTCATCGATGTCCAGCTCACAGCGCGGGCCCTGGAACCCAGGCACACAATAGCAGCGGAAGTCGTTGGGATCTGGGCCCTGGGGCACACACAGAGCGCCGTGGTGGCAGGGCTGGGTGGCACAGCCCTGGGGCTCCAGGGGCCCACAGATGTAGCCACCCCTCTCCGTAGCCTGGCACTTGGTTCCTGGAGTGCATGGGTCTGAGGCGCAGGCACTGGGTGTCTCCAAAGGTACCGTTCCTGCAGAGAGAGGACACTGGCTGGGCAGGGGATACCGGGACACGACCGTCCTTCCCCACACTGACACATCCCAGACCCAGAGCCAGAAAGCAGCAGGGGTCTGTCTGTACTCAGGAGGACAGAGGGAAGGCCAGCGGTCTGGGTCCCAACAGGCTACACACAACTGCACCAAGAATGGGGAAGTTTCAGGAGCAGAGAAATAGGCCTCGGTCTGCCTGTCTCCAGCACAGGACTCTCGAGCACCCCTTACCCTGTGAGCTCTGTGTGCTCCACTGTCTCATAGCCCTTTGAGGCAGGCTCTGTCATGCCCATTTCACAAGAGGGCAGATGGAAGCTCAGGACAGAGAGCAAGGACTTGTCTGAGGCCAAGCAACAAATTAGTGCTGGGA
The DNA here is from genome assembly GCA_033961575.1 of Aselliscus stoliczkanus. Taxonomy (NCBI): domain Eukaryota; kingdom Metazoa; phylum Chordata; class Mammalia; order Chiroptera; family Hipposideridae; genus Aselliscus; species Aselliscus stoliczkanus. Next base: position 124,337,671 of record CM066728.1, read on the forward strand.
CAGCTTCTTGATGTGTCCACCCGTTTCAACTCCACTGGGTCTTCTCTGGGTCTCTCGTCTGTGTCCCACTCCCTCTCAGAAGACCTGGGATGGGGGCTCCTCCCACTGCCCCCTCCACTGCTCCTGCTGGGGGTCTGGTAACTCCATCCATGCGTGAAATTGGAGATGGAGGACTTCAAAGGCCCCTCTCCCCACCCCACACACACAGCCTCCTCCCCACCCCCCCAACTGGCCTGGGAACTTCTCACGGGATCCCTCACTGTACCCCATCAGCAGTTATCTGAGCAGCTGGCCTGGCCAAGGTCACCGGGTACAGGGCAGGTATTGAGACCTGCTGACAACACCTGACTGTGTTGCTGTGCTGCCTGCACCATGCGCAGTTCCCGCTATTAGAGGGCCACCACCTCCTGATCTGGAAGCCAAGCCACAGAGCCTCTCTCCCTCCCTACCTCCCCGCCTGTCTGTGTAATGCTGGGGTAAGAACTCAGGCTCTGGAGTAAAACAGCCCTGGATTCAGATACCAGCTCTGAGACCTTGGGCAAGCGATTTCTCCCGCTGAGCTCCATTTCCCAGTCTGAAAGGGGGATGACAATAGTCCATGCCTCACAGGATGTATTAGGATTCAAAGCCTCAGCTACTTCAGTAGAGCACTGGCTTGTAGGAACTCAGTAAGTGATGGGGGCGGAGGAGCTGCCCATGAGCAGGAGGCACCCCCCCACCTGGGGCTCTGAGAGGCGCCCCTTCCCCGTCAGGTTGTCATCCAGACACTAACCAGGCCCTGCACCTCCCTTCCCCTCCCCCACCCTGGTGAAGACCCCCAGATAAGGCTCTGCAGCCTCTCAGACGTCATCTACATTCCACACGGCAGGGCTGTCCACTGGCTGACCCCCATGCTTCCCAGCCAGGGCCAAGCAGGATAGGGGACAGGGAGATGGAGACACTGATCAGTGGACCCTGGAGAAGAACCTGGCTGTCAGCCCCACCCTGGAGCACCCAGCGCATCTGGTACAGCTCAACATGGCTCACTCACTCAGAGATCGGGGGCCCTAGTGCCCACCCAGGGTCAGGCATGTGGCAGGGGGACTGTCAGGCCAAGATGACCATCTAGGGCCCTGGAATCCACAGACCCTCTGCCCACTATTCCCCCCTCCCCAGCAGGGGCCATCTAGGCCTCTCTGAGGGGCTTATGGGCAGCCCGCCGTCTTTACCCCCCACTCTGAGACCCTGTGGCTGATCAGTGTAGAGCCAGGTCCCCTAGGCTTAGACGCTCCGATGGGGATGGGAAGATGAGACCATCGGACAGGGCGTGGGAAGATGGTCTGATGGGGGTGGGAGTAGATCTAGCTTGCTCGGGAAAGGACACAAGGCGTGGAGATCAGACAGACAGGACTTGTATCTGAGATGCAAATGATGGTGCCCACTTTGTGGGGTGTTGCGAGGAGCCACCTAGGTGACATGCGTGAAGTCCTGACACCCAGTGGGCCCTCAGTGAGGACTCTGGGTTCCTCAACCCAGCCTGCTCAGGAGAAGGAGCACAGTCACCAGACCTCCCCTGCGAAGGGTCCTGGCTGCTGGGTATTGTGCCAACAGGCCCTTCTTTTAATCTCAACAAGGCACGGGCCCTCATCTTTGTGGCCCAGGAGACCCCACCCCACCGTGGAGCTTTGCGCCCTGCCCTATTCAGAGCCCTCTGTTTCAGAGCAGATGGGACCAGGCTGGGGAGACAGCACCTGGGGAGGGGCGGGGTTGGGAAGGTGCTTTTCTCTGTGTGTGACCCCAAATGATGGCGGCCCAGGAGACAGTCCAGCACCCAGAGGAAGTAGTTCCTGCGGTCAGAGCCAGGCAGAGAGAGAGGGAGCTGCCTGTCCCAGGAGGGTGCAATAGCACCAAAGCCCGCATGTGTGGGGCAGCCATCTCTCTTATGTAAACTCAGCTAATCCTCATATTTACCTGCGGAGGTACTGTTATGCTTGTTTTACAGTTGAGGAAAGTGAGGCTCAGAGATGAAGCACAGCCCCTGAGTGGCTGGAATCCAAACCCAGGCCTGGCTGCTGCAGAGCCACCCAGTTCAGGAGGGGCTTATATTAAGAATAGCCATTCCTGGGCCGGCCGAGTGGCGCAGTGGTTAGTTGCTGGCTTGGAAAGCCAGCGGCCCCAGTTCGGGTCCCACATATGAGGGCCAGAACTGCTGGGCCTGGGGCCCAAGAATCTGCATTGCAAGGGGGATTCGTTTGCACACTAAGGCTTGGGAACCACTGCCCCAGGGCTCTCTCTCCCAGGAATGAGCCCAGGAGTCCAGGGCAGCCCAGGAAGCCAGTGCAGCCCAGGGCGGAGAGGAGAGGTGAGGGTGACAGGCAGAGGAGGGGCTGTCCCCGGGGCCAGGCTGGAGGGGCGTGGCTTGTTGCCAGGGTGACGAGGGGCCTGTGCTTATCTTTACAAATCCTTCCTGACCTCTCAGGCTGCCTGGGACGACCTGGCAGGGGAGGGATTAACTGACACCCGCCCCTCGCCTCCGACCTGCTGCCCTGCCCTGGGAAGGCCCAGAACCCTCCTGGAAGGCCAGTTTCTCCATGGAAAGGACAGGGTTACAATGACAGCAACCATTCCCTGGGCACGTACTATGTGCTCCAGGATGGGCTATCCATCTTGCCTCTGTGATTACATTATTATATCTATTCAAACTGGAAGAGGTGTGCTGCTAAGAAAACTCCTGTTTTTCTAGCTTAGAATGGTCATAGACTTGCCCAGGATCATCCTCAAAAAACTAAGAATCAGATCATCTCAGGATCTGAGAGGTCTACATGTCCCCAACGCATGTAAAAGTCCCACTTGGCATACTCTAAATTGCCACCCATGTACTGTCATGTTAGTGCATTCCAGCCCAGCCTCACCAGGCACTGGAAAGCGTCTCTGTCCAAAGACTTGCACGAGAATAAAAATGGAGGTTCCAGGATCAGCCTGGGCAGAGACCCGTCTTCCTGGTCAGCCCAGAACCCAGCTGTTTGCAATCCCGCGGGGCTTCAGGCCTCCCTCAGTGCTTAGTAACTCCTACTTTCTGGGCATTTCGAATGAGCCTATTGATAACTGCCAATAACTGATGGGAAGTGTTTACTGAGGGTGCATTTTGGGAAGCTTCTTGTCTTGACAAGGCGAGAGAGAGACTATTTCTAAGAAGTACCCCAAGATCTTCTACAATGTGTGTGTTAGCTCCTGGCATAAAGGAAAAGCACTGTTCATCTAATATCAGTAGACCCTAAGGCTCCGGCTGAGGAGCTATAAACACTGCCTCAGAGCCACCAGGAAGGGTCCATTATTCTAACAAGACAAAAAGTCAGGAACACTCTTACAAACGTTTACCCCTTGAGGTTAAAAGGCCTAATTTTGATAAAAGTAATCACAACAGCTGCTGTCACGGATTCACAGCCTACCTTGTGTCTGGCACCGGCCCATCTCAGGGTTCCCAAATCGTGGTCTCAGAGCCGTGGGGCCAAAGAGGCACTTCCTGGGGTGAGGTTAAGGGAGCAGGTGGGGCTCCAGCCTGGCTCCCCAACAGGCCGCTTTTAACTATGTCATTTTGAACTATTGGTAGGCTTCCAGCATCTGTCTAAAATTTCCTTTGAAACTGGGGATTCCACGCCTAAGCTTAGTTGGGGAACCACCGCTTTTTCTTATCAGGTTCTTGTGACAGCGCTGGGAGTTAGCTGGTTTGTCCCCTTTAGACAGAGGCACAGAGAAGAGATGGGACTTTACATAGGCTAGTACCGTAGTCCACTGTGACATCTTGGCCCTGCCACCTATTAGTTCTGTGACTCTGGGCAACTTACTGACCCCCTCTTGGCCTCGTTTTCCTTCTCTGTAAACTGAGTGTATCAGAGCCGACCTCATAGGGCTGTTATGAGAGTTAAACTTGATCATGTTAGTCCAGTAGCATAGCACCTGCCAGGTAGTGGCTGGTGGTATGTTTTATTCATTCATCAACAAATCTTTACTTGGGCAAACACTGACTATCCAACAAATCCTGACATTGGGTTGTATGTGTGTGGCTCTGGGCTCCCTGCCTCTGTCCTGCAGGGCCGCCCCCAGCTCTGGTTGGAGGAGGAGCTAGACTTGGGGACTGGCCGGCTGCCCCTTTGTCAGCCAGGCTCCCTGGTGTTCTGGGAGGGGGAGGGATATGAGAGCCCAGCGTGCCCCATTGTACTCCAAGATGCTTGGTCCTCTCCTAGCAACCAGCAGGGCCTTTGTGGCCGAGTGGGCTCAGGATGGAGGGGCCCAGCTCAGGGCCAGGCAGGGGTGGGTAGCAGAGCCAGGGCCCCAGGGCCTCCCAAACCCCCATCCCTTCTGGGATGGAAATTGCTTTTCAGGCAACACAATCCCTGGGCCCTCTCTTCCTGGCAGTCAGGCCTGGGGTACTGGCATCCAGAGATGTTCATGCCTACAGTGTCCCCACCCCAGCTTTCGGGGATCCCCAGGGAGAGAGGCTCCCTGTACAGCAATTGCAGGAGAAAGGCTGCCCCCGGGAACCCCAGCAGGGCTGTGTGGGGGTGAGTGTGTACATCAGAGTCCATTCCCTTCCATAACATCGAGCTTTGCGTTCACTCTGCCTCAAGGTCCATAGGAATGTGCCTTTGAGTGTCACTGGTGCATGCAGGGACATGTAGGGGTGTGTGTGTAAGTGCACGTGTGGTGGGTCTACATGTGCCTGTGGACACCTGTTCATGTGGTGGTGTGTGCCCGTGTGCCTGCTAGCCAGTGTGCAGACGTGTGTGTATGTACTGTGTGTATGTATGCACAGGTGTGATGTGTGTGTACACATGTGTATGTTTGTGTAGGGACAGGTGTGCACTGTTTGCACATGCGTGTGTGTGTGTATGTGTGTGTGTGCGCAGGCACTGTGGGGGAAGGGACAGACACCAGATCCATAGACCAAGGATTTCATGCCCCTCAGTACAGAGGGCAGACCCCAGCTCCTCTCACGAGCCCCAGATTTGCCTGAGGGGCCCAGCTCATAAGCCCCCATTTCTCCCTGAGCTTCAGTTTCTTCCCCAGCGAACTAAGGTCCTCATCCTCCCCATGGGCCTTGCAGAGAGGAGGAGGTGAAGGCTTTTCGAGCCAAGACCCATGAAAGGCAAGAGGAAGGAGGAAGGCCCCAGGTGGGGCCTGGGAGGGCTTGACCCCACACTCTGGGAATCTGAGGAGGTGGGGGCTCCCCCAGCCTCAGCGGAGCCCAGGCCACCGCCTGCTTGCCTCCTTCCTCCAGCAGTGGGTGGCAGGGGCGGGGACTGCCCAGACCTGGCCTGGTAGCTATAGTGACCAAGACAAAGCGTCCCCCAGAACCCGCAGGAAGGATTCCAGGCCCTAACACACGTGAATCCACTTGGACAAAAGCAAAAACTGCTTGGCGAACGGGGTCTGGCTTCAGAAATACCTTTCAGCTTGGTCTGAGAATCCTAGAGGGGGCAGCAGTTGACATGGTGGTTCCAAGGGCCCAGCCACCCCCTGAGGACCTCAGAGCACCTGCAGCCCGCCCCCCCAGTGCAGGCAGTTACGGCACAAATGGGGGGATGCAGACACCCGCTCTCCTGGGCCTCCTTCCCCTTCTCCCACCCAACGCACCATGCTGCCGCCCCCACCCCATGCCCCCAGGACACAGCCTACCACACCCAGGAAGCCTCAGCCTACCTCACAACTCTAACACACCCCATCTGTACCCCACAACTCAGCACGTAACTCACAACAGACTCCCCAAACTCAGGCCTCAAAACTCAGAACTCCCCAGCCCAACACCCCTCCCAAGACTCCCCATTACCCAGATCACAGCTGACCCTAAGCCCCCTCACAAAGCCCCCTGACACACCACAGCCCCCAAGTCCCAGGGCACACTCGTCTCCACACAAGTTCCAGTGGCCCACAGCAGCGCACCCCTCTGCACCCCGCAACTCAGCCCACTGTCAGGCCGGCACCCACAGGGCCAGCCCCAGGGCCAGGGGTGTCTGCTCTGGGAGACAGACCATAGCCCAACTCCCAAGGCTTGTTTCCCAACTCACCAGCCAGGAGGGCAGGCGCAGGGGCCCAGCGCAGCAGCAGCAGCAGCAACGGGGCTGGGAGCCTGGGTGCCCCGGTCCCAGGCCTGGCCAGCGCCATGGCAGCACGCTGTGCTCAGAGGCTATGGGAACAGGCGGCCTGGCTGGCTCCGCACCCCCCTCTCCCTCCAACCAGCACTAATGCCGTGGACAGAGGCCCAGCCCCGCCCTCTGTCCTCTCCCGCCTCCTCCCCACCCCAGCCCTCCCTGGCTGCTCCACCTCCAGGAGGATTCTAGAGGAGGGGTCTCACCCACCCAGTCCCCCCAAGGCCCAGGGCTCCAGACAGGCGTCAGGGGCCCCTGTGGGTCTGACCTTGTCTCAGTGCCCCCTCCTTTCTCCCCCAAGACAACCCCCCCGCACCCCCACACCCCCTTCTCCTCCCACCTCTCAGGTTGTGCTGCCTCAGCCTCTTCAGAGAAATGTCTGTTCAGTGGGGCTATTCTTCTCCCCAGAGGATGCCGGCTACTCCCGAGTCCTCAGTTATCTCACCCTGCTGGACCACCCCCATCTCTTCCCTGCCTGGGCCTCCCTCCGCAGCCCAGGCCTGAGCATTCAGTCCTGCAGCCTCCCAGACCTCCTCTGTCTGCTCAGACGCCCCAACTCCTCCCACTCAGCTTGTTCCTTCCCAGTGCTCCCCTCTGAGCTAGGGACCCCCTTACCCTGCAGCCTGACGCCCCCTCCCTCTCCTCACATTCATTCAATCATCAGCTCACGGCAACTCTTTCTTCTCAATATCCCATGGTCCCACACTGCCACACACAGCCCCTTTCACCATGGCCCTCAGGAAAATGCCCCGTCTGCCTCCTTCCACCCTCCCCAACCAAACTGCACCTTTTCTATTTCTCCCCTTTGGCCTAGATCTTCACCTCTGCTCTTTGTGACTCCAGAAACCTCACTGTAATCCAAAGCAGCCCATTCTATTGAATGGCAGCTCTCACTAAACAAGCTTTCCTGCTCCCCTGCTGGGAAGTCTTTCCCGTTGTCTGACCTTACAGTTTCCTGCTGCACTTGATGTTTGCTTGCTCCAGGCTGGAGAGGGCAATGTTGTTTGGGTGGAGAGGAGTTCTTAGGGGACCTAGACCTAGGAATCCTGGTCATCTCCAAGGCACCACAACATCAAACAGCCAGCCCATCCCTCCACTGCCCTCAGCACCTGGAGGGAGAATCCTCTTGCTGAAGGGTTTCCTGAACGTGGCCCAACTCAGTGACTGTGGATTCAGGACACTCAAGCCCTGTGCTAGGTTCTGCAGTGTGTCCCTGATACCCAGAGGGCACGGCCTGGGAGACAGACCTAAGCAGCGATTGAGGGTGGGCAGTTGTCCATGGAAGTCCAGGGGAGGGAGCAGTGGGCATCGCACAGGGCATGGACAGCTGGTGGCCACACTGGTCCTCCAATCGGGGAAGTGCTCAGAGAGGGAACCAGGGGCCTGGAGGAACCCCAGTCCACATCCCTGCTCACAGTCTTGTTCCGTCGGCAGTGAGAGTTGCTCCTTGGTTTCTGGGAACTTCCTCCCAAATTGCCATTAATTCCTGCCTGTCACATACACAGGAGCTGCCCCCGCCCACAGGGAAGGCCCTCTTGACTCCCAGGAAAGCACAGGCCATTCAGCTAAATATTATAGATCCAGGTCTGAGCCCGGTTCTACCGCGGATTGTGGAGGGACCTCAGCACAGGACTTCCTTCTCTGGGCCTTAGTTCCCTCATTTGTAAAATGAGAACAGTAACAGTTCCCACCATGTAAGGCTTTACCATAGTCCTCCTTCACACGGTTTCGTTTTCCGCAGCTTCCGTGTCCCATGGTCAACCGCAGTCTGAAAATCTTAAATGGAAAAATTCAAGAATAAATACTTCATAAGTATTAATATTAAATCGCATGCCATTCCGAATACCTCAGTTCATCTCATCACTTAGGCATCATAGCATCTCAGGTCATCACAAGAACGGTGAGGATGGTAAGATATTTTGAAAGAGAGAGACCACATTCATATAGCTTTGATTACAGTATATTGTTATAAATCTCCTGTTTTATTAGATATTCTCGTTAATCTCTTACGGTGTGCCTAATTTGCAAAATAAATGTTATCATAAGTATGTCTGTAGAGACAAAAGCAGTATATCTAGGGTTCAGTACAATCATCAGGCATCCATTGGGGGTCTTGCACCATGAAGGGGGTGCTGCTGTGGTGAGCTGAAGTGGTAGTACAAGTTCTCTTTATTCTGCTTCGCAGAGATTCCCGAGAGAGCCAAGCAGCCCCAGGGGGTGAACAGGACGACGGCAAGGCTCCACAGCCCCCTGGGTCTCTGGCTATGCAGACAGAAGCACTCAGAGCTTTTAAAATGAGCCCCAGGTCAGAAGCGCGCCAGGTCCGAGCCCAGCTAAGCCCCGCCCCCTGCCCCTGTCCTGCAGCCGCCATGCGCCACCTTCTGGCAAAATAGGGAACCACCTTCAGCCCTGGCCTCACCGGGTCTCTGAGGCCCTTCCCGCTCCATCCAGGCTTCTATCCCCTGGCTTCCCTTCTACATTCCTGGCTGTCCCTTGCGCTCTTTCCTCCCAAAATGTTGGGGGGGGGTCAGGATCTGCTCCCTGCCCCCTGCCCATCTCAAATGTCCCTCCTGGAGTGAACACATCCATGCCCAGGCTCTCTCAGGAGCTCTCTGCACCAGTGGTTCTTAACCCTGTTTCAAACATCTTGGTGACAAATACTTTGTGTTATCACCCTGTTACCCTGAAGTGAAATGACATACATATGCATATAATTCCCAAAAGAAAACCATCCCAGTGCTCTAACTGAAATATCAGAGCAAGCCATTACAGGCTAGTGGTGATTACACAGACACTGGTTCAAATCCTGGCTTCTACATGTCCCAGCTGTGTGACTTTGGGTAAGTCACTTAACCTCTCTATGTGTCAGTGAGCTCCCCAGAAAAAACAGGATTTTTTTCCCCTTCTATGCAGTGCTTTACTGCATAGAATTGTTATGAGGATTAAAGAACTAATTATTCATGAAGCATGTAGAACAGTGACTGGCACACGTTAAAAGATAACTGAGTTTTGGTTAAACTAATAAGGAAAGTAATTTAAGATGATGTGTATTTCAAGCAATAAATACTTTTATTGACTCCACTAGAAGACATAATAAAATAACGAGAAGCTTGTGCCTATCCATAGAACCCCCCTGAATGTGACAGCCACAGTGCAGACTGATAAAGAGAATGTCAGGTTAGCAACTCAAATACCACAAGTCGCTCTGACATTAAGTACATAATTTTCCAGTACGGTGACAACTCTGGGTAAGGTTCTGAACAAGATAAAAAGCAATCTTCCTTCAATTTACATAGAAGCTGTATTTCTAGCAAATGCAGAGTCTGTTAAAATTCAGAGCATTCATACAAAAATGCTCTGTATTTATATGCAAGACTTGTGCTCGGCTCAGACACTTACAAACAGGTCTCTTTCCCTCTACACGAGTGTCGGGCAGGACATCCATCAGTCCAAGGGCATGTGGGATATTCCTTGTGGTGCTGATTGTCCTGCACATGGCAAGGTGTCCATCATCCTGAGCCCCACCCACTCCTGCCAGTGGTGCCCCCGAGTCATTATGAAAACTGAAAGCACCCCCACAAAGGCCCAAAACATCACCCTGGGTTCTATACCAACTGCCAGAGGGGCTTTTCCAAATCCCAAATTGTGTCTCCTGCCTCTTAACTCCCAGTGACCTTCAGGCCAAGTCCAAATTCCTGAGCCTGATGCCCAAAGTCCTCATAATCCAGCCCACTGCGTCCTCCGCCCCCCCCCTCACCCCGCACTCTCAGGGAGGGCACATAGCAGATGATTACTATACACAAGTGCCATTCAACGCTGGCCTTTGGGGAGCTCACATCTAGTGGAAAGACAGACACAGGGGTAGTGCTAGGAGGCACTGGCTCAGAGTCTGGTGGGAGCCCCAAGGACAGAGAGGCCAGCTGCCAGAGGGCAGTTTCCCAGAGGAGATAGAGCCTTGAAGTGTGAATAGGAGTTTTCCAGGTAGGCAGGAGGCAGAAGACAGACTTGGCTGATGACCCAGCATGAGCAAGGGTCAGGGACCACAGGCACCTTCAGGGACCACAGACAGGTGAGTGTCTCCTGAGATCAGGGTGTGGAAGGGCTGTGATCAGAGGTAAGGCTGTTGCGGCAGCAGAGACCAGCTCACACAGAGCTTGTAAGGTGCCAAGGAGATGGTGCTTTGTCCTGGGGGCATTGGGGGGCCATGGAATGGGTTAAAGCAGGGGAATGACATGATCAGATTTGCATATGACAGGGTTCCTTCTGGGAGGAGTGTGGAAGATGCAGGAGGAGAAGAGTAGAAATATTGCCGGAAAAGGTCACGCGGTCTGAATTAGGACGGGATGAGAGTGGAGAGCAGGGGTGGGCATGTGTGGGGCAGAAACAGCAGAACTTGGTGTCTGCTGGGCCTGAGAAAGAGGGAGAAGGCCAAAGTGTACCCTGGCATCTCAGCTGGGTGAACCCGCAGTGATGAGGGTGGAAACAGGAGCTGGTGAAATGGCTTTGGTCCAGACAAACCCAGTCCCCGCCAGCCTAAAGGACAGGCTGCAGGTCCCACTGGAGACACTAGAGGGAGCTCCAGGATAGGATAGGCTCCCTTTGCCCACCAGTGGCCAGCCTCCACCCACTCCTGGAGGGGGATAGGACCCACCCCACTGCTCAGATGTCGTCTCTGGAGAGCCTGCCAGGGCCCAGACCAACTCCAGAGGCTCACAGTCTCGGGCCACCTCAGACTCCAGCCACTGGGTTTGTGGGATGGATGGAGGGCAGGGTCATTTCTGGAGCGAGGAGTAGGTGAGGCCAGAGGTTGGGGACTGCAGGTAAGAAGTACCGACAGCCTGTTCTGTCTCAGCCTGTGCCCTGCTCCCATGAGGAGAAGGAGAATGACCCACCCAGGGTCATACCACTATCCATGGCAGCACCAATCCCAGCCAGAATTCCTGCCCCTAGTTGGGATAGAAATGGACCCGAGCTCACCAAGTTAGAGCAGCTTGCAAATGGGAAGAGCACAAGCGGCCTTCCTCCAACCCCCTCCCTTCCTATAAAAACTTGAGGTGGGAGGAAACTTCTGTGGGCCACCTCCCTATATCACCTGGCACCCCCAGGATGGGGAGAAGGCATTTCAAGCAGAGGGGGCATCCTCAGGCAAAGACCTGGAGGCAGGGAGAAACTGGCAGGTTCAGGAATGGGGCACAAGGCAGGGGCTAGGAAAATGGGGGCACCAGTAGGGAGCTGGATGCTGCCAGACAGCAGAAGAGAGCATTGGCAGGCCTCCTGCGGAGCCAGGCCAGCATGGCTGGCTTGGCATTTGCAAAGGAGGGCTCCAGCTGCGGAGAGGGGAGTGGCAGGATACAAGTTTTGGAAAAGTGACTGGCCACTCTCCTTGAGTCTAAATGGTACAATCTCTCAAATTTTTATGAAAACAAAAAGTAACGGATGGAGACACTGAAACAGGAAATCCATTTCCTTCTAAATCTATGGAAAGAGCAAATCCGAGCCCCAAATAATGCCAGCAGGATTTTAATAACCTGCGACAAAACAGGCCCACAAGACCATCAGCACTCACTAGCTGCCTCCTCCATGGAGCCCTGAATCTGGGGCCCATTTCAACACCGTCATCATTGTCCACATGGGGAAAACGAGGCTTAAATAGGGGCAGGTTAAAAAGGTCATAGGCAAAGTTAGAACTGGAACAGACTCCTGACTCTCTCTGTGCACGCCTTGTGTACACTCATTGCACACCAAACACACACACACCACACATACACACACTACACACCACACAGGAAATGCTCTGCAAACTCAGATATACAAATACCTGTATATGTACAAGATTCCACAGACTCACAGATTAGCTAACATACACATACACTTGCCTGACTAGAAGGATGCAGACATCGACATGACACCCCCCATCCCCCGAGCACCGAAATACATACACATTTGCACATATTCACAGGTGCTCACACACACCAAAAGAAGTCTGATGACTCCAAACTTAAATACTCAGATAGATACAGATACGTCCACAGGACACACACACACACATGCACACGAGCAGATTTCTATAGGTATATATATACAAGATTCAAAAATACCCCTTGAGGGCCAGCCGAGTGGTACAGATGGTTAAGCGCTGGCTTGGGAAGCCAGAGGCCCCGGTTCAGGTCCCACATATGAGGGCCAGTGACACTGCCCTCAAAAAAAAAAAAAAAAACCCTTGATATGTAGCTACAAACAGCACTCACACACCAGCAGGCACAGACTCCTATGCATTCACACACATATAACATACCTCACAGTGCTGGGAGGCCCCCAGGCCATGCTCAGGGCTCAACAGACACATACCCTCGCTCACACCCAGGCCATGCTGGCAACAAGGTCCGTATGAGTGTCCCAGAGACTCTGCCATGCCTCTACAAGGGCCTGGGAATCTGAGATGGGCAAAGTGCCACCTCCTTGGGAGGTCTGGGACTCCACGCCCTATTGGAAAAGCCAGGGTTGATTCCTGGCAAGTGTCCAGGCAGCTCAGAGGGGCAAGCTTAGCCCCCACCCTCTCCTCACCCCAACAGGAGTGTGTGAGTGGGTGTGTTCCAGTGTGTGTTTTAAGCGGGGTAGCAGGGGTGACGTAAAGATGGCAGGAGACAGTTCATCTGCTGTATGGGTTTAGGATCCCTCCCTGCTTCCCTCCCTCCCTCCGTTTCTTCCTCTGATATTTAATGAAGACCTTTGGTGAATCAGGCAAAACAAAGACCAAGCCCCTGTTCCCCAGAAGCACAGTCTAGGGGTAAACAAGCACCCCCAGAGCTGAGCTGCTGTATTACACATTGTGACAGTGTCTATGAGGCCACAGGGAAACCTGGGTTCCATCTGGGGCTGGGAGACATGGAGCAATTCACATCCTTCTCTGAGGCTCAGTGTCCTCATTTGAGAAATAGGGACCACGAGCTTCCTGACCACCTGTCGGGTTTGTTATTAGAACCAAATTCAATACTGGATGTGGTGTGAAAGGAAGAGTTTTAGTAAAATAGGAATCAGGTGTTTATTAAGCACCAGCTGTGTGTCAGACCCATGATATAGGAATGTGGCTAAGTGCACTGGCCTTGGAGTTAGGCCTGGCTGGGTTCAAATACCTGCTTTGCCAGGACTAGCTGTGTGAGCTTGAGCAGGTTACTTAACCTCCCTGAGCTTCTGTCTCATTTGTGATATAGGTATAATAATAATAATACCTACTTTACTTGAGTGCTGTGAGACAAGGATGTAAGGCCTGCCACAAGCAGACACTCAGTTAAGTCAGTTCCTATTATGTATAAGCTTTCATTTATTCATTCAGCAAACACTAACTAAACACTTTGAGCAAGGTGTGATTCTAAGAACTCTCTAAATCCTGTCTCATTTAATCCTTCTGACAACTCTATTATTATCCCTGTTTTATGACTGAGGAACCGGAGGCATGAAGATGTCCTTTCACTTATTCAAGGTCACAAAGCTGGGAGGAGGCAGAGCTGGAATTGAAACTCATGTCTATGGGCCTCTCTAAATCCATCTACAAGACATGCACTTTCCTCTTGTGGTTCAAAGTCCTCCTCCCCTCTCCCCAGCAGCCGCCCCTGTTAAATAAATCATCCAGTAACGGTTTCTAATTCCCAGACTTGGTTGCAAATGAATTATTCACATTGTAAGGGCTGCAAACCGCTGGCTGGGCCTCATTACCCAAGAAGGACCACCCGCCCACAAGATGCCACTCCCTGCCCTGGGCATGGGTCCTGGTGGGCTAGCCAGAGGCGGCCAGAGTTGGCAGGCCTGGAGCTGTGCTGCGGGAACTGAGAAGAGAGTTATTCCTCCATCCATTCCCAGCCTTTGCTTTCTATTAAGCTCACAGCCTGGTGTTGTCAAGGGAACATATGCTCTGAGCTCAACCAGTCCCGGATTCCACTTGTGCCACTGCCCTAAGCAACTGTGTGACCTCAGGTAGGTGACCTACCCTCTCTGAGCCTCTGGGGGAGGCTGGCTGGCTGGCCCACTCAGTGGGGCTCAGGGCCCCCTTCATATTTTCTGTTCTTCCATTTGTGTTATGAGGCCTGTGCTGCCCAGCCAGGCCCTGTGCTGGAAGCTGGGGACAAAGATCCTGTCCTGTGGGGACGCCCAGTCCCCATGTCTCATCTACTCACAGTATCCAGCTGAGATCCTGGTCCGAGCCAGAGCCCTGTGGCTGGTTGTAGGGGACACTGGGTGTTCCAGATTCCCTCTTCAGGGCCAGTTACCCATCCCAGCTGCTGGCAACATTGACCACTGATAGCTCACTGGGTTATGTCTCTGCCAGGGATGGCCAGTGGCCAGTGCCTGACTGATGTGGGGCTACAAAGTACCAGCCCCCTTGCCTCAACTGGGAAAGCTCTGAAGGACCCTCACAGCACCAGGCATTCCCACAGGGGCAACCTCATTGCAGGTCAGCCTTGCCCTCTGCCCAGTCATGCCTTCCTACCTCCTTGCAGGTGTGTCTTCCGAGGGCAGGCCCCAATGAACCTGCCCGCAATCCCCCAGCTCAGTGTATCTCTCCAAGATCCCAACCTAAGGTATTTGTCACAGACAGAGCCCAATCTCAGCATTAAATAAGACTCAAAGTCACCAGTACTCAGTACTGCTTCCAGGTTGAGCCCTGACTTTAACCATAGACTGATCCCCAATCCTGGTCCCAGATTGAACCCAGGTATCCCATGGAAAGAAGAGGATTACTTAAGACAGAGCTAAGGGATAATAAGTAGAAGGGGATTGGAGTCTGGCTTAGACTGAGGACAAGACCAGAGCGAACCTCACTGGAGAAGCCTGACAGACAACCCAGTCAAAGTCACAGAGTCCCCTTCACAGAGAGGCCTCTTTCAAAAGCAACTAAACGGGCTCTTCTTTATGGAAGAACCCAAACCTGATCCAAGAATGATGAGAATAAGGATAACAGCTGCCATTTCTCTAGCAGGAGTGCGTCCTGGGCATCGTGCCATGCGATCTACTTCATGGTCTTACTGGCCCCTCAGAACAACCTCATGGGGTCCTATTAGTACCCATTTCACAGAGAAGGAATTTGGAGCCCAGAAGGGTGAAATGACTTGCCTCATGCCTTAGCCATGGCAGAACCAGCATTCAAACCCTGGACCTTTCTGTACTTCAGTGGGATCTAGGCTCAAGCAGAGGCTGGTCTCCCAAAGGTCCTCTAGGGGGCTTCCAGGCCACATGGGTCACCTACACCAGCTGTCTCTGAGCCTGCCCAGGACAGCAGGGGTGTCATGAAGCGTGGTGGGCGTTCCATCAGTCTGCATAACTGTGACCCCGCCCAATCTCAGGCAGCCCGCAGTTCCTCTCGGGGGCCCTCCAATTCGTACTATTTGATTCCTATGGCCATCTCCTTGAGGCAGGCACTATTATTATAAGCATGGCACAGGTGAAACTGAGGCCCAGAGAGGGATAGCGCTTGCCCAGGCTCACAGAGCTGGGACTCACCTTGAGAATTCCTGATACTTAGTTTTCTATCCTCTGTTCATATATATGGAAGAACGAAGGCCACTGCAAAGGCTGAAAGTTTGTGTCCCCCCCCAAATTCATATGTTGAAACCTAACACTGAATGTGAGGGTATTTAGAGGTGGGGCCTTTGGGAGGTGATTAGATCATAAGAGGGGAGCCCTCATGAATGGACTTAGTGTCCTTATAGAGAGGCCCCAGAGAGACTCCTGGCCTCTTCTGCCATGTGAGGTTATGGCAAAAAGATGGCTGTCTGGGGAGCCGGCCGAGTGGCTCAGTTGATTAAGAGTTGGTTTATAGGGCCGGCCAAGTGGCATGTTGGTTAAGAGTTGGCTTGAGACACCAGCTCTGAGCGGCAGAGCCCTGGTTTGGATCCCACATTAGGGCCAGTGACTCTTCGCCCTCTACAACTAAAATGGTGAATAACAGCTTGACCTGGAGCTGGGCTGCTGTGAGTCGCCTGCGATGGTGTAGGCTGCAGCCCCTGCTGCAGTGGGCTGCCATGAACTACTGTGAGTGGGCGGCAGCTGGCGTGAGCTGACAAGAGCCGCCGTGAGTGGCTAGCGACCGATCTGCCTCACCCAGGAAGAGTGCAATGATAATACAACATGGGCCAGTGAAGCGATGTCCTCCACAACTAGACTGAAGAACAAAAGGACAGCAACTTATCTGTTCCCCTTCCCCGATTCCACAATGCTGTTCCCTCCCCCAATTCCCCAATAAAATATTAAAAAAAAAAAAAGTTGGCTTAGAGTGCGAGCTCTGAGCAACAGGGCTGCCGGTTCAATTCCCATATGGGCCAGTGAATGCTGCGTCCGAGCTGAGCTGTCACTGAACTGCCAACAGGTGGCAAGATGGCTCAGTTGGTGTAACAACAAGATTGCCTGTTTGATTGTGGCACCCGCAACTAAGACTGAACTTGGCACCTTGAGCTGAGCTGCCGCCTGGATGGCTCAGTGGATAGGGCGTGTGCTCTTAACAAGGCTGCTGGTTCCACTCCTGCATGGGATGGTGGTTATGTCCACCCGCAACTAAGGTTGAACACAGCACCTTGAGCTTAGAGACCACGAGCTGCCAACGGGAAGCCAGATGGCGACTGGCGCCCTCCACAATGAAGAGTGAAGAACAATAACTTGGCTGGTCCCCTTCCCCAATTCCCCAATAAAATCTTTTTAAAAAAGATGGCTGTCTGTGAATCAGGGTGCAGACACCATATCTGCCAGCACCTTGATCTTGGACTTCCCAGCCTCCAGAACGGTGAGAGAGAGATTTCTGTTGTTCATAAGTCACCCAATCTATGGTATTTGGGTATAGCAGCCCAAACAGACTAAGGCCACTTTCCCCATCTGTTTCTCACTGTTGATGTTTCCTTCCTTTCTTCCATCCATCCATCCATCCATCCATCCATCCATCCATCCATCCATCCATCCATCCTTCCTTCCTTCCATCCATCCATCCATCCATCCATCCATCCATCCATCCATCCATCCATCCATCCATCCTTCCATCCATCCATCCATCCATCCATCCATCCATCCATCCATCCATCCATCCTTCCATCCATCCATCCATCCATCCATCCATCCATCCATCCATCCATCCATCCTTCCATGCATCATCCACGCATCCATCCATTCTTCCATGCCTCATTCATCCATTCATCATCCACGCATCCATCAATGCATCATCCCTCCATCTACAGCTGTGCAGTGAGCATCCTTTGTTACCGGGTTTGTGGTAGGTGCTGGAGAGACAGCGGGCAGAGCCTACCCTTGTGGCATGTACAGGCTGGCAGAGGAGCCACATATTAAACACCCACAAAACCCAAAGGCATCACCACTGTGCTAAGTGCTGGGAAGACGCAGCCCAGGCTGTTGTGAGGGGGTGTAACAAGGATGGTCTCCCTTGGAGTGTTCTCTAGGCTCCAGGGAGCTGGTGGGCAGGAAGCCTGCTTAGCGAGCCATGGACTTGGCCTCAGGGGACAGAAGCTGTGAGAAAAGCACGAATAATGCCCCAGCTGAGCCAGCTGGTGTGGTGAGGCTGCAACCAGCCCACCTGGCGCCTCCAGCCAATGGGGTCCTGGGGGCTTGACTGCAGCAGGAGGTAAGTCAGGAAGCAGGTGGGGGGCAGGGATCTTTTGAAAATCTGTGCCCAGATTTGCTATGCGAGCCATACCAGCTGGGGTTAGGAGCCTCCAAGAACTGTCTCAGAGCTTCAGGAGACACAAGAGAGGTGACTTCAGGCAGCGGGAACAGCATGAGCATATGTGTGGAGGTGGGAAACAGCAGGCAGGCCCAGGAAGGTGGAGCAAGGAGAGGAAAAAAAGGAGACCCTGGGTCCTGGCCCTCGGGGATTTCACAGCACCCTGGGGGGCTCGACTCCCACCATATTCCAGGAACTGTAATTACTGTGGTTGGTGAAAGCTGGCTGTGCCCAGCGGGCGTCATGTATGATCTCATTTCAGCCTCATTATAGATCCAATAAGGTCGTTACTGCTAGAAGTGAGATTGTTACAGACAGAAAAACCAAAGTCAGGAGAGGTGAAATCTGTCACCCGAGAGCGCAGAGTTAGCAAGTGAAGGATGAGGATACAGCCCCAGCCTGTGTTCTTAACCTCCCTGTTGCCCAGGAAACAATGGGAAGAAATCGGGTTCCTCCACAACGGCAAGGTCCATGTCGCTCTGCCTGTGGTCTTATCTGGCTCCCTCTACAATTTTATTTTATTTTATTATATTTTTGAGGGCAGTGTCACTGGCCCTCATATGTGGGACCCGAACCGGGGCCGCTGGCGTCCCAAGCCAGCGCTTAACCACCGCGCCCCTCGGCCGGCCCTCTGGCTCCCTCTAAACAGAGTTTATCTACCTGTCACTGCACGACACTGCGCCCAGACTATCGTTAAGAAATAATCATCCTGGGCCGGATTCACCAGGCATCAGGTAAATACATAAATTAGCATATTCATTGATGAGAAAAGGAGCATGAGTAATGATGAATGGATGAATGGGAGAAAAGGTGAGTCAATAGGGGCTGTATTGAAGCGGGGACAGAGAGAGCAAAGTTGGGTTATAGGTCTTGGAGTGAAAAGGTGGAGGCCGTTACTACTCGTTCCACCTCCAGCTCCCAGGAAGAGGCCCCGTTTTATCTCCTCTCAAGGAGGCTTGAAGTCTTTGCCAGCCTGTTGCCTAGCAACAGTGTCCTCAACCCAGGCCCCACCCCACTCCAGCTCCCCTACCCCATCCTCAGGCCCCGCCCTGATAAGTAGGGAACTGGGGACCTTAGGCTCTCAGGCTGGGGGAAGACGGTCAGAGCCAGAGAGGTGGGCCTGGGTGGGCCCTGAGACTGAGAAGAAACCTGAGACCAGAGGGGAGGGCTTTGGGAACCAACCGTTGATTCTGAAGGCACTCTGCCTGCAGGGGCATGGGTGTGCTGCTCACAGCTGCTCATTGCATGACCATGGGGCCTTGGGTCCTAAGTCCTGGACTGGAGGAGATCTTGGGTGAGTCATTTTCTTTCCTGAATTGGCTTCTGCATCTCTAGAAGCGGGGCATGGGAGGGCTTTATACTGAGAGGGTGCAGGCTATTGTTATAAGCAAGGAATGTGCAATTTATCTCTAGAGGAGAAAGAATATCCGGGCAAAGAATTCCCACAGTTCCCTCCAAGAGAGGATGGGGTGTCCTGCGTGGAGCACGAGGCCCTGAGGGACTTCTCAAGTGGAGGTGGGGGTGGGGAATAGGAGACAAGCCCTGGCAGAGGGAACAGCCCATGCAAAGGCCCAGAGGCACGAGACCAGAGCCCATTCAATGGTAAGGATTATTTACTCACAGACAGGCCCATTTACGGTTAACCTGCACAGCAGCTCCGCGAGGTTGGAAGTAGTGCTCTCGTTTTACAGGAAAGGAAACGTTGGCTCAGAAAGGCCAAGGGATTTGTTGAGGTCACACAGCTGGTGAATGGCAGACTGAGGTCCAGCCCACTTTCCCCTGTTCAGATGGGTGGAGCAAAGCGAACAGCGACCAGACATGCCGCCAAGGAGTACGTCAGGCCCTCCTCGCGCGGCAGGAAGGAGTCTGGACTTTGTGCAGAGGGCAGTGGGGAGCCACTGGGTGGAAAAGTGAGCCAGGCTGGGTCCTCAGGTATGTAGGTGCTGTCCTGGGCCCCCTGTCTCCACCTCCTACACCTACCAGCCTCTGCATCCATCCACCCCCGCCATTTCCCCACCACACCGAGAAGCCATGTGTGACAGAGGAGAAAAAAATGTATATGTAACCGAAAAACAACAACAGGCTGAGGGAACACCGCTATAAATAATCTGACGGGTATGGAATCCTTCCCCGATCCTGCTTCCTGATCCTGCTGCCTGAGGAGCGGGGGCACGGTGCTGACAGGCGGGGTGGGAACTCAGGGAAGAGAAAGGGAGAGGGGAGAACCACGGTGGGCCTACTTTGTGAAAAGTGCTTTACAAGCAGTGTGTCTCTGAGACGTCACAAAAACCCTCGTGGAGAGTCACCACTGTCATCCCTGGTTCACAGATGAGGACACCGAGGCACAGACAGGGCGGTCCTCTGGCCCGGGTCACACGTGAGGAGGTAGTGGGACTGGGATTCCAGCAAGCTCTGCCAGGGGCCAACTTCACCGAGAAACGAGAGCTGTTTCAGGCTCTGCCTTCCTCAGTCCTGGTCCCAGGCACTGCCCCGCTCACAGGCCTTCCATGGCTCCCTAGTGCCCTCCAGATAAAGACCAAACTTAGTGAGGACTTCAAGGCCCTGTGACCTGCCTACCCGTAGAGCCCCCCACCCCCACCCCCACCCGCCACTGCCCTGGGTCTCTGAGCCGCAGCCACGCCACATGGACCATCTCTCAGGACCTCTTTGGAGCCAAGTGCCCTCAGCCTCTCCACCTACTGTTCCCTTTGCCAGGCATGCTGTTCCCCTCTAGTTACATCTACCTACACTGGGGCCTCTGCCCTACCTCCCTGGCTGCCTCCACTGCTCAGTTCCTCCTGTGCTCTCCCTGCAAGGCCTGAAGCTCAATTCTATCATGTGGGTCATTATGTGTGGTGGGCCACAGCTGGTGAGGATGGAACCAGGGTGGTTGCAGGTGGTGTGGCCACAGACTGGGTGCCCCCAAGTGCTCAGCCTCTCAGGAGGGCCCATGAGGGGCAGAAACTGCCTGTCATATAAATGCTCCTCTCTGGAGGTGGTGGCCTGAAATGGGATCGGAAGGGGAGCTGGCCTCGGGGCCCTGCGGGGAGAAGGAAAGAAAATGGAGGAAGAAGAAAGGTGAAAGTGAAGGAGTCACTTTCTTGCAAGGGGCCGAGTAGCTGCTGAGAAGAACTGGAAATCAGTTGGCCCCATCTCTTGGCCCCTCACTGTGTCCCAGGTCAGCTCTCTCGGCAGGTGGTCTGAGCCTGTTTGCACCTCTGGCCAGCGTGAGCCATAAAGGTAAGGTTGACGCTGGATTCGTTGTCAGACTTTCCCTATAGACCAATACAAATATAATATGAGCCACTTATATCATTTTTAATTTTCTAGCATCTACTTTTTAAAAAAATAAGCAGCTGAAGTTAATTTTAATGTTTTATTTAACCCACTATACCCCAAATATTATTTCTGCATGTAATCAAGATAAAAACTTAATTTCTTAAAACTTTTTTTACATACTAAGTATTCAAAATCCTGTGTGTCTTTTACGGTTACATTTCAATTTGGACTTCCACATTTTTAGGTGCTCAGTAGCCATGGGTAGCTACTGCATTGGACAGCACAGCTCTAGATTATAAACTTGAAGAGAATCAGGACCATGACTGTACCCACCATTATTATCTCTAGGGCCTGATACGTAATGGATACTTTGAAAATGTTTGTTGAATGACTGGCCGACCAACTGGCTCAATGGATGAATGAATGAATAAATGCATGAGTAAATAAATGGCCTGAGGCCTTGTTAGATAAGAAGCCACATTCCCAGCGTGGGCCATGGGAAAAGCCTAGAAATAAATTTTAGTCCCACCTCTGTATCCAATTCTCTGCGTGACCGTAAGTGAGGTCCTTCCCTCTCTGAGCCTCAGTTTCCCCATCTGTACAATGGGTTGGGGGATTAGACTGTGTGATTTTTTTCTTTTTTTTCAGGCTCTCATGAGACTTTCTCAGGGGGAGCCCAGCCTCCTCTCTGCAGCTCCCTTCCCTGAGTCAGGCCCGCAGAGAAGTTCCCCTGATCCACCCGCCCCCCTCTCTCTACTCTCCCTCCTCCTGTGTATGAGACAGGTCTCTGGAGAGGCCTCCAAGTGACCTTCTGTGCAGGGCAGAGCCAGGCCCCAGAGGGGGAAACCAAGGCAGGACTCCCACCACACAATGGCCTTGGCACAGGGAGCAAGACCAAACAGGTGCTCAGGGCTGGCACCCTTCCACTCCCATTGTCACCCCCATACCTCATCTTTTTTTCAGAGCTAGGAATAGAGCAGGGCAGGCCTTATCCCTTTGAGTCTGCAGAGAAGGAAAAGGGAGGCCAAGAGAGGTGCCAAGACCAGTCTGAGGTCACGCAGTGAGCAAGACAGACCTGAGCCTCTGTGTTCCTCATCTGAAAAATGGGCAAAAAAACCCTGCCCTTATCCTACCCAACTTCAATGCCTCAAATCCAGGCTCTGCTACTTAACAGCCCTGTGATCTTGGGCAAGACACTTTACCTGGCTGTGCCTCAACATCCTTCTTTGTAAGTGGGGAGGATAATAATTCCAGCCTCACAGGGTGGTGCCCATGAAATGTGTGAATATACGTAAAGCACGCCTAAGTGTGCCTGACATACACTAAGTGCCATATAAGTGATAGATATTATTAGCCTTCGCCGTGGAGCTGTTCTGCAGTTCAAATGAGACAAGGGGTGTGACCAGGGGTTTGCAAACTAAAGACCTCTCTGGAGAGGCAAGCATTTTTTTTGGCCGCAAAGAACGTTGCAAACTGTAAAACGCATTATGATTTGCAAAGCATTTTGTAAATGTTGCCGCATTAAGGAGGCTATTGTAGATTAGTTTTTTTATAATCCAAAAGGCACTTCAGAATCACGGGTCACTTTGGAGACCGTAGAGCTCTTTGGAAGGGCTTTCTAGACTGTCGAGTGCTGTGCAGGTCTGAGACAAGTGGCCTTTCAAAGACACGGGCAAGAGGCAGGGTGGGAGTGGGTGAGAAAGAAACTAGAACCAGAGGCTTGAACTGCAGCCTGTTTTCTTGGTTCTCGCCGCCGCCTATGCCAGCCGGTGCAGAGAAATTCCAGCATATCTGCAGATTCCTGCGATTCTGTTCCGAGTCCAGGGAGCCTTGCTGCATTGCTGACTCAGCCAAACGGGATGCGTTAAGCAGGGATGGGCCCCATCTTCCTTGCATTCTTGCCTTGTCTTTTTCCTACCACAAAGGCAATGAACCTGACACCATTTAAAGATTTCCCGCTGGGTGGCCTCTGGGGGCTGGTGAGGTGGCAAGCTCCTGGGCTCCCGGATGACCTTGCTCTGAGGCCCGCTGGGGCCTGCTCAGAGAGACCCAGCCCAGAGCGCCTGCTGCCCCCATGTTGAGAGAGTAGCAAGGATTCACGGGCTGAGGGCAGGTGGAGGCCATGCTCTTTAAACTGTGGGGGGCAGTGCCGAGGCTCCAAGCTGGGAAGTTTGGGTTCCAGCCCTGGCTCAGCGCTTTCTCATCTATGACCTTTGGCAGGTTCCCTTACGTTTCTCTGAGCTGCAGTCTCTCAGAGGTACCACAGACTGATGATGCGCCTTTGTGTGTGTGTGATTGGGTGGCCTAGTGTGCAAGCAAATTTTGTCCCTTTTATCCACAGGCCCACGGGCCTTCTAATAAGGAAGAAATAGAAGGTGAGGCAGCTTCTACAGGGGAGGCGTTATGAGCATGGAGTTTCAGGTTATAAAGACCTGGATCCAAATCCCGGCCCTGCACCATACAGCTGTGTCTTTAGTCAAGTTACATCATCACCTCTCTGAGCCTCCGTTTCCTGGACCATAAAATGGGTGTAATAATAGTTGCTGCTTTGTAAAAAGTTGGTGAGAATTCAAAGACATGATGTGCGTGGCGTGCATGGCACCAAACCTGGCACATAAGAACTGCTCCACCAATGGTAACGATGGTCTCCTCCCCACTCCCCAAACTATTTTGGGAGCCCCATTGTACTTCTGCATGTGCCCCCTCACATTTGCAGGTACTTAATAAAAAGCCTACCTTCCCAGGTAACCCAGGTAGCAGCTGAGGCCCTTGGCCCTTGGCCCTTTGGATCCAGCTAGAGCCCTGGCCCTGGAGTTTCGGCAGGTAGACCTCTTTTTCACAGTCCCCCTCCTTCTTGTCCCTGAGCTGCATGGTGTTGACCCCAAAGTGAAACTCTTCTTTGAGCCCCTCATATACACCAGGCCCCCTTTCCTGTAGATTTCACAAAGGGAGGTCTACACTGCAGCCACACAAACGAGGTGAACCGGCGCTGTGGGACCTCCACTCCAGTGCGACTCTCTGCCCTCTGAGCTCATCCCTGGGCTCGGTCCCCCTTGGCTTACCTTCTTTTCTTCCTCTCTCTCCTTTTCAGAAGCAAGGCATTGATATTTTTTCTCCTGCAGTACAACTCGTTTTTCTGAACAAAGCCAGTCTCTGCCCAGGAACTGTCGTGAAGGCAAGCTTTCTTCCTGTTGTTGCATCCACTGGTCCGTACGCTGCGTCAGGGCGGGTCTGTGTTCCTAGTTCACGACTGTATGCCCAGCAGCCCGCCCAGTATCTCGCCCCCAGGAGGCAGCCTATAAACATGCAGTGAGTAACTGAGGAGATGAGTGGACAGGGGCTACTGAGGCAGGGGGAGAAGAACAGTTGCCCTCCGTGGTTGTCCAGGGCCCTCAGCTCTGGGAGGTCAGCTCTGTGGCAAAGGGACTAATTCAGGAAGAGACGGAAGCTGAGGCCCTGGAAACAACCACATACCTTGTTCCTTCGAGGGTTGTGTGAACATTAGCACTTGGGGGTCCATCTTGAGGGTCTGACAGCCGTCAGCAGCTGCCTCTTCAGGTACCAAGGGTGATCAAGAAACAGAGCAGTGGTCCGTTCCCGGGACGGGCTGCACATCAGCATGGCCTGGAAAGCTTTTAGACACCAGGGTCACTTGGGCCCCACTCCTCCTCCCTGAGATTCTAGTTCAAATAATCTGATGTGGGGCCTGGTGATTGAGTTTTTAAAAATCTTAGTTGGTTCAAATTCATACCATTGAGGCAGAGAAGGGGGTTGGGTGTTTTTTTGTTTTTTTAAACAAATGGACCTACGAATGCCTGTGGGCTTTCCCCAGAAGATCCCGTGGATCAGGTAGCGTGGGCTGGTCGTCCAGGTGAGGTTATCACCAGGTAGTGGAGAGGAAAGTGTGTGGGCTTTAGAGTGACCGAGGCAATCAGAATGCCTGCCTCATAGGTTGCTTGGGATCAGTCAGTAAGAGAATGTCATACCTAGTTACATGGTATAGGGTCTTGCCTGCAGTCGGTGCTCCATAAAGCGTGGTTCTGTTGTCCTCCTGGGCAAGTTTAGGGGAGCGCAAGTGTGACCCAAACACTGGCCTGCATGGCAAGAGCACTGGATTGGAAGAAAGGCAGTGTGTACCTGTCCTATTTCTGGCTGGCCCATCATGCTGTGTGACCTCTGCCAAGTCACTCCCATCTCTGAGCCTCAGTGACCCCATTCAGCTCAACCCTGAGAGACAGTTAAGGCTGAGCTTTGGAGACAGGGAGACCTGCTTCAGCCAGTGCTCTGGGGCAAGTCACTCAACCTCTCTGAGCCTCAGTTTCCTCATCTGCAGATAGAGATCCAATGGTATGTATATCTCAACTCTGTGTTCAGTAACATCATGTTGGTAGCTTGAAGTCGGCCATTGTGGGAGTGTTTGCACCAAGGAGATGGGCAAACATGACAAATCAGGAGGACTCCCCCGGCCCACCCCACGCCCCCGGAAAAGTCAGTTAAGCAGCACATCACTGGGACTAAGATAATACCTTTTACCATGGTTGCTGCGAGGTTCAGAGGGCTATTGCCTGTCACGCATTTAGGACAGCACCTGGGGCCTAATATGTGCTAGTTAAGCACACTTGACCTTCACCCACCATCACTTTGTCTCTGGCCTGGTATAAGATGATCATAGTTGTGATCTCATAGAACTTTAACAACCCTGTGAAATTTCCAGAGGAGGAAATTCAGGCTCAGGCAGGCTTGCTGACTTCACATGCAATTAAATTTTGCAGGCCTACTATGTGCAAAGTTTATTCTTATATATCCATCGTTTGTCAGCCTCACAAACCCCCTTTTTCTCATTACAGAGGAGGAATCAAAGGCCCGGAGTGGGCAAGTGGCCCACCTCAGGCCTCACCTTGAGCCCGAGGCCTTGGTTTTGGTCTTAAACCTGCATGTGGCCGTCTCCATTTCTCCTGGGCCCTCTCTCCACTGCATCCAGAGGCATTTCCTCCTTCTGGATGAGGGCAAGCTTTGCTCATTTGAGCTCTCTGGTCCTTTCTAGCTCTGATAGCCTCGGTATTTAAATCAGCACATGAATATTTTACGAGCATCCCAGGCGAAAATAACCCCCTGCCTGGTTATGTCAGGCTGCAGCCCCAGTCGCCAGGCCCAGGCGCTTCTGCTATTTGTGAGACATGCAATTCTGTGAGGCCTCCCAGCAGCAGCGGCCAAGGAATCGATAGCCTTTAAATAAGTAATCGGAGGAGCTGAAGACGTCGACACAGCCAGGAGTGAGCCAGGGAACACAGACTCATACTCTCCCAGGCTTCCTGTGAGGGGCCCAGCTCTGTGTCTTGGTCAAGAAATGCCACAGGGCCTGGGGCAGCGAGAGAGGTTCGGGAAGTGCAGGGAAGAATAAGATGAAAGCAACGATAGTTGGTATTTATTGAGCATTTCCTATGTGTCAGGCCCTGTCTCATCATTGCCATACCCATTGTTCTCTCATAAACACTGAGAGTCAGAGAGAGGAAGTCAGTTGCCGGGGCCACACAGTTAGGAAGTGGCAGAAGTCCAGGACTATCTGACTTCAGGGCAGGGTTTGTCAACCTTGGTGCTATTGACATTTTGAGCTGGATGATTCTTTCTTGGAGTGTGGTGGGGTTGGAGGTCGCCCTGTGCGTTGTAGGATGATTAGCAGCCTTGGTCTCTATCCTCTAGATGTGAGTAGCATGTCCTCCCCACTTATGCCAGCCAAAAATGTCTCCAGACATTGCCTAATGTCCTTTGGGGGAGCAAAATCACCCCCAGTGGAGAGTCGCTGCTTTAGAGTCTGTATTCACTTTGTTCCTCCTTCCCTCTGCTTTGGCGGCTTTTGGGATAAGGATCAAAAATCTTTCTCCCAACCTAGAGAGGCAGCTCTGGAGCCGAAGCTGGCTAGGTGGGAACACCAACTTGCATACTCACTGGCTGTGACCTTGGGCAACTCCTCAACCTCTCTGTGTCTCAGTTTTCCTATTTATAAAGTGACCCCCAGCAAATAAAAAGGTTATCATGAGGTTTCAATGAGTTAGGATATGTAAAGCATTTGGAGCAGTGCCTGGTGCATAAGTGGGAGCCATTGTTATAATCCAGAGGCCTGCGTGACCACGGCCCAGCCCCAGACTGCAGCCTCACTGGTACCTTTTCCCCATAAAGAAAAGGAAGGAAGACCCTCGCAAGAGCCTAGGAAGAAATCATCTGTAACAGTTTCTGCTGGTCCTCCCTTCTCGCGGCACCCCCTCTCCCACCAGCCCTGGGGGACTTGGATGGCCCTTTCGTCCCACAGGATGACAAGGTACTGAGAGAATGCACGGCCACCTCCTCTCTCTCTGCGCTGCCGCCTGTGCATGGAAAGGAGAGTGGAATCTCTGCGCACAGACTTACGAAAACATCCGATTAGAATGCAATCCCTTTTATTATCCAGGAAGATGTAAAAAACTACAGATAAACAAAACCCATTTGATCACTGGAGTGGGTTGTCCCGTTTTGTGGGTCTCTAGCATGTGTTTTTGTTACACTGACCTCCATCTGCATTTGGGTGCTTGAGAGAAACAATATCCAGAAAGGCATTCCAAAGCCTGTCTGTCCTCACGGAGCAGGCCCCAGTGCAGGAGGGAGTGAGGGTGTGTGCGTGTATGTGTATGTGCAGCTAAATGCCTCCCTTTCCCCAGAAGGAAGGGTCCCTTGAGGTGACCTGTGCCTGCCTTCTCATATAGTTGGGGAATCTGAGGCCCAGGACAGGGTAATGCTTTTTGTCCAGGGTTACAGAACAACTTGGCTCAGCAGCCATTTTCCGAGTGTGTTAGTGAGCTCTAGCGGCTGTAATGGGCCCCCAGCCTTTGTGACACAGTGGAGTTGTCTCTCTTGCTTACGTGGCAGGTGTGTTTCTGGCTGGTGGGTGGGCCTTCCGTGTGGTAATTCAGGGACCCAGACTCCCGCCTTCTTGTGGTTACACCCTCCCCTACAGCCTCAGAATCACCTGCTTTTGGCTAGATGTGGGGGGAAATTTGGAGGATTGCAGATTTGATAGAGAGTTTTTAGGCCAGGCTTGGAAGTGGCCCATGTCACTTGTGTCCGTATTCCATCAGCCCATCTTAAGTCACATTCCATACCTAACTACAGAGGAGGTTGGGAAATGTAGCCTGGCTGTGTGCCCAGAAGGAGAAAGAGACAGATTGGTGATTAGCTGGCCAGGTCTCAGTGCTTGGCCCTGGGCTGGAAGCTGCATGGGCAGAGCTGACTGAGACGGGAGACCTGCCCTGTGGAGCTCAGTCTCGTGGGGGAGGGGAGCAGCAGCAGACACAGGTAGCTAGTGTCCCCAGTTTGAGGTTCAGAATAAGTGCTTGTTTGTTTGAGCCCCTCTCCCATTGGTCACTGGAAATACAT
The DNA here is from genome assembly GCA_033961575.1 of Aselliscus stoliczkanus. Taxonomy (NCBI): domain Eukaryota; kingdom Metazoa; phylum Chordata; class Mammalia; order Chiroptera; family Hipposideridae; genus Aselliscus; species Aselliscus stoliczkanus. The sequence continues at coordinate 124,366,198 of CM066728.1, forward strand.
TTACTTCTCTCTAGAGAGACCCACCCCGTGATAAATCCAAGGCTCTCAAGACCCTGGCTAACTCAGTCCGAGAGTGGTCAGCAACCCTTGCTTCTAAAGCGTTGCAGAAAAGAAACTGGAAGGCCTGTTTCATTTCTTCAAAGACCCTCTGCCTCGGGCCCAGCAGCATTTCTTTTTTTGGGGGAGCCTCTCTCCGCAGGGTTACATGTCACTTTAGACCACCACAGGGCTGGCTCTCAACAGCACTGGAGAGATGACCTAGCTTCCCAGGTCACACGTGCGTGTGCACACACACCTTCAGAACTAGCCATAACAGACATTGGCCACTTTGGTTAACCAGTAACTATCTGGGGCATCCCAAGATGGTAAAAGGACCCCAACCTCCTACCACAGAAGCTGGTTGGAGCAGATATTCTGGAGCAGCTAGAATATGGACATGTGGCCTGACGTGTGCCCAATTGGACGCACACCCTCCAGGACTCTGAATCCTGAGTGACCCAGAGGCACAGGGTCAGTCAGCCACAGAATAGCATCTATTGATGTCCAGGGTCAGAGTGCCAACAGGGGCCACTGTGACCAGCTGGCAGGCGGCAGCCTCCGACGTAGCACCTTGGCTGGGCCTTAACTCGCTGGGTTCCCGTCAAGCCTGTTTCTCCAGTCCTCCGTCAATCATGTGTGCCACCTGAGGCTTTGCCAAACAGTGTCTTCAGGTTAATCAGAGCCAGTCTTTACTAACGGCAGCCAAGAACCCCGCCTAAGGTAGCCTTGATGTTGAACCTGGGCCACCAGCCCACTGCCTCCAGGATTTGCTGTGCTGCCCGCTTCTCCCAGGGCCAACACAGACCCCACACAGCTCTAAACAACTCCCACCCTCAGGGCAAGGCTGAGGTTCCCATCACTTTCTTCCAGGTTTCTGAGCAAATCTCTAACCATCCTACCTTTTCACACACCTTCAACAATCAAAGTCCTTAAGACGGTTACAGACAGAACTAACATAATTGTTTTTCTGTGTATTTTATTTTACACATTTAAAACCACCATTGGGAAATGAGATCCATAGTCTTTACCTTGTGTCACAGGGGTTCCAGGCACCAAAACAGCAAGGAGCCCTCTGGACTGAGGACTCCAGATGGCAGGTACCAGGATTCCTTCCTCATGACACGGGCCCCTTTGTCTGATGAGACCCTTGCTGATTTGAGCCCAACACATCCTCCTGCCCCTTTCCTTCTGGAAAGAGTTCCCTATTCTTTTTAGGGCCAGATCCTCTCTTTACTTTATAGAGGTAAAATGTCCCAGCAGGAGCTGCCATCTTGTCACACTACCTCACTCGCCAGCTTCAGCTACTGGTTAAGGAGAGGTGGGTTCCTGACCTACGCCAGACCCACCAGTTGTTTTTTGTTTTGTTTTTTTGAAGCTGGAACTGGAGGGGAGGGGGGACACCAGCTATATTCTCCCTGGGGAATTCGGGAGCTAAGAGCAGCCGTGTTTTCCGTAAAGCAGAGGAAGCCAATCTGAGTAAAAGAAGGAAGCTAAAGAGAAACAGACAGACAGAGACAGAGACAATGAGACAGAGGAGGAGAGAGGAAGAGAGAAAAGAGAAGGAGAGAGGTGGGGAGGGAGCGGGCTGCATCCTAGCCCAAGGTCCAGCTGTGACCCTGTTCCCCTGTGGAACATTGCCTCCCTGAGTTTCCCCCTTTTTTTGCGTCAGCTAGTTGGAAATGGAGTTTGTCTCTGTCAGAATTTGTTCCCACTGAATCCAGGGTGTGCACAGAGCCTGGCACGTAGCCGGTGTGCAGTCAACATCTGTGAATGAATAAATGCATGCAAAAGAAGAAAGGATGTACAGGGTACAGAGAGAAAGATTTACTCTTTGTGGGTGGGGAGATGTCAGAAACTGCCTGGGGTGGGAAGTGATATTTGAAGTGGGATTTGAAGGGTGAATAGAAGTTTTCTGGATGACAGTTATAGGGGAAGAAGATAGCAGGGAATGGGTTGAAAAAGGCTTAACCATTAGACTAAATAGTTGGACTTTTACAAGTAGTGGCTGACCGAAGCCTAAATACCCGAGCTCCATCCAGGGTATCATCTATGTAAGCGAATATATGGGTGCCCTTAAGCTCCTCTCGTGTCCCTGCTTCTAGAGACACTGCTAATAGGAAGATCACCTTCTCCTCCCACCCCACCCAATGACTCTCCTAAAATTGCCTTCACAGGGGTCTCTGATAAGCCCCCTTTGGTTAGACCAGCAGTCAGACCTTTTCAGTCCTGATCCTCCCTGACCTCTGGGTAGCTTTCCACATTCTGACCTTGACCCACACTGTTCCTCCCTGGCAGCTCCTTCTCTGTCCCTTTCGTGGTCTTGTCTTACTGGGCCCATAGCCATTCCTTAGATGTCAGTGGCCTCCCAGGGACCTGTGCTGGTTCCTCCCCTCCCTCTGCACTCACCCATCCACTCCTGTGGCCTCACGGACCAGTTAGAGCGGAGGACTCCCAAATTCCCATCAGCTCCAGACTAAATTATCCAGTGGCTGGTGCTTCTCCTCCAGGCTACGCCGTGGTTCCCTTCAGACTCAAACACATCCCAAACCGGGTCCATCATCTTCCCCCTCCACCCATTCTGTGCACCCTCACTCTGATTTACACGGCACTTTCTTGGTCCCCCAGCCTGTAAGGAGCAGTTTCCTAGCCCCATTGGAGAAGGGCAGGACTGAGCCCACAGGTGGGTCTGACAGATGCGGGGGGCACTGCTGGAGCAGGACTAAGGATGGGGCAGCATTTCTCACCTCTGACCCCCAGGCCTCCTGGGGCCAGGGCAGTGAATGTTGACCGGATTGATTTCCACCATGCTTGGAAGTCAGCGGTCAGCTGCTGACCACACTGTCAATTATTCAGGCTCCCAGGGATTCCAGGAGCATCCATTTAACTAAAACATGGCTCTGTTGTCCTTACACCACCAACCTTCCCTCACAGGCCTGGGCAGGGATGGCCAGGCAGCCCAGGGCACCTCCCCAGGCAGGTAGGCAGATGTCTGCCCTAGCCCCTCACTCCCATTCCCCCAACCCCCATACATTATCCAGGAGTTACCAACTTCTTCATCCTCAAATCGCTCAGAAGTATTCCTGGGCCAAGGCGGGCTGAGGCCTTGAGGGCAGAGCTGGGACCAGCCAGAAGTTACCTGAGGCACATTTTGGTTCCATTCCATGGGACACACAATGTTCTCATGACCAGAGACAGACCTGGGAAGCAGGGTCCACCCGTCCAGCAGGCATGTGCTAGTCTGTAGCAGACCATTATTGGGAGAGAGAGCTATCCATGGGAGAGACCTGGGCAGCCGGCATCAAGGAGAAACAACTAACATTTTCAGAATGCTTTAAAATTTGCAAACTTCCAAGACATCTTGTCATCGGGTAGCCTCAAGTCTCCTTTTGGAAGCAGGAAGTACATAAATAAAAATGAATTCAGTTGATAATTGTTTATTGCACGGGCCAGGCTCTTTGAGAGGTGGTACAGAGCGAGGTCAGAATATCAATTCAACCCTGCCCTGAAGGACTAGTGGTGCTGAATGCAATCATACGGGGACACACAGGGAAGGTTCTCTACACTTGATGTGCTTGAGAGCACACTACCCTCAAATGACCCTGCAAGGCTGATGCTGGAACCGTCTCCATTTCACAGGCAAGGGAAGATTTTACAGATGAGGCACAGAGAGGTGCAAAAATGTGCCTAAAGTCACACAGCCTGTGTAAGGGATGGAGCTGGAATCCGAGTCCAAGCGCCTGATAACTAGCCCCTGCTGTCAACCTCTCTGGTCAAAGTCGTGTGAGGGAGTTTGGTACAGGTCAGGTGGGTGATCACATAAGTAATGATCTAATGACACAGCTGTGGAGGAGAGATCAGAGCGAGTAGGACAGGAAGAACTAATCTATCTGGGTTGGGGGGAAGGGGTGATGAGTCAGAGCAAGCTTTGTAGAAGTCCTTCAGGAAGAGGGGTTCAATAGGGGAGGAGTCCAGGGAAGGCGGGGCATTCTGAGCAGGGAGTACAGCCAGTGTGACAACCTGGTGGCTCCAGCACCCTGGCCAGGACCCACTTGGGCCAGCGCCAAGGGGAGCAGGCAGCGCCTCAGCCTCCCCAGCTGTGCCCACTTCCTCTCTGTCTGTTGGCTGTATTTTTAGATCTCTTACTTTCTGATGACACGGTTGTGCTAGCAGGATCTAGGCCTTCCTCGGGCAGTTTTTTGTCTCCCACCATGGTGCCTCTTACATCACTTCCCCTGGAGGCCTGACTGCAGGCTCATTGGAAACCTGGCTTTTCTCTGATGCAGTTACTCTCTGTTCTACTTGGGTTCCAGGGCCCTGCACTCAAATACCTGTGGACACAGGTCTCTCCACCTCTCACCTTTCCGTCTGCTTTCTCTCTTTCTTCACACCAGTTAAATTCCACTCTACTCCAGCATTCCTCTATGCCAGACACTGGGCTTGGCACTGGCAGGACAGACCTAACAATGACACAAGCGCCTTTTGCATCTTACATGCTAGAGTCAGGACAAATGTATGATTCAAAGAGCAAACTAGGGCATGTATGTAAGTGAAAGGGGTGCTATGAACAATAGTGCTGAGATCACAGTGTCAACCTGGGCAAACTAAGGTCACCTTAGTTAAACAGAAGGAATGAAGAGTGGGGAGAGGTTTGACAAGTAGAACAAATGGAAGACAGGTAGGGAGTCTCACGTGGGGTGATGGCATGTGTAAAGACATGGCAGATCTGGGGACGAGCTTATGATGGCAATAGCCTGGGATATGGGCCATGGAGAAGGGGCGGAAGGAGAGGCCAGGGTGGACTCCAGGTGGGAAAAAGTGGACAGTTTGGTATAACTAGAACAGGGTGGCAGAAACCTTGCAGCGCTGCGACCCCTGGGCCCATGGCAGGCAGCACTAAGTAATCTCAGCACTATCCTTCCCACTGATTCACCCTCAACACAGTGCTGGGGGCTTCACTACCAATTGTCACACTACACACTAGATGAAACCTAACTGCCACTGGGGCTAAGTGGTGGGTACCAATGTGTGCTAGAATGAAGCTGGAGTCCAATTGAGAGAGGGCTAGAATGTGTGAGTAAGGAGTTGGAATATTGTCCAGGTTATCAGGGAGCCAGCCATTCAGAGGAGGTTAGTGGAAGGATGTAATTAAGACGAACATTTAGGAGTTTTAGGAAGGTTGATGTCTTTGGTGGAAGGAATTGGGACAGGGAAACCAGCGAGGGGAGTGAGATGTCCAGGTGCGAGAGGATGGGGCCCCAACTGAGCTGGGAGCAGAGAAGTGGGCCTGATGATGGAGGCGACATTGTGGGGCAGGGAACAAGAGGAAGGTGGCTGGGATGCTTCCGGGCTCCTGGGTTCCTGGCCTGGAGTCAGGGAAGATGTAGTTGACCAGGCAGGTGTAACAGCACAGTGGGAGGTCCTGTAAGAAATCTTTGTGGCAGAGGTCACCAACAGGGCAGGGTCACTAGGAGAGGACCACCCTGGGACTCTGTGCCTCAAATGGGAGAGAGGCCAAACAGGTTTGGTGGGTTTTTGTGTGGAGAGCATTAGAGGCTGGAGGAAACAATCATAAAAATGTCTTCCCAACTGGTTAAAACCCTGCAGAAGAAGGGAGGGGCGTGCGGTGGTTCCCACCCCAAAGCTGAGAAATGGGAGCCCAAGAGAACTGCATGTAAAGTTTGGAGTGACCGCAAGAAGGGGAGACTGACACGCCATTCCCTGCCTGGATGTCTGCTTAGTTATGGGCTGTCACCTGCCCAGAGGCACCAGAGTGGGACATGGTGGCTCGGCCTCAGGGGAAGGCCCTTTGGGTCCTGGTTCTTGGCGCCACCAAGGCCAAGAGGAGGAGAGGCTGTAAGGGTTGGACAGGGTGGAGGCTGCAGGCTTGCTGGCACCCTCTCAGCCTGGGAACAGTCTCATCACTGGGGAGATGTGGCAAAGGTATCAGCTGAAGGGCAACTGGAAGGTGTAGCTTTGTTTGAGGAGGGATCACCAGTTTCGGGGGGAGGAGCCTGGAATTAAGTCTTTGGTCAGTGGGACCTCTGGGGCTTCCACCCATTACCACCAGATCTATAGGCTTTGAGCTCAGTCCAGCACAGCTTTGACTCCCAAAAGGGGAACCACAGCCTGGCCAGGTGTCACTAGAGGGACAGCTATTTCCCTCTTTTTACTTCTCCAACCCCAGCACTAGGAGTGAACCCAGAGAAGAGGTAATGTGTGTGTCGGAGAGACCCCCTGCCCTCCCCAGCACTCCCTAACACACGCGCACACACATGCACACCCATGTACACGTACACACGCAAACATGCACACGCACGCACACGTGCGCGCGCGCGCACACACACACACACACATGCACACACATACCAAAAGCTCCCAGTTAGCTTACCTTGTGGAGAAGAAGGAAGTTTAGAGTCAAATCTGAACCCGAAGTTTTCAAATGACCAGATCTGAACCAGAATGAGACTGAGTTTATAACTAAAAGTGTCTGAACATAGAAACTGGACCATGGTGCTGTCAAAGGTACATGACTCCTAACTGGTAGCCATTATTAGAAAAACAAAGTTGGGCCATAACTGTGGTCCAGTGAGCTGAAGTCCTTTTTTTTTTTTTTTTTTTTTTTTGAGGGCAGTGTCACTGGCCGTCATATGTGGGACCGAACCGGGGCCACTGGCTTCCCAGGCCAGCGCTTAACCACCTCGCCACTCGGCCAGCCCTTGAAGTCTTTAATAAGCTGTTTAAGAAGGCAGCACTGAGGGCCAGCCGAGTGGCGTGTTGGTTAAGAGCTGGCTTGGGATGCCAGCGGCCCTGGTTTGGATCCCACATATGAGGGCCAGTGACACTGCCCTCTACAGCTAACAACAGCTCCACCTGGAGCTGGGCTGCTGTGAGTCCCCAGGGTAGGCATAGCTGCAGCCCCTGCTGCAGTGGGCTGCCATAGGCTACAGTGAGTGGCCGGCAGCCAGCGTGAGCAGCTGGTAGCTGGTGTGAGCTGCCAGGTTCCGCTGTGAGTGGCCGTCCGGAGGCCGGCAACAGATCTGCCTCACCCGGGAAGAGCGCAATGACGATACCAACATGGGCCAGTGAAGCAATGTCCTCCACAACTAGACTGAAGAACAAAAGGACCGCAACTTGTCTGTTCTCCTTCCCTGGTTCCCCAACGCTGTTCCCCTCCCCCAATCCCCCCAATAAAATCTTAAAAAAAAAAAAAAAGAAGGCAGCGCCGAAAAGGGGTGGGATTGGAGGGGAAAAGATGGTGAGAAATAAGGATGGAATGAGGCTGTGTTGAATGCATTAGGCAGACGAACCCAGGAAGTCTGACACCCGTCTATCCACTCATGTCTGCCTACAAGGTCTGGGGGAGTCATAGGTATAGGAAACTCAGGGTCATTGTGGTGTTCGTTGGGCTTGTGCCCCCAACCCAACGCTGAGCCCTCCCTAGGCCTCTCCCTCCAAGGCCAAACCCAAATCTCAGGATCCCATCCCCTTAAGCAGGCCAAGTGGGACAGGCCTGAAGCAGCGAAGCTCCATGGGGGACTTTCCAGAGGGGAAGCAGTCAGCAGAAGCCAGCCCCTGGCCCTCACCAGGCCACCACCATCGTCACATGGGTGAAAGGTAGCAGAGGGAGAGCACAGGTTGGATGGAAAAGGAAGAGAGCATCCACATGACATGTGGAGACACTCAGGGTGGGAGCAGATTCCTCCCAGTGCCCACCCACTGGCAAATGTGGCTCCGTCAGGGCACCTGAGGCCCGAGGCCCAGCTCTCTCCTGGGTGGGAGAGAGAAAGAAAGGAAGAGGTAAAGAAAACCCATGCCTAGGGCTGCAGAGAGGAGTTCAGATGAGGGCCTCTGAATTTGAGGCGTCTGTGGCAATCCAGGGGCGATGGGTGTGAGGGCGGGGTCTCTCAGGAGATGGAAATCTGGAGTCATGTGGCTGCAGGTGATGCTGCCAGCCTTGGAGCTAAAGCAGAGAGGATGAGAAATGGCAGCGAGGAACAAGGAGCCTTGGAAAAGCTAACATTTAAGAGCGGGAGGGAAAGCTGCAGGAAGTGGCCAGGAGCCCTGCAGCCGCCAGACCTGGCCATCCTCCTGCTAACAAGATGCATCTCTCAGTGGCTCCGGGAAGCCTGATGGCCTTGAGTCTGCCCAGGTGGGCAGCCGAACAAGTTGACTCCCTGCTTTCTGCTCCCTGCTCTGGCTTTGGCTGCTGCTCAGGGCCCCCAGGCCAACACTGCCCTCCCCCTCCGGGCCCAGCATTCCAGACTTTCTCCTCATCAGAGTTTACCAGCCTGGTCTCATTCTCTCTCCCAAGTCCCTGGCCAAGTTCTGCCTGGCGCTCTGCCCTTCTCTTCTCCTCTCCTTAGAGCAGGAGCCAGTTGAGGCCCATCTGCAGACGGAGCCACAGGCCAGGCCCTGGGACCCTCCCCACCTAAAGCAACAAAGCCAGCCCATTCCTCCGTAGAAGTTCATCCGTGTCTGTCCTCATGCCCAGTTCTGACAAGAGGGTTTATGCTCTGAGTCAGACCCTGAGACCCAAGGATTCCAAGACCCGCCCTGGCCTTTTCCTCATAAATGTCATCAGCCCACCTTATGCCAAACGTAAACCCCAGCCCAAGGCTGAAAGCACGGGGATGCAGGGGAGCTGATACTCTCAGGGTTTGGGGCCTCTCTGAGCCTCAGTTGGCCCGTTTGTCATCTGGGGCCTCCTTATGATTCCAAAAATATCAGTTCAAATCCATATTCCACACCCCGTGGAAATGCAAAGCTATCCCCAATACATTGGAGAGTTCTGGAATGGTTTGCATTTTCACACTCCCCTCTACATCAGAGCTGTGGCTTCTGCTAAATTCGTTTAGTGTCTGGATTGGGTGGCTGACCCAGGCCTGCTGTTTTGTTTTTACACAGCTCTGACTGAGGCGTGGAATGCAGCCGGCACCTTCTGCTATTTCCACCAGAAACCCACTGCAGAAGGTATTTGTGTGTAAGGCATGCGGAGGGAGATTTTGGGGAAGTCAGACCGAGGGTTTCAAGTGCTACCATTAAACCAGCTTCAAACATACATTGGACAGTCCTATTCTTCCAAATCCTTTGGTCTACTCACCCCTGGGAAGTTTTCATGGGCCCCTTTACCTCACCCCGTTCCCCAGCCTTTCCCTGGTTCTTTTCTTCGCCTTTCTCTTTGCAGCTCTCTTCCTTGAGAGGCAAAATAGTGCAGTAGTTAAGTGCAAGAGTTCTGCTCCCAGGTGGCCTTGGCTCTGCATCTTATCGGCTGTGAGATCTTAGGAGTTGCCTAACCTCTCTGAACCTCAGTTTCATCTGTAAATGAGGATAATAAATTTGAAGATAATAGGACTGGTGGTGAGGATTTCATAAAGCAGTCCGTGAGAAGCACTTAGCAGAGCGTTAATAATGTTAGCTATTATTGTTATTATCACCATCATCATCTACCCCGCCAAATCCTTCTTACTGTCCTAAGAACTAGTCAGCCTTCTCAGGCCCCATCCCAAATCCTGCCCATCTCTGCATGCTCAAGCCCAGGAAGGGCTCAGTGCAGATAGGAGCATTTTATAAAAAAGGGCTGGCCCTCCTTGAAGGCAGTTAGTTGAGGTTGTGAATGTGCTTCCTTATGGGTGAATGGGCCTGACAGTGACCTCACATTGGTAGATACTAACAAATGTTATGTATTTCCTTCCTCTTTCTCTCTACCTCCCGCCCCCATCCATCAGGCTGAAAGTGTGTGATCAGCCTGTGATCAGCAGTAGCAGATCCTGAGCCTAATGGGAATGTTCCTGACTTTACTCAACTATTGGGAAGGGGATGCTGTCTTTCAGGGGTTTCTAAACAGCCTGGAATTGCTGGGGGCCATGTTTTCTGCTCCATAGGAAAATCTACCTAAGAATGAAGCCAACACAAAGGTGAAAAGACAGCTTCTTGGTGATGACATTTGAGGTCCTAAATCCCACCATACCTGGACTTGTCCCTTGAATTTCCCAATTATGTGAACCCAGAAATCCCCCCTTGCTTGTTTAAGCTAATTTGATTTGAGCTTCTGTCAGGTAAAATGGAATGAATTTTGACTAAGAGAGAATCTCAGCTAAAAATGCAGTATATTATAAAATGAGGGGAATGTCATGGAATCCACTGCAGGAAGTATAACCAGACATCACAGGAATGTAAAGGCTGCCTCTGACTCCATTTCTTTCTCTCTCCATGAGGCCACATAATCTCCCATTTTTGCTTTTTCTCTGCATATCTGCTTTTTAAAATTTCCCTCTACAGACCAGTTTTCTGCTAACTCATTGGTACATCCAGAAAAGATCCCAGGGTTGATTATCATTGGCCCAGATTAGGTCATGAGGTTGATTATGATTGGCCAAACTGCAGGCCACTACGTCTGGACCTGAGAACTGGGGTCAGGCCCTCTTACATCAAATAGACTAAGAGAAGGTGAAGAATAGTTTAAAAACAAAACAAAACAGAGTGCTGTTTTCAGAAAAATGGGGAATGAATGCCAGATAGGCAAAATTTAAAAAAAAACAACAGCAACCAAAAAACAACAACCCTCTAACATGGAATTAAGTGAATTTTGTTTTTCAAACCAACGAAGCCCTGAGTAAGCTCAGGGCCAGACCCTCATCCCAGAGGAGCAGCTTTACTGGCAACTTCCACCTATGACAACAGCTTTTGGAGAGCTGGCATTGCTAAGGTTTTCTTTATTCTCTTTTCAAATCATACCACATGTCAGAGGAAACTGGTTCTGACTCTGGCCCCAGCATGAGGCCCTTCCACGGTATCGTTGAGTTATAAAGATGCCCCATTCCATGGAATCATTATGGGGAGGTGGGTGGGTTCCAAGGAGAGAGGCCAGGGAGTAAGGAAGGAATCATGGAAGAGGTGGCTTCTGAGCAGGGTCTTCCAGGATGGACAATAAACTTCTCAGGGCGATAATCAGGAAGACAAATAAGTGTAAGTGTTGGCGAGGACGTGGAGAACTTGGAGCCCTCATGCACTGCTGGTGGGAATGTAGAATGGTATAACCTGCCTTGGTCTAGGAAATCCTCAACAAGTTGAACATAGAACTACTACTACAGGCATACCTTGGAGATACTGCAGGTTCCAGTCCAGACCACTCCAATAACGCAAGTTGTAATCCTTTTGCTGGTGGAAGGTCTTGCCTGTAATTTGCAAAAAATGCAACATCTATGAATTGCAATAAAGTGAAGTGCAATAAAACAAGGTATGTCTGTATATGACCCAACAATTCCACGCCTAGCTATACACTCAAGAGAAATGAAAACATATGTCCACACAAAAACTTGTAAATGAACCTTCATAACAACATCATTTGTAATTGCCAAAAAACCAGAAACAACCCAAATGTTCATCAACTAATGAATGGATAACTAAAATGTGGTACATCCGTACAATGGAATATTCCACCATAGAGGGAATAAAGTATCGATACCTGCTACAACATAGATGAACCTTGAAAATCTTAAGTGAAGAAGGCCAGCCACAAAAGACCATACGAGTATGTTGTATGATTCCATTGATATGAAATGGCCAGTGTGGGCAAATAAAGAGAGACAGAACGTAGGTTAGGGGTTGTCTATAGCTAGCGGGGAGGGGAAGAGAGTGACACTAATGGGGTTTTGGGGGATATGTTGAAGGTTTATTGTAATGATGTTTCCATCACTGAATACACTAAAAAACATTGAATTATACATTTTAAATGAGTGAATTGTTTGGTATATGAATTATACCTCATTGAAGTTATTACCAAAAACTAAAAGAAACAAGAATACATCAGGAAGTAGGAGAACAACGGCCTAAGCTGCACGTTAGCTGGTACCTCAGGGATACCACAGCCAACTAACTGACTGACTGGTAAGGTGGGGCCCATCCAGACTTCATCCCTTGGCTTTCAAAACAAATGAAGGGAATTGGGGGCATACAGGAAAATGCTAAAATGAAAAAGGGGAGAGAGGAAAGACTTTCTGAGGCCCTGAGGTAGTCGGGAAGCTCCACAAGGAAGCAGAGCATCAAGGCGACTAGATGCCAGCCTGTGTCGCTGGCTCAAGTGTTGGGGAGGGATTTGGCGGCACTCTGACGTGCGCCAGTTTCCTCGGTGTGAAGGGCCTGTAGTCAGCACCATTAGTGGGGTTGGCTTGGTTCATGCTGATCCCTTCTACCCTTGCCCTATTTACAGAGGTAGATCTGGGCAGCCATGTTTGTACAATGTGGTCCTTGGCTGTACAGTTAATTGTCCCAGTATGGACCTGTGACCCACGCCAAATCAGTCTTGGTCCCTTTTCTGGAATTTGGATCTTGAAAGAGAAAGAGTCCTTCCCTCCAAAGGGCTGAAATATGTGAGCTAGGGGACTATGTGACAGCCACACTCCCCTTCCCCCAACTCCCTGGGGGCAGGGCTGAAAATAAGAGGAAGCTGGTTCCTCAGCCCGGTGGAATGTTTGTTCCGAATTCCCTGTGGGAGTAGTTCTAAAACGAATGCACCTGGGAACCCTTTGGGAGCCTCTAGGAGATCTGTGAGCCTGTAGGGAGAGCCCAAGCGACCAGAGCAGCTTCGGTGAAGCAGGGAAGCAGGTACGGAGATATCCCGATGAAGGAGCACTAATGGGGGGAAGCAAAGGGAGGCTGGGTGTGTCCCAGCAACTTTCCCGGAGAGGGTTTGGGAATCAAAGACGGTGGCTGTAAGGAACTACTGCCCTTGATCAACAAGTGCTAAGGAAGCAAAACTTCCACAAATAGCGACATAATGGCCTTGTTAATGTTATCAATAATTAATATTTTGTGCCAGCACAGCCCATTATACTTTTCAAAGCATGTCCACCTCTACAATCTCATTTGATTTGCTCCTTCCCCATCTATATTGAAGAAAGATATATTAATGCTCTGAGGGCTACCATACCCATAGCCCCTTCTAAAATAAAGCCTTCCATGTAACCTACCCCTTGTGTACTGGATGGAGGTGTGCACCTGACACAAAGGCAGCCACCCCACAGGTGGGCCAGCAGCTGTAGAGGCTGCACAGCAGGACACCAGTAATCAGCACAGATAACAGGGACCAAGTAAGCCAACATAGAGTGAGGCTCCGGAGAGAGGCAGGGCTCTGTTTTTGTAAGGGCAGAAGCCAAGAGACACAGAGAGGAGGCAGTAAGCAGAAGCCAAGAATAAATAAGAAGTGGCAGCAGCAGCCAGGAGGTGGGATGAGGGTAGGAGAGAGACATTTGTGGGCAGGAAAGAAGCAGGATGGTTGAAATGGAAAATCCAGTGGAGGGGCCCTAGGACAGAGAGTGGCTTTGGCAGATGGAACCCCATAGCCTGGACACTAGGCCAGCACTGGACCTTGAAGGGTATTCCTCGCCCTGAACACTATTCCTGTCTCCACAGAATGTAGTCAGGTGGCTTAATTCATTCCTGTCTTCCTTGTTGTCACAGGAACCTCAGTAGGAACCACCTGAGTCATCTCTTACTCCTTAATACAGCCACATACACCCCCGCCATTAACAGGTATACCTCATTTTATTGTGCCTCGCCTTATTGCGCCTCCCAAATGTTGATTTTTTTACATATTGAAGTCAAGACTCTCCACCAGCCAAAAAGATTGTGACTCACTGTATTGTGATCCTCACTTTATTGTGGTGACCTGTAACCAAACTGTGAATATCTCTGAGGTCTGCCTGTAATTCCTGGCCCCACAGGAAGAGAGGATTCCTGGCCAATATCAGTATCTCTCAGCGGGGTCCTTCCTCTTGTCTGCCCCTGAACCCTCTCTTTCCCAGAGGGGTCCCTTGTAGAGACAGACTCAGGAAGGACCCTGCTGTGAAGTAACGTCAGTCAGCATGTCACCTGCCTTCAGCATGGACAGTTCAGGAATATGTTTCAGGAGAGGTGACTGATACCTCAGTTAATAGATGGCCAAATTAGTTCAATGATGAAAGAATCCTTGCTTCCTTCTTCCTTCCCATTTTCCCTCCCTCCCTCCCTCCCATTCTCCCTTCTTCTCTCCCTTTCTTCTTTTGTTTCCTCAAGCAAACTTGACTCTTAAATGTGCAATTTGCTGACTCAAGAACCCAGCAGAGCCTGACTGGTGTCTGTTCCAATCTAAATTCAATCTGATTGGCTCAGTTTGGATCAGGTGACCACCTCTGGTCCAATCAACTATGATGAAAGGAACAGTGTTATGTAGTGTTAATATGGCTGCTATAGCTTCTCAGAGGAAAGGGGAACATGGTTTAGACTGACACCTAAATATATGTACTAAACAGAGAGAAATAAAATCAGGGGAAGGGAATTAGCATTTTTTAAATTGATATGTTGAGTGCTTTAGGAAACAGTACATATATTTTCTTATTATTTCAATCCTGACTACAACTCTACAAGATAAACATTAATAATCTTATTTTGCAAATGAGGGAAATTACACTTGGGAAATTAAGGCACTTGCGCCAAGACATTGGGTCTAGTAAGGGGTGCAGCTGGGTGCAAATCCAGGACTGTCTCACTCCAGGGATTATGCTTTTTCTTCTCCCACACTGCCTGGCATGACCTTGAAGTGGTGTCTCTGCCCTTGCTTTGCTAAAGTCTCAAGATTTCAACTCAGCCTCACTGAAATGACTTTGAAGCTTTCTAGCTCCTATTCATCAACATATAGATGAAGAAGTGGAGCCCAGAGAGGGTTAGTGACTAGCCCACAGTCACACAGGGATTCCAAGGCAGAAAGGGAACAAGCATCCAGGTCTCCTAAGTCCCAGGCTGGAGGTCTCCCCTGACTAGCATGCTACCTTGTGGGTGTCCCGAGAGCCTGTTCCATGGCTTCTTTTCTCCTGCAGAGCTAAAGGGCGAGGCTACCCCATGCTGTTTCCTGTTCCCTGACTCTGCTTCCTCCTATGCTCATCCCCTAAATGCAATATTAGAGCTACCAGTCTTTGAACACTTACCAAGGTCCAGCAAGTTGAGCCAAGTACATCCTTGTGCACACTGCCAGGCGTTGGCGACAGGACTGATCTGTGAGCCTAAGCCCGTATAAATCCTACTTTCTTAGAGGGAAGCAAGAAGGAAAGGGGGGAGAGTGGCCCAGCATGGCTGACAGGTGCTCCAGGATCAACAAGGACATCACTCACCCAAGGAAGCAATGCTGAGATCAGGGGAGTGAGAAGCCCTGAGACATGAGGCCATCTGGAGAAAAGTCGAACCACTAAAATCAGAGAGGGGGTCAGAAAGTGGGTCCACCTGTGGCTACCTGATATCAGGTACTCAAGAACAGGGATCCTGGACCTCTCTCACTATATGACCCTCTATTTCCCTTTAAGCAGGGGAATGACATACCCAGTTTCTGAAAATGGATTGTGGAGAGGCAAAAGGAGAACCAGAGAGATGAATTAGGAGACAGGAACCGTCATCTGGAAGTGAGGTAAGACAGCTTATACTCCAGTAGGGGAGATGGGCAGTGCATTAGGGTTCCCCAGAAAACAGAACCAGTAGGATATATCTATATCTGTATCTAGAGATTTATTGTAAGGAATTGGCTCATGCCATTATGGAGGTTAGGAAGTTCCAAGCTCTGTATTTGGCAAGCTGAAGACCCAGGAAAACCAGTAATATATAATAGTTGAAGACTGAGTCCAAAAGCCTTAAAACTAGGAGAGCCAATTGTATGAGTTCCAGTTGGAGGTCAGGAGAAAACCAATATCCCAGCTCAGTCAGTCAGGAAGGCAGAGTTTCCTCTTCCTTAGTCTTTTTGTTCTACTCAGCTCTTAAATTGATTAGATAAGGGCCACCCACATTTGGGAGAGCAATCTGCTTTATTCAGTCTATTGATTCAAATGTTAATCTCACCCCAAAACACTCTCACAGACACACCCAGAATAATGTTTGACCAACCATCTAGGTACCCCTAAAGCCCAGTCAAGTTGACACATAAGATTAACCATCACAGGCAATAAGCAAGTAAACAATACACTTACATGTTCAGGGAACAATAGAAAAGTAAAAAAAAAAAAAAAAATGAAGCTGGATGAGGGACTAGAGAACAGTGGGAACAGAAACACAGGCAAAGAGAATGTCTAAAATATTTGTTAAGTGATTGGCTGAATCTCGCAATTCTATAAATGCTACTTTTTCCTTTATGTCCCAAATTACTTTGCCTTATGTTAGGTTTTAACTCTAGTGAGTGCTAATGTTGCTGGGAACTAAGGTATTTTTTTTTATACATATATTTCAGAGAATCAGCAGCTTGAAAGATACCATGTTCACACATTCTTCAGGAATGTCACATTTGATATGGCCACTGGACACGCTTGACTTCTTTATTTATGATTTCTGGCTCTTTTCCTTTGAGGCCGCTCAGAATAGCCTCTGATCTTGCTCACTCACAGAAACGGTGAAATCAAATCTTCCTGCACTAACCCTGACCATAAGCAACTTTGCTTATGTAAGCTCTGCCGCCCGCCCCATCCTCAGTGAGGAAAAGCATGGTTCAGGCAGAGCCCCACACAGATTTCAATTGCGGCTCCCTCCACATAAACATCCTTGCCTTGCTGTCTTCTGGTAAAGTGCATTCGTTTCCAGAAATCTCGTCGCAATCAATAAAAGTTGTGTGCATACTCCTGAAGGCTAAGTTTCAGCCATTTGCTCTTCACTAACCTCTTTATTCCCCTTTAAATGTTTTCGGTCCATCCCTTGGTAATATTCAAATCAATGTTCTGACTTATTTATTCTTTGGAAGTCTCATTTATCTTCCTCAGCATCCTGCCACTTCTGTTTGATTGCTTCTGCTGAACTTCAGCACCCTGGGCAAGGAAGGCAGTGGGGTCAAAGAAGCATTTGTTGTGTGGGTGCTGATATGTGTAGTGTAGATGTGTGTATATGTGAAGTAATTAGCACAAGCATGAGGGTGTGTAGCCTAATACAGTGGAAAACCCTCTGAATTTGAAATCAAACAGATCTAGGTTAGAGAGACAGTTCTGCCACGTCCTAACTGGCAACTGAGGGCACATCACCCTGCAGGTCCTCCGTTTCCATACCTGTAAAAGAGAAATAAATATAGATATATAACCAAGAGAAATGAAAACATGTCCACATAAAAGAAAGGATGCACACAAATGTTCATTGCAGCATTTTTCATAGTAGCCAATGAAATCCAAATGTCCACCAGCTGATGAATGCATAAAGCAAATGGGGTCTGCCCATACAGTAGAATCCATACACTAGAGTATTGTTGGGTCATAAAAAGGAATGACCTTCTGACACGTGCTACAACATGGACAAACCTTGAAAACCTTATGCCAAGTGAAAGAAGTCAGTCTCAAAAGGCCCTGTGCATTAGTTTGCTAGAGCTGCCATAGCAAAGTATCACAAACGGGGTGGCTTAAATAACAGGAATTTATTGTCTCACATTTCCTGGAGGCCGGAAGTCCAAGATCAAGGTGTCAGCAATATTGCTTTCTTCTGAGGGCTGTGAGAGGTAAGGTTCTGTGACCCTTGCCTAGTTTCTGGTGGTTTGCTAGCAATTGCTGGCATTCCTTGGCTTGTAGAAGCATTGCACCTCTCTGCCTGTATCTTCACGTGGCTTTCTCCCTGTGTCCAAATTTCTTCTTTGTATAAGGACACCAGGCATATTGGATTATCTGCCCCTCCCCACATGATGTCATCTTAACTAATTACATCTGCAATGATTCTATTTCCAAATCAGGTCACAATTCTGAGGTCCTGGGGTTAGGACTTCAACTGTAAATTTTGAGGGGATACAATTCAACCCATAGCACCTCATATTGTATGATTCCGTTTATATGAGATGTCAAAAATAGGTAAATCCATAGAGACAGAAAGTAGATTAGTGGTTGCCAGGGGCTGGGGAAAGAAGGAATTTGGAATGACTGCTAATGGGTACAGGGTTTATTTTTGAAAATGTTCTGAAATTAGATAGTGGTGATGGTTGCACAACTCTGTGAATATACTAACAACCAGTGAATTGTACACTTTAAATGGGCAAACTGTATGGTATGCGTTCTATCTCAAAAAACTGGTTTTAAAAAATAGAAAGTGTATTACTGGCCACTCTTCTGCCATATTAAAGTTATGCAGATGATATGATAAAATGGAAGTAAGTGTGTTTGAAAAACCCTGGAAAGACAAAACACAATTGTAAACCTTTGCTCTTTAATTTTCAAATGCCTTTGGTATTTGTTATGGGCATTCCATACTAACTGCATGGTGAATTCCCCATTAATTCCAAATGCTTCTAATGTAATGAGAATTCGAGCTCTTTAACAGCTAACTTGAACAGTCACTGCAAGCTCACTTTCATATTACTTAGAAAAACATCTTCCCTAACCCTGCCCTGGGATTCCCATGAAATGTTTGTGCTTTCTGAATGGACATCTCTTTTACCACTGAATTTATCTCAGTGTAGTCTCCAGAAAGCCTTTGCAGTTTAAGAGACAAGTTTTTTTGTTGTTGTTTTTTTACTGCATCTGTGCTTTTGCCCTTGTTGGATCACAGCTAATTCTTCCCCCAGAGGCCAAATAAAATTTCATGAAACAGTCAGGATTTCAGTGGCTAACAAAATCATTTCTCCTCCTCTGAGATGCCTCCGTGCATCCCTGCCCATCCCTAGCCCACAGGGGGAGCTACACAGAGCCTTCGTATCCTTTAAGCACCGTCCTTAGGGACCATTATGTTTGTGGCCAGTCTGTTCAGCTGCCTCTGGCCACAGGAGCAATGAGCGTCCTCCTCTTACTCATAACCTTGGCTGAGTGCCGCCTGCCTGCTGTAGGGAGAGCTGTCTGAGTTTAGGTCTCTTAGGCGGCCTGTCTCCTGCTCTGTGGTGTGTGGGATCTCTGGGTAGGAACTGCATGTAGATCAATAGATCAAGTACAGCTGCTGAATGCGACTTGGCAATCCCCCCAGTGCTCTTTTCCTCCTGTCTACCTGCTAGAGTTTATGCTTTGGGGTCTGATCAAACTGGGTCTCCCTCCTAGCTCTCTAATTTCTTGCTGTGTGACTTTGGCTGAGGTGCTTAATGTCTCTGGGCCTCAGTGTCTTCAACTGTGAAAGGGTAATGGCCCCTTTCTCATAAGGCTGTGATATGGATAAAATGAGATTTTTCTGTTATATACTAGAGCCCGACTTAATGTTGTCTCTCTCTCTCTCTCTCTCTCTCTCTCTCTCTCTCTCTCTCTCCCTCTGCCCTCGAGGAAAGCAAGATCTGAGTTGCAGGGTCCATCTTGACTGGACTGAGAGCTAAGAGACAATGGAAAGAGCACTGCATTCAGCATCGGACACACCAACTGAAGTCCCAGCTCTGGTTGTGGCCTCGGGCAGATTCTTCTAACCTATAACTTCCCATGTCACCAGAGCTGGGGCAAAGTGAGGAGCACATGGGATCATGGATAAGAAACAGCTTAGAAACCTGTACAGGGCTGTGTGGCTGGGAGTCTGTTGTTTTGACTGCCCTCCCAACAGTCATGTGACCTGACACCCCTCACACCCTAACCCAGGCTCCTCCTCACGGGACCCCAACACTCAGCTCCTCCGAAACTCACTTATCCAAGACCTGGTCAGGTTTCCTGGCTCTCATGGCGGGCAGGCCCCGGGCCCCTGTCTGCAGCCCCAGTTTTCCTTTCTGACCATTCAACCGGGAGACCCTTTCCTCGCCCAAGGCAGCACCGAGGAGCCCTGGGACAGCTGAAGGTCATCCCATTCTCCCCTTGCTCACCTTGCTCGTGGAGGGTCTGAAGCTTCTTAGGGACCTGGGAAAGTCCTCTCAACCATTCACCACTCAGCCAGAGAGCTGTGGTGCCTTGGGCAGGTTCCTCAAGTCCTCTGTGCTTTGGACGCCTCCTCTGTAAGTTGGCGGTGATAGTAGCACCTCCTTGAAAGTAGCTGTGTAGATTAAATAAATCATCACACTTTAGGAATTTAGGTCAGCGTCTGGCACATAGTAAGCACTCAATAAATATTTGATATTGTTCTTTTTCATTCGATTGTTCACTTACTGGACACCTTCGCCGTGCCAGGTACTAAGGACACAGATGAACCAGACGGAGACCGCCACCCTCACGGAGCTCCCAGTCCGGAGGGGCAGGCAGACAAGACCACAGGCCATTACTGTACATGGTGATAACAGGGTCAGGGGCAGTTACTGCACAAAGGGATAAGAGAGAGTGGGTGCTGGGGGAGCCAGGAGGAGAGAGGCATTGACTCCTCTGGGATGGGTCAGGAGGAGCCTCACAGAGAGACACTACTTGGTGGGGCCATGGAGGGGGTGTTGGAGTTCGCCCACTGATGGAGAAGAGGCCTGGAAGAGAACAGCTGGGGATGGGAACAGCACAGGCAAAGGCACAGAGGCTGGAAGAGCGGTGCCCACATTTGGAGACAAGACCAACAAGCTTAGCAGCCCCTATTGCTGCCCCTCCCCAGCCCCCTCTGTTCATTGGGAATCTACCCGTGGGGTCCTGCTGCAAGCAGCTGTGACTCTTGGGCTGTGGGCCTTCTGTCAGCTCAGATGGGAGCAGGCCCCAGGCGCAGGAATAAACACCCTCGGAACTGCCCTCAGCCATGACCAATGGGAGGTGACAGGTAAATTCCCCAGCGTCCTTGTCCCTCAGAGTGGAACAACTCTAAGTGGTGTTTCACCCCATTTCCCAGAAGCCCCCAGAGGAATGGAGACCCCGTTGCTTGGAATGGCATCTGCTCATGAAAGCTCCCTAGATTAGTGCTCACCTCCCAAATGGGCCACTTGGCCCCCAGTCCTTTCTTAGAACCTGCTTCCTGTGGAACCCAGCTTAAGACCGCAAGCCAGGTAAGAGCTGACCAGACAGGTCCGTTGTCCAGAATCCCCTTCCCCACTGTTCTGGCTACTTGATTAATTCTGGCAATTACTGAGATCCACTCCACTGTCAGTACCAGGCTAGACACTGAGGGAGAGTCAAAGAAGAGGAGAAGACAGTCCCTCAAGGAAGTATTTGAGGAGGCAAGACATACCTGTGAAAAAGAACACACAAAAACCGGGAAAGGGGCCAGCCGAGTGGCGCATTGGTTAAGAGCTGGTTTTGGGATGCCAGCGGCCCCGGTTCGGATCCCACATATGAGGGCCAGTGACACTGTCCTCTACAGCTAACAACAGCTCCACCTGGAGCTGGGCTGTACGAGCCCCGGTGAGGGTGTAGGCTGCAGCCCCTGTTGCAGTGGGCTGCCATAGGCTACAGTGAGTGGCCGGCAGCCAGCGTGAGCTGCCAATAGCCATGGTGAGTGACCATCCAGAGGCCGGCGACCGAGCTGCCTCATCCGAGAGGAAAGCAATGACGATACCAACATGGGCCAGTGAAGCGACGTCCTCCGCAACTAGACTGAAGAACAAAAAGACAGCAACTTGTCTGTTCCCCTTCCCCGATTCTCCAACGCTGTTCCCCTCCCTCAATTCCCCAATAAAATCTTTTAAAAAAAAACCTGGGAAAGGCAGAATTCATTTAGGGAAGAGCAAGAAGTTTCGTGTGTTAGATCCCAGGGGGTGAGACGACAGAGGGCAGCGAGAATGAAGACGGAAAGGACGTGGCAGGCTGGGCCCGCATGTGGACACAGAAGCCTAGAATACTTGTGTGGACAGCTCTCTAAACTGTAGCCATGCAAGGATTTGGGGCAGTGGAAGGTGAGGCTGTCTCTGTGTTAGAAGGATAGTCTTGGGCTTAATGCAGGGAGGCAGGGAGGGGGCGAGGCTGGAGTCAGGGAGGCCCGGGAGGAGGCTGTTGGGGTTGTCTAGGCTGGACCTGGCTGTGGTTCGCACTCCGGCTCAGGCCTGTCTCAGCCCAGGCTCCTCCAGGGCGTCCCCCAAACTGGGGAGTGCCATCTTTTCATAAAAGCTGAGAAAGCTTCCTGTCTTCCCACCCTTCCTTTCTGACCTGTTTCCTGCATGGCCTCCAAATTTATTCCCATTCTTCCTACTTTCTTCCATTGTCTCTGACTTCAGAATGTTTCCTTTGGCTCCCACCATCTCCTGCCCGCTCTCGCTTGCCGTGAGTGGGGGATATGTGGCAAAAAAAAAAAAAAAAAAGAAAAATCTCTCCTTCCTGCAAGTGGCCCAGACTCATTGGGGCAGGGATTGTCTTCTCTCTACTTTAAGTAAACGGAATGGAGCAACCTTGGCCTTGAGAGACAGACTTTGTCTTCTAACGACTTTCCTTCAAAACCACAAATGCATTTTGTCTCGATTTGAGGTGGTGCTTGCCTCCCGATTCAGCAACCTCAGGGTGAGTGCGAGGCGGCAGCTGGCAGCCTTAAGATTTCATAGCGGATGCTGTGCTTTTGTGAAAAGTCAATTTCTTTGCAAACCAGCCGAGAGGGCAAAAGATAACACAATTTTCTGTCCATTCAATAAATGTTTTTGAGCCAGGCCTTGAGCTGGGAGTCAGGAGATAAGACATCTTCTCCCCAGGCCCCCATGGCCTACTGGGGGACATGGACCATGAGACTGGCACACGAGAAGGTTGCACAAAGCACCATGGGGTCTCTGAGGAGGCGTGTGCAGTCTACGTTGACCCTGCATGGCATAGCACTGTGTGCATGGAACCTCCCTCTGCCTCAGTTACCTCACCCACAAAATGGGGATAATGGGATGTCTTCCCTTTAGGGTTGTTGTGAGTATTAGATAAGGGAATACATAATAGGAGGAACCTAGCACAGAGCTTGGAGGAGTAAGCACCAAGTAACTGCTAGCTATTCTTTTTTTGCTCTTATTTTGATTCTCATATCATGAAATTCTCCCTTTTCGAGTGTAATTCAGTGGTTTTTAGTATATTCACAAGGTTGTGCACCCATCACCACTATTTCCAGAACATTTACATCACCCCAAAAGAAGTCCTGTCCCCATTAGCAATCACTTCCCCAACTTCCCCTACCCCAGGCAGCCACTAATGTACTTTCTGTCTCTATGGATTTGCCTCCTCTGGACATTTCATGTACACGGAATCATACATTTATGTGGCCTTTTGTGCCTGGCTTCCTTTACTTAGCATAATGTCAGGGTTCACCCACGTTGTAACATGTGTCAATACTTGATTCTTTTTCATGGCTGAATAACGTCCTACTATTGTAAGCATATTTTGTTTATTCATTCATCAGCTGATGGACATTTGGGTTACTTTCACTTTGGGGCTATTACGAATACTGTTGCTATGAACATTGGTGCACAAGTTTTTGTGTGGACATACGTTTTCATTTCTCCTTTGTCGGTACCTAGCAGGATAGACAACTGTTGGGTCATATGGCAACTCTGTTTAACTTTGAGGAACTGCCAGACTTTTCCAGAGCGGCTGAACCAGCTATTCTTGACCCTGGTTCTCAAAACAGTTTCCTATATGCCATCACTCCGCAGCCCCACAGGGAGCTATTACAGCATCGGTGGGGTGGGGGGTGAGGGGACGTGATACTCGCTAAGTCCCAGGGCAAGTTAGTGGCAGAACCAGAACTGGAGCCAAGAACTTTGGGCCCAGATTCTCCATGTCACCATGTCACTGAGAATCAACCACCTGGCTATTATTATACCCCCAATGATGAGAAATGGTATGAGGCATTGCGCCTGTCCCTGGCGTCTCACTTTCTAGCAGGTGAGCCATGCCAGCCCTGGTTTATCTGAGCTCCCAGACACCTCCACTCCTCTCAGCAGATATAGCCCTACCTGGTCCCTGAGCCTAAGGCCAAGGTGAACAGTGGCAAGTATGTTCTAGGAGTGGCTATGCTATGCCAGATAGGTAGGTTTGTTTCTGGGATAGAGGGGAGCTCTGGAAAGCTTCCCTACCCAGCTTCTACTTCTCCTGCCAGGATTGGAGCCCAGCCCTGGATCTCTGCGTTCTTGATGGGGACCCTAGCCCCATTCCTCACCCAGACCAGACCCTCCCCTTTTGTGACCCTCCTATTCATACAGTGCCTCACTCAGACCAGCAGCATCTGCCCATGCCTGAGTTCCCAGGCCCCTCTAATGCTCTGCTGAAATGACCTTGAACCATGTCTTAACCTTGCTGAAACTTGGCTGTCTTACCTTTCACACTATCTCAGAGTGGTTATAGGGGCAGCATCGGGTGCCAGCTAAGAGGATGAAGTTGGTACTCAGAAGAGGATTGGTTTGAGAGGAGGCACCATCCCTTCATTTCTTGCTCGGTGACCTTGGGCAACTCACTCCACCTCTCTGAGCCTCTCTTGCATACTTTGGAGAATATGGTGCATGTAAAGAGTTCAGTAAGGACTCAGTAAATGTTAGCTATGGTTGTTTTTATTATGCAGGTTGTTTTTACATGCTTGGCATGTAAAGCATCTAGTAGAGTGCCTAGCACATAAAAGATGTTGGCTAGATGACAGCTGTGGTTGTTAGTGTCCCCGACTTTGTGCCGGTGATTGGTGAAGGGCCTGAAGACTCGATGGGAAGCTGGCCTTGCTTGTTACCCAGACATGGCCTTGCTTATTACCCAGACAGACGGTGGACTCCAAAGCATGGGCAGATCAGTGGTCAGAACTAGGCGAGCCTACAGGCTGTTGGGAGCTTTGGAACAGAGCCAAGAAATTAGTGAGCCAAGCATGAAGAACAGTGAAACTGGTGGAATGAGAGAGTCTCCGTGAAAGCCGGCGGCAGGGGCTTTGAAGGCGGTGGACTATTAGATACCAATATATGTGTGTTTAAGTAGCCAGTAGTCTATTTAAAGTAGTCTATTTAAAGGATCAGAGACTGAGCTGCCCCTTTGGAGATGTCTTACACTTCCTGGGCTGATGAGCCATGTCCCAGCATGCTTGGGCAGCGTCACATGACACTTGTGACCCATACAAGTGGGACAGGCAG
This sequence comes from Aselliscus stoliczkanus, assembly GCA_033961575.1. NCBI lineage: Eukaryota > Metazoa > Chordata > Mammalia > Chiroptera > Hipposideridae > Aselliscus > Aselliscus stoliczkanus. The sequence goes on from CM066728.1 coordinate 124,391,084, forward strand.
CTGAGTGTGAGCTGGGGAGCCCAGAAGCCAGCGGAGATCATGGCAGGCTTCCTGGAGGAACTGGCCTTGCAGAATGGGCAGGGCACGCTGGGAGTAGAGAGGGCAGAGATCTGGGAGGGAGGAAAGCCCAAAGGCAGAACACAAAAGCTGCTTTAGGGGGAAGAGCAAAGAGCTGAATCTCCTTTTAAACATGCAATACAATTTTGTCTCATTCAAAGTGATACACTTTCATTGTAAGACATTTAGCAGAGGAATATTGTGAAGTTACAATTAAGAAAAGGAATGAAAAAAAATCTACCATAGTCTCACTCCCCAGAGGAACTAGTACTAACATTTTGGTGTGCTTTCTTCTACCTTTTTCCTATGTACATATATTACATATGTTATTATTTTTTATTTTTTAAAAGCAAAAATGAACACACAGAAGACATACTGTTTGTGACCTACTTTTAAAAATGCATCATGAACTGTGTTCCCTGTCATTAAATATTCTTCACCACTTTTTAATGCCTTCAGAGTATTCTCGCATATGAATGGAACATAATTTATTTAAGTAATTTTCTATTCTTGGATATTTAAGTGGTTTCCAATTTTTCAATATCATAAGCATCTTCTAAATGAACATCCTTGCGGCTGAAACTCTGTGCGCGTCCTTAATTATGTCCTTGGGATACATTTCTTGAAAAGAAATTGCGAGGATAAAGGGATGCAGATTTTAAAGAATTTTAATACGCATCATCAAATGGCTCCCCAGAAGCCTTGCACCAATTTACCCTCCTACTGGCACAGTATCAGCGCCCATTTTCTAGCGTTTCCACTCACATTGGGTATGGATTATTTTCTTTGTCAGTTTGATAAGTTCAAAGCCAGAACTTGTGAATCCAAGTTCCCTGAGATATAAAGTGGAGGTGATAATAATGGTCTCTATCATGGGTTAGTTGTGACAATCAAAACACATTGTGGGTATGATATGCTGGAAAAGAAAACACTTTGTGGTTGTCAGTGATTATTCTCACTCGATTATCCCTGGAATGAAGAAGCCCTGTGAGTCAAGGTTGGAAAGATTAATTGGAAGCCAGCTTTGTAAAAGGCTTTATCTTCCCTTGAACTGCAAAATTAATATATGCTTGTAAAAAATGGAAACAACCCTCAGCTTTGATGGCAAAAAGTGATAGTACTGCTTCACCTCCCTCAGTCTCTCCCCAGAGATTAGATGTGTATCCTGATAGATTTTTTCTCATACCTTTCCTCACTGTGCGTGCGTGCGTGTGTGTGTGTACATACATGTGTATAACTTATCGTTGTTTCCAAAATGTAATCTTACATAGGATTTCACTGTCATCTCATAACAAACAGATGTACCATCTGCTTGGATTCTGTGGCTGGATAAAGCATAATTTGCTTCTTCTTTCCCTTGCAATGCAGTAAAGCTCATCCACATGCTCTTTCCCTCACACACTCGAGCTGGTATTTCTGTAGTTTGGGTTCCTAGCAGTGGGATGTGAGGTCAGTGTGGTTAGGCATTGTCATACTGTCAGATTGCTCTCCAAAGAGATTCTATCAATTAATTTATTCTCCCACCATCACTATAGCAGTGTGTAGATGGCTGGGAATGCCAGACTGCAGGGAATTAGGGCAGCCTTTCAGTAGCCTGGTCTGGGTCAGCAACAGCACCTGTCGCCCTTACCAGTTAACTCAAAATGTCCTGAAAGAAACCTGAGGCAAAGCCGGGCTCTGTCTCCAGCTTAGCTTCTTGCTGTCCTCCACGGTGAAGCAAACCACAGAGGAATCTTTTTCTAGTTAATTAACTGGGGTTTTATTAAACACCTTAGTAGCTAGCCAACTGCTCTGACCCAGCTCTTCCTGGGAGACATTTTGATGAGAAGTGTCGTATCTTAACTTACACATCTTGGATGACAGCTTTTGCATCAGAGTATGTGCCCTATGATCAAGTATTTGATTATCCGAGAGGCACAGTTTTCCAACAGCAAACATGTAGGAAGCCCTCCCTCCCTGCCGGGCACTGGTCTGGATGCTGGGGAGGTGGATGTGAGCTCTAAGTCCCTGACCTTCAGGATGGTGGGCAGCGGAGGAGCTGGGCAGTTAGGCAAAGAATCACAAGCAGCTGACAGGGATGGGCCCAAAGCTCCCTCTGGGGCCTGAGGAAGCGGACGTGGAGCTGCCTCCCCGTGGCTCAGGGGGCCTGTCCCAGGTAAAGAAGGGAGAAGAAATTCCAGGCAGGGGAACAGTGCAGGTAAAGGCCCTAAGTTTGATGGGAAACAGCAAGTAGGAGTCTGGTGTTTATTACTCTGTGATTTATGAACGCATAAACTCAGGAGAACCTAGCTGTCTAAACTAGGGCAATTATTAAGTAAGTTATGGTATAACTACAATTTTGCACATATTAAAATCATGTTTTTAAAAAATACCTAATAGCATAGGAAAATTACTGCTCTATAGTACATTCAAAAGCGATATATAAAGCTGTATAGAGCAGGATCCTATTTGGTTTTTCTAAATATGTGATCTGTTTCTAACCCTCTATCTGGGAAAAAAATCCACAATATTGTTAACTGTGGTTATCTGACTACATTTTATTTTCTTATTTACGTTTATTATTTTCTAAATTTTCTGCAAGGAGTGTGTAGCTTTTTAATAATTATAAAAAGCAATGACTTTTTTTTTTTAAAGATTTTATTGGGGAATTGGGGGAGGGGAACAGCATTGGGGAATCGGGGAAGGGGAAGAGACAAGTTGCTGTCTTTTTGTTCTTCAGTCTAGTTACGGAGGACGTTGCTTCACTGGCCCATGTTAGTATCGTCATTGCACTCTTCTCAGGTGAGGCAGATCGGTCACCTGCCTCTGGACGACCGCTCACAGCAGCTGTTGGCAGCTTACACCAGCTGCTGGCCATTCATGCTGGCTGCCGGGCACTCACTGTAGCCTATGGCAGCCCACTGCAGCAGGGGCTGCAGCCTACACCGTTGCTGGGGCTCACACAGCCCAGCTCCAGGTGGAGCTGTTGTTAGCTGTGGAGGGCAGTGTCACAGGCCCTCATATGTGGGATCTGAACCGGGGCCGCTGGCATCCCCAAACCAGCTCTTAACCAATGCACCACTTGGCCGGCCCTGAAATTATTACATTTTAAAAAAAGGCAAAGGAAATCCATGAAAGGAGAAATGATGCAAATGACTAATAAACATGAAAAATGCTCAACCTTGCTACTTATTAAAAATGCAAATTAGGGCCAGCCGAGTGGCGTGGTGGTTAAGCGCTGGCCTGGGAAGCCAGTGGCCCTGGTTCGGTCCCACATGTGAGGGCCAGTGACACTGCCCTCAAAAAAAAAAAAAAAAAATGCAAGTTAAAGCAGTATAATGATACTATGTTTTAACTGACCAAGTGCAGAAGAAAACTCCCCTAGTACACAGCATGTATTGACAACAGTGTGGTAAGAGAAACACTCGTATACTGCAGATTTAAGTATACTTTCATACTTCTCACTCTGAGGAGTGTGAGGACTAAAAAAATACGTTTCCTCCCACCTTCTAAGTTCTTCTAGCTGGGCTATTAATCAAATTAACAGAGACAGATTAACACAAGAAAATCAAATTTTAATACGTATGCACGGGGAATTCACATATACATGAACATTCCAAAGACAGTGAGCAAAATTGGGTATATGTGTCATTTTGGACAAAGGAGAAAAGAGGGGAATGGGATTTTAGGTTTTGAAAGTGAGAATGGGTGATTTACAGGTAATTGAGGAAAAGTGGAACACACATGGCTTGCAAATTCCTGCTTGGATAGGATAGAGGGGTGACAGCCACCAGGCCCTCACTTGAAACTCCCCACCCCCACCCCCCTGCATCCACCATACTCAATTCAAACTAATCAAAGGTGAACATCCTCTGATTTCCTTCCTGTAACAGGCCTTTCCACCTGAATCTCTTAGGCAGGAAAGGGGGAGGGTCACATGTTCTTGCCGAGTCTTTGGTTTCTTACTAACCAGCTTAAAATCAATATCCCAAAAGGCAAGTGTGAGGGTTTTGGTCCCTTTCTATTTTCTGCAATGAGGATGTAGTGTTTTAATAATTACAAAAAAAGCAATGAAATTATTTTTATATTAAAAAAAGGCAAAGGAAATCTATGAAAGGAGAAATGATGCAAATGACAAATAAATAAGAAAAATGCTCAACCTTGCTAATCATTAAAAATGCAAATTAAAGCAGCATTGTGATGCTATGTTTTATCTGACCGACTTTAGAAGAAAAACCTGCTAGTACATAACATGTACTGAACACAGGCAACAGTGTGGTAAGAGAAACACTTGTATACTGCAAATTTGAGTATAATTCCGTTCAGCCTTTCTGAAGAGCAATTTGGCAACACATATCAAAATCCTTCAAATGTGCAGTTTCTCAATGTTGATTTGAAAGATGTGTAATTGTATACCTTGGATACCTTAAGGAAATAATTAAGGGATTATGTACAGGTGTATGAATAAGAAAGCCTGTCACAGCACTTTTTAAAAAAAATACAGTAGTAAAGAGTTGTTAAAAATGTTATAGAACTATATTTATGGATGTGGAAACGTGTGTAACATATTGTTAAATTTTAAAATACAGACAAAAAAACTGTTGTTGATGTGAACACTTAAATACACACACACACACACACACAGGTATATAGTATATACATACACATAGTCGAGGTCTGAAATTAAGTTCGAGAACTCATCCTAGAAAAAGTGCTGCAAATCTCATTGCTGAATATCACCATTGTCACCTTTGAAGTACTCCCCTTGGGAAGCTTTGCACCGACGCCAGCACCTAGTCCACCCTTCAAAGCAATTTTGGAACTCTTTTTCTGGAATGGCCATCAGAGCTGTCATTGTATTATCCTTGATGTCCTGAATGTCATCAAAATGTCTCCCTTTCAATATTCCCTTTATCTTCAGGTAAAGAAAGAAGTCATTGGGGGTTAGATCAGGTGAGTAGGGAGGGTATTCCAATACAGTTATTTGTTTACTGGCTAAAAGCCCTCACAGACAGTGTCGTGTGAGCTGGTGCATTGTCGTGATGCAAGAACCAATAATTGTTGGTGAAAAGTTCAGGTTGTTTTCATCTAACTTTTTCACACAGTCTCTTCAGCACTTCCAAATAGTAAACGTGGTTAACTCTTTGTGCAGATGGTACAAATTCATAGCGAATAATCCCTCTCATATCAAAAAAGGTTAGCAACATTGCTCCAACAAGTTCATGAACTTAATTGTCAGAGCTTCGTGTGCACGCAAGGGTCCTCATACACATATGTATATATATGCGTATATATTATATATTTAGCTGTAGAAAGAGTCTGGAAAAAAATACACACCTTAAACAAAAAATGTTAACTTCCGTGGCTGAAAGTCTTTTGAAGGTCATTGCTAGCAAAACAGAAGATGGGTCTTGGGGTATGGAGTCTAAACCACCAGCCCTATGGCCAGGTAGAAAAGACAACATTGTTCCCATTCTGGAGTTTTGCAAGCATTTTTATACATCGAAGAGTGGGAGAAAGATGTCAGCCATTCTGAAAGGATTTACATTAGCTGTAGACAAAGGGGGTGGGAAAAGGTGAGGTGGGGCTGGTTCTGGGACAGGCACAGCGGAGTTAAAGGAAGACATGTCCACTCCTGTGGACTCACTGTGGGCAGCAGATTGAAAAGTTCATGTATAAATAAAAAGCGGAGACTCCTGGGGCTCTATGGCGCCTGGCTATTCTCTTTTGGATAATCATGGAAATAGCCACCAGGAAATTAATCCTAAATTTTAACCGAGGTGCAGGAATGTGAGCAGTCTTCTGTCATAGCTGGTCCACAGCTATTAACAGGCTAATTGTTCTCTCTCCTGCTCTCTGGATGCTGTTATTTTAATTTAGAACATTTCAGAATTTTTTTCTTGTCACATCTAAATGTCGATATTGGTCATATCTGGGTAGGTGGGATTATTGCTTTTTTTTTGAGGGCAGTGTCACTGGCCCTCATATGTGGGACCCGAACCGGGGCCGCTGGCTTCCCAAGCCAGTGCTTAACCACCACGCCACTCGGCCAGCCCCGGATTATTGCTATTTTTAACTGTCTTCAAAAAAATAATTTCAGAGCTGGCCGAGTGGCGCATTGGTTAAGAGCTGGTTTTGGGATGCCAGTGGCCCTGGTTTGGATCCCACATATGAGGGTCTGTGACACTGCCCTCTACAGCTAACAACAGCTCCACCTGGAGCTGGGCTGTGCAAGCCCCAGTGATGGTGTGGGCTGCAGCCCCTGCTGCAGTGGGCTGCCATAGGCTACAGGGAGTGGCCGGCAGCCAGCGTGAGCGGCTGGCAGCCAGCATGAGCTGCCAATAGTCGCGGTGAGCGACCATCCAGAGGCCGGCGACTGATCTGCCTCATTGAGGAAGAGCGCAATGACACGATACCAACATGGGCCAGTGAAGCAATGTCCTCCGCAACTAGACTGAAGAACAAAAAGACAGCAACTTGTCTGTGCCCCTTCCCCGATTTCCCAACGCTGTTCCCCTCCCCAAATTCCCCAATTAAAAAAAAAAAATCTTTAAAAAAATATAAATAAAAAATAATTTCAAAACCAATTTTAAAAATCTTTGCAGAGTTTAAAACATGGGTTAAAAATTTTAAAACCCACCGGTTAACAGGCAGGCTGAGTGCTCAGAGTGCTCGGAGCTGAGTGCTACCATGGGCTCTGCAGGGTTAGCCTCTAGAAATAGGATACAGCAGCTTCCCTGCATGAGTGAGCTCCATGGAAAAACTGTTTGCATCCATTTGCCTTCATTCTGGGGACCAGCCCAACTCGTGGCAGGAGGGGAAGGCTGGGAAAGGCCTAGACCTCAGGGCAGGCCCAGGGCAGGCTCAAAGTGATCTGACCCTTTGGAACGGTTTCTGCCCCCTTTTCTCTTCTCCCACCATTCCAACCCCAGCAATTCAGAGCTTCTTTCAGTTTCTCAGCTGAAACTTGCTGTTTTCTTTCCATAGAGCCTTAGCTGGCAGGGTCTCTTCTCCCCGAAATATTCTTCCTGTCTCACTCCCCCATCACCGGGCCAACTTTTGCTTCATGTTTCATCTTGAAAGTCACTTTTTACTGTTGGAGGTGATGGTTGTGTTGATTATCTTGATTGTGGCAATTGTTTATGGGCGTAATGTAGGTCAAAATGCACTTTCAATATATCCGTGGTATATTGCATAATGTTTTGTATATATATGTAATATATTGTATATATTTTTATTATATAGTAATATTCCATATTAATTATACCTCAACAAAGCTGTAAAAAAGAAAAAGTCACTTCCACAGCGGGATAGGTCTTGAACTCACCCTCCCACCTCTAGCCCCCAAACCGTATGTACCGTGAGTGTGAGTAAATGATTCATGTTGTGCATAGTGATGAACGAATGAGGGCAAAGGAAGTTCAGCTTGTGGACAGAGGTCATTAAGGAATCTGGAGATGGACGGCATCGAAATAAGTCCAGAGCAATACTCAGAAATTGGAGGTCAAGCTAGAATCTGGATATCCCATCATTTGGAGGAGGCAGGTACTCTCCTTCAGTTTCCCCAGTCTGAAAATTGAGATTAATAATATTAATAGCTAATGCATTGTTAATGAGGATTATTTTTGTTGAGAATATAATGAGTTCATCCACATACAGGGCTTAGAACACTTGCCTGACCTGTTGGAGGTATACATATGGAGCCTTAATTGGTTGTCAATAGCCCTGGTGATCAATAACTCTGGGAGCCCCTGGCACAAACCTTTCGCTAACCTGGATGCAGGTTAACAGTGGATGGCCTCAGGGGTCCTCTCCTCTCCCTAACAGCCCCATCTTATCCCCCCTTTCACCTAGGTGCTGTACAACTCCTGTCCCTTCAACCTTGCCTGTGGTGCTTGGAACCCCCTGCCAGTTTCTCTACCTTGTTTTGCAAAGCTGTCTCTCTAAAGCCTCCTCTCTCCTAATGACAGGAAGGCACATATGTTGCAGCTTATGCTTCTATTTAGAGTTTGGGATTTGAAAAGAGAATGTGCACACACGCAGTTAAGCATTTGTGTGCCTGCTGCTGTGCGCTTATGGTTGTGACCGTACGTGTGCCTGGTCACATGTATGGGCTTGCACACACCCATGTTCACGGTTCCGTGAGCTTATGAATGACTGCTCAAGCACGTAGATGAGTATGTGTTTGGATTATGTATATATGCACTTGTGAGCATATATACGTGCCCATGAACATGTGTGTGTTTGTGTGTGTGTTTTGGTAGGGTGCCTTTCATGTGCACTGAGGCTTGTGTGCATGTTTTCACATGACGCTTTTATGCATCTGTGTGCATATGGTGCGAGCTTGCCTCTCCTCTCACCCCAGGAGGCACCAAGGCAAGTGCAAACTACAAGGAACAAAGGAATAATCTGCATAATTTAGACTTTGATCTCTGCCACCCCAGAACCATCCCTTGCTCTCACTCCAGCTGTCAAGGTGTTTCTCCAGCCCTGTGGACTCCATCTTTGAGCTTCATCTTCCAAAAGCCTCAGCCTCTCCTTGCCACCCTGAAAGGGAACAGGGCGAGAGAAGGGTGATGAATGTTTGTTGAGCCCCTGTGGTGCACCAGGCACCTGGATCAGAAGCTTTGTATATGTTCTCAAATACTCGCAGGAACCCCACAAAATACAACCATTGCTCCCATTTGACGTTTGAGGAATCTGGGGATCACGAGAACTAAGCCATTTGTCTAAGCGATGGAGCTAGAAATCGAACTCAGGACCGCAAAGCCTATATGCTTTCCACTCCACCGGGTTATCTTTCTGGAGCATATTAGCCACCAGGTACTGGGAAGTGGAAGCTGCTGCCAGAGCTCCAGGGGCGGGGATGGCCTGGGAGACACAGACATCTGATGTGGGGGGGTGGTACGAACAGGGAGTCAGTAGGGCCCCCAAAGGATAGCACTTACTAAGTTTTTTTGTTTTTCCTTTTAAGAAATTTTATTGGAGAACAGTGTGTTTTCCCAGAACCCATCAGCTCCAAGTCAAGTTGTTGTTTCAATCTAGTTGTAAAGGGCACATCTCAGTGGCCCATGTGGGAATTGAACTGGCAACCTTGGTGTTATGAGCCTGCGCTCTAACCACCTGAGCTAAATGGCTGCCCAGCACTTATTCAGTTTTATAAGGAGGGCAGGATGGACAAATCCCAGGTGTTGGAGTGGTCCAGGGATGGCGTGGAGAGAGCAAGGGTTGGACCAATAGCAGAAACAGCAAAGGTGAAATAAAAAGCAGAGTGTTTGCCACCCCTATCTTTAGGACCCTGGACAGGCTACCTCAGATCTCTTGGTGTTCTCAGCCGTTACATGTGTATGGGAGATGGGATTTAGAGGGTTTTTACAAGTTCTTGTTAAAGCTAGCATCTTACTGTGCTAACTCATGCAAGCTCACAATCGTTCTATGAGACAATTACTATTATTGTCCTCATTTTACAGACGAGGACACTGAGGCTCAGAGAGGTTGCATTGCTTGCCTGAGTGGCAGAACAGGATACAAACCTGGTGGGTATCTGACCCCCAAACTCCCATCAGACTTCCCTGTTTTAAAGTTTAAAACAAATAGTATATTGGGCCGGCAGAGTGGCGCAGTGGTTAAGCGCTGGCTTGGGATGCCAGTGGCCCCGGTTCGGATCCCACATATGAGGGCCAGTGACACTGCCCTCAAAAACAAAACAAAAAAACAAAACAACAAAACAAAACAAAACAAATAGTATATAAACTACCAGAGACCTAGTAGGCATTTAACACATGGTAGCAAATAATGATGGTGATGACGATGATGACCACAATGATGATGAAAGTGTGTTTTGCCAAGCATTGAAGTGGCATTAAATTCCTTAAGTGTCAACATTTCCGGAAATCCCACGCTGTTAGTGATTGTTTTTAGAACGAAGGCTGCTTTCCCACCGGGGGAGCAGTGATGTCTGTTCTTATGACAGCCAGACCAGACTCAGAGCCCAGCCACCACTTTTTAGCTGTGTGGCCAAGCAACCTAACCTCTCTGGGCACCCTTTCCGTAACTATAACATAAGGATAATAATAGCCTACCCAGTTCCTCCAAAGGTTAAACATAGAGTTACCATATGACCCAATAATGAAAACAGATGGTCATATGGTGTTTCTTTGTGTACATAAAACTTGTACACAACTGTTCATAGGAGCATTATTCATAATAGCTAAAAAGTGGGTAACAGCCCAAATCTCCATCAGCTGATGAATGGATGAACAAAATGCAGCATATATCCACACAATGGACTTTTCTATAGCAATAAAATAAAAAGGGAGTAAAGCACTGATATGTGCTACAACATGGATGAACCTTGAAAACACTATGCAAAGTAAAAGAAGCTGGGCACAAAAGACTGCATCTTGTATGATTCCATTTTCAGAATAGGCAAATCCATAGGCAAATGACACCCCAGAATAGGTAAATCCACAGAGACAGAAAGTAGATTAATGGATGCCAGCGGAAAGAATGACTGCTAGTGGATAGGCGATTTCTTTGGGGCGGTGATGAAAATTTTCTGGAATTAGACTGTGGTGTGATAGGTACACAGCTTTGTGAATACGCTAAAAACCTCTGAATCGTACATTTGAAATGAATGCATTTTGTGGTATGTGAATTATATCTCAATAAAAACAGCTTGATCTCATAGGGTTGCTGCACTCATTAAATGCTAAACGATTCAAACAAATGCTAGCTACTATTACTGTTATCCTCATTACTAGCTGGTGTTTTTTGTTCCTAAAACTCCCCAGAGCTTCAGTCACCTGACCTGTAAGCAGAAATAATGATTCTTTCCTGAGTTAGGGTTTCTTAGTCACAGGCAACAGGCACCCACTCTGGCGATTGAGTAAAAAGGGAATTTATGAGACGGCTGCCGTGTAGATGTCTGGCTTCCAGGGAGGCTCAGAAAGGAAAGAGCATAACTGAGAAGCTGTGGAGTTACTGGTTAAGCGCGTGGTTGCAGAGTTGGGCTGTCTGGGTTTGCATCTCGCTCTGCCCTTGAAGGCTGTGTGGCCTTGCATTGTTGCCTCGGATTGTCCAGCTGCTAGATAGGGAAGGTAGGGAGCTTATCAGGGCCTGCTTTATAGGGTTATTGCCAAGACTGAATGAATTAATATCTGTACAACACATATCACAGTGCCTTAATAATAATAATAGTAATTACGATTATTATTGACAGGACCTTGTTGCTGGGAAGATTCAGCCCTACCCAATTTTTCTGACTGTAGCTGGTTCTGTTCAAGGTTTAGATCCCTAGACTGTGTGATGGACCCAGCGAGGGTCACTCACCTACTCTTTGGAGCATCTGGATTGACAGCCTCATGAAGACTTCAAACTAGGGGGAAGAGGTGATACCCAGAGGAGAATCCAAAAGAAAGAGGAGGAGGCATAGCCGCAACACCAACCCATATCCTCTGCCAATACCCCCACACCAGGTTGCTAGCTGGATCAGAGATAATGTGTGTGAAGTACCTGGCACATAGTGGGCCCTTAATTCTGGGGTTCTTCTTAGCCGATGACTGCTGTCAACCTGGAGCCTCTGAATTTTTCATTGCCATTGCAACATAGGTTTGGGACAGATTGTGAAAGGTCTTGCATGCCAGGTTAAGGCATCTGTGCCTTACTCTGAGGAATAAGCAGAGAGGACCATCTCCTGGACACCCATGGAACGCTCAGAGTCCCTGTGGACTGTAGGCACATTCCCCCAAGCATCCAGCTGTGTGACCATAAGCAACTGACTTAACATCTCCAGCCCTCAGCATCACTGTACATAAAAGATGGTCATGTTTTGGGTTGGTGGAGCTTAAATGAGATAGTATTTGCAATGTATTTAGAACAGTGTCTGGCCCAAGATAAATGCTTCATAAATTGTAGTAGTTATTATACAGAAAATGAAGTTACAGATTTGCAACTTGCCAGGCTGGTGGGAGAACCAACTGGGATCAAAGAGACACTTTGCACACACACAGTGCTGGGTTCAGGGAAGATGTTTCCTAGATTGTAATCACCACTGGCAATAAGCAAACCTTTAGTCTAATTACAGTTTTTCATGAAATAAAGTAATATTAAATGTACACATTAATAATAAGATGGAGTCTGATTTCAAAAGCATTAAAATGACATGAGAAGGGCGTGTCTTAGAATTCAAGCAATAATGTATTGATAATTTAGTGTTTCAGATAATTAAAAAATGCTCTCATAGAATCTATTATCAATTTCCCAAAACTTAGAACACAATATTGCTTACTTAATGCTAAAAAGGCACTGAGTATAACTAAATCTTTCCTTGAAGCTTTTGAATTTCCTTGAAGGCAAGGTCAGCAGTTTTAAAGTACACTTTTAGATATTCTGGCACGATGGTTCTCAACCCTGACTAACCATTAGCATCCCCACACCCCACCCCCACCCCTGCCTGGGAGCTTTCAAAAAAAATGTGGCTGCCTGGGTCCCATTTCAGACCAATTAAATCGAAGTCTCTGAGGGAGGAGCCTGAGCCCTGGAATTTTTTGAAGCTCCCCAAGGACTTCTGATGCACAGAGCGTCTGAGAACTGCTCCTGCCAGCAGGGTCCTAACCCATGAAGGGTGTCATCTCCATCTGGAGATGAGGCTGAAGGGGTCCATCTGCAAAGGCTGGACCACGGAGGGTCAATGTTAACCTGCAAGATAGGGCATTACTGAAGCCTTTTACCAAAATTGTTTATCCAGTGTGAGTTCAAGTTAGACTGACCCCTCTGGTGACCTGTGGAGTGGAACTGGAGTTTGTAACACTGGGGGAAAGAACCCAGAGTGGAAGCCCCTGCAATCATTCAGACTGTATCAGTTATCTGCTGCTGTGTAACAAAACAGCCCCCAACTCTGGTGGCTTAATAAAGTGTGACTATTTCTCATGGTTCTGTGGATTGGCTGGGCAGTTCTTCTGCAGGTCTTGTCTGGGCTCCTTCATGCAGCTGCGTTCCCTTGGAGGGCTGGTTGGGGGCTAGGCAAGCTGGAGCAGCTGGACCTTTCTCTCTTCATGTGGCCTTTCATCCTTGATTTCTTCTCAGCATGAGAAGAGTTCTTCTCTGCAAGAGAGTGGAGGAAGAAGCTGCAAGGCCTCTTAAGGCCTAGCTTTGGAAGTCATATGATGTCACTTCTGCCTCATTCCATTGGCCAAAGCAATTCACAAGGCCAGCACAGATTCAAGGGGTGGGGAAATAGGCTCCATCTCTTGAATAGGAGGCATGGCAAAGTCACATTGCAAAGGAATATGCATTTGATAGGAGGGATTTGTGGCCATATTTTGCAATCGGTCACACAGATGGGAGATACTGAAGCCTGGCCTAAGGTAGGGGCAGGAGAAAGAAGTGAATTCATTCATTCAGTCAGCGAGGTAGTCATTTATTCAGTAATTTATCAAATATTCCCTGTATACCAGACATTTTTCTAAGCATTGGGGTAAAGCTGTAATTGACAATGGCAGAGTAGTGCTGTTCTTATGGAGCTTACAATCTAGAGGGTTGGGAGGCATACAGTCAATAAGTAAATCAATGTACCATGTAATATGAAATTCGGAAGTGCTATGAAGAAGCATAAAGTGGAATGAGGGATTTGGGAGGGCTATTTTAGGCCTCTTTGGGTAAGTAAAAGCTGAGTGGAAACCTGAATGAAGTGAAGAAGCGACCCATGCACATGTTTGGAGGTTGGAGAACAGCAAGTGTAAAGGCCCTGAGGCAGGAACATACTTCATCTGAGAAACAGCTGGGAGTCTAGAGTGGCTGGGGCAGAGTGAGTGAGGGAGAGTGAAAGATGATGAGATAGAAGAGGCAGGCAGGGATCAGAGCATGTGGGGCTTTGTAGAGCATGATAAAGACTTGGGATTTTATTTCAATAATCAAGGGAGAAACCAATGGCAGATTGTGTGCAAGACTGAGTATGATCCTTTGTTTCAAAAGACTCATTCTAGCCACTGGGTTCCAAAAGATTGGAACACCAAAGATTGGAGACCAATTAAGAGGCCATTGTTTGAATAATAGTTGTAGTGGGAAAAGGGGTGAATACGTTTCAGATTCTAGGTTTATTTTGAAGGCAGAGCCAATAGAATTTACTGAAATATTGGCTATGGGTGTGGGAGGACAGATGAAGGAGAAGTCCAAAGCTTTAGGCTTGAGTAACTGGGTTTTTGTGCTTTTTATTGAAATATAAGGAATCCTGAGGAAGGAATAGACCAGGGGTCAGCAAACTTTTGAGATGGAAGAGCCAATCCTGTCCTTCACAGCAATTTAAAAATTATTCGAGAGCCATAAAACAAATGAAATCACTATTATGTGAATAATATCCTTTAAACATTTTATAAATGACACTATGATCGTTTTATTTTCATTTTCAATTTTACTTCAGAGCTACAAGTACGTACCCAAAGAGCCACATATGGCTCTTGAGCTGCAGTTTGCCAACCCCTGGAATAGATGAATTGAAGAATAGAATGATATGCTGCAATTAAGATGCCTTTTTGACCTCTAAGAGAAGGCGCTAAGTAAGCAAGTCAGCCACTGAGTCTGGAGTCCAGGTTGGGGTTGCAGATAGAAGTTTGAGTGTTATCAAGGGCTCCATCAAACCTTGAGACCGGATGGATCACTTTGGGAGAGAGTTCAGCAGTGAGGAGATCTGAAGATGGAGCCCTAGGGCACTCCAACATTTAGAGGTAGGTTGAGGGGGAGGATCCAGCCCAAGGAGACTGAGAAGGAGTGACCAGTAAGGTGGAAGAATGAGGAGAGAGTGTGGAACCCTAGAAGCCCAGGAAGAAAGTGTTTCCAGAAGAATGAGATTGGTGGTGTTGCATGCTGCTGAGCAGTCAGATAAGTTGAGGCAGAGAAAGAACTGATCATTTGGATTTGGCATCATGGAAGTCACTGGTGATCTTAAGGTTAAATGAAGCAGAGTGGAGTGGATTGAGGAGAGAATAGGATAATTGCAAAGAAATGAGGCTGTGTGTGTGTGTGCGTGTGTGTGTGTAGAAAAAGTATAGAGTATGTGTATGTGGTCAAACAATTAAGTTTGCAAACTCATCCTAGAAAAAGTGCTATATACCTCATTGCTGAATATCACTATAGTCACCTTTGAAGTACTCCCCTTGGGAAGCTATGCACTGATGCCAGCGCCTAATCCACCCTTCAAAGCAATTTTGGAACTCTTTTTCTGGAATGACCATCAGCTGTCGTCATATTACCCTTGATGTCCTGAATATCATCAAAATGTCTCCCTTTCAATATTTATTTTATCTTCAGGTAAAGAAAGAAGTCATTGGGGGCCAGATCAGGTGAGTAGAGAGGGCGTTCCAATACAGTTATTTGTTTACTGGCTAAAAACTCCCTCACAGACAGTGCCATGTGAGCTGTGCATTGTAGTGATGCAAGAGCCATGAATTGTTGGTGAAAAGTTCAGGTAGTTTTCATCTAATTTTTTCACTCGGCCTTTTCAGCACTTCCAAATAGTAAACTCGGTTAACTGTTTGTCCAGTTGGTACAAATTCATAATAAATAATCCCTCTGATATCAAAAAAGTTTAGCAACATTGTTGCAACAAGTTTGCAAACTTCATATGTTGGTGGAAATAATTTACTAAAAAGGGAAAATTATTAATGATGCAGGGGAAAGGAGGACAATTTGCAGGAACAAAGGGCATGTGATCCAGTGGACACAGGGAGCAGCTGGCCTTAGGCAGCAGCGAGGACAGTTCTTCCATTGTGTCCAGAGGGAAGGCAGAGCATATGGGCTCAGGTGCAGGTAGATTGAAAGATTTGGCACCAGAAGGCTGTGGAGAGAGTCAGGAGGCATTTGGAAAGTAGAACATGGAATGAAAGGATTTAAAGCTCTCCCAGTGAGACCATCTCTTATCAACAACCTCTCCCAACACCCAGTCTGTGCCAGGCACAGGGGCTTGATGATGACTCATGCAGTGTCCCTGCTGCTGAGAAGTTCACAGTCTAAGAAGGGACACAGACCTGTAAACTGACAGCTTTCATACAATGTGCTAATAATAAAATCGTGTACAAAGTGTTTGGAGAACAAAGAGCGTGTGAGTAACTCTGCCTGGAGGGGTCAGAGAAGGCTTCACGGAGGTGAAATTTAAATTAGGCTTCATGGAGGACAAGAACATTACCAGGCAGCCTTGAGGAGGAAGGCCATGTGAGGCAGAGAGAATGGCATGTGAAAGCCACAGAGATGAGAAAGATCCTTTTACTGCTTTTCTCCCTGCTCCACCTGTCTTTTTTCTCCTCACCCCTCCCTGTTCCCAAGCTGTCATCGTCTCTCAGGCTTTCTTAGTTCAAGAGGAAATTTTTCTTTTTGGAAAGTTTAATAAACTTCCGTTCAGCCTGTACTGAGTCATGACAAAGGTGTATTTCACACTTAAACAAATGTCTCAGATGTTATTTTTTGCACTTCAGGAACGAGCTATTTTTAAAGAAATCCAAACTCGCTGGGACTCAGCAAGAATTGCTGTGACCTGCTTTTAAGAAGTAAGCTTTGGAAAGGAACATAGTGACCAGCAGTGGCAGAATCAGGGGACCTGGTAATTCTTTCTTTTAAATGTTTCAGTGAGCCAGTGACTAGTTTCATCTTACTAAGCCTTGCGTTTTATCTTGGCTATCTGGTCTTCTGGAAAACTCGCAGGGAGCAAGCAACCATTATCCGATAACAGAATGAGGGGAGATGAAGCCACCACTCTCTCAAATGTGGACTAAGATAATGGCGGAAAGGGTGGAGAGTAAGGGATGGATTTGAGAGGGGTTTAAATGACGCCATGAACAAGGGGGAAGGTATTTCCCCATGCTTTGGAAGTGTCACTGTCCCCATCTATGTAGCTTGTCTCCTCCCTGTGTGGGCCATCAATTCCTTCCCTCACTGACCACACACAACACTCCTCCACGGAGTCTGTACCTCCTCCCCACTGAATCTTGTCTGGCCTGCCACTCCTCTGACCAACTACACCCAAGGAAAGTGACTCTGGGCTAGTCCTAGGTCTAGTCTTTAAGATCTTTAAAAGCTATTGCTGGGGTGGCCATTTAGCTCAGGTGGTTAGAGCGCAGGCCAAGGTTGCCTGTTTGATCCCCACATGGGCCAGTGAGCTGCGCCCTCCACAACTAGATTGAAAACAATGACTTGCCTTGGAGCTCATGAGTCCTGGAAAAAACACACTGTTCCCCAATAAAGTTAAAAAAAGTTATTGCTGTGAGAAGCCCAAGACATATGGAGAGGCTACCTATGCGTAGTCCAGATGACATTTCACTGAGTTCCCAGGCGACGTCCAGGGTGAATGCGCCATCCTGGGCATACAGCTCTGTTGAGCCTTCACTTCAGATTAATTTAGCTCCAACTGTCATCTGACTGCACCTGCATGAGAGACCCCAAGTGGGAATCACCCAGCTAACCCCAGTCAGCCTCCAGGACCATGAAAGATGATAATAATAAATTGTCCTTTTAAGCCAGTAAGGTTTTAGGGCAGCTAGTTACACAGCAACAGCTAACCAGAATATCACCTATTTTCATCAGTCTTTGCAAATACCAGGCACTGGGCTTGGTATTTCTGATTTTAATGCTCATAACAACTTGGAGGTAAGTATTATTATTTTCCTTTTGGAAGATGAAACAGTGCTCAGAGAGGTTGTAGAACTGACCACATACCACCACTCCAGCACATGGCCCATAGGTACTATAGCTGGACACATCGATGTGTAATTCATTTCATTTTTCCCAACCTTGCTCCTCCCCTTGAGCACTCTAGCTCAGAAAGTGGTGCATATACCACCCAGGCTTGCAGCCCCAAACACCCGGCACTGCCTTTGTCCACTTTGTGGAAATGAAAACAGGCTAGCCCCTGAGAGCCAGGAGACCTGGAGTTGAGTCCCAGCTCTGCCACTCAGTTGCTGTCTAACTTTAGGCAAGTTACTCCCTGTCTCTGGGCTTTAGTTTACTTTTCTGAGAATAAGGGAATTGGGCTGGAGAGAGCACTGTTTCTCAACCCTGAGTAATACATGAATTCCTCCATTAAAAAAAACTTGTATAATGAGAATTTCCAAACATACCCAGATGTAGAGATTTCAGTGAAACTTCACTTATCCTTCATCTAGTTTCAACAATAATTTCCATTTTGCCATACTTTAATTTATGGCCCTACCGTTTTTTTTGTGTTTTTTTTTTCTAATGGAACATGACAGCATATCATCTCACCCCTAAATGAGGATTTGCCAGATTCAGCAAATGAAAATGCAGGACACTCAGTTAAATTTGATAACAATAAATAACATTTAGTGTATGTCCCATGCAGCATTGTATTTTATCTTGCAATCCCACCCTAAATACTTCAGGGTGCAGCTTTAAAAAGGAAGATTTTTATCACATAACTACAAGGCCATTATGACACCTAACATCGTCAACAATAATTCCTCAATAGCACCCAGTTTGTAGTACGTGTCCAAATTTCCATAAGTATCTTTAAAAATGGTTTTGCTGGTAGTTTGTTCAAATGGAGATATAAAAGAGGTCAATTGTTGTATTTGGCTCTTAAAGCTCTGAAAGTCACTTTTAATCCAGAACAGTCCCTTCTTCTCCTCTCAACCCCATTTTTCTTTTTCCTGGTTTTTTAATTATTGAAGTAACTGGGTCGGTTGTTTTGTAGAACAAATTCTACATTTGAATTTGGCTGATTGCTTCCCTATGATGTCATTTACTTGTACCTCTAGCCCCTATACTTCCTGTAGATGATAAATTTTATTTAAAGGCTTCATTGGATTCAGGTTAAACCTTCTTGGCCAGGATAGAGGTGCTGTGCACATTAGGAGGCATCTCATCGGGACACAGAATGTATCTTCATTTCACTTTTAGTGATGCTACCATTTATCAGAGTATTTAGGTGGCAACATCCTTATTTCTTTATTGAACAGTTTCCTATCAATCCTTCGCTCAAAGGTTTTACCATCTATTGATGATTGTTGCCTAAATCAGGTATATTATTAGGGTTTGCAAAATGGTGATGATCTAATTTAAGTATTCCTTCTGATTTATTAGCTGAAATCCTTCTGTATAAAAGGACTTTTCCTTATCCTCTAGAGCCCAGTTGGTTCCCCTAAAATATAGATCATAATTGAAGGCAGAATAAATGCTTAATTTTTTAAAAAAAGAAAACCCTCTAGCTTTTATTAAATTTCTAGGAGAGAATTGAATAGCAGTGTTGATAATTCCAATTCCAATTTAAAATTATTAGTTTTTAACTCAACTTCTTTTATACTATATTTGTGTCTCTTTTGATTTGAAAATCTCAGATCCTACCAACATTGATGTAATTACTAAAATGTTTTATTCCATGGTAAACATTTTTTAATGTAGCAATAGTAACATCATTACTAATAATGGGATTATTGAGAGAATCTTAAGATTTGTGTGTTGTTGTGTTTTTCGCCTTTTTCCTTAGACTATATCTCAATGAAGATGTAGTCTTCAAAGACTTTGTTTCAAGGTCAATTGGAATCATTCCTTTATTTCTGTGTGGTCAGGTTATCAATCTCATGTAAATTTATGTTCATATTTTGGCTTGTTTTTCATTTTAGGAATTATTTTAACATTTACATGATTTAAATATTTACATGAATCATTTATGAGATTTCAAAGTCAAAGCTATCTAATAAGGCTCATTCAGGGAAGCCTCACTTCCAGTTCTTTCCTTTCTACTTTATTCTCTTTTCCCCATAGAAATGCTTTCAAAATGGGGTTTCTCATCCCTGGCATTCCTGGCATTTTGGGCCAAATGATACCTTGCTGTGAGACGCTGTCCTGTGTGTTGAAGGATGCTTAGCAGCACCTCTGGTCTCTACCCACTAGATGCCAGTTACAACTAAAAATGCCTCCAGACATTGCTAAATGTCCTGGGGTAGGGGGTGGGCAAAATTACTTCTAGTTGAGAGTCACTGTTTTAAGAGAAACAATTTCTTGCTGGCTTGAAACTTTGACCCCTAGTCTAAGATATCTGCATTTAAAGTTACACTCATCGCTTTAGGCAATCACTTTGCACTAAATTTGGGGTGCCAGGATTCATTTACAAGGTGGCTGTCCCAGCGATCCAGCATATGCTTATATTATTATTATTTCTAGATTGTAACTGAAATCAAGATACACATTTAGAAATGTTTGGAACTTGTGGACCCTGAAAGTATGTCCACCCAGAGACCCAGATACCTCATCACTTTCCCTGATTTGCAGAATACTGGGGCTAGGTGGTTTCTTAGAGCCTTCTTGCTGTCTGAAAGGCTTTCTTGTTCTGAAAATCTAGAAGCTGGCTTTTCAAACTGGGGTGGACAGCCCAGTGATTGAGAGCACCGAGTTGAAGCCGAAGCCTTCAACTTATCAGCTCTGTGATGTAGTGCAAGTTACTTATCTTCCTGGAGACTTCTTCTCCTGCAACTATAAATGAAGGTGAAAATCATACCTACTTCATGGGGTTGTTTCAAGGATTAAAGACATACAGCATGTTAAGTGCTTAATATACTGTGTGGCATATAATAGGTGCTTAATAAATGTTGACTGTTAGTGTAATTACCACCAGAGCTAGCTGTGTGCCAGGAAATATCCAGAGCCACGGGAGAGATATGGTACATCTTCCTAGGATGTGAATCTCTACTTGAAGAGTTAGAAAAATAGGCTCTGAATTTTTCTCCTAAAGGGAAATAATTAAAAACATTATTTTCATGTTAAAGCAAACGGGAATGCATGGTGAAATTTAAGTGGATTTTAAAGATAAAATGTGAGACTTCAAAGAAATTTTATGCTTGAGGCTGATGAATTTGGGCTTCATCCCCAGATCTCCAGGGAGGCTCTTAGTCTCCTCTGCTTGAGAGAACTTTGGTGGGAAAGTTTCCGCGGTAGCTGTGGGCTGTTTTGCATCTTGGACTGATAGAAGTATCAGGGATATTGAAGAAATTCTGAAAGAAGTGGGGACTTCCTACCCAGGAATCCCAGCTCTTCATGTCTATTCCTCCCCTTCCAAATTGATTTGGGGTTTGTTACTCAAGGAAGGGGAATGGGGAAATTTTTGCTGGGAATTTATTCAATAAATATTAAGTGACTACTACAATATATGCATGGCACCATACTAAGGGATACAAAGAAAACAAATCAAACACATATTCTGCCCAAGTGAAGCCTTCAGTCTACTGATTATTCAATGTCAGTAGCTACCACAGCCTCAATAAATGAACAAAAATGGGAAACAGTGGGGGGAATAGGTGTGGGATTTAGAGGAAAGATCTGGCAGTTAATGGACAGTTGAATAGCAGGTGAACCATCCAAACAGAGACCCTGAGTGAGATGAGAGTCTAGAGCCATGGTTCTTACTTGGGACTTCAGACATTTGTGGTGGCATTGGGGTAGGCATGATGGTATTTATTAGGGGTAAGCCAGAAATTCTGGAGGTCCTGCAATGCGTGATTTCTGAATGTCACAATGGGCATTTATGTAGGTGAAAGTCCTCTATACAATTATCTGAGCCTAACAACCAAGTCCATTTTTCATCTAAAGACAAAGTATATTCTAACATGATTTTAATATTCCAGGGAGGCAAATACTATGCAAAGCGAATGAAGATTATATCTTGTTGTGTTCGGACTCTACCAAGAGTTATTCCCCATTTCAGAAAATCATGTCAGCAACAGCAATTCTATTATGGTATTCGAGTCTCCAATTGCTTCCCAAACTGTAAGGTACACGTGATCACCTAGGTATCTTGTTCCATCCCTCCCTCCCTCCTTTCTTCCCTCCCTCCCTCTCTGTCTCCCTTCCTCCCTCCCTCCCTCTGTCTCCTGTTTGGGTAATTATGGAAAGAATCCAGCAGGGAAGGAGAGGCTCACTTTAACCGAGAGGAGCAGATTAAGGAGTGAAGTAGCTTAGAGGGTAGGGAAACAGGGTATCCAGGCAGTAAAAGCACTTGGCCTTTGTTGAGAGGAGCTGGTTTTCTAAAAGGAGGAAAGGAGGAGAGAATGGCTGGAGATGCAGGTTCATTTAGAAACACGATGGCAGGAAGTTGAAGGATGTCATATCCCTAATGTCCTACCCCTCCCCCACAGCAGGATTAGCCTCCTTTCTATCTTGATCTTCTTTCTATAAAGCTGGCCTATGGCTGGAGGAGGAGTGGAAAAATGAAGACTAGTGAGACCATATTGACCTCTCTACCTCCCAGGGCAAGTGCTTTGGAAAATAATACAGTGAGGTATTATTACTATGACTACTCTATTATTATTATTATTATGATTCCTTTAGGTCAGTGCTGACCAATAGGACTTTCTGCAATGATGGAAATGTTTTATATCAGTGCCGTTCAGTATAGTAGCTACTAGCCAAATGTAGCTATGGAGCACTTAACACATGCTTAATGCAACTGAGAGACTGAATTTACATTTGTATTTATTTTCAATTAATTTAAATTTACATAGCCACATGTGGTTAGTGTCTATTGTATTGGATAGCGCAGCTCTACGTTTCCTGCCTCTGTCTCAATGTGGTTCTTTAAAGATAAGCACCCTCTATAGAGGGCAATATCTTTTGGGACCAAGAACACTGGTCTAGGAGTCAGACTAGAGTCCAATTACAGCTGTGCCCTTTTCTGACCTGGTGACTTTGAGCAATTCACTTCCTTCTCTGTGCCTAGTTGTGCTTTGTTTTCTTATCTTCAGTGGGGAGATGAGAGGGTCAAATGAGCTAAGGATGTGAAGGCACCAGGAACTGTGAAAGGCTTCATGCTGTCATTCAGGGAGCCAGTCCAAATCCCTTTACTAGGTGCAGTGCTGTGCTTAGTGCTGTACCAAAGATATGCCCCAAAGAATCCTCCTCAGAAAGCCTTTGAGGACCCTACCTTACTCCCTCAATTGGCTGTTCCTTTCTCTGTAGGCCATTGAAGATTATTGTTTGATCAATGGACATCTCTCCCACTGGCCTCTAGCCCCACAAGAGTAGGGCTGTGTAGGTATTTGATGCTTTTGTATCCGTAGGGACTAGCACATAGTAGGCTCTCAGTAAGTACTTGGGCTATGAATGGATAAAACAGGAAGTGCTAATATTTGAATTTAGGTGTGATTTCAAAGCTCACTGAGCTCTCTTTTAGAACTTAACAACATCCATTAGGTTCCCCTGTTTATTATGGCGGAAATACTAGAAAAGACCCAAACACCCAACATAGGGACTTGGTTTAATTAAATGATTCTTAAGATACAACATTATGCAAAAGACTATTCAGTGACACAAATAAAGGTGTATTTTCTTTATATTGTTAAATGCAAAACAAGACAAAACAAAACAAAAACCAAAGGTATAATCTCAGTTTGTGAGTTATATGTTTATATGTATAGGGAAAGTTTAGAACAATAGATACAAATATTAACAGAGATTACTCTCCCTGGGTGGGATTAGGAGATGATACTTTTTTTTCTAAAACATGTATTTGATTTTTTAGAAAATGTATTTAATATATCCAGAAAAAGCAAAAATATAGACACTGAGAGTAGATTAGTGGTTGCCTGTGGCTAGGGGTGGGAATGGGGGTTAACAGTAAATGGGTGTGATGGAGTTTATGGGGCATCTGTAAAATGCTCTAAAACTGTTTTATATTCATGTTGCACCATCAGTAAAGTTACTAAGCCTCCTTGACTTGTACAGTTGAATGCATGTATTTTATATGTAAATATACCTCAATAAATTTAAAAAATGTATTATATATAAGTATTTTTAAAAAACATTAAAACAGGGCCAGCTGAGTGGCGCAGTGGTTAAGAGCTGGCTTGGGACACCAGCCGCCCCAGTTCAGATCCCACATATGAGGGCCAGTGACACTGCCCTCAAAAAAGAACCAAAAACAACATTAAAACAATACAGAAGTATTTAGTCCCTCATTTCATGCCCAATTCTACTTTCCAGGCATAACAGTAGTAATTGGTGTTACTCCTTTCTGACCTTTTTCTATGCAGAATCCAAGTATTACATATCCATTATAGATATGTAATTTTCTGCAACTTTCTTCTTTCTCTGGACATACATTGTAGGACATGAAAAACTTAACAGTAGCTGCTCTGGGAGGTGGGATTAGGGGGTGGGGTCAGGAAGGGAGAGACACACTTGAACGTCTTGCTTTCTTTACCTTTGTATCATTTGCATGGTTTTTTTTTTTTTTTGAGGGCAGTGTCACTGGCCCTCATATGTGGGACCGAACCGGGGCCGCTGGCTTCCCAAGCCAGCGCTTAACCACCATGCCACTCGGCCGGCCCTCATTTGCATGTTTTGATCAGGAATGTTTAGAGTTATCAACTCAATAAAGATATTGGCATAAGAGATACCATTGAAAGCTTAATGCCATACAGTTCTCCTGTTTAAATTTTTTTTTTTAATTTTCCCAAGTACCAGGCACCATACTGAGTGCCTGAGATATATTGTCTCATTGAATCCTTATAATAATTCTATGGGGTACGCAATATTGTAATCTCAATTGAAGGAGGAGTAAACTAAGAGCGAGGGAGACTGATTTTCCACAGTCCCACAGCTAGTGTGCATCGAGCCCAGATCTTTATGCTGCAGTATCGCCTCTTCGGTTAGCAGATTCATGGGCTCCTTGTAAAGCCCAGCATTAATGATGTCATCTCATGTTCCTATGTAGACCCCCTAAACCACTCAGAGAGATAACCCATTTTTCAAGGTATTTATGGTCCAGGGAGGAGACAGCTAAACAATTACAATGTAGTGCCATAAAAACCCCTGGTTTACAGGCTATGGGCAAAGCAGAGGGAGTTTAGACAATGTGTCTGAGTTAGCCAAGAAGTTTCAGAGAGGATATGTTCTGGGTTGACTGATAAGAGCCCCAAAGAGGTTTTTAGGAGGGTTAAAGAAAGGCGTGGGTAGTTGGAGGTAGGGAGAGGGTGTAGAAAGGGATTTAGGGCCCAGCACCTTGGCTCAAGAGGCTCAGAAGTGTTACAGACCTGGGCATACTCTGGCAACTACAGTTTATGAAGTTCATTGTGGCTGCAGGGTCAAGTTGGCCTGAAGGAGGGGCAAAAGGAAAGGCGTGTACCTTGAAACTTAAAGCCAGATTACCAAAGCTTTTAAACTTGACTTTTGCATTTACACATTATCCTGTGACTTAAGCAGAACTGTTAAAATATTTGAGTCTGGCGTGTTAGACAAGTGGGAAGGGGCCAAGAGGGGGCTGTTGCTGGAGATCCCTCCTGGACCCCCAGCTGTCCCAGTCCTAGGTGGTCAGGTCATTTCTGCCCCAGGCTGAGAATTCCTTTAGGGCAAGGACTTATCTCATTCACCTGTGCATCCTAGCACCCAGCACAGAACCTGACATACAGCAGGTACTCAGTAAGGGCCAAACTGGCTGAAGGCTGGGTGCCAAGAAGGCACAGGCTGATGACTCTGTAAAATAAAAAGCAAACCTTCCTACCTTCTCCAGTACTGCCCAGGTAGGTGTTTGGCTCAAGTCTGACCCACCTATAGGAAGGTCAGAAAGGCCCAGGCCCCAAACTCCATCCCAGGGAGGTCTATTATTAAGGGTGGGAGGAGGAGAGGGGTTTACTGACCAAGCTGCAACTTCGGTTCTGCTTGCTATGTACTAGCGTTCACACCTATTGTCTTTTCCCACTTGTCCACGAGCTCTTAAACTGGAATTACTGTCCCAGTTTCTCCGACGAGGAAACTGAGGATCAGAGTGATCTGTAATTGGTCAAGGTCACAGAGCTGGTAGGTGTGTGTGGTGGTGGTGGGGAGCGAAGGCTGGGATCTAACCTTTTAACAAGTCAAAAGCCACTGCCTTCCCCCTCCACCTAGCGATGCATTAAGGCACCTATTCCATTTGCGTAGTGGCTGGGGTCGGGGGGCACCCCGCCCTGTGGCTTGGGACCCGGGAGGCCGGCTCGTTCCGGCTCCCTGCGGCGGGGAGCCGCTCCCAGATTCGGAAGTTACGAAGTTTCCGTGCCTTTCGCTCGCTTTCCTGCGCAGCGCGTCCTCGCTCCGCAGCAGTTACGCTGGTAGCGCCGAAGGGCTCAGGTGCTGCAGCAGGCGGGGGCCTGGCGCCGGGAGGAAAGCGGGGACGCAGTTTACGTAAGCCTTGGCTTACAGGTGCATGCGGCCGCCGCCAGCGTGTGCTCCCTGCGCGATCCCAGGTGCGCAGTTGGCGCAGGCGGCGGCGGGCGCTGGCCGGCGCTCTCAGGTGCGGCAGAGCGCGCGTGGAGGGGGCGCGCGGCGAGCGAGGGGGAGGGCTTTCCGTTCCCCAGCAGCCGCGGGGCCCGCCCCCTGGCCGGGCCAATGGGCGCGCTCGGCGTCGTCACGTGCCCGCCGCCGCCGCCGCCGCCGCTGCTGCCGCCGAAGCGGAGCGCGGAGCCGCGAGCGCCACCAGGGCAGCAGCCGCCGCAGCCGCCGCCGCGGAGCTGAGGAGCCGGAGACGCGGGCTGACGAGGTGGCGGCGGCGGCGGAGCGCGAGCGGGAGCCGGGCAGAGCGCGGAGGCGCGGGTAGGCTGCGGCGGCGGGGCCGGCGCCTGCGCGGCGGGCGTCCCTGGCGGGCGGCGGTGGAGGCGGCGGTTGAGGCGGTTGGCGGAGCCGGCCCGGGCCCCGCATTGTTTGTTGTGCGTCCTTAGCAGCGGCGGCGGCCGGGGCGGAGCGCCGGGCGCGATTCCGGCTCCCGTGCCCCGGGCGCCCGGGGCAAGGGCAGCGGGCGGCTCGCCTCGCCTCGGGGGGGCCCGGCGAGGGGCGCGCGTGGACGGCGTGGGGGCCCCGGGTAAGGCGCGGGGCGCGGGGCAGGTGCTGGAGGGCGTTGGGGGCGGGGACCCGGCCGGGGGGGGCGGGGGGCCCCGGGGGGGCGGCCTGTGGGGGTTCGAGACGGCGCGCTGGAGGCTTCGGGGGGCGGCGGGGGCCAAGGGGACGCGGAGGGAGGCAGATGTCCGGGTCGGGGCTGCGCGCGGCAGGCGGGCCGTGGGCGCCGGTCGGGGGGGGGGGGCCGCCGCGCGCCCGGGCGGGGAGGGGGGTGTCCCGAGGGGGAGGCACCGGGCAGGGCGGGGCGGCGAGACAGGGGCGCCTGGGGGGGGTCCCTGCAGGGCTGGCGAGGGGCATGCAGGGCGCCCGGGCGGGAGGGGAGGGAGGCCGCAGGGGGCCCGCGTCCACGAGCGCAGGGCGAAGGGCGAAGGCGGCGGGAGCCCGGCCTGAGTTGGAGGAGTTGGGGGCCCGATGGCGAGGGCGGTGGGCATGGCGAGGAGGTGTGCCCGGCACGGAGCCCGCAGCACAAGTGGGGGAGATGGAGGGCGTGCTCGCTGGAAGCGTGGATGCCGGCGGAGCGGGAGGGAGGGGGCCGGGGGGCTGGCTGGGAGGGCGGGGGAGGGGTGTGTGTGTGAGACGGAGGGCCCCGGGTGCAGGGGGGAAGGAGGTGATCTTGGAGGGTGGCAGGTGAGCTGTGGGGAAAGGTGTGTCTGGGCACGGAGTGCGGAGGGAAGTTGGGGAGAAGGAAGGACTTGGGGGGAGGGGGAATCAGCCGAGGGAGGCAGCGGGGGATATAGAGTGGCACAGAAGGGATAGAGGTGTGGAGCGCGACGTCTGGAGGGATTTGGGGAGCCGGGTTTTGTCCAGCAGAGAGAAGGGGCGAGGCCGGAAATGGAAGGAAGCGGGGCGAGGATGGAGAAGAGTGCCTGGCACCTCTCAACGATGGGGTGAGGGAAGGCAAGGCGGGGGTGTGGGTACCCCTGTGCCTGGAAAGGGGCCGGCTGTGGCTTGGGGGCGTGGGAGGCCGGAGCAGGATGCCCAGGCAGGTGTAGGGCAGGACACTGCTGTTCAGGTGGACAGAGTTAGGAAAACCACTTGCTTTAACAAAGTGTGGAAGAAAAGCAGGGTGCCGAAGTGTGAGGAGAGATTGGAAAACTTTTAAGAGTCTTGAGAGATTAAAAGGCCAACATTTTTAGGTCACTGGATGTATAAGGGAGGGCAGAGTGCAGAAGTTGGCAAAAAAAAACACAAAACAACTAAAGGCAAGGGATTAAATTCCAGATTTAGAGGAACTGGAGAATGTGTGGGGTGTGTCTGGGTCCTGGACTAACGTTAATGGAAAATGGAGGTTAGCATTAAGCCCTGTCCCCGTATCTGAGAGTTCATACTTCTAGGATCCGCCTGATTTTAGTTCCAGAGCCCAGTGAATGGGGAAGGGCTAGGGGAGGGCTCAGTACACTTGCCTAGGTTTGGAAGAGGTGTTTTATGGAGTACTGTCCTCGCACATTGATTGGCCTGATGAGGGGGCAGATGGGAAAGCCACGCAGGGTCATGAAGAGCGAGTGCACCAAGAGTGAGCAGAAATAGGATTGCAGCAGGTACAGAGCAGGGCCCAGCGTCAGGGCGCTCAGGGGCTGTGTGTTAGCGAAGCAGGAGGGATACCTTGGCGCAGTGTCTCCAGTACACTGGTGCTTTCTGGGTAATGGGGCAGTTTTCAGACACTGAGTGATGTCATGCCTGCGTCCCATGCTAGCGGCAGACAGAGGTCATGTACATCCAGCACCTGGAAGTGGCAGGAATGGAGGAGCTCTCCGACTCTAACTCTCTTTGAAGGTGTAAATAACTGATCCAGTGATGTTGGCTTTTTCTCACAAATAGTTCAAGTAAAATTTAGGTGGAGGCTTTTGGATTTTCTGGTAGTTGGGGAGTGTAGTGTTAGCTTTTATTGAGGAAAAACTTCTGGGTTTGTGTGGACATATGACCCATCAACTTGCCAAACACATAGGAAATAACCTTTAGGGGTTTGAGCACAGATATTTCAGTGCCGGTCTCATTCAGTGTTCTGTGTCTTGTGTTAGAATCTTTGAGGTTTGGAAAGATTAAGGAAACTGCTTTGAGACTGCCTCAGTACGCAGGTTTTCTGGAATCTTGGAAAATGATTTCCCGTTTTAGAGTTGAAAATTCAGTCTTGTCAGATGTTGCAAAAAAAAAAAAAATTATTTCATGTTGCAGAAATAACTTCAGTTATCGCTTTGTGGGCTTCATGTAGTGTGTAATGTGGTACCTAGTATGATTTCAAATGAAAGGTCTCTTTGGTACCTGGTTGGTCAATTTGGGAAATACCTTAACACAGCCATTGTAAGTTCAAATAATAAGTTTGAGTGGAAGTGGGAATCTTGCCTAAACATAATGAAGGCTGAGCAGAACACCACATTTTAAGTAATCTGATTCTGTAAATATAAATATTTAAAAATAAACTGGAAGCTAATCATTTTTAAAATCCAAATTTGAAGTCTGTCATGAAGGCAGCAAAATTACTGTTCTCAAGGCATTGCTATAAGATTTTATTTTTGGAGGGAAAGGTTTTTAGAGTATAATATGTGTTTGATTGATACTCTTGGCACTATTTTGAGATTTGATATATGTAAAGATTATAATTATAAGGAGCATGTCTGACACCTTGGGCTCCCTGGCAGAGACTTTGAGCAGGAGGATATAGGATGAATAGAGTGACCTTTGAAAATTCTCTCCAGTATGGCTATTGTTTCCTCTTGTATTTTTTAAGTCCATTGTGTTAGTTCATTTTATTGATTTGGGGCAAGCAGTACTTTCTTGCTCAGAATACTCAATTCTGGCATAGTGTTCTGGTCATATGTATTATTCTGTGAAGTTCTATGGTTTGTGATAATTTGTAGATAGTTTAAAATACTACCCTAATTTATGGACCAAGGAAAGAAGGTTGTTTAGACTTTGTAGGCTAAATAATTGGGTCTGGTTTTATTTTCACTGGGGCTTGCTGGACAAGATACTTAATCCCTTTGTGCTTGTTTCTCCTCCAGAAACCTGACTCTTTATCTATCTCCCATGAGAATTGAGATGGTTTATATAAAACAAGTTTAAGTCTTTCAGGAAGATTAGAACTATGTAAATACGGGGAATAGATATTATTTCTTTAGTTCCTTTTTTCCTTTTAGCCTGGTCAAATAATAATTAGTACTTCAGATTTTGGCATTAAGTGGGTTAATTTGTAGTGAGAAACTTGGATAGAAATGAAACTTCTGTGACTATCAGAGTTGTCTGCAAATTGAAGTTTGTTCATTCTTTGCTCTACTGTCTGCCTATCTTTCCTGGCTCATTTCTGCAGCCAAGGTTGGTGTCTATTTGAATTCTTGAGCTGAGCAGAAGCTTGTGAGAGACCTTCTGGGTTCTAGCTTTAGCCCAAGATTGTTTCTAAACCTGAATTTCCATAGACAGAGTACTTTTGTCACTCAGTGAATTCAATTCTTAAATTAGGAATAATAAACAGAATATATTTTTCTGTGTATTTTGCAGAAAATTGATTGATTCTGAGTGACTTCAGCAGAGAAAATAGAGCAATTCCTTTCCTGAAAAAGGGAAATCTATCCTTTTTCTGTTTTATTGAATGCTTTTTCCTTTTTTCAGTTTAGTTATCAAATAGTTACCGATCTATTTGAATTTCCAAGTCCATTGGCAGGTTATGCTATATTTAAAGGGGATGATTTTTAAATACTTTTTAAATGTTGTGTTTGGTTTATTGTAAGAAGTCTCCAGAGACTGATCATGATTGATATTGCAAAAACCGTAAATAATAAGTTTTATTAGATATCAGTTTGCTTGAGTTTGGTAGTACCCAGCCCTGATAGTAGCCTTTCTGTGCTAGCTGATGTACTCTTAATAGTTTATTTTCTTATATAACACGTTTGGACACCATTATCCATCTTACTGCTCTTCCATTTTTCATTCCTTTTATTGGACAAGTGGTTCTTTTAAAAAATGTGTTTAGCTGTAGAAAAACTGTTTCTGACAGGTAATTGAAGAGGCTTCATAATCCAGTCTAATTTTAGAAAACTGTTTATTGAGAGATGTAAATTAAATTTATATGTCAGTGAAAACAGAAAGGAATAAAGTAATGAGACCAGATTAATGGTGATAAAAATATTTAAATGTTTGAGCCTGGAGGATCTACATATCTTTAACTTTTAGGTCTTGCATTGAATAGTGAGATGACCAAATGATCCGATTTGTCACTTTCATGCCCAATTTGAGTTATTTCTTGTCCTGAGTCCTTTAAGTGTATCATTTTTGAGAAGTATGGTGTCTGTCTCACAAAAGACATTCCATGTATGTGTGTTGCTGATGAATGAAGCAGTCTTCAATTTTAGTTAGTTATTCTTTAAATTCTCTTAACTTCTGACATAACTGATACTATGTAGAACACTTGCTTTCTTTAGTTAACTGCAGCACAATTCGAAATTGTACAGTTGATTATGTCAATAATAAAATCACAGCCTTGCATTGTGTGACTTCATTTCCATTTGAAAAGTGAGAATTCTGCAGCAGGTTGTGTAATAAATTCTGAGGCGTTTCTGGGTCATGGATAAGATGTAGTTTCTTACTGCACCTGCAGAATTTCCTGGTCTTTGCAGTTTTCCAGGTGCCAGGGCTTTTCACAATATGTTATTGAGCAGATCAGCATTTTGTTTATGAATTGAATTTAACCATATTAGTACTGTTGACACAAAGCAAATCATTATTGTCCTAAAATACTCTATCTAGATTTTTTTTAAAAGTATGCTTTTTAACTTGTTTTGCCATTTTAATTCAGCAAACAGGGCCGGCCGAGTGGCGCGGTGGTTAAGAGCTGGCTTGGGAAGCCAGCGGCCCCGGTTCGGGTCCCACATAAGGGCCAGTAACACTGCCCTCAGGGGGAAAAAAAAAATCAGCAAACATGCATTGACTTTAGGCTCAAAGGTGTGTTTTGTGCCAGGCCTGAGATTTCTTAGTGGAGCTCAGTAATAATTTTTTGAGTAAAGAATAGACCATTCTCTAGATAGATTGGCCCCTAATGTGAAGATGGAGTCTGTAACTTTGGTTAACTGTTCAGTCAGCCTTACTGAACATTAGTACATTTTAAGACAGCTAGGTAGTGACCTGATAAAGAAGTGGTTTGTTTCTAAAAGTTAAGATGGTGGCAGTTCATTCTTATAATGTTTCTGTTCCAAGTAAATCTGAAACTCCTCAAACATTGCATCTGATCATAGGCTTTTGTATAGCTTAGGCAAGCTACATTTTAACCTAATGAAGTATTGGATACCGAGTAGCTCTTGACTTAAGTAACACTGGATAACTCAGTTTTAGTTAGCAAAGCTAGTGAACTAGAGGGGAAAGGTGTTTAAATTTTGGTAATGTAGGTAGCAGCTGGAGAGAATAAGCATCTGGAGCCCTTAGTATGCATATTTTCTGTTGTTTTTGAAGTAAGCTGTAAATAAGCTAATTAGTATCAAGGTTAGCCTGCAAGAACGGATATCAAACATTAGTGAGGAGGCTTTTAAAAATACGGTATCTTAAAAGTAACTATTAACTGATGCTTTTCTGATATATCAGCTTTGTGGTAAATGTGGAACTATACAAAATTGGCTTTTTTTTTTTTTTTTTCTGTTTTAAAGAATTTTATTGGGGAACAGTGTGTTTTTCCAGAACCCATCAGCTCCAAGTCAAATAGTTGTCTTCAGTCTAGTTGTGGTGGGTGCAGTTCCTTGGCCCTTGTGGGAATCAAACTGGCAGCGTT
Source organism: Aselliscus stoliczkanus (assembly GCA_033961575.1). Taxonomy (NCBI): domain Eukaryota; kingdom Metazoa; phylum Chordata; class Mammalia; order Chiroptera; family Hipposideridae; genus Aselliscus; species Aselliscus stoliczkanus. The sequence continues at coordinate 124,423,728 of CM066728.1, forward strand.
GGTGTGATGAGCCCGCGCTCTCACCACCTGAGCTAACCGGCTGCACCCAAAATTGGCTTTTGAAATTGGTCAGTGTTGTTGTTTAGCAGTGTCCTTTATTTCTAGAGCTCAGAGTTCATATACCTGGACTTTGGTCCTAATGATAGCTGGGTAATGTAGGTGAATAACAGAATGTTACATTTGGAGAAATGGAGGCACAAAGAGTTGACTCTTAAACAGAGATAGGTACCCTTTCAGATGTTGGATGTCAAGTTCCTGTTAGTCCTCAAGTTTGGCAAGGAAGGTTGATGGCTGGGCAAATTTGAAACCTGCCTCTCTTAATCAAGCCCTCGAGTTCAAGTCTTTTCAAATACAAGACTGCCTGGAGTAATGCTCGTCCTTCCTAGGAAACTCAGTCCTAGGATTCTGCAATACCGATGAGTCTGAGGAAAAGAACTAGTGCTTGGTGGTGTCTCCTTATAGGTAGGCCCAGAGATGACCCTGTGTACAACCTTGTTTCTGTCTAGGGTAGTGGAAGAATGTTTTTGACCCTAGAAGACTTGGCTTGGAGGTCTGATACTGCTATTTGGTTAGTTGTAAATCTCTCTCCTCATGTATAAAATTGGAATAAAACCCCTAATTTACAAAGTAGACTTATAGTGAAGGTTAAAGAAGAAAATTATTTGTAAGCTGTGAAGCATATAACATATTTCCGAAGGGAGGATTGAGCAGAGATTAAGGGTAGGCTTTGAAGCACTAAGAAAGGTTGACTTGGAAAGCCCTGTGGTGGTGGTGATTGTTTCAAATGTACATAAAAGAGAACAGTGAACTTCCACATACTCATCAACTAGCTTCAACAGTTACCAGCATTTTGCTGCCCTTATTTTATCTATCCCTTAATTTTTGTTTTTGCTGGAGTATTTACAGCAAATCTTGGACATCACATACTTTCATCCATAAATACTTCAGTATGTATTTCTAACAGATACGAACCTAAAAAAAAATAACCACAAAACTATTTTAACCCCCTAAATTAACAATTTCTTATCTAACACTCAGAAGGAATTGGATTTGAAACAGCACTACCACTCACAAGCTTTGTGCATTAATCCAATTACTAGCTCTCTCTGACTTTCTGGTTCCTTATCTGTAACATAAAGATAATAATACCTCATGAAGTTATTTTGAGCTTAAATGAAATAACATATAAAATGCCTAACATGAAGTTTCTCAGTAAATGACCCCGATTCTCTTCTGAGCTGCCTATGGCCTGTGAGTTAGAATTATGGGTTGGCCTCACCCCTTCTTTCGTATCACAAAGTAACAGTACTTGGGAATTATTTATTGTCCACCAACCTGGTGAAATTTCTCTTCATTGGGCTATTTGACTCTACCAGTGAAATTCTGTATCAGTTGAAATCACATCCGTTCTCCCCCTCTCTCTTGCAACATCTTTTTTCTCCTGTCTATGCTCATTTCAGTCAGCATACATCTATATTTTTTAAACAACCCTTTATTGACCACACTGTCTCTGCCAGCTACAAACGAATTTTTTTTTTTTTAAAGATTTATTGGGGAATTGGGGGAGGGGAACACTGTTGGGGAATCAGGGAAGGGGAACAGACAAATTGCTGTCTTTTTGTTCTTCTGTCTAGTTGCGGAAGATGACGTTGTTTCACTGGCCCATGTTGGTATCGTCATTGCGCTCTTCCCGGATGAGGCAGATCGGTCGTTGGCCTCTGGATGGTTGCTCACCGCTGCTATTGGCAACTCACGCTGGCTACCAGCTGCTCATGCTGGCTGCCGGCCACTCACTGTAGCCTATGGCAGCCCACTGCATCAGGGGCTGCAGCCTACATTGTCGCCGGGGCTTGCAGCCCAGCTCCAGGTGGAACTGTTGTTAGCAGTGGAGGGCAGTGTCACTGGCCCTCATATGTGGGATCCGAACCGGCGCTGCTGGCATCCCAAAACCAGCTCTTAACCAGTGTGACACTCGGCCGGCCCATGAATTTTCAACTTCTTGAAAAACTTGTTTCTACTCATCTTTAGTTCTCCTGTTCTCTCTTGAATCTACTCTAATGAGACTTTCAACCCCAGCACTCTACTGCGACTGCTTTTATCAAAACCACCAAGTTTAATTCTTATTTGACCTGTTAGCAGCTTTTGGTGCAGCGGATGCATCCTTTCTTAAAATACTTTCTGCTGTGGTTTCTAGGACACCAGAAACGCTCTGCTGCTTTTCCTTCTACCTCTTTGGTTTCTTTTCAGTCTCCTTTGTTGGTTCTTCCTCATTACTCCTACCTCTCAATACTGGACCACCCCCTTGGATTTATGCTCTTTGTTTTCATTCCCTTGATGATCCCATCTAATCTCATGGCTTTCAATACCATGTATGTGTTAATGACTGCCAAATTTTTATCTCTGAAACCCCAGGCTTGTATATTCTATTGCCTACTTTGATATTTTAAATTATATATTTTATTGGCATCTCAAATTGAACTTGTCCCAAACTAAACTCCCCATCTTGACCTTGTCCTATCTTCCCTCTGCCCCTCTTGTTGTCTTCCACATCTTTGTAAAGTAGCACCATCCTCCATCTTTCCAGTGGCTCAGGCCAAAACTTGGAGCCATCCTTGACTCTTTCACAAACCACATCCGACCCATCAGGAAATCTTGCCAGTTACATCTTCAAAATATATCCAGACCCTGACCTCTTTTCATCACCTCTATTGATTTATGTCTACATCGACTCTTCTGGATTATTGCAATAGCCTTTTTTTTGCTCTTACCCCCTTATAGCTTGTTGTCTGTATTGTAGCTGGAATGATCCCTTGAAAAAGGTGAGTCAGATTTTGTACCCTTCTGGTGAGAACTCTCCAGTGATACCCCATCTTGCTTCGAGTAAAAGGCCAAGTCCTATCAAAGTCCTTATGTACTTGGGTCCAGTCTTTTTTCTTCTCTGACCTCATTTCTTACTTTTCTTTTTGCATACTCCATTCTGGCCTCAATAGTCTTCTTGCTGTTTCTTTAACATGTCAGGCGTATTCCTGTCTCGGGTCTTTTGCATTTGCTGTTTGCCCTGCCTAAGAATGCTGTTTCTTAGCTATATGTGGCTCTATTGTTTTCAGGTCTGTGCATATCTCCCCTTTCCACCTTACTGAAATGGCAGCTCCGCCGTTTCCGGCCCTTCCTGGTCTCCCTTTCCTGCCCTGTTTTTCTCCATACCACTTAAACCGTTTAGCTTTTAATATATTTTGCTATTTTATTTTGTTTATTGCCTCTTCCCCTTCACTAGAATATAAACTCCATGAAGGCAAGGATTAATGTTGGTTTTGTGTTCTGATGCTGGTTCTGAGCACCTGGAACTGTCTGGCACTAAGTAGGTACTTGTGTATTTGTTGAATGAATTGTTCTTTTATTAGTTGTAGTTTATTACTTTGTAAATGATTTTATAGCTGTAGTGTTTAGTTGGAATTTCAGTTTTTGGTATGGAGTACTATGCGTCTTGAAGATTTTATGATATATTCCTGTTTCTCTTCTTCTTGAGTATCCTTTTTAAAAACTGATAATAGGTTTTATTATTAATTTATTCATCATGACTTTGAGTCCTTATTATGCACTGTGCATAATCTGTGTTGCATTAAGGGATACAGAAAAAGTATACATAGACCCTGACTTTTAAGAGCCTATAGTCTACCAGGGGAGGTGATGGTATGATAGATATACAAAACTATGGTGAGTGCTGCTGCCAAGTGCTATCCAATGGAAAGACAGGGATCTTCAATATGGGAAGCGGCACGTCAAACCTTAATAACAGTGTGTGACAAGCTTCAGCTTGTTCAGTGCAGTCAGTCGGGTGTGAGCTACGGTTAAGAGAAGGCGTGTTTTAAAGTGTGCTGTAAATCATCCTCCAGGATCATGACAGCACTGTGTCACACATCGCTTCTGGTATACGGCAATTTCTGTCAAATAAAAATATTACGGTTTGTCCTCATCTACCTTATTTACCGGATCTGGCACCGTGCTACTTTTGGCTCTTCCCCCAAATCAAAATTAATATGAAAGGTAAACGTTTTGAATTGATTCAGGATATCAAGGCAGCCATGACAGCGCAGCTAAAGATGCTCATGAAAGAGGACTTCCAGATCTGCTTCAGAAAGTGGCGAGAACGACGGGGCAAGTGTATTCGAAGCGAGGGGCAATATTTTGAGGGGGACTAATGGCAATGTGTCTCTTACGTTAATAAATTTTCTCATGTATATATGTACACACATATGCATATATATGTATGTAGATAAATATACATATATGTACTTTAAAGGTAAGTACTTAAGAGATAAAATGGCCCAGGAAATCAGAAGAGCAACAAATTTTTCCAGCTATCATATGGGAGAGACTTCAGAGAGGATATGGTTTTTGATATCTGTGCTGAGCCAGGGAAAGAAAGCAAATAGGATTAGGTTATGAGAAAATGAGGAAGAGAATCCCATATGAAGGGAATTGTCTTACAGAATAAGAATGCTCAAGATTTCTATGGGAAAGAACAAGTGGTTCACTTAGTGAAAGATAAGGGAATATGAAAGGAATTGGTAGAATATAAGTTTGAAGAAGAATGTTGGAGTCACTGATAGAAGACTTTGAATGCAAGAATGAGGAATCCAAACTTGACTCTGTCCACAGTGAGGCTTCAGTGAAAGGTTTTTGGGCAGGAGTGGAGGGATGACATTAGGGCTGTCTTTATGAATTTGACAACTTTATGTGAAAAGAGAGGCTAAGATAAATGCATTGATTAAGATGCTGTCCTAATAGTTTGAGGAAAAAAAGTGACAAAGATAGTGGAAATGGGTATAGAAAGGATGCCTTAGAATTAATGAAACTTGATAACTGGATGTGAGAGCTGAGCAACAAGCCTACAAGGTTTCAAGCCTACTTGATCAGGCACCTGGGGTGCCCTGAGGATAAGTAGGGAACCCAAGAGAAGTGGGATTGGGAGGCAACTTTAGTTTAGTTTTGGTATGTGTTGAGTTTGCAAGTGTGGTGACATTTAGGTGATGATTGTTCCGATAAAAAGAAAATCGGGAATCTTTTTAGAAAGGATGTGCATCTGTGGCTTTATGCTTTCATTTTGATACAATTAATTGCCAGAAAGGGAGACTTAATTGCTGATTCTATTATTGAGGTCTGAATCTAGATAATTGATTCAGAAACTTCTGATAAGGCCTCCAAACTTTTCTTTTGATTTGTAAGTGGCTCCTTGTTTCAGTCAGCCTGTTAGATAAGTTGCTCTAGGTTGTAAGCACTTCATGTATTCTCAGCTTGATACAACTAAAATGCTATCCTTTTGAGCTTTTCTGTGCTGCTTCATTGGCTATGGGTATCTAAGCAGTATCTGTCTCACTCCTTTGAAAACAACAGATGTGAGTTCCTAATAGTCACCTTGATCACTATTGAGGTCACTTTGATCCTACCATGCCCGTCTTGTTCCCCTTAGGACTTAGAGGCACATTGGAGGAAGACAAAGCCTTCTACCCTAATTAATGATAGTTGAGGTATTAGTTGCCAAAACATTTCTTCAGCAGCCTATGCTTAAAAAAATACCAGAAGATATCAGAGGATTTAGCTTTTATTCCAGACAAATGCAAGAACAGAGTAAGGTTCTTTTAGATTTATATCCTCCTCAGGGCTTTGTAGCAGTTTTTAACCTGAAGGTTATTTATAGGACAAAAGAATTATTTGTAAAATAATGTTGATGAGTGTATACAACTTTTATGGGCTGTCTAATGATGCATGATATTTACAGTTTTATACTTAATGCATTTTTAAGTAGTTGGATAAAAAGACATTGAGTTTATTAGTTCAAAACTTGAACAGTTCACCAGCTTGGTTTAGAATGTGACGTTGCGCTTATCTCATTAATCATCTCTGAATTAAGTCTTTTCCTTTGTGCTTAGATCATAATGTCCATCAGTATGATTTTGGCACTGACATTATAGGATCTATTTTTGTTTTAGAAAATAAGACTACCAGAAAATAAGCCCTAGCATGATTTTTCAGGATGCTGCTAATATAAGCCCTACGCCAAACAAAAGCCCCAGTTAAGATCATCAGCCAGACTTGACTGTTTAAATAAATAAGTGAATAAATGTAGATTGTTGGAGCAAAAATTAATATAAGACCCGGTCTTATTTTCGGGAAAACACAGTAGGAGTCAGTGGGACCCAGTTACCCTGAAACGAGAAAATTTTCCTATTTAGGGAGTGTATATTTTCAGCTCACTGGAGGTGTGGTTCCTTTTAGTTTGTCAGATTTAGCATATATTATAGTTTTAAAATTTGTTTTTTGGGCTGGCTTAGTGGTGTGGTGGTTAAGAGCTGGCTTGGGATGCCAGCAGCCCCGGTTCGGATCCCACGTATGAGGGCAAGTGACACTGCCCTCTTAAAAAAAAAAAAAAAAAAAAGATACTTAAAGAAAAAGCAAAAAAAAAATTTGTTTTTTAATCTAGGCAACTTTATATCCACATAAATTGATTTGCCAAGAATATAAAGTATAACATCTTAAACTTGTGAGAAACCTGTGAGATTTCTTTTAGCCCTACTTTGGTCTTTTACAGGTGTATAACTCCAGAGTGGTTAAGGGACTTGTGCAGAATCACACAGCTAACTAGTAGCAGAGTTGGGGCGAGAGATGGATTTCTTGACTTCCAGGCTTGGTTTCCTTCCACCATGTTAGATTGCTGCTTTAGAAATACAGACCAAAAATACCTTAAGTAACCTTAGTTTAATTGGTCACCTATTGATGTTCAACAGGAACAGTTAGGTTATTTTTTCCCTTGTTCCCTCAGAGTTAATTTTTTAGATTAACCATTTTATATCGAACTGTTTAGTGGCATTTAGTACATTCAGTTTGAGCAGTGAAAACTCTACCTAGTTCCAAAACTGTTCCTTCACTCAAAAGTAAAACCTGACTGATTAAGCAGTTTGAAAAATTTTAAAGCAATTAAAATAAAAATCTTTATTATGACAAGGTCAGTGATAGCAGGTTTGTAGTAGAGGTCACCCCTAATGCTTTGCCACCCATCTCCGATTTGCCAGTGAGAAATCAAGAGAATCCTCTTTGATAATTAGTAGTGGATGTATTACCTTACAAACAATGGCAGTGTTAAAAAGTGCCAGGTACATAATGATTCACAATTCTAATAACAGACGTGCATTGTGTGTATCACCCCTAATCTTCACACTAGCCTTTCACAGTGGTGGCTGTGTTTCAGATGAGAAAGCTAAGGTTTGTTCAGTAAGTCCAGAATCACTTAATTGGTAAATTGTGCACCTGGAATTTGAGTCCTTGTCTCTTTGGTTCCAGAATTCAGATGATCTCTTCACTAAACCTAAACCTGGGAGTAGACAGGTAAAATGCAACAGATGGAAGGGATCATCTTGTGTGGGGGACTCAGTATAGGTACTGTTTTAGCAGGATAGTATTATAAGGGAAGGGGAGCTGAGTTTGCTGGCCCTGGTGGTATCTGCAGTAGAAGCCACTTTTTCCTGAACAGTTTTGATCCGTATTCCATAGGGGAAAAGCAAAATAGGAAATCACCTTTGGAACTCTCTAATGGACATAATTATAAATAATTAAAAGACATTGCAATGTATCTTCTGAGGTTTGTTTTTAAAAATTCCCTATTTTTTTATTCTTCTCATTTTTTTTATTTTTATTTTTTATTTTTTGAGGGCAGTGTCACTGGCCCTTATATGTGAGACCCGAACCGGGGCTGCTGGCTTGGCCGCGCCACTCGGCAGGCCCCCTTCCCATTATTTTTAGTGAATTGTTATTTGATTTGATTTTAAAATCAGACATTGATTTGCTTGAGTAGTTAATTTTTTTTTTTTGAAGATTTTTTTGAAGGACACGTTGCTGTCCTTTTGTTCTTCAGTCTAGTTGTGGAGGACGTTGCTTCATTGGCCCATGTTGGTATCATCATTGTGTTCTTCTCGGATGAGGCAGATCAGTCTCCAGCCTCGGGACGGCCGCTCACAGAGGCTCTTAGCAGCTCACACTGGCTGCCAGTCGCTCACGCTCGCTGCCGGCCACTCACTGTAGCCTATGGCAGCCCACTGCAGCAGGGGCTGCAGCTATGCCGGCCCTGGGGACTCACAGCAGCCCAGCTCCAGGTGGAGCTGTTGTTCACCATCTCAGCTGTAGAGGGCAGTGTCACTGGCCCTCATATGTGGGATCTGAACTGGGGCCACTGGCGTCAAGCTAGCATTTAACCAATGCGCCACTCGGCCGGCCCAGAAGTACAGATTTTTTTTTTTTTTTTTTTTTGAGGGCAGTGTCACTGGCCCTCACATGTGGGACCAGGCCGGGGCCGCTGGCTTCCCAAGCCAGCGCTTAACCACAGTGCCACTCGGCCAGCCCCTGAAGTACAGATTTTTGATAGTGACTGTGTGACTTTTGCTAGTGTCTAAACAGTGGATACTTCCATAAATGGATTTCAAGCTTTTAAAAACTTTTTATTTAAAAATTTTAAAATGACCTTGTAACTTGACTCAAATATTACACGTTGTTTTTCTGTTTTGACCTAGGGATGAGGTTTCATTCTCTCTGGAACCAGCAAAAATGTGTCATGAAGAGTACAGGCTTTGGAGTTGGTTAGATTTGTGTTCCAATCCTTTCTCTGCCTCTTACTAGCTGTAAGACCTTCTTTCATCTTTCAAAATGAGTATAACACCTCACCACTCTGCAGAATAAGATTAGAGTGTGATATCTCTAAAGGGCTCAGCACTGTGTATGGCATAAATTATGTTCAGATTGTAGCTGTTGTAGGAAGAAGTCTAAATTTTGGTAGTCTAGACAGATATCAACATAATGCAAAAAGTAAAATCTCATTTTCTATGTAATGTACACTGTCCTGCAATCAATATATTTCTTCTTGGATTTTTGTTTTTTTCTAGTATGTTGAAGTGCCATGTGTCAGTTTTTACTGTTTCCTGTAGCTTGCCCTCCTTTTCTCAGAAATGCTTGGCAAATATCTCCATTGATTCTTACGTAATTACCTCAGAGAATAGATGGTGCTTCCTATACAAGCTAATGATGAGGTATTTGCTCCCCATATCAGTCCTTCAGATAGGTGTCCTGTGTTGCATGCTAACAGGTTCTTACCACCTTCAGAAATGCCTGCTGGCCAATGCCCAGGCTTATGTCACGGGAGGAAACGCTGGCTGCCTGGAATGAAAGAAGCACACAATGCCTGCTTATTGCTTAGAGTGTATTTTATGATGATTGTTAATATTAAAGCACGAAAAGCTGTATACTAATCTATTAACTTTACGCATTACTTCCCCATTACTTGTATCGCTTCACTTATTCTGTTCAGAAAAGTATACAAAGACCTTTTACTCTAAAACTGTAGGGTTGAAGTTGTGGTGAATCACAATCCATGCATATCAGCTATGGAGGGGCTTGGGAGACCAGCTAGCCCAGCCCTGTTATCTAGTAGATGAGGAAAGTGGCTGAGAGAAGTTGGGACTTGCTTGAGGACACAGAGAGTAAGTGACAGGTCTGTTATGAAGGTAACCTGGTAGCGAGGAGAGAGCACTGGACTTTGGAGTCACACAGCCGTGATTTTGAGTCCTGACTCCACCGTTTATTAACGGTGTGACCTTTGGCAAGTACATTTGAGCCTCTTTCTTGCTGTTATACTTTGTTTGCAAACTTTTGTGTGAGGGTTATTAGATGATGTAAGGGAAGCACAGTGCCTGACATATGTTATGGTCTCAGTAAGTGTTGTCTGTTAGGTTGTACTGATTTTCTCGATTACTTAGAACAGGTCATATGGCTAAGTGATTATTCTTTATGAAGTGGGAATCAATGAGAATGGTTGATGTTTTTGCCAAATCCTTTCACTGAAAATCTAAGTAGTTGTTCATTGCATTATAGGGGGACAGCTTACTGCCAAATGAATGTGCAGAACATTCAAGAGTTTAGTGAATGGAGCTTCCAGTTGTACAGTGTTGACGTGGTTCCTTCCTGGGAAGTTTCTGCATGTCCCAAGTGAAGTGGACCTCGTGTGGGGAACACCAGTCAACCCACATTTAGGTAGGCCAGCAATTCTCAGACTTTTAAACTCAGAGCTCCTTTTCACACTTAAAAAGATCGAGGACCCCAAAGACCTCTTGTTTATGTGAATTATATCTGTTGATATTTATATTATTAGAAATTATATCTGATAAAATTTTATGTATTAACTCATTTAAAAATAACTTGAATGATAACAAATTATATACATGTATATATAAATATATATTTTAGGATTTAGGTTTTTAATTTTTGTTTCAAATAATAAAAGTAATACGTTATATAGAATCAAAGTAAAAAATGAGAGATTATTTCATCCCTTTTACACACTCCAGTGCCTGTGGTCAAGAGTTTAGCATGTATTCTTCCAGAACTATTTCTATGCAGTTATAAATTCTCTATCTTTAAATGTTGTTTGGTGACTCATTTAAAAATAGAAATTGTATATGTTTATGATGCACAGCATGATATTTTGATATATACATACATAGTGAAATGATTACTGCAGCTGAACTCATTGACATATCCATCTCTTACATAGTTACCTTTTCTATTGTGGCAAGAGCACCTGAAACGTACTCTTTTAGCAAATTTCTAGTATCCAACACAGTATTATTAATTATAGCTATCATGCTTTACGATAGATCAGCAGGCCTATCCATCCTACATAACTATAAGTTTGCACCCTTTGACCAACATGTACCCATTTTCCCCATTTCCCACAAACGATTTATTTTTAATGAAAAATGGCTGTTTTTCAAAATACAAAATAAATTAGTGAGAAGAGTAGGCATTGCTTTACATTTTTGCAAACTTCATTAATATGTAGCTTAATAGAAGACAGCTGGGTCATGATAGCTGCTTCTGCATTTAGCCTCTTGTGGTATGTTGCTCTGATTGAAGTTTATAAAGAAGAAAACTTGGCTTCACACAGATTTGAAGTTGGAAAATGGGAGGAATATTTTAATGACTTTTTGATAATTGTGGATATTCTTCTTTGATACTGTACTAAAGCTTGACAAGTGGTAGTTTCTTTATGGAATCTGAGACCAGATCAGTGAATTTTCCCTATTCTGTTCTTAGATTAAAATCCATTGGTTACATTTTGAATGGATCTTTTATCCATATGTGATTTTATGTCATCATGCATTGGTCATTTGGAAAACGTTGGTTCAGTGAAATTGTTGAGCTTCCAAATGTGACACATTTCATTATATTGGGTTGTTGGAAAAGTCATGATGTATTTTTCCTGTTTTTTGTTGCAAAAATGCGTCATGACTTTTCCAACAACCCAGTGTATTATCTCCACACATTATGTCGCCTCTGGAAAACTCACCACTTGTGAGAGAATGAGAGTTAAAAAGGCATAAAACACTTCAGTACTACTACTGTGAAAACACTTTGGCCTTGTAGACCCCTGAGAGGGCCTTGACTTCCAGGGGCCCCTGGACCACAGTTAGAGAGCTGTGGAGTTAGACAAACGGGTAAGCTAAAGGTAGTGACCAAACTGCAGCTTTAGTCATAGATAACCTGGAAATTATAATGGAATGGCTTGTTGTACAAGCTTTAGTCTTAGAAACCACCTTATTCCTTGAAATAAAAAGTGGCTTAATTTTGAAATGCAGTGAATTGGTCATTGAATATCTGAGAGCTTTTTATAGATGAGACATTGTATTAAGGTGCTGCTTGCTAAAGATACTCCTTATGAAAAAGGATCCTACTCTTCAGTAGTTTGTAGTCTAGCTTAAGAGGTAAGACATAATTTTGTGAAAAGATAACTAGTACAGTGTTCTTGGCAACAGTGTGATACACAGTGCTGGGTAGAATGAGTTTTTAAAATAGGCGAAGGAGAGAGGCGGCCATTGTCTTTATGGGAGAAAGGTGCAGTTGTTCAGATAGTCATGTCAGGTTAGACTGGAGAACTCATGTGGAACAATTCAGCTAGGCTTGCAAAATTCAGTTGTAGTTCACATTTTATTCTCACATTACCTTTTTTTGTAGGATTGTGTGGTTTATTTGACTTTTTAAAAAACTAATTTACCACGTTGTGGGTAGGACTAGTTAGTTATCTATTATTAAACATCTATCAAAATGTTACTGCTATTTAATAGATGAGAAAACAAGATTAAGCAAAATCTACCAAGAACACATAGACGTGAGTAATACGTTGTATTAGAATGTGTGTGTGTTCTCAGAACATAATAAAAATATTCAGATCCTTTTCTTTGGGGAAACAATATATACAGAGTAAACATCTCCACTCAAGACTTTGTAAAAATATTGTAATGCTTCCTGAAGTACCTTGTGTACACCTTGTGTTTGGTTGTTCCCTTACTAGATTGTTACAATTATTATTTTTAATTTATGAAGTGCCTAACACAAGAAAAGCACTCATATGACAGCTATTATTATTTTTGTTGTAGCTTTTTAAACTCAGAGTTATCTTTGATGTACTAGTTAGATAAGACATCCAACTTCTCAATATTTTGAATATTCTGAACTGTCCATTTGTTGAATGTACAATAGTTACTCAACTATTTGGCCTCCATTAATGGAATACCTATTACTGTGTTTTAGGCACTGTGCTAAGCACTTTACCTGCATTGCCTCTTTAGATCTTTTTTGCAGTTTCACTGTGAGGTGATGGTGTTTCCATTTTATAAATGAGAAAAGTGAGGTCTGCAATGGTTAGTTGCTTGAGGTACTTACTAGTCAAGAAGTTGTATAGCTGGGATTTGAACCCTTGTCTGTCCCCAGAGTGTCTTCTTTTACCTTTCCATTTGGGCAGTAAGTTGAAGGAGATATTTTTTGATTGTAGTGAGGATTTTGTGATTTTTTTTCAAGGATGGTTTTTGTGTGTGTGTGTGGGGAGTTGGGTAGTGGTTATTCTTCCCTTTTTAATGTATTAATTAATTGGTATTTGGATTCCAAAGCTTATTTTATTATCATTATTATTGAGGCATTTAATTACTTAATCGCTTGATGAAATTATGGTAAAATAGTAATGAATTAAAAATTTGCAGATCTCCTTTTCCAGGTGACGTTTTACTATATTGGTGAGGAACAGTTTGTTTGTGGGCTTTTACAGCTTGTTTTAGGCCAAGAATTGACTTGCCTTTACTATCTAATACATTTCTCTTTGATTGAATAATATAGTTGTAGTCTTTTGAAAGAGTATTGTGGCTTACAAAGCTTATTTAAGGAAAAAAAATTCATTTGTATTGGCAGTCAGCCAATATTTTATAAGCTACAATTTTCTTTTGAATAGCTGGTGGTTTGTAGCTCCATAATTTGTGGTTCTTCTGAACTTGTAAAAAGATGACACATATTTAAAAATGACCTTATCACTCTAATATTTTAAGCAACATACAACTGTCAGATTCTGTTACGTTATAGTGTTTGTTTTTAGTTAATTTTCCTGGTCTGAGACTGTTCTAAATTAATAATATATACAGTGTAATTGCTCCACCTCTTCCCCAAATAAACCTCTAAACAAACCTAAAACCCAAAGCTATTTTGGTAATGTAATAGGTACAGCTAACGGCGAAGGAAATAGGAATGTGTCTACCCCAGTCAGCCTGCCAAATCCTCGCAGTATCCATGCTATTTCATTCCTTAGCCACTGCTGCCCGGATGTGTTGAATTATGTGGTATGTGGGTTTGTTTGGGTGTGTTTAGTGTTCCTGCATGACGTCTAGTATTAAATCAGTGTGTTGTGATGCTGCCACTGCTGCTTGTTCACATGCAGGTGGAAAAGAGCACGTCAGTGGAAATGCTTCGTGTCCTGTCCCTTGTTCTCGTGGTTTGTGTGTAGGCAGTTAAATTTGTGAAAGTCACAAGATTGGTTTAAATCCTTCCTTTTGATTTTAGCTTAAGTTTTAAGTCGAATATAGTAACCTTTTTCCTTGAAAGATTTTGGAAAGCCAGATTAATAGTTCCATTCCTATACTTACAGAAGTTTCATAGATAAAAATGAACCTTGCATTCAACTTCAGCAATAATCCACTTACATAATTTTGTCATTTTAAGAATATTGTATAAATGGAATCATACTATATGTTAACTTTTTTTTTGTTTTTAAGATTTTATTGGGGAATTAGGGAAGGGGAACAGTGCTGGGGAATTGGGGAAGGGGAACAGCCAAGTTGTTGTCCTTCAATCTTAGTTGTGGAGGGCGCAACTAGCTCAGCTCCAAGTCCAGTCGCCATCCGGCTACCTGTCAGCAGCTCAGGGCAGCTCAGCTCAAGGTGCCGTGTTCAATCTTAGTTGCAAGTGAGCATAGCCCACCATCCCATGCGGGAGTTGAACTGGCAACCCTGTTGTTAGGAGCACGTGCTCTCGCCAGCTGAGCCCTCCTGCCACCTGTTGGCAGCTCAGCAGCAGCTCAGCTCTGGCGCAGCGTCACTGGCTGCAGAATCTAACTGGCAACCCTGGTGCTCAGAGCTTGTGCTTTTAACCAGCTGAGCCACTTGGCCGTGCCCATATGTAAACTTTTAAGATTGGCTTTTTTCATTTAGCAAAATTCCATTGAGGTTTATTCAAGTTGTTGCGTGTTTCAATAGTTTTTTTTTTATTTTTATTTTTTATAGCTGAGTAGTAGTATTCCATGGTAGGTAGGTATGTCACAGTTTGTTTAATCATCATCTATTGAAGGACATTTGGATTGTTTCCAGTTTTTGGCTATTAGCAGTAAAGCTAATGTGAACATTCATATACAGGCTTTTGTGTGGTCATAAATTTTCATTTCTCTGGAATTAATGCTGGTTTGTATGGTAAATGCATTTTTAAAGACATTACTTTTTCAGAGAGTCTGTAGCATTTTCTGTTTATACTAGCAATGTATGAGTAGTTCAATTTCTCTATATCTTCACCAGGATCATTTGTTGAAAAGGCTATTTGTCCTTCCTCAAATGCAAAATTGCTTTTGCACCTTTGTCAAAGCTCAGTTGGGTATGTTTGTGTGGATCTATTTTTGGATTCTCTGTTCCATTGATCTGTGTGTCTGTCCTTCTGCCAATACCATGCAGTCTTGATTACTGTAGCTATATAATAATTCTTAAAACTGGGTGGAGTGACTTCTCCCTTTTCTTCAGAATTGTTTGAGCAATTCTATGTCTTATGCCTTTCTGTATAAATTTTAGAATAAGTTTGTGTCTGATAAACCTTGATAGGCATTTCATTAAATCTGTACAATCAATTTGGGGAGAAGTGACAGCTTTATTGTGCCTCTTTTTTTTTTTTTTTTCTGAAGCGGAATTTACTGTCTCATGGTTCTGAAGGCTAGAAGCAACATCAAAGTGTTGGTAGGGTTGGTTTCTTCTGAGGGTTGGGAGGGAGAAACTGTTCCAGGCCTCTCCCTTAGGTTTTGGTGGTTTTCTGGCAACCTTTGCTTTTCCTTGGCTCCCACGGGGTCATGCCAATCTCTGCCTTCATCTTCCATGGTGTTCTCCCTGTGTGCATGTCTGCCTCTCCACGTGACATTCATTCTATAGTGAACATTTTCCGGGACAGGTACATTTTGTCAGAAAAAAGGTCTTGACTACTGAGGGCATGTGTTGGCAGGGGAGAAGCCTGAGTGGGGCACCACAGTGGGGAGCAGCCCAAAGCTTGAATCCTTTCCTTGGGCCCAAACTCTCTTAGGGCAGCCCCAGGTTTCAGGTCAGTTTGACATCAACAGCCCTTTTAAAGATTTTTAAAGTCTTAATTTCCAGTTGCTCATACAATTTTTTTCCTGCCTCAACAGGAGATGAAAAGTCAAAGGGCCCTGCTGGGTTGATGGACTCAAAGAACAGGAAAAAAGTGGTGCGTCTTTACCACTCGATTTTAATAGTTTGGAATGAGATTAGAGAGAAGAAGTTCTATAGAGAAAGTACTCAATCTACTTAAATTGGATAGACATTTGTTTATAACTAGCAAAATGTTAACTTTTTAAGCCCCCCTTCCCATTTGGTGCTTAAAAAACACCATTAATCAGAGCAACGGAAATGGAATAATTGTTTGTTTATTCATACATGTATTCAGTCAGCATTATATGGGTGTCTGTTGTGGGTGGCTAGGCACTGTCCTGAGCACTGGAATCCTCTCACTGACCTTATGTTCCTGTAGGGATTGGTAAACGAAATCAAATAGTTAAGTGTTATGCAGAGAATTAACATAGGTGGATATTAAAATAGCAGAGTGGTAGAGTGGCCTCTTGATTGAATCATCAGGGAAGGCTTCTGAAGAGACCTCATTTGTAGTTAGATCTGAATGTTAAGAGATAGTTTCAGGAAGAAAAGGGAGAAAACTTCCAGTCAGAGGGAACAGCTAGTGCATTGGTGCGATGCAGGGACACAATTGGTATGTGAGAGGGACAGTAAAGGAGGGCAGAGTGATTGGGGTGTAATGAGCTAGAGGGAGGGAGGCTGGGATTGAGGGAAGGATGGATGGATGGCCGGGTGGGTGGGTGGGCGGGCACGTGGGTGGACAGACAGACTGTGACAGGCATAGATGGCACAGATGAGTTCAGTGAGTAAGTGCGGCCAGATCATCTGAGGCTTTGTAAGCCGGGGGTGAACAGGATAATTTTTATTCTCAGGATGATGAGAAACCATTGGAAGATTTTGAATAGGGGAGTGAAAATGTTTGATGTTTTAAATGATGACTCAGTTATTGTGTGGAAAAAGGATTGTACAATACGTAGGGGCCAAAATAAAAGCCAAAGATGAATTAGGAGGCTTTTTCAGTTTAGGAGAAAGATGATGCTAGGAAAGGATTCAGGATATGTTTTAGAGGGAGGGGTGATGAGATATGTGACAGTCTGTATGTCAGGGCTGAATTTTTTCCTTTTACAGTTTGGGTGGATGGTTATTGGTGGTCAGTGAGATGGGTAGGACTTGAGAGAAGAGTAGGTTTTGGGGAAAAATTCATAGTCCTGTTTTGATCACTTTATTTTCATTGATGTCAGTCATCAATTGGATAGACAAGTCTAGAGTCATGTAGAGAACTGGATTGTAGGTATAGTATGGCGATCTGTATATAGACATTCATAGAACTCGGATAGGCCACTTAGAAGAAAGTGTGACGAAAGACAGGGGGTCCTAGGCCAAAGCCTCAGAGCACTGGAGTTTTATGAGGTCTGGAAGAAGTGGAAGCAGAGCCAGCACATTGGTACCTATCTCTTTAGTTTGTCCCTGTGAATTTATAGACTTGATAACATTAAAGAAAACGCAGTACCTCTACATTTCGGTGTGGTAGGCAAACAATACTTAGGATTTTTATATGTAACAGTGCAATGGTTTCATTAAGAAAATTCATGGGCCGGCCGAGTGGTGCGTTGGTTAAGAGCTGGTTTTGGGACGCCAGTGGCCCTGTTTCGGATCCCACATATGAGGGCCAGTGACACTGCCCTCTACCGCTAACAACAGCTCCATCTGGAGCTGGGCTGCTGTGAGCCCCAGTGATGGTGTGGGCTGCAGCCCCTGCTGCAGTGGGCTGCCATAGGCTACAGTGAGTGGCCGGCAGCCAGAGTGAGCTGCCAATAGCCACGATGAGTGACCATCCAGAGGCCGACGACCGACCTGCCTCATCCGGGAAGATGACGTCCTCCGCAACTAGACTGAAGAACAAAAAGACAGCAACGTGTCTGTTCCCCTGCCCCAATTCCCCAATAAAATCTTTAAAAAAAAATTCATTATATATTAAGTGATTGAGTAACTATTCTGTGTCTAGTGTATTTCTAAAATTGGGAGAGATAAAAGAAGTGTAAAAAAAGTGCTTTTGAGGCTCCCCAGTCAGGACCCCCTTCTCGTTTTTAGAGCTGGTATTTTCTACTCTAATAAACTACCTTCTGTTGCAAATTTAAAAAAAAAAAAGTGCTTTCATTGAACTCTGGTGAAAAGGGAAGTAAAAAGCAATATTGAAGTGTAAGCTATGGTAGTTGGAGATGATTTCGTGGAGGAGTTGGGGCTTGAAGAGTAAGTTGGGACGTAAGTAGGCAGAGGAGAAGAGCAGAGCCAGTTGATGGAATCAGGTGTAGGGGGAAGGAGGTCGGCCTGTAGTCGGAGAGCTGGTTGGCTTGTGGGCTGTAGCACGGGATAGCCTTGTGACCCTCACTGCATCCCTTTGAGCCCGGTCCCCCGGGGGCATGCCTGCTCGCCTCACAGGACTGGGAAGTGAGGACCGCATGGGTTGCTGCAACTGTAGCGGGAATGTACTAGTTCAGGGGCTGGATGGCTGGTTCGCAGATACTCATTTTATTAACTTGCTCCACAAATTCTTATGTGTAATGCCTACCTCAGTAAATTATAGGTGATAATCATTATTTTGCTCCAGCTGTTAGAATAACATAGCAAAAGGGACAGTCCCTTCCTTTCAGGAGTTTTGCTCTTGGCGATGTCTTACTCAAATGAATACAAAGCCTTCTGTGTCCTAAGTGCCTACATTTTATGGTACAGGTGCGAATAAAGAGGTGGGTAGGTGTCTTCATTGGGCCTCACTGTGACAATGAAACTGAATATGGCCCAGGGAAAAAAAGTAAAATCTGGATAGGCGGGAGAGGCATTCCATACTGAGAGATTTTATTTTATTTTTTGTTTTGTTTATTTTATGTATTGTTTATTTTTAGGAGTAGCAAAACATAAATGTTAACTGCCACTGCTGAGGAAATCATTAGTAACACTTAAAGATTCTTATTCTGAAACTTTTGTAATGTTATAATTGAATTTACCTTTCTCCCTGTACAATTTATTGAACTTGTGCCTGTTTCCCAGATGGCATTATAGCATAGAATTTATTTTTGGATTGTCTTTTTTAAAAATTTGGAATTGCTTTTCTGATATACCTAGGTTTAATGTCTGTTACAGTTCTCTCTTTTGTGTGTATAAATAACAACGCTCTTGCTATTTTATGTGGTAAGATTTGTTGTTAGAAAGGCAGGGCAATTTCTGATATTGCCTTGGGTAGTCTCCCATCACATTTTAGATTATTTGGATATTGACTATTACAAATTCATGTGCATATGTGAGATACTAGGATTACTCTTTTTGTTTTGGAAAACAGTGCTATTGGAGTCCCTGTACAGCCTGTGCTGAAATTGTGTTGTCTCAATACAATGCACTGTTCTTGCTCGGTCACTGTGATGGTTTGTAACTAGCCGGACCCTCGGTCATGCTTCTTTTATGCAGCTGTCTTTCTTGGTTACGGGAAGTTAGATGCTTTTCATTTTCCTTTAAGGAAATGTAGGTTTAATTACATATGTACTAGAATACTTTGCACCACCAACTAGGCTATAGAGAACCTTTGCCGGTAGTCATCCTTATTGATACATGATCAGCTAGATGAAATTGTGCAGTATTATGATGAATTTTATAATTTTAATAATTAAAGCTAACATTTATTGGGTGCTGTTGTGCCATGCACTCTGCTAAACAGCTTTAAAGCATGAAAGCTTTTCCATTTAAACGTCACAACAACCCAGTGAGGTGAGTACTGCTTTTATTGCCACTTTACTTGTGAGATAGAGGCTAGCTAGTTTCCTTTTCCAAGGTTACACACTTAGCAGGTAGTAGAGCAGGGATTTGAACCCAGGTAGTCGGATTTTAGGGCCTGTTCTCTTATCCACTATGCTTTACAGTCTTCTCAGATAATATCTTTCTGGGAAACTGTCATATTGGGAATTGTATTTTATCTTTTATGTGTTACCTTGTGTGAGAGCACTGGAAGCTTGTTAAGTTCCTGTTAGGGATTTTATAGTTGCACTCATCACCTTGTGTGAGGGGTTGGCCATTGTATTAGTTAAATAACCCTAGCTGTTGAAATGGAGCCCAGAAATACATCGACTACAATCCCAAATACAGTGCATAATAGTCCAGAGCAAGTGTCCACATCAGTATGTGGCTTGCCTTTATATAGGCTCTTAGGGACCTCAGGCATTAGGGTTGATGGGGATTCTACCATCTTCAGTGCGTGGCTTCCAAGGTGGTTTTTGTTGGAGGTACAGGGCAAGAGGTTTTTCTCTTAAGCAAGTGAGGTGAAATTTGCAAATGCAGTTTCTGCTCACGTTCATTGCTGAGTGCCTCGTCGCCTTGCCTTACCCAGCTGCAGAGGACTGGGTAATATAATGTCCCTTCTCTTTGTTGACTAGTACTAGGAGGTAAGGGGTCACTCCGTAGCGTTTTGAGTATTTTATCACCATTAAAATGTTCTTGCGCATGCATTTTTAGCTACAGAATGTGGAGGCGGGGAGCCTCGTTTCAGCTCCAACTCTCTTACTTTGGAAGAAACAAGAGGGTGGGTTTTGGTGGACAGTTAGCAGTTCCTTCAGTGCTGTGATGCTGTAGATTTCAGTAGGAATGCTACAACAGCTCAGGGCTGTGTTTACAAAGAATGATCACAGACATTCAGCTCTTGATTCTTGTAACAGTCCTGTGAGGTAACTAGACAGAGCAAGTAGTGGTATTGCCTTGATAAATGAGAGAGCTGAGAGTTGGGTGATTAAGCATTGAAAGAAACCTGATAGGAAGTTGCAGGACTGGGACTTAACACCCAGATCCCATGGCTTCAAAGTCAGTGCAGTTTGTATAACACTGTCTTTTGGAGGCAGAAAATTCTCTCCAACAATTTTTATGCTTACTGTCATCATCACGTCTCTTATATTTTTCTTTAACAGTGTTTCTAATGTAACACTGATTTCCAGTATAACACACGGACAGATTATTGGTGTAAGTTGGTCTTATTTTGAAGATTTAGAAAGTCCTTCAAGAACTTGCATTGCTTCGTAGTCATCATTACATTCATAAATGACATCATGCTTTAGATAAGCCAGTTAATGGAATACCAGGCAACAAAGATTTCTCTTTTTAAGTTATGTTTTATAGCCTTGCTTCTGGTAGGTAAAATGACATGTAAAATGAGCAGAGGAATAAAAAATAGAAATAAAATAATTGTGGCAGTGATGTTTTCTCTTAGTAAATAAAATGTATTTCTTGTGACATTCAGTGCTTATCTCTGTAACTTTGTAGATAGTTTTGCTGTACTTATTATGTGGTAAAAGCCTTTTAGTACGTGCTGCTCCCAAAGTTGGGCCATTTTCTGCTTTATAGCTGGGAGAGTTCTTGTTGACACACCAGGGGGGAAGGTCCCAGCTTTAGGGTTTTGAGTATTTCATTGGGGTGGAAATGTTTGGCGAAGTGCATTTTCCGCAGCGGAGTCTGTGGTAACCCCTGATTTGAGGGATTGGAAGCTGTGGATGATGGCAGGATGGTAAGTATTTGTGCAGGTGGATTGTTAATCAGAAAGTAAGGTGGAGATTTCTACACATCCCCATTTTAATGTAACAAAGGCAGCAAGCTCATTCTGGTTGACTTATTTTCAATTTTTTTTTCTTTGAAACCCTATTTTGTTGAGCACTATATTCCGAAATTATTTCAGAAGAGGTGACAGTACAGCTGAATTTTAATAGGTGTAGTATGGCTTAAATTTATTTTCCAAGCTATTCTTTTGACATTCCTTACAACTTTACTTCTGCCATGAAAAGGACAAAGATTAGACAAAGATATGCCATTCTGTTGCATCCGATTGATGACCTATATATAGCTCTCTTGGATAACAGTGTATTTTGCTCAAGTTGTACCTTATGTGATCCAGTCTTTTCTTAGATTTTCTGTTGTCTGACAAGATATTAATAGAAATACAGTGGTTGCATCATAAATTCACCAAAGCCTAACTTAAGTCTTTATACAACATGAACTAGTATTCTTTAAATGCTTTTGCAAGAATAAGTACAGTTATCTACATCTTCTGTAATCCATTATTTTAATTTTAGCATATACACACTCTGAATTTAAAAATGTTAAAAAAGTAAACTGAATTAAAAAAAATTTATCCTCCAACTTTCGTAGATTTGAGTTACTCACTTTTTGGAAGAGCACTTTAAAATTTTGGCCTTCTACCACACACAAGAAATGCAGGCAAGTGTACTGCTAAAATTCTGTTTGTACCTTTATTTGTCTAAAAGGATGGAACAGCACTTTCAGGCCATTTTAATGAAGTTCGGTTACAGTAAATTATAAGTTATGTCATTTGAACCCTGGTCATAATGTGATTCTGTATTCATTTGTATTTATAACCTGAATGCCTCCTACCAAAAAGGTTAAACCAGTTGGATAAATATAGAATAGTTAAGCTGAGATGAGGCACCTCATGTAATATTACTCTTCAAAAAAGAGAGAAAAGCTGGGGGTGGCAGCAGTTCTAACTATGAAGGATGGAAAGAGCACTGGGCACTTTCAGTCATGAGTCCAGGGTTTGAGTCTGACCTTGCTAAAAGGTGCTTGGGGACCTTGGGAAAGATATTTCACCTCTTTGAGACACAGGGTATAGTAGTATTAGTTGTTTTGACTAGTTTTAGCAGTCTGTGATTCTTTTTTTTAAATTGGGGAATTGGGGTAGGGGAACAGCGTTGGGTAATAGGGGAAGGGGAACAGACAAGTTGCTGTCCTTTTGTTCTTCAGTCTAGTTGTGGAGGACGTTGCTTCACTGGTGAATGTTGGCATCATCATTGTGCTCTTCCCGGATGAGGCAGATCGGTTGCTGGCCTCTGGACAGCCGTTCACAGCGGCTCTTGGCAGCTCACGCTGGCTGCCGGCCACTCCCTGTAGCCTATGGCAGCCCACTGCAGCAGGGGCTGCAGCTATGCCGGCCCCGGGTTCTCACAGCAGCCCAGTTCCAGGTGGAGCTGTTGTTAGCTGTAGAGGACAGTGTCACTGACCCTCATATGTGGGATCCGAACCGGGGCCGCTGGCATCCCAAAACCAGCTCTTAACCAGTGCGCCACTCGGCTGGCCCATGTGATTCTTATCTCCTCTTATTCTCTTGATGTATTTTTCTGTCTTGTGAAGAGAAGTTTAACTATATAGTTACCAATACTTTTTCTTTTCCCTTGGTGAATGGTCTTGATAAGAAAACATGATTTGAATTATTCTATCTTACTTTAATACATTTTCTAAAACTATTTTTAAAGGAGGCATGAAATTGGAAGCATTTAGTTTTACATTTTATTTTATTTTATTTTATTTTTTTAGGGCAGTGTCACTGGCCCTCATATGTGGGACCCGAACCGGGGCCGCTGGCTTCCCAAGCCAGCGCTTAACCACCGCGCCACTCGGCCGGCCCAGTTTTACATTTTAATTGTATATCACTGCTGTTGCTATAAAACAAGCTTGTGAACTGGGAAGATAGACAAAACAGTTTGAAAACCTAATCAGGGGCTGGCCTAGTGGTGCGTTGGTTAGGAGCAGCTTGGGACGCCAGCTCTGTGCAGCAGGGCCCTGGTTCGGATCCCAAATATGAGGGCCAATGACACTGCCCTCTACAGCTAAGATGGTGAACAACGGCTCCACCTGGAGCTGGGCTGTGTGAGTCCCGGCGATGGTGTAGGCTGCAGCCCCTGCTGCAGTGGGCTGCCATAGGCTACAGTGAGTGGCTGGCAGCCAGCGCGAGCTGCCAGTAGCCACTGTGAGCGACCATCCAGAGGCCAGCGACCGATCTGCCTCACCCGAGAAGAGCCAATGACGATACCAACATAAGCCAGTGAAGCAACGCCCTCTACAACTAGACTGAACAAGATAAAAGGACAGCAACTTGTCTGTTCCCCTTCCCTGATTCTCCAGTGCTGTTCCCCTTCCTCAATTCCCCAATAAAATCTTTAAAAAAACTCAAATAAAAAATAAAACCTAATCAGTGAAAGGAAATCACCCAGTACCTACCTATTACAGTCCTTTGAATTTCCATTTTAAGGCAGAGGGCAATAAAATCAGTTACTGAGTATGTTGTGTATGGACTTCTTCCATATAAGTCAATGCAATTTCCATTACATACTTCTTTAAGCATTTTAATATTAAAAAGGTTTAAAAACATGCAGAAAAGTTGAAAGAATTGTACAGTGTACACTTACGTATTCTACAAGTAGCTCAATCTAAACAATTCACATTTTTTTATTTGCTTTATCACATATCTGTTCATCTATTCATGCCACTATCCATGTATCAATCCATCTTATTTTTGTTGTATTTCAAAATAAGTTGCAGACATCTTTAGAGTTTACTCCTAAACACTTCGATATGCAAATCATTAGCTAGAGTTCAATACTTGTTTATATCTTTTAAAGTTAAAATTCACATGTGTAAACATGCACAACACTTAAGTGTGCCATAGATGGCTGTCATTAATTGAGCACTTGATATTTTCCAGGGTCAGTGCTAGTCTGGCAGACAGATGAAGAAGACACAGCTTCTGCTTTCATGGTGGTAATGGGATACATAGATACATGTGTAAGAAAGTAAATTCAGTATTGGACTTGGACCTTTTAGCTGCAAATAATAGAAACCAACAGTATCCAGGGGTCAGGCCTTGCTTTCAGAAATTAAAGAATGGGATTCAGATGGGCTTTAAGAAGGACTGGAACCAAGAACTGGAAGGCTCGTAGGACTCTTACCTCTGCCTCACTCTGCCCATCTGTTCATTCTTTTCAAAGATCTGCTTTCTTCTCTTTTTAGTACATATGGTAGAATGTGGCTGCCCCCACATCCTTTCTTTAAAAACTAACAGTTCTCAGCCACACAGACACCAATTTTCTTTTTAAATTTTGATTCCTAATTCCTGGGGGGTGGAATCCGATTGGCCCATCCCTGATTCAGCTAGGCTTGAGGGCAGGGTTTCGAAGTATACATCTCCTGTGGCAAACCTACTTTCGTGGATGGAGCAAAGTAGGGGGGATAGAAGAAACAGTTCCCAGAGCAAGTAAGGGGCTATTGTAAGTGAGGCTGACATTGGAAAATGTTTGTAACTACAAGGTGATAAAGAACTCTATAAACAAGAACAGCATACAGAAATAGTATAAAAGGGGAATGAATCACTATTTAGGGATGGAGTTTGGGGTCAGGGACAGCTTCCTGGAGAAATTGATGGCCGAGTTAGGTTTTGAAAGATAAGTTCAAGTACAGCAGTGGTTAAGAACGGATATGCCCTGCAGAAGAGCAGCAGTAGCAAGATAGGAAATGGCGTAGTGTGTTTGGTTAATTGTAAGCACGTTAGTACATTTGTAATATAATTTTTGAAGTGGGGCAGGTTTGTCAGGGGGCTGCGGGGGGGTAAGAGGGGAGAGAGAGGGAGGGAGATATGGGAAGCCAGTTCATGGACAACCTTATCTTGCTAAGATACGGGAAGCCAGGAAGAGTAGGTGACAATCAGATTTGTTTCCTTAAGAAATCATTTCATTGGAATGAGAGGGAGTTTCATCCTATTGAGATCCTGGGTGAAGAAAATGGCAAGGAAAAAGAAGAGGAAAGATATTTAGGCAGTGAAATCTTCAGTACTTGGGATTTATTAGATGTAACGGGAGAAGGAAAAAGTCTTAAGGTGATACTCTGGTCATCTGACCTGGGTGACTAGATGAATTGGAGTACCAGCCAAGGTAAGATTATAGGAGACTGAGGTGCTATTAATGGTATATTTTCTTGATCTGGCTGATACCTGTCCTGTAATTACAAGGGTACTTTTTTAGGACCATTAAGTTGTACTTATGTATTATGCACTTTTCTGTAGGTAAGTTATATTTTACAATATAAGATGTTAAAGAACAAAAAGAAACAGGAGAAAATACATTTGGGAAAAAGATGCTGACTTTGATTGGACATTCGTATTTGGGGTGTTCATGTAACCCTCTAGTTGAGATGTGTAGAAGGCTGTTGGATATAAAATGTGAAGTACAGGAGAATCGTATGGGCTGCCAGTACAGGTGAAAGGATTAGATTTAGCTCTGTAGTTCTCAAGCCTGGTTGTATGTTAGAATCTTCTGGAAAGCTTAAAAAATACTGATAACCTAGATATCCCATTCCAGACCAATTAAATCGGTTTCTGGGGGTGTGAGGACACAGCATCTAGCTTGAAAAGATCCCTGTGCTTCTTACTCTGATGCACAGAGATGAGAACCACTGGCTACAGGAAGAGCACTTATTACCTACATTCTGAAAGGGGATTTTGTAATTGCTTTAGAACTCAATATAGGTTTATGTATTTTTTTTGGACATAATTTTATGCCTTGTGCTTCCCCCATTAATAACTGCAATTAAAAAACAGTATGCTGGGCTGGCCGAGTGGCGCGGTGGTTAAGCGCTGGCTTGGGAAACCAGCGGCCCCGGTTCGGATCCCACATATGAGGGCCAGTGACACTGCCCTCAAAAAAAAAAAAAAGTATGCTTTTTGTTAAAATAATGATGTGCATGTGTTCTTGAAGAAAAATACATGGAAGATACAAACTGTTTTGGTTAAAACATTTTTTTAAAACAGAAGCATTCCTTTGCTCTAATTTCAAATAGTGTACAGTGTTTGCAGCCAAACAGAAAATTGCCTCACCAGCTGTAGTGTCTTTGAATAGTAAATATGAAGGACAGTGATTGGTAAATTAATGGTGTGTGTATTGTAGTCTGAAGGGCAGACTGTAGATGGTGAGGAATTGTCTCGATGTGATAGGGAAAAGATAACTGCTCACTCGCCTGCCTTTTCATTCCCTTACTGCATGGCTCTATACCCCAGCAGGGTCCTGTATCCGTCAATAAGTATTTATAAGCACCTGGACTATGCCCAGGACTATAATAGGAAATTTATGTAAGTTACTAAATAAATAAGTAAAATAAATAGATAAGAATGCATGAGACTTGCACTAGGGATGCCAGTGTTTGAGTTGTGGGGGGCATGTAAATGACTGCTGAATGCAAAATCATTTGATAATTATAAGAATCCATTTGTTGTTCAGAAACTGGAATGATTTCTTTTTTTTTTTAGCTGAGCCATCCTGCCTCCTGCCACCTGTTGGCAGCTTAACGGGCAGCTCAGCTCGGGCTGGACATCGAACTGCTGTTGCTCAGAGCTCAGCTTGCACTCTTGAGCGAGCTCTTAACCAACTGAGCCACTCGGCCGGCCCTGGAATTATTTCTTTTTTTCTTTTTTTGAGGGCAGTGTCACTGGCCCTCATATGTGGGACCCGAACCTGGGCCGCTGGTTTCCTAAGCCAGCGCTTAACCACTGCGCCACTCGGCCAGCACTGTAATGATTTCTTAAGCTTAAGCATTTGTTGATGACTTACCTGTAGATGATTCTTCTCACATACTTGCCTCGGTTTCTTAAACTCTCCTCTGGTGACGTTGTGTTCCATGGACCCATCAGACCGTGGACCCCAGGACCACTGATCCTACCACATCCTCATCGTCTTTTATCTTCTTGATGTTCTCGCTCCATCCCTCACCCAGCTTACATTCCGTAGTCAGTCACACAAACTCCTGTGGATATTCCCTTTATTCCCATGTCCTCTTGCTTTATCATATTCACTTGGCAAAACTTATAACCCTGGTCACATCTGATTCTCCAGCTCTGTGCTTGCACCAGAGCATCTGAACATAGCTGGGTAATATGCGCATGTGCACGCACACACACATTCCCCCACACCCAGGCTGACTGATCTTATTTTAAAATTCATGACCTTGAACCTAGTGGGTCCTTAATGCTGTCCGCCAATCATAGCTCCTGTCCATCCAGGTGCTAGACAGCTCGTATACACCATCCCCTTTCTCTCTAAACCCATAGCACACCCTCTCTCATTCCACTTAATACCTTGCTTTCTGCTTCACTAGGAAAACTGAAGTGCCCTGTACCCATGCATTCTGCCCTCACTCCTGTTATAGATATACTATCAGTGCGTCTATCAGAGACAACCCTTCACTTGTACTAGGTTACTTACCATCCCTTCTCAACTATTCAAGACGATGGCTCCAAGAAGCGCCCCACTCCAGTTTTCCTGCATCACAGTTTTGTTTTGTATTGGATCATTCATCAGCGTATAAACAGGTTATTTTTCCCACTTTAAAAATATTTTGTCTTGACCCCACTTTCACTGCCAGGTACTGTCCCATTTATTTGCCATTCTTTGTAGCACAACTTCTAGAAATAGTTGTTTGTATTAAACTGTTTCTAATTTCTTTCCTCCCATTCTCTTTATTATTTTTTATTGAGATATAATTCATATACCATAAAAAGTCACCATTTTAAGTGTACAGTTCATTTGTTTATAGTATATTTACAGAGTCGTGCATGCATTGCCACTATCTAAATCCAGCACATTTTCATTATCTTACGGGAGACCCCTGCCCCTTAGCAACTCATCACTCACTGCTTCTTCCATCCCCCAGCCTCGGGCAGCCACTAATTCTAGTTTCTGTCTCTATGGATCTACCTATTCTGGATGTTTCATATAAATGGAATCATGCAATGTGTGACCTTTTGTGTTTGGCTTCTTAGTATAACATTTTCAAAGGTCATCCATGTCGTAGCATGCATCAGTACTTCATTCCTTTTTATGGCTGAATAATATCCCATTGTGTGGACATGCGCTATGTTTTGTTTGAATCCATCAGTTGATGGACATTGTGGTTGTTTCCACTTGGTGGCTATATGCTGCTATGAACATTCATATTCAGGTTTTTGTGTGAATATATGTTTTCAGTTCTCTTGGGTGCATGCCTAGGAGTGGAATTGCTGGGTCCTACGGTAAGCTTATGTTTAACATTTTAAGGAACTGTCAAACTGGTTTCCAAAATGATAGCGTTGTACATTCCCACCAGTAATGTATGAGGGTTCGAATTTCTCCAACTCATTCTCTCTCTCTTTTTTAATTCTTTTATTGTGAAATAAACCTTTTTTTTAAAAAATTAGTTTCAGGTATACAATACAGTGCAATAGTTATACATTTTACCCCTCAAAGTGACAACAACTCATTCTCTCTTAAGCCAATTTAAATCAAGTTTTTTTCCTGCTTCTCAACTGAAACTGCTCTTGGCAGCTTCATCAGGTCATCAGTAACATCAAAGCACCTGAATTCAGTAGTCGATTCTCAGTATTGTGTTTGACCTGTAGACAGCATTTGACACAGCTGATTACTTACCTTCTTGGTACACTTTTTTTCACTTTTTTGGGGGGCTTCTAGGACACCACACCTTCTCCCTCTCCCTTCTCCACATTTTATTGGCCAATCCTTATCAGTTTCCTCTGTTGTTTCCTCCTTTCTCCCTACTTTTTAAAATTGGAGTTCCCATTGGGGGTCTTATCTAACTTGCACATCTTTCAATGCTATCCATGCATTGGCTTCCAAGTTGAAACCCCTCGCTGAGATCTTTTGGTACTTTAGAGCCATAAATATTCAGCTGCCTACTCAACAGCCTCACCAGGATGGCTGATAGACATCTTAAATAGAACAGGTCTAAAACCAACCCCTTTCCTGCTCTTCATAATATGCTCCAATATTCACAATTGAAGACAATTCCATCCTCCAGTTGTTCAGGCCCAAAACCGTGGTGTTAACCTTCACTCCCCTTTTCTCACATCCCACGTCCCTTCTGCTAGAAGTCCTGTTGGCCTCACCTTCACAGTACATGCAGTATCATAACACTACTTCCACTGTTGCCATCACCTTCGTCTGTCTTCTCTCACCTGGATCTTCGTAACACAATTCTAGTCAGACCTCCTGCTGTATATATATGTACCTTTGCTTCCAGCAGTCTAGCTCAGCACAATAGCTGGAATAATCCTGTAGGAATACGTCAGATCATATCCATTCTCTGCCCAAACCCTGCATCGGCTTCCCTTTCCGTTCCAGCAATAGCCCAACAAGGCCCCGTTTCATCTGACCCCGACACTTCGCTGACCTCATCAGCTGTTATCCTCCCCTGGTCCACTCCATGTGCCTCCTTGCGATTTTTTAAACGGTCTTGGCTGCTTTAGACCTAGAACCTTTGCATTTGCTGTTCTTCGGCTTGAAATGTACCTCACCTCTTTCAGAATTTACTTGTCGATGAAACTTAGCTGATTGTCTTTAATTCTGCAGTCGGCTCTTCCCACACTCTGGGTTTCTCTTACTCTGCTCTTTTTTCTTTTATTCTTGCATAGCATTTCTAACACTGACGGCATTATTGACTTTTTATGATGTTTTTGATATGTTGTTCTCCGTCCCAACCCCCCTGAAGCTCCGTAAGGGCAAGGATTTTTTGTTTTGTTCACTGATGTGTCTTAAGTGTTTAGAACAGTGGATGGTACTTAGTAGCCATTCAAGAAATATTTGTGGAATGAGCAAATAAATGGATTGTCATATGGAAGTAGGCCTTGAAAATTTTGATAAGCAAAGTTTTGGGGAGAAAAGAACAGCTTGGAATCTTTCCCACTACCCTTTGGCAAAATCTTCTTCAAGGCATGGGCATTTGAATTAGGACTGGAGTTTGAATCTGATTCTTACTGTAGAAGTGTATATATGACCTTGAGCAAGATTTGTGGCCTCTTGAGTCTTTTTTAAAGTTATTTTTATTGAGGTATGCTTTGCATAGAATAAAATTCACCCTTTTTTGGGTACACAGTTCTATGGATTTTGATAGACTCTCATACAGTATTTTCATCACTGCAGGAAGATCTCTTAGTCCCTTTGTAGTCAGTCCCCTCTCTTCACCTCCCATCCTGGCCAGCCACTGATCTAATTTCCATCCCTACAATTTTGCCTTTTCCAGAATGTCATATAATGGAGTTATTATTATTATTTTTTTTAAAGATTTTCCCAATTGGGGAATTGGGGGAGGGGAACAGCGTTGGGGAATTGGGGAAGAGGAACACACAAGTTGCTGTCCTTTTGTTCTTCAGTCTAGTTGTGGAGGACGTCTCTTCACTGACCCATATTGGTATTGTGATCATTGCACTCTTCCCTGGTGAGGCAGTCGCTTGCCAGCCATTGGACCAGCCGCTCATGGCGGCTCATGGGAGCTCACGAAAGTGCATGCCAGCTGCCGGCCAGCCCCACCGCAGCCTACGCTGTCGTCTGTGACTCACCGCAGCCCAGCTCCAGGTGGAGCTGTTGTTTACCATCTTAGCTGTAGAGGGCAGTGTCACTGGTCCTCATATGTGGGATCCGAACTGGGGCCACTGGTGTCCCAAGCCAGCTCTTAACCAACGCACCACTTGGCCAGCCCCTGGGGTATTTTTTCATTAATCATTTCAACTCCTTAGTTACTTTGGAATATCTACAGTCTTTTTCAGCTCTTTTGATGGTTTTCTTAGAAAATTCAGTCATACATCTTTGACTTATTAGAGAATGTTGTTAATTGATACCATTACCCGTTATCCTGACAATATGTGCGTGTGTGTCTTAGAGCACTTTAACTTCCTTTATCTGCATCTCAATTTATATGCTATTATAGTTGTGTATTTTATTTTATATTTAAACCCCAAAGATCAGTGTGTTATTTTATATAATGTTATAACTGTTAATATTCATTTGGATTTGCCCATATATTTATCACTTTGTTCTTTTCCTATCTGGATCTCTGATCTTTTGTATTTGCTAATTTTCTTTCTGCTTGAAGAATAGCCTTTGGAATTTTTTTTTTTTTTTTTTTTTTTTTTAGTACAGGTCTAAGTTTAATTTAGAAGAGCCTTTAGAATTTCTTTTAGTACAGTTTGCTGGTGGCAAACTCAGTTTTTGCTTTTCCGAAAGTGCCTTTATTTGCATTCTGTCCTGAAGGGTATACTTCCTGGGTTTAGAATTCTGTGATTGGCAGTCACTGTCTTTAAGCACATTGAAGATAACCATTCCTGTTTTCTGGCTTCCATTGTAAATATTGAGAACTGTCAACCTGTCTCTTCTTTGGAGGTAATCTTTTTTTCTATCATTTAAAGTTTATAAAACTCCAGTGAGATACAGGTTTTATTTTTGTTTTCTTATATAGATGAGATTAGAAACTCAGGATAACTTGCCAGTGTCAAGCAGGTTTCTCGCACATCAACACCTATACTTTGTTGAAACATTTTACTTTACTGCTTCTTACTAAATAAAAGTACATATTCATCTATTCAACAGTATTTATCAAGCTTCTGTTACGTGTATAACACTGCTGTGGACTGAGGTAGATACCAGATTTTGAGACATAATTCTGACCCTCAATTTATAGATTGGAGAAAAGCAGGCCCAAACCATTCAAGTTGCTGTATGAAGGCAGTACATGATTAATAGCTAAAATGGTAATAGCTTGCAGTAATTACTGAAAAGTTTCTGTATAGAGAATTTCACAGTTGGCTGGAAGTGTCAGAGAATGTCCTGTGCAGAAGGTGGAACTTTGTCTGAACCTGGGCAGAATTTGTTGAGGGTGGAGATTGTAGAGGCTGTTTAAAGTAGGGGTAAAGGACATGAAAAAAGGCATGGAGAGCTAAAGATTTGGGAGATGGCAGCAAGGTCCCTTTAGCTCTAGCTGAAGTTTATAAATGTTGTTAGAGATAAGATTGTATGTGAGGTGAAGGAGCCATAAATTCCTGTGAAGGAGCCATAAATTCCTGTTATCTTTTAGGTCCCAGGGAGTCATTGAAGAGTTGTTTGGGGGTGTGGCGATATAATGAAAGTGGAAAGTATTATCGTATTTCACTGTGTGTAAAGCACACTTTTTTGCTCAAATTTGTGAGTGAAAAATAAGGATGCGCATTTACATGGGTAGTACTAATTCTGTATCTCTATAAATGTTTTTAGTTCTTTTATGTATGCTTATGAGTTAAAAGTGTAACTCGAGAAATCAATAATGATATCCGTATACAAAATAATACCCTGGAATATGATCATCTGTTTTGCTGAATTTACAATGAACTTGCAACAACAAAGAGTTTTTGGCTTTCTATGATGCATAAATATTGTAAATTTGTCACTGGTACATAAAATGTCTTGTACTTGTATCTATTCTTGTGTTTTGTAGTTATTTGTTACATAAAATTTCTTGTACCATAACAGGTTAAAAAATAAACGCTAAAATTTCTTTATAATGCAAA
This sequence comes from Aselliscus stoliczkanus, assembly GCA_033961575.1. Lineage (NCBI taxonomy): Eukaryota > Metazoa > Chordata > Mammalia > Chiroptera > Hipposideridae > Aselliscus > Aselliscus stoliczkanus. The sequence continues at coordinate 124,456,659 of CM066728.1, forward strand.
AATAAGTAACTAAATGTAAACAAGTAACAATTTGAATTTAAAAATTAAAATGAAAGATCCCCCCCCCCCGAAAGTTTGGGCTAAAAATACACGGAAACACATTATATACAGCAAAATATGGAGTTAGAGGGTAAAAGCTTGGCTGGAATCCACATTCCAACCCATATTTCAATTATAGCTCTATTACGTCCTCACTTATACTGTGAATAAGCTAACTTTTCAAAGCCTCATTTATGAATTCTGAAGAATAGTACGTACCTCATAGGATTGTTGTGAGGATTAGTATGTTCAGTGTACTTAGAACAATGCCTGGAACATAGCACAATTTACATGTTAAGCATCCTTTTATTATTATTGTTATTATTAAATGAAATTATGCATGTTAGTAACGAATGCCTGGCATATGGTTAATCACAATCTGGTCACCAATAGAAGATGTGTAGGATAGATATTATTGACCAAATGATATTTTCATACCTCTGCACCTAGGTATAGGGAATGAAAAATCTTTAAGTTGTATTAATGTATAATATAGATAAGCTATGTTAGTTCACTTAGGCTATTTCCCCATTGCATTATTTTTGTGATTACATATTGTATATTTTTCCTAACCCACTCCTCAGTTAATTCATTTTATCAACAAAAATAATAGTGAAGAAGACATTCTGTATTAAAAACCTGCGGTCAGAGAAGAGTGAAGGAGGTGAGGTAAATCTTTGCTGAAACAGTGTATCATAGAAGAGAGTGTAACGATACCAGAGGAAAAATGTAGGAATTGTGCTGGTTGCTGAATTTAGAAATATTATCTCTGGGCTCCGTTTAATTTGGTCTCTTCAGGAAATTGTGTGTAACTTGAAGATGCTAATTAAGCTTCTGCCATAGGTATAAAGAATAAAAAACTGTCTTCTCTGTTAAAAATTTATTCCAAGGGAAATAGTATAAAACCTTTGAAGCATCATTTATGTGATGTCTCATTAATCTTTAAGAAGTTGAAAAGCAAATGTATCAGAGAAGCAGTGTGGATTTGCAATATGACAATGCCAGTGTCTTCAAATATTGTCATAAAGGAGAATGGGAAATAATTTAAGAATGGATACTACTTACATATGTGTGTGTGTGTATATATATATATATATATATATATATATATATATATATTTTTTTTTTTTTTTGAGGGTAGTGTCACTGGCCCTCATATGTGGGACCCGAACCGGGCCTCTGGCTTCCCAAGCCAGCACTTAACCACCACGCCACTCGGCTGGCCCCTATATATTTCTTTTTAAGGTTAGAATAGCATTAAATCAGGTGCTTTCTTGACAGTTACCTAACAAGTAGTTCATTGTAACTGTAAGTAAGGTTTAACTTTATCGAGTTAGTGACTTCATTAAGAATCATGTGGACACACAGGAATTGGAATGATTCGCTACACAAATTGCCTTTCAGTGCATCTGCTATAAGCCTGGAAGCACTAAACTCATGGTTCTCTTTCTTAGATTGTATTTCAGATATTCTGTGGTTTAATTACTAATAATTTGAATCTTTTTGTTTTAATTGGCAACTTTTAAAAAAAGAATTCCTGTTGATACTGTCATATTTTTTCTACTTTTCCATATGCTTTGTGTTTTTTATAAATTGGCAAGGGAGTAACTTTGCATATGGCCTGTTATTCTTGGAATAAGACTTTTTTCTCTCTTCCATTCTGGTCTCTTTCCTAACCTTTAACCACCCTGTTAACAGATGGTCATTTTATTCTTCTACTCCATCATTTTGAATAACTGTTTTGGAAAAAACCAGCTTCTAACAGTGACTTAAATTTTCTCATGACTGTGTTGTTTAGGATTGTAGAATTCTTATTCATTATGACAGTTTTGATTCTTGAAACTCCTTTTACCTTTTATGTTGAGTTTGCACCTGTGTGTACTACTGAGTGGAAAGCCTAACTGTGCATTTTGAGTTCCTGGATGATGGTCTTTCCCGGACCCCTCAGCTCAGTGTTTGGTTGTTTGACACCACCATATGAAGCTGAGAAGGCAGGTATCTTTTCCTTGAAGGCTCTTTAGTGTAGATTTTGACACCTAACAGACTTGGGTTCAAATTACAGATTTGCCCTTGTGGATAAGTTCCTTAACCATCTGAGTCTCAGTCTCTCAACCTTATAATGGAGACTGATCATACACTATTTACTTTGTGGGCTGATGTAAATATTAAATTAGAGGATTAAAATGTCTTGTACATGCTGGAACATGGGGGATCAAAAAGGAAGGTTTAACCATCAAGGTGATCATTTTATAAGATTGGTCATGTAATTGTGTATGATAGGCGGCAGTGTTTGTTGATGATATGGGCAGTTCTCTTAAATGAATTATCTGGGAATAAAGCACCCTTAGAATGATGTCAGCATCTCAGTTGAAGCACACTCTTATGAGCTTGAATTTGCTTCTCAGTAACCAAAGGGTGTGTAGTAGCTGTGGTCATTGCACCTACTTGCCTATTAGCGCCTGGTACAGACATATCTATGGCAAGACTGTCTGTGATAAGGCTACAGTTATGGAGAATGATGAGCTGGTCACATGTCCCACCAGAAGTACCAAGACAGAGTCCTAATTGAGTCATCAGTCATTTATTCATTTGACAAATATTTGAGTACTTACTCTCCAGGCCCTGTACATATGAGGCATATAGCAAGAACAAAACACAGTATCTGCCTTCAAGGAGTATGTGGTTACAGAACTGGTAAGTGGTGAAACGTTAAAGCAAAACTAGCGCAGGGGAGCATATGGAGGGCTAATTAATTCAGGTCAAGCTGGGCAAAGGGTCAGGATGTTGTTGAGGTACCGGGAGGTGCTGTCGAAGCTAAGTGCATGCCTGGTAGTTTAGGATGTTGAAGATGGTACTTGGAAAAATTCATTTCAAGAGTTACGCATCTTATTTCTGATAATAGGTTACTGAGTGAGCTTGCTTGAGTCTAATTTCCAGCAAAAAATGGGAAATCAGATTTCAGGAATCCCTTTTCACCATTATTGGGGATGGGGTGGGTGGAGTAGATATAACTTTGTGCCCTGGAAAGATGAGAGTCTGGAAATCGTGCTTGGAAGCTAAGGGCATTCTTTCTCATGAAGTTTTATTATATTACCAACCATGTATTTGTTGAGTTTTTATAATTTTGTTACAATAAATATTAACTGAATAGCAAATGGAATTGGCATGGTTCTGGTCCCTACCTACCTCAAACCGTATGAATTACGACTGGAGAGGCCAAATAATTGGGTGAGCTAGGTAGAAAGTACAGAGAACATTGATTGGGCTTTGTAACATTGATTTGCTTAGTAACATAGTTTATTAAACATAAACATAAATTCATATCTTGGCTCTGTCACTTACCCTATGGTTTGGGGCAAATAACTTAGTGTTTCTTTAGCACTTTAAAGAAATCCTTGTTTAGTTTCAAAAGACGTCTTATTGAAGTAGATGGTTCTTCAGGGATGAGGAACCAAAGACTCAGATAAGTTACATGCTTGTGCTTTTGTATATATATGTATGTGTGTTTATATATGTATCTGCATGTATGTCAAGATTCCTAATAGAGTTTCATGTTTGTTCATTCATAATGTATAAGATAGGTAGGTAGAGGTGTCACCAGAGAGTGACATGAAATGGTGCTTTGAAGCGAGACTTAGTTTCACACTTGGGCTGGGATGAGGGAAGGCTTCCTGAGAGGTGGCATTTGAGATGGGTGGGCGTTTGGGGCAGATGCTCTATAGCCGTGAGTTACGAAGAGCGCCAGTTCCGTAGATGGGTGGTCTGGTCTGAATCCTTTGCCCACTGACGAGCTGCTTGACCTTAGATAAGTTGCTTTACTTCTCTAGACTATTGTTTCCCCTGTAAAACCGATGTACTTGCATCTCCCACAGAGGGTTTTTGAGATTAAATGAAGTAATGCATGTAAAATGCTTAGCCGAGTGCCTGGCACACAGCAAGCAGTTGCTGTCGTTACTGTGGCATCATTATTACATAGGGCTTGGTGGGGAGGCTCTTCAGGCAGAATTTAGCCTATTCTGTCTTATAAACTATGACGTTTTGATAAGGGGTTGTATTTTTCCGTTTATTTTCACACACTGAATAATTGAGACTTAGTCAGGATTCTTCTTGAATTGCAGAATTTTTTTGTAGGCTGAAAAAACACCCGTGACAAACTCATGGTGTTGTATTGCTGTCCCTTGAGTTCAGGACTGTCATTGGTTAGGTTAGAAGGGTAATCTCTCCCCTGCTTATATAACACTGTACTTTCCAAAATACTTCCTGACAGTTAGTTGATCCTCACACTAGCTTTGTGAAGCACATCGGGTGGGGGGTATTATTTCAGGAAGCAGAACCCACAGGGCCGGGGGTGGGGGGCTTTTATGGCTGTTAGTGGCTGTTCCAACATTACAGTTAGAGCTCTCGTCTCCTGACTTCTATTTTTTTGTTTCTTTAGCTTTCTGTGAATAGAAGTCCATCAGCACACCTGAGTTGGCATTTAATCTCTGCCATTTGCTAGTTGTGTGATTTTGTAAGGGGTATTTGAGTCTGTTTTTCCACCTATCAAATGGTAAGACTTTGAACACAGGATTGATTTTTGTCTGTGATACTGAATTTACTTTGTGTAGTGCTTTATAAGAATTGTTTTCTATCATGTCGGCATATATGTATTAAGATGCAAGTTTATTCACTAATTGGTGTCTCATCTGCCAAGTGATAATTCAGGTAGGAAATATTTCTATTTCTATATTGTCTTTAATATTCTTATCCTACTTATTTGAGGGTAATATCTTGGATAGTGATGTGAGGGCTCTATCTTGGGAAACGTGGGCAATCTGGGAGTGTTTGACAGGTAAATAGTAACACTTCACAAGATAACCAAATCCCATTTTCACATCATTACTTGTGTTCTTGGTCTTTCCTCTTGTTTCTCTCCTTCTGTCTCTGTCTCTGTCTCTGTCTGTCTCTCTCTCTCTCTCTCTCTCTCTTTCTCTCTCTGCCTCTCTTTATCTCTTGATGGGGGGTTTAATGTTATCCAAATGGTTGGACAATTTAAAACTTCCAGCTAATAAGTATATCATTTTAGAAGTTTGAAGTTTGTTTTGCCCTGGAAATTCAGACAAGGAAACCTTTTTTACAATGATCATTTTTCACGAGTTTTATCAGTTATTATACCGCTTTTCTCATGAACCTCTGTCAGAGGTAGGTGAATATAATTGTTTTTATAAATACCATATTAATTGGAAATTACAAAATGCAGAAATGGAGTAGAACAAATTGTTTTTATAGTTATTTTTTTTTTCCTGAAGTGTTACATATATATCACAGGCATTTATTTACTAAGTGGTTGTTAGTTATGAAAACTCTAATTTTAAGTTTTCCAATAACTAAGAAAATCTGCATTATAGAAGGAGTTTTGCACTTTACTTGTTCTTTTTCTGAACAGAATGTTGGAAAAAATACTGAGGTTGACTTGAAACTGTCACTTATGAGTAAGAAGATTCTTTTGAGTTGGCATCTGCGTTTTAAGGGTTAGGTAAGAAACAAGTCATCTTGTAAAACGGAAGGATATTTTCTATGGATCATGGAAGTTTCTGTTCCCTTTGCAGTATGTTGCACGCGAAGAGTACTTAGTAAATTGAAGCTTTATGAACAGTGTTGTATTGAATACACCATGAGTCACATCACAATATGTGATGTATATTTTGACATAATAATGTTTAAGATACTGTATCAGCAATTCATAGTTTTTCAGTTATCCACATTAGGAAAATAGTATAACAGTTGTTTACAGTTGAGTAGATTTGACATGAGTAGAAAAATTATACCCTAGGAAGACCAAAACTCTATCAAGTAAAAAATTTAACAGGCTAAGAAGCTTTTTTAAAAATTGGATATAATGTGCACAGAATTGGATAATGGATTAGCCATAATCCTTTTTTATAACATGCTCTCATTGGCCCATGTATGGCCTGTTTTATTTTTTTAAATTTAGTAAATCCCTGTGAACTCACGACCAGAACAAAAAGCAGGTCCTTAACCACCTACATCTGCGTCACAGGTTCACCATCCTGTCCCCACGCTCCCGCCACAGAATTCACAGCCGGAATTCTGTGTTCATTTTCCCCTTGCTGTCTGTTTTTGTATAGACTTATCACATCTTTATGGATTCTTAGAAAGTATATCTTTTAATTTTGGTTTTAATTTTACAAAAATGATATTCTATATGTAATCATTTTGGACTTAGTATTTTTACTTACTATTGTATTGGAAAGATTTATCCATATTGTTGCATGCCATTGTAGCTTCTTCACTTTGCTGGTTAATAATCCATTAGGTTAATGTACCAGAGTTCATTCATTCTTCTGAGAAAGGACATTTTGCACCTTTTGCAGGTTTTTGCTATTGTGAACAGTTTTGCTATGGACATTCTTGTAATACATGTCTCTTGCACATGTGTATATTTCTCTTTGTGTGTACTTAGGAGTAAAATCCCTGGGTAATGGCATGTGGAATTATTCACTTTGTGGAAATTATGGCAAATATTTTTTCCCACCATTAATCTATCGAAGACCTTATGGGTCCATAGTTTTCCAACATGTGGTATTGTCAGACTTCAAAATTTTTTCAGCTTGAATGCATGTAAAATGGTATCTTATTTATTACATTTCTCTGATCACTTTTTTTTTTTTTTAAGATTCTATTGGGGAATTGGGGGAGGGGAACAGCGTTGGGGAATCGGGGAAGGGGAACAGACAAGTTGCCGTCCCTTTGTTCTTCAGTCTAGTTGCAGAGGACATTGCTTCATTGGCCCATGTTGGTATCGTCATTGCGCTCTTCCCGGATGAGGCAGATCGGTCGCCAGCCTCTGGATGGTCACTCACCGCGGCTATTGGCAGCTCACGCTGGCTGTAGGCCACTCATTGTAGCCTATGGCAGCCCACTGCAGCAGGGGCTGCAGCCTACACCGTTGCCGGGGCTCGCACAGCCCAGCTCCAGGTGGAGCTGTTGTTAGCTGTGGAGGGCAGTGTCACTGGCCCTCATATGTGGGATCCGAACCGGGGCCGCTGGCATCCCAAAACCAGATCTTAACCAATCACCACTCGGCCGGCCCTCTCAAGTGTTTTATATACGTTTTCTCAGCTTTAATCCTTACCTGAAACCTGTGGGATACGCAGCGTAGATTGTAGTCCTACTTTAGGCTGTGCTGATGCTGAGGCTTGAAGACAAAGTCAGGACTTTACTGGTACAATAGGGTGCTTTAGTAAGTATTTGTTGGAAGGACAAATGGATTAATGAATGAATGGCAGGTTATTCTCACCATAATGCCCTTTGGATTAGACCATAGCTTCAGATTTAGCTTTGCCCAGCAGAGGTCTTTATAATTGAGTTGTCGGAAAAGTTATGATGCATTTTTGCAACGAAAAACAGAAAAAATACGTCATGATTTTTCTGACAACCCAATAGTAGAAACTGGAATGTTGATTGACTACAACTGCTCTTGGCTATGATGGAGTAACTGGTTCTGCCATAGAAAACCATGATATGAGGCAATTCTTTCAGGTTTTGGGCAAGAGGCCTGTGGTCTTGAAATTCATGAAATGAACCCCATGATTGCCCCTACTTTCTGCCTGGGAATAATTTCCTAATTGGGAGTCCAAGCAGAGCATGGTTGCCTGACTGCTGAATCAGAATTTGGGACAGTTAAAATGGCTAGACTCTTCCGGGCAGGACTTGGGAAAAGAGGAAGTTGTATTGGATGGGTTTCCAAATGTTTATGTGTGGGCCCTTGTGCATTCATGGCAGAGGACTGGGCCATCCATGAAGGAGAGAGACCAGATGGCATCAGAGTGGCTGCCTCAGGGGTGGGAATGAACAAGAACCAGAGTTGCACAGCTGGGAGGGAAACTGGCGTTCTGGCCCGGCCAGACCTCCACACCCAGAGACCTGATCGCCACTCCTGGCATCTGGATGAAACACTGGAAAGACTGTGAGGGTAAAGCAGGAATTGGCAAGTTATGTCATTAAAGTTTTATTTAAACACATTCATGCCCATCTATTTACATACTGTCTGGCAGTTTTCACGCTACAAGGGCAGAGTTCATTCGTTGCCGCAGAGACTTAGGGCGCAAGCCTACATTATTTGCTGGTTGGCCTTTTACAAAAAAGTTTTCTGACTTCTTCCCTAGAGGAAAGCCTACTTTGTTTTTTTATGTTTTGTTTTGTTTTTTGTTTTTTTTGAGGGCAGTGTCACTGGCCCTCATATGTGGACCTGAACCGGGGCCGCTGGCTTCCCAAGCCAGCGCTTAACCACCGCGCCACACAGCCGGCCCGAGGAAGGACTACTTTGGATCTTCCCATAACAAAGCCTACAATCAAACCTTGACAAAATCTGCAGGGGAAACATTTTGGAGGTTGAGTTCTGTCAGAGAGACTTGAGAAACATCTTGGGCTTTCCATAGCTCTACCCTAACAAAAGCATTACTTGACTTTTCACTTAGAATGTTTCTGGGCAGTATCACCCCCTGCAGTGCTTTGGGACCTTCATAACAGCAATGGTGACTTTAACCTGCATTCTAACACTTTGAACGTCTTTGGTCATAACCCCAGGATAATTTTATGTAGGAATATATCTCAATCCAATTAAAAATAGAAAACAAAAACCTTACGATCTTCTCTGCTGGGGGAGCTTTCTTATATTGCCTATCCAATATCAATATGTAGCATACATAAAAAATTTGCTAATCCCTGAAAGGTAAGACCAGAGCTAGAGTAATAGTTTGCTGCTTAAGAGGACCAAGGTTCCTTTTGTTTCCGAATATTTTACACATGTAGACATAATTTTTAAAGTATTTTGAAATTATAAATTGTTTCAGGCATATAGGCAAATTAAAATATAATAAATAACTATATACTCACCACACACAGCTTTTTTACATGTTAGTGTTTTGCCAAATGGGGTGCATATTTTTTTCCTAAGAAATTGTAGCTCAGTTGAGTACCGTGTGTGTATCCCTTCCTGATCATGTTGTATTCTTTTCCCAGGGATAACTACTCCTGATTTTTTGTTTGTGATTACCTTAAATGTTTTTATACTAAAAAAAGGTATGTGTGTCTCTGTAAATCATATGTAACATTATTTTGTGAATTTTCAAATAAATGGCATCACTCTGTACATATTATTCTGCAACTAACTTTTTCACTTGACATTGTTTTGAGTTTAGGCATGATGAAACGTATCACTGTAGTTCATTAACTGCACAATTTATGTCTCTGTTGTCTTGTTGATGGACATTTAGGCTTCCAGTATTTTGTTATTATGAACAGTGCTGCGATGCAGTGAACGTTGGTGTTACCTTATTGTGTTTAAGTGTTGGGAGTTACTCTAGATAATGTAACCAGAAATAGTATTGTTGCTTGTAGGATAGCCACATCTCTGACATTAGTTGTTACTGAATTGTTCCCCCAGATGCTTTTATCCTTTTATAATTTCACCTGCTTTGGTTTTGTGCAGTTACATAATGGATTCTCTAAAGAAGTATATGCTTGAAGAAAATATGACATATGAAAATCTGATTTTACTACAAATAAATTAAAAGTTGGTTGGTTGATTAGATTCTTGGTAAATTTGTCCCTGTTTAACAACCTTACGGAAATGGTCAAATATACACAAGTAGAGAGAATCCCTTTGAATTCATGCATAGAAAAGCCCCTATCATCAATTTTCAATAATTATCAACATATGATCAATTTTATTTCACTCTCCTTCATCTGCACAAGTAGATTATTTTAAATAAAACCCCAGATTTTTATATAATTTTATTTATAAATAATTTAATATGTATCTCTAAAAGATATGAGCACCTTCCCCAAAGAAACCCATTACCACTCTCCAGAAACAATTACATGTTATCAAATAGTCAGTGCTCAAATTTCCCCAGTTATCTGGTTTTTAGTTTATTTACAGTGTTTAAAATATAATTACATTGTAAAAACATACTTTTAAAGAATCAATGTAATCTGTTTTATATAAAGTGAATTTGCAGATTTTTGGTTTATCATAGAATCATGTTAAAACAAGCAGTACCTAAAAAGTAATTTAGGTGTAGTCTAACCCTTTTTCTTATAAGTGAAAGAATTGAGGCTCAGAGAGGTTGAGGTTTGTTCAGACTTGGTCAGCTCATTATCATGAGTAGCGGAGCTGGAGTTAGAACGCAAATCTTCAGATCCAAATCCATCTCTTTTACACTAATTACATTGTATTGCCTGTCTCATATTTTCTGTAAGTCCATTATCTCTATCACTTTTCTAAACCTGGCATTGAAGTATTTTTTCCAATGGCTTTTCATAAATATCAGTAGTACTAATCTTGTGATTTACATCAGGGTGTATTTTAAAAGGAGTTTGTGAAAGGGTTGAATTATAATATCAATACTTGTGCCAAAGATATTGAGCTGTTCTGAAAAGCAACTTGTCTTTTCTGACCTAGATACACAGTTTCCAACTGTGGCAGAGGATGCCAGAAAGAGGAGAATGAGTGTTGGCAAGAGTCTGGAAATTAAATTGTTATATCACTGAAGAATCTAATGTATTTCTTAATTTTTAGCACTTAATTTTTATATATGAAAAATTTTCTGTATTGACGTAACAATAGTTGGTGAAATCATGAATTTTATTTGCAGTTCAAAGCCTATTGTCAGTTTGACAAGCTGAAAACAAAATGACGTCTATTTGTTTTAAAATTGATGATTTTTAATATTACTGTTTGTTTATAAGTAGATTGTAGGTTCTGAGGTCGTTTTGCAGAGCTAAGTGAGAGAACTAATTGTGTCCATTTTCTCTCCAGATATGGTTTCTTTGCCATGCTCTGTTCTGTAGAATGGCAACAAAAAGTCTTTTCAGAACAAGAGACACCTTTTGAAGCTTGTTTACTGAGGTGCTGGTTTACCCTTTGGTGTTAAGTGTGCTGCAGTGGGTACAGAAGGACAGAGAATACTGAAATACTTAACTGTTTCTTGGCACATTACCCCATTTTCCTTTTGATCAGAATTGTCACAAGATCTGTACATTCTAAAGATAGTCTGATGACCTCTATCACAGCCTGTTACTGAGAAGAAAAGAATACTACTGAGGCAAGTACAGTTAAGGTGCTAGTTCATGCTTGATTATGATTTAAAGGCCTAGATCTCAAGTTGTGTTTTTAAAGATCACTGAAAACTTACATAGACACCTGCTCTTTGATTTGCCTGTGGAGAGAGAGGTGTGGATTGTACAAGATGCGGAGACCCGACTTCAGTTCTAGGAATAGCTCTGCCATGTGTGATCATGGACAAGTCACCTAGCATCTTTTTATGTTTGTGCTTTCATATTTTAAAATATTATAAAAGAAATTTATACCAGTTATTCTTTTTTTCCACTACTTTTCAGGGCTGTTGTGAGCATTGAATGTGATATTGTATGAGAAAATATTTTGACAAATTCATTTGAGTTTTTCCTTTGTGCCAGGCTTTGTTCTAGGTGCATAAAACAAACATATATGCCAAATCCTGTGGAGAGAAACAGAACAGGGTCAGAGGTGTGCTGGAGGAAGGGTTGCTATTTTACATAGAGTGATTGGGGATGGGCTAATGATTAGATGACATTTGAGCAGACACAGCTAAAGAGGCAAGAAGGAGTTATGTGGCTATCTGGGGCAAACTAGCAAGTGTAAAGGCTCTGAAGTGGGAGTCTGAGTGAATTGTTTGAGAAATAGCAAGGATGCCAGCGTGGATGGAACACAGTGACAAAGTGAAGAGGTTAAGTGTAAGGGTTGAGCCCTGAGGCTCTCCAGCATTTGGAGGTTGTGGAGATAAGAAAGGAGATGGCAGAGTAACTTACGAAGTAGAGAACTGACAGAATGGTATACTGGATGGCAGCCAAGGGAAGTAAAATGTTCAAGTAGGGAGCAGGTGAGTGTGTCACCTGTTGCTGAGAGAGAGGTGACTGAGATGAGAACTGAGAATTGTTCATAGCATTAAACACCATGGAAGTGCTAGGGGACATTGACAAGGGCTGTTTCATGGAGCATTGGGGTGAGAGGCTGATGGGGGTGAATTTAAGAGAGAATGGGAGGAGAGGAAATGGAAACCAAAAGTTTAAACTCAAAGAATTATGTATGCCCTAAAAGGGGTAGAGAATCAGGCTGGAGGGAGGCAAGCCGTCGAGGAAAGTTACACAGGAGAGAGAGAGGAGAGGGGAAGGGGTGATTACTGGAGTGATATCCTTGAGTAGGCGAAAGGGGATGAGCTCTTGCAGGGTTTGAGTTGAGAAATTTGGATTAGACAGAAATTGGGACAGTTCATTCATAGTAACAGGAAGAAATGTAGAATATATGAGAAAAGGTGCAGCAAGATTGGTATTTTGATTGAAGCAGGATGATGAGTAAGGATATGGGAAGGATGTGTAGATGTTTGAAGAGACGAGAAGAAAAGTGGGAAAGTGAATGAATATTTGTTTTTTCTCAATGGTGCTCTTTGGACATTACAGAATGTTTAGCATCCCAGGGGACCAGATGCCCAGAATTACCCACCATTGTGACATTCAGAAAACTCCACATCATCTTTTCAAATCCCCCAGGGTTGCAGGACCACTGCTGTTTGCAAACTATTGATTATTGGGCCTTTTGAGGTTAGACCATGAATTTAGGAAAAAGATGAATTAGCACAGTTGTGGTATTACCCTCCCACCCTCATTCAGTTGTCCAGGGTTACTGGTAGTGGTATAGCTGAGAGGGTAGGATTTAACCAGGGTTGGGGTTTTCTAGGAGAGGATAACAAAGGGCATAGCTAGTGTGAGTGAGTGATAAATGATGGATCGTGTAATTTCAGTTGGATAAGGACAAAAATGAGGGCATGAAAAGGATGAGCCACTGAGAAAGGTGGGTGAGATTAATAGGTTATGGCCCCGTGTGAGGAGTGGACATCTAAGGTAGGAAAGAAGGTGAGAACATTGAAGGAAAGGAGTGCAAGGAATAGAGAAGCCAGAATTGTAGAAGGGTCATTTATGTGGCTATTGAAATTACTAAGATTATTGCCAGGAGTAGAGGAGAACATGTGCCAATGAGCTAAATATAAATAGCAAAGTCCTGAAGGAATGAGAGAGGATTTGAGGGATTAATCCAAGATGGGTAAAATAAGTCAAATAAATAATGGAATTCGTGCTTGTGGAAGAAAAAGTCAGAAATTCCCTATAAGTCACTGTGACAATGACTGCCATGGAAATATGTGGGAAGAGAGGGTGACCTTTCAGATGAACCTTCTTAGATTCTGCAGTTATGGCACTCTAAAGAAAGATAAATCTAGAGTTGAATTGAGGTTTTTATGGAGCCTTGCCTGAGTGCAGGGCCTTGTACTAGGTACTATGGGGATAAGGTTATTTCATTAAGGAGCTTATGATAAAAATAACAAACTGAATAACAGAAATGTCACAAAAGAAGTTGGAAAGTGCTGGATGGCTCAACGAAGAAAGAAATTATATTAAACTCAAGTATTAGGTAAAGCTTTCCTGGAGGGCTAGATTTGTGATGGACACTGGGAACAATGAGAAGTGATGGTAGAGCAGAGGTGCAGTCCAGGTAAGAGAAAGGTGGAAATTGAAGCTTAGCTGTAGCGCAGGTGTTCCGGGGAAGAGTCAGTGTTCCCTTTGTGGCTGGAACTCTCGTGGTCCGAGAAATACCCGGGAAAATCGCATCAGTGTTGTATACGGAGGGCTTTGGTATGACGCTGACTATTTGAGTGGAATGCTAGTTGCTTAGGTAATGAATAGCCTTTCAAGGTTTTTACCTAATATTCTCAAGGTGAACTTTTCTGTAAAGATGGGCTAAAAAAGGGAGAGAATAGTATAGCAGAGGAATAAATTTCTGAAATGGTAAAACGGCAAAACTGCTTTACTCAGTAAATACAAGATTTCCGGATATTGGTATCTTCGAACGTAAACATCCTTAGTAATAAAACGAGGACCAAAACAGGGTTTCCACCCTTGTGCTACATCCCTTTTCCTATTTGTAATTCAAAGAGCTTGCCTCATAAGTTTTCTTTACTTGGCTTTCAGAACAGCAGTCTTCGTTTTCCTCCTACCTCTCAGGCCACTCCTGTGACTGTGGTTGTGCCTCTTCTGCCGCATCCCATTCATTGGTACACCTGCTCCTTTGGTGACATGTGGCTTTACATGTTACCTATGTACTGAAAGGTACCAAATTTATATCCGAATCCAGACCTCTCTTGTAAACTCATGGTTCATAGTTAGTTGCCTACTTGGATATCTAATAAGTATCTCAAATTGAGCATGTCCCAAGTGGAATTCCTGATCGCTGTCCCCAAGCCTGCTTTCCCTGCACCTTCCCTAACTCAGTTGCTGAAGCACAAAACCTTGAGGCCATTCCTGATGCCTCCAGTTTGATCACACTCACATCCATTCAGCGAGGATGTCCTGTCGCCTGACCTTCAGAATACATCCGGAATCTGATCGCTTCTTCCTAAGTGGTCTCTCTCCTTCTGCACTTGCCCTCTCTACTGCGTATATGACCTTTTAAAAATATGAGTCAGATATTGTCACTTCTGCTCAAAACAGTCTCAGGGCTCCCCATCTCACACAGTCCTTAAAGTGACCTCCTTTATTAGACGTTGACAAACTACGGCCTATGGACCAAATTTGACTCGCTGCCTGTTTTTGTATGACTCGTGGGCCAAAAATGGTTTTTACATTTGTAAATGGTTAAAAAAAATTGAAAATTGATATCCTGTGACATGAACATTATATGAAGTTGAAATTTCAGAGCCCATGAATAAAGTTTTATTGGAACACAGCCGCACCCATTTGTTCACATAGAGCCGATGGTTATATTTGCACTACAAAGGCAGAATTGAATTGTAGAGACCTTATGGCTGGAAAAGTATTTATTATCTGGTCCTTTTTTTTTTTTTTTTAAGATTTTATTGGGGAATTGGCGGAGGGGAACAGCGTTGGGGAATCGGGGAAGGGGAACAGACAAGTTGCTGTCTTTTTGTTCTTCAGTTTTAGTTGTGGAGGATGTTGCTTCACTGTTGGTATCGTCATTGCGCTCTTCCCGGATGAGGCAGATTGGTCGCTGGCCTCTGGATGTCGCTCACCGCGGCTATTGGCAGCTCACGCTTGGCTACCAGCCGCTCACGCTGGCTGCAGGCCGCTCACGCTGGCTTCGGGCCACTCACTGTAGCCTATGGCAGCCCACTGCAGCAGGGGCTGCAGCCCACACCATCACCGGGGCTCGCACAGCCCAGCTCCAGGTGGAGCTGTTGTTAGCTGTAGAGGGCAGTGTCACTGGCCCTCATGTGGGATCCGAACCGGGGCCGCTGGCATCCCAAAACCAGCGCTTAACCAATGCGCCACTCGGCCGGCCCTTATCTGGTCCTTTAAAGAAAGAGTTTGCCAGTCTCTGCCCTATGGGATCTAGCCCCTCACTCCCACCCTCTGTCCTCACTTCCCTTCTCTTCCCTCCCACCCTACTCCATTCACACTGGTGTCCTTGGTGTCCTTCCACGTAACCAGGCACAGCCATCCTTCCCATGTCAGGAATGCTCAGTCCAGAGACATGTATGGCTGGCTCCTTCACCACATTAAATCTTTGCTCAGGTGTTACCTTCTCAGTGTGGACTGACCATTTGTGTTCCATTGCATTCCCCTCTGTACGGTACATGAGTGCATTTGTCACTTGTTCTCTTTTCCATAGCACCTTCTGACACACTGTTTACATATTTTTTTTACATTTTCTTTTTGGTTTCCCCTCCCCCATCCTATCCCCCCAGACTTAAAAAAGAAGGGCAGGGATTTTTGTCTCTTGTTCACTGATGTACCCTAAGTGCCTCGAACAGTAGCTGGCATATTATAGGTGCTCAATAAAGACTTGTTGAGATGCATTGAATTGTTTGACCAAATGAGCCATCTAATGGGATGATACAGCTCTGTCACAAAGCTATTCTGTCAGGGATTGGGAAGGGCTAGTGTCGCTTTATTTCAGTGAGGAGATGTGTTTCCTGTTAACACTTTCTTGGATTGGGGACATAACATCTTTTCCATTTGGCTCACTGACAGTAAGTATTCGGAAAGCATTCTGATTTCAGTTAGCCAGTTTGTATACTGTGTTTTATGTTAGGATTGCAGCCATTGTACTACCCTTGTTTAAACTCTTAATTAAGAAGGGACCTTTTGGCCTGATCCCAGTGCTGCAAGGCTTCAGATAATATGTTGGGATTGAGCTTTTCCATCACTGTAGTAGATGTTGTGAGGTAGTAATGAACAGCTGGATATTTGATGTAGGTACATGTAATATATAGGTTTTTCATTTTAGCCTGTGTGCCTTTTTTATAAAGAAAATAAAAGGAAATTTATAGAGGAAAATACTGAGATTCAATTCTTTTCATATTAATATTGTAGAGAAACTGAATGCCACCATGTAGAGAAAGTTTAGTTTATTCAAAGAGACTTAGGGGGAGTAAGAATTTGTATATAGTATTTGCTCTTAGTGCGTCCTCATTTCTTCTTGTATCCCCTGCACCTACCAAGCATAGTACCAGGTGCAGAAGAAGCAATTAATTAGTATGTATTTACTTGTAAATCTCACATAGTTTATCTTAAATTGAGCCTCTTGTCCTGTCAGTGAGGTGTCCTTTTTAAATTTTAGCTTGTCCATCGTAAACATAGTGGACATGTGATTGCTCTCTCATAACGGAGAGGTAGAGCCTGGATATTCTATTTTTACATAGCTTCTTTTGGAGAAGTTGCATAAGTTAGTATTAACGTTTATAGTTTTCTGTTGTTACTTATTTTGAGAGTAAATAATTTCCTGAATTCTGTATCATGCTGTTTGCAAGACATTACATGGAATCTTTCTGCTCTATGAAAGACGCTGTTAAGAGGCTGAAAAGGCAAGTCAGAGATAGGGGGAAAAATCTTTGCAAAATACATATCTGATAAAAGAATGGTATCCAAAATATACAAAGAACTCTTAAAACTAAACAATAAAACAGACAACCCAATTTAAAAAATGGAGAGAAGATCTGAACAGACACCTCACCGAAGAAGATATACAGATGGCAAATAAGCACATGAAAAGATGCTCCACATCATGTCATCAGGGAATTTAAAATTAAAACACCAGGGAGATACCATTATGCATCTATTAGAATGGCTGAACTCCAAAACTTGGACACCACCAAATGCTAAAGCTGCTGGTGAGGCAGACCTCGGAGACAGTGCCGCTTGGATCCCAGGGCACCGCAGTGAAGCGAGTCATAACCTTTCTGCTGGGGAAGGTCTTGCCTTCAGTTTGTAAAAAAACATCAGTGAAGAGCAGCAAAGCAAAGCGCAATAAAACGAGGTATGCCTGTGACTCCAAAGCCTGGGTACTGCTGTGCGGCCTTCTTAATTACATAGACAGAGTTGTAGAAAGAGCTAACGTTTACATCCCGACATAACGGTAAGTGCCTTTAGAGCAAAAACATTATTGAAGGAGATTGTCTAGGTTTGAATCTTGGCTCTACTGTGTACTTTTGCTTTGATTTTATTAGGTTCTATATTAACCTCTTTATGCTTTAGTTTCCTTGACGTGTTAAATGTAGGCTGTAATTGAGATGGTTGTGAGGATTAAATGAAGTGATGTATGAAAAGCTCTTAGAACAGTGTCTGGTACAGAATGAGTTCCAGAAGTATTAGCTATTAATAGTGGAATATTTTCTCATTTTATAGGTAAAGGAAACTGAGACTCAAGGAAATTAAGTGATTTTTCTGAGTCATATAATTTGTAAGGTCACATAGTTATTACATGGTAAAGTTGAGGTTTTTTTTTTATTTCAAGGCCAGAATTTTATCCACTAAGTTAACCGTTTTTAAAAGAGAAACTCTTTAAAATGTGTTGCACTTTCTCCCTATCTGCTTACAGTCTACCATATATAATTTAACTTTTTTTCTCAATCAGATTGATACAATAAGGAAAAAGCAGTAGGCTGTGATTTAGGTTCTGGACCAGGCCTTGTCCCTGCTTAGTTGTGTGACCTTAATATTTCTGATTACAGTTCATTTGTAAACTGAGGGGGTGGGTACAATCGGGTTGGATGATTTTACAGCTCCTTTTACAGCACCAGCAGAATAGGATTCTGAGATTCCCTGCTTTTATCATGAATTAGTGCACTGTGCCGTAATCCCCAGAAGCCCCCAGAGCTGCCTGATCCATGCGTAGGGTGGTCGCACTCTGTGCCAAAGACTGCGGAGTGAGTGCTGTGCTTTCTGGGTTGGTCATCCACAGTTTCTCCACTACATCAGCTTTTTCTTAGCATTCTTCCTGCCTTTTCTGCTTTCATCTACTTTCTTAATATGGTTGATTTATTGCCTTTACCTTTTTACAAAGTAAAGCTTGTGGACTTTCTTTTGAGTTCTCAACTGAACGTGTCTTTTTTGGCTATTGGATTCACAGCTAAGTACTGAATGGTTGAATCCCCTAGAATGGAGCAGGGTTGGGAATGGGAAATGCCGGACTCTAAATTATGTAGTATGATCTTCCTAAAAAAAGTTATAATTTTAGTGACAAGAGATGTCACTCACCGTGTCACTCATCATGTTTTAGTGTGTCTCGGTGTTGTATAAAAGGACCCTACAAGTTGTAGCAGGTGTGCAAGCCCTCTTCATCTTGATGCAATATGTGTAATAAAGTTCCACTTATTCATTCAGTTACATAACCTTTTTTTGCTTGTTTGTTTGTGTTAGTCAAGCTTTACTAGCTTATTCCAGGTGGATTTTGCAAACCAGAGTCAGAGAAGTTGGTTACAGGATATGAATAGTTTTGCATGTAGGTCACAGCTGGATATCATTTGACTAGAATCGTGGGTCTGTTTTTTCATTTGCAGTACTGAGGAGAGTTAAATATCCTACCTGTAACTTTCCTGGCCCCAAAAATTCAAAAAGGATTTTTTTCCTTTAAGAGAGTTACTGGACTGTATTTGGAAACTTATAGACAAAAGCATAAGGGTGTTTCCTTATTTAAAGGAAATTTAATTTAAAGAAAAGATATTGAAACGAGGAGGGAGCCCTTTCTTTGTATGTTTATGTATGCGCTATGGTGTGTAAACTACTCCTGATACCTACACTTAAAGCATGTGTTCTGTTTTGACAGTCACTCTCTAGTTTTTGGGATTTTTAATTTTAATTTTTTACAGCTGGGCTTATATAAGATTTCATCAGTGATCAGAAGAGTTTACTTTTACCCTATCTGGAATAAAATCTCATAAAGGTGGTGGATCAAAGGGATATGAAGCCTTTGGGCAGAAATACACAGTGGAACCCTGGCCAGCGTCACCCTGACCAGTAATGTATTCAGATATCTTGAATATTCAGGAGTTTGACAGAAGAGCGTACAATAGGTTGCGGGGGAGGGGGCAGGGTCTCTCAGGAGTTAGGGGAACAAAGCCAAAAAAGCATTCTGAATTTTAGGCCTAAAAACGATGAAAGCAAAAACCTTGTGCCAACATGTGCTGTCTGTGTGATTGCAATATCATGATTACAGTCACTAGTGGTGTTATATTTTCATGTGTCTTATCTACTTTTCCGATAGGTCTGACTAATGCCAATTTCCAATAGGAAAATCTCAAGGTTAATTGCAACATTATTGCTAACAATAGTATTATTTTTTTCAGGTGGTACTTCCTTTCTGAACCTGTGTTAATTGTATTTATCGTTGAGAGTAAGTCACCCAGCTGCCACATGGTGGCTAGCAGGAGGGTTACTTTTCTGGCCATGTCACTTAGGCTCTATTTTGAACCCAGGTCTTCAAAGGATATGTTAGCCTTTTGTATGAACTGAGGTAGTTTTCACAACAGGTTTATAGGCTCCACACTCAAATACAAAACTGATTGTAAATAAGGATTTTTGAAAAGTTTCCCTTTTTCTCTTGCAGGTGTAACCCAGAGAACAGTCTTCAAACGTCTTTGCAGAATTGACTCTGAGCTGTCAGGGGATTCAGGCTTATGAGGAGGTACTGTCACACAAAACAGTGTCCAGTGAAGACGACAAGAAAGAGGGGAAAGGATCGGAAAAAGAAGCTAAAACACTATAGAAAACCATGGTTGGTTATTATTTATGATTTTAAATTAAGTTACAAAAGATGCCAGTAGTTTAACATTGGAAGTGTTAACAGTGAGATCAGGTGCAAGACAATGGTGTGAAATTTTGTCACTAGTGTGTCAGGTAAAGATGGCACTCCACTGTTTAGGAAGAGCAGATGAGTTCAGATTTATTATGAGCTCTTTAAACCACAAGATGGAGCCCCATGAGCCTGCAGGGCATACATTATTAAATACAAAGGAGGGAATGCTCATAAATAATATTTTCTAATAAAATTGGCATTAGCAAACTGATACAAATGGCTAAGATGACACTGAACTTGAAATTATGTAATTTGCTTTAGTCTTCTACTTGAAATTCAGCCCTTTTCCCATGGAACTTAAAAATTCTGAACCAGTCCTTTAACTACTGATATGAATGGTGGAGGAGTTTTTAGAATGTGTATTTAACTCAAAAAGCCACCTTTCCTAAATGCTTTTAAAATAATAGGGTCAAGTGGTGAATGTACTGGGGGCACTGAACTGTGCATATCAAGGAAACCTTGCTTTTTTTGTGGAAAATTCGTACTTTTGAATTTGAGATGTTAGATGAGGCACCTCTGGTGCCTAGATTTTAATGGGTAAAATGTGCTGAATTTTTCTCTCTCAGTATTTTGGTTCTGGAGGATGTTGTATGAAATTTTTCCCCCTTAGTATAAGTGAGAAAAGGCTTTAAAAAGATGTTACAAGTGGGAGAAAAAGCACAAAAATATTAATCATAATTATGTTTGAAATATGTTGTTTAGTAAGTCTGATGGTGTTTCTTTCAGTGTTGTTTGATTTTTTTAAAAATTTGTTCTAGGGATTATAAAAGCTTAGTTGACTTGCTCTTTAGAAAAATTCTAATATTTTAGTTTTGCATGGTAGGGAAAAATTTTAACTTGGGATTTTCTCTGTCATTTAGTTTTATGGTGAGATGTAAAAAATGACACTGATTTGTGGTTCCGCCTATGTGAATTATTTTCCATGTGAAATAGGTATTAAATTATTTAGCTCATTTATTATAGTCTTAATATTTTACAATTTAAAGAAATGCTTTATATATATATATATATTATTGGTCGTAGTTGATGAAAATTCTTTTCCTAGTTTATTTATTTTAAATTTAGCTGAGATTTTCTGTTGTAGAAATTTTGTATTTTTATGTAATTTAATTGGTTGAAATTTTCTGATTCCTTCTATTTAATCTCAGATTTGAATGAGAATTTTCTGTTTCTGCATAGTTCTTCTAATATGATTTTTTTTACTACTTAAACAGGAATCTGTGTAGAGCTTATTTGGATAAAGAAGATTGCCCTTAAATTTTTTTTTTGTAATACCGTTTATTCAGTTCTTCCTTTCATTATTGTTTTATGATGCTTATCCTGTCACATGCAGTCGACTCTTGGATTTAACATTTTTGGGTTTAACATTGGAAGTCTGTGTTTGTGAGAGAAACAACGAAGGTTTGTGTTGTGGAGCTATATTTAATTTAGCTACGGTGAGGCCAGTGTGCGGGACTAATTTAGCTAAATAATTTAGTAACTTACATAAAACTAAATGACAGAGACAATCCCAAGTTAACATTTTCCCCTACAGCCAGAATGGAAATATTAGGAGAATTTTTTTCTCTAAAGAGCAAGTCAGCTGAATTATAATCTCTAGAACAGCCTAGCATCTCTAATTCGTTATATGGCTCTTCTGGTTTCCAGTTACTTATTTCGGGATATATGAGTAAATCTCAAGAAGTGATTTAAAAGTTTCTTTGTGGCAAAAGACTCCAGTTGGAAAACTTCTGGTGGACTTTGAGCAAGAAAGAACTCAAGACAGAGATGACTTTTATCTGGAACAGAGAAAGCTTTGTGATTGCTTTGAGTCCTTTTATTATGTAATAATGCAGAGTTTCAAAGGATTGCTTACCTTTTTAGTTATAGTTTGCTTCATTTTATAGGGAACAGTGATACTCTGGTATTAATTTACTAGTGTTCAAATTAATATGATTTTAGAATACTGATATTCCAACAAAACAAAACATGATAAAGAATTGTGAATATTTTATTTTGTGGTAAAGACTTTACAACAAATATTAACCATCTGTTGTACTAGGACATAATTTCAAGTAAGTAAAAACACTACAGCCACCCTTTAAATGGAATACTTTTGCCTTTGTGGAAACTCTCCAAGTTATCCTTGTTCATTTTGCTGTGTACTGGCACAAGGATCTTCATGCTATTTGTAAACTTGGAAATATTCAAAGGTTTTGACATGTAACTCATGGGCGTGAAGGAACTACTCTTACATTAAATTTTCATGAAATTCATTCTATTTCTAGGGTCTAATCTGCTGCACTGATTTCTGGCCAGCATTTCATTTTAATTACTGTTTTTTAAATTTTTGATATTTTTGTTTTAGCATAATGGTACCACACACGCATCTTTGTAAATATTCCTTGATACTTTCATTGATCCCCCCCCACTCCCCCCCCTCAAATGAACTCTAAAATTACATTTGTTGAGTATTAAGTAAATCTATCCTGAGGGGATTTTAATTGAGAATGTAATACATTTGTAAGTTAGTTTGGGAAGTTGATTTTTTTGCGATATTTTCCCTGTTCTGGAATTTGGAATGTTTCCTACTAATCTATTTTAAAAATTAAAGCCTTGCACTAAAGTTTTGAATGCCAAATAGTAAACAATATTCTAATGTGTCTGCAGTTTTTCTAGTGTTCACATATAATGTTGTATTTTGTATTGTTACTGTGTTATGAAATCTCAGTTTTTCAAGGTGCAAAAATCTCCAGCAGTTTGGAAAGCAGGGACTGGGTATCACGAGTCTCCATCATGCATTTCTCGAAGCTAGGAAATATCTTTCTCACAGATGCTGTGTGATATGGGTGAGCTTTTTAGCAGTGGTATTCAAAACTAACAGGTAGCATATACATAATATTGAGTGTAACCTGGGTGAACCTTACCAAACAGATGAAGGAAAGATCTCTAATTTTCTGGTGTGTTCAGTAGAATGGGGTTTTACTTCCTATTCCTGAGTAATTTTTTACTGTCTCAATGTTAGCTATTTTACAACAGTTTGACAATTAATACTGTGACTTGACTTAAATAATTTGTATATCATCCTTTTCTGATAACATTTCTTTCATTGAAGCAATTGTTTTCTTTCTCCCTGTGACAGAGATCTATTAGATCTTTTGCCAACGATGATCGCCATGTCATGGTGAAGCATTCAACAATTTATCCATCTCCGGAGGAACTTGAGGCTGTTCAGAATATGGTGTCTACTGTTGAATGTGCTCTTAAACATGTCTCAGATTGGCTGGATGAAACAAACAAAGGCACAAAAGCAGAGGGCGAGACAGAAGTGAAGAAGGATGAAGCCTTAGACACCTATTCCAAGTGAGTGGGCGCTGACCTTCGTGGCGCTTTATGACACGCCCAGAACAGCTCAGGGGCCCCTCCCGCTGGCTTATGTCTGGTGCACAGTGTTCTTTCGGTGTCTCATTTATATGATTGTAAATAAGGAAATAATGTTTGTCGAAGTTTTCTGAGTTAAATTTGAAAGGAATAATGGTTAGACCAGTAAAAGATGGACCTGTGCAGGATGCCTTTTGAGAGCGCACCAGGCCCTTTGAAATCTTCTTTCTTGGAGGTGTATGATATGCCATCTTTTTCATGTGTTGGTTCAGCTGCCTAAATTTGGAAATACATAGTAGTGTTTTTGGTTTCTGGAGTAATCATAAAATGTCATTTTTTGTCAGATATTTTAAAATGCTGGTGTAGAAGAAAGAGTGCAGGAAAATGTGTTCTAAAGGTACTTTTGACTTTTACCTACCTTGTTGATCCCTAAGACCCAGCATGCTGTCTGTCTCCCATACAGTAAATGCTCATTGGATATTTGTGGAGTGGAAGGAGGCCTAATGGGAGCCAGACTCGTCAGCAGTTACAACAGAATAGCCTCAGTGCTGCAGCAGTAGTAAGAAATGAGTGAGATGAAGCTGGTAACTGCAGTCTGCTCAGGAAACCTTCTATGCCATGCTAAGCTTAGAGTTACTGCTTTGAGCAACGTCACTGTGATTGGAACTAAATGTATGATTTACTTCGAACGTGAAGCTCATTTAACTATACTGTGTTAATAGGATGAAGAACATTGCTTTGGCTAAAACTTGTGAATTGAGAATAGAGGTTACGGAATTTTTTTCCAGCTTTAATTCTAAATCAATGTGATAAGTGAATAATGTGGGAAAGTATTAATAAATTGATTTCTTCACAGAAAGATAGTGTAGCCTTTTCGTTTTCAGAGGAAAGATAATCAGTATCAGTTTCTAGTTGAAGAACATAATTGCTTGACTTTGGTAACTATTTGCAGGTATTATATACGTTGTATCCCATTATAGTCTGGTCAGCTTCAAGATTCTTGGCAGTAATTGAGTTTTTCTTGCATATGATGGGTTTAAAAAAGATACTGTCAAATTTGGGGTTCATGTTAACTAGTAATATCCAATAATCAGGTTCTGTATATCCCAGTCCTGTGCAAGTTATTCAGTCATACACCCCATTTTTAAATTGTACTTTGGAATGTGTTTATGCACTTTTAAATATTTTTTTTTTTTTTTTACATATAATTGGCCGTTGTACTATTTTAAAGTGGAGTTTCTTTTTTCAGTGGAGTTCAGACCTTTTTAATATATCTTCTGTTGTTTGTTCTCAAGGCTGGGCAGACTTTTCAAAGTACTCCAGTCGACTTTTGCTTAACTGGATCAGGTCACTGTGTTTTAAAGGTTTTTAAAAAGATAATGTGCTCCACACGTTTGTTTGGCTTTCTAATTAAAGCTCTGTGTGGATGCTCTTGATTGTCCTTGTAAAGTCTTTCCATTTTGTGGAACAGTCACAGGCTTCCCACGTGGTAGAACTCAAGTTGTGCAGAATGATTGTGTCTTTATTTGTATAAACCAGAAGCAGGCACGTCTTCCAAGAACAAAGCTGTGTTTGATAATAGACATGCATTCACTCCTGATGTTTGCTGAGAACCCCGGGAGAGCATGGAGGTGGGTGAGGACCAGCTGATATTTATTAAGTACCTTCTATTGCCAGGCACTACTAGGTAGCCTTTACCTGCGTGCTCTTATTTTACCTGTTAACCAATGGACTCAAAAGTCAAACCACACAAGGTCCCACCATTTGTATTATCAGGAATATTAGGACTCTGTTCTTAATTTTAAGTAATTCCCTGTATTTGGGTCACTCGCTTTACAGTACTTCCCATATTCAAATTCAAGAGTGAATTAGGACTTAGTTTCTCTGCTCAGTCATGCTGTCTTCTACATGATAAGACCAAATATATATCATAATTATGACACAGAATTTAATAAGCGAGCTACTAGTGGCTAGTTAGTAATAGCTACTACCACTTAGTGCCCATTACTGTACCAGATTATTTTCCTCATTATTGTACAGTAAACCTACTAGTCTCTGTTATTATCCCCCTTCTCTGCCACCATTTTTCTTATGAAATTTCCGCTGCTTCAAATTTGCTTATGAAAAAAAAGTGACTCAGAATCATTAACAAACTAACTAGTTTAAGGTCACTGAAGGGGTGTGTGTGGTGGGGCCAGGATTTACTGTCCAGCCTGTCAGACTCCACATCAGTGTTCTTAGCATCTTTGATTCAATTCCCACAACCACAGTGTGAAAGTACCAGCAGGGAGAGATTATCTGCTGGTTCTGGGAATCAGAAAAATCTTTATGGAGGAGGTAGCATTTGCGGTCGGTTTAGAGGATGGGTAGGGTTTTGGCAGGCAGTGAAAAGGGAAGAAGAAAAATAAATACCAGCAAAGATCTAGCTGTGAGACAGTATAGGGACTGCTGAAGAATTAATAGCTGTTGTTTATCAAAATATTAATATATGCCAGGCTCTGGGCTAAATTACGTTAAATTAAATGGTATTCACGGTATCACTCTGAGATGAAAGTATTACATTTTTACAAATGAAAAAGTAGGCTCAAAAAGTCAAGTAATTTGTATTAATAATTTGTCCTGTGTTACACAGTAAGTGGCAGAGCCAGAATGCGAACCAGGAAGTCATGCTGTCTCCTAAATCTCCTCTCAATGCGCTAAGTGTGTAAGTGTTCAGTGGGGCACCAGGAAAGCAATAGGCAGGGTGCCATCTGCGTGGGGCTTTCGAAAGGCCATTCTGGCCACGGTGGACTGTTGTATACGGCAGAGCAGAGATGGCAGGGGTTAGGCAGTACGACCGATGAAAGGAGGGTGTTGAAGGAGTTTAGGTGAGAGGTAATAAGAGCCTGAAAAGATACTAGTTTGAAGGCAATGGTTCTAGGGTGATTATGGAGGGGTAATTTATAAACTATTATTAATTCAGGAGAATGAAAAGATAAGAGGACAGTGATACAGAAGAAGAAAAAAAATCAAAGATGACTGACTTCATAAAATTAAATAATTCTTGGCACATGGGTCACTTGCTTTAAAATGTTTCTTGTTTCTTTCTATACTTTTACTACCCTTATAGTTTTTCATTGATTTACTATTTACTGAATCTCTATGGTGTTCCAGGCACTGAACCAGCAACTGGATTTTTTATAATTCATTGTCTTGTTTCCACTACCACAATTTGTTTCTCTCCTTCTCCTTTCTCTAGTTCATTCTCCACTCCACTGACTTTTGTCCAACCCTGCTGATTCTTTGCCTCCAGCTAGAATGACCTTTTTTTCTAACTAACCAAATCAAGACTCTGTTGAAGTCAGACTTTCAAGTTGCTTTACTTGACCTCTCCCTCTTCTGAACTTGGGATGCAACCATAGTAATGTAACGAACCTGACTGAATGTTGTGCCCAAACCAACTTGAGTTTGAATTCAGGCTTTTCCATTTTACTTCCTCTGTGAACTTGAAAAATTCATTAGCCTTTCTGAGATTCACATTTCTTGTTTTTGAAATGCAGGCTTGTTGTGAGGTTTAAATGAGAATTGTGGCATGCAGCTTGCCCTCAGATGTTACTTTCTTTTCCCCTTTTAAACAGGTGACTGCTTTTGTACTGAACGACAGTGTAAGCCTCGGGAGCAGGCGATATCCGATGTTTAGTATGTTTGCCATGCTCCAACACTTGCTTACTTGTTGAATGACTGTTCAGCTGTTACATTTTTTTTCCACTTGTGATTAAGGAAAATAAAGCAATAAGATACTTTCAGTATTAAAATCAAGGATCGATGTTAACGTTATTCTTATGCACCACTTGTGATTTGATGTTCTTTGAGTGTGTTTGTTCTTGTAGCCACTACTGGATTTAGAATGCATATTCTGGCAGATTATCTTTGGTCTGTTCCTTCTTTCCTCACCTGTTTGCTTTTATCACATTATTCTGCTTTCCCCATAAACTTTTGTGGATTTCTAGAATGATATAGCTAGAGGGCATGGGCTAAGGCTCATGTAGCTAATCGCCAGATGACAGTTATGGGTCATGAACCAGAGGCACCACTAGGAGTAGAGTCCAGGGCTTTGAGATTTCCACCCTAATGCTCTTGCTCAGTGTACTGTGTTGTTTGTGCTTCTCAGAAATGCTTTAATTACCAATAAAAAGATAATAGCAAGAGATTTGTTTTTTATTTTAATTTAAAAAAGTGTTTAAGGGGATACAGTATTTTGGGATTTTCCTGAGCAATATAGAGGTAATGGAAAATTAAAAGATCTGTAGTCTGAAATACGATCCTTATTGATTCCTTGGGGAAGGTAGATACTTTATGAGCCTTAAATCAGAGACTTAATTTTGTGGAATTTTGGATATTTGGATTTATATATTCCCTTATCAATTCATATGGATGTCCAGGAAGCCAAGTAATGATTAAGCGTTAGTTTGGGAAATAGGTTGTAAAAGTAATCATTCAGACTTTTATTTGTAGGGATCAAGGTGGCCGGACATTGTGTGGTGTAATGAGGATTGGCCTGGTTGCAAAAGGCTTGCTGATTAAAGATGACATGGACTTGGAGCTGGTTTTAATGTGCAAAGACAAACCCACAGAGACCCTGTTAAATACAGTCAAAGATAATCTTCCTATTCAGATTCAGGTGAGTATAGTTTAATTGCACCTCTATGAGAATTTGTAAAAAGGTAAAAATAGTTACTGTGATGAATTCAATAACAAGAAATTGGTAATAATAAAGGATAGGTACAGACAAAAGGAATACTGCTACTCCAGGTCACTGACTCATCTGTCACATTTAAAGCAAACTTCTTGTGATTAGTACTCAGCATACATTTACTAAATTAAGTAATGCCTTTTGGCTGGTCAGGTAGTGTTAAAATTTTCAGGTGTATCTTGCTAAGAGTCTTCATGTTTTTCAGACTAGGGCTCTCAGAATTATAAAACCCTTGCAAGGGTTGGCATAATGCAAAAAAGAATTCAAAGATAAAACAGAACCTATACAACGGAGACTTTCATGGATGATAACATTGAAAATTCAGTTAATTTAACAGCCACCCATTCATTTCGTTAATGGAAAGTCACTATTAATTCCTTGTTTCCAAACCTTTTTTACATTGGGATGCATTTATTGGGTCTTCGGAAAAGTCATGACGCATGTTTGCAACAGATGGCACTAGTTCATTTTTGTAAGCTGTCATTTGACAGCTGACAGTTATAGCTTCATTCTAAAAAAAAAATGGAGCGATTTGGTTGAGTTTTGGAGATTTTACAACAAGTCGTAGATGGAAGACCAAACTGCATTTTCGCCATGTTTTACTGTTTTACTTCCATAAATGGAAGAACGCGCATCAAGCTTCTGAGAAGTTTCATAAAGTTTACGGTGACAATGCTCTACAAGAACGTCAGTGCCAACCATGGTTCACGAAGTTCTATGCTGGTGATTTTTATCTCAACGACGCTCCTTGGTCAGGGCGGCCCACTGAGGTTGATGATGACAAAATAAAGGCATTCATCGAGTCAAATCCACATTACACGACATGAGAGATTGTAGAAACATTGAACATCCATCATTCAAGCATTCATGACCACCTGAAGAAGCTGGGATATGTAAGCAAGCTTGATATTTGGGTTCCACATGAATTCAAAAGAAGTTCATTTGATGGCGCATGTAAACATCTGTAATATGCTCATTAAACGTGAGGAAAATGATTCTTTTTTTGAAGCGACTGATAACTGGTGATGAAAAGTGGATCGTTTACAACAATGTGGTGTGCAAACGGTCTTGGTCCTGATGTGATGATTCGCCTCAAAAGACATCGAAAGCAGACATTCATCAGAGGAAGGTTATACTCCCAGTGTGGTGGGATTTTAAAGGTGTCTTGTTTTTCAAGCTCCTACCAAGGAAACAAACAATCAATTTGAATGTGTCGGCAATTGGACAGTTTGAACGAATCCATCATCCAGAAACAGCCAGAGCTTGTTAATTGTAAAGGAGTTGTGTTCCATTGTGACAATGCGAGACCACACACAAATTTGATCACCCATCAAAACTTGGAGCTTGGATGGGATGTGCTGCCACACCCACCATACTCGCCTGTCCTTGCGCCATCAGACTTCCACTTGTTTCGCTCTCTTCAAAACTCCTTGTGTGGTGTAATGTTCAATTCAGATGAGGCTGTAAATCAGCACCTTGTTCAGTTTTTCGCAAATACAGACAGGTCCTTCTATGAAGGAGGAATTATGAAGCTCACTGAAAGATGGCAAAAGATTATAGAACAAAACGGGCAATATATTATTGATTGATCTTTGTTCTTTGTATAAATAAATGACCTTTGAAAAACATAGACAAAATACGTCATAACTTTTCCGAAGACCCAATAGAAAAATTTGATGTTAGCATGCTTCCTGGAAGATGTCACTGAGGGCTGAGGGTTCCTCAGGGCTGAGGGTAGCCGCTGGTCTAGGGCTGCGATCACCCTGTGACCTGCACTGCCAGCTGGCTTCTGAGGGCCAGGGGCAGCACTAATTGGGAAGCCATGATCATCTTTCAGTCTCAGAAGTGTTATCTGTGGTATAAATAGATTATAGCCTTTCGATGATTTCGTATCAGTTAGCCTTTACATCCAGGTCACATAAATAGATATTAGTCTGCAAGGTTCAAACCTTGAGTTGTTGAATGCGATCTTTTGTGGTTTCTTTTATTTGTATCTCTTTTGAAAAGGCTCTTTTTTTCTCCCCCAAGTAATAGGTATTTTAAAATTGTTTTTATTAGCTTTGTTAGTGGATAATTTTCTTTCATATTCACCAACTGATCTTCAAAACCATTTTACTGATTTTTAATCTAGCTTTTTTGACAGTCAGATTGGTGTTTCCTTTTTTTTTTTTTTTTTTTTTTTTTTTTTTTTTTTTTTTGAAGGGCAGTGTCACTGGCCCTCATGTGGGATCCGAACCGGGGCCACTGGCGTCCCAAGCCAGCTCTTAACCACCTCGCTACTTGGCCGGCCCCTGGTGTTACTTGTTGACACATTCCCTACATTAATTTTTGGAGCACCTGTTTTATCAGTCTGCCTTAGATCTTACGATAAGGTTTTTTAAGTGACTGAACAAGCATATTTCCATTTTTTAATTCTGATGAAGAAACGTTTCTGGTTATTCATAGGGTTAAATTTATTTATTTAATATTTTTAAAAAATCCTTTTGTGATCATTTGGAGAGAGAAAATGGTAAGCAATATGGAGGACAATAAAGGTTTAAGAAATAGCTCAGTCATGGGTTTCTGCCTCACTATACATTTTGTTATTAGGATGTTAATAAAATTCCTCATTTGCATCATTTTTTATATTGCTTTAAAATTCAATCCGTACTTCTGCTTTTATTACAGTGAACATTGTTACTCTTAAATCTATAATAAAGTAATAATCAAACAGTTGGACATATAAGAGGCTTTTTCAACCATCTCACCCCTGTTTCAGTTCCCTTTAGTAAGTCATGTTTTTTATGAGAGTGGTCATATTCCCCATGTGTCAGGGTGGAAAAAGCGTTGAGAGCCAGTGCTATAATAAATTGACGTTCTTATTCTGAAAGTCCATCAGTATTTCTTTCTACAGTATTAAAGATACAGGAGATTGGGCCAGGCTTCAGTCTGCTTTAATAGAGCTTACTCTGTGCAGATCACAACTCTGAATTCTGCATTTTTTCTCTCCTGAGTGAAGTCTATTTCTGGGCACCACAGTTTTAAAATGCTCTTGTCAAGCTAACAAGTATTCAAGGGAGGGACACAGGAGAGAGTGCAGGCTGAAATTTGAAACCATTTCAAATTTAAGGAGACTGGGACTTTTTAGGTTAGAGAAGACTAAACAAGATACAAATATCTTTAGGTCTTTGAAGGGCTTTCTTGGAGAAGAAAAAGAGGCCTGAACTCATATGACAATAAATGGAAATTATGCAAAACATATTTCAATTTAATGTTGCCCAGAGAGATATCCAACAGTGAAACCAGCTGCTTTATGTGATGGTTTGTTCCATTACTATAGGTGTTTGGGTAAAGGGACCCAGATAAAATGAGGATGTATTTGTACACCCATTTCAGATTAAATTGTATTCAGGTACACATGCATATGTCCATTTATGTACATACAAATATACACATTAGCATTATTACTAATAACATTTCAGAAAATCACTTTAAGGGTGATTTCTACCTTTATTCCCTGCATCCCCCTTGTTTATTTAGTGTTTGCGTGGAAAACCTATCTCTGATATATCATCTTATTTTCATATGAGTTGAAAATCTTTTTTTCTGAGCATTTACCGTAGCAATACTTGCAGTTATCTAAGAACCTTAATTGAGGTTGTATCATACTTTTTCTCTACATATTTTTTTCTAGGGCAATTTTAGAACTTCCTTGAGCAAGGGAGGAGAAGGATGACCAAAACGCGAAATCACTTATTATTAGTTTAACCCAAAACTCATACCATACATTTATTACTTTAGATGAGTTGTATGGTGATCTGCATGCATAACTGAAAATTTTAGTTTGACTCATATTCTAATGGGCTTCTTTAATGTTCTGATAGTGGCAAAATGAATGTGAGCAGTTTTCTGTGTTTTCTCTGTAGTCTAGTTCTGTGTTTTTTTTCCAGTCACTGTATGGCCTTTCCCTTCCTTGGCTTCCTCTGTTCAAAAATTAGATAATGAATTTTATATTTCCTATCTTGTTTGAAATGTTTAATGGTAAAATGTTCCTTTTCTGTAAATGGCTCTTGGTTCTTTTAAGGCCCACGATGAGCAGAGACCTCATAGTGCTTCCATGCTACTATGTGTGTCAGTCAGGTAGTAGGCACTACATCTCACCCCCAAGAAAGGCCCTGCATAGCTTCTTACACTATATAGCTAGCTAATGCATAATAGTATATTAAATATAACTTTTATGATTCTAATTAGTGATGATTTTTGAGGACGGCCCTTAAATTATGCGTATGGTTGTATGTTGAAAGAAGCAATGTACGTTTCCCTTTGGGTGTCAGATGACTTGTCCCACAATGTTAGGTCTCACTGGAGTGATCTCTGAGACCTATCATTAGAGAAGGGATGTTACTTGTTTATACTAATTTTTTTTGCTGCTGACTGTGCAGTCTTTTTTATTCATTTTTACTTGATTCTCTAAAAATTACATAATCTTAATATAAAACTCTACATAATCTTAAATTTGTTTTTTGTTTTTTTGTTTTTTTTGAGGGCAGTGTCACTGGCCTTCATATGTGGGACCCGAACTGGGGCCGCTGGCTTCCCAAACCAGCGCTTAACCACCGCGCCACTCGGCTGGCCCATAATCTTAAATTTGTAAGTCCGTAATAAGTACGAATTCCTTTTTTAGGCTGTCCTATCAAAAAGGTATTGGTTGGGCTGGCCGAGTGGCTCAATTGGTTAAGAGTTGACTTAAGAGCGGGAGCTCTGAGCAACAGGACCACCGGTTCGATTCCCACATGGGCCAGTAATGCGCCTGAGCTGAGCTGTTAGGAGGTGGCAGGAGGTGGCAGGATGCCTCAGCTGCTGTAACAGCAAGATTGCCTGTTCCATGGTGGGCTATGCCCACCTACAACTGAGACTGAACTTGGCACCTTGAGCTGAGTTGGCACCTTGAGCTGAACTGCCGCCCGGATGGCTCAGTGGATAGAGCGTGCTCTCTTAACAACAAGGCTGCTGGTTCGACTCTTGCATGGAATGGTGGCTGTGCCCACCCACAACTAAGATTGAACACAGTACCTTGAGCTTAGAGACCACGAGCTACCATCAGGAAGCCAGATGCCGACTGGCGCCTCCACAACGAAGACTGAAGAACAAAAACTTGGCCGGTCCCCTTCCCCAGTTCCCCGACAATGTTCCCCTCTGCCAATTCCCCAGTAAAATCATTTTTAAAAAAACAACAAAAAACGGTATTGGTTTAGAGAGCATCCTCAGCAATTTATTTTTCTACAATAGTTTTCTGTAATAATTGAAAGAACAATAATTTACCCTTTATCACATAATGATTCTGTTGGTATTTTACTTTCAAGTATTAGGAAGAATGAATTTAAATACTGTTAATAATTGTATAGATAGTTGACATTGTAGTTGCTTTTTAAGGGATGGAGAAAGGATTTGCTGGTAAGTTGGGAGGAGAGAGAAATGTTACCCTAAAGTAAAGAGCAAGTTATAGACTTTATTTACTCTCTTGGTACAGTATTACTAGTAGTTAAAACATGGAAACTAGGGGCGATCATACAGTTTTTTGAGATTTTAATCTAAATTTTTTTTTTTTTCAATATCTTGATAACTTTCAGAAACTCACAGAAGAGAAATATCAAGTGGAACAATGTGTAGATGAGGCATCTATTATAATTCGGAATACAAAAGAGCCCACGTTAACTTTGAAAGTGATACTTACTTCCCCTGTAATTAGGGACGAATTGGAGAAGAAGGATGGAGGTACACACACATAAATATGTATATATATATATGTGTTTGTTTGTTCTGTTCATAAAGGACCTCTCTTGATGCTATGTTAATGATGCTTTATGGGTTTAAGAGACAACTGTCTTCATTTGTTTTATGTCACTCATAGTATTTTAAACAGCTTTGTTTCTATCACTATATTTTGCAAAAATGTATACATTTGAAATATAAAATGTGCTAATTCAAAAACCCGTGCTTATCTTGTTGGTCTTAACTCGAATATTTACATGCTTTTGGTGTTCTGTTTTACTTGGTCTCGGGTCGCATTGTTATTGGTGTCATTCAGCCTGTTCTCTGTAGCTTGGTACTTGGTATTAGGTCTGATTTTAGGATTAAACATGGTCCAAAACAGTATTCTTTTCAAATTTATTCACTGAGCTTTCAAATGATTCATTTGTACATTGCTCGTGACTTCTAATAACTATATAACCTTGTAAGATTTATGCTTTACCTAATGGCCTATGTGTAAATGTTTTATAATGTAAGAGATATAAACTGGGGATTGATTTTTTAAAAAAATAATCTGTGGTAAATTTTTTTCTAGGAGTCTTGTGATCCTGTTAACATTTTGCATATCATATATGTGGGAATCATGCCTTAAACTAACTTTCTTCTGAAGTTAAAAAGAATTCCTGTATAGCAATGTCAGCCTTGTGAAAACAGAGTGAGAAATCTGTTCACTTTTGAGAAGTGATGTTGGAACTGAGCTTCTTTTTCTAATGTTTTTATCCTGTCAGGTTAGCTTGTTTCTACCTCTTGGTTGTGTCCCTAGAAACTTGCCATGTGAAATTTCTTCTTTTAGACTTATGACCAGCTTGTCCCTCTCTGTCATGACAATTTAGAGGCAGGGTGGCCTGTCTGGGCTGGTGGAGACTCCCTGTTGCTGTTTCTCATCACAAGACGTTTAACAAGCCCCATTGCTTTCTCCCCTACCTAAAATACCAGTTCAGTAAGAAATATGGTCGGGGCCGGCTGAGTTGTGTGGTGGTTAAGAGCTGGCTTGGGACGCCAGTGGTCTGGGTTCGGATCCCACATATGAGGGTCAGTGATACTGCCCTCTTAAAAAAAAAGAAAAAGAAAAAGAAATATTGGTCAGTTACTTAATTTATTTCAAGTTGATGGGAAAGGCAGAAAAAGACATATTTACCAGTGATGTTAGAACTTCCGAATTTTGACAACATGACGTGTAGTGTCTCTTAAAGTAAAAGTGGTAGACTCTTACATTTTTTGGGGTGGGGGGGTGGGGTGGGTGGGAGGGTAACTAAAATCACCGACCTATACCAAATCTAACAGATATAAACTAGATACATTTATGAGTCATAGTTTAAAATTAAAGTGCATCCAGTATATTCGGTTTATGCATGTACTTTTTTTTTCTGTGTATAGTATCTCTAACACTTCTGAAGAACCAATCTTAAATGGCTTAATTTCTTTAACAGCTGTTCAGTTCATCATTAACTGTAGAACTATAAAATGATTTCTGAAGTATCAAGATAATTCTATTAATTCTGGTAAACTGTTCTACTTGACCCCCTAGTATAAAACTAACCATTTCTAAGTATAGGTATAATTATAGGTATTATTAAAAATTGTAGAGAGATGAGAAAAAAACCGAAGTTGCCTAAGACTAGATTAATTAATTATATGTTTGCTTGTAGCTGTAGGCATCCTTTCCATTGCGTCGTTGGAACTATTAAGAGAGCATCAGGGTTCTTTTCCCCATGGCTTTGTGTACTTACCTGGGATTTTGTCATAATTTTCAAGGACACCCTTGAGCTTAGTCTGTTGCCTTTATACCTTTAATTTCTGTTCAGAGAGACTGAAACAGATTCTAAGTGTACTGCATCCTTACTAGAAGAGTTTTACAGAATGAAATTTGTTGTAAAGTAGGAGAGCCGGTGTTTGTTCAAGATGTTTGGGTTACTAAAGGACCCCAAGACCTCTGTAACATTGTATGGGACCAGGTAAGGTGAAGGAATCAGTTTGGATCTAATGTTTTATACATGTTGCTTCCTCGCCTTTTGAATGGCACAGAGATTTGCTTTGTCCTTAACCTCCCAGCCCTGTAGACTCACCAGTTAGCTCATTTTGTCTAATGTGGGCTTTGTCCGAGATAGGTTTTTGAGGTGCACTGGCAGTTTTGCGTATTCCTGGGCAAGTTGGAGGATCCAGCATAACTGAGTGAGACGTGGGCTGTACAATTCTGTAGGGCATTTCCTCTAACAAGACGGTGTCTCCCCTTGACGCAGTTCTTTTCAGCTGCACAGGGTGAAAGCACAAGATTCATTAGGGTTCCAGGAATTTCTACGACTGATAGCCCTTTAATGAAAATCTCCACTCATTCTTTCTCAAGTTAAAGAAATACATTGTAACTTTTTTTAAGGAGAACTTTTTTTTAAGTAGAATCTCAACTTCTCCTCTCCCTACAAAACAGACAATTCACAATATATGTATGTACCTCACATCTTCCTCTTCCCTGTTTACCTGCCACATATTTGGGTAAAATCTTAAAAGAGGGAAAAAAGGGTGTGGTTGAGAGCACAGTAGACCGGAGGACGGGCAGGTGGGAGCATTCCACTGTATCCTCAGTGTTGTCTGCAGAAGCGGATCTAAGGGCTCGTTTCACATCGTCATTTCTGCTCTCACTGGCCAGAGTACACAGTGAGTCTCTTTGGTATTGTTTACTGTTTCATAGGTTAGATGCCTCCTGTGCCCTCCTGTGTCTTTCCATGTTCTAACCCTTTACCTGAAGGCCCTGTCGAATAACCCTTCCACATTATTACATGCTTCCTGCTGAAGAGGCACAGGAGAAAAAGCACAGGCCTTGGTGCCTGGCAGTCAGGTGTACAGTTCTTAATGCCGTTAGTTACTATTGCTGTATGATCTTGGACAGGTTTCTTCATCTTAAAATGCAGATAATAAATACTTTCGGAAGTTGTTTGAGATTAGAGGGTGTATGTAATGTGACTTGTACAATACCCAGCCCAAAGTAGTGGTAGTTACTCAGCTTATGAAAAAGATGCACAGTGCAAACTCCCCTAC
The DNA here is from genome assembly GCA_033961575.1 of Aselliscus stoliczkanus. Taxonomy (NCBI): domain Eukaryota; kingdom Metazoa; phylum Chordata; class Mammalia; order Chiroptera; family Hipposideridae; genus Aselliscus; species Aselliscus stoliczkanus. The sequence goes on from CM066728.1 coordinate 124,493,801, forward strand.
TCAAACCACCTCGAACTCACAGTGAGCATAATGTGTACCTGCTAGGGCTGCAGAGCGAACCAAAACACGAAATACCCCCTGAAGTGTGGTATTGGAACAGCTATCTGTATTCGCTGTAGTGCTAATAAGGGGTTTGTTTCTTATATAGCTTATGGTTCAGTGAGGGCAGGTATCCTTTCCCCCTAGTGCCCAGAATGGTACCCAATACATAGTAAGTAGGTAATGGGAAAAAAAACCTGTTGCATGAATTTTCATAGCCAGCATATTATTTGACTAAACAGGACTGTCTAGTATGTAAGAAGCGTTAACAATAATGAGCCTCTCAGAATTCAAGCTCTGTTATGGTATTTTATAACTTACTGTTTTATTTACCTTACTGTCGTTTCTCACATATTATTTCTTTTAAGCCTCCAAACAGCCCTGTGAGGTAGATAATTGCCTTGTTTTAAAAATGAAGAAAATACCCGTTTCCCCAGGCCCCTGAGTCCAGTGTGCCGTGCACGCTCCCGTTACTGTCTCGGATGAGTGTAGAATGGCTTAGCTGATTTAGTCTGAGCATCACAAGGCCCCAGCTTCTTTGTGTGCTGTGATTCTCAACCAGGAATGTGTTTGCTATGAGAGTGATAAATCAGCTGTTTATTATATTTACCGTGCAATTTGAAACCAGGTTGGTAGGGAGATTACAGGGACTCTCGTGGCTTAGGCTCAGACACCCTCTGCCCTCAGTATTAGCGAGATTTTTAGGGGTTCGCAGCAAAGTTGCCCAAGAGTTCCTTTTCACATATTGGTGTCAGTGCAAACTTGTGATGCACCTCGACATAAATTCACTGGCATGAGTCCTGCTGGTTGAAGGCATTAGATTTTCAGTGCAGAGGTCACCACTGGGATTATAACAGTGCTGCAGTCCTTATTTCCTGCCTTCCTACACTGATACTGTCTAGAGCAAACCTGTAGCCATCCTCTTTCCAGTGGCCGACTGTCTGCTGAGGCATGTCTGCTGGAAATTAGGAGAGCAGTGCCGTCTGATTTGCCTGATTGACGCATTTACACTGTGGCCTGATGTTTTGCATGGACCGTGGCGTGAAGCATGATGTCTGCTTTCCATGAAGCCTCAAGGAATTGAGAGAAGAGGCTGCCAGGATATCTTCAGGCTAACCAGAAAGTTCTCCCAGCGTGAACTCAGTAGCTTAGCTTCATCTGTGTGGTCAGGGAGGCCTTCATGATAACCCAGCTCAGCTATTTACCTCTGAAGAGCCCAGGTTCTAGACATGGAACTCCTATCTAATACAGCCACGTTCTGGCTTCTCCCCGTGTACAGGCTAGTGCTTTTATTAAGAGGCAGAGAGTTAGCTTGCATGTCAGGAATTGAAAGAAACTGACCAACATTTCCTGTAGTGCACTGTTTCTGGTCACTGCTCTAATCTCTAACCAGATAAAGTCAGGCATAACAGACGTCTTTTCCAGCGCTTCCGTTATTTAGAATGTTATATGTACCTTCATGCCCTGATGCCAGGTTACTGAGCAATACATTTGTAAAAGCTCTTTTTCTTTGCTTTTGACATTTTTGTCACTCCCCAAACCCATCCCCCATGCTATTTCTTAATCTGTTTTACTGGCCACTGTAGCATAAAAATGAAATAGCTCACAGGTCCATTGTTTCTAATGTAAAGACTCCAAGATGCCTTTTTATCAGAAAAGCTTTGCTTCCCCACAAAATTGAAACACCTATATTAAAGTTCATACAAAAATAATAAACTTGAGATTCTGTTGTGAGAAGTAGCAGTGTTTTTTCCAACAGCAATTCTATGATTGTCATATTAAGTAATTTCTTTTTCTTTTTCTTTTTATTCTTTTTTTGAGGGCAGTGTCACTGGCCCTCATATGTGGGACTCGAACTGGGGCCGCTGGCTTCCCAAGCCAGCACTTAACCACCACGCCACTCGGCCGGCCCAGTAATTTATTTTTTTAATGAATGAAAATATATAAAACTATATTAATACATAAAGGAAATAGAGAAGCAGGGCTTACAAGTAGTACTCTAGTGCCATGTGAATTGACATTGTTTTCAAATAAGAAACTTTGAAGAAGATAAAATAAGATGAATTATTACATCTCCTGCCGAGTCCCACCTCATGAGTATGGAAACATTTTGGGTATTTTGACTTGGGACTATCAAAGCATGAAGAAACATGGCCGTTCTGATGGCGATGTGACAGTGAAGCTGGTGCAAGTCTTCGCTTAACTGTCTGTCCCTTCCACCCTTTTGTAGTAGAAGTTACCGCCTCCGGATGTTGACTGTCTGTAGCAAGCTGATGCCTCTATTGTTTTTTTAAATAGGAGTTTGTGGTTATAATCTGACTTTGGGGATGACAGAATTTATCTAAACATTTTGGCCATTGTCTCCCTTTAAAAATATCTGTGTTGCAAGGAGCGTGAGGTTTTTTTTCCATGCCCTGGCCATTGGATGAAAGTACCAGAAAGCTCAAAAAGAGTTTTGGTTTGCTTTGTCTTTTCCTATCCAAACCTGCTCTGTCTCACTCACCTGTTGCATTGCCCCCTTCTTCCGACACTCCTAATTGGTAAGATGATAGAATAAAACAGAGTTTGCCTTACTCTTAACTAAAAGATTGCAATCTTAAAAAAAAAAAAAAATGTCCATTTGTTTTTTTTTGGATTACATTACTTAGCAGTCAGTCAACCTTTGTCATGTCTAACTTAACTTATTTCTAAACATTTACTTATAATAGTTTGTAGTATCTGATATGTGAACTTTACACAGATGCTTGTATTGACTACAGTTAAACATTTTGACATAAAAACATTAAAATGAGTTAGTTGTATGTTTTGTGTCATTATAAAGACAGAATTGAGCAAGGCCAGGAACTAAATCACCTATGAAGTGAATACCCATAGTATATTTTTTCATGTTTATAAATAAATTCATATTAATCATTCTTTCTGAGGCTTCTCATTTTATGAGTAAAAGGGAGTGGTGAAATTATGTTGTGCATTTGTTGGTAAAGGTTAATGTGAAGCAATGCAGATATCTGGTGTAGGCTCACTTGGTCAGAAAATAAGTGTGGAGCACTTCAGCCTCCAGAGTCGCAGCCAATAAGAAGAATCCCAATTCTTTCTAGAGTAGGTTTGTTTTCTGTTAGGCATTATGCCTTCCGTTTTAGTTAATAGCAATCCCTCATTTAGAATATACATTTGCCCCAGTAGAGTCGTGTAGTAACTGAGGAAACTAAAAAGTACCAGTTATCTTGTCTCTTATTTAAAAATATTTTCATTGTGCCAATTAGCCCACACAAACATACTGCCAAGTCTGATGATCATGATTATGTTAGGAAGAAGGGTTGGTGGATTTGCCTATATCTACGATTTCTTAAAAAAAGAATGGTGAATCTGATTTAATTGGATTAGACAAAGAATTTACTCCCCAAGAAACATTTGTATATGTTGTGTGCATTTAAATAATGCACCAAGGGCCGGCCGAGTGGCACGTTGGTTAAGAGCTGGCTTGGGATGCCAGTGGCCCTGGTTTGGATCCCACATATGAGGGCCAGTGACACTGCCCTCTACAGCTAAGATGGTGAACAACAGCTCCACTTGGAGCTGGGCTGCTGTGAGTCCCTGGGATGGCATAGCTGCAGCCCCTGCTGCAGTGGGCTGCCATAGGCTACAGTGAGTGGCCGGCAGCCAGCGTGAGCGGCTGGCAGCTGGTGTGAGCTGCCAAGAGCTGCTGTGAGCGATCATCCAGAGGCTGGTGACCAATCTGCCTCACCCGAGAAGAGCGCAATGATGATACCAACATGGGCCAGTGAAGAAATGTCCTCCACAGCTAAACTGAAGAACAAAAGGACACCAACTTGTCTGTTCCCTTTCCCCGGTTCCCCAATGCTGTTCCCCTCCCCCAACTCTCCAATAAAATCTTTAAAAAAAATAAAAATAAAATGCACCAAGTCTTCAAAAAGTTTAAAAACCCACGTGATAGTGGCTTAGAAGAAATACATTTGGCTCTCTAAACTTGAATTTAGCATCATGTGACACCTTCTCAAATACCAATATTTTTCATTAATCACATGTTCGAATTCTTAATTTTTCTGCTTGGGCCGTCTAATCCAACTTTAAAATGTTAAGGCAAATGTTAAGGCAATGTCAAATAGCTGTAATTAGATAGTATTCTTTGCTACCTTTTTAAAAAAAAAGTATATAAAACTACATTTCATTTCATATTTGTGGTTTTAATAATTTTGGTTTCGAAAAGAAATATGAGAGAACTCCAAGGTGACACTTTAAGAGTTCTTCTCATCAGAGGGGTAAAGCTTCTGTTAATGGTTATCTTGTTGGGTGAGTTTATTTAGTTATAAAAATATAAAATTGTCATACTCATGTATTCTTGGTCCATCTCAAACTGATTATGTAAAAAAAGCCCCAGTTTTCCTTAAGAATTAATCCGTGATTAAGATTCCTTCCATAAAGTATAGCTATTATTGCTATTGGTCCCAGATCCCACTCTTTGCCCCCTGCCAAAGGAAAAAGTGCTGTGTGCCAATTTTGTGCCCTTTGGTATTATGTACGTGCCTAATAAGATCCCAGATTGTATGTGGCAGTGGTCATTGATTTGTTTACTAAGCGAATGACTTTGCGCTCCTGTTGTACTGTGCCCAGAATGGCTCTGAGGACTGCTTACTTAAAGTAGCCATAGTGCATGTCGTTTTTTAAAAATAGCAATAAAGCCAAATCATGAAGTCTTCTGGGAGTCTTATTAGTTCGCTCAAATGCTGCTCTTCTTTTTATTGTTATTATTTGGTAATTTGACAGGAACCCCTTGGTCAAATTTTATCTGTCTCTCTCTATCTCATTTCCCCATTAGAAAAGGTTGCGATGAAAGACCCTCCGGACTTATTGGACAGGCAGAAATGCCTGAACGCCTTGGCGTCTCTTCGACATGCCAAATGGTTTCAGGTTGGCTCTTTGTTATTATCTTACTGTTACTGTTTCCTTGTGCAGGTTTCATTTGGAACACCTGCCTCTTAGTGGTTTCTGTGTAATGTATAAAATGGGGGTACTCTCTACCTTATAGGGTTATTATAGGAGTAAATGAGTTAATTTAGGTAAAGTGCCCAGTATAGCTTCTACTATAATGAATATTTAATTATCATAGAATGCTTTTTGGCTTAGTACTCTGAATTTCAAATGATGGCTTTTAAAATACACACATGGGCGAGAAAAGTTTAACATAGTTGCCCAGAATGAGGTTGCCACGAGGCTATAAAATCAGTTTTAATAATATGCTTCATTTACTTAAAAACCTTTCTTTTTTTAATAACTTGATGATTGAGTTTGTTTGGCAACTGATGAACGACTGGCTAATTAGTATTCATTTTAAAGAGCCTATCCATGATCAGTGTGCTTAAAATGAAGAATGGATTTCAACAGAGATATTGGAATCATTTTGTTTGTTTTAGGCAAGGGCAAATGGATTAAAATCATGTGTAATTGTCCTTCGCATTCTGCGTGATTTGTGCAACAGAGTTCCCACATGGGCACCGTTAAAAGGATGGGTAAGTACTTAAATACAGTTAAAACCAAATTCTGAAGCTATAGTCAGAAGAAATTTTATAGAAATTACAGTTTTCTTTGAAATGGCTATACTCTGAGTGAGCTAAGGTGTACATTACCTATTTTTGTTCTGGAAAAACTCTGGAAAAATTCATCTTTTTATATGGATTCTTTTTTATGCATATAACTTGTCTCTTGTACCGTATCGTATTCATGTTACAGAGCCTGAGTTATTGTTTTCCGACAGAAAGGCTCTGTCCCTGTTAGAAGTGAATGCCTTTCCTGCACTTCACTGCACTGTTCATCTGCCCACGAAAGCCTCCTTGACTCGCACGTTTCTGTGTCAGTGCTGCAACTTCCACTTAAAAAAAGAATGACCTGACATGCCCGTATAAGGCTCCCATACTGGCTTTTTCTTTCTATTTGCATGTAGACTATTAAAACTACATTTATGGTGGTAGTTAAAGTCAGGCGAACAGTACTCCTAACCTGATTATGGACATAGTTTATAATGTGTATTTCAAAACTTAATTTGGAAATTATTATTCCTGACCCAATAAGACCATAGTTAAGAACATTATAAAACAAAGATGTAAAGGGTCATTTTAAATTAATCTAGCAATTATTAGTTTCATATAGTGTCATCACTTTTTAGCTCATTAAATATGGAGATTTTGTCCTTCATTTATTCTAATTGTACTTGGGGCAGGCTGTCTGAAATGAAGTCTTACTGTGGTTTGAGTGCTTCCTACGTTAAGTAGGAGATAGGTGGGCTGGGTTTGAACATTGATTAGTTATTAGCTATTACTAACTTATATAAAGGCTTGTTAAATTTTTGTTAAATCAATTCGATGACCACAGTTTCTTAAGTGATCCTTGTAGGTTAACTGAAAATGAAGTTTTTGTAACACCATTTCTTCTGAATATATTATCTCAAAAAAGGTTGATTTAAAAACTCTAGCTGGGGTAAAGTTGATAATCAAGTTATTGGGGCCCTAAATGTTAAATTGACTTTCACCTTTTTGGTCTTCATTGTAGATAGAAATGTCAGCTCACATTTAACTGGAATCCTTTTAACACTGATGCATGTACTAATTTGTAATTTAATATCTTCTAGCCACTAGAGCTTATATGTGAAAAGTCTATAGGTACTTGTAATAGACCTTTGGGCGCTGGGGAGGCCTTGAGACGAGTAATGGAGTGTTTGGCATCTGGAATACTACTTCCTGGTAAGGGTTTCAAACTCTGGAGGCAGAAGAATCAGAGCAATTTCATTTGGTTTATTTTCTTAAATATGCGCTAAATTTGTCCTCCACAAAGGAAAATGATGTGTAGGAGTTGTTTTGCTTGGAATTTTAGCAACTAGGATGTTTTGAATGTTGCAAAAATGCTATAAAACTCTCTTTCAATAATTGTAATTTATGTTTTATATATACTAACATAAAAGGTACTAATAAGATATTGTGTCTGCTGTGAATCTGCTGTCCTAGAGCTCTGAATTTGAAAATGTAGATGTTTGGTTAAAATATATGAAGTTCATTCTATTTGTTGTGGGGTGTTTAATTTGGAAAAATTAAATTTGGTCTTATTTTCCATATGTAATCCCTTTAAAGATTTGGGATGGTTTATCAGGCTCTTTCTGTATTCTCAGACTAAGACCCAATTTTGACCTTAGATATACAAGCGACTTCCAATAAAATGAGGACATTTAAGTGCTAACATATTGAGAATGAGAGAGTGTCCTTTTTATTCCATTTAATTAGCAAATATAGTTTCTGAGTTTTTTTTCCTCTGTTCTTCTCTCTCTTTGTCTCTCTCTTTCGTGTTAGTTTATTGAATTCTAAACTGAGTTCTAAATGGTACTTGTGTTTTTCTTTTGCCCTTGCCAAAGGGGGTCCTGGTCTTCATGATCCTTGTGAACGAGACCCAACAGATGCTCTGAGCTATATGACCATCCAGCAAAAAGAGGATATTACCCACAGTGCACAGGTAGAAGATGGGGCTGTCACTGTCTGTTAGAGGGGTATCAGCACTTTAGTTTCTGAATTGTTCTATTTAAACACTTTTTTCTTGCCTGTTGTTAGGGACTTTTGCTATCATAATATTAGCAGTTAATAAATGTCTTTTTAGCTAGATAGTCTAAGGGTTTTATGAATGGCTGTTGAAATATGAATAAATATAATCTTTTGTTCTTCAGCATGCACTCAGACTATCAGCCTTTGGCCAGATTTATAAAGTGCTGGAGATGGACCCCCTTCCATCTAGTAAGCCTTTTCAGAAATACTCCTGGTCAGTCACTGATAAAGAAGGTGAGTGTACAAGTTTCTTATTGGGTTTGGAGTGGGCACTGGTGGAGATGGCCATAGCATGCATCTCTTGTTAGAGCTGGGGACTTAATAATTGTTGGCTTATTAACTATTATTAACTTGTTAACAATGTAACTAGACTGATTGTGGTGATCATTTCGCAGTAAATACAAATATTCCGTCATGTTGTATACCTGAACCTAAAATTATGCTCTTTCAATTATATCCCAATGTTTTAAAAAATTGTTAATCCAAGTCATGTAAGAAAGCGTATTGCTTTTCTTCTTCTCTGTCCCATCATTGACAATCAGCTTGCTATTATTGATTCTTATTAGTGATGAGCTCATTTGGCTCTGTTGGCCAGGTTCCTTTAGTGCATAGGTATAGGGCCATACCTAGAGAACTCATGGTCTAAGAGAAGACATGAGCCGTACACTCGGAGGAGCCCTTATCACTGTGGTTGAAAGAGTTACATACCAGGAAAGAGAAAACAAAAATATAAAGGAAGAGAAAAATATATTGGAAAATTCAGAACTGTTTTCCATTTGTACTAGTCTGTCTGAATGCAGGGTTTCAGCAGAATGAGCACAGGCTTTGGGATCAGTATGACCTGGGTTCCAGTCAGAGCCCCACTATTTACTAGCTTTAGACCTTGAGCAATTAGTTTCTTTCTCTCCTAGGGATGTGACCCTCACTATATTGGCTGTTGTCAGATTAAAATGTCCAACCCAGTGCCTGGAATACAGCAGACTCAAACATGAATTCACTTATCTCCTCATTATGCCTCCCCCCACCCCCCAATCTCCTGTTATACTACAAGGTGGGATGTTTAACAACAGTTATTCTTCACCCAGCCCCCTCCCACCAGTAATACTTGATATTCTGATAATTTTTACATGATAAAAATAATGCACTGGCCCAATCTATTTATTTAGACAACAGAATTTTAGTGGATCTAAAGGCGTTTCAGGGAGTTCACAAGATCAAAACCATTTCATAGGGCCGGTCGAGTGGCCCAGTTGGTTAAGAGTGCAAGCTCTGAGCAAGTGTCTCCAGTTCAATTCCCACATGGCCTAGTGCGCTCAGCCAGAGCTAAGCTGCTGCTGAGCGGCCGGATGGCTCAGTGGTTAGAGCTTGCGCTCTTAGCAACTAGGTTGTTGGTTCGACTCCCTCATGGGATGGTGGGCTACGCCCACCCACAACTAAGATTGAACTCGGCACCTTGAGCTGAGTGGCCCTGAGCTGCCGATGGGCGGCCGGATGGCAACTGGACTTGTAGCTGAGCTAGCTGCACCCTCCACAACTAAGATTGAAGGACAACAATTCAGCTGTTCCCCTTCCCCAATTCCCCAATAAAATCTTAAAAGAAAAAAAAGAATCGTTTCATAATACTAAAGCATTTTTTTTTTTTTTGTCTTTTTCAACTCTTTTTTTCATAAAGTGTGCAGATTTCCAGAGGCTACATATGACATGTGATACCATCATCACCTGGTGGCTAATGAAATGTTTATTTTGTATATTCTTATATTAAAGGTTTTTGTTTTAAGGGCCGGCCGAGTGGCGTGGTGGTTAAGAGCTGGCTTGGGATGCCAGCGGCCCGGGTTCAGATCCCACATATGAGGGCCAGTGACACTGCCCTTAAAAAAAAAAAAAAAAAAGCCCTTTAAAAAAAATTTTTTTTTAAAATTTCTAACATGCCCAATATTTATAGCTTTTACTCACAAAACAAGGCTCTTTTGGTGCTCAGTAATTTTTTTAAGACGGTGAAAAGGGTTTAAAAAGCTTGAGAAGCACTGCCGTACACTGGAAACTCTTCAGGGGTAAGGTATCCTTGAGATGCTGCCATATCATTATTACAAACCAATGCGCAATAAATATTTGTGGAATGGAAGCCATGTTCTTCAAGAGGGTGCTCGTACAGCAGTGAAGGATTTTTGAAAGGGATTCACATAGCCATTTGGCATTACACACTGTCTGTGGAATGAGTGATGGAACAAAAAATTCAAATATACAGGGATTCTTAAGATTAGAAATGGAAAATTTTGTTTCAATCACTGAATTCACAGTAACTCCTTTAGTTTTGTATTTTTTCTTTCACTAGGTAGTAAAAGTATATCTACTGTTGTGTGGCTTAAATTTTTTTGTTTTTAACTTTAAAGGTCTTCCTTAAAAGTTTGCAAACTGCTGGTCTGTGACTTTATATCTTAAAATAGAACCAGACTGTTGGTGTTCAGTTCAGTCCGTCTCAGTTACTAGCTGCATGAACTGGGCAAGCCGCTTAGCTCTTCTGTGTCTTGGCTGTCAGATGAGGGAACCGAGGATATTGCTTCCAGACCTTTGCTGCATCCTTCCTCATACTTTCCTGTTTTTAGCACCTAGGTTCCTGACATTGGCATTTAAACTTTGTTCTTGTGATTCTTAATGATGTCAATATGCATTCAGATAACTTTTTTTAAAACTCTGACTTTTTCATTCCTTGACTTCCTCTCCCATAAATATTTTATCTTCTACCTGGGCCTCAGTTACCCATTCTGTGGACATACCTTAGACCTTGTCTTCAATAACTGTACTTGTACCCTCTCCGTAATCTTATTTTCAAGAATCCCACTTCCCAATCACCTCTTGTCATCACTGTATCTAGTACCCCTACTCCAGTTCTTGAACCTTACCCTTGAGTCCATTGACAGTCCTTCACCTTCCTCATGTTCGCACTTCTGTCCCTTTTCTGCTTATATTTCATGATCCATCATTATGATCACTCCCTAGCAGATACCTTCACTTGATTCTCACTTCCCAGAAGAATTCTAACCCTGGTTGAAATCTAACTCTGTGACTGTATCAGATTGTTGAATGTCTTTGGAAAAAAAATATGCAGTCTTCTTTTTTTAATCTGAGCCATCCTGCCACCTGTTGGCAGCTCGGCGGCAGCTCAGCTCAGGCTGGCATCGAACTGCTGTTGCTCAGATCTCAGCTCGCACTCTTGGGCGAGCTCTTAACCAACTGAGCCACTCGGCCGGCCTCCATGCCGTCTTCTTGACTGTTTTCCCTTTAAGTCTTGGACATTAATCTTAAGTAGACTATTGATGTTGTCTGGCAATTCTCCTGTAAGTTCTAGAGTGCTCCAATTTTCCTAGATAACTGATTCACATCTTCTCTCATTTCATACTTCCTCCTCCATTCCCTCATTCTCATCTGATGACCTTGTCTGCTCAAAGTACTCATGGACTCATGTACTTTTCCTTCCCTCCCTTGACTATTGATAAACTATCTGGACTCTTTCTACTTGTCCAATATATCACGTCCCCTTTTGCCTACAGATAGACATTATTCCAGCAACTCGCTCTTTTCTCACCAACATCAATTCCTCCCTTTCTAGTGGATCATTCTCATCAGAAAAACCTGCTGTAATAGCTGCCATTTGAAAGGCAAAACCAAATCCACCCTTGATTCTGCAGCTCCCCCAACAGTCTCATTTCTCTGCTCCACTTTTGGAAAGAGTGGTCTACTCATTCTATCTCCTTTACTCACTTTCTTTTAAACTTATTCTTTAAACTTATTCTATTCAGTCTTTCTTCCTTACCACTCTACCAAGTTTCTTGTGATCTTCATGTTACTACATTCAGTGGATACTTTTCAGTCCTCAGCCAACTTTTCAGCAACATTTGACACAGGTGAACACTTTTTTCTCGCATATTTATTTTGTTAAGAAATATAGCACATACATGGGCCGGCCGAGTGGCGCAGTTGTTAAGAGCTGGCTTGGGAAGCCAGCGGCCCCGGTTCGGATCCCACATGAGGGCCAGTGACACTGCTCTTTAAAAAAAAAAAGAAAGAAATATAGCATATACATAGAAAGTATAAACTGTATCATTAAAAATAATTAAAAATTCCATATAATCACCATCCTGGCTAAACATTGTCAGCTTCTCAGGAGCCATATACCAAGGTATAATCAAAAAATACACTGAGTGTTAAAAAATTTATTGCAGGAAAAGACACATTGCCATTAATCCCCCTCAAAATATTCTCCCTTGCTTCGAACACACTTAGCCCATCGTTCTCGCCACTTTCTGAAGTAGTCGAAGTCCTCTTTCATGAGTGTCTTTATTTGCGCTGTTGTGACTGCCTTGATATCCTGAATTGATTCAAAATGTTTACTTTTCATGGTCATTTTGACTTTGGAGAAGAGCCAGAAGTTGTAATGTTTTTATTTGACTGAAATTGCTGTACCAGAAGCGATGTGTGACACAGAGCCTTTCGGTGTATGTGTGATCAAAGAATATGGTGAATGCTGCTGCCGAGTGCCATCCAACAGAAAGGCAGGGATGTTCAACATGGAAAGCGGTGTGTTGAACCTTAGTGTGTGACAAGTTTTAGCTTGTTCGGTGCAGCCAGTAAGGTGTGGGCTACAGTTGAGAGAAGGTGTGTTTTAAAGTGTGCCATAAATCACCCTCCATCATGACAACTCTCCGTGTCACACATCGCTTCTGGTGTACGGCAATTTGTGTCAAATAAAAACATTACGGTGTGTCCTCATCCACCTTATTCACCGTGTCCGGCACCTTGCGACTTCCGGCTTTTCCCCAAAGTCAGAATGATTCAGGACATCGAGGCAGCCACGACAGCACAAATAAAGACACACATGAAAAAAGGACTACTAGGACTGCTTCAGAAAGTGGCAAGAAGGATGGGATAAGTGTGTTCAAAGCGAGGGGGAGTATTTTAAGGGCGATTAATGGCAATGTGTCTTTTACTGTAATTTTTTTTTTATTTCTTTAAACATTTACCGTATTGTTTGATCACACCTCATATTTATCCCCCCACATCACCTCTCTGCCCCAGGAACATTCCTGACTTTTTGATAATCATTTCCTTGATTTTCTTTATAGCTTTCTCACCTGTGTATACTTTCCTAAACAATTTAATTTGACATTGTCTAGAACTTTATAGAAATGGAATGGTGCTGAGTTTAAGCTTTTGTAACTGGCTTCTCTCTGTCCAGCATTATGTGGAATACATTTATGGTGCTGCAGATAGCTATAGTTTCTTTTAATGACTACAACGTACCCAGTGTAAATAGACTACAACTGATCCATTCTGCTTTTGGAGGGTATTTGGGTTCTCTATCACAAACAAGAAATTGACATTGATACCATGTGTATGTATATGTTTTATGTCATTTTATCATATGTAGATTTGTGTAACTACCACTGCAGTCAAGATACAGAATTATTCCATCACCACAAATATATATTCCACGTGCTGCCCCTTTATAGTCATACCAACTCCTTTCCCCTTAACCATTTCTAAACCCTGGAAACCACTAATTTATCTCTATTTTTGTCATTTCAAGGAGTTATTAGTGTGTGATCTTTTGAGATTTCTCTCCCCACCCCCAGCATAATGCCCTTGCGACCCATCCAAGTTGTATATGTCAGTAGTTTGTTCCTTTCTGTTGCTGAGTAGTATTCCACGGCGTGGATGAGCCAGTTTGTTTCAGCGTGCACCTGTAATAGGACATTTTGTCTCTGGTTTGGTGCTGTCATGAATACAGCTGGTAGGATCAATCTTGCGTAGGTTTTCGTGAGCATTTCACAAAAACAAAGATATTTGTGTGTGAGATTGACCAGCAATTGTTGACAAATGTCATTTGTTGTAATGTTTTGTCAAATTTTGCCTCTCAGGTTATGCTGGCCTCGTAAAGTGAGTTGAAAAATGTCCCTTTTTCTTCTTTGGAAGAGTCTATGTAAGATTGATGTTAATTTCTTTCTTAAATGTTAGGAAGAAGTTATCAGTGAAGCCATTTGGGCATGTGGTTTTCTTTGTGGGAAGATTTTAAATTATGCATCTGATTTACTTAATGGGCATATGACCGTTATTCTCTTATGAGAGTTTTGGTAAATTGTGACTATCTAGGAATTTATTTCATCTAAATTTAAAAATAGTTTTATAAACTTATATAAAATCTTATAGATCATCTTATCTTTTTATTGTCTACAGTATCTGTAAAGATGTCCTCTTTTATACTTTGTGCTTCCTTTTTTTCCTGATCATTTTAGAGGTTTAGCAGTTTTTATTAGTCTTTTCAAAAAAGTCACCTTTGGCTTTGTTGATCATCTGGTATATGCTTGTATGTATTCGGTTTTATTGATTTCTGCTCTTATCTTTTGTTTTTCCTCCACATTACCTTCTTTGGGTTTAAATTGCTGTTATTCTTATAAATTTTTGAGATAGATAAATACATTATTGATTTTTTTTTAGCCTCTTATTTTGCTGTTTATACTCTTAAGACTGTTAAGTTTTTCTTTAAGTCCAGATTTATGTGCATTATACTCTTTTGACTGTATTTTCATTATCATTTAGCTAAAACAATTTTTTATTTTTTTCTTGTTATCAGTCCTTTGGCTTCCTCTGAATTTGGAAGACGCCTCCGGGGAAATATGGCCCCCAAGGCAGGGTTTCCTTTATCCTCAGATTTTGGCTTCATTGTCCAGGAACAGAGATTTATTCTGTGTTTTGTCCAGATTTTCTAATTGCTCGCGTCAGGAAGGCTTTTTCAGTTTACTTACTTTCTCCTACTGGAAGTGGAATTCTGGTATTTTGTACAAGCTCCTCTGGTGAATTAGGGGCAGCTGGGGTTGAGAACTGCTGCCTCCCTGCCCACGTCTTCTGCTCCCACCCTCCTTGTTTAAGCCGCTCTAGCTGCTCAGGCCCTTTTGCTGTTTCTTAGTGTGTTCCTGCCAATCACCTCTGTTTTCTTTGCCTCGGGGCTTGTTGTTCCCAAATAGCTGAATTGCTCACTCCTACTTTCCTTAGGTCTTCATCAAAATGTCACCTTAACAGCAATATCTTTTTGACGTTTCTGGTGAGCACCACAGATAAAATAGCAACACTTCCTCCCCTTAAGCCTTTTAATTTTTTCTTCATTGTGCTCAAAACCATGTGACATGTTTTAATTAGTTCCCCCCACCTTGCATAAGCTCTTTGAGACATTGTTTTTTTGTTATAGATCCAGCACCTAAAATTGTCCTACAGATAGAAAATGCTCAATAATAGTTGCTGAATGAAATTATTATGAGGTTGATAAAAATATAGGCTTCATAAGGTGCTTGTGATGATTAAGTTAGTACATGTAAGGTGTTAAGAACATTGCTGGGCATATGGTAAGCACTCACATATTATTTTTTAAAAATGGTTGCCTTTCAAATGATCACTTCTCACTTCTAGATATTGTAGAGGTTGAAAATTACTTGATGTTTATAAAACAAGTCCACTTTTCCCCCTCCCCACCCGAGATCACCATTATAATTAGGCCCAGATTTGACAGACCTTTTCCATTGGTGGGAGTGGTAGAATGAAGCTTAATTCATGGAACTCTGTTTATGTAGCTGGCAGATTTAGAGACTAGCTATGTGCATTTAAGCCAGTTTGTGATTTCCAGTGCAGTCTTGGAGCAGCTTTTAATGTAACTTAATGAGTGGTTAGATGATTGAATAGACTTTGTTCCTTTTTAACTTTTATCTCCTAAAGACTGCACTCTGAGAGACTGGCACACTTACAGTTTTCTGTAATACAGATGAAATACAGTGCTAAGCAGATATAAGCAGATAGGGCCTTCTGTTGAAGAGAACATCAAAATTGATTGACTGGAGTGATAAGTATTGACTCAAGCAAATGCTGAAATCAGTGTTTACCCCAAGGATAATAAATCTTCATAATTAGAGAATTTGTTGTTAATCTCAGTATGAACTCCTTGCACATAACTTTCCTTAAGGAAAAACTCAATAACCAGTTTTTAAGTTGAAAACCGAATGTTCTTTAAGATACGTGGACTGGTTGATGAGCTTTTTTCTCTGATTGCCCCTCACTTGGCCCCCAAAGCTTCTGCCTTATTCTTGACAGCATTATGAACTAGCCGCTTTACCTAGGAAATAGATTAATATCAGCTCAGTTAGTTTTTGTTTCATACCCGTTTCATTGTTGCTAAGTCTTGTTTAGTTTTTAAGGTACAGTATAAGGACAGAATGTCTTTGACCTTCATAGAGCACTAAGGAAACACAAGATCTCTATATGAAATAGGCAACGACACAGAGAACATATGACACTTTATATTGCAGATACCATCGACGCTCTTTTAGAAGGTTGAGGTGAGAGAGCTGAAGAAAACTTCATGGAGAAGATGAATTGTAAATAAAATCTTGAATAGCATTAGAATAGGCAGAAAAATATTTTGTAATATGAGATACAATCAAATTTCCAAAAGCAGGGGATTTAAGATGTGGACTTCAAAATTTATGCAAGTAATCAATGTTAAATTAAGAAATATTTAAAAAAAAAGAAATATTTGAAAAGACATAAGTAAAAATAAATCCTAGTACCAGAAGATAACTACCTTTAACGTTTTGATATATATCTTTCCAGACTTTTACTTTTCAGGCATATACAGGTGTGAATATATGCATACTTGTATTCGTATGAATAAATGGGAAAATAAATATTTATAAAAAAGGATACTATCAAATTGTTCCATAAAGAATCTCTTTACAATTTTTTTGCTATTACAAGATTATAAATATAGTAATTTAATTGATCAATGAAAGAGCCCAAGGGTGCTTGTGATTCCTAAGGTTTCCCTTCCTGAACATATGCATTTGGTTTGAGTAAGGGGAGTCATTTGTTTTCACCCATAATGAATCTCTTGTAATTCCTTAGGTGCTGGGTCGTCAGCTTTGAAGAGGCCATTTGAAGATGGATTAGGGGATGATAAAGATCCCAATAAGAAGATGAAACGAAACTTACGGAAAAGTATATAAAAATCTTTATTTTTATAGATGTGAACTAGAAAGGATTTATAGTGTCAGGAAAATAAAAATTATAAAGTGAAGAATTTGATTTGAATTGGAATTTTCAGAATAGATCGTAATTGAGAAATTGATGATTGAATAGTTTCTTTTGTTTCCCAGCTTCATTGCTTAAGATACATTAATACCGACAAACTAAAATTAATGTACAGATATAGTAATGCATATTTTACAGTGACGTTAGCATAATTTAATAAGTCATAATTACTTGGGAAGCGAAGTTAATTTGTATACATGTTTTGAAATTCTTGCTTTTTAAAAATCGGGTGAATTTACAGTGGTCACTAGGAACCTACAAATGCATAGATTAAAGCAAAATGGTTTTAATTTCTCATGTCATTCTTTTTTGTTTAACAGTCCTGGATAGTAAAGCAATAGACCTTATGAACGCACTAATGAGGCTAAATCAGATCAGGCCTGGCCTTCAGTATAAGCTCTTATCTCAGTCGGGCCCTGTCCATGCCCCAGTCTTCACAATGTCTGTAGATGTGGATGGAACAACATATGAAGCCTCAGGGCCATCCAAGAAAACAGCAAAACTTCATGTAGCAGTGAAGGTACAGTATGTCTTTCACTTACCACTGCTTTGTTGTTTTATGTTGTAAATCAGGTGCATATAGAGTTTCGTCACCTCTGGATGACACAGTTCTTTTTTGGGTGTAAAATTGTTGATTATACAAAATTTGGAAAACACAGAAGGAAGGTAAAGAAATAAAAAATAATTCAGTTGCATATCTCTGAGGCAGATCATTAATACTTATATACTTGTATAGTATGTTGGTTTATTTACTTCCAATTTTTTTTCCTGTTTTGCTTTTTTTAGGTTGAGATTGTAGTGTATATGTATTTTTATCCTGATTTTTTTTTTCATTTAACATGTCATCAGTATTTTTCTTTGTTACTAAAATTTCATAAATATATATATATATATATATATTTATAAGAGGGCAGTGTCACTGGCCCTCATATGTGGGATCCAAACCAGGGCCGCTGGCGTCCCAAGCTAGCTCTTAACCATCACGCCACTCGGCCGGCCCCAATAAATAATTTTTAATGGCTGTATGAGTAACATGATATGGATGTACTGTTATTTGTTTAAACATTTCCTATCATTGACTGTTTTGCTATTTGCAGATTTTTCTGTCGTAAATAAATTTGATCATTATCTTCGTGCATGGTGCCTTTTCTGTATTTCAGAGTATTTCTTCTGTAGGGAATAAGGTCCAGGATTTGAACCAATCAACCGTCCACATAGATTTGTAGAAAATTCCTAACTATTGGAATCTCTTGAGTACATTTGATCTCTTGGAGACAAATGTGAAAATGTCAAAGATCATGTAGACTGAAGATCAGTTTTCACTTAAGAAAAGTTCTGTTATGTAACAGTATGGCATGAGATATAATTGGTCTGTTTTCATAATCATTGTATTATTAATGTAGATGCAAACATCATCCCAGATACAAAGGCTACAGCAGAGAGCAAAGTCATTGCCCGCCTGAGTCTTGAAATCTCGTGTGATAGGATGGAGAAACAGACAACAGATATACAAAGGAATAAATTATATGTCAAGTAGTAATAAGAAAAGTGCAGAAAAATAGTAACCAAGTTGTAAAAATATAAAACAATATATTTATTTATGTTCTGTCCTATTTACAGAAGAGGTACTTTTGGTATGATGAAATAGTATGAGTTTAAAATGAGGCAGAAAAAGAAAACCAAGAATGAGGGGGAAAGCGAGTCCAGGAATAAGGCTAAAAATGCATTTTTATAACTTAGCAATAATGTATGCTGAGAACGAGTCATATATGTACACCTAAGTTCTCTAGCACCTGACACAAAAACCTTGTGAAATATCAGTTCACTGTCTATGATATAAGGACAGGCAGTTGATTATGAGAGTCCTGGTTGTTTTGGTACAAAGGGCAGGTAGGCATTCTTCTTTGGTAGATCTTCATAAGAAGGGATACAGCGATTGCCTTTAAAGGCAGCTAGGATGCAGGGGCTCAGTTTGTGGATTATTCCTTATAATAACCTTTACTGTAAGCTAGTGGCCTCATAGCAAGTTGCAGTTCATTAAAATTTGAGTGAGTTAGTAGAGTGGCAAATTTTGTAATATGACAAGATTTAGATGCTACTCTCATAATAACTATTTAACATTTTCATAGGTGTTTTTCCAAATTTTCCCCCTCCAACCTTTTAACCTGCCATTTTAAAATCAGAAAAGCATTGAAAATGAAAAATGTTTCCCTAAGTTTGATGCAAACTCACTTGATGGGAAAGCCTGACCTGAACTGACATAGGGCTATTTTTTGTTTTTATTATTCCAGTTAGTGTGAATATTTTATATATTTGTTTGTATAGACCTGGGTTAGCACCTGAGTTACCACTGGGTATTTGGAAAATAGGTGGTAAATATATTGTATTATCTTTCTACACTCTGAAGAATTATGAATTCTGAAAACAATCTGGCCCAAGGGTTTCAGATAAAGAATGATGGAACCTACAAAATACATACTTAAAATAGGATCATGTTTTCCTTGATCATCTGAAAATATGAGTTTTTTATAGTTATCACAACGGTTCTCATTTTTAGTGATGACCTCATATTTTATTATTATCAGTCTACTGTGTCACTAATCCTTTTAAATTTAGCTGCTTCCAGTTGATGGCTTTACATCTTTTTGAACTAATCTGATGATCCCTTAAGAAATATTCTAGAAATAGAATTACTAGGTCAAGAAGAAAGCCCATTTGAAAGGTCTGTGAATTTATTAAATATGTATTGGGATTTTTATTCTGTGTTAGACATTTATTGCCTACTTGCCATCCATAAAGGTTATACCGCATGTTACAAGTTTTGTGCGAGTTTGAGAGAGTTTCATATTCAACATGTGTTTTTAAAAGTAGGTCCCACTTGATAAAAATCCTTGCATTCCTAACTTCATACCTTCCTTGGGAGAGGTCTGGACCTGTTAAGACAAATCACACCATAGAATCAGATCAAAACAAAACAAGAGCATGGCTGCCCAGCAGCAGGCACCCTAAAATGATGGAGATTAGTGTCCAGTCTTCCCTTTCTTTTCCTGTCTAATCCCTTTTCCTTAGAGTCCCTCACAATGAACACCTTTGGGGACATGATCAGCCATATTCAATGAAAAGAACCTTGGACATTGTGGGAAAAAGATCACCTAGAAAGGCACGAGGAGTGAAGGCTCTTTGGAGAGGTTCTTGGAACCATCGTATCTATCCTACAGAAGCCATGAATATGACTTTTGTTTTGAGTTGGTGAGCCACAGGGTAGTGTGTTTTCACTCTTGGCCCCTGGTCTTTGAGGGTATCATCTTTTCTCAGCCTCAACCCCCTTTCAGGAGAAAAAAGGCATAGCTACACTGGGTTTTCCAGTCACCTGGAACCAGGAATCATCTTGTGATTTTTCTGCTTCATTAATGTGTGTATTGGGTTTGATTTGTTTGCTAGACATTTGAAATTCACTTTTCTTTGGTATAGCAGTTTTTTTGGCCTTAATATTTATTCCAAACAAACTTTGGTTCTAGGGGTCTGAGAACGCCTTACTTTAAAAAAAAAAAACTTTTATAGCATATACTGGTTAAACTCAGCATATATGTTCATAGAAAAGTGACTTAATTGTCAGTCACACTGCCTTGCAAGTATACTGTATCCCTTCAGATTATCCATCAGTTATATAAACTATTCATAAGTGTATTGAAATACGTTGCTACGATTAAGTAAATAAATGAATATGATATGTGAGAAAAGCACAGAGAGGAGTGGTGCTAAATAATTCACATGAGACTATTTTAACTGCCTGTTAAACTGGGGAAAGCTGCATGTCTCATGTTTTTATTGGAATATACAAATCAAATTTATTTGCGACTCTTGGCTTTTGACTTGCAGTTTGTTAGCCAGTGTTAATTCCAGACTGAGAACTATTCTTTCAGAGATGAGATTTCTCAGGGAGAGCCTGTTTGCAGGATTCAGTGGAGAAGGTATTTGTTTTATAAAATATTGATGAGTATATAACCAAGTGATGTTATTGTCTTAGTGTAAAGCACTACCTGACTATTTTTAAAATTCAAGATGTCAAAAAAGGGTTTTTGGCTTTACTCCCAATGAATAAAAGGAATTTATTTATGATTTGAAATGTTCAACAGAGTGCCAAATTCCCCATATGAATTGGGTGAATTAATTTCTTTTGGTACAGAGTTCTATTTAGGCTCATTTTTTGTTCAGAGTAATACTATTCTATTTATATTGGCAGAGATATTTATACAAGATGCCATTGTTTATACAAGTCTGGGCTGCCTGGCTTCTCATTTACGTGGCTGTCAGGATAGGGCTTTTTTGTTTTTTTTTGTTTGTTTATCTCTTTAGAACCAAGTTTATTGAGGTATAATTTACAGTAAAATTAATCATATTTAGGTAGATGGTTTTGGCAAATGTTTATAATGTAGCCACTACCTTGCACGTTGGTCAAGATATAAAATATTTCTTTCACCCAAAAAGTAGTGAATCTTGGCTGGTCAAGTGGTGTGTTGGTTAAGAGCTGGCTTGGGACGCCAGCGGCACTGGTTCGGATCCCACATTTGAGGGTCAGTGACACTGCCCTCTACAGCTAAGATGGTGAACAACAGCTCCACCTGGAGCTGGGCTGCTGTGAGTACCCAGGATGGCATAGCTGCAGCCTCTGCTGCAGTGGGCTGCCGTAGGCTACAGTGAGTGGCTGGCAGCCAGCGTGAGCTGCCAATAGCCCCGGTGAGCGGTCGCCCAGAGGCCAGCAACCGATCTGCCTCACCCGGGAAGAGCACAGTGACGGTACCGACATGGGCCAGTGAAGCGAGTCCTCCACAGCTAGACGGAAGAACAAAAGGAGAGCAACTTGCCTGTTACTCTTCCCCGGTTCCCCAAAGCTGTTCCCCTCCCCCCAATTCCCCAATAAAATCTTAAAAAAAAAAAAAAATAGTGAATCTCCTCCCCAGATCCCCAACCCCTCGCATCCTCTAATCAGTTTTCAGAATAGTTTTTGTGATACCTATTAGGTATAGCTGGGATTGTAAAGAAATAAGGCATTGCTTTTACCCTCTAACACCTTAAAACTTTAGTCGAAAGCTTAAATACAGGGAGTTTTAGGAACCTCTCTCTGAAATAAACCTTTAAATTAGTAACTGGCAATGTATTATCAACCTGTTTAAAGAGGCTTATAAAAAATGCTAGTGGACATACTTTCTTGTAAACTAAAAAACAGTATAAACTGGAAAGAGGTTTTACAAGGCATGTTCTCATGTAATACATGCATGTGTGCAAACACACGTGTGCATACACGGTTCTGAAAACCTTACTTAAAAAATTTTTTTTTCCAGTTGCAGTTAACATTCAGTATTATATTAGTTTCAGGTGTACAGCATAGTATTTAGACATTTATATAACTTACGAAGTGATCCCCCAGTAAGTCTAGTACAGACTCTAACATCATACATATTTATTACAATATTATTGACTTATTTCCTATGCTCTACTTTATCCCCATGACTATTTTGTAACATATATGCAATGGAATACTATTCTGCCAATTCGTACTTCTTAATCCCTTCATGTTTTTCACCCAGCTCCCTACTCCCTCCCATCTGGCAACCATCAGTTTGTTCTCTGTATCTATGAGTTTGTTTCTGTTTTGTTTGTTCATTTATTTTGTTTTTAACATTGCATATATAAGGGAAATCATATGGTATTTGTCTTTCTCTATCTGACTTATTCCAGCTAGCATAATGCCCTTTAGGTCCATCCATGTTGTTGCAAATGGTAAGATCTCATTCTTTTTTATGGCCGAGTAATATTCCATTGTATAAATGTATTAATACTACATCTTCTTTATCTAGTTGTCTATTGATGAGCACTTAAGTTTCTTCCATATCTTGGTTATTGTAAATGATGCTGCGGTGAACATAGGGATACATATATATTTTTAAATTAGTGTTTTGGATTTCTTTGGATAAATACCCAGAAATGGAATTGCTAGGTTGTGAGGTAGTTCTAAGTTTCAATTTTTTGAGGAAACTCCATACTGATTTCCACAGCGGCTGCACCAATTTGCAATCCCATCAACACTGCATGAGCGTTCCCTTTTCTCCACATCCTCGCCATCACTTGTCATTTGTTGATTTATTGTTGATAGCCATTCTGACAAGAGTGAGGTGGTATCTCAGTGCGGTTTTAATTTGCATTTCTCTGATGATTAGTGACATTGAACATCTTTTCATGTGTCTATTGCCCACCTATGTGTCCTCTTTGGAGAAATATCTACGCAGGTCCTTCCTCTGCCCATTTTTTAATTGGATTGTTTGTCTTTTTGGTGTTACGTTGCCTAAGTTCCTTATAAATTTTGGATGTTAATCCTCTCATTCAGTAGGTTGTCTTTACATTTTGTGAAAACCTTAGTTTTAAAAAGATGAGAAATTCCAGGCACTGAATGGAACTATCAGAATGAATATTGATGAGAGCCATAAAGTAACCAGGCCTCAAAAGGCAGGGATGGAAATACAAACCTAAAATAGTTTCTGGCTCACTCAGTGTAGAGACTAAACCTAGAGACTGGATCTTTTCTTTGAAGTCTCACTTATGGTTTAAGTTAAAAGCAAAAGAGGTCGATATTAGAAATCTTCAGATGTGTTTTTGTAATTGACTGGCAAATTGGCTCCATTGTGATGAAATGTTCCTGACTGCCTTTCTGTGGTAACCTCCCCTAATGGATTGGGGCACAGAACCTAGAGATCACCTAATCAGCCCTCTTGTTTTGCAGATTGGGAAATTGAGGACCAGAGGACAAATACAGGCTTAGACCCTCACGTCCTTTCTTTTCTTGGTCCTGCATGCTTTTTACAGTGTGCTGTTTTACCTTTTCCTTCACCTCTTTGGTTGAACTTGGCTGCTTATTTCCTCTACCTCTTACCTCCAAATTGAATGAACCAGGAACAACCTCAGGTTTGCGTTTCTCTCTTCCTTTGTTTAAACCGAATTACTCTGTGGATGGTTTCCCCATTTTCTATGGTGATACCCTGGTAGGTAAAACTTGTTTAACCAAGGATTTGTGGATTTAGTACCATCTTGCTCTTCCTACAAGGTTTTTCATGGATTTAAATGTTGTGGATTTGAAAGTGTTGTTCTCAATATTTCATCTATTCTCTATGGGTTCTGGTGTTTGAATAAAACTGAATCTTAATGTAATTTGTACAGGTATTGCAGGCAATGGGATACCCAACAGGCTTTGATGCAGATATTGAATGTATGAGTTCCGATGAAAAATCAGATAATGAAGGCAAAACTGAAACAGTGTCTTCAAACTCAAGCAATAATACTGGAAATTCTACAACTGAAACCTCCAGTACCTTAGAGGTATACTTACATATGTTTTCCTTAGAAAATAAGTAACCTGTTTTCTCTGTAGAAAATTAGAGAGATGGAAAAGTATAATTAAAATCAAAAGTATATACAAGCATATATATTCCAGTGGCAGCCATTATTAATATTTTGTTTTATTTCCACCCAGCCTTTTTTCTATGAGTATATTTTGAAGGCAGTCATTTTCTTGCAGTTTTACATCTTGTTTTTTCCCCTTAATTCTAAAAATATCTTTAAACATAACTGTATACAGCCAGTATATGAATCTACCCTATTTAAGCAGTATATCACAATTACATTATCAAGAGTATCAACAATAACTGAAAAACAAAAACCCAAGAGATCTAGCAGAGGAAATTTAGGATTGTTTGAAGTTTTTGCTAGGCTGTGGGGGCAGTGGGTCATCATTGAGTTGGACCAGCTGTGAGGGATGCATGGCTTGACCTAGTGTGTTCCTCAGACTGAGTAAGTCCTGGCCTGTGAGCTCATTCCCACAGAGCATGAAATAAGCCTGGACCCAGGTACTGAGTATTCACAGCCGATTTGGGAAATCGTGGAGCCCTTGTTTATTGCATTCTACATAAGGAAAATTGGCTTTAAAGTGACAGCAAGAGCTAACATTAATACTTAAAAAATATTTTGTCATTTTTAAGAATGAGTATTTATTAAGGACTTAGTGGACTGTAATTTTTTCAGCCTGTAAACTCCTTTTAGTGTGCCTGCTTACTGCCACATGCTGAAAAAATTGTGCCGAGAGCTCAGGCTAGAAGGGCAAAAGACATGTTTATAACTAATTATGATATGGTGAAATAAGTGCTATGATTGCAAAATGAACATAATGTAAAATCCCCAAGGAAGAATTGATTATGAAACGTACACACATGTAAAATCAAAGGGAGTAAAATGTAAGCTAGGTTTTAGGTGATGAGTAGGACTTTTTAAGACAGGTGAAAATGAGGCTTTCTAGGTGAGAGGAATAGTGGGTGTAAAGGAGTTGTGAGAGTCAGTGTTTAAGAAATGACAGGTGGGGGGGTGACCAGTTAACTCAATTGGTTGGAGCGTGGTGCTGATTAACACCAAGGTTTGCGGTTCAATCCCCACATGGGCCACTGTGAGCTGCGCCCTCCCTAAAAGAGTCAACTGTGCCATTGTAGCATGAAAGCAATGTGTAACCAATGACCATGGCTGTTCCCCAATAAAAATTAAAAAAAAAAAAAAAAGTGCCCGGCGGGCCAGTGTGGAGGGGACTAATGGGGGACTCAGGCATGTGCAAGCCGGCCTGACTTCGTGTGATGTTGTGGAGGATAGAAGATGTCCTACGTGGCTTTCGAGAGACCAGTCATTTACGAGTGCTACTCCCAGGCAGGGCACGATGCTGTGCTGGCAGTGGTGTAAATACTAAAAAGGAAACCAGCTTGTTCACTATGAGACTCAGACCGTTAAGTTCAAGGAGAAGTAGGAAAGGAGAGAGCAGTGTGGGCTGCACTGATAGCAGTCACATGAGTAGATGGAGGTCTGGGTGGTGAATACATCTGTGCTTTGTTTCTGTATGATGTAATAAAGGGGGTAGAGGTGGGGGAACAAAGCCTTTATTCTTCATTTAAATTAGTAGTAACTGATTAGAAATGCAAATATTTTTATGTCTTGACTCATTTTTATAAAAGTGATTTCAGATTTGGAAAATGGGGAGTGATTACCATAGACCTAGCTTCAAAAATTACTCATTACCCTTTAAAGCTGGAGACTGGAAATTTGCCTTGAAATTCTTAAAATGTAAATTATATTAACTCTTCAAGAAGTGATGTTTATTACAAAAGACCCAGAAATGTTTATTAAATTTATCTTTTAAAAATTGTCCAGTGTTTCACTTGTACAGCATTAGAGATGTCAAATCAGCCCAGAGTGCTTGGTCCATTAGGTTTATATGCGTAATAATTCTTTTGGGCGTGCATTTCTTTGTTCAGCATTTCTTGAGCTACTACTGTGGTGGAATTAAAGAAGACATGATCTTTAACCTCAAAAACTGCTCAATCTTGAATTCCTTCCTTTCTCAAAATTATAGTTTTGTAGTCTTTTGTGGTTTGTTTTATTTTTGGTGCTAGCTTCTGTCTTCATTTAAGTCTTCCCACTCTTACATGAATTACTTTTCTTGCTTTCCTCTACTCTTATCCTTCCTCAGGTCAGTTGTTTTACCACTGCTACAGTAATTTTCTACAACACGAATCTGAACATGAACTTTCCCAGAGTCAAGTCTTTCAGTGGCTCCCCTCTGTCCTCGATGAAGTCAGAGTCGTGTGTGTGGCATGCCAAGTCCTTTATCAAGGGCATTTCTAAACAGGTCCCACCATTCTCTCTTCACCCCTTATCCAAACTGAACTTCGGCTGTTTCCCACACAGCTGTTCTGTCCTCCTCTTGGGCCTTTGCGTCACTGTTTCTTCTGTCCAGAATGTCCTTCACCTTCGTTTCCTCCTTACTCTGGGGTCTGGTACTTCCCTTTCAAGGGTGGGTTCACATTGTCACTTCCAGGAAAACCATCCTGAAAGTCCTAGAAAAGGATTCCATCTGCTGTGTTTCCATAACTTACATCTGTTCTATAGCTCACACGGTTTCACAGTGATTTTATCTGTCCCTCCCACCACACTCGAGCTCCTTGAGGACAGGGAATGACTCCTTTTAGTGTTATTTCTAAATTTCAGAATCCGTAGTCTGTAGCCTACTGCTTTTACCTTGGATGCCCTTTAATCTCTTAAGAGAGACTGAGAGGTGTGAAGGGCCATTTTCTTCTACCTCATAAATTGAGAGTTACTTCCTCATACGAAAACAGTGAACACTGTTGTTATGTGAATCTCACCTGTTTGAGCCACTTTGTTAATCGTTTAGATTATTATTCTTAGATCACACACGCCGCAGATGAGACGCTAGAGAGCCATGTAATGACAGGGCTGCATTGCTCTTGAACGCTGATCTGCTGGGACAGCCCTGCTTCACTGGCAGGCTGGCCAGATGTTTATTGCTTGTGGAGTTTCCATACCTTTAAAGATATTTTGTTATTCGTATATAGAGGTGATTCTGTGTCCTAGCCCCTCAATCCTTTAAAGTACAATTTTTGAGCCTCTTTTTCGACAGAGACATAGTATAATTTTATTAATAAGACATTTCATACTCTAAAATCTTACTCGATTGAACCTCCTTTTAGGTAAGAACTCAGGGCCCTATCCTCACAGCAAGTGGCAAAAACCCCGTAATGGAGCTCAATGAAAAAAGAAGAGGTCTTAAGTATGAGCTCATCTCGGAGACTGGAGGAAGCCATGACAAACGCTTTGTAATGGAGGTGTGTACCTAGATACAAGCCAACCTGAGCTTTCCCCTCAAAGGCATAGGATATCCTGAGCTTATATGTTAAAAAGTTTTAGACTGAGTCAATTCTTGTTGCAACATTTGACGTTTGGTATTTTCTGTTTTATGATACATTTAAATTAAAACTACATAGAGGAATTGCCTGGGATAACTGCAGAGTGTTGTTCTTGATTTTAGGTAGAAGTAGATGGACAGAAATTCAGAGGTGCAGGTCCAAATAAGAAAGTGGCAAAAGCAAGTGCAGCATTAGCTGCCCTGGAGAAGCTGTTTTCTGGGCCCAACGCAGCAAATAATAAGAAAAAGAAGATTATCCCTCAGGTATGAGTTAAGCATTAAACCTTTGTAATACCTTTGAAAATATTACCAGAATTAAATTTCCTTTTCTGTCTTTGTGCCCCTTGAGTTTTTTCTGAAATTATTTCTTTTTATTGGGTTTACCAACCTTTTCTTTGGGTTAGGTCATGAATAATATAAATGTGTCAGTGGTTCCCTGTTCTGTGGTCATTTTAGGCAAATCCTAGATTAAACAGAGACTACGAGCGTTACTTGAGGGCATTAGGTCGCTCTTGATGAGGTAGTGCTGTGGGATTTGGACTTTATGAGATGTTAGCCTTTGTTTAGTTTAGGGAATCTGCCCAGAGTGCTTGGGGCTTTCTTTCATCAGAGCCTGCAGGCGCTCTTCCGGTTCCTTTTCAGTTTTGAACTTTTGCATTATTTATTCTGGGTTTCCCCGCTGGGGTAGCCCAGTAGAGCTTGGCCCCTTGTTATGTCCGTTCATTGGGAATGTCAGTGTGCTGAAGGCCCAGGATTGTTGCAAGGTATTTAGAAAAAAATGGCCTCCTAATTACATGCTTTTGGATAACAGATTCTTCCATCCATTCATCTATACATTAAAAAAATTTTTTTAGACCTATATATACCATGTGCATGACTGTGAGAGAAAATGAAATTTACAAATAAACATAAGATACATTTTCTCCCTCATGGAGCGTACTGGTGTAATAAGTCTGAATATATTATGTGATAGAAAGACATCAATTAAAAATATTAAGATTAATAGAAGGAAGCTTAGATTATTTAAGAGTCTGTTAAATAGTATCTTTTATATATGTTAAATCCATTATAGGAGGATAGAATTGATCTTATTTTACAGATGGAAAAAACAAGGCTTGAAGAAATGAAGATACCATACATGTAATAAAGTAATAAAGATAATTGATGATAGATTCCTTTTAAAACCAGTCTTTTCTCCTTTCAAAGGCCATGGGCATTCTTCTGTTGCATATTAGGTCCATCGTAGAAATTTGTTTTGTTCTCATTTAAACTTCTTGTATTTACCATAATAAACACTGCTTAAATTTTAGGATTCAAAATATAAACAAATAAAATCAATTTTTACTGAGATGAAGTAAAAATAAAGTGTCTAAATTGCAGAGGAAGACATGTAGAGAGAGAATAAGTGGATTTCTTTTTCCAGAAATCTTCTAAAATATGTTCCAAATTAGTAGAAAGATAATTGTTACCTTGTATTAATTTTGGTGTCATACCTTGTATTTGATTAGTTAATTTTAATATTTAAAATGCCTACGTGTAGAGACATGATGCATTTTTGCAATGAAGAACATAGAAAAAAGTACGTCATGACTTTTCCGACAACCCAATAGGTAATGAATTTGGCACTAGTAGGCATGACCTTGATTTGTGTGAAGTCACTCTGTTGCCACCAGATTATTGCTTTGTGACAAATTTGGACTCAGCTATGTTAAAAAAAAAAGAAAATGTCTGCTTGAAGTTCACTCATTTTTAGAAATCTTCCATACCAGACGCTGTAAAACTCCTGTGTTCAATGTGCTTGACAGCCAAGAAGCAGTCTATTTTGGATTTGTGGGCTAGACATTTTTTCAACCTGAAAGAAAAAAGGCAGTTTCCCGTGTTTGATACATTCAGCCTTGAAACTGCCTTCTGCCCAGTAACACCAGCGGTCGAGGCTGACCTGGGAGGAGGAGCAGGGGATGACGGTACTTCAGTGAGACGTGTGTGGCCCGGCTGCTACAGCCGGCTGGGTGCCGCTGGCTGGGTCACACAGGAGCTCTGAGGCTCTGCTGCCTGCCCTGCACCTCACCCCGAGTGGGGAATGTGCGTAGTTTCTAGCCTGAGGTTTTGCTGCATCTTTATATTAGAAAATAAGCATCACAATTTAAAACTAGATGTCCTTTGATTTTCTTAAAATTTCGGTTTTGGAAAGGGATGTTTTAGCTGCCTTGTGTCCTGTTACTCCGTGACTTACCTAGTCTGCTTTTAAGAGTTTAGTATCTATTTTCTCAGTTGCTCTTGAAGTAAGGAAAGCAAAGCGGATATCACCATCCTCGTTTTACAATTACTAGGGTGACTCCCTTAGAGGGATTATATGACTTTACCAGAATCCATGGCATTTTAGAGCACGAAGGAACTTTAGAGTTGGTATTTATTTATTAATACACACCCCCACCCCCACTGCCACCACACCCCATCCCACCCCAAGGAGAAACAGGCTCAAGGAAATCACACCACCTTCCTGAAGTCTTGGTAACTTAGAGCAGAAACTGGCATCCACATCTTTGGTCTTCCTGTCTTAGTCTTTTTTTTTAAAAAAACAAAAAAACCCATTCAGGTTCTCGGCTGATTCGAAGTGGTTTGTTGTTGCAGTATTTTTTTTGTCTGTGGGCAGAGAAGTCAATGGATTTTTAACTTGGGTATCAAGTGTCTACAATTACTTTAGTCAGGCCTAAACTGACTTTAGATGTAATTCAACTATGAATTTGTATATAGAAAATAAACTCTTTTTGGGTAACCCTCAAGTGAAAAGAAGATGTTATTTGCCTACTTTTATGTGCCCAGCCTATTCCCCACAATAACTCTGTATGGTAGGTGTCATGTTCATTTTACAGAAGATAAAGTGAACTCTTAAGGTCATAGATGGCTCATTTCTCATCCGCAAGCTCGTTTCTCATAGTGGTTGTACATGACTGAGATTATAGGCTAGTCCTTCCTTCTCTCAGTAATGAAAATGTGTTATTTTAACAGGCAAAGGGTATTGTGAATACTGCTGTGTCCACAGCAGTCCAGGCTGTTCGGGGCAGAGGAAGAGGAGCTCTAACAAGGGGAGCTTTTGTTGGGGCCACAGCTGCTCCTGGCTACATAGCTCCAGGTACAGTACAACCCGTAAGAGATATGCCTCCTTTCTGGGGCCAAAGTTTGAAGAACAGGATTTCCTTTATTTTCCAGGGTTATACACGGTCTCTGGAAATGTAGCACAGGTATAGGATGGGTGGGCACAGAAACTGAAAAGAAGAGAATCTACAGAATGTCCTAGGTTTTCTCCTGGAATCTGCTGGAAGACTAGAGGCTTCCTGGAGGGAGGTGACAGATAAGTAATATTGCATTTGGTTGAGGGAACACATTTTGGCAATGAGGAAGCTGAGAGATATTCCACAGATTGAGGAGTCTGGACATCTGAGCAGGGTGTATTCAAGAGGGGACATAGAAGACAGGTTGCCTGTAACGGGATAGAAAAAACTGGTAAGAGGCTAATTAACTGGGGCAAAGCCTGACCTTGTTAGCATTTCCTTACCTCAGTGTTTGGGAACCATCAAAGACTAAAGAAGTACCAAAAGAGAAAAAGGAGAACTTATTTACCCAGAGCTTACTATACATCAGATACTTTCATATAAATTATTTCACTTAATTGTTGTTTCTAATCTTTATAGTGTTTCCTCAAGTAGACATTATTGCCATTTTCCAGATGAGGAAACTAAGGTTTAGGGAGATAAGACTGAGTGTGAGACATCAAGTAAATGGCAGAGCAAAGAGATGAATGTAGGTGTTTGCAGTTCCCAAGTTTACGTTCTTTCCATTTCACCACACGGCTTGAGGGAGTGGGGGAGGATGCCTTCTCCCTGCCTTCTGTTCTAATCCTTAGGCCCAATCCTTATGTGATTTGAGCAATAGATGTACAGCTGTCTCATTAAAATCAAGTTCTCTGCAGTACTGAAAGTATTGAACCTTTAACTTGACAAGTAAACCTCTTGTAGCTGTTGATCAAGACGAAATTGTCATAAAGGTTGGGTTTTATCCAGTCATTATTTTTTTATGTAACGCTCCTAAGAAGTTCACTTAAAACCCTCCCTCCCTCCCCCCCAAGAAAGAATTAGAATAGACTATTTGGAAACGTCTATGGATGATGTGATTGGAATTATACTTTTAGAAGTTGATTCCAGTAGGGGCAGAGCTCAAAGATGTATCATATTAAGAATATACTTGCTCATTCCAATATTGCATGCCTGCTTTGGCACACACCAGGCATTGAATTTGCTCCCATGCAGCTTATGGTCTAAAGGTGAGACATACTAATCAAATAATCACAATTGTAAACTGGGATGACGACAACGGAGGATGACATGATGCTATGAGAGGATGTAGCAGAGAAACTTGGCCTGGTCTGTTGGGTCCCTGAAGGCTTCCCTAAAGAAGCAGCCCTTGAACTGAGTGAGCCCCGAAGAAGGAGTAGGTGTTAACTCAGAGCAGAGCGGGGCGAAAGAGCGTTGTCCACAGAGGGAAGAACACGTATGCAGACCTTGTGCTGGTGGTAGGGAACACGGCTCATTTGGAGAATGGGAAGGAGGCCAGAATGTAATGTGGAGAGCATGGGCGCGGGGATGAGGGGGAGTTGAGCTGAAGCTGGGTGCTCAGTCCCAGTCCTGGAGGCCGTGGCTTGGATTTTGGTCTTAGAATCCTAAGTGCTGTGGGCAGTTGTGAAGGATTCTAAGGAGAGAAGTGACAAGATCAGAGATCAGATTCTTGCCAAGATCACTCTAGAGGGTGAAGAATAGATTGTAGGGACAGAAGTGGGCATGACAAGACATTGAAGGCTGTTGTAAACTAGCAGCCCAGGCAAGAGACAGTGGTGGCATGTCCAGTGGATGTAGGGAAGTAGACGGGTGGCAGGAAGTGACTAGATTAAAGGAGTCCTTTAGAAGAAAAATGGATGGATGTGGTATGGAGAAGGAAGGAGTGTGGCTTCAAGGATATCTCCCAGGATTTTAAGCTAGAGGAACTAGATTGGGTGATCGTGCCATTTAAGGAGACAGAGGATGCCGAAAGAGGAATGTTGGGGGGAAAGGTTATAGTTTGATACAATTTATGTGTCCAAAATTAAGACATAATTCTGTGCATCTCACTACTGAAATTTAATAATTTTTTTTGCCTTATTTAATGCATTATTTAAAGAAAGCAGCTTTCATTGAACAATAATGGGCAAGTTATTGATGAGCTTCCTTGCCTTTGATTACGTGTTCTGTGGGGCTTCATCCACTTTTGTCTGTGGTTGCGTAGTCTTGGTACATTTACCCCCTGCTTGAGGGATAAGCAGCTATTGTCTGGTGGCAGTTACCGTGAAAGGAACCATTTACGTCTACTTGTTGCCAGGCTTGTCTGCTCTGTAGTAGCTTCTCTCTGAAGCTATCGCATTGACCTCTGAAAGACCTGTCTCCTGAAGCTTTTAAAAATGAAGTCCTTTTATAACTTAGAAGATTCAGATGGGTCAGTTTACATTATGAATAGGTTATATGCCATTTGTGGAGTGCGTTCAGTGCAGCAGGCACTATAGTTATTTTTACATATATTATTTAATTATATTCCCCGCCAATTCAATTGCTGCAGAAGACTGTGAGGTTTGGAGAGGTTAAATAACAGGTGCAATTCAGAATCATTTTGCTAGTGAGAGGAGAGGTCAGGAGGAGAGCCCAGCAGCCCGCCTCTCAGTGTCCAGCTGAATGTTTTCATCCCTCTGAGGAGGTTTCGGTAAAACCTTGAAACTGTAACCTTAGCCAACCAGCTTCCTTTTCCTGGATTTGATGTACAACTTGCTTTTTTAAGCATTAATTTCTCGTTTGGTCTCTGGCACTGTCCCTACTGCCTATTTCAACTGCGCTGTGAGCTCTTGAAATACACCACTGAGCATCAAAGACTGCGAGTAAAACTTAGCTGTACTACCCCCAGTTGTATATGACTTAAGTATAGACTAAAAAGCGAAAAATTTCCATCTTTCAGGAAATGTTTAAATTAATCCCTAAAAGCAGTTTACTTGTTCAGCATATATTTGAGTGTTTTGTCTCAAACAAGAACTGAGCATTCAAAGAAGACCTGGCATCTGCCCTAGTGAGATCTCAGGCCCAGAGGGAGGTAGGAACAGGCACTTGAGTCAACATCACGCAGTACGCAGTGCGATGCGAGCTGTAGCCCAGGTGGACCAGGGAGTAACTGGCGAGTTGGGAGAGATGGTGTTGGGCGTGATTTAAAGGGTGCGTTGCAGTTGGTTGGATAGAAAAAGAGGGAAAAAAAATTCTGAGCAGAAGAAATGATAGACAGAGGGGTTGCAATATAAACAAAACTTGCTTTGTTCTGGGTAGAGTGTGAGAGGCCATGGAGATTTGGTGCCCTCGCTCTATTTTAGAAACCAGTTTTTTCCTAGCGATTTACCCAAGTGATGATTTGGTATTTATATTTTTTAGAGTTGTTTTACTGAAAGATTAAAGATTGTAGCTTCTGTTAACTTAGTATTTCTAATCCCTACTATACTATAAAGTAGTTTGGAAGATGTCCCATTTTACAGATGAGAAAACGGCGACTCAGGACATGTGAGAGACTTGTGCCAGAACTAAGTGGTTCAAAATCTTCTGTGTTCTTTGTGTTTGTTTTTATTGACAGTATGAGCCGTTTTTATTGACATTGATGGATGCTAATGTCAATTTCCCTGTATTTACTGAGAGACCCTGTGCTGAGCTGGGGCCAGGGATTCCCAGACCAACAAGACATGGACCTTGCCCTCAGCTCCACAGCCTGAGCCATGCGCCCTTGTGAATGACAGTTGAGGTTTCAGCCTGCTGTGTCACTGCTTTCTGAAAAGAGACTTAAAAAGTTCTATTTTCCAGCTTTGTGAAATTGGTAATTTGAGTAGTTATAAGTATTCTTTTGTTCAACAAAGTATATCTATTGAGTGGTTACTATATGCCAGACATTCTGCTGGGGTCAGATGATGCGAAGATGTGCAAGACTTGGTCTCTGCTACTGTAGTGGGGAACACAGACGGGAGTAGGTAAGTATTGGGGTGTCAGAAAAGTCATGACGCATATTTGCAATGAAAAATGGAAAAAATATGTCATGACTTTTCCGACACCCCAATATAACGCAGTGTGGCCAGTGTCGTGAGACGCAGACCCAGGCTGTTCTGGTCGGTCAGGGCAGAAGGCTTTCGCTCTGCAGGCCCAGGGGCTCGGGAGACTGAGCCTTCCTGGGAACATTCCCATTCATCTGCGTCTGGAAGAAATCCTCAGGGCCCAAGGTCCCGGGTCTGGTGGTACTTATGAATTGGGCCAGTGCCAGCTGCCCTGTGTCCTGGACTGACCTGCTCTCTTCTTCTTTGCACTAGGCTATGGAACACCATATGGTTACAGCACAGCTGCCCCTGCCTATGGTATGTACAGCCTCTTACTGGTTTCTCCTGTTAGTGACTCTGTCACAGCAATCCCAAGCACAGTGTGTATCTAGGGTGTCTTTAAATGAATTGGAGGATCTCAGACCTATTCATTCTAGTGACCCAACTTCAATTCCCTTTGAAAATGCCACAACCTTGTGGTTCTTGGTTTGGTTGGAGTTGCTCTTCTCTCCGCTTTGCCTGATTGAAGGACTGCTTGTTTTAACTGCCTGTTTCTGACCATACTGGACTTAAGTATTTTAAGTAGTTCTTACAGCCAACTTACACTCCATTCAAAGGCTACTGAAGGGCCATGCACAAATTCTAGCTTGGCTGCCCGCCAGTTACGCAGTTCCATTGCAGTCGCTGGTTTGAAACTGTGTGAGCTGTGGGTGATTTCAGTTAGGGATAGGAAATGCTCACTTCAAATTTGTAGTCATCACCCTCTTCCGTAAATTTTGCTTTAGAGGTGGAGTGAAGGGGCCCAGAGAGACGCCAGGGGCTATCGCCAGCAGTGTTACTTAGGCTCTACTGCAGAGAGTCTGTAGTACATGTGAGAAAAATCACACGCGTGTGCCCTCTCCCTCCAAAAATAAAAAATAAGAGCAAATGCAGAAATGAACCTCTGGCCCTTTGGATAACTTTTGAATGAGGTTTATGTGGCAATGGAGGCAATAGGTTTGGAGTCAGTGATATGCTCTCTCAGACATTTTCCTAACTCAGGTGCTACACGCTATAGAATCAGCCACGTGCAGGATGTGTGTCGCTGAGGGAGGTGAGCACACGTGTGCGCCTGTGAGAGAGCGCGCGTGAGTCTGTGTGCCCAAGCGCCCGGCCGGCTGCCGGGGGCGTCGGTCCTCTCATTCTGCTTTTCCTTTCCATGAACCAGCTTTTCCATTTTTGTCAGGATGAAAATTATGCGTCCTTCAGACACTGCTAAAGTAAAGCTTCATCTGAGTTCATAACTGTAGAAATAAGTAGAAAGTGAACAGTTTGACCATTTTCCCCATTAAGATAGGCAGTTTATATCCTGGAAGGATGTGAGAAGCTGCTAGGGTCAGTATTTGGGGTGAGTGGTCTCTAAGGCCCAGTGCAGGGGCTGGAGCCGCGTCCTCCGCCTGCGTGTCTCCTCAGGCACTCTGGCTTGGTCCGGGCTCCTCCACTTTCCTCACGTTCCCATGTGCTCAGTTATGGGGGGACCAGGAGTTGGACACTCGTTCCCGAGTATGCTCTCAAAACCCAGGAATTCTTCTAGATTCACGTGGTCGAGCCCCTTTTGATTTGGCCATTTGCCTTTAACTGTTGAGCCCACTCCTGGATATCCTGCCCGCCTCATCCGCCCTGTGACTAGGTCTGGTCAGTGTACTTAGATGCCTTTGACTCACTGACTGGCTCCCTGTAAGATGTTCCTGGGAGCTCCAAGCGCCTCTCCCTCGGGCATGGTCTGAAGCCTGGGTGATTCTTTGAGGCTCAGTACGTCGCGTGTTCTTTAGTGCAGGTTTGCTGGAACTTTATTTTTCCCATTAAAACACTTTTATATCTAGGCTGTAAGGTACATTCACGTTTTTCCTCAGTCCTTTTTAGTTTTTCTGTCTTGTTCCTCCCTTTCCTCTAACATTATACTTTCACCCGCGGCCTCTGAGCCCCACTTCAGAAGGCTTCTCTCTTCCATGTGCCATATAACTGACTTCCAAAGCTGGTGAACTTTGATGCCCCCATTTTTCACATAAAAAATTTGGTTTTTAAATGTTACTGTGATGCCAACCTACTAAAAACGATGCTTTATTTTGGCTGTAAGGTAAACATGTCTTTTGGCCTTTGTAAAGCTGTTGCATGTGGGGTAATTTCCCTCTGATCATCTGGTGCTCCTGAGTACCTGCTGTTGCTGCTTTGTGATTTCTCCATAGGTTAAAGATTAGAACAGAAATAGGAGCATATTTCAAATCATGCTTGAGTATGCAGAAGTCTGTGAGGCCACAAGAACTCATTAATTACAAAATTAAGGCAGAAATTAATCTTTCCAGATTTGCCATGCCAATACTGGCAGCAGCCATTTGGAGCTCAGGCCTGAACACAGAGATGTGCTTTGGACCCCATTTCTCCTGGAATAGTCCTATGGGCCAAATGGAGAACCAATATGGATTTCTAGAGTCACTTCAGAATATTAATCAGTAGCATTGCTTTCGATCTTTAGAGTTCATGGCAGCTCACTCATATGAAATTGCTTTCTGAATAGCATTCTTCCTGTGATATAGCCATCTTAATTTTGAGTGGAAAATACTATCAGAATATTAAGAGCAATTTCACAATTGGAGGTCTGTGAGAGATTGTGGGCCTCTTCCAAAACGGTACATGTTGACTGACTAATCTGGAAAAGGTTAATGATAATTATTGTAAGATATTTTTTTACCTGAAGTTTTTATTGGATTATCAAACTTATTTGGAGTCCTCTCCGTTTCTTTTCTCTGTAGGTTTACCCAAGAGAATGGTTCTGTTACCCGTTATGAAATTCCCAACATATCCTGTTCCCCACTACTCATTCTTTTAGCAAATGACAGAAGCTAATTCCTATTGAACAACAATACAGTACAATACAGAATGTTAGAGAAAAAGCCTTTTTATCCTGCTTTCTTTGAACACATACTTGATCAAAATTATTTGTAAAGAACATCTTTCCTACTTTTTGATTTTAACAAATGCAAATTTAGTTCTCTAAAACTTGAAAACAAACAAACAAAAAAGAAACTAGTTCTGTGAAACGGTACCTCATTTCCGGAAAATAACTTATACCAGCCCTTCTGCTGTAGGGAAATAAGTCTAGCAGTTCAAAGTTTAAGAGTATCAGATTATGTAAAATTAAATTTGTGAAGGATGTATAGAGTCTCAAACACTGATCACAAATAAACTGCTTTGTTGTAACACAAGAGTACTGCCTG
Source organism: Aselliscus stoliczkanus (assembly GCA_033961575.1). NCBI lineage: Eukaryota > Metazoa > Chordata > Mammalia > Chiroptera > Hipposideridae > Aselliscus > Aselliscus stoliczkanus. Next base: position 124,531,751 of record CM066728.1, read on the forward strand.
GTTCCTGATGCAGTCACTGATTCTTAGCCGATTGACATGTATTTGCCCCAGGGCACTTTAATTCGGGCTGTAGCTATTTTTTTTTAATACAATAGAGACTTTTCATTTAAACTTTAACTTTGTAAATATTGCAGTGTGTAATTAAAGCCAATAAAATATGGGTTTGAATATTGTTTTAGCTTATTATTTTTGATATGTTTTGGTATCAAATTCCAAGAAATCGAAAACTAATAATAACTTATCCCTAGAAACCCCATTCATTTGTAAGCAAACTGCTAAAACAAAGGCGGTTGTTAGGCGGAGCAGTCCGCTTACTCTGTAAGCCCTCTGTGCTCCTGCTGTGCAAGGGTGGCCCCGTGACCAAGGTGTAGTCTGTCACCCGAGCATTGCTTATTCAAATGATGGCACTACCCCAGATGGGAAAGGAGGAATGTGATTATTCTAGTTTCCGAATTTCCAAGTTTTACAAAATAATAAATTAATCGGTCAATCGCCCACTCCTGTTCTTGTGGCCTCTTCTTCACTCTGTAAGGTACTGTGTTCACTCCCTGGCCTTTTCATGAGGTAGGAGGTTAGCAATGTTTCCGGGATTCACGGAAGGGTCCTCTTTTCCTCTTCAATCACATCAGAATCGAAAGCAGCAACAGGGTCCCCATGAAACTTGCTCTTCGATTGTCCCAGTTCTTGTGGAGTGCTGCTGTGAAAAGCAGGTTTCAGCCATGGGTCAGCAGTTATCCCTAAGACACCGGTTAAGCTGGTGAAAACAACCGGTCGGTAACATGGTGCTGTTCTGGAAAGGGTGCAGCCCTGAGTCCTCACGTGCATTCTCACCTTGTTTGGAAAGCCTATGATGTTACTAGAAGGTAATGGTTTCATTAAGGTACTCACCCCCATGAGGGCAACAGTGTATGGTCCCATGTCTGCATTTACAAGTTGCCGTGTCTTTAATATGCCCCTTTTTAGTATGAATTAGCTTTCCTCTTCTCATTTAAATTCTGTTTTTTGGAGCTGAACACTGCCCAACAGTGAGAATGGGCTTCACACAGCATGGCAAATTTATGTACCAGATTTCTTTGGGACCACTAAACGAAAGTGAAATGGGCAATTTAAAACAAATGTTAGTGTCACTTCTCAAATGTATATTTATTACGCAATGGTTTGTTTGTTACTTCTGCTCCTTGACCTTTTGTCTTTATTAGTGGTGGGTGATACTTTAATAAAACCTCATCACTTGCTAGAAATAGCTGTGAACTTACCATTCTCATCCTGTGCATTAGTGGCTAGACATAAACAAGAGGGCCCATTTCAGCTGGGAGTTTTCATGTTTCATTGATTTGTTTTGCTGACCTATGGATGAAACAGAGCCATCACTGAGAAGAAAAAGCATGGCTGGTAGTGTCCAGTTTTTATTAATTCAATATTTATAATAGTCCTCTTTGTTTTTGGAATACTATTAATTGGCAGCTGCAGCTGTATTGTTATTTGAAATTGATCATCAAATTTGCATTCCAAGTTGGAATCTCTCTGGAGATTCTCTTTAGAAAAATCTGTTGAAGTAGCTGACTCAGCTTCGTAACTCAACCCCTCCACAATGGCGGAAAGGGAGCTGTGCTGTTTTCCAACATGATGGCAGTCCTTTCAAATGGTTTCTACCAAGTCCTTTTTTATTTTATTTTGTTGTTTGTTGGAAGTTACTAACCATGTTGTAAACCTGCCCAGTTGCTGCGAACTTTTACATTTCTCTGCTTTACTTAAAATAATTGAGCTGTCAGTCCTTTGTTAGAAGTGGTAACCATGCAAGTTCAACTGTTTAAATTTTGTAATGAATTAAGTGTCCCCCCCCTCCCCCACCTTTTGCCCTTCCCACCCCTCCATTTTGTAATGAAAATTCCACTTACAGCTGAAAGAGCAGAGAAATATAAATGAAGCTCTTGGCTTCACCAAATTCTGTGAAATTAACATAAAGTTTTGCTTCTCTGCTCTTTTCTCCACTGTAGGTGGTTTTTTCATTGACAGCCCCTATTGCCAGCCTCTGAGCGTCGCACCATTTATTATTCACTTGGGCCCTCAAGATTTCTTCTCTGACTTCTAGAACCATCAGGTTGTCTGGCTTGAAATGGCAATTTCTGTGTCTTGGTCTTAAGAGCAATGTGACCCCCTGAGGCTTTCCAGCTTTCAGATCCACCACTCTGACACCTTCTTTGGAAAGCAATGACTGAACATTTTAAAGAAGAGCAATACTTTCCTCAAAGCCACGGTGTCTGTTTTCAAACTTTTCCTTTGGAAACCTAGCAATATCCGTACTTAACCCCTCCCAGCGTAGTCTCTTGTCAGGGAGTTTACAGACCAATCAATGTAGAACTTAGAATTAGTGTGTGAGTTAAGCTATCTTCTGACAGTTTTTAAACTTTTTTAGCACATAAATTGAATAGTTGCATTCCTGACCGCGTCAGTTAGCGCTACTATAATTTCTCAGAGATAGGGGTTCTCCTTGAAGCCATATTCTTTGCACGGGAGCTGGCGCCCAGCCAGGGATGTGGCCTGCAGCCTGGGCTTGTTCAGGCTTCAGGGGCTCCCCATCTCTTGTGCAAGATAATTGGCCCAACATACCTCATGTTGACTAGATGCAGAGAGTGGTGCCGGGAGGTGAGGGGTCCTGCAGTCCTTTGGAGCCTCTCAAATTGTTAACCTGGGGAACGAAACACTGATAGATTTTTGCTGGTATTAGCCTTTTCTTCTTTTTTTAAAATTTGGGTGAATGTTTGAAAATCATGAATCAGTCAGTCACCATTGTTAACTGAAGAGCTGGGAATACCTCGTTAATGTATTTTTAAAACTGGTGTTGGACCCTCTGTGTATTTCAGGTTAATACTTTTAAGCAGTTTTCAGCACGTTTATCTCACTTTATTCTCGTTCTCCTCGGACCTTCGTAGCCATATCACTTGTATAAAATAGGCTGAGATATAGTGGCTGTAAGCTGTGGTCTCAGTATACAAAGGTAAGCTCTTTTATTTTCTGATTAAAGAGAAAGTAATTAAAAATCAATGAACACAACATGCATATATGACAATCATATATGATGTATTTGATCTCTGAGGTCTTATGTCATCACTTTACCTTAAAAATTTTTGTGATCTAAATGTAAAATAATTATTTTCAGCATTTGTTTTAATATTCTTGTGATTACTTTCTATTCGAGAGAGACTTCACTTGTGCTGAGTTAAGTGTGTGTATGTGTGTAGAAACTTGTGATAGAACATATATGTGAACCCCACACATGTACCCGTTTAAATAAAAAAATCCAGTGGTGGAAAGAGTTCACCTAAGAAGGTTTAACGTCAGGGGTGCTCTTTTGGCCAAAGTGCTGGAATTTCATGAGCAGCAAGATTGGCAGCAGTGCTGGTTAGACGGGACCCATTTACATGTAGCTGTTACACAAGCTGGGGATCGAAGTGCCAATTTCTCAAGGAGAGAAATGAAAATCTCTGATCTGTGTTGTATGCCCTAATACAACAGCAGCAAGAAGCCATAAAAAAAAAAAGCAATAGAAAATGAAAAAACCAAAATATTAAGTTAACTATGGAAAAATATATAATTGACTGAGTTAACTATTTGCAGAACCAACTTTGGCCAGACTCAGAATGGTAAAGACCCAGTCTGCAGAGACCAAATTGACTTACGGCCACTCGCCTGTCTTTTCTAGGTTAGGTAGCTAGATGACTTATTTCCCACCTTAGCCATCATGGAGTTCATTTAAAAGATGTGAGGGTTAGGCCAAATATTTTAATAAGGCTTTCCTTCGTTTAGTGTGTCCCATAAATGCATTTTATATGTGTTAGATGTTCTGTGCTAAGGCTGTATTTTATATATAGAGATTAAAATGAATTTTATGTTTTATATTTGTCTCTAAGTAGCAGTTTTCTTTTTATTACTAACTTTGAAGGTTGCTGGAACAACTTCCTTTCCCATACAGAACCTGTATGCATGTCGAATGTGGCTTTGGCATCCATCAAAGGTTGTATGAGATCTAGCTGACTAGTCCCAAGCACATTGCAGCCCTGATGAAACAGCCGGGTGCCCGTTACGTGCCAGGTCCTTCTCTGGGCATTAGCAAAACAGGCTGTGCCCAGCGGAAGCACTTTAAGTCAGAGTCTCCTCGTTGGTGGAATTGGGCCTATTATAAATATCCTGGGTTGAGAGGCAAATAATGCATTAGCAGTGTCAAAAGAGAATTATTTAATAGTTTATTTATAAATTATTTAATAATACAGCCCTCTGACATCAACTGAAATGGGCATCATTTGGAAATTCACTCATTTTAAATATGTCCCTGGCAGCTTCGACAGCCCCAAAACAACTCTGGTTTATGTTCATGGACCACTATCCAAGTAAGTAAACTGAATGAAATGAATAACACATACCTGAGTCCTTTCACAGCAGTTTTTATAGTATAGCAAAGAACAAACTGGATCATTTAAATATTGACCAGAGTTATTTTTTTTATAACCAATAAGGGGAATTTTACCCTTATTATCAGTCATCCATTGTAACTTCTCTATTTCTTAGCTCTCATTAATAACTGCAATGGAGGTAAATTTTCAACAGTGACTTAGGGGAATGAACTGAGGAGGTCCCCTAGCAATCGAGAGCCGGAAAAACCAGGGACATTTAGAGCAGTTGAAGCTGAAAACCACCTGCTCTGTGAACGGCCTTCCCATTGAGCTGAAGGCCTTGCCTCCTTGGTGGGAGTAGGGCGGGGGTCTGTTTGAAGTCATCAGAACAAGAAGGCTGGTGTTTTCCCCAAACTCCTACTCTATAAATGACCTGATGCCACATTACCATGTGACGGTAGATTTCTCAGTATTACCAGGAGGCCTGGAAGGGAGGTGGGTGGTAAATGTATATCAGCTGCACAGCCAAGAAACTGTCCTGCTGAGGTGAGTTTCAATATTGACGTGTTTCTCGCCAGCAGTTCTTTACAGAGCATAGAGCTAGTACTTCTTATATGAGTCCCTTCCTTTCCTAATAGCACCTTCCAGATAGATAGTTTTAAGTTAAGAATTCAAGTTGAGTTAGTTGTAAGAATAGATATCCTTTCCCACATTATCATTTTAGGTAGGAGCTAACAGCTTCCATTGATGCTTGAAGCGGTGATCTTTGGAGATTTTTTAAAATAGCACCATAATGCAAATTAGGTTATGTAAGCTTTGCAGCACAGCTAGAAATAGGGAATAGAAACCTTGTGGGAGTCTGGGCCAAAGAATTTCTCCCCCTCCAGCAACTTCCTGTGGGGCTTGGGAATTAGGTGAGCTAATACACTGAAGTGCTTTGTACTCAGGACCTGTTGACTGTCCTTACCATGGCCACTGAGGTGACCAAATACGAGCATGTGAGGGCGGCAAGGCTGTGCTGGCAGGTGGCTGGGAAGCAGGTGTGTGGCCTGCTCAGTGGGCAGCTGCAGTGGTTCCTTAGTGCTGACAGGTTTGGGGTGCTCCCAGGCTTTGGGAGAGGCCTGTCCTAGCATCTGGGGGTTAGACAGGAAACAGACGCTTGGCGTGGAGTCACCACAGGGCCATGCTGAGTGAAAATGCCCACTTTTCTGCTGTGGTGGTGACGTCATTGGCCAGTCGGCTGCCAGGGGTTCATAACATACACTGGGATTTGAGTGTGCCTCGAGCTTGGAAACGGCCGAGCTTAGAGTATCAGCCTGCTGATTCCAAGTTTCCTACCAGGGCACAAGTAAGGAAAAAGTGTGTGTTTCACTACAGCGAGCCCTGGAATCTAACACTCAGAGCTCACCAGTGTCTGGCAGGTAGAAAGCAAGTTATTAGAAGCCACAGAAAAGAAAGAGGAGACGGGGTGGCCCACTCAGAGGTCTGCAGATGCTCCCCTGAGGGGCGTTCCTGCAGCTTCCTCCCACAGTTGCCTCAACACTTCAGTTTGCACTCATCACCACATGAGGCCTCCTTTCTGTCAATTTTAGGAAAAAAACCTATCAGTCTGTCTCTCTGTCCATCTATCCATTTATCTGTCTATCTAGACACAGTTGTTAAGTTGCTTTTCAGCAAAGGAAAAATGGGTAGATGGTGAAATCGACGCTATTGGATTGAATAAAGCATGTATGTCTTCCCGTCCATCTCTGGCCAGCACGTGTCAGACATCAGGAGCCTCTGAAGAAAGGTGAGAGGGTACGTCCCTGTCTGTTGGTAGATGAGCCAAGCGGAGAAGACAGATGGAGTTCTGTGTTGCTCTAAGGTTATAAAAACTGTGTGAACCTTTAAAGGCAAGTAAGATAGATTTGCATCATAGTCAAGAGGCTTGTCTTAAACCTGAGAGTTATTTGTATAACTAGTGACCTGGCATAAGCTACTCCATCCCCCAGCTGTGGCCGTTTGGTGAAATCATTGCCTCATTAAGCCCAGGTTGAGGGCGGGCCTTCTTTTCTTGACCAGTTAGCTGTCTGTATCTTAATTACATGGCCTTTCTAAGGAGGGTCTTGGTCTTTTTTGGCCGAACTTTGCTGTTTCTGCAAACTGTGCCGCCTGCTGGTGGGTAGTGGGGTGATTGCCACCATCTGCCCAGGCAGCTTAAGAAAGTCTGATCAGCATATCCTCACTCAGCTATGTGGGCTGAGGTCACAGGATTCGTCTGGCTGCTGTGAGGACATTCTCCTAGCACTGTCCAGTATCTCAGCTTTCAGCTTCTCCTCCCTGATCCTTTTATATGGTTTGGATGAGTGGTCTCTCCATTAAAATGTCAGCTAAACGTCCCAGGTAATTAACAGTAGCCTTCAGTTTAGGTCCCTTTGAGCAGCAGTAGATTGAAGAAGCAGGAATGGAAGAAAGGAAAGAGAGGGAAGAAAAGATGCCAGAATTGGTATCTTGTGTGTCCCAAGCACTTGGACATTCTTAATTCTCACCCCACCTCTGGAGGTGGTATTACCTATTTTACAGATGAAAAATGGGGCTAAGAGTTAAATGCTAGAGTCAACGAAGCCCAGCTCGGTTCAGTGTCAAAGCCTCTTTCTGCTGCCCCATGCTGGGGACTAAGTCTGGGAGTGAAGGTTGAGGGCACCCCGGCCACAGGAAGGAGGGATGCCGGCAGGGGCAGAGGCGAGGCTGAAGGAAACAGCCTGCAGGGGCTTCACACGGTCTTCTGAGGTCACAGGCTCAGAGGCCTGACCTAGAAGCCTGAGCTGCAGTCTGGGCTCTGTCTTGAGGTCATTTTAGAGCAGATATCCTGGCCTCAAATAGGGCTATTTGCTTTCAGACCGATTGAAAAAGATTGTTTAACAAACTAGCAAGATAGACTGGAGGACTAAGGTGTGGCTGTGTGAACAGAGGAAGCTTTTGTATTTGGAGCTTGTTTTTCTGTTTGAGTATCAGTGGGAAATTGAGGTATGTTTTCATTTAGCTAATGCTTTCTGACTACACGCTCTCTGGCCTGAGGGTGGTGATGGGGGCATCGTAGATTTGAGCCCTTCTCTGAAGGAAGGCTGCTGGGGGCTCTGTCTGGGAAAAAGGAAGAGGGGCATGGAGGGGCAGCAGCCCGGGTTTGGGGTGGTGCTAAGCGGAGATGGGGTGAGGGGGCAGATGGCTGATCTGATTGCCAGGACTTGCCCCCGACGGGCTTTTGGGGAAGGTGGCCAGCCTGGGGTTAGGAGGCCTGTCCCTAGGCTGGCCGTGCTTGAGGATCCCACTTGGATGGCTGCAGGTCTTTGAATTACTGGTGTGAGTTGCTTTGCTGAACGGGTCTGACCCCTGCTGCTGCAAACCATTTCACCTGCCCCTTTGCCAATGAATGGCAGCTGGGTGTCTGGTGTGGGGACGGCCCCAGAATCCCTCGCCCCAGGTAGTTGGCATCCTTGGCAACTGGCTTTTTTTTTTTTAAAGATTTTATTGGGAGGGCCGGCCGGCCGAATGGCTCAGTTGGTTAAGAACTTGCTCAAGAGTGCAAGCTGAGCTCTGAGCAACAGCGGTTCGAGGCCAGCCCGAGCTGAGTTGCCGTTGAGCTGCCAACAGGTGGCAGGATGGCTCAGCTAAAAAAAAAAAAAAGATTTTATTGGGGGATTGGGGGAGGGGAACAGTGTTGAGGAACCAGGGAAGGGGAACAGACAAGTTGGTGTCCTGTTTTGTTCTTTAGTCTAGTTGTGGAGGATGTTGCTTCACTGGCCCATGTTGGTACCATCACTGCGCTCTTCCTGGGTGAGGCAGATTGGTCGCCAGCCTCTGGATGGCTGCTCACGGCGGCTCTTGGCAGCTGACTCTGGCTGCCGGCCACTCACTGTAGCCTATGGCAGCCCACTGCAGCAGGGGCTGCAGCCTACACCGTCGCCGGGGACTCACAGCAGCCCAGCTCCAGGTGGAGCTGTTGTTCCCCATCCTAGCTGTAGAGGGGCAGTGTCACTGGCCCTCATGTGGGATCCGAACCGGGGCCGCTGGCGTCCCAAGCCAGCTCTTAACCAATGCGCCACTCAGCGGCCTGCAACTGGCTTTTTTCCCCCTGAGCCACCAGCCATCATCCTGGAGGGGAACAGAGGAAGGGACCTCCTTTTGAAGCCTGGTCGTGCGAGGTCTAGAGCAGTGACTTGTGTGGGAGGGAGACTGAGTGCCTGCCTGGTAGAAGACAGCGCTTAGCAAAGCCCGCTCCCAGACATCTGTGTTAGCTGCTGCCTGCCGGCCAGGCGAGAGGAGGCGCATCGATGGCTCTTCCCATTGCGCAGACAAGGAAATTGAAGCCGAGCCCATGCCCAGCCACCCAGCGTGTTCGTGGCAAACATTGTGGCTCCTAATCAGTGAGTTTGTAACCACATAGAAGAAATAACATTTCATCTACTGTTTTTAGTTAATAGAAGCTCTTTCTTCGGGATGAGATTTGAACTCCACCACAAATGTGGGAATCTAGAAATTTTCTCCTTTTACAGATGAGGAAATGTAGGCTTAGACAAAATAACTTGCCCCAAATTATACAGCTAGTAAGTGGCCGAGCCCCCCCCATTCTGCTAGCGCTGGGCTCAGTACTGGTGCTTTGTCTTGCGAGTCTAGACCGCTGCCTGTCGGCATGTTTCCTCTCCTCTCTGTGATGGATTCTACTCTTCTTTCTGGGTTTGAAATAAAACAAGCAAAACCCAACCCACCTCTCGCCTCCCTCTTTCCCCATGGGGCAGAAAAGAATCCAGACACCGGGCTCCTTCTTCCTCTGGTTGTCTTTGCAAGAACTGTTTGTTCGCTTGCTCCAACCGGTCAGCCTTGGGCCGAGCAGCCTGATTGTGTGTCAGCTGCACAGTTGGGCCTCGTTCCATAGATCGCCCTCCTGTGCGGTGAGCGAGCCTCTAATCCAGTGCAGACCGGCCATCGGCAGGGTCTTTCCGGGTTCAGCGTCACCCGTGGTGGTGCTCGGCTGTCACCCCTACCTGGCTAGGCTTTCATTATGTGCTCTGCCCAGACGGGGCCCTCACAGTGCCACGTTGCCCAGGTGCTCTGATGCTGGACCTCCTTGGACCCCTCCATGATGTAGAGTCTCAGAAGCTGCTCGCCTTCCCACCAGCCCTCATGCCGGTGGAGGCTCCATCTGAGAGGCGGGAACCCGCTGCCAGGTGGCACCTGAGGAGCTCAGGAGAGCCGGAAGCACTGCAAAATGAGATCGTTGAGGCTGGGGAAGCCGAGACCTGGGGAGAACTCGGACCTTTCCGTCAGCTGTTGTAGGGGTTTCATTTACTTGTTTCATGGAGCTCCAGACAGGTAAAAACAGTTACAGGAAGCCAGTTGGGCAATTCGAGCTAACATGCGCCTCCCGTGATGGTGGACTGGGCGGCTGTGGGGAGACATGTACCCCATGTTAGCGCCGTGTTTGGCTGGTGCAGAGGCAGCTCCATGGGATGTCAGTTTGGACAGAATGCTGATGTGACTGGGCGACGTTGCCAAGGCCACTCCTTTCTTGGGCACATGAATTTCTTGGGAAAAATTCACTATCACCTACTACTGCTTACCAGGCCATGTTTTGGGGGAGAAGGAACAGTTAGAGAAAATGTCACAATTTTCAGTTTAGACTACTGAGTATAGGTGAAACCACTGACCAAGACGGAGGGGGGGGGGGAGCTCAGGGCTGGAACAGAATCAGCCGCCTTCTGTGGCTGGGACAGGCGGCAGGGGAGGAGGCAGGCCTGACACGCAGGGAGACGCGCTCAGCGCTGAGGGACTCGCAGTGTGTGGGTCAGCGGCTCAGGCTTCCCACTGAGGCCGGGAGGACTTGGCTTTGCAAACTGCTGAGGTTTCAAGAAGGGGCTCCTGGTGGTCTTCTTGGGACAGCACGAGGGTCCTTAACGGAAACTGGTCTGGTCTGGAGGGTGACGTGGCAGATGGGATGTGTAGTTTGGGGCCACTTAGAAAGGCCCTGAGTGCTGTGCCGTTTGGTGATTGCCATCTCTCCAAATGGGGCAACTCCAGAGGGTTCATTTGGATGGTTAAATGGGGAACGATTAGAGGCAGGAGGTAGATCGGGATGAAGGAGGCGGATCGAAGGTGGTAGCAAAGGGATGGAGGCGGGAATGGGGTGTCTTCCCAGGCCCGGCTTCTCTCCTGGACTGAGCGGAAAGGAACCACACCTGGGAAGAAGGGGCCTTCCCAAGCCCCCCCCCCCCCTGCTCAGGTGGTGCCTGGGGGCCAAGCTGAGGACGCAGGGAAGGAGGAGGTGCTGACAGCACAGAGGGGCTGCAGTGGAGCAAGGGCCGTGTCCACTGGGCTAGGCAGTGGGGCTCTGGCGGGCCCATCTCTCAGGTGGGGCGCCGTGAGCCCCTTTCTTGTGCTCTCTGGGAAGCGTGCTTTTGGCCATGGGTTGCTAGGTTTGCAGGTTGGTCGGTCGACATCTTACCCTTTCCTTGAGGTTCCGCTCTGCTGGGCTCGCCAAACTCGCCAAACGCTGTGAGTGTGCTGGGTGCTTGTTCGTACAGATTCTGGCCTTTTCAGACAGTAACGTTTTGGTTTTTCATCTGGAAAGGGCCAAGCTCATTTTATGCGAAGCCTGTAAGATCTTTAGCCAGTGGGAAGGTGCAGGCCTGCTTTAGAGTCCTGGAAGGCGGGACGGGCCTGTGAGGTTGTATGATCACTAGAGGGTTTGCTTTGGCCCTCAGTCGTGTGTCTGTCTGTCCTGCCACCTGGGGTTCATCCTGGGAGGCGGCAGGGACCCCCAAGGACGAGTCAGGTGGGCTCCTGCCCCGTCTTGGGCTAAAGAGGCAGCTGTGGTTTTGAGCTTCAGGCTGGAGCTCTGAAGGGTCACAGGTCAGACACGGACCCTGGCAGCCTCGGGGCAGCCAGCTCCAAGTGGCCTTGTCTGTTTCCCCCGGGGGGCCGGACGATGTCATCTTTTGTGTGGACACATGTGGGAACACTGCCTTAGAGGTGGTGTAAGGGGCCCGCCAGTAAATCTGAGGCCTGTGGACCTTTCGCTGTCACAGCCACACGGCTGGCCCACTGGAGGAGAGCAGCCAGACGGCGCATGAACAGGCGAGCGCGGCTGCGGTCCAGCAAATTCTACTTCGAGAAGCAGGTCCTGGGCCCCTTCTGCCAACCCCTGCCCTGCACTGGCGATTCCTCCTCCTTTGGCTTAATTCTGACTGGAAACTTCCAGCTGGCGCCCACTCATCCATCTTCCCGCATCTCTGACCTTTGTGGGCACTGGGCATGAGAAAGGTGTCTGCCCAGGACCTCAGGTTTGGAGGGGGGCGGGCACTGGGAGAGCAGGTGGCTGAGGCGGGAGATGCGGAGCAGGGCCCGGGAGGGAGGAGGAGCTCGAGAAGCAGTGGGCCCGGGTGGGGCCGCCGGCCTGTGAGGGGCCGAGGGGCCCGGCCTCCATGCGGGGGGGGGGCGGCCTGTAAAGTTGTGCTCAGGAGACTGAGGGGGCCACAGATGCCTGTTCAAACTGTCATCTGGTCGAGGGAGAGCAGGCGTGTGGCTACAAACGGCGCCTTTCCGTTTAGTCTGGACCTCTTAGCCAAGGGCTGGGCTGCTGTGGGTGTTAGAGCGGGAGGGAGGCCCAGAGGTGCGTGGCTTTTCTGGCCACCGGCCTGAGTGGCCCACTGAGTGCCACACCTTCCCAACATGCAGAGCTTGATGAAATCCCGTCTTTTCTCTTGCTGTGCTAAAGGCCATTTGAAATGTCAAGGCAGATGGAAGATTCTGCCTCAAATCTAATGTTGGCCTGGGGCCTTGGTGTGTGAGGGTAGAACGTGCCAGGGAGAGCCCGTCCCGGGCGCAGTTTCCAGTCACGTGGCAGCGAGGCGTCCGCGGGCAGCACAGGGCAGGCAGGGTCTGGGACCAGGAGCGGTGACGGCCTGCGCGCTCAGGCAGCGGCAAAGCGAACGTGCCCGAGGTGCAGCAGTGAGGGCCCAGCGGGCCTGGAGAAAGGCCTAACCGGGTGCTGCGACTGCCTCCACAGGCCCTGGGGGCAGGTGAGGACCTCTCGCAGCTCAGGGGGCCGGCACCTGCAGGGCCCGGGGCCGTGTGGCCTGCACACACCAGCGCTCCGGGGACGGGGCAGTCGGGCAGGTGGACTCGGCGGGGGGGCACCTGGGTCAGAGACCACCGGAAACTCAGGGAGCTGGACACTGCCTGCTTTGAGCGAAGCGGGCCTGTCGCGGCTGAGAATCGGGTGAGGGTTATGGATGGAAGTCACCGGAGAAGCTGTGCTTCCGGGGCGCGACGCTTGTCTGGCTCCCTCGTTTCAGATGTGGCTCGTGGCTTTTGCCACCTGGTCTTGTCTGTTTTGGGGGAGCTCTCAGGGTCTGACAGTAGTTGGGGAATGTCTGAGGTCTAAGCACTCCTTGTGTTTTCCTTGGGGCGTTTCTGGGCTCGTTGGAGAGCAAGGACAAAGGCATGCCTGGCCCAGGGGGCGGGGCCTGCCTGGCACACCCCGTGCTGAGGGGCTCCCTGTCAGTCAGGCACCATTGTCACCTCTGGACCCGAGGCCTTTTGCCCTTGGGGGTCACGGGCGTAATGCCATGTGTCTCGTGTTCCTGCTTGGGGAAACAGATGGTGGTCAGGAAGCTTTTATTTTTTTGACTCTAACCTAAATATTTCTGCTGTTATGGAAAGTCAGATTCTTTTTCTTGTTCATGGAAGTGAGTTAAGGATAGACCTCGGAGTTTTAGGTAATGAAGACTGTCTCTAAGCAGCCCCTTATCCACCTGTAATTTAGAAAGTTGACTAGACGTGTCCCGCCTCTTTCCCCCCATTTCTGGGCTGGGCTCTGCTCCTCACAAACACCCCTTGGGTTTAGGGAGTTTGGTTTGGCGGCGCCGTGGCCAGACCCCGCGCACGATCCAGGTATGCTCGTTTCTTTGGCGCGTTCAGGGCCTTCTCCAAGTCCCCTTGAGCAGATCATCTCATTGAGCCCCGTGCTGTGGCCCTGACCCAGGTGGAGATGACCGCCTACACAGGGGTGTGATTTGGAATTTCGGTTCCCAAAATCACTTCTGTCACCTGACATGCTGCCATTAGACATCCCTTTTCCTGCACTGGCCCTGGGCGGCCAGGAGGGGTTCACAGAGCACCGTCTGGCCCGGGTCGTGGCTCCATGGGAGGTGCCTTAGCTCCGGAGACAACGCCGCAGCCACCCTCAGGCCCCAGGCAGGGCCTTCCCCTTTGCACCTCCCAGGAACCACGGCCCACTGGCCGCCTTGTGAGGGTGTCCAGCCTCCCTCCAGGCGGAACTCCTTTCCAGGGCCTTGAGGGGCCAAAGCGAACGCTTGGCCCTCTTGTCTTCTATGAGTCCTGAGCCACCTTCCTTGGGCAGATGTCAGCTTTTAGCAGTGCTTCTCTTATTTTCCCCCCAAAGTATCTTTAAACTCAGGCCTTCCACCTGGGATCCACCTGCGGGCCTGTACCTTTGGTCTCTTAAGTGGCTAGTTGGGGGCCAGCTACATCTTCAGGAGAAGACAGGTCTCTTGAAGTGAGGGCACTGGTCCCAAGAATGTTCTTGGCGGGGTGGGTCAGGACGGGCTGGGTCCAGCCTGGGAGCCCCACAGCCCCCACCTGCGTCACCTCCCTGCTGCCTAGGGTTCCTGGAGAGGGGTCTGTGAGACTGGCTTCTCGTCCACTGCAAGCAGAGCTCTGCCGGGAGGGAGCGTGGAGGCCGCCGGTCTAGGCTGAAGCCCTGGGCTGCGGGAGGCGGAGGCCTGGGGAAGACTGAGTCTAGTTCCCTACTGCACGGTTTTGCATACGGCATGGGACTCCTGGCTGTAGCTTACTCACTCTGGTTTGGTGATGGCCAAGGTAGTTTTTAGAAATCCATTAAAATATCTATCTGTATCTATTTACTGTGTTTTTCTGAATACGCAACTGTAAATAGTATAATTCGCAGTGCAAAGTCCTTGGCAATAACTGTTGTGTATTATGTTAAAAAACTTTGGAAACTGCGACCACCATGGATTGTCCTCCCCCTCGGGCAATGATTCCATGGAGACTCTGAACTTGAAACCTTCGGCGTGGCTGATGCAGCAGCCTGCACGTGTGGACTGTCACCAGTGCCTCGCCCCGAGATGATGCCTGGCCTTCATCCACAGGGACTCTGTGCCACCCCGACTCCCACAGGCAGCGCCCGGCCGGGCGCCTTCGCACCGACTGTCGGACTCTGCCATAGACTGAGCCTCTTGTCTGGCTGCTGCAGTTGGTCTGTAATGCCCTGACATGTTGCATTTCCATTTGGATGAATAAAAATAAAAGCTTCTGTCTTAAGCAGCAACAGGCTGAACTGTTCTCTGCAGGACCTGCTCTGGTTACATGAAGGCTCTGACCGATGAAAGGGGTCCAGCGCACAACCCCTTTCCTGGCGCTTCCGACTCTCTGGCTCGGTACACATGGCAGGATCTGCCCTTCAGGCAAAGGGATGAGGGGCCGCGTCCTAATTCCTGTTTATGGGCCTCCCTGCTAACGACACGAGCTGAAACCTGACCCCAGCACAGTGCGACGGGTGCCGTTCACACACCGCCCTCTTGGTCCTCACACGTGTTCCCGACCTGGGCATCGTGCCGGGGCTCCGAGGCTCCGAGGGACAGACACGCACAGGGTGCACGCTTCCCGACGGCAGCAGCAGCTGAACCCAAAGCTAAGCGCGCCCCACTGCTGCTCCTGCGTCAGGCTGTGTCCTCGGAGCCTCAGAGCATAGCGCCACCCTGCAGGTAAGCCGGGGGCTGCGGGCACAGGCTCGGGTGTTTCGGCCTCGTTTCATACCCAGGGCCCGCCCTCTCCCGGCACATCGTCAGTCTGGATTTCCAGCCGGCTGAAGACACAGCTGGCCGGGCCCGGGCCTGGGCCGCCTGTCGTGGGGAGCCAGGCTAGCTTGCTCTCGGGCCCCGGAGGAGATGGTGGCCCCTAGGAGAGAAGACGAGACCCAGCTGTTGTGATCACAGGGTCACAAGCCGTCCACGTTGCCTTTCAAATCTGAGAAGAGCCCAGCGCTTGACAGCAAGGAGCTGAGTACCCCTGGCAGCAGGCGCTGGACACGCTGCACGGGGGGTGGGCGGGCGTGGCGAGGGGCTGGCAGGGCGGTGCCCACGTGGGTGACGGCCTCGCCACGCTGCCTGGACCGCGCACCTCCCCATGGCCCCATGTCTTCACCTATGAAACGGAGGAAGGCAGTGAACGTAGCCCCCAGCGGCTTCCCCACGGCGGGGTCCGCGTGCCCGCCCCGCGCATCGGGGAGAGCCCGGTCCCGAGGCGAGGTCAGAACCCGGCACAGCGCTGCGCAGGGCGGCACTGGGACCCCTCAGGCCCCCAGCGGCCCCCGGGGTCGGCTCAGCAGGCGTGGCGGTCTGGGCGGAGTCTCCACTCGGCTCCCTGCTCACTTCTGCCACTGGGACTTGCTTGGCCGTCCGGGGGCTTTGTTCGGCAGCGGTCTCCTTTCCCGAGGGATGAACAAGGCCTAGGATCAGCTCCGCGTCAGCCAGTCCCTCAGCCCGCCATGGACTCCACTTCCCTTGGGAGCAGCCAGGGTCTGGGTGTCCCAGCGTGCGGCCTTGTGCTGCTCCATGGTTCCCTTCGCAGCCAGGCCTAAAATCCACACTTGCTTGTCTCGGCTTCCTCGCCTCCCTCCTCTCAACCCGCCGCACCCCACGCCGAGCACCAGGCACTGCCCAGTCACCAGACCCAGGAGCCTTCGCCCCTTAACGCTCGCTCAGCCTCCTGTCCCGGGGTCCCGAGCCTCATGCCTGCTCCGTGCCCTCCCCCGTCCCCTGCGCAGGGCCGCTGCCGGGCCTCCATCGAGCCCCTGCTTCCCCTGTACATGCGTCCGCCTCTGACCCGGGAACATTGGGCAATATCTGGAGACAGTTTTGGCTGTGACAGTCGGTGGCAGGGTATGCTGCCGACATCTAGTACAGGCCAGGGATGCTGCTAAACTGCTAGATTGCACAGGACGGTCCCCACGACAAAAAATGACTAGTAGTGTCAAGGACCTGACGCCCTCTGTGGAGATGGCCGCGCAATTCCCGAGTGTAGGTTGGACATCTCCGGCCTGCATTTCCCGGACGATCTCCAACCCATACATTCAAAGCTTGGTCTAGCCTCCTGGTGCTTCCTGCCCCCTCACCACGCTGTACTGACTCTCAGCTCTGGCCTCCCTCAGACCTGAAATGTCTTCCGAATCTTTTCTCCTAAAGGATTAACAAGGAAGCTCCCCAAATTGGCTTAAAACTCCAGTGGTTCCTCTCGCCCTTCAAGCCCCTCGGCCCGGAGGGCCTGCGACCTACTCGCCCAGGCTCATCTCCCAGCACCTGGCCTCGGTCAGAGCACAGTGCTCACGTTTTCCCCACAAATCGCTGTCTTGCTTCTGTATCCAGCAAATCCCCTCGTCGGCAGTGCGAAAAACTGTCCCTACCGCTATGTCTCCCTCGCAGTTACACGTGCCCTCCCGGCCCCCACAGGACGCCACACGCCTGTCACAGCACTTAGTGGATAGTGGCAAGTATGACTACTAGTCTGGGTCTCCGCATAACTAACTAGGGGACCGCCCCAGAGCGCCCCACCTGAGTCACGTTCGGCCCGTGCGCTGAGACTGGCTGTATGTGGACCCTTTGCCTGGGCAGGAGCACAGACAGCTGCCGGCCGGGTCCCCTTGGGACTGGAGGAGCCCAGAAAAGGCTGTCCTTCTGCACTCCTGCCCCGGCTGCCCAGACCCCTTGGGCCAGCGTCAGGCAGGGCTCACTCGCCACCTTCCTTCTTCATGGCCCGTATCTCAACCTGCGTCCCAGCGGGCAGGTTGAGAAAGGGGGGAAACCGAAGGGGTGGGGAAGCACTGCTCTTCCTGCTGCAGAGAAAGGGGTGAGGTGGTCAAGGGGGGCAGAGGGTCCGGGAGCCTTATCCCGATGGAGCAGGGGATGGGGAGGACCAGCAAACGGAAAGGAACTTTCTAAAGGACACACCTGTGCATGCCGCCACTTGGGAAAGCGTCAGCCGAGCGTACCTGGACCCCAGGCACTGGGCCCGCCTTTCTGCTCCCCGGCACGTTCACATTTGGGGCCCGACTTCCCTCTCCCATCTCTGCCGGGTGAGATCTTTTTATCTTTTAAGGTCTAACTGTACCCTTACCACTCCTATGAGATTTCCCTAACCTGCAAAACAGAGCGCCTCTCCGCTGTGGCCGCAGCCTTTCTCAGAGAGGGCACGCTCGCGAGGCAGGCAGGGGACAAGGCCCGTGTCTGCCTCACCGACGGGCGCTGACACACGCGGGGCTGCCGCACGGGGAAGTGGTCTCCTCTGACTGCTCATGGGAGGCGGGCAGGAGCACATAATGATACAACTGGCTTTTACAAGCAATGCTGTTTGTAACAAAATATTTAATGAATATGCTGTTAAAATAAAACCAACAGAAGAAATAGTAATACAATTTTACTGGTTTGTATTTCAGTTCATAAAGTTACCACACTGAAACTACCCTACACAATGCCCACACACCTCGTTTTAGATGGGCTTACAGCTGGTTTGGTAACTGAGCAAGAAAGACACAAAGTGGTAGAGGGGATGGTGGGGGGCGGGGTTGCCACTTGTTACCTCTCTTATCACAGATGACCTCAGCAAGTGTCAGTATAGCCAATGGAAAAAGATACAAAACAACCCGAGTGTCTATATACAAGCCAGTGCCTCTATGACCAGCTACCTCCACCCTGCACACGGAGAAGACGGCGAAACCATCTGCCAGACAGCCTGTCGGCTTATCACCATATAAATTAAAAGGCGAAGTTATTTGTTTTAAAAGGTGCTAAAACCCCCATCCCATGGTTTTGGAGTAAGTACCTGCAGCCCATCTGAACAGCGAGGTTTGCAGCCAGCCACACTCCAGGGGGAGCCCAGGCCAGCGGCCTGCACACATTCACGTGTACTCAACGCACCCTGCTCGCTGTCTTCCTCCCTCAGACGGCCTGTTGTGCAAAACGCCAGGCGTCTTGACATGAGGGGCTCCTCACAGCTCTCGTAATGGCAGGAGGAGAGTGGAGCCCAACGAGCTCTGAGTGAGATTAAGTGCCCAGAAAACCCCAGTCCTAGTGTGGGTTCAACACTATCTTTTGGGGGCATTTGGGAAAGACACACACATGCACACACACACCACACGCACACACATACACCACACGCGCGCACACATACACCGCACGCACATGGCACGCGCACACGACACATTGAGCAAAATAGGATTTGTCCACGTGATGCCTGCTCCAGTCTCTCCGTCAGCTGAGCCCACGCCCCAGCCCTGTGAAGTCATTTTGGCCGCTAACACTAGAAAACGACAGGAACTATGAGAGTTGCATAGAATTGATCAGAAAATATGAATAATGTCAAACCAAAAACCTGTGCATCATATAGTTTAACAAAACTAGGTGGCTTCAATGACAACCATGAAACCCTCCTATTTAAAACAAAGTGCTTCTCCATCGCTACCCGGAGGACCCCCTGCTGGCACTGGAACAAATAAGAATAATCTGAGTTACTGACCCCCTGCCCCACCCCGCCCCAATATATATATATATATATATATGTATATGTGTATATGTATATATACACACACACACACATATATATACATATATATATATATAATATGTGTATTTAAAAAAAGATTAAAGGTTTAGAAAAAACCAACAGCCTGGAAGGGCCCCCAGCTCTGCTGGCCCCTCGGCCGCGGCCTGCGAGGCGCTGACCTCCTCGGGAAGGGCCTGGAGGGTGCCCAGGAGCGCCTTTGCCCGCGTGTCCGGAGCAGCTGCTGGGCTGGCGAGCCTGTTAGTGTCAGTAGTTAGGGGAGCCTCACCCCAGGGGCCGCCGGCTTCACGAGCTCTGGTCCAATGACCTACCAATCTGCGTCTATGAATCTGACTTGGGTAGATGCCGGTCCTGGGACATGTCACAGAGTCACACCTCTGGCCACAAAGGCGTTGAGTGTTCTGCAGGCGTCCGGAGGCGGCAGCTGCTCTCAGCACGTCTCCTTGCCTTGCACCCCGGTTGCCGTCTTGATGGAGCTCAGCGTGCGGTTGAACCACGTCTTCTTGGCCGCCTGCACCTCGTTGAGGGCAAGGCCCAGATGATGCTCCAGGTCCTGCGAGAGGGGCAGCGGCCGTGAGGACGCGGCCCAGTGTCACCGCCGGTGCCCCCCAGAACTGGGCCAAGACCCGAATTCACTCTGTGGCCTCTCGAGAGGCCTCTGCTCCCCGCCCTGCCCCCAACTCCCGTCTCAAACCGGACTGGCGAAAGCTGGGGCCCCTGGGGAGCTAAGACCTCATTGCTCGCCTCGTCTGTGTCTAGCGGCCTCCTGAACAGGCGCCTCTCCCTCCCGGGCCCACCCCCTGCACACCGGGCAGCATTGCTGTGCGCTAGCTAAGGCTGCATCACCGACTTCCTGCAGGAACCCTGAAAGCCGAGCCTCCCCGGCAAGGCACCTGAGGGGCTTCGGTGTGGCCCCCACTCTCTGGCTCAGCGACCCGACGCTCCTCACTGGGCGAGCCCTCTCCTCCCTCTGCGCCCAACATGCCCCCCGCCTCGTCCGCTCCCCCATCCCCGGGAACGCGCCCTATTCTTCCTCTTCGGCACCTGCAAACCCGTTCATTCTGACCACAGCGCAGGCGCTGCTGCCTTGGCGGCGCCTTTCCTGACGGCCCTGGATGGTCACAGAAGCCATGTCTTAAGCTTTGCAGCCCCAGCACCTAGAACAGCCTGGCGGTCAGCTGCCCAGTGAACGTGTGAGATGTTGGAGACCCGGCCCTGAGCTTTAGCCCTGAAGCTGGTTCCATCCTCAAACAGTGCTCACTGCCTACCTGTGCTCGGTACTGGTGCTGACGGAACTAGCCCAGCAGTGTGGAGAGGGGCAAAACAAGCCCCAATTTCGTCAGGAATGGAGAATCAGATCAATCAGGTAGTGCGTCCAAAGTGACAACGCTAGTTAGGTGATCAGAGCTGGGATGTGAAAGCGGGCATGTATGCAGCCCTCACACTGGGCTCAACCCTTTCTGTGCATTAGCTTTAGTCCTCAGGGCAAACTCTCAGCCAGGGACCCTCGTCATCTCCACTGCAGAAGAGGAACCTGAAGTGTAAAGAGGTTACTAACTAGCCCAAGGTCAAAGAGTTTGATGGTGCAGCTGGGATGTCAAAGCATACATTCTCTGCTCCACCAAAAAGATTCCAAGCTTGATGGATAATTCTCATTATGAGAAAGTCCAATCCTTACGAAAAGGCCCAATACCAATTAAACATCCACTGGTAAATAACAGTTATGGGCTTCTTCCTGTGGGGATCATGGTCAAGGTTTAAAAGGGAAAAGAACCCCAAGCCGCAGAGGTCACGCCTGGGCTTCCACCCACGCCAGACAGCCCCCAGGCGTGGGTCCTGGGGGCCACAGCTGTTACCTGGATCTTGCACTCGGCTTCCACCAGCTGCAGCTTGGTCTGTGCCAGTTCAAGTTCCATCTCTCGCAGCTGGTTCTTGAGCGCCTCCTTCTCTTCGTCTGTGTCCTCATCTAAAACGTCCTTAGCTAAGCCGATGCCCTTCACGCGCCCTTCTTTGCTGAAAAATTCCCGGCAGCGCTCACAGTCATCCACTTTTTGCTGAAATGGAATGTCAGGTGTGAAGACACAAAGAGGGGAGACTGGCCCTTTAGGGAGGTGTGAGCGTCTCCTTGCTGGGGGGCCAGGGGGGCCTCTCTGCCGAGCGCCACAGCTTCTGAACATCTACGTCCTCTCTGTAAACGGGCGGACAGCCTATTGGGAAAGCCACGGGGCATTACATACTGGAAGCAAGGAAGATATTCTTATGTCTTGATCCGGTAATCTCACGTCTGGGAACCTCAGCTAAAACAATGAAGAAGCAGTGACGAGATAAAGATGTATGCACAAATATTTTCACTGCAGAATTAGAAATAAGGAAAAAAAGGGACAGGATAAGCCATCCAACACCTGGGAGAAATTAAATCTATTGTGTAAGCAGCCTCTGAAAAGTTTTTGAGGTAAATCGGTTAAATGCTGGATGAACTAAGACAGAAAAATGTATATATAGTACGGTTACAAATATATACCGTATTTCATCCAAGTACAATGACTCTAAGAAACATCACTTTTTTCTTCTTAGAAAATATTCTGCCAATTAAACCACAAAAAGCCATCAGTTATATAGAACATGTCTTAATTTCAGAGATGTGAATATGAAAAAAAAATGTGTATCTCAGAGCGAATGAAATTCTGTATGTTAAACACAGAGCAGAGACTGAAAGATTAGACACCAAAGTGTTAATGGTGCTATCTGTGGGTAGTCAGATTATAAGGGTTTTTTTCTTATTCTCATTTTCCAAATTTTCTGCAATGACTTTGTTTTAGGATCACAAAATAAATTATATTTAAAAAATAGATACTGCTGGTTAAATAGCACTTCTGATGGGGGCCGGGTGTCATCTTGCTCCAGCTAAATGCTGTCTTGTGTAAACATGGAGCACAGAATTCTCCCCCATTCCTGTCCACTGAGTTGTAAAGGTGTTAGAAAAGCATCTTTCAGTAAATGACTCATCTTAGTAAAATCTGACAAGTACTCTACCACAGGTACAGCTTGAAGAAAGAAAGCACCAGGTTACAAGGGCCCCCAAACGCAACAACACATTAAAAATTCAAGTCCTCACTCTGGTACTTGGATCTGTTACGACAGCAGAAGGAACTGAGCTCAGAGGGGGTGTCCCCATTCTACACAAGGTGGGGAGTGACAAAACATACCACGTGGTCCTGACCTCCGACCCCTACCACCTGGGGCCACATCCGTGCTCACAGCACTCACTTCCCACCCTGAGGACACTGGGAATCGTGTGGCACTTGCTTTGATTTTCACGATCAAGCCAGAAGAGGATGTTATACATATTTACAAGGACAAGGGATGCTTGTATTTTGAGATCTAAAGCCAATGCTCTCTTGGTCTCTTTTCTACCCCTTCCCAGAGGAAACAGGCGCATTATCCGCTCTCAGTTACTGAGCCAGGCAGTGACAGGAGCCCCATCAGGTGCATGTCTGCCTGTCACCTCTGAGATCCAGTAAACTACCCCCTCCCAGCTCTGCTAGTTACAGCCACAGACTGAGCTAGCTGGTATAAAATACCTTTGGTAAAGGGAAGACTTACCCGAATTTTCTCAATTTCCACTTTATTAGCTGTCTGCTGCTTCTCCAATCTTTCACTCAACTGAGAACAAATCTAAAGAAACAAACATAATATCAAACAACAATGTCAACATCTGCATCCTTGTGCTGGGGACGAATTTTAAGTGGCACCGAACTATGCTAGGTGGGAGGAAGGCAGCCCTCAACACGCTGCCACTGCTTGGGTGGGGGTGTGAGCGCCGATAAGCGCAGCGACCTGTCCGTGCCTCATCAAGGGCCAGTGGTTTGTTAGACACCTGCCAGGCTCCCGAGCCAGCGTGAGATCCCAGAATAGGAAGGGACAATTCAGTTATGTTTTTTTTTTTGTTTTTTTTTTTTATTTTTTATTTATTTTTTATTTTTTTGAGGTTAGTGTCACTGGCCCTCACATGTGGGACCCGAACCAGGGCCGCTGGCTTCCCAAGCCAGCGCTTAACCACTGTGCCACTCGGCCGGCCCACAGTTATGTTCTTAAAATGCAACCGGCCAGGAGAGAGCTGGTCTACCCCAGACCACACCCCAGACCACAGGCCATCACTCAAGTCTGACAGGCTCCCAAGAGCAAGGTGTGTTCAGTCCTAAGTGCCCACTGCTATGCTGGGCATGTGCCGACGCTCTGCCAGCATGACCTAAGGACTCCTCACGGCAGTTCCCTGAGGCACCTATTACTTCCCTGATTGTACAGATGAGGATCAGCGAGGTATCCTGTCCAGCGCAGTGAAGTGACTCGGCAGGGCTGGTGGCAGAGCGAGTAAGCGCTGGGGTATGGCGGGGACACATTTCATCCCGGCAAGCAGGGCATCCAGAGAACACGGCCCAACTCCAGGCTGCATGGACCCACCTGCTTGTAGTCACCAATGATGGAACTGTTTTTTTTAATCTCAGATTCTGCCTTGTCAAGTTCCCGCCGACACATTTCTTTTAGCTGCACGGATGAACAAAGCAGAAGGGAACGTTTAAGGGAGACGGGCCGGAAGCCCGGGCGCGAACCGCCTGCTGCTGGCACCCCGTGAAGCACCCGGCCGAACTCGGGGAGGCTCCAGTGTATCTCCTACTCCCTTCCCTCTCGGCAGTGCTAACCCCACCTTGGTCCCCGGACAGGGAGGGAACAGTTACAGCGTCCCCAGACGCCAAACCCCACTTCAGACTGGGGCTGTTGCCGACTTCCTCCCGGCCAGGGCAGCCCGAACCCCGCAGACCGAGGAGCAGCGGACGACTGCGGCCTCCTCAGTATCTCAGGTTTCTCGTCTCACCTCAGGCCCTGCCGAGACCAGAGGGTGTGAGGGGGGAAGCGGGCTGTGCTTGCTCCAAAGCAACCAAAGCTCCTCTATGGCTGTAGGCCTGTGCCCCCAGTGACTAGAGAACTGGCTTCAGACAAGCCTTCCAGGGTTTGCTGTGTGTGGGAGAGGTCAGCGGACAAGCGGAGGAACAGCCAGGCATTACAGGATGTCTGCTTTCCTGCTGCAGAAATGCTCACACTATTCTTTGTCACACTCAGATGCTGACACACAGGAATTTCTCCTGCCCCAATGAAAGATGGGCTTTGCCCCTCGTCTCCTCCTACGCTTTAATTATTAGAACCCCTATGCTTTACACAGTAAATAAAAAAGGCCTTTGGAGAGAAACTGGCCAGCTGTCTCCAGGTTCTCCAGTGTCAGCAGGAAGCCTCCCGCGGAACTCCCAAGTACCAAGCAAGCAAGACACACAGGGATTGGGGGGCGGGGAGGGAGAAGCGCCCCTTACCTGAGCTGACTCTTCTTCCAGCCGTCTTTTCTCTTCTTCTGCATCAATCAACTTCTGTTTGGTCATAAGCAGCTCCTTATTCAGTGCATCTGCCTTTTCCTCAGCCTGAAACATGTAAGAGATGCTGCTACAGAACAAGAATTGAGAACTGGAAGGGGTTTGAATCACCCAGCACAACCCCATTTTGAGATGAGGGGGAAATGACACGCCCAAGGTCCCACTGAGACCAGAGTCGTGCAGAAGCGCCTGGCCCATCTCTGGCACAGAGGTGGTACAGGGCAGTGGTTAGGAGAACAGCCTTTGGCATCAGAGAGCCTGGGCTCAATTCCCACTGTCCCTGACCACGAGTCACCTGCACAAGACACTGAGAACCTGTCTGAGCGTCATGCTCTTCTCTGAGGGGTAAAGCATGGAAAAGACTCCGCAGTGCCCAGTATACAGTACGCACACACTAAGAGGCAGCTGTCACTGTCATTAATAATAATAAATCCTGGTTTCTTCCTCCAACATTCCAGTATTTCCTCTGCTTCATCAAACAAGTTCTGCGTTTCCCTCTCCTGTCACCTGATAAAGGAGGCCACCGCTTCCCTGGCATTCTTTTTTATATTATCTGAAATGGCTATCCTCCACCCATTATTTTCCTCCAGCATGTAAAGGTCTGGAGGGCAGATCTGAGGATCCACGCAGCCCCTGACGCTGGACACCCCAGGATAACTGAAGAACAAGGGCAGCCAGGGAAACGGGGCGCAGTTCCGAGTCAGAGGGTCTCTGCCAGCTCCTTACACAGCCCGCCCTGACCACGGGTGCTGCCTCCCTGGAATCAAACAGGAGGCTGTGGCGTCACCGGACGGGAGCAGCGTGACTGAGGCCCTTCCTCGCCACTGCTTCTGACGCGTCTTCTTGGGAAGAAACAGGTTCCAGAGGGCTGGGGCCTTAAGTGGGGAACTGAGAATGGGATGAAATGCCAACTGCAAAGGCCATTAATTACTAACAAACTACAAGCATGCAATTAAATGGGTCCTGGAGTCAAGGCATGTCCTTTCTGGGGGGTGGCTCATTATCTCCTCCTCTGACTCAAACCCAAGGAGCAATCAAAAGGGACATGAGAAACGACAGAGGAAATAAGTATGCAATAAAGAGAATGAAGCCCTGTTAAAGATTTTGTTGTACTTTAATCCACAGAAACACCTAGTGTCCCTTCTCTCTCTTGGACTCGCAGTGCTTTGGAATCTGCGGCACAACTTACGGTCCGCGCTGAGTCCTCATCACTCACCACGGTGGATAATGATTAACACTAAGGTGGGTTCTAAGATGCGCGACGGCCGGGTCATGACCTCTTCCAGCCCCAGTCTTCCCTGTCCACCATGATTCCCCCGTTTATCAAAAGGTTAGGTAGGGAGGTGGTTTCCCCCAGCTGTCGCAGTGCAGGCCGCACAGCTGCATTCCCAAACCAGGTGGCCTGCCATGAAGCCCAGCACAAGAGCTGGCTCCACCCCGTGCCCATGGGAAGGTCAGGGACTGCTGGGCTGACCCACCCAGGGCCCTCTAATGGCAGCACGCTCACTGCGCGGTCACTCCGGTTATACAAGCATACGAGGAGAGCGCATCAGGTGACGATAAGCCTAAATCCAGACTTCTACTTCTGATCATGGGGACTAATAGGGCGATTCACCCTAACACAAAACAGAAAACGGGGCAAGATGTACGAAAATAATAAATACAGAACTGTGGTTCCTGGGAGAAAGAGAACAAACAAGGTGAGTCCCACTACCGCCCGGGGTTTCTACCTAGAGGTTGGGGCTGGACCAAGGGGCAGGGTGAGGGTCCAGTCAGAGCACGCCTCACAGGGCAAAGGACACAGAGAAGCGGGGTCGGCTGCCAGCCATGGGGTGGAGCTCTGCAGGGGGCAAGCTCCGGGAGCGCCCCTCAGGCAGCAAAGATGATGGAATGAAATCATGAAAATACCCAATATTAAACAAAAGAAGGCAGAAAAGGAGCGGGGGAAAGAACGAAAAAGCAAATACAATAAATAGAGAACAAATAGCAAGGAAGTAAACTTCAGTCCATCATATAATTACATCAGATGTAACTGGTCTAAACATGCCCATTAAACGATTATCAGACTGATATGTTCGCTAAAAAAAAACCATTTTAAATATGAAGACACAGGTATGTTAAAAAAGTAAAAGGATAAACCATGTAATACCATGAAAAGTAGAGGTAGATTATACTGACATCAGACAAAGGAAATTTCAGAACAAAGTATTACTGGGGACAGGGAGGGACATTTCATAACAATAAAAGACTCCATTAAGAAGGTGTAATAATCAGAAATATATGCATAAATTCAAACTAGGAAAAACGTAACTGAAAGGAGAAATAGATAAATGCACAATTCGAGACTTCCTCACTGCTGTCTCAGGAAGTGACAGAACAAACAGAGAAAACCAGTAAGTCTGTGGACAATCTGAACAGCATTCAACCAACAGGACTGAACTGACACTGACAGGACGCTGCACCCACAGCAAGAGGACACACACATGTTCCAGGTGCATGTGGGATATTCACCCAAATTGACCAGATGGTAGAACTTAAAATAAGCATAAATGTATTTTAAAATGATTAGAATCAGGAAGGATATGTAGTCTGATCACAACTGAATTAGAAATCAACAGAAAAATTTCTAGTAAAATCCCTAATAGTTGAAAATTAAATGACACACTACTAATTAACTCATAGGTCAAAGAAGAAATCACAGAAAATAAATGAAAATAAAAACACAAACCATCAGAATGTTGTGGGATGCAGCTGAAATAGTGACTGAGGGAGATTTATAACCTTAAATGCTCATGTTAGAAAAGAAGAATGGAAAAAAAGAAAAGAAAAGAAGAATGGTACAAAATGCATGTTTAAGCTTCCTTTTAAGAAGCTAGAAAAAAGAGCAAATTAAAAGAAAAGTAGAAGGCAATAATAAAAAACAAATCAATGAAACAAAACAGAGATTAAAAAAAAAAATTAATGAAACCGAAAGCTGGGTTTTGATTATAGCAACACTTCTGACAAACGTCTAGTTAGACGGAGAAAAGGGTAAAGACACAAATTATCAGGAAAGAGAGGACATCTCAGCAGATCCTTTATACACTAAAAGAAGCAGGCAGCATCGATGGCTTTATGCCAATGCATTTGACAACTGAAACAAAATGGATACATTAAAGACACAAATATTGAAATGGACACCTGAAGAATTAGAAAATTTGAATAGCTCCATATCTGGAAATAAACTGAATAAATTTATTGAATACCTTTTAGCAGGAAATTATTCATAATTAAATAATTTCCTGCTAAGAAAATTCCAGGCCCATGTGGCCTCACTTGGGAATTAAATCATAGATTTAAAAGAAACAATCCTACATAAAGTACTTAAGAAAACAGGAACACTTCCAAGTTCATTTTAGAAGGCTGGCATTACCTTGATATCAAAACCAGACAAAAACATTAAAGACAATCCAATATTCCTCATAAACATAAAAATCTTTACTACAAATAAAAATCTTAATAAAACATAGAAACGCCAAGTTTCCTAGGAATGCAAGGTTGGTTTACATAGAAAAATCAATTTATTTTACCATATTAACAGAATTAGGAGAAATAGCAAATAGTCACCGCAAGAGATGCAGGAAGAGCATTTGACAAAATTCAACATCCATTCATGACAAAAACTCTCAGCAAACAGGAAGAAAGGAAAACGTCCTCCGCCTGATCATGGAGAGCCTACAGCTAACATCCGGGACAGCAGGCTCACCATCCAACTGAGGCCCTGGTCAGTAAGGGAAGGCAGGGGGAAGGCCCAGAGACTCAAGGAGCGCAGTCAGGGCTCCAGAGATGCTCATTGTGATGCGCCAGCGTCACTGGTTCTCCTGGGCGCGCGTTTCTGACCTCATGACATCCCATCATAGCTCCCAATCCACATTTGTTCTGGACAGTGTATAAAAGGCCTGGACTGGGTTAGGCTCCTGGCTCTGCTGCTTCCCGGGTGCCTTCATCTCTCTGCGTCTCAAATTTCCTGACTGTTAAAAATCCTCATCCATAAATGGGGCTCCCACACTGTCCTTACAAGGCTGAGTAAAGAGAAGAGATTTAGAGGCTGGCGACGTGCTTATTATCACAGTGCCTGTCGCATGGATCCTCAGTAAATGGGAATTCCTATTATCGTCACTGGTTCTCACTTCTGGTATCAGGAATGTCACCTAGTTCTTTGACTACTGTGTCAGGAGGAGACAACTTGGAAAAAGGTTTACACTGTGTGGGGCAGGCTCCAGGGACATAAGAAGTCTATGTGACTCAGCTAAAACTAGGGGAACATCAATGCTCTAACTGCGCCTGTCACACTGCAGAATGCACCAGCTCACATGGAAAATCCACCTAGAGTTTTGGCTTAAGTTGCCTCTTATACAATTTTACTGCAGAGCACAAAGCTCCCGGCCAGGCCCACTTTCCCTCCTTTTCCTCTCGCACCTCCTTTCTGCAGGATCTATGCTGCTGAGAGCCTCTCGGGTGCGCACGGGGCCAACTTCAGTAGCCCCTGCTTGTGGACAGCAGCCTCCCTCCACTCACTCGGCAGAAATACCAGATCCGTGAAGGATGATTCCTACAGTGTTTACAAAGAACACAGATGGCGGGTGCTGGGAACCTGCACTGCACGGAGGAAATGCAAACCTGATGAGCAGGACTGTGGTAAACCAAAAAGCAACGAGATCTCCAGGTTCTGGTTACTGAGGGCTAACGACCTTCAAATACCCTCCATGCAGAAACTGAAAAAAGGAGCCTTCCCACTCACATGCGGCTGTTTGTAGCTGACAATCAGACAAACAGATGGAACCAACACGGCCTGTGCTTAATTTTTCTTTTTTGGCGTGGTGGGCTGAAGTGGTGCTTTTCATATACACCAAATCAAGTGATTCTCACTATACCCTGGGACATAGTCATTATTCTACCTCCCACATTTTTCCGTACTTGAAAATGGAGTAGTTGGTATTGGAACCCAGGTCTGTTCAAAAATTTTTACTCCATTATTTTCTATTTCTAAAGAGAAGTAATAAGGACCAGTAGATATTGCTGTCTCTCTCTCATCTGACATGTGAGCCACTTGGTGACAGTGCAGACTTTCAAAGAAACACAGCAGTGCGCAGTATTTTCCCACACATTTGGTGGAAGTCAGGGACCCTGTGAAGTCCCAGATCCTGTGGGGTTCGATGTATCATACAAGTCCCCCCAGCAGCCTGAGCCCATTTCTAGAACCTCAGGAAACCAGTGAGCAGGAAAGTGATCTTAGGAGCCTGACAGGAAAATCCAAGGCAGGGGCTGGAAAACTATGGCTCATGCCACCAGTTCTTGTAAAGAAGGTTTCACTAGAGTACAGCCATGCTTGTTCATTTCCTTATTGTCTGCAGCCACTTCCAAGCCAATGGCAGACGCGGTCCACAGAACCTACAAATATTTACTATCTATCCCTTCACAGAAAAAGTCTGCCAGCCTCTGACCTAAACCATGAATGAGAGACCACACTTCCTTTAAGGGAAGCTTGTTGTATAGAAAATGGACAAACACCCCACCAGGAAAGCCACCATCGCAACTTTCTAAAATTAGGAAAAGCAAAGGAAAACAGAATGTCTGCTGACAGAAGCTATTGATGAAATCAAGCTCCCGAGGTGCTAAGCTTTATTATAATCAGCAGTGCTCACTCAAAGGCACATGATATACAAGATAACAAAATCTCTTCTTGTTTTAGGGAGAATTTAAGAAAATCAGCATGATGAAATGCTACCACCAACTGTGATAGCTTAAGAACCAGCCAAAAGGTCTCTCCATCAAAACGTGTTCAGGAAGCTCAAGGACTGTGGGTAACGAGCAGAGGGCTTCCCGGGGTAACTGGTAATCCCTGAGGGAAAGGAGGAAGGAGTGCCGCCCAGAGCCAGCCGTGTCGCGAGGGGCAGGTAATAACTAAGACGACAGACACTGAGGTGCAAGGATTGCAGCTGAGCAAGAGAGGCATCAGGCGGGTGACAGCCTGGCCTTTTGGGCGAGTCAGGCTTACATTATCCAGGTCCTTCCGCAGTGCGATCTTGCTGGTCACCAGCTCATGAGCTAAGTCATCGTTTTCCTGTTCCAACCTCATGTTAGCTTCTTGGAGACGCCTATTCTCCCTCTGAAGGGTAAAAAAGAAACCAGTTAGAGACACATGAAAACCAGATGAAAAGGACAACTTCTCAGGGCTAGCCCTCAAAGCCACTTAGAGTCCTCTGGAAATGGTGGACACGTGGCTGCTCCTAATGTGCTGCCAATCAATAACTCCTCACGCGCTGTCTCCCCAGAGGAATGCTTAACTGATTCCAGCGACCTTGTCAAGCAGCTACTTCTTATTAACTGGGCCGAAAGGCCACTGAAGTGTAACAAACTATGCAGCTGACTGGAAGCAAAACAAACTTGTTTTCTCATCTGCAAACTCAAACTGAAACTTGAACCTGGAAACAGTGACAGAATTTTAAGAAGAACTCAATGAAGCTAGTTACAGGCACGATCATCTGGAATGAAGGCTGCCCGCTTTTCACGTTACGTAGGCCATAAGCAAACCAACCTCAAATCGTTCGATGGGGTCTTCCTGCTGCGCCTGCTGCTCCCTCATGGTATGATATTCTTTTTCATATTTTTTCAACTTCTTCTGACTTATCTATAGGATAAACCACAGCACAAATTGCAAAGTATCAGCAAGTGGTGCGTGCTTCAGGGCCTTCCCCAGGGACTATGGAAGTGGAGTTTCCTGTATTTGGAGGGCAATCATCAGAATGGTTTTTGAAATTCTTACTTAATGACTACTGTGTCCAGGGTTTGGTTGGGGATAACCAGTTCCTAAGGTTTTCACTAACAGTGTTAGAATGAGCACCCTGATGGCCCCTCCTATCTGAGCTCTGGGTCCTACTGTCTCTAATCACTCCCACCACCCCCACCACCATTTATTTAGCACATACAAGCACTGCTGCAAGATGCTTTAAATCTGTAACCTCACGTCACCACCACAAAGTACAGTATTATCTTCATTTTATATGTACGTTAACAAAGGTATAAGGAGGCTATGTGACTTAGCCAAGGTCACTCAGTTAGGGACTGGCAGATCTGGGATTTGAACCCAGGCAGCTAAATTTCATCCAAAGGGCGAGCTGTAGCCACCTCACTATCCTACTACCTATTACCTTTACTGTCTGCTAGTTCCTGTGCTGCTTTCAAATAGGCACGGCTCTCTCTGTCCTTAAAAAAACCGCTCTCCTGACCACTCTACTTAGCTGCTTTTCCACCCTGTCAAATGAATGACCTCTTTCTCTCAAGCTTTTCTTAAACCACAGGTCTGTACCTTTCACTTCCATCATTTCGTGGCCTCTCTCTCTTTCTCAATCAAGCTTTTGCTCTGACTATTCTACAGAAAGTACCCTCCTGAAGGGCACGAAGTGGTTTCTTTTTCTCCCTCCATCTAAGGGGGTTCTACTTCTCCCCAACTCGACTTCAAAATTCCTTGACCTTCAGGCTTTCACACGACCAATCCAGTCCTCTTCTCTCTAGGAAATCTCTCCCCGTTCTGTTCTCTTAGCTCTCCTGCCTAACAGGCCCCCCAACCCTGCCCTTTTACTGGTTAGCCTTTCTCTTTCTTCAATCTGGACCATAACCAAGGGCAAACCTTCAAGATGCAACTCTTAATCTTTTGTTGTTTCCTTCCTCTAAACTGCTAACCCATTCTTCTTTGGTGTTTTCTTTTACATTTTTAAAAATTACGAACTACAAAAAGTAGAAAAATGATAAAACAGATATATGCAATTTAAAGAACGACACAAAGCTAACAATCGTCCCTTCCCAAAGCTTCAATAATCAGCACCACACTGCTGACTCACAAGTTTTAGTCCCCAGTTCCAGGTAATTAGGAATCTCAGACAGAACAAGTCCAGTCCGCCTTCCCTCCTTTATAGATGAGAAACTGAGACAAAGAGAGGGGATGGGATAGGCCCAAGTTTGCAGCACACTGGTATCAGAGCCTCCACTATTCTTTCTCCATCTCACTCACGCTGCCTGGTGTCCACCGTCCACTCACTCTGTGGACAGCTGCACCTGTCGGGATGTTTACAGGTCTGTCTCAGTCAGAACTTCTTCCTGGAGTCTGGCTGCAGCCCAAGGGGAGGCAGCCAAGAACACAGCCCCTGTGCCCTGGCTGCAGTCTACAGAAAGATGCCCATTAAACAGTGGGATGAGGCCACAGCGGGAGAGCGACATCTTTGAACTCAGATCTGCTGCGGTTTAAGGCCAATGCCAGGGTAAACGTTTATTGTGTATGTGATTCACAAAGACAGCGTCTAAATAAAACATCTGTGTGATCAGTAAATTTATAAACAATCCTAACTGATCGATAGTAGAAGACAGAAAATAAATGAGGCTTGTGGGCAGCAAACACTTCCTCCCACGCTGTCAGTCTGGGTGAGTGACAAGCAGGGCAGTGGATATGCAACTCCCCTTGGTGGTTTATAAAAAGTAAAAAAAAACCCGACACCAAATCCCACAAAACATTCTCCCCAATCTTCAGGATTCTCTAACTTTTCATTCTCATGCTGGGGTACGGAAGAATGACCACTTCCCCCCCATAAATACACACTTTAAAAGGCTAATTATGACATCATTTCTGCTACATCTCATTATCCCTTAGCATACGCGTAGCTGCCTGGTTCTCAGAGCAAAGGGCTGCCCCTCCCTCCGCACTGCAATGGCGGAGGTGGCAGTGAGTCCTGGGAAGCGCCCGACCCTCTCCACGCGTTCTCTCACCGGGCTCTTTTCTCGTTTCTTTATGTGTTTCCCATGTTAACCAGGTGTTGTGCATTGGGCATACATCATTTTTATAATTAAGCAAGCAAACTAAATGCTGTTTAAAAATAATTCTAATTATTCTGGGCTTCTCTAAGGTAGCTCTGCTCCTTTCTCTGGGTGACAGGCTCCGTGTGCTTCCAAATCAGTCCTCAGAGGTCTCCCCGCAGGACTCAACCCAGACAAAGCTCCACCGCCTTCCCCAGAGCTTGCTGGTCCAAAACGCTGACTTCTCCACCAGCTCAGGCTCCCTTCCCATCCCTCGGCCTCACTGGTCCTCTGCTTCTCTCCTCCTCCTCCCTTAAACGTCTTACTCCCCAGCCCCACCATAAACAAAAAAATAAATCAAAACACCACTATTTATAATGAGTTCGCAGCTGATCCTGACTTTTGGAGCCAGTTAATTCAGGCTGCCTCTGAGGCATAGACTCCATGAAAAAGACTGATGCCTGACACCTCAATAGGGACCTGAGAGGTACCAGCAGCGAAAGCACCAAGTGAAGCCTCCACATGAGACCAGCACCACATTACCAATGCCTTCTCTAGGTCAGAACTGTGTCTTACTCATCACTGTCCCGTTTGTGCACACAGTGTCAGAAATGCTTCCTAAATCATTAAGATAGGACCCCCTCTTCTTTACACCGACCTTTCTTCTGAATGGAAACAGAAGCCTAAGTGAAAGCACACCGCGTGCCTGGCCCCTCCTCCTAGACAACCCCACACACGCTGCCCGCCGTTCACCCTTCAGATCAGAGCTCCAGGACGGCTTCTTTAGTGAACTTTCCCTGACGCCCTCTGCCCCTCTCAGGCCAGGGCGTCCGTTACATGTTCTCATAGCATCAAGTCAATTCCTCATGGTACCTGTCCAATGATTTTTTTTAATTTTTAAATTTTTATTTATTTATTTTAGCTGAGCCATCCTGCCACCTGTTGGCAGCTCAGCAGCTGCTCAGCTCGGGCTGGGGATCAAACTGCTGTTGCTCAGAGCTCAGCTCGCACTCTTGAGCGAGCTCTTAACCAGCTGAGCCACTCGGGCAGCCCTCCATGATTTATTTATGTGTTTACTTGACCGTCTGTCTCTCCACTGGGAAACAGGCCACCTCTGTTTTGCTTACCAGTGCCTACCTAGCTCAATGCCTGGAACATAATCCAGATTCAATAAACAGATGCTGAACAAGTCAAAGCCACTGGCCTTCCTTTTAACCTAATCAGGATGCAGCAGGGACGTTTATTTACCCGCCAGGTGAGTGTGATTATGCGCAGTGCTCCTTGCTGGGTGCTGGTGATACGGAGATGTGTGTAGATCACAACATGCAAAGTCCACAGGAACTTGACTCGTTGTAAACTCCTAATGCCTGGCACACAGTAAGCCTGACAATACCTAATGGATATAGCCTCCCTCTCGAAAGTCCAAGGTTTATTTCATTTGTCTCTTACTACACCAGTAACATTTTAATTGAATTCAGGAAGCAGGGCAGCTATGGAATCGGCCCCAGAGCTCTGATTCACACCCACTGTTGCCTGACTCCTATCAGAAGACTGTGGAACTCATAGCTTGACACACAGTGGTATTTTGTCCTCCAAGAGGATTACATTTGAAATCTGTTCTATTTCAATGTACTCATAGTTTCCTGGGATAAAAGTGAGTTTGTAATTTAGGTAAAACCATTTTTTACCCCATTGCAATTAGTACAGGTTCTTAACACTGTTGGAAACAGAACCCCTCTGCGGCTCTCCTGAGCGTCATGGTTCCCAGAAAAACACTGTCCCCATAAAGAGCACAGAACTGCCACATCTGCCCCACCCCACCCCAGCGATGAAACGCTCTCCATACCATTTCAGAGGACTCATGGGCTCCCTGAGGCCCACCACAGTCCCTGGTTAGAAACTTTAGATTAGAAAGCACAGACTTGGAACATGGCCAGTTCCATATTTTGGTGGAAGCACGAATTTAGTCCCAAATCCCTCCCTTTGGTCACTCACTTGTCATCACTCTGTCCCAGGAATTGGGTAATGCTCTCTCTTAAAACATGTACTACTTGCCCCGGAAAAGGTGGTCCCTGATCAAGGTCCACACAGATGGAGACTTGGGGGGAATGAGATGGGACAGTCTGCCGGTGAACAGACCAAGACTTGAGTCCTGGCTCTGCTGAGGACCTGCTGTCTGACCAAAGTCAGGCTGCCTTATCTCAGCCTCAGGCCCCCGTCTGTGCCAATCCCCACAGTCCTCATGAGGATCGCAGGGTATAAAGCTTATATTATGAAGAGCTCACAAGAGGCCACGGCACACAGTGAGGTCTTTTTCATGAACAGTAGCTATTTTTTGTTATTACTTGTGATTAATAGTATCATCTGCATTCTTGGCTGAATCAGAGGCCCAAGTACCCTCGGAACATGCGCTGGAAACAATGAACCATTTAAACAAAAGACAGGAAACGGGCTGCTGGCCTACAGAACTGACTGGAAGGTCAGAACCCCCCTTGGGCTGGAGTCACAGGAGTCCAGTGAAGGTAGGAGGCTGAATGTCAACAGCTCTGACGGCAGGGCTGAAAGATGTGGTGCGGGAGAGCAGGTGGTGGGAGGAGGTCCTGACCCAAAGTCCTCATTGCTAAATAAAGAAACCTGACCCATGTCCATCTTCCTGTTTTAGAAAGCTTGGGGCAAGAACTTCACTTCTTAGTTATTCATTAAAAGAACCTCAGTTTACACAGGACTAACAAGAAAACAAGACACCTCTACACCTACTGTTTCATTTAATCCTCCAAATAGCTTTCTGAGATGGGTACACCGGGGCTAGTACCCTCACTTTACTGATGGGGAACTGAGACCTAGATAGGCAAGGTGACTTATCTGAAGGAAGATCACTAAATTAAGTTAGGCGTTCCGGTTCCCCATCAGAGTATTTTCCTAAAATATAAGAAGCAAATTAGGAGCGGAGAACCCAAACAGGTAAGGACCAAGGGAGACCAGCTTATTAATATAAAGTAAGATGGCAGTGACCACTGCTGACCTTGCAACACTGGCAGAATTTAGAGTACACTGCAGAGAAACAGCAGCCACTCTGAAGTTTCACCCTGAAATCCAAGTCTAAAAGGTAAGAAGTCAAACTAGAGCCTGGTCTAGTTATAAGGGAAGCTGAGCTTAGGCACAGGACAGAGTAAGTTTCAACACTAACACCGAAACTGCGTTACCCATCATTATATAACAAATGTCACCAAAAAGGGGCCAACAGAAGTGTCTCTTGTCCTAGTCATTCAATCTCTCATTTACAGGAAAACACATTAACAATGAGCATTGATTTTAGGGTCTGAAATTCCTGGGCGCTAATCCCTAGTCATTGCTTACGAACTTGATACCCTTGGGGAGTTTTCTTCAATTTCCTAAGCTTCAGTGTGCACATCTGTAAAATGACCTCAGGTCACTAAGTCACTAAGGACTAATTTACTACATGTAGACACTGGAAGATTCTGTGAACACATCAGAAAAAGGCTGATGAAGTCACTGCAATGACAGAGCTTAAAATCCTCAATCACATTAACTACACAAGTGATTGGAGCACAGAATGACATTCAAACTAGCGTTGCTTTCAGCTCATGGAAAAAAAAAAAAAAAATCTCCCGAGGGCAAATATTCCCAAACGCCAAAGGGTTCTCTGTTTCTCCAAATAGCAAATGATTAGGATTACATTAATTTGGCGATACTGCTATTTGAGTTTTGTAATAGTATCTTTTCTTACAGGTAGTTTGAAGTCTAGCACTTTCGTTTATATTTGAAATAACAAAGTCCAGTGGTTTTACAACTGGAAAACAACGGTTCAGAACTTCCATTTCACCTTCCACAGGATTCTACAACAAAAAGGCTGATCTAAGAAACCCACTGAGCCATCTCTTTTAGCATGGTTCCTGCTTCTTCTAAACTAGCCCCACACATCTGACTTTTCTCTAAAATCCCTATAGAGATATAAACAATTGCTCTCATATACTTCTTAAATCAAAAATTTTAAAGACCTGGGCTGGCTGAGTGGCACGGTGGTTAAGCACTAGCTTGGGAAGCCAGCGGCCCCGTTTCGGGTCCCACATGAGGGCCAGTGACGCTGCCCTCAAAAAAAAAAAAAAAAAAAAAAAAAAAAAATTTAAAGACCTAAAAATGCTCCCCCCCATTTCTCCCCCTCTAAGAACAATGCATGGCATAGTTATGAGTATGAAAGGGTGTGGAGCTCCTAAGACTATTCATGAATTCCTGGGACAATCTCTTGCAAGTGAAATTCCTTTTAGACCTTGTATCAGAAGTGGAAACAATTTTTCTGACTCAGGGC
Source organism: Aselliscus stoliczkanus (assembly GCA_033961575.1). Taxonomy (NCBI): domain Eukaryota; kingdom Metazoa; phylum Chordata; class Mammalia; order Chiroptera; family Hipposideridae; genus Aselliscus; species Aselliscus stoliczkanus. The sequence goes on from CM066728.1 coordinate 124,569,346, forward strand.
ACCAACCCATAAAGGAAGAGAAATTCAATGGACAGCTAAATTAGTTTGGATGTATGTTGTTAACTTTTAGAATAAGAGCAGATCTGAAACTCCTCAAAAAATAAATGTTTCAGTCCCATAATAAACTAAGAAAGACAGAGAAGAAGCAGAGAAGTAAAAGGGATGTAAAGAGAGAAAAGTAAAGAGAGGCAAGTAACACCGACACAGAGAAAGGTTTACAGAGAAAAGGAAGCCACAGGCACATGGAGGAACAGGGAGCTTTATGAGTGACATGCCATCTTGTGGCTGCTTCAGGTATTGCCATATCAGAGGGCTGCACTTCTGCAATAAGAGGCAGGGCCATGGAGTGGAAAACGCTGGGAAGATGTAGTCAGTCAGAAGGTCTGGGTTCCACCAGGGCTCGTCCCTGCCCAGCCAGTACCAGCTGGGTAAACCGCCTGGCTGCGATAAGCCTCAGTTTCCACACTTGATTTGCCCTAACATACCTCAGAGGGAACTGCGAGGGAGAATGAGATAATGACAGAAACAACACAAATACCAAAAATTACAACTTTATAATTGTCAAAATACAACGACGACAACACAAGAGTAGGTACTGGCTTCCTGGACTGGCATGTGAGGCACAGTATGCCCAATTCCCACCTTAATCAGGAAGTACAACTTTCAACAATAAGCCGTTTTTACAAAATTAAAGAATGGTATTTCTTTATACCATAATGGAATGGCATTTCAATGAGTTACAGAGCCAATGTTTTGTTTCTGAATTCTACACCAAAAAATTCAAAAGCTAGTTTCCACACCAGCCACCCAGCAGGAACCCCATTTCCACGTTGAGCGGGCTCCAAACTCCAGGTGATAACACGATGCTCAGGGCTAACGAGGCACTCCTCCCTCAGGCAGCCCACGCACTGCAGGGCTGCCAAGGGTTTCCTTATTTCTGAGCTGAAATCATCACTGTGACTGAGCTTCGCTGCAGATAACTGGCTCGGCTATTGCCTCTATCTCCCTTAATATTTGCTGTCAGGGTACAACTGACCATCACCAACTAACCTGTGCATATCACATCCCACCTTTTAGCAGAACAATCTCATTCTCTCATGTCCTGGGGAATCTGTAGGCTTTCCATATTGTGAATCAATTTCAAGAAAAACTATCTTTCTCACCCAATAAATACCATGTGCAAGTAGGGGAATCATCCAAAGTGCACCCCAGCCATGCAGAGCCCTCCAGGGCGAGAAGGAATTATGTGTCTAAGCACAAAATGTGTGTGCTGTGCAGCTTTGTCTGCCTAAACGCCTTGAAAACCTAGGCAAGAAAAGGAAGACAGCAGACACCTCCCTACCCCGGACTAAGGAAATAAAGGATGCATATATTATTAAAGTGTTTCAAGCTAATGAAAATGCCAAAGGTAAAAATCTTCAGCTGGAAGATATTTTTAAGCCTTGCCCAAATCCACGTTAACTCTTCTTTGTAAAACACTTGGTAGAAACTCAAAAGCATATTGATTTATTCACTCATTCAACCAACATTTACATGCCAGGTCCTGTTCTTGTGCTGGGGACTCAGAAGTGAACAAAAGAGATAAAGTCCTCTCTGTCACAGGCCAAATTCCAGTGTGTGTGTGTGTGTGTGTGTGTGTGTGTGAGATTAATAATCAAATAAACATAAAATAACGTGAAGTAGTGATAAGTGATATGTGGAAAATGAGACAGGGGAAGGAGATAAGCGTTGGCGGGAGCTGCTACTTCAGACACTGTCATTAGAGAAAGCCTCTCTGATGGCAGGACATTTGAGCCTACGGCTGAACGAGGTAACAGTGAAGTCACACTGACATCAGGAGAAAGTTACAGGCCAAGACCAGCCAGGAAAAGGCCCAGCAGCGGACATGCCTGGCCTGCTGGAGAACAAGGAGGCCAGGGTCTGCAGTGGAAAGAGCAGGGCAGAAAGGAGCAGTAGATGAAATCAGACAGAAGGCAGGAGGTCAGATGGTGCCAGGCCTTGCAGGCCACGGCAAAACCTCTAGTTTCATTCTGAGCTGAGAAGCCGTGAGAGAGTTTAAAAGGAAAGATGGGCTAAGAAAGGCTGTGGAGGACACCACTGTGGGAAGAGGAAGCCTGAGGCTGCACTGGAGGCTTTCAGGTGAGATGGGATTATGGTGGTTAGAGGAGGGCTTAGTGATGAAGGGGGCTGGAGGCGGGCCGATTCGGGGCACATTCTGATGACAGGGCTTGGCTGCGGAGAACAAAGGTGCATGTGTGAGAGGAAGAGAAGTCAAGGCTGGTATCAAGCTTTTGGTCTGAGCAACCAGACACCACGAACTGAGATGGGGACACTGAGAAAGGAACAGGTTTTGGAAGGAAGAAATCATAAGCAGGTAAGAGGCAGCATCCTCCCGTGGACTGAGCCAGGATGAGGTCGAACCCGAAGAACCTCAGAGCTCACCTGGTTCTCTGCCCGGTGCACGAACCATCTGTGGCAGTGTCACTGAAAAGGGTTTATGTCTGCTTGAAAAGCCGGAAGAAATAGGCATAGTTCTGGCCAGCGTTTCCTGAACCCTTACTGGTCACCAGCAGGCACTAAGTAAGCACTGTACACACACTGGAGTTAATCCTCATACATGAAAGCATTTAACCACAGCACCTGGCAAAGTATATTAAATGTTCTCCATAATACTTGTGAAGTATGTCGCATTTTACTTGGAAAGATAACTTCAATGATTACTTTCTTTTCTAGTTTCCTTTCTTTCTTTTTGGGAAAAATCCCCCATTCACTTAGTCTTATGATTTCTCTTGTTTCTTGGGCTAACAGGTCGTTTTCATATCGCTCCCTTCAAAAACACAGCAGTCATTCCAAGGTCTTCACTTGCACAGAAGTTACCATTTCAGCTGCCTCATGTCACATGTCTGTCTGTCTGGGCATCAAAGCCCTCATACCTACCGTGGTTCCATTTCCCCTGAAACGCTCTTTTATCACTCCACACACACTAGCTTTGAGCCACTGTGTTTCGGCTATCTGGCCATTTCTCTCATTTCTTTCAGGTTCATCCAGGCATTTAAACATTTCTTGGGTTGCATTTTATTTAAAGAAGGGTAAAGTGTTTAAAGAAGGGTAGCGTGAGTTAGCTCAGTATGAAAGCTCACACAGAGCCGGAACAAGCAGTTCGTTCAATGTTACTTTTAAGAAATCGGAAAGTGTACCTTGTGTGAAGTGACTCTGAATTCGGATCTGTCTCACGCCAAGTCCGTGCCCTGCTCACTGGACAGTGAAGCTTCTCCCCCACCACAATCACCCTGACACGCCAGTCCCAGCTCTGCCCTCGGTGTCTCGGAAAGTCAGTGTGCCAGGCAGTCCCCCCATCTGCCCAATAAGGATCTGAGTACAACAATTTCTTCTGTCCCCCACTGCCTCTGCCTGAAAATCCCAAGCTAAACTCCTTCCTTTTTCATGTTCTATAAAAACGAAATATTATTGTAACATGAACACAAGGAGATCCTATATTGTTCTACCTTAAAAAACTGCACAAATCATAAATGCCATTGGAAGGGAAAAAAACGGAGTGGTTTCCTTCATGTATTATTAGTTTCATTTTAGGGAATTTCTGACCATAACAGCAAATATTGAAAGTAAAGGCACAGTAGAAATCATGAAACCTGAGTTCTGCCACTGAGTAGATGCACGACTCTAAGGGGCTACAACTTCTTTGTGTTTTGGTTTGTCTTCAAAATAAGGATAACAATAACTTTCCTGGAGTTGAAAGGCTGGAGGAGGCATGAGATTTAATGCACAGAATATACCTCCTATCTTCTAATACATACGAAAATATTTGGAAAAAAATTACAGACTACAAAAGAAAACTATTATTATTAATTTACTATAAATGTTGATCATTTGATCAGGAATAGTGAGATATTTATTAACTGAAAAAAAAATCAAAATTAATGCAAAAACCATTTTACCTTCATGTTGCAAGCTAACTCCATTAGCTTTTTTGCATTTTCTTCTGAGCGGTATCTCTTCGGAAGCTGAACCCTGAAGAACTTCAGGGCACCTTCAAAATCTGTCAGAAGCAAGTCATCCTTGGAAGTCTTGAAGAAAGAGAACACAACGGTGTACAGAAGGAACTCTGTGCCGTGAAGATGCAACCCCAGCACCTCTCTAACCCCCAGGAGCCACTTCTGAGCCTTTGCCGCAGCGGCGTGCACGTGCACCTGGTCAGAACCCAGTGGCTGCTTCGACAGATGCCGCAAGGGCAGAACAGAATGCCAGAGAATTCAGTATAAACAAATGTGTACCTTTAGTAATCCAAGGGCAACGTTAAAAATTACACTTATTCCCTAAAAGAGAAAACACAAAAGAACATTTTCAGTGTTTATATCTGGATTATTATGCCGTTTGACCCCACAATTATAGAACAATTGTAAAAACTTAATTAAGAAATGGAGTATTTTAAAAATACCTTGGAAAATAAAAATTACAGAGCCACCACTAAAGAACAAGTCACTTAACGCCAACCCAGTCTCCCATTTTTCTGAGAGAAGAGATTTTCTAGCCTGCTTCTCACATTCAGCAAGAAAGAACACTTTTCCAAAGTATTCTATGCTTCCTAACCAAATCACGAGGCTCAAAAAACTGTGATCGGGAAGAAACTCCTGGTGGACTTTATTTTGTGCTGCCCACTCCAAATACAGCAGTCACTCTGCCTGTGAGCCCCACATCCAGAGCTGAATCTGGTCGGGGCTCCCCCCAATCTGCCCTCCTGCATCCAACCATTCTGGGAGTGCTGGGTGCAAAGGACGAATGAGGAAAGGTGCTGGCATCTGTTGATCAAGTTAAGCTATTTACGGTTTCCATAATTAATATTCTTCCAAGGGTTTGCGGAGTTAATCAGTGTGAAAAGTTTATGTAAATCACTTAGCATATCACTGGGTCATAACTACTTAACAAATTGTTGTTTATAATAGTGAAAAACTGGATAACTCCAAGGTCTGAGGTTAGGAATTGTTTACATAAATTAGGGTTTATCCAAATAATTGGATTTCTGACAGCAAGTAAGAATAATAGTACATTTTGTAATGTTATTTCTTATAATGTTTCAAGCTTAGATTTTTCTATGTTTTACATACGGTAAGATTAAACAAAAAGGATGAAGGCACAGATCTGTATACAGATGTTGAAGTATATGAAATGAGGAAGGGTTACCAAAGAGTATATATTGCATAATCACATTTTAAAAAACAGAGACCCATAATACATATTATTACATAATATTCCATATAGAAAAACTATTCCATATAGAAATTATATATGCACATATATGAACACAAAAGATGGCTGAAAGAATATACACCAAAATGGTAAAAGTGGTTACCCTCCAGACAGTGGGATTAGAAGGATCTTTAAGTCTTTTTTGCTGATATTTTCTAAAGTTTCTATAATAAATGTTATTGTTGAAATTAGTTATTTTTTTTTAAACACACACACACCCCAAACCCCCAAATTATGCTATGGCAAAGACTGCTATTTACTCTAATATCTACTTTCTTTTGTAGGAACAGATCCCCCTCCCCCACTCCCCACGGCTGATTTTAGCCAAGCTTAAAAAGAAAACTCTCTCTTGCACACAGGTGTGGTCATGTACTTAAGTTCTGGCCAATAAGCGGAAATGTAAGTGGAACTTCCAAGAAGTCTTTCAAAAGGAGGGCACGCAGTCTCTCCTGTCCCCTCAGCCTCCCAGCTTGGATACAACTTGGTGGCGAGAGGCCTAAGCAGCCGTAAGGATGAGTCACACTCCTGGGGAAGGCAGGTTACGCCAACCTTCTCACTTCTTTTATGTAAGAAATCCACCTCTGTTTCATTAGTCACTGTTGTTTTGGGTCTCTTAAAAAATTCAGCCCAACCTAATACTAACTAATACAAATGTTCAATATGTTTGTTGGGAGAGGGCACCTTTAACAAAATCTCATCATTAGCTTCAGCCGGAAGAAGAGGAGTCACTTAAACCTGCATTTTCCGGCACTGAAATAAAATAACTGAGAAGAAATAATTCCACGTTGACAGCTGACATAGGAAGGACACTGCAACAACCCCACAGTGCCGACCCCCATACGTACCTCACATAAGAGCAGGTCGATGATGTGGAAGACCATGTAGAGAGGGAATTTGGCGGTGAAAAGCGTAAGGAACCACTGGGACGCGTACATGTGCGCCTCAAGGCTGATGTCCAGGAAGTGGCTGTACAGGTCAGGAACGGACTCCTGCAACGGTAAGCTAATTAGCTTTAGGCACCGAGAGAGCTGTTTGGCTCCCACCCTGGAGGCTCATAAATCTGACAGAAATAGACCCCCAAAGTCACATACTTGTAATTTTCTAAAAACCTCCAAAGTGCTCAGAACACTTAGCTGAGCTCTCAGCTCTCTTTTCCAGTCCACAAACTAGCTCTAAAGAGGAATCCCCCAAATGGTGACAAATATTTGGACAGTTTTTCTTTCCAAGTTATAAAATGTTTGGGAAAGTTTGTTTCACTTTTGGTATGCGATTCCTAACCAGTCAGCTTCAGAGCCTTGGAGGCTATTTGTTGACCGAGGCTGTGGTGTTAAAGGCCGCTGCAAAGTCATCTGATACTTTGAGTGTTTATGAGACCGAAAACCCAGCTCACACCCATCAGGCCCATGCCTTGTTAATCTGGCATCATCATCACATAGTGAGAAATGAAAACAAAACAAACCAAACCCGTCCTTAACCCTGGGTGGCTAAGGCCATGACCACTGCTCCCCGCACCATTTCACCAGTCCACTTCTCAGTCCTGCGTGCTAACTGGCAAACATATAGGGTTCTTTCTGTCTTTCCTTTTTTTACCTGCATGAGGCGCTCCAACTGGTAAAACTTGCAATGCAAATCTTCAAAGTTTTGCTTGAAAAGTTCCCTGAGACCATAGTCAAACATGATCTTGACCAGAACACTGAATGCCTGTTCTTCAGGCATCTGTAACAGACAGAGAATGAGGAGGGGAAAAAACAAACAAACCACAAAACATATACAGACGTTCTCAGTATATTAAACTCAGCCTTCTGCTCTCTGATATGGACACCAGGACATTTAGCGGAAAGCAGTCAGTCAGGCCTGCAGTTGGTTTTTAACATTCATTCACTCAGCCAAGGGATCCTTAACGGTGCCCACCCGATGTCAGACGCTGTTCCTTTGCTCAGGGAGCCCTCGCCACCAGTACACAGCAACTGTGATGTAAATTAGGTAGAAAGATCGTGAGAACACAGAGCCAGAAAGCCTGAGTCTGCCTGGAGGACACAGAAAAAGGCTTTGCTGGGAGGATGGGATTTGAACTGAGTAGAACAAGCTGATATACGAGTGTAGGTTTCATCGTTCCCAAATCATGAGACCTTGTTAAATCATTTTACCTCCTCAGCTGCTATTTCATTCTAGTGAAAATGTTTTCCTTCCACATTGTTGTTAAAAACATAGCTAGTTACAGAAAAAACTTACCTATTATTCTAAGGCTTGCAGCAATGCTGAAAGTACTAGTTAACGCTTGCAGTAATACTTAAAATGCTACAGAAACCCTACTTCACTTCTATTTACAGATGTTACCCACTTAGAACAATACCTACACCTTCCACTGCATTATAGAAAAATATTTCCCTGAGAATCTGGCAAAATGTCTAGCTTTCAAAATAGAAAAAGAGCACTGAAGGGCCGGCCGAGTGGCGCATTGGTTAAGCGCTGGTTTTGGGATGCCAGCGGCCCCGGTTCGGATCCCACATGAGGGCCAGTGACACTGCCCTCTACAGCCAACAACAGCTCCACCTGGAGCTGGGCTGTGCGAGCCCCGGTGACGGTGTGGGCTGCAGCCCCTGCTGCAGTGGGCTGCCATAGGCTACAGTGAGTGGCCCGCAGCCAGCGTGAGCGGCTGGCAACCAAGCGTGAGCTGCCAATAGCCGCGATGAGCGACATCCAGAGGCCAGCGACCGATCTGCCTCATCCGGGAAGAGCGCAATGACGATACCAACAGTGAAGCAACATCCTCCGCAACTAAACTGAAGAACAAGAAGACGGCAACTTGTCTGTTCCCCTTCCCTGATTCCCCAACGCTGTTCCCCTCCCCCAATTCCCCAATAAAATCTTAAAAAAAAAAAAAAAAAAAAAGAAAAAGAGCACTGAAAATGTTATTTGAGGCTTGGTGTGACTGTAGCAAGCCTTTAAAATGTCAAGGTAAGCGGGCTTTTGTAAAACAGCACAACGGAGATGGGCTGAGCACAGAAATCACTGGGAATAAAGCAGAGTGAAAGAGCAGATCAGATTAATTACTAAATCAGAAAAACATACAAATTATCATTGGAAAGGTAAGGATTTGGGCAAAGGACCAGACTTTTGAGGTCTTTGTCACAAAAGGCACTTTCACTCTCGCGCATGCTTAGAGAGACTGGTCTGACCCAGGGGGCATGTCTGACATCTGACGGCACGTCTGCACTCACTCGGCAACAAACATGTATCTCAACATGCCGGCAAGCAGCACAGAGTTCAAACTAAGACGCTGGACTTGATTGGGAAACCCACTTTAAAGAGCCTGTGACACTTATATGGGGATAAATGTCCTTGGACTGAAGTTGAGAACGAAGACAAACCACACAGGCTTGTGAGACTTTGAGATATACAATCTAATTAAAACAACAAAAAAATTTTTTGTTTGTTTGTTTTTAATTGAAAATCTTTTTTTTTTGAGGACAGTGTCCCTGGCCCTCATATGTGGGATCCGAACTGGGGCCGCTGGCATCCAAAGCCAGCGCTTAACCACCATGGCCCGCGGCCCGTGTTTGTTTGTTTTTAAGCTGAGCCATCCTACCACCTGTTGGCAGCTCAACAGCAGCTCAGCTCGCACTCTTGAGCAAGCTCTTAACCAATTGAGCCACTTGGCCAGCCCCCAAAAAACAAAAATTTAAAAACTTTACCTGCTGATGTGTTAATTGGCTTGTGATAATCATTTCACAATGTATATGTATATCAAATCATCATATTAATACTACACACACACACAAATTTTTATTTGTCAATTATTAAAGGTTACCTCCCCAGAGAAGCCTGGAATCTAAATATGGCTCCCTCATTATAATCTTGCATCAGACTTTTTATTACTATGTCTTCATAGCGCCCTTGAAATGAAAAATGATAAGCCTGTGCTGCACTAACCTTGCATCCATGACGGGACCGTGTCTACATCGTTCTCTCCTAATCTCTAGCAAAGTACAGGCTATAACAGGTGCTCAGAAACTCGTTGCTAACATTACCTGTGTGGTATTTTTGCCAAGCATTTTGACTTGAACCATGAGGAAATGATCAGACAAATCAGGAATGTGGGATTTTTTTTTTTTTTTTTAGGCTGAGCCATCCTGCCACCTGTTGGCAGCTTAGCAGCAGCTGCTGTTGCTCAGAGCTCAGCTCGCACTCTTGAGCAAGCTCTTAACCAACTGAGCCACTCGGCCGGCCCTATGTGGCATGTTTTTTACAAGATAATTTGCTAAAATTTTTCAGAATTGTAAATGGCATGCAATACACAAAAAAGGCAAGCAGACAGTTTAGATTAAAAGAATAAAGAGAAATTATAACCAAATTCAATGCTTAAATCAATTCATTGATTTAGGTTAGGAAAAAAAGCTATAAAGGACTTTACTGAGTAAACACTTGGGGAAAACTGAACGTGGACTGTGTGAAAGACAAGAATGAATCAGGCAGCACTTTCTGGATGTCACTGTGCTGTTACCGTTACGCCCTCAGGAGATACATGCTCTAGGAGTAAAGTATCCTGACGTTTGCTACTGACTTTCCAACAAAAAGATTTCCTTTAAAAAAATAAAAGTGTGTCTGTCAATGATGAGAACTCATATTGTCTTGAAGAGAGATGATGACCTAAAATGTGTGCATGTAAAACAGAGGAAAAGAGCAAGATGCAGAAAGAGAGAGATAGAGAAACCTACGAGTGTTCACCTTAAGATTTCTTCAATTTTGCTGTGGATCTGAAAGTTTATCAATAAGATGGAGGATAAAGGTCTTTGCTGAATGAATGAATGAATGAATGTAACCTCGAGAAAGCGAACTTGTCAGCCTGCTTCCAACTCCAAACATAATTCCCAGAACAAATACTAATGACAGTGGCTATTTTACAGACGGTAAAATGTCCCCAAGAGTCCAACCAAGACTAAAGTCTATCCAATCATCCCAGCAATAAAAATGAAGTCTACTCTTGTACTAATTTTTTAACACTGTCACTTATTTTCACCACATTTCTCTTCCATGATGTCATTACATTAGGGAAAAGGTTTCCAGATACAGGAGTGAAAATCCACGCCCTGGAGTCGGGCCGAAGGCAACATGTAACCATGCTCAAGTCTAAGGCTAGTATAAGCTGAGGCAGGCCAGCTCTGGGTCATCACAGAGACCTCTTTACTCACATGGAGAAGCAGAACAGCAGCGAGAAACGACTGGCCCTGGCAATAGCCAATCTCTTCATCATACACAGAATAAGCCTGGCGGGAAAAACAAACACAGGAGGTGAAAATTAATGGCGTCGCTGGTGGACCACCGCTGCCCTGCAAGACCTTGAACACAGGGACCCGGGAGAGGCGACCAACACTCCACTGGGGCATTTTGATGATCACTGAAAGATGCAAACATTTCTCTCCAATCTCACTGTTTTTCTTCCCAATAAATAAAACTGTCACCGCCCCACCTTCTGTTGCCAAGGAGCAGGGAAGGTTAAGCAAACACACTTAGGCACTAAAAAAAGATTGTTGTATCTTCTTGTCTTTCTCATGCTTTTTCCCTCTTCTCTGTGTGAAAAACACGCTCTTCTTTCAGGCTCCAAATATATTTCATGCCCCAGAAATCCCTCTTCTCTGTACTTCTATGGTATTTATCCCACATGCATGGTGATTATAGCACTCACCACGCTGCATTTTAAATGTCTGTCTCGCTATATTGTGAGCCTCTTAGGGGGTGGGGTGATGTTCCAGTCAACCCAGCCAGCACCTCACACACAGCAGGCACTCACTTGCACACTGTGGATGCTATTCATATTTCTTTCTGGGAAAAAGTCTTTTGGCAAAGATGCCAAAACACAATTCTTTCCACAATGCCAGTAATAACTTTTGTGATAAGAGGAATTACTTTGAAACCATCTGTGGGTTCTTCTGGAATTCTTATTTTGTATTTTTCTTGGCCGGCAGATTACTACCCATCTCTTTTGAGCACCGTCTTTAACAGAATATTGACATCTAACATTCCTTGTGGTTTACTCTTTGGTTTTTTTAGTTGTTTTTCATTCTTGTTTTTATGATTAATATTTATAGTTCTCATGAAAGCTGTGGTGGAAAAGGGAATTCCTATAGATTCAAGATGCTATTTCCTGTGTGACCAATTTATTTCTAGAGACACTCCCTTTATTCTGCATTTATTTTCTGTGCCAAGGTTCCTCTGGACCCAAGAAAGCAATTTAGAATTGGGTATGTTTAGAATTCAGAACACTTAACCAAATTTTATGCCAATGCTTATTAGATGAAAATTAAGTTAATAATATACATGGATTTTATCATTAGATTTTGTTGAAACTCTAGTTTAAAAAAAATAAATAAAATGTGTGTGTGTGTTTGAGTGTGAAATAATCATGCTTTCATAAGTTCAGATAGAACTCAATATATAATCCCATTCTACCCCCATATCATCAAAGCTTATCTGATAAGAGGGCTACAGAATGAGAAACATATACTTTTCCCAAGACAAGATGTGCAGAGGACTTAGAAATTACCTGTTTGTAATACAACCAGGTACCATTTTGCACCTATCAAATTTGTAAAAATTTAGAAGTGCTATGCTAATACCAGCGTTAAGACTATGTTAAAAACTAGTAGTAATATATGCCAACACGGCTCTGTGCAAAGCAGTTTAATCAATGTCTGTGGAGGTATCAACCAACAGTTGATTGGTCAAGAAAGAACACAGGCTTCAGAGTTAATGAGAGTTGGGCTGAAATCCCACAATAGTTCATGTCTAAGCTGGGCCCGTTACTTATACTCATTTGTAAGATGAGAATGATTATAGTATTTATATCACAGAGTTGATGTATTATTCTCACTCTTCCGATGTCAAGTGCTCAGCACATGGGTCAATCAATTATGTACCACGATGAAAATATATTGAATTTCTATAGGCAGAGAATGGATGGAAGCATATTTTTCAGACTCATGGAAAAGTTTGAAGGACTGCCTCCATATATGGAAGTATGTGATACATTTGGGAAGTGTTTGCAATATAAGGTTAATGGGGGCTAATAGAACTATGGAGAAGAAAAGGCATTTCATTAATCCATCAACGTTTAACAAGCACCTACTACATGCCAGGCACTGTGCCAGGTGCTACACATACAAACATATAAAAGAAATGATTCCTACTCTTGAGAACTTCATAGTTCAATTGAGAAGTCTGACAAGTAAATCAACCACAGTGCGGTGAGAAGTTCAATGTGGCTGAAGCATAAACCATTCAGGGAACAAGCCATGATATATTATAAAATACCTTTAATGCTAAGCTAAGGAGTCTAGGACCAGGAAATAAACTAAGGAATTTTTATTTCATTCTGTGGATTATGAGGAAATATTAAAAGCATCAATGGGGGCCACTGTAGTGATTCAATTCTAGGTCAACATGGAGAAAATAATAAGTAGGCTAAAATCCAAAGGCAGGGAGACTAATGCAAGCCAGCATTTGTAAAAGTACTGGCAACATATAGCAGAGATCTGTACCTAGGCAGTGAACAGAGGGGGAGATATGGCTATAAGACACGCCAATCATATCCAGCTCAACATGGCCAAAGGAAGGAACTGAAAACTAACAGAGAAATGATTCTACCTTCAGCAAAACAATGGCACAGAGTAAAAAAGGAAGACGGTGTTTAATTAAAAGAGATAGAACTAAACATACGGATATTGCTAAATCCTGATTCAAACAAAACGTTATAAAGACATTTAGGGAAATCTGAATACGGAGTGGCTACTGGATGATACTGACGGATAATCAGGGTGTTATAGATGGATAGTGATCTTATTTTTTAGAGATGTACAGTGAAGAATTTAAGATCACACTGTCTGAGATTTGCTTTAAACTACTTCAGGGAAAATTTAGAAAGTGATACACAAAGCTGCTGTAGCAACATGTTGGTAAATATAAATCTGGGTGGAGGACACATACAAAGTCATTATCCTATTCAACTTGTATGTGTGTCTGAACATTTTTGTATTAAGTTGCTCTTCAGTATCCACAGGGGATTGGTTCCAGGATGCTGTGGCTATCAAAATCTGTAGATGTTCACTCCCTTGTACAAAACGATGCGGCACCTGCACAGAATTGTATGTGCACACAGGCCGCAGCAGTGTGTGCCACACCTCACTTCACCCTCACGGACTCAGCACTGGGCTTGGGGCACGGCAAATCTGAGTTCTGCATTTTGGAACTTTCTGGAATCTCTTTTTTCCTTAAATATTTTCAATTTGCGGTTGGATGCGACGCCCGTGGATATGAAGGCCGACTGTAAAATGTGTTTATAAATGAGCTCTATTTTTATACCTGTTTTGTTTGATGTACTTGACAGCCTTTTACACGGAGACCAACTAGCAGCAGGAATTTAGGCCCTGAGCAATGCAGGTTTGGGAACATCTGTGCAACGGTGACAGTGGAAGCTCACGGGATGAAAGGGCTGCCCCCGCTAGGGAGACAGTGCAGAGCAACAGCAACCACTGAATGAGTACCTCTGTTTCAAGAGCCGTCAGACAGAGATGAAGTAATGAGGGAGTTAGCAAAGATGTGAGTGAAGGGAGAGCATAGCAGGAGGGTGAGAAGACAAGGGCAGAGGGAGCTGTGGAAAGAGCATGCTGGGATAGGAGCTAGAGCACGGTGGTGTCAGGAGTAAGGGGTCAGAGGCAGTCAGCACACGGCTCCTCTCTGGAAAGATGGGTTGGCTGATTCAGTGGGAAGCACAACTGAGAAAGTGCTAAAAAAAGGGTGACTGGAGAAGAGGATTGTAACAGAAATCACAGCTTTCTGCATCCTATGCAGAAATGAAAATTAAACCCAAGAAACATTTCTCTAAATGTTTCTCTAACTGCCCCTAGAGTTTAAAGCACCTGGTTTATCATTGGAGAATCATTCTTTATTGCTAGCCTGTCTTACAAATGGTTGTTAGTTTGCCTTTCCAATGATACTATGTTAGTTCACTATGAACATGCCTTGTGCCTTCACTGTACTTCATACATAATAAATGCCAAAAAGGTAGTTGGTTGGTTTTGGGGGGAAAAGACTAAAGACTAGTTCTCAGGACTGAGGAAAGTTGAACTCGGGTCCCAACTCCTCCTTTGACTCCTACAGGAAAGTGAATTATTGAAATTGAACCGGCCATCATTTCCTTCATAACTTTTAGTACAGGCCTTTTGACAGACATCAGTATTAGAAGTCCACCGGGATGGGCATCAGCACTTCCCACTGTTAGACGTGCCCAGGTGCCAAGATCATCACTTACACCGTGCCTACTGAAAAGGAGGTTGCAACATTGCAGGACTTAACTAGTTTCACTAAACCAATTTTTGAAATTCTAAATGTGGAGCCAAGGGACTGTCATCTGAAAGTCCTGATTATTAAAAGGATAAAAGAAGCCTTACCATTTTATTGCCAATCAATTCCTGTTCATTACAGTCTAAAATTGTGTTGTTACCTTTGATTTTACAAAGTTTTTTCTTTCCTTTTTTCCATTTTTTAACATCAAATACAAATTACACTTTGTAGTTATCTTTTGCATAATCTCAAAGAACCAGGGCGACCACTGAAAACGGAGTCTTTTTTTTGACATGCCATACCTTGCATATTTTATACAAGGAGTCTTGTCCATCTCCTCCGGTATCCTTGAAATAGTCATGGGCTGGGAATGTCCTGTTAATATCCCGGGTGATAGCACTGTCCTGGGGTGACTCCTGTAGGAACACAAGGACAGAGACAGTTTACTAGTCAATCATGTACATATTTGTTTGGGTTTATACAACCAGGTTTTTCTCCTCTTCATGCTTTAAAATGCTGCAGGGACATACACACACGTATGTGTGCCCACAGGTCCTCTGTCTTCAGGACCCAACAACTCAAGCAAATGCAAAATCAAATATTAAGGGGAAAAAAAAGAGATGGAAGAAAAGCAGTCTGTCTCACTCCATACACCTCATGTACACTCTCATTCCTGCTGCAAGCAAGTGTAGCTGGTGACTTTTCTATTGTAAGCGGTAAAATGTGATATTCAAAATGGATTTCCCCTAGGAAAATACTCAACCTAATCTGAAAAGGAGGTAAAGCGCTCCTGTTAAAAAACTGGGTACAGGGCCGGCTGAGTGGCGCATTGGTTAAGAGCTGGCTTGGGACACCAGTGGCCCTGGTTCGATCCCATATATGAGGGCCAGTGACACTGCCCTCTACAGCTAAGATGGTGAACAACAGCTCCACCTGGAGTTGGGCTGCTGTGAGTTCCCGGGACGGCATAGCAGCAGCCCCTGCTGCAGTGGGCTGCCATAGGCTACAGTGAGTGGCTGGCAGCCAGCGTGAGTGGCTGGCAGCCAGTGTAAGCTGCCAATAGCCGTGGTGAGCGGCTGTCCAGAGACGGGCAACTGATCAGCCTCATCCGGGAAGAGCGCAGTGATGATACCAACATGGGCCAGTGAAGCAATGTCCTCCACAAACAGACTGAAGAAGGACAGCAACTTGTTCCCCTTCCCCGGTTCCCCAATGCTGTTCCCCTCCCCCAATTTCCCAGTAAAACCTTAAAAAAAAAAAAAAAAGAACTGGATACAAAAATTGCTGCCCTACTTGGTCCTGTGTCATGAAGCCCATGTACCAGGGTCTCGAATGGAAAAGCAAAGCCTCTTATTTGGGGTTTATCCTAGGGGCAAATGGCATCAAAATGCAAATAACAGTCTACTCATTATGAAACTAGTCCACCAAACAAATGCCAAGGGATTCAAACAGGCTGTGGGAAAATATGCTTTGCTTTTGCCGATGGAGACAAACTGTTTCCTCTTTAGTAATGAGTTAACTAAACCTGAACCAAATGTCAATAATGTCAACCATCCTTCATAAAACATACCAAGCATTCCGCTATTTCTATCATCTTCCCCCTGTTAAACTTTATTTGCTCAGAGGCTGAAGAATCAGAGCACATAAACATGACCTTCTATTTTAACAATGCACTGTCTTCATAGCTAAGACAATAGCCTTGATTCTCCTTGATGAGATTACATCATATTCAGGACACCATCCAAGAACCTGACTCTCCTGTTTCAACATACAGAAATGAAAGTGATATTCCTCTCTTCTCCAATAATTTCTCTAGCCTTTTGGGTAATTATGTTCCCAGGGCCATAAATACTTCACAGTTGCGGGATTTGAACTAACTTTAAAGCTTATGCTCTTTCTTAATCAGTAAACTCTTTAAACCTTCAAAAACATTGCCAAACACTTTCCAAAGAGCTTTACTGACATATATTCCTACTAGTTTTTAACACTTTGTAAACGGGCATTTGAGCTATATGACGAGTTTACTCGTTTCCCGCAAAAAATGTGTTAATACATTATTAGGCAGCTCAGAACCGTGGAGAGTCTTAACAAAAGGACAAAATCCAAGATGACCCCTAAGACTACGGCAGCTATTGCCTGGTGGCAGCTTCCAGGCTGCAGCCCACGGAGAAGGGGCAGAAACAGAGCTGAGGGCGGGGAGTATTTCCCTGAGTTGAGAAAAGAAAGAGCAGAATGTGAGGAGGGCAAGGTAGCTGGAATTTGTAGGTCAGAATGCTGGGGAGAAAAAACTGAAGAGAGAGCACAGAGCCATCTAGAGGGGTCCCTGTGAGTCATGAATCATGGAAGAAAAATAATACAGGAGCTTCATCAAAATCAAAAAGCTTACTATTCAAAAGCCACTGTTAAAAACATGAAATGTAAGCCATGGCCAGGTCAGCATACCCATAAAATCTATCTGATAATGGAGTTGTATCCAGACTATAACTCTTAATGTAAATAAGGAGACAAATGATTGATTTAAAAAGGGGGTTCATGGTGGTAAAACATTGAATAGATACTCCACAAAAGATACAGACATAGCAAATAAGCACATGAAAAGAAATTCAACATCATTAGTCATCAGGGAAATATAAATTAAAACCACAATGAGGGGCCAGCCGAGTGGCGTGTAGATTAAGAGCTGGGTTGGGAGGCCAGCGGCCCCGGTTCGGATCCCACATATGAAGGCCAGTGACACTGCCCTCTACAGCTAAGACGGTGAGCAACAGCTCCACCTGGAGCTGGGCTGCCCTGAGTCCCCAGGGATGGCATAGCTGCAGCCCCTGCTGCAGTGGGCTGCCATAGGCTACAGTGAGTGGCCGGCAGCCAGCATGAGCGGCTGGCAGCAGGTGTGAGTTGCCAAGAGCCGCTCTGAGCAGCAGTCCAGAGACCAGTGACCGATCTACCTCACCCGAGAAGAGCGCAATGGGCCAGTGAAGCAATGTCCTCCACAAATATGAAGAACAAAAGGACAGCAACTTGTCTGTTCCTCCTCCCCAGTTCCCAACACTGTTCCCCTCCCCCAATTCCCCAATAAAATCTTTAAAAAAAAACAACACAAAACCCACAGTGAGGTTTCACTATACAACCAGGGTATCAAGTGTTGGCAAAAGGTGTGATACAACTGGAACTCTGGGAATGCAAAATGGTATAAATACTTTGACGTTTCCTGTAAAGCTAAACATACACTTATACAATTCAGTGACTCCAATCCTAGGTATTTATCCAAGAGGAATAAAAATCTGAACATATACAAAGATTTTAAGTCAAATGTCCACAGCAGCTTTATTCATAACTCAAACTGGAAACGATACAAATGTGCTTCAACAGGTAAGTGGATAAATTGGTATATCCATACAGAAGAATACTACTCAGCAACAAAAAAGAGAAAACCCATTGATACAAGCAACATGGATGGATCTCAAAAGCATTATACTAAATGAAGACACGAAAGACTATTAAGACTATTACCCATAATTCTATGTACATGAAATTCTAGAAAAGGCAAAATCGTAAGTTACAGAAAGATCACTGTTTGAAAGAGCCCGGGGTTCAAGAGAAGACAATGATTCTTAAGTGACATGAGAGAACTTTTTGAAGTGATGGAAATATTATTCATCACATCTGTGGTTAAAATGTATTGAATCATTCACTTAAAATTGGTGAATTTTACTGCACATAAATGATATATGGAATTTATTTCCAACTGCAACGGAAAAACAAAAAAGGATACAATATAAATAAAGAAGAGACTCAATGATTCTAGCCCTATGGATTAAGAGTTGCCTAGGGCTGGCTGAGTGGTGCAGTGGTTAAGAGCTGGCTTGGGAGGCCAGTGGCCCCAGTTCGGGTCCCACATGTGAGGGCCAGTAACACTGCCCTCAAAAAAAAAAAAAAAAAAAAAAAAAAGAGTTGCCTGTATTCCTTTAAGTATATATACCTAAATGATGAAAATGATGTAAATCCACTTATTTCAAGGCCTTAAAACCAGGGGCAGAACTTAGATTCAGAAAGTTGGCTGTCTCTTACTAGCTAAACAACTTTAGGTAAGTTTCTTATCTTCTCTGGCTATCATCCAACTTATAAAGTTGTAGTGAGGAATACATTAACTGTACATATAAATTGTAAATACATAAAAAGCCTCCAGCAGTGCCTGATATGTATATGAAAAACACTAGACAAAAGTGAAAGGAAGCGGTCTCCAGCGATGTTGAGAGCAGGGGCTGTCCTCTGATCACACACACCACAATCGATGTACAGAATACGCACACACATGTGGTACCCAGAATATATGTTATTTTTAGTTTTGTATATCTTATCTTCCCTATAAAACTATTCACATAGGGACAGACACTGTGATTCAGTTTTAAAATTTCCACGGCGCTGAGCACAATGCATGGCACACAGTAAGTGCTTGATAAGGATACCTACTAAAAGTCCAAATGCTTCTTTGGGATTAAGCCATAGCCATGCTCATGTGGTCAACAGCCCCGCCCAAACCAGGGTCTCTAATGCAAATGTTTAATTCGAGACCCACGTGGCTAAGGCACCAAATGAAATCAGGAAAGAACCTTATTAACATAATCGTTTAAAAGACATTCCAACTAAATATCTAAAAACCCAAGAATGCTGTAATGATCGATTCATTATTAACTTCAAAACTGTGTAAAATGCAGGTAAGAGAAAATAACTGTCATGAGAAATAGAACAGAGTAAAAGATTTTTAGTTCAAAATGTAAAAATAAATCAAACCATCCTGTTACTATCAAGAGAAATGACAAGGAAAAGGGTCTACATTAGAAATACATTTATTATTGTGGGTTAATGGGGTTGTTTTTTATTTTCCATCTTAGGATATGTGAATTCTCCTGAACTCAGTTTTAATTTTAACAAATGCACAGAATGTGAAACAGCAACACAGAGGGAACCACAGGCATAAATTATTTGCTAGGGAATTAAGAAACCCTTATCATTAATAAATATCTGTGGGGGCACGGCTGAGTGGTGCATTGGTTAAGAGTTGGCTTGGGAGCACGAGCTCTGAGCAGCAGGGCCGCCGGTTCGGATTCCACATGAGGGCCAGTGATGCTGCGCCCTCTACAGCTAAGATGGTGAACAACAGCTCGACCTGGGGCTGGGCTGCCGTGAGGTGATGGCATAAGCTGCAGTGGGGCTGGCCAACAGCTTCCATAAGTGGCTGACAACGGCGTAGGTTGCAGTGAGCTGCCGTGAGCACAGTCCAATGGCTGGCGACTGACTGGTTCACCCCGGAAGAGCGCAATGAGGATACCAACATGGGCCAGTGAAGCAGAGTCCTCCACAATTAGACTGAAGAACAAAAGGACAGCAACGTGTCTGTTCCCCTCCCCCAATTCAATCTTAAACATAAATAAATAAATATCTGTGTCACAAATAGCTCAAACAACCAACAATGAACCACAAACAGTCCCACCTTCAATTCTGAAACTGCAGCATGATAAAAACATCTCACTCCTAGTATCGTCTAGAAAAAAACTATAAACTGATGTCATTAAAATTAAAACTTTCTGCTTATAAAACATGCTATTAAGACATAGGGAAGCAGTACCTCTACCCAAAAAGGAATTATACACAGAATATATATTGGGTTGCTGGAAAAGTCATGATGCATTTTTGCAACAAAAAACATAGAAAAAATACGTCATGACTTTTCTGACAACCCAGTAAAACTCAAAGGAAAATACGATCTAATAAAGTGGACAAAATTTGAGCAGACACTTCATAAAAGAAATTATACAAATGGCAAATAAGCAAATAAAAAGGTAATTACCAGGGCAATGTCAAAACCACACTGAGACAACCAGCCACACTGTCTGCCAAGGAGAATGATTTCTTGTGCAGTGATAAAGAGGGTTACAACCAGGAACGCTGAATAGAGTAATTCAATCAAGTGGGGACTTGAAGGGCCGGCCAAGTGGCGCGGTGGTTAAACGCTGGCTTGGGATGCCAGGGGCCCCGGTTTGGGTCCCACATGTGAGGGCCAGCGACACTGCCCTCAAAAAAAAAAAAAAGTGGGAATTGACAAAAAAAAAAAAAAAAAAAAAAAGGGGGGGGGGGGTGAAAAACATCAGAATTATTAATTTCCAAGTACTGAAGGATGATGACCCAAAGCAGCATTAAGCAGTTTCTAAAAGGTCTGGAACTTAAAAACAGGACTTAAAGAAGCACTAAAACAATGAGTTAAGATACATTTCAGGGCCGGCCGAGTGGCGCATTGGTTAAGAGCTGGCTTTGGGACCCCAGCAGCCCTGGTTCGGATCCCACGCATGAGGGCCAGTGACACTGCCCTCTACAGCTAACAACAGCTCCACCTGGAGCTGGGCTGTGCAAGCCTCGGCGATGGTGTGGGCTGCAGCCTCTGCTGCAGTGGGCTGCCATAGGCTACAGTGAGTGGCCCGCGGCCAGCGTGAGCGGCCGGCAGACAGTGTGAGCTGCCAATAGCCGCGATGAGCGACCATCCAGAGGCCAGCGACCGATCTGCCTTATCTGGGAAGGGCCCGATGACGATACCAACAGTGAAGCAACATCCTCTACAACTAGACTGAAGAACAAAAAGACAGCCACTTGTCTGTTCCCCTTCCCTGACTGATTCCCCAATGTTGTTCCCCTCCCCCATTCCCCAATAAAATCTTTAAAAAAAAAAAAAAGATACATTTCACATTGACAAAACTTTCTAGAAATAAATGGTGAACGAACATGTCATTGACCTATACTTGGGGTATAGTTTCAAGAAATTATTCTGAAAAAACTGTAACTTCCATTTTTGAATTATATCTCCCTTTTTCTGAACTGTATCTCCACTTCTAAAGAGAATTCTGATTTTTTAAATATCAGATGAATTTACTCTAGGAATTCTATAAAACAACAATGGGAGTTCTGAAACATGCTAAGAATAAATTGTGGCCTAAGACAAACATTAAAGTTAGAAAATTATATTAAGGATTGAGAGGAATATGGAATACGGAAAGCTTTAAAATATTTTATGTCAATAACATATCATATCACAATGATGATGAAGATACCTGAAAAGGAGACACAGTTATTAGATATACCTGATTTGGACTTGAGTTCAAACACACAGAGAATGAAAAAATAACAAAAAAAATTAAAATATTCTATAACTGATCAGTTCTCATCAATCTGCCACCCCTCATCCATTGATCATGGGAGTCATCAAAGAATTAAGGGGTAAAATAGCCTCGAATAAAATTCACAGGCTGAATTTTTGATGACTTTGAGAATGAGAATAAATCGAGGAGTGAACCACTTGCTTAAATATTTGGTCTTAGGAAATATGCTGAAGAACTTGGGAATGAATCCATTTGACTTGCCAGAGGCCAACCGGTACAAAAACGATCCATAAATTCTAACAATGACAAATTTAGCAAATTCCTATCAGAATAATGACATCTTTAAATTTGAAAAGATTCTGAAAACAAATCACAGTAACATTATGGATGACTCGTTCCTAAGAGAAAGCAAAGAGCTTTTTGCAAAACATCCAAACCCAAGTGCTTGTAAAATTAAGTTTTATGCAACAGTACATAGGTCTTTTATTTCTAAGGAGTTAACACACATGTAGCTGATACAGGGAGCTTGCTGGCCAGGCACATATTGGATAACACTGTTCATGGCGAGATTAAGTCAACCATATACTGTGTGTCCTCTCTCAACCAGACTGCAGTTGGTAAAATGGCTTAACAGTCTTTTACAAATGTACTTGAGGCAATCGTGTGAGATGTAAATTAAAAGAACGGGGAATGGCAAAAGTACTGTCAGTTGATATGTCCTGAAAATTACTGAATTTATGACAGAGGTAGTTATTTTTTGATCAGCTGGTTTTACGTTGTGGCTTCATTTATTGCAAGAAAAACAGCTTAATCCCCAAAAGAAAACTAAAATGCCATGAAACATCTTGCAAATGTTTTCTGTTTTAAGAGTCAGATAGCAAATATTTTTGGCTTTGCGGGCCACTCAGTGTCGCAATTACTCAACTCCCCCTTTGTAGAGCAAAAGAAGCCATTGACAATATGTAAAGAAACAAGCATTTCTGTATTCTAATAAAACTTTATTTACAAAAACAGGAAGCATGCTGGGCCGGCCGAGTGGCGCATTGGTTAAGCGCTGGTTTTGGGATGCCAGCGGCCCCGGTTCGGATCCCACATGAGGGCCAGTGACACTGCCCTCTACAGCTAACAACAGCCCCCGCTGGAGCTGGGCTGTGCGAGCCCCGGTGATGGTGTGGGCTGCAGCCCCTGCTGCAGTGGGCTGCCATAGGCTACAGTGAGTGGCCTGCAGCCAGCGTGAGCTGCCAATAGCCGCGGTGAGCGACATCCAGAGGCCAGCGACCAATCTGCCTCCTCCGGGAAGAGCGCAATGACGATACCAACAGTGAAGCAACATCCTCCGCAACTAAACTGAAGAACAAAAAGACAGCAACTTGTCTGTTCCCCTTCCCCGATTCCCCAACGCTGTTCCCCTCCGCCAATTCCCCAATAAAATCTTTAAAAACAAAACAAACAAACAAAAAAACAGGAAGCATGCTGAATTTGGCAAGCAGGCCAGAGCTGTGCCAAGCCCTGCTCTAAATACACAACAACAGACTAATCTGTCATAGGCAACATCACCAGAGAGAAGATTTTTGTAATGATTTTAAACACACTGATATGCTACTTCTGATTATTTTCATACACGTTTTAACTGCAGAAATTCTGTCACAAATAAGGGGCAGTTACTTGAAATGTATATTCCTTTGAACACATGCCTTTTTCATGTAATAAATGTTAAAAATGTTTGCTACATTTTACGAAAGTCACTTCTTAAAGTCTGTATACAGTGTATTTCTGTATCTCCTATGTAGTCAAGGTTTAAATGAAACCTTGAAATTATAGTGGTACATTGTCCCTTACATTTAAAGCAGCAATACAAACAGTATGTACAGCTCAGAAATTATAAACATATACACACTGAAAGGAATTAAACTGGCTAAAGTAAAAAGACAATACCAAATGTTGGTGAGGAAATGAAACAACTGGAACTCTTCAATTATTGCTAATGGAGGTGTAAAACAAAAAACCACTATGATGAATTACAAGGCAGCTTCTTACAAAGTTAAATACATATCTACTCGGGCGCGGCAATTCCACTCCTAAGTATTACCCAGGAGAAAGGAAAACATACATCCAAAAGAAACAAAACATGTACAAGAATGCTCATAATAATCTTACTTGCAATAGCCAAAAACTAGATATTCCAAATGTCCATCAGTAGAAAAAGTGATGAACAAATTATGGTATATTCATATAATGGAATAATACATATATTATTGGAAATAATTTCATTAAAAACTGTACTCTAAAATTTATTCACTAAACAAATACTAAGAATTAATACCTACAACTAAAATCTAAATCTTTATTTTCCCTTCCCATTCTCTGCCAAATGGGACTATTCACCATTCCCCAAATATAACCCAACATTAATGATATACCTTATTGCATTTTAAAAGGAAAATCTAACTTTGTTTTCTTAGTATAATAACAAAATTTTTTTTTCCTTGTAATAATACTGGGAGAATATAAGAAAAAAGAAAAATAATTTCACAACTCAGAATAACTGTAGCTAATGTTGGGTGGGCATATGCCTAAACTTTTACATAATTATTTTTATGAGTTCGCCCTGCTTTGAAAATTAATTTTTACTAACTGCAAAATGTTGTATCTTTTCCCCGTGATTCAACAGTTACCCTACCCTCGTACTTTTAGTGCATAGTACCTTATCACATGGCTATCCCATAATTTACTATGTCAAATCTCTGAATTGGGCATATTCAGGCTGTCTTACTCCTTTCGCTATAAACAAGGCTGTAAAGTAGAGCCGTGATTCTTAAGGGAGAGGCAATGGTTTCCACAATCACTCTATTCCCCCCAAAATCCAGTATAACACCTGTTTTGAATTTTGACTTATACTGTCAATTTGTCCTCCAAAAAAATTGCATCAATTTAGACACCACATTGGTAGAATCCTTACAGCAATTATCCTGCTGGCTTGGAACAGTCATTTATATACTTGTCTTCCCCTCCTTCTTTCTAGTCTATAAATAACTCAAAATTGTATCTAAAGCTGCAAAGAACTGCATATAACGTTTATTGGCTCCATCCCATTTTAGCTCCAATGCATTGTTTGCTGAAGCTGCGAGCGCCTAGAAGCAACCTTGGTTTCTAATACAATTGACCGGTAAAAGGAACCAGGGTTCCTTAGAGAAATGGTTGATTCTAGGACTGGGGTAGGAAATATACAAGATGAGCCTAGAACATCTAGAAGGGCCAGAGGAAGTGCTCCCCAACCCCCCACCACAAAGAAAACAAACCCACAACAATGGGAGTGAGTCAAAGGGATACAAGAGTCAAGTGGGAGAGTTCCCAGGGGCCAAAGCTGGAACAACATGAGCAATAAAATAAATGGAGCAGTACTGGGTTACACTCTAAAGCAAAAACCAATATCCATGAGTCCATGCTTAAATAAATAAATGGTTGAATAAATCAATCAAAGAATGGGGGAGGGGAGGGACAAATCTCATTCCACACCCTGCTCTCGCGGAAGGAGCCCATTCCTGCGTGGGCTGTGCACTGACTTCCTTTGGAAGAGGACAGTAGGGAGAGTGGGAAACAGGGTAACACACCAAACAGTGGAGAAGCCTGACAAACCGGACCTCAGCCAGAACATCCAAATCAACATCAACAGTGCTAAGTCAATGTTGACAGTATGTTTCCTTGAGAGGAGGTGATGAAAATAGTACCGTACCTATGTGTTCTTCCCCAGAGCTCATAAACCTCAAGAGGAAAACATCAGACAGATAGATGCCAGTTGAGAGTCATTCTATAAAATACCTAACCAGTATGCCTTAAAACTGTCAAAGTCATCAAAAACAAGGGAAGTCTAAGAAACTGTTATAATCAAAAGGAGCCTAACGGGACATGAGGACTAAATGTAATGCAGCATCCTGGATGGCATCTGAAAAGGAAAAGGGACATTAGGCACAACTAAGGAAATCTAAATAAAGTTCTGACATCTGTTAATGATAATGTATCAATATTGGTTCATTAATTATAACAAATGCACCACATCAGTGTAAAATGTTAATAACAGGAGAAACAGTTGCAAGGTATATGGAAAGGCTCTGTACTAGTTTCTCAGTATTTCTTTCTGGAAATCTAAACTTATTCTTAAAAATAAAGTTTAGTAAAAGAGAAAAAGGTATTATTACCTCCTTACTATACAGAAATTTAGGTTCAGTGAAGTTACGCCACGCAAGTTCATATACCCGTAATGATTTGTACTTATTAGGCCATCAGTAAAATGGTGGACTGAATTTATGGACTGAAACTGATGAAATACACCCCGTGGGTATAAACTCAATACAAATCAAAAGTAGGTTCTGTTCATGCGATTGATTTCTAGATGATTTTTTTCCTGGTCCCAATTCTTATGCTCTTTTAGTGTATATGATAGCTAAAGCAATGGGGAGGCTTAGCTACTTTTTAAAATTTTAAGGCTCTCCTAATAATTTGTGCAGAGAAAAATCAAAGGAAGTCATGTTTGTGCCGCTTTCTTCTCCCCATCTTGGTTTTGAAAGTCGTCTATTAGTTCATATCACAGTGGTACCACATTCTGTCATTTTTCTGGACGACTATTTTTATATCTCACTGTGAGAATTGGCCCACTGGGTAACTTCTCAGGATTAACAAGGTACTGGGAACTGGCGGAAACCCTTTGAATACACACCCTTTGTAAACTCGAGTTGAAAAATAGAAAGCAAAGAATGGCAGGAAGAAAAAGAAAGTACCTAAACAAAGAATATGCAGTGGAAGGCTGCCATGAGAAATAACCAGCACAGGGAAGGTTATTATTTCCAAAGTAGCTCACTGCCTGAAGAAGTCAGTTCTTAAATCTAGTCCAAAACGTTATACATGCTTTCTCAAAAGCCATCACGTAATGCTTAAGAAAACAGAAACAACGCCAAACCCCCACTCTAATCCATTATACCATATCCCATCTTTAAAATATGCTTCAGATAAATAAAATAATCTTTTGGTTACATTTTGCCCTTAGAAAGTCAGCTACAGCTTGTCTTTTCAGGTAATTGTGACAAATTCACTTTGACAGACTTAAAAATAAGCAACACTGTTCTGAGCATCGTATACACAGACAAGCACGCAGATCTATCTACCCTAACCGTCTGAGGTGGGCTCTAGGATTTCTTCCATTGGACTAATGACAAAAGAAGTCAGATCACTTGGCTAGAAAGTCAGGAGCTGAGACTGGAACCCAACCGGTTTCTTTCTAGCCCACAAATCTTAACCCAAGTAACATGCTCCAACATATCAAGAGAGCAAACTAGAACTAGATTTGCACAAACACGGACACAGCTGAAGGCATTTCCGAATCAGGCCACAACGATGTGAAGGCTGGATTTGGACTTGCGGCAAAGAACGGAGAAAGCAGCATTTAGGTTGCTCTCCCTGTATAACACGTTAATAGACAGAACGCTAACTCTGGGCTCCGCGGTTCTGTCTCTGAATACTGCCTCCCCCACTTGAACCATGTGACCTTGGACAAGAGTCTTAAATAGTCTAAGCCTTCATACCCCTATCTGCAAAATCTACTTGAGGGTCCCTTCCTCACAGAATTTATGAGAAGCAACTAAGATACTAAATGGAAAGCAGGTGGCAAAAGGCCTATACATAAGTGGTAGCTCTTACCCATCAGACTTGAGATTTATGGTGGTGGCATGTTTCCAACCTTGGGAGAGAGGCCAAGGGACAAAATGCGTATTTGGCAGCTTTTCCTATGTTTGGGACTTTAGTACCCTGTAGGGGGATCTGCAATTTTAGATAGTATGCAACTCAGAAATCCATTGTGTTTTACCAACATCATAATTCATCTTATCCAAATGAAATTATGAAGAAGATAAATCAGGCAGCAGAAAAACTGACATAAAACATAAATGGTGCAATATGTGTTTTTTTTAACCTATGAACCATACTAACCCAAAACACTATAGATACAACTCAGTATGAAATACCTTTGCTGATTATCTTTTTTCAAAAAATCATTTCTCAGAGGCAAAATCCATCCAGGTTTCTCTCCTATCATTGCCTCAACTCAGTAAAGAGCTCTTCTATTTCAAGATAGTCAAATAACTACACCAACCTCCACTGGCAAGAATCCTTATTTACCCTTTTTTGCCTTCCAAAAAAGAAAACAACGTACCGCAAACATGACAACTATGTATTATAATCAATGAACTGCCGAAGAATCTCTATTACAGAAAGCAGACTCAAAGAGCAGGCTCCAGAAATGTTTGTCAAGGAAGCGCCTGTAACTTTCACATATGCTTCAGCACTGCATCAGCTAACAGTTATATATGCATTATGTTGAATCTACAGCATACAAATGTTAAGAGAAAACTAGATGACTTCTTCAGAAAAGACAGAAAAGACAGCTCTTGGGCAAAATAATGTACTGCTTTCACATTATTTCAATCCAAATATGGCATTATAGTGCCATTCTAAAAATAAACCTAAGTCCCATGTGACATGGGGCCTTTTAGCTATGTTCACTTCCTTTTAGGGCTCAAGTTTCCCACAGGAAAATTATTCGACGCTTGGCCAAATCATGTATAGATAAGGCATAAATGCAAACTGCACTGCCAACCTCTTCCTGCTTTGCTATTGTTGAGCACCCCATCATGGGAGGGCCCGAGGAGCAGGAAATACTCAAGAACTGTTACCTGTTAAAAGTGAACACTAAAAGTGTCATTCTGAGTAAGAAGGTGGTAAAGGAGATAATTTATGAGTCAGCTAAATTAGAAGACACAAAATTATTATATAGAAAGTCATATTCCAAACACACGTTTCTGATGACTGTGATGACGTACAAATATTTATTTCAATTGTATTTTTATATTATCGAGCAAAATTGTATACAATATAAAAAAAAATCATGATTGAGATTTTAATTTTTCTACTAAAGAACAAATCTTCAGAAACAATTAACAGGAAACAAATATTTAAAAGCTATCTTATTTCATCATTAATGGATAAAGCTGTAATTAAGATATTTTTCTATTAACGTAAAAACTTTAAAATTATCAGCACACAGGTATAAAACCAACCAAAGTCTATTGATACGTATGCAGTAATGCCTTACTACAACGTTAGTAAGAGCCTTCCTAGAGCTCAATTATTTTTATGTTTTTCTATTTAAAATTCTTGGGAAACAGCAACTTTAAATAAGTACAGGACAAGCAGTGAGCTTCAATTTGATTTATGCAAAACCTTTACCCTCTAACCTCACTAAAAGCACAAATACACAAATACTAGTGAAGGTGGGACCAACCATTTCATGTATTTTTACTCCCTCTAATAAACATATCTGAGGTGGCTGCCAGTGATCACGAGAGCTTTCTAACTAATATTTTGTAAATCTTAATTTATTTGATTCAAAGTACCGATTTTTATTAGGGAATTGGGGAAGGGCAACAGCCAAGTTGTTGTCCTTCAATCTTAGTTGTGGAGGGCGCAGCTAGCTCAGCTCCAAGTCCAGTTGTCATCCGGCTGCCCATCGGCAGCTCAGCTCAAGGGGCCGTGTTCAATCTCAGTTGTGGGTGGGCGTAGCCCACCATCCCATGCGGGAATCGAACCGGCAACTCTGTTGTTAGGAGCACGTGCTCTCGCCAGCTGAGCCATCCTGCCACCTGTTGGCAGCTCAGCTCGGGAGCAGCTCACTGGCCCAAGTGGGAATTGAACCAGAGACCCTGTTGCTCAGAGCTTGCGCTCTTAACCAACTGAGCCACTCGGCCGGCCCTGGAAAGACTATTTTTATTTTATTTAATACACACCAAAACCTGAACACCTGAACACTTCTTTTTTCCAAACTGCTGGAAACTCCCATTTTCGAAGCACTTGACAAATGCTGAACAATGCTCTGGACTCATTTTGATGGCGTGACTGAGTCTAAGACCTGGATTCTGGTTCAAGTTCTGTGCCGGACTGATTCTGTCACTACTCTGGGTCTCCTTTTCCCCATTTGTGAAAGGAGGAGTCTAGATTTTTGACTTTTAAGGGATCGTTGAGCTCTGTCACTTTGGGGTTCTGTATTTATGTCATTCATCTACTCAAAAAATCTTTAGTCTGTCTCCAATTCCTAATTAGAATCAAATCCCCCAGCATTTATTCCAGACCAGGTAGCTCCAGTTTATCTTTTTGACCTTCCTCTCCATTATCCCTCCACTGGACACCCTGGGTCACCATGCCGCCCTATTCGCCAGGAAGACAGCAGCACCAGCTAACACGTACTGAATGTTTCGGGTGCCAAGCACCGGGCTCAAGAGCGTCACATGCATTAGCTCATTTAATCTTCACAATACTTGAACAAAATCGTGCTATTAGTTAAGAAAACAAAGGCCAAGAGGCATTATGATCCCTGCTCTAGGTCTCACAGCTGGTAAAGTGAATCAAACCCAGGTCTGTCTGCCTCTCAAGAAATACTTTTGATCACTGCATATTATATGGTTTCTTTATACCCTAAGAATATAAATGGCCCCCCTCTTAATCAGGCCTTTGAAGCTTAAAATACCCTTTGCTACAATTTTTTTTTTTCCTAATACAACTAACTTTTAAAGTTCATCTAGGGTGGCCAGATGGCTCAGTTAGTTAGAGAGCACGCTCTTAACAATAAGGTTGCTGGTTCGGCTCCCGCATGGGATAGTGGTTGGCACCCCTCCCCCGCAACTAGATTGAAAACAGTGACTGGACTTGGAGCTGAGCTGCGCCCTCCACAACTAAGATTGAAGGACAGCAACTTCACTTGGAGCTGATGGGTCCTGGAAAAACACAATATTTCCCCCCTTCCCCAATTCTCCAACACTGTTCCCTTCCCCAATTCCCCAATAAAATCTTTTTTTAAAATAAATAAATAAATAAAAACTAAAGTTCGGCTAAAGTGATAGCTCTTTACTACTTCAGTTCCAAATTTCCTGTCCACTTCTAACCTGCTGAAGCTCATACTGGAGGCTTCAATGACTTGCTCCTTGAAGCACACCTACATATATGCATCTTACTGTCCGAGGATTGTATGGGACTGATCCTCCTACAGAACAGCAGGACAAATTACACAAAACCTCGGTATCTTCACAGGGCAAACCATCAAGGCAGGACTTGGGTTTATGATCCCCGAGAGAAGCAAGCCCACTGAGCCGTTCCACATTCACCCAGGGCCTTTCGTCTGGGGATATATGTCGACTCGAGGCTGGCCTGAGTCACTGGGAGACTGACTTCTCTGTGACAGAGAAGTAAGAGCAGCAATCTTTTACTGAGTTTCTATGGTGCCACCATGCACAATTCTACACACTGAAGATGTGACAGTGTCTAATTTTCACATATTCTAACAAGGGGTAAATCCATTTTACAGAATAAAAAAAACCAAGGGCCAGAGATGCCAAAATCCATGCTCTTTTCACTACCTTCCACTTTATCTCAGAAATAAAAGTGATCCAAGAGTATAAAGTTATCCCAGTAACAATGTAAAGAGCGTCACTGTTAGTGTAACTTATATCTGATCCTGAACCAACTCCTATGTTGGTATCATCTTCACTTAAAGTATCCTTCTGAAGTTCAGACAGATCAACATTACCTAATTAACTGCCCGGAGTAGGACCTAGTTTTGTTTTAACTTTATTTCCAGTGCTCTGTAGGCTACATTACTCATCCGCAGTACGATGGGGTTAACAATATATATGTTACCGTAATCTATGTAGGAATGGTTTCGATCCTTACCAATATCATGTCATGAAGAAGGAGAACTTTTAAAAACAAAAAAGTCTTTTGAGTCAGATTCTGCTCCCCAGGGACAATGAAGACAGAGACCCACAAATGCCTTTTCTTTTTTTGGGGGTTTAGCTATAAATAAATGGCTTGGCAATGGGGGTTTCCCCAGTCTTTCTGGAAGAAATGTCAGACATTAATCATACTGTTCAATGCTGTAACTTTTGCTTTCCTCCCAAAATACTGTCTTACTAATTCAATTCAACAAGTATTTGTTGAAAGCTAACTGACACAGAATTTAAAGTTTTACTTTGAAAAGACTCTTAGTTTTGTATTTTCTTTTTGTTCAAAGTCAACATAATCTTTGGATAACAAACCAATAAATCTTTCATTAAGTGACTAGAGTCATGGTGATTTAACATAAAGATGTGCTTTTTACTTTGCAAAGGGCTTTCTCAACTCATATGTTGATAATTCTAGGTCACTTTATTAGGGTCTTTTGTCTATTGATCCTTTGGGTTTCATTAATTCTGTCAACCTCATTCAAGGAGTAGGAGGGAGATAAGGCTCCAGACACCCTATTTTACCCAGAGCCTAGCCCATCTCATATACGGCTTTCTAAGGAAATTCATCTAACACACATCTCCTCACCTATGAATACCACACAGTACTTTGTATCCCTCTCGTGGCCTCATAATGCTATGTCTTGTATTGTAGACACTTGTATACCGGTACATGCATACTCATTAAACACTCAGACAGACACACACACACACGCTTGCTTTCATGTATTCTTTCCTATGATGTCAAAGAGGATGCTTTCCAGTATCTGCTATCTTCTCTTGGTAAAAAAACGAAATTGAAAAACTGAAAAAGATCCACATAGATAACCTACAAGGCATAGCAACATACTGGATTAGGAATCAAAAAGGTCTTACAGCCCCCAAACTCAGTTTCCACAGCTGTAAAAGAGGGATACTGTCCGCTCTGCCTGTCTTCCTAGGAGGATAAAATGCAATGAACAGCTCTGCGCAGGGCTACAGGTAACAGCTCTGCGCAGAGCTACAGGTAACAACACAGTGCTTTGATGCCCTCATTTTCTACTTCAGTAACATGTTCCAATCCTGTTTTCCCTGGTTTCCTTCTATTTCTGCTAAGATTTATGTGCTTTTTCCGAAATGTGGTCTACGCTTTTCATAAAAAATAATACACCTACATAGTTATAAAGGTCGAACAGTACAAAACTTTACAATGAAAATCAGCATGTCTCTTCTTACTCCTCCCACCCTGCTCCCTGCTCACCAGAGGCAACCATTTTCATTTTTTAGCTGTTCGTGTTTCTTCATATTTCTGAACGAAATGCTTAAATTGTGATTTTCTCCCGCAGACTTTCCAGTACGAGAGATGTTTACTGTAGCTTTGTGGCAGACCTAACCTCAATGCCCTCCACACACACTTCCCTGCCCCTCATCATGACTCTCAACATAATTTTGCTACAATTTTAGTTAAATCAATATCGTTCATAACTGAATCAGTGTGTATCATGATTAGATGTCCCATTTTCTTTAATTTTCCATTTTTTTCTGAAGTTCCTAATTGCCCATTTTTTTTCTTTCACTCAGTGTGCTATGTATCTACCGCCAATTCTTTCCTTACAAACCTGACAGAACTGTAAATCCCTCCCAAGTATTTTTTCCTAAAGGCCCCCTCCTCGGGCTCCCCTCAGGACTCACTGCTCTCTAAGTCTACTGCACATCCGACTGCCGAGGTGTCTCCTTCCCCATCACCGTGGGAATTCTCTTCACCGCCCTCCTGTGTGGGAGTCGCTGTTTCCTGGGCTCCGTATCTTCCTTTCTTAATTTTATCCCTCATTCTATGGAAACATACCCTTCAGAATCTTCCTGAGAAAGTATGTAAAGCAGGTAAATATTTTGAGACCCTGCGTTATCTCAAAATGCATTTATTTTACTCTCCCAGTTGAATGAAAAGTTTGGGCATGAAGTTCTAGGTTAAAAATCACTTTGTAAAATTTTGAAGTTACTCCTCATTATCTTCTTGCTTTAATGAGGTGGAAAGTCCAATGCTATTCAGTGGGAACTTAGTATTTTCCCCTCTCCCGTCCCTACTCCAGACCAAGAAACTTTTAGGATTTTTCTTTATCTCCAAGTGTTGTGAAATTCTATGATGATCTGTTACCAAAATCTTTTTATTACATTAAGCTGGTCCTTTCATTATGGCAACTCATAACCTTCAGTTCTGGAAATTTTTCTTGTGATATTTCTTTGAGAATTTCCACCTTTCTTTTTCTTTATTCTGTTTCTGAAAATCATACCTAGTTGGGTATTGGGCCTCCTTGATTGAGCCTTTAATTATCTTGCTTTTTATCTATTTTACTGTCTTTTGTTTTACTACCTGGCCTACTTCAATTTTATCTTCTAACTTTTCTGATTTAAAAAAATGTCTGTTCATACTTTAAATTTCAAGAGCTCTTTCTTATCTTTCTGGGTTTGTTTTCTTTTTTTTCATGGCATCCTACTCTCTTTTTTCAAACAACCACAATGAAACCTGGGAAGGAAGAGATCAAGGAAAAGAGAAGAGGCAGAGAAGGAAGGAATGAGAGGAAGGCTATAAGGAAGGATAGGGAAGTGGTGAGGGTGAAGCTGAAGAGTCAGGGTCAGCTGGGAGTCAGTGGATCCAATTATTTTCAAATTGTGTTGGTTCAGTCTAATTTATTTTACCAGTTATACAAGGCCACACATGTCAATTTAAAAGTTTCTCTTAGGACACCTACATTTTTGGATGCAAAATCTCTGAAAATGCTGCATTTTTTTTGTTGTTGAAGTTTTCTTTTGTGATTTGTTTCTGTTTCCTCTGATTTCTTTTGTTCTGGGCTCTGTATTTTATGTGAGAAGACTTTCTCAAAAGACCAGTGATCTCTGGCTGACAGTTAATATTACAAAAGAAGGAGTAAAAAAAAACTAATTAATTAGTAACAGTAACCTAGATTTTCTGATTCTCAGTTCAAAGTTCATTTTAATCATATTGTGATACCCTTTGGTCACCCAAATTGTGAAGAAGCGCCAAATGACTTATTTACAACATAAGAAATATTTAGAATATCCCCAAGGTCTGCAAAATATATTAATAATATGCACATTTATTATATAATATTTAGTTTGTCTTCAACCTGAAATTGAAAAATTATGCAAAAATCAACACATAAACTGATTTATGAAGACTTTAAAAATCTCATAGTGCCACAATTCTTCCATCCTTAAACTTCCCCAAATATCTGCTCATATAACAATAAATTCTGGTTTGCCAATAATTTATTTAACGAATCTTTATGATACAAAAACACACAGTCAGTGAAATGAAAACATTTCCTACAAAACCACTGCGCAGATTTTTAAATCAAACCTCAAAAGCTTAGAAAGCTCCCAGAAACCTCTATTACCTGAGAGTCTGTAACCCTGTTGCTTTATTTTCAAGTTCAAAAAGGTGGACAATGCATTTACAGCACAAAATTCAAGTTTTCCCAATCCTTAAAATCCTTAAAAAATTATTCAAGTAAAAAGGAAAAGCCATTAAGAAAGGCTCGAAAATGAATTTATCCAGCAATAAAGCTTAAAGAAAACCCTTTCCAAAATGGAATTTAGGGTGAGTCAACAGGTCCATGAAAAACTCAAATATCCATTCAGGTGGAAGATAGTTCTTTCATTAAAGTGGAGCACTTGTCCTTTTGTTAATTACTTTTCTGCTCTAAAAAAAAAAAAAATACGCCTCCACTGAAATTAATCATTGTACAAAACCACAACCAATTTATAAATATAACAATTAGTATTAGTCTTATGTTAAAATGTACTATGAAATAATTTCAACACAATCACCAAAAGCTTATGCTTCCTCTGATATCAGTCATATACCATATAAAGTTAAATACGCCGTCTTGCCAAAGCCAAAAGTAACAGAATCTAAAAATATACTTTTTTCTCATTCTGAACTAGTTAGATTGGTATTTAACCCAAACATCATCAAATGTTGCATTAAATATGCCAGGATGAAAGGTTACTGAAATGCAAACTCTCCACATGCATCACATAGAAACTGCCCCAGCCACAGAAGACTGTATGATTTGCATCCAAGAATGTCCCCTTTTCCCCAAAACACACACACACACACACACACACACACACACACACACACACACTACAGACAATTAATGTGAGCAGAGAATTGATACCTAGAAGAAATAAGAAATCTTAAAGAGTTTATACAGTCCAATGAAAACAAGATAAACTGGAAAGACATCTGATATTAAGCAAGTATCAGTTGGCAAGGGGTTACGGGACTTTATTTTTCTTTAAATTACTATATCTGCTTAGTTTCTACTTCAGGTTAGGATGAGTCACTGATAGAGATTCTAATATGAAAAGAAAATACATTTAATGACATCTAAATTTGGTATTAGGACAAAAATATAAAAATCTATTAACAGAAGTTCTTATTAAAAGAACTGTCTTTCCAGTTACTACAAGATCAGCTTAAATTAGCCATTTCCAAAAAATTAAACAGATATTTTCTCTTTTCTATTTTCGCAAGATGGAACCCTACTGGAGGAAAAAATGAAAAGGGTTCAGTCCCCAAAAAGTAAAATCTACTGATTTAACACCAATTTTCTATTAAAATTAAGTGTTTAAGATTCCCGTATTTGCTGAACTAAAAATTCTCAAGCAAACTGCAAACCTGAACAGGTTACATTGTCCAACATACATGAAAAAAATGTTTTGCCCCTTAAAGGGAAATGTATACAAACAACTGTTTTCTTCAGAATCCAACAGAAAAGGCTTTCCACTTGTAATAGCAATTACAGACATCGCTAACATAATTTGCAATTTCAAAATGAATTCTAAATTTTCAAACAGCTTAGAATCAAATTTTCTAGTACTAAATAAAAAGAGCAAGCAAGTTTTGGGGAAGAACTCAGAATCTTACGTGTAAATATTATAGATTACTTGTTCACTTAAAGTTTAAATAAACACATTTGAGGTTAAAAATCAAATTGATAACTCAAACCTAAAATCATAAAGCTGCCCTTTATTTTAAAAGGGATAGGAAAGTTTTCTGATATCGTGACGGAAAACCAAAGCATATCTGTCTATTTTATAAATACCCACATCCTTTCTCGGACTAAAAAATCCACTTTCACCGATGTCCCTTCCGTGTTTTTCATCTCACTGAACATCATTGACTCACTCAGATTACAACATTTAGCCAAAGGCAGAGACCACGTTAAGTCCCCTGAAGACTTTCAAAACATTAAAACCAGTAGAAAGTAGAGGAAACAGTCTTATGCCTGAAGCTGCTGAGAAATCCTCTCCTTTTAGAAAAATAAACCTCTTGCTCAAAAGATAAACACTTTTAAGAACAAAACATCACTACTACAAATACACAGCGCTCTCAATAATTCTATAAATAACAAAATCCTATAGATTTTGCTAGTACTTTGGAAAAAATAAAACTATTAAGGGAAGAACTGTATCCCAAAAGATTTTTTTCCAGAAAGAGAATAGCAATAATAAGAGACACAGATAAATAGAGACACAGATAAATTTTCTCATCCAAATGTGAATTCCTTAACACTAACTAAAAGAATGCTTTTAAAAAGCATTAGTTCCTATTTTATTAGTTGATTCCACTTAACCACAAGAGAACATCTCAATCCCTATTTTAAAAATGAACTAGTTAAGTGTACATTTTGCTGTAAAAGAGAAATCTAACTCAATCCAAAAATTCTCAACACGCACATAGACAAATGGGTAAAAATACTGCAACAGAATCACTTTCTATGCACACATTTCTTTAAATTTCTGTGAGGCATAGCATAAAAAGTAGCTCGGTTTTTCATAAATTGTCTAATATTTGACTGTACTTTTGCATCATGGTTCACTGCAAAATTCTAAAATTAATGTTGAAGTGTCCGTCCACATTATTCACTGTATTGAGACTTCTCTCAAGAGAATAAGATATAAAACATTTGGTTTCCTAAATGACAGCGCTGAAACTTGCAGTGTAGTTACATTTTGGCACATATAAACAAAATTTTAAAACTGTTAATTCATCACTGTATTTTAATATTTTCTGTTGAAAGAAATCAACTGCATATGAAGTCCACACAACTAGAAAGAACCTAGGAAAGCAACAAGACAACGATGACTATTTTAAATGCTGACGCTTTTCACAGGTTCAGTCATGCCAACTGGAGAAAGGTGTTGGATATGGCTTTATTCACTTTAAATCTGAGAACTGTAGTCATTTCCATGACATTACAAAAATTGGAACCAAGAGCCATTTATCTTCATGGTCCTGATTCTTCTGATTCAAAAGCACTTCTTAGAAAATCATTTCTGCAAACTTAGAAGGCTTTTTGGATGGGTCATTTGTTTGCTATTGCTTAGAGTTAATTATTTTACTTCCAGATTTCCTAGTGAATAGGAATACAAAGAGATAAAAAGGAATCAATCAATCTCTCTCTCTCTCTCTCTGTCTTTTTCTCTCTCTGACCCAATATCTGAACCACTTCAGACATGGCAGCCATTAAGGGGGCCTTTGTTCCTAACTGTGTAAGGGTCCTTAGCTATGGTCTGACTTGCACAAGACGTACACATGGCCCCCGAAAGGCGTTTCAGTCCCCTTTGGAAGACACTGTTGGAGAGGCTATAAATGACACAGTTGCAGAAACTGTTACTAATGGCAAGCCAGGTGGTCACGAAGGAGGCCAAGCGGTTGCTGTGGCCAGTGGAGCTCTCCAACAAGAAGTAGATGATGTACGGCAGCCAGAGGATATAGAACACACTAGTGATCCGGAACAGGACCATGGCGTAGCGCTTATCGGGGCAGGCCTGCGCCTCCCCAGGCTCCCCGCTCGGGTTGCTGAACCGGGCCTGCCTTTCGCTGATTTCCTTTGTGTGCTGTTGACAGATGCGGAAGATGTTGAAGTAGGTGAAGCAAACAATGAGGGCTGCGGGGGCATATGACATCAGGACGATGAACAGGGTGAAGTAGGGGTCGGTGTGCCAGGCCTCCGCACACCATCGAAACACATCTCC
This sequence comes from Aselliscus stoliczkanus, assembly GCA_033961575.1. Taxonomy (NCBI): domain Eukaryota; kingdom Metazoa; phylum Chordata; class Mammalia; order Chiroptera; family Hipposideridae; genus Aselliscus; species Aselliscus stoliczkanus. Next base: position 124,607,963 of record CM066728.1, read on the forward strand.
ATGATATCCGGGTTTGCCCCAGTGGAAAAAGGAAGGCAAGAAGACCAGGGCGGAATACAGCCAAATCAGGAAAATGCACAGGCGTAGTCTCCAGGGGGTGACCAGGGTGTTATAGGTCAGAGGCTTGGTGATGGCGATGTATCTATCTATGCTGATACAGGCCAGGGAGGCCATGGAGACGCTCTTCAGGACCGACACCACAAAGCCAAACACCTGGCATGTCCAGGACTCCTCCACGGGAAGGGGGTAGTGGAGGAGTGACAGGGAAGGGACCAGGCAGCTGACCCCAACCAAGAGATCAGCATATGCCATCGTCTGGATGAAATAACTTGTAGTGTGGTGGTTTAGCAAAGGTGCACAATGAAACACAAAAATCACGATGATGTTGCCAGAAATAATCAATACAGTCAGAAAGACAATAATCAACACTTCCAAAAGGCAAAAATTGACAGTTTCCAAATAGCCAAATGCCAAGAGGCAAAAAGGGTGGCTGCTCTGATTACCATCCAAGGTGGAGTTCATCTTGAGCTCGAGAGCGATCTCTCACTTCATGCTGCCGCGTGGCTACCGCCAACAGTTCAAAGGAGCAGCTGCTGACATTGCAGTCAGCTCTGTGTGTTTGTAATAGCGCCCAAGCTCGCGACGCTGCCACCCTGGTGCATTGCCTGCAGCGCAATCCCCCTTTACTTCCTTGGAAGAGGGAGAGCCAGCAGCAGTTGGATGGCCAGTCCCAGACCCGGCCATACTGTCAAGTTTACCATACACATAGCGCCCAGGGAGCAAGGCAAAGTCTGGGTACAGTGTCTTCAGGCCAATGAGGACAGGGGCAGGGGTGAAGGTAGGGGCAGAGGAAGAGGGGGGAGGGTTAGGAGCGTCAGCAGTAATGAGTCTCCTCTGAACAGCTGATAGAAGAAAAGGAGAGAGCATTTTATGTTCTGCATCCCATGCGAGACTCAAAGAACCTGACTAGCTCAGGTTGCTATCACCCCTCCCACTGCATCCCACCCCACTCAGCACAACTATTCATGGCCACCCTCAGCAGCCCCCCACATAACTGGTCCCTACTCTACAGAGGAGGCGCAGCACCAGCAAGCTTTCATGATCCACATAAAACAAAATCAATCACAGTCAGATCAATTGATTCCCCCTTTTCCTTTCACTGGAGCTTTTTGGGTAGAAAAGGAATCTGCTTATAGCATTTCTGAAAACACTTTACCATAATTACCACAATAAAATTAGCTAAAATAACTTATTTTCTTCATTGATTCCCATGTAACATTTTGCCTCTTTGAAAATATTTCAACAGAATTTGTCTGTCTAGCTAAATTTCAGAGTGTTACCTGTAATTCTGCATGCTGCAATCCAAACAAAAGCCACAAACCATCCTTAACAGAAAGCCTTGCAAAGCAGGAATGTGCCTCGGCCCCGTTTACTGCAGAACTGAGACACAGAGGGAGGGGATAAAGAAGTAGGAGGGGAAATAGGGAGATGAGGGGGCTTGGGAAAAGGAAGCAGCGGGGGAGGGGAAGAAACAGCCAGTGCGTGCACACACTCCGGCACCCTTTAGCAGCTCATTAGAATTCATCACAGAGAGGCACTCCCCGATTTCCAGACTGCACAGTGGGGGAATAACTTCATATGTCTGCAGTGCAGTGTTCGAAAGCTGTTTCCTCGTCTGTCTGGAATCCCCCTTTTAAGAATTCAGACTGCTAGTAAGGAGAAGGGGTAGTAACTGGGACAGAGTGCCAGCCAGGAATTAGATTGAAACACACTGCCAGAGGAGCAATGGTGAAAGGAAATTCCTATTTTCTTGTAGCATTTTCCCAAGGAACAAAGAGCTATGTTAACAATGCATGGCAACTGAGGCATCGTAATTCAGCCACACAAGAAGTTCTAGCTGGAAGGCGAAATAGTCAGCATTAATTTTCTCTTATGATCCACTGGATATTGGCTAATATTAAGAAAAAAGACCAAAATAACAAAGCAAACTTAAAAATCAGTTTTTCAAGAGAAATATATAGGAAAATCTCACCCATTCTGAATACTGCAGAGCCAGTACACGTATAAAGAGGAATTACACTGTTCCTGTATTTGACACTATCCTATAGTTTTGAGATGCCATTTTTTGTTTCTAGTTTGCTAAGAAGAAAACATAAAAACAAAAGATGGAAATGTAAAGGTACCCATTTCCACTAGGCTTGAAAAATTACAGGAAGTTTCATGGTAAAAAGCAGCCTTTGTATCTGAAAATACATACAACCTTGTTCATGCCTACTTATAACGACGCTAACTGGGAGAATACTGTGGCTCTTCTGGTAACGTAAATGATGACAATTTTCAGCTAATTAGAAAATGTGTATTTTTAGTTATCTTTTCCTCTAGGTGTCTTTGGACTCTCAATTCATTCTTCTAAATAAAGTTCCACTGATCCAGCAGGATAAAAGAAAATAAGCCAACGCTGGTATTTGTAAGCATTCCAGAATGTCTGTACAGCTCGGTGGAGACACGTTATGTGCTCCAACTTTCGTTTTTTATTTGTTTCATACACATCCTTTCTCATTAAAGGCAAATGGCCACCTATAATCAGAATTCAATTAATTGTACTTTAAGATCTGAAGCACTGTGCTTATTACACAAAGGCAAGAAACCCCAAAACCTATTGAGCATAAGTTTGATAGCCATATCTGATGGGTATCCCTGGAAAACAGCAAAATGTGGCACAGTAAAAAGCCCCATGGCACTTAACACCCGTTTGGCCCAAATCCTTTTTCTAATGCTGCTTAGCCTCCTAGCCCCAGTTTCCCCATCCGTAAAATGAGGGCCAGACTCCCGATTTCATGGGGTTATTAAGGAACAGAGGAGACTGTATACAAAAGGCTTAGAGATACTTAGCACATAGGGAGGACACAACTTTACTCGCTTTTTTCTCAGACCATGAAAATAGCCTGTTTTCCTACCCGTCATGTTGCAATGCTTGAGGCTGGGCTTCTCTGAATCCTTAAGTGCCCTCTCTTACTTGTGACTGCCCACCTAAGGCACACAACAGTTATTTGGATGTTTTACTGTCATGCATTCCTCAGATACACTGAGGCGACCCCAGGGAAGGTGCCTGGAAAGAAGGAATGATGATACGGCACTGATCGTTCCCTCCACACAAATCATTCCTCTGCCTGTGTCTCCCGCGCTGGCTTCACTCAGGAGCCCCTTTCCATCCACAGTTTGCCTGTCAGTCACACACTTTCCACCTGGATGTCCCGTAGAGACTTCAATCACAGCACCCAAATTAAATACACTTTCCCCACCAAATAAGCCTCTCCCGTATTCCCATTTTCCTGGGCACTCAGGGCTGAAACTTAGGCATCATCTTGACCACTCCCTTCCCTCAATGTACTGTTCTTAGTCACCAAGTCCTGGGAATCTATTTCTACCACAGCTCTCAAACTGACTTCCTCTTTCAGTTTTTAATACCTTATTTTAGGCCATCATTACGTATTGGCTAGGCGTATTCCTTTTCTAATCCATTTGTGCCTGACTAAATATCAGTAGCGAGGACTTTATTATGCTTCACTGTGCAAGAAGAGTCCATGGCTCCTACTGCCTCTCCCATCTGACATCACTGTTCCACACCCCCCGAAGCACCTTGTCCTCCAGCCAAACCAGGTGACTACTAAATAAAAGACAGTAACTATTTCTGTATATATATGACTGGAATAAAATACATTAAAGTTCAACTACTGTGCACTAGACAGTGGGATTACAAGTGATTTTTAAATTTTCTTCTATGGCTTTCTGGATTTTATGAATTTGCCAAATCCTATGTACTATTTCTATGTATTATATAATCAGGCTTTAAAAAAACAGCCAAAATAATGTTTTTTAAATGTCCCTTGGGTAAAGCTAAAAAAAACACAAAAAACAAATGGCCACAAAATGTTCTCCCAGAGCCCCACTGAATGGGTGAGTGCAGGTGAAGTCACCTACTTAATGGGGCTCAGCTCCACTTGTCCTTATGCCCTCACAGTAGCATTTCTGCATACAGTCAGTGGTACTCAATTTAACTCAAACTGAACCCTCAGTTAAAAATTCTTAGAGAATGAGAATGAAACTGGATAAAACGTGAAATTGCCAATATTTAACCATTTTGTTTCTGGTTAAATACTTTCTGATCTACACAAATGGCAACTTTTACATATATGATTCAACCGAATACTAACAAAAACTTAAAATAACACAATGACAGAACTAAAAAGAAAATAAGGCGGAAAGAGAAAGAGAACATGAAATAAAAAAGAGAGAAGACGTCAAATTATATTTATCTATCTCCCTATTTGGTGGCTTAAATATATTATACATGAGAAAGGGTCAATTTCAGTTCTTCAAATTCATAAGATTCACTTCTGAGCATTCTGTCACTTATTATTTAGTAAAAGTTGAGTTTTAAGCGTTGATGTAATTAGCATTATTTTAGTGCAGCTAATGGGAATGTTTTTATAGCAACATCATTCCAAAATCAATGAGGTTCTTTGACTCATCTTTTTTCCCTTCCTCTCCCTCATCTGCCACATTCATTCAATCACCAAGTGACAAGGGTTCTGCCTCCGAAATTTCTTTCAAATACTATCTCTTTCTCTATCCCTTCTGCCACTGCTCCAATCCAAGTCACAATCACCTCTCGTCTGAATTCCTAACAGGTTTCACTGTGATTAATCTTACTCCATTCTAGCTCCAGTAACTAGAATCATCCTTCTAAAACTAATCACGATAATACAAATAATAACAATAACCAAGAGGTCATTCATACTTACAATGCGCATTATCTAAGTGAATTCTAACCACTCTACAAATAAGGCACCTTTTCCCCATTTTATAGATGAGGAAACAAATCTAAAGTTAAATCACCCTTTCAATCACCCTATGTCAACAGCTTGACTACAGCAGAACCAGGACTTGAATCAAGACAATCCGACATTAGATGGACACGCTAAACCACTTTTCAGACTGCCTTCCAAACCTGAATACATGATTTGCCTGCTTAAAATGCATCAATGACTTTCTACTGCCTGAAATCTTAAATACACCTTATTTACGCTTTCTCAGATCTGGTCCCTTCCTACTTGCTCTGGTCTTATGGCCTGACACACAATGAAATTGCCAAGCTCGTTTTCACCCTTGAGCACATGCTTTTCCGTTTCACACCACACGAGCCATGAAGCACGCCATCCTACCCCAACAATCCCCCCTTCCTGGACAACTTCTCAACAAGACACCTTTTGAACCCTTTCATGATAAGTCCTTCTTGTCATCTGCCACACAGCAACATGTCTTCTGTCTTCTACAGCTCTCGTGAAACTTCACTGTAATTCGTTAGTTAATGGCCTAGTCCCCTCACTAGGCTGCAGGCTGCCCCAAACCAGGCAGGGAACAGATACATTTTATTTGTGGGCACATCCATGAGACCCAGCACAGCACTGGCACAAACCTTCCTTTCAAAAGTATTTTTGATCGACTAAATAACAAACACCTAATAAAGCAACAAGTAATTCTGCTTTTAGATGGAAAGATCTATCAAGCAAAACCATAGTATATCTTTAATTCATCTATAATTAGTAGGTTGAAGCACATGAAATTGCCTATTGTGGATCAAAAATTGTCAAATATCAGCAATTTAACATGATCAAGCCTAATATATTTTCAGTCTTCTAATTCAAGAAAACTTTAGAACTCCCTGAACAGGCACAGAAACTCACTAGTAGGGACATGACTTTACAGAGATAGAATATGGGGACTAAAAATTATTTTCACAAATAACAATTTGAAGAACCTTGTCCACTTGAGGCTCCTATAACAAAAATACCATAGACTGAATGGTTTATAGATAACAGAAACTTATCTCTCATAGTTCTGGAGTCTGGGAAGTCCAAGATCAAGGTGTTGGCAGATTCAGTGGCTGGTGAGGACCCACAGCCATCTTGCACTGTGTCCTCAACCATTTCATACGGATGCTAAGCTCATTCATGAGGGCTCAGCCCTCAACGTAATCACCCCCCAAAGGCCTCATCTCCAAATACGGTCATATTCGGTGGTTAGGATTGCAACATAGGAATTTGGGATGGGATATTACTAACATTCAATCTGTAGCAACTGTTATAGGGAAGCAGATAACATAGCTCTAAAAGTCCATTCACAGCCTATTTTCTTATAGAGTCCAACAATAAGAGTACTCAATTGTGAAAAAGCAGAATCATGGGCTATTTTAGGGGTAAGACTCAGATATACTATCTAATTTCCAGAATGTTAAAGCTTAAGGGAACCTCATTTTAGAGAAGAGGCCATGAATAGTGATAGGTGCAGAACCTCATCTAAGGTCCCAGAAAATAGTGGCAGACATGAGACTAGCGCTCAGGCTGCCTAACTACATGTCCAGCACTCCTTCTGCTAAATTGACCCCCTCTGTGTTTGGTTTCCACAGGCAGGTTCTCACGATTAAATATGATTGAATCCTTGACTATTACCAAATATACCAGAGAGACATTTTAAATTAAAAACAGCATTATCTGTGTAATAATGAGATTATAATTAGATATTTATTTTTCCAACTGAAAACATGTGGCTGAGCCTCCAGCGCTTCCCTCAGACAATCAGAAATGTAAACACTGTTTATGCGGTAAGTTTAGGTTCTGTATAAAAGCTTGAAATATATGGCCAAAGAATCTTACCACTGAAGATTATCAATTAAACCACTATAAAAGATAATGCAGGCCCAGCCGAGTGGCTCAGTTGGTTAAGAGTTGGCTTAGAGCACGTGCTCTGAGCAACAGGGCCGCTGGTTCGATTCCCACATGGGCCAGTGAACACTGTGCCCGAGCCGAGCTGTCGCTGAGCTGCCAACAGGTGGCATGACGGCTCACCTGGTGTAACAACAAGATTACCTGTTCGATGGTGGGCTACGCCCACCCACACTAAGACTGAACTCAGCACCTTGAGCTGAGCTGCTCCCCAGATGGCTCAGTGGATAGGGCGTGTGCTCTTAACAAGGCTGCTGGTTCGACTCCCACATGGGATGGTGGCTATGCCCACCTTCAACTAAGATTGAACTCAGCACCTTGAGCTTAGAGGCCACGACCTGCCGACGGGCAACCAGATGGCGACTGGCGCCCTCCACAATGAAGAGTGAAGAACAACAACTTGGCTGGTCCCCTCCCCCAATTCCCCAACACTGTTCCCCTCCCCAAATTCACCCAATAAAATCTTAAAAAAATAATAATAATGCAAATAGGTTTCAGAAAACACAAGGCCGACTGAATGGAGGTAAAGGGAAACATCGGAATATGTTGCTATTTTATTATTCCCTCATTATTAAAATGATCCATTAAGGAAACAGTTTTGATGTAAATGCTACTAAGCAAAATAAATAAAAAAAACACAAAAGTCATTGACATAAAAGATGAAAAATAACCAAAAGAAAGAAGAGCCACAGGATGATTCTGGAAATTGGAGAGACCTAAAAAGCGCTTTATTTTCCCTGCATTCTCAACTCCCAATTTATTTGATTCGCCAGAACGGGGAGTAAGAGAAGCAATGGGAGTTCCTATGGATTACTTATTAGGGTTTCTTCCCTCTGCGTCTGTGTGACACGTTCTACCTAGAGACCACGGTTGAGGAGCCCCTGGTCAAAAACCAGAAAGAACAGAAAACAAAGAATCTAAGAGTATTTGGTCAGTAGAAATTTATTCCATGAAGCCAAGCAAGGGTAGTTCAATCACATGTTGATATTGTAGATTATGTATCTACTCCATGAACAAATGAAAGAAAATCATATTAAGTGCTGAAAAAGCTCGATAAAATTCAGTATATTCTGAATAAAAATCCAAAGCCAGAGATAAAAGAAAATCACTTAAATAAAAATTATTTACCAAAAAAAAAAAAAAAATTTAAACTTAGGAACTCGATAGGGATGCTGTTATAAACATCATCATTTAACACTGTCTTAATGCTTCCAATAAAAACAAATATAAAAACAAAACAAAAAAATTTAATAGCCTGCATAAACAGTGAAAAAAGGGATGCTGTTTTTGCTGCTGATATTAATGTGTACCTGAAAATCAAAAGGGTGCTAGTATAAACTTACAAAGAACAATCAAAATTTCAAGAGGTAGATGGACAGAGAATTTTTAAAAGCTCAATGTCTCTTCTCTATTGTAGCAATTAGCACCTAGAAATGGAAAGTAAAAAAAGATATTCCATTTGCTATAGCAAGAATGATTCTCAGAAATAAATAGAAGAGGCACAAGACATACATGAAGGCAACTTTGAAGTCTAACGGACATAAAATAAGATCTGAACAAGTGGAAAGATAGCATATTCTTCACTATAAAAATATTGTAACAACGTAACTTACACCCCCAATTAATATGTATATTAAACATGATTCAAATTAGAATCTTTATATAACCTTAAAGGATGGCTGTGGTGGTATGGTTGGAGAAAATAACTATAAGGTTTATATGGAAGATTAAATATGCAAAAATAGATAAGAAAAATATGAAATAAAAAACAGTGAAAAAAGACTTGCTTTACCACACACATATTAGAACATAACTCAAAACCACTTTACCCAGGGCCGGCCGAGTGGTGCACTGGTTAAGAGCTGGTTTTTGGATGCCAGCGGCCCTGGTTCGGATCCCACATATAAGGGCCAGTGACACTGACCTCTGCAGCTAACAACAGCTCCACCTGGAGCTGGGCTGTGTGGGCCCTGGCTACAGTGTAGGCTGCAGCCCCTGCTGCAGTGGGATGCCATAGGCTACAGTGAGCTGCCAATAGCCGCGGGGAACGACATCCAGAGGCCAGCGACCGATCTGCCTCATCCGGGAAGAGCGCAATGACGATACCAACATGGGCCAGTGAAGCAACATCCTCCGCAACTAGACTGAAGAACAAAAAGACAGCAACTTGTCTGTTCCCCTTCCCTGATTCCCCAACGCTGTTCCCCTCCCCCAATTCCCCAATAAAATCTTTAAAAAAAAACAAAAACAAAACAAACCCACTTTACCCAAAATAGTATTGGTATGGAAATATGCAAAAAGATCTATAAACAGACAATACAGAAATCAATCCTAGTATATATGAGAATTTAAGATATAACAAAGATGGCAGTTCTATTAAACAGAAAAATAGGAATAGCACAACTGGTTATCCATCTGGGAGAAAAAAAAATTGGACCACTATCATATGCCAGGCACAAAAATAAATTCCAGATGGATTAAAAACGTAAAAATCCAACACATACAATAAAAACCTTCCAAGAAAATCTTGGAAACTACATTTATCAAATCTAGAGGTAGGAGAGACCTTAACCAAGACACAATTTTCTACATAATAATTGAAAACATTTTGTATGGCAGGAAACCATAAATAATTAATAAAAAAATTAAAGTTTTAGAAAGGTATTTATAATGAAGCTACAAAGAATTAAGGTACATAATATATAGAGAGTGCTTAGAAATGACATCTTAAAAAAACTTCATAGGGCTGGCCGAATGGCGCATTGGTTAAGAGCTGGTTTTGGGATGCCAGCAGCGCCGGTTCAGATCCCACATATGAGGGCCAGTGACACTGCCCTCTGCAGCTAACAACAGCTCCACCTGGAGCTGGGCTGTGCGAACCCCGGCGATGGTGTAGGCTGCAGCCCCTGCTGCAGTGGGCTGCCATAAGCTACAGTGAGTGGCCAGCAGCCAGCGTGAGCTGCCAATAGCAGCGGTGAGCGACCATCCAGAGGCCGGCGACCGATCTGCCTCATCCAAGAAGAGCGCAATGATGATACCAACATGGGCCAGTGAAGCAACGTCCTCTGCAACTAGACTGAAGAACAAAAAGACAGCAACTTGTCTGTTCCCCCTCCCCGATTCCCCAACGCTGTTCCCCTCCCCCAATTCCCCAATAAAATCTTAAAAAAAAAAAAAAAATCTTCATAGGAAAAAAAACTTCATAGAAAAATGTACTAAGGCTAGAAGAAGTAATTCACAGAAGAGCAAACTGTTCAAATTTACTGGTAGTCAGGAAAATGCAAACTAAAGATATGCAGGAATCACATCCATTGAAAGCAAAAATTAAATACTGTGATAATTAATACTGTTTGGAATATGGGTCAACATGTACTTTCCTACATTGCTGGTGGAACTGTGAAATGTTACAGTCTTTTAGAGAAGCAAATGGGATATAAGAAAATTAAATATATAAATTGAATAGCCAGTATAAAAAACATATTACCCTTTGATCTAGCAATGACACTTCTGAGACTCTATTCCATAGAAGTAAAAGATTAAGAATACCTGTGAGGATGTTTAGTTAAACACTACTTAGAGATTAAAAACTGGAAAACAAAGTAAATGCCTACTGACTGAAGAACGGATGAATAAAAGACCACACTTAAAAACAAACAAACAAACAAGTATATAATCACCTGCTTACACGAAATTCTGTATCTGTATAGAGAAATTTTTATTTATGTTCAAGGACAAATAGATTCTGAGTTCAAATCCTGTCTCTATCATTTGTTTACTGAGTAAATTACTTGGCAAATTACTAAGTTTCACTGAGCCTGTTTCTTCATTTCTAAAACAGAAATAATAATTACCACCTTACAACAATTTTTCTTAGGATTAATGAGATAATGGACATAAACTGTTTAGTACGCATGACACATATGTCCTCAGAAAATGACAGTTATTGTTATATTTTTTCCCTCTTGAGAAGTCTAAAAACTTTTCACTTCAAAACAAACAAACAAACAAACAAAAAAAAAAACAGGGAGAAAGAGTGCCTCCAGACTCCACTGCTTATAACAAATAATAAACACCTTTAAAAAATATATTGGGCCGGCCAAGTGGCGCATTGGTTAAACGCTGGTTTTGGGATGCCAGCGGCCCCGGTTCGGATCCCACATGAGGACCAGTGACACTGCCCTCTACAGCTAACAACAGCTCCACCTGGAGCTGGGCTGTGCGAGCCCCGGTGATGGTGTGGGCTGCAGCCCCTGCTGCAGTGGGCTGCCATAGGCTGCAGTGAGTGGCCCACAGCCAGCGTGAGCGGCTGGCAGCCAGCGTGAGCTGCCAATAGCCGCGATGAGCGACATCCAGAGGCCAGCGACCGATCTGCCTCATCCGGGAAGAGCAATGACGATACCAACAGTGAAGCAACATCCTCCGCAACTAAAACTGAAGAACAAGAAGACGGCAACTTGTCTGTTCCCCTTCCCCGATTCCCCAACGCTGTTCCCCTCCACCAATTCCCCAATAAAATCTTTAAAAAAAAAAAAATATATATATATTAACCTATGTATTTTATATTACTCAAAGGTCATTTGTCCCTGGATTACAAAAGCCAAATGAAAAAATTCCTACATATACTTTTCACAAGACAGGCTTGACAATTAAATTAAAGTTAGATGATGACAAAGGCATTCAGCAGGTTTGCAAGTTAATTGGTTTTGACCTTCACTCTTCAAGTCAAGTCACTTCTTTCCTCTTTTAATTTAGTCTGTGAAAAAACCAAGAAAGAAAAAAAAAAACCCTTCAAGGTAATATTATATGTGAAATTTCAGAACATAGATCAAGTATCTGGCAAAGAACACAAGTCCAGAATAAATAACTTCCAAAAATTAGTAATATATATGTATATAAATATTACTGCCTGCATATGTGTAACAGTATGTACAAATCCTGCTTAGTCTGTGTGGGCTGCTGTCACAAAAACCACAGACCCAGTGGCTTATAAACAGCAGGATTTGTAGCTCACAGCTCTGAAAGCCCTCTTCTGGGCTGCAGACTGCCAGCTTCCTCCTGTGTCCTCACACAGTAGAAGGGGCAAGGGATCTTTCTGGAGCTTCTCTGTCATAATCTCTGTCATAAGGGCTCTGCCGTCGTGGTCTAATCACCTCCCAAAGGCCCCACCTCCTAATATCATCACCTTGAAGCTTAGGTTTCAACATAGAATTTAGAGGGACACATTCAGATCATAGTACCTCCTATATGCAAGAATGTTCATAGCAGCTTTATTCATAATAGCTAAAACTGGATGGTGGGGGAAGCCCCACAAACATCTATAACAGCAGGTTAAAGTGTGGTTTACTGATACAATGGAACACTCAGCAATTAAAAAAATGAAAACAAACAAACAAAAAAAGAGCCACTACTGATAAACACTCCCAAAATGGATGAGCAAAAGTCAGATACAAATAAGTACATGCTACATGACTATATGGTTGCACTTCAAGTTCAAGAACAATCAAAACTAATCTAGGGAGAGAGAACTCAGAATAATGGTTCTCCTGGGGCTCAGTACGGGTGGTTATGACCAGAAAGAGGCAAGAACAAGTTTTTGGGGGTGAATATGTTCTTCCTCTTGGTGGTGGTCACAGCAGTGTATTTATATGTAAAATGTTGTCAAGCTGTACACTTTAAAATTGTGTTTTAGCCTATGTATATTATAGCTCACTGCTAAAATTTTTAAAAAATTTAAAGTAGTTTCTCCCCTCAAAACCATTCAGAACAGATTAAAAAATATTAATTGCCATTCCGATACAATGATTATTATTATTTCCAGGAAGACAGAACACCAATACCAACTTGTATTAGATAACACTGTAGTGTAAAACAAACAAAAAAAGTATTCACCAATATTATGATGGTTAAATAATTTGCATTTTATGATCATCTACCAGCAATTTAAACTAATACACACTTCTATTAGAAATCTTTTTAGATTCTAGCTACCTGCATAATAAAAGTTTTATGTAAATATAAAGCACATGACATCAGCATATATAAAACATTAATCAAATATATTAGATATTGTAAACAGCTGATCTTTTGCACATCAAATAATTACCAAGCTCCTATTCAAGACACAGATGTCACCATTTTTATCGAACCAGATAAACAGAATACTTCATGTCTTTGAATTATATGTATGAACAGACACATCAAAAATATTTAAGGAATAATTTTTGGCCAACATTTCAAAGGACTTCAAAAGAGGAACTAGAAAGACAGAGTTACAACTGAGCATTATATATCCAAACTGTGATTTGCCAAGCGTTACATGTCACATACCCTCACTCTTTCGTGCCTCCCTTCATTCTACGAGTACAATGCTCTTCATCCTTCCATGTCTGGGAGCCCTTCCCTGGAACCCATTTTAGATACTATGCTCCTGGTAAAGACTCTCCTGTTTTCACACGCTGAATTCATGACGACTTTTGATGTTTCCCATTGTGCTTTTTCAGACTATCACATGACATATGTCTCTTGTATGACAGTTAATTGCTTTTGTGTTTGACCTCTTAGCTCCAGCATTATGGCTATAATAGGCACTCAATAGATGCTGGTTAAACAACTATATCAACTATTATATATGAATATAATTAAGGGAATGAGAATATTAGTTCTTGAAAGAAAAAAACATATGTCTGGAAATACGATGATGAGAAAGAACACCAAATCAATGTCATTACCTGGTCAGGAAAGGTCCAATTTCATGATCAAATGCTGTTCTTCCCTTACATAATTTTTTCAAATAATAGTTTTATAGAGGTATTATTCACCTTGTATAAGGTTTTAATATATTTCTAAAAGAAATCCATTGTCACATTGAAAAATTCTCATATATTATTGAGGGTTCTGAGCAATTCATTCATAACCCAGGTTTGGGACTCACATACCATTGGAGAAACTGTTTCTTAAACATAAATATTTCAAGAATTTGACAAAACAAAAACAAAAGTTAAAACCAGTAACATGGTTGTAAAGACACCAAGCATTGCTTAACCTTGCAGAAAATAATTTCAAATTCTTTTATGCTTGTACAAGGAGTAGTTTTTGTTACCTCGCTTATAAAACACCGAGGAATGCATGAACTTGAGAAGGGGGTACTATAAAAAAACGCTAATTCTTCACTTTAGAAAAATGAGCTTAAAGGGGCTATGGTTTACAGCAACAGGAGCATGTCCTTCCCACTGCTCCTGGAACCAGGAGCTCATCTACAAACTGGAACCAGGGCTCATCTACAAAGAGTACCTCTCTGTGCAACGCGAAAAGGATTAAAATAAACAAGGAAGGTTTTACACATTGCACAGCAAAACTGATGGGACTAAAAATTTAACTATGATCAAAAAGCATTTAGATACACAATGGGTAGAGGACATGCTTTGCCTCTGAGGTGAAGTCAGTCAAGGAAGAAAATCTATGCTTTCTTTGTGCCAACACTAGAAATAACTTTGCTCTAGAAGTATGAAAGTTCTCTTCTTATATTAGATAAAGGAATTATGAAAAATTCTTGGAAATCAAATAGCCACAAGATCTTTTCCTAACAAATTTCTAAAAGTATGAATGCTGAAGCTGAATTATCATCCGCTTACCTTTGTGATGAGGATTCGGTATTTTTCTACCAGGTGGTCGTTGTTGTGACAACCCGCCAGCAGCTGCCAGACTTCGCCTCGAAGGGCTTCGGGAACACCACTTCTTACTAAGGACGACAACTGTTTTGGTCTCACACTCAAGTTGAGATGCCTAAAAATAAAGCCAGAAGTGCATAAAAGAAAGATTCCACAAAGAGTGCTATTTCTATAAAAATTAAACTAAATGATTTACAAAGACTTAATAAAGGTTACATACTAATAGAAAAGAAAGATAAAGCTGTTGAATTAGATACTGCCAAGATAACTGTACAAGGTTGGGTGGAGGAAAGAATTCTGCAGTCAGACTATTCCTAAGTATCTTTAAATTACTGCTCTACTTTTTTTCTTTTTAAATAAAAAGCAAAACTGGAAACCACAGCTTTTTGGCTGTGGCTTATGTAAGGTAAACAAAGCAAAATTCCCACCAGTAGACACACAGCCAAAGATAAGGGCTTGGCCTTGCATCAAAACTAACAAACTGTGTACTTATACACTCTAAGTTAAAATAAATATTTGTTTAAGTTAAAATAAATATTTAAAGTAAATACAAAAATAAATGCTTTCAGCAGTTTTTATGGTACCTTGCTTCAAGTGATTTTTGAATGACTATGGTGATTAAGGCAGTTTCTACTATATGAGGTGTGATCAAACAATATAGTGAATGTTTAAATTTTAAAAATTTATTACAGTAAAAGACACACTGCCATAATACCCCTCAAAATATTCCCCCTTGCTTCGAATACACTCATCCTATCCTTCTTGCCACTTTTCTGAAGCAGTTCTGGAAGTTCTCTTTCGTGAACGTCTTCAATTGCGCTGTTGTGGCTGCTATTTAATTCAAAGACTGGTACACTATGGCCTGTGGGACAAATTTAGCCCACCAATGCTTCTGTAAATGAACTTTTACAGAAACGCAGCGAATTTTATTTGTCTATGTATTGTGTATGACTGCTTTTACACAACAACAGCAGAGGTGAGTAGTTGGGACACAAACTATTAGACCACAAAGCCTAAAATATTTACAGTTGGCCCTTTACAGAAAAAATAAATCTAACTCTAGGTTTATTTGCTAACACTAGCTTACTTTATATTGGTAGAATTACTTTCAGAATAGTTTATGTCACTGACACTATTACCTTCATCCAATGTAGATACTATTTTATACTAACATTAATTCTCTTATCCACTAAGAGTCACATTAAAGTGAACTTGGAGAATTAAAGCTCAGAGGTATTATTACTGGTACCGCCACGAAACTCTAATGTAGAGTTAAATAAACCAGCTTTGGGATTGGAATTTAGACTGTGCTAAAAATTCTGGAGGCCAGCCGAGTGACTCAGTTGGTTAAGAGCTCGCTCCAGAGTGTAAGCTCTGAGCCACGGGGTCACCGGTTAGATTCCCGGCCCGAGCTGAGCTGCCAACAGCAGCCAACAGGTAGCAGGATGGCTCAGCTGAAAAAAAAATTAATTAAAAAAAACAAAAAAACAAAACTTCTGGTCCTGCCATTTACTAACTAGAATTGCTGCTGACTTAATCTCTGAGCCAGTTTTCTTATTCTGTAAAAATGGATACTAGTTCCTGAGGTTGTTACAGTTGAGATATATAACTTAGAACAGTGTCTGGCATGTAGTAAATTAATTGGTTCTTACTACAATTATTACCACATCCATTATTTCTAATCTACAATAATCCTAAACGGTAGTTTTATAGAATTATGTTTTATAAATGAAGAAACA
The DNA here is from genome assembly GCA_033961575.1 of Aselliscus stoliczkanus. Taxonomy (NCBI): domain Eukaryota; kingdom Metazoa; phylum Chordata; class Mammalia; order Chiroptera; family Hipposideridae; genus Aselliscus; species Aselliscus stoliczkanus. The sequence continues at coordinate 124,624,154 of CM066728.1, forward strand.
GACTCAGAAGAGGTAAGTGACTTGCCCAAGACCATGCAGCTTGGAAGTAGGAGAGGTAGGCTTTGAAGCCAGGCTCTAACTTTTCATGATATTGTGATGCTTCCTATCTGTAGAACACATATAATAATGATAAAAAAATATATAACGAAATGAATTGAGGAGAAACTATATTATTATTTCTGAAGACATGAATGAAACCAGCAAAAATAGTTTTAAACACCCTGAGGACAGCTGAAACAGACAGAAACTTGAAAGAGAGGGAGAAAGACATAATTAAGTGAATAACCAAATGAATAAACAGAGCTTGATAACAAAACAAATTCCAAGCAACCATATAAAATGCTGGTGAGTTCATGTAATAAAATCTAGAGGCTAAATGCTCTATCTAAATGGTTTTAAAACACTATTATATAACCATTCAGGATTCAATTACATTTCTATTTTAGAGCAGAAACTGTTCTATACAGATGAAACTCCTGCCAGCAACGGTCTAAACACTGTGAATTCACTGAACTGAAAATATAATCATGACGAGCATCAGCAGGTTTGTCTCCTGATTGTTAAAGGAATATCAAAAATAAATGAGAACTATTCCCCTGGGGGGCTTTGGCATAGTTCATTTATTAAAACCACTTATGCAAAGACACACCACGCTATGGTTGGCATTTTCCTGCTATCCACATTTGCCATTTCCTAGTGTGAGGAGCATTCTACCAAAAAGCGTAAGGCCTTGTAAGAGCGCCAGAAGCAGATGATGCCCATTTAGAGTCTGACCGCTGAAGGGCATGAAGTTGTTTTTAAATGCCAAGACACAGTTTTACAATGAATAGAGCAAAGGGCTTCAATAGTTAAAACTTCTAGAAAAATCAAATCCCAAGTAACAGGCCCATGGGACGATTATACGACAACCCTAATACACAAAATGTCTGACATAGACAAGTGTTTCAATCAGTTTCAAGCTCAACCTTTTTCAGTATATACTGGCATCCTACACAGAGGAAAACAGGATATGATATATATGTCTCACCAAACTGACTTACTAGAGTGTCTCTGGTTTCATTAATAAATACCTGATGGTAGAGTATTCTTTTTTGACAGTTTATAGGATAGTGCTTCTTTTTTTTGAGGGCAGTGTCGCTGGCCCTCAGATGTGGGACCGAACCGGGGCCGCTGGCTTCCCAAGCCAGCGCTTAACCACCGTGCCACTCGGCCGGCCCAGGATAGTGCTTCTTAACACTGTTGTCAAGCTAGCCCTTGAGCTGATGAGAAATTCTTGAATTTTACAAGTGTTAGTAGGAAAAGTAACTGGAGAGCACTTACTATAGATCAAGTTTATAACATTATGCTGTTATGTGAAGTACATAACACAGATAATAAACCTCTCCCCATCCCCCACCCCCTCCCCCAGGTCTCTGCTGTGGCTCAGGGCATTGTGTGAACAGCTCTACACTTCACTGATTATTGGGTATTGTCTTAACTACTGTGTATTATCTTAATCAGTCAGTGGGTCCCAACCTCTTAAATATAAAGGACCTCTTTCCTTTATTCTCACCATGGATTCCATGTTTGAATAAATATTTTCTGCAACAATGAGTACTGATTAGGTTTCTGAAATTCTAAAAGCTGATTTCAGATCTTCATTACTATCCTCATACACCTCTAAAAACAGATTCTAGAACACGAACTTCCTACTTTGGTTTCTATTATTGGTTCCAAAATTGAACACTGTAGTTAGAAAAGACACCCTACCCATAAAATGAGAATTGCAGATGAAAAGGAGAATTGTTCTAACTTACCATTTTGACAGCAGTTCTCCCCATGTTTCAAGAATTTTTTCTGCACATTCTTTGGATACATCACCAGATCCACTCAAAAGAGGTTCATCGTTATCTTTAATAAAAAAGAAAACATACACAAAAAGATAACAGAGGTAGTAGCTATGCTAGCCAGGGGAATGACATGGAAAGGGAACAGTCAAATTTGAAAGATTTTACTGGTACCTTTCTAAAGTTGTAATTTATAATTTCTCTTTTTTTAGTATATAGGTATAAATCCAAAGAAAATAAAAATGGTCCTAGGTGGAATGCTGTTCTAATCTCTTTCATTCTCTTTTGCTTTCCAAACAGGACCTGATTATGTCAACTGCAGAAAAGAGCTGTTTAATTATAAAATAACAGGATTCAAAATATGGCATGTTCTCTCTCCTTTTCCAAAGCGAAAAGACTTTATGCATGAAAACATACAGCAGTCTTAGTTACAGTAGTTTAAAAAATTACAAACCACCTAAGTGTCCAACAAGAGTAGAGAATGGCTGAATAAATTACTGTATGTGTTTATAATGTAACTGTATGTTGACATTTATTTACATAATCATATGGCAAAATACCACATAAAATAAAAATCTCAAGTGCTAAATCTTCATTATGATCTAATATATGTTAAAAATAGAATATAGTCTGGAATGAACTATGCCAAGACATTAACAAGTATTGCCTCTGAATGGTGAGGTTACAATAGATTTTTCTCTCCTTCATGATTTTCTAACTTCCTAAATTTCCTACAATGGCAGATATTAATTTACAATGGAAGCACAAAAATATTTTTTAAAACCAAAATGAATCATTTCAAATTTAATTCAAGTAATTAAGAAAAGTAAATGCAAATGCGAATTTAAAGATTGTAAGATAAGACAGTGAATAAGTGAAACTGATGAAGGGGTGTGAGAGGCCCTGGGAAGAATAATGAAAGTGTGGGGATACTAAGGACTAAGCAGCTACTTCATTGTTTTGTTGCTGGGCACTTGGGGAGTTTTCAACTTCTTGCTACAAATAGAATCAGGATGAACAGATTTCATTGCTTTCATTGGGTGTATGCCCGGAAGTGGACTTCCTGGGTTAAAACAACATACTTTTAAGGATTTTGAAACTTACTGACAAATTGCCTTCAAAATGGTTTTACCAATTTATGTTCCCACTAGTTGGTACAACAGTACTTGTGTCCATGTGTCCTCACCAAAGCTATTTCCAGGTTTTTTAAATTTAACTTGCCTAAACAAAGTTTGGAACTTTACACACCTGATGATTACATCATGAATTTGCATCCCTACTAGAGACAGAAATGAGCAGAAAGCACTGACATGAAAGGCTCAGAAATCCATGACACTTATTAAACTTTATTACATTGTAATGTCTTAGACACTATCATCAGTTTTGATGGTGAGGTACGGAAAAGGTCAGGATGAATGAAAATGAGAACATCTTCTGTAGATGGATGGATAAGCAAAGAGAAAGGCTCCAGGACACTAAGATAAACTTCTCCTACTTTACTATTTTGCCAGAATTGGCCCTACTTTTTAATGCCTCAACTAATTCTCTTATACTCTTGAAAATATCAATGTAATACAACTCCGGGGGAAAGCAGTTATAAAAAATGTACTTTGGGCCAGCCGAGTAGTGCGATGGTTAGGCGTTGGCTTGGGAAGCCAGTGGCCCCGGTTCGGGTCCCACATATGAGGGCCAGTGACACTGCCCTCAAAAAAAAAAAAAAAAAAAAAAAAGTACTAAAATTTACAAGAGATGACAATTCCTTCCAAGAGATTAGAAAGACCTATCATACAATTCTGTTTTACTGTTTTGGATGCTTTCAACAATCTGGATAGCAGTGGTTTGAAATTGGTATTTTCAAAACCACGTACCTAAGGTAAGGGTACAGGTGGGGAGTCAGCAGGCAATGCGGTTTCAGAACATTGTTTCTGAACAGCCCGCCAACCCTGCTAACTGCTGGCTTCCTACCTGTGAGCCCAAATGTCCTATGGATAAGGAGCCTCTCTACAGGACTGTAGCCATTTCTTTCCAAGAAGCTAACAGATCACAATAGGACCTGTTCCCTGGTTTTTTAAACTGAGTTAGAGGGGATTAAATGACAGCATGGCTGCAGTCTTCTTCGGTTCCAGTTAGCATCTACCACATACCAGGAATTGTTATACACGAGGGAAATAATGTGGGGCAAAAAAGGACAAACTTGCTTCCTTTACAAAGCTTGTGTTTTAGCATTCTCTGAATCTTTTCCCATGCCGTTAGTCCCCATCTCTCTCTAGTTAAGAATCGTCAGTAAAGGCCTTTGGAACCCCCTCAATTACATTTAAAAGGTCAATGCCTGTTCTAGACTAGGAAGAACTAGCAGTCAGCTCTAATGCTATCCTTTGCTGGGCCCCAATTTCTTTGCAACTGATACTCTTTAAACACCAGAGTACAGAGATTAGAGCATTCTCTGGTTTCATAATCAATCGTGTCTTTCTCAATTTTTGGTGGTTTTATTTTTATTGCTGAGCTTAAGTGGAGCAAAAGTCTGTAAACTTTTACTTGCTTTGCCATATTAAACAGCGTTGACCTAGAAGAGAAGCTGCAAGCCTCAAGACCACCAGTTATACAGCAGACAATCTCAAATGAGAAACAATTCCATCTTGCCAGCTTTGACAGAAGGCTTGAATTGCCTCTGCAGGGAGAATCTAAATTATCTCTGTGACTTCTTCAAAAACGATACATGTGCTCTCTTCGCACTTCAAAATGCTTTATGTGAACTAAATGCACAGAAATGATGACAGACTAGAGCTCAGACTGTTAACTCATAGACCTGGATTAAAATCCTCCCTGCCGATTTCTAGCTGTGTGACCTTGCGCAAATTTGCTTTACTCAGATTGTATTTCCTTATGTGCAAAATAAGGATAATAATAAATCCTGCTTTGGGATTTTTTTGTAAGGATTATATAAACATAGTATTATTTTACTTCATAAACAAAGTACCTGCCTACCACATATTAAGCATCTAATAACTGTGGCCATTAATATTACTAATAAATGACCCTCAGTTGATTTAGTCATAGAAATTACAGGGAACAATGGGAAGGGGAAAGTCAGCGTTTGCTCTAAACTTGAAAAAAGTACATATAATCATGGGTATGTATTACTTTTAACCTAATCAATCATTCCTGCCACCTCCATTCCATTGTTAATGCAACTTCTTAGCCAGAAATGCCCAGACCAGCTGACATATCCCTGCAGAACTCTCCTTGCACTTTAAAAGTCCCAGCTCAAGGGCCAGCCAAGTGGCGTGGTGGTTAAGCGCTGGCTTGGGAAGTCAGCGGCCCAGGTTAAGGTCCCACATATGAGGGCCAGTGACACTGCCCTTAAAAAAAAAAAAGAAAAGGAAAAAAAAGTCCAGGTCCCACATATGAGGGCCAGTGACACTGCCCTTAAAAAGAAAAAAAAGTCCAAGCTCAAAAATTCATGATGCCCCACCACAGTCCCCACAAAGAAAAAATGGATTCTCCTCTGTGAACCTCTCAGAGACACATGCCTCATATGACCTATCAGAATCAGCTTTTCCCTGCTTAAAAATAATGCCCTGGTTAAAAACTAGAAATGCCTCCCAAACTTTCATTTTTCCTGTGCTCCTTCCCTCCTTTTCTCCCTTCTATGTAGCACATTTTAATAAGAGACAGACCAACAAATTCGTTCATAGACATAACCATTAAAAAAAAGGGATAGGGCCGGCAGAGTGGCTCAGTTGGTTAAGAGCTCGCTCAAAAGTGCGAGCTGAGCAACAGCAGTTCGATGCCAGCCCGAACTGAGCTGCCGTTCAGCTGCCAACAGGTGGCAGGATGGCTCAGCTAAAAAAAATTAAAAAAAATAAAATAAAAAAAAAAAAAAAAAAAAAAGAGGGACAACAACACAGCTAGTTGATTCCTAATATTTATCAGTGTAAAAACCCAATAATGTATAAATATAAATCTGTATATTTTTATATATTTTGTGACAGGGTCAAATGTGGACGCCACTTGGTAAGTGAACTTGTCCCTTAAAACAAATCAGATGAGACGGAAACATTTATTTAGGCGGATGCTGTATAAAATTTGCTCTAAAAATGTGCTATACACTAAACCAGCACTAGACTAAATCTTTAAAAAAGAACTAAGTGTAAATCTCATTTTGTCCAACTTGATTACAATTATCTTAAAGGAGGTCCCGCGTTAATCATTTTTTAATCTCCCATAGGCCTTTGCATATAATGGACTTTCTGAAGTATTTACTGAAAGAATTCCAATGCTATGTCACATTATCAATTCCCTGATAAAATTACAACAGTCCACGTGGTTCTCCGCCCCCAAACAGAAATGAAGCTCTCCCTTCAATTTACCTTCTTCTTCATCATCTTCTGGAGGAGAAGGGATCATGGAACTCTGAGATCCAGACTGTGGCAGGCGGATTGAGGGACTGGCTGTAGTTTTCCTCCTCTCTCTTTCTGATTCACTTTCCAAGCATACAACTTCATACAGAGTGTCAGTATTGCTCTTTCTCTCCTTTTGCTTTATCTTGAACATGAAAAAGTATTACTTATTAAGTGGCAAAATTCTTTTTGTATTTTCATTGAGTGCTACTTCTGACTTCACATAGGATGTGAGAATTAAAAGGTATTACTTTAAATATCTATACTAAATGTATCCTTTTCTAAATAGAAAAGTATATGTTTAGATTTTAAAACCCTTAGGAAAATAGAGTATTTGCTGAGCAGGAAGGACTTCAGTGCTGCAATTTTATTATTGTCTTAAGACTGTATCATCAAACATCCAACTACCAATATTTAGTAAGTGTGAACTAAAAAGTAAACTGTTCGGCAGCTTCCAAGTTACTTTGTTTCCTATATTAAACTATACACAAAACAAAGTTGTACAATATTCTAAAACAAAGTTTATGACTAAGAAAGTCCTCTTATTTCCATATTTTCCCCTCACACTTTTAGCTTAATTAAAACAGTGTAGGAAACTTTTCTTCACTAAAAGTTACAACTGGGGGTGGGGGGAAGAGGTGAGTGGCAGAAGAGATTAATGGAATCTACAAAAATTTTGATAACTCAAATTGGCTTGTATTTGGTTTTATTTTGAGGTAAACACGTAGCAATTTAAACTGACCTAAATTAAAAATTAAGAGCAGGGACTGCAAAACTCTACCAGTACAATTATTTAAACATATTAACATTTCATATTACATCCAGTTTGAGGAGGGGAAAAAAAGAGTGAAATACAGGGCAGGAGGAAAAGGCAGAACTGTAGGAAAAGATAGAGAGACAACTAGCAAGGTGGCTACACCAAAGAGCAAGACATACGCGCATAAAGTAAAAATGCAGAAAGGGGAGAAATAAGCACTTCAGTAGGTGCAGAAATACCAGGCAGAGCAGATTTTCTCATGTTCATTTGGGTTAAGAAAAATTACGCCAATCCTGGAAGGCCAAGCTAAGATAATGGCAACATGTCTTTTCAATATCATCCTGAAGCAATGTTTAATACAGGAGTCAGTAAACTTTTCTGTAAAGGGCCAAACAGTAAGTGTTTTAGGCTATGGGGGCCAGGAATCGCTGTGCAACTACTCAACTCTGCCGTCACAGTGCAAAGCAGCCACAGACAGTGAGTGAGTACAGCTGTGTTCCAAACACAGCTATGAAAACAAGTACCAAGCCAGATTTGACACACAGACAATAGTTTGCCAACTTAGTTTTAACGTGTCCACCCAAGGATTAATTTTCCAGATGCATAAATGATTTTGACTTAGCTACTTATTATTAATGAAGGACCCAGACTCTGTGAAGATACATATTAACCTACAGGTTTGTATTCTGTAGACATGCAAATGATTTCTGTCCAACAGAAGTTAGGACATTATAGCCATCTTTTTCTAATATTCTTTTTTAATATTTTTTATTTTTTCAACTCAGTTCCTCAAATACTTAGAACCAGTTTTGTCATCTTACTGGTTCCCTCACTACTTAATGATTTGAATTAAAATCTTTGACACATGTTCATTCTAAATTTGTAATTATGATTAACTTTTACATATTATACTTTGATAGGAAATAGGATTTACATTTTTTGTTTTGTTATAAATTACTCTTTGAAACATAAATTATTTGCTATCTGAAACAGTTGAAAGATCAATTAAAATCTTTAAAAAATTTTATCAGAGATTATATAAATGTGATAACCACTTCTGTCCACCAAGAAACTCTGCTGTAATGGTAACCAGAGCAATATTGCCTTTGAAGTCAGATAAACAGAGTCAAGAACCGGATTGTAAATCAATTGTAAATCAAGTCATTCTGCTATTAAATAATGTTGTTCACTGTTAAAGCTGAGAAACAGTACATAGGGGTTTGTAACACTATTCTTTTTGTTTCTGTGTATGTTTTAATTTTCGGAATAAAAAGCTTTTTAAAAAGCACTCTTGAAAGACCAAAAAAAAAAAAAGTAGACTTGAATAAATAGAAAGACATCACATAGTCTGGATAAGATGACTTGACATCATAGAGATGTCAATTCTCCCCAATAAAAGTACCAATAATTTTTTCCAGAGCTACAAATTTCAATCTAAGTTTTATAGAAAAATGGGCCAGCCAAGTGGCGCATTGGTTAAGCGCTGGCTTGGGATGCCAACAGCCCCAATTCGGGTCCCACATACAAGGGGAAAAAAAAAAAAAGTTTATAGAAAAAGTAAACAACAATATCCAGCAAAACCCAGAAAAAGAACAAGTGGGAAGGGAAGGTAGCCCTACCAATTATTAAAACATAATATGAAGTCTACATAATTAATATAGTGTGGTGTCAGTACATGAATAACATAAAAACCAATGGGAAAAAATATAAAAAGAGGCCCAAATACATGTGAAAATGTGATATATGATAAAGGCGGCACTGCAAACCAACGAGGGAAAAAGTTAGACTTTCCAATGAATGGTGTTGGGACAAATCAATGGCCACCTAGAAAAAGAATGAATTCAATCTATACTTTACACTATATACCAGAATAAAATACTAATGAACCATTTAAAGGTATAAAATGAAACCATAAAAGTAATAAAAGAAAATGTGTAATTTCCTTTATCATTTGTGTAGGGAAAGCATTTTTAATTATGATCCAAAATCCAGAAGCTTTAAAGGAAAAACTTGATAAATTTGAGTACATAAAAAGAAATTGTGTGGCAAAAAGCCCAAAAATCCATGATAATTTAAGTCAAAAGACAAATGAAAAACCAGGAGAAATATTTGCAACTTTAACTTTCAAAGGGTTAATCTCGAATATATAAAGGACGTCTAAGAAGGATAAGGAAAAGACCAAAACCAAAGAGTAAAAAATATGAAGAAACAATTTACAGAAAAGGAAAGAAAAATCACCCTTCAGCATATGGAAAAATGCTTGTTTTCATCTACCAGAGGCTGAAACTACCATTAGGTCCTTAAGTTCCACAACACACTCTTAAAAAGTCTGTGGAGAAACAGATACTCTCATACCTTGTTAATCTCAATGGCAAAAACTTCTACAGAGGGGAATTTGGTAAATGTAATAAAGTCACATATGCAAAATTACCACGTGTGCCAACAGGAATCAACTCTAATAGGAATCTAAGATGCACTTTTATAAAATCAAAACAACACAAGATTCTATACTGCAACATTTGGAATAGCAAATAATTAGGGGGAAAAAAATCCAAGTATCTGCCAACAGGACTAGCTGGACAGATCCTGATTCATCCAAACACAGTATTATGCAGTCATTAAACAAGAATGAAAAAGGTCTCTATGAACCTTTTGTGGAATGGTCTCCAAGCTACATTAAGTTAAAAAAGCAAGATGCAGGGCAGATTATAGTATGCTAGTGTTTGTTTCAACAGGGAGTTAAAAATATATTGAAGTATTTTCCTATTTTCACAAAAAGCAACATTGGAAAGGTAATCCCGAAACCAATAATAATGTTTACTTATGGGGTTGGAGGGAGACAGGTATAAATGAAAGCAAGACCTCTCAATATACATTTTTAGGTAACTGTGACTTTTGTATGAGTATTTTAAAGATTCAAAAAATAAAACAAAATGGGGGGAAAAAAGTGTCAAGCTCCCAAACTGAAAGCAGGAAAATAAATGAACCTGACTATATGTCAAATGGTAACATAACCACAATGAAAAAAAGTATTTGAAAAAAACTGTTGAATGCAGTATTAATTTTATAATCTTACTGAACATGTTCAAAGAATATGACCACGTTCAAAGAAAATCTGAAAGTTCACTCTTAATTACTACTGTTTTTAAATGAATATCAACACATGGGAATTTAAAACTACTGTTTTTCAGATAGGCAAAATGAGAAACCTGCAAATATACATAGGTACTATGGTTATATTAATAGATGTTTCTCCCAAAATTTGTTTAAGCACTCACAGAAAAGGTCAGAATACACTAAATATTTGGGAAACCTTTTCATTTAGATGTTTACCTACTGATTTTTATATATTGCTATTAAAGTACAGGTTTTATTTCCAAATGAAAGAAACCTGTACAACCACAAGTTGTACATAAATTAGTGTGGCACTGTATATATTTTAGAAATGATGCAAGTTTATTAATTGATGCTTAATTACCTACATCAGTAATTGCACTAAAACATAAGCTTATCATCATTAGAAATTAAAGTAATTCAAATCTGTATTTCATAAACTCATACTCGTACAATAGTACCTTTTCTCAACAGACATTTAGTAAGTTTATTAAAATTTTGTTATAAATTTGCTCAGAGCAATACAATAAAGACCATTTATTAGGGTGTTTCCTGCAATGCTGATATTTTGAAATTCTTTGAAGTAGAATAAAGCAAATAAGTCAAATATATTACTGTTATAACTGAAATAGTCAATATTAAAAATATATAAATATAAAAGAAGAAAATCCTGTAATATTAAATTACTACAGAAAATATGTGAATGAACTCAGCTGATTCAAGCAAGAATCATCAATGGATACTAAAATCATTAGTTAGAAACTTGTTGAGGAATTGGATATGTGGAAGTTGCCAAAGTACCACCCCAAAGATTACTTGCTAAGTGCAAAGAGAAAACTCCACTTTTAAAAACTACTTTTACAAAGGGGAAATCCAGTGGTTTGAAGTCAGATAAACCACCTTAACCAAGTGATCACACTTCCCAGAAACAGTGGAATGACCAGTTATCATATGTCTCCTGATTTAGCTAACGAGCTCCAGTAGAGAAAGCATTTTCATATTTTTTTATCTTGACAGAGGTATAACAGTGGTTTAGTGTGTGTGCGTGCCCATATGGCTATTCTCCCTCTCCCCCTCCCCCTCCCCTTCCCCTCTACCCCTCCTCATCCCTCTCCTTCTCCCTCCCTCTCCCCCTCTTCCTCTCTCTCTCAGTAAGAGCCCAGGGATCCAGTACAGTTACACTAATTATTTGTCTATATTAACTATTGGCCATATCATTTAGTTTTTCAGACATCAGCTTAATTTATAAAATAACTTCATAAAAGATTTTAGTCTCCTTGGAAATAAAAATTCCATAAATTTATAGTTTTAAGAATGCTTAGTTGGTCTATTATTCACCTTATTTGAATAAGGTTACTATTTGAAAAATCTAGTCTTTAGACCATTTTCTTCCTTTTTTAGTAAATGATATCTGAAAATTTAAATCCAAAAAAGCAATCTTTCTTTCCCCACTAATTTTAAAAGTTTCTCCTCTAATAAGATGCCATCTTAATATAACAATCCCCACAGTTGGGAAGGCTTCCAGGCTAAAAAGGAGGTACTGAGTCACCAGATAAATTTAGTGAAAGGAAAAAGAATCAGTTTTTAAACATGTATTTTTAAAAACATTTCTATAATTGTTTTCCCATACTTAACAGCAATAAACAGAAACTGCATATTTAAAAAATTTAGCCTGCAGCATTGTTTCCTTTTCTGTCTAACAAGAACTGCAAAGGGGTTAAAAATTTTAATTATGCTTAACTTGATTTAAGTAAATACTAAAAATACTCTTCAGCAAGACAAAAGGAGCATTTTCTATGGAAAGAACCCTGGCTGTGACTCTTGGAAAGTTTAAGTATGTATCTTTTTCACACAACATCCCATAAAATCTACGTTTTACATCTTTGGGTCTATAAATGAGAATACGATCCTCATTGGATCGTTAAGAAAATACATAGATAGAAAAAGTGAAAGTAGTTAGTAGAGTGATGGTCACAGTAGGATGTTAATTAATGGCAGCTGCTATTACTTTTTTTTTAAAACATTTTTTTATTGGGGCATTGGGGGAGGGGAACAGAGTTGGGGAACTAGGGAAGGAGAACAGACAAGTTGCTGTCCTTTTGTTCTTCAGTCTAGTTGCGGAGGACATTGCTTCACTGGCCCATGTTGGTATCATCATTGGGCTCTTCTTGGGTGAGGCAGATCGGTCGCCGGCCTCTGGACGGCCACTCACAGCATCTCTTGGCAGCTCACACCGGCTGCTGGCCGCTGACACTGGCTGCCAGCTACTCACTGTAGTCTATGGCAGCCCACTGCAGCAGGGGCTGCAGCTTATGCCGTCCCGGGAGACCCACAGCAGCCCAGCTCCAGGTGGAGCCGTTGTTCACCATCTTAGCTGTAGAGGGCAGCGTCACAGGCCCTCATATGTGGGATCCAAACTGGGGCTGCTGGCATCCCAAGCCAGCTCCCAACCAACGTGCCACTCAGCCGGCCCATGCTATTACTTTTTAAAGCCATGAATATAAAAGAGGAAATCAATAAATTTATTATGTCACAATGGATGAGATTAACAGTGCTCAACTTGCTCTAAAACAGCAGAAAGCTGGGCAAATTCTGCTCACTCTCTCCTTTCCAACTCTTTACCTCTGACACAAGCTCCCCCAACCCCAATAATACTTATCCAAATAAGAAGAATGAAAGATTATTCTGAGGAATTTCCTGCCCTCTCCCAGCTTCCACATATAAATTTATGTTTTTTGCAAAGAAAGTAATGACAACTCAGCCTACGTTTAGCTTGTAACCTTAACAGAGAGTCTAGAGTAGCTTATCAGGCTATGTCTCTGGTATACATATTTGGAGGGCTAGTTTACCCTGCCAAGTCATTTGTTAGCCTAATTAGATACATTATTGAAGAACTACAGAAGTAATATTCCTGTAAGCCCACACAATCTTTGAATCCGAGGGTGTGTAAAATAAGCCCTCAAGGGAAAAGCAAGATCAAAGGAATCTTATTTATGTTCACTAAGGGAAGATAAAGAGAGAAAACTCTTTATATTCTCTTAAGTTCAAAAGAATATCTTTTTAACATACAAATTCATACTAAAAATATTACACAATTAATTTCTCTATCATCTTTTACTCTAGAATCTGTTAAAAGTCATTCTCACTCCCAAAACTTTTAAAATGATGCTTGTAGGGCCGGCTGAGTGGCACGATGGTTAACAGCTGGCTTGGGATGCCAGTGGCCCCGGTTCAGATCCCACATATGAGGGCCAGTGACACGGCCCCTCAAAAATAAATAAATAAATAAAATAAAATAAAATAAAATAAAATGATGCTTGTAAATTGGTTTTCTTTCTGAAGCATTCTTTCCCTGAGGCTGATCCTCTAAATAATTAGTGCTATTCTGATTTCATGACTTAGTGTTTTTATTCTTCCTCTGTCCCACTGAGGTTCCATGGTCCCTCTCAATAATAATAGCTAAAATGTATGAAGAACATACTGTGTACTAGGCACTATTCCAAGTGAGTTGTATAGTTTCTCATTTAATGTCACAACACCATGAGGAAGATTCTATCACTTCCATTTTACAGCTCAGTAAACCGAGGCTCAGAGAGTTGCAGGAACTTGCTCAAAGTCATAAAGCCAGTCAATGGTAAGATCCATGTACTCTGACTCCAAAGCCAAGTCTTAAATGATAACCCCACACTGATCCTCTGCTCCAAGAGGTGGGAGGACAGTACCAGGATCCAGGTTTATTTTCTGTCTTTTAAGACAACACTGAACAGAAATCTCTGTTCCTGGTCCACTTGCTACCTTTTTCTAACTATAACCAAAAGGGCTAACGTGAATATACAGAACCAAAATATTTACTGCTATATAGTAGAACATTCAACTAAATCCACATACAACACTATAATGCTGTACAATGGAAGACCAAAGTTACATGTAAATAAAGTCAATTCAACAAATATTTATTGAGAAACACTATGTTCTAGATGCTTGGGATAAATCAGTGAACAAGACAGATCAGGAATATTGTCTTAGTAGAGGTTTTTAATATGGAAACAGATAAACAAAATAAAACTTAAGTATATTATGTGGAATACTGGAAAATAACAGCCTTTAAAAAATGTTAAGGGGCCGGCCGAGTGGTGCGGTGGTTAAGCGCTGGCTTGGGAAGCCAGCGGACCCGGTTCGGTCCCACATATGAGGGCCAGTGACACTGCCCTCAAAAAAAAAAAAAAGTTAAATATATCACTTGGGGGTTTGGCAGTATCAGCGCCAGTGGAAGAGTGGGCAAACTTTAAATGGGGATAGTAACAAGTTGCTGAGAAGTAAATCTAAACAAAGATTTGAAGAAGGTGGGGGTTTGAAGGAGGTGAATAATAGTAAGTGGGGTCCAGGGGAAGAGGATTCTAGGCAGAAGAAACAGTTAAGAGCAAAGGTCCTAAGCCCATAGTTAGAGCACAGGAAGCAAGCAGGAACAAAGAACGGTAAGAGAGAAATTAGTTTATGATGCAACAGGCAGGAGATCAGGTAGGGTTTTATAAGCCACTGTAAGGACTTCGGCTTTCAAGAAGTAAAATAGGGTTAGAAGGTTTTGAGCAGAAAAACAATGTGATCCGACCTTAGGATGGTATGTTGAGAATACATCAGAAATAGGGAGATGAGTGAAAAGGCTACTACAATAATCAAGATAAGAACAATGATTCAGATGAGGTTAACATAATCTAGGTGGTAAGAAGCGGTCAGATTCTGGATATGCTTTGAAAGTGAACAGAATTTCATGACAGACTAGATGTGGGGTATGAAAAATAAAATAGCAAAATACTTGGCCTAAGCAACTAATATGAGAATATGCCATTAACTGAGATATGAGATAGTAAAGACAAACATTTTAGGGGTGGGAGAATGAGACAATGAGAACTTTTTGGATGTGGTAAATCTGAGATTTCCTGAAAGCTAAATGAAAGGTGTATTTAAGGAGAAGGGAGCAATCACCTAGATCAAATGCTGCTGACAGGTCAAGATGAAGACTCAGAATGACCACTGGATTTAGCAATTTAGGTCATGGTAAAGTTGATTTCTTTCAAGTAGTTTTGATACAAAGAAAAGCAAAAACAAACAAACAAAAAATAACTTGGGGCAACTTGGGCAAGACAAGCTAAATGAAAGTAACAGAGATTTTGCCTGAGAGTATGGAGTTTGACTTTGACCATATTAACTGACAGATTTCTAAAAACTGATACTCAGAAGACAATAACAGAGTCTCTATAATTTATCATGAAAAATATCTATTAGGTTGTCGGAAAAGTCATGACACATTTTTTCAACAAAAAACAGAAAACATAAGTCATGACTTTTCCGACAACCCAATAATACATACATAATCCCAAATTACTAGGCAGACAAAGAAATAGGAAAATGTGACTCACCAGACATCAGAATTAGCAGTCAAGAATTTTTAAAGTAGCTATATTATAGCTGTGCTCAATGATATAAAATAAAATGTATTGAGGGCCGGCAGAGTGGCGCATTGGTTAAGAGCTGGTTTTGGGATGCCAGCGGTCCCGGTTCGGATCCCACGTGTAAGGGCCGGTGACACTGCCCTCCACAGCTAACAACAGCTCCACCAGGAGCTGGGCTGTGCGAGCCCCGGCGACGGTGTAGGCTGCAGACCCTGCTGCAGTGGGCTGCCACAGGCTACAGTGAGTGGCCGGCAGCCAGCATGAGCTGCCAACAGCCGCGGTGAGTGACATCCAGAGGCCGGCGACAGACCTGCTTCATGCGGGAGGAGCACAATGACGATACCAACATGGGCCAGTGAAACGGCATCCTCCGCAACTGGAGTGAAGAACAAAAGGACAGCAACTTGTCTGTTCCCCTTCCCTGATTCCCCAACGATGTTCCCTTCCCCCAATTCCCAAATAAAAAAATCTTAATAAAATAAATAAAATGTCTTGAAAAATAAAATAAAGAGAAAATTGCCTAAGAAAACAAAAACTATAAAACTATAAAAAAAGAACCCAATGGGTCCAGCTGAATGGTGCGTTGGTTAAGAGCTGGCTTGGGACGCCAGCAGCCCCAGTTCGGATCCCACAAGAGGGCCAGTGACACTTCCCTCTACAGCTAAGATGGTAAACAATAGCTCCACCTGGAGCTGGGCTGCTGTGAGTCTCTGGCGATGGCATAGCTGCAGCCCCTGCTGCAGTGAGTTGCCATAGGCTACCGTGAGTGGCCGGCAGCCATCATCAGCAGCTGGCAGCTGGTGTGAGTGACTGATCTGCCTTACCCGAGAAGAAAGCAATGATGATACCTACATGGGCCAGTGAAGCAATGTCCTCCACAACTAGACTGAAGAACAAATAGACAGCAACTTGTCTGTTCCCCTTCCCCATTCCCCAATGCTGTTCCATTCCCCCAATTCCCCAATTTAAAAAAAAATCTAAAAAAAAAGAACCCCATGGAAATTCCAGAAATAAAAATTGTGTAATCTGAATTTTAAAAAATTCATTGAATGGGCTTAATAGCAGACTAGACATGAGAAAAGAGAGTCAAGTGAACTTTTAAGACATCAGAGATCTGTGTGATAACGCCAAAAGGTCTAAAATACATGTAACTGAGAAATCTTCTCTCATAAGGAAAGAAGAGAGAGATGGGTCAGGAAAAGGGTTGAAAGAAATAACGGGCCACATTTGCCTCAAAATTGTTAAAAAAACAACATAAATTTAAAAAATTCAAGAAGCCCAGCAAATCCCAAGCAAGACAAACAGGAAGAAAACCACACCTAAGCACATCATAATTAAATGTCTGAAAACCAAAAATAAAAAAGAACTTAAAAGCAGCCAGAGAAAAATGGCTCATCATACACACAGCAGTAACACTATAAATGTGTTACTGACTTC
Organism: Aselliscus stoliczkanus; assembly: GCA_033961575.1. Classification (NCBI taxonomy): domain Eukaryota; kingdom Metazoa; phylum Chordata; class Mammalia; order Chiroptera; family Hipposideridae; genus Aselliscus; species Aselliscus stoliczkanus. The sequence goes on from CM066728.1 coordinate 124,641,138, forward strand.
TCATGAAAAACAATGGGAGCTGGAAGACTGTGGGATGACATCTTTAAAGTGCTGAAAGAAAAAAACTCAACCCAGAATCCTATACCCAATGGAAAATATCCTACCAGAATGAAAATTAAAAAAGACCTTTTCAGATAAAGAAGTCTAAAAATTATGTCTTTAGTAGATCTGTGCTAAAAGAAAAGCTAAAAGAATTTCTGCAGGTAGAAGGTAAGCAAGGTCAGAAGGAAGCTTGGTTCTTCAGGAAGAAATGAAGAGCAATAAAAATGATAAATGGGTACAATAAAAAATAATTTTTTTCTGTTAATACATTTGAAGTACACAACAGTTTAATAAAGATCTCACTGATAGCTTAGATGAATGATAAATAAGCCTCAGAAGTGGATTCTCCTTTCTTGCCCAACCCCCTAATATTTATAGAGAAGTACAATACCTGTTTTAGTTTCAAAAAGAAGTTTTCAGTAGTACTACGTTTGCTGAAGGGCCAGAATAATCTTTCATTAGGTGAGCACACTCGGACTTTTGTTTCTAGGAAAAATCGAACAGGCTCCTGTACTTCTGTTATTACCAAATCAACAGCTGTAGTCATAAACAGCACTTTATCTAGAGAGAGGGGGAGAAGCAAATAAAAGAACAGAAATATATTTGCTCATATGATTAATGTAAAAGTAATTACTTTTATTACAGCTTTTAAAATATCTTAAGGTAACCCATTAACTAAATAAGAATCTAAAATAGTAAGACAAATCTTCGTTTTAAAATTTTTTTCTCTGTATTGAGAATTCTTTTCTTGGATAGATTCTCTGAAGTGGAATTAGTGAGAGCAGTATACAAGTATACAGTAAAGCTTATGAAATGTACTGTCAGGTTGTTCTACAAAAGTGACATATGACTTCTTTATGCCACTCTCACCGACACTGGGAATTCCCAACTTTTAAAATCTTGGTTATCAATGGTAACTGTTTCTATGCTTTCTCCATTTATCCACAGTGCTATGAATAATAAATAAATGAATAAATAAATAAATAAATGCTCAGTAAGAGGCATTAGTTAAGCAAATAATTTTACATTTACAGGATAGGATATTATGTAACCATTAAAATACATTCCGGAAGAGTATGAAATTTCTTGAAAAAGGTTCTTTATGCATAGAAGGTTAAGCCACATAGCAAACTTTTCATACTGGTCCCTTTTAGAATGGGGTTCTGGGGATTGTGGTGATTTTTACTTTTCTCTACACATCCTTTGAATTTTTAACCATATGTGCATATATTATCTCTCCACAAAAATAAATAAAATTTAGAATTCTGTAAAAAAATGCCTAAGTAAAAAACAAAGCTGAGAAGGGAAAAAATGAGAAGAGAGAGGGAGGAAAACATAAGTGGGAAAAATGATACTTCGTCAACTTTAATGAACTCAAAGAATTATTCAAATTCTTTGGTTTCACCAGAATTAGGTTAGCACTGCAAATGTGTCAAATACATGGTCCTCAGCCCTAGGTATCTTCTTGGGATTAAAATTTCTGTCCACGATGTCAACAATCTGCACTACCTTTCGGAGTTTCTTCATTTACAACTTGAAAATGTGGGGATTTGGGATTCCAGCTCCCAGTGATAACATAAGACTTTCCATCTGAACTTTTGCCCATAGATTCCTAAAGAAAAGAGTAAAACAAACATTAATGCAAAGGAGGGCAACAAGAACCCACCCCATTTTGCTGCCTTTAAAAACAAGAGTTGTGGGCCAGCCGTGTGGCTCAGTTGGTTAAAAGCTCGCTCAAGAGTGTAAGCTGAGCTCTGAGCAACAGCAGCTCGATGCCCAGCCCAAGCGGAGTGGCCATTGAGCTGCCAACAGGTAGCAGGATGGCTCAGCTAAAACAAGTTGGAAAAAAAATAATAAAAACAAGAGCTTCAAAATTGTAAGAATATGAAAGAAAATCAGATATTTTAAGGAAAAAAAGGTAGAAGTATATGTGAATGATTACAGTTAAAATGTTAAATGTGGCGGGCCAGCCGAGTTGCTAAGTTGGTTAAGAGTTGGCTTAAGAGCACGAGCTCTGAGCAACAGGGCCACCGGTTCAATTCCCACGTGGGCCAGTGATGCTGTACCCAAGCCAAGCTGTCACTGAGCTGCCAACAGGTGGCAGGATGACTCAGCTGGTGTAACAACAAGACTGCCTGTTCGATGGTGGGCTGCGCTCACCTGCAACTAAAGATTGAACTTGGCAACTTGAGCTGAGCTGCTGCCCAGATGGCTCAGTGGATAGAGCATGTGCTCTTAACAACAAGGCTGCTGGTTCGATTCCCACATGGAATGGAGGCTACACCCACCCACAACTAAGATTGAACACAGCACCTTGAGCTTAAGAGGCCACAAGCTGCCAATGGGCAGCCAGATGGCGACTGGCACCCTCCACAATGAAGTCTGAAGAACAACAACTTGGCTGATCTCCTTCCCCAATTCCTCAGTGGTGTTCCCCTCCCCCAATTCCCCAGTAAAAGCTAAAAAAAGAAAAGAAAATTTTTTTTCAATGTGGCAACATTTTATGCAATTGCTCCTGAAAAGTTAAAGTAAATGCTTATATATCATACCAACTTGTACAAACATAAGAGAAATTTACCACCTAAACGTATGTTGAATTCTTCTATCAAGTCAATAATTACTACATAAATTTTAGTTCTGAATATATTTACATGTAATAGAAATAATACTAACATCACCTACTTTTATAAAGCTCATGAGTTTGCAAATAACTCTCACAATTTTTCTTTTGATTCCCACATCAATAAGATAAACATGATAAACAAGAATTATTAACTATTACACAGTCAAGAAACTAGTAGATAGCAAGAAATTAATTTCCTTATCTTTATTTATTTAGTTTACAAGAACACCTTCACAAATGTGTTTTAACATTAGACTCAGATGAGATAAAGTAAAACCTTTATTGAGGAAACAGTGTATAATCTAAACAAAACAAAACAATTCTTACCAAATCTAACAAGTGCATGTCACTATTTCGTACATCTTTTCCTGGGCTAAGGAGAAGACCAAAACACCTGCAAAAAAAGAACTGACATAAATTTGGAAAAAAGAACAAAAAAAGATATTTAAATTAGGTCACTTAAAAAAATTCCTATCGATGAAAAAAAGGACACATTAAAATTATCAATAAATTGCCATTGCCAAAATAATCCTTACTTCTTTAATTGAGATAAGCAAATTCTACGCCTTTGATTATCACTTAAAGTCAGCATATCTGTGGAAGATTTATGGAAGTTCTTTGAAAGTGAATGACGTAGCCACTCCAATAACCAAAAGAATTTGCAAGTACAAAACATTTTACAAGTTTTTAAAGATAGTATATGATTACTCCACTAGGCTGATAAAAACTAAAATTTATATTTAAGCTAAACTTACAAAAAATGTTTACCTTTCAATGGCAAGTTCTTTATTAGTTGTTTGTTGCACATTAATGACAATCTTCTTATCGATGCCTTGGCGTAGTTTAAAGCACTGTTTGTCCTTATCTTTAGGAACTGCACTGTAGAACAACACGTTTCATTAATTTTGCAAAGTATTTTGTTGTGACATACACTAGAACAATTTTTGCTATGATTTAAAAATCATAACAAAACTATTTCTGTGCCTGTTTTTCAAATCCTAACAGAAATTTTAAAACTATCATCTGCCTCTTGATGTGAAACTATCACCACTACTGTGTGTAATTTACTAAACTCTTTGTAAAAGCTAGAAAAAACCACTCTGTCCCCTAAAATGTGGCCTTTTTCTTTTACTTTTTGCTGTGAAAATTAAATATTTGTAAAGCACCTACTATGGCATCCAGCGCATAGCTGCTCAAGAAAATGTTAGTTTTCTTTCCTTTCTAGTCACTGTTTTTGACAAATAAATTATTATTGCCTTATTTGTTTAAATATATAAGATACTTAATCATTGACCCTTTGCATTTCAAAACAAGGTGCCTTCAAAAAACCAGAGATGAAGAAGATACGGGCAACAGGAAGCTGGTGCTTAATACTTCCTGAAGCTGCGATAAACTAATTTTAGACCTATATAATGCAAGCATACCTCATTTTATTGTCCTTCGCTTTACTGAGCTTTGCAGGTACGTTTTTTTTCACAAATTGAAAGACTGGCAACCCTGCGTTGAGCAAGTCTATTGGCACCATTTTTCTAATAGCATTTGTTCACTTTGTATCTCTGTGACACATTTTGGTAATTCTTGCAGTATTTCAAATTTTTTCATTATTATATAGGTTATGGTGATCTGTGATCAACAATCTTTGATGTTACTACTGTAATTGTTTTAGGACACCACAAACTGCACTCATATAAGATGGTGAACTTAGCTGATAAATGTGTGTGTTCTGACTGTTTTACCAACTGGGCATTCCCCCGTCTCTCTCCCTCTCCTCAGGCCTCCCTCTTTCTGAGAGACAATATTAAAGTTAAGCCAATTAATAACTCTACAATTGCCTCTAGGTGTTTTCCAAGTGAAAGGAAAAGTCACACTTCTCTCACTTTAAGTCAAAAACTAGAAATGACTAAGCTGAGAAAAGCATGTCGAAAACTAATAAGGAAGGCTGAAAGTTAGGCTTCTTGTACCTAATAGTTAGCCAAGCTGTGAATGCGAAGTTCCCGAAGAAATTAAAAGTGCTACTCCAGTGAACACACAAATGCTAAGAAAGCGAAACAGCCTTATTGCTGACATGAAGTAAGTTTAGCAGTTAAAAAAAAAAAAAAAATCAAACCAGCCAAAACATTTCCTTAAGCCAAAGCCTAATCCAGAGCAAGGCCCTAACTCTCTTCAATTCAATGAAGGATGACAGAGGTGAGAAAGCTGCAGAAGAAAAGTTTCAAGCTGGCACAGGTTGGTTCATGAGGTTTAAGGAAAGAAGCTGTCTCCATAATATAAAAGTGCAAGAGGAAGCAGTAAGTGCTGATGTAGGAGCTGCAACAAGTCATCCAGAAAATCTACTTAAGATAATTAATGAAGGTGGCTACACTAAAAATAACAATTTTCCATGTAGCTGAAACAGCTTTGTAGTGGAAGAAGATAGATGCCATCTAGGACTTTCGTAGCTAAAGAGGACAAGTCAATGCCTGGCCTCAAAGCTTCCAAGAACAGGCTGACTCTCTTGTTAGGTGATTAATGCAACTGGTGACTTCAAATGGAAGTCAACGCTTATTTCCAGTCCAAAAATCTTAGGGCCCTTAAGAATTATGCTAAATCTATTCTTTCTGTACTCCATAAAAAACCAAAGCCTGGATGATAGCACACCTGTTTAAAACATGATTTACTGAATATTTTAAACCCACTGTTGCAAAGTCCTACTGAGAAAAACATTTCTTTCAAAATTATTACAGCTCATTGACAATGCACCTGGTCACCCAAGAGCTCCGATGGAGATGTACAATGAGATTAATGTTGTTTTCATGCCTGCTACACAACATCCATTCTGCAGCCCATGGATCAAGGAATAATTTCAAATTTCAAGTTTTAGATTTAAGAAATACTTTTCATAAGGCTGTAACTGCCACAGTGATCCCTGATGTATCTGAACAAAGTAAATTGAAAACCTCTGGAAGGGATTCACCCATTCTAAATGACATTCTAGAACAGGGGTCGGCAAACTGCAGGTCGCGAGCCACATGCGGCTCTTTGGGTTTGTACATGTGGCTCTGAAGTAAAATTAAAAATGAAAATAAAACTATCATAGTTTCATTTATAAAATTTTTAAAGGATATTATTCATATAATGGTGATTTCATTTGTTTTATGGCTCTCAAATAATTTTTAAATTGTTAAGAGGGACAGGATTGGCTCTTCCATCTCAAAAGTCTGCCAACCCGTTCTAGACATTCATGATTCAAGGGATGAGGTCAAAATATCAAAATTAACAGAAGTTTGGAAGTTGATTCCAACCTTCCTGGATGAATCTGAGGATTCAAGACTTCAGTGGAGGCAGTAACTCCAAATGGTGGAAATAGCAAGAGAAATAGAATTAGAAGTGGAGCCAGAAGATGTGACTAAATTGCTGCAATCTCATGATAAAATTTTTATCGATGAGGAGCTGTTTCTTATGGATGAGCAAAAAAAGGGGTTTCCTGAGATGGACTCTAACCTTGGTGAAGATGCTGTGAGACTGTTGAAATGACAACAAAGGATTTAGAATGTTACATAAACTTAGTTCGTAAACCCGTGGCAGGGTCTGAGAGGACTGATTCCAATTTTGAAAGAAGTTCTACTGTGGGTAAATGCTATTAAACAGCATCATATGCTATTAAAGAAATTGTTCGTGAAAGGAAGGGTCAATTGATGTGGCAGACTTCACTGTTGTCTTATTTTAAGAAATTGCCACAGCCACCCCTTCAGCAGCCACCACCCTGATTGGTCAGCAGCCATCAATATCAAGACAAGACCCTCCACCAGCAAAAGAATTATGACTCGATGAAGGCGCAGGTGATGGTTAGTATTTTTTAATTTTTTAGACATAATGCTATTGTACACTTTAACTACAGCATAGTGTCAACGTAACTTTTATATGCACTGGTAAACCAAAAAACTCGTGTGACTTGCTTTACTGCAATATTCACGTTACTGCAGTGGTCTGAAATGGAACCTGCAGTATCTCTGAGGTATGCTTGTAACTATAAAAATAATACTAATGATACAGTTTAAACCAGCCTAAGGGAAAAGTGGAAAATATTCTTAAAATGACATATTGCCAAAATAATCCTCTAGTCTCCCACACGCCACTTTTTACAGCTCCATGTTCTCAAAGACAAGCATCTGCCTGAGGCAACTGCCCGATATGCAGCAAACCTAAACTGTACCCTATTACTGTACAACTTTAGGATCATGTCAAAGGAAGACTGTAGTACGGGCTGCAGAAGAGCTTGGAGTACCCAATCTAAAAAGTGGCTCTGAAGAAGTAAAACTGGTTTGAAGCTCATCTGTTATAACACTGAGATTAGAAAATCAAAGAATCTTAGCAAAGCAATCTAGAAATGACAAACATGTATAAAGAAAAGCTTTTGCATACCATACTGTTAAATAATTGTGGCTGACAGAATTTTCACCTGTAACGTATGGACAGGTATCAATTTTCAACTGATAACAGACACACTAGACTCTATGTTCTGTGGATGCTGAAGCATAAACAAACATAGAATTGACTTTTTCTGCAAAGAAGTTGAACGTTTTATTATTAAACTTTCTTGTTTTCCTGCAAGGCTGTTGCTTCACTGTATAAAAATAGCAACAGAAAATGCAGTATACTGCAAAATTAAGACAGTATTGTTTGTTATCTGACACTAACAACTAACAAAAACTTTTCTCCACTGCCAGTTATTTCCAATGGAAAGATCAGTAAGTGTTTTGACCCAAAAGTCAAAGGTAAGCAAGTTACAGTATTATAGAAGGCTTAAGATAATGTTTTCTTTGAATTACACTAATTTTTATAACTACATTTTACCACAAACAATTTTAAGAATTCTGAATATTATAACTGTAGCCTAACCTAAAAATCATAGAGTTTTGTGAAAAAGTTACATTTTGTATTTATCTGTTTATCTGCAATCATTAGAAAGTTAAGGGGTATTTTCTTCCAGTAGCACTGTTGCAGTTTCTTTTTCCATTGGTATTACTAAATAGCTGCTATTTCAAATTTTCTATCAACCACTAATTTAAGACAACTATGCTAGGTTAAGCTGTTTCATACTATAATACTTTATTCAGGAGGGTTCCATGTTCACTCCTCAATAGACTTTATGTACTTCTCATGTTTCTTCACTCGCTCATTAGCTCATCCAGTTCTGAAGGGTTACTCAGTGTCATCTTGAGCAGCCAGCCATCTTCATGACAAGGTCTGTTGACAAGTCCTGGATTTTCTGCAAGAGCTTCATTCATTTCAGTTACTCTCCTGACAGAGGAACATACAGTTGACTCTTGACCAACGTGAAGGTTAGGGGTGCCAAACACCTGCCCCCCGCCAATGAAAATTTTCATATAACTTAAATTGGCCCGCTGCATACGTGGATGCCCAACTGTGGATCAAAAATTCTGTTTTCAGTTCACAGCTGGTTGAATCCACAGAGGTGAAACCCAGCGGATACAGAGAGCCAACTGTATGATTATTGAAAAAAAGCTGCATATAAGTGGACCCTCACAGTTCAAACCTGTGTTGCTCCCGGGTCAACTGTAATTTCATTTCTCAGCAGTATTTAAAACAACAATGGAAATAAAATTGTCTCTGGTGTCCTGGTTCTGAGGGGAAGGAAAAGCCACCTTCACAGGAAGCAAAGTGTAGCAGATAAGCAGTGAAGTTCAGTTCACTGATGTCAGGGGGTCCAGATTATATTTCTGGTCTTGTCATTGTACCATTGAATGGATTCAACCAGTTATTTTACATTTAATTCCTATTGTATAAATTAAGAAACTGAGGTCCAGGCTTAGCTTCCCTGGGTTTTTTTTTACATATAAAACAAGGATCAAATACCCAGCCTATCTAACAGGGTTACCTGGTCGCTTACATAAGACAAAAAAGAAGGGCTTTGAACGGTACAAATTAAAATGCTCCATCTTCCTCAAGGCTAAATTCAAAGGCAGGTTTCTAATTTTCATAACGTAAGAATTATACTTTTTCATGAATAAAAAAAAGAGCATTAATTCTTGCCATGGCACTTTACCTATATTTATGTTATAGCAAAACCATATGGTAGAATTACTGGATAAAAGGAATTGCATTTGACAAGTTCAAATCTGACAAAAGTAGAAATACTTTTCACTGATTTCATCACTATTTTAGGTTTTACACAATACTACTTTCTACTATAAACTACGAATTCAGTGAAACCATGCAACAAAAACAGAGCAAAGCCCTAACAATGTGAGAAGCAAATCTGACCACCCAGGAATTTTATGTATAGCGTATCTCCTTGGCATGAGGGTACGAGAATAGGGATGTTTACTTGTGATCATTCTACCCTGAATATGCATGATTTCAGAAGAAAAGGGTTATGGTAGTGCTTCTCTCCTGCTATCTCTTAGAAATCTTTCCCGTTCATAATTGGAATTTACAAACTGGATCTATACAAATAGCTTCAATAAGGAAAAAAATATATAGTTAAATAACTTTATTTTCTTGAAAAGGAGAAAAAATTATTACAAAGTTTATAGGGCCGGAATGCATGCCACAGAAAGCTCCCACCACAGTATTGCTGAGAACAGAAATATAGGTAAAGAGAAAGCAGAGCATCAGCCTCACACATCAGTGCACAAACCAAAGCTGCAGCTGACTGCACACTAAATTGGCCACCAGATGGCATGACAATTCCAAAGTCTTCCAAGGGAGACCAAGAGTTATCAGTATTCCAAATGAACCAGTCACTGTACCTTTTAACTTCAAAGCAAAATATTAGAAATCATTAATATTTTGAAGTATTTCACTTTACCCATTTTAAGAAGCAGTCATAGAAGAAAGAGACTTTTATATGCAACTGCCAATTACAATCCAAAGAAGTACCCATTTTGTGATATGGGCTATGGAGAAAAAAAAAATCCAATGACCTTGCAACCATAATTATTTTAAAGTTAGAAAGAGTCTTAGAGTCTATCCACCTCATTTTATAAGTAAGGACACTATTACTAATAGTAAAGAAACTTGGAAAAGGTCACATTGTTAATAGTAGCAATAATTAAACTAAACCTAATTTTTATTATGGGGTTTTCACTACTCAAAGAAGTATCACTTTACTTAAAAACCCAAACCATTTCTTTCTGACCTTATAGGCAAGATTAGACTTCAGACACAGGCCTCATGTCTCCCCTTCCAATGTGTTCAGATAGACTGTAGTGGTAAAACTTGATTTTAACATCCTGAAGATCTTTAGAGTATTAAAACCAACCAAACAACCCAAAATAAAACAAAACCCCGACAAACAAATACAGCTATAAATCCAGCTGACTTACCTTCTGTCATATTATATATCAGTTGTCAGACACTTATTTTGAATCTAAAAGAACATAATAATGTGACATCTTCCCACATGATTTAAAAAAATTCAAATGTGGCTTCTGCAAATTTACCTATTTCTTTTCCTTTATCACATTAAAAAAAACACCTTACCTATAAAAGCAATCACTTTATAGTATGAAAGTTATATAACCTGACCTAGTTTCCCTTGAACCATAGATAACATAGCATATTAATACAATCTCAACAAAAAATAAATAAGATGCCCTACCTAAAATAACCTTTACCATCATCTTCTTTTATTTCTAAAGACACAGAGAAGGTAAAGATGTCACTGTCAGGAGTCTGGGGTGCAGCAGTGGCTGAAAGTGGGGTCTGCTTGGCAGAACGACGGAAGGCAGTGGCAAAACTGTAAAGTATCCGGCTTACCTACAACCAGACATGGTAGGAGACAGGCTGTTACCAGAAGAAATAAAATACTTTTATTCAGTCTGAAGGTTACCTACTTTGTCGAAAGTAGTAATCTTTTTTCCCCATTGATTTCCTAATTATCTAATTTTTAGGCCTATAAAGCAATCAATACTAAAAGGAATTTTAAAAAGGAAATGGCTTTGTACACTAGAAATCCAACAGAAAAATGATTTCCCGAATCTTTATTACAAAAATGATTCCAAAAGTTTAGCTCTAAAAGAACAGTTTGCAAGTGTGTCACTGCCTATAGAACCCAATCAAGAAGCACCCAATTGATATCTTAGAAACAACAAGGGTTTGGTTAACCAAAATTTTAGTTTATTCAAATCACAGCCCATCAGAATGGCATAAATAAAACACTAGCAGAGAATTTCGTTTTGCATAAGGACAAATAATAAATACTGTAATCATTTCAGCACAGTGAGGATACAGGTTAAATTTCACTCGCAGACAGTATTCTCTGAAGGACTTACAGCTTCTTGTATTTCACACCGGAAGACATGTATCCGGAAGAGCTCTGCATTGTAATGACTTTCAGTGAAAGCAAAACAGTCGCTCTCAGGAGTTCCATCATGCCCTCTGACACAGAAAAGGATTTTGTAGATAGGGTAGTTTGCTATTTCAGTGTTTGTCTGAGGATCTAGGAGTCTGTGCAGAAAAAAAAAATAAGATTAGAGGAATTAACAACTATTTTCACTCCATCCATGTTATGATTCAAGACTCTTCTTTCTAGCAAGAGGTTCATATAAACCTTTTTTGGTATGCTAATCATATTAATCTTAAGTCTTGAAAATTAAGTCATATGTGGATTCCTAAAGCTACTGATTACATAATACCTTGGTGTTAAAATTATATATAGTTCCATGTTTTAGTGAGGCAATCAGTAAGGCATAAGCTATATCAATTAATTATGTTAGTTGTAGTCTGTAACGAAATAGAGACTATATCAATAGGTAAACTAGCTATCATATAAATCACTAAAGTGACTTATCTCCTAAAAAATGACCTAATGTGCTTTATTATTTAAAAAAAAATAAAGTACCCCGTTCGGTCCCACATATGAGGGCCAGTGACACTGCCCTCAAAGAAAAAAAAATAAATAAATAAAGAACTGATGTGTTTGTCAGCGTGAAATGTTATTTTGATTCATGGGAAATACGGAGCGACTGTACCAAATATTAACAAAGAATAAAAAATGATGCCATTCATTGAAAATCCAAGGGATGACATTTGTTCAAAACTTTATTCATTAAACAAATATTTATGTGATACCTGTAACATTCCAAGCTCTGTTCTGGGCACTGAAGACAAAAGGACTAAAAAGAAACTGCGATTTCTTTTCTGCACCTGTGCAACACGAAATGGGAAGGACCACTGATGGGGAAAGCACAGGCGGCCCTGTGCATCACAGAGACACCTAACCCAAGTCTCAAAGGCCCTTTGATAAAAACTCTGAAAACACGGGGCAAAGAAAATGGTTTTCTCATGTTTTTATAGAATTAAAATATATCAGAACAAAGTATAGAGTTGGGGGAATGACTACTGACTAAGAAGCATACAGAAATGATTGCTAAACAAATTTTATTAAACGTTTCACATTAATGGGCCGGCGAGAGGCGTTGGTTAAGAACTGGCTTGGGATGCCAGCGGCCCCGGTTCGGATCCCACATATGAGGGCCTGCCACAGCTAAAAAAATAGTTTCACATTGATAAATATAATTAGAATTAGGACTTACGAATCTTTGCAAAATAGTTCTTGAAATGCTCAAAGAGAAGAAGTACATTTGGAATATTAAATAATTAACTTACTACTATCCACATACAGCTACAACCCAACCATGAAAACCCGAAATCCTTCCGAGGGTAGAGAAACACGCATTCTCATACACTGCTTATAAAAGTACAAACTGAACATTTTGTCTAAATGGCTGTTTGGCGATGTACCACAAGCAATAAACATGGACAAACCTTTAACCCAATAAGTCTACTTGTAGTAACTTATAAGTCTATTTCTAAAGAAACTGAAAAAAATAAAAATAATTTTGCTCAAAAATACCTATGGGTATTTATAAGTATAGATAAAGAACTTACATGCCCATATAATAAAACCTCTATATTAGCTATTATTAGTGGTACTTTTTCTCATAAAAAAACTAAAAGTCTAATAAGAGATGGGCTATTTCTGAATAACCAATCATGTGCCACCATAAATTAAAATTATTAATCATATTTATTGATAGGGAAAGAGATTCATAATATAAAAGTAAAGAAAGCATGTTACAAGATGGTATGTGTAATTCCACTATTAAAAATGTTGATTGTAAGAATAGTATAATTATCCTGCACATATATGTAGGTATATACACACATACACCAACACACACAAATACACAAAAAGGATCTTAATAAACCACGATATTAATTGCATTTATCAATGAAAGAGTACAATTCAGAGTATTTTTCTGAATTTTTATTTGTTTATGTTTTGATTTTCCTGAAATCAGCGTGAACTCTTTGAAATAAGGAAAAAAAGTTATTTTATTTTAGTAGTCTTCATCTGATTATTTCTGTATTTAGCTAGTTAATATAGATATCCGAATGGCTACCTTTAATTGTTGTTATTTTTCTACTTATTATAAATAATAGCCATTTCTAGAACCTTTTTCTGAGCCTCAGCTTCCTCATCTTAAAAATTATGGGACTGTTGGGCCAGCCGAGTGGTGCAGTGGTTAAGCGTTGGCTTGGGACGCCAGCGGCCCTGGTTCGGGTCCTGCATATGAGGGCCAATGACACTGCCTCAAAATAAATAAATAATTAAATAATCGAATAAATAAATAAATAATGGGACTATACTAGAATAGTTAATATTTACCAACAGTTTTTTTAATTTCCAAAACCGGCATGAAATTCCATATTGAATATGTCAAGCTAGTATTTGTCAAGCCAGTATTTGTACTTGGGGAACATGGAAAATATAAATTGTTAGGCAGACTCTCAGATCAACATATTTCCATTACATCCAAACATTTAAATTTCTAATGTGCTACACACAGTTGGGGTAGGGAAGAGTATAAAAAACTGTTTAAATAAGTGACTACTTTTCATAAGGATCACAAATCCTTAGAAGACATAATGACATAAGTGCCAAAAGAATTAAACATTACATGAATAAAATAATTATGTATTTTGTTCACTATTGCTTCTTTCTAAAACCATAGGTCAGAAATCTGATCAAATATTACAAGTATTTCAAGAAGCTGGTTTTACCTCACAGTTCCTTCGGATACATTCGGCACTGACAGGGTGACATCTAGCGAAATCTGACACTGGCCTCTTAGGATGGACATCATCCTTAAGGCTTCAACTTCACTCCTGGGAGCATTTACTGAGGCACAGCCTAAATAAGTTAGTTTGCTGAAAACTACACTGTCCTCATCGGCCACTGGGGTGAAAGGACTTGACCCTTCGGAATCTGAAAGAAATGATAAGGAGATGGTTATCTTAATTTTATTTAATATTTTATTGACATGAAAACCAAGGAAAAATCTACAAGTTATATTTAGGTTCTAAAATTAAGCACTAATGAGATAATATGACATTGTCCCAGAAAAAATGCCCATTAAAGTGAGAAATCTCACCAGAATTGTTACCAACACCAAAATTTTCAGGTATTGGCTCTGTGTCAATCCCAAATCTAAAAGGTAAGCTGAGATTCACATTTGATTTACTTTTGTTTCTTCCAATTTGTTTTGACTTTATAAAATACCTTCAGTATTTCACTATTCTGAAAAATCCTATCTGTCTTCCTTCTGATCTGCTCTGTTATAATTATTTCTCCCCTTCACCATCTTGGCCACTTTATTATGTTCTCCCAATCCCTTTGCTCCCCCTTTCCCAGTAACACCCACAGTTATAACACCCTACTTTTCCCAATGAGCCTTTATAATTGTCCTTTTCCTCCTTCCCTGCTATGCCTTTCAGCTCTCCTTTTCAACTTGGTAGCTATTCCCACAGAACTACAATACAGGCCTGGAGTAAACATCTATCTCTTCACCAAGCATTATTCTTCCATTTGTCCAACATTGGACTCAAATTCCTCCTTTCCTGCAAAAATCTTTAAACATTCTGAAATAAGATTTTCTCAATGTCATTTAAAGACTGTTTGTCTTTCTCTGGTATAAATTACACATATTTAAAGGGAAATCAGAATGGTACGTATATTGACCCCTCTCATGTCCCCCTAAATCGAGAAGCTTAGAGATTCTAGAGAACACAGATGATGGTTTCTGCTGACTATGAATCAAACCTAGTGCAGGGCAGACACTCAAATATTAAAAACAATAACCTTCAGTTACGCAAGCAATGCAGCAATCCTAACCTCCTTGTCCAGGTTTCACGGGCAGGCTCATCTCGGGCTTTTGGAGCCCTGCTAACGGCACTGGGTTAACGGTGGACGACGCCGACAGTGGATCAGGAAGGGGCCCATCTCCTTCACCGTCCAGTTGCGACCTGTCCACAAGCTCCTTGTCCCCTGGCTGCTCATCCACTGGAGGATCCATCAGCACGTCTGCCAGCTCTTTTTGCAGCTGCTGCTCACTTCCATTCCCTATAATCTAAGGGTCACAGACACACACAATCAGCAAAGGGAGAAAGAGAGGCCAGTACTAATTAAAGTGGATCTGCATTATAGAGAGAATCAGCAGCAGCTCTTTTGATACCAAGATATCTTCTCAATGTTTTTAAAAAATAGAATGAATCAAGATCTGCAATAAATAAGAGCTGCAGCTGCTCTCTTAATTCACAGCTTTTCATGAAAGTGTACAGTGAATGAGAATACCCAGAAATATATCTGATAGTCTGTCAATATTATTAAAAGTCTTCTACAGTGTCCTAAACTAACAACAATTCAAATATTTATAATTTTACTGTCTGGTGAGAAAGAATGCTGTTAAGAGGAATATCTTTAACAGCTTATCTTTAAGAAAAATGTGTTTGCTTTCAGAAGTTATCAGTAGAAGCAAACTTACCAAGTAATACATTTTCACATGTATTTTACCACTCCTGCCATAAGTCAGTGTCTTGCATTAATATTTCTGCGGAAGACTTCTCTGATACAAACAGTTCCTTAAAAGTTCTTAGCTACATGAATAAAGTTGGGGAGATGCATGGATAAAATCTTCCTAAGGAACAAAGCACTCCATTTTAGTAATGTCAAGTATTTTTCTGGAGTCCTGATGGTTTATTATTAGTTGCTCAACAAGGACACAAACAAGTGCAAAAAATCAAGTGGAGACTGCCCAATGCTAAGGAAAACCAAAATGACAAAACCCAGTATTGTCATTAAATGCTTATTGAAGACATACCAGAAAATGTAAAAGAATTAATTTTGGGGAAGTCATGATGTGAAAAGGGGGACTGATTTGGGAGCTTTCTGAAGACTAAAACTTGACAAAAGTAAAATGGGTCGGGCTATGAGATTGCTGAAGATGAGGTCTTTCCAGTAGAGTCAGCATAGAAGCTGGAAGGAAAATCCCAATAACAGAGATACCTCTGCATTACCAAGGAACCAGTTCAAGCATCTTTTATAACTCTGTAAACTTCAAGTTCCTTTGGCTGTAAATTAAGATTGAGAAACAGTCTTAAGTCTTTTTTGCTGACATTTTCCCAGGAAATTCTAACATGTCAGCCACTCCTGCCTTGGAAATAAGGGGCACACAGATGTTCAGCATCTTGGTTTCAATGACACGTCCGTTTCCGTGAACTTCATTTTATGTTTACAGTTATTGCTAACGGAACTACAAGTGGGTCAGTTCAGTAATTTTAACTCTTTTTTATGTCTGATCTTATACACCCAAAAATGCAATCAAATTATTTTTACAGAAGTTCTGCTTTCAAAAGTTCTTAAAAGCACCTAAAGAACAAATTAAAGCTTAGTTCCTTTTAATAAGGAACTAAGAATTAACCTCTTTAATAAGAATTAATCTCTTATTCTTTCAGAACTGGAGATGAAACACTGTATCACCTGGAGTAAACAAAAAGATAACCTAATTGAACGAACCTGCACTATTTTCCAAAGGAAAGGAAAAATAAGGATAGTTACAGCTGCCTCGAAAACGGGTGGAGGAAAGATTAGTAGACTCCACGTTTAAGCAATTAGTGATTATAACTGGGAAGGTTATCATTAAAAGAGCAAATTAAATTGAAGGAAGACAATTTTACTTGCTATGAAGTACTGTTCTGTTCTTTGCTATATAGAGTATATGATAAGTAAACGCAAGTTTTCTGTTGGATTGGCTGCCTACATTGTAATATAGTCACCAATCACAAAAATATACCTAACCCTGAAACAAAACATGTTTATGTTGTCTTTGTGTTTATACATGTTTATCTTGCATTCTTCCCTCATTTATAAAGTCTATAAACATAAGAACTGCCTATTTCCTTAACGCTTCCTTTTTAAAGTCTAGGAAAAAGTAATGTACACACACAAAAATTTTGATATTTTTTAAAAGCTGTTTAAAAATAGCAACCTAACATATACCTTCAATCATCAGATTCAATACAGTACTCAACAATGATCATATTAGATCATTTGTAAACCTTCAATTCAATTTCAAAATTATTATCTGTAAGATTATAATACACATACTTTTAAAATCAATTTTTTATTTTGTTTTTTGTTTTTTTAAAGACAGTCAATCTTCCCTAGGCCTATCTGGGAAATATTCAGCAGTGCTGTCAAGGTTTCAAACACTGGCATGCACCAGAATCACCTGGAGAACTTGGTAAAACACAAACTGTTAAGTCCTAACTGAATT
Organism: Aselliscus stoliczkanus; assembly: GCA_033961575.1. Lineage (NCBI taxonomy): Eukaryota > Metazoa > Chordata > Mammalia > Chiroptera > Hipposideridae > Aselliscus > Aselliscus stoliczkanus. The sequence goes on from CM066728.1 coordinate 124,658,424, forward strand.
CCAAATCGGTAAATCTAGGGTGGGCCCCATAATTTGCATTCATAGAAAGTTTCCAGGAGATTGTGATGCTGCCAGTCTAGGGAGCACATCCTAAGAGCCAACCTTAGGGTAATGACTATACAGTACAATTACCAATGTTACCAGGGACCATGTTAAAATTCAAACACGTGCCTGAGCATATGCATTTTTAAGAAATTCCACAGGTGATTTAGAAAATAGGTGGCAGGCCAGAAGAAGCAGCAGTTTGTTGATGCCTGGTATAAACAGCTTAAGCAAACTAGCAACTGCTTATCTCTAGACTTTTTGTTGTAGTAGAGAAATACATCCACTATTAGAGCTTTCTGTTTCTTGCTGCCAATGGCATTCCTAAGATTCATAATTGTCTCAAAAATAGATGTAATTGCAGGTAATCAAGACACTGTGTCTTTTTGTTGTTGTTTTTTTTGAGGGCAGTGTCACTGGCCCTCATATGTGGGACCTGAATCAGGGCCACTGGCATCCCAAGCCAGCTCTTAACCACCATGCCACTCCAGCCCAAGACACCATATGTTGTGAAAGGGCAATATATAGATCAATGTAACAAAATAGAATCCAGAAATAGACCCATACATATTTGATCAATTTGTTTCAACAAAATTGGTACGGTTAATCCAATGAGGAAAGATACTAATACAAATGGTGCTAAAACAATTAACTTGACATCCATACATATGCAAAAACATGAATCTCAACCAATACTTCACATCATATACAAAAATTAACACAAAACGGATCACAAATGTAACTATACATCCTAAAACTATAAAACTTACAGAAGAAAACAGGAGAAAAATCTTTGTGATCTTGGGACACAAAGATTTCTTAAGTCACGAAAAGCATGCGTGAAAAAAAAAATTGGTAAAACGGACTTCATCAAAATTACAAACTTCTGCTCAAAAGACACTGTTAAGAGAATGAAAAGACAAGTCACAGAATTGGAGAAAATATTTGCAAATCATTTATCTGATGAAGGATTTATATCCAGAATACTCATATAGAGAACTCTCATAACTCAATAAGAAAACAAGCAACTGTTAAAACAAAATGGGCACTTCGCCAAAGAAGATACACAGATGGCAACCAAGCACGCAAAAGAAACTCCCTTCATTAGTTATTATGCAAACTGAAGCCACAATAGTATGCCTCTATACATCTATAAGAATGGCTAAAATTAAAACTAAAATAATCCTGATAATTGCAAGGATTGATAATTGATAAATGCAAGGATTGAAACAACTGAAAAACTCATATGTTGCTGGTGGGAATGCAAAATAGTACAGTCACTTTGGCAGTTTTTGTAAATTTTATGGAGTTAAATATACATTTACCATGACACACTTCAAGGTATTTACCCAAGAAAAATAAAAACATATCTACACAAAGACCTGTTTGCAAATGTTTATAGCAGCATTATTCATAATCGCCAAAAACTGAATACAAAATAAATAGTCATAAACTGGCGAACAGATAAACAAATTGCCATATATTTATACAATGAAATACGACTCAGCAACAAAAAGGAATGAATTACTAATACACACAATGACAAGGATGAATCTCAAAAGCACTTCTCTAAGTACAAGAAGCCAGACAAGAAAGAAGGCTACATACATACTATAAATTCCATTTACAGACAAAAGTATAGGGACAGAAATCAGACTATTGGTTGCCAGGGGTTTGGAAGGGAGGAAGACTGACAAAAAAGAAGCACAAAGGGGCTTGTTGGAGTGATGAGAATACTATCTTGACTGCAGTGGTGGTGGTGGCATAAGAGTTTACAATCATTAAAGCTCATAGAACTAACTATCCATCTAAAAGGGTTGCATTTTACTGTGTGTAAATTTTACCTCCATAAACCTGATTTAAAATAGAAAGGATACACTGATAACGCAGGAGGCTATGCATATGTGGGTGCAGGGGTTATGGGAATCTGTACCTTCCTGTCAGTCTTGCTGTGATTCTAAAACTGCTCTACAAAAATACTCATAAAGTCTTTAAAAACAACAACAGGGTTGCTACAAAAGATGCAACTCAAGAACACAACTGTTCCTTTTCTTTATCTGCCCCTGAAAAGGTGTTCCTTCACGATTCTGTTTTGGGTAATACCTCATTTTATAGACTCTCCTATGTCATCTCACCTACTGCCAATGATACACAAATAATCATTAATCTGTATCTACAACCCCTTCCTCAACTGTCTGCTAGACAACCTTCAGCTAGATGCTCCAAACTTACTGTCTCCAAACTTAACTCACTGTCTGACCGTCCTCCTGTATCCTTTTTTTTAAAAATCACGAATTGCACTACTATCTGCTCGGGCGGCCAAATGAAGAATCATGAACATCCTTGACTCTTGTCATTCCCGCACTATTCACAGACCCGTTCCGAGCTCAACTACATTTTCCCTTCTGTCTGCATAGCTAACACCATAGGACCGCCTCTTCCTTTTACATACGCTTCCTGCAAAGTAGTAATTTCCATGCCTTCTTTCTCTCCCGGGTGACCTATTACCATTCAAGTTATAACTGCAAATTCTTGTTCGCTGATCAAGCATCACCTTATTTTTTAAAACTCTTCCATGTCTCCTCAATGCCAATGCGATAAAGCCCAAAGTCATAACTAATTCTGAGTTTTCCACAACTCTACCAAATCTACCTTCCCTTCTCTTATCAGTAACATCAAACTACTCAGCTTTCCCAGGACACATCTTAAACTTTCAAGCATCGAGACTTTGCACAGACTCTTCTCTTTTCCTGAAAAGCCTTCCTTTTCTTCTTCTTTGTTTTATCACCAAGGTTCAATTCTGTTACCTCCTCTGGGAGATCTTAACCCTGGGATCCAGGGTTTAATCAACTCCCTCCTCAGGGAGTGCTCCCACAATATTAGCATACATACTTATTCCAGCACTGCTACCTGTTATAGGGAATATTTGTTTAGCGAGTCCCTTGAAGCAGACTGGGCATTATTAGATAGCAAAGCCTGTTTCTTAAATTATCTTTATATTCCCAAAGCTTCAGGTAGAGACTGGTGTAGAGTACATTTACAATACATATTTACTGAATCGAATTTTATAAATGCAAAGAAGAGAAGCCAAAGTAGTATTATTTTATCCCATTTCGATACTGGATATTCTACAGATTTTGGTTTAGTTACAGAAAATGAAATCTGAATGATTTAGTTTAGCTTTGTTAGCTACTTTAAAAACAACAAATACCATCTTTTCCTATTATTCTGAGAGTTTCATTAAGGCTTAACATTTACAACAAAAAATATACGACACCAAATAGCATGTTGCAATTCACAAACAATATACTTTATTTTGAAGTCCAACGAAGACTCCTAACTTAATTTTGCACAAATTTAAAAATAAAAAAAGCAAATATGTATGCATAGTACATATAAGGGTCATATTTCGATCTGTGTTCGTCTTCATGCAATCCACATTAAGAGGAGGGGACAGATCTTCAGGAAACAATCTTGAACTGAGAGAAAAACCAAGCATAAAGTAGCCACTTTAGCCGCTGCTGTAAACGCAGACATGAATGTTTACAAGGACAGAGACTTCATGGTGAGCGATTTACTCATAATTCTGATTACAAAGCAGGGTGATAGTAAAACAATTGGGCACAGGGGCTGGCTTGTGGCCCAACTTCAGGGGGTACCATTCACATCATGGACGCCGGTGAACAGCACCCTCCGGGGTTGCACAGAGCGCAGCCTATGCATCTGCCTTTAGCTGCCCTACGTGGGCAACACAGGAGAATAGGCCTGAGTTTGGAGCATGGCTCGGACACTGACTCTGCTAGCTGTGGGCAAATTAACCTCTGGTAGCCCCAAATGTCTTATCTATCTCACAGGATTGTCATGAGTGTTCAATAATATTATAATATGATCACTGGGCACTTATTATTTATATTTCAGACACTGTGATTTTTATAGGAATTGTCTCATTTCTGATAACACAGTACTTGCTACTTAATAAGCATCCAGTGAGCATCCAATTAGTATGTCCCTACCCCATTGTCAGCCATTTCTTAATAAACTCTGATCTGTCTACTGGAGTTGAGGTTCCATAAAGCAAACAATCTTTTTAAACAAATAGTTATTTCACTTTCCATGAAAGAAAACTAAGAACTAAGAGAAAACTAAGAACACACCTATTATTCACATACAAAAGAAGCATTACTAGAATAACATCTGTCCTTTCTAAATGTATCAAATAAAGGTAATAACTTATATGGTAGAATTGGCCACAAGTCTGTTTCCTTGAGAGCAAAAGTGCATTTATGGAACCAAAGGACAAAATGTTCCAAAGGCAACATCCAGAGTCATTTCCTGGTCTGAATTTTCTGCTTCTAACTTTACAGACGCCGTTTCCCTTCGCTGCAACAATACCAACCAGGCCCCACTTGATTTGCCAGTTAAACAAAGCTACGTGAGGTAGTTTGGGACCCTTTTCCAGCGGAGATTTTATGTTTTTCCAGTGGAGATTTTATGTTTTCAAAAGGGAATGACAATGTGTGTTTGAGAAATCCATAGATGATCAAAATATTAAGGACAAATTCTTCATAACCTACAGTCCTCACTACTTGTGTCACATTGCAGAGAAAATATAAATGAAAATGGTTCAAACTGACTAATTTCGCTTTTTGAAACAGTATATAAATCTCAGTTTTACCAGAAAGCAAGGCCCAAAAGAACAAGAAGTCCAATGTGGATACTGGAAGGTGTAGAGACTAATCTTAAATCCACTCACACACTCCTTACTCCTGGGATCTTTAAGGCCTCCATCCCTTGATTATCCACCTCTTTATCTGACTATATGAAGGAAGGACCAGAGAAAACACCTAAAGTTACCATTAGGAATTATTAACCTTAAAGTAAAAAAGGAAGAGGGAGGAACAGAACCTTGTGAATTCATCCTAAAAAGTCAACTAAAGAAAGACCCAAAATATTTATGATTGTTTCACTAAATCACTAAATGGGATTAAGACTGGGTTTTACTTATTTTTCTAATTGTCTGAATTTTCTATATTAGCACACGATCTTTTTGGGCTACTTCATCTTGTGAGAAAAAGATGAAAAGCAAGCACTTACAATTCTACTCTATGCAATGGTCCTGACTCCAGGTTCTTCCACGCCTCTGGATCTTTACACAAGTCACACTCACTTCTCTGGGAAATCATTAATCATTCTTTAAGGCTTTACTACCTATTCTATGAAACCTTTCTTTTCTTCTTTAGGCAAAAATTATGTTCTCATACAATGTTCATCATATCTGTATTCTAGCACTTGATGAATTTTATCATGATGACATATTTTCTGATGTGTCTCCCCCTCCACCACCCGATCTACTTAATTGAACTGTGAGTTTATGGTTCAGTAACTTCGCTCACTGAATAAAAGATGTGCATTACAAAGGACAAGGCCACTTGATTCTAAAATAATATCAGAAACTGAGTCAGAAGATTAGCCTAGGCAATGATAAGTGAGATGGCGCAACTTCAGTATCTGCCATTTCAATAAAACATGGCAACTTTCTTCCAACTAAATTAATGTCAGGTGGGTTTTTTCAAGAAGAAAACTATAAAGATTTAAGTTTTTAAAATTCTCTGAACTTTCCACCTAAGAAGTATTACTTCATAACGTATCCCAACCAACATTTACGGTGTCTTTAGCTAAGAGCTAAAGGTATAAGATTCCTACATCAGAGGAGTCAGGTAGCAAAACCACATGTTCTGAACTGACCGCGCCTCCATCACAAGGTGCAGTCTATTTCCCTAAACCCATGAATCTGGACTAGCCTCGTGATTTGCTTTCACCAAAAGAAGATGGCAGAAGTGACACCATGTAATTTCTAAATCTCAGCCTTAAAAAGGGCCTTACAGCCTCTACACCCGCCACTATGCTGTGAAGAGGCCCGAGATGAAAGCCCACATGGAGACCCAGCCATCCCAGTCAAGCCCAGTCCCCAGCCAATATACCAGTCGAATGAAGCAATAGGAGCTCAATCAGAAGCAAAACTGACCAAACCAGGGCTGGCCGAGTGGCGCATTGGTTAAGAGCTGGTTTTGGGATGCCAAAGGCCCTGGTTTGGATCCCACATATGAGGGCCAGTGACACTGCCCTCTACAGCTAAGATGGTGAACAACAGCTCCACCTGGAGCTGGGCTGCTGTGAGTCCCCGGGACGGCATAGCTGCAGCCTCTGCTGCAGTGGGCTGCCATAGGCTACAGTGAGTGGCCGGCAGCCAGCGTGAGCGGCTGGCAGCCAGTGTGAGCTGCCAAGAGCCGCGGTGAGCGACCATCCAGAGGCCGGCCACCCATCTGCCTCATCTGGGGAGAGTGCAATGATGATACCAACATGGGCCAGTGAAGCAACGTCCTCCGCAACTAGACTGAAGAACAAAAAGACAGCAACTTGTCTGTTCCCTTCCCCCAATTCCCCAATAAAATCTTACAAAAAAAAAAAAAAAAAAAAAAGTCCACTGGTTATGACCAACAGCAAATTCCCCCAGTGCAGACCCAATGTCAGTTCTATGTATTGTTCTGGCTTTCTGTTCTCTTTGTTTTTGTTCCTTAGGGACTTTCTTTCCTTTCTTATGAATACAGCTGTGCAATTAAAAGGGTGTATGTTATATTTCATCCAACTTTCCTAAATATTTTGTATTGGGACATTTTCAGATTTTCTAGGTCATCATATTTCCAAAAATGGTCGTTCTTATCTGCAGTGCCTAAAACAGCACTTGGTAGATTACCAGCTGTCAACTGAAAATTCAACAAACCACGCAATTAGGACCTTTTGGGTGAAAAGTGACAGACTTTTAAATGTTATTTTCTAAATCCAATGAAATTTTAAAATCTACTAGTGGCTGAGAAAACAGCTTCAAGAAGAGTGAGCATAAATGAGGAACATATTTGCAATAATCCCATTATACTTTCCTCTGGTAACAGATCTCAAAGATTTAACTACCAATAATTTTATTACTACTTAACTTACCAGTTCATCACACAATAAACCAATGTATTGTATAGGTATACTAAAATTACATGGAAATACACAGAGAAAACATTTTAAATTTGGAAAACATGTTGCTAAATTTCCTGGTCTAAAGAAGTATTTCTGGTGAATAAGATGGAATAAAGAGCAAGGAAAAAAAGTTCTCTGGAGCAGTCCTGAGGGTCCTTCCCATTTACCATAAATGGTTCATCAAATTAGAAACAGGAAGAATAAGTCAAACAATACTTCAAAAATCGAGAAAACTTTCAAATGGAAGACGTTCAAAAGGAGAGAAGATTGATCCATTTGTTCCTGTACTCATTTATGCTCTATTCCTTCCTATTCCAGAAATTGTTAAGAATTCTTGGGCTAACACCTCCTCTTATGGACAGGAAACCCTTCTCCCTAATCAAATTCAGGATTTCGCTCTTTTACCAGCAATGTCTCCCTCTTTACTGAATAATTCTTATTGCTACATAAATAAAATCTCTCACTGGAATCCATATCACCTTACAGCTCCCACTCCATATCCTGTGTTTTTGTTTTTAAAGATTTTATTGGGGAGCTGGGGGAGGGAGCAGCATTGGGGAATCAGGGAAGGGGAACAGACAAGTTGCTGTCCTTTGGTTTTTATTATTTTATTTATTTTTTTTGAGGGCAGTGTCACTGGCTCTCATATGTGGGACCCGAACCGGGGCCGCTGGCCTCCCAAGCCAGCGCTTTATCACTGCACCACTCTGCCGGCCCTGTCCTTTGGTTCTTCAGTCTAGTTGTGGAGGATGTCGCTTCACTGGCACATGCTGGTATTGTGATCATTGCGCTCTTCCAGGCTGAGGCAGATTGGTCGCTGGTCATTGCACGGCCGCTCACGGCGGCTCATGGCAGCTCTCGCCAGCTGCTGGCAACTCACACTGGCTGCTGGCCACTCATGCTGGCTCACGGCAGCCCCACTACCTCCTATGCCATCACCGGCGACTCACGGCAGCCCAGCTCCAGGTCGAGATGTTGTTCACCATCTTAGCTGTAGAGGGCACAGCATCACTGGCCTATGTGGGATCCGAACTGGTGGCCCTGCTGCTCAGAGCTCATGCTCCCAAGCCAACCCAACCAACGAGCCACTTAGCCAGCCCACTTTTTTCTTTTTTAGCAGAAATCCTTAAAAACAGTGGTCTATACTTTTTGCTACTTTTTTCCTCACTCCCTATTTACTACCCAACCCACACTGATCTTGTTAACACTCTCATCTCTCTCTTTTAAAACAAACAAAACCAATCTTCTTCAGGATCACCAAGGCTTCTATCTTAACCATTTTTCAGTCACTATCTAAAGCAACCTCTCAGCAGAATCTGATGCACCTGGTTACTCCCACTTCCTTCATTTCTCTTCCAAGGCATTCCAATCACTGAGTGTTTTTTATATCTCAGTAGTTAGTTCTTTTCAGTTTTCTCTGCTGGTTTTCCTTCATTTCAATCTCTAAATATTGAAGCACCCCAAGAATCAACTCATATCATTAATCTCTTCAGTATCTACACTCACTCTATGGTGACTTCATCTAATCCCATAGCTTTGAATACAATCTATACACTGTTGGTGCCAGCCACAATCTCTCCTAAGCATCAATCTTACATCCAAATATGTGACATCTAGAAACGACATCTAATAGTCATCTAAAATTTAATATTGGGTTGTCGGAAAAGTCATGACGTATTTTTTCTGTTTTTGTTGCAAAAATACATCATGACTTTTCCAACAATTCAACATATCCTGAACTATACTTTTGGATTACCCGTTTCCTGTCCCAATCTTGGTCTTCCTATCTCTTTCCGATCTCAGTAAATGGCACTATACCATATACTAACAGCTCAGACCCAAATCTAGGAAACACTGTTTACTACTCTGTCTCAAATCCTAAATCTAATTTACCCATATTACTACTAATCAGCTCTACTTTGAAAATACATCCTAAATCAGAGTTCATTCACCCTCTGGGCCAAACCAACATTCTCTCTCCCTTTCATGACTAAAACAGCCACCTATCTTCTCTTCTTGCTACCAGTCCTGCCCTTACTACCAATTCTCCATAGAGCTGCCAGATATAATTCATATTCAATTCACCCATTTAAAGTGTACACTCTATGGTTTTGAGTACAAAGAAATGTATAACCATCACCAAAGTGAATTTCAAAGTATTTTCATCAGCTCAAAAAGAAACACCATACCAAAAAAAGAAAGAAAGAAATCACCATACCCGCCTTAGATATTAACTCTCTATTCCCCCAATACCTCCAGGCCTGAACAACCACTAATCTATCTTCTTGGGCCGTCCGAGTGGTGCGGTGATTAAGAGCTGGCTTGGGACGCCAGCAGCCAGGGGTTCGGATCCCACATATGAGGGCCAGTGACACTGCCCTCTAAAAAAAAAAAAGAACTCAACACTAATCTATCTTCTGTGTCTAAAGACTTGACTAGTCTAGATATTTTACATTAATGAAGTCACATACAGTTGACCCTTGAACAATGTGGGAGAGGGTCCCCAACCACCAGCTCAGTCAAAAGCCCATGTATGAAGACTGACAATTAAGTTCACGAACTTGCCACTGTGTGCTTACATTGGCAGCCCTGTACAAACAGCTCAGTGAGGTTTCATAGCCTTGGTGTATCAGCGTCTCACAGCTGTGTTCATGTCGATGTGTGGTGGTGTCTTGCTGAGTGGCATTCATTATTGTTGTTGCGTGTTTTTGTGTGCCATCACAAGAATGTCTGATCTTGAATTAGAGCAATGACAAACATTATATTTCTTGTTAAACTTGGCAAAAGTGGAAGTGAAATCAGGGACATGTTAGTCCAAGTTTATGGGAATAATGGCATGAAGGAAACAGCAGTGTACAAACGGATTAAACATTTTTCTAAGGGGAGAAAATGCATCACTGATAAAAGAGAATTCAGGGAGGTCAGTAACAAGGAGAACTGACAAAAACATTGCAAAAATTTGTCGAATTGTGCGTCAAAATTATCGGCTGACTGTGAGAAGCATACCAGACCAAGTAAATATCAATAGAGAAATGGTTAGGAAAATCTTAACTGAACACTTGGTGTGAGAAAGGTGTGTGCAAAAGTGGTCACAAAGGAGCACTTGCATCACCACACTGCACCAGCTCACACGGCACTGTCTGTGAGGGAGTTTTTAACCAGTAAACAAATAACTGTATTGGAATACCCTTCCTACTCACCTGATCTGGCCCCCACTGACTTCTTTACCTGAAGATAATAATAGGAAACATTGCAAGGGAGACATTTTGATGACATTCAGGACATCAAGGGTAATACAATGACAACTCTGATGGCCATTACAGAAAAAAAGAGTTCCAAAATTGCTTTGAAGGGTGGACTAGGTGCTGGCATTGGTGCAGAGCTTCCCATGGGGAGTACTTCGAAGGTGACCATAGTGATATTCAGCAATGAGGTATGTAGCACTTTTTCTAGGATGAGTTCGTGAACTTAACTGTCAGACCTCATATAACTTTGGACTCCCAAAAAATTTAACTATAGTTATCCCTCAGTATCTTCGGAACACTGGTTCCGTACCCCCTGTGGATACCAAAATCCATGCATGCTCAAGTCCCTTATATGAAATAATGTAAAACAATGCATACAGTCAGCCCTCCTCATTAGATAGTGATCTCATCTAATGCCATAACTTTGAATGCCATCTATATACTGTTGATGCCAGCCACAATCTCTTCTAAGCATCAATCTCATATATCCAACCATGGGTCAAAAATACTGCTCGAACTGTGGTTGGTTGAATCTGCAGATGCAAAACCTGGGGATAGAGGGGGCAACTGTGTATTTATTGAAAAAAAAATCCACATATAAGTGCACCCACACAGTTGAAACCTGTGTTGTTCAAGTGTGAAGTATAATTTGTGGTCTTTTCTGACTTGTCACTTAACATAATGTCTTCAAGTTTCATATATGTTGTAGCATATATCAGTACTGTATTCCTTTTTATGACAAAATATTTCATGTACACCACATTAGGGCCGGCCGAGTGGCGCGGTGGTTAAGCGCTGGCCTAGGAAGCCAGCGGCCCCGGTTCGGTCCCACATATGAGGGCCAGTGATACTGCCCTCAAAAAAAAAAAAAAAAAAAAAAAAAAAAAAAATACATTCATGTACACCACATTTTATTTATTCATTTAGCTGATAGAACATTTAGATTGTTTAGTTCTTTATATATCCTAAATACAATCACCTTATGATTTGCAAATATTTCATTCTGTGGGAAATATTTTTACTTTCTTGATTGTATCCTTTGAAGTAGAAAAGATTTTAATGTTGATACAGTCCAATTTTATCTGTTTTCCCTTTATTACTTGAGATTTTGGTGTGATATCTAAGAATCCACTACCAAATCTAAAATAATGAAAATTTACCTGTTTTCTTTTAAGTTTTATAATTTCAGCTCTCATGTTGAAGTCTTTCATCCAGTTCTGAACTAATTTTTATGTTCTTATATATGGTGTGAGGTGAGGGTACAACTTTACTCTTTCGAATGTGGCTATCCAGTTTTCCTGGTAAATTCGTTGGGGAAAACAAAACAAAACAAACCATTCGCAACTGAATGGTATTAGTATTCTTGTCTAAATGAGATGACCTCAGAAACAAGTTTCTATTTCTTAACTCTTAAGTGAATTCCAGTGATCAATATGCCTATCCTTATGTTAGCATCTACAGGAGATATAATTAGTAGGCAGGACTGTAATTAAGTGTCCTTTCATTTCAAGTTGAAGAACTGCTTTAAGCATTTTCTTTAAGGTCTAATGATGACTAACTCTCTAACTCTGACTTCCGAATATCTTTCTCCTTCATTTCTGAAGGACTTTGCCAAAGAAAGTATTCTTCATTGGCAGTTTCCCCCCACCCCCCTCTCAGAACATTGAATGTATCACCTCACTCTCCTCTGGCCTTCAAGATTTCTGCTGCAATACCTGCTAAAAGCCTTATGAGGATTCTTTTATAATGTGAGCTATTTTTTTATCTCTTGCTGCTTTAAAAAACCTGTGGTTGATTTTAGACCGTTTTATTATCATGTATCTTAGAGAGCATCATTTTGGGTTGAAATTTCAGGAGAACCTATGAGCTTCTTGAACTTGGGATAGCCAAATCTCACCCCAGGTCTGTGACGTTCCCATTAATTATGTCCCTAAATAAGGTTTCTGCCCATTTCTCCCCGTCTTCTCCTTCTGGGATTCAAATAATACACAAAGTATTTTAATGGTATGCCAGGGTTCATATATAGACTTTCTTCACAGTTTTTAAATGTTTTCCTTTGTTCTCAGACTAATTTCAAATCATCTGTCTTCTACTTCATAGTAGTTTCTTCTGCTTGCTCCAGTCTGTTGGTGACATTCTCTATTGCATTCGCTTTACCTAAGGAAGTGATGAGTGCTCCAGTGTGTGGTTTCTCTCAATCGCACACAATCAGGTTGACTTTCTGGGCGTGCTCATCAGCCACCTGCAAAGGCTCACATTCACCATTCATACCCTCAAGGGCATACACAAGGAGGTAGCCAGGTGGTGAGGGTATGTTTGGGTGAGGTGCATGGAATTTGGAGGTACCCTTGGGCCAACTGCAGGGACCAGCAGGAAGGCGCCCCAACGGCTCACGGGGGGAGCTCCCTGATAGAGCAATTAGTAGGATCCATGTCGCTTTGATACGTTCCATTCCCAGCCCTGGCTGCTGTTGTCTCAGTAAGACTGTCCGCCCCCACGTCATGCATTTCACTACTCAGTAGTATTATAGATGGGATGAAAAAGAAATGGAGCCTTTCAGTGAGTGTCTCACACAGCTAGGGAAGCCAGGTGCTCAATCACACACTCGCACTTTCCCCTAGGGGGAGAAATCACAAGCTGAGTAAATCTCTCTTGGCACTGAGCTGTGGCACCTTGGGGAGGGAGTGACACAGGTAATGTGAAACTGTTCCTTTTATTGTTTTCAATGGTTCGATCTTGATGTTTTTTGCTCCAACAGTATGGTGGACTCCCGGACTTCCACAAAGGTACTCTCATCTATAAATGATTGTCTAAATAGATATTCTCTGAGGGCAGAACGGTAGAAAATTCTTGTACCATCATTTTGATGACATTACTTCTTGTTAATTCTTTCTTTTGCCAGTTGAAATGTACTGTTGAGACTCGCTAGTAAATTTTTCAATTGCGCTTTTCTACTTCAGAATTTCGATTTGGTTTATTTTTTTTTAAACAATTTTTATCTTGTTAATGATATTCTCTATTTGCTTTGATACCGTCTTCATACTTCATTTAAGTATAATTTATTTCAGTTCTTCGAACATATTAATAATGGTCACTTTGAAGAATTTGCATATTAAATCCAACATGTCACTATCACAAGCAGTATCTGCTGCCTTTTTATGATGCATGTTCTTTGTATGTCTCACAACTTTTTTGTTGCAAACTAGATATTTTTAGATAATGTATTGTACCGATTCTCAGTATTGGTCTCCCCACTCTGGGGCTTGGTAGTTTTTATGGTTGCCTGTTTGTGCAGTGACTAGCTGGCTTGTTTTAGTTAATTCTGTTCCGCTATTCCCAGGTTGCTAAGCCTCTGATGCTGCTCCTCCGGGGATTCGGATTTGGATTTGCCCACAGTCATCCTGGGATCAGAGCAGTTTTGACAGGACACCCTGTCCCTTTCTCTGACCACACCTTGATGTTAAATTCCAGTAATTATGGCTGATTGCTTTCCAGTTTTCAACAATGCACTCAGATGTAAACTGTTCCAAAGAATATATCAATCATATTGAAGTTACTTTGAAGGGAAAGTTTCAGATTTCAATGTTTATTTTTTTTTGTTTTGTTTTAATTTTTTTTTTTTTTTAATTGGGGAACAGCCATAGTCATTGGCTACACATCACTTTCATGCTACAATGACACAGTTGACTCTTTTAAGGAGGGTACAGCTCACAGTGGCCCATGCGGGGATCAAACTGGCAACCTTGGTGTCAGCAGCACCACACTCTAACCAACTGACCTAACTGGCCACCCCTTGTTTTGTCCTGATCCTAGGCAGTCTCCTCCCAGCAATCCTACAGTTAAACCTGTAAGTCCAATCAATCTACCAATCTCTTTCCAGTTACCTTCCACCACCATCTCCACTGCTTTTGAGAGTACCTTTACGCTTGAACTTCTCTGCATTCTGTTGTAAATAAAGTCAGTTCCTTTGGGAAGCGATCTGGAGCTGTTTTATGGCCCGTTTCTCACTACAGGTGAAATCCCTGAGCCTTAACTAAAAGCTGGAAGGATGGACATAGACATGCTTCTCTCTGAGATGGGGTCTCTGAGTGACACCCATCTTTAGAAGCTGAGCACTTGGTGGGTATGGGAGATGGGATAGAAGTCTCGGGTCTTCTTGGCTTGTCTTGCCTGGTGTGGAAGCACCACCTTAAGCGCGAGAGCCAAGGGAAGACAGTCAGGCTCCCAGTATGCTCAGCAGCACTGAGCCCAAAGCAGAGCCTCTCTCCCACGAGTGAGGGCCAGCAAAAGGTAGCTGGAGGCAGGGTAGGGAATGCTGTTGTCTTGCTATTCTCTGTAAGATAGCCTTCCGATTAAGAGCTGAGACAGACGGGTAACCCTGTCTTCCCGACACCAGTCTGGACTGGAGCTACCATCAGCTGGTATAGAGGACTCTTGGTTCAAATATCAAGATTCTTTACCAAATTTTAGTAAATTTCCCGAATAAATGTTTCTTCATTTGCTGTACGTCCTTTAGAACATTTCCAGAGATTTTAAATGTCTTTTTTTCCATAGCTTCACCAGTTTTGCTGGGGAGCAGGTCTCCAGAGCTCCTCCCACTGTCATGCTGGGAGTCTCTCTCAAGTCAGTGAGCTTTTCAAAATGTAAACTAGATCACGTACCCATTCAAAACTCTCCAAAAATTCCTTTCACATTTATAACAAAGTCCAAATTCCTATTTTAAAAGCTCTACAAAGTTCTACGTCACATGTCATTTTAAGATATTCTCTAAAACAGTACCTGCCCTTCACTGTTTATTCACATATCCCACTTTGATTTTCTTTAAAGCACCTAAATTTACTTAAATTCATTTTCTTATTTGCTTCGAGTTTGTTTCCCCCATTAGCATAAAAGCTGTAGGAGGGCATGGGGCTATGCCTGTCTTATTCACCACTGACTATATCCCCAATATTTAGAATAGTACTTGGCACACAGATGATTCTCAATAAAGATTTGTTGAATGACAAGATTTAAGCAGGAATTGAAATATTTTTAAAGCTACTTACATTTTAAATGATGTTAACAGATGAACTGTTTTTATTTATATCCATAGAGAGCAGAATAACAGAGTATGGGAAAAAAAATAATAGTTATCTGTTTGGCTAGGAAAATATAAACAAATAGAAGTGGCCCAAAGCCTGGAATTTAAATTTCCATTTCAATAATCATAAAACTCATTTTTATAAATAGCACTGCTGACCTCCCACTGCCCTAACGCTACAAACACCACAAGAAACAATCACCTCTAATTCAATGGGAAAGTAAAAACAATACTAAAGTGACAAATGTTTATACAATGACCACTAGTTTTGAGAGGCATATTAGAAGTTTAGAAGCAATCGAATTCAAAATCCTTAATCAAATATACATTTGTCACTCTCACTAACTGTAAATAAAACTCCAGCATTAAAAAAAGAAAGGATGTTATTTTCATGTTCTCACTTGCACTCCAGATACTTCCCTGCTAAGGCCAAGTTCTGCAATGGGCTTAGCAAGGCTCAGTAAAAGAAATTTAGGTTATGGAGTTTTTACCTTGAGTCCTGTTTTCTCGTCGTCACTTCCATTATTTGTAGATGGTGTCTCATCTCCTTGCCTGGAAACCAAGACAAAATCTTCACTATTAAGAGTGGATACTGAGTCTGAGGAGACACTGATTTTTCCAACAGAAGCCTTGTCATCCATGACTCAAGAATGAGGATCAACTCATGAATGATTAAATATTTTAAAAACGCCTGAAAAACAAAAACCATAAAGATACTCATATAGAATGTCTGCCAGATATTTAATTATGCTCTACTTCTTACAAAATACATATATGGAAAAGCTTAAAAAAAACAAAACCAAAAAAATTCTAAATATTTTCCAAAGACTTTTACTACTTACACTTTAATTTTTTATTCCAAATAATAAGGGAATTTGGTGCTATTCTGGGCCAAGATAATTCAGAATTCTAATTAATTAATTAATTAATTAAGACATATTCCGAGAATAACTCTGCCTACCTACAGTAATTTATTTGACGTATGTTGCAACTCTATTCTTAGCCTTTAAAAATTAAAGTACTAAACTTATGTTTTCTACTCTTTAATTTGTAAAACTGTACACATAAATGATACTGCAAGCACTTAATAACCAAGGTTTTCCTAACATTATGGATACTTAGATTTAAATACTAACGTATGTTTTTAAGAAACAAAATTTCACATTGACACCCAAGAGAAATAAATTCAAGGCAGGGCAACCATAAATTCTAGAGCTGGGAAATACTTTACAGCAGGAAATCAGAAGTCCATTAAAAACTCAATCTTCCCATCTCACATTTTCTTAGAACTCAACTCAATATGAACATTACCAATAAAAAGAATTTCAAGCCAAAAACTCGCAGCAAGTAAAAATATGTGTCACTTTTGTAAAGCCATTCAATTATTTATTGACTCCTGGAATAAAACTCAAACTCATCTACCATTTAAAAACCTAGTTCTGCATACTGCGTGGCAATGTTCTCATCTGGTTGCCAAAACAGCAACAAAACAAACAATACAATGTTAGTTAGCTACAATTAACAAAAGTAGCTTTAGCTCTCTGCTTATCTTGTGCCTCAAAGAAGTAAAAGTTCTGAGAGTCTGTTTAATCTCTCCTATTAAGAAGTCCTGATTTATGCTTTGGGTTTTTAATTGAATATATATTTATTGAGCATACACCATATGCCAAGCACTATTTTCCTCTCAAAGGCTCACATCTAGATAACCACCTGGCAGCAGGAATCATACAATCCTTGAATTACAGTTGGACGCAAACTTAAAAATCATCAATAACATTAAACAAATAGGGAAATGGCAATCCCAAGAGGAGGTCATTTAGGTATATACTAAGGCTCTAATCCTGAACTCTTCGCTGCTTTCTATTTAAATTGATTCCTTTGCTTGATGGTATCACAATTTTCTTTTTCATAGGACGAAACCTAAATTCACAGTGTGGCATTCAGGATGCTTCAAAATGTACTTCTGAAAACTTTTTTTTTTAAATGTGGTTTTGCTTCATTCATTTAATAAATACTTACTGTCTAGTGTATAGAGAACAGACTATGGTAAAGGAGAGAAATTAGATTCTTGCCAAAAAGGAGTTTATAGTTTAGTTGAGAACAGAGGTAAATTGAACAGGCTAATAGGTACTGATTTCGGGTAAAGAAAACTATGGGAACAGGTTGGGAGAAGGGCTTAGGCATGGAGAGTTAAGAAATATATTAGAGGAGGTAATGTTTTTGGTAAGGATACATGCGGACTGTCCCTGAATTATGATGGTTCAACTTAAAATGATTTTTCAACTTTATGATGGTACAAAAGTGATACGCATAATAAATTACGAGACACTCAACATTTTATTATAAAATAGACTCTGTGATAGATGATTTTGCCCAACTGTAAGCTAATGTAAGTGTTCTGAGCACATTTAAGGTAGTCTGGGTTAAACTACGATGTTCAGGAGGTAAGGTTTTCGACTTGCAGTATTTTAATTTATGGTGGGTTTATTGAGACGTAAGCCCATCACAAGTCGAGGAGCATCTGTACTTTAATACCTTCAGGTACTGGCACTCACAGTATCCTTTTCCTAAAGTGTTTTCTTTGCTTCTGTACTCCATCAACTCCATCTCATTGATATTCTAACCCTCCCTGTCCTACTAGCCTGCCCGTTTTTACCCCAGAGCCAAATGATTTATTTGCCTTATTTTCACTCCCATAGCATTTTACAATTTTTATAATACCTATTACACTGTATTACAATTTACTGGTGTATCCTAATTTAATCATCACCTATCTATTTCACAGATGAGGAAAACTGAGGCTTAGAGACGTGATGTAACTTGTTCAAGGTAATGGTTGTAATGTCACTGGTTAGAAGCCAAGCCAAAAACTGAATCCAGTTATCTGTGATTTCAGAGGCTATGTTCTTTCCATTAGACTGTGATGCCTTTCCAATGCCACAAATTGGAGTTCTTTCCCAAAACAGGCACTATTGGTTAAAGGAGTCTTTATCTTTTTTAGAACTTATACTTTAGGGAAGGTTTTCGTGCTTAAGCAACCTTTTTTTACATTTTTAAAAACGTGACTAATAGTATGAGAGCAGAGGGCCTGGCAAAGTGTTCTAAAGCTATAACCTCAGAGATACTGAGAATTTCCTATAATACTCTAGGCTCAAAAATAATATAGTTTGGTATTTACAATATGGAACTGACAGGGTTTGACAGGCTCAAAGTTCAACCTATGTTCTTTGAGGAGGTGATAGGAAAATACACTTTATAAGCTACTTTACTGTTTTGGCACCTGAAAGTAACTGAATCACTCAGTGTGAATGAGGTTTATGAAAACACCAAGCAGTATAGGAACAGTTATACAATAAGACTCCCCTTCTCTGCCTCAGAGGGCAGAAGTGTAGAGCGAGTCCATGAGCGCCAAGGGCTCTGGGTAAAACCACCTCTTCCCTGACCTAAACAATAAAACGGTGCCCAGAACTTGGTGTACTTCTGGCAAAATTCTAGAGTATTCACAACCTGTCTTGAGACCATGGGGTGTGATTTTGTTTTAAAGCCCTACTTACATCAATTACCACAAGAAGCCCCCTATTCTTAATTCTTCATCCTTCGGACTGTAATTTTAATTTCTCATGGACAATACAGTACAAACTTCCTCCCAAACACCCTAAACAGTCATCCCTCTTCCTACCTTTCTCTATGCCACCTATCACCTTTTGACACACTTCACATTTTAATCATTTGTTTTTAAGTATCATGTAAGCTAGAACCTATGATCCATGAGGACAGGGATTTTTGTCTGTTTCAGTAACTGATGTATTCCTAACACCTGGAACAATGACCGGCACATAGTAGGTGTTCAAATATTTGATAAAGAAATAGGATAAATGGCAAATAAAGATGAAAAAAGAGTCACCCAATAAAAAGGTAAGACCATCTTTTATAGACTGACAATGAGAAGTCACATTTGTGATGGTAAAGCGCACAAGAGTTAGGGAAAACCCAAGTTAGAATTTACTGGTTCTACTACTTACAAATTAATAATGTGAGCTTGGTCACACTGAGCCTGCTTCCATAAGTGAAAATGGTGAACTATCTCCACATAGAGCCATTATAAAAATTACTAAGGAATACAAATATATAGATATAGATATGTAGCTCATTTACCAATACACATAGGACATTATAAGCCCAAATACTTACAGGTTTTTAAAAATCTAACTTCCAATATTAAAAGAATTAACAAGTACCAACTGATTTAATAATTCGATTTAGGAAACACAATATTACAGCAAAAATATACAGCTTTCCTAATTCCACATTCTAATTTGTTTATATCTAAATAAATGCAGAGGAATACTTTGAATAAAAATGTATCTTTGCATCATACTTTACAAATTACTAAAACGTACACATTCTTTATCTCATTTTTATCATCCTAACAACTCTGTAATGTAGCAGAGGAAGGATTTTTATTCCATTTTAATAAAGATAATATACACATAAACACACTGCTATTTGGAGGTAATTCACAGTTTCTTTCCTTCTTTTATACAAATGATAAGCCTAGGCCCCTGTAACATGTCCAGTCACCAATAGGGCCAGGCTGGCACGTGCAAATTCAGGGATGTTTGCTTCTCTATATCTCCCTTAATAAGTCACTTCAAATGATAGTTAATTTTATTTAATTATGCAGCCTCCTGCATTAAACCCAAAGTTCAATATTATATTTTTCATTAATTCTATCCTTTTGTTACTTTTATCCTGTTGACACATAAAAGATCACTAGAAGGATGTGCTGATTGAACATTAGTCTCATGATATCAAAGCTCTTTATAAACTTTTGCCCAAATTCACTGCTGTGTGCCATGAGTGACAATTTTATGCTCAACTATTGACTTCCGCAAAGATCTCAGCAAATAATGCACCTCAATCTTGCCAAATGAAGATTCATTTTCATTCTCAATCTCCCCTAAAATTCTACAGACCCAGATAATTGAGAATGAAATGGAAAAGACCTACGATTAAGGATCTTCTAGTTACTAAGTCCTTTGAAAGCAGTTGACTCCTGGAGAACCAACCAGTGTTCACTTTTTTAAAATTTGAACTTTATTTTTTTATGGACAGAGTACTATTGGATATTTGTATTGTTTCTAGTTACTAACATCATTCAGAGCAGTAACATAAACAGTGAAGTTGCAGTGGCATGATTTGCTAATGCACAATTAGGAGAGGTAAAAATCACCTCCCAATAAGCGACCTACCTAACTTGATAAAAAGAGGTGTGAATGATACTTGCAACTGAACTTGACAAGCTCAAGATAAACAAAGTGTGCTAGTTCAGCCTCTAGTCTAGGGTTCTGATTCATCTGTTTCCCTGAAACTCTTTCTTCCTGAAGGAGTATTAACTGCCTCCACTTCTACCTCTTTGATAGAGGACTCCCCACTCTCACTAGCATACCTCCCAAAAATCTGGTTCCCCTGCTTCTCACCAACAATCACTGAACCTTTTCTTCTAAAAATGAGCAACACAATTTCAAAACCCAAAGGATTCTTTTCAGTTCTCGTCTTCTATCAGCTGAAATAAATGAAAAGGCTGACCATTTTTGTATTCTGAAAGTTTTATCTTTTTGCTTCCATTTTCTACCTCTGACTACCTTTTCTCAGCTGCCATTTAGGTTCCTTTCCTTCTGCCCATTCTTTATATTCCAACCTGTCCCTCTCCTTTTTCCACATTTCCCCCAGCTATTTCATTAGCTCACATGTTTATAACTTTTCTTTACCTTTGACATGCTTACAGTGATAAAGTAAAAAAGACAAGTAAACAAGTGATTACAATATAGTTCTCGGTATAAGAGAAGTATGCAAAGGGTGTTCTAAAAATACATAGGAGGGCCCTGCTGTGTGTCCCCTGGCTATCTCAAAGTCAATTCCACATGTGCAAGGCAGACCCCCATTTGTCACACAAGCACATACTTTCTGGGAGGTTTCCTCCAGGTTAACAACTACTGATCCCAGACAGAAATGTCAAAAAAATCCTTGACTCCTTTTCTCATTCTCCCTTGGAGTTCTCATGGATTTTAGTTTCAAAACATATACCCCAAATCCACTCCTTTTCCACTGTCATTCAGGTCACTGACTTGTGAATACTCCATTGTCTTTCTAGCTTTTTTTTTTTTCGAAGGCAGTGTCACTGGCCCTCATATGTGGGACCGAACCGGGGCCACTGGCTTCCCAAGCCAGCGCTTAACCACGGTGCCACTCAGCCGGCCCTTCATTGTCTTTCTAGACTCTCTCTAGTCTTTGGTTGTCAAGGCCTCATTGTTAATTTCTAAAATTCAAATCTGATCATATATCCCAGCCTTTCCTTAAAACCCGACTGCTCCTGACCGAAAACAGAAAAAAATCCAAACTCCTTATATCATTAGTTCTTCAAAATCTGGAGCCAATCTACCTATCATTCAAGTATTATCTCCTATCAAACCATAGTGACAACTCACTAAATAGGTCATGCATTTTTCTGCTTTCAAGCCTCTCTGCTCATGTTGTTTGCTAAGCTTGGAATGTCTTCACTCCCCAGTTAGTCCTTCTTAATTCTATCACAGGATTGTAGCATTAATGGCACAGTAAAATGTTACACTACACTGTATTGGTTAATCATTCATTCCAGGAACAATTGCTAAGGATAAACCACCATGGTAAATGCTAGGAATTAAATGAGCACACACAATCCCTCTGAACCACTTGTGGACAGGGAGCTTAGATTTTATTCATACTATCTTCATATCCTTGCCTACTGACAGTGCTCAATATATTTGATTGGTTGAATAAAACTCTTTCACCAGTGTTTAACTGACAGGGTCTAGGAAATATGCGGAGGACAAATGACAAAGGTGCTATACTACATGCATGTGATTGGGAATGTGGATCTATATGGATGATGAGACCACCCTTGAGTGCGCCTGACTGACTCTTCAACAAGTTCCCAACTGTCACAGCCAAAATCAGTTAAACACTGGGTCATAAAACATACCTTGGATTCCCTCTTGACCAAAAATATTCTTATCACTTCCCTCCCAATCCCCATCATTTTTCTTGTGCTTAACCAGGGAGCAAATGAGTACAGCTTTAGAGAATCAAGGGGGATACTTAAATCACCTTACTAAAACTAAAGAGACAGTAATTCTTACTAGTTCCTGAGTTCCAATTTTATACCCAACATGGTACTAAGAGGCTTTTACATGCATTATTTACTAATCTTATATTTTAACTTTCTCAGACAGGTATTAACTTCATATGACGGACTAACTGAGGCTAAACTGGTTCAATAACTTGCTTAAGTTCACAGAGAAAATTGTGGAACTTGATCCAAACCTGGGTATCTAGATGCCTCTGCCCTTTTCCGAAATGTATTTCTCCTCCTTGGTGTTCCTAACTCCATTCTCTCCCCAATCCTTCCTCCATGTTACTCCCGGTTCTATCCTTCCAAAACACAATCTGATAAAATTACTCTTTGTTCAGAAAAAGAGCATGACAGAAAGTACCAAAAATATCAAATTTCAGAGATGCCATAGCAAGCCAATTCCTGTGGGTTTGTAGCCCTTTAAAATTAATCAAGCAGAATACAAAGAAGTTACAGAATATTTTTTAATTACACTATATTAATCTCAACTTTTTTCCTTGTTTCTTGGCTCTAAAGTTTTGTTTCCCTGCATTAGTTTTCACATGAATTTCTCACAGCCTATCTCGGTTAGGGTGGGACCAATCTAACAAAACTCAATGGAAAATCATCCCTTCTTTATAAAAAAAAATTCCTTTCCACCACTATTAATTGCTACACAATAGATGTGTCTTTGTTCAAGTCTGACTCTGAATTTGGGGCTGTTCTTTGGGGTTGTTTCTTTGAATTATTTTTAGTGAACTAAAAGAACCATATTCATTTAAGCCTTCTGAATAATTTCAGCTTAGCTTAAAAAAGCAAAAGCAAAAGCAAACAAAACTTACTCATCTTGGCCCTACAGCACTTAAACGGAAGAAAAACCAACTTATCTAAAAGTCAATCCCAGGCAAGTTTTAACCTACAATGCCTATGACAATTTACTTCTTTCAAGTATGAAGTGGTTCCTTTAGTTCAATTCCAGATGAACTAAAAAAGATACTTTAATTATAGGAATATAGAAATTTCCAAGATTAAATTTTTTTAGTTTTTAAAAAGATTTTAAAAGTTTTTAATCTCCTCAAATTTGGTTAAATCTATGTAACATAAACATCATCATTTTAGCCATTTTTAAATAGTCTGTGACACTAATTACATTCAGTGTTGTGCAACCACCCTCAGCATTCATCTGTAATTTTTTCATCTTCTTCAGCTGAAACTCTGTACCCATTAAACAGTAATTCCCATTCTCCCAGGCAATCACCATTCTACTTTCTGTCTTTATGGATGTGACTACTCCATGTAGCTCACATACATACTGTAATCATCCCAATATTTGAGCTTTCGTGGCTGGCTTATTTCACTTAGCATAAGGTCTTCAAAGTTCATCTGTTGTAGCATGTGTCAGAATTTCCTTTCTTTTTAAGGCTGAACAACATTTATATATATATATATACACACACATATATATAGTTTATCCATTCATTGATCAATAAAAGTTTTTAAAGACTGTAACTTAATAAGATCTTTACGATAAAACTCACAAAAATCAAATACAGTGAAGTTCCTAAAGAAGACAGCCAATGTTTTCAGTTATTTTCTCACAAGTAATGAAGCTTCGTTAAGATATTTTAAAGTTAGCCATTTGGCATAATATAAAAAAAAAAAAAATCCTGGGAGTTGAACTTCTTGGTCCTTTTTGATATGATTTGGATGATGTTGTAGCTTCAGTTTTCTCAAGTAAAATAAGGGGACTGAGCCTTTTCTATTCTTGTGCAAATGAGTATCCAGGGATGGGGGGAGGGGGGGAATGCCTGGTGCTTTCCACTCCTAATATATGATGTAAGCATAATTAGTTTCACTTTTACAAATGAAGAAACTGAGTCCCAGTGTCATTAAATAGCTTACCTTCAGTCACATATTCAGTAAGTGCAAGATTTGGGATATATCTATATCTTTCTGATTCTGAAGCTTATACTCGCTCCTCTGTATCCTGATGCCACTAATTAAAGGTACAAGATGTACGAAGAGGGGATGAAATGCAACTAAAACAACTCATTTAACACTGTGCTGATTAAGTGTAATACAGAGAAAATAAACCATATAAGTGGTTTCCCCATGGTGCTTGTGGACATTGCAGGAAACAGTAGTTTAGTTTTTTCCAGAACTCTAGGTATGCTTCACTTCAATACAGTATCTCTGAAACTAAATATTTAAATTATCTGGATGCCATTTGTACAATAGAAATCTATCTCTGGAAACACCGGGAAAGTTACCTTAATATTAATGTACTATTCATTCACAAGGTCAGATTATATTTCTGACCTCACTAGTATACATTTTTTTTAAAAAAGGTAACCTTGTCTTTTCCTGGAACGGATTTTTAAAGCATAATTTAATTTATATTAGTGTTTTATAAATAAAAAAATGAGAATTTTTGAGCAATGCAGGATCATACAAAGTTTCCCTCCTTTTAGGAAATTAGTCATATGTTCCTTCTCATCCACAGTGAAGAAAATGAAACTATTCCATTTAGAATATCAACCTTTGTCTGCTTACATCTAAAACAATTATATTATTCATTTCTTCTTAAACTATGTATGAATTTAATGCCAAGTAAGCAAATCATTCAATAGATAACCAAAGCCTAAGACAAATGCAGTAAATTGGTTTCTCCTTTCCATGACCTCTGTTTGATTTTCAGGGGAAGAAGACACACGTTTTTGCACCTTCTGACATAAGAAGGCCCTGGTCCATAGTTACACAAGGATGGTGGGACATTTGATAAGTGTGGACAATCAATAAACTTTTTTTTTTTTTTTTTTTAGGGCAGTGTCACTGGCCTTCATATGTGGGACCCGAACCGAGGCCGCTGACTTCCCAAGCCAGTGCTTAACCACAGCGCCACTCGGCTGGCCCAATAAACATTTTTTGAGCACCTTCTTTCACAGCACTGGAATAGGCCCTGTGTAAGATTTTTAAAATTCACAAATAATTAAGTTCCACAAGTGTTTTTAAACCTATCTGAAGAGATCTTTCTTCACAACCAAAAGCAAAACTCTAAAAAAAAAAAGACTTTCTGCTAGGGAATTATTTTAGAAATCAGATTTTCCTTCAGTTGATAGAGAATTGAACCGGCAAGTACAATAAAGATATAACCATTTCTCTTCTGCAGCTATATCAGAGGTCTACTCAAAGACAATAGTGTGTCCCAGCAAACAGGATTTACGTGATATGTTCCTACTCTTACATTGCCAGAAAGAATCTGTTTATCAGCAAACTTCAAGGGCATACGGGAGTTTATTAGTCTACAGTAAAAAAATATTAAAATGATTAACTCATGGATCTTCCATACAGTAGTAGTATACAAATGCCCAACATTTAATCCAATTTAGCCTGGAATGCTGTCTCTTAATACCCCTGATGATATTTAAAACATGTTCCCAAAGAAATATTCTTTATATCAACTTTTTCCTGATACGAAGCCACCCTCAGAAAATGAAAAACAGGATTATAACCATAACTTGATGGTTATAATTACCAAAATGTATAAATAAAACAGGAAAAATAAATTTTAAAAAGTCAAATTATTGTTACGCTTTAAGAAATAACACTTTGTTAAAGTTACCACAGGAACTAACTTGCTAATTAATGCACCTCCAGAAATGCCAGATTTTAGTATGGAGAAAAATTTATTGGGGCAAAGATTAATAGATCCCAAGGAGTAATGACTTATAAAAGCTGATGCAACTTTAACTGGCAATACATAGCCATACATTAACTCTTAGAGAAGTACAAACCTCCAAATTTAGCAGCATAACCATACAATTAAGAAGATATAGTTCTCATGTTTTAAAGCCAACCTAATACATACTATTTAATGTCACGCATGAACTTAAAAACAAGTTTTATTTTTACTATTTAATGATCCATGGAAAACGGGACTGGGGTGAAAGTTAGGCCTTGTAGAACTCCACTATGATAGAAATAATCTTCAAAAAATTCTCATTGATGACTACGTCAGAGTATTACAGTTGCTTTGAAAAGGGAAAAACTTCCAGGCTAAATTCTATAGTGTTCATGACATGCAAACTGCCATATTTGGTCAGACAGTCTTTGCACAGGAAGAGAAACAAGGCTGTTAAGAGTCAACAAGAGTGATTACAATGTAAGTTTAAATGTCTACCTAGTATTATTTTGACTTACAAGTTTTCTAAAGAATAATGATCTCAGGACCATCAGAAAACTGGGGGAAGGGAGGGACAGAACAAGATAACCAGATTATTGCACAAAAGAAACAGCTGTTAAATTTATATGGTGTTTTTTTCATGCATACCAACAGACACTGAGTTCTTAGCCTTGGATTCTTTCTTTGGGATCTAACTACAGAAAACCAATAAAACAATAAAACCAATAAAATAAATACAAAACACCCACGTCATGCCCAACTGTTTTATGTATGTTCGTTAAGTTGGCGCTTCTTTAATATTTGAGTTCTATCTCCAATAAAGATTATTAAGAGTTTTATATTCCTTTATTCCACATGCTTGAGAAGACTAATGATATCTAATTATATTGAAAACTACAAAGATAACATTATGGGTAGTCTATGTCAGAACCCCAGCATACCACTGTCTATAAAGACACTCAACAGTAGCCTGGTTTAAATGAATTATTTTCTGAAGCCTGTACTCAAAGGTCACTTGTTCAAACTATTATTGTGAAATAATGAGACCTTCAAAGCAGGCTTCATTTTAGCTGGAAACATGTTCAATAAAAGACAATGACTTCTTTAAAAGAATCTAGGCTGTAGTTTAGCTCGAAACATACGCATTAAGAGACAATAACTTCTTTAAAGAATCTGATCTGTAAAGTTGAGATGTATTTGTGGAAAATCATGTCCCCTCATGTAGATAACGTGCAATACACTTCTTTCAGTATGCAGCAGAAAAGACAGGCAGCAGGTATCTTCACTTTTACAGTCTCACTAAACTACCATTTGACCCAGATTAAGCACCTGTAAACGGCTAATATCAATAGAACACTATGCCCAAAATGCCCAAATGCATATAGTTGATAGGTTACCTGCCCAGAGAAAATGTATATCTTAATGCCAGTAAGTTAATTAACTGTAAATTGAGTTATAAAACTAAAGCAACAAAAAGGAAGTGTGCCAAACATAGCAACAGTTCTATTTTATGAATTTGAGTTAATAATTTGTATTAAAGGTACACGTGAATTTTAAATGTTACCAGGAAATACAAATCAATGTTGGGCTCAAATTTTATTAATGCAAACTTAGGTCTACAAAGCAAGGTCATAAAAATCTCTCCCCTTTATTTCATTTGCAGTTTTAGTAAAACCTACTTAAAAGCCTTATATATATACATATATACACATACATATATATGTATAGCACGTTTGAATTAAGGCCAACAGGTCCTTTGTTTAAAAAAAAAAAACGAATGTGCACTTAACCTCTTTTTCCACTACTTTTCAAACATGAGTTTAATGTGACAGTTCAATTCACCCTCCATTGTTTTTTTTATTTCCTAAATAAACAAAGCAGCTGGAAAAATACATACACAAGTGCGCGCGCGCGTTCAGGACTTAACTACTCCAGTTACACATATGTGAATACAGGTGTTTATTGACATATCAAATGAATTGTGAAACCTGTCCCTGACAGTTTTTCCCACTGATAAAATTACAAAAATGACCAGAGCTCACATTCAAATCGGGACAGGATTTTAAGCTAACGGAGAACTAGTGGTGTGAGCACCAGACGCCTGATCACGTAACGCACCGTCCTAAGACATTTGCTTCCCAGATAAATTAAAGGAATCCGCGAGCAAGCCTAGGACGCGGATGCCTGTACAAGCAGGTGCAGATGGTAATACCAGTCTCGATGTTACCGACCCCGGTACTACCAGACAATGGACAGCGAACGCCTGGAAGTCGGGTTATGCGCTAGCTCAATACCTAAAACCCTGAAGGTTGCTGAGAATCAAGGCTCAGCAAACAGGTACTGGCCGTCGGTATTTAAAGGAGACGGGGAGTGGGATGCCGGGGGCACTTGAACCGCAGGTGGGGAAAAGGAGATGGTAAGGCCAACACCAGCCCGCTGACCTAAAAGAAACCCCGTCTTCCAAATTAGGCGCAGCTCAGGAAGGCAGCCTAATCAGATACAGGCCCTGCGGGCTACGGGGAGAAACTGAGGCGGAGGGAGCAGCCCGATTCCCAAACAGGACCCGGCCTAAAATGCGAAAGTCAAAAGACAAACCGGCTTTGCTGGGGGGGGGGGTGAGGGGGGAGGCGGGACCGGGACCGCCTCAAGCGCAGCGCTCGGAAAGCAGACACCCACCCAGACAGGGGGAACCGGTTCGGGCAGGGGCTCCCGGAGCTTCCTCCGCTGCGCATGCGCCCTCGCCCCTCAGCGGCGGCTTCCCCCTCCCCCCAATCACAGCTCCCCTCAGAACCCTGCTCAGCGAGGGAGGTGAGCGCAGCCTCCCCGGCCCAGCCCCAAGGGATGAGAACACAGCTTGGCTCCCCGCCGGGGCCGTCAGCGGAGTCCCCCCGAGCTCGGTGGAAGGGAGGTGGGAGGAGGAGGAGGGGAAACGCGGCCCTACCCGACCCGCCGTCTCCTCCTCCGCCGCCCGCCGTTCGCCGTCCCGGAGGCTCCGCCGCCTGGGCCTCCCCCGCCGCCCTGCCCCCCGTCTTCCCCGCCCCCTCTTCACGTGAGCGCGGCCCCTTCCGCCCTCCGCCCGCCTCCTGCCGCGTCTCATAGGTTGGCGGCTAAGCCGCGCCGTCCCATTGGCCCAGCCACAGGCCGCGAGCGCGCACTTCCTCTCCTCGAAGGCCCCGCGGAGCTCGCAGCCCACCTTACGGGTCTGCGCCTGCGCACAGTCTGCACTGAGCGGGGCACCGAGGGTAGAGCACGGGCAGCGGCTGGGTGACCCCCTCGGAGACCGAAAGCAGTACTTGAGGGGGCAGCAGGCTGAAGAGCACCTGTTGAGCCTAAGAGGAGGTACTGGTATTATAGCAAGCAATTCTCTGCTCAACTTGCACATTCAGTGCGTTTCACAAAAGCAGCACTTAACGGTGTTACTCAACTCACCTAGCCTTTCTCGAGGGCGAACAATGTGCCAGGGATTGTGATGGGTCCCGCCTATCTCGTTTGTCTTTACCACAAACATGTGATGATACGATTTTTCCTGTTTTATAAAGGAGTCCAGCCTAAGTTACAGAATTCGGTCTAGAGGTAAATCTTCTGATTTCTAAGTCCAAGAGCTACTGGCTACAACACAGCTGCCTTGAGATTGAGACAACAGGACAGAAATGAACAAGGTTGTTTCACAGTGTTACTCGAAAACGCGGCTGAGATTTTATTTAAAAATCATTCAAAGTGATATACAGAAAACAGCAATATAATGAAGTTTAAAGTCCCTGTCCTAAATAAATTTATGTAGTTGGAAATAAAAACAATTATTAAAGGTGCTACTTAAGTCTTGATTAATTTATAAAATAATCCTACAGCCTCTTCCTTACTCTTTTTCTTTATTCAAATAGCATATGCTCTTTTCCTGGTGAATGAGTCATTCCCAAGGTTTTGCTGTGGATACTGCATCCAAATCAACCAGAGAAAAAGCAAAAAAGCTGTACCCTATTATAATGGCCTGACTGAACTCCTGTAGGAAAACAGCTTTGCTCCTCTTCTCTTTATACACTTATATAATAATAATAACACTCATTTAAAAGTATTCAAATAATATAGTATTAGAAAGTAAAATGCCCTGAATTCCTGATACCATGACCAAACAACTTTTAATATTTTGGTGACCATATGCTCTTGATTCATATGCATACCCCAAATATATATATATAAAACTTAACATAAATTTTTAAAACAAAGTTTTATAACAATCAGTGTAGTATGCCTTGGGCAAAATAGAAAACACAGATAAGCTACAATTAAAAATAAAAACATCACATTCCCACCAGCAATGTTGATACCTTAATGCATATCCTTTGTGTATCAACATATTGTTTTTCAAAATGAGATCACACAATAATTTACTTTATTCAATGAACACCTGTTATTATTTCAATAAATTTTCTTCTCATCTAATTCCTAGATCATATTCAAATTTTCTATCAACCTAACAATATTTTTACAGCTGTCTTTACCAAATCGGTAACTTTTCAGTCAATTTTCTCTCATTTAATACCTAGCTAAAATCAAATTTTCTGTTGACTGCAATATATATATATATATATATATAAACAGTACTCGACACATAGTAGGATCTCCTTAAAAATATTGAGTGACTGTTTTTTGTTTTGTTTTGTTTTTTGAGGGCAGTGTCACTGCCCCTCACATGTGGGACCCGAATTAGGGCCACTGACTTCCCAAGCCAGCGCTTAACCACAGCACCACTCGGCCGGCCCTGCAATATATTTTTTAACAGCTGGTTTTCCCAAATTAGGATCAAATCTAGGGCCACACATTGCATCTGGTTGTTATGTCCCTAAGTATTTTTAATAAAAGACATTGGTTTATTGAAGAAATGAGGCCACTTTAAGCACAAATTTTCCCACCTCTGGAGGAATGTTTGCTTCCTCAAGAGGTCAGAGTTTGTTCTTCCAGACCTTGTATTTCCAAGAAACTGGAAGTTATATCTCAAGACTCAATGGGCTAGCACAAATCATAAGTGATATGTTATACTTCATGTTCTATTACATTAGATACAATACCAATAGTGATGTAGTATTGATCACTGTGTTAATGATGATATACAGTTTTTATTCAGGAGTCCATTTTTTTAAAAGACTTACATCATCTATTTCAATGCCTACCAATGCCATGTAGCCTAATATCTTAGTCAATCACAAGAAACTAATTTTGGTTTACAAATATGCTCCACTTTTTAAAGCAAGTGGCTTTGTACCTTAGAACATATGGTTAGGGTGTGTAAACGGAATACGGGACTGGTCTGACATAAAGTGATATAGTTAGCTGGAGCTAGAAAGGGAAGGTCCCTGAATGCTAAAATAAGGAAAATGGAGTTCATTCTATAGACACATGGGTGTCCTTAGAGGTTTTTAAGGACAATACCAATATCAGATTTGTTTTTCAAAAGATCATTATGGTAGGAGTACAGAAAGCAAAACAGGACTACATAAAACAGTTTGGAGGCTGCCTAAGATCAGAAAGGCCCAAAGAAAAGAAGAAAGAAAGGAAAAAAAAAAAAAGAAAAAGGCTTGAAAGATATTTTAAAAAGAAATATCCTTAAGTTCATTGATTCATTCTTCTGCCTACTGAAATCTGATTTTTTACTCTCTCTAGTGAATTTTTCATTTCAGTCACTATACTTTTCAACTACAGAATTCATTTTGGTTCCTTTTTATAATTTCTCTTTAATAATACTGTTTTAAAGGCTTTGTCGAGTGATTATGAGCTTTCTCAGAAATGGTTTCTGTTGATTTATTCTGTTCCTTTGAATGAGCCATGCTTTCCTGTTTCTTTGTATGCCTTGCAGTTCTTGTTGAAAAATGAACTTTGAAAATTTATAATGTGGTCTCTCTAGAAATCAGATTCTTCCCCTTGCTCTGGGTCTGCTGTTTCTTTCGGTTGTTGAAGGGTGCCCCTAAGCCAGGGATCAGGATCGGCCTGAGGTGAAAGCCTAAGGTCTTGTCCGGTCTTTTATGAGCCTGCATCATTCCCTGCTGGCTTTCTAATTTCACCCATATAATCCACTGATTTCAATGTCCTAATCCTTGAAAGTCTGGCTCCCAAATGGAAAAAAAGAGGAAAAAACAGCCAAACAAACGAAACAGGTAATGTTCCTTTTAGTTCCCTGGAAGCCAGTACACCTGATGGGGGTCAAAACAATGGCAGCCAGCCTCTGTGCCTGCACTTCGGAACTCAAAAGCAGCAATCAGCAATCAGAATACAGAAATCCAGTATTTGGAGACAAAGGTTCTTATTTTTCACCCTGGATCCGGCAAGTGCACCTGAGTGTAAACATGGCTGCCTGCCACAGATTGGAAGGGTAGGAAATAGGTGCTATCACACTAAAGGTGGACATTGACTGGAATGAACCTCGATTTACCAACCCATTTTTCCCTTGGAAGATGCAAGTTTCAAATAGACTCCGAAGTTCCAAAATAGTTACTTCAGTTTCTGCCAGTACAATTGTTGTCTAAGTAGTAAGATGGATTCCTTGTGCTTCCTACTCCATCTGAGGAACAGAAAAAGAAAAAAGAAAAAAAAGAATGAAGAAACATGAATAGAGCCTAAGGGACTTGTAGAATACTATCAAGAGAACCAACAAAGCTGTGTGGGAGTCCCAGGGGAGAAGAAGAGAGAAATGGGAGGAAGAGTAATTATCAAACTATAGGAAGCCAAAGAAAGAATCTTTAAAGCAGCAAGAGAGAAGTGATTAATCGCATTCAAGGGATCCTCCACAGAATTATCAGCCAATTTCTCATCTTAAACCTTGGATGCCAAAAGGCAGTGGGTTGATAATACTCAAAGTGCTAAAAGAAAATAAACTGTTGACAGATAATTCTATACCCAGCAAAACTGTCCTTCAAAAATGAGGGAGAAATTAACACAGTCTGTAATTTTTTTAAAAAGCCAAGAGGGTTCATTACCACTCAACCTGCCTTTCAAGAAATGCTAAGGGGAATCCTTCAGATTGTCATGAAAAGTCACTTGACGGTAACTATAATAGAAGCCACATGAAGAAATAAAGATCTCTGGTCAACATGAATACATGGACAATTATAAAAGCAAGTATTACAGTAATTATGATTTGTAAGTCCATTTTTTAATTTCTCCCTAATTTAAAAGACAAATTCATAAAATATTAATCTATATAATTGGGCACACAATGTTTAAAGATGTAATCTGTAACATCAATAACAGGAAGAGGGGACAGAGTTGCATAGGAGGAGTTTTCGTATGGTATTGAAATTGGTCTCAATTTAATCAGATGGTTATAACTTTGGCTGTTAAATGTAATTCTCATGGTAATCATAAAGAAAATATCTATAGAAAGTATACAGAAGGAAATGGAAATTGAATCAAAACATTTCACTACAAAAATAAACAGAAAAGGGCCCGCCGAGTGGCGCGATGGTTAAGCGCTGGCTTAGGAAACCAGCAGCCCCGGTTCAGGTCCCACATATGAGGGCCAGTGACACTGCCCTCAAACAAACAAACAAACAAACAAACAAAAAACATAGAAAAAAATAAATAAATAAACAGAAAAAAGAAGTTATAGAGGAAATGAAAGTACAAAAGCTATAAGGTCTAAAGAAAATAAATAGCAAAATGGCACAAATAAGTCCTTCCTTATCAGTAATTACTTTAAATGTAAATGGCTAAAACTCTCCAATCAAGACAGATGGGCAGAATAGATTAAAAAAACAATAAACATGATCCAACTATATGCTGTCTAGAAGAGACACACTTTAAATCAAAAGATGTTAACAGTTTGCAAGTGAATAGATAAAAAAGGATATTCCATGTAAATAGTAGTCAAAAGAGAGCTGGAGTGGTTATACTAAGATCACATAAAACAGACTTTAAATGAAAAAAAAAAAGCTTAAAGACAAAGGAGGACATTACATATTAATAGAAGGTTCAATAAAGCAAGATTACACAAAAATTATAAACATTTACACACCTAGTAACGGACCCTCAAAACATATGAAGTAAAAATAGACACATATGAAGTAAAAATAGACAGAATTAAAGGGAGGAATAAAGAATTCTACAATAATAGTTGACACTTCAATAACCCTCTTCAATAATAAATAGAACAGGGCTGGCCGATTGGTGCATTCGTCAAGAGTTGGCTTGGGATGTCAGCTCTAACTAGCAGTGCCCTGGTTCGGATCCCACATGAGGGGCCAGTGACGCTGCGCCCTTTACAGCTAAGATGGTGAACAACAGCTCAATCTGCAGCTGGGATGCCATGAGTCATCGGCAATGGCATAGGCCGCAGTGGGGTTGGCCGGCAGCTGGCGTGAGCTTTCCTGAGCCGCCGTGAGAGGCCATCCAATGGCCGGCGAGCGACTGCCTCACCCGGGAAGAGTGCAATGATAATACCAACATGGGCCAGTGAAGCGACATCCTCCACAACTAGACTGAAGAACAAAGGGACAGCAACTTGTCTGTTCCCATCCCCCAATTCCCCAATAGAATCTTTAAAAAAAATAATAATAATGATAATAATAATAATAATAATAAATAGAACAACCCAATAGAAGTATGGAAATAGAGAACTTGAACATCACAATAAACCAACTAGACCTAACAGATATATAAGGAAAATTCTAACCAACAATAACAGGATATACATTCTTTTCCAGTTTACATGGTATATTCTCCAGTACAGGCCATAGGTTAGGCCACAAAACAAGTCTCAATAGATTTTAAAATATAAATATCATACAAAGTATTTTCTCCAACCACAATGGGATGAAGTTAGAAATCAATAACAAAAGGAAAACTAGACAAGTCATAAAGTGGAAATTAAACACACACTCTTTTTTTTTTTTTTTTTTTTGAGTGCAGTGTCACTGGCCCTCATATGTGGGACCGAACCGGGGCCGCTGGCTTCCGAAGCCAGCGCTTAACCACCGCGCCACTCGGCCGGCCCTTAAACACACACTCTTAATCAACAAATGGGTCATAGAAGAAATCAAAATGATAATACAATATACAAAAATTACAGGATGCAAGGAATACAGTGACCAGAGAGAAATTTATAATTGTAAATGGCTAAATTAAAAAAGAATGATCTCGGGCCGGCCGAGTGGCATGGTGGTTAAGCGCTGGCTTAGGAAGCCAGCGGTCCCGGTTCAGGTCCCACATATGAGGGCTAGTAACACTACCCTCAAAAAAAACAAAACAAAACAAAACAAAAAACAAAAAAAAAGAATGATCTCAAAACAACACTCTAACTTTACATCTTAAGAAACTAGAAAAAAAACAACAAACTAAATCCAAAGTCAGCAAAAGGAAAGAAATAATACAGATTAAGTGGAGATAAAAACAGAGTAGAAAAACAGAAAAATCAATGAAACTAAAGTTGTTTCATTGAAAAGATCAACAATATCAACAAACCTTTAGCTAGACTGACAAAGAAAAATGAGATAACACGCAAATAACTAAAATCAGAAATGAAAGTGAGGACATTACTTTTGACATTCCAGAGATAAAAAGGATTATAAAAGAATACTATGAACATGGTATGCCAACAAATTAAATAACCTAGAAAGTAACAAATTCCTTGAAACACACAAATTACCTGAACTGACTGAACAAGAAATAGAAAATCTCTATACACATATAACAAGAGCTTGAGTTATTAATCAAAAACCTCCCAACAAAGTCTTGCATCAGATGACTTCACCAATAGATTATATCAAACACTTAATGAAGAATTAACATCAATCCTTTTTAAACTGTTCCAAAAAATTGAAGAACTGGGAATGCTTCCTAACGCATCCTATGAAGCCTTCATTACCCTAATACCAAAGCCAGATAAACACATCACAAGTAAGGGAAATTATAGGTCAATATATCTTATAAATATAGATGCCAAAAACCTCAACAACATATAAGCAAATAAAATCCACAGAATATTGAAAGGATTATTCACTATGACCAAGTGGGATTTATCCCAGGAATGCAAAGGTGGTTCAACATAAAATCAATCAATGTAATACATCACATTAACAAAATGGAGGGGGAAAAAACCATCATCATCTCAATTGATGCAGAAAAGGCATTTGACAGAGTACAATCCCTTTTTACGATAATATTTCTCAGAAAACTTGTTATAGAGGGAAAATTCCTTAATATAATAAAGGTATTTGTGAAAAACCCACAGCTAACAAACCCAATCGTTTAGCTTCCCCTCTAAGATTGAGAAGAGGTCAAGGACGCCTACTTTCACTGCTAGTCAACAGTGCACTGGAAAAAAAAAGAGCTATTACAGAAAAGACAAAGAAGGCATCCAAATTAGAAAGGAAGAGATGAAACTATCTCTATTCACAGACAACATAATCATGAAAATAGAAAATTTTCAAGAAAGCTACTAGAACTAATAAACAAATCCAGCAATGTTGCAAAGTACAAGACCAACCCCAAAAAAACAGTTGTTTCTACACATTAGCAAGAACAATACGAAAAGAAAATTAAGAAAGCAATTCCATTTACAATGGTATGAAAAAGATCCCACATATAAGTGACACTGTCCTCTAAAAAAAAAAAAAGTTTAAATATCCTGAAAACTAGAAAATATTGCCTAAAGAAATCAACAAAAAAACCTAAGTACATGGAAGACATTCTGTGTTCATGGACAGGAAGACTTAAAAGTAAGCTATCTATACTATCCAAAGTGATCTGCAGATTCAACAACACCATCTCTATCAAAATTACAACAGCCTTTTTCTTAGAAAAGTAAAAGCTGACCCTCAAATGCATGTGAAATTTCAAGGGGCCCCGAATAGCCCAAACAATCTTGAAAGAATAATAAAGTTGGAGGACTCATACATCGAAATTTACTACGAAGCTAACAAGAATTAAAACATTATGGTACTAGCATAAAGGCAGACATATAGTGCAACGTAATAGAGAGTCCAGATATAAATCCTCACATAGTTTATTTTCAACAAAGGTGCCGAGGCCATTCAATGGGGGAAAGGGCAGTCTTTTCAACAAATAGTGCTGCAAAAACGCCATCCACGTACAAAAGAATTTAGATATAGCCGTGGTGACAGCTACACACTTTGAATGTACTTAATGCCACCCCACTTTACACTTACAAATCATTAAAATGGTAAATACTATGTGTGTTCTACCATAGTACTTCCTCCCACCCCCAAGTGGGGCGAACCCAGTGAGCAACCGGATTGGCAAGGAGAAGGGAAA
This sequence comes from Aselliscus stoliczkanus, assembly GCA_033961575.1. Lineage (NCBI taxonomy): Eukaryota > Metazoa > Chordata > Mammalia > Chiroptera > Hipposideridae > Aselliscus > Aselliscus stoliczkanus. Next base: position 124,695,911 of record CM066728.1, read on the forward strand.
GGGTTCTAGAATGATATTCAGGTTTCCTGGCCGGCGGAACTGCGCGGACAGTGCGGTTCACCCATACAAGGACGACAGGAGTTCAGCAGCAGCAAGTCGGCCGAGGAACTTGAGATATTTAAAACGTACATTTACATTGGGACAGTCAATTGGAGACGTCGTCTGGGGCTGCCGAGAGAAATCTGTGGATGGTTAGCACTCCGGAGGTAACGGAGGCCACGAGAGGCGAGCGATTCCCCAGGAAACAGCAACATCCAAAAGCAGGAGGCGTGAACCTTCCTTTGCTGTCAGAGCCCCCAACGAGGCGAGTCCGCATCCCTGGCGGGAGGGACTTACCAAGGTCAGAGTGTGGAGGCGCACTTCAAACCCACGCAGGCCGCGGACGTGGGAAGCCCGGCTCCCGAGAAGCCGCGGAGCAGCGGGAGCCTCGGACGTTAAGGGGCCGCCGCGCGCCAGGTCGTGGGCGCGGCCGCACGCCGCTGGAGACCCGGGCACTCCGTCGGCACCCCGCCCACAGCACGGGAAACCCCGCCCACCCCCTCCGTCCGCCGAGCCTTCCGATTGGCGGACAGGACGATGGGACCTGGAAGTTGTCTCTGTCCGGCGAGGGCTGCCCTTCCGGTTCCGTTGGGTCCCCCTTTGGCTCGGGTTCCCTGCCCCTCCCCCTTCCCGGAGCCCCGAGGGGCCGGAGCTCCTGGCGGTGCCGGATCCTGACGGCGGCCTTCCCCTGGGTCTGTAAGTGCGGAGGCAGCCGGTGCACCGGGCAGGGGGACGGGGTCTCTCAAGACGGAGCCCCCTAGGGGCCTTGGATTGCCCAGGACCTGCACTGGGATGGGGGCAGAGGGGCTGGCCTAGGCCCGGGGGGACTTACTTGTACGGAGCCCTTGGCCCAGCCCACGCTGCGCCCCGCCCCCTTCCCTAGTCTGGAGTGGGGAGCTTGAGGATGCTCCAGGGACCTTGTCCCGGGACCCCAGCCGAAGGCCCAGCAGTTGGCGTGGACACCTGGCGCTGGCAGATTGTAGGACGTGCCAGAGCTAAGGCCCTGCCAAGGCCGCAGTGCCAGCCCGCGAGATTCTCTATGAGGTTACCCTGTTGCCGGGGTTTCCCGCAAATCCGCTCCTGGCTGCAGCACTTTTTATGTTACTGGCGTTATGCCAAGCAATGGGGAGTCATTGGTAAGATATCGTTCCAATTGTCAGGATCAAGTGTGGGAGCCAGATATAAATAAGTGCTCCTACGGTATGTGTATCAGTAATATATATTTGAGCTGCCCAAAGGGCCGTTGCTGGGAAGGCTGAGGAAAGAAAGTGATGTCTGAAGTATACTTCTTGGATAGGATAAGGTGGAAAAGAGCTTTTTCAGGCAGAAGGAACAGTTGCAATTATGCTTAGGAATTACTGAGCACAGCTTGTGTGAGAAGAGGAAGAAATTGGGGGGGGGGGCGAGGAGGGACGACTTTTGTGCGTAGAAGAGATAAGAGGCTGCGAAAAGTAGACTGAGGTCCAGAAAGTGAAAGGTTTAACCCTGAAGGAGATGGATAGTTTGTGAAGAAGAGTTTTGAGCAGCAGATTTTTATGGTCAGATTTGCACTGTAGAAAGCCATGTTCTGGAGGTCAGCCTATAGAATGGGAATTTCTATAAACTGATTCTGGACTTTCTGGCTAAAGTCTAGGTACCCTTATTGGAGATTCTTTTGAGGGACTAATGAGATCATCCTAGTGAGGTAATGAAGTCCTCAAGTAGTTATGACAGTCTTATTGGAAAGAAGGCAAGTTTCCTGTAGTGAATGTTGTCAAGACTAATAAATTGGGGGTTGAAGATGAAGGAGGTACTAAATCGGATTCCCAGGTTTTAGACCTTGATGTTGGCAGAATGTTGATGCCACTATCAGCAATAAAACCATACGCTTAGTGCAGGTTACAAATTTATTTTCTAAATATGTTGAATTAAAGGTCTAATGGAACAGGCCAGTATAGAATTGGAAATGCAGATGTACAGCTCAGCCTAAATGTCATGACTAGAGGTAAAGGTTTGAGTCATCAGCATAGAGGTGGAAGCCTTGGGAGTGGTTGGCATCAGGAAGGGATTACTGAGAAAGAAGGGAATAATTTGGGGAGATGGTTGCATTTGTGAAACAGAAAGAGGAATCGAAGCTAGTAGTATTTGGTATAGTAGCAAAAACAGAAGTTGGGCATAAAGTATAAAAGTGCAGAGTTCCATCAACCAAGAAGAACTGAAATCAAGAAAAAAAGAATTTTGAGTAGTGTCCACGGGTACAATTCATGCAGAGAGTATTGGAGAAATGGGGGAGGGGGAAATGATTGCATTTCCTTGTTAAGAGATCGTTAGTGACCTTTTGAAAAGCAATTTTAGTAGTGATGAGGTGACAATATATGAAATAACAGAGACCTCAACTGGTTTTTAAATGAGAATGAGAAAAGACCACATATGAAGGATTTCATGGAGAAATTGACAGGCTTTATTTGTTTATTTGCCTAACAAATGCTTGTAAAGTACATTCCAGTCAGTGTTCTGAGGTCTTTTTTAAATGAACATAATTTTTAATTTACTTTTAAATTAATTTAATTTCCCATAACAACTCTGAGGTAATATTACTATTTGACAAGATGGGAAAACTGAAGCACAGAGTGGTTAAGTAACTTTCCCAAGATCAACACAGCTAAAAGTGGTGGAGCAGAGTTTTCATCCTAGAAAATATGGCTCCAGAATCCATGGTTTTATACCACTGCCCTGAGCAGTGACTAAATATCAGAGACTAAGAAGTGGAAAACATTTAAGCAAAGGTAGGCTCATTGATAAAAAAAAAAAAAGGGAGAGGCTTGGAAGGAGATCCAGATTAAGAAGAAGGTAAGTAATGGGTTTATGTTTGTAATATATTTGTTTTTTATTTATATCCCTCTGTCTTAGGTCCTCTTCCAACCTGAGCCATTTCAGGTCAATTTCTTTCACAATTAGGTCAACTTATGCCTACTTTCATCTATCACTATATAATCGGGTTCCCTCTTCAATTTTAAACTCATCTCAAGCTAGCTAATAGATCGTCCCTTTGATGTCATGCCAGCTCATCTGACTAAACATTTTAAGACGAGACCCACGATCATTCCCTCTAATATTCCCTCGCTCACAGAATGACACTCTCAAAGACATCCAGTCACTCAAAACAAATATCTTGGAGTCATCTTGACTTTTCTGTGCTTGTGTCTCACCTTAGTCATCAAGTCCATCCATTCTTTGAAATAGCTTTCAAATCTGTTTCTTCTCTACATCCATATTATTGTTGTTTCTATTCAGACCCTCATTATTTCTATCTCGATCTGTTAGAGTAATGGCATACTAAGTTTCCTTGTCTCCACTGTTCTAAGGCCGTTCTCCATAAGTTTTTATTTTTGACGTATTGACTTTCAGACAGTGCACGAGTTTAGACACCATGCATTTCAAGTGATAGAATAATAGCCTAGGGCAGGTAATTTGGGGTTGTTTGAATCGAGGTGAAGTTTGGTTAAGGTTGGCCGTAAGGATGGGGATTTAGGAATTTTTTTTTTTTTTTTTTTTTTTTTTTTTTAGCTGAGCCATCCTGCCACCTGTTGGCAGCTCAACGGCAACTCAGCTCGGGCTGGCCTCGAACAGCTGTTGCTCAGAGCTCAGCTCGCACTCTTGAGCGAGCTCTTAACCAACTGAGCCACTCGGTCGGCCCTGGGGATTTAGGAATTTTTAAATTAGAAAAGGTAATAAAACATTGAGAAACCAGACAGGTTTTCTGAGGAAGTAAGGGTTGGAAAAATATAGGAAAATAATCAGGGACTAAGCTGTGAAGGATATACGCACCATTCCACAATTTAGTCTATCCTTAAGGAAAAGATCAGCAAAAAATGGTGGAAAATTAAGGCCAGTAGTTAAGTAATTTGCCCACATTTGTGCAATAGTTTACAAAGAATGAATTAGATCTATATTTATTCAACAGCTATCAAAAACAACAGATGAAAAATTTGCAAAACAGTATATATAGTTTATGTATAAAAAACATTATATTTTCTGTGGCTAGGCATTTAGAAATGTTGTTTTTAAAATGGTGGGCGGGAGAGTCATGAAGGGCCAAACTTAACAAACAGTGCTGAGTATAGTATATGTGTGTGTTGTGTGTGTGTGTGTGTGTGTGTGTGTGTATATATATCATAAGTAAAAACAAAAGAGAAGTTGGAGAATGTAGTGTTGCGAAAGTTACCCAAAAGAAAAAAGGATTGAGGTTTATAGAAAGACTATAGTATGTATTACAACCTCTTTGAAAATGGCATGGTGTTAATGAAAGACAAAGATTTCCAAGTAGTTGTGAGTGCTAAGTTGAAAAATAAAGGCACTTTTATGGGGTAGATGAGGAAAGAGGCTGACATATAACTTGGGAGTTTATTGTACAGAATAGAAAAATTTTCCTTTTCAGTTATTAGAGGCATTTGAGATAAGAAATTTGGTTATTTTCTCACTGTCTGTAACACACCAGTGAACATTGTCCAACCTAGAACATTCACTTATCCTTTTTGGTGACTCTTGTTTAAACAAAGGGAAATTTTCAAACCAGTTGACATGTTTGTTATGGAAATAATTCTGGAAGAATTGTGTAAATATAAACAAAGAGAAAGTGCTCTTCAGTGAGAATATTCCTATTACATTGATGTTTGAGAAATGGGTCATTCAGAACTTGCTAAATAGAATTAAGCAGTATTCAGATTTAATCGGTAACCTAGGGAATAGATTATAAGGACCAGAAAGAACTATGGCAATGATAGTAAGAATAGAAAGAGAATTTGAAAATCATTCTGAGGAAAGAACCAATAGAATGTGGTGACCAAATCTCTTCTACCTGATCAGTCCTTTATTCTCTTTACGCCTAGAAGCTCTGCTAAAATCTAGCATTATGGGATTTTTATGAACATCATGAATAATTACTAGTGTACTTAGAAGTTAACTATAGTTGGGGTTTGTGAAAATCAAATATATTCATTTTAATTCTCCATTTTATTTGCAAATGTCCTTAAGTTTCAGTCTACAAAGCTAAATACACAAAAGATGGAAAAATAACAAAGTTAAAATAGGTCAGAAAGGAAGGTAAAACAAGGAAAAGGGAATAAAATGGGATCGGGAATACGACTAACGCGTAAATGGCTGACTATTAAATGCCTCTAGACTTCACACAGATCGGCTAAGTTGTACTTTTTGCTTTTAAACATAAACCTTTTACTGAACTGAATACACCAAAGCATATCAATCTCAATCGTACAGCTGAATGGATATGAGGAGGGAAATCTGAACAGTATCGCAGGTAACATTGTCCATAACATAAAACTTCAGCTAGCCTAGTTGTTTCACACATTGATTTTGACATCATGAAGCTTAGGCACAAGCTTGAGCTCTAACACTGAACACTTTCTACCTGACTTAAGTTGAGCAAGTTGTTTATGTTTTCCAAGCTTGAGTTTCCTCATATGCAAAGTGAGGATGATGATAATACCTCCCTTGGTGGGTCAGTTTAGGTAAAGCATTTAGCACTCCCTGCTGCATAGCAAGGCTTCAGTAAAGATTAGCTCTCATTTCTCTAATTTTTAAATAAAATTAAGCCAGTTCACAAGAAACACAATTATTTCTCTTTATTTTGTCGTCTTTTTTAATGTAAGAGAAAAAAGTTTGTTTAAAAATTCGTTTTATATTTTCAAAACTATTTTGGAAAAAAAAAAACGTAGAAAGGAATTTTCGCCAGGGCACTCAAAAGATATGATAATGAAGAGCATTTCTATCATAGCTCAATAACAATTTCTTAGGGAACATTAAAAGTTAATTATACTGATCTTGAATGAGCAGTGTTGAAAGTAACATTTGTCCTTGCCCTCAAATATTTCAAGTCTATTGGACAGCGAAAGTAGAGACAGGAAACAATTAAGGGAGACACACATGGCCTGGAAATAAGAGTTTATCAAAGGGAGACAATAGGGAAGGCTGACGCATAATACTTAAAACTTCTTAAACAGAATAAATTTTCCTCACATTCTTGGACTACAGACCAGTCAATGCAAGCACTTTCCTGAGATGCCTGTTTGGCTCCTCACGTTGGTAAGTTTCTTGAGATTGATGGAAAGATGCGAAGTTAATGAAACTGTACTCCAGCTCCTCATCTTTGGAGCTCCAAGGAACAACTATCCCTGAGCATAGTAAGTACTGTCACGCTGTAGATGGAAGTCATTCGTGCTCACCTTTGGTTATATGAGTGGGAACATACTGACCCGAGGGAAGATTTAGGACAAGCTCTAAAATAGAATGGCCCTTTTGTTTGGCCACTTGAAACAGTCATTTTTATAATTCTCGTTATAAATTGAGACATTCACTTTTTCCAGAATGACTATATTAAACTATTGTAATTGCCAAAACTGATCGGTGAACATGCAGTTTTGCTGCTTTCTTTACTGATACATTCGCTATATCACCTCGATTTTTCCTTTTTATTTGATCTTCACCATCTTTTCTCTGACGTGTCCTTGGCTTCTCTGCATCCCTCCTCTCTTATCTTTATAGTGATGGTTCATTATCTGTACATTCAGGAAGCCATACAGGGGAAGAGCTTATTAATTTAGATGTGTATATTTTTGTTACTATACCTGTGCCATACCAGTTCTTCCTTCTAAATTTCACCTTTCTTTTGATGACAGCTTCATTCAGCTGAACTCCTCAGTTTAGAACCTGTTACACATTCCTTTTTCTCATTCTCCATCCAGTAAATTACCAAGTTCTTTGAAATCTCTTTTGTTGGTTTTCCTTGTTTCTTATTCCCCTTTTCAGACCTTCCTAGGCTCTCATAGCCTCAGGCCTGTCATGCTCCTGCAGACACTGATCTGGTCTTCCTAACAGCAGGTCTTCCTTCTCACCACTGTCAAGCAAATCCTATAAGTTCAACAAATGCAAACTGAGCACTGCCATAGGTTTAGTACATTAGGAGGCAGAAATACACACCAGTTTGAACATAAGAGGGTTTGGGCAGCTATGTGGCCGCAGTAAGTAGAACTTGACGCAAAAGAAAACGTGTTCTGCATGAGAAGATGCAGGGTCCCAGCAGCCGGTTGAAGAGGATGGAGATGTTTTCCTCTAATGCCACCAAGATTGAAGTTTGGAGGGGAAGGAACGAGTTATTTAATAAAATATTTTGAGTGTTATGATAGAAGTGTTATGCTATGGGTCCACTAGATACAACTGTTCTAGTCTAAGGGTCAGGGGAAGGCCTGTCAGAGGAAATCAAGAAGTCAGAATTGGCTAGGAGTAGTGTTCTAGACTAAAGAAGTACCTGCGCTAAGGCTTAGAATTGATAGAGCGCTATCATGCACCAGGCACTGACCAATGTAAGTAAGACCTGGACTCTGCCTTCAGGAGCTGGTGTTCTATAAACCTTTATAAGTCAATGTTATCCAAGATGAAATTATAAAGATGGGGCTTCAGGGTCCAGACGTGGCCAGCAGCAGCTGGTTGTCTCATGATTATCAAATACGAAGTTGATGAATGCACAAAATTCAAGGTGAATTTATTGATGCACTGAGATTGTAGAGCTATTTCTCAAGGGTAGACCTGATACACCTACAAACCTCACATAAGACTGGTATATAGACAGAGAGGGCCAGTTTATTAGTTTTACAATGGTTGGTGGACTGGAGTTATCATGGTGGAATGTTAATTTATCTTTCCCTGTAGAGACACACACGGGAAGCCAAGTTATCAGAAAATTATTTGAAGAGTATGGAATTAGAACATAGGGACTTTCTCCAAAGAAATTGCTATATAAAGGGACAAATATGCAGAGTTTGGGAAAAGACACCTTCTCTGTGGTAGAATGGGTTATGCCAATGTTTACCTTAATTATTATTAGGTTTACTTAATGATTTCATACTCAAGAGGTTAGTCTTCATCCAGGAGACAATGGGAATTCACAGAAGAATTTTAGGCAGGGGTTGGATATAATCAGATCTGTGATTTTGAAAGATGAAATGTGGTGGTGTAGAAGTTGGATTAAAGGGAAAAGAAGCTGGTAGCCAAGGAACATTTATGAATCAGTTCTAGTCCAGTTAATGGGTAATGATGGATAAATAGGGATAAAGAAGAAAAAACAGAATCTAGCAAGGATTAATTAGATCCACCTTCTTCCTACTCAAATTCCCACCAAGTGGCTCATCTGGTTTTTATACATCAATATTTTATTTCCTTTTATATCAAGAAATGTTTCTGGGGAGTTTAGATTTGTCCAAAACGCACAGGATAAAGACCTGTGCCTTTGACTGTCCAAACATCCCTTTAGGTCTGTAATAGAAATACTTTTATGAATAAATTCACATCACTGCAGTTCTTTAAAATACAAAGCCAAGGAAGAGTGTTTTGTCTTTGTAGCAGGTTTGTAGTATCGTGCAAAAGAATATAGCTACTTCATAATCACTTGTTGGGATGTTTTTGTTTGTTTTTGAAACCTGATAGAATTCTCCTTTGAGAAGCAAAAAAAAAAAAATCCTCGTGGAGTAACTCAAGCACTGTTCTTATATTAAGTACCTTAGAAAACTGAATGAATGCCAAGCTATTTACACTGATACAAGTCCACTCCTTAAGTGCAATTGACACTTGATGTTGGCAAGGAGTAATTTTTCACAGCCTTTGAAAGCTGCTTCCTCTTTCAAGGAAAATTTCATTTGGATACACAGAGAGATATGACAACACAGATTTGGTTTTGGAAGGAAAATCCAAGTTTCTTAATTGTTTGAATTTTCTTAAATTCATCCTTTTTACATTTCTGTTCTTTAGGTCTGCCAAAATGTCTGAAAGATCAGATCTCCTTCACTTCAAGTTTGAAAATTATGGAGATTCAATGTTACAAAAAATGAACAAATTAAGAGAAGAGAATAAATTTTGTGATGTTACAGTTCTCATAGATGATATTGAGGTACAGGGGCATAAAATTGTGTTTGCTGCAGGTTCCCCCTTCTTAAGAGACCAGTTTTTACTGAATGATTCCAGAGAGGTGAAAATCTCCATATTACAGAGTTCCGAAGTGGGGAGACAATTGCTCTTATCCTGTTATAGTGGTGTGCTGGAATTCCCTGAGATGGAACTGGTAAATTACTTGACTGCTGCGAGTTTTCTACAGATGAGCCACATTGTAGAACGGTGCACACAGGCCTTGTGGAAGTTTATAAAGCCAAAACAACCAATGGATAGTAAAGAGGGATGTGAACCGCAGAGTGCTTCTCCCCAGTCAAAAGACCAGCAGGGAGATGCCAGAGGCTCCCCAAAGCAGGACTCACCTTGTATTCATCCATCTGAAGACAGTATGGATATGGAGGACAGTGATATTCAGATTGTTAAGGTAGAATCTATTGGGGATGTATCCGAGGTTAGAAGTAAAAAAGATCAGAACCAGTTTATTTCTTCTGAACCCACTGCTTTACATTCATCAGAGCCCCAGCACTCCCTGATAAATTCAACTGTGGAAAACAGAGTAAGTGAAATAGAACAAAACCACCTCCACAATTATGCCCTCTCTTACACAGGCAGTGATAACATCATCATGGCCTCCAAAGATGTCTTTGGGCCTAATATTCGAGGTGTAGACAAAGGCCTACAGTGGCATCACCAGTGCCCAAAGTGTACCAGGGTGTTTCGTCACCTGGAGAACTACGCCAACCATTTAAAAATGCACAAACTCTTTATGTGTCTACTCTGCGGCAAGACTTTCACTCAGAAAGGCAACCTTCATCGACATATGCGCGTGCATGCCGGCATTAAACCTTTCCAGTGTAAGATCTGTGGGAAAACCTTTTCTCAGAAGTGTTCCTTACAGGATCATCTTAACCTTCACAGTGGAGATAAGCCCCATAAGTGTAACTATTGTGACATGGTTTTTGCACATAAGCCAGTTTTGAGGAAACACCTTAAACAGCTGCATGGCAAAAACAGCTTTGATAATGCCAATGAAAGAAATGTGCAAGACCTCACAGTGGATTTTGATTCTTTTGCATGTACAACAGTCACAGACTCTAAAGGGTGTCAGCCACAGCCTGATGCAACACAGGTCCTGGATGCAGGTAAACTGGCCCAAGCTGTCCTGAACCTAAGGAATGATAGTACTTGTGTGAATTGAGTAGGGGCTTTATGCTCACAACTAGAGCTGACTGAAAACGTGGCAATAGTCTTGAGTCTCTTTAGGAGTGATTTTGCTAGTTTGACTTCTCCAAAGCCTCTGTGCAGATTTTAGGGGTGAATCAAAGCACTAACAAACCAGGCAACTTACCACTTGAAGTGGTCTTGCCTGCCCTTTGCCCCCTCCCATTTTCTGTTTTGAATTATTTATCTTGTGACATCTGTTTGCCTTTCCCAAGGAGTATTCCATTTGTCTACCTAACATGGACTTATGTTTTAGACTGACACCATTTTAAGCTCAGTGAAGGTACCAACAAGTTAATGACATCATCTACGCTCCACTAATGGATGCTAAGAGAAGTGAATAACATTTTTCTTTGGCAGAGGATAGGCTGAGATACAAGGTGATATTGCTGTTGGCCTAAATATGTGATAGAACTTCTGGTTGCCTATTGATAATTCATCTATGATGAATGAATGAATCTGCTTCCTTCCATTTGTACTTTTTGTGGAGCTGGCTATAAAGAAGTATTTGTTCTGTATTCTTTTCAACAGTATTATAGCTCAACTTCATGTCGATGAATTGTTCACATAGACCCGAGTAGAGTCTTTTCAGCAACACCTGCACACATTGTTAGGAATCACCATGAACATAATCAACATAGGATAGAAGTACAGTTGTATAACAGTACTTACGTGGGAGATCTTCCCCCAAGGAAGCCAAATGCTTATAATTAATGTGTAACTTATTTGTTGATGCTTTTGAAGTCAGGATGGCTCCAGGCGTACTTATAGTAGTCTCTCTAAAGAGGGCTATTTGGGAGTCACTCTCTGGCCTCTATTTTAGTGGTTGGCCATCATCAGAAAGGTGTTTGGCATTCAGAGTTTTGTGCAGTGTACAAATAGTCTCTGAATTCTCATTTCGTTATGTACCTTAATTTCCAAAATAGATGAAAAATGTTGGTCACGGAGGAGCAATCAGATTTTTGCATTCAGATATTCCTGTAAAGGTACACAGTTCCACCTTGCCTTGTTTGGTAGATGGCTAATACAAAGTTGATCTTTCAATATGGAAAAACGAGACAACTGTTTTTGCTAAAGCACATGTTATAGTTCAGAAACAATTTTGAGTCTTAGTAGTTTCTGACTCATGAGGTAGATTTAGGTAATAGGAGTGTTAGAGTCCTTAGAGAATCCTAAGAGATCATTTACACCTCTTTTTTTTTTTTAAATTTAGGGTATCCAAAGCCCAAAGAGGTGGCCTGGCCAAGATTGGCCAAAGTAGATAAGTAACTAAATATGAACTAATGTTACCTCACTATCTCTTGGCTTAAAAAGATTTAGTACATGATCAAGAATATATTAGGAAAAAGCTCAATTTGTGAATCCCTGTTGACTTTCTGAGACAGCCTGGATTTTGCAAGCAAAATATCACAGAAGGATTTATTTTTGTTAATTCTTTTTTGGTTAGAATGAACATTCTTCCCAGGAAAGTGACTGATTTGCTGAGTGTTAGTTAGGGAGGGAAAGGAAATAATAAATGTGAGAAGGCTCCAAATGTGCAACAGATTTTGTCTAGAAACAGCGTTTATTTAGTTTTCACCAGGATTTTCTGTTTTATTTTAGGCGAGAGTACATATACAGATAAACCAAAAATTAAGATTAACTTGAGTAGTCACAGGAAATTCTTATTGTTATAATTTGATACATTTACATGTGAATCTGATTTGAGGTATCATTTCTACTTTTATTAAAAGATTTAAAATGAAGAATAAAATTGAGTGATTAGACTGATAGGTACCTATGCCTAAAGTCACTCATTATATGATCTAATGATGCTGCCTAGCACTCTGATTTTTATATGATCCAGCCAAAGAGTACCAATTCTATGCAATAGTGAGACACTAACATGTTAACCAACATTTTCTCTGAACATCATTTCATCACAGAAGTTTCAATTTGGAGTATTTCCTTTGCTTGCATTCATGTCCTGTTTCTGTTACTGATTTGAAGACTAAAAGGCATAGATTCAAAGAAGATTGGTCTCTTTGGTTGGAGACTATTACTGGGTTCATTCAGTCATTCAAGAAACATTTATTGAGCACCAACTGTTGCCAGGCACTATGCTATATACTGAGGATATGAAGGTAAGATTGCTATGGTCCCTGCCCTCACAGAGCTTAGTCTCATGTGGTCTTAGGGAGATAAGGTGTCAATTTGATTTTATATGAGGAATAATAAAGGAAACTGCCTTGCTCTCTTTGATCACTTAAAATCAGCATCTTCATGGTTTTGTATCAGTAAAAGTTCTAGTTTTCACCTTTTGTAACTGCAAACCACTGAAGTGATTTACAGTCTCCTCCATGTCTTGGCTGGAGAGGTGTCCTGTTTCTGTGAGACATTTTCTTAATTTTGGTGGGACTTGACTTTTCTCCTTTGTTTATACATGTTTCATAGATTGTATTGCAAAATGGTCAAGTTATTGGTATAAAATACGTTTTTATAGGGGGAGATGACTTTCCAAACTAGTCATATTCTTATAGAGGAAGATTTTTAAAAACCTTAGTTATTCCGCATTTGTATTGTATGGATCCCCAGGATAACTAAAGAGAGAACACTCTTTTTACCATAGTTTGTTTAAAAAAATTACTGTGTCACAGTTATTTATTTATTATTTAATTTTAAAGACAAACTCCAAACTGAAGTGGCTCTGAGGTCAATCAGATGTGGTTTTAATTCGTTTTAGTTTCTTTATTAGGAGATCTATAAATGGAAGGTGACCAGTGTCACTACTTCTAAAATATTGTCCTATACAAACAACCCAGAACATTTTATTTCAGCTGGTGAATGGCTGTTCTAAACCTGTTGTATGTTAGACATACTATGAACTACCTCTTCACTTATTATGGGGAAGTTTCCTTAATAAAAGTGTGACAATTAAAGCTCTGGTATGAGTGGTTTCTTTTCCCTCTCCCCTCCTTTTCCAGTTCCTTGAATTTGAATACAGGAATGCTTTTTTCATTCCTGTTTAAAACGCCTATTAATCAAACGTGCTGAGCTTGGTTTCAGAAGCAAATCTGGGTTACCCAGAAATTGTCACTAGGGTCAGTTACTTCCACGAGAACCTGCTGACTTGGAGGGTAGAACAAGTGCTTTTAAGAATTGTTTCAGATATTCATTTGGCAAATCCTTACACCCTACTAAGCGCTAGACTTCGGGAATGCCAAGACCAGTGAGGCACTGCCCTAAATACCTATGTCTCGATGAGACACAGATTTCAATACAGAAATGATAACTGCAGTAATGAAGGCAGCCAAAGGGTTGATAGGCTCCCACCTGGGAGCCAGCTAATTCAGGGGCAGTTCAGGACGGCGTCAGGGACAATGCGATTTTGAAGGAGAAATGACAGCAGGGATTTGGCATACGGGAGGAAACAGACCAACAGGTTAGATGGAAGGCCTGTCTTTACCCGGAAAGGCGGGTGGCGGTGGGAGAAGGAAGCGACCGAGTGGTGAAGAGCGACCCAGAGGTTGCGGCCTGGTCCGGATGGCGCATTGGGTGATGATCCCTATGGCAGTCTCCTTCGCCGCCCTTTAACCTGCGGATGGCCAGGTAAGGAGAAGCCCGGCCCACAATCCGCGAGGCCCCCCCCCCCCCCGCCCAGTGGCTCCAGCGCGGGGTACTCTGATAGCGCTGCTCCCCAACTTCCCAACGCGTCTGCGACTGGCAGGGTGCGGAGAACTCATCACGAAGAGGAAGGGCTCGCGAGCCGAAACTGAGCCTGCAGAGGTGGGATTTGCCGGGATTCGGGCGCCTTCTCGGCATCCCAGGACCGAGGGGACGCAGAAAGGGAGAAACTCTCAGGATGTGCTTCCGGGACGCCCGGCCCGTCCCGCGTGCGGACGAGCTGGCTGACCCCGGATGTGCTTCCTCCCAGGCTCAGCCCCCTTCCGGCCTGGGCCGCCGCCGCCGCTGCCGCAGAAGTCTCGGCTCCGGTGTTCTGAGTGGGTGAGTGCGCGCGGGGGAGCCTCGGCAAGTGGGGAAGCCTGCCGGGCAGCTGCGCGCAGCCCCGGAGTTGCTAGACGGGTGCTGCAAACCTGGCCGACGGGGCCGCGGTCCTGGCAGCGTCGGCTCAGTAAGACCTGTGGCACACTGGCGGGCTGTCCAGGCCACCGGGGATCCGGATTCAGCCTCTGCTCTGTTGGGGGTCCCCTGTGCTCGCCGCAGCAAGCAGCCTCCGTTTCGTGGTGCTCGGGAAGCAACCGTGTCTTGTCGGGGAGACATTTGGAGTCCTTTATTTGGGCCTTAAAGGAGCGAAATCACAAGCTGGAGAAACGAACTGGAAGCGCCAGGGTAACATGTGCATTTGGGTCTTCTTTTCTGGGCAATGGTGGAAACCTGGATATCAAAGGAGCCCTAAAGGTACTTAGGGCCAAATCATGGAGCATCTCGTATTTGCAAAGAAGTTTAGGCCGTGGAAGCAATGGAGGATTTAAAGCAGAAGGGGGCGGGGCGGAGGAAAAGTTTTAAAAGATATTCATTCTGGTAGAACTCAGGAGGGTAGTTTGAAATGGAGGAGAGTGTGGTATCAAGGAGACCTGTTGGAAGACATTGCAAGCAATGCTGGAGGTGGGCACAGAGAGGACCAGAGGTAGTGATGGGGAGTCGGATGTTTGGAGATTACATTTAGGTTTCTAATTTGGGAAGCTGTTAAATCCATTTGGTAGTGGGCATTAACAGTGTCCGTGACCACAAGGCACATACATTTGGCCAAGGAGAAAATACTTAGACGTTTAAGTGCAATTCAATATAAGTGCTGTAACAGAAATATGAAATATGCCACGAGATCATAGAGAAATGCATTTTAATTTTCTAGGTTTTGACATGGTGGCATGGATTCACTCTTAGCACCCGGATTAGAATTTGAGTCTTCTTTTTACCCAACTCTGGTTTCGGATTTGTTTGTTTTTACTATCACAGTGTAAGAAAGCATTCCCTATCCTAACAGTGATGTTTGTGTCTTATTTTCTGTAGATTGTGACCATGGCTGCCGAGTCTGATGTTCTGCACTTCCAGTTTGAACAGCAAGGAGATGTAGTCTTGCAGAAAATGAATCTCTTGAGACAGCAGAATTTATTTTGTGATGTGTCGATTTATATTAATGACACCGAGTTCCAGGGGCACAAGGTGATTTTAGCTGCTTGCTCCACTTTCATGAGAGATCAGTTTTTACTCACACAATCAAAACATATCAGAATCACCATCTTGCAGAGCGCAGAAGTTGGGAGAAAATTGTTGCTCTCTTGCTATACCGGAGCACTTGAAGTTAAAAGAAAAGAGCTTTTGAAATATTTGACTGCTGCTAGTTACCTTCAGATGGTTCACATTGTGGAAAAGTGCACAGAAGCTTTGTCCAAGTATCTAGAAATTGATCTTTCGATGAAAAACAACAATCAACATACTGACCTGTGTCAATCCTCTGATCCAGATGTTAAGAATGAAGAAGAAAATTCAGATAAAGACTGTGAGATCATTGAAATTTCAGAAGATAGTCCTGTAAACGTAGATTTCCATGTTAAAGAAGAGGAAAGCAATGCTTTACAGTCTACAGTAGAGAGTTTGACATCAGAGAGAAAGGAAATGAATTCACCAGAGCTGTCTTCAGTAGATATAGGATTTAAAGACAATGAAATTTGCATCCTCCATGTGGAATCTATCAGCACGGCTGCTATAGAAAATGGGCAGTTTTCACAGCCTTGTACTTCTTCAAAAGCAAGCATGTATTTCTCAGAAACACAGCATTCACTGATCAATTCCACAGTTGAGAGCAGAGTGGCAGAGGTTCCTGGAAATCAAGATCAGGGCTTGTTTTCTGGGACGACTGAAGGAAGTCATGGTACAGCGAGTGAGATTCAGAATGTGGAGGATGCTTATTCATTGAGGCACCAATGCCCCAGGTGTCCGCGAGGATTTCTTCATGTCGACAACTACCTACGCCACCTTAAGATGCATAAATTGTTCTTGTGCTTACAATGTGGGAAAACATTTACCCAGAAGAAAAATCTCAACCGGCACATTCGAGGGCACATGGGCATAAGACCCTTTCAGTGTACTGTGTGCTTGAAGACATTTACTGCTAAAAGCACACTACAGGACCACTTGAACATACACAGTGGGGATCGGCCGTACAAATGCCACTGTTGTGACATGGATTTCAAGCACAAATCTGCCCTCAAAAAACACTTAACCTCTGTCCATGGCCAGAGCAGTGGTGAAAAACTACCCAGGCATGATCTCAAAAGGCAAAATCTATTATAATTAGAATCACACCTTGCTATGAAAGCCTTATATCATTCTGTTAGACAAGTGTTTCTATAGAAATGCAGCAACTTGTAATATTGCATTTGCGCACCATCTTTGGGTCTTATTTTTGGTCGGCCTACACATTATTCTTTCTGAACTTCTACCAGTTCCAAAGTGTGGGAGACATGATAAAGCTGATGGGATGCTATCTGGTTTGATACATTACATATGAGTCCCAGTGGTATACCTAGAGAAATACCGTTCTTCTCTTAAATATTCTTGATTTCTAGTGACAAAGGATTCAGCAGTATTTTCAGATTGTGACTTTGAGTCTCTAGATAATTGATATAAGTGTAATGGGAAAAGAAAATAAATTTTAAAGCAGTATGATTCATTATTAGTCATTTTAAGGACTAGTGAGTTGTTGTTTTTAAACCAACTGCTATTGGATTATAAACTAAACACCAAGGTAACTAGTGTTTTAAGCTATAAAAGAACACAATTCAACTTTACTTGGAGTAGCAGAATTCCCTTATACATGGCCTAATATTCCTTAAAATGTTATTTCCATGGTTTGTTAATATATATATTTTATAAGTGATTAATTGGGCCCAAATGTCTTGATTTTATTTAATGCAGTTGCATTTAGTAATTTTATGGCCAGTAAATGATACCATTGGCTTGAAGTTCTAAATAATTACTTAGAAACTCCAACTTTACCAAAGATATTTCTACTCTCTTTTAAATCTTCATTTTATTTTTTTAGTTAACATATAAAATTAAATTGACGGTTGTCGATTTTGTACCTGTGTAATAGAAATGGTGTGCTCAAAACACCTGTAGCAGACAACTCTGAGATCTTCAGACAGAGAAACACTTCCCATATCTAGCTGCTTCTCACTGTTTTTTTTCTTTTTTAAAAAAGATTTTATTGGGGAATTGGGGTAGGGGAACAGACAAGTTGTTGTCCTTTTGTTCTGCAGTCTAGTTGGGGAGGACTGTCCCTTCACTGGCACATGTTGGTATTGTGATCATTGCATTCTTCCCGGGTGAGGCAGTTGCTGGCCAGCCGTTGGGCAGCCATGCACTGTGGCTCACTGCAGCTCACACTGGCTGCCAGCCACTCATGCTGGCTGCCAGCCACTCACAGTAGCTCATTGAAGCCCCACTGTAGCCTACGCCATTTCCGGTGACTCATGGCAGCCCAGCTCCAGGTCTAGCTGTGTTCACCATCTTAGCTGTAGAGCGCACAATGTCATTGGCCCCAATGTGGGATCCAAACTGGCGGCCCTGCTGCTCAGAGCTCACACTCCCAAGCCAACTCCTAACCAACGTGCCACTCAGCCAGCCCTGTTTGTTTCCTTTCTTGAACAGTGATGCCTGCAGCTAAATGATTTGTTTTTGATGTACAGTTTTACAAATCTTAACACATGTATAGATATGTGCAACCACCATTGCAATCAGGATACAGAACATTCCATCACCCCTCAAAACTCCCTGTGCTGCCCCTTTTTAGTCAATTCCTCCTAAAACTAAACTCTGGCAACAGTTCCCTATCGCTATAATTTTGCCTTTTCTGGAAGGTTATAAATGGAATTTTATAGTATGTTTCCTTTTGAGATGCTTTTTTCACCCAGCATTATGCCTTTGATCTTTATCCGTGTTGTATGTATCAATAGTTCATTCCCTTTTTAATTTTGAATTGTGAATTTGTATTTTCATGCTGTCACTAGATGAACAGTTTAAACATGGATAGCTATTAGTGTTCTCTTAATTATTAATACTATTCATTAACATTAATGCAATTTTTACTTACTGTGTGTTGACAAAAATCTTAACCACCTCTAAAGTTTGATGCTATATTTCCAGAAATGTGCCAAAAGCAAAACCATGACTGTGTGGTTATTTTACTGGGAGTGATACTCAGATTGTATTATGAGCCATTGCTGTTTTATAGCCTTGTCTACGTATAACACAAAACATTTTTGTTGTCATAACACCGATTAAAATATATTGCAGGGCAAATCATATTGTCCAAAACACAGGAACTACTTTGGGTAAAGAAGCCTGACTGGATGCATCTTAGTTTCAAGATGTTCTATTCCTCTTCTACTCACCTCAGCTTTATGTAGAATTTCTGCGATAGTTTCTGTTGAAGCCCTACCATATTTTAATATGTAATATACTTTGTGCCATTTAAAAGAATTTTGTGATGAGTCACATGTTGATTGCTATAAACGTTAATTATCCTTTCTATGATACTGTTGTGAAAAATATATTCTCCATAGAACTTTAACTCTGAGAGAGACTTGAAAGAATCCAGCTCTCATATTTGATAAGGAAACTGACTTCGTGTCCCCAGGTCACCAGTTAGTGACATTGGACAGGTCACCTCTCCTTGAGTTTTTCTTAAATGTATGTGTAAAATAATAACTTCGATTTTGATCATTTCTAAGATCATTTTCAGGTTTAAAATTCTATGATTTTATTTTTAAATCTTCCTGAGTTCCTAAGAACAGAGAAGAGGGGAAAGCAAGCAAGAAAGGAGAGTTTGGTGTCTTTCTGAATGTTGCTTTTTGCATTGGAGACAGAATTTTTCTAAATTAGTGTTTTTCTGCTGCTGGAGAACATGATAGTGTGGTGCTTAATTTTCTTTCCCATTTGACCTATGATTGGGCATTTGTAGGCATGAAAACATTTTCCTTTCAGAAATAGTGATTAAAGTACTTTTCATGTTTTTGCTTCCTAGGGTGAAATTTTGTGGGGGTGAGGGGTGGGTAAATGAATAGTAGTAAACTGGTTTTTTTTTTTTTTTTTTTAGGAATTATTACCAACTCTCTTTGGTGTTCAAAAAGAATTATGGTTGAATTAAACTGTTTAAGTTTTATGTGTGCCTCGTAAGTTTCTTGTGAAATTTTTTGTAAGCACTTTGAGATTTTTTTCTTGGGTGAAGGGGTGTTTTGTGAAAGTGATGGTTGTTATTTATTATTATTTATTCTTGTTCAGTTAGCACAAAGTGATCTCAAAACATTCCTAGGAGAGTGTTTGCATGATGTGTTTAACAATTTCAGGAAAATAGAATCCTTTTTTAAAATGCAGGTATGGCAAAATAAAGTGTTGAATTTATTCATTTAAAACATTCACTTTTGGTTGTTTGTATTTCTGATATGATGGGGCAAAATGCAATACGATATTTGAGTTCAGCCTCATCATTTACAGCATTTATGTATACAAAAGATCTTGGAAAGGTAGTTGTCACTTTGGTGTAAAAGAAAATCCTTTCCCTTTTTCCGTGGGTGTAACTATCCTATATGTTTACATAAGAAATAATAAACTGGAGATGGGAATGGAGAGTTTTGTGTTTTGTCTACATCTGTTAATTTTAAAGGAAACTATTTATCCTGGCTATTCATTTAATCATTCAACAAATATTTACAAAGTCGTTACAGTATATATACTTGTACTAGAAGTTAGGTATACAAACAAATACCTCTGCTCTCATGAAACAGATTGTAGTGCAGAGAGACAAACAGTAAGCAAATAAGTAAAATTAATATATGTCAGATTTTGGAAATGGAGAAAATAAAGCAGGGAGTTCCAGGGAAGGGAAAATAGGATTGTGATTTTAAGTAAAGTGGTCAAGCCACCTTTGAAAATCTCATATTATCACATAAAACTATACAGTAGTTTGGAAAACACACCCATCATTATCTAGTTGAATGGAAAACTGAACTAAATTGTTGAAAACCTTTCACTAGATTTGGCATGAAGAGAAGAGAACGAAAAGGATAAAAATGTATGGGAGAAAAGTCTTTGATGTGGCCAAGGAATATTTTTTTAAAAAAATACTGATGTTTTCCTGTCTTCTGTGCAGTAATAACCATGTTTTTAAAGCTCATTATAGTTTAAAAAACTACTTTTCCATATGTCTTCTAATTTGTGGTGGATTTACTTTCATAGATGCTTTTGTTGGACGTCTGATTTCACATTGGAAAGTTCCTTGAGTGTAATTACAATTCATGGCCATTTTCTTAATCTATGGTTTTCAGTTTCTCATCAGGAACAAAGAGTACTTAGTATCTGCCTTTTAGGATTATTGTGATGAGTAAATGAAATAAAACTAGCAGTAAAAATGAAATGTTTTATTACCCAACGCAGGGCCTGGCACATAATAAGTAGTGCATAAATATTAATTCCCTTAACCCTATGCCCAGTCTGTTTCTTCGTCTATAAAAAAAAGAATAAGAATTTCTACCTTAAAATTTACTGGAAAAAAATCCTTCAAATATTTGAGTTGTTAATGCAAGAATTTGTGCTTGAATGTACCCCTGCCAGCTTGTGAGGAGCTAAGTTTTCTCTTCAATAAAGAGAGGTATGTGTTACTGCCTGCCCGACAAAAGCTTTTGCTTTGTAACAGTGGTATTGCTTGGCGCGTACGTAGGATTGAGGGATGAGATCAGCATTTGATGATGAGCGAATGAGTAGAATGTAATACAGATGTATCAGACTGTGCTACATGGATGCCACGCTTTTCATGTGGAGAGTCAGACACTAGCGCAAACCAGTGTCCAGGAGGCTGCTGGCTCAAGGCTCAAATGAACGTGCAGGGAGTTTCCCATCAACCCCTTCGGCTTGCCTAGGCTTCCTAACAGTACCTCCCACAGTTCTTCGGGTCTCCCTAGTCACGTGATGGGGGTGGTGCGGCTCGGCCAGAGGGAAGCTGATGCGCAGTCCAGGTGGCAGGGGCCACTAGACTTCCCTTCCACCTCCCCAATTCCCGGTCTTGCGTGATCTCGCGTGAAGTGGGGAGTAGCTTCTCGCGAGAGCTAGGTCAGGTTGCCTCCAGGTCCGCCTCCGTGGTGAGGAGGAGGAGGAGGAGGAGGAGGAGGGAGGAGGAGGAGGAGGCGGTGGGAGGAGGAGGAGGCCCCGTCGCGGCCTCCGCCGCCGCCGCCAACGGGGCTGTCCCTGTAGCTCCCGATGGAGTTTGAGGTCGTGAAACCGCCGCCGAGCTCTGCCCCGGCGAGACGAGGCGCCTCCGTCGCCGAGCCGCGCCGTCGCGGGGCTCCCGGGAGTGGCCCTTAGCGAGCGCGCCTGGGCCCCGTCAGGTAGGGCGGGGGCGGGCACGATGCGGCTCGGGCCCCAGCCCGGGTCCCGGGTCCCCGGCGGTCGGGCGGGAGGCCGGTCTCAGCCCGGGGCCTGTGCGCCGTCGCTGACGGTGCCCCGAGGGTTGGTAAGCGGGCCGCCCCTGGCACCCGGGCCGGGCCGGGCGTCCAGGGCCTGCGAAGGAGGCCCCTCGCCCGGGCAGGCGCTTTCCATGCAGAGGCCTGGCGCCAATGGCCACCTCCCTTCCCCATCGGCCGCAGGGACGCCTCTGACCCCTAAGGAATGCACCCAAGCCACGGCCGGGCTTCCCTTCCCGTTCCTGCACCGGTTAGTAAGAGGGCGGTGGAGGCGGTCCTGGAAACGCAGTCGGCGTCCAGCGCTGGGGCTTTCCGAGACCCTGATGCAGGCGGGGTGCAGGCGGCCTGAGTGGTCAGCGGGGCCCCGGCCAAACAATGCCCTGGGGGGGCTTCCCTCCTCGGGGGGGACACGGCCGGGCCCGGGGCGCGGAGTGGGACGGGGCGCTGACATGCAGCGCGGCCTGGGATCGGGCCGGGGCTTGCTTTCGCTCTCTCCTTTTTCCTTCTTGGGGAAGCCTCTGAAGGGGAGACTCTTCCACCATCTTAGAAGAAGGGCAGAGAAAGCATCTTTGTTTCTCAGCAGCAGGTCTCCTCTCGGCCCGTAGCTTTCAGGAACCGAGAAGACGAGGGTAGCTGTCATTGCCATCTTTCGGATCGCACAAGAGTTTTAAGATACCGGCACATAGAACATGGACACCAAAATAGTCTCTAGGAATCACTACCATAAAGTAGATCTCATCTCGTGCTTCCCAACCTGTTCTTTTTTTTTTTTTTTTGCTAACCCCCTACCTTCCCTTTTAATTCTTCCTCTTGATTGACCCAGGCAGGCCCCTTCTTTGTAATGTCTACTCGTCTTCCACCCCCTGTGATGAGAATGACTTTGGATCCCAAATAAAGTGCTTTCAGTCATCGTTTCTATTTTCATATTAGTCAAACTTTTGAAGTTCCCAGAGGAAGTTTTGATTAATCCGAGAAAGCGAGTGTTGCTACACTAAATTGATATAATTTCCCCAAAGCAAAGCAACAAATGTTGTAGTTAACCTAACCAGCCTTTTTATAGTTACATACACAAATTTAGTGAAGGCTTCTTGAAACATTAAGAAGAGTTCATGGATTCTCCCATTATTGCCTCCTTCCTACCTGTCTCAAGAACTGCACCACTGTTTTAACATAACATCCCTTTTCTGTGTTGTTTACTTCTGCATTCAGTTCTTGAAGAAATAGATCGTTACATCCTGTCAAAGACCAAATTTGCCATTTTTGTACATTTGGAGATTCGTATTTTTCCAAATTTTAGAGCTTGGAAAATTGCTAGAACAAAAAAAATGTTAAACATATATTCTAGACATGGTTAGAAAAAGCAGATGTTATCATTCAAACCGGCTCCTATTCTTTTGAGGATATAATTGTAGTCATGTTCATTAGTGGAGCCTTTGAATTACTCCTGATCTGCTATTACTGTTGTGCTAATCTGACACTGTACGAAGACGTTATTTCCTTTGTTCGTGAGTATTCATTAATACACTTTATGCTTTGGTAATTTACTCTCTTTCCGTTTGAAAAAGTTAACAAAAGTTATTTTTTTGGGGGGAAGCGTTTTTCTTTACACAGTTTTATATTAAAAAATAGAACTTATACATTTTATGCAATATATAAGAATGCCAAACTTACAACAAGCTCTTATAATTAAGTACTTGATTATTGTTTTGGTTGTACTGGTTTGAAGTTTCACTTTCTAGTGATGGAAAAAGGAAGCATGTGGTAAAATAAAGCTAGCTGAAAATTAAAAATGATGTGCACCCAAGTCTCAAATGTTGTTAGTTACGTCTTTATGATCCTCAGCATTTTCTAATTTTATGAAAACCTTAAGTGTAGGTATGATTTTCACCTCAAATTCTTAATAAAAGTAAGTTTTGAGTATAATTTTAAAGAAAGTTGCACCTTCCAATACTAGCCAATAGCCACACATGGCAATTGAGCATTTGAAATGTGGTGAGTTTGAATTGAGATGTGCAGTAAATGTAAAATACACACCAGATTTTGAAGACTTAGTACCAAAAAAGAGAATTTAAAATATCTCAATAATTTTTTACATTGATTACATGTTGAAATGATACTTTGGATAAATTAGTTTAAATAAAATATTAAAATTAATTTCACCTGTTTTTTTTTCCCTTTTTTACTATGACTGCTAGAAAATTTTAAATTACTGTGGCTTGCATTATATTTCTATTAAACAGTGCTATTCTAGAGGATCTCTCCCAAGAAATAAATCATCTGAATAAAAGTATCATTAACCTCCAAGAAATAAATTATCTGCATTAAAAGTAGACATATGAAAACCAAAACTTTTATGATAGAGTATCCTCTTAAAATCAGAATACTCAAAACTCTTTGGTAACATGAAGAATAAATGTATTCAGTAGCCATTATTTGATAGAAGTAAGTTTTGTCTCAAAAATAAGTAATTTTCAAGTCTAATCATTACTAAACAAGCAAAACTTTATTGGTTATGTTAATTAAAATAGAAAATTATTTCATTACTGTTCTGTTAGCAAGACATTGAAATTTTTAAAGTCTCATAATTATTAAAAAACTAAGTTCAACCCCGTAGTAGATTTAAGAATTAAAAGTTGGAGTCAAAAATCTTTCTTAACTTACACTAAGGTCACATAGCAGTCTTTAAGATTATAATTCAATTCCTTTTTTTCCAATCCTTTTGAAAATGCTTAGTTTTAGAGCTTACAGATTATTTTAATTGGTTTTGTTTGTTTCATAAGTTAAGGTCTAAATTGTATAATATGTTTTAAATATAATTTTTAAAGTACAAAACTGATTATTTAAAAGGTTTTTGAATTGAGAAGTACTGTTATAGTCTATTTCAGTAGCTTAAATTCTTCACATAGGTGAACTACAATGAAAACAATGAGTGTTTCAGTTAACAGACCTGAGCCCTAATGTTTATATCTTTATAAAGAGAATTGTAAAATATTATATATTTTTTTTATTATACAATAGTGAAAGAGGCATAAACTTTATTCTGGCATTTTAAAATCAGGTGTCATAGTCATAAACTGGCTACATAACATCATGGTGGCCTAATAACAGAAAATGAAACTGCTTAGCTGGTGTGCAGTTTGCTCTTAATAAAGAAGTTCATAATTTGCATCATGAGAGAGAGGTCTAGTACTCTTCCTATATTATGAGTTACAGTAGTATTCATAGTAAGGAATTTATAGTCTGAAAAACTACTTGAGTAAAAATCGGTTTAAGGTCCCACCTCTAATGTAGTGTTTCTCCTATGCTTTATCTTGTTATTCTTAAATTTTAGTAACTAGTAACTGAAATTAGTAATGCACATAATTTAATTACATGTTTTTTAAGTAGTTCCTTTACATTTCTAGAGTTGTGAGCTTTTAAATCTATTTTATCTGAGTTTGAGATATTTTGGGAGTATCTTTAGGATAACTCTAAATGTTATTAGCAATTTAGATTTCCATAGATTCAAATAAGTTACTATGGAGTGTATTAGTAGAAGTCGAGAAATTTTACACATTGAAATTTACTCTTAGCTTGCCATTTAGATGCTTTACTCTTAGCTTGCTATTTAGATCCTTTACTCTTAGCTTGCTATTTAGATGCTTTACTCTTAGCTTGCTATTTAGATGCTTTAAAAAATTACAAAGACAACAAGCTATTATTTTTGATAATTATAAAAATATTTTCCAGGTAAATATTTACAAAATGCTTTTTTTTAAAGAAATTAAAGTCCTATTTTGTCATTATTAATTCAGCATTTTAGTGGACTACATAAACTTCTGTGTTTTAGGTAAAATTTTATTTTGTCCTCATCTTAATTGAGGAATCTAGAGTTTACTGATAACAGTACTGAAGAAAAACATTTAAAAAAAATCAAATCATTCCTTTGTATCTTATCATATAAGGAAAGTTTAGTTCATAATTTTCCTGTCAGAAAGTTAGAATCTGACACATAGCAGAAGAGTTACTGCCAAATTTTTGGCAGAATTTTTCTTTTAAAGGAATTAATTCAATTTCTACTAGAAATTAAACTTTTCAGCATTAATTATATTGAAACATGTGGTGTTTGTAGACCTAGAAACACATATAGGATATTGTAACTTGAAATAGCAAGTGTGTTCTGGAATAGTTTGAAACACTTCAAAGCTAATAGGTGAAAATATGAAAGAGTATTTTTATGTTTTGTTCAAACATGAATGAATGCCTTCCCCACCCCCCCACCCCTAACCAATTAATGTAAAGCATTTCAGGATGATCTTGGAAAACTAAATAAGGAAAGAGTATTTGCTTCGAGTTTCCTATTACCCAGTGGCCTGTGATACCCTAACCTACTGAATTAGCATCTCCAAACAGGTGGCCGTTATAAAAAAAAATAGGTGCAGTGTCTTGTTTTAATATTTTATTGGTCCAAGTTATTAATTAAATTAGGGCTCTCAATAGTAGATTTAAGATAAAATTTATTCCTCAGAGGCCTTTTCCTTGTATAATTCTGCAGCCTAGTAAACTGAACATTAAAAATGTTAAATAGTTTCAGGGAGTGATGTGTTCACCTGCCTAGTGCTCATCTCTAAAGTTAGAAGCCAACTAACTGGTTTTAAGATTGACGGCATTAGTAGATGTGGCAATGTGAGGGTGAAAGCTATGAAATAACGTAAATATAACTTGCAAGATTTGGCTAGTGTAAAAATAAAGATACTCGATACTTTGCATTGGAGCTGTTTGAGGAAAAGTTTGGATACGGTACTTTTTACGTAGCAAGCCCTATAATTTATTTTTACCAAGATATTTTTAAAACCTTAGGTTTTGCGAACATAAAAGCACAATAAAGGCTAATAGAATTCTTTATTAGGATGTGGGGATATTGAAGAATCAATTATATATCTTTTTGTTCTAAATCTAACTTCATTGTTAAACATCGAATTTCTTTGAAACTAATATATTTCAGTTGGTAAACAGTCTTATGACATAAATCATCGGCTGTTTAATTGTCCTAAATACCTAGATTTCTTGTTCACCAGAGAGCCTTTGTCAGACTTATATAAGGTTTGTAATGGAAGGTACAGAAAATGTGTGAAATGTAGAATGTTCAAGTTAGGTATCTAAAGATTTTTAAATTAGAGAACAGTATAATTTCGATACTAAATATTTTATTTCACTAAAAATTTAGGGAATAAACTTTTTTTTGGAAATAGACATTTTGATCTTAGGAATAACAAAAGAAAAATCACTGTCATTTCTTGTGCCTTTTAACCATATGCATATATAATTTTTCTCACTATACATAGCAAAGACAAATTTATACTTTGGATTTTTCAATTTAGAATTATTAGATAAGAACATTGCTCATTGTTTTTATTCTTGCTCATTGGAACTGGCAGTTTTTGGTAGTATTTATCAGTCAATCACTAAATGATTTGTTTTGTCACAAGTATTGTTCCCTTCTACTTTCAAGATTTGTAAGACTATATATATAATTTTTTTTTTTTTTTTTACTTTGGCACTCTGTTTTGAGGTCAACATCATTCTTTCATTTATGAACAAACAATTTTATCATCAAAATCTTCTCTTACACTTTTATTTTCAGTACCTCAGTTAGCCTCCTAATCGAGTCCTGACCAGAGATTTCCTCTTTTGTGAAGCTGCCAACTTGAGCATACCCTTGACTGACATGATCCTTCAGGTGGCAAGGCTGTTTGTTGATAATTGACTCGCTACTGTATTGTTTGAATCAATAGTTTCTAAAGCTTACTAACTTTTAGGCCATACCCTAATGTTTTGGGGTAGTAGATAGCAAAGGGAAACACTTTTTTAAAAATCAGCAACCCAAAGTAATTTGTGTTCCTAAAGATGAAATGTGGAACGTTAATCTGCTTATTTGATGTGGTCGTTAAGAAAAATACATGAAAGCTTTGATGACTTATATGAACAACCGATACAAATATGTTTTGTTGAACACTATTAGAATATTGTTTCTGGACACAATTTTAAAAATTTTAATTAATTCAGCAAATAGATTTAAAGAAAAAGACATCCAAAAGATATTAAAATATTCAGAAGTGTTTTAGATTTTGAGGCTGTGATGGTTGACTTTACAGTTAACTCTTGGAAGGTGAATATGTGGTTGATTCTTACTTTTGTCCATTTCCAGCTTACAAAACACTACACAGCAAAATAATGATCTGCTAGACTGCTAACCTGAGCATCCAGCTTCCACAATGCCTGTGCAGGCAGCTCAATGGACAGAGTTTCTGTCCTGTCCAATCTGCTATAATGAATTTGATGAGAATGTGCACAAACCCATCAGTTTAGGTTGTTCACACACTGTTTGCAAGACCTGCTTGAATAAACTTCACCGAAAAGCTTGTCCTTTTGACCAGACTGCCATAAACACAGACATTGATGTGCTTCCTGTCAACTTTGCACTTCTCCAGTTAGTTGGAGCCCAGGTAAGCTTTCAAGGTTTCATTAATTTGGTATATGTAATAATTATAGAACTTAGTTCATTAAGGGGGACAAAGTATGTGTAGTGATATTTAGACATAAAAATTATTCAGTGTACCTGATTTTCATGATTGTATTATGCAAAAGTTTTTTCTTTAGAGAATGTCAAATTCTTATGCAAAACCATAAATTTCATTATGGTTATGTATTTCTTTGTGTTTAATGCTGTGGTCCAAATTTATTTTTATAAACAATTTGGTGGATTAAAAAATTTTTCTTATAAGCATACATAAATATTTATTCATTAGGTAATATGAGAAGAAATGTAATCAAAGCTTGGGCCAGAAAGCAACCATGTAGAATGGAGTTTTTCTGGTTTTCCTTTTAGCTTTACTTGACATTTAGGCTAATATTATAAATGAGAAAATAAGTTCTATGTAGGGATGTATGTGTGGAAAATCATTTTCCAGAGTACCAGTAACAAATTCTGCAGTTAGTTATGCTCAGGTACTAAAAAATTACTATTTCTTGTTTACAATCTTTTTTCTGAATCAGAGCAAGACCCTAGATTTATAGTAATTTCCATGTAATCAGGGCCTACTTTGTGTAGGTATGATAGTGATAGTAAGCATTCAATATCTATTATTACAAATTCTTATAGCTTTTCAGGTAGATACACCTATTTTACAGGTGAGGAAAAAGATGAAATTCTATATATCATGTACTATATATTAAAGCAAGAAAGTAAGGATTTTTCTGATTAATCGCTTCTTAGAAAATTCAATGAATTAAAATGCTCCATTCCTTAGTATCTTGATATTTGAAGTTTTCCTTCTGGACAGCATTTCTTTTAAGCATTCGTAATCCATTGAGACACTCTGAAATCAAGATGTATCTATAATCGATAGTGTCATAATTTAATTGGCAACTTTTTTTTTATAATAATGTACATAAAATAATGGTGCCTCTTGCAAAAACTGGCATCTTAGGTCCAATAAAATATCATAGACTTCTTTTAAAAGTATTTATTGGGGAATTTGGGGAGGGGAACAGACAAGTTGCTGTCCTTTTGCAGATCGGTCACCGGCCTCTGGACGGCCGCTCACAGCGGCTCTTGGCAGCTCACACTAGCTGCCGGCCACTCACGCTGGCTGCCAGCCACTCACTGTAGCCTATGGCAGCCCACTGCAGCAGGGGCTGCAGCCTACGCCGTCACCGGCAACTCATGGCAGCCCAGCTCCAGGTGGAGCTGCTGGTCACCATCTTAGCTGTAGAAGGCAGTGTCACTGGCCCTCATATGTGGGATCCGAACTGGGGCCCTACTGCTCAGAGCTGGCGTCCCAAGCCAGCTCTTAACCAACGTGCCACTCAACTGGCCCTGGACTTTTTGTAATAATACTAGCTACCATGTATTTAGCATCTGTTATCCATTCAGATATTGTGTTTTGGCTTTTATAAACGTTCTCTCAACTGGTTCTTAAAATATCCTGCAGGCTTATACAACGTGACTTATGTTTTCAGCCTCATCTTCTACTACTTCCTCATTCTCTCTGCTTATACTTCCTAGCCAGTTGTCAAATATGCCAAACATATTTCCACCTGAGGGCTTTCATAGTGACTTACCTTTGTGTAGAATGCTCATTGCCTCTCCTCTGTCAAGTCTTTCTCCAAATGTTCTGATTTCCAAGGAAGCCTATCCTGCCGACTCACCTTAAAATTGCAACCCCTCTCCAGCACTCCCAAATTCCCTTTATTCTTGTATAATTTTTAATGATCGCCTTATATTTTTATTTATTTATTTATTTATGTATTTATTTATTTTTGGCTGCCTTCTCTCTTCTCCACTAGAATGTAAGCTCCATTAGGGCAAGAAATTTTGTCTGTTTTGATAGATGCCTAGTGCCTAAAGCTGTGTGTGACACATGGTAAGCACTCCATAAATACAAATATTTGTTGAATTAAATTGAATTTTCATACTGGCTCAATGCAGTAGGGATTTTCATCTTCATTTTGCAGATAGGGAAACGGTGACTTGGAGCAGTTAAATAATTGACTCGGGATCACTCACAGAAGGGGCAGAGCTACAGCTCATACCCAAGGTTGACCTTTTGTTGAGAATACTGTATCGTGTGCTTAACTTCTAGCTAGGGAGGGTAGACCATAAACAATAAATATAATAAATAAATTATATAATAAGACGGTTCTAAGTGTTAAGGGAACAAAAGTCCTTGTCCTTTTTTTCCTTTTTTTTTTATTTTGAAATACAATTAGGAAAAGTTGCAAAAAATAGTATACAGAGACCCTGTATAACTTTCTGTAGCTTCCTCTAATGTTAATATCTTTCTAGACTATAGCATTGTTATCAACCCCAAGAAATTAGTATTGATACAATACTATTAACTCGCTGCTTCTTTTTTTCATTCATTAATTTCAGCCCCTGCTGTTAAGTATGCTATCCCTGGTTCTTGGAAAGCAGTTTGACTAGGTGTTTGGCTTTAATTTTATTTAAACTATCTTGATGTGTTGTCTCTGTGTTATAATTTTATATTCGCCACGATAAGTATCAAATATATAAATAACAATTTGTGAGCTGGATGAATGTATTTCATCGATTTTTCTTTGTTTTTAGGTACCAGACCATCAGTCAATAAAGTTAAGTAATCTAGGTGAGAACAAACACTATGAAGTTGCAAAGAAATGTGTTGAAGATTTGGCACTCTACTTAAAACCACTAAGTGGAGGTAAAGGTAAGTTCATAAAAAGTGTTTTTACTGGTCAATGGGACTTGGTAATACATTTACTTTGAAAAACTTGATGTTGATACCCTATTAAAAATTTTTGCATTTTGGAAAATAACTTTGCTTGGAGAGATCTTGGAAAACTTTTTTTTTAATGAATTTTCTTTTTCTTTTTTCTTTTTTTTTTTCTTTTTTTAGCTGAGCCATCCTGCCACCTGTTGGCAGCTCAGCGACAGCTCAGCTCAGGCTGGGCATCAAACTGCTGTTGCTCAGAGCTCAGCTTGCACTCTTGAGCGAGCTCTTAACCAACTGAGCCACTTGGCCGGTCCTTGGAAAACTTTTTGATTGAGAACATTTGTTATACTATTTCTGAAAATAATCAATATTGTTATTAATTTAAGAATTCATTACACATATAACATATTGAGCTTTATGCAATATTTGTATTTATTGATTAAACTAATAGTGCTATAGCAGAATATTAGTTTTGATAAGTCCTGTTAAAACAGTTTCATGTGTTCATCTGTTCATTCAATCATTCATAACATTTTATTGAGCACTTACAGTGGTTACGGTCCCTGCCTTCACGGAGCTCAGATCTGTCAGGGGAAATAGGCATAGAAGTGCAGTGGCAGAAGTAAAATTCTGTTTTGTTTATCACTGCACACCCAGTGGCTAGACCAAAGTTCCCAAAGCATGCCTAGTATCTTTAAAGAACAACAATGGGAGAGTAGACCTGAAGCCATGTTAGTGAGGGGAGAGCAGTGTGAGGTAGATGAAAAGAATCGGTGAGGCCAGGTGATGTTTAGACTTCCAGGCCATTTTAAAGACTTGAGCTTTTACTCTGAGTGAAACTGGGGAATCACTCTAGGGTTTTGAGCATAGGAGTGACACAACTGACTGATATTAAAAGGATCATTCTAGCTGCTCTATTGAGAATTTATTTTAGAAGGTAATGGTAGAAGTAAGGCATCCATTAATAATCAGATGGAACAAGGTTATAGCAGTGGAGGCCGTGAGAAGTGGATAGTCTGGATATATTTTGAAGGTAGAGCCAAGAGGATTTTTTAAATTATTGAATATGGGGTATGAGAGAAAGAGCTGAGTCAAGTATGACTCTTGGGTTTGGGGCCTGAGCACAAGAAAAGAGAGGTTGTCATCAGTTTAGTTAAGGAATATGTAGATCAGTCAGGTTTAGGTAGGACAATCAGGAGTTCAATTTTGGTCATGTTAGTTTGATATGTCAAATCTTTACTTGAATGCTACTAAGTAACCAGTGGATATATGTTAAGGAATGAGGTATAGGAGGTGTAACTTTGGGAGTCACTGACATTGTCGATGGTACGTAAGGCAATGAGACTAGATGAGATCACCTAAGTAGTGAGTGTAGATGGAGAATAAAACAAAAACTGGATCCTAGTCCGTTTAACATTAAGAAGACAGGAAGGAAAGATGAAATCAGCAAATAAGACTGGAAAAAAAGAAGAAAGGGAGGGAGAAAACTAAGAATGGAGTGTTCTGGAAGCCAAGTAAAGGGAAGTGTTTATAGGAGTAATGAGTGATCGTCTTTGTTGAGTGCCACTGAAAGGTCAAGTAAGAGAAAGATTGAGAATTGACCATTGATTTAGCAAAGTAGAGGTAATTGTCTTGACAAGATCAGTTTTGGCCAGTGGCAAAAGCTTGATTGGAATGGTTTAGAAGATTATGAGGCAAGGAATTGGAGATAATGAATATAGACGACTCTAGAATATTTGCTACAGAAGGGAGGAAAGATATGGGGCAGAGCTGGTAGGGGAAGTGGGGTGAATAAGATGATTTCTTGGGCCGGCCAAGTGGTGCAGTGGTTAAGAACTGGCTTGGGACGCCAGCGGCCCCAGTTCGGATCCCACATGAGGGTCAGTGACACTGCCCTCTTTAAAAAAAAAAAGGTGATTTTTTTTATTTTTAAGATGGATGAAATAATAACTTGCATGTTCTTATTGTATGGTAACAGAAATGATCAAATAAGAAGGGAAAAATTGATGATAAGGGAAACAGAAATGATCAAATAAGAAGGGAAAAATTGATGATAAGGGAGAGAGATGAATTACTACAGCAATATCCTTGGGTCGGGAAAAGGTTATAGGATCTTGCAATTAAGCAGTATTCTTAGTGTCTTATATACAGTAAACAAAATAAGAGCTGTTATTAATCATTACTTTTAAATTAATTAAACTTGTTATACATTCAACTTTAAATTTAACTTCAATAATTTTAATAAAGATGGAAAATAGACTAAATAAACCCAAAGTACTCTCTTTTGAGAGATACATACAACCCAGAGAAGAGGTTACCTAAATAAAATTTACAGTAACTAAAAATTAAACTCTTATTTACTACAGAATAGTAATAAACAGAGACAAAATACTCACTGTTAAAAAAATGAAAAGTACCTTACAGAGGACTTGTTAAGAGTTGTGGCTTAATAGTTAAATACAGGAAATAAAAATTGACTTGTCTTTATTAATTAAAAAAAAAACCTTGAGTTTTCTTTGTTTCCTTTTTCATAAAGGTGTAGCTAGTTTGAACCAGAGTGCACTGAGCCGTCCAATGCAAAGGAAACTGGTGACGCTTGTAAACTGTCAACTGGTAGAGGAAGAAGGTCGAGTAAGAGCCATGCGAGCAGCCCGTTCACTTGGAGAAAGAACTGTAACGGAACTAATCTTACAGCACCAGAACCCTCAGCAATTGTCTGCCAACTTATGGGCTGCTGTCAGGGCGCGAGGATGCCAGTTTCTAGGGCCAGGTAAGATAGATCACTGGCTTGTCTTATTGCTTACAAGGACGAGAGGAGGCCAATTTCTAGAGGAAGGTGAGAATCTCCAGACTCAACCCATTTTTACTTATACATACAAATTTTCACATAATTAAAGATAAAGATAAACAATTAAAGATTGATTATCATAATCTACATGATAGATTTTACTATAGTGTTTTAGAATAAATATCTCATGTAATCCTCAGTGGCTTTCAAGAGAGGTGACACAGATCCAATTTTACAAATTACAAACTTTCTTTTAATGGAAAAAAAATCCCAAAAAACTCTTGTTTTTAAAAGTTGGAAAACATAGAAATTATTTAAAAATAAATAAATGAAAGAATCCCTGGGGTATAATTTCTTTAGGCTACCACCATCTACATTTTGTTTAAAAAATCTTTCCCTAGGGCCAGCCGAGTGGCGTGTTGGTTAACAGCTGGCTTGGGACGCCAGTGGCCCCAGTTCAGATCCCACATATGAGGGCCAGTGACATTGCCCTCTAAAAAAAGAAGAATAAAAAATCTTTACCTATACCAAGGTTATGATGTACTCTCCTATGTCATCTTCTGGAAGCTTTCTTGTTCTACCTTTCTGATTCAGAATCACAGTCCAAGTAGAATTTATTTTTGTGAAGGAAACTTACATGTGGAAAAGATTAAATTGGATAAATTCCTTATACTCCATAGCTACATAAATCCCAAATAAGTCAGAAATACTTATGATTAAAAAATAAAGTATACAAGTAATAAAAAACACGAGTCGGAAACACTTTTCTCTTTGTCTCAAAATCCAGAGACAATACACAAAAAGATTGATATTTGACTGTATAATTTTTTTTTAATTGCATTATAAGCAAATTTTTTTTTTTTTCTTGAGGGCAGTGTCACTGGCCCTCATATGTGGGACCAAACCGGGGCCGCTGGCTTCCCAGGCCAGCACTTAACCACCGCGCCACTTGGCCAGCCCTGCAAATTTTTAAAAATGACAAACTTGGGGAAATATTTGTATTATATCACATACAAAGCACTAATATAACATATAAGGTACTTTTAAAACCTCAAGAAAAATAACAACCACCCAACTGAAAAATTGACAAAAGATGTAAACAGACAATTCATGGGAAAAAGTAATGTAAGTGGCCCTCAAACATCTAAAAAGATACTCGGTCTTCCTTATATTAAGAGAAATATACATTAAAATCATACTGAAATACTATTTCACACCTATCAGATAGGCAGAATGCAAAAGTTTGACAATATATTCTGTTGTCAGGGCTGTGGGAAAAAGAGTACTTTCATCCAATAATGGTGGAAACACAAAGTGGTACAAACTTTAGAGGAATTTGGCAATATCTAGCAAAGTCACCTGCGTATTTACCTTTTAGCTCCAACAGCACTACTTCTAGGAATCTATCCCAAAGATACAGCAAAAAATATAGGATGCATAAAGTATAAAGCACTATTTGTAACACCAAACATTTGAAGCCACCTGGATATCTATGAATAGAAGGCTGGCTTAATTATTTGGTATATCTTTCTAATGGAGTACTACGCACCGTTTGAAAGGAATGGGGAAGAGGTATAATATTGATACATTAAGTTAAAAAATAAAAGCAAGGTACAGAATAGTGTGTTTATTGTAGTATTTTTTATCCAAGAAAAGGGAGAGAGAGAGACAGTCATTATCATCTTATTTGTTTATATTTTCCAAAAGAAAAATGGTAGGAAAAATGTTAAAATAATAGACTTATGTAGAGGAGGAAAGAACCAAGAGAAAGCAGGCAGGGACAGAAGGTGGACCTCACTGAATGTACTTTGGAGCCATGCACATGTTTTATGTAATCATAAAACCATTTTTAGTAAAAATAAATTTTAAAATTTTAAATAAAAGGAGTAAAACAAATCAATACCTGAAACATAAAAAAGGTAAAATATACACCAAGTGGTAGCATATTCATCAGGAATGAATTCTTGCAGGTGACTTGAGAACAGTATTTTGATTTTATATTCCTAGTGGGATATATAATAATTCCTGAATTGTATTTCACTCATCGTCATACTTTTCATAATTCTATTGGTATTCTTTTGAGACTGTTATACAGACACAGTAGGATAAACCAACTAATTACGTTAGTGCCTTCAGAAAGCAAGATTTTCAGCATTTTATTTTTTTAATTTTTTTTTTTTATTGGGAAACTGTGTGTGTTTTCCCAGGACCCGTCAGCTCCAAGTCAAGTAGTTGTTTCAATCTAGTTGTGAAGGGGCAACTCAATGGCCCATGTGGGGATTGAACCAGCAACCTTGGTGTTATGAGCACTGCGCTCTAACCACCTGAGTTAACTGGCCGCCCTGATTTTCAGCATTTTCACAAAAGAGATACAAGTATGAAATCAAAGAATTTATGTAAAAACTATGTAGTCTTAAATTTGAATTGGCACTGTAAGTACAGACTCCTTTATTTTTCTTTTTCTAAAAAATGCCTGTTCCCTAGGTCTGTCCACTGAGAAGGCTTAGAAGCCATAAATAGCGATGAATAGCCATAGCACCTAGATTGTGGCCTTTAATAAAATACCGTTTACCACTAAAAAGAAGCAGTGCTTTTCAAATAAATGCCTGATTCCAGTTCTAGGGTAGAAAAGTACAAGAAGAGCCTGGGAAGTCTTATGCTAGAAAGTAAAAAAGCTGTATGGGGCCGGCCGAGTGGCGCATTGGTTAAGAGCTGGTTTGGGGACGCCAGCGGCCCCGGTTTGGATCCCACATATGAGGGCCAGTGACACTGCCCTCTACAGCTAACAACAGCTCCACCTGGAGCTGGGCTGCTGTGAGTCCCTGGGGACGGCATAGCTGCAGCCCCTGCTGCAGTGGGCTGCCATGGGCTACAGTGAGTGGGCGGCCGCCAGCTTGAGCGGCCGGGAGCCAGCGTGAGCTGCCAATAGCCGCGGTGAACGACCATCCAGAGGCCGGCGACCGATCTGCCTCACCCGAGAAGAGCGCAACGACCATACCAACATGAGCCAGTGAAGCAATGTCCTCCACAACTAGACTGAAGAACAAAAGGACAGCAACTTGTCTGTCCCCCTTCGCCGATTCCCCAACGCTGTTCCCCTCCCCCAATTCTCCAATAAAACCTTAAAAAAAGCTGTATGAAAACCTACTGGAACCTTGTCAAAAGGACATAGAATTGAGTTTGAAGAGGCTCCCACTGGACATAAATGGGACAATTTGAACATCATAATGAGTAATGACTATAAGGGATTGTAACAAAATTTGTAAAAATCCATAATTTTTTAATCATAAGTGCAGAAAAATTAATTGGTTATCTTTGGCAGTTGCTCAGGCACCAACACGTTCTAAAAATTTTAAAAGGTATAGGAAAAAAGCATTTTTATTTTTTTTTTGCCTTTCCTTTACAAATTGTTTTCAAGTACACTTTCTTAGGATGTATAGGGTAGATTCCTCTTGTAGCTAATAAATTTAGAAAAAGTTAAAATTAGGAAAATCACAAATTTGTAGTATCAAATGAGTTAATGGAACTAAGCAAGAATTATTAGTGGCTGTTAAAACCATTAGATGAAAGGTTGCTGGAAAATTTTATAGTATTACTAAAAGTGAGACAACTAAGCCTTATGTATTTCCTGATAGTGATACATGGAATGAGAAGAATATGCTTAGGGAAAAAAAAAACCAAAAACATTCTGAATCTAATCAAACCTGTACGAGGTGTGCCCAAACTATAGGGTGAATATTTAGATTTAGAGTTTATTATAGTAAAAGACACATTGCCATTAATCCCCCTCAAAATAGTCCCCCTCGCATTGAACACACGTTTATCCCATCGCTCTTGCCACTTTCTGAAGCAGTCGTAGTAGTCCTTTTTTCATGACTGTCTTTAGTTGTGCAGTCGTGGCTTCCTCGATGTCCTGAATCCTTCTGACTTTGGGGAAGAGCCAGAAGTCGTTCAGTGCCAGATCTGGTGAATAAGGTGGATGAGGACACACCATAATGTTTTTATTGGACAGAAATTGCTGTACCAGAAGCGATGTGACATGGAGCATTGTCATGATGGAGGTTGATTTAAAACACTACAACACACATTCTCGACTGTAGCGCACACCCGACTGACTGCACCGAACAAGTTGAAACTTGTCACACAGTGTTTCTAAGATTTGATGCTCCGTTTCCCATTTTGAAGACCCCTGTCATTCCATTGGATGGCACTTTGCAGTAGCATTCACCATATTTGTTGATCACAACAGAAAGGCTCCATGTCATGCATCGCTTCTGGTACAGCAATTTCTGTCAGAAACATCACAGTGTGTCCTCATCCACCTTATTCACCGGATCTGGCACCGTGTGACTTTTGGCTTTTCCCCAAAGTCAAAATGACCATGAAAGGTAAATGTTTTGAATAGGTTTAGGACATCAAGGCAGCCACAACAGCGCAACTAAAGACACTCATGAAAGAGGACTTCCCAGAACTCCTTTAGAAAGTGGCATGTTCAAAGCAAGGGGGAATATTTTGAGGGGGATTAATGGCAATGTGTCTTACTGTAATGAATTTTTTTTTTTTTTTTTTGAGTGCAGTGTCACTGGCCCTCATATGTGGGACCTGAACTGGGGCCACTGGCTTTCCAAGCTAGCACTTAACCACCGTGCTACTCGGCCGGCCCTGTAATAAATTTTTTTTAATGCAAACATTCACCATACTTTTTTTTTAAAGATTTTTATTGGGGAATTGGAGGAACGGAACAGACAAGTTGCTATCCTTTTGTTCTTCAGTCTAGTTGTGGAGGACATCGCTTCACTGGCCCATGTTGGTATTGTAATGATTGCCCTCTTCCTGGATGAGACAGTCACCCACTAGCCATTGGACGGCAGCTCACGAAAGCTCACACCAGCTGCTTGCCAGCCCCACAGCAGCCTATGCTGTCGCCAGCAACTCATAGCAGCCCAGCTCCAGGTCGAGCTGTTGTTCACTATCTTAGCTGTAGAGGGCGCAGCATCACTTGCCCTCAAGTGGGATCCGAACTGGGGACCTGCTGCTCAGAGCTGGCATCCCAAGCCAACTGTTAACCAATGCGCCACTCGGCTGGCCCTCACCATATTTTTTTTTATCACACCTGGTAGTTTACATGAAATAGATAAAACACTACACACATAATTAGCCAAATTAAGAATGTGGGAAACTGTTGAGAAAAAGGATTGTTTCTTCAACAAATAAACTGGATTTCCTTTTAAATGGAAGGGTGTAGGACAGTGGGAGGGGGACTGGTATAGATTTTTTTTTTTAAGCCTAAAGATATAGTAAACCAAAATCAATGTCTGCACTTATATTTGGATATTTAAAGAAACCAACTATATGGGCCGGCCAAGTGGAGCAGTGGTTAAACGCTGGCTTGGGACACCAGCGGCCCCGGTTCGGGTCCCACATATGAGGGCCAGTGACACTGCCCTCAAAAAAAATAAAATAAAACAAACCAACTTAAAAAGAAATTTTTGAGACAATGGTAGAAAATTCAAAATGAACTGGGTAGTAGATGAGATTAATGAAATATATACGTATATTTTAGATGTGTTATGGTGTTATATGAAATTTGATAAAAAAAAGTCCTCATGTGATAGAAATACATACTGCATTATTTAAGGATGAAATGCTCTGTTGTCTGGGATTTACTTTATAACACTCCAGGCAAAACAAACTAGAACAGTCGGGTAAGGAGTAAGAGGGAACCTCACTGGCAACAGCTGTGTTATGGATGCATGTTAGTTCTACTTTTGTGTCCGTTTAAAATGGTCCATAATACAAATTAAATAGAAAAATAATTTTTAAAATCCACATTTATATATAATTTAAGAATTCTATCTTTGGATATCTCCTCATGTTTATTTACCTTACCTAAGAAGTACTGTACTAGGTATCAAATGTCTTGTTCTACAACTCAACAACAGAAAGTGAGACAATCCAATTTAAAAGTGGGCCAAAGGCTTGAGTAGACATTTCTCCAAAGATGATACACAGATGGCTAAAAATCACATGAAGACATGCTCAGTCAGTTGTCATTAAAGAAATGCAAACCAGGGGCCGGCCGAGTGGCTCAGTTGGTTAAGAGCTCGCTCAAGAGTGCGAGCTGATCTCAGCATTTGCGGTTCTATGCCAGCCCGAGCTGAGTTGCCGTTGAGCTGCCAACAGGTGGCAGGATAGCTCAGCTAAAATAAAAAAAATAAAAAGAAATGCAAATCAAAGTCACCATGAGATACCACTTTTACACCCACTAGGTTCATCATAATTTAAAACATGGAAGGTGCTGGGGCCGGCCGAGTGGCGCGGTGGTTAAGCACTGGCTTAGGAAGCCAGCGGCCCCGGTTTGGTCCCACATGTGAGGGCCAGTGACACTGCCCTCAAAAAAAAAAAAAACCAAAAAAAAAAACATGGAAGGTGTTGGTGAGGGTGTGGAGAACTTGGGAATGAGGTAGGTGCAGCCTCTGTGGAGAATAATTTGACATTTCCTCAAAAAGTTAAAACAATTACCATATGATCCAGCCGCTCCACTCCTAGGTATATACCCAAAAGGGTTGAAAACAGGTATTCAAACTAATACTTGTACATGAGTGTTTATAGCAACGTTATTCACAATAGGCAAAAGGTGGAAACAATCCAGATGTTCATCAACTTATGGAAATATAAAATATGGTATTTCAATGAACAATATTATTCAGCTATAAAAAGGCATGAGGCTGGCCGAGTGGCGCGGTGGTTAAGCGCTGGCTTGGGACGTCAGCGGCCCCTGTTCGGTCCCACATATGAGGGCCAATGACACTGCCCTAAAAAAAGACAAGAAAAAAAAAAGAGAAAAAGGAATGAAAACTGATACATGCTACAGTGTGGATGAACTTTGAAAACATTGTGTTACATGAAAGAAGCCAGTCAAAAGGTTACATATTCTATGATTTCATTCATATGAAGCATCCACCAAGGTAAATCCATAGATCTGCCACCCATCTGGCTCTAGTGGGTTGCCAAAGGCTGAGGAAAGGGGATGAGTGAGGAATGACTGCATAATGGCTGTAGGATTCCTTTGAGGTGGTGAAAATTTCTTATAAGTAGAATTGATGGTTGTACAACATCTTGAATTTTATACTTTAAAATGGTTAATTTTACGTTATGTGAATTTCATCTTAATTTTTAAAAAGTCCTTAGTTCTAGTTACATTTTGATACTAACTTGTTGTTAACCTTAATCTAGTCACTTAATTTTTCTGGGCCTCAATGCCCCACTTGTTAAAAAAGGGGTTGATTTTTCATCTGGATTCTAGATGATCTCTGAATCTCTGAGCTCTAAAGTTCCATTGTTTCAATTAAGAACCAATGTATTTTTAACTTTTAATTTTGAAATAATTTCAAATTTACCAAATAGTTGCAAGAATAATGCAGAGAATTCCGATATACTCTTTATCCACATTCACTAGTTTTTAATAAATTGCTATGTTAGCTGTATTACTTGTTCTTTCTTTTTTGAACCATTTGAGTGTAGGGTGCATATTTCCTGCCCCTTTACCCATTAATACTTACGTATGTTTCATAAAAACAAGGATAGTGTCTTAGATAGCAACAATACATTCATGAAATTCAGAAAATTGAACATTGATACAATATTAAAATATATAGTGTATATTTCAGTTTTGTAAATTATTCCAAAAATGTCTTTTATGGCATTCATTTTCTTCTATTTATTTTTTTTCCATTTATTTTCACTTTTTGTATTTGTTTGTCGTGTCTCTTTTTAGTATTCTTTAACCTGAAACCATTCCTCAGCCTTTCTTTGTCTTTGTCTAACGTTGGTAATATAGGCCAGTTGTTTTATAGACTGTTCCTTAATTTGGTTTGTCTGATGTTCCCTCATGATTAGATTCAGATTATACTATACATCCCTGGCTGGAGAACAACATAAATAAATACCTTTGTTAGGTATTGTATCCAGAGACTATTATCATTTTCAAATTATATACAAAATAGTTCTGACAGGCAAAGTAACAATTTCATGCATTAACAAAATTAACATTTATCATAAGTCTACTGTGTGTCCTTTACATGTTACATAATTGTCAGATAGCTCTGTGTGTTTTATATAATAAATGAGTACTTTTTTCGCTTTAACATTATCATTTTCTAGTAGATTATAAAGTATCTACAGAAGATATATTTAAGTTCTGTTGACTTGTGTTCTGATTGGCTGTTTAGTAGGAAGTATGTTTCCTTTGTTTGATTTCAGTAGTCCCCCTTATCTGTGGTTTTTCTTTTTGCAGTTTCAGTTACCTGTCATCTAAAAATATTAATGAAAATTTCCAGAAATAAACAATTCATAAGTTTTAAATTGCACACCATTCTGAGTAGCATGATGAAATCTTGTACCATTCTGAACCATTCCTTTGTCCAGCATATCCGATCCGCACTGTATATGCTCTCCTCCCATTAGTCACGTAGTAGCCATGTTGATTTTTAGATGGACTGTTGAAGTGTCGTACTGCTTGTGTTCAAGTAACTCTTACAGTAGACTAACTCATAGAGTCACAATGCCAGTGTCATTCACCTCACTTCATCTCATCATGTAGGCATTGTATCATCTCATATCCTTACAAGAAGGGTGAGTACAGTATAAGGTATTTTGAGAGAGACCACATTTACATAACTTTTAATACAGTATACTGTTACAATTGTTCTATTATATTTTTAGTTATTGTTATTAATTTTACTGTGCCTAATTTATAAATTAAACTACCATAGGTAT
Source organism: Aselliscus stoliczkanus (assembly GCA_033961575.1). Lineage (NCBI taxonomy): Eukaryota > Metazoa > Chordata > Mammalia > Chiroptera > Hipposideridae > Aselliscus > Aselliscus stoliczkanus. The sequence goes on from CM066728.1 coordinate 124,738,366, forward strand.
GTACATGCAGGAGGTCCTCAAATAATGTAATTTTGTTCAATGTCGTTTGGTTATAACTTTGTTGAGATGCTGTAGGAACTTAACTCTTGCTTATACCAATTAACCTATGGTAAAATTGGTTTCGTCATACATTGTTTTGGTTAAAGTTGCAGAACCTTTCAATGGGGTTAAATGAGAACTTACTGGATAGGAACAAAAGATACATAGGGTTCAGTACGATTTGAAGTTTCAGGCAACCACTGGAGGTCTTGGACTGTGTTCCCCACAGAAAAGGGAGGGCTACTATACGTTTTAAGTAAATGGTATTTGTGTATGTGCGATGTCCTCATTTTGTGCTAATTGAATACGGACTAGGTAACGAGCTGCTGTAAACTAACACCCAAAGAAGTCTGTAACAGACATGATCTGCAGGGTTTCTCTTTATCCTGAACTCATGTTCCTTATTTCTAGCTATGCAAGAAGAGGCCTTGAAGCTGGTGTTGCTGGCATTAGAAGATGGTTCTGCTCTCTCAAGGAAAGTTCTGGTACTTTTTGTTGTGCAAAGACTAGAACCAAGATTTCCTCAGGCATCAAAAACAAGTATTGGTCACGTCGTGCAACTACTGTATCGAGCTTCTTGTTTTAAGGTAAGCAGTCAGCAACCATCTGAACAGTACATGCGTGTAGAGGACACAGAGGCTTCCTAGAAGGGGTGTTACCCAGTCTAAAGGCCCCACAAATGTATTGGGGTGTTGGAAAAGTTATGACGTATTTTTTCTGTTTTTCGTTGTAAAAATGTGGCATGACTTTTCCAACAACCCAATAAAATGCTTACAAGAATTGAAGGGAAGCTTTTTTTCCTTCGGGATTGAATTCATCTGTGGTACTACCTACTGGGAAAAAGCACATCTGAAAGCATCAATAACAGGAAACACAGCATAAGGAAATCGTTTGGTAAATTTGAGTCTTGGGGTAGTAAAAGTGAACTCAAAAAGCCCAGTTCACTTATACTTACCATCTTAAAAGGCAGTCAGGAACTATGCTGAAAACTTCATAAGAGTAGGTAAATGTTTTAATTTCCCCATTATTATTCTTATCTCCTTCTCTGTGTGATTAGATTAAAGCTGTTAGTTTAAAGATTGACTATGTGTGTCTTAGGGATAAGAAGAGAGTGAAAAGTTGAGGCGATTGTCCCACTCTGCAATTAGGTGGTGGTTTGGTTTGGTTTTGTGGTGGAGAGGGCAGGGAAGAACCCCAAGATACTTATACATGTAGTTTTACCATCTAGTAGGCTTTGGATGGTGCCAGGCACTGAAAGAAGTGGAAAGTAGGCTGAATCCTTGAATTTTCTGCATGTTACGGGAGTAGAGGTTGCTGGCTGGGTCTTGAGAAAGGCTCAAGGATTTGGAAGTAGAAAAGACCTGTTGGCTTCTATGAAAGTTGAACATCTAGCTTTGAAACCAAAGCTAATTTTGGTTACTTTGCTGATTTTATAGACCCAAGAGTGAAAAGAGTACAGACAGAAAAGGGTGGATGTTTTTTGGAAGACTGCTTAGTTTGAGATAGCAGGTAATTTAGTATGGAAATATGTTCATATTAGTTCACTTATCTCCACTAATGAGTCTTGGCCACTCTCTGCCTGATAGTTACTGTGCTTTATTTTGCATGCTTAGGGCAACAACTGAAACAAATCTGGCTCCTCAAACGTTTTTGGCTAAGCAGCCAAGTTACAGAAATCATTTGTCATCCTGAAGTGACTGGCTAGGTTCTCACATTGTGTATTACTGATGTAATGATTTTTTTTCCCCTCATAGGTAAACCACTGATTTGTGGTTTATGATTGTCATATATCTGTAGCTGCTACTCCTACCTGACATTTGAATAGCATTTATTTCAATTTTATCCTCTCATTTCATCTTCACTGCCCTGTAGTTTAAAGTGTTTAGATGAATAAAAGGATGCCATGCTGACTTAATTGCCAAAAAACCTCTCAGGTGGCATTTACTGTAGTAAACTGACTATTGTCAAAAGATTTTTCCTTGACTTTATAGGCTTAGAGACCTGAATTTTGTGGGTGCATGTGGGTGCATCTCGTGAACAGCATCACCCTAACCAAGGCCACATACACATTACCTGCTTTCTTAATTTGTAATGAGGAGTGGAACTCTTAAATGACTTGAATTCTTATGTTGTAGATATTTTTCTATAAAAGAGCATCAAATCTTTGTTTAGCATGGAATCAGAACAAGGGAGTTAATGATTCTAATTTCAATGCAGTGGTTCTCAACTCAGGTATACATGACACTCACCTGTGGAGTTTAAAGTGTGCATTGTCTCCCATCTCCAAATACTCTTATTTGGTGTGTCTCATGTAGAACTTGAGAGCATTCACATGTACTTTAAATTGTGTGGTCTTCAAAGCCAAGGGCTCTTAGACCTGCAGTTACAGTTTTCAAAACTTCATGAGTGATTTTGATTCATGTTAATGAAATTTTAATAGGACCAGGCTCCTTTAGCCACCTATGTCCATCTGTACTAAGGTGGACAGATGCTATGCTGTCTAAGAGGCACCCCATACCACATACATGGTGGTTGGATGTAGTGCTACCACCATCCTGTGGACTAGTCCTGGGTATTCAGAATCCTAATAACTAAGTGTCAGATTTCACTGTGGCCATTATCAAGTCTTAGTGATTCAGGAGTGGGTCATCTATTGTGGAAATTATTTAGCCATGACCTACATGTTTGGGTAATTAGAGAGTTTCACTGGGACATGTGAAACTCTGTAACTTTTGAATTTATTTATTTCATCACTTAAGTGCAGTATAGATTAAAGGTGGATTAATACCCTAATGACCATTTTTGTGGTGGCAGAACATTTCTTAGTCATTATGTAGTGGTGCTAATATATGCCTACCCATAATCTGCTGATCATGACACCCCTCGATGGCTTCCAGTTTCCTTCAGTATATCCAAATTTCTAATCTTAATATACAAAGCCCCCTGAGTTTCTTTTCAGGCCTACATGTTAGTCTTTAATTCTGTGTGCTCTTCTCTTTCATGTTTTTATTTCACCACCTGCTGCTCTTTTTAGAATTCTATTCTTCACCCTTTGCCTGGGGAACTCCTTCCTATTCATTCTTCAAGACTCAGTTCACGTGGCCTTCAGCTGGGGAAAGCCTTATACCTGCTTTCTCTCCCCACCAGTCAGATTTAATTGCCTTTCCTTAAAATTACATCTAACCTTATAATAGTACTTAGATTTTACAAGTTTCTTCCCTACCAGCTGCTGAGCTCATTGGAGGAAGGCAGGACTATGTATTGGGTTATGTAAGTTCTGCTTTTTTCCAAAGAGAATTTTTGGTGAGGACATTATCTTCTTTGTACCTTCTTTGTGTGGTATCTGATATGTAGTAGGTGCCCCTCACCACCACCATCACCCCCCACAAAAAAAAGAGAATTGGTTGGGGGAAGAGGGAGAGCAGGCCAATTCCAATGGGGTTTTATTTTCTTCCTTTCTATTTTTTAGGTTACCAAAAGGGATGAAGACTCTTCTCTGATGCAGCTGAAGGAGGAATTTCGGAGTTATGAGGCATTACGCAGAGAACATGATGCCCAAATTGTTCATATTGCTATGGAAGCAGGACTCCGTATTTCACCTGAGCAGTGGTCCTCACTTCTATATGGTGACTTGGCACATAAGTCACACATGCAGTCTATTATTGATAAGGTTTGTGATATTAGAGATGCTCGTTTATATCATTGCTTTTACAGTGCAGAGTACTAGAGTCTTCTGAAAGGGCTAAAGAGACAACCAGTTGGAGATACCTGTTTTTAAATATTCAAATATTATAAATTATCTTTTTTTCTTATTTTTTTAACTTTCAAAATAAACTAAGGGAGGCAACAGAGAAGCAAATACAGGATATTAGCATAAAAGCATCCTGGCTTACAAAGTCTGTTGTTTGTCTACATTTTGACTCCAGAGAGCTCATAAAGCTTATAAATAAGTTTTCTGAGTGTCTAATGATGAATTTCATAGGGCAGATTCTGAGGTGAAAATTGAATTCATCGTTGAACTCCTACTATGGAATCTGAAGACACTTGAAAACCTGTTTAGTATGTTGATTAAATGAAAGCATTTGAATATAGATGTGTCATAAGAACCAGAGTAAAAATCATTCTGTCTTCTGTTTCTTAGCTGCAGTCTCCAGAATCATTTGCAAAGAGTGTCCAGGAATTGACAATTGTTTTGCAACGAACAGGTGATCCAGCTAACTTAAATAGACTGAGGCCTCATTTAGAGCTTCTTGCAAACATAGACCCCAATCCAGGTATGTGGGAAAATACCCAATTGCTTATACTTTTTCTACTTTGAGCTAAATAACATGAGAATTTCTGCTGACAGAGTCTCTCTTCCATTCATTCTGTCCCTTGGGTGGCTTATTTTAGATGCTGTTTCACCAACTTGGGAGCAGTTAGAAAATGCAATGGTAGCTGTTAAAACAGTGGTTCATGGCCTTGTGGACTTCATACAAAATTATAGTAGAAAAGGCCATGAGACACCTCAGGTAAGCACATTTCCTGTACTTTTGCTATCACCTCTAACAGAGGTTTATCCTGAACATCTTAACAAGCTGTTTGGGTAATGGATTCTATGTGAGTGTGCTCTCTCATAAGTTTTTATTGTCTGTTCTGGGAGAAACTCAAGTTGTAGTGTACCTCATAAGTAATTCATAGCACAGCAACGGTTTGGGGAGTATCACTGCAGATGTCTTTGACCAAGTGTAGACCACTGATTCCTTCCAAACATTGTGTCTAATTCTTTTCTAATGTGGGAAAAGTGTCACTTTTTTCTTCATTGCTGTCATATAGTTAATTTCTATTTGTAAGTGTATGGAATTTGAATTTTTAAAATATTTTCAGTGTACTTTTAAGGTGTAAATCCATTATTCTAATAACATCCATTTATTAAGCTACTAAGTGGTTCTTAGTCCCTATGTTCAATATATTATTTCTAGTTCTCACAGCCACCTGCAACATGATTGCTGTTCCCAAGTTGAGGTGTAAAGAGGTTAAATAACATATCAAAGGTTATGGTGGCAGTAAGTGACAAAGCTGAGATCAAATCTACTCCAAAGCGATCTTTCCAATCTTCTACAATTATTCTAGTAGAAGACATTATCATATTCCAATATTAACTGAAAGATGTATGTTTCATCTTTATTAGGTTCACAAAAATAACGATGACATTTTCGATTTTGATGCAAATCATAGCAGGTATTCATGAGATTTTTATATTTTACCTCATTGTTTGTATGAGCTTAAACAATTCCAAGCCTAGGAAGAGAGTTGTACCTTTAAGTTGACAAATGAATTGGTATTTCTTAATTTTTTACTTTCAGGGGGAATTGTATTCTGCATTTCCTGGGAAAATTTAAGTGAACTAGCTTGTGGCCTTTAAATGCTTTTTGAAGTTGTTTATTTCATTTGGATATCATAATCTTAAGACAGCAGTGAATTGTTGAGAAAAGCTTTTATTTTCATGGGCATTGTGTTGCCTGACAAATAAATAGACATAATATTTGAACTAATTTCAGATAACCCCTTAGAAGGAATGTCTTAACATGCCAACTCGGGGTTATAGCGCATAACTCTTAACAGATAACGATGGAATGGTAATTGTTTCAACACAAGAATTACTTATCTAATGTGAAAAAGAATTAAAGATGGAATCATGAAATTCTGAAGTCCCAAGAAGGAATAGGAACTGGAATCTTCACTTTTCCACATCTTGATTTTCTTTGTGTAGCCCCAGCCAAACAGCAAATATAAGACGAGCATGTGCCGAGATCTGCGACAACAAGGAGGGTGTCCACGAGGAACAAATTGTACTTTTGCCCATTCTCAGGAAGAGCTTGAAAAGTAAGTTATGAGAATTCCCTTTGATAGGGGTTTAATTTTTGGTCATTATGAAAGTGTTACATACAGTCTTAAAGTTTGTGATGAGTTTCAAAGATGCAGTTAAGTTCACATTGTCTTTGGATTGTAAAATAACCTTTTTCTTTTTTTTTTGAAACCATACCTTGTTGCTTCTGGGCACAAGATTAACATAATAAATGACTTAGAACCTTATTCAGAGGTCATATTTTAGACAGTTGTATAGCTGGAATACATGTTTTTGCTAAGCACCTGTGTAGAATGAAAATACTCTTATGTACAATTTTATTTGCTCAGGTTTAATTGAAGACAACAGCAAAGTCCCAGGTAAAATGGTAAAGCAGGTGCATTTTCTTTTCGTGGCTTATGGTCTTTTTAACATTCTTTGTGTGTCTTTTCTCTTTTTTCTCCTATGGGTAATTCTTTTCCTATGTCCATTTACCCCAAACGTAAAAGTAAATGGATATAAGCTACATTATGTGTTGTCTATGTTTTTATTGTTGGTTTTTTTTTAACCAAAACATTCATATTGAGACTTCACCAAAAAATTGATCCCAACCTTTCTACTGAACAGCTGGCCTGTGTATCAACTCTTAAAGAACATTTCCCTTTTGTTTTTAGACACTTGAATTTCAATTTGAGTCCATTTTCTCCTCTCAGACATCTTCCTCTTCTACCTTCCATTCTGCTCACCCGCAACATACCCTGGTCCAGTCAGGGTACATGTCATGTTACACAAATCCTCTTTGTCAGCTTTCTTTCACCTGCTTGTTTTAGTCACTAAGTTCTGTCAATTCAGCTTCCTACATATTTCTCATCTCTTCTGCTTTTCAATCCTTATCATCCCCTTTTCTTGATCCACAGTTGCCTCCTCATTAATCTTCTTACAGTTACTGTTGCCCACCTGCAACCCCATTATTCCCAACAAAAGAGGGAGAACTTTGCCGTAAGGCTCGTTGCAGATAATGAGAAACTTAAATATTTTGTCATTGCCCTGTGGATAAAGATATAAAATCCAGATTGTAGCTGTAAGAGTCTGCATCATGTAGTCTCTGCCTACCTTTCTGATACCATCTCATAAACTAATCTGAAAAATATAATATTAATTTTCTATATTTTGATACAATATTTGTTTAAGACTGGGTTTTAGTTTTTGTGTTTCTTTAAAATTTTAAAAATGCTTTTGCAGTTAATTTGATAACAACAGAGAATGTTTTTCAACTCTTGCATACCTTTTCTCTTCATTCTACATTTCCAACCAATTTTTATATGGTTTCTTTCATATTTGCATAATGTACTTTATATTCTGGTTAGACAAAATTTTCAAAAGGATCTCTTCCTACTCCCTCAAAAGGCTTTTTAGAGGGCTGGCCGAGTGGCGCGGTGGTTAAGCGCTGGTTTGGGAAGCCGGCGGCCCCGGTTCAGGTCCCACATATGAGGGCCAGTGACACTGCCCTCAAAAAAAAAAAAAAAAAAAAAAAGGCTTCTTTGAAACAAATGACAAGTGTTGGCGAGGATGTGGAGAAAAAGGAACCCTTGTGCACTGTTGGTGGGATTGCAAATTGGTGTAGGCACTATGAAAAAAAGTATGGAGGTTCCTTAAAAAATTAAAAATAGAACCATCTTATGACCCAGGAATTCTACTCCTGGGTGTTTATCCAAAGAAATCCAAAACACTAATTCAAAAAAATATATGAACCCCTATGTATACTTCAGCGCTATTCACAATTGTCAAGATATGGAAACAAACAAAATGTCCATCAGTAGACAGTTGGATAAAGAAATTGTGGTACATTTATATACAATGGAGTGTTATTCTACAATAAGAAAGAATGAAATCTTACCATTTGCAACAACATGGGTGAACCTAGAAGATAGGCTAAGTGAAATAATAAGTCAGACTAGGAAAAACAAATATTATATGATCTCATTTATATGTGGAATCTAAAGAACAGAATAAGCAAACGAAACAGAAACAGACTCAGATACAGAGAACAAAACTGATGGTTGCCAAATGGAAGAGGGGGTTGGGGACTGGGTGAGAAAGGTGAAGGGATTAGGGAGTGCAAATTGGTAGTCACAAAAGAGCAACAGGGATGTGAAATACAGTGTGGGGAATACAGTCAATGTTGAAAAAACTTGTGTGATATCATATGTGTACTAGACTTACTGGGGAATCACTTCTTAAATTATATAAATGTCTAACTACTGCACTGTACACCTGAAACTAATGTAAAATAATATTGAATGTCAACTATTATAAAAATTTATACATGTAGCCACAGATATAAAATACAGCATAGGGCATATAGCCAATGGTATTATAATAGCTATGTACAGTGTCAGACGGGTAGTAGACTTGTTATCACTTTGAAGGGTGTGTAAATATCTAATCATTGTGTTGTTTTGCACACCTGTAATTAATAATCAAAAAAATTCAAAAATTTCTATCACCTCCCCAGAAAGGTTTCTTTGAATACATGTGTACTTTGTTTGCTGTATTAATTATGTGCCTACATATGTGTCTGTATATTTACGTGAATGGTATATATATTTTCAGGTGGCATCTATCACAGCAGAGTTTGATTGATGTAAAGTATATGATATTTAGCTGAAGAAACTTTTTCAAAGCTTGTTTCCTCCATTCTTAATCTTTTCCCATTTTTTGTTTAGGATAAGGTTTAGTGAAGTATTCACCGATATGTTGATTGTTTTTGAAACAGGTATCGATTAAGGAACAAAAAGATCAATGCAACTGTAAGAACGTTTCCTCTTCTAAATAAAGTTGGTGTAAACAGCACTGTCACACCCACAGCCGGAAATGTCATTTCTGTCATAGGAAGCACTGAAACAGCGGGGAAAATGGTCCCAAGTACAAATGGAATTCCCAATGCAGAAAACAGTGTTTCCCAGCTAATCCCACGTAATGCTGACAGTGCATTAAGGGCTCTGGAGACTGTGAAGAAAGTGGGGAAGGTTGGCACTAATGGGCAGAATGCTGCTGGGCCTTCTTCAGAGTCTGTAACTGAAAAGTGAGTATTAGGTTACAATGCTTAATATGAGTTATTTAGCCTTTTTAGAAATACCTCTGGGTATTTTTATTTATCCTGAAGAAAAACAGTTAATAGAATGTTTCATGTAGAAAAAGCACTAAATACCAAAAAATTTGAGTTCTACTACTGGTCCTGCCATTGAAGAGCTCTCTGACCTTGGAAAGTCACTTCACCTGAGTGGGTTTTATTTCCCTTGGCTGTAAGCTGAAGAAGTTAGATCAGAATTGAAGTTTTTCCATACCTTATTTCCTGAACTTTAGGATTGAGGCCATAGAGGTGACAGAAAGAACTAAGTAGAAACCTAAGCAGGTGACATGCGTGAGCCTCCAGCCCATTTCAATCAGAACAGCTCTATTATGCTCTCTAATGATGTGTGCAAGTTAAAAGGGGAACCTTTGGAGCCAAACACTCTGGGTTCAAATTCTGGCTCACTGTTTCCTAGCTGTTTGATTTTAGGCCACTTACTTAATCTGTCTTCCTCAGTTTACTCATCTATAGAATTGATGTAATAATCCTACCTACTTCCTATGTTGCTTATGAAGATTAAATGAGTTATTAATATTTATCCATGTTTATAATATGTAACATTTTGACATGGAAGACCAGATATTCTGGGTAAAACACTTAGTAGTGCCTAGAGTGTGTTTAGTAATTGCTCAATAAGTGTTATTGTTAAAAGGAAATCCTAATCATTTTCTTTGTTGCCTTCATTTATCTTCAAAGAATAAGCACAGCCCTAAAATACCTTTCAACCCTAAGCCAATACATGTCTACCCAATATTATTACCCATAGATCCTCAGTTATTTTCTACATTTTAATACACAATTACAAATAGAAGCAAACACCTGCTAGACTAAGTTGCTATACATAAAGGCAGCCCATTCTCCTTGTTTATATTCCAGCTTTAAAAGGGTTTCTCAAGGGCCGGCGAAGTGGCGCGGTGGTTAAGCGCTGGCTTGGGAAGCCAGCGGCCCTGATTCGGGTCCGATACATGTGGGCCAGTGACACAGCCCTCAAAAAAAAAGGGGGGGGGCTTCTTTCTCAACTTTGGAAAAAAACCTTTCTAATATAGTTGGGAGGCAACTAAATTCTGATTCATTAACAAGATCATTTTCTTGAGTCACCATATATCTAAGGTCTGCCAAAGTTTCACTTCTTAAAAGCCATTATGAGATCCAGCAGTGGAGCTGATTGCTTGGTGACTCAGCAAAGAAAATCCTTTGTGTTAAAAAAAAAATAAAAATTAGGGCTGGCCAAGTGGCGCATTGGCTAAGAGCTGGTTTGGGGATGCCAGCGGTTCGGATCCCACATATGAGGGCCAGTGACACTGCCCTCTACAGCTAACAACAGCTCCACCTGGAGCTGGGCTGTGTGAGCCCCGGCGACAGTGTAGGCTGCAGCGCCTGCTGCAGTGGGCTGCCATAGGCTACAGTGAGTGGCCGGCAGCCAGCGTAAGCTGCCAATAGCCGCGGTGAGCAACCATCCGGAGGCCGGCGACTGATCTGCCTCATCTGGGAAGAACGCAATGACGAAAACAACATGGGCCAGTGAAGCAAGGTCCTCCGCAATTAGACTGAAGAACAAAAAGACAGCAACTTGTCTGTTCCCCTTCCCCGATTCCCCAAAGCTGTTCCCCTCCCCCAATTCCCCACTAAAATCTTAAAAAAAAAAAAAATTAAAAATGTGTGTATTTTACATTAATTTAATGAGTAACCATTTCATTGGCATTTTGTTCATCCAACCAATATATTTACTGAGTACCTACTAGGTGGCAGGAACTATTCATTTGTCCAATAAATATTTACTGAGTGCTTCCTGCATGCCAGGACCTGTTCTAGGTCCTGGGGACATAGCAGTTAACAAAATGGTCAAAATGGCCTTTCCTGGAAGTGTTTACATTTCAGCTAATCTAACTCTTAATGGAACAACCTTTCCTTTACATGTCTGTCTGCTTTGTCCCAAAGAATTTTACTGGTAGACTATGTTATTTCTGTTGAGAACTTATTAAGCAGGAATTTTTTTTCAGTTTCCAGTAGGAAAAAAAATCTTTGTTCAAAGAGCGAGTAAAAGGGAACTGATGGGTCACACTGCTGGGATTTGTTTGTATTCCTTTTTTTTTTTTTTTAAGATTTTATTGGGGAATCAGGGAAGGGGAACAGACAAGTTGCTGTCCTTTTATTCTTCAGTCTAGTTGTGGAAGACGTTGCTTCACTGACCCATGTTGGTATTTTCTCTTCCCTGCTGAGGCAGATCAGTCACCTCTGGATAGCTGCTGCTCTTGACAACTCACGCTGGCTGCCAGCCACTGACTCTAGCCTATGGCAGCCCACACTGTTGCCGGCGACTCACAGCAGCACAGCTCCAGGTGGAGCCGTTGTTCACCACCTTAGCTGTAAAGGGCAGAGTCACTAGCCCTCATATGTGGGATCCAAACCGGGGCCCCGCTGCTCAGAGCTGGCGTCCCAAGCCAGCTCCTAACCAATGCACCACTTGGCCGGCCCTGTATTTCTTTTTTGCTCTCACCAGAATATGAGATCTGTCACTATGATGCTGTGAATTAGCAGTGGAAGGTGACAATGAAACTCATTGCTTTATTTGTCACTGTGAAAATACCTAAAGTATCTTTCTATTAGTATAATTTTATGAAAAATGCCTACTGAGGAAGACTTAACAGACAGACGGTGGTTTATCTTTTGCCCTTTGTTAAATTTTCTCTGCAGTAAAATTGGTTCTCCACCCAAGACTCCTGTAAGTAATGTAGTGGCTACCTCAGCTGGGCCTTCTAATGTTGGAACAGAACTGAATTCTGTGCCTCCAAAATCCAGCCCATTTATAACTAGAGTACCAGTTTATCCTCAGCATTCTGAAAACATTCAGTATTTTCAAGATCCAAGGACTCAGATACCCTTTGAAGTCCCACAGTACCCACAGACAGGTAAGCAATTTTAGACAATTCTAAGGAAAAAACTGTAATATAACATTTGTTGACCTTAGATAAGTAAGTGAATCCTTTATATCTGTCTAGGATATTTACAATAAAAAAGTAATCCTTTGGGCTATATGACCCCTAACTTTTCTTCCTGCCCTAAGAATCTGTGATTCTACATGCCAGTAGTTTTACAGTTCTCATTCTTGCGAATATAGGGTTCATGGATGAGCTTCAGAGAGTTCTGTAAATCCCCTGAAATGTAAATCCCCTGAAATGATACACAAAATGTTTGGATTATATACGTAGGTATAATTTTGGAAAGACAACACACAACTGATATAGATTTTGAAAGAGATCTTTAACGTCTGCTCCCAACTAGGTTAAGAATCAATGATGTAACTATAATTACTTAATCCTAAATCTGGGACAATAGATGCCGTAGAAGGAAATTTACCTGCCATCTGTTAATAACTGTCGTGTGTTTTTAGGGAGCAGTTTAACAAAGTATTGAACAGTAATGATTTTCATATAGTGGTGTCTTGAAAGAAAGTACGTAGTTTCTTTCAAACGCAGGGGTAACTAAAGTAAGGTCAAAGCTTATTTTCCCACATTAAAGACTGCTCTAGATTAAACCATTATAAAATGTCGGATTTTACTAAGATTACATTAAATGTTCCTCTTTCCAATTTTCAAGGATACTACCCACCACCTCCAACGGTACCAGCTGGTGTGGCTCCCTGTGTTCCTCGCTTTGTGAGGTCCAATAATGTTCCAGAGTCCTCCCTCCCACCGGCTTCCATGCCATATGCCGATCATTACAGTACATTTTCCCCTCGAGATCGAATGAATTCTTCTCCTTACCAGCCTCCTCCTCCGCAGCCATATGGACCAGTTCCCCCAGTACCTTCTGGAATGTATGCTCCTGTGTACGACAGCAGGCGCATCTGGCGTCCACCTATGTACCAACGCGATGACATTATTAGAAGCAATTCTTTACCTCCAATGGATGTGATGCACTCGTCTGTCTATCAGACGTCTTTGCGAGAAAGATATAACTCCTTAGATGGGTATTATTCAGTGGCTTGTCAGCAACCTAGTGAACCAAGGACAACTGTGCCTTTACCAAGGGTGAGTAATGACGGAAGCAGGAATGCTGCTGTAGTGTGGTGGGTAAGAGGCCAGTGTCTGGTGCAAGACCACCCAGGTGTATTTCCTGGCTCCTCCACTTCCTAACTGTGTGACTTACGAAAGTTACTTGACTTCTCTGCTTGATGGAAATAGTAGTAGTACCTACCTCATAATGCTGTTGTGAGGATTAAATCAGAAAAAAACAAAGCTCTTAGAACTGGACCTGATACATATTAATGCTCAATAAATGTTGTTTGGATAGGAAATTGATGAGAAGGGAAAAAGAAATCTTCACAATGCAAGTCCAGGGCCTATTTTCAGTATCCCCAAATACATACACATTTGTATGTATTTCCTAAACCCCAACAGTGAGTGCTCATATTTTGATAATCACTTGCCTGAATATTAACCCTTTCATTTAAGTGTGTGGAGAAGAGATTAGGGTGACTTCCCTATTGGTTTTTTTGGTCCCAAAATATAATAAATTGTTTACCTTATTTCCTGAGAGCGTTTCCCTAGATGATTGTTTCTTTTGTCCCCCCTTAGGAACCTTGTGGTCATTTGAAGACCAGTTGCGAGGAGCAGATGAGAAGAAAGCCAGAGCAGTGGGCACAGTACCACACTCAGAAAGCACCTCTTGTTTCTTCAACTCTTCCTGTGGCAACACAGTCGCCAACACCACCTTCTCCTCTGTTCAGTGTAGACTTCCGCACTGATGTAAGAAGGGTTTACATCACTTGATGTTGCAGGGACAGGTCAAACAACTGACTCAGCTCTCATTCAAACGAGGGTTAGGAATGCTGGGTATTTTGCAGTGGTTTGGTGCACAGCTGAATTGAGTTCGGTAAACATCGAGTATATAAGCACAGCGGCTGGCCATTGCGAGACTCTGAAGACCGTTAAGTCACAGTCATTTTTCCACCAAGAATTCAAACTCTTTTCAACAGTATAGTTCTCATTACTTTTATGGTTTTTATTAATGAGATTTATACCTACCATTTATTGAGCACCTTCTTGTGCCAGGTACCGTATTAAACATTTACATAATGTTATTCTCTCAAAAACCTTAGAGGGCAGGTGTTACCCATATTTTGCAGGTTCGGAATCCTACTCAGGGAAGTTAAGTAATTTGCCCCAAGTAATAAATTCATCCTGTAGGTAGCTGCAATGTGAATCCTGATCTATGTGAGATGTTTCTTCCCTGTGCTATTCACTGTGTTTTACATTTCTGTTAATTATCGTACTTGTCATTACAAAACAAGTCTTTGTATTAGGATCATTTCACTGTGTTTTCAGTACTGATATATTTAGAGCACAGCAGGGGTCTTTTTTTTAATACCTCTGGTTTATTACCCATTCCTGTAGGTTCTAATACAAAAAATATTTTTAATCTCTTTATGTAAAGTTTTAAACATATACAAAAGTAGAGTGACTAGTATAATAAACTCTGTGTACCCATCACCTGGACAACAAAGTGATTTACCACTTGATTATTAGAAAAATGTATTTACATTTTTTTTTAGCTGAGCCATTCTGCTACCTGTTGGTAGTTCAGTGGCTGCTCAGCTTGGGCAGGGCATTGAACTGCTGTTGCTCAGAGCTCAGCTCGCACTTTTGAGTGAGCTCTTAACCAACTGAGCCTCTTGGCTGACCCAACATTTTTATACTATGCATTAGGAAATAAATATTTCCCTGAGACTCAGATCTTCTTTTAGTAATATGACTTGGGATAAGTAATTTAACCTTTTTGGCCTTGAGTTTCCTTATCTATATAATTAGTAAACTAGATTTAAGGATTTTTACAACCTTCAGTATTCTGGTCCTGTAGCCATCCTTACAGTCATTTTAAAATTTAGCCATTTCCCCTTCTGGTTCCAGAGCCGCCTTTGAATTCTTTTTGTTTGTTATTAAATACTGCATGGTTTATTAGCTGTGTTCCCTTATTTACACACATTGTTCTTCTTTTCTCAAAATTATAAACTACTTTAGGACATGAACTGTGTGTGGGGTGTGTGTGTGTGTGTTTTGGGGTTTTTTTAATGTTTACTTTCTGGAGTACCTCGTGCCATGTTAGAGGCATGCTATAAACTATTCGTTGGTTGGTTTTGATAGTATCAGTCAGAGTCAAGTGCCTTATAAGCACTTAAAAGGACAAAGTGAAAAGAGAAGGCATTCTATTTTCTCTTAATACATAATACAAATACCAATAGTATAAATACTGTTTGTTACCTGTGACAGTTTTTCATATTAGTCACTGGAGGTTTAATTGTTTACTATGAAGTCCTGTGTATTCTATAATAATTACTTTATAATATAAGTTTATAAATTTAAGTTTCTTACTAATTGGCTATGCCCTTTTGTTTTGTTTTGTTTTGTTTTGTTTCTAAATCAGTTCTCTGAGAGTGGTACAAAATTTGAAGAAGATCATCTTTCCCATTATTCTCCCTGGTCTTGTGGCACCATTGGCTCTTGTATAAATGCCATCGATTCCGAGCCCAGAGATGTGATTGCTAATTCAAATGCTGTGTTAATGGTATGATTTGGGCCGGGGGCAGATATCATGCATGTTGACTTAGGTTTTAGAACGACTGAATAATTTCATCTTCACATTGTTGCTGTGTAATCACCTGTAAGCAATAGAGTTATATTTGAGTTTGAAATAAATTGCATTTAATATTTAAATTATTTGAGCATAATTCAGTGGTTTAAAACAGATGTGGGATTATTGAAATCTATAGCTAGTATTAAATTTACCAGAAAACCTAATGAATGTTTTTTGAAAGCATGTGCTTATATTACTAACTGAACTAATTGCCATCAGTCCTTTTCCTGATTTTCTTTGTTTCATGCAGGACCTGGACAGTGGAGATGTTAAGAGAAGAGTGCATTTATTTGAAACTCAGAGAAGGACAAAAGAGGAAGACCCAATAATTCCTTTTAGCGATGGACCTATCATCTCAAAATGGGGTGCAATTTCTAGATCTTCCCGTACAGGTTACCATACCACAGATCCTGTCCAGGCCACTGCTTCCCAAGGAAGTGCGACTAAACCCATCAGTGTATCAGGTAATCCATTTAATACCTCACCTGATATGTTCTACACTGTGCTTTTTAATTCTCACTTTGTGAGATCCAGATCACGTATTTTCTCCATTTAATAACTATAGTAAACTCAGAATTAAATGGGTTAGCCAGGGGGGCATGGCTAGTTGGATAAAATATGGATCTTTTTTGGATAGTATTCATTCACATCTGTATACTGATTTTTCACTCTTCTGATCATTGTTTCTTTCTACATGTCTATAGATTATGTCCCTTATGTCAATGCTGTTGATTCAAGGTGGAGTTCATATGGTAACGAGGCCACATCATCAGCCCACTATATTGAACGGTAATGTTACATTTAATTCTTTAGAATTCTGTATTCTTGACTGTTTGTCCTCAGAGTACAGATTCTACCCACAATTATTCATAAAATGTGCTTTGTTAGTTTTAGCTATGTAACAAATTCTGAAAAAAAATTAACTTTTACATTGAGAATGATGACTAGAACTTTTCAAAATTGATCTCTTACATAAAACATATAGTATGTAGTCATTATTTCTGTAGTTGCTTCACTTATTTCACTTTTATTAAAATAAAGCTGTTTATTTTTAAAGGGACAGATTCATTGTTACTGACTTATCTGGTCATAGAAAGCATTCCAGTACGGGAGACCTTTTAAGCATTGAACTTCAGCAGGTAGGCTGTATGTCACTCAGCTTTGAACTTTTAAGAAATAGAATGGTGGTTAGAAGCTAACTTTACTTTTTTTTTCCCCCCTGTAGGCCAAAAGTAACTCATTGCTTCTTCAGAGAGAGGCCAATGCTCTGGCCATGCAACAGAAATGGAATTCCCTGGATGAAGGCCGTCACCTTACCTTAAATCTTCTAAGCAAGGAAATTGAATTGAGAAATGGAGAGGTAAAGAAACTGAACCTCTCAGCTTCATGCTTATGTATTTGTTGTTTGCTTTTGCTGCGCATTGGTTTGTGCGATAACCTCCTGCATTTTAGTGTGCTTTTTTTCTGATGGATGATTGCTTTCAAAACAGTAGCAATAAAATTGTGATCCCTGATAACTTAAATAATTCTATAGATCAGTCATTGGGATTCCCACTTTAATTTAAAGGGGAAGCCCCTGTTTACACAGGTATAAAATATATCTTTTTAAATTACAGAGTGACTATACAGAAGATGGAACCGATACTAAGCCTGATAGGGATATTGAGTTAGAGCTTTCGGCCCTTGATACTGATGAACCTGATGGACAGAGTGAACAAATTGAAGTAAGTACCACGATTAGATATTTAGGAGGTTTTATTTCTTTGGAAACTAAAGTAAAATACTTCCACACTGAAGGATTAATGTTTTATTTTCTTAGGAAATCCTGGACATACAGCTTGGTATCAGTTCTCAAAATGATCAGTTGCTGAATGGAACTACAGTGGAAAATGGGCATCCAGTCCAGCAGCACCAAAAGGAGCCACTGGAGCAGAAGAGACACAGTTTAGGTGAAGACCATGTGATTCTGTGAGTGTTAGACAGAAAATTCATAACCGGTGGGGATAGGGCATGAATATTTAAAGAGAAACAGATGCAGTGTTAAATTCGTTTTTGGCTTTTTTTTTATCCTATGAGAGGAAGACCGTATGTAATAGGGCAATGATTTGGTCAGTCTGGATTTTTAGTAGAGAAGAAGTAAATTGAACTGGCAAAGTGGTCCATTTTAGTAGCCTGAAATTTGCTTTTTCTTGGGACAAAAATTAGTCTTTGTGCTCCAGCATCATGTCATATACTTCGTCAGTCTGGTAGCCAAACTTATAGACTACAAAATGGAGAATTAAAACCTAGATGAAGCGTCTCCCTTTTTAAAAACCATAAGATTTTCTTGACTATAATATTGCCATTTTGTATAATTACTGCCAAAAATATGGGCTAATCTTGAACTTGATAGTTTGTTGGCCTGAAATTAACCAATATTTTAATTTTTGGAAAATGGCACTTTTTTAGTGACCTTTGATACTTTCTAGTGTTAAAAACATGCCTTTGCTTAAAGTTTGGTACAACTCTTTAATCTATGTTGTAAGTTTTCACTTAAAGCTGATTTGTTTTCAGTGTCATTTATTGTCTCATAGGGAGGAGCAAAAAACAATTCTGCCGGTAACTTCTTGCTTTAGCCAGCCGATCCCAGTGTCCATTAGCAATGCAAGTTGCCTCCCCATCACCACATCTGTCAGCGTCGGCAACCTCATTCTGAAAACTCATGTTATGTCTGAAGATAAAAATGACTTTTTAAAACCTGTTGCAAATGGGAAGATGGTTAACAGCTGAAAGGAGGTTCATCTTTCAAATTTGTGACCATACCATGGAAGCATTTACACTAGCTTTTTATATATATAATATATATTATATAATGTATATTTTTTTTAAAAAAAAGATATTACTGGGGGCATCCATTTCCTGTGGACTCTTTGATACTTCAAGCCCTCTTGCATTAGCATTATGAAAAAAAGAAAATTTACTTTACTAGGGTAACACGTTCACTTTCCAGAAGTGATTGGAATTTGGACATTTAACTTAAGCTTCAAGCAGCTTTTTATGAGTTTGTAGCAATCCGGTGCAGTAACTGAGCCATTTCCTATTTTAAATGGCTTCTATAGAAAATTAACAACTCAGTTATTAAACTAGCAGGATCCTACAATGATACATCTAGTGAAAGTAGACTTAATTAACTTATTTATTTCTATTTTATGTTTCACTAAGAGAAATTTCCATCTCATTCCAGCTGCTTTATTTATCTTTTTCATGGGACTTTGCATGTTTTTTTGTTCGTTTGTTTTGTTGTTTTGTTTTACTTTGAAGAATGGAGTTAGATGTTCTTACCATAGAATTTTGCAGGGTTATATACTAGCTTTCTTTACTGCATTATATGTAGGAGTGTGGTGCAGTGCTTTTATCTGTAGCATTTAAATTTTTTTAATTTTCCATTTTTCAAGTATAGTTTCTGCTTTGTTAATATTTATACACAGGCTACTTGTTGAAGTAAGTAATTAAATATATAACCAAGTGCCTAAGTCTTTCAGCTGATGTACTAGATATTGAATTCTCCTAAGTTATGCAGAATCGTTTTTACAATTTTGATAAATTATGCACTAATGTAATGGCAGTTTTTTAAAATGCAGATTTAAGCCTGTACATTATTGAATCTGATGACTTGGCAAAAGAATCAGGTGCTTTCAGCTTTCTTGAGAAAACCCTGTATAGCGTTTGCACTGACTAACAAGATGGTATTGCTGGGTTTTTAATTTAAACTAATTATTTTGGATGTTCATTGCATTATCTTGGTTAAATATTGTTTATTGTTAACTTCATGTTGGGGTTTAATTTTCCCTTTTTTCTGACTGTTAGGGTGATAAGACTATGAACCATGTAATAATAGAACATTGGCTAACCTTTATTCATACTTAAAAACATGAATAATTTCTGCCCTGCTAAAATGTGACTGAAAAGTGTTTTGACTCGGCATCTGAAAGTATGCAGTATGTTCAGCCAGCCATGCCCCAGATTCGTTGAGGTATTTAATTGAAACCTAAATTTCAGTCAACATTTGAAAACAGAAGCTGGGCATTCTTACCTAGTGCTCTTACCTATAGTTTGTCTCTGTTTTTTCCCCGTCTCTTGAAGATTAGTTGACTTTTATTGTTATTTTTTTAATTAACTTCTGTGAAGTTGTTTACTCTGAAAATTGTACTGGAATATTTTAAGCCAAGCTGATCTTTCACCAGGTGTACTGTATGTAAGGGCTTTTCCTGCTAGCAAGATGCTTAAACAGGATCATGTTATTGGTCGTCTGAGCTATTTAGTTGTTTTACAAAACCACAGCATTGTATCAGATAAGATTTTGATAAAAAGTGTTGTGCACATTTCCAGGGGCGGGAGGGTTGACAATTCCCTGAAATTTCTTGATCAGAATGAGTAATACTGGTGTTTGATACCTGTCTTAATGAATATGCTCATAAGGTGACTGATACGTTGTAAATATACCTGAGAAACAAAGGGGTAGTTTTGATATCCTGGTGTCAGTATGGAAGATCTTACACATTTATTTAATGCTCAAATGTATGAAGATGTTTGTTTGTTACATAACAGCACAGTAGCCATGACCTGTTCCTTTCGGTCAGCGCTGTACCTTTCTGCCATGGCCAGTGCGCCCTCGCCCTACAGAGACATTTTATTTATTTCGCTCTGTAACCTGAAATGAATAGGAACAAGAGTTTTTAAACCATGTTACATTAACTTATTTCTGACATTATAAGTTAGCCTAGGATTATTACAGGAACATGATTGTTACATAATTTATATCAGAACCTTTCTATAAATATGCGCTTATTACATTTGAAATGCTTCCAATGTACTTTATTTGCTGTTTGTATTTCCAAAAAGGATATGCAAACCGTAATGTCTATTTCATGGATATTTAAATAGTGAGATCTTCCATGTTGAAGGTAATGTATTTTTTTTTAAGATTTAAAAATTGCTATTTTGTTACAAAATAGAGACCTATTAACAGTTTGAGAGCTCCTTATGTGCCCTCAGGGAAAGAACCCTCTGTGCAACGGAACTACGCAAACATCTTCAGCACGCTCTGAGGGTGGATATATACTACATAAATTGATCTTGTGTATTTAACCTTATCTTTTTCATTTTAAAATTGAGATTTTGAAACTTGGTTGTGCTCTGCTGGAGGGGGTTGGGATAAACTGCTTAGGTGTTTGCCTACTTGTCCAGTGAAATTACATTTGCATCAGTGTATGTATATACCTGCCAACCTTATTGGTATGTCTCAGAACATTTATATTAAAATAATGCTTGTCTTGCAGCAGGTGATCCCATAAAACAATAACTCCCTGTTCTTAAAACTTACTCTCTTTTTCACTAACAACATAGGAATTGTTTCTGTGTTGGGATTATTCTGTATTGCATTCTTTATGTAGTAGCCATCTTGTTTCTCATGGCAGGGTTAATGTGAAGGAAAGACATTGGTTCTTGGCCACTTTAGAAGAAAGAGCATTGTATCTGATTCTTCTTCAAAGTGGTACCTACTGATGTCATCAAGGAAAAAAATCACAAATTAGACCTAGGATGTGGCTTTTTAAAATTGGGGATATTCCCTGTCATTTGACCTTTTTACCAACATATAATATACATATGTTTGAAAGCAAAGGATTTAAAACAATAGGGGAGGAAATGTATAATGTTGGTAACTAAACTGCATATGTTGTGGATCTCTGAGGTCTGGAAAGTGGGAAGTGGTGTTTGTTTGTGTTTGATTTGTTGTTGTTTTTTGTTTGTTTGTTTTTCCACTTTTGGTGTTCTGGTTTTTCAATTTCTAACTCCCATTCTGAAGTCCATGTGCCTCATTCAGATACTGTGAATGTAGCATCAGTAGTTCTCTTTTGTGGTCTCATTTCATTTTATAAATTCTGGGAAAATTACATATATGTATATCATTTAGTTGGTACCTGAACAAAGCAGGTTCCCTTGCCTTTGCTGCCATGACTTAAAAGTGTAATACCATCTGACAAACCAGTGTCATGCATGAAAGTTGTGCATTGTAATTTTCAAAAGAAGGTACTTCATTGGGCGAGTGACACTGATTTTTTCCTGGTAGCTATTTACTCTCACAAGAGAATAGTAAAAGAAACCTCCTATACTAGGACTGAAATTTTCCATTTGTATGGATCTAGTCACTTTCACTCAAATTTCAAGTTGATGCTAAGTACACAAAGCACATCCGAATTTTATATGCTGCCTTGAGAAAATTGCAGGATGCACAGCAGTTCGCAGGAATTTACAATGAGATCATTTAAACATTTGAAAACATTGTTTTAGAAACCATCTAGCTTGCTTTTGCATTTTAGATGTTAAAGCCCATGGTTGTCTTGTTAACGGGTGGAATTTGTGATGATCAGATTCAGCATGTGGTTTCAACTTTGAATCTGAATATTTCTTCCCTAGCGTCTTTGAGTCATTTTCTGAGAAGACTGTCACCAGTATTGGTAACTAACCATTAAAGGGGAAAGTTGCATTGCAACTATGTGTTAGTTAACCGGAAGAACTTTTCTTGTGTTTTAGTGAATGAAGAGTGTTGATGGGATCACTTACTGTAACTCCTTCCATATAAGTACCCCTTCTGCAAGCAGAACAAAAATGAACATGCTCAAGGAGTATCCCATTTTCTGGATAAATTGAAATAATTTGCTGGTTACCTTTATACTAGCGGTTTCTTTGTATCCCTTTGCTGGCAAGGGAATACAAGGGGTCAAGGCCACTGATCAAAACACCCCACATTTGAGTGGAGTCTTTATTTTTACTCCAAGAGCAAGTTATTCCCCCAAGCCCAAAATTGGCAGTTTTTTCTTTTTTTAAATAAAATTTAAAAAAATATTCCGAACCAGTAGAACACAGACTCTGGCTGCACTTTGTACTGCCAAAAGCCAAGGTCATTTGCATATATTCCATCAATCTGTCAAGAATTAGGCCTCACTTTATAACCCAAGGCATGGAAGTGCATGCATTCTCTTAGCTGGGCAAACAATTATACTGTAGTTGTGATACAACACATGTGGCTTTTATTTGTACTGCACATATCCACTGTACAGCCACTTGGGAGAATCGTGGTTAGCTTGCAGCAACTGCTGTCTGCATTTATACTGTTTATTGCATATTCTTTTCCCTGGAAGTGAAAGAGAAATGTTTTTCTTGTTGCATTGATTACATTTTATAAACTTGCTTAGCTGGAAAGTTTGGGAAAAGAGGCCTGTTTGTCAATTGTACAACCGATTGTGAAGCTCTAGTGTGAATATTTTTACGTCTGTATTAGACATTTTCTTTGCAAATCTATTGTTCGATTGAAATGTAAATGAAATTAAAGATGGTGTACACCCATCATGTAAAAAGCAGGCACCATCTCTAAGATGGATTTAATGCTCATTTTTAAGGCATATACTCAGCTTCTATTTAAAACTATAATTTAAAATAATTCTGTACAATGAAATGGGGAATATATATGGGAATAAATTCTATTCCGTTTATTTCAATTTGAATTTCCAAATTGTAATGTTTCCCTTTGTGCTATAGGAATAGGATTAAATGGGGGAAGGCTAGGACTTATAAGGCCTGTATATGGGGGGAGGGCAGAGATGGAACAATGAGGGTTGTGATGATAGTGAATAGCGAAGAGTAAATTCTGTGTGTTTTTGCTGTAGCACTGAAGTGAAGAGATATTAGCTTTGGCTGTTCACAGAATAGAGCATCATGATTTTCAGTGTTTGAGAGAAAATTGATGGAAAAAGTTTGCAGTACTTGACATGTATTTGCATGCACAAAATAAAATTATTTGTCCACCTTAAAAGTTGTTTGTTTAGTGTTAATATTAAGTTTATGGTGCATTTTAGTTATCTTGATTTGCTTGGTATATTTTTTGCCTTAACTAAGCTACCAGATACTCCTTATGTGTAGATTTAAATAATCACCTGCGTCCTGTATACTCATTGGGAAGGATGAAAGAAATGAATAGACCAAGGTTGAATAGAAGAGAGGTTGGAATATTCCATAATTCGATCAGTCACTTTATTCTTTCAATGCAGAACACTTTCTATATGGGAGATAAGGACAAAGATAATACTTAGCAGTTCACAGTACTGAACTCACAGTATTTCTCTTAGTGGAAAAAATAGGACAATACACAAATAACTAATACAAAGCAGTGTATTGTAGAAGTGTGAAGACAGTTCTGAATATGAACAGAAAATGGCATGAGTGGATCTACCCACCATTTTCACTGGGCCTTGAGTACCTTTACTCATTCACTCAGCTGATACATTTTAAGCCCGTTTGTGCTGGTCATTAAGGTTAAGTTAATGTAACAGGAGCCTTTCTCTAAAAGCTCACGGTGTAGAAAAGGGAAAGACAAATCCGAATAACCAGCTCAGTGAACTGTGTTCCAATGTAGGGTGTCTGGAAACTCCAAAAGATAAATTATGGGGCGGCGGTAGTGGTGGTGAGCCAGAGGGGGCGCTTTGGACCACAGGCTGAGGGATGCTCCCCAGCAGAGATGGGGAGAGGGGGCACCCCAAGTCCTGGTCTGCCTCACAGCAACCCCTCGCTGGAGATACTATGGTCCCTATTTTATATTTGAGATACTAACTTGCCCCAGACTTCGTAACAGAATTCTCATTCAAGTCTGTCCTGGTTCTATGTCCCAAAGGTGCTGGTGATGGTGGTTGGAATCTGTTTTAGCCATAAGTGTGACAGTAGAAGGAATGTTAAGGAATAGCTTACCTCACCTCTGAGAGCATTTAATATGTTCCAGAACACTTCTAAGTGCTGTAGGTATATTATAATCTAAGACCATTGTTACCGTTTTACAGATGAGAAAACTGAGGGAGAGTCAGAGAATTTGCCCAAGGTTACACAGCTAAATGAGGTAGGTGGGGAACCTCAGTGAAAGACACTGACAACCATACTAAAGACGCTATTAGGGAGTCTCGCAAGGTAGATGATCTGAACAATTTGGGGTTTTAGACCACTTTGGCAGTAGTGTGAGGTGAAGCCAGGGATAGACCAGGAGGGAGGCTGGGTCAGCAATCTAGCTAAGAAGTGTTTACAGCATGGCAAAAGTGAGGGTGGAGGAAAATAGATGGATTTGAAAAAGTAGGAGAGAGAAATTGACAGATTTGTTGTAGAGGGAGTGTATTAGGCAGCTACACATTATAGTGGATTAAATTTGGCTTAGAATCCCAGACCTAGTTGCCGAGAACAGACTGACATTTGTAACATGTAATTCTGTATAAGCCCTGGAGTGACCACTGAAATCAAGAAGAGGAAGAAACTTAATGAAGGAAATGAAACTCCAGGCAGACTTTATTTCCTTTATAGTTAATACCTATTGAATTATGCAAAGATTACAATTTTATTTTATTTTTTTTAAATTGAAAGCTCCATAGTGCGGTGGTTCCAAACTTACCTGCACATTAGTCACCTAGGGATCTTTTCAAAGTCCCAAAGCCCAGATTCCATGCTAAACCGATTAAATCACGATCTCTAGGGATGGAACCAAGGCATCAGTACTTTTGAAGCTCCCCAGATGCTTCCAACATGCAGGAAAGTTTGGGAACCACTGCCACTGGGAATGTAAATGGGTTTGAGGCCTATCTTTGCCCAGGTGCATTAAAAACATCCATCATCAGATGTTCAGGTCCATGTAGTTTTCAGAGACTCATTCAACAAATATTTTTTGAGAGTCGACTATGCATTAGGCAACAGCCAATAGGGATACAGGAGTAACCTAGCCCCTAACTTCAGGAAACTTAGAGGGACAGACAAGAATAAAAGAATTTAGGTCATAAGGATTAGTACAACCAGAATGAACATAATGCGACCAGATGAGATGTGCGGTGGGAGTGGTAATAGCACTGTGGACAGTATTAGGTAGGGATCGCAAACATCTCAAACTTAACACATCTGAATCTGAGTCTCCAGTGTTCCCCCACTCCTCAAACTACACCACCAGTTTTACCCATTTCAGTCACTTCCCCCTTGACGGCTGTCCCCCAAACCTACTCCAGCAGCAAATCCTGTCGGTTCTACCTTCAAAATATATTCAGAATTTGACCACTTCTCAGCACCCAGGTTCAAGCACAATTCTCTCACCCGAATTGCGATGGTCTCCTGTTCTCCCTGCTTCAGCCCGACTCCCTTCAGCTTAGCCTCACCACAGCAACTAGAGTGATCCCGTTAAAATACCAAGTGATCATTTCATCCCTGTGCTCCAACCCCCCAAATGCTGCTCATATCACTCAGAGGGAAAGCCAGTCTGATACTTACTATGCTCCAGCCACACGGGTCTTCGGTGATCTTCACGCTAGGTATGCTCCCCTCCTAGGACCTTCACACTGCTGTTCTTTAAGGATAGAGGCCTTCCCCCACCCCCATCAGATATCTTCAGGACCAGATCTCTCACTTTCCTCAGGTCTTTACTCAAAAGTCAGCCTCAGAATTGGATGGAGCGTAATGAGCGGGGAGGTGTTATTTACAATAGATATGTAACCCAAGAGACTGGATAAGATCAACTGAAGTATTTTTTAATTTTATATTCTGAAATAATCATACATTCACAGGAAGCTGCAAAAGTAATACAATGAGGAACCGTGTACCCTTCATGCAACTTCCCTAATGGTAGCATCTTTCATAACTATAACAACATCAGAACCACAAAACTGACATTAGCAACAATCTACAGACTTTATTCAGATTTCACTGGCTTCACATGCACGTGTGTGCATTTCTATGCAGTTACATCACAAGTAGGTTTGTGAAACCACCACTACTATCATAACAACTGAAATAAAAAGGTAACAGAATCATTCCATCACAGTGGAATCCCTCGTGCTACCACCCCTTTATATTCACATACATTCTCCCCTGCCCCAACCCTATTCTTCCATCCCTAACCCCTGGCAACCACTGATCTCTTCTGCATATCTATAATTTTGTCATCTTGAGAATGTTATATAAATGAAATTATACACAATGTAACCTTTTGAGATGGGCTTTTCTCACTCAGCATAATTCCCTTAAGATCTATCCAAATTGTTGCATATATTAATAGTTGGTCCCTTCTAATACTGAGTAGTAGTACATAAAACTGAGTAGTATTACATGGAAGTACCATATTTTGTTTAAACATTCACCCATCGAAGAGCATTTGGATTGTTTCAAGTTTTTGGCTATTACAAATAAAGCTGCTATGAACATCTGTATACATGTTTTTGTGTGGACATTTTTTTTTGTTTCTGAAGTAGTTTTTGAGCAAATAAATTGGTGTACTTTGTCTACCTCTGAAGGAAATGAATAAACTATAAAGTCTTAACTGAGAAATGAACAAATTCCTTTAAAATACAACTTACCAAAACAGGTACAAGATGAGACAGAAATTGAAATAACTTTCATATTCGCTCTCTATTGTCACATAACACAACTTAGTGGCTTAACACAACAAAATGAATTATCTCACACTTTCTGTAGGTCAGGAATCTGCATATGACAAAGATGATATCTGAGAGGATTTTTTAAGAGGTGAGAACCACGAAAACATTAGTATACTGTAGAAAGTAGATTCAAATATGCAGGGGAGAGAGAGAGAAGGTAATTGAGTGAACAGAGTCTACTAGGCTGGAGAAGTGGGATTCACTGCACCGATTATTCATTACTGATAGATCAGGGGGTGGTTGGGACATTTGGAGGGTGGACTGAAGTTCATGTCTCTTTTGATTGCTTCTGTTTTTCAGGTGAAATAGGAATCCAAGTTATAAGCTGAGCCAGGAGAGGGGAGGAAGTGGTGAAGATTGAGAAAAGAGATGTGAATTGCTTCTCTTAGAGAGTGGGAAAAACTAGGATTGTTGGGCAGTACTGAGAGACACCCTGAGGATTGCAGCCTTAAGGTGAATTTGGAAGGACAAGAAACCACCATGGATGAAGAAGACCCTTGCTTTAGTAGACCCCATTCATCTAGTATTTATTTAACAAATGTCTATGGGGACTCTCCTATACAGAGGCACTGTTGCTGGGAGCTGGCTTGTCTCTTAAAGCAGATCACAAGCATATTCAAGTCAGCTGTTCATGCAAACAAAAATACAGAAAGTCACCATAGAATCTCTTTAATTAGTCTTTCTTAAATTTGGGGAAATGCAGGGTGTGTGTGTGGGGGTGTGGTTCTGACTCTGGATAGCCCAAACAACTTCTCTGAAAAATATGCACACATACAAATTTGAAGATAATTGGAGGTGGTCATAGAACCACAAATTAAGCATCACTCCCTTAAATTAAGAACCTTGGATTAAACTATATTATTTTAGTATTTTTTTTTAATTTTTTTAAGATGGCAGTGTCACTGGCCCTCACATGTGGGATCCGAACCGGGGCCGCTGGCATCCCAAGCCAGCTCTCAACCACCGCGCCAGTCGGCTGGCCCTGTTTTAGTGTATTTTGAATGATTCAATTTACAATAAGTTTTCTATGAGTTATTCCATAGTTATGTTGAACACCTCAATAAGGACTCAGAATTTGAAATCCTTTTAGGTTTAAAAAAAGTTGCAGAAAAGTAAACAGAAACTCTCTCATAGATACAGAGGAAAAACAGGGTTGCTAGTTGGGAGGGGTGTGGGAATGAGGGAGAAGTGGAAGGGATTAGACAGAAAAAAAAGGTAACTACAATATTGCCACTGGGATATGAAAGACAGTTCGGGGAATATAATAACGTTGTAAATATTTTGTGGGGGGTCAGATAGTCACATGTCTTGTTAGGGAGACCATTTCATGGATGGAGAAGAGGCTTGATCACTGCACTGTACACCTGAAGCTGAGGTTGTATAATATTGTATGCCAACTGTAATTGAATATATAGATAGTCACGGGATGTGGATTATACGGTGGAAGGGAGTCAGAGGAATTGTAATAGATAGTATGATATGGGGGGGGGAGGAGTGGGGTGGCCAAATGGGGGCAGGGGGTTGTCACTTTGAGGGGTAAAAAGTATAACTAGTGCACTGTGTTGTACACCTGAAACTAATTAAAAAAAAATAGTTGCAGAAATAGTATAGAGTTCCCCTATACTCTTTACTCAGAATCCCCAAAATTGAACATATCTGTAGTATACAATTATCAAAACTATTGATACAATATAATTTTAGTTAATAGGCCTAATACAAATTTCGTCACTTGTCCCATTCATGTTCTTTTTCTGTTCTAGGGATCCAACCGAGGATTTCACATTGTGTTTAGTTATGGACCCGGCTTCTCTTTTTAAGTTTCAATCCAAGCGGTTTTGTGTTCTTGGGCCAAGTACTTAATGTCTCTGATTCGGTCTTTATAGACGGAATGTAATTAAAAACCAATTAAAAAGTACATGTGGAATGGTTTCGGAAATTTCAAAAGTAACTAAATAATTTTTTCTCATTGCTCCAAGCTGGGCATATACAGTGTAACCTTTCGTTTAAATCAAAACAAAGCAAATGGAAGCGTAGTACTATCGAGGTATTTTGGCCCCCAAAGGGGCCCGTAGCACCTCCCTTGGTCACGTGGGAAGGCTTGCTGTCATTGGAGAGCGTCCGTCGGCCCTGACACCGGAAGGCCGTCCTATTGGTCCGCACAGTCGGGACGTGGGCGGCTTTGCGCTTCGTGGTCACTTCTCTTCTTACCCCCGAGCGCGCCGTCCTCCCAAGTTCCCGGACCTGCCAGCCCGAAGGGTCCGGACCGAGCTGAGCTGGGTAACTGCCTTGAGGTCGGTCGGGAAGAAGCGGCGGGCACCGAATACGGGTGGTGGGCCAGCGTGCCTAGTCCGTTCCGCCGTGTTACCGCCGCGGTTTCCCTGCCCCGTCGCCGCCGCGCGCTCCGCCCCTCGCACCCCTCCGCCGCCTGTCCTCTGGCCCCTCCTGCTCGGCTGCCCCGCTCCCCGCAGACGCTTCTGCTGACCCCGCGCTCGCTGCACGCCCGGGAGCGGCGCCGCCGCCTCTGGGAGCCCCTCGGCCGGCCCTGCCCCCACCCCCCACGCTCTCTGCCCACCGTGCACCGCGTTGCGCCTTCCACGCCTCTGTAAGTTTGGTCTTGTTGCCCATCCTGGTACCGACTCCTTTCTCTCACTGAACCCTGCCTCCTGTGCACCCCTCTCCCTACCTGACTACGGGGCCCCACATTCCCCCCCACCGATCCGGGCTGTCCATATGGCTTAACAAATTGTTCAGAAGCCTGATGCTGGGCATTGAAGGTCCTGCTCTCTAGAGCTCCTTGCCCCGTGGGACAGTCACTCCGTAATGGAGTGGAAGCAGGCCCAGTTAAGTTTTTAGTGACGGAAGCACAGTATTGCTAGGCCTGGTGGACGGTGTGCTAGTGTTCACCCTCCCTGCTGGATCCACAAGCAGGCCAGAGAGGGGCTAAGCTGTGCCCCAGGCTCCTTTTGATGCAGCACCTTGGCTCTAACCGTCGTCCTTTAAACTCTTGGAAGTTAGTAAAATGCTGTCATGACCCCTTCTTTTAACCAAAGTTGGTAGGGTTTTAGGACCATCCAAACCCTCAGTGTGCTGACAAAGAGTTGAAGGCAAAAGACAAAGGAGTGATTGAGTTGGTGACTCAGCACCATCCTCTCGATGCTTCGTTTTGGAGTTTTTCCTGAGAATTCTTACCCAGTTTTGCAATTACCCAGCAGTCACAGTTGATAGGAAAACCTAAATATCTGAGATGTCGATAAAACCACCTGTCACTAAGTAGATTCCTCCAAGCCTCCGCCCCAGGACAGTGTCTCTTATTCAGAGGGCAGTGACTGAGGCCTTCAGTCTTTTGTAGTCAGGCATCCCTAGGGTGTGACCCCAATTCCACCGCTTGCTGTAAAGTTTGGCAAAGAAACGTGCCTTATCTGACTCTCAGTTTTATCGTCTACAAAAGGAGCATGATTAACTCTATCACACAGGGTCATGGTATGGATTTGTTGAGATCCTGCTTATGAAAAAAAACACCACTTTTAGGGCCCTGTAAATATTAGGATCTCAGCACAAGTGAACTCCTACTCTTCAGATTCAAGTCTGCCTGGTTCACGTGAGCAAAGAGCCTGTTGTGTTGTCCTCTCCCAGGCACCATGACGACCCTGGATGATAAGTTGCTGGGGGAGAAGCTGCAGTACTATTACAGCAGCAGTGAGGATGAGGACAGCGACCACGAGGACAAGGACAGAAGCAGGGGTGCCCTGGCCGGCAGCTCGATACCTGCAGATGCTGAGTTGGCAGGCGAAGGCATCTCAGTTAACACAGGTACTGGAAGTCCCTGAGCTCTGGAAACAGGTTTAAAAAAGGTCCATTAAATATGTATCAAAAGTCTGATCGCTTCCAGAGATAAGCTAGTGTTGTCACTTCACTGCACAATGTAAATACAGTATGCATAGCAGCATGGTAAGGAACACAGACTGGCCTGGGTTTGAATCCAGCGTCTCAAATTAGGAGTTGTTTGGTATACCATAAATCATAGGTATGGGTATATTAGTAGTATAAATTCCTAGAAATGGTATGTTTACATTTTCGTAATTCCAAATTGCCATCAATATGATATTTCTCCGTACACTTGCCCTCTTATTGTGTTATTACACTGTTTAATCTTTGCCATTCCGGTAGATGACAAATGGTAACTCATGGTACTTTTATTTTCTCTCTTTTTAAGAGTGATGTTGAGCCTCTTTTCATAACTTTAAAGAGATATTTTCATATCCTTTCCTCATTTTTAAATTGGTGACTGGTCTTTTTCTTCTTAGGGAGGTATATATTAAGGAAATTAATCTGTGGTATGAGTTGTAAATATTTCTACTCATTTGTTTGTTTTTTGACTTTATGTTCTTTTCCTGGCAGTTTCTTTTTTTTTTTTTTTTTTACAATAATTCATTTATTTTTTTAAGATTTTTAAATTGGGGAATTGGGGGAAGGGAACAGACAAGTTGCTGTGCTTTTGTTCTTCAGTCTAGTTGTGGAGGACGTTGCTTCACTGGCCCATGTCGGTATTATCATTGCGCTGTTCCCGGGTGAGGCTGATCGGTCGCCAGCCACTGGACAACCGCTCACAGCTGCTCTTGGCAGCTCACACTGGCTGCCGGCCGCTCACGCTGGCTGCCAGCCACTCACAGGTAGCTTATGACAGCCCACGGCAGCAGAGGCTGCAGCCTACGCCGTCGCCGGTGACTCACAGCAGCCCAGCTCCAGGTCGAGTCATTGTTCACCATCTTAGCTGTAGAGGGCAGTGTCACGGGCCCTCATATGTGGGATCCGAACTGGGGCCTTACTACTCAGAGCTGGCGTCCCAAGCCAGCTCTTAACCAATGCGCCACTCGGCCTGCTCAATGTCCATTTTATTTTAAGTCTGGCCGAAGAACTTTGTTACATGCTTCTTGGCTTTCTGTCTTGATGAGTGTCTTTTTGATGCTTACATTCAAATACATCCAGGAATCTTTCGACTTATTTTGAACATTTTCTTTTATTGTGATCTTTATTGTCCTAAAAATGTCAACATAAGAGGTTTAGACTCTTCCTTTGAGCAGGGCCCTGAGATGTGTTTTGCACAGCCTCCCCCTACCCCATCCCCATGACCCCTGCTGCGTGGTCTTCCACAGATGCACCTGTCACCTCTCCCAAAATGGTCACCTCACCAGGTATTCCCAGGTACCTGCTTCACTTGTATCAGAGCCAAGGTTATCCTTGCAATTTTCATGTACTTAAAAGCATTATTTTATAGTTTCTTAATTTTGTTTAAAAAGCCTTTCTTCAACTCAAGGATTAGAAAAAATTCTCCTATGCTTTTTGTTAGTATTTTTATGATTTCACATTTTTTACATTTAAATATTCACTCATTGATTTATCTTTTACTGTCTTATATCACACTGTTTTTAATTATTGTGTTATAACACATGTTAGTATCTGGTAGGGCTAGTCCCCACTCAGTATTCTTCTATGTCATTATTTTCCTAATTTTTGCCTTCTTATTTTTCCAAAGCAGTTTTAGGAGTATACACACATATGCATAATCACGTATTTTCATTAGGAATGCATTCAATATATAGGTTAATTTAGGGATAATTGGCACCCTTGTGTGATGTTGGGTCTTGCTAGTCAGTATTATGGTATTGCCTTTCCATTTATTCAGGTCTTTCTTAGTGTTTCTTGGTAGCATTTTAAAGTTTTCTATTTTATTTTATTTATTTTATTATTAGTTACAGATGTATAAAAAAAGTTTTCTTAACAGATTTTTATTGTTTTTCTGTGGTACCAAAGACCTCCAGATCTCAGTGGCTTGTGACAACGAAGGTGTACTCAGTCATTTTACCTGCTGTCTGTGGAGGTCAGCAGCAGCTCTGTTTTTGCTTCATATATCCTCTCATTCTAGGAACTAGGCTGAGAGAAACACCATTTTTATGGTCAACTGTAGGGAGCAAGAGAGGCCTGTTGGAGACATGCAATGGCTCATGAATCTTTTGCTCACAATCCATTGGCTAAAGAAAGTCACATGTCCAAGCCCAACATCAGTGGGTTAAGGCTACGTGTACTTATCGGTCAGGAGGTAATACAAGTCACATGGCAAAGGGCAGGGATGTATAGCATGGGGCAGGGAGGTGTGGAGTAGCTTGAGTAACAACACCTGCCACAATGTTGTAACGATTCAGATCATATGGAGGTGTGGAAAGAAAAAAGTAGGGGTTCTCTCGCACCAATCCCCTGAGATTCTACTACCTAGAGACAACCACTGTTAACAGTTTATGCATCCTTCTAGCCCTTTTTCTATAAACATACAAATGTACATGCATGTATATAAATATCCCTAAATATTTATACATCCACATACAGTTCTTTTTCTAAAAATCAGAGGATTTTTAGTATGATATTGGAGGATTATAGCATGATATTGTTCTGCATTTTGCTTTTTTTTTTTTTTACCTAATATTTGAACATCTTTCAGGGCAGGAAACATAGCTACCTCATTCCTTCTAAGAGTTGCTTTACTGTCCTTTGAGTGGATGAATCATTATTTACCACGTCTCTTAACATTGGACCTTAGTTTGGCCCTTCAATTATTTTCAGCCATGATGCGGTGGACATCGTTGTGTGTAGATCACTCTGCCCTATGTGAGCCTCACTGTGGTCAGTGGAGCAAGCTTTAGACAGATGTAAGCTGGTCCTTCACTCCTTGCCCATTCTTCTTGGTCACCTCTATGTTCACCCTCAACTCAGGTCCAAAAGGTGTGATCAATGACTGGCGCCGCTTCAAACAGCTGGAGACAGAGCAAAAGGAGGAGCAATGCCGGGAGATGGAGAGGCTGATCAAGAAGCTGTCAATGACCTGCAGGTCCCATCTGGACGAAGAGGAGGAGCAACGGAAGCAGAAGGACCTCCAGGAGAAGATCAGTGGGAAGGTACGTAATTTGCGGCATCCGGGCTTTTCTCAAAAGGTGTCCTGGCCGCTGGAACTGGGGGTTAGTGATTCAGGAGGTATAGGATGTCTGATTTGGCCTCTAAGAAACTATGCCATACTGGGGCAAGTATAGAGTCATGTCATCACTCAAACACACCTGGGTTTGAATCTCAGCTCTGCCACTAGTGACCCTGCGGACGTCTCTTCCATGCTGAATCGGGCTTTTCATTGGTTAAATGAGGTCAGTATGCCTGCCTCACAGGCTGGGTACAATGCCCATTACAGTGCCTGGCCCATTGAAAGTGCTCAGTAAATGTGAGTTTCCTGTCCTTCATTGAACTCTTACCTTGGGCCAGAAATAACCTTCTGAGGTTGGTGGTACTGTCTCCGTTTCATAGATGATGAAACCAGTGCTTAGCGATGGGAGGGAACTTGCTCAAGGTCATGCAGCTAGTAAAAGCTAATAGAAACTATGCTTATAACCCAGATTTCCCTTTCCATGATGTTGCTGATTCACCGGAAGCCTATTTATGAGAATTGGTTGTAATGAGGCAATACAATAGAGGCAATCAGACACTCTGGAAGATTTATGGAACTAGGTTCCTGACGCTCTTCCCAGTATCAAAAGAACCCACTGTCCCCCCCACCCCCCATGCTCTCTTACCACAGGTGAATGTCTAGGATTGCCTGAGATCATTAGGATATGGCCCAAAGCAGCTGTTGGCAGAAAAAACCAGCTAGCATCAGGGAGCAGATAAGAGGATTAAGTGAGGAGCCATTCACCTTGACCAGGAGGATGATTTCAGGGCCTTAGACTCAAAGATTGTAACAGGTCAGAAAGAGCCACTTTGGTGGGCTGAGGTAGAGTGGAGAGCTCTGACCTGCGATGCAGACTGGGAATGATATGTACAACAGTGAATTCAGAGTGGTGCTGGCTGTGATGCAGTACCATCTGTTCTGATCCATTGTGGTCCTCCAGCCTCCACCCTCTAACCCGTGCCAGGCTAGGCAGAGCTGGGCCCTGTGGCAGGAGCAGGGCTGTCTTGCTGCACTAAGGCAGGAGAAAGAAGACGCTTTTGTAACCTAAGCTTCCTGCCCAGAAGTGTGCCCACTGCTCACAGTGCTTCCTTATGTTGAGATGAGAGACGAGATGAAGCGACACGTCCCCTGATCCTACGAGGCAGCCTTGAGACGCTCTCCCTGCCCTTCTGAGTTGTCTGCAGAAGAGACCTGGAAACTGCATGAGTGCCGGAAGTAGGGGAGCGGTTAATCAAAACATGCACATGATGTATAATTCTATAAACACTATTTGGAAACGTGAAATATTTACGATACGCTAATACTGAGTGATAAAAGCAGGCCATAGCTTAATTGGTACACTCACAGCTGCTGTTATTAAAGCAGAATCATTTCAGCATGTGGCTGTGTGTGTGAGGTGTGTGCGGGGGATGTGTGTTGTGCAAGGCAGGGGTTATGAGTGTTCTTTTTAGAGTTCCTTAATGTCTTTGTTCACTTCCTTTGAAGTGGTCTCTTCAACAAAAACAACACAGTGGATGATAAAAGGATTAATCCATTGTCAAGACTGACAAAAAGAAAAAAGCTCAGGAAGTGGTACCCCAGGCTGCCTGTTTGGATTAATAAGCAACATTGATACAGGAGTTAAAAGCCTGTGTTTTTTTTTTTTAAAAAAAAAAAAATCTAATTGGAACCCTAGTATTAGGCTTGTTACCCTGTGAACTTGTGCACATAATCTCAAGCCTTGGAACCCCATTTGTAAAGTGGGGGTAATAAAGGTCCCCTCCCGATGGGCTTGGCATAAGATTCAGTGAGATACAGTGCATACAGAGCACCCCGCACACACCTCACACACGGGGTGCCGCCTGTGTTGTAAGCATGTGGTACACATCGGCTGGTATCACAAGTGTCCCATTTGTGTTTCTTATGCTCGCTTGCTGGTCCTCCTTCAGATGACCCTGAAGGAGTTTGCCATGGTGAATGAGGACCAAGATGACGAAGCGTTCCTGCAGCAGTACCGGAAGCAGAGAATGGAAGAGATGCGGCAGCAGCTTCACAAGGGGCCCCAGTTCAGGCAGGTTTTTGAGATCCCCAGTGGAGAAGGGTTTTTGGACATGATTGATAAAGAACAGAAAAGCACCCTCATCATGGTCCACATCTATGAGGACGGCATCCCAGGGACCAACGCCATGCATGGCTGCATGATCTGCCTTGCTGCCGAGTACCCAGCGGTCAAGTTCTGCCGTGTGAAGAGCTCCGTGATTGGAGCCAGCACTCGGTTCACCAGCAGTGCCCTTCCCGCCCTGCTGATCTACAAGGGGGGCGAATTGATTGGCAATTTTGTTCGAGTTACTGACCAGCTCGGGGAAGATTTCTTTGCCGTGGACCTTGAAGCTTTTCTGCAGGAATTTGGATTGCTCCCAGAAAAGGAAGTCCTGGTGCTGACGTCTGTGCGTAACTCGGCCACCTGTCACAGTGAGGATAGCGATTTGGAAATAGATTGAACTGATAATCTCGCGGCATGGATTTCTCATTGTTTGAGCTGGAAAGCACATGTCTGTGTGTTTATTTTTGTTCCTTCCTGCATCTGCAGGCGTTGCAGCTGTTCTTTGTAGTCCCTTTTATCATATGTAGAGTCAAGAAATTCTCAGATTAAATCAGAATGCTGAAATCACCTTGTGGCTAGCAGTAAAGTGACTTAAACTTGTATAAACAGGAAGCTAAGCTTTTGAACGGTTTACTTAAAATTCTCCAGCATGACATCCTTGTTGTTGTTTCCAGTCAATATTTACATGGCATCCTAAAGACAGTGTCCTGGAAATTGTCTTCAGATGATCTCAGAGGCCTCTGCCAGGTCTGGGAGTAGAATTCTATGGTTAGTTTGTTATTTGCAACATAAATAGTGCATTTCCTTCATCAAATGATTGTAAATTATATTTATTTGTAGTCAGATCCATAGTCCAAGAAGGAAGTTAAATTTTTCCCCCTAGACACTGTTTTTTATCAGAGTCTTGTTTTAAGATTCCAGATGACTTGTGTTTGCCCCATCAAGAGGGGTGACCCCTGCAGCTGGAGTCAGTGTCCCCCTCAAGCATTATTAAGTCTAGAGTAGGAGGAAGGATTGATGCAGACTGCTCTGTTGATACTGGAAGACCAGTTTGACTTACAAATGAGAGCTGGGTGGAGCTGGAAAGCTTTGATAGAGGAGGCTGTTTCCACAGCATAGTCCTCATCTCTTTGTTGTCTCTCTTTTATTTAACAAGGTATTTTTCTGTGTAATGTAGCTTTTTAAAAAAAACTCTTCCCAAAGTGTTGTCTTTGTAGACGTAGACATTTTGTTTGTTGTTAAATAAAACAATGGGATCATTCTGAGCATACTGTTTTATAGTATGGTCAACCAACAGAGCAAGCTTTTTTTCATGTTATGAGATACTCTTCTACAACGTTTTTTAAAAGACTATCACTCCTGCATTGTTTAGGTGTGCTGTAATTTGCTTGGCAGCCCTCTCTTACAAAGAAAAACAGCACAGACTTTTTATTACAGAAGTAATAGATGTTCATTATAGAAAATGTAAGAAAAATTATTAAGCTAAAAAGTGATTTGAAAAGCCTTATGATTCTACCAACCAAAAATAATCCTTATTATCATTTTTAGAAGTATCTTTCTTATATTTCCTGTGTATTTATAATGGCTATTTGCTTTTCTTTCCTCTTGTTTTTTACTTTTAAAAATGTACATTTTAGTGTCGAGGAAAATGTAATCAGGAATTAAATATTAACTTTAAAATCCAGTTTTACTTTTCCTGGCTACTTAGGAATTGACTAACTATAGAATGGTCTTGAACATATCTGTTGTAGTTAATTAAGAAAAAGAAAGTGCATGGTTTTTCCGATTTAAAAAGCTCATTGTACAAGTGTGAAAAGTACAGAAAGTTATTAGAGGCAGAGAAAACTGTTGTCAGTGTCCTAGTTTATTTCCTTTCAGCCTTTTTTCAATATTCTTAATTACATTGAGAGCTTACTACATTTAGTTACGTGTTC
This sequence comes from Aselliscus stoliczkanus, assembly GCA_033961575.1. Lineage (NCBI taxonomy): Eukaryota > Metazoa > Chordata > Mammalia > Chiroptera > Hipposideridae > Aselliscus > Aselliscus stoliczkanus. The sequence continues at coordinate 124,776,489 of CM066728.1, forward strand.
TGTTTTATTTAATATTATATCAAATACTTTGACATGTTATAAAAATTTTAAATAAATAATTTTTAATGGCTTTATAATGTTTCATCATTTAGATATACCATGATTTATTTAACCAGTCCCTTCATATTGGATATTTAGAGTCCCTGCTTTTTTGTAAAGATTCTATTTGGGGAATTGGGGGACGGGAACAGTGTTGGGAAAGGGGAACTAGCCAAGTTGTCCTTCAATCTTAGTTGTGGAGGGCACAGCTTCAGTTCCGAGTTCAGTCACCATCCCGCCGCCTGTCGGCAGCTCGCGGTCACTCCGCTCAAGGTGCCGTGTTAAATCTTGGTTGCAGGTGGGTATAGCCCACCATCCCATGGGGGAATTGAACCATCAACCTTGTTGTTAAGAGCACGCACTCTCACCAGCTGAGCTATCCTGCCACCTGTTGGCAGCTCAGCTTGTGCACAGTTCACTGGCCCATGTGGGAATTCAACCAGCGACCCTGTTGCTCAGAGCTCGGGCTCTTAACCAGCTGAGCCACTCAGACGGACCAGAGTCCTTGCTTTTTGCTAAAATAGCAACTGTATTTGGGCCATATTTTTGATTATTCTCTTAGTATGGATTTCTAGAAGAGGGATCCTTAGGTAATAGGAACATTAAAAAAATAGCTTCTCTAAGCCATCTTTTCTCATTGGAAATGAAAATATACGATGCTGTCTCTGAACCTTGACTTGGCCTTTCAAGAATGGAGCTCCTAGAATACAGTGAGCAGATGTGGAAATCCTAGCATTAAATCAACGTGTGTGTGGTACAAACAGCAGGGCTTTGGAGCCAGACCAGGATTCAAATCCTGCCTATCACTAGTGGTATAGCTTCCAGTCAGGCACCTCATCTTCCTGAGGCCCAGCCTCCTCAATTCTGCAATCGGAACGGCAATACCTGTTTCGTGGGTGATTCTGCATCAGCTTTATTGGGGAGTTTGTAAGGAACACACCTTCTCAGGCCTTGCCCCAAACTACTGCAGCAGAAATTCTGGGAGTGGCCCCCTTCCTACAAGCCCGCCACGTTCGAGTTTGAGAATCCTGTGGACTAAGGTGAGTGACAGCATCTGTCACAAAACAAGGGTTCTATTGGTTTCCTTTTTCTTTATAGAGTCAGGGAGGGAAGGAGTTAAAAAAGCATGCTCACTTCTCTTCCTCTTTACTCTCCTTGTTAGTCATGGAATTGGAGGAAGGAAAGAGAAACAATACTTGTCTCTGACAAACTGTCCCAGTAGTTTTCCAGATTTCACTTTCTGGAATGAAAGCCCTATTACGGCACGGACTTTGTTTTCCTCCGGTGCATGTGGCATAACCAGGGTTCACTCTAGGAATAGGTTGACATGTACCAGCTTTGTGGGCAAGATGCTGATTCCCCCCTGTGCCTCAGTTGCCTCATCTGTGAAATGGGGATGAGTAACGTGAGTTTTCATACATAATACTTAGAATACAGTCAGCCTTCAAGTAAGTACTACCTGTTTTTATTGTCTCCAGTGCCCACACCTGTGCCCGGCACTTGGTAAGGAATCAATAAAAATTTAATGAACATACTGGTTCATTGAATGCCACGTCCTTTCGAGGTAGGAAGCAGTAACTTTTCAAAGATGGTGAAACTATGACTTGGCAGGGTTAAGTCACTAATCCAAGTTGTAGAGCCAGTGGGCAGGGTCAGGATTTGAAAGCTGGTCTGCCTGGTTCCAGAATTTGTATTTCTGTGATGTCATATGGTTGGTGGAGAAAGCAAAATGATGGACAGTACAATGAAGAGATACGTTAAAAAAGGAAGAAGAAAAAAAGGTAGTGGAAATAGGTTGGAGGAAGAAAACATGGGAGAGAATTTTGAGAGAACAAGGAGCTGAGCTGGGTGGAGCCCTGGGTCTCCTGGGCCTGCCTGTATTTTCCATCAGAACCCCTTCCCTCTGGACTGTGGCTGTGACCCACAAACTGTCCCTGCTGAGGGGTCCCGCCCCCTTCCTGCCATGACTCCAAATCCTTCCACCCAAAGTCCCTCCACACACCCCAACCACACTGCCGCCCGCTTCCCACTACACGTGGCAGTGGTGGGAAGAATAGTGACCATGAACTCGAGCTCTTGGTAACCAGCTGTGAGCCCTCAGACAAGTCTCTCCTTGGGCCTCAGTTTCCCCATTTGTAAAAATAAGGGTTGAATTAGATGATCTTTTAAGACCCTTCAGGGTCTGAAATTTTATGAATCAACAAATTTTTTAAAATTCACCTTTATTTTGAAAACCTACAGGAAAATTAAGAGAATGTTAATTACAATTAACACCTGTATACCATTCACATAGCTTCATCAATAGTTAACATTTTGCTATACCTGCTTTTTGTGGAAACTTTTTTTTTTTTTTTTTAGCTGAGCCATCCTGCCACCTGTTGGTAGCTTAACAGCAGCTCGGCTTGGGCTGGGCATCAAACTGCTGTTGCTCAGAGCTCAGCTTTCACTCTTGAGTGAGCTCTTAACCAACTGAGCCACTCGGCTGGCCCCCTTGTGGAACCTTTTGAAAGTAAGTGGCAGACATCTTTGCCACTAAATACTTTGCTGCATCCCATAAAAATAAGGCCACTCTCCCTCATAACCACAATACATCATCACTCCCAAGAAACTTAATGATAACTCAACAATATCCAAAATATAGGCCATATTCAATTTCCTCTACAAGTTTCCAAAATTACTTTAGTAAGTTTATTTTTAAATCCAGGATCCAATCAAGATTCACACACATTGCATTTTTGTCACCTTAGTCTCTTTTAAGCTAGAACAGTCTCCTTACCTTTGTTTTTGTTTTTCATGTCAGTGACTTGTTAAAAGAGTCTGGGCCAGTGGTCTTCTGGAAAACCCACATTCTGATTTTTGTGTCCTCATTTTTGACAGGATTGTGACCAGTAGCAATGTTGCCTAGTTTTTACTGCATCAAGTCAGGGATACCTGATGTCAGCTCGGTGATCCTAGGATTAATCATCCGGCTAAGGTGTAAATGCCAGATTTCCATGTTGTAAAATTATTTTCCTCTTTGTAATCTGTGATGTGATACTTGGAGACTCTGTAAATGTCTTTTTCTCCTTAAAACTTTCAGCTAATGGCTTTAGTATCTATTGATGATCCTTGCCTTAAATAAATGATTACATTAGTGATTTGCTAATTCCATCATTTCTTATGCAGTTATTACCTGGCAATCTTCTGCAATGTAGAGCCATATCTTCCCCCTCCCCTCTCTCAGTATCACTGTGGACTGACAGATTTTTATAAATTCAAGGTTTATTCCACCTTTTTTTTTGTTGTTGTTGTTGCTGCTTTTGGCCAGTGGTAGCCTTTTAAAGCCAACTCCTGGATCTTTTTGAGATGAACCATTAGTCTTTGGGCCCTTCCTTTCTCTCCGCCCTAAGATGTTCCAGAATCATGTGGTTCTTCTCTGTTTAGGGCTTGGAATTAACTTTTACCCAAAGCCCTGGTTACTTTTGTGGAGAATGGCATTTAGAACTAAAACCTAGGTGCTATATGTGCTCATTGCTAGTAGGATACCATTGCTTCTAGGTCCTTTTAGTGGACAGAGCTGGAAAAATAATATTTTTAAAAATTATGAATTCATATTGATATTTCCAATGAAAACAATTCCCCACATCCATATGTTTTCTGATTTTTATTTTCATGTAGTACACAATAATTTCATAATTTTACCTATGCCACAAACAATAACAGCTCTAAAAATTTCAAGATTTTATTACAGTTGTTTTCTTGTTGGTGTATTTGTTTTTAGAATGTATTGTGTTAAGGATAAAGTATTAAATTAAAAAATCATTTGGGCCAGCCGAGTGGTGCATTGGTTAAGAGCTGGCTTGGGACGCCAGCGGCCCAGGTTTGGACCCCACACATGAGGGCCAGTGACACTGCCATCTACAGCTAAGATGGTGAACAACAGCTCCACCAGGAGCTGGGCTGCTGAGTCCCCGGGGCAGCATAGCTGCAGCCCCTGCTGCAGTGGGCTGCCACAGGCTACAGTGAGTGGCCAGCAGCCAGTGTGAGCGGCCAGCAGCCAGTATGAGCGGCCAGCAGCCAGTATGAGCTGCCAATAGCCGCCAGTTCTCAGCATGGTGTGGCACATAGTAAACATTCCATAAATGTCATCTATTTACTTCCTGTCCATTTTCCACAAAGCTTTGAGTCTACTTTTCAAAAAATGAGCCTTATCTAAGACCTGGGCCCCCCTTGACTGCTTGGGAAAACGCTTTTATCCTTTAAAACTCAGTTTAAATCTCACATCCTCCCTGGATCCTTAAGTCTTCCTTGTGTCTTCAGAAAAAGGCATCCATACCAATGTGTGAGCTCCTGCAGGTGAAGGTGACATTGGTTAAGAAATGTTTTGAGGGGCCGGCCGAGTGGCGCATTGGTTAAGAGCTGGTTTGGGATGCCAGCAGCCCCGGTTCAGATCCCACATATGAGGGCCAGTAACACTGCCCTCAAAAAAAAAAAAAAAAAGAAATGTTTTTTCTTTTGAGCCAGGGCTCAAAGCCTGGCTCTAGCAAGTACTATAATAGCTGTGCCTTTGTTTTCTCATCTGCACAGGGGGAATGGCAGGAGGTTGAGTGACAGGCCCACGAGTTAACACTAGCAAAGCACTTCTCACTTTGCATAACTTATAGGAACGTCTCAACAAGTGCAAGACTGTTGTCCTCATGCTATCATTTTGTATTAAATGAAAACGTTAACGTTTCCCTAAGTGTGAGATGTGAAAATCCTGGTGATTTGAATGACGCTGTTTCCCTTTCTGGTAGGGTAATCCTGTCTTCAGCATGTGTGGCTGTTAGAGTAGAATCGTGATTGTTTGCTTATACATCAGACTTGGGGACAGGGACAATGTCCTGTCATTTCTGGTCTCCGATCTAAGTTGACATAAGTGAATGTTTGCTGCTTAAGTGGGGGAAATCCCCAAGGCTGGAATTCGCCACAATAGGGAAAAGGCTATCTGTTATATTGCTTTTCCAGGAATGTTATATATCTTTGGTCAGAGGTCTTCTGTGTACCTGTGCTCACTGAGAACCAAATCACAAGTTCACGTTTAAGTCCTCGGCCCTGCCAAAGCATGTGGAAATGCTGGTTATAACCTAATACGGCCACATGGTGGCAGCTGAGGAGAGGGAATGAATAGTTTTGTGGCTGTTAAGTAAACGGAGTTGCAGTCTAATTTGGGACCAGGGTGATTGATATCTAGCACTACATACGAGTCATCTTAGAGAATTTGTTTTTTAGAAAAGAGAGCCAGAAAGTATTACATTCACACACTTTAAATAATGAGTATCGAAACAAATATTATTTGATAGATGCAACATATATACACTTAACTTTCATATTATGGTCAGTTAAGATTGAGAGAAAAAGTGGCCCAGGAAGAGAAGAGGAAGACAGTGGGCACCCACAAGTCCCAAGTGACGAGTTCCAAGCTTCTTGGTGAAGAGCACAGCCTTGGAGCTCCCTACCTGAAATAGTGCAAGTGACCAACATGTATAGAGACTAAGTGTTGGGTCATTGTTCTAAGCACTCGATAGGTGTTTTCTTAGATAAGTCTCATAACAATCCCAGAGTGATATCATTATCTTCATTTTACAGTTAAGCAATTTGCCCAAGGTCAGTCAGCTAGTGAATAGTAAAGTCAGGCCTTAAACCCAGAAACTCGGAGATCAGAAGTCAGGATCTTAGTACTGCTTGGCAGCAGCATCTATGAACAGCCTGTAATAATGTTCACCCAAAAAAGGCTGCTGGAAAGAGATGCGGGGTGCTTGCCCCACAGTTAGTGTTATGAACTGAATTGTATCCACCCAAAATTTATGTGCTGAAACCCTAACTCTGTTGAAGGGTAAACCACAGGCCCAAAATGGCGTCACTTGTGCTAACGTCCATGATAACCAAACCTAGATTTAATACCTGGATTTAATAGCTGTAGTTTCAGCCTCTCCCAGAAATATAATCTTAATCAACCAGTCTGGAATTTTCTGGTCAAGCATCAGTAAGGTGATTTGTCGTAGGGGCCCTCTCCATTCCTGACCCCCCAAAGGAAGAAGAGGCACATGATAAAACCCTACCAATCCTTTCCCCCTAAAAAGATGTCCTGGTCTAAAAATAATGCTTTCTTTTCTTTTGCTGAGAACTCCCCTGCCACACCCTTTTTCCCATGAAAAACCTTCTATTTCATGCAAACCCTCTGAGCACACTTCTACTTGCCGGATGGGATGCTGCCTAAATCATGAATTACTTAATAAAGCCAATTAAGTCTTCAGATTTGCTCAGTTGAATTTTTTTTCTTTAACACCCTAATGTGACTGTAATTGGAGACTCCCTTTCAGGAGGTAATTAAGGTTCAAAGAGATCGTAAAGGTGGGATTGGTGTCCATAGAAGAAGATGAAACACTGGCGCTTGCTGTCTCTGCTTGTGCACAGAGGAGGCCACCTGAAGACACAGAGGAAAGGCAGCCATCTATAGGAGATCTGACCAGAAACCAGCCCTGATGGCGCCAAGCTCACCCAGAGCGCCTACTCTAGACCCAACCCCAGCCCTTGCCCCAGACCTACTGATTCAGAAAGTTTGGAGGTGGAAGGTAGAATGGGCATTTTACGTAAACACCTGAAGTGGTTCTGCTGGGTGGTAAATAGATTTGGAATAAGAAGGGGTGAGGGGAGGCCTTTTTACTGTTCCTCATTTCAGTCCAGAGCCTGACCTCCTCTCCAGTGCTGATGCCAGCACTTTCTAGTCTGCAGCTTTAGGCAAGTTGCCTTCCTGAGCTGCGATGTCCTCATCTGTGAAATGGGGATAATAGTGGCTGCACAGGATTTTGATGAGAATTGATGGTACTGTGAATGCAAAGCCACCAGCACCAAATCTGGCCTCCGTTTAGTTCACTTCCCACCTTGTCATTGTGGTTTCTGAGGTCTGTGGTTACTTGATTTCATGATGTGTGTGGTGATGACCTTGGTCAGGATTTTACCAACTGCCAGTTGTTCCATTGTCCTTGGAGACAAGCAGGAGTGGAGTGTTGGTGTCTGTGTATATGTGAGGTCTGGCTGCTTGCCAAACAGAGTAATATGATCAGTGTTGCCCATCGTATTCATCTAGCCTTCACCAATTTCATTTCCCTTCCCACAAGAGAGGAGCTGAAAATGTTCCCTTGTAGGGTGAACCTGAGTGTGGGCGGGATTACAGAGTCTCCACAGAAGGCAACCAAGAGATGAGCCTGACGGTCTATAAAGAGAATATAGACCTGATTATGAGATCGGACAGGGAGAGTCATGAAAGCAAGGGTGCCTTGGGAGAGTAATCCTCAGGGCATTGAAGGGGCCGGACAGGCTAAGCTGGACCCAAAGGCTAGTATCAGAGCTAGATGGGAGCCTCATCAGTCAGAGTGCTGTTACTGTGTAATACATCACCCCAAAACTCAGTGGCTTAAAACAGGAATGATTTATTTCACTTGTCTGTCAGTAGGAAAGCTGGGGGCTCTGCTCTGTGTGGGGTTTGCCTGGGTCACCTTGTCTGGAGCAGCTGTGCTCCATGTGTGTCTCATTTTCCTCTTGGGCCCAGTGGGCTAGCTGGGCATGTCCTTCTCATGGCAATAAAAGAATCACAAGAGAACAAGCCCAACATCAGAGCTGTTTTTCATGCCCCTTGAATACCCTATTGACCAAAGCAAGTTGTATAGCTGAACCCAGAGTCAAGAACAGAGGGCCAAGTTACATGGTCAAGGGCAGGGATTCAGGGATGGCTGAACTTGGGCCATGAACTTAATCTACCAGACTCATCGGTGAGTTTCCTCAACCCTCCCTTCTCTCCCAATGTCATCATTGCTCCCCCTTTGCCCTTTGATGACTCTAAAGCCCTTTTTGTGCCCCTTTCCTCGTTTAGATCATAATCTGCAATTGCTGTTCTGTATGCGAGGGCAGGGCTGTGTCTCTAGTCCTAGTGCAGAGAGAGAGAGAGAGAGAGAGAGAGAGAGAGAGAGAGAGAAGGAACACGGGAGTGGGGAGAGGAAACAGGACAGGCACCTAAGGGCCATGGGCGTACAGAAAACAGGACAACCAAGGTGTGAATAGAGTTAGGGAAGTACCCACAGTTTGAAGTGATCTAAATTGTGTTATCAGCTTCTTGGAATATTGATCCTAGTATTTTAAGCAGTCATTTTCACATGAGAAAGAGTCTTTCTGTCTTTATTTTTCATGTCTAATGGCTGCATTTTCCCTTTGGCAGCCCTTGAGTGATAGAAGACTTAGGCAATAGAAATGTTCTTTGTGCCCTTAGAAGGAGTAATCAATTTGCTATTTATGACGGGAGCCTCTTTCACCGCTAAGACCTCTTCAATTGCTGTGCTTTTGAAACGAAGGCAGCCGTACTCCATAATGCACAAGATTACATTAGCAGTGTGGGTGCAGTGGCAGTCTCAAACTCTTTCCTTCAAATGCAATTATTTATTTTTTTCTAGATCAGGTGGTTTTTCGTGCTACCTATTATTTTGAATAAACAGAAGGGTTGACAATATCGATGCTGGGAGAGTGGGCTAGATGGATTCTGAAATGCTCAGAAGTCATTTCAGGACAAACTCCGGGAACACGGTGGGTGAGAGGAAGAAGTTTCCTTGGAGAGCTCAGAGGCCTTCTGAAGCAGGGCTGTGAACCCCCCCAAACTGATGCAGCCTCACTGGGATAAGTGTGAGCTCTTCCAAGGGAACCACTTGGAAGTGAATCAGCCCTTTATCCACACTTGTTTTGCTTAAAGTGTTAAAAATCAGTCTCTGTATATTTCATGTGAAAAAGACCCAGGGGAAAATTCTTCAGTGGATTTCTGAACTCCTTGTAGTCTTTCTGGGGATGGTGGAAGGATTTCTCCTCTTCTCTCCAGGTCAGTGTCATCCTGTAGGGCCACCTGAAGAGGCCAGGTCTAGGTGGGGGTGGGGTGAGAAGTGGGCCCGGTGACTCAGGCTGTTTGACTCCGTGTGACCCTGGGCAGTTCCCTTAACCACGCTGGGCCTCATTTTCCCAATTTATCAAATGAAGGGTTGGATTAGATCGGGGCCCTTGGGGCTGAGGGGAGGAAGCACTGGCGCGGCTGAGGGGCCTGTCCAGCCCTTTGACCCTCAGCTCACCTAGCCTGCCCTGCTTTCCCTTCCGTTTTATATATTACGTTTCTGTGTAAGATTTCATTAGAAGATAAAGGTGGTTTTTGTGTGTATGTGTTATTGTTCGTTTGCTTGCTTGCTTTTTGCTGAAGCTACTGGTCTAAAGACCTTTACGTTGCCCTTTGTCGCCACACGGCTCAGTATGGCAGCTCTAGTCCCTGGGGGTGGCAGGCTCCTGCCTGGGAGAAGGACAGGCCTGCTGCAGCCCTGCTCCTCCCTGGAAGGAAGAAGGGGAGGAGAGGGGAGAGAGGAAGTGGCTGCGAATGTCTTGGAGAGATAGGGCCCTAAAAGCTCCTGCCTCGTAAGCCTGGTTGGTAAAAATGTGGTCGCACCATGAGGGCCTTCAGACCCCAAAACCTGTCCTCACCTCAGCCAGTGCACGTGCCCCAGTCTGGCATTTCTTCCTGCAAGTTCTTCCATTGACACCCCCAAACCCGGGCTCAGTTAAGATACAACTTGGGTAGCAACAGGGCTTGTTCTGGCTGTGCTACCAACTGACTATCTTTGAGCCTCAGTTTCCTTATTCATAAAGTGACAATAAGACTACCCAAGCTTTTTGTGGATAAAAATAAGTTAAGTGCTGGCATATGAAAAAAAAACTTTAAAAAAACAAAAACACCTCTTCCACCTGCCCTATCCTAATGTTCTCTTCCCTTCTTCTCTGATTTGCTTTATTTCATTCATTAATTAATTAATTTATTTATTTATTTTTTAGCTGAGCCATCCTGCCACCTGTTGGCAGCTCAACGGCAACTCAGCTCGGGCTGGCCTCGAACCGCTGTTGCTCAGAGCTCAGCTTGCACTCTTGAGCGAGCTCTTAACCAACTGAGCCACTCGGCCGGCCCTTTTTTTTTTGAGCTCGGGGGCTGGCCACCCAGCAGCTCGCAATAAGCACCAAGGCGGCGCAATCCTGGGACAAGCGCGCATTCTTCTCGCCGGAAGTACCAGAGAAGCCACTCGGATGCGTGTCTAAACGTGAAGGAGATTTCTTTTTTTTTTTTGAGGGCAGTGTCATTGGCCCTCATATGTGGGACCGAACCGGGGCCGCTGGCTTCCCAAGCCAGCGCTTAACCACCGCGCCACTCGGCCAGCCCAATTTCATTAATTTATTTATGATGCGTGCCCACTACGTGCTCCTTCTACAGAAAGCCAGGTAGAGCCAAACAGGCAACATCATAGCAGACGAGTACAAGAAGAAAGAATAAGAAACATGGAAGCCTCTAAATGCTTTTTGCATAAAAATACTGTCATTTCCTTATCTCAGATGCTCAGGGTGCCTCTTCTGTGCCAACATGGGTTTATGGGGGAGGTCAGCCCTTCACACATGGATATGTGGACTTTTGTCCCTGTCCCAGACAGTCAAGAAGTCAATTTATTTGAGAATACACGGTGGTGATGTGACAGAAAATAAAAGGCCTGTCCCCTGGAGGCAAGACCTGGGGGTGGCACCACCTCCCATAGCTTTAAGTCCTCAAAAAATGGTCAGATGCTCCATAAATGCCTGGGAGTGACTGTTGGAAGAGGACATGATGTGGCCAAAAGGGCCCAGGTTTGCCACCTAAGAATTATGTAAACTTGGGGAAGTCAGTTTTTCGCTTTGAAGTTTTGTCTATAAAAGGGTCTGAATATCTACTTCCCTGGTTGTTGTGGACACAGAGTAAGATCGGGCAAAGGTAGTGCTTTGTAGTAATGCTCAGGAAGGGAGAGCTGTTATTATGATGTTGGAAAAAACACAGAACTGGTGATCACATTCATGAATTGTCATTGTGAGTGATAGAGTCTGTCTTTGGTCCAGTCCTCAGGAGTCCCCAGTTAAGATCCTTCATCCAGTAAAAGGGGCTCAGAGTGTCCCCTTGCAATGCTGGAGGCTGTAGATGATAGGGTTTCCAGTGGCGGTGACAACGTATACGTGACAGTGGCCACCCGGCCCCACTCTGCCTCATACCGAGAAGTGGGCTGGAAGTAGACTGCGATGACTGTCCCATAGAACAGGCCTGTCACAGCCAGGTGGGAGCCACAGGGGCATCCAGCCCAGAGCCTCCCGGAGGCCAAAGGCAGCTGGAGCACTGCAGCTGTGATGGCTCCGTAGGACGCCAGGGTGAGCAGGAAGGGAGTGACCACCACTGCGGGACCCTCGGTGAAGATGAGCAGCTGGATGTGGCAGGTGTCAGGGCATGAGAGCCATATGACAGGCTGATGGTCACAGAAGAAGTGGGGCGCTTCATGGGGAGCACAGAAGACAGGCGGCCCTAAGCAGGACATGCAGGAGGGAGTGAACATGGGACACCAGCCATGTAGTCCCCACCAGAGCTGTGCACATGGCCTGGGACAGCCTTGAGGCATAGTGCAGGGGGTGCCAGATGGCCACATAGTGGTCATAGGCCATGGCAGCCAGGAGACAGCTATCAGTTACACCCAGGGCAAAGAAGAAGTACATCTGGGTCAGGCAGCCAGCCAGGGAGATGGAGTGGCTGTGAGCCAACAAGTTGGCCAACATCGTGGGTACAGTGATGGAGCTAAAGCAGAGGTCAGCAAAGGACAGATGGGCCAGGAGGAAGTACATGGGTACATGAAGGGCTGGACTGGCCCAGACAGTGGCCACAGTGAGGGCATTACCCAGGACGCCCACCCCATACAGGACCGAGACTAGCCCAGAGAGAGCCCTCCACTGTCCAGGACTCATTGTCAGTCCCATTCGGATGAATGGGGCTCCCTCTGAAGACTCATTGGCAGCATCCGTGGCCAGCCTGGTGCTTCACCTAGAACCTCAGATGTTCCTTTTTACAGATGGGTCACCTCCCCAGTGTCTAAGGAAAAGGGTGAAGAGCAACTAAATTGCTCAAGGCTTCCTGGCCATAAGGAAAATCATGGGTTTGGAGTCAGACAACCCTACACACAGGTATGATGGTGGGCAAGTCATCTTACCTCCTCGAACCTTCTTCCTTTCTGGGACTTAGGTTCCGCATCTGTAAAATATGGGAGCCAAACTAGGCGATCCTCAGGGCCACTTCCAACTTCGATCCTTTGTGATTTTAGGCAAAAACAGAACGAAGGATATCGCCAGAGAAGGAAGAACATTTGAAAGAAAAAATAAAAACAAAGAGAGGATCAAAACAGCAGATAAGAGACCTGACATTTATTTTAGGAAAGTACAAGTGGAAAAAAACAAAAACAAGACGGAAAGGAGGAACATATCAAAGAAATAAAAATTCCGAATCTGCAGTGTACACATGTGTATATCGAAATGAATATGAGTCCACGATACCTAGACCCAAATCATGACAGTTTAGAACACTGAGGACCAAGAAAAGAACCCCAATACCTCCAAAGGCACACGGGGCAAGGATCTAATGATATTCAGATAACTAGACTGCCCTCAAATGTTTCATCATCAACAGTAGAGCAATATCTTCAAATTCTGAAGGAAAAAAGATTTGGAACCTAGAGTTCTATAAAAACCCAAAATATCAATCAAGTGTGAGAGAAGAATAAAGATACTTTCAGACTTGGGGAAAAAAAAAAAAAAGAACAAAAGAATCTGGATGACTCCCCAGAGCCTGGAAAACTTTTCCCATGAAATCAAACACTTGCTGAGATAAAGCTGATGCACAACCCTTAGTGAGAAACTGGTGCAGACAGACAGACACACCTACTAGGCATAACTCCTAAGGTTTACTTACCTCCTAAGGATCGAGCTTAACTCCAGGCTTAACTCCTAAGGATTGAGGCACTTTGTTTCAATGCCTCCACTTTTTCCTGTCTGAATGTCATTGCAGAAATCTTGCACAGTTTTTCAAGAAGGGGTCTTAAAAGGAGAGGGCTTTTAAAACACAGGTTGAGGGAAGAGGAAGGTTGGCCCCAAAGGCTAAAGGCTATGCTGAGGCCATCCCTGTAGAGGAGTTATCTCCTAATTTATTTCCATGCCCTTCTCTATTAAAAAATTAAAAAGAAAATACAAAATCAAATAAATGCCCCAATGTCTTCCTTTTCTTCCTCCACTGGGTAAAAAGAATCTTCTGGCCTTGGCTCCTAGTAGAGCATCTTTTCTCAAACTCCCAATCATGTCCTTTCTTCCAGGAGGGTAAGAGGGTCAAGTTGAGTAGGTAGGATGGAGGGGCAGCCTGCTTATAAATGGCAGGAAACTGGACCTGCCATGACCTGTGTCTGAATTGGTCACAATAAACATTCAAATACACTGAGCTGTTAGCGGACGCGTTCTTAGGTCATCACAAACACACTGTGCAGGCAAGCAAGTCTGGGTAGCCTCCCGCTGGTCCTGGCAAATACACAGGCTCGATCAATCCTGCACAGAAGTGTGGAGCCAGCCCACGCATTCACACCTCAGTGAGCAGATGAGTGTAATCATAAGCCCCATGGACTCAGACCATCATACATGTAATCAGATGCTGAAATGCAATCACAAAATAGCCCTGATTTGAGGGTGATGATCGTTCACGTATCTCTGTTCATGGAGCCTCATAGCACCGTGACAGCCACTGGCACTTGTCATGCACATCATGCTTGCCTTGACCACCTGTCTGTGTCAGCACTTTCCCAGTGCATGTCACAGCCGATCCCCTCAGTGATCACAAAAACGTATCCTCCTGCACAGCCTCAGAGGTCCACAGCCTCACCCCTGCACACACATGGTTACACTCACATAGACTCATGATGGGGCACCGCAGAAACGTGCCACACTAGAGGGGCACATTCTTATATACACTGCCCTGCCCCCCAACATCATTGTACAGTGATGGTGATGCACAATCACAGCCTCACACACATGACTCACACAGTCACACACAGAAGACAGATCTGCACACTCCCCAACCTGGCCTCTGGCCCCAAGTGTACCCTCTGGCCTCTCACATCGCAGGAGGGGACAGCAACAGGGTCCAGGTGCAGCCTGTCACTGGAGGGTCTGAGCAGGGAATTACTGGCCACGTGATGGGGTTTGGGGACCTTAGCAGCATCCCCCTTCCCCTGGTCCTTACTCCTGGGGCAGGAGGCAGCTTGGTTCTGGGGCTTGTTATCCTTCCTCTCTAGAGCCCAATTTGATGGGTGAGTGCTGCCTCCAACTCGGGGGACATTGAGGAGCCCCATGCATGGTGACACTGCTGCTCCTCAGTCCTTGTGAAGGCCAGAGAGAAGCATCAGGCTGACTCCTAAACCCCAAGCAGAGTGACCAGGTGCAGGGGAACCCGGGTCTACAGCAGTAGCTTCTGCGGGCAACGTTCCTCTCCCCTCAGCTGTTGCTGGCTTCTTGTAGGAAGAGCAGGAGTGTGGGAGGGAGCGTGCCTCTGTTGACAGTGGTAATACGTATGTCCGTGTGACTGGGTGTGTGTGTGTGTGAGAGAGAGACTGTGCATGTTACTGTGAGTGTGTGTGCATATGTGTGAATGTGTGTTTGAGGGATTGCATGCCTGGGTGTGGAGAGAGTGACTGTGTCTCTGTGTAATCAAATGTGTCCATGAGGAGCTTGAGTGTGTGTCTGAGTGGACAGCTGTATCTGTGTCTGTGGGGGTGGCCACACCTATGAGAGTATGTCTTTGTGCGTGACTGTTTCCGACAGGATTGGGTCTGCGTTGGAGAGGCTATGTGTTGCTGTGTGTGTATTATGGCACGAGAGAACTGTGCCTGAGTGTAGCACTGCAAATGGGCATGACTTTGCATGACTCAGTGCCAGAACACCCGTGAAGGGTGGTTTTGAACATGTGAACTTTCACTGGTTTCCTGTTGCCTATTGAATAAAGTCCAAATTCCACTATTTGATATCCAACCCATTGGGTGTCCTTCCCATTCCCAGATCCCCAATCTTCCCACCACTTCTCACCACTTCTTTCCTAGAACATCTGTGAAGCTAATTAAATTGGTTTCCTTCGAGTCTCCGGCACACAATGAGCTCATTTCATCTCCATGCCCTTGTGTGCATGCACATGTCCTCCATGGAATGCCCTTTCCCTGAATCCCCACCCATGCTGCAGGGCCCAACTCATTTTGTGCAATAAGTGACCTATCTCAGAGCGCAGGCTTCCCCACCCCAAATTGCTTTTGTCTTTATTGCCTGTGGTAGTAAGTGGTATTGAAAGAGGCTTAAAAGGGAAATGCTTTATTGGAATTGGGGAGCTTTACTGGGCATCCCACTTTAGGAGCAAGGATCTGTTTCTCTTCCTTTATTCTCCAGATTGGGCTCTGTTGTCTTCTAATCCAGTCTCTTTCCACTTGTTTTCTTATCTATCAAGAAGGCCCAGTAGAGTACACTGAAACTTCATGTTCCCTTAGTTGACGTGTAGGGTTTACATAATTATCATCTCTGGCTACTCCCCTGATGCTAAACATGCAGAAGAACCACGGACATCCTGTACAGCCACAATGATGGAAGGGGCCATATGCTTCTGGAAACTTTCCCCTGATTGTACTGAGGGCTGTTTGTCATCACAGGCCAAGAAGAAAGGACCACAGAGGAGGTCTTTGAGTATAAATATCACTGAATTGGGGCCAAACCTCACATTCTCAGACCCATGGTGTCCAACTCTTCTGATAATACCTCCAATCATATTCATGGCATATGAGTTGTTATGCTGATAGGCAGTAAGACTGGTAAAGGATTATAAAACCTTCTGATGGGAGAAGGGGTTTTAATTTATGTAAGCCTTTGTCAAATGTGCTAAGTTTAAGATATTGTACCCTTTGCTCTAAAAATGCCAGTTCTTTAGGAAATAGAGTGATCAAGCACCCTGGTTTGCCCAGGACTGTGGGAGGGGGTTGGCTTTTAGGACATAGGACTTGGAGTTTTAAAACTGGGACAGTTCTGGGCAAACCAGGAAGAGTTGGTCTCCCTGTCAGGAAATCTATAAAATTCTTTAAGATCTGAGGAGATGGTCTTCCAACATCCCTCTCACCAGTAGCCTGGGACCTCTAAGACGACCATACTTAGTAAGAAGGAGGGTCCTGGTCCTAGTAACAAGGGGTGTCACTTCCCTAGGGAGCCGGGATGAACCTTCAGTCTTCCTGCAGCCGAAGTACCTGGTGGCTGACTTCTCCTTGAAAGGAAGTGGAGTGGCGAGGCCAGCCCCTGGCTGGGGCCCGAGGAAGACTCCATGGGAGCCAATTAGATAGTGACAATGAACTGCTTGTGTCCCATATCTCATCCCCCTTGGCCTCATCTCAGTCACAATCAGGGGAACTGGAAAGGGGATCTAGGAGGAGCTGACATTTGACTCTGGCCAGGCTCTAGCTCTCCTCTGAAGCTCCTGCCATAATTCCTGGGGTCTACCCCCCTATCTTGCTCCTGCATGAAGGGGCTTCCCAGGCAGAAAGCAGTGCCTTGGGCCTTGCCCATGTATAACGTATTGACAAAGAAGATACGTCAATATTGTGAACTCTGGATAGATGAAAGTCTCAAGACAGTAGATCTGAAAGGCTGAGCATGACCCCAGGCTTGGAGCACTGTGGTTACCTTTTCCCAATAAATTAGGGATGCGGTATTCTCTTTCCTAATCCCAATTCTGCCTCTGGTTTTCGTTTGTTTCTTTGTTTTGTTTTTTTGTTTGTTTTTTTTGAGGGCAGTGTCACTGGCCCTCACATGTGGGACCCGAACCGGGGCTGCTGGCGTCCCAAGCCAGCTCTTAACCACCGCGCCACTCGGCCAGCCCCCCAATTCTGCCTCTGGATGTTGTAATCTCAACACAGAGCAGTCTACTCTACCTGACCACATACTAATCTGGGCATGCTAATAACTCTGAATGAAACTTAAATCAACCAATAATCAACTCTTACCCTTAAACTTTAAGAAACATTAACCATTATCCATAACCCTAAATAAGTCTTAAATTAACATGACCCCAAACATGTCAATTTGATACTTAAACTACTCTTCTTGTACCTACCTTTCATCTAGTTCTGATCTCAGCGAACTCTAATAACTACACTGTAACTTAAATTTATCACAAACATAATCCACACGCCAACTTAGATTAAATTTAACAGAGCTCTAATATGAAATATATTCTAACTTAAATTTAATTTAGCAATAAAAATGACACCTGAACTCCAATCTCAATTAGTCCTGCATGCTAGCACTAATCCTAACATATTTCTAATATTTCTAATGAGAGCTCAAATTTATCCAAACCCTGACTCCTAAATGTATCCCAAATTTACTATTAATTAAAATCAACCCAAATCCTAAAATTTACATAATTTTAATTCGATCTTAATTTTTCCAGATTGCTTTTAAATTCTAACCGTAACCCTGGCTCTACCCTAACCCTAATCCTAGTCATAGCCATAACCTGAACCCTAACCCTAACCCTAGTGTAACCATAACCTTAATCCTGACCCTTTCCTGACCTTTATCATAGGCCGGAGCTAATCTAACCTTGGCCAAATCCTGACCCAACTCAGGATTTTAGGAAAGAGCTCGTGTATGTTCAATGCTGGTCAGCCATTTTCCTGAGAGCAGCAATAATGCAAGGCTAAAAGGGAGGGGTATGTGCCTCACGAGAGGCAGTCCCGTACTTTGGGTTCTGAAGATGCCCTCTTGAGGTCAAGGAGAACAGGTGCAGACGCACTGGTCATGGAGAACCTTAAAAGGACAAGAATCTAGAAACACCTGCAGCCAACCCAGCTCTTACCTGGGATCTCTTGCAATCCGCCTCTTGCAAGTACAATGGCAAATTGAACCTATGTTAGTTCCTGGTAACACCTTTTAAACCTTGAGGAACCTACAGCAGCTCAATCGCAGCATGAGCCCGATCTTGGTTCTGGTCCTAGGTCTAGCCCTACATGATCTCCAGGCACCTGACTCCCTTCTGTAAGCTCCTTTTCCTCCCCCTTTTCAGTCCCTCAAACAATGACAAGAGACACCCGAGCCAGAGGACCATCTACCTTCACCCACAGTGACAAGGGCGAGAAAGTGTCCTCCTCATGTCTTCCTAGTCCGTCCTGAACTGCCTCCTGAGGCCTCTCACTCGCGCCCCGGGCCTGGCCAGCAGACCCGGCTCCAGGTTCTTCTGACGGCCTCCTTGACCTCCTTGTTGCGGAGGCTGTAAATGAGCGGGTTGAGAGCCGGGATAACAAGGGTATAGAACACAGAGGCCATCTTGTCGGTGTTCAGGGTGTAGCTGGAGCTGGGACGCAGGTACATGAAAATGAGGGTCCCATACAGCATGGCCACAGCCGTGAGGTGGGAGCCACAGGTAGAAGCCGCTCGCCAGCGGCCCTCGACCGAGCGCATGCGGATCACAGCGGCAGCAATGAAACCGTAGGACACGGCAATAGCCAACACGGTGGCCGTCTGGATGAAGCCGCACACGGCGAAGAGCAGGAGTTCGTTGAGGCTGGTATCGTTGCACGAGATGGCCAGCAGCGGAGGGATGTCGCAGAAGAAGCTGTTGATCTCCCGGGAGCGGCAGAAGCTCAGGCGGAAGGTGAAGGTGGTGTGTACAAAGGCGCTCAACGCCCCGCCCGAGGCCGACGCTCCCAGCAAGGCCAGGCAGAGACGCCGCGACATGGCCCTCGTGTAGAGCAGAGGGTTTCCGATGGCCACGTAGCGGTCATAGGCCATGGCTGCCAACAGGCAGCACTCCGCATCAGCCAGCCCCGCAAACACAAACATCTGGAGGGCACAGGCCACGTAAGGGATGGTGGCGTGGGGCAGCAGCAGGTCCACTAGCATCTTGGGGCCGATGGCGGAGGAATAGCAGGCATCCAGCAGGGAGAGGTTGGCCAGGAAGAAGTACATGGGCGTGTGGAGCCGGGTCTCCAGGCGGATCAGCAGCACCATGCCCACATTTCCCAGCAGGCCCACCAGGTAGACTGGCAGGAAGATGAAGAAGAAGGTCAGGCGCAGGTCCCGGCGATCTGTGATGCCCAGGAGGATGAATTCAGCAGGGACCACCCTGGCCCCGGTGAAGTTCTCTGGAGTCATCCTCCTGGACCGAGAGACGTTGAGGTGAGGCAAAGCAAAGGGGAGGGAGAGAAAGGTCATGCCGGCATGAAGGAGAAAGCTGGGAGTTTCTCTGGGAGTCAGGTAGACCTGGGTTGCAGCCTCAGCTGTGCAACATAATTGCTGTGTGACCTTGGACAGGTCATCAAACCTCTCAAAGCCTTTGTTTCTAGCTCTGAGACATCACTACAACTTAACCTTCAAAAAAGACAGGAGTGTTGTCTAACTCACTTCTGTATCCACAATGCTGAGAACATTGCCTGGCACACAGTAGCTACTCAATAAATATTCGTTAAGCGAATGAATGATGAATGGGATGATAGTGTCTAGCCAAGGATTGAAAACTCCACAACTCTGTATGCATGCTCCCCTCCAGTTTCCCAAAGAGGAAAAGAGACAATGGAACGGGCAGAAAGAGTCTCCTGATCTTAGGGGTAACTCCTATGGGTCTCTAGGTTTGCTGGGAAGACATCTTTCCACTGGGGTAAGACCTGGGTAAGAAGAGTTCAGCAGTCGCTGGTATCTTGGGGGGTAGGGGGGTCAGCAAGGAGTGGAAAGAACAGAAGATTTGAATGTATTTCTGGGCCAGACTCTTCACCTCTCTGAACATCAATTTTCTCATCTGTGTAATGAGAAAAAGGAGCTGCAAGGATTCAATGAGATAATGCACAAAAAGCATCTCACACAGGGCCTGGTACACAGTAGGCATTTAATGAAGGTCCAGTGAATTGAATTGAACTGAGCTCTAGATGCCTTGCCTAAGTACTCTAAGGAGAGTACTCTGTACTCTACAGCACTCTCAGTACTCTAAGGAAGGAAGCAATTCTAAGTCAATCAAAAGTAGTATAAATTCCAGAAAATGTAATGTTGCTTCACACTCCTGGGCTTTTATACTCATTCCCTCTGCCTAGGACTCATTTCCTCCTTTTGTGTTCATCAGAAACGATCTCTGATGGAAAGCCTTCCCTGATGTACTCAAAGGAAACTCATCTTCTCCCTTGTTTGTGCCCTGCTTACATCTCTCACAGCCCTTCATCATTCTACTGCACGTATTTTTTATGTGTCTGTCTCTCCTGTGGGCTTTGAGCTCCTTGATTCAATATTCATTCAATAAACATTTACTGAATGCTACTATTAATATATGTGAAGAAGGGCCCTGCAATTCATTTTTGTACATCTAGGGTCTGGTATATAACCAGTGCTCAATAAATAGTAGTGAACGTATGAAACAGTGATGAGTGTGAACCTTGGCAACATGCAGACTTGATTTTGAGCCCGGGTTCCACCACTTTCTGCTCTGTTAACTTCAGGCCAGTCACTTCGCCTCTCCCAGCCTGTCTTCTCATTGTAAGGGAGGGAACATACTCGTATTTCTGTTGAAGGGTTCTAAGAGGAAATAGGTGAGCAACACGGGGCCTGGAGGTGAGTGCTCTTTCCCCTTCCTTTAAGAGAAGTCTAGATGTGTGGGACCTACTGTGCCTGGTGAGGATAATAAAGGTCTTCCTACAAAGCACAGCTGGGATGAAAAAATTTGACGTTATCACATGTTGGTGAGGTTGTGCTGGTGGAAATGTAAATCAAGACATTTGGAGGACAATTTGGCAGTTAATATCCCCAACCGTGTATCCCCTAGTGTCTCAGTCTGCCTGGACTGTTACTAACAATGCACCATAGACCAGGTGGCTGAGACAATAGGCACTTATTTCTTGCATTTCTGGAGGCTGGGAAGTCTGAAATCAGGGGTCCAGCACGCACCGGATGCTCTTTCTGACTTGCTGATGGTGCCTTCTTGCTGTATCCTCACATGTTAGAGATAGAGAGCAAGCTGGTCTCTTCTTATAAGGGCACTAATCCCATCTCGAGGATCCTACCTTCATGGCCCCACTTCCAAATATTATCACATTGGAGGTTGGGTTTCAACATATGAATTGGGGGGCATACAAACATCGTCTATAGCACCTAGAAATGCCACTTCTGGGTGTTTACTTTTGAAAGCTGTCACACATATAAGGAGACATGCACAAGGGGGCATGCACTCACTCCTGGACCATTTGTAATGGCCAAACGTTAACCAAATCTGAATGTTTATTAGCAGTTCATGGGAGTTAAACAGGAATGGATTCAACTGTATCAATGTAGAAAAACCTCAAAAATATATTGAGATAAAAAATATAATTTGCAGAAAAATATACAGATTGATGAGAAAACATAAAACAATAAGTATATATTATTATGTGTATATATTTAAATACTGCTGGTTATTCCAACTAGAGATGGGGTCCCAGCTAAAGGGCCATAGGACAACTCAGAGGGTTTCATCCCCTCTGCCCATCTCCATATCCAGAGTTGATCCTTCTTATCTTTCAAGCTCAGGAGTCATTTTTTCCAGGAAGCTATATCTGAATACCCAACCATCCAACCTTTCAGGCTGGAACTTCGCTCACTAGGCTCTGTATTACTGCCCTACGTCACTGTTTTATGATTACCTGAGTCTTTGTCTCGCTCACCTAAACAAGCATTTGGGACCACGCCTAATTCTTTCCTCTGTCCTTGGAAATACAGAATTTTAGGGATCTTCCCTCTTCCTTGGTGGGGTCACTGGTGGAGGTTAGATGGCCTCTAGGGATAGAGAAAAATGTGAGGTTCCCACTCCACCCAACTCCGTGTTTTCCATGAACAAAGTCAGCTAAATGGCTGAAATTCTGCATCCAGAACTCAGTTGGTGGTGACCCCCTGTGTGTTTCTGTCCACATGAAAAGCAAACACCACTCACCTTCATAAAGTGAGGAGTGGACCTGTTTCGAATGCCTCTCCTTTTCTCCATCTGTAAAATGGGAACAATGAGACTTGAGGGCTTTTAAGCTACTTTGAAATTCTGGGTGTAAAGATCCCCAAACTTCAGTTAAGTAGCTATTAGAGAGAGAGAGAGAGAGAGAGAGAGAGAGAGAGAGAGAGAGAGAGAGTATCACCATACACAGTGCTCAGAAATTCCAATTCCCCTAGAGCAGAGCTCAGAACTCTACTTAAAAAATGTTCCAGGTGATTCTGATATGCAGCTTGATTTGAGACCCCAAGCAGCCATCTTTAATGTGCATATGAATCCCCTAGGGATCTGGTTAAATGCAGATTCTATCTCAGAAAGACTGGGGAAGGGCCTGAGATTCTGCATTTCTAACAAAACTCCATGTGATGATGATGCTGGCTTGGGTATTACAGTTTAAGTAGCAGGATCCTAGGTCATTTGGGCAGTTTTTCCAGCTCTGACATCTTAGGATTCTAGCTTTCTGGAGGGTTCTCTTAGCCTCTTCCTGCCAGATCCTTTTTCTCTGCTGAAATCCTTGTTTTGACTCATCCTCTCTCTCCGGGCCCCACTATGCTCATGAACACATTTAAATCTGGTGAGGCTGGCCTCCTGGCATTTCTCAATATGTGGCTTGCCCATTTCCTATCAAGTCTGAGTTCTTAGCTCATTCTTCCCCAGCACACAGATTTTTTACATGGCTTGGTCCAGACACCAGCAGCTGTCTCCATGATGGTGCGTGGCCATTGGATTAGCAGGACATACCTGGAAGATGGAGGTGGGTGCAGAGGTCTTCTGGTAGAGCAGCTTCAGTCCAGCCTTTGGGGTAAGAATGGCAGGTGGAGTTAGCAGGGACATGTCCCGCCTGGGAGGAAGGAGCAGGGGGCCTTATGCTCCTCTCAGGCCCCGAGGGAATGGCCTCTTTCTGTTTCCTCCTGACTCCTTCTTCCTTCTCCACTGTCCTGGACTCCATGGAGACTCCCTCTCCACATTCACTGGGGACTCCATGACAGCTAGCGGCAGGGGAATGCCAGGGATGACTCACTCTTTGGTGCTTGGGGAGGTTGGAAAAGTTTGGCTGAGTGGGTCCCCAGGCTCTGCTTAGGGAAGACAGCCATGCTGCTTCAAGAGAAGGGTCATTTTGGCTCACTCTCCCCATCCATTCTCCAGGACTCAATATTTCTTTGTGCTTTATCATCTTCATAAACACAGATTCTCCTTGTGTTTCTCCTAACTCTTCACATTGTTCCTCTTGCCTGAAACGTCCAGCCGCTTCCTTGTCTGGAAAACTCTTCCTTTGGTTTCAGAGCCAGCTCAAGTATCGCCCCTCTGCAGGAAGCCTTCCTGCCTCTGCGGCACAGGCACTCCTTCCCTCTGCGCGTCTCGGAGATGCACACAGTACACAAGAGCAGGAAGCCACCACAAACAAGGAAACACTTGGAGTCAGCACTCAGCAAATTAAATCAGAAATCTTGGGGTGGGCCCAGGCCCAGGTGAGGTTTATAAGCTCCCAGGATTGAAAACCACTTGGAATGTCCACCTAGGATTGAGAACCGCTCCCCAAAAGATGGGAATGGGGCTGAGCCTGAAGTTAGGACTGAGTGTCTCTGCCTGTGTGGAGTACATGGCTATGGGCTGGGAAGCTGCCCCTAGAGTCACCTCATTGCTATGGTGTGTCTTAAGCCAAGCTGTCATTCATGTTAGCAGAGTGCTCATTTGTTCACATAACATGCTCATCACACTCCACTGTTCTGGGCTTACGTTTAAGATCCTAATGATGAACCAAACAGCCATGGTCCCTTTCTTCATGAATCTTATAGGGAGAAAGAGTCAACATTAACTAAATAAAAACACAGGGGAGAGTGTTTCAGGTGGGAGCAATGGCATGTGCAAAGGCGTGGAGGTGAGAATGCAAATGACGCATTTGAAGCCTTGAAAGAAGGCCAGTGAAGCTGGAGCTCAGAGAATGAAAGAGGGAGATGTGACTGAGAATGGGAAGGTAGGTAGAAGCCAGATAGTGGAGCCTTACTGGCCGTGCTAAGTATTTGTTTTTACCTTAAAACCAGGGAGTCGCTACTGAAACTTTAAGGGAGGGCTGAGACAAGATGAGATTTCCATTTCCAAAGGATCACCCTGGTTGCTGTGAGCGGAAGGGATTGGAGGGGAGACCAGTCAGGAGCCTGGTCATAGTCCAGGCTAGAGATGCTGGTGACCTGGTGAAGAAAGGGCGCATGAGGGACTGGGGGGTCAAAGCAGCAAGCCACCTTGAGAAGGAAAATACTGGCAAAGCAGATGAAAGCTCTGGGTGTCTCCCAAGCAGGGCTGCCATTTTTTTCTTTTAATTCGTTTCAGGTGTACAAAACAATGCACTAGTTATACTTTTTACCCCTCACAAAGTGACAAACCCTCTCCCCCAATCGAACGCCCCACTCCTGCCGGCCCAATCTCATACATCTCTATTACAATTCCATTGACTCCACTCCCCACACTATACTCCACACCCCGTGACTATCTATATATTCAGTTATAGCTGACATACAATATTATTCAATGTCAGCTTCAGGTGTACAGTGCAGTGGTCAAGCCTCTACACCATTCATGAAGTGGTCTCCCTAACAAGGCATGTGACCCTCTGACAGCCTACAAAATATTTACAACATTATTAATTATATTCCCTGAACTGTCTTTCATATCCCTGTGGCAATATGGTGGTTACTAATTTACAGGGCGGCCATTTAGGTTAGCTGTGCCTGTGACTCTAGAAGGCATGGGCCGGGTACTGTGGCAGACACCACAGAAGGAGCGAGTACCCCTAGGATCTGGGTCCCAGCTCTGGAGGGGGCAGAAACCTGACCCACCCCCACAGAGCACCAGCAGTGTCCCCAATGCTCCTCCAGGCAGGACCTCCCACTAAGGAACTGCATATCCCGGTAGGAACTTCCCTTCCTATCAGGGGTGGGTGGGAATATGTTGCATTGATGCACGTCTGCCATGGCTCAAACTCCCACGCTGACTAAGTGGCATGCCTATTTGCTGCACAGGAGACCCTGTTCACTGTCTCTAGAAATGCGGGTGCCACTAGGCCCTGTAGCTCCTCCAAATGCCCCCACCTCTATTTCTGCAGCCTGTAGACAGGGAATGGGAGAAATTCTCCTGAAGGCCTCATAAATAGACGGGTCTAGTTGGGGCAACCTGCCCACATGGACTGCAATCAATATTTAGCCAATGCTGACACCATCTGGACAGAAATAGGAATCAAGTGTAACAGCCAGTGGATTGAACTCGGAGAGGTTTGGCTGGTGATCCCTCACTAGTGATCTAGTGACTAGCACTCTCAATGCCTCTGATATTACCCATACTGATCTAGAAACCTGGTCTTGGGCACACACTATCAATAACACTGGGTATGGGTATTCTTTTTCTGTCACTCAAAACTACACAGGCAGCTCATCAAACTGCTGACCAGAGGGTCCTAACAATACCACCGTCAGAGCCATGTGTGGCTATGCTCAGGTTTGGGATGGATTCCTGCGGCTCACCCTGAGTTATGGACATTTGAGTACCTGGGCATCTCTATGCTGGGAATAGAAAAAAATCACTCTAAATAGGATCAACCCAATTGCACCAGGGATGTGGTATGGTTATCACCAGAATGGTATAGTCATTCTGTCACATTAAAGGACAGTGACTGGTTTGGCATTGACTGGTCATGTTGCCCAGGTATCTATTAGGTAACTGTGAAGGGGATTCGATAGTTGTATGGCATAAATCTTTGGCCTTGGCTTCCACCTGTGTGGGCCACTGCATCCTGGTTTTTTCTTGGGCACAGGGGAGAATCCACCCCAAGGTAACAAAAATCACCAACCTCCCTCTTCCTCAAGGCCAGACGGACCCATTTTGTTTTCCATATATGATCATTTGGCTGCCATCTTTGCCTCATTCATTGGTCTGGAGGACATTGTAGCACACTTAGAAGCCCTTACTAAAGTCACCCGCCAAGCCTTAAATGATAGCCAGCAAAGCCTGAACACTGAAGTATCTCTAATGAGAAAAGCCCTCCTCTCAAATAGAAGGCACCTGTGCCAGGTTCCAAACAGAGTGTTGTGTGTTCAGACCTAATGAGTCTGTTAATGCATTATCTTCAGTAAATCACATGGGGACACAGGTGACTGCACTGAGTGATCCGACCCCCAGCCTAGGAGACTTAATCTGTGGTTCAGACCATGGGGTTCTTGGTGGAAAAAACTGTGAATTAATTTGGGAATCATCTTAACCTGTGTTTTCTTTTGCTGTGCTCTCTGCCTCCAATACAGCCAGGTAGCCGCCAAACAAACCACTTTCATGCTAGTGAAACCCCTTGCTGACCACCCAGGGCCCTTTGTGGAAGGTGGAGGGGGAGGATGTAAGATTGTGAGAGCCTGTCAAGAGGGATGAAGCATTGAGGAGGGTGATTGGGAGGACGCAACCGCCAGTTAACCTGAGAGCTGAATCCAGACAATCGGAGGCTTCTCACTCCTCTCCTGGCCTTGGACCCAAGTTCTCCCCAACGTTCCCACAGTGGGATCCATTTCAAGGATGCAGCCTTGGGAGAGCAACATGTTGTTGAGACCACCTGGACGATATATGTGACCGAACCCCATCAAAGCCTCTATATAAACTTGAAGGTCGTGGCCAGCAGGTGTGGAGACCTACTTGTCTTGCGGCCACAGCTGACAGACTGGCAGATAAGTTTCCTCCTTAAACCTGCCACCTACTGATCTGGAGCAGTCGGCGCCTTCAGTCTCTTCCTGCCATCCATGATCTGGGGCCAGTCTGGGAACCAACAGGTGGGTTTCCTGTCCCTTTCCTCTGTGGCAGCTAAACAATGTTTTAAATAAGTGGAGGGTCTTGTGTGTGGGTGACTTTCCTATTCCCTTCTATCTTTTGCGAGCATTTTCCCTAACATTCCTTTTCCAAATCTAATTATGTTTTCGCTTTTGCTTACTGTAGGAACTGAACTGATACTATAGTTCATTGGAAAGTTTCAACCATTACGTGCTTTTCAGGTTGTTTCTTTGGTTATTCAGTTACTTGGTGTTCTTTGTTTACTATGAATAATGCTACTGAACATTCATGTACAGCCTTTTGATTGGACCTATGTTTTCTTAGTTATATACCTAGGAATGGAATTGTTAGGTCATGTGATATATTCTATGTTCAACTTTTTGAGAAACTGCCAAAGTTTTCCAAAGTGGCTGCATTATTTTACAGTCTCATTACCAGTGTAGGAGGGTTCACCTTTCTCTCATTTCCTGCCAACATTTTGATATTGTCCATTATTTTATTATAAAAATGAAAGTGAAATGGTATCATTGTGGTTTTGGTTTGCACTTACTAGTGACTAATGATGTTGAACATTTTTCATGTGCTAATTGTCCATTTGTATTTTTTATTTGGAGAAATATCTATTGAAATCCTTTATCCATTTTTGAATTAAATTATTTGTCTTCTTATTATTGAATTGTATGAGTTCTTTATGTATTCTTAATACAATTATCTTATCAGATCTATGATTTGCATGTATTTTCCCCCTGACAGTGGTTTCTTTATTACCTTTCTTGATGAAGCACAGAACTTTTTGATTTCGATGAAAGCTAATTTATCCTTTTTTTTTTTTTTTTTTTCTGTTACTGCCTGTGCCTTTGGTTACATGTAAGAAGCCATGCCTAATCCAGGTCACAAAGATTCAATCCCATGTTTTCTTCTAAGAGATTTATAGTTTTCGTTCTTACATTGAGATCTATCTATGATCCATTTTGAGTTAATTTTTGTATGTGGTATGAAGTAAAGATCCAACTTCATTCTTTTTCATTCTTTTGGATATCCAGTTGTCCCAGCACCACTTATTGAAAACACTGCTTTTTCTCCATTCAATTGTCCTGGTAACCTTGTTGAAAATAAATTGACCACAAATGTGAAGGTTTATTTGTGGACTCTCAATTCTGTCCCTTTGATCTATGTATCTAGCCTCGTGCCAGCACTGCATTGTCTTAGTCATTACAGTTTTATAATAATTTAAATAACTTAGTCATTACAGTTTGAAATCAGGAAGTGTGAGTCTTCCAACTTTGCTCTTCTTTTTCAAGAGTGTGTTGGCTATTCTTGGTGCCTTGCATTTCTATGTGAATTTTAGGATCATCTTGTCATTTTCTGCAAAAAAAAAAAAAAAAAAAAAGATAGCTGAGATTTTGATGGAGATTGCATTGAATCTGACTTATTAGTTCTAATAGTTCTTTTTTTGGTGGATTTCTTAGGAATCTTTAAATACATAACATCTGTCATCTGCGAATAGAGATAATTTTACTTCTTTCTTTACAATCTGGATGTCTTCTACTTCCTTTTCTTTCTTCATTGCTCTGGCTGGAACCTCTAGCACAGTTTTGAATTTAAATGGCAAGAGTGGACATCTTTATGTTATGCTTGATCTTAGAAGGGCAGGAGTAGAAGTTATAGATAAAAGGACAGTGGCGCTATCATGCCCATGAGATTAGAGTGGATTGGTGTGACGGGTACTTTTTTTTTTTTTTTTTTTTTTATTATTTTTTTAGTTTTCGTTTTTTGACGGGTACTTTTTGAAGATGGTGTAGGACTTAAACTGGGTGGGCCCAAAGTAGAGCAAGTGCCACAGAGGGGAAAATGACATTCAAATACAAGGCCCTAAGGAGAACTGTGTATGGCATATATGAGTAAATAATAATTCAAATGTAGTCAGCATCCTATTTGTTAATAATTATGAGACAAGAAGTGAACAGGAAACTCTTGTAGAAAATGAGTGATGTGAGAGAGAGAATCACTTTAATATTTTATATTATTCTAAAAGTCATATTGTTTCAGTAAAAAACCCAACACATTGTTTACTAAAAACCACTGAGTTATATACTTTAAAAGGCTGAATTTTTTGGTATTTGAATTATATCTCCATAAAACTTATTAAAGTAACACATCATACTGAAAGGAAAAACCTATTCATATGAACTCTGCATAGAGAAGGATTTTTTAATGATAACACTGGCAGAAGAGTCATAAGGAGTTTTTTTTTGGTTTCATATACGTAAATTGAAAACTTATGTATGTCAAAAAAAACAGAAAGAAAACTGAAGGATGAAGGATGACAGGGCAAAGTTTGTACCATAAGTAAGAAACTATAAAATTTAAAATTTTAATATAGAAAGGACATATACTAGTCTTTAAAAGAGTCAAACGACATGAAGAAATAATGAAGAGAAGAATAAGTAAAATTTACTTATGGACAAGACAAAAATGAGTAAGCAAAAAAATTAAACAAAAAGGTTTAATTTAAACCAAAAGGTTTAATTTAAAATAACCATTTTTTGGGCCGGCCGAGTGGCGCATTGGTTAAACGCTGGTTTTGGGATGCCAGGGGCCCCGGTTCGGATCCCACATGAGGGCCAGTGACACTGCCCTCTACAGCTAACAACAGCTCAATCTGGAGCTGGGCTGTGCGAGCCCCGGAGATGGTGTAGGCTGCAGCCCCTGCTGCAGTGGGCTGCCATAGGCTACAGTGAGTGGCCCGCAGCCAGCGTGAGCGGCCCGCAGCCAGCGTGAGCGGCTGGCAGCCAAGCGTGAGCTGCCAATAGCCGCGGTGAGCGACATCCAGAGGCCAGCGACCGATCTGCCTCATCCGGGAAGAGCGCAATGAAGATACCAACAGTGAAGCAACATCCTCTGCAACTAAACTGAAGAACAAAAAGACAGCAACTTGTCTGTTCCCCTTCCCCGATTCCCCAACGCTGTGCCCCTCCGCCAATTCCCCAATAAAATCTTTAAAAAAAAAAAATAAAATAAAATAACCATTTTTTGCTTATTATATTTACAGCAATTAAGTCAAAAATTAGAACAGAAAGTGCAGAGAAAGGATGTCTCTCACAGAATGTCAGCTGGAATGTAAATCATTAACAGTTTAGTGAACTCTTTTAGCAACATGTATCATGAGCCAGAAAAATGTTCCACCCAGCCACTCCGCTGCTTAAAATTTATTGTAAGGACGTGGGGAGATTTATTTCAATGGTTTATTCACAATAATTTTCATTGTGTTATTTATAATAGCAGCAATAATTAGATAAATCTAATCCAAAATGGAAGAAGATTATATATAAACATGGCACTTGCTTCTGCTATATTAATTATGA
The DNA here is from genome assembly GCA_033961575.1 of Aselliscus stoliczkanus. Classification (NCBI taxonomy): domain Eukaryota; kingdom Metazoa; phylum Chordata; class Mammalia; order Chiroptera; family Hipposideridae; genus Aselliscus; species Aselliscus stoliczkanus. The sequence continues at coordinate 124,806,624 of CM066728.1, forward strand.
AACTGTTTATGAAGATTTAATAATTGTGTGAAAAACATACATGTTATAAGACCATGTGAAAAAGCAACACCTTTACAATATAAGATAAACATATAGAGCGAAGGGCCATAAGAATTTGTGTAAAGTATTCACAGTGCTTTCTTTTAAGAAGGGATTTAAATTTTTTTCTTTATATTTTAGACATTTACTATAATGACATAAGTGATTTCTCAGTTGGAGAAAAAATAAAACAAGAGTTTAAAAAGTAAAGAATAAAGACTGGTCACAACTAACAAATAAGAAACAAAACCACCTGCCAGAGACAAAGATCTAATGCCAGATATGTGACAGTGGATGAATATCTTAACTTTTCTATGCCTAGGTTCCTTTTCTAGAATATTCTTGCCCTTTCAGGCCACACACAGATTCTGCCTGCTTGGCGTCATGTTCTCCATGTTGAGAGCAATGAGTGTGTTTCTTCCAAGGCAGGGTCAGAATTGGTCTCTGAAGCCTAGTGCCTTGACTGAGGTCCTGACCTGCCTAGTCTTGCCATCATTTCTTGTTGCTGGGGAAGAGTACAATGTGCTTATATATTCCTCTACAAGGAGGAATTTTCTGGCATTTTTGGTGTTCCCAACTCTGGATTGAATCTGCTTGGATTCGTATAAACGCTCAAGTCACCCTATAGGGGCTGCTGGTCATGCACTCTCTCCAGGATGCAGCTCTGGGTTTGGTCTGCCAATTCCATTCTAATCCTGCAAAGTCAGAGCCCTCATTTTCTTACATCTGCTTGTAAGGCTAAGCATCTACACTATCTTGAATGTGAACCTTTTAAATTTACCATGGGCAAGTCCAGGGAAGAAGGCATGAAGTCTGGGTTTCTACTCTAGGGAAGGATTTTTTATGGAGTGGAACATCTTCCCCAGCCAAAGAGTCTCCACAAAGCCCCCTTCATGTCCCTGTTCCTCAGGCTGTAGATAAAGGGGTTCAGCATGGGTGTCACCATTGTGTATATCACAGATGCCACCATCCCAGTGTCTGCTGAGTAGGAGGATGAGGGCTGGAAATACACCAGAAAGATAGTTCCATAGAAGAGAGTGACGACTGTGAGATGAGAGCCACAGGTAGAGAAGACTTTGTGCTTCCCCCCAGCAGAGGGGACCCTGAGGATGGTGGAGATGATGTGGGCATAAGAGACCAGGATACAGGTGAGAGGGACCACCCCCGACAGGGTTGCCTCAGCAAACATCATGATCTGAAAGATATGGGTGTCTGAACAGGCAAGTTTGAGGAGTGGGGGTACGTCACAGAAGAAGTGTGGGATGGAATGGGAGGCACAGAAAGAGAACTGAGACATCAGGAAAGACAGTGGGAAGGCCAGGAGGTGGGAGCAGAGCCAGGTTGTGGTGACAAGTAACAGGCAGCGTTGGGGACACATGACCGTGGTGTAGTGTAGAGGAAGACAGATGGCCACGTAGCGGTCATACGCCATCACAGCCAGCAGGAAGTTATCCAGCAGGGCCAATACCATGAAGAAATACATCTGCACGAGGCACCCAGCATAGGAGATGGTGTGGTGCTGTGTCTGGATGTTCACCAGCACCTTGGGGACAATGGTGCAGGAGAAGCAGGTGTCGATGAAGGACAGGTTGGCCAGGAAGAAGTACATGGGGGTGTGGAGGTGCCGGTCAGAGCCTATGGCCAGGATGATGAGCAGGTTCCCCAGCACGGTGAGCAGATACATGGCCAGGAAGAGCCCGAACAGCAGAGGCTGCTGCTCTGGGTGTTCAGAGAGGCCCAGGAGCAGGAAGTCAGAGACACTGGTTCGGTTTCTAATTTCCTAGTAAGCAGAGACATTAGAGAAGGATCTTGCTTAAATAAAGATAGGCTTTAAATATTACAGAGTCCAAGGACTCTGGTCTGTCATTCTCTATTCCTTGAAGAGGTCACTGAGATTCAGTAGTAGCTGTAACTGTGGGTTTGCACATATGTACCAATATGAGGGCTGTGGACTCTGATAATGAGACCTGAGGGTGGAGATGTGGTTTGGGTTCTAGAGTTCTGTGATGTAGCAAGTTTTTCCCATGGATTGTCTGAGTGAGACTGAAGTGGGATCACCTAAAAGAACCTCTCAAATATAACTCCCTTAAAAAAAGCCTTTAGAACAACTCTATTCTTAATTTCCTTATTTTATTGTCAAGCGCATTTGGGGGTCACGCATATACTAGGATGTCCTGGGCAAAGCAAGGTGCTCTGTGTGTATCAAGGGAGATGGAAGCAGGACTAGTTTCTTAAGAGAGGAGTGAGCTTAGATTTAGGGGTCTGTAAGTGTGCCCTGAGTGCTCCCTTTTGCCCTTGAAGGTCATTCCCATGACTTAGTGTTATGAGAACTGCACATAACATTCTGAGAATTGTTACAAACTTCAAAGCACTGTATTGTAAGGGCACATTATTTTCATTCTAATCATCAATCTCACCATCAACGTCTATTGATGTCTGGGCTTTGGCAGTCAAGAATTGGGATGGGAACCCTTTCTCTGTTCCTTATTCTCAGTCTGACCTGGGTCAGTTACTTAGCTCTGAATCTCTGTTTCCTACTTTGTAAGTACTTCATAAAGTCATTGAAGTTATTATTGAGATAACACATATGGAGGGCACATTACTATTAAGGGGAGTGAGGTAATTGCCATTGTCAGCAGCAGTCGATGAAACATGAACCTGGGACATATGAAGTAGTGGAAAAGCATTGGATGACTTGCTTTAAGTTCTGTTCCTCACATGACTTTTAAAGTTGGGGTCTATTTACTGCCCCCTGACCCTTGCTTTTTTTTTATCTAGAAGATAGATAATAACCCTACCAGATAGGCTTGTCGAAGAGACCAAATGCTGGCATCAGTTGAAGTTTTTTCATAAACCATGATATGCAATCAAGATAAGAAATCCCAATGTTCCTGTTTGATGGTGTGGAGGAATAAATGCAATGAATCGTCAGTGACAGCATGTGCTAATGTCATGTTTATTTAGTGTCATGGTTAAAAATACAATACACTCTCTGGAGTCTGGCAAAATTTTCTCACTCTTTACTCTTTTCTCTCCCCTATTCTGGAATATAAAGCTCTTTTAAATTAAAGTGTAGTTGATATACAATATTTTATTAATTTCAGGTGTCCATTTATATATCTTACAAAGTGATCATCATGAGAAGTCTAGTAACCATCTGTCACCAAAGAAAGTTATTACAATATTGACTGTATTGCCTATTCTGTACATTACATCCCCATGACTTATTTATGATATAAGTTTGTCCCTCTCTTTACTCTTGGATGTGACCTTGAGAAAGTCACTTAACCTTTTTTTTGCTTCAGTTTCTACATCTGCTTAAATGGGATAATAACAGAGTTTACTGTTTACAGTGGTTATGAGGGTTAAATTAGATTTTCAAATGATTATACAATATTTAGACCAAAGCTGGCACATAGTAAGTGCTCAATAACATGATCTGTTATTGTTATTGCTGTTTTTAATACAGTGAGGGTGCTTTGTCGTTGTGTCCTGGTCACTGCCTGCAGGTTGCGTTTGTAAATTGTGAGATGTCAATATTAAAAGTCATCGTCATCATCATCAGCACCACCTTTGGAGGACTATGACTCTACTCAGACCTGTCAAAGGCAAAGCATTTGTTTTGGCATCTTGAAACCAAGTATAGGCTTGGTTAAATAATTTATTCATCAGAGTCCCCAAATTATTAACTGCATAATAGGAATAAATAAGTCTACTTTCCTAGTTATTAGCTGACTCAACTTTTAAGAAAAAGAAATGAAATTAGCAAACTTTAAATGGGTATAGAGGAGTTAGTTACTGGTATTGACCTGGTGTGGAGCTTGGAAGTGATTCTGGGACCGTGTCTGCCTGAGTAGACTGAGTAAATTATGTTCTGTTACTGAACAAATGCTGTGTGCTGGCCACTGAAGGGGTTTGGGAAAGCGTGTTCTGAAACACATTCTCCACAATGCCTTCAGTCTGGACCATCAGGGATGTGATGAACACCAGAACTAGACGCCCCTCATAGTGATCAGAGGTGCCAGAAAATGATTGGCAGATAGGGATGTAGGAAAGGAAAGGGGAAAGAAAAAAATGGAGAAGCTCTATGGGCTGTGTGAGTGTGAGTATGTGGGTGTTTATTGTGGGCTATGTGTGTGTGCCCGCATGTGTGCACATGTGGACCTTAGGGAAACTCTGCTTTCTCTCCCCATCCCTATGCCTCAGTTCTTACCTGGAGATGCTGGCCAGCCTCAGTCTCTGACACTTCCAACAAAGAGGTGGGCTTTGCTATCCCATTGTCTTCCCCAGAAATCATGGCTGGAGTCATAGAGCCTTTCCCTGCCTGTAAGAACAGCAGAGACTGAAGACTTGGGTCTTTAGTGATATCTCAGGCAACAGGAGCCACAGGAGCTGACTTTTCCCAGGCAGTGTCTCCTGGGACCCATTCCCAGACCTCCTAGTTAGAAACAAGATGGGACAATTGTCAGACCTCCCAGCTGTCCCCTCTAGACTGTGGCCCCCTGAGTTCCAGAGACTTCCATTCTGAATGCCTTGGGCTGGGATCCATGGGAACACACCTGGATTTTTCCTTGGGTGACTTGCACTTTGGTTTCATCTGCCCACCCTTACCCTGAATTGGGCTCAACTCTCTCATGGAGTCTACACTTTCTAATTAGAGCCCAGTTCTCAAGAATGAAATACAGTATGTCCCAGAAAATAAGTAAGAAATAATAATAGATCAGAGATCATAATCATTGCCTTCAGATATCATGTAGAAAAGGCAATATTCTTATTTTCTATGACCCCAGAAAATAGAGAAATGAATAATATGTAGAATCTATAGAAGGCTCCGGGTATGATCACCTGATTTATTTATTTTTGTTGTAACTGTACCTTACATACAAAAGAGTATATAAAGCATGTATGTGCTGTTTAAAGGATAATAAAATTAATGCCCATTCTCCCACCACTCATCTTAAGTAGTATATGGCTCAATCCTTTAGAAGCCCCATGTGCATCTCTTTTCAATCATATTCCTTTATCCCCTTTAAAGGAAAACACCATCATTTTCTTTATATTTCTTTGTAGCCTTGCCACATATGCATTGCTGGGGTAGGTGATCGGGAGGACGTGAAGGCAGGTTGACCTGAGAGCTAGATCTGGGCAATCAGAGGCTGCTCACCCCACCCCTGGCCTTGGACCGAAAGTTCTCCCCAGGGTTCCCACAATGGGAGCCATTTCCAAGGGACAACCTTAAAAGAGCAATGTGGTCTTGAGACCACCTGGACCCCATACACGCCTGAACTCCATTAAAGCCTCTATGTAAACGTGAAGATTCTGGCGGGCAGGTGCAGAGAACCCACTTGTCTTGCGACACCTGAGACAAGCGTCAGTTCTCTTGCTTTTTAAACCTGCCACCTACCAATATGGAGAAGCCTGACTCTCTTCCATCTCTCATTGCCTCCAGGTTGTGGGGCCAGTTTATCAGGAGACATACATATGTGTCTAAACTGTATACAGGATTCTCTGGATTTACCCTTTTTTGTCCTTTCTCTGAATAGAATTATACTCTTCTGGTATTCTTCTGTAAATTGCTTATTTTGCTCAACATTATTCTTTTAGATTTGTTCATGTGGATGCATGTAGCTGAAGGGCATTCACGTTCACTGTTGTCTCATAGCAGTCACAGATCCTCGTTATAAATTCCTGTTGCTTGTTGAATTCCAGATTTCAGAAGTTTTGGATTTGGGATTATATGTATGTTGTCTATGCTGCCTCAGCAATTTCTAGGGGAGCACTCCATAATCAAACACATAGTATTTCCACACCAGCATGAGTGAATAGTCACACTAAGTCCCACTAATACAGACTATTAATAGCCTCATGTAAATCCAGGTCATGTTTTCCTATTAAATGAGTTCACTGAAAAAAATATTTCTCTTATTAGAACTTTTTGTCTGATAGAAAAAGAGATATTCGGGTGGGTACATAGTACTATTCATTGTATGTATTTTTTTTAGTGAAATAGTGAAGTATAACACATATAGAAAACTGCACAAAACACACATATACCACCCAAGAAATTATTATAAATTGTTTAATTTAATTAATTAAATTCATCAATATTTCTCTTTTTTCTTGTTGTTTTATTTGTGTCTGATTTAAGAAGTCCTTTTTTCCTCTGAGTTCAGGAAGATATTTTCCAGCATTCTCTTCTAAAACCTTTATAAGTTTGTTTTTCATAATTAGTTCTTTAGTCTACTTGGAATTGATTTTTTGTGTATGTTGTGAAATAAAGGGGTGTCTGTTTTTAATTCTTTTAACATCAGGACACTTAATTATTAATTAGAAGGTTTATCTATAGACTCTTTTGAATTGCATTTGTATGAAAATTATCTGTGTATGAAATGCAGCTTTGTTTCTTCCTTTAGAGAATTTATATTTTTTATTTATTTTTCTTACCCTACTCCACTGGATATGACTTCAAGTACATGTGGAATAGTTGTGGTGAGAGCTGGTATTTTGTCTTGTTCTTCATTTAGACAGGAAAGACTTAAGTGTATAATAATTACTATCAAATGTATTGTATGTACTTTTTTAAAAAGTAGCTTTTTTTCACATTAGGTTTCTTAGAGACTTTGGGTGGAATACAGATGTTGTAGTATAAAGTTGTACACCTGAAATTTATATGTTATTACCCAATATTACTTCCCAATATTTGGTAAAAATTTAAAAACTACCAAAAGAATAAAAAGTAGATTCTAATAACAACAAAAAGTTTCTTCTATCCCTGTTTTGCTAAGAGGACTTTTTAGTGAGTAGATGTTGAATTATATCAAAAAAATTTTTCTTGCATCTATTGAGATGCTGTTTTTGCCTCATATGGGTTTGGTCCCCAGGTTCTGTAAATATGGTGACTTAAATTGATTGATTTTAAAAATTGAGGTATAATTGCCGTATAATATTATATTAGTTTTAGGTGCACAGTGTACTGATTCAGTATTTGCATATATTGTGAAATGATCACCATAATAAGTCTAGTTAACACCCATTACTCATACAGTTATATGATGAGTAATATATAAAAATAAAAAAAAAAATAGTTACGATTTTTTTTTCTTGTGATGAAGACTTTTAAGATTCACTCTAACAACTAACTTTCAAATACCCAATTCAGTATTATTAACTATGATGTACCCCCACGTCTTATTTATTTTCTAACTGAAAATTGTATCTTTTGAGCCCCTTCACCCATCTTGACCACCCCCAACCTCCACCTCTGGCAACCACCATTCTGTTCTCTTTAATTTGAGCTCAGTTTTTTTTTTTTTTAGATTCATTTTATAAGTGATATCATACAGTATTTGTCTTTGTCTGACATCTTAATTAAAGCATAATGTCCTCAAGTTCCATCCATGTTGCTGCAAATGGCAAGATTTCATTCTTTTTTTCACAGCAGAATAATATTCCATTGTGTGTGTGTGTGTGTGCGTGTGTGTGTACGTGTGTACACATACATGTACCACATTTTCCTTATTGATTCATCTGTTGATGGACAGTTAGGTCATTTCCATATTTGGCTATTGTAAATAATGCTGCAGTGACCGTGATGTGAATATATGCTTTCTAATTGGTGTTCTCCTTTTCTTCAGATAAATACCCAGAAATGGAATTTCTAGATCATATGGTAGTTCTATTTTTAATTTTTTTTTTTGAGAAACCTCCATGTTTTCCATAGTGACTGCCCTAATTTACATTCTTACCAACAGTGTACAAGGATTCCCCGTTTCTCCACATCCTCATCGAAACTTGTTATTTCTTGTCTTTTTGGTAATAGCTATTTTAACAGCTGTGAGGTGATTCCTCGTTGTGGTTTTAATTTGCATTTCCCTGATAATTAGTGATGATGGGCACCTTTTCATGTACCTGCTGGCCACCTGTATGTCTTCTTTAGAAAATATCTATTCCTACCCTCTGCCTGTTTTAAAAATCACTGTTTTTTACTATTGAGTTGTATGTGTTCTTTATATTTTTTGATATTGACCCCTTATCAGGTATAAGAAATGCACGTATTTTCTCCCATTATGTAGGTTACCTTTTCATTTCTTAAGATTTTTTGTGGGGGGGTGAAGAATTGGAGGGAACAGCACTGGGGAATCGGAGAAGGGGAACAGACAAGTTGCTGTCCTCTTTTTTGTTCTTCAGTCTAGTTGTGGAGGATGTCACTTCATTGGCCCATGTTGGTATTGTGATCATTGTGCTCTTCCCAGCTGAGGAAGATCAGTTACTGGCCATTGGATGGCCGCTCACGGCGGTTTACGCTGGCTGCCAGCCACTCACGGTAGCTTATGGCAGCCTGCTGCAGTACGGGCTGCAGCCTACGTTGTCACCGGCGACTTACAGCAGCCCAACTCCAGGTTGAGCTGTTGTTCGCCATCTTAGCTGTAGAGGGCGCAGTGTCACTGGCCCATGTGGGATCCGAAACGGTGGCCCTCCTGCTCAGAGCTCACCCCCCAAGCCAACTCTTAACCAATGAGCTACTTGGCTGACGCTACATTTTCTTTTTTTAAAAATTAATTTTATTTGGATGACATTGGTTAATAACATTATATAAGTCTTAAGTGTACATTTCTGAATACATCATCTGTATATTGCATTGCATGCTCACCACCCGAAGTCGAGTCTCCCTGCTTCACCATGTATTTGACCCCCTTGCCTTTTCATTTTGCTGGTGATGTTCTTTGCTGTGCGGAAACTTGTCAGTTTGATGGAGTCTCACTTGTTTATTTTTGCTTTTGTTGCCTTTGCTTTTAGTGTCAGATCAAAAAAATCATTACCACAGCCAATGTCAAGGAGTTTACCTACTTTGTTTTCTTTTAGGATTTTTATGATTTCATGTCTTATATTCAAGTCTTTAATTCATTTTGTGTTTTTTTGTATATGGTACAAGACAGTGGTCCAGTTTTGTTCTTTTTCATGTGGCTGTCCAGTTTTCTCAATATCATTTATTAAAGGAATTGTCCTTCCCCAAAAAGGAATTATTGGCTCTTTTGTCATAAATTAATTGACCATACATGTGTGGGTTTATTTCTGGGCTCTCTATTCTGTTCCATTGATCTATGTATCTGTTTTTATGCCAATATCATACCTTTTCGAGTATTATAGCTTTGTAATATAGTTTGAAATCAGAGGGCATGATGCCTCAGCTTTTTCTTAAGATTGTTAGGCTAGCCAGGATCTTTTGTGATTTCATACAAATTTCTCAAGATTGTTAGCCTAGCCAGGATCTTTTGTGATTTCATACAAATTTTAGGAATTTTTTGTTCTATTTTTGTGAAAAATGGCATTGGAATTTTGATAGGAATTGCATTGAATCTGCAGATTGCTTTGGGTGGTATGGACATTTTAACAATATTAATTCTTTCAATCCATGAGCACAGGTTATCTTTCCATTTATTTGCATCTTCTTCAGTTTGTTTGTTTAATGTCTTATAGTTTCCAGTGTACAGATCTTTCACCTCCTTGGTTAAATTTATCCCTAGATTTTTTTTTTGATGCAATTGTAAATGGAATTGTTTTCTTAATTTCTCTTTCCGATAGTTTGTTATTAGTGTATAAAAATGCAACAGACTTTTGTATATCGATTTTGTATCCTGCAGATCTACTGAATTCATTTATTCATTCTAACAGCTTTTGGTGATGTCTTTTGGGTTTTCTATATATAATACTAAGTTATTTTTAAAAAATCTTACAGCTTTGTTGGTCTTCTCTATCAGTTTTATTCAATTTTGTTATGATTTGCTGTTATCGGTTTCATTTTTATTTTTTCTTCCTTGGATTGATTTTGCTGTTCTTTTATATCTATTTAGATGGATTTTTAATTTTTAAATAAAAGAAATTCAACATTTTAATTTTAGGATATACAATAGCTAAGTAATAATTTACAATAGAGATATAATATTTCTGAAGCTGTTCACTCATTATTCTGTCAGGAAATGAAAGGATAATGGCTGTTGAAAATTTCTAGTACATGTCATTATATTCTTTTTTTCCTTGTTTATTTATTTACTTATTTATTAGTTTCATGTGTACAAAACAATGTAATAGTTTGACATTTCACCCCTTACAAAATGATAACCCCCTTGTCCCAATGTATTGCCCCTCTGACATCGTATACATCTATTACAATTCCATTGACTCCATTCCCCACACTATACTCCACATCCCATGACTATATGTATATTAAATTAGAGTTGATATACAATATTATTCAGTTTCAGGTGTACAGTGCGGTGGTCAAGCATCTACACTGTCCATGAAGTGGTCTCCCTAGTAGGACATGCACCCATTTGACACCATACAAAATCTTTACAACATTATTGATTATGTTCCCTAAACTGTCTCATATTTTTTAATGGATCCTTAGTAGTTTGTAGCTTTTTTCTTTTCTAACATTTTTATTTAAGATTATAAATCCTATAAATAGTTTCCTATAAATAGTAAATAATGTTTTATATTGGTTTTCATTCAGATAAAATACTTTCTAACAGCCATTATTTATTCTTTTTTTTTTTTTTTTGAAAGATTTTATTGGGGAATTGGGGGAGGGGAGCAGCGTTGGGGAATCTGGGAAGGGGAACAGACAAGTTGCTGTCTTTTTGTTCTTCAGTCTAGTTGTGGAGGACGTTGCTTCACTGGCCCGTGTTGGTATCGTCATTGCGCTCTTCCCGGATGAGGCAGATCAGTTGCCAGCCTCTGGACAGTCTCCCACAGCCGCTATTGGCAGCTCATGTTGGCTGCCGGCCGCTCACGCTGGCTGCCGGCCACTCACTGCAGCCTATGGCAGCCCACTGCAGCAGGGGCTGCAGCCTACACCATGCCGGGGCTCGCACAGGGTCACTGACCCTCATATGTGGGATCCGAACCAGGGTCGCTGGCATCCCAAAACCAGCTCTTAACCAATACACCACTCGGCCGGCCCGCCATTATTTATTCTTTATTCTTGAATTATTCATAGCTGAGTTCCCCAATCCCCACATATGTGGAGATTTCTAGTTATAAATTTGTTATGATTTTAACCTAATTTCATGTGGTGTGTATGAATTCTGCCCCTTGACATTTGTTGAGATTTGCTTTATGGCTTAGTAAATGAGCAAGGTTTGGAAAATTTCCTTGAAATCTTGCAAAGGCTATGCTCTCTGCGCCTGTTGAATGTAATGTTTTACACATATATCTATTAAGTAAACATTGTTAATTGTGTCTTTCCAATGTTTTATATCTTTACTGAATTTTCAAAATGATTTATTCTATCAATTACCATGAGAAGTGTCTTAAAATCTCCCACCAAGAGTGAATTTTTCCAGGTGTCCTTGTTTGATTAATTTTTCTGTGTGTGTGTGTGTGTGTGTGTGTCTGTGTCTTTTTCATTACTGAAAAGTTATAGGATTATTATATTTTCCTGGTGAATGGAAGATTATAACTTGAACTTTTATATCAGTAATCATGCTTTTTGGCCTTAAAAATCTATTTGTTTGAAATACTAGAGCTATGCCAATATTTTTATGGCATACGATTTTTTAAGTCTTTATTTTCAACCTTTCTGTGTTTTTATATTTGTTGGAATATATGTTATTTCATGTATACAATAACATGTTTACATGTTATTGAAGAAAAATTTATTGAACAATACAGAAAATGCACAAAACATACATGTATAGTTTAATAAATTTCTCAAAGTGAACACACTCATATCACTAGTACCCAGATAAGGAAACAGAGCATGACTGGCACCCCAGAATCCTTCTTTAGGTCCCTGTTAAGGAGCAGTCAGCATTTATATTTGTTAATAATTATATGACATAAAATGGCAAGAAATCATAGAAAGTGAGAGGGATGTGTTGAGAGAGAACTTTAACTATATGATTTCATTCTAAAGTAATATGGTTGCATTAAAAAATGCTGTACTCTACAAGAAAATGAAAAAAAGTTGACTATTTGTATGAATTCTACAAAGGGAAGGATTTTAAAATTATAATGCTAGCAAAGGAATAACAAAGAGGATGTCTTGATTTGGTAATAAAATAAAAATTTTACTGCATAAAAAAAAATCACAAAGTTAAGATAAAGAATTAACTAGGAATATTACCAAGACAAAGGAGACAAAGATATATAATATCTTTAATATAAAAAGGCCATAAAATTAAATTAAAAACTTCCAGTAAGTAATAGGCAGAAAACATGAACAAACTATAAGAGAATTTAAAAAATTGGTTAACACACTCTGGAAAATAGTCCCCTTGCCAATAATCAAAGAAAACTAAAGCAAGGAAATTCCATTTTGTGTCTGACTTATTTCACTTAGCATGATAATCTCAAGATCCATCCATGTAGTCTCAAATAGCAGTACTTCATCTTTTCTTATGGCTGAGTAATGTGGAATATAAAACTGAAAGCAACAAGCGAACAAGACAAACAAACAAACAAAACTCATACACACAGACAACAGTATAGTGGTTACCAGAGGGTAAGAGCTGGGGGCAGGGATGGGTGTGTGTGGCAGTGATAGAAGAGGATAAAGGAGTGAAATATGCTGATGGAAGGAGAACTGACTCTGGGTGGTGAGCACACAATGTGATATATAGATCATGTATTATAGAACTGTACACTTGAAACCTATATAACCTTATTAACCAATGTCATCCCAATAAATTTAATAAAAAGAAAAGAATCCATTTTGACTATCGTATTAGTTTTAATTAAGGAGAAAATGTGAACATCAAAATATGGAGAAAATGTAGACAAAAAGGCACTCTTGTAGGCATTTTGGCAGCATGGATAAAGAGTCCTAGAAATGCTCTACTTAGACATTCTACTTCTGAAAATATGAAAAATAACAGACTACAAATATAAAAATTATTTATTTTCAGAGTTTTGTTTTTTTTTTTTGCATTGTTATTTGTAATAGTGAAAGCTTAGAATTCCCCTAATCCTTCAACAGTAGTGAAATGTTTTTAAATCATGGACCTTTCTTCTGATGTAATATCAGGAAGCCAATAGTTTAGGAAGATAATCATGTTATAAGATTAAGCAAAAAAGTATATAATTATACCTCCAGTATTTTCTCAACAAAGTTAAAAACAAGAACCCATTAGAAAATGACAGCCCTGACTTTGGGCGGTGTACACACATTGCAATATACAGATGATGTGTTATAGAATTGTACACTTGAAAGCTATAAAATTTTATTAACCAATGTCACCCCAATAAATTTAATAAAATTAAAAAAAATGACAGCCTGTATATGATATAAAATATTATCGGTGGTTTTCTTTAAATGTAGGGATAATGAGTGTTTTTTTCCTATTTGTATATATTTTACAAATTTACCATAATGAGCATGCATTGTTCTGTAGTAGTGAAAAACAAAATAAACCAGAGTTTAAGAACCAAGGAATCAAGGGCTTGTCCCAATAACGCATAATCATTCACTGTCAGAGTCTTAGACCTAATCCTAATTGTGTGATTTGGGGCCAGTCCTCTGATCTCTATGTACCTAGAGTCCTTTCCTAGAATTATCCTGCTCTCTTTGTCCCAGCAAATAGTATGTCTTTTTTGGTTCAGCTTTCTCTGTGTGAAGGTTAATCCCTCTGAGTGAGTTGCTTCCAAAGCTGGGCTTGGAAATGGTCCCTGAAACTCAGAGCATTTGACCTTCCAAGTCTTGTCAGCATTTCTTGTAGTTGGGTGGGTCCTGTCAGTCAGAGACTGAACTGCTAGCTGGGCTTCCTCTTAGAACCTGAATTGTGTTGGATGTCATTTTTTTGGTAGCCCCCACTCTATGGTTTGAATCTGCTTGGACACCTATACCCACTAATCACGTCACTCTGTAGGAATTACTGGTTACTCCCTCTTCAGGCTGCAACTCTGTCCTGGGCCAGTTAATCCTATTCCGGTTCTGCCAACTCAGGCATTGTCCTTTTGTTAAACCTGCTTGTGATGCCAGGCATCTATCCTGCCTTGAATTTGGGTTTTCAAAATTACAATGGAGAAGGCCAGAGGGAAAGCATTGCAAAGAGCCTGATCTTCCAGTCCAGGAAGGACTTTTTTATGGGATGGAACATCTTCCCAAGCCAAAGAGTCTCCACAAAGCCCCCTTCACATCCCTGTTCCTCAGGCTATAGATAAAGGGGTTCAGCATGGGTGTCACCATTGTGTATACCACAGATGCCACCATTCCAGTGTCTGCTGAGTAGGAGGACGAGGGCTGGAAATACACCAGAAAAAGTGTCCCATAAAAGAGAGTGACGACTGTGAGATGAGAGCCACAGGTAGAGAAGACTTTGTGCTTCCCCCCAGCAGAGGGGACCCTGAGGATGGTGGAGATGATGTGGGCATAAGAGACCAGGATACAGGTGAGAGGGACCACCCCCGACAGGGTTGCCTCAGCAAACATCATGATCTGAAAGATATGGGTGTCTGAACAGGCAAGTTTGAGGAGTGGGGGTACGTCACAGAAGAAGTGTGGGATGGAATGGGAGGCACAGAAAGAGAACTGAGACATCAGGAAAGACAGTGGGAAGGCCAGGAGGTGGGAGCAGAGCCAGGTTGTGGTGACAAGTAACAGGCAGCGTTGGGGACACATGACCGTGGTGTAGTGTAGAGGAAGACAGATGGCCACGTAGCGGTCATATGCCATCACAGCCAGCAGGAAGTTATCCAGCAGGGCCAATACCATGAAGAAATACATCTGCACGAGGCACCCAGCGTAGGAGATGGTGTGGTGCTGTGTCTGGATGTTCACCAGCACCTTGGGGACAATGGTGCAGGAGAAGCAGGTGTCGATGAAGGACAGGTTGGCCAGGAAGAAGTACATGGGGGTGTGGAGGTGCCGGTCAGAGCCTATGGCCAGGATGATGAGCAGGTTCCCCAGCACGGTGAGCAGATACATGGCCAGGAAGAGCCCGAACAGCAGAGGCTGCTGCTCTGGGTGTTCAGAGAGGCCCAGGAGCAGGAAGTCAGAGACACTGGTTCGGTTTCTAATTGCCATTTAAAGTAAAACATTTGGAGGAAAATCTTGCTTAAATATACATAAGCTCCAAAAATTTATATCATTAAAATCCTTTTATCTGTTTTCTGCGTTCTTTTCAGAGTCACAGAGATACACTGGTGTCTCTGGTAGCAGGCATGTGAAGGTGTATAGAGATGAGAACTGTGGACAATGATAACAGAGATCTTGTTGGGGTGAACTTTGCATTTAGCTGTCTAGTAAGTTGTCCTGTAGACCTCCTGGATGAGTTGACCTTGAGATTAGCTTGGAGAAAATTTCCTAACTTGTAGTCTACCCACCACCATTCTTTAATAGGAAAGCTATCAATTTCACGGTTTGTGAAATTTGAATAAGATATATAAGATATCTTGGAGATAAGCATTTACTAGAAAATTATTAAGCACAGTTCTCTCTCTGTCTCTCTGTTTCTCTCTCTGTGGTGTGTGTGTACAGGTGTGTAGAAAAGGGATGACTAATTATCTGGATAGGTCATAGCTGGAACTGAGGTCTTCTTACCATGATGGGAGTAGCTAGCCTCTTTTTCTTTAGAAGACCCATGAAATGAACTAACATGGATAAAATTACTTCATAAAATCAAAGATGTTTTTCAAATAAAATTTCCCATCATCATTATCATCATCAGTCCTTTGGAGTATTGGCTTTGGTGTCCTATGGACTAGACGGGACCCCTTTCTGGCTGTGATCCTCTGAAACTTACACATCCTCCTATCCTCCCTGAACTTCAGTTTCCTACTCTGTAAATTGTGTGCATTCTTTGTTTGTTCATTGTTGATAATCAACGAGATGACTCAAAGTGCTAGCACAGAGTAAGCCTTCACTAAATTGTGGTAACAGTTATTCATATTGCTAACAGTAAATAAAATGAAATCCAGGGTTCATGACACACTGGAAACTGTTAGAGGACACACCTCCCAGTTCTAAACCCTCACTGCTTTTTATATTTAGGGTCCATTATTTACTTTTTTGGTGCCTCATTTTCTTCATCTGTAAGATGTGGACATAAACCTGCCATATAGGACTGTTGAAAGCATCAAAATGCTGTAGGTAAACGGGATCAAATATATGGTGATGGAAGGCGAACTGACTCTGGATGGTGAACACACAATGTGATATATTGATGATGTATTACAGAATTGTACACCTGAAATCTAGTAACTTTACTAACCATTTTCACCCCAAGAAGCTTTACTTAAAAAAAAAAAAAGAAAGAAAAGAAAAAATCAATATGCCAGAATCAGTAGAAGGTTTTTTTTTTTCCAGGAACTATGATATAAAATCTAAAATGAGAGATTTTATCTTGTATTTTGGGTGGCGTGGAAGGGAGAACATGTCAACAGGTGATGCCAGCCTATGCTAATATCATGCTCTTTGACGTGGGCATAAAACACACTGCCTCTTGCCCTGGCGAATCTGCACATGGCCACCAGCCCCACTGCATGCTGTAATGCTGATCAAACGTCTCAGTCTTTCTGGTCTCAGTTTCTGCATCTGCTTGAAGAGGATGAGAACAATGCCTAACTCACAACATTGTTGTGAGGATTAAATTATTGTAGATAAGGATTGTATAGAACTCGAACAATGGCTTATAGCAAATGCTTGCTGGAGTGAGCAACTTGTCCTCTGTGTTTGCCCAAGACTTTCCTGCTTTTAAAACTGAACACCCCACTCCCGGAAACTCCCTCAGTCCTGGGCACATTGCGCTTTTTCTTGGTTACCTTCTGTGGGAAGTTGGGCTTTGGAAACTGTAAAGTTTCATTTATTGAGTTGTCAGTGCATTGTCATCAATATCATTGTCATGACCCTTGGGTGGCAAAGGCTCTGACGTCGTAGGACTAATGCGAAGCATACACTTTCATATGTGCAGACAGAGGTTGGATTCCCAACTGGGCCATCTTGCCTAATCATTTCACTTCCAAGGATCCCACCTGTAAAATGAGCCTAAATAAATCTACCTCACATAATGCTGAGACTCAAGTTAAAAACATGAAATGGGGCTTGCTGAACTATCAATTGCTATGGAGATTGTTACTGTCCTTGGGTGGTGGCACAGAATGACTCTGAAAGCCATGCATGGTTGCGTGGGCTGAGAGTGAATTGTCCATGCATTGAACAGAGTCCTGAACACTGTTGTTGAACAATTTCAATGTATTGGCCACTGCCAAGGGCTTGGTCAGCATGGACTTCAGGCTGGACTTGCAGGGAATTCATGAATATTAAATCAAGGTGCTTCCTCATGGTGGCTGAGAGAGCCAAGGCGTATTTGGCTGAGAGTGAGGAAGGGCAGGAAATGAAGAAGCAATAGGGAGGAGCTGTGTGTGTGTGTGTGAGAGAGAGAGAGAGAGAGAGAGAGAGAGAAAGAGAGAGAGAGAGAGAGAGAGAGAGAGAGAGAGAGAGAGAGAGAGAGAAAGAGAGAGAGAGAGAACACGCAGTGTCGGCCATGTCTACTCCTTAGGTCTTACCTGGAAATTCTGACCATCCTCCGATCCCATTGCTGTCACCAGGTACTGGCTGTGCCTCCTCTCTTTGGTTTGCTTTGCCTGATTCTCCGCAAGAGGACTTGCTACAATCTCAGTTTTCTTCCTTCCCTGTGACAGCAGCACAGAATAAAGGCTTGGGGCTCAGGAACAGGAGCCCGGAAGAGCTGTGGGCTTTTCTCACAAGTAGCATCTCCTGGGACCCAGTCCCAGGCCTCGTAGTTGGAAGCAACTGCACCACCCCCTCCCATCACAAGCTGTCTCTGGCCCTGGGATACCTGAGTCCCAGCAAGGTCAGGAATACTTTTGTTTCAGAGTGGCTAGGCCTGGAAATCCTGAGAGCACTGCTCCTGGTACCCCTTCCCTGGGCCTGGGATGGAGGGTTCCATCTCCATCCACCCTAACCTGCCACGGAGTCCACACACTCTAGTCAGATTCAAGTCCTCATAAAGAAAGCCCCTAATTTCCCAGCAAATCATTAGTAATAAATGAATTGAACAGATTTGGTGGAGGGTGGGCCATGTAATCAGTCTTCCAATTCTTACAGTTCTGTATCTAGAAAAAAGGGAACCAGCGTGTGCCCTGTGACCTGAGAAGGTAAAGATCCGGCTCATCTATAAAAATGTGCTGACGTAGTAGGGGCTTCTGCATGTAAGATTAATTTACATTTTTTAAATGATACAACATATAAAAAGAGTGTGTAAAACACAAAGAAGAGTTTGTTATGGTTTTACCAGCTATGCACACATGCAGAAGTCATGAATTGTTTATATTTGGCTGTTTTTATCTTATACGTGAATGGAACCATTTAGCTTCTTTCACCCAATATTATGTTTTTGACGTTCATTCATATTGTTACTTGCAGCTACAAGTCATTCTTTTTCATTGCTGTAGAGAATAAGGCTCACACTGTCCTATCTTATATCTTTAGGGCTTTTCATTAATGAATTGAGACTTTTCCCACTTTAGAAAAGAATACTGTGCATGTATTATTATGTGATACTACCCAGTAAGTTCTAATACTACACATTGTAATCAACACTAATATTTTGGCAAGAAAATGGAGGAATATTTATACCAAGTGTGATGGACACATATTTTTAAATAGCTACATGTTAATCCAGGTCCGATTCTGCTACAAGATGAGTTTGCTGAAACTCTGTAAAGTACCTTTTATGATTTTTAGATTTTAGAATTGTAGCTAAGGGATTATGGACTTACATTCCATTATGGGATTGTACCATAATGTATTTATTCATTCTCATGTTGATGGGCATTTAAATTTGTTGCCAGGTTTTTGACACTTTTCCCCCAAATTGTTTATTATCTTAAGTGGAACTCCTCATATTCCCATTTAAAAAAAAAAAGACATTTGAATGCACTGGCTTGGTCTTCTCCATTATTCATTTCTTCTTTAAAAAATCTTTCTGTGTGCAAATTGGAGAAACATATTAGCCCACCATCCTCTGACGAGAACATCTCCACAATAGCAATCATTTATTATTTCATTGTTCTATCATTGATATTTTATTTATTTATTTTTATTTTTATTTTAGCTGAGCCATCTTGCCACCTGTTGGCAGCTTAGCGGCAGCTCAGCTTGGACTGGGCATCGAGCTGCTGTTGCTCAGAGCTCAGCTCGCACTCTTTTTTTAAAAAGATTTTATTGGGGAATTGGGGGAGAGGAACAGCGTTGGGGAATCAGGGAAGGGGAACAGACAAATTGCTGCCCTTTTGCTCTTCAGTCTAGTTGTGGAGGATGTTGCTTCACTTGCCCATGTTGGTATCGTCATTGCGCTCTTCCCGGATGAGGCAGATCGGTTGCGGCCTCTGGATGGTCGCTCATCACTGCTATTGAAAGCTCACGCTGGTTGCCTGCCACTCACTGTAGCTTATGGCAGGGGCTGCAGTCTACACCGTCGCAGGCACAGCCCAGCTCCAGGTGGAGCTGTTGTTAGCTATAGAGGGTAGTGTCACTGGCCCTCATATGTGGGATCTGAACCGGGGCTGCTGGCATCTCAAAACCAGCTCTTGAGTGAGCTCTTTACCAACTGAGCCACTCGGCCAGCCCCTATCATTGATATTTTAATGGTAGCCTAAGCTTGATTATTTCAGCAGAAACAGCTAAAGAACCTGGATTTTTGTTCTTTATTTCTTTTATCTCAAGTCAGATTATTTTCATAAGTGAGAGAGTACAATCACAATAAATTAAGCCTGAACATCATTTTATTCTATTTTGGACTGCCGCACTCATGAACATACTTGCACATTCTCCTGGCATACCTGTTCAGCTTTCTCTAGGTTATATACCAAGGAGTAGAACTGTTTGCAAGGCCGTTGCTTATGCATTAGTTTGGCATCTGAGAAGCAGATGCCAAGGTGGGATTTGGTGTGTAAGAGGTTTATTGAGAAGGGAGAAGGAGAAATCAGGGAGGGCCTTCAAACTCGGATGCCGTTCTGAGACCTGTGGAAGAAAAGAAGGAAGGAAGGAGGAAGGATGGAAGGAATGATGTAGGAAGAGTCTCAGACAACAACAAAGTACCAAGAAAGTTTTGACCAGGCCAATGGGGGTGAGTTGGGGGTGGGTGTCCTGGCATCACAGTTGTCTGGAGATGGGCCTGTCTTAGTACCCGTCATGCTGAACCATTGGCTGGGAGCAGCCTGTGTGAGTGTGGCCTTGGTACGAACCTGGCAGTGGGTTGGAAGGGCAGTAGCTGGGAGAGTTAATCAGTTATGCTCCCACATAGGAGACCTGCATGGTGCATTTTCATGACTGTCGCAGTCTAAGCTTTGTGCCACCCAGATTCAATTCTCCACGTGGGTATGGCGGGCAGTTCCACCATGGATGTTATGGACCTCTTTTCCTTCCGGGAAACCTGGACAAGGAGGGTAGTGTGATCAACCTTCTTTCCACAGTTGGTTTTGAAGTTGCTTATCCTCACCCTCCTCTACTATCCGTTCTGACCTCCGCTCACCCTTAGCTGTCGCCTCAGCAGGTCTGGTGGGCTGACCTGGTCGTGTGACCCAAACCTACATTCCTGAGGGGTCTGAGACCTTGATAAGGATACACTCTTCAGGTCAGGGTGGCCGCATTCACAGTTACAACTGAGAAGGAAGCACCAAGAAGTGTCCCAAGTTAATCATTTGGGTTCCATGTGTCCCTTCTCTCTCCCCATTGTATGAAAGCAACCTTACCCTCAGAGTTGAATTTGGTCTTAGAATATGGGTTCCTGAACTTGATGACCAAATGTATCCACTGACTGGTCCTCTCCTATTTGCTCTTATTTCTTCTAAAAAACTCAGTTTATCTCCCTCCAGTCGTGAAGTTCCAAACACGATCACAGTCATAACAATTAACCTCTATCAGACACTTACAATGGACCAGGTAATGTGTTATTTGCTTTACACAAATAGTCAACTTGTTTAATTTTCACAAAATTCCAGAGGTTGGCTAGTCTTTAGTCCATTTTGTAGATGAGAAAAGGGAAGTGTAGTAAAAATAAGTAGCCGAGCCAGGTTGAATCCTAAGCTATTATTCTTCTTAGGTATTTTTCTATACCATGTGCTAGCTGTCCATTGGCTCTCCAAATATAACTTGCAAGCTCACTAGGTAATAATTTTTAGCTTATTGGTGAGGCTATCCTATCTTTTTATACCTTGCTTCAAGGAAGACCCTTGGAAAAACTCTTGATCAGTTAAGACATATTAATATTTTTTCCCTCTGGCTTTATTGAGGTATATTTGACAGATAAAATTGTACATATTAAAGTGTACAACATGATAATTTGATATGCATTTACCTTGTGAAATAATCACCACAGATTTAATTAACAAGTCCATCACCTCACATAGTTACCTTTTTTGTTTTATGGTGAGAATGCTTGAGATTTATTTTCTTAGCAAGTTTCAAGTACTGCACAATAATGTTATTAACGAGAGTCGCCATGTTGTACTTTAGATCTCCAGAATTTATTCATCTTATAATTGAAAGCTTGTATTCCTTTGAAGTTTCATTGTAGTGTAAGCCCTGACAGTTGACTTTCCTTGGGGGTCTTTTCTTTTTGTAATGCAAGTGCCTGATTTAAGTTTTGATTGCTCAATCATCCAATAAACACATTGCCAGCCTCCCAATTAGATAAACAACCAGACTACCCCACCCACTGCCGCAGGCTCCTTTGTTTTAGAGCTCTTCCTTGATTTTGATAACTGACCTTTTGGACTACTTGGGTTTTTTTTCTTTCCAAGCTTTAAATTCCTGTTCTTTGGTTTTAAATGCAACAATATATATTGAGCCCTTGAAACTGTAGGTCTCCACTCTTGACCCTGATAAAAGCAAACCCCGGGTCCAAGACATCCCTCTGTTCCTCCCTCCCTCCCTCTTGCTCTACCCCCAACCTCACGGTGTGGCCCTAGGTGTGTCCTGTGCTTCCCAGACCTGTGAGTAATACTTTTTTCCCATTTTACACATACAACCAGGTGGTGAGATTATTTCTTGTGTCTAGTACATAGACAAGAAAAGTGAAGCTCAGAGAGATTCAGAGACTTGATCAGGGTCACACAATTTGTAAGACTGACTTGTAACAAGTTTTTTGACTCAGAATCAAAGGATTTGATTACTGTGCAGGTGCAGCTGCCTCCTATGGCAAACATGTAAACAGCTTTGGAGAAGTTATGAGCTGTCCTAATGGTGACAATCCACTAGCCAACCTAAGAGGTTTGTGCATAAAATCAGAACTCATATGATGAGGACATTGACTTATTGAGGCTTCATGTGAGCTGACCCACAGAACTAACAGATTCTGTTAATAATAATATGTCACGTCCTGCGTGGCAAGGGCAAGTGGGACACAAGAGGGGCGACGCAGATTAAGGAAAAACAAGAGACAGAAGAAAGATAAGAGCGAGACCAAGGGACTCAGCCAAAGACGACTGAGCCCAAGGGACTCAGCCAAGGAAGACTGAGCCCCGAATCGGGTCAGCGCATAGCTTTTATTGAGAATTTTCAAGGAAGCAAACTGTAACAAGTCATTAACGGTGGTTTGTAGTTCTCAGGATTTACACAGTCTTTTACTCCCCTGTAAGTGCTCTTTCCAGGGTGCACTGTGACTTACTCTTCCGTTAAAGGATTACCTTGTCTTTATTATGATAATTGCTATGAAACCCAGACTCGGTTTCTGTAAGTCACCTAAAGAATGTTTACTAAAGCTATCTTGATTATCTAGAAATCATCCTAAATCCTAGCAGTTAAACACAATCATAAAACTCACAGTATACTTGAGCTATACCAAAAGACTAGGAGTGGCTGTGTTTAAGGTAAAAGCATCTAAAATCTATTCGTTTGTAAATAACAATACCTAGCAACCAAAAGGGTTTCACACCTCTCTTATCCTACAGAGGGCT
The DNA here is from genome assembly GCA_033961575.1 of Aselliscus stoliczkanus. Taxonomy (NCBI): domain Eukaryota; kingdom Metazoa; phylum Chordata; class Mammalia; order Chiroptera; family Hipposideridae; genus Aselliscus; species Aselliscus stoliczkanus. The sequence continues at coordinate 124,829,583 of CM066728.1, forward strand.
GCATCCGTTTCTCAGTCAAAGCTTCAGTATCTGTTGCTGCAACAAGGCACTGGGCAAAGGAATTCACCCAAGGCTGATTAACAAATCCATGGTCAGCGGATGTCTTAGAGCTGCCTCTTACCGGGAACTCTCATGGCCTGAAGACTTAATCTTCCAGGAGACTATTCACAGTAGGGCCCTTAGGCAAATGCATCAGCTTCTCACAAGCCTGAGTTTTCTGGCCTGAGTTTGTCAGAGGCCTGTGCCTCAGTTTCCAAGGGGCTTGATCCCCAATATCACAGTTCAGGGGTCCCCCATGGAACTACCGCCTGGCTTGGGTTGTCTCCCCACTTTTAGGAGATCTTACCCGTCCTTGGCTGCGTAGTTAGCTCATTGGGGCACCACAGGAACATATCACAAGTGTAGTAAATATATTGTCTCCTATAGAAGAAAAGGCACATGGGTTCATAGAGGCAGGAGATATTACATGACCAGCCATAAGGCAGCACCCCTAATATCCAGTGCTGAGCAGGGCAATGTGACCTTGTCAGACACTGGGTTGCTATCAGCTTCCCACAATAATAAAATATTATTCTGTTATTAACAGATTCTGTTAATAATAAAAAAAATATTGCTATAGAAGCCTTTACTTGCTTTTTATCAGAACAATGATTGCACAATACTGGCCATGTATGTGACACACATGAGCCAGAAACTTCAACAGAAAAAGAAGGAAGCTGTGTAAGATATCAGTATCTATTTCTCATTTATTTTTACCAAAAAGTATAATAATCTTTTACTTCAATTGTCTCATTCCCACTTACCGACCTATAATTAATTTTGAAGAAGGAGCTATGATTGACATATCTTTGCAATATTTTCATAATTGAGTACAGTTCCTGGCACAGAGCAGGTGTTTTATGGGTTCTTGCTGAATGAATCAGTGCTGAGAAGTGCCATATATGGGTTATGCTATTCTGCCCTCCTGTTTCATGTCATTATTTCTAAGGCTATAGATAAAAAGGTTCAGCGTGGGGTTATAGAAGACAGTGACCACATGCTCCTTTGTCACTGAGTAGGTGGATGAGGGGCAAATGTACATGGATATTATGGTCCCATAGAATGTGTCACAGTGATGAGGCGAGATCCACAGGTAGAGCAGACTTTGTACCTGACTTTTCCAGAAGGAATCCTCAGAATAGCATGGATGATACAGACATAAGAGACAATAATGAAGACAAAGGAACTCGTGACCACAAAGGAGCCTTCTGTGAAGGCCAAAAGCTCGTTGATGGAGGTGTCAGAACAGGAGAGCTTTAGCAGTGGCTGGATATCACAAAAGTGGTGGATGACATTGGGCCCACAGAAGGAGAGGTGGGCCATGAGAATCTTGTAGGTGAGCGAGTGGAGGTGGGACACCACCCAGGATGCTATCAGCAGCAGGAGACAATGCCTGGGGTTCATGGTCGTGGTGTAACGCAGCGGGTCACAAATGGCCACATAGCAGCCAATGGCCATAGTGGCCAGGAAGAAGCTGTCAGTGATAGCACAGGTCACGAAGAAATACATCTGGGCAAGGCACTAGGCAAAGGGGGCACTCTTGCTTAGCATGTTTTCCAGCATTTGGGGCACAATGACATTTATAAAACAGATGTCTATAAAGACAGATGGGAGAGGAAGAAGTACATGGAGGTATGCAGGGGGTCAACTCCCCAGATGGCTGCAGTGATGACTGAGTTGCCAGCCACACTGACCACATACATGGCCAGGAAGCTGGCAAAGAGCCACACCTGCTGTTCACTGGTCAGTCCCTGAAGGAGGAATTCAGTCATGTGGCTCTGGCTTCCCCTTGGCATTGGTATCCTGCAAGTAGGAAATAGGAAGGAATGTTAGGTGTGTGTCCGGCTTGGAGTATCTAGTTGTTACAACTTATATGAGTGGCTGGTATATGGTATATTGACAGGAGTATGGCTTTGGGTGTCACATAGGTCTGGTTTTTCATTTTGGCTCTATCACTGAATAAATGTCTGAAAATTGCTTTGTAAAAGAGTAGGTGGTATATAAATACTAATGATATAAATAATGTATGATGTCTGACAATTAAGTTCATGAACTTGTTGCAATGACGTTGCTAACCTTTTTTGATATCAGAGGGATTTTTTATTATGAATTTGTACTAACTGGACAAACAGTTAACCAAGTTTATTATTTGGAAGTGCTGAAAAGGCTGCATGGAAAAGTTAGATGAAAACAATCTGAACTTTCTGTCAACAATTCATGGCTCTTGCATCACAGCAATGCACCAGCTCACATGGCACTGTCTGAGAGGGAGTTTTTAGCCAGTAAACAAATAACTGTATTGGAAAACCCTCCCTACTCACCTGACCTGGCCCCCAATGACTTCTTTCTTTACCTGAAGATAAAGGAAATATTGAAAGGAAGACATTTTGATGGCATTCAGGACATCAAGGGTAATGCGATGACAGCTCTGAAGGTCATTCCAGAAAAAGAGTCCCCAAATTGCTTAGAAGGTGGACTAGACACTGTCATCGGTGCTAGCTTCCCAAAGGGAGTACTTTGAAGGTGACTATAGTGATATTCAGTGATGAAGTATGTAGCACTTTTTCTAGGATGAGTTCATGAACTCAATTGTCAGACCTTGTTTTCTCACTTGGCTGTATTTGCTTTTGTTTTCTGTTCTGTGCTTTTGGTGTCATATCCAAGAAATCCTTGCCAAGACTAATATCAGTAAGCCTTTTCTTTAAGTTTTCTTTTCTTTTTTAAAGATTTTATTGGGGAATTGGGGGAGGGGAACAGTGTTGGGGATTTGGGGGAGGGGACCAGCCAAGTTGTTCTTCAATCTTCGTTGTGGAGGGCGCCAGTTGTCATCTGGCTTCCTGTCGGCAGCTGGTGGCCTCTAAGCTCAAGGTGCTGTGTTCAATCTTAGTTGCGGGTGGGAGTAGCCACCATCCCATGCAGGAGTCGAACAGGCAGCCTTGTTGTTAAGAGCGCACATTCTATCCACTGAGCCATCCAGGCGGTAGCTCAACTCAAGGTGCCAAGTTCAGTCTTAGTTGTGGGTGAGCGTAGCCCACCATCAAACAGGCAATCTTGTTGTTACACCAGCTGAGCCATCCTGCCACCTGTTGGCAGTTCAGTGACAGCTCAGCTCGGGCACAGCATCACTGGCCCATGTGGGACTCGAAGTGGCGGCCCTGTTGCTCAGAGCTCGCATTCTAAGCCAACTCTTAATCAACTGAGCCACTCGGTCGACCCCTTTAAGTTTTCTTTTAAGAGTTTTATAGTTTCAGGTCTTACATTTTAGTCTCTAATTGATTTTGAGTTTGGGAGTGGTGTAAGATAAGGGTCCAATTTTATTATTTTGCATGTGGATATATCCAGTTTTCCCAACACCATCTGTTGAAGAGACCATCCCTTCTTCATTGTATATTTTCAATGCCTTAGCTGTTTGTGTATACATGGGTTTATTTCTGGACTCTCTGTTCTGTTTCATTGGCTTCTATACTAGTACAATACTGTTTTGATTATGGTAGCTTTGTAATATATTTTGTTTTTTTGTTTTTTATTTATTTATTTATTTTTAATTAGTTTCAGGTGTACAACACAGTGCAATAGTTATACTTTTTAACCAATCAAAGTGACAACCCCCCTCCTCCATTTGGCCACCCCACTCCTCCCCCCCATATCATATATATCTATTACACTTCCTCTGACTCCCTTCCACATTATAATCCACATCCCGTGACTATCTATATATTCAATTACAGTTGGCATACAATATTATACAACCTCAGCTTCAGGTGTACAGTGCAGTGATCAAGCCTCTTCTCCATCCATGAAATGGCCTCCCTAACAAGACATATGACCATCTGACACCCCACAAAATATTTACAACATTATTAATTATATTCCCCAAACTGTCTTTCATATCCCAGTGGCAATATTGTAGTTGCCCATTTTTGCTGTCTAATCCCTTCCCCTTCTCTCTCATCCCCACCCCCCTCCCAACTTGTAATATATTTTGAAATAATGAAGTGTGAGGCCTCCACATTTGTTCTTTATTATCAAGATGGCTTTTGCTATATGAGATCCTTTGCTATATAAGTGTCACATGAATTTTATGATTTCTTTATCTACTTCTGTTAAAAATGCCACTTGGGGGTTGGCCAAGTGGCGTGGTGGTTAAGCGCTGGCTTGGGAGGCCAGCGGCCCTGGTTTGGGTCCCACATGTGAGGGCCAGTGACACTGCTCTCAAAAAAAAAAATGCCACTTGGACTTTGATGGGGATTATATTGAGTCTGTAGACCACTTTGGGTAGTATTGGCATTTTAACATATTTAGTCTTCCAATCCATGAACAGGTGATGTCTTTCCATTTATTTGGGTCTCCTTTACTTGATTTCATCAAGTGTTTTTGGTTTCAATGTGTAAGTCTTTCACCCCCATGGTTAGGTTTATTCCTAAGTGACTTATTCTTTTTGATGCTACTGATGGGATTGTTTTCCTAATTTCATTTTCAGATTGCTTATTGTTAGTGTAAGACTCACAACCTATTTCTTATCCCACTCAAATCTGGCTCCTAGTCCATTCTTCCCTTGCAGCTTCATTACCAATGTCAACAATGGCCTCCATGTCATTAAAGCCAATGACAGTCTTCCAGGATTATTTTGCTTAAACTCACCATATTTTGATGCTAATGAATATCCACTGCATCTGGAAATTTCTATTCTTGGATTATATTACTACTCCTTTTCAGTCCTTTTTGCTAATGTCTTCTCCATCTGACTCTTTAAGTGTCAGAAATACTCAGCACTCTTCCCTCAGCCCCCCTCTGCTTTCATGTTTCACACCCTTCCTAGTTTATGTCACTCACTCAAACAGGCAAAATATGTTCAAATTTGTTTCTTCACATTCTGGCTATGTGGAGAAAGGAAGAATTAAGAGGGGAAGGAAAAGGAGTGGAGTACTGAGTATTTATTTACACTGTGATGTCCCTTTGGTGTTGGTGGGGGTGTACCTCTGCTTGTAGATTCTTCTATTTTTCCAGTGTTATTCTCCCTGCTCTCAAATTGAACTAAATTTGTATTAGTTTAGTATTGAGCAAAATCTCCAACATTTAGATATATGTAATGAGCTTGCAATAGAAAAACCCAATCTATTTCCCTGTACAATTTTCTCATCAAAGGACATGCCTATAGAGTGATTCCATGATTGTTTTCAACCAGCCTCCCAGGTATTTATATGGTGGCAAGAGAGGCTGTCAAGGAATTTCCTGGTTTACCTCCAAGGGCTGTGCAGAAACATTTCACCCAACCTGGTGAGGTCAGAAGGTCTGTTTAGACCTTTTCTCTGATTATATCAACTTTCAGAAGAGATTTATTTTATCCTTACCAAGACTTATTAGCATTTCCCTAAATTAACTCTGGGCATCCTTGTTTAGATAGCAAAACTTGTATCAATATAACCAGATACTACCAGCCTATATCAGCTCACTCCTTCTAAAGGGTGATGAAATATCTTGTGGGAATTGTCTCATATTCTGACAGAAACAAAATTCTAGCTTTGACTGACATGGCTAAGAATACTCTGAGGGCCAAAGTGGTAACTTCTTTTTTCAAAATTTTTATTTATTTATTTATTTTTAAAAGATTTTTATTGGGAATTGGGGGAGGGGAACAGACAAGTTTCTGTCCTTTTGTTCTTCAGACTAGTTGTGGAGGATGTTGCTTCACTGGCCCATGTTGGTATCATCATTGCGCTCTTCTCGGGTGAGGCAGATCGGTCGCCGGCCTCTGGACGGCTGCTCACAGCGGCTCTTGGCAGCTCACTCTGGCTGCCGGCCGCTCACGCGACTATCTGTACACTCACTGTAGCCTATGGCAGCTCACTGCAATGGGGGCTGCCGCGTACACCATTGCTGGAACTCATGCAGCCCAGCTCCAGGTGGAGCTGTTGTTCAGCATCTTAGCTGTAGAGGGCAATGTCACTGGTCCTCATATGTGGGATCCAAACCAGGACCGCTGGTATCCCAGCCCAGCTCTTAACAAACATGCTGCTCAACTGGCCCTATTTTTATTCTTTTTAGCTGAGCCACTCTGCCACCTGTTGGCAGCTCAGCCTGGGCTGGGCATCAAACTGCTGTTGCTCAGAGCTCAGCTTACACTCTTGAGCGAGCTCTTAACCAGCTGAGCCACTTGGCCGGCCCCTGGTAACTTCTTTACATAACGTTTTGTCACATGATCTTTTTTATCTAGAATCCTCTTTAGTCTTAACTTTTAGGAATATCTGTAGGCTTATACATAAAAGATCTTCATTTTCTAGTGACTATGTGTTGCTAAGAAAAAGAAGTCTGGGGCTGAAGGCAGACTGAGGTCAACCATAAAAAATGTTAGGTTTCCTAAGACCAAAGGACTTCATTAACATTATAAGTTACTGGAAGCTGTAATTAATGAATTTATATTTATTTAATATATGCCAAGCTTTCTTCATATGTGAGGTGGTATATTATACCTGATTGAGCATGAGAAAGCTATAGCACATAGAGTAAGTGGAAAAGGTATAGATCTTCTCAGCCAGCAACCCCAAAGCCCAGTGATTGGTGGCAGATATGGTGAAAACCAGGTGTGCTTGTTCTAATGTGAGGTGATTGCAAATTGAGTTTGTTTCGTGGATAACTGGTTGCATAGTGATAACTGGAAGAGAACAGTGTGACAACACTGCCAGGGACATTGATGTTGAGCCCTAGGTGTCCCTGATTCCATCAAGTTCCTAGAAACCTCTTGTTATACAGTTACAGCCAAAAGACATATATTCAAGTTTAGGTCCTGACATCCACAAGCTTAGGATCCATAAAAGCTGATGGTTGTAGAAACTCAGTGAAATAATTGAGGCAAGATGACTCCAGAGAGAGTATGTATCTTACATTTCTGTTGTTATTGACCATCACATAATCAGGAAAGGATTGATAAAGCAACAAATACATATGTATTTGTGTGTTAGAATTGTGTAACTGTCATTAATGCTGTTTCTCTAATACTTCTGGCTTTCCATTTTACAGATGCATTGTTGGATTGTGCCTTGGGCTCCATTTTGCTTGGGTGGGTCATGCGATTACTTGTGGACAATTGGCAGTGGTCAGAAGTGGTGTGAGTCACTTCCGGACTAGAGTGTTTAATTGTCAGAGCGAAATCTCCAAGAGCCTTTCTCAGCTTCTGACAGAGCGATGGTCAGTATTGACAATGGTGCCTGCCCCATCAGTTCTGGTCCCTGAGGTACAAAATGAACACTACCCTTACACTACTTTTTATGGCGGACATGCAGTGTAAACAAGAAATAAGCCATTGGTTTTAATATCCAAGATTTTTGAAATTGTTTGTTTATACAGTGTAGCATAGCCTACTGTGATACACATTTCTTTTTCCAGAGTATAAAGTGCACTTCAGTGAGCATACAGGCTTTGTGGAGAAAGGCAGAATTAAGAGGAAGGCAAAGGAGTGGAGACTGAGTATTTACACTGTGATAAACCTTGATGTTGGTTGTGGGGGGTGCCTCTGCTTGTAGATTCTTCTCTTTTTCCGGTATTATTCTCCCTGCTCTCAAATTGAGCCAGCCTCACAGGGATTATCACTGTCCCTCAAAAGAATCCACTGTTTATTGCCTCTTCCTGCTTGGGTGGTTTGTACTATTTGAAATGCTCTGCCTATAACCTCGTCTAATGAAGTTTTATCTTTCAAAATTCCACCAATTCTTAAGCATAGTTTTAGGTCATTCATCAAGGGTCTTGGCCAATTTCCTACAAAAGTCATGTAATTTGTTATCCTAAAAACTAATGGAACTTGACAGTTCTTTGAGAACTAGCTGATGTCAAACTTATAGAAGAATTATTGGAGATAGCTTTATTCCACTCGATGTGTGGCAGAGACTGTTTTCCTGAAATCTGGATTCCTGGTGGGACTCAGCCTGGGATTGAACATATATGTGGTCAAAGTGACTGATAGAAACCAAGTGTTCTACCTTGTAGGTCAGCATTCTTACTGCTATTCAATACCACCTGGAGTGACCTCTGTGGCTGCCATGTGAAAAGTAGGAAGGAGAATTACCCATCATCTGCTAGGTCATCTTCCAGTTATGACATGCCATGTTGTTGTTCTTTCTATGAGTGAATTCTGTCCCTTAATTTCCTCAAACCTCTCTTCATGTCTTTGTTCCTCAGACTGTAGATGAAAGGATTCAGCATGGGTGTCACTACTGTGTACATAAGTGTGGCTACCCGGTCCTTCACCACTGAGTATATGGACAGTGGCCTAAAATAGACATAGATGATGCTGCCATAGAACAAGATGACTACAGTGAGGTGGGAGCCACAGGTAGAGAAGGCCTTCCACTTCCCGGCTACAGAGGGGATTTTGAGTACAGTGACAGTGATTCTCAGGTAGGAGAAGAGAATGCACAGGAAGGGGGTCACAATGACAGCCAAGGTCTCAGTCATGATCACGGTCTGGCTGGAGGATGTGTCAGAGCAGGATAGCTTTAGCACAGGCTGGGTATCACAAAAAAAATGCTTGATGACATGGGAGGCACAGAAAGACAGGCGGGACATGAGAAGCACACGGAACATGGAGTGCAGGTGAGAGATGGTGCAAGAACCCAGCAGCATGAGGAGGCAGCGCCGTGGATTCATTACCACATCATAATGGAAGGGGTTGCAGATGGCAACCAGCCGGTCTATGGCCATAGAGGCCAGCAGGTAGCTGTCCGTGTTCCCAAAGGCCATGAAAAAGTACATCTGGACTAGGCAGCCCACGTAGGAGATATATTTTACCTCTGACAGTAAATTCACCAGCATGTTTGGCACAATGACTGTTGTGAAGCAGATATCCATGAAGGACAGGTTGCTGAGAAGAAAGTACATGGGTGTATGGAGCCGGGAGTGGGAGCGGATGGCCAGGATGATGAGTACATTTCCCACCACAGTGATGAGGTACATGATGAGGAAGATGGCAAAGAGGGGCATCTGCAGCTGAGGGTTGGAAGAGAGGCCCAGGAGGAGAAAGCCTGAGTGGCTACTGCTGTAGTTCTTTGTGTCCATGTGTCTTGCCTTCCTGGACTGGGTCGGAGGAGCAGTGGGAGAGATATTAACAGCAACTGGTCAAGACAGCTTCTTGTGTAAAATCCAGCCTAGAAAAATGTCCACCACTGTTTCTTAGGATTGAAAAACATTTGCATCAAGAAACTACAGAGAAACACGTAGTAAAATCCAACAAGGGAACAGTTAAAATTTTCCAGCTGCTTCCTGAATGAGAAACTAAAGGTCTCCGGTGTGTTCTTAGGACCCTCTCAGTAGCCTAATTTGTCTGAGTTCTTCCCAATTCTATTTTGAAAGATTTTCTTAGTTTGTTTCCTGACCAACTCCTTAGCCTCTCTTATTTCTTCTTGTTTCCTCTTGTTCACGGAAAGAGGCTGCTGTTACTTACCTTGAATCAAGATGATTTCAGACAGGGGTCCCCATGAATGCGGTCCTGTCATCAGGATCCTCTTCTACTCACGGGTCCAGAGGTGGTGGTGGTGAAAGTGGGGATAGGACAAAAATGAGTGTCAGATTTAATCAGTGCTCTTTGGTATTCGCAGAATTGAAATGAGACTTCCTCTAAGTTTTCTGAGCCAAATATGCTTAATGTTTATTTAAGCATTATTTTTTTCCTAATATGATCTTTACAGTTAAATTATGTTTTTGATTTAGGGATGCCACTTCAATAGGAATACTACCAGGAGTAACCTATGTTACTGATATTCTTTTTTTTTAGGGCAGTATCACTGGCCCTCGCGTGTGGGACCAGAACCGAGGACGCTGGCGTCCCAAGCCAGCGCTTAAGCACAGTGCCACTCGGCCGGCCCTTAATTCTCTACATTAGTTTTCCTGGTTCAAAATCTAGTGAGTCTTCATTCTAAACATTTAAAAATTATTGGAATATAAAACTTTATATGTAAGATTAGCATTCCCACCAATATCATGGAAAATACAAGGTAAAGATGGCCTCTGTTGGGCCGGCCGAGTGGCGCGGTGGTTAAGCGCTGGCTTGGGAAGCCAGCGGCCCCGGTTCAGGTCCCACATATGAGGGTCAGTGACACTGCCCTCAAAAAACAAACAAACAAAAATGATGGCCTCTGTTATCACTATTGAACTACAGTGTTCAGATGATAGTCTAAGACAATGAAAAAGCAAAATGAAAGAAATAGGAGGCATAATTATCCAAAAAGATGAAATTATTATTACTTTTTAGTGAATTGGTTATCTATCTAGAAGAACTCAACATAATTATCTGAAAATTTATTAGAGCACGAATATCTACTAAAGTGTCCAGATAGAAGATAAATATACAAATATTAATACTTTTCTTAGATTAAAAAAATCTATGGAGGAAAACTTTCAACTGACAAGGGGAAAAAAAACCTAAAAAATACTTGGGAATAAACCTGAGAGTGGGAAAACAAATATGAAAGATCTATTTGAAGAAACTATAAGAGAACACAAAAGAATGATCTGAATAAAGGAAGATAGTATACTCCTGAAAAAGGAAAATTCAATATTTAAAAATGTCAATGTAATTTCCGTATGTAAGTGATATTCAATGATGTCTTTCTGTTTGACTTCTTTGACTTAGCTTAATGCCTTCAGGATTCATATATGTTGCAAATGGCAGGATTTTCTTTCTTTTTTTTTTTTTAATGAGGGCAGTGTCATTGGCCCTCATCTGTGGGACCCGAACTGGGGCCGCTGGCTTCCCAAGCCAGTGCTTAACCACTGTGCCACTCCGCTGGCCCGTGGATTTTCTTTTTTCTCATGGCTGAATCTAAAAAGATGAGCTTACAGAAACAGAGTAGAATGGTGGTTGTCAGGGGCTGGGGACGGGGTTGGATGAGGAAAATGGAGAGATATCTGTCCAAGGGGGTGGTGAACACACAATGCAATAGACAGATAATGTATTATACAATTGTACACTTGAAAGCTATAGCTATATAATTTTTTTTTTTTTAAGATTTTATTGGGGAATTGGGGGAGGGGAACAGCGTTGGGGAATTGGGGGAGGGGAACAGACAAGTTGCTGTCTTTTGGTTCTGAAGTCTAGTTGTGGAGGATGTTGCTTCACTGGCCCATGTTGGTATCGTCATTGCGCTCTTTCCAGGTGAGGCAGATTGGTTGCCGGCCTCTGGATGGTCGCTCACTGCGGCTATTGGCAGCTCATGCTGATTGCCAGCTGTTCACGCTGGCTGCCGGCCACTCACTGTAGCCTATGGCAGCCCACTGCAGCAGGGGCTGCAGCCTACATCATTGCAGGGACTCGGGCAGCCCAGCTCCAGGTGGAGCTGTTGTTAGCTGTAGAGGGCAGTGTCACTGGCCCTCATATGTGGGATCAGAACCGGGCCACTGGCATCCCAAACCAGCTCCTAACCAATGCACCACTTGGCTGGCCCTATAGGTATATAATTTTACTAACCAATGTCACCTGAATAAATTTTTTTTAAAAATTACTTTAAAAATGTCTTAAAGTAAATTAAATTTAAAATTGGTTTGTCAGTCAAAAAATATAATTGATATGACTTGGTCGAACATTCAAAACAATAAAGTCTAGATTTCTGTTTAACCCACACATAAAAATAAAACCCATATGAATGAACGATATATCTCCAAACCATAAAATAAGTGCTAAGCAAAAATAAAGAGGTATATTTCTGTGCTCACCATATGGGGAAGACATTCCAAGCAAGAAGAAAATGTTGAGGCATAGTGACAAAATACTGTACTAAAAAATGTGAAAATTATACTAAAAGAATCAATAAGTAAAGCTAAAATAGAAACTATTGACTCAAAGAAAATGTCTGCAACACATTTAGCAAAGAAAACATATGAGGAGGTGTTCAACTTCATTAGTAATCACAAAACATAATTAGACTCAAATACAATTTTCACCCATCAGATTGTCAATACATTTTTTTGGACAATATTTAAAGGGGAAAAAACCCCTCACATCCACTAGTAGTGACAGGGTAATCAGTATAGACCTTTTGGTTGTCTCTGTCAGAATTGGAAATTTGCATCTCATTATCCAATGATTCCTTTTATAGAAGTCTGTCCTTTAAAAAGTCATATATGTGTAGCACAGAGAGGTAGGCACATATTTATATTGCAGTATTGCTTATAATACCAAACAAAACAATTCAAAACGAACAAAACAACCCACAGAAGAAACAACCTAAATATCCACAAATAGGCGAATTATAAAACTATTTACACTGCCTTCTCATTAATTATATATATATATATATATATATATATATATATATATATATATATGAGAGAGAGAGAGTGAGAGAGTGTTTCTGTGGTATATAATACACTCTGAGATATGGAATGCTGAGTTGGAGTTAATGAATATTGAAAATTTTAATAGATAATCCCAATCGGAGACAACCCCCCTTCACCCCATCCTGGGCAATGAATTCATTTGACTCGCTGGTCTCGTTTCCCATTTCCTTCACCGTGTCTTTCAGCCTCATTCCTGGGACATTGTTTTCCCTGGTGGTGAAGGGCTATCTGATCCTGTTTGGGTTTGAACCTGGAATTCCCTAGATCTGAGTCGTATTTCTTAGGGGCAGTAGTTACCCCCTTTCCATTTAGCTGAATCAGATAACATTGTGTGTGTGTGTGTGTGTGTGTGTGTGTGTGTGTATTTATTTTATTTTATTTTATTTTTTTTTTTGAGGGCAGTGTCACTGGCCCTCATATGTGGGACCCAAACTGGGGCCTCTGGCTTCCCAGGCCAGTGCTTAACCAGCACGCCACTTGGCCGGCCCCAGGTAACATTGTATATTTCCTCCTGCAAGCCATTTCACCTTAGTATACCGATGGATAAGATGGAGGGGCCCCAGCTACATCTGTCTTTGGAGACTCAGATAGTTGACATATGCATATAGCTGTGATACCCTACCACATCAAGTGGTATGCATGAAATAATTGCAGTTTTTTAATATAGCAGCCATACTCCAATGATGCTATTTTTTTGTAAAGAAGCAGCATTGCAGAGCCTGGAATGTTTGCAGACTTAATCTCCATAGATAGTGATAAAGAGACCCTGCCCATATGGCTATCCTAGCATACTTTTCAATGTAGACCTGAAAAGAATGATCTTGAGTGCAGTTGGTTGAAGGGTCTCGTAGGCAAAAGTCAATTCCACTTACTTACTTTCAGTACCTGTTTGTTGCTCCCACAGCATAGTAACAGGAGGCATACATGTGTTATCTGATGCCAGATAATTCCATATCTTGCTTAACCTGCGATTCTGATGTGAACCATGCAATCTTAATTAATGAGAGTACTGGAATTCAGAAAGGAAGTACCTGTGCTCCCTCCCCGAATGGTGAGCCACTCTTTCCCATTGCCAGTGGTTTTGATTTTGCACAACCTGTAGAAGGTGGAGGTAGATGAGACTTTCTTAAGTCTTTTTGATGATTAAGATGAAGCATGGGATGTTGAATCACAGTCAATTTAAGAGTAAACGTGGAAGCACTTTTCATTTTTTTCAAAAGCACTATTGTAACTTGTTTGGATTGTGTGCCTTAAACTTATTATTGTATTTTCTCCACCTTGTGATCATTTAAATAGCATAATGCATGCAAACACACTTTTACATGGTATAGCACTATGTAAAATGCAGTTGTTATGGTTAGTAACAAAACATTTTGTGTCACTGGGAAAAAAAAATGACAGTTGAGTGAAAGAGTTTGGTAAACCTTTCTACAGATGGTTAGTATTTATCTTGCTCATACAATAAGCTAGAGAAATGACATTGAATGATGGGGCTTGTCATCAGTTAGTAGTTGGGAAAAGCCAGCAGTGACTAGAAACTTTTCCAAGCCTTTTAAATCACACTATCCCACCTTAAAAGGTATTTATTCCTTTCCTTGATAGATAGGAAATAGGGACTATTTCTATATTTATGGACTCTCTCCACTGGAAATTCCACTTCATGGACATTTGTCATCTTGGGTTGGCTTTCCCTTCCTTGCTTCCTCCCCACTTACGCAGGGCCCTTCTTGCCAAGGCCCACATAAACCAGGGAATGCAAATTTGGAGCACAGGATGCACTGCCTAAGCAGGACATTAAAATGCCTGGTGGGTAATACACTGGTGGAAAGCTATCCAGCATCCATGCACTTGGTGCCTGAATTAGCAAGGACAGTTGAGAAGCGACCAAACTGGAAAAAAATTCAGCTAACGTTTATGGAGCAGGCTCTGTGCTTAGCACTTGTCTCATTTAATCCTCAAAGCAGCACTATGATGTTAGTATTAGCATTATTGCACCGCTTATAGATAAAGAGAGTGAGGTTCAGAGAGTCACACAGCTGCAAGTGGTTTTTCTAATACTCAAACTCAGGTATGTCTGATTTCAAATTGTGTGTGTTAATCTCCTCTATTATATCTCTTCCTTGAACCATGCACATGTGATAGAGAACTAAGCTGGTGTGTCCTCTGCAAGCAAAAGTCCTCCTGCTACTCAATCCTTTGCTCCCACACTTTGGGATCCTTTCCATTTCTTTTCATCCTGCACCCATTTCTCCTCCCATTCCCAAAGCCATGTGTTCTCCATTCTACCTTGCCTTCAACAGGAACGGTTGTAGAGGACATTGGCCCTTGGCTCTGTCAGAGTCTGAGAAAATAGCAGCTCTGTGCTTGGGCAGTATCAGTACCTGACCTTACAATCTCTCCGGGGTCCAGACTTTTTGAAACCTAGCTACCCACTTCCCACTTCCTGCAGTAAGACAAACAGGCATATAACTTCCTTGAAAAGGCACGTCCTACTTCGGGAGTCTGCAGAGCCCTTTTGAGGCCAGGTCCTTCGCTTTTCAGCTCTCTGAAATCTCTCCTTTCTGCCAAGTGTTTACTCCTATGGCAGATTAGAGATCTACCTCACCCTCTCCAGCTGTTCAGTTCTATATTTCAAGACAGGTGGACATTTAAAATATGCCCATTAGAATTATTTTGTGAAAAACTGTGTTCCTTCTGTGTCAACGTAGCTTTGGTCTCCATCTGATCAACCAGAGGTGCTTAACGTGGGATTCCTGCTGGAAAGCAATCTCTGTGTTCCTCTGCTGAGCAGGCAATGCCTGTCCCAGATGTCTCCTGTTGGAGACGCCCACTTCATTGCAGCCTCTTCCCTGTATATCCTCAATCATGGTACCATCATAGCTAGCAATTACATGGTACTAACACATGCCAGACACTGCTCTAAGGACTTGACATGCATTAGGCCATTTAGTCCCCTCAGCACAACATTTTCTATATAATGCAAGTGAGGTACAGGGAACTGAAGGGATTTGCCTAAGGCCACATGGCTAGATGGGGGTGGAGTCCAGCTTTGGAATGTGTGCCCTTGTCCCCTGCATGATCCTAAGTGTCTTGTTCACTGATTCCTGGGCTGACCCAGTTTCCTGGAGGAGATAACTCTGTAGCTCTTGGGTTGTAGGATGTGGGCTGTGCCTTTGAAGGGCAGGGGCCAGTGCCTAGCACAGAGTAGGTTCTCCGCAAATTATATGATGTAGGAGCAAAAGTAGACAGAAGGGAAAAAATGGAAGGAGAGGCAATGTTTCCTGCCTTTTGAGATGGAGGAGAGAAGAAGATAGGATTAGGAAAATGGAAGAAGATCCCATGAAGATGTTGACCCCACAGGCTCTGGTCCCAAAGACCCCTCAGCCTGCCTACCTGTAGGCTGATAGAGCAGATTCAGGGTCCTGATGTGGGATGGAGCCTGCTAGGGGGTTAAGATCAGGCTCTGAATCTCTGAGGAAGGAGGCCACTTGAGATGCTGACCTGGCTTCATTAATGTGCTGCTGCTTGTCTCTGCCTACTGTGGGAATCGATGCTAGGAAGGGAGACCCAGGGGCCTGTCCTCCCAGCATGCCAGAGCCTGGGGAGGTTGGCCCTGTGGCCTTCCCAGGAGAGGAGAGCGGTACTGATGCCCTCACTGAGCTCTGTGTCCAAGAGCCTGTGGGACCCTGGGCTCCCGAGGTGTAGTGTCTCATACGCAGGATGGGACTTAGGATCATGCAGGGTTATAGCTCTGTTCATGCATGTGAACTGTGTGTATAAGGTGTGATCAAAATATATGGTGAATGTTTAAATTTTTAAAAATTATTGCAGTAAAAGACACGTTGCCATATCTCCCCTTGCTTCGAACACACTTATCCCATCGTTCTTGCCACTTTCTGAAGCAGTTCTGGAAGTCCTCTTTTGTGAGTGCTTTCACTTCATCCTTCATCATGACAATGCTCTGTCAATGTCACTTCTGATATATGGGAATTTCTGTCAAATAAAAACATTACGGTGTGTCATCATCCACCTTACTCACTGGATCTGGCACTGTGCAACTTCTGGCTCTTCCCCAAAGTCAAAATGTCCAGGAACATAAAAAGTTTTGAATCAATTCAGGATATCCAGGCAGCCACAACAGCACAATTAAAGACACTCCGCATATTCATATGCATCCCTTTCTTCCTTCTAACTCCTAGCAACCACTGATCTTCTTACTGTAACCATAGTTTTGCCTTTTCTAGAATGTCTTAAGGTGGGAATCATGTAGCCATGTAGCCTTTTCAGATTGGCTTCTTTCATTGCATTTAAGTTTCCTCCATGTGTTTTCATGGTTTTGTAGTTCATTCCTTCTTTTCTCCCTTCCTTCCTTCCTTCCTTCCTTCCTTCCTTCCTTCCTTCCTTCCTTCCTTCCTTCCTTCCTTCCTTCCTTCCTTCCTTCCTTCTTTTAGTTTCAGGTGTACAAAACAATGTAATACTTAGACATTTACACCCCTCACAAAGTGATAACCCCCCCTTCCCCGTTCTACTACCCCTCTGACATCATATGTAGCTGTTAAATTTCCATTGACTCTATTCCCTATGCTGTACTCCACACCCTGTGAATATTTATATATATATAAATATATAAATATATATATATATATAAAATTATTGTTGACATTATTATTCAGCTTCAGCGTACAGTGCAGTGGTCAGGCATCTACACCATCCATGAAGTGGTCTCCCTAATAAGGCAAGTGTTCCTCTGACGCCCTACAAAATCTTTACAACATTATTGATTATATTCCCCAAACTGTCTTTGGTATCCCCATGGCAATTCTGTGGTTACCAGTTTGTGCTTTCTAATCCCCTCACCTTCTCCCTCATCCCTACCCCCCTCTCATGTAGCAACTCTGTTTTTCCTTTATATCTCTGTTTCTGATTAGTTTGTTCATTTATTCTATTTTTTAGATTCCATATATAAGTGAAATCATATTGTATTTGTCTTTCTCCATCTGACTTATTTCACTTAGCATGTTTTCTAGGTACATCCATATCGATGCAAATGGTACAATTTCATTCTTCTTTATGGCCAAGCAATACTCCATTGTATAAATGGACCACAGTTTCTTGATCCTGTTGTCTACCAATGGGCATTTCAGTTGTTTCCAGGTCTTGGCTATGGTGAATAGCACTGCAATAAACATGGGGGTACATATATTTTTCCAAATTAGCATTTTGGATTTCTCTGGATAGATACCTAAGAATGTAATTGCTGGATCATAAGGTAGTTTCATTTCCACTTTTTTGAGATACCTCCATACTGATTTCCATAGCGGTTGCACCAATCTGCAATCCCACCAACAGTGCATGAAGGTTCCTTTCCTCCACATCCTTGCAAGCACTTGTTGTTTGTTGATTTATTGATGATAGCCATTCTGACCAGAATGAAGTGGTATCTCATTGTGGTTTTTATTTGCATTTCTCTAATGATTAGTGAGGTTGATTATTTTTTCATATATCTGTTGGCCATCTGTATGTCCTCTTTAGAAAAACGTCTCTTCATGTCCTCTGCTTATTTTTTAATTGGATTGTTTGGTTTTTTGGTGCTGAGTTGAATGAGTTTTTTATTAATTTTGGATGTTAACCCCTTATCAGATGTATCATTGACAAATATCTTCTCCCATTCAGTAGGATGCCTTTTTGTTTTATTAATGATTTCCCTTGCTGTGAAAAAACTTTCTAGTTTGATGTTATCCCATATGTTTATTTTTTCTCTTACTTCTCTTGTCCAAGGGGATATTATCAGTAAAAATATTACTCAGGGTAATGTCTGCAAATTTACTTCCTATATTTTCTTCTAGGAGTTTTATAGTTTCAGATTTTATATTTAATTCTTTAATCCATTTTGAATTTATTCTTGTATATGCTAAGGAGATAGTCCAGCTTCATTTTTTTTTGCAGGTGTATGTTTAGATTTCTTAGCACCATTTATTGAATAGAGTGTCTTTACCTCAATGTAAAGCTTTGCTTCCATTGTCATAGATTAAATGACCATATAGAGATGGATTTATTTTTGGGCTCTCTATTTTGTTCCATTGATGTGTCTGTTTTTATGCCAGTACCATGTTGTTTTGATTACTATAGCCTTGTAGTATGTTCTGATATCAGGTATTGTGATGCCTCCCACTTTGCTCTTATTTCTCAAGATTGACATAGCTATTCAGTGTCTTTTATGGGTCCATATGAATTTTAGGATTATATGTTCCATTTCTGAGAAAAAAATGTCCTTGGTAGTTTGATAGGAATTGCGTTGAATCTATATATTGCCTTAGGCAGTATGGACATTTTAACTAAATTAATTCTTCCTATCTATGTACATGGTATGTATTTCCATTTATTTGTATCTTTTGATTTCTCTCTTCAGTGTCTTATAATTTTCTGAGTACAGATCGTTTCTTCTTTGATTAAACTTATTCCTAGGTATTTTATTGTTTTTGAAGCAATTGTAAATGGGATTGATGTCTCGATTTCTTCTTCTGATAGTTTATTATTGGTGTATACAAATGCAACTGATTTATGAATATTAATTTTGTATCCTATTACTTTACTAAATTCATTTATCAGTTGTACTAGTTTTTTTGTGGAGTCTTTGGGATTCTCTCTGTATAGTATCATGTCATCTGCATATAATGAAAATTTTACCTTCCCCTTTCCAATTTGGATGCCTTTTATTTCATTTTCTTGTCTGGTTGCTTTGGCTAGAACTTCCAGAGCTATGTTAAATAAAAGTGGAGAGAGTGGGCAGCCTTGTCTTGTTTCTGATATTAAGGGGAAAGCTTTTAGCCTTTCCCTGTTGAGTATGGTGTTAGCTGTGGGTTTATCATATATGCCTTTGTTATGTTGAGATATGATCCCTCTATTCCAGCTCTGCTAAGAGTTTTTATAATAAATGGCTGCTGGATTTTGTCAAATGATTTTTCTGCATCTTTTGATATGACCATATGATTTTTATTTTTTATTTTGTTAATGTGGTGTATCACATTGATTTGTGGATATTGAACCAAACCTTGCATACCAGAAATCAATCATTCTTGATTGTAGTGTATGATCTTCTTAATGTATTGCTGAATTCTGTTTGCTAATATTTTGTTGAAGATTTTTGCATCTATGTTAACTAGGGATATCGGCTTGTAGTTTCCTTTTTTGTACTGTCTTTGTCTGATTTTGGGGTCAGAGTGATAGTGGCTTCGTAAAAAGAGTTTGGGAGCCTTCTCTCTTTCTGGAGTTTTTGGAATAGTTTGAGGAGAATAGGTAATAATTCTCTTTTGAATGTTTGGTAAAATTTACCTGTAAAGCCATCTGGTTCAGGGCTATTGTTTGTTGGGAGCTTATTGATTACTGTTTCAATTTCACTGGTAGTAATCAGTGTATTCAGATTTTCTGTTTCTTCTTGAGTTAGCCTTGGAAGGTTGTATGTGTCTAGAAAATTATCCATTTCTTCCAGATTGTCTAATTTGTTGGCATGTAGTTGCTCATAGTATTTTCTTAAAATTTTTTGTTGTCACTTCTCTTTCATTTCTGATTTTATTAACTTGGGATCTCTCTCTCTTTTTTGATGAGTCTGGCTAAAGGTTTGTCGATTTTGTTTATCTTCTCAAAAAACCAGCTCTTGGTTTTATTGATCTTTTGTATATTTTTTTTTTTTTGGTCTCTATTTCATTTATTTCTGCTCTGATCTTTATTATTTCCTTCCTTGTACTCCCTTTGGGCGTGTTTTACTGTTCTTTTTCCAGTTCCTTTAGGTGTTAAGATAGCCTGTAGATTTGAGATTTTTCTTGAGTCTTTAGATAGGCCTGTATTACTATGACTTTGTCACTTAGGACTGTTTTTGCTGCATCCCATAGATTTTGGGTTTTCATTTTCATTTGTCTCAAGGTATCTTTCGATTTCTTCTTTGATCTCACTTTTGACTCACTCGCTATTTAGTAACATGTTATTTAGCCTCCATGTATTTGTGTGTTTTCCAGTTTTTTTTTCCTGTAATTGATTTCTAATTTCATAGCATTGTGGTCAGAGACAATGCTTGATATGATTTCAGTTTTCTTAAATTTATTGAGACTTGTTTTGTGGCCTAACATGGTCTATCTTGGAAAATGTTCCATATGTGTTCAAGAAGAATGTACGTTCTGCAGCTTTGGGGTGAAATGCTCTGAAATTATCAATAAATCCAACTGGTCTAAAGTGTCATTTAAGGCTGCTGTTTCCACATTGATTTTCTGTCTGGAGGATCTGTCCATTGGTGACAATGGGGTGTTGAAGTCCCCTACTATGATAATGTTACTGTTGATCTCTGTTTTTATGTCTGTCAAAATCTGTTTTATATATTTAGGAGCTCCTATGTTGGGTGCATAGTTGTTTACTAGGGTTATGTCTTCTTGTGGGATTGATCCCTTTATCGTTATGTAGTGTTCTTCTTTGTCTTCTATTATATTCCTCATTTATAATAAATGAGGAATATTTAAAATAAAGCCTATTTTTGTCAGATATAAGCATTGTTACTCCAGCTTTTTTCTCATTTCCATTTGCATGAAATATCTTACTCCATCACTTTACTTTCAGCCTGTGTGTGTCTTTTGATCTGAGGTGAGTCTCTTTTGTACAGCATATGCAAGGGTTTTGTTTTCTCTTCCACTCAGCCACCCTATGTCTTTTCATTGGAGTATTTAATCCATTTACATTTAAGGTGATTATTGATAGGTACATATTTATTGCCATTTTGTTAGTTGTATTTCTGGTCTTCATTAGTTATATTGTTTTCATCTTTCTTCTGCTTAAAGAAGCCCTTTTAACATTTCCTGCAAAAATAATGGAACACTTCACAAACTTGCATGTCATCCTTATACATGGGCCATGCTAATCTTCTCTGTATCGTTCCAATTTTAGTGTATGTGTTGCCAAAGCAAGTACAGTTTATTTCTTTTTAGTGTTGTATAATATTCCACCGTCTAGATGTACTACAGTTTGGTTATCCATTCCCAAACTAAAGGACATCTTGGCTGCTTCCAAGTTTTGGCAATTATGAATAAAGTTTCTTTAAGCCTCAATGTGCAGCTTTTTGTGTGAAGATAAATTTGCAATTCCTGTGGGTAAATACCAAGGGGTATGATTGCTGTACTGTATGGTAAGAGTAGGTTTAATTTTGTAAGAAACTGCCACCAGCAATGGATGAAAGTTCCTGTTATTCCTCATCCTTTTCAGCATTTGGTGTTGTCGGTGTTCTGGATTTTGGCCCTTCCAATAGGCGTGTAGTGGTGTCTCATGGTTTTAATTTGCATTTCCTTGATAACATATGATATGCTTATTTGCCTTCTGTATATTTTCTTTTTAGCTGAGCCATCCTGTCACCTGTTGGCAGCTTAGCAGCAGCTCAGCTCGGGCTGGGCATCGAACTGCTGTTGTTCAGAGCTCAGCTCGCACTCTTGAGTGAGCTCTTTACCAACTGAGCCACTCAGCTGACCCTACCTCTGTATATTTTCTTTGGTGAGGAGTCTGTTCAGAGCTTTTACCCATTTTTTAATCAGGTTATTTGTTTTCTTATTGCTGAGTTTTAAGAGTTGTGTGTGTGTGTGTGTGTGTGTGTGTGTGTGTGTTTTACATAATAATCCTTTATCAGGTAAGTGTTTTGCAAATATTTTCTCCAGTCCGAGGCTTGCCTTGTCATTCTCTTGACAGCATCTTTTGCAGAGCAGAAGTTTGTAAAGTCCAGCTGATCAGTTACTTTTTTCATGGATCATGCCTTTGGTGTTGTACCTAAAAAGTCATCCCCATATCCAAGATGATGTTGGTGTTTTCCTGAGTTATCTTCTAAGAGTTTTATAGTTTTGCATTTTGCATACGTATGATTCATTTTGAGTTAATTTTTGTGAAGGATGTGAGATCTATGTCTGCATTCAATTTTTTGCATGTGGATATCCAGTTGTGCCAACACCATTTTTGGAAAAGACTCTCTTTACTCCATTGTATTGTCTATGCTCTCTTTCAGTGATTAGTTGACTGTATTTATGTGGGTCTATACCTGGGTAAACCTTAATTTTTACTTCTGTAAAAAGAGATTAAAAATAAGAGTTAGATAAAAAGTAAGACACAGGTAAGTCGTAAGTCAGGATCTGACTCTGGCAGTGTGCTATGGCATAGAGGTTAGGGGGTAAGCTCTGGAGACACATCATTTCACTTTATATCCCAGCTCTATCACGCACTAACTATGTGACTGTGGGCATGTTCCTCAACCTCTAGGCACAGAGAAATGGTCTTGACCTTGGTGTAACAATTGGCGAAAGCACCAAAGGCATGGGATTTGGAGCTTGTTGGGGGAGCAGGGACCTGGGGTGAAGGAAGTCAATGTTTGGTTAAGAACAAGAGCTTTGGAGTTAATGCCTGATTTCAAATCCCTGCTGTACTGTTGACCAGTTGTATGACACTGGGCAAATTACTAGGTAGCTCTGTATCTCAGTTTCCTTATTTATGAATTAGGGGTAATAGTAATCCTGACCTCATGATCATATCAGTTAAGATTTTGATTTTGCAGTGGTTATATTGTCTGGCACCAAGGCTAGCTTTACAAGTGTGTTGCTTATGCTCAGAAGCAACTGAGGCCTCTGTGCTTGGTGTAATGCTCTCCTGTGGTTGTCTTAAAATGTGAATGCTTTTGAGCAAGGGGCCTTGAATTTTCATTTTGCACTGGACTCTGAAATGAGGTAGCCAGCCCTGCCTGGCACATAGTTATCACTCAGTACATGTTAATGATGATGATGATGGTGTGCATGTCCTGGTGCCATTCAGTATCCGCCTTCTTGCCCACCCCAATTTGTTACTGCACCCTGTTCAGCTTGACAGAGTTAGTTGATTAGGCTCTGATGCATCTTGAGAACTATTGTGTGTTCCTATGGTGACAGGCCCTGTCGGGTACCAACAAAGGAGCTGTCTCCTGAGCTCTAGGTGAGCACATCCACCGGCACTCTCCCCAGAATATTGCCTGGATACCTCAAATGACACATGCCAAATGGAATGTACTTCTCAAACTTGCTCCTTTCTATTTGGAAAAATTCTGCTTCGTTTTTTAAGACCTAATTTAGTTATCATCTCTTTGCAAAGCTTATCTGGACTCCTTAAGTAAAATTAAGCAAATGTTGCCTTTAGCCTCCCACAACACTTTGCTTACTTTCTCTCATAGCCCCTCACACGGTATTGTGATTGTCTCTTTGTCCCACCTTGTGGGTGGAGGCACCCCACCAGGCTGTGAGCCCTTTTGAGGGCAGGTCTTGTTTCCTATTACATCATATGTGCATCTTCCGTGCCTAACACCATGTATAACACATAGTAGGTGCTCAGTAAATGTTTGTTAAATTAAACGGGACCCTGCTTGAGGTGAGCTGGGTTTGTTTGTTTACATGCTACATGTGTGGAGGAGGACAGAACCACTGCTTTAGATGAAGTAGACAGGATCACAAAGGTCTTTTTTTTTTTTTAGCTGAGCCATCCTGCCACCTGTTGGCAGCTTAGTGGCAGCTCAGCTTGGGCTGGGCATTGAACTGCTGTTGCTCAGAGCTCAGCTCACACCCTTGAGCGAGCTCTTAACTAACTGAGCCACTCGGCTGGCCCAGGATCACAAATGTTTTGAATGAGGAGACCAAAAGGAACGGGGGAATTGATTTGTATGCCTCAAGGATATTATTCAAAGAATATGAGGGGAAAAGGCTCTGGCTCGAATTGGTTTAAAAAACCCCTCCCTCTAAATCTGGTTACTCAGTAGCTCCCTCCAGTGCTGCCCTTGGAGAATTGGCATCAGATGAGTGGAAGGAGATACTCCAAGTTATGGCATCTTCTCCCCCTTTCTAGAATTAAAGCAGAATGTGCCCCCTTGATACCAGCGCAGGGGAAAACCAGGAGACCTCACTCATGACAGCCTGTCAGAAAAGTTTCTGAGCCACTGTCACGGAGGAAGCTCCCTCAAAGGGATGAGGTCCAATCTCAGCTTTCTTAACGAGGCTCTGGGGACATCTTGCTGGTGAACCTCCAGGCTCCTTTGCTTTGATGAAAATTAACCACTCTGGGCAGCTCTTACAGCCTAGTTACATAGAGTCCAGGTGTAAAAGTTTGGCTTCTCCTTCTAAATGGTTGATTGGGAATTAAGCCTTGAGTGTCTTGGCTCATCATGTCAGTCTCAGTGCAACCATGGGCACAGCCGATCCCAACAGAGTCTCTGGTAGGAAAAACAGACTATCTGGTCACACCCATCCCACTGGCTAGTCAAGGAACATGCGTTACCTTGAGAGTAAAAGTGTTGATATCCTGATCAGAAGAACATTGCCTCATCTGGTTCAGAATTCTGAAATAGGAGCCAAGGAGGTACCCTGGGAAAGGTCCTTAGTGCCATCCTCACACAGGTTAAGATGTAGCCTGGGACATCTCCCATTTCTCTCCATTGTGTTTGGATAGGCGCTTGGGATTTAGAGTTAGTCAATTCTAAGTTTGAATTCTGTTTACCACTTACATGCTGGTGACTCTGGAGAAGCCACTTTACCTCTTTGAACTTTAGTTTGCTCATCATTGAAATGAGGTCATTAATCCCCATCAGTCAAAATTGTAGGTGATTGATTTGTGCTCGTTACTTTTCCATTACCATGATAACCAAGTGTATATGTGTTGGCATCTTTAAATTTGTTAAGAATATATGAGGAAAAGTACAGTCAGCCCTCCATATCCCTGGGTTCTGTATCTACAGAGTCAACCAACCATGGATAGAAAATATTAAAAACAAAAAAATGTTGCCTTGTTGCTGATGTGTACTATGTAGTTAAGCCTTTGATGGCTACATGTGTACTGAACATGTACACACTCTTTTTCTTGTTATTCCCTAAACAATACAGTATAACAACATTTACATAGCATTTACATTCTATTAGATATTCTAAGTAATCTGGAAATGATTTAAAGTATATGGGAAGATGCATATAGGTTATATGCAAACACTATGCCATTTCATATAAGGGACTTGAGTATCTGTGGATTTTGGTATTTGGGGGGGTTCCTGGAACCAATCTCCCACAGACACCGGGGACAGTGGTATGTGCTAACTCACCACATGATGGAAATTATGAGAATGCATTATGTCCAGGGTACTCAAGGAAATGTGGATCCCACTCTCTGACGCATCTGTCTCTTTCTATGCGGTTACTAAGGGGAATGCTGCCCACGGGAAAATGGCAAAGGGGAAGCAGAGCGGCACCTTAGTGTCATCTGGACTTTGGGCTCCAAATGGAAGAGCCATCAGAAGATTCTTTCTGTTTCTGAGCTAGTTTTGTTTAAACAGCTTTAAACAAAGCAAGCCCTGGAGGAGGCAACTCGAACTAACGTTCTTGTGATCAAATCCTCCAAGTCTTCCATTTTACCACCTTATGCGTTACGAAAGAAACAGATAGTAACAGTAACAACAGAAACAACAACAGTATTTCCCGAATGCCTATTATGAGCCAGGTTCTGTTCTAAGCACTTTACACACAGTCCATTTAATCCTGTAATTCACGTGGAGTGCCACACTTGAGAACAATTGATAAAAAGAAAAAAAGCAGTTTATCACTTTTTAAAAGTTCACATGAAGAAATAAATGTGTGAGAATTGTCAAAAATAGTTTTGAAGAGTAGAACTCAAAGAAAGAATTGCTTTATTGTTGCTATTGTTTTAGTATGTGTTTTAAAAAAGCTATGGCCAGTATGGTTTGACACAAATAGAGACAGTCAAATTAGTAGAACAGAACAAGGAGTCCAGAAATTGATTCAAATATATATTGGAACTTATTATATGATCCTACAATGCTGAAAGAATACTTCTCCACCAAAGACTTGCCTCAGGTGCTGGTGAGTGTGTTTGTGTGTGTGCACACATAAGGGTGTATGCGTGCAAACACACCCACACCCATACCTTGCAATCAGGGTCCACAGATTCTGTTGGTTTTTGTAGTAGAAAGTCTATCCATTTCAGACTTAATCCTGCTTATTAGTTTCTCTAAGCCCCGTTTCATGTCTTTGTTTCTTAAACTGTAGATAAATGGGTTCAACATTGATGTCAATACAGTGTAGATGATTGTTGCTATTCGGTCCTTGACAGTATAGCTGGACAAGGGCTGGAAATAGACATAGCTAATACTCCCATAAAACAGAGTCACCACAGTGAGATGGGAACTGCAGGTGGAGAAGGCTTTGCGTTTGCCAGCAGCTGAGGGAATGTAGAGGACGGCAATGAGAATCCTTAGGTAAGAGATGATGATGGCGGCAAAAGGAGCCATCACAGAGGCTAGCCCTTCTGTCATGGCCACAACTTCATTGACAAAGGTAGAAGAGCAGGCCAGTTTCAGAAGAGGATTGACATCACAAAAAAAGTGATGGATAACATTTGATGCACAAAAGGTGAGTCTATTTACCAGGAGGACATGTAGGAGGGAGTGGAGGCAAGAGAAAGCTATAGAGAAGACCAGTAGCAACATACAGCATCTGTGGTTCATAACAGTGACATAGTGGAAAGGGTTACAAATGGCTACGTAGCGGTCAATGGCCATAGCTGCCAGGAGATAACTGTCTATGTTTCCAAAGACCAGGAAGAAATACATCTGTGCCAGACATTCAGCATAGGAAATGGTCTTTGTCTCTGATAAGAAGCTCACTAGCATCTTGGGGACTATGACTGTGGTGTAGCAAATATCAGCAAAAGACAAGATGCTCAGGAAGAAATACATGGGGCTTTGGAGCTGAGAATCAGAGCGGATGGCCAAGATGATGAGAAGATTTCCCATCAAGGTGACCAGGTACATGATAAGAAAGAGGGCAAAGAGTGGCTTCTGGTCCTCAGGACGAGAGGAGAGTCCCAGGAGGATGAATTCAGGAAGTCTTGTCAGGTTGCACATTTCCATGGACTTGTATGCACCTATGAGATAAACAACACTGTCAATGATGGTTCTTATGTCATCGGGGACATGCGTCTTCCCATCTGGTTCTTACACTAAGCAGTTATTAATAGAGTGTTTACTGCAATGTTTTTCTGCCTAAATATGAAAAAATCAGAGCCAAAAGTGGTTTTAACTTGTTTTTTTTTTAATCTTTGAGATGGAGATCTACAGAAATAGATACAAGGAAGGTACAAGGAAGGTAGCAAAAGGAAAGAAGGAAGGAGGGAGGGAGGGAGGGAGAGAGAGAGAACAGAGAGAGAGAGAGAGAGAGAGACAGACAGACAGACAGACATGAATGGGAGAATGAGAGAATGAGTGCCACTAGGATGGAGAGCATGATTTTCTTTTCCCCCTCCTTACTCTGGGCTGATAATCACAGGAACCACAGATGTAGTCTTTGAATAAGGTTCAGGTCACCTTCTGATTAAGGATTATCGGTGGCTAACCCATATCTTAATAATCATGAGACAGCTATCTCACCAAGCTTGTGGTTGATAAATAACCATCTTTTTAAGTCAAGATGCTTCTTTCCACATCATTGACAATGGAAGCAAGAAAGTCATTTAAAGAACATTGAATTGAATATAAACAGTTATAGGGAAAAGAAAGATGAAGGAAGGGAAAGTGAGAGAGAGGAAGTGAACTTGTGTGACAAAATTCTCTTCCAGACTTCCCTGCTCTTTGGCTGATAATTTATATCCTGAGGTCAGGGATCTGTGACTCACAAGTGAACTGGGATAAAGGAAGATTCAACTTTAGAGTATAGATGCAAAAAAAGCAATATTTAACATGAATATCAATTAGTTCTCTTATTTAGTGTCCAGTTAGCTGTTTATTTAGCTCTCTGAGATCAGATATTCCCACTTTCTCACCAGCCATTCTCAAAGTTGACTTCTTACCTGGGAAGGACATTGAGGTCTTGCCTCATGTATTCATTCCATTCCCCTTATTTATGCTCTATGGAATGATTAGTCAAAAAGAAGACAAAAGTGTGCCATGCAGAAAAGGTACCTGATGAAAATCTTCTAATGCTTCTTGAATATGAATGCTCCTTTCTTTGGATTCTTATTCTTCACAAGGTGTAGATACATCCCCTGCTTCCCCTATGGGAATATCCTCTGAGACTATATCACTAAAATCTGGTGTTTGGCAGGGAGACAATAAGAAAACAAATATCCATTAACTAAGTGAAGGCTAGTCCCCAGGGATCCAGAGCAATTAGAAGTGTTCTCCCTCCCCAGGTGGCCCCACATCCCTCTCCTTGACCCTCTCTGGGTTTAGTACAACATCTGCTTAGCCTGGCATAGGTGTTGGAGGTGGACGATAATTTTCTGTTCCGTGGCTCTTCCAACCTTTCTGAGGGATTACCTGGAAGATGTTGTCCCATGTAGCACTGGAGACAGAATACCAGGCAGGACATCAGCGTCTGGTTTCTCCCTGGAACTTCTAAAGCTTTGATTAGGTCCCCGCCTTAGTGCCTCCATTTCTCTGAAGGACAACTACTCAGAGTACCCCAATGTTGGGTATCATCTGCTCCAGGCCTCCCAAGTTTAGGTACATCTGCTAGCTGAGTAGCTATGGCGTTATGACTTTATTCTCTAAAAACAGGGAGTGTCATAACATTCGAACCCAACCTTAGGTCACCGTCCCTTGTAGCCATTCCCCAAGCCTGCTACTCAGGTATTTGATTACCATTCCTTGCTATTACAGCTAGGGAAAGCCACCAGCTTCACATCTTTTATCCTTCTCAATTCATGAAAGCACACAGAATCCATACATCAGGGTCCCAACACGCCTTGCCAAATATATGCTGCCCATTTCCTGTCACTTCGTGATTTCTGATCATATTTTACAATTAACCCACCCTGCTTTCTTATACTTTTCCCTTCACTTTGGTCTCCAGGCTCAAATGCAGCTTCTTACAAGAAGCATTCTTTGATGACCTAATGGAATGAAGTATCTGTCTTCCCTGCTCTCTAACTATATGAATTGCCATTAAACACAAACACATTCATTGTCACATAATTTTTCACTTAAAGGAAAGCAACTAACATTTATGCACTGGGTGATTTATAAGCTTTTTTTCACGTAAAGCCACCCAACCACCTCATAACATGTGTTCTTATTGTCTTCATGTTATAGTGACTTAGAAAAATAAGGTAACTGCAAAAACATAACTTGAACCAAAGGCAGTTTGAAGCCAAACCATGTAGTTGATCCGCTACACTAAAAGGCCTTTCTGTTTTGTTCTGACAAAGTTAAAATTTTATGTTAAGGAACAGCTTTCAAATGACTAATGGAGCCAAAATTTTGCCTCACTTTTCTCTTTGCCAGATTAAACTTGAAAGCATATACTTTTAGCACAAGAACTACTTTTCTTTGGAGTGCTGATTCAAATCCAGGCTTGATTCCAAAAAACTATGTTCTATTTTTCCTGTGATCCAGCTACCATATTTTATTGATTCTGAGACTCATATTTTTCTATACTTTAACATCTCTTATAGTAAGATGCATTTAAATCTATGGCATATCACAAATTTGGCAAAATTATTTTCTCAATGGTACATTAAAATAATGCATCTTACAATTGATGGAATTTTAAATTAAATACAATAACTTGGAGTCACTGACATAGAGAATAATATTCAGCTCATCTATGTTTGTCCCAGTCAGTCCATAATATTTTTTATATGTTTACCATGAGCTACACTCTGTTATTCACTGTGGGTGTATAGCCCTAAAGAAAAGACACATCATTTTGCCCTTTGTGTCTTACAAACTAGGATCTTAGCACCTCACAGCTAGCATTTAGTGCAGAGGTTGCTTAATAAATATTTATGAAATTGACCTATGCATTGATTAACCTAACGGCCTAAGCAATATATTATAAAATGTTAGAAGACAGTAACTATCATTCCCTTAGTTCTTTGGTTCTAAAGTTATTTCATCTATTTTTTATTTAGTTAGTTTCCATCCTGAAATTCAATACTTATTTTTATGATACTAGAGTATATAAAAAAGTAAAACATTCATTTTTATCATATTATTTCTGTCAAAGAAGAGACCTGCTAAATAACAACCACTAGGTCATTATAATTAACTCATTCTGCAATTTGATCAGTCATGTTAAGACAAAATAAAATATCAAAGGGAAAATGTGGAAACATACTAATGTAATGCTCCTCTTTGAGAATGAAAAATAAAATCAGAAGAATTTTCCTGTAGGGAGATAATTGGTTCTAATCAGAGAGAGATTATGAAGCTTATTATTTGAACCTAAGAACTTTTTCAGACGTTGGTCTGTAAAATATTAGTCTATGATTAAAAAAACAAAAACAAAAACTAAACAAAGCTCTCTTGGTAACTATGTAATCATATGGGAATGAAGGTCCCAATATAAATTAAACTTAAATAAGCTTATCATAAGTGTAGGTTTCCTTGGTTGCATTTTCCTTCCACTTAATGCTAGAGATAAAATTCTCTTGCTCTCAAATTGTTTTTCTATCAGTCACCTGAGGTGAAAATTGGTTTTAGATAATTGTAGAAAGCCATAAAACATGGCTGGGAAAGGAGATGATGATTGTTGATAAAGTGCATTTTTTTTGTTCACTGTTGACTATGTAACTAAACTCAAGATGAAATCTTTGGTTTCAAATGTTTTTCTACTTTTCTGGGTCTTTCCCCAAAATTTACAAATGAAGCTTTGTAAATTCATTAACTAGGCTTCTAAACATGAATCAGCAATTCATGTTTAGAATAGCCAAAAACTAGACAAAGCTCTCTTGGTAACTATGTAATCATACGGGATACATATAATCATCATGCTGCCAGAGCTGGGCCTCACCCCTTCTTTCCTTGGCTGAGCTGTATCATGTCTGTTCTGTGTCATGTGTATTTCCAAGATTAAGTCACCATATACGTTCAGGGGAGTGCATTTTATTGTTATAAAAAGCACTAATAATAAACTGATCCCCAGATTAGAGGTGTTTAATTAGCCTCACAAAGAGATGGGAGAATGGATTAGCTAATTCATCGTGAAAACAAAGGAAATAAGGAGAAAAGAATGCATTAATCCCATATTTACTCTTGGTAAACCAAGAGTAAAGAGTGGAGAATGATGGGCAAGACAGGGCGTTTCAGGGTCAGGAAAGTAGAGTTAATGAGAGAAGGATGGTCGGTCACTCATTGGCCTTTCATCTAGCCACTGTTTCTTGAGCATTTGCTTTCTGCCAGGCATTGTGTTAGGGCGTTGATAGAGGTGAGTTCATGACAGCCCCTCCCTTCCAGGAGCACATACAAACAGTGCATCCAGGCAACATCTTAAAACCCGAATCCGCTTTGATTGTAATACCTACAGTGAGCCTGGCAGTAGCCATGGAAGCAGCAACAGCAGGTATCATTTGAGCTTTTTACTACATGCCAGGCCCTACACTCAGCACTTTATATATAATATTTGAATCCTTACAGGCTCACTGTCACTCACCATGGGCTGTGCCCCTCCCTAATGCTTCATGTTCTCCAGTCTCCGTGCTTGTTGGGTTCTCAGGGGCTAGAGTTATCCCCAATCTCTTCTTTCTCCTGTTCCTGGCTGTTGACCTGACCGCCATACCGGGGAACGTGACTGGTGCTGCCCACCCTGGGACTGACTCAGGCTCCACTCCCCTGGACTGCCTGCTTGCAGTCTCTCCATGACAGACATAGGGGTGTCTGGTCACTCTGCCCAGTTGCAGTGCACATAGTCTCTAATTGCCCAGCCATTCCTGTGCCCACTGCTTGGCCTAGCTCTTTTTCTTCTATGCATTTGGAGTTTCAGATACGCTGTCAGGTCTGTGTGGCCCTGGTTAGCTCCATGGCCATCTGTGACCCTCGGCTGTACCATTCAGTGATGAATCAACTCTGCACCCATTTTCTGTCCATAACGCCACCATGCTGCATGTGGGACTTCTCTGGCCTCTTTACTGGTCTAGGGATGCTAAGGGCAATGTTAACCTTCCCCACTTCTTCTGTAATGACTGACTTCTTCTGCCAGCCTCTTGTTCTGACATACATTCCGATGAGCTGACTGTATTCTTCGATGGTTGCTCCCTCATGCTAGGCCCGTATGCCCTTCCTGTGCTCTCCTGTGTCCACACTGGCCTTGGCCTTCAACTGCTGATCACTGCTATGTGGTCTCCACCTGTGGAGCCCACCTCACCACAGCTGGCTTCCTCTATGACACCATCATTTGGGTCTACTTCCACCTCCTTCCCAGAAGTCACCGATCAGGGCATGGAGGCTGCTGGGATGTGCACCACCATCATGCCTCTGGCCAGTCCTTTTGTGCGCAGCCTCTGCAACAAGGATGTCAAGACTGGTCTCTGCCAGTGGCTTGGATGGGGGAGGGCAGACTGGAGCATGGATGGTTTGGGAGGGAAGGGAAGGAGGGATGGCCTGGACAACTTAGGAAGCCTAGATTCGGCTCTTGTTGATGTGGCACTCTGACAGAGCTGTGACATTCCACTCTGATGCCACAGGTGCTCAGGGCTTCCTCATCAGTGTGCCTCTGGGGCCCCTCCCTCAGGCCATTTATCTTCAGTTATCAAATCCTTCACCGCAGCTGGGTTGTATAACTCCCGAGTTTTGAAGAACTATGAAAATATAATTGTGAAATTCTGAACTAAAGCAGAGACAGTGGAGTCATTTATAGTCACATGTGTGCTTGCTTGTGGGAAGTGTGTTGGTCTACATCAGAAAGTTGGTGGACGAGAACAGTTTAGGTAAGTGGGGATGGCAATTTCATACCTGCTCTATTCAGTG
The DNA here is from genome assembly GCA_033961575.1 of Aselliscus stoliczkanus. Classification (NCBI taxonomy): domain Eukaryota; kingdom Metazoa; phylum Chordata; class Mammalia; order Chiroptera; family Hipposideridae; genus Aselliscus; species Aselliscus stoliczkanus. Next base: position 124,862,725 of record CM066728.1, read on the forward strand.
AGCAAATATATGCTCAGGAGTGTGTGTGAAATGGGGGTCATGATTCTACTATTCCATATGTTAGCCCAGTTTCCTTGGACCTCTCAGAGTGTGGGCATCTTGTTCTGATGTGTGAATTTTATTTTATGTATTTTAATTTAAAAATTTCAAGTAAAATATTGGCTTGTTGGAAAAGTCATGACGCATTTTAGCAACAAAACACATAGGAAAAACACGTCATGACTTTTCGGACAACCCAATATAATAGAAAAATGCAAACTAAGTACTGTGCTGCATAAAACAAGGATCAGTGAACCATTTTAACAATGGGGAAAACTAATTGGCTGTTTTTAGCTTTTGGGAGCTGGACATTAGTCTCTAATCTTGTTAGCTCTTCAGAGATTTACAACGATAATTTTTAAAATATTTCTTGGGATATAATTGACATATAATGTGTCAGTTTAAGGTATAAAATGTGTTGATTTGATACATTTGTATATTGTGACATGGTTACTGCTTAAATGTTAGCTAACACCTCTATCACGTCATATATTATCATCTCTCTTATATGGTGGGAAAATTAATGTCTAGTCTTTTAGCAAGTTTGAAGTGGATAATACACTATTGTTGTCTGTAATCACTGTGCCATGCATTAGATCTCAGGACCTACCCAGTTTACTCCCTGTTGTTACGAGCTCAACGTTTTTAGATTCCACATAGAAATTATATCATATAGTATTTGTCTTTGTCTGTCTGACTTATCTTACTTAGTAGCATAATGCCCTCAAGGGCCACCCATGTTTCATCAAATAGAATAATTTCCTTCTTTCTCATGGCTGGAAAGCATTCCATTGTATTACTACCATTCCATAGATTACCTTTTCATTTTCTTTTGCTATGTAGAAGCTTCTTAGTTTGAAGTAGTAGTCCCACTTGAGTTTTGGCTTTTGTTGGTTGTGCTTCTAGTGTCATGTTCAGAAATTCATTGCTCAACATCAAAGAGCTTTTCCCTTAAGTTTCCTTCTAGGAGTTTTATAGTATCGGGTCTATGTTTAAGTCTTTAATCCATTTCAAGCTAATTTTGTATATGGTATAAGATATGGGTTCAATTTTATTTTTTGATATATTGTTATCCAATTTTCCCGGCACCATTTTTGGAAGGGACTATCCTTTCCCCATCGAATATTCTTCATTCTCTTGTCAAAATCAAATTGAGAAAGATAAATGGATTTATTTCTGGACCCTCAGTTATAGTCCATTGATCTATATGTCTATCCTTTTGCAAGTTCCACATTCTTTGGATTGCTGTAGCTTTCTAATAAGTTTGGAAATATGGGTGCATGAGTTCTCCACCATTGTTTTTTTTCTCCAAGATTATTTTGGGTACTCATGGTTCCCTGCAATTCCATATGAATGTTGGGATTGCCTTTTCCATTTCTACAGAGTAGTCCATTGGGATTTTGATAAAGATTGCGTTGAATATGTAGATCAATTTGTGGAGACTTGCTATTTTAACAATGTTAAGTCTCTCAATACATTAGTTGGGCTATATTTCCATTTATCTAGATATTCTTTAATTTCCTTTAGCCATGTTTTACAGTTTTCAGTGTATATAAGTCTACCACCTTTCTAAATTTATTCTACAGCATTTTATTATTTTTGATGCTATTGTAAATGAAATTATTTTCTAAATTCCCTTGCAGATTATTCATTACTAATATATATATTTGTTTGTTTGTTTTTGTAAGGGCAGCGTCATTGGCCCTCTTATGTGGGACCCAAACCGGGGCTGCTGGCTTCCCAAGCTAGCGCTTAACCACCGCGCCACTCGGCCGGCCTTATTGCTAATATATATAAAATGCAGCTTATTTCTCTTTTTGATCTTTTATTCTGCAGCTTGCTAAAGCTTATTAGCTCTATTCACTTTTAGCTCTAACAGTTTATTTGTGGAAGACATTGTGTAATTTTCCTGTGGAATTCCCTACAGTCTGGATTTGTCTGATTTTATCACTATATTATAGTTTAACATGTGCATCTGTTCTCTGTGTTTTCTATAAGTTTGAAATTGAATGTAGAAGCTTGATAAGATTCATTTCTGACTTTTGGAAAGGGGAGACTGCTTCATAGGTGGTGGTGTGTTCTTCCATCAGTGAGAGACATAATGTCTGGTTATGTTACTTTTTTGGTGATATTTGCAGCTGTTGCTATTCAATGTCTAGAACTATTCACTAGAGCAGTAATTAAGGCAGAGGTATATGTGTATGGGCAGGGGTAAGGGGTCGGGGGAGAAAAAGAGTCTAAAATCCGGGACCATCTGCTTAGAATGAGACTGGTTGAAATAAATCACACCCAACCATTTTCAGCCCCCTATCTCCTGCTTCAAATTCTGGGGTAGGAGAGCATTTGACAATGCCACCAACTTGTAACCATTTGGGGAAGAAGTCACTGCCCCGAAGTAAGTAGGTCTGTTAGAAAAGTCAAATAGAAACTCTGCAGACAAGAATAAGTGTATTACATTTTTTGAGGAAATTGATTATATTTTGATTGATTAGACTCTCTGTTTCATTGAATTTTGATCATGTTTACCAATTAGTAGTTTGGTTTTCTAACATATCACTGAGTTTCTTCTGTGCAGGTCAGTGGTGGAAAAATACTGGAATATATTTAATTTGTGATCATTTCCATAATATACAATCTATATCAATAAGCAATATATCATTATTACTGTATTTTAAAACGAGACCAAGAATCTCTCCAATTTGCACATAATCCCAGATTTTTCAATGTGGTGCTCCACTGCCTGCTGTTTCTTTTATACTCCAAGACTTGTTTAAATCAAGTATCTGAGGACAATAGTTCTAAAATAGATATGTAAAATGGCTAGATGAAATCCAGCAACTGACTACAGCTGGGTGAGGACAGGAAATGAGATAGTCATTGGAGAGCAGAGTGGAAACATAGCAACGTCTCATAAAGCCTGCCTCACAACTACCTCAGCTAAGATATTTGAATCAATAACAAACACTCAATAATTACGGAAAAGATAGGTTAGAAAAGATGGTTTCTTGAGAGGATGAAATGGGAATCATTTCCCCTTGGGGTTTCTTCTTGCCCAACTGTTGACATTATATGAGGCCATGGAGTTCCCCCACAGGACAGAACTTCCCTACAGGCACAGCTGTTTTCAGAAGCTTTATGGTTTTTGCCTCAGTAAGAACTACAGATAAAGAAGGAGCAGTGTCCCGAGCTACAGTCCCAGTTTATAAAGAAAGGTTGAAGGACTCAGCCCACTCTAATGAATACTTCACCTGAACACAATTGGAGATATCTGGGGTTGGTAGAGTCCCAGAGTGAGCATATGTAAGTAAGGTTGTTTCACTGGGATGAGCTGCCATATAGAAGGCTTTTAATGGAAAATGACAAAAAGGGAATCTCTAATTTTGTGAGAATGTGGCAAAAAGCTCTACCCAGACTTTCAAACTTGTGTGTATGATGTGAGATACAGAGAGGATGAGAATAAGGTTACATTCTGCCCTAATAGTAAGTAGAAGGGAGATAGAAAATAAGAACTTGTAATCCTTTTGTAGAAAATAGTGTGACATTTGTACCAAGAAGACCAATAAATAGAATGAGGTACAAATAGTATAGTCAAAGGAGGCAGTGGGATGGAGGAATTGTCAACAATAACATGGAAAGATAGGTTTTTGAGTAAAAATATGAAGGTTTAGGTATATAGTTATGCAATCATGGGAAGGTGTAGAGACACATTTCAGTTTCCAGGTACAAGGAATGTGTGACAAGAGGACTTAATTTATTTTGTGAGAATTTAGAAGATATATTCTTGAGACAGAAAAAGAGGTTCTGTTCTGATTTATACATCTCAAATTTAACATTTGTGATTCATCAACACAGAGAACAGACTAGAAGTAGAATTTAGACCAAGAAGACATTAGAGTATATTCCTAACATTTAGATATTGATGAAATAGTGAAGACTCGTGTGTCCCTTGGTGCTTTCATCAAAGAAGAAAGACAAGAATAAATAGGATTAAGGTTTATCACTCCAGCCCTCTCCCTTCTCAGTAATTCTAGATGTCCTTGAAGTACTGGAACTGGGAGACCTGAGATGCTTTTTGGTCTCATTTCAGGGATTCTTTTTGTTTTTGTTCTCCAAGATTTCAGTTTAGATTACTGTCTCAAGATGTTCAAATCTGTATATGTGTTTATCTTCATTTCTCTTCTAAACAAATTACTCCCCTCTCTGACATCAGCCTCCTTGATCCCTCAAAGTTGTCTTAACAGGATCCACAGAGCTCAGGCTCTGATGGGAGTAATGTTGAGATACTGGAAAATAGAAACGATAACGAGATGAGTCTTGAAGAAGTCAGCCAATAAGAGCACTACTGCTGCTTATTATTCTTATTGCAGATAATTAGTAAAAAAGACAGTTTTGCTGTACTTGGAAGAAAATGGACTTTTTGTGTTATTACATTCTTATCCTCATAATGGAGAAATCTACACTTTTTGCTGCTTTTTTCCCCCTTGGAGACCATTTTATCTCCCTTTCCCATGGGACTTATTCCATCTCTCTTTCTTCTCATCTCTTCTTCCCTTTCACCTTCATCCAAACCTCCATAAAGACATCTCGGTGTGGCCACTGCCTTGAATGAATAATGGGATCACAAGAGTACATAGTTTGAGCTATGTCTACTAGCGTAGAGACGGATACAGGAAGAAATAAAGACATAAGAACAGACACTGGAAAATCTAAGTTTTCTTTCTCTTATAAGCTCCTGCTTAATGTATGATTTGTTTGTTTGTTTGTTGTGTTTTTTTTTTGAGGGCAGTGTCACTGACCCTCATATGTGGGACCCAAACCGGGGCCGCTGGCTTCCCAAACCAGCACATAACCACCGCGCCACTCAGCTGGCCCAATGTATGATTTTTAGAATAAAGAAAACACCGAGAGAGATGTCCTTAAAATAGTTTTGATGCTTTATCTCAATGTTAGGAATTTTCTCCTTCAGTGGAGGGAACACTGGACTCATTAAAGAATAAATGCAACCATAGCACATCATTTGGTTCTGTAGTAAAAACATATTTACATAGTTATACTAAAATACTGTCTACTGATTCTTAGCTTTTATCTGGAAGACTTAACTATGGTTACAACTCATATGTTTTCAATCTTGACAATAAAGAAATGAAGGTACAGCTTTCCAAAGTTTGGGAGAGCACAGAGGTGAAGAGGATAAGTGAAATCTGAAGTTGATGAAATAAGAAATATAGATTTAAGGATACCATCTAAAAGCAGGAGAGCCACTGCTTGGAGAACTAACATAATCATCAAAAACTTGGGGAAAGGAAGACAAAAGAAGGGATAATGCAAACAAGATAAAACTTCGAATTTCATAGCAGAGAGCCAAAATATTATCTTGAACTGATAAAACTGGTACATAGATATATAAGCAAACAGCATATTATTTAGAGGCATAGAGGTATTAACCACCAGAAGAGTTAAAACTAAACATGGAGTTGGGCAAACTTGGGGTAAAGAGATCTCTGCTTTTTATTATATGTTCTCTTATACTCTACTCTTTTAAATTATTTTTCTCACATCAATGAAGAAATAGAGTATTTCATCAAAATTTCTTCATAATACTATTATCCATACAGCAGCCTAAAAAGTTATCTTTTTGGCTTACCATGTAGATATGCCTGTGGGGATAGCCTGAGCTGGAAAGATATGAGAATCCCATCCACTGGAAGATTTTATTTTTCATTGAAAATTAATGGTAAATTAAATCAATGATTATGTTAATCACTTTTAATATCATCCCAGGTAAGTGCAGTTGCTTTATGGAGGAAGAACTCCCTACCAAAAGAACAATAGCTTTCTGGACAAAGTTGAAACCAGATCTTCACTCCAATGTCCTGTCAAAGATGTAGATACTCGGACACCTGGCTGGGGCCTTGACAGCTCTCCCTTCCCTTTCCAACTGACAACCAGCGAAGTGTGCTGCTTAAGTCCAACAGACCTACACAGGGTTAAGTCCAAATGTTGTCGCTCAGATCCTAACAGACCTTCAACAGAGCAGCCTCTTTGCTTTAGCTTTCTCATCTGTAATATGGGACTGAAAGTACTGTAGTTTCTACCCTATGGGATTGTTGTGAGGATCAACTGTGTGATATTTAGTATACTCGTCAGTGCATAGCAAGCACCCAAAAAATTCTGTGTCTGGTGATGCCTTCCTTGTTATACAGTGAATTTCATAGAAGTAGGGACAATGTGTGATTTATCCTACTGTCCTTAGTATCTATCAAATTGAAAGATTGTAAGTGACCAATGAATGAACATGGGTTAAACTAAAGAGTGAATGAGCAAGTATATGGATAGAAAGACAATGGCAAGGGACATAAATTAAAGGGGAAAAAAAAAAACGTTTTAGGAAACTAGGGGCATCCATGCAAGAAAAGATGTGATCCCAGAGCAAATGTCAGCATTATTTGATCTTAACACTTGCTCTTTGCAGGTGATGTGTCTGATGGCCACTAGAAACAGGACAGAAGTAACTGAATTTGTTTTACTGGGCCTGTCCAGCTGGCCAGAAATGCAGCCTGTTATTTTTGGGGTTGTCCTTGCCATGTACCTGGTGGCAGTTATGGGCAATGCCCTATTAATAATTGTTGCCCTCTCAGACCCCAAGCTTCAGACCCCCATGTATTTCCTGCTCAGCCAGCTTTCCTTTATAGACATATTTCTCACAACCATTACTATTCCCCAGATGCTGGTCCACACACTGTCTGTGAATAAAACCATCTCCTTTAACCGCTGCATGATCCAACTGTTCTTTTTTATGGCTGTGGGCAGCATGGAAGGCCACTTGTTGGCTGCCATGGCCTATGACCGCTATGTCGCCATCTGTGACCCCTTAAGATACTCTGCCATCATCAGCCGTTACTTCTGTCTACGCATAACCTTGACCTCATGGGTGGTTGTCAGCCTCAACAGCCTCCTTTATAGTGGGTTGGTCACCCATTTAACCTTCTGTGGCAACCAGGTCACCCATTTCTTCTGTGACATCACACCCCTGCTGAAGCTCTCGTGCACCCGACCCGTGGTCAATGAAATGCTGATATTCACTGAGGGTGTAGCTGTGGTGGTCAGCCCCTTCTTCTTCATTTTGGGTTCCTATGCCCGCATTGCTATTGCCATAGCCCGTTTGCACTCAGCTGCTGCCCTGCGCAAAGCTCTGTCCACGTGCAGCTCCCACGTGCTGGTCGTGCTGCTCCTGTACGGCTCTGTGGCCCGCATGTACCTCCGGCCCTCCTCCAGCTATGACTTGGAGCAGGATCGCCAGGTCGCCATCTTTTACACAGTGGTCACCCCTATGCTAAACCCACTGATCTACAGCCTGAGGAACCAGGAGGTTAAGGGAGCTCTGCGAAGGCTTTCCAGGAAACTCCACATCTTGGGAAACTGCCAGCCTGGCTCCCAGGCCAACCAGGAATGGCGGCATATCTCCTAAGCCCGAGGAGTGAAGATCTGACTCGAAAATGCCTCAAGTGGATGGTTTACATCCCTAGTAACTGGTGTGGTTCACATTCTTGTGGAATAATTTTCCCCCGTTGGCTCTTTTTTGTTTGGATTTGGGAAGAAGTGAGTTCTTAAATAAATAGTTCTGGTCCCCATCGACTGATCTAGAATCTCATTGCATTGGAACTGAAAAGATATTTTTAAATCACCAACCCTGAACCTCTCATCTTTCAGATCTAATATAGGGCCTGGGGGATTACTAAACTGAATTATTACCAATCAGTCTGGCCTGCAGAGTTTTCATCATTTGAGTGATGGTGTGTCATGTACTGTTTCCCAGAGATAAGGCAGAGTTACAATACATTATACAGAAGAGTAGTTTTTGAGTAAACCATAGAGTAGTCTAAACCTGTCTTAAAATTGTATGGTCTCCTGTCATTCTCACAGTAACAATAAGCAGTTCAGTACTGATAGTGGCTGAATGATTCCATCTGAACTTTTGTGTCACTTCATAAGTGGCAGTATAGGTCACTGATAATAGAGACTGGAGGAGAGAGTCTTCAGAGTGGGTCTAACCCCAGGAGTCGGTGGTCAGATTTGGGACATCTGAGTAGAACTGTTTAGACACACTGAAAGACTAGATTCAACATGTAAGGGAAAAGGAAGAATCAAGGATGGACTTTTAAAATGGGTGGATTCATTATCTATTTCTATGTGGAAGGCTCAGTGGAACTGGAGGGCATGCAGATGTGGTGGGGGAAGGCAAATTCAATAAATCGGTTTGGCCATGTTAATTTTGTGCTATCTATCCAAGTGGCGATATTTCATAAGCAGTTAAATGCATAATCCTTGAGGCACATGAAGAGGTCTTATCTTGAGATAGAAATGTCACAACAAAATGTAGATAACATTTAAAGCCATGGGGCTGGATAAAATCACCTAGTAAGAGAATATAGAAAAGAGAGCCCCAAGATGGTTACACACTCCAACATTTAGAGGTGTAGGAGAGGAGATAGCATAGAAAACGGAGAAGTGGCCATTAGTAGGAAGAAAGCAGGTAAGATAGATATGTCAGAATCCTAGAAAAGAGTATTTCTAGAATATGAGAGTGGTCACTCTCTCACATGCAGCTGAGAAGTCATTAATGAGAACAGATAATTGACTATTAGATTTGGCAAGATATAGATTACTGGAAACTTCGATAAGGGCAGTTAAGTGAAGTGTTAAGGGACATTTTACAATTATAGTCATTTTATGATAAAGTTACAAGAGCATAAATGGAGGTTGTGATGATAGCTATTTCATAAGTATAAATTTTTGTGGGGAGGGTAGACAAAAAGTGGTGTATAGTTTGAGGAGGACATGAGTCAAGGGAGAATTTCTTTTAAGTTTAGTAATAGCTAGTGACATTAAGCACATTCCTTTGCTGATAGAAATAATCTAGCATATAATGAAAAACTCAGGATTCAAGAGAGAAGGTAATTGCAAGAATAAGTCCTTGAAAGGGGATGCACATCTGTTAAGGGGATGATTTTTATCTAGGAAAGGAGCCACTTCTTCCCCTATAACAAAAAGGAAGTCAGCGTATGTGGCTGTAGATGAGCTGGTGGATTTGATGGCGGGAAGATGGTGTAAGAGACTTCAACTGAGAGTGGTGGGAGCAGGATTGTTTTAGAGAATTGGATAAAGATTGTGTGAGGTATGCTAGAGTGTGGGAAAGTGAAGTACTAGGAAATGTTATGGTAAGCCTCATCTCTGCCAACACTGAATGCCCGTTTAGGTATTTCATTTACAGGTTTAATATTAGTCATATTAACATGGTTGATATTCTCCAACAATATTCAGGTGATCAAGTACAGTCTTGAATAAGCAAAATGATACGATTACCTAGGGCTGGGATTTTGCCAGGTGCAGACAAAGGGTGCAAAAGAATTAAGGATGTTTATAAGAATTGGTTACAATTCTGGACCATAAAACGTATTCTTGTTAAGGTGGAATGAAGGGCATAAATTAGGTGATAGATAATGAAAACCAATTTTAAGGGATAATAGATCTCAGTGATCTCAGAGAATTGTTGGAGTTGAAGAACAAAAGTAGATAAGGGGAAAGAATAGAAGTTGATAGGAACTGAAAAATTTAAAATTGAGATTTCACCAATGGTGCAATTATTTGTAATGACAAGGTCTAAGATATGACCATATGAGTGTGGGTGGCTAAAATGGGGTAAAGTAAGATTGCTGAAGCTAAACAAATCAGGAATTGAGAATCCAAGTTGTTAGTAAGATAAACCATTTATATGGATATTGGTATTTCCAAAAGTAACTAAATAGTGGTGGACAGAATTAGAGAATCAGATGCTGAAGTCATTAAGGAGCAAGGGAGAAAGAACAGAAAATTTTCTCATTTTCTTTAATTTTTTTTTAAAAGATTTTATTGGGGAATTGGGAGAGGGGAACAGCATTGAGGAATTGAGGAAGGGGAACAGACAAGTTGCTGTCCTTTTGTTCTTCAGTCTAGTTGTGGAGGACGTCGCTTCACTGGCCCATGTTGGTATCGTCATTGCGCTCTTCGTGGATGAGGCAGATGGGTCACCGGCCTCTGGATGGTCGCTCACCGTGGCTATTGGCAGCTCACACTGGCTGCCAGCCTCTCACTGTAGCCTATGGCAGCCCACTGCGGAAGGGGCTGCAGCCCACACCATCTCCGGGGCTCGCACAGCCCAGCTCCAGGTGAAGCTGTTGTTAGCTGTGGAGGGCAGTGTCACTGGCCCTCATATGTGGGATCCAAACCGGGGCCGCTGGCGTCCCAAGCCAGCTCTTAACCAATGCTCCACTTGGCCGGCCCTCTTTAATTTTTTTAAATACAAATTTTATATGTTTAAGGTTACAACATGAAATGATATATAGTGAAATGATTATATAGTCAAGCTAATTAACATACCATCTCCTCAAATGGTTATCATTTTTTGGCATGTGGTAGGAGCACCTGGAATCTAATCGCTTAGCAAATTTTGGGTATTTAATACAATACTATTAGCTATAGTGATCATGCTGTACATTAGATTTCTGGATTTATTCATCCTATATAACTGTAACTTTGTATCCTTTGACCAACATCTCCTCATTTCCCACAACTCCTTGCCACTGGGTAACCTCTGTTCTATTCTCTGCTTCTATATATTTGACTTTTTTAGATTCCAAGTAGTTTTATTTTCTTTGTGTGTCTGGATTATTTCACTTTGTATAATGTCCTCCAATTTCATTCATGGTGTCGCAAATGACAGGCTACCCTTCTATTTTAAGAATGAATACTATTTCATCCTTATATATATCTCACATTTAAAAAAATCTATTCATCTGTTCATGGACACTTAGTTGCTACCATATTTTGACTATGGTGAATAATGCTACAGTGAACATGGTAGTGCAGATATCTCTTGTAGGCAATAATTTTGTTCTTTTGAGTATATACATAGAAGTGGAATTGCTGGATCACGTGGCAGTTCTATTTTTAATTTTTTGAGGAACTTCCATACTGTTTTCCATAGCAGCTGTGCCATTTTACATTCCTACCAAGAGTGCAAAAAGGGTTCCAGTTTCTCCACATCCTTGCCAACCCCTGTTACTTTTTGTCCTTTTGATAATAACTATTCTAACAGGGGTGAAATGGTATCTCATTGTGGTTATTATTTGCATTTATCTGATTATTAATGATGTTTAATACTATTTCATATACCTATTGGCTACTTGTATGTCTTCTTTGGAAAAATGTCTAGTGAATTCCTTTCTCATTTTTTAATAGAATTATATGTTTTTTGTTTTGCTGTTGTGTTGTATGAGTTCCTTATACTTTGGGATAGTAATCACTTATCAAATGTATGGTTTGCAAATATCTCCTCACATTCCATAAGGTGCCTTTTCATTTTGTTGATAGTTTCTTTTGCTGTGCAGATGCTTTTAGTTTGATGTAGTCCCACTTGTCTGAGGTGCTCAGGAACTGCTATGTGGGTGTGTAGCCCTAAGAGCAGATACCTTACTATGGGCCCCCGAGTGGACTGCAGTGGGCTGTGCTTGGCTCTTGCATCCTCCCTCAGCTGGTACATGTCATCGTGTCCGCTTTTGACAGCAGCATAGAGCAGTTCACTCAAGGAAGAAGGAGGAAGTTGCACAGCACAGAAGCAAGAAAAGCATCAGGAAGCAGGTGAATGGCCGAGCAGCCAAACTCCTGAGGGTGCTTCTGCTTGTCAGGGACAAGAAAGCATGCCTGGGAAAGGTGCTGGGAAGTGTGATTATGTGTTTCTGTATGAATTCCATGGTTTCCTCTAGCACAGTTTCCCAAGTGTGTCATTGGCCAAACTTGCTGCCTTCTCTGGGGTGTGGGGCCCATGTGGTGGTGCTTTAATATTAGTATGAGTGACTGACTGTGGCTTGGCCGCTCAGGTGATCCTGTGCTCCAAAGTCTGACTCTGAGAAGAAAGCCCATGAAAACTTAGATATGGGCAAGGCATGAATAGGATGCCTCCCTGACCTGAGTCCTGGAAGGTGTAGCTTCTTGTTTTACATTTCTCTTAAGTGATACACACTTATTTTTCAAAATATTTATCTGTGAAACATGTATCCATTGAAAAGTGAAAGTTTGTTTCTCACCTTCCCCATTTCTCTTCAGGGGTAATCATGTTAATGTTTCGACATGTACTGATTCAGACACTTTCTTATGCATGTATGTATTTGTACAATTTTGTTTTTATAAAAATGAGATCACTTGTTCTGGAGCTTTCTTTTGTTCCTCTCATCAATATCTCATGGACCTCCTATGTCACCATCAGACCTCCTTTATGACTTTTAAAGTATTTTGTGGATTGTTAGATGTACCAGGAGTTATAACATCTCCCTACTCATGCCACTTACTTACCTCCTTTTTCTTTTTGGAGGAGGTCCTATGACAAAAGCAACACTACATGGATATTCTTTTGAGGGCATCTTTGTGTGCATATATTTTTCTAGAAATGGAAATGCTAGATGGAAGTACATGTGCATTTTTTATTTCAATTTGTACCACCAGATTGCCTGCCAAAAAGTTTAAACCAATTTATACATGTGAGAAGACTGTTTTCCACAGCCTGACAGCACTGTTTGCAATCTCTTTACTGTTTTCCAATCTAATGATGGAAAAAGAAACAATACTTTATGATAGTTTTATTTTTATTTTCTTAATTGCTGAGGGCCATGTTTTGACCATCTTACTTTTTTCTTCTTTGAGTTTTCCAACTACATTCTTGCCCATTTTTCCTATGTGGTTGTTGTGTTTTTATTATTGATTTGTAGGGGTTATACTGTGGTTAAGAAATATTCTCATAACGTTTTCCTTCTTGATCTGACTCTAAGTGTTCTTAGTATACAGCTTGGATGGATATTTTCTCTTTTACTTATGCTCTTTTCATTCTGGGAACACAAAGCATTCATTTTCCTAGAAAGTGAGACGCCACACATCTTACCAGCTTTCATATATCAGTCAGTGCTCAAAAATCTGAAACATACAGGGACACAGATATGATTGAATGCACATAGCTGGTAATAATAATAGCCTTACATATGTCGAGTGCTTTCTATGATTCAGGCATTCTGCTTAAAGTGCTTTTATGTCATTTGATTCTCACAGTAACTATGAGTTACCCCCATGTTCATTGCAGCATTATTCACAATAGCCAAGCTACAACGTAAGTGTTGTTTATTGAGCACTTACTGCGTAAGTAAGTTCCCGTATTACTTATTACTCAGAGGAATCCTCTGATGTTGTTGTTCTTCCGGTTTTACAGATAAAGAAACCAAAACTCAGAGACAGAGAATGTTCCTCAAGTTACACAGTAAGAACATGGTGGGTGTTTGTTTCTGACTTGTAACTTCTGACTTCGTCTTGAGATCCAGTCACAATAACACTAAATATTAATAGAACGTGGGTATATATGTGTGTGGAGGGGGGGGTGGAGGGGTGGGGCTTAGACTAACATAATCCAGTTACCTTAATTTACAAATGGGGAGACCAAGGCTTAGAGACATTAAGTGAATACCCAGCTGTCACAGTTCATTAATGGCAAAGCCAGCACTGGAACCCAGGGCCTAAATTAAAGCTCCATTCTTATTCTATAGCAAGAACACTGCCTGTTTAAATATAAATTGCCAGATTAGTTCCTTCGTATTTCATTCTATCAGGTGTAATGAATCCTGTATTCTAGATATCCTTTATAACTTGAGCTAAACAAAACTTCGGACTTCTATTTTCATTTTATATGTATACAAGCCCCCCCTGTGGATTTCTCGTAGGTGTTCATTAAAATTAACAAGAACCATTGTGAGAGTGGGCAGTAAATTACTCAACCGTGGGCACTTCACACAGATGATTGGGGGTTACTGATATCACTGGCCCCTCCCCGTCCTCAGATATCAATCCGTACTTTGAAACATAAATATGAGAAAAAGAGGAGTCTGAGTTTCAGAGAAGCCACAGTGGTCGACTTTCCAGAAGCCAATTTTTGACTCTCAGCTCTGAGTCTTGGAGTCAGGACCCTAAAGTCCTGAGAAAAAGTGTTAGAGAGTTTTTCTTCTGAGGAGCTTTCCCAGCGTCCCCTTCACCTCCCTGTTTCTCAGGCTGTAGATGAAAGGGTTCAGCATGGGCATGACCACTGTGTACATCACTGAGAAGGCTCTGTCCTTTCCACCTGAGAGGGGTGATGGAGGACATAAATAGACCCCAATAGCTGTGCCATAAAACAGAGAGACCACAGAGAGGTGGGAGGTGCAGTTGGAGAAAGCCCTTTGCTTACCCTTTGGAGAATCAATTCTTAGGATAGCCAATGCAATGTAATAGTAAGAGGCAAGGATGCAGACAAAGGGTCCAATTAGCAGTGTTCCTGCCACAAGGATGAGCACCAGGCTGTTGACATAAGTACTGGAGCAGGCCAGCTTCAGGAGTGGGACCAGATCACAGAAGAAATGGGGGATGATATTGGGGCCACAGAAGGAAAGCCTGGTCACGAGGAGGGTGTGCACGAGGGCATGGAAGGTAGTGACCACCCATGACCCAGCCACCAACAGGAAGCAGCGTTGGGAGTTCATGGCTATGGCATAATGGAGGGGGTGGCTGATGGCCGCATAGCGGTCAAGTGCCATCACAGCCAGGAGAAAGTTGTCTAGATCTGCAAATAGGCCAAAGAAATAGAGTTGTGTAAGACACCCACCATGAGAAATCAATTTACTTCCTGAGCCAATATTATGTAGCATCTTGGGAATTACTGTAGAGATGAAACCAATGTCGGAGAAGGACAGGTTGGCCAGGAAGAAGTACATGGGGGTGTGGAGGTGCTGGTCAGAGACTATGGCCAGGATGACGAGCAGGTTCCCCAGCACGGTGAGCAGATACATGGCCAGGAAGAGCCCGAAGAGCAGAGGCTGCTGCTCTGGGTGTTCAGAGAGGCCCCGGAGAAGAAACTCGTAGATGCAGGTCTGGTTTCTTCTATCCATGACTTGAATTCTGTATGAAATAAATTTTATCATAATATAAATAGCAAAAGAAGTAACATTTTGCTATGCTGAAATTATTTTGAACCCCCATTAAAAAAAATTCTGCAGTTGAGATTATCCTGTTTGGTAAAGCTTGAATTTATAACTGTGCACGTTAAGAAAAGACAATGTGGAAAAGGATCGATTGGTGTCAGATAAGATAGCTGATAGATAGCTATCCAAGGCTCCTTCAAATGATTTCAGCTGTCCCCATGAAACACATCAGGTACCATGAAAACAGGTGCTCTGGATTGTACACATCCTGTCAGTATACACTGAATAATTATAATTGCATGCATAATAAATTTTTTACTGAATAGTTTTAGAATTAAGTGAATAATATTTTATCGAATTAAAATTAATTGAATTAAAATAATATATAATATACAATTAATTTAAAAATAATTTTTAAAAGGTAAAATCTCAGAACAACATGTATACTTATAATTCCATTTTTGTAAAATTAAAACAGAAATGTTTGTACATGAGTAAGAACATTGGAAGAACATGCTAAAGGTCAATAGTCTTTACCTCTGAACAGCAGCTGTGGGTTGAAAGGTTGTGGGTGCCACCTTCTGCATTATTCACATTTTTACCAGAATGTATTATCTTTGTAATTAAATGATTATTTTTTAAAATAATGGATAAAATAAAAAATAAAAATAATTTTGTCTCGGAAAAATAAAAAGGAAAAGTATGATGGATGTAATTGGTCAAGTTAATCTAAGCAGCCCTCCAGAAAGAAGCCAATATGGAAGTTTGGAGACCCAGAATTCTGACAAGGTGCCCAGGGTGTGGTTTCCGAAAGGCAGCTCTGAAAGTGAGCCGCAGAACAAAAATCGCATGACTTGGACCTTGTGTAAAGAAAATCTGATGGGGCAAGAATTTTTCACCATAGTCTAGTCCATTTCAACTTTTTAAAATCTTCCCAGCATTTCCAAAGAAAAGGCTGTTGTAGGAAGTGCATCAAATACTGCTCGAGTTCCCTCCAGCTGACAATTGTTAATACTTGTGCGTTTTTTCTCTGACAAACTTGATACTCCTCATTTACAGGTACTTCTCCACCTATTGTAGTTTGAACCTCTTCTTCTGGATTTAAAAATCTAAGTTTTAGACTGTGTATTCCAGCTTCTAACTCCTTCTTTGCTTTAACAGGGCCTTCTTATATTTATATATTAGATTTATATATTGTAAAACTAAATAGAAAGTTTCAAATCCTTTGTTTGCCCCCGAAACTACACTTTAGTTTCTTTCTAGCTCTGTTCAGCAAAGAGGATATCTTGATTAGAGACTCAAACATCTTTATTGTCCATAGCAGCCACCGTGAGAATACACCAGGAATCTCAGGACTAGAAAACACTGGACATTAAGTTTAGCCAATCCATAGGCCTTGCTCTGACTCAAAGAAAAAGTCAGTAGGGCCGGCCGAGTGGCACATTGGTTAAGCGCTGGTTTGGGAAAGCCAGCGGCCCCGGTTCAGATCCCACATATGAGGGCCAGTGACACTGCCCTCCACAGCTAACAACAGCTCCACCTGGAGCTGGGCTGCGAGCCCTGGAGACAATGTAGGCTGCAGCCCCTGCTGCAGTGGGCTGCCATAGGCTACAGTGAGTGGCTGGCAGCCAGTGTGAGCTGCCAATAGCCGCGGTGAGCGACATCCAGAGGCCGGCGACCGATCTACCTCATCCGGGAAGAGCGCAATGACGATACCA
The DNA here is from genome assembly GCA_033961575.1 of Aselliscus stoliczkanus. Lineage (NCBI taxonomy): Eukaryota > Metazoa > Chordata > Mammalia > Chiroptera > Hipposideridae > Aselliscus > Aselliscus stoliczkanus. The sequence continues at coordinate 124,879,508 of CM066728.1, forward strand.
ACATGGGCCAGTGAAGCAACGTCCTCTGCAACTAGACTGAAGAACAAGAAGACAGCAACTTGTCTGTTCTCCTTCCCCGATTCCCCAATAAAATCTTAAAAAAAAAAAAGTCAATAAGAATAGCTAACACAGGCTGAGCAGTGGCCATGTGCTGGCCACTGGACTCTCATGAGTGACAACCCTATGTGGCGGCTCTGTGATCTGACTTTATTATTACTTCTCTCTTTTTATTAACCTTTAATCATTTATGTTTACTTTCTTCATGTTTATAGGGTTACAAAGGAAGTTGTAGTAAAGGGAGCAATTAACTTAGTAATTTTATTGGGGTCACATGGTTAATAAAGTTATATAGGTTTCAAGTGTACAATTATGTAATACATCATCTATATATTGCATTGGTTTACTTTAAAGATGTAGAAACTGAACTTCAGAGGGGTTAAGAAACTTGCCAAAGGCCACATATTTAGGATTTGAAGTAAATTTGTCAGAGTCAGAAGTCTTAAATTCTTAGTTCTGCTGAGCAGCTTTTCAGGGCTCACCAAACAACATTGTGACTTTAGTGGAGCTTCCTGCATATTTTCAATAAGGAGGAAATGCACTGTCAGCAAATTCATTAGCTCATTCATTCCAACGTTATCAAGATATAGCTGACAAATAAAATTTGTATATATTTAAGGGGTACAATGTGAGGTTTTAATACATTTAATACATAATTACAGATACATTATGAAATGATTACCACTATCAAGTTAATTAACGCATCTGCCACCTTGGAGAATTTAAATATTCATTCAGTTTGCCAGTTGCAATTCTCGTGGCAAATAAGGATATTGGTATTTTGGGTTTATCAATCTTTTGTGAATGTAATTGAGTAAGACCGGTTTGAGTAAGACTGCCAATGCTTGGGTAAGACCGGTTTCTGTACTTGCAAAGCTAATGGTCTCAGACCATGATTTTTACTCTGAAAGGCCCAGACTCCCTCCTTTCTGGTGTCTCTCCTCTACCCTCAACAGCAGCTAGATCCAGGTTTAGGAGCTTAGCCAAATAGCAGGAAATACAGTGACATACTTTGTTATATTCATTCAATTATATCACCCGTACAGGGGGAATTAGAAATCGATGTACATTTATTCCAGTGTTGACTTTTCTTGCCTGAGGGTAATTTTCAGGAATCTCATTATTTCCTAGAAACATATAGCCCATTATAAACAGTCACGTTGATTCCAAATGAAAAGTTTATAAAAATGAATTAGTATTCTCAGAATCCTTCTGATATTCTGGGCAAGTAAACTAACAAAACTTTAAACAATTGACTTTTGGGAAAAAGATGTGTCCTTTAGTTTCAACTTTATTATTATGATAGATGGTCTAACACCCTGGCCAGTGGTCTAAGCTGGAGAGGTGTGTCACGATCATGTCGGGAGCATTTTCTATACCTCCTCCCACAAAAAAAAAATGGAATTCCCACTGTATCTAGACACTTAAAGCCACTGCATTAGACTTGTATGTGTGTTTCCAAGGAGAATATTTAGGTTGCATATGGTAAAGGAAAAAAACATTTAGCTTGCACTAAGAAATTTTTGATTCACCTTCTGTATCTTATTACCTTCTATAATAATATGGCTTTGAAGAATTCATTTAGCTTCTCTGAGCTTTAGTTTCCCTCTCTGTGATGAAGATTAACTAAATCTCATAGGCTATAGTGAGGCTCCTTATTGCCTCACATCAGGAAAATGTCCAAACTAATTCTTATCATGACATAATCAGCCCTTCATGATTCTGTCTCCATATGTGTATCCGATGACTTCCCCTCATGCCCTGCCACCCCACATTCTTGCCCACAAAACCACTCACAATTCTCAAATAACTCGTATCCTGCCTTCATTCCTTTGCTGCTTAGCTCTTCCACCTTCCTGAATGTCCTCTCTTCCTCACCACATGGCAAGAGCTCTGGTGTCAACACCTGAGAATGTTGGCGTCCATTACGTTATCCTTGTATATGGGGTTCTGGTAGAATACCTGACTTTATTGCCTTATAATTATTCCCTTTCTCCATTTAGACTGTGTGTTCCTCAGTTTCTTCTTAATATGTACTTGGTAATCATCTGTGGAATAAAATTGTGTATGGCTTACCATGTGTGTTATTTATGCCTTGTATGTATGAGTGTTTGTGAGCTAAGCCACACACTGGTTAGCCTTCCCTTAGAATGGGGATTGGAAACACATGACCAAAATTCTCAAATCAGTGTGTGTGTGTGTGTGTGTGAGATGTTTGTATGTATGTTTGGGGGTTCTTATTTGCACCCATGATCCCAACATTTCCTTAAGTGACCTCCTTCTATAGTACATCAACTGAGATAACCAACACCCCGACTGCTTCCTGAAAGGATGCGCTATCGTTTTCATGTACCTGAGTTTCATGTACCTGGGTCACTCTGAGTTTTGTAATCCTTTACTTTCACTTAACATCCCAGGCAAAGAAACATGAGACATCCTGCTGAGTGAAGTTGGAGTGCAGCCGCCCTAAACAAGCTGATAGCAAGACCTTGGGAGAGAAAGTCACTTAACTCTTTAGCCTCAGTTTACATATTTATAAAGTAGAAGCTTATGGGCTTTCAATTAATATTTCTGGCTTGAATAGAAGTTAATGTATATGAGAGCTGTTTGTCAACTGGAAAGTATATAAATATGAATGAAAGGAATTATCTAGACAGTGCTAAGAAAATTTTTGGATCACTTCAGTTTCCCTGCAGCCCTAAAATAATGGGGTGCCTGGCTCTCAAAACCAATGAAATAGAGTTCCATGTTAAAAGCATGGGTTCTTATCACACAATATTAGATTGAAATATACAAAGTAACCGATATTTACTCATTTTTAACTTACAGAAAATGGCAATTATTACTTATATACACACATATATAGTCCTATATATACACATGAATGTGGGCGTGGGTGGATGTTTAAGCAGTAGACAGTTGTTGTCTGATCTGTGATATGGAAAGATCAGTCGGCTACTGTGGAGAGAAGTATTGTAGGGATATGAGTGCCAACAGGGAGTAAGAAAACACATACGGGATTCAGGGTAGGGTGACACAGTGAAGTGGATGGATCTGGGCTGTGTTAGGGAGTTTAGTGACTTGCTCAAGGAGCCATAAGTGGTGGAACTGAGTTTGAGGGTAAAAGGCTTTTCATTCTTCCAGCTGCAGCATTAGAGATAGAAATAGTAAAATTCTCTGAAATAAACAGAAAAGAAGTAAGGTGATTTCCTTTATTAATTGGAGCCGTTTAAAAATTACGCAGCTGACAGAATCAGAGAAATGATCCCTAGAATATTTCTCAAATGGCAGAATCCCTGGAATGTCCTGGAATCATAAGACTAAGAGGAGAGAGGCCGGAGACATAGATAACTTGGAGTTATTCCCAGAAGGGGAGAGAAGGCAAAAGGCAAAGCCTTCAGGGACCATTTGCAGGATTGTAAACGTAAAAATCATTTATGATGTGTTTACTGTGTGCCAATGATGTCTGTCTAGCATTTATTCCGTACAACCTCTATACCAAGTATATTTACTTTGCATTTTCAGATCAGGAAACAGAGAGCTCTAAGAGGCTAGCTGACCAGCCTAAGATTACACAGCTAATAAGAGGACAAGTCAGTATTCAAACTAAGATCTCTACCAAACCTGGAAGTGAGTCCATTATGGAATTCCACCTCGTAAGGCAGGCAGACCTTTATTTTCTCATGGGTGCTCTAGATATTTATTAACTACTTTGAGAATGTGGCTGTGTGGAGTAGATCCGCCCTTTATGTGACTCCATAGTGGTCTAGAGAGCCAGGTTTGTAATTTTTCATCTATTCAAATACTTATCGATTTCCTACCTTATGCCAGGAATGGCTGTGGGTACTAGATATTTAAGGTTCATCAAAACAACCCTTGTGTTTACAAGCTCATTGGGGAAGCTGACAATAAACAATTAAACAGGTAAACATGTAATCGGAAACTGATTAGCATTGAAAAGGAGAGACAAGGTGGTATCACTGAGAAATTAGAATTGGAGGGCCTAATTTAGATTAGAGTTCAGGGAAAAAGTCTTTGAGAAAGTTAAATATAATTCAGGACCTGAATTAGTAATTAGCTATATCAGGAATAGAAGACAGAAGATTAAGGATGTAAATTTCCCAGCATATGTGGAAGTCCCAAGGTGGTTAAAAAGGGTTTGGCCCATGTGGGAAGACCAGTGCGACTGGAGAATAGTCAGCAAGGTGATAAGTTGTGTGATATATGACCACAGGTGACTGACCCATGGCGTTAGCTGATTCAAACCCAGTCAGTCAGGTTGTCCTTTCAAAACATGGAGTTGGTGATAGAGTTTAGGCAGTCAGTTGGGGCCCTGAAGTTGGGAAAAGAGTGGCATCCGGGCCACCACAGCTTGTGTAAGCCCTTGTAGAGAGGAACAGAAACTAAGCTATATTTGCATAGACAACATTGGAACAAAGTTGGAAAAAACAGCGGTCAAGAGGTGTGTCATTCTCAAAACATACAGTCACTGCCTCCTGATTTCCTAGTGTAATCTCGTTCTCTTCAGCCTTTCTCCCACAACAAGAGGCAGAATGACTCAGGGCTCAAGAATGCAGACTCTGGGGTGAGACAGAACTGGGTGTCAGTCCTGCCTCTGTCACCCATCAGCTGTGGGCAAATTACAAAGCATCACGATGATCACAGCCAACAAACAGCAAGTACTGGCTGCAAACATCCTATCAGGCACTGTGCTAAAAGTGTTCTACTTAATCTCATTGTATTTTCACTATCTTATGAGATCACCTCTTTCTTTTTCAGATAAGAAACCAAGGTCTAAAAAGATGAAGTAATTTGCCCAGTGAAGCCACGGGTGAGTAGTAAAACCCAGACATCAGCTCTGATCTGTCTGTCTAATGCAGCTCTTACCCAGCTGATCTCCGCTGATCCGCCGATCTCAGATGTTATTGAGCAGTGCGGTTCTGTAGCTTTGACACTTTCCCTTTGGACAATGGCACATTCACATCACAGCCCCATCTAGAGACTATGGAACGGAAATGAAACCCAGTGTTGTAGGCAGCTGTGGAGTAGATTTCTGGGAGTTGCAATAAGTGGAACTGAAAGGGCCTGAGGGGTCTCATGCTGGGAATATTTACCAGGTTTGGAGGCCCTAGCGTTCTCATTAGTGGGAACAGAGACTAATTGTCTCCAAATCCCTAAAGAGAGGAGGGGCACTTTTTGTTTTCAGGTGGGATTCCGTTCTGGTTGCAGACTCTTAGGGTTCCCCCTTGCTGTCACCTCAGGAGGCATTGCTCCAAGCTTGCTACTGTTGCCCTTGTTACATCCACCTGTGACCCAAAAGGAAGAACTTGGGTAACAGGTCCAAATGGAGACAGCAGAGATAAGCATCTGTTTCTTCATCTGAACTTGGCATTGTCTTAGCCCAAATTATTTTGGCCAATATTCTAATCTTTCTGTGTGTCATTATCCTCATCAAGTGCAACTAAGATGTCTTGTACAACAGAAATTCTGAAATTTAACGTAGACCAGTTTATCAGTTTTTTCTGACTTATTTTGCTCACCATTTTGTTTGTAAGATTTATCAGTGGTTAGTGTGTATTTAGTTTATTTTCATTCTGTTTCATTATATAAATATACCACGATTTTTAATCCACTATAATGTAGATGTGCATTTAGGTTTTTTCCAGTTTGGGACTGTTATGAATAGGACTATTGTGGATATTCTTGTAAATATCTTTTACAGAATATTTACAGAATGTTGTAGGAATACATATGCAATTCCTTGGAATGGAAATTCTGAGTCCTGGGGAATACACCAACAGATACTATCCAATGGCATTCCAGAGGGCTTACACCAATGTATACAGCAATCCCTCCTTTTCACAGTTTTGCGTTCCATGGTTTCAGTTACCTGAGGTTAACCACAGTCTGAAAATATTAAATGGAAAATTCTAGAAATAATTCATAAATTTTAAACTGCATGCCATTCTCAGTAGTGTGATGAAAACTTGTGCCGTTCTGCTCCGTCTCCCCTGGGACGTGACTCATCCCTTTGTCCAGTGTCTCCACGCTGCATGTGCTACCCACTTGTTAGTCGCTTAGTAGCCATCTCAGTTATCAAATTGACTATCTCAGTATCGCAATGTTCATGTTCAAGTCACCCTTAATTTACTTAATAATGGCCCCCAAATACAAGAGAAGTGATGCCGGCAATTCGGATATGCCAAAGAGAAGCCAAAGAGCAGGTGCTTCCTTTAAGTAAAAAGGGGAAAGTTTTAGACTTAGTAAGAAAAGAAAAGAAATCATGTGCTGAGATTGCTAAGATATACGGTAAGAAAATATCTTCTATCCATGAAATTGTGAAGAAGGAAAAAGAAATCTGTGCTAGTTTTGCTGTTGAACTTCAAACTGCATAAGTTATGGCCACACTGGGTGATAAGTGCTTGGTTAAGATGGAAAAGGTATTAACTTTGTGGGCAGAAAACATGAGCAGAGAAAACATGTTCTGATCGATGGCAGCATGTTGTGTCAGAAAGCATTGAGCCTACATGAAGACTTCACAAGGGTCACTGAAAGGAGTGACACCAAGCCACTTACTGCAGGTAAGGGATGGTTACTGTAGAGGCTCAGGTATAGCTTTGGCATTTTATCATCTCACATCATCACAACAAGAAGGGTGAGTACAATAAGATATTTTGAGAAAGAGAAACATTCGCCTAACTTTTATTACACCATATTGTTATAATTGTTCTATTTTATTACTTTACTGTTGTTAATCTCTTACTGTGTCTAATGTATAAATTAAACTTTATCACAGGTATTTGTGTATACAAAGCAGTATATGTAGGGTTCGGTACCTCTGAGGTTTCAGGCATCTACTGGGGTCCTGGGACCACGTCCCCCACAGATAAGGGGGACACTGTACTCCCATTTGTGCTGTAAGATGGTTTTAGTTGTTCCACATCTTCAGTAAGCCTTAGGTTGGTAGTCTTAAATTTTAGCCATGTTTGTAGGGTGTGTAATAGTATCTTATGGTGGTTTTAATTTTTATTTCTTTGATATTAACTGAATTTGAACACCTTTTAGTATGCTTTTGGTCATTTGGATGTCTTCTTGTGTGAAATAGCTATTCGAATCTGTTGTTTATTTTTCTATTGATTTTTCTCCCTTTTTAAAATTGGTGTGAAGAATCTTGTATATATTCTGGATTTTATTTTTTTGTTGAAGGTGGATGGATGGATGGATGGATGGATCGATGGATGGATGGATGGATGGATGGATGGATGGATGGATGGATGGATGGATAAATAGATAAATAGATGAAAGAATCTTCTCTGTGAGTTGCCTTGTTACTATCTAAATGACATATTTTGATGAACAACAGATAGTAAATTTACTGTAGTCAAATTTGTCTATGTATTCCTCTATAATTGGTATTTTTTGTGTTTTGTTGGAATCTGCCAGATCTATAAAGATATTCTCCTATGTTATTTCCATAAAGCCTTTGGTTTTTTACCTTTTGTATTTAGATCTATAATCCTTCTGGGAGTAATTTTTGTTTATGGTGTTAGGTATAATTCATCTTTCCTCTATGTAGATGTTCCTCTATGTAGTTACCCCAGCACCACTTATTGAAAAGCCATCATCTCTTCACTGCATTGCAGTGTCATCTTTGTCACATATATATGTGTGTGTGTGTGTAACTATGCATATAAATCTTTGTATGGAGAAGTTTTATTTGTCTTGGGTAAATACCTAGGAGTGGAATTGCTGGGTCAAGTGTATATTGAACTTTATGAGAAACTGTTTTCCAAAATGGCTGTACATTATATATTACGGCCAGCAATGTATGAGCATTCTTACATACTCACCACTAGGTATTATCAGTCATTTGAATTTTAGCCATTCTACTGGGTTTCTTGGGGTATCTTATTGTGGTTTTCATTTCTATTTGTCTAATGACTAATGATGGTGAGTGTCTTTACTCACGATGATTTTGCTATATATCTTCCTTGGTGAAATATCTGTTCAAATCTTTTACCCATACTTTTTTTTTAAGGTTTTATTGGGGAATTGGGGAAGGGGAACAGTGTTGGGGAATTGGGGAAAGGGAACAGCCAAGTTGTCCTTCAATCTTAGTTGTGGAGGGCTCAGCCAGCTCAGCTCTAAGTCCAGTTGCCATCCAGCCATCCGTCGGCAGCTCAGGGCAGCTTAGCTCAAAGTGCTGTTTTCAATCTTAGTTGTGGGTGGGCATAGCCCACCATCCCAGGTGGGAATTGAACTGGCAACCTTGTTCTTAGGAGCATGTGCTCTCACCAGCTGAACAATCCTGCCACCTATTGGCAGCTCAGTGGTAGCTCAGCTCGGGCACAGCTCACTGGCCCATGTGGGAATCGAACCGGTGATTCTGTTGCTCAGAGCTCGAGCTCTTAACCAACCAACTGAGTCACTTGGCTGACCCCCTTTTTTTTTAAAAATGTGTTGCTATCTTCTGTATATATTTTGGATTTCTTTATTAGAAATATGTTTTGCAAATATTTTCTGGCAGTCTGAAGCTTGCCATTTTATTTTAAGAGTTTCTTTTGAAGAGCAGATACATGTTGTTTTTATGAAGCCCAAATTATAAATTTTTCATGAATAGTCATAACTTTTTTGTCCTAGTTTAGAAATTTTTGCCTGCCACATGTTTAACAACTTTTGTCCCATGTTTTCTTCTAATAGTTTTATGGTTATACTTCTTACCCATTTGACCCATTTCAAGTTACATTTTATATGTGGTGCACCTAATCCAATATCCTAATGTAAAGGGGAAATGTGGACACAGATGCCCACAGAGAGGGAACACATGGGAAGATCAAGGCAGAAACTGGAGGGATGCTGATGATTGCCAGAAAGTCCCCCGACTTAAAAAGCCAAAAAAATATTTTCTCTGAGATTCATTTGTTCAACAAATATTACCAGACACCTACTATGTCCCAGGAGCTGTTATAAGTGCTAGGGAAATAGCACTGAACAAGACAAACTCTCTGATTCCATGACACTTCCATTCTAGTTTATTAATTTGCAATTATAAAAAAAAATTGGGGGAGGGCATCTGCCTTGTTTATAGCACTAAATGGATATTAAGACAAAAGAAATAAAGGATAGAGGTTACATTCTGGGTGATGCATACTAGGTAGAGTTCCCCATCAGAAGGTTGAAATTCAATATTTAGATTTCGGTGCTGGTTGCCTCCCTTCCCATGGTTCACCAGGATTTCACCAAGAAGGATGTTAGAGCATCTGCATGGCCTCTTCCTCCTACAGGTCAGAAATGTTCAATGCCAGCATCCTTTTTGTAACGAGTAGGCATGAACACTGCAGCCCTCTTTCCTTATTTGCCTTCAAATTTGCCCTTCAGGTCTAAAAGGGGCACAACAACTTCGATTAGTTGTAGAGATGGATAAAATTATATTTATAGGCATACAAGTATCATAGAAATAGTAAATATATTAATATTTAACATATTAAGTAAATGTATTAATATTACTAATATTAATAGTAAATATTCTAAAAAATAAGGACCATATAATTTTAATTCCTTGCATTCCTCTGGTATGACCAAGTGTCCGCTGGCTGCCTAAGTCCCTCTCCCCTCCCCACTGCAGTTCGTTGCTCAGAAGGGCTTTCTCATGCAACGAGAGCTGGAGCTGGTTGCAGCCTTTGAGTTTTTCTGCTGTCATCTCCTAGGTCTACTACTCTCCTTTCGTTCCATTGACATCTACTGTTCTACAGACTGTGGGCCACTGACCGTCTCCTCTGAGCCACCAGCCTCCAGCTTGCATCTGTCCTTTCAATTGGCAAGAAAATATCTTCTACTTCTTATGATCAGCTCTGTCAGGAGAGGTTCCCCTGGCAGAGATCTAAAGCCCCTAATGACACAGTTTGTGAATACGAGGGAGGCTGAGATGTGAGATTACTGGACACTGCCTCTGCACTATCCCTGTAGCCCATGTCCCCTCTGATATCCTGAACCTGCTGCTCAAACTGGCCCGATCAGCCTCACCTTCCAGTTTCTCTAGATGGTTGCTTCTCTAGATGGCCTTCTAGTTTCTTTCTCCATTCTGACCCTCAGGGGATCTTAATCCACTGACAGTACAATATATGTTTGAACCCTGTTTGGGACTGGATTTAAGCCCTAACCCACAGGCTCCAAGCAAGCTAGGAGATGAGACTCGGTGTCCATTTTGTTTCCCCCCCCACCCATGTCATTCTGTGCAGTTAGGAATGAGGTCAGCTCCGAGTGTACGAAGATCCACCAAGGGACACTGCTACCTATCAAGGTTCAGAAGTCTAATATTCTTCCCTCCCACCTGCCAAAATAATTACCACTGTATTCAAAGTTCCAAACTTATTCCTCCCTTGATACACTCACTCCCAATCCCTAAATTCAAACCTTTGTTTGTTTAAGGTTAATATGATGTTGATATTAAAATAATTCATACTGAAGCCCAAATTACTTATAAATCTTCACATTTGAGTAGTATAATGTGAGCAGGGTATGCTTTTAATTGCGATCAGTGTGTGTGTGTTGGGGGGTGGGGTGGGTGACAGTTGCCCCTTGCCTGTTTAGGGTATTTACCTTCCTCCTACTTGGAACTCCTTTGTGAAAAGCAAGTGCCAGATCCTTGTTTCCTCACTTCCTTAAGATTGTTAAATCTAGTCAAACTTAATCAAAGAGCCTAGCCTTCCATTGTGCTCTTAAATATCAGCTTACAGAGCCAGAAATCAGGAACAATCCTTTATCCTGCCATCTACTTTCCATCAATTTTCAAGAACTGTCTAATATATCTTCAAAAATACTTTCTCTTCTATCCCTGTGCCATTGTCTTCATTCAAACATATATCATCTGTTGCCAGGATAGAAAATGACCATCTAATTGAGCTCCCTGCCCCCAGGCTCTCAAGTCCACTGCCAAACCATCTCGCATATTGGTTACCTGAGTGATCTTTCTAAAACACAAACATAATCTTTCCCAGGTTTAATCTCTAGACTTTACCCACCCCAGCCAATGGCACCCCGTCACTTACAGGGCAATGTCTAAATTCCCTAAGAGGGCACCCTAGCCCCTTCACCATATAATCTTTGTCTGCTGTCTAGACTTATCTCTCAATTCTCCCTTGACTCATACACACATATGCTTTAGCTACACCAAAATTTTTACATTTCCCAGCTATTTCAGTGCCCTGTTCCCCTGTGTTCCCTCTGCCTAGACAGCCATTTCTCCCATTATGTATTATAATCCTGAGCACTGTCCAACTGAAGAACCACTTCTCCTGACATCCAGGAAGCTATGTTAACTATATCCTCCATTGTGCTACTACCATTTATTATAACTATGTCATTGTCTCCAAGCCTCAGTTTCCTCAACTGAGAAATGTGGATAACAACAGTATATGCTTCCTAGGATAATTATGAGCATTCAACAAGATAATACAGGTAAAGCTTTTAACACATTTTTTTGCGGGAAACAAGTAAACTCGTCATATAGCTTTTTATGCCCGCTTACAAAGTGTTAATATAGTGCCTAATACACAGTAATCATGCATAATAAGCACAGTTACTATTAGTATAGTATACTAAAGCACTTTTTACTACTCATATGTATATTTTCATTTCCCTGTTTCTGAACTTCTAGAATGTTCTCTTCTTTATCATGGAGGTCATGTCTTCATGGCTGGGCACACTGATCTGACAGAAAGTAGGCAACTTGTTAAATGACTATTCGACAACAGATTCTATAATATAAGGAAAGTCTCACTATTTTTCTGGTATAACTCTAACTTTTTTATCCCCAATGACAAAAATTAAAATTTATGTATACTTGAGTTCCCTCCTGATTTCACTTATAGGTTCTTCCTCAAAAAAAAACACCTCTTGGATTCAAAGACAATAATCAATGTAACACTTGCAGGTTTTTCTTTTCTGTTTCCTTCAAAAGCTAGGTGATTCTGTTTCTTTAGTATGTTCTCTCATCCACTTTCCATTTATGACAAAATAAGATAATTTTTTCTTTAAAATTTCCATATCAAAGTTGAAATTTGATTTATATAAAATATATATCATTTACTTATACATAAATATAAAAATTAATTATATTATATATGTATAATATATATTTATATTATATATTATATATACATATATATAAATTTTAATTAAAATTTTAACTAAAATTTATATATATATATATATATATATATTTTTTTTTTTTTCCCCCAAAGCTAAAATGTAAATGCTGGTTCTATAATGCTATGATTACTCTCCCCTGAGAAAAGTCTGTCTGTTGTTACACTTTGAAAAAATTAATGATACCTTTAATTTTTGAGAAGGGCACAAACTGGTCAATTGAACTGTCAGTGCTTACTAACTTCTACAAGTATTTGTAAACTGGTTTCACGTTTAAAAAAATATATACATATAGCAAACTTTGTCCAAAGTCAGTGAGATGCTTTACTGGAGAAGGTCATGAGAAGCCCTGATATGGCTGAGTGGAAATACCCCAAATCAAGTACATACTTCCAAAGCCATTTCCAGAAGGTCTATATACATATTCAAATCAACATGGCACCTACCAGTTTACTTGGGCTGTCTACATTCAGGGAACATCAATCTACCAGGACAGTGGTGATACAAACTTCCCAGCAGGCAAGTGGGCTTGACATTTCTTGAGAAAACTCCACTCAGAGCAATGTCTCCAACCCATGGTTTAAAATATGAATGACAGAGCTGATTTTGCAAGGATGGCCCTGACAGGGTCAGGCAGATGGTCTGGGATCCAAACAACAGAACTACAGTGCAGAGAAACTCACCCAGCTTCTGGGTTGTCCGGCCAACCAAGGCCTGCTTTCTCTAGACCAGCAAGAAAGGGTCCATGTTGCAAGCATCTGAAAGGGCAGTCGCCACATTTCAATCTCTTCCGGAAAGTCAAGGGGACATTAATCCCTTGGCAGGGCCCTACTTCCCTGCATGGTACTCGTGACTCGAGTCAGGAACAAAGTCCCTCCTCATAGGTTCAGATAGAGTGAGTAACACAGATTTATTTGGGAACCAATGTCCCTCCAGAGGCCAATGCTCTGGTAAGCACAGAGGGTTTTACAGAATAGAATAGAATTTAATAAGGAACCAAGTCCCAGAGTCAATCGAGAGGGAGAAGGTACTTGGTCCGGGAGAGACGACTGGGCCCACAACGGGTCTGAGGCAAGCTGGTCTTGCAAGGAAGAGTTTCAGAGAGTTCCCGAGTGTCGTGGCTTGCGCCTCGCAGAGGGTTTTAGCCAGAGCACGCAGTCAGACTGCTCCTGATATTGCTCTGGAGTTTTGCCTTTATCCTCTTTTCCTTCGACTTGTTTACTTCTTAGGTGATAACCAGAAGCTGTTTTAGTGAATGTGTTTACCATTCAATTTTGTTATGCTCAGTTTCACACAAAAACATAAACATGTTTATTTTCATGTATATGCTCTACACATAAACATGTTTACTTTCACTTTATTCTATCAGCCTCACACATGTGCAGCCTAGCTTTTGTCCCTACTAGTAAACAACTTGTTTTGCAAACCTCACTTCAAAACACAACCTTGTTTATAGTATATTTTATATGCTCTATGCAGCCCAGCCCTATTTGGGTTTTATTCTGGCTCCAGGTTGAGACTGAGCCTGCAGACAAAGTGACACCATGCCTAAATATAATCTGGCAGGGTGTGGGGGGGCACTCTTTGTCCTTCCACAAGGAAAGCGGGGATTCTGAAAGGCAGCCTCATGAACTCTAGGTCAGTGGCCACTCTGAATAAATATTAAACAAGTACGAAGAAGCTACTCCTCTGATTTGTTTCTAATCTATCCACCTACCAGCTCACTCATCCATTGCTCCTCAGTCGTTTGGTTCTAGTTTAAGCCAGCGAAGATGCGTTGCTGTATCCTAAGACAGCTGCTTTTTTTTAAATGCGATTATCAATTATTTGCCAGTTTCCCCTAGTCACAATAACTCAAGAGTATCTTTGCAAATTTGTCTGGGATGAATAGGTAAAGGAAAACTAGTATTTGTTTGTCTTGGTCAGTTGTAATGCGAAGCCAAATTTAGCATTTTATTTATTTCACAGCAAAAATATCTTAGATGTGTTACAGTTTTCCATTTTACACAGAGGAAAGAGTTGAGGTTCAGAGAAGTTAAGTAAATTGCCTGAAGCCACACACTCTGGCAGACACAGCTTGCAGCTGGGATTTGCTTTCACAACTACTCCTGACAGAGACATGCTGCTGAGTCTCAGAAGTATTTGTGATCCTGTTTCTCCTTAACTAAATACAGCCTGAAGAAAGAGAACTATGTGGTCCTCCACTGGATGACAAAGCAGTTAGATTACTTGGGCTCATAACACTACCTGGGGTCACTAAGATGAGTAGAAATGACTGTCAGGAGGACAGATAATGAAAAGATTGAATTAGAAAGTCACAAAATTCAATGGGGGGCAAGAAAAGTCTCCAGACTACGAGGGATGCTTTCCTTGTCTTTCTCTTTCTGTATCTGGATTGAGCCTGTGTCTTGACTGAAACTCACATCAGTCAGGAAGCTTCAGAGACGATTGGTCTGAGAATGAACTGCTGAATGAAGGTTATTATAGTCTATAAGAGTGATCAGTGTCCCTAAACCTCAGGAGAAGCCTTGACTCTATAAATAGAACAGCTAAACTCACAACAGTGAGTAATTTCCTGGAGCACTAAAGGGTGCTATACAGTTTCCTCTGCTGACCACCATCATCACTAGCATCAACAGAAGCCATGAGAAGAGCACTAAATGGGAGGTGAGAAAAGGAAAAGAGATACTTTACAAATATCCAATTCTGCCTCCTTTCTATGACAATATCTTCCAACAATTCATAAATACTAATAAATTCCTTTGGCAACCACCGTTCTGTTCTCTGCTTCTATGAATTTGACTACTTTAGATTCCATATCTAAGTGAGATCATTCACTATGTCTTTTTGGGTCTGAGTTATTTCTCTTAGCAGAATGTCCAAAGTTTCAGTTATGCCAGATGAATAAGTTCCTGAGATCTAACGTACAGCCTGCTGACTATAGTTAAAATGTTGTACTGTCTACTTGATATTTGATAAGAGGGTGGATCTTAAATGAAGTCTTCTCATCACATACACACAAAAAGTAAAATAAAATGGTAACTATGTGGAAGTGACGGTATATTATTTATTAGCTTGATTGTGTGATCGTTTTACAACATATACATATCAAAACATCAAGTGTACACTTTAAATATATACAGTGTTTATATGTCCATTTCCCGCCAATAAACCTGTTTTGAAAAGAACTAATCAATTCCCAGAAATAAGGACAGACATAAATTTTACTAGCTATGTAGTTTCTTAATCTAAAAGACAAGAACAATAATCAATAATATCACATCAGAATTCATAATATATACTAAAATATTGCAAGAAAGAGAGAGAATGACTGTAACAGAATATAAATCAAGTTATCAAATGTTCACTGAGCACTTATTCCATGCTGGTTCAAGATGAGGAGGCTAGCATCTGGTGATAAACGAGTCTGTCATAAAGATGAGCAAATGTCATTGAGACAAGACTGTCACTCTGTTGAGGAGTTTCTCCAGGGCCCCCTTTATGTCTCTGTTCCTCAGACTATAAATGAAAGGATTCAGCAATGGAATGACCACTGTGTACATCACAGAAGCAATTATGTTGTTGTCACTGGAGGTGTTGGATGAGGGTAAAAAATAGAGCCAAATAATTGCCCCATAGTACAGGGACACCACAGAGAGGTGGGAGCCACAGGTGGACAAGGCTTTGCAGATGCCCTTGGTAGATGGAACCTTCAGGATGGTAGCCCCAATGCGGCCATAAGAGGTCAAGATGCATATAAGTGGGAGAGTAATGACGGCCATGCCTACTGTGAAAATGACCAGCTCATTGAGGGAGGTGTCGGAGCAGGACAGCTTGAGCAGGGCAGCATAGTCACAGAAAAAATGG
Source organism: Aselliscus stoliczkanus (assembly GCA_033961575.1). NCBI lineage: Eukaryota > Metazoa > Chordata > Mammalia > Chiroptera > Hipposideridae > Aselliscus > Aselliscus stoliczkanus. The sequence continues at coordinate 124,895,579 of CM066728.1, forward strand.
GAGATGGTGTTGTCACCACAAAAAGACAGCTGGGCCAGGAGAAGGGTGTGGGACAATGAACTGACACAAGAGAGGATCCAGGACCCAGCTACCAGTAAGATACACAGTTCCTTTCTCATGAAGGTGATGTAGTGGAGGGGGTGACAGATGGCTACATACCTATCATATGCCATTGAGGTGAGAAGGAAATTGTCCAAAGCAGTGAAAACCATGAAAAAATACATCTGTGTGACACACCCTGAGTAGAGGATGGCATGGTCCTGGGTCTGCATGTCCATGAGCATCTTAGGGACGGTGACAGATGAAAAGGAGACATCAGAGAAGGCCAGGTGGCTGAGGAAGAAGTACATGGGCGTGTGCAGGCGGCCGTCCAGCCTGATGAGCAGGATGAGGAGGAGGTTCCCCAGCACCGTGGTCAGGTACATGGCCAGGAACAGGGTGAAGAACGCGCTCTGCTGCTCGGGTCCAATGGGGAGCCCCCGCAGGAGGAACTGGGACACGCCGCTCTGGTTCTCAGGCCTCATGCTGCCCTGGTGTCTGCTGGGAGTATAAGGACCATAAAAAAGCACAATAGACAACTGTTGAGCCTAGGAGATGCCCTATCTGAGGTGACATTGTTTCCATCAACACAAAATGCAAAGATCTCTAGTGAAGAAATTCAGTGTCTTGTCTTCATGGGAGCTCAGGCAAATGTAATTGAGTTAGTAAATGTTTGCTGGGTCCAAGGCTGATGCCTTTGATGAGGGTATGGGACTATAGTAGTGAATCCAGGCAGGACATCGCCGAGCAGCCAGCTGGCTTATTCCTCATCTCCCCGAGGCGGGGGTGGGGGGTGGGGGGGTGTTCAAGGTGTGAGAGTCAGTGGCCAGTGGTGATCACTGTGCCTAGTAATAAGGGATGAGCACCTGTGTACACACACACACACATGCGCACGCGCAGACACACACACCTACACCCACCTGCTCCCGATGAAGGATATCTAGTTCTGATCTAAACTTTATGCTAAAGTCTTCTAGCCTCCGGGAGTAGGGACTCGTTTCTCAGCTTCTCTGTAGATACCAGAAACCAGATTCAGCTGCCAAGGTCTGTGGTCCTAAACCTCTCAGTGACATCAGAGAGAAAAGCCATGAGCCTGGGGCTTACTCTTCTCAATTCATCAGCTTCAGAAATGGAGATGTCAAGACTCCAGCCTACCCACTAGGGAAAGGACCCAAGGGGACAGGGTACCAAACTCTAGGTTAGAGACATGTATTAAACTTGTATTAATTGCTCAGTTTACTTTTTGCTCCCTCCAAGACACATGCCCTAGGGCAGTGGTCCCTCAATTTTAATGTTCAGCAGAATCACCTGGGGAGCTTGTTAAAGATGCAGATCACAGCTACACCTCTAGAGATGCTCCTTCATGAGACCTGAGGCCAGGTGTCTCCAAGGCAGATGGTTCTAGGAGCACTTTGAGGAAACACTGTCCTTAGGAAGATCATCAGGGTGGAAGCCCTATGAGCGCAAGCCCAAAAGGAGACTGAACAGACCTCCTGCTGGCCCTTCCCGACCAGATTTATGTTTCCCCGGTTGGGTCATAGCATGGGATGTGAAGAGCGGTTTTTCTCTGCAGTGGGTATTCCTTTTAGGTTTGCTGCTTATAAAATTCTCCTTCATGATGGAAATCCACATAATGGAGATGTGAAAACAAAGGGTAAAGCCAAAGTACTTCACCCTTCCATTATTTTTATCCTTCTAAAATAGTTTTCTATTCATAAATTTTATGTTTACATAAATGGGATTTATTTTATATAGTATTTTATAGCCTTTTTCTATAATAATTTATTTTAAAAATATTGCATTCCTACTTCTATGCATACCAATGTATAGAATGCATACAATATCCATATATTGATCTGCTTAAAAGTTTTAGTCAATCTCTTATTGAATTAATACAAAGATTCACTGTGAACCTTTATTAAAGATTATACTATGCCTTGAAGTCTTCTGTCAGTTATCTAGACAAGGCAACTCCAGTATCTCCAAAAGCATCAATTTTAATGGGCTCCATTGTCTTACTGTCTGAGTGCCAGTGTCTTGCTTCTTTAAAACGAGAAGAGCCTAACTTTGACAATACATGTGAGTAGAAGTTTAAGTGGAACCCTGTGGAAAGAGAGGCAACAAAGCCTGATTGTTTTTATTTACTTGTAGCCTAAGTCAAAGTTTATGAAATGAAATAAGTGAGTAATAAAGGAAAGTTGGTATTGTAATATTCGACACATATATCAAATGTCAAACTCCTTCACATGTTTTGATTTCAATCTTCACACCCCAAACAGACTAGAATTTGGGCACTAACATTCTTAAATGTCACTCTATCTGGTGATTATGTACTAATTAATTTTATACTTATAAAGTTGGGTAAACATAATTACATTTCACATAGGGTAGACACAAAGAAAGAGATGAAAAGATGGGGGTAAAAACTTGATGGCCATAATAACAATAGTATGGATTGGATACAGGACAAATGCTATCTAATGGGCTATGTCAAGACACACAGCAAGTCAAAATAGGATGTTTAGACATGAGTGACATCATATAACATAATTGTTTCATGTCCTGTCAGGAGCTCAAGTGTCCCTTTGTGGGTGTACAGATACTCTGAAATCAACCGGCGCTTTTTAACAAGTTTACATTTTATTGTCCTTTATGTGTGATACAATTGTTAGTTAAAATATTAAAATATGTTTTTGAGTGACATTAGCAAAATTACAAGTTGCGCTGAAATCCCACATGGCTTAATGGAAACAACAAGCCACCAGTGGACATAGGATGTAGTTCTTTCAAAGCTTTGGCTTCATTTCCATTGAACTATGTTGTCTTGGATGATGTTATTTATGAAAGAGAAAAAAAATTTGATAACTCAGGGAAGAACCTCTGATGTTAGAGGTTGAAAAAAGGGCATTTACTGAGACACAATTAATCTGAATATATTAACATGAACCAGAGATTTCTCTTGTGCAAAAATAATTGTCTTGCTCACTCTACCCACTCCCAGAATTCATGTAAGATTTATAAATATGCATCCCATGAACTCCATGATTTAGTCTTTTTTTTTAATTAAAGTTTCTTGGGGCGACAATTGTTAGCACAGTTACATAGATTTCAGGTGTACAATTCTGTAATGCATCATCTATATATCACATTATGTGTTCACCCCCCCAGAGTCAGTTCTCCTTCCATCACCATATATTTGATCCCTTTTACCCTCATCTACCACCCCCTCCACCCTTACCTCTGGTAACCACTAAACTATTGTCTGTGTCTATGAGTTTTATTTCTTCATATCTTTTTCTTTTTCTGTTGTTTTCAGTTTTATATACCACATATCAGTGAAATCATATGGTTCTTTACTTTTTCTGTCTGACTTATTGGCTTAGCATTATAATCTCAAGATCCATCCATGTTGTTGCAAATGGCACTATTCATCTTTTCGTTTGGCAGAATAGTATTCCATTGTGTATATACACCACATCTTCTTCATCCAATTCTTTACACCAGAGTTCTCCAAAGTGCATTTCACAAATCTGGAGCACCAGCATCATGTGGGAGCATCATGCGTGCACATTTTGGGATCCCATCCCAGAACTACTGAATCGGAATCCATGGTGGTAGACTCCAGGAATCTGTGTGATCACAAGTTCTCTGGGAACTCTTGTGCACACTAAAGTTTGAGAAGCTTTGCTTTCATTCTTCACTTGGCAAGGCAAATGTCCATGAAGGATAGTCAGTGCTGAAACTGGAGTAGCAGTTTCAGGAAAGCAATTATGCATTCAGAGAGTATGCCCTATAATTTGGTTGTGGTACAGAGGAGGCCAGCATGAAGCATGCTTTCATAATGATTGTATGTGGGCTAAGCGATATCAACCATACAGTGTTGGCCAAGGGGGGGCCCCCGGCCAGTCTTGATCTCCTATCGGATTTTCATCCTCAGAGCTCTTGTGACTTTTTATACCATGGACAGAGAGTAATACATTTCCTGTTGCTTAAGTGACAAGTAGTTAGGATTCTTTCATTTCAGTAGACATATGAAGATGAAAGAAAGCCCATTTAGTCTGCATAAGAGAGTGTACTGAAATAATATAGCTAATTCTTTAGATTCTGGGGGGTGTTAAAGCCTGAGATTATGTACCAAAATATAAGTGTTTTCAAAAAGCTCCTGAAATAAGAGATAAGCAAACTGTATATCATTGTATCCTTTATGCCCCCAAGTTGTAGAAATAAGTAATACAGTTCATTTGGCATTTGCTAATGAAAACTTATGTATAAAGGAGAGCACTGTGAATAAGAGAATGAAATTCTGTTCAACAAATCTTTACCAAGTGCATCCAACATGCCATCATTTATCTTAGGGCTTATGTCTCTTAGGAGACATTGAAGTTCTGAGACATATTCTAGTGGAAAATCAAATCCATGAGATCAGCAAAACTGAACTTCTGATTTAAATAAAAGCGACAGCTATCACTGTGAGAAAAATGTTGCTCGACTGAAAAGTTTCCCGAGAGCGTCTTTCATGTCCCTGTTCCTAAGGCTGTAGATAAAGGGGTTCAGCATGGGTGTGACCACTGTGTACATGAGCGCCACAATAATGTCCTTGTCAATGAAACTGCTTAATGTTGGGAGAAGGTACTGCCCTAATATTGCCCCATAATACAGAGACACCACCGAGAGGTGGGAGCCACAGGTGGACAAGGCTTTGCAGATGCCCTTGGTTGGGATTCTCAGGATGGTGGCCCCAATGCGGCCATAAGAGGTCAAGACGCATATAAGTGGGAGAGTAATGACGGCCACTCCTACTGTGTAAATGACCAGCTCATTGAGGGAGGTGTCTGAGCAGGACAGCTCGAGCAGGGCAGCAAGGTCACAGAAGAAATGGGGGATGGTGTTAGCAGCACAGAAGGACAGCCTGGTCAGGAGGAAGGTGTGGCACAGGGAGCTGGCACAAGACAGGATCCAGGATCCAGCCACTAGTAGAGCACACAGCTCTTGCCTCATGATGGTGGTGTAGTGAAGAGGGTGACAGATGGCAACATATCGGTCATATGCCATTGATGTAATAAGGAAGCTGTCCAGGTCAGTGAAAACTATGAAAAAATACATCTGTGAAATGCACCCTGCATAGGGGATGGATTTGCATGTAGTCTGCATGTCCACCAACATTTTAGGGACAGTGACAGATGAAAAGGAGATGTCAGTGAGGGCCAGGTGGCTAAGGAAGAAGTACATAGGCGTGTGCAAGCGAGCATCCAACCTGATGAGCAGGATGATGAGAAGGTTCCCCAGCACCGTGGTCAGGTACATGGCCAGGAACAGGGCGAAGAACGCGCCCTGCTGCTCGGGTCCAATGGGGAGCCCCCGCAGGAGGAACTGGGACACGCCGCTCTGGTTCTCAGGCCTCATGCTGCCCTGGTGTCTGCTGGGGATGAAGAATGGGTTGAGAGCATTAAGGACTTTGAAATAATCATTTATAGCATTCATATGAAAATATGTATGTTTTATTTCAGAAACTGGGAAACTTATCCGGTTTCTCATGTGTTCCTTATATGTTGGCCCATAAGGGAATTAGAAAAATTGTTGATGAGGAAATGTTAATGAGAGCCAGCTTTTCTAGGTTCACTGAGAAAATAGAATTCTTGTGTCTGTGGCACTGAGGACCAGACCGTGGAGTGTGATGTCTCAGCCAGGTTATTGCTCCAGGATGCTCTGTGGCGAGCACCCGAAATCATCAGCTATGGCATAGCAACCTTAGAAGACTTGACTTCAATACCCATTGTGAAATTTCAGATAAGAGGTGAATTTTTCAAGTAAAAGGATGTAAAGAAAGGTATTGTATTCCTTAAAGAAAACTCATCAATATAGATACATTTTGATTTATTTCAATTCAGTAAAGGATCCCTAAGAAACTCTGGATTATGTTAATTCATTCTCCCCACTGCAGTGAGGGAGATATTTTGGAAGTGTAAGAGGCCTTCCTGAAACACCTGGCTTAATCATCAAAACAGTTTAGGAATGCTTAAAATCTGGGCTGTCTAGACCTGGTTTTCTATCTCAGGATCAAAGCAAATAGAAATGCCTCCCTCCTTGAAAGACTCTGCTTTCCCTGTATCTCTCTCTGTCCTCACATCTTGGGTCACTTTTGTTTCTTTTTCCCTTTTTCTCTCTTCCTGTCTATCCCTTCACTTTATTTTTCTCTCATTTTCTCCTTCCTCCCATCTCACTCTCTCTGCCTCTGTATCCCCATTCTTCCATCATTCTGTGTCTCTTTTCTCCTCCATGCCAGAATCAGCTCTCTATTTTTTCCTCTTCTGTACCTATTTTTAAAAACCTGTATATTGCTGAGAAAAATATGCTCATTCCATTTTTAATACTGGTCTTACCTTGATTTATGATCCAGTGTTTGGTGGATATGTGTGTCCAGATATCCTCTTTAGGGAACCTAAGAATCAGCTTCCAAGGTCCTAGGCATTTCCTAAGCATCCAAAAGAAACGCTACAAGCTCAGACTCTCACTTCTCTCTACCAGTCCCAGATCTATGAACCAAAGAGTATAACTAACCAAGGAGAGAACCCTAGGGGGTAGGACGTAGGACTTGTAATTTCCTGTTAAAGACATCCATCAGACTTGGATTAATTGCCCAACTTTCCCCCTTGGTTCCTTTAGAAAACATGTCCTGTGAGAGCAACGTTGTGCTGCGAAACTTAGAGGATGAGCCCATAGAGAAGGCTCTCAGGGCACCGCTTTCCCAGCCTTAATCATACTTTGGCACAGGATAAACTCCAGAGAGGTTTAAAAAAAAAATTACTGGCTCCAACCAGATCCAAATAGAAAGCCAGACCACTGAATGGCCTATGAGAATTTAGGTAGAACCCTATCCCACTCAAATGGATCTCACTGGGCACCTACCCCCGCAGGGAACCCAAAGATGACTTCATGTTTCTTCTCTCTGGTGAACATTGTGAAATACAAAGTGGGAGGAGGCATGAATAGTCATGTTTTGTTTTTGGAGATTTTATTCTGTTTTTGACAAACTTTGGTTTGGTTACATCAAGTAAAAATGCCTATCCCTCAGCTCACACCTATGGCCACATCTTGAAGAATCTGTAGCAAGACATGAGGGCAGGAGGCAAATGTAGCTATTTTGTCAGTTCCCCACTCAATGACCGTCATCTTACCATTTCAGTGCAGTCTAGCTAGAACGTCAGCATCCAGTATTTCTATTTCTTTGAGGATTTTCTGTGGCTACTGGAGCCCAATTTGCCTTTACATGCAGCAGACCAGAAGTGCCAGAAAATCAACACTTTCCCTCTACTACCACCCCCAATGATCCTCTGTTAAATACACGCAGGAGTTGGCACATGAATACTTCAGCTCACTGACCCCTAGGGTGAACCAATTTTAGCTGTGTTGGAATCTAATGTTCCACAGTGGAGCAGCTTCAGTTACCTAGGTGATAATTTTATCGATATATATCCTTCCTTTTTTTATAGCGTACGTTCCCTGCTCTGCTTTCCCGTTCTCCTATTGCTGTTTCCTTCAATCCCCAAATAAACCACTTGTCCTTAATTCTTGTTTCAGAGTTGGCTTCTAAAGGAATGTAAGCTAATCAGTCTTTTATCATGTAATAGTGATTTTCTGTTATATTATTGACCATTTGTTAGAAAACAATATTTCTAGCTTCACTATGATTCAGTAAGCATTTTTTAAATGGATCTCTGTGCCCAATCCTAAGATAAAAATTCAGGGATAGGGCCAGCCGAGTGGCATGTTGGTTGAGAGTTGGCTTCAGATACCAGCTCTGAGCAGCAGGGCCCCGGTTCAGATCCCACATTAGGGCCAATGATGCTGCGTCCTCTACAGCTAAGATGGTGAACAACAGCTCGACCTGGAGCTGGGCTGCTGTGAGTTGCCAGCAACGGCGTAGGCTGCCGTGGGGCTGGCCGGTGAGCAACTGCCTCACCCAGGAAGAGTGCAATAATACCAACATGGGCCAGTGAAGCCACGTCCTCCACAACTAGACTGAAGAACAAAAGGACAGAAACTTGTCTGTTCCCCTCCCCCGATTCCCTAATGCTCTTCCCCTCCCCCAATTTCCTAATAAAATCTTTAAAAAAAAAAAATTCAGGGATAAATGAGACAAAAATCTTGCTTTTCTTTTCTTCACCTATTTAGGAAGGTTGAATCCAGCAGTAGGATATCAGCAAATGCTAGGCAGTAAGCTTTTGCTTGTAGACTGCAGATTATTTTTAGGAGAGGGACTGTTCCCCAAGGTACCAGGAACTTGTCCTTTACAGATTTGTGCTTTGATTCTCAGGGTTCTATGTGAGTGGAAAGGGTGGGGATAAGAGCAATCAGAACAGTGGTGCGTATTAGGGGCAGCTGCCTTCCTCTTCTTAAAGTTTGTCAACCTGTTGGCTATTCCTCCTGGACAACTGTCTTTCCCATGAAATTCAGCAACAGTTCACAAAACTGTCTAATATTTTCATTAGTTATAGAAGAAATGCATGATTATATAAATGCGTTGGCAGAGAAATAATTTTTAAATAAATAAATGCTTCCGTTCCCAACAAAATACAGCTGCTGTTAACATTTTGGAACACATCCTTTCAGGTCTAAAAAAAACCAATAATCTGCATTTTTGCAGTTGGTTATAAACATGCCTATGTATAATTTCCTATTATGTTTTTTCAAAACTTATAAGTTTTTTATAAACATGATTTTAATGGTTATGTAATATTCCAATGGGTGTGTTGCTTTAACCCTTCCCATATTAATGGAAGCTAGGCTGTAACTAATTCCTTTTTTTTTTTTTTAATTATGCTGTAATCAGCACTGGCAAAAAAGCGGAAACTGTCTTATGTCAAAGCCTATCCCGCCAACTACCAAACTCAGATTGCTCCTATTTTGTTACAGATTTTGGCACTTATATCAGTTTATTTCTTCCCTATAAATTATGGGCAACTTGGGTGCCATCCGCATTTGCATGAGTGAACATTTAACAACGTGACATATTTATTCTTTGATCACATCTTTGGTGACCTTGGTCTCCATTGCACTCTTGCCATCTCTTCCCCTGGCCATATTACAAAGACTGGAATTGCTTTACCTATAAAATATTGCATTTAAATGCTCAATTCCTTGCTCTCTTTTTCCACTCTATTCATTATACAGAAGCTTTGGCCTCATTAATCTATTCAGTCTCTGACCCTGTTCATTCTTCCCCAGAACTTGTTTTCTCTTCATTCTGTGACCTCTCCAGGATAGATTTGATGGGTTATCACTCTCACCAATTTGCTGAGTGTTTACCACAACGGCCTTTCGCCCCACCAACTAGCAAAGCTTCAGTGTTAGATCCATTCAGTTAGCCACCTCTGTACTTTCTTACTTTTCATTTATTCCTCAATCCACTGTGATCTAGATTCACTGACATTGCTACTGATCACATCATCAAAATCCTCCTTATTACTAATTTCAGCATATGGTGTTTCAACACTTAACCTTCTCTTCCTTTAGCGCTCATGGTCCCACATTTTCATATTTTCCTTCTATGACTTTGGTTGTTCTTTGATGTCTTTTTGGGGACACTCTTTGCCTGCTATGTCTTTAATTGTCAGTGTTCCCTATGGCCTGTCCTCAGCCCTGTTCTCTTCCCTTCCCTCTTTTTTCTTCCCCTCCTCTCTCCTCTCTTTCTCTCATCATTCTTGTGCTCTTTTCTCACCTTTCCTTATTCATCTCACTTATTCTTATGCAATCTCATTCTCTCCTATGTTAATGGTCCATGAATTTCCATCCCTGTCTAAAATACCTGCCTCCTGCATTTCTTCTCATGGATGACCCATACGTACTTTATACTCAGTGTGATAAAACTTCTCAGACCTGTTGCTCCTTCTATGTCCCCCATCTCAGTAAATACCACAACCATACACTCAGCTGTCCAAGCCATAAATTTAGAGAGAGTTTTTAGTTCCTTCATTTTCCTTATTTTCTACAGGCTTACCAAAATTAGCTCACATCAAAATTACTATGTCTGGGCCAGCCAAGTGGCACATTGGTTAAGAGCTGGCTTGGGACGTTAGTGTCCCCGGTTCGGATCCCACATGTGAGGGCCAGTGACACTGCCCTCTACAGCTAAGATGGTGAACAACAGCTCCAACTGGAGCTGGGCTGCTGTGAGTCCCTGGAACGGCATAGCCGCAGCCCCTGCTGCAGTGGGATGCCATAGGCTACAGTGAGTGGCCGGCAGCCAGCGTAAGCTGCCAAGAGCCTCTGTGAGCGGCAGTCCAGAGGCCAGCGACCCATCTGCCTCACCCGAGAAGAGCACAATGACGATACCAACATGGGCCAGTGAAGCAATGTCCTCCACAACTAGACTGAAGAACAAAAGGACAGCAACTTGTCTGTTCTCCTTCCCCGATTCCCCAATGCTGTTCCCCTCCCCCAATTCCCCAATAAATCTTTAAAAAAAAATGGCAACAGTAGTAATGTGTCAGGTGAATGGGATTATGTGTGTTTTCTCCCTAATTTTCTCTATTAAAAAAAAATTACCACGTCTTTTAGGTTCTGACTCTGAAGGAGACTTAAATTGATATAGTTCTCTCTGACTCCATTATCTCCCTTAGACGTACTTCCATAATCTCTTACCTAAATGGCTGTGACCAGTTCCCAACTAGCTTCCATGCTTCTGGTCTTGCATCCATCCCTTCACCCTTTCCCTGCCAATATTTCTTCCGCTCACTGCAAACACATACTTATTATCCATTCTTCACCTATAGTCATAGCTTTTAATATGACACTCAGGCTTCTGGTCAAATCCTTCTATGGCTCTCCCTTTCCTTTTGGATAAAGTACAAATTGTTCAGTATGGCTTCCAGGCTTCTGCATGATTCATTCCTGCTCATTCCTCTGGCCTCATCCTGAACCTCTTCCTCTGTGGAAATGTGCATTTCAGCCATTCTAATTTTCCTGATAATAGTTCCCCAAATTTGTCATCCTATCTCTTCTCTACGTCTTTTTCTATTCTTCTCTATTCCCCCCTTCCAAATGTGCTGCTGCTGCACTGTCCATGTCATCTTTTGAGCATCTTAGGTGTCTTCTTATATGTAACATCCTACAAACATACCTGCTTGACCCTTAAATTTGGGTTTGATACCCCTCCTCTGTATCCCCATAGCACTCAGCATTCACCTCCATTACAGCATTTGACACATACCATTTTGTCTGTCTTACTCACTAGATTGGGAGCTCTGAGAGAAAACAACAACAACAAACCCTGTGTTTTCAAATATATACTCACAGAACTCACCGAGTTCTTGCTATGTAGTAGGTACACACTGTTTTTATGAATGAGTGACTGAATGAATGAGTTATCGAAAAAATAATGAATAAAATGCTATCTCCTCCCCTTAATTCTGTGACTCTTATCTATATTTGCCAGTCTTAATGGAGTAGACTTCAGAAAGCTTTTCCCACTCATTCTTATGGTTAAAGAATAGATTTGGGGCCCTGAGTATGTACCAACTATTGTTATGTCACAACTGTCAAAAAAAAAAAAAGTCCCTGTATGCATTTAGGTGTTTTGGTAAGAAGAAAAAAAAATCTATTTCTGAGGAACAGAACCCCAACTATTCCTTAATAAGTGTTTTTATTCCCTAGGGATTAGTAGCAGCTTTCCTCCCAGTTCCAGACTGAATATGAGAAGGAAGAGGCCCGTAGTCTACAGAACCCACCATTACAAGGGAGGCATCCTAGAACTTGACTTTCAGCTTGAAGTTAATGTGTTTGGGTTTGAGTTCTCATTTGGCCACTTTCTTTTGAGCCACTGTCAAATGCAATAAGATAAGAAAAATGCTATCTACCTCAAGAAGTATTGTGAGGGTTAAATGAACTCATAGTTGTAAAAATTCTTTGTAAATAAGTGAATTCTAAAATCATAAAATTTCTCATTTATATTCCCACAGGAGTTGAGTAGCTTTAGTCTCTGGCAAAGATGCATCTCCACTGGGAATGGCTAAGGCAAATGCAGTAATTACTCCCAAATTGCCCCTCACCAGAAATTCGTGGCCTTGGTCTCCTGGGTTCCCGGCCTGCCTGGTAAAAATGGACACCTTTGTTGTTACCTGGGTCTGGCTTAAAAGAGAGTATCTCGTCCCCACTTCAGGGTTGAGCTTGTGACTCTTCTTGCTTTCCCAGCTCTAAGCTTTTGGAGAGAAAATGAAATGTTGGTTCACACTCTGGAGCTGACAGTGTTTGAATTTATCACACTCAAGCTAGGTAAGGGCAGTACTTGTAGATTCCACTCAACTGTGTGTGTGTGTGTGTGTGTGTGTGCGCGCGCGCGCGTGCATGCGTGTGATCTGTTCCAAAACCTTGCAGATTTGGACCAGGCACTTTATGTAATTTTGTTGTGTCATCTCAAATAACTTAGGTGGATATAAAAATTAGTATATCCCATGTGGTTTGTACTTTCCTCTCTAGGAAAATGTTACCTCTTTCACAGTTTTGCTGAATATCTGGCCTGTATCGAAGCTATGAGCACAAGCTTCCAGGTTTAAAAAAATAATGATGGTCTGCACTTTTTGCAGATGATTGTAAACCTGCCTCTATGTAATTTTATATGATGTTCTTTCATAAGCTTTTCATGAACTCATTTTATTGGCCATGTGATATTATTTCCCATGGATGTGTACCATAGCTGCCCTAAGATTTCCCTTATTGAGAGAAACCAGGTAGTTCATCCAAAACATTGACCAGGGTCTGATCTGCTCAGGGTCCTGGAGCCCTGAGAAATTTCCTTTATGAGCAGCTGTCTTTGTAAATTCAGTAGCTGGTATCCTGGTTTCTCTGTTCACTTCCAATCATCTGATTAAGACTGAAACAGTACATCCATCCCAAAAGCTTTTGGGAAATTATAGATCTCATCTTCTCTTTAATGAGGAATAGATTTTTTTTTTAAATCGTGTTCTGCTAGAGACAATGCAGTGTGTATAATGGTTAGAAACATGGTTTTGAAATCTGATAAATCTGGGATTGAATGATCTGCCCGTTATATTCATGCTGAATGATTGTAGGCAAAATATTAGCACTTTCAAAGCCCTAGTTTCCAAATGGTAAAAGAGAATAATGTCTTTTTTGTGGTCCTGTTAGGCTGATGTGATATAAAGCAGATGTCACATATTACACAATAAATATGTGATTAATGAATGGTCGTAATTTTAATTCTCATTGTTATTATTATTGACCTTACCATCTAGGCACATATCTTGAAATCACAGATTTTCATTCATTCCCAAACTTTCTGATTTACTTCCTAAAATTCTAGAGTGCTTTCAGGCATCAGGTGCTTACTGTCTTACTTGAGGATATAGTTAATAAAATCATGTAATAGAGTGGGAAGAATTTAGCCTTTGAAGCCAGGTAGACCTAGGCACAAATCCAGGGTTCTCCATATACTAGTGCCAGAACATTGGGCAAGTTTCATGACTGAGCCCCAAAGTCCTTTTCTGTCACATGAGGGTCAGACTGCCTATGTTGAAAGGTTGTGGGAAGAAGTGAATGGTATTTGAAAAGCACCTGGTGAAAATTACGTGCTAAATCAGATATTATTAAAATGTGACTATTTCTAGCCCTGTCACAACAATTTCGGCCAAACTGGGAAGATGGTATATTTTCTCTCAGTGTCTGTAGCCTCTGCTTCCACGCTGCCTGTGATTCCCAACCCTCTCCACTCCTCACTTTGTCTGAGGAGGTCAGTGCCTTTGTTCTGCCATCCATACTTGGCCTCCAAAATAAATGGCTCCCAACCATTCCATCTCAATGAGAGTGTTGGCCAGAGGGCTCCCTTCCCCAGGAACCTAATCTGTAGTTGGGACCTTAAAGCTTTGCTCTCTTGCTGAAAGAATTTCAGGTATTGCTAGCCTCTTGAGAATGGTGTCTTGGGTAGAGATATGGAAGGCTCAGTGTTGTCCTGGAATCCTCTACACAGCGTAGTTCTGCATGGCCCCTGAAAATAACTGCCCCACATCATCTGAAGAATCTTACAAAATTTAACACATTGAGGATGGGACATTTTAATGTATAGACGCAAATCTGCGTCACTGGTCCACAATGTGTTAAGACAGTGTTCCATCACTCGTTTTCCACAATCCATGAAGATCGCAGGCAGAGCCAGGGCTGGGCCCAGGGTGCTGGGATCTGTGTAATGGAAAGCCCTCTGTCTGTAGGACTAAGCAGCAGACTGTCTTCTCCTGTTTCTGGGGGACCTACTGTAAAGCATTGGTGAATATTCTGATTTGACGCCTGCTCCCCGAATTTATAGGGAGCCAGTGGACTGCTTTGGGGTAGTCACTGAAAGTTACCATTTGACTTGAATTTTCACTTTTGAGTTTAAGCTGGTTCATGATTATACTTTTCCTTTTACTCAGTTGGGGGTGGGGGAACCAGGACTCATGGTCCATGGTCCATGGTAGTCTTCTGAATCCAGTTGACAAAGTGATGATGAGACCTCTGGACACTACTTTCTCGCTCTTGCTTCTTTTGCTCTTGTTGGATGGTGTGTGTTTACGTGGGAATGAAACAGAAGCAATCTTTGCCCCTTGTTTAAATGGGAAATAATCACCGGGGCATGGAACCTTTGCCTTCTTACAGCATCTTTATGCCAACCATCTCTTTACGCTTGTCTGGCTGGCCAAGGAGCAGATTTGCCCTTTGCCATAAACTTTTGGGATTGACAATCTGCCTGTTGGTTATATAGACTGGCCAAAGTAGTTCCATTAAGCTTTAATAGTAAAACTTATCTAAACTGATGGCAGTAAAGCATAGAATTAAAGACATCTTGGAAATTGACAGAGGAAAAGAGGGAGGCTCACTGGCATTCTAACAACAATTATTGTGAAGTTATTCTTTTAAAAATGTAAATATTGGTCAAGGCGTACAGTGCACTAATTAAATGGACAGCATTTTATTATGAATTGGATTTTACCCAGACAGATTTTGCCTACATTTGACATCCTACTACTTCCTGGTGAACACACCTCACTCCCCATCCTCTGTCTCACGCTTCTTGAGCAAGAACATTTTCTAGAGAATGTAGCTGTAAAAGTGTTTCTTTTTTATTTAGAGCAATATCTTGATTATTTAATATTTCAAAGATAAAGAAAAATAAATAAAATATGTGACCCCATGTACCCACTCTCAGATTTAACAAATATTGTCAGAATATTACAGACACAGCCAAAGCTCTGTCCAACCATCCCTATTTCCTTCCTCTTTCTCTATAGGGTTAACTACCATCATGAAGATTTTTTATACCTTTTAATACTTTTTGTATGTTTTTATACTTTTACCTCATATATGTACCATAAATAACATATAGTGTTGTTAGGTGTTTTAATTGATATGACATCATACTGTAAGCATAGTTTTGCATCTATTTTAACCCAAAATTAATTTATAAAGATCTATCCATGTGGACACTATGGTATAGAGTTCATTCAATTTTACTGCTGGATAGGATTGTATGAATAAACTAACCTCTAACCATTTCTTGATTATTGGGCAATTAGTTATTTCAGTTGTTTACTATTACTAAGTTGCAAATAATAATGTGGTTTTGTCCTTGTGAAGAAGTGTGAGCATTTTTCTACAGCATAAATGGGTAAAAATTATTACATCAAAAAGAATATAAATCTTCAACTTTATAAGATATATTCAAAGTAGATGAATTAATTTAAATATATGATAGTAATATCTGAGAGGTTTTTTTCTTCACATGCTTCTTACTGCATGGTGTTCTTAGATATACATATTTAAATTTTTATCAGTGGTATCTTGTTTTAATTGACATCGCTCTTATCAGTGGATCCTCTTTTAAAATGTTTATTACCTATTTTGAGTTCATTTTCTGTGGATTCCTAGCACATATTGATGGAGATTTTTGTCTTGTCCTTATTAATTCACAAGAATTTTGCATGTATCCTGAGTTCTAATGTTTTCCTGATTTGAGGCACTTTATATTGTTCCATCCATGGCTTGTTACTTTATTGTGGTGGTGATTATAGTTGTAATAAAGAAAATTTATTTTAATGTAATCAAATTTATCAGAATTTATATTTATGTTGTATGCTTTGGGGGGTCTTGATTAAGAAATGTGATACTACTTTAAGATCATAACATAATCTACAAAATTTTTTCTAATGTTTCTAAAATTTTGCTTCTTTCATTTAGGTTTTTATTTTTTTTAATTTTTATTAAATGTATTGGGGTGACTTTGGTGAATAAAATTATATAGCTTTCAAGTGTATAATTCTATAATACATCATCTATATATTGCATTGTGTGCTCATCACCCAAAGTTAATTCTCCTTCCACCACCATATATTTGACCCCCTTTACCGTCTTCTACACTTCTCTTCCTGCTTACCCTCTGATAACCACCAAACTGTTGTCTGGGTTTATGAGTTTTTGCTTGTTTGTTTGTCTTTTTTGTTTGTTGATTTCAGTTTTATATCCCACATATGAGTGAAGTCATATGGTACTTGACTTTTTCTGTCTGACTTATTTTGTTTCATATGATAATCTCAAGACCCATCCAGGTTGTTGCAAATGGCAGTATTTCGTTTTTTATTATGGCCAAGTAATATTCCATTGTATATATGTACCACATCTTCTTTATCTAGTCATCTATTGAAGGACACTTGGGTTGTTTCCATGTCTTGGCCACCATGAATAGTGCCACAATGAACATAGGGGTACCTATATCTTTATGGATAAATGTTTTCAGATTTTGGGGGTAGATACCCAGGAGAGGGATTGCTGGGATCTTATGGTAATTCTATTCTTAATTTTTTGAGGAAACTCTATGCTGTTTTCCATAGTGGCTGTACCAGTTTATATTCCCACCCAGCAGTGCATGAGGGTTCCTTTTTCTCCACAACCTCTCTAACACTTGTTATTACTTGTCTTGTTGATAATAGCCATTCTAACAGGTGTGAGATAGTATCTCATTGTGGTTTTGATTTGCAGTTCCCTGATAGCGAAGTTGAGCATTTTTTCATATATCTGTTGGCTGTTTGTATGTCTTTTTGGAAGAAGTATCTCTTCAGGTCCTCTGCCCATTTTTTAATTGGATTGTTTGGGGTTTTTTTGTTGTTGAGTTGTATGAATTGTTTATATACTTTGGGTATCAGCCATTTATTGGAGATGTTGTTTGCAAATATCTTCTCTCATTCAGTTGGTTGAGTCTTTGTTTTGTTGATGGCTTCTTTTTTTGCTGTGCAGAAGCTTTTTAGTTTGATCTAGTCCCAGTCATTTATTTTTGCTTTTACCTCCTCCCTTGCCTTTCAGGTCAAATTCATAAACACAAGGTTCACAAGTTTAACACCTATGTTTTCTTCCATGCAATTTATTGTTTCAGGTCTTATATTTAAGTCTTTCATCCATTTTGAGTTAGTTTTGGTATATGGTGACAGATAGCAGTCTAGTTTCATTTTTTTGCACATGGCTTTCCAATTTTTCCAGCACCATTTATTGAAGAGGCTTTCTTTTCTCCATTATATGTTTTTGGCTTTTTTTTTTATCACATTTAGGTTTTTAATACACCTGGGATTTTTTTCATGTATGGTGTGAGGTAGCAATATAAGGTTATTTTGCTTTATGGATAGACAACTGCCTCAGCACCATTAATTGAACAGCCTATATATTTGTTTCACTGATTTATAGTGCTACTCTGTCAATTGCCAAGTCCTTATTATAAACATGTCTGTTTCTAGGCTCTCTATTTTCATCCACTGTTTCATTGGTTTATCTTTGTAAAAAACACATTATTTGTAGTGATCAACATAGCTTTATAGTAAGCTTTGATATGTTATAGTGAATCCCTACATAGATAGATAGATAGATAGATAGATAGATAGATAGATAATAGATAATGATCTGAGTTAGGAAATAAATCTCTTACAGGCTATTTAAGAGACTCTGAAAAGATTAGGATTCCTTTTTAAAATTATTTTTGGCTTTTAGATTCTACATCTTTGGACGTGATGCCATGTGGCAACTAAATAACAGTGGGCCCCAGGTTTATTAGGGTTAAACCTGGGTCTTGAACAAAGCCTGCTGCAAATTTCTTAAAGAGGCTGCCATGACAAATTTATTGGATGTGACATCTTTTATTCAATCAGCAAATTTATATTATATATGCATTAATTATCTGTGATAGATTCTAGGCCTACAACCAATGAATAAATTTGAAATAATCATGAGATATGTAGACAAGCAGGGGATTCAGAATTAAACAGATCATTACATGCAAAATTATGAAGGGCAGTGAGATTTCTGATGTCAAATAATTTGTTTTGCTTTCAGAGAACAAACTCTGGAGTCAAAATAGGGTCCAAATCCAGCTTGTTCTCTTCTTACCACTGTTGACAGTAAGACTCTCTGCCTCAGCTATCCCATCTAAAAGTGGAATAATAACAGTACCTACCTAGCTCAGATATTTAAGACTGTGGGGTCAGTTAGTACATGTAAGCTAGTAGAATGGTGCATAAGGACAATGTTTAATAAACACTAATTGTTGGTATTATCATTTACAGACTGAGAAAGAAAATTGCTGTGTATCCTAACCTACACTTTTTCTACATTTATCCAGCAAAATATGCATCAAATGTAAGAAAATATGAAGATGTTCCCTGAATCAAAAGAACATCTCTATTATGCTATTCCATGACTATCATCTTTTTTATCCTGAGACATTCCACCTTTTCCCTTCAACTTCCTGCACCACTCCCCTCCAGCTGGTCTACCAGCATGAGGCCTGAGAACCAGAGCAGCGCATCCCAGTTCCTCCTGCGGGGGCTCCCCATCGGGCCCGAGCAGCAGGGCGCGTTCTTCGCCCTGTTCCTGGCCATGTACCTGACCACGGTGCTGGGGAACCTGCTCATCATCCTGCTCATCAGGCTGGACGCCCGCCTGCACACACCCATGTACTTCTTCCTCAGCCACCTGGCCTTCGCTGACATCTCTTTCTCATCTGTCACTGTCCCTAAGATGCTCATGAACATGCAGACTCAGGACCAATCCATTCCCTATGAGGGCTGCATTTCACAGACATATTTTTTCATATTGTTTGCTGATTTGGACAGTTTCTTGATCACTTCAATGGCCTATGACAGGTATGTGGCCATCTGTCACCCTCTGCAGTATTCCACCATCATGAGTCAGAGCATTTGTGTCATGCTGGTGGCTGCATCCTGGGTTATTGCTTGTGCTTGTTCTCTTTTGCACACTGTCCTCCTAACCCAGCTGTCCTTCTGTGCTGACCACACCATCCCCCACTTCTTCTGTGACCTTGCTGCCCTGCTCAAATTGTCCTGCTCAGACACTTCCCTCAACCAACTGGTAATCTTTACTGCAGGATTAATGGCCATTATGCTTCCATTCTTATGCATCCTGGTTTCTTATGGCCACATTGGGGCCACCATCCTCCGGGTTCCCTCTACCAAGGGGATCTATAAAGCCTTGTCCACTTGTGGATCTCATCTCTCTGTAGTGACTCTCTACTATGGGGCGATTATCGATCTGTATTTCCTTCCTTCATCCAACAGCACCAATGACAACAACATAATTGCTTCGTTCATGTACACAGTGGTCACACCCATGCTGAACCCCTTCATTTATAGCCTAAGAAATAAAGACATGAAAGGAGCCTTGAGAAAACTCTTAAGTAAGAAAGCATATTCTTCCAACTGATACTTACCTTTCTTTTTAATACACCCATACGATCTTGTTTCTGTAATAACATACAAATACAAATTATTGAAAATATTACTTGTCTTCCTTCCATAGCTGTCATTCGCAAACCTTTGCTGACATCCTTGTGTCTGTCCGGGAGAATAGTAAAACGGGATATGCTTGATAGGACTTAATTTGCTCTTTTCTTGAATGATGTGTAAAATACTTCGAGGGCATGTGTCACTTTGGCTGGTATCATTAAATGGAAACTCAGAGGGCTGGCCCTTCCCCAAATTTTAAAATTGTTATTAAATGTGTTTGGTCTTTTACATCTCCATTTTAAAAGAGTTTTCCATTTTGGTGACAGTATGGCTCCTCCTTTCCCAGGCACCTAAGCAACCAGGGACCCCGAGCCCTTCCAGAGCTTTCAGGGAGAACATATTAAATTTTATTCTCCTTACATAATAACACCCTGCTTTCTTGTCCATCAGGAATGCAGTCCATACTTCCGTTTTTTCCAAGCACATAATCATACAGGTATTCAGCAACAAAATAAATGTCAGCTCTGCTGTCTCAGATACCAGTCAAAGAGCTTAATATTCTTTAAAAATCATCTGCTCTAGGGCCGGCCGAGTGGCGCGGTGGTTAAGTGCTGGCTTGGGGAGCCAGCGGCCCACATATGAGGGCCAGTGACACTGCCCTCAAGAAAAAAAAAAGTCATCTGCTCTAATCCTGAGAACAGCCCTAAGAGATATATTGGGAAAACTCAGGCTCAAAGACATGAAGAACACCTTAGGATTGCAGTTAGTGAAAGGAAGACTTGATCTTGGCCATCCAACTGCAGAGCAGTTCAGCCAAGGACTATAGTTGTTTATACGGAACACCGAGGATGAGGAATTAACTTAGCCTGATGGCAGAGGATACATGAAGAACTTCCCAGAGAAGGTGCTGCTTTACCTGACATTTAGCAAATCAGAATTATCCAGACAACAAAGTTCTATCTTGTCCTGACGATCACAGGCAGAGGGCAGCAGCCTGTGGCAAGATGTGCAACTGGAAGTTCCAGCTGAGGCACCAAAGTGTCGTGAACACCAGATCCCAAAGTGAGTTAGAAGACACAAAATGAAGATGTTTGTAAGAAATGTCCAGTAATCAGTTTCATAGCTCTCGAGACTTTCAACCTAGATGTGGATCTAAAAAGTGCCAAGAGCTCGAGATGAGAGGTTCTGGTAAAGAACCTTTTGGAGAAAGCTGTGTGCAGTGAGTCCCAAATCTGCCCTTGGGGGGATGTGCTTTCCCCCTAACATCAAGCTTAGTAGGGGAAGCTTCTAGAGGAACATTCAGGATATACAGCTCCTGCTTTTATGAGAGTGAGAGCAATAGGAAAGATGACATGGCCCAGAGCGGGAGACAGAGAAAGAGAGAAACAGAAAGAATGAATTATATTTGGGAAATACCTTCACGTATTTTCATGGTGAGGCAAAAACAAAAATGTTTCCTTGGACCACAGGAGGATTAAATAAAAATGTTTCCTATGGATTATGTGAGAAGGAACTGATATGGAACCACTTTCAATTCTTCCCAAGAAGACCTATTAGAAAGTCTAGGAGACTATAAGAGAGAATAAGAGATCTGTAGAAGATGCACCACCCCAAACCAAGGGCTGTGAGGGGAAACATTCACAGGGAGAAGATATACAGTAAAACCTTGGATTGCAAGTAACGTGGTTTGCGAGTGTTCCGCAAGACCAGCTAACATTTCTAATACATTTTAATGTGGTAAATGAGTGATGTATTGCAATATGAGTCATTTGTTTCCAGAACGAATTATGCTTGAAAACTAAGGTATTACTGTACTTTAGTTATATCACAGAGGCTGTGTGGAAAGGTAGTTTGGGAGTCTGTTGATATCCCCTGGCTTGGAAGTAACTACCAGAGAATGAGTTAATTGAAACCATCATCCAGGTCAACAGAAGCCAAAACCTTTTTAATATGGTAGTAACCAAAGAACCATATTATTGTCACTCTTTTCTCATACTTCCTCCCATGCTCCATCTCCCCAAGGATGGGTTCTCTAATACAACTAGGCTTCAGAAAAGTGAGGGAAAAAGAGATAATATGCCAATATGACTCCTTTCTGGACCTCAGATTTTTGCTTGCAGCCAGATCCAATGAGGGAAAGGGATATTTAAGTACAGAATTGAGATTGTGATGGAAAGTAATCCTTACTCTTTCTAATACTTCAGGGTTAGAAGAGAATTTATGGGGGTCCTTAAAGAGGTTTTCTTAGCAGAGGAGGAAGACAAATCCTGAACTAAGTAAATTCTGGAAAAAAATTAGAAAAAATTACATCCCTTGAGTAGTTCTTGTTTAGTGTGGTATATAGAGTTATTGTTTTAAAAAATACATATTTACTCTTTCCTCCTCACTTCCCCACTCCATTGATGTTAGGCTTGCTTTGTGACATCAGGGTTTTTTCATATCTCTATATATCAATTAGCGCTTGCCACAAAATTGCTGGATAACAAATAACCACAAAAATCTCTGTAGCATTCAACAATAAGCATTTGTTACTTATGATGCTGAGGGTTTGTTGAGGCTTGACTGATCTAAGTTGGGGTGTGGCTCATCTGGCTTGGAAAGGTGGTTTTTCTGGTCTTGCCTGGTTGTCTCATTTATGCTTCTGTGGCCAGCTGCAAGTCAGCTGATCTGAAGCAGATTCATGTGGGGTGTCTCTTTCCTATGCGTCCCTCATGCTGTTTCTGGGACTTACACGTGGGCACTCTCTCAGCCTCCTACCCAATCTCTCTTTCTTGTCTGTATGCCCTGTGCTAGATTGTTTGTTGTTAACTTACCATCATTATCACCCACTTCAAAGCTTCTCCTGCATTGCAGTGGTGAGGCTGGAAACTATGTCTTCCAGGTTGTTCTTTCCTGTATTGTTCATGTTTGTTTTCCAATGAGAGGAACTCAGGAAAGATTTAGAAGCTGAAGAGGAGAAACTATTACTCTCTGAAGGTACTTATAGTCAGATACATAGGCAGATGTGAGATTCACAGAAGTTTCCCATTGAGCTCCTAAGAGCTACCTGCATTTCTGCTATAGACTGAGTGGTTTGTGCCCATCTCAGCCTACCTGTAACAATATTGTGGCAGGATCAGCCTTTCTAGTTCTTATGATGATTGTAAGATGGCCTCAGCAATAACCATCAGGAAATTTAAACAAAAAAAGTTCTATTACTGAAGTTCTAGAAAGTACTTGACACATGTGGAACCACAGTGAGGTTGAGGGTAGAGAGAGCAAGAGTGAGTGCACAGGCCTGGAGTTCTCCTTTTATTGGGGTTGAGGGTGGGGGCCTAGGGTTTCATATGTTCATTCTTGGAGATTTAAAACATAAGAGCAGGATTGTGTGAGAAGATAATAAACAAGTACTCCAAATGGTCAGTTATATACATCAACCAAGATCTCTAAAACAAAGGAGCCTCAGTGTGACAGAAGGCCTGGCTATTTATCTACCTGTGGCTGGCAACATGTTTGTTGGAGGTAGCCATTTTTGAAATGGATGCCTCTATGAAGTGGATGTCTCAGCAATCAAAGCTCATATCAGGCACTTGTATTATAAAAAGAAAAGCCATTGTCAGGGCTTACACTATACGGAGACGTTTTGGAGGAGTTTTTCAGTGATTCTTGAAATTTGCAACTACTACTCATTAACCTTTTGAAACCATCTATTTTATGCTTTAGGCTGAAATTTTCAGTTTTAGATTTTTCTTTTTTTAAGATTTTTTTTTTTTAAATTGTGAAATTGAGAGAGGGGAACAGCGTTGGGGAATGAGGGAAGGGGAACAGACAAGTTGCTGTCCTTTTGTTCTTCAGTCTTGTCATGCAGGACGCCACTTCACTGGCCCATGTTCATATTATCATTGCGCTCTTCCTGGGTGAGACACGTCATTCGCCGGCCATTGGACGGCTGCTCACAGTGGCTCACGGGTGCTCACGCCAGCTGTCGGCCCGCCCCACTACAGCCTACGCTATTGCCGGCAACTCACAACAGCCCAGCTCCAGGTCGAGCTGTTGTTCACCATCTTAGCTGTAGAGAGCGCAGCATCTCTGGCCCTCATGTGGGATCCGAACCGAGGTCCTGCTGCTCAGAGTTGGTGTCCCAAGCCAACTCTTAACCGCAAGTAGGCCACTCGGCCAGCCCAGTTTTAGATTTTTTTGTAATCTTCCAAGAGCAACTTCCCTGACCTCTGTTCCTCAGCTCTTGCAACAGTTGTATTTCTTCTATTACTAAGGAACAAATCCTTAGTATTATGGTTCCACTTAAAAGTTACCCATCATTTATCTGCATCTGTTTTTTTAGAATACAAATGAGATTCTGAGCATTACCCAATTGATACTTTAATTTTCAGTCAAGGACATCTATATTGAGAATATCTCTTCTTTTAATACCAACCCTTGCATATTGGGGATATGCTCATTGCAAGGGCTGCATGGGAATACC
Source organism: Aselliscus stoliczkanus (assembly GCA_033961575.1). Lineage (NCBI taxonomy): Eukaryota > Metazoa > Chordata > Mammalia > Chiroptera > Hipposideridae > Aselliscus > Aselliscus stoliczkanus. Next base: position 124,919,846 of record CM066728.1, read on the forward strand.
TAAAAATCATTTCTGAGCCCACGGCAAAAGGAAGTGATTAAAAAGAGTAGATTTTTGGGCCGGTCGAGTGGCACGGTGGCTAAGCGCTGGCCTGGGAAGCCAGCGGCCCCGGTTCGGTCCCACATATGAGGGCCAGTGACACTGCCCTCAAAAAAAAAAAAAAAGAGTAGAGTTTTAAATTAAATCCAAGTGTAAAAAACAATGCAATTGTTAGACATTTACACCCCTCACAAGGTGATAACCACCCCCAACCTACTACCCCTCTGACATTGTATGTTGCTGTTACAATACCATTGACTGTATGCCCTATACTGTACTTTACATCCCATGACTACACACACACTCACTCGTGATCACAGAGTCTCATGCCCCACCCGCAAGCACTCAGGCACACGCATCACCACGAGCAGATTTCCCGCTCCCCTGACCTGTGCTCATCATCATCAGTTCACCTGCGGCTCCAGGCTGCTGCCCAGCTCCTCCGCTTCCTTTCAGGAGACTCGGCATCCAGACAAATGGAACTATCTGTGGCCCTGGTACTTGTACAGATGCTCATGTTCCTTAACCAGCTCCAGGGAAGCGAGTCAGAAGACAACACTGAATTACTAGTGAGAGGACTCAAACTAAGTCCCCAAGCTTCTGGCTCATTTCTTACTGTCCTTTGGGGAGCTGCGTGTCCAAGAACCAGAGAGTGTGGGGCCCTAGAGGATGGTGTCCCTGAGGCCAGCTGTGACCTGGACTCCTTTCTTCTTGGCAGTGTTCCAGCTGGGACAAAGGATTTTTCAACTTTTAATTTTGAAATGATTCTAAAGATATCGTTGAGTTGTACACATGACATAACAGCATCCCCCAGATTCCCCAATGGTTAACATTTTAGTGTGTTTACCTTCTGTATGTTTGTATGTGCATATATACGTATACATCAGGCTTAGATTTTTGGCAAATATACCACAGTGCATATTATCAGAAGGCATGATATCAGTTTTTCTAATTACTAGTGTTTTTATCCTTCATCAGTTGACTAAGGTGGTATCTGCCAGGTTCTCTACTGTAAAGTTCCCATTTTAACCTTAAATTAATAGGTATTGTTTGGGTAGATACTTTGAGGATATGCAAACACCTTTTTTCTGATTAAAATTTCACCCACTATATTTAACATCCATTGGTAAATCTTGTGTGACCAAGTTATCGCAAATGTGGTGGCCAAATGCTGATTTTCTAATTCTAACATTTCTTCTACATTTATTAGTTGTATTTTCATATAAGAAGGAACTTTCCCCTATTCCCATTCATTTCTTTTCCATTTATTTATTTATATCATAATGAACTCATGGATTTTTTTTTAACTTTATTGGGGAATAGTGTGTTTTTCTCAGAACCCATCAACTCCAAGTCAAGTTGTTGTCCTTCAATCTTAGTTGTGGAGGGCACAGCTCAGCTCCAATTTCAGTTTAGTTGTGGGGGGCACAGCCCCCCATCCCATACAAGAGTCAACACAACAACCTTGTTGTTAAGAGCATGAGCTCTAACCAACTGAGCCATCTGGCCGCCCACTGGCAGCTCAGCGGCTGCTCAGCTCAAGTCATTGTCTTCAATCTAGTTGTAGTTCACTGGCCCATGTAGGACTCAAACCACCAACTCTACTGCTCTGAGCTCGCACTCTAACCAACTGACCCACCCAGGTGCACCCTCATTGATTCTTATTTACTCTCTGAGTTATAATCCATTACCGTTGTTACTCATTTTGAAACTTTAGGTGTATTCATTGCTTGCAAGACTTCTAAATGATGTCAGGGAACCCAAGTAGGAAATATATATATAAATGAAACACAAGAAATAAAAGCTAGAAACTAAGAAACTGAAGAAATGACTACCCGTAGTAGGTGGGTCAGGAGTGGGACAGAAAGAATGGGGGATAGGAACAGCATGTTGGTATAGAACATAGAGATTTCAATGTATTTACACATATTAAACCCCATAAGATCATCTGATCTCTCCGATTCTAGTTTCACAGCATAGAGCTCCTTCCAGCCTCACCTCTAGCATATATACAGCTCCTTTCCCCAAGAGTGAGGAGCCATTCCATTTCCCTCAGTATGCTCACTTATTTGCTGAATCTTTGACACATGTTATTTCAGCATCTTGAACTCATAACACTCGGAATGACACACTAACTGCAGCTCCAAACTTTGTTTCCAGTTTTTTCTTTGTTGTGAGAGTATGTAGCAAAATCTGGGTTCAAGAATAATTTCAGTTATTTTATTTTCCCCTTAAGTCTAATTATGGTGTTAATTTTCAGTGCCGTTTGGTTCACTTGTTTTCTTTTATTCTATTTTACTTTATTCACCACCTCTTCTATTTATCTTCTAGTTGGTAATAGGTCACATAGTCAAACCTATACAAATAAATAGGCTTATCTCCCCATCTTTTCTACCCATTCCCACCCACCTCCTGTAGGTAAGCAGTCTCACTAGTTTCTGATTTATTTTTCGTGTGTTTCTTTTTCATCAGATGTGAAGATACACATATATTGTATTTCTCCTTCATTTTTACACCAAAATTACCATGCTATAGATTGCTTGTTTTCCATTTAACAATATATCCTGGATCTCTGTCCATTTTGATTCATAGTTATCTTTGCTGTTTTTTTCACAGTTACAAAGTACTCAATTGCATTGATGTTCCACAGAGTTTCCTTTAGGGAACCTAGAATGAGATAGTGGTGATGAATGTACTAAATGCCACTGAATTAATAACTCAAATAGTTAAAATGGTCAATTTCATGTTATGCATATTATACTACAAATTTTAAAAATTCAAAGAGAGAGCCAGAAGTAATCTCTACATAAAGCACAGAAAAGTCATAAAATAAATATGACATATGATTAATAAGTTAATAGATGGAGAATATAATAACAAAATGTATATTTACTCAAAAGGGAGAGATAGAAGATAGGGTAATTATAAAAATGATGTTCCAGATAGAAAATATATAGTAATATGGAATATATAAATTCAAATATATCATGTTTGCATTCAATGTTTATAGATTAAAATTCCAGAAATACAGGGGAGGGGGGGTGGCACTTTGAGGGGTAAAAAGTATAACTATTGCACAGTGTTGTACACTTGAAACTAATTAAAAATAAATAAATAAATAAATAAATAAATTCCAGAAATATAATAATTGTTGAACTACATAAAAGAGCAAAATCCAACTTTACACTGTTAACAGTGGACACCTCACAGATATAAGGACATAGAAAAGTTTAAAGTGAAATGATGCAAGAGGAATATTATGCACACAATAGCCACAAGAAACCCGAATCTAAACTATGTATACTATACTGGCATCTATAGATGTAGATGTGAATATCAAATATCTGTACTATTGTCAAAAGAAATAGATGATATATTTGTGTAGGACCCATTTTTAAAGATAAAGAAATATATCTCCTAATTATAAATGTAGTGTTTTGCAGCTAAATGTACTTTTTAAATCTTCGTCTTATTTTTTTTTATTTTTTTTTACAAGCCTTTTTTTTGTAGCACTTGCCCATCCCCAAAGTGTAATTATTCTATCATGGCTGATTTCTCCCAACATGATGTCATTGAATGTGAGTTGGGAAGAGATGCACAAAATCAGCTTAACGCCGATGAAAGCCAGCTTCAGCACAACACTGCATAGCAGAAACATTGTGATGCCAAATCAGGTGTGTCCTCAGTAACATAGTAAAAACGATATAAAAGTAAAACTCACATATCTCAAAGTAGAAAAAGACAAATTCACAATTATACTTGTCATGTGTTTTGCGTAGGATTTTACACAACTCTTGTAAGAGATGAACAAGCACAAACATTAGCTAGGCATAACGAATTATTAACAATCCAAGTAGCAAACCTGGCCTTGTTGACATATTAACAACACTACACATCACAGCACAAAGCATGTGCTATTGAAGTTATATGGAGATGTTGACCACCAATAATCATAAGAGAGATATCTCATGGTGCTCATGACTGCATCAGAGGATGTATGGATTGTAACTTGAGGAAGTAAGCCCTATTGACCAACATTTCTAGGGCCTGTTTTATGTCTCTGTTCCTCAGGCTATAGATGAAGGGGTTCAGCATGGGGGTAATTACCGTGTACATGACAGAAGCAATTATGTCTTTGGAGTCCCATGATGAGGAGAAAAAGTAAACACTTGCGAGTGTCCCGTAGTACAAAAATACCACAAAGAGATGGGAGCCACAGGTAGAAAAGGCTTTCAAGAGTCCCTTTGTAGTGGGGACCCTCAGGATGACAGTCCCTATACAGATATATGAGCCTAAGATACAAGCCAAAGGCAGGGTCATAATTATTCCTCCCTCAGTGAAGAGGACCAGCTCATTGAGGGAGATGTTGGAACAGCTCAGCTTCAGGAGCACTTTGAGGTCACAGAAAAAGTGGTTGATGGTACTGTCAGTGCAGAAGGACAATCGGACCAAGAGGAGGGTGTGCAGGAGGGCATGGACAAAGGAGACAACCCAGGAGGCAGCCACCAGCAGCACACACAGCTCCTGCCTCATGATGGTGGGGTAGTGTAGAGGGTGGCAGATGGCCACGTATCTGTCATACGCCATCACGGCCAGAAGGAGGTTGTCAACACAAGCAAAAACTATGAAAAAATACAACTGGAAAATGCACCCTGCATAGGGGATGACATGGTCCTGGGTCTGCATGTCCATGAGCATCTTAGGGACGGTGACAGATGAAAAGGAAACGTCAGAGAAGGCCAGGTGGCTGAGGAAGAAGTACATGGGCGTGTGCAGGCGGGCGTCCAGCCTGATGAGCAGGATGAGGAGGAGGTTCCCCAGCACCGTGGTAAGGTACATGGCCAGGAACAGGGCGAAGAAGGCGCCCTGCTGCTCAGGTCCAATGGGGAGCCCCCGCAGGAGGAACTGGGACACGCCGCTCTGGTTCTCAGGCCTCATGCTGCCCTGGTGTCTGCTGGGGATGAAGGAGGTTTGCGAATCCAGAAAGCGTGACCAGGACCATCACGTCTCATATTGTCCTGCTCTGGAAACCCATGAACTTTTAAGCCCACTCCTGTTAATTCCTCATCCTGTGGATGCAAGCACCTTGGCACCATCCCTGCCTGGCTCCAGGAAAACATCGCACCCCTAATAAGTCAACGGATCCTCCTGGCACAGAAGCAAGAGGGCTTTCACTGTTTCTTTGAGCCATTATTTATGGAGCATCGAGACTATGTCGGGACCTCGACAGGGACTGAGATGCAGCAGGGAACAAGAAAGGCAAGGTCCCTGCCTTATGTGAGTTTAGACATTGAACAGAGTTAAGCTCTGCCCAGGCCAGAGCCAAACCATAATAGTTCAGTGTGGCATAAATAGGGGATGAGCCTTGGCAAACTGGTACTAATGTTTGTGCCTTAAAGTACCATGAGACCCCAGTGCCGAGGCTGCGTTAGGCTCTGTCAGGCTCCTGTGAACCTGCCAGGTCCTGCTGACCAATAGCTGTAAACTGATGGACACTTTAGAAATGGGTGGTCATTTAAAGCCACTTGAAGCTAGACTACCTCCCAAATCACAATAGTCCTCGCACTATATTTCATAATAATGCTGAGCATTTTGGTGAACGGTTGGGTTCTGAGCTGAGGACTTTACATACATTTTCTAAGTCACTGCACACATCAGCCTTACAATCCCAGATTTTAAAGGCTTTTCAGAGCTGCACTAAGGATTTATGTTCTTTCCACTAATTCGATAAAATATATGCACCCCTGTGTTCATTGCAGCGCTATTTATAATAGCTAAGACTTGGAAACAACCGAAATGCCATCGGTAGATGACTGGGTTAAGAAACTGTGGTACATTTATACAATGGATTATTACTCAGCTATAAAGAAGAATGAAATCGTACCATTTGCAATGATATGGATGGACCTAGAGACTATTATGTTAAGTGAAATAAGTCAGCTGGAGAAAGACAAATACCATATGATCTCACTTATATGTGGAATCTGAAAAACTGAATGAATGAACAAAGTAAACAGAAACAGTCTCATAGATATAGAGAACAAACTGAGGGTTGCTAGTTGGGAGCGGGGTGAGGAGGAGGGAGAAGGGGAAGGGATTAAACAGCATAAATAGGTAACCACAATCTTGCCACAGGGATATGAAAGACAGTTCGAAGAATATAATTATTAATGTTGTAAATATTTTGAGGGGTGTCAGATGGTCACATGTCTTGTTAGGGAGGCCATTTCATGAATGGAGTAGAGGATTGATCACTGCACTGTACAACTGAAGGTGACATTGTATAATATTGTATACCAACTGTAATTGAATATATAAATAGTCACAGGAGGTGGATTATACTGTGGAAGGGAGTCAGAGGAAGTGTAAGAGATATATATGATATGGGGGGAGGAGTGGGGTGGCAAATTAGGGGAGGAGGGTTGTCACTTTGAGGGGTAAAGAGTGTAACTATTGGACTGTGTTGTACACCTGAAACTAGTTAAAAATTAATTAATTTATTTACTTATTAATTTAAAAAATTTATGTTTGCTTTCAGTTATTTTAATTTTAGATATAAAAACAGAAATGATTCAAATTCCATACACAAACAGCAGTACATGCGCATGTGTGCACAGACACACATACGTGTATCTGTATGTACTGGGTTGTCGGAAAAGTCATGACATATTTTTCTATGTTTTTCATCACAAAAATGCGTCATGAGTTTTCCAACCACCCAACATAATATATGTGATATATAATATGTATTGATATCTCTGCATTACCATTTTTATAGATTAAAAATGACCAAGTATTAGCTAGTCCATTGGGTTCCGTCGACCATGTATGTGTGATCAGAGCCCATGCTCTTAATCACAACACATGAAACCTCCCTTTGTTAGGTAGGGGAACCAAGCACAATCCATTATTTCAGAGTTGTGAGGACCCAAAGTTGTCCAACATTTTCCTAGTTCCCTGCCTAGATAATTTCATTCCTCCATATTTATATACTTTCCAACTGACAAAAAAATCTCAAATACATTAACTTCTATTTATACACTAAATATTTACCAAGGGTCTGTAAGAGTCACAAGGCAAGTGTAATTCTTTCCATTTATAGATGCGAAAACTGAGGAGAAGAGTTAAGTAAGTTTCGCAACATCTCACTGCTATTTGTTGGTGATTGTGCCCAATAACTTCACATGGTGTGATGCGTGGAGGTTGTGTATTTGTTGTCATTTTGTTTCTTTCTTTTTGCTGGGATTGTTAATGAAAGTAAAGGTTTGCAAAATTCTGAGTGACACACAGGTACATGAAAGGGATTCCACATCCATTTCAGGAAACAGGAAGTTGCTTAGAGTTTGGTTATCTCAGTCAGTGGTGCCCCAGAAGGAGGGCACTTCAGAAAACACTTGAGGCCATGGATGCAAACCAGACGCCCCCCCACACACATGCACACCCAGCCTCAGTCACTACACCAAGCAGTTCACACTCTCCTATGGCTGAGTTCCCTGTGACCCAGCCCCTCCCAGGAAGACAGTCTGCATGGGGCAGTTAAGCCTGTTCAGTCACAGGCAGTCACTCAAACAGCACCAACACCTCTTACACGTAGCAATGTACCCACAGTAACATACACACAGACAGCAGCACACAGCGCGCACTCCTCCTCTCCCAGGCACAGCTCACACATGCTCTAGCGCACGCTGCTGAGCCCTCTCTGAGCTCCGTTCCTGGGGAGGTCTGGCCTCTTCTCCAGCTGGGAGACAAACTCTCACTCCCAATGCTCAGCTCTCATCGCTCTGCTGTGATACTGAAATTTTCTCATCCCGGGTGTGAGTCAGGAGTCCCTATCACTTGCTAGGAGGCTGAAAACTGGTCTCCTCGCACTGCAACAGGGCCCAGATTGGATCAAACAGGAAAAGAGTCAGGCTGTGAGTCAGGTACATAGTACACACGCATACTTGCAGCTGCCTAATGACATGTACACATGCATACAGTACAGACATACACACACACACACACAAACACACATACACACACTCACTCACTCGTGAACGCAGAGTCTCATGCCCCACCCGCAAGCACTCAGGCACACGCATCACCACGAGCAGATTTCCCGCTCCCCTGAGTCCTGTGCTCATCATCATCAGTTCACCTGCGGCTCCAGGCTGCTGCCCAGCTCCTCCGCTTCCTTTCAGGAGACTCGGCATCCAGACAAATGGAACTATCTGTGGCCCTGGTACTTGTACAGATGCTCATGTTCCTTAACCAGGGAAGCGAGTCAGAAGACAACACTGAATTACTAGTGAGAGGACTGAAACTAAGTCCCCAAGCTTCTGGCTCATTTCTTATTGTCCTTTGGGGAGCTGCGTGTCCAAGAACCAGAGAGTGTGGGGCCCTAGAGGATGGTGTCCCTGAGGCTAGCTGTGACCTGGACTCCTTTCTTCTTGGCAGTGTTCCAGCTGGGACAAAGGAGTTTTCAACTTTTAATTTTGAAATGATTCTGAAGATATAGTTGAGTTGTACACATGACATAACGGCATCCCCCAGATTCCCCAATGGTTAACATTTTACTGTGTTTACCTTCTGTATGTTTGTATGTGCATATATATGTATACATCAGGCTTAGATTTTTGGCAGATATACCACAGTGCATATTATCAGAAGGCATGATATTAATTTTTCCAATTGCTAGTGTTTTTATCCTTCATCAGTTGACTAAGGTGGTGTCTGCCAGGTTCTCTACTGTAAAATTCCTATTTTAAGCTTGAAATTAATAGGTATCGGCTAGGTAGATATTTTAAGACTCTACAAACATACCTATTTTCTTATTAAAATTTCACCCACTATATTTATCATCCATTGCTGATACTTGTGTGACCAAGTTATCGCAAATGTGGTGGCCAAATGCCTATTTTCTATTTCTAGCATTTCTTCTCCATTAATTACTTGTATTCTCCTGTAAGAAGGAACTTTCCCTATTTTCCCGCTCATTTGTTTCTCATTTATTTCTTTATATCATTATGGACTCATGGATTCTTATTTGTTCTCTGAGTTATAATCCATTACCTTTGCTATTCATTTTGAATTATTAGGTGTATTCATTGCTTACACGGCTTCTAAATGATGTCAGAGAACCCAACTAGGAGATATAGATATATAAATAAAACACAAGAAGTAAAAGCTAGAGACTAAGAAACTGAAGAAATGACTACCCATCGGAGGTGACTCAGGAGTGGCACAGAAAGAATGGGGGATGGGAACAGCATGTTGGTATAGAACATAGAGATTTCAATGTATTTACACATATTAAACCCCATAAGATCATCTGATCTCTCATATTCTAGTTTCACAGCATAGAGCTCCTTCCAGCCTCACCTCTAGCATATACACAGCTCCTTTCCCCAAGAGTGAGGAGCCATTCCATTTTCCTCAATGTGCTCACTTATTGGCAGAATCTCTGACACATGTTATTTCAGCATCTTGAACTCATATCACTCAGAATGACACACTAACTACAGCTCCAAACTTTGTTTCCAGTTTTTCCTTTATTGTGAGAGTATGTAGCAAAATCTGGGTTCAAGAATAACTTAGGTTGGCTATTTCATTTTCCCCTAAAGTCTAATTATGGTGTTCACTTTCAATGTAGTTTGGTTATTTGTTTTGTTCTGTTCTATTTTACATTATTCACTCCCTCTTGTATTTATTTTTTAGTTGGTAATAGGTCACATAGTCAAACCTATACAAATAAATAGGCTCATCTCCCCATCTTTTCTACCCATTCCTACCCAGCTCCTGTAGGTAAGCAGTCTCAATGTTTCTGATTTATTCTTCCTGTGTTTCTTTTTCATCATGGGCAGATACACGTATATTTCATTTCCCCTTCATTTTTACACAAAAAGTAGCATGCTATATTGTTTGCTCTTTTTCCATTTAACAATATATCCTGAAAATCCCTCCATATGAGTCATGATATGTTTGCTGTTTTTTTTTTCAGTTACAAAGTACTCGATTTCATTCATGTTCCAGAGAGTTCCCTTTAGGGGACCCAGAATGAGACAGTGGAGATGAATGTACTAAATGCCACTGAATTCATCCCTCAGATGGTTAATGGTCAAATTCATGTTATGCATATTATACCACAATTTTGAGAAACTTAAAGAGAAGGCAAGAAGTAATATCTACAAAATGCACAGCAAAGTCATAAAATAATTATATATGATTAATAAGTTAATAGAGGGGGACTATAAGACCAAAATATACACTTAACCAAAAGGGAGAGATAGAAGAGAGAGTAATTATGAAAATGATGTCTCCACTAAAAGCATATAATACTATGGAAAATAGAAATTCAAATATATCATGATTGCATTCAATGTTATTAGATTAAATTCTTCAGAAATATAATAATTGTTGATCTACATAAAAAGAGAAAAATGCAAATTGACACTGTTAACAGTGGATACCTAACAGATATAAGGACATAGAAGAGTTTAAAGTGAAATGATGGCGAAGGAAAATTAAGTACAGACTGGCCACAAGAAACCTGCATCTCAGCTATCTATACTGTACTAGCATCTATAGATGTAGATGTGAATATCAAGTATCTATACAATCAGAGTAGATGAGAAGTTCATGTAGGACCCATTGCTAGAGATACAGAGAGAAGTATTTCTAATTGTAAATGCAATGGTGTGGAGCTAAATGTATTTTTTACATCTCTCTGGGGTTTTTTTTTCTTTTTCTTTTTTTTATACAAGCCTTGCTTTGTAGCACCTGCCAATGCCCATAGTGTAATTGTTCTTATCATGGCTGATTTCAGTTTATCAACATGATATCATTGAATGTGAGTTGGGAAGAGATGCAAACAATCGGCTTACAGCCAATGAAAGCCAGCTTCAGCACACCACTGCATAGCAGAAACGTTGTGATGCCATTTCAGTGTGTCCACAGTAACGTAGTATAAACAATGCATAAGCAGAAACTGTCATATCTCAAAGAGGGAGAGACAAATCCACAATTATAATTGTGACATGTTTTGCATAAGATTCTGCACTAATTTATTGGAGATTAACAAGCATATACATTAATTAGAGATGAAGAATTATTAACAATCCAAGCAGCAAACTTGGCCTTGTTAACAACATTACACATCACAACACAATGCATGTTCCATTCAAGTAACATGGAGATGTCGACCCTGCAATAATCTTAGGAGAGATATCTCATGGTCCTCATGAGTGCATCAGAGGAAATTGGGATTGTCACTTGAGGAAGTAAGCCCTATTGACCAACATTTCTAGGGCCTGTTTTATGTCTCTGTTCCTTAGGCTATAGATGAAGGGGTTCAGCATGGGGGTAACTACCGTGTACATGACAGAAGCAATTATGTCTTTGGAGTCCCATGATGAGGAGAAAAAGTAAACACTTGCGAGTGTCCCGTAGTACAAAGATACCACAAAGAGATGGGAGCCACAGGTAGAAAAGGCTTTCAAGAGTCCCTTTGTAGTGGGGACCCTCAGGATGATAGTCCCTATACAGATATATGAGCCTAAGATACAAGCCAAAGGCAGGGTCATAATTATTCCTCCCTCAGTGAGGATGACCAGCTCATTGAGGGAGATGTTGGAACAGCTCAGCTTCAGGAGCACTTTGATGTCACAGAAAAAGTGATTGATGGTACTGTCAGTGCAGAAGGACAATCGGACCAAGAGGAGGGTGTGCAGGAGGGCATGGACAGAGGAGGCAACCCAGGAGGCAGCCACCAGCAACACACACAGCTCCTCCCTCATGATGGTGGGGTAGTGTAGAGGGTGACAGACGGCACTCATGGTCCTGGGTCTGCATGTCCGTGAGCATCTTAGGGATGGTAACAGATGAAAAGGAGACATCAGAGAAGGCCAGGTGACTGAGGAAGAAGTACATGGGCGTGTGCAGGCGGGCGTCCAGCCTGATGAGCAGGACGAGGAGGAGGTTCCCCAGCACCGTGGTCAGGTACATGGCCAGGAACAGGGCGAAGAATGCGCCCTGCTGCTCGGGTCCAATGGGGAGCCCCCGCAGGAGGAACTGGGACACGCCGCTCTGGTTGTCAGGCCTCATGCTGCCCTGGTGTCTGCTGGGGATGAAGGAGGTTTGGGAATCTCAGGAACCTAGAAAGGGCAACCAGGAACATCACGTCTCGTATTGTCCTGCTCTGGAAGCCCATGAACTTTTAAGCCCACTCCTGTTAATTCCTCATCCTGTGGATGCAAGCACCTTGGCACCATCCCTGCTTGGCTCAAGGAAAACATCGCACTCCTAATCAGGCAATGGATCCTCCTGGCACAGAAGCAAGAGAGCATTCACTGTTCTTTGAGCTATTATTTATGGAACATCGAGACTATGTCCGGACCTTGACAGGGACTGAGATGCAGCAGGGAACAAGAAAGGCAAGGTCCCTGCCTTATGTGAGTTCAGACATTGAACAGAGATATTCAGGCCCAGGCCAGAGCCAAACCATAATAGTTCATTGTGGCATAAATAGGGGATGAGCCTCGGCAAACTGGTATCACTGTTTCTGCCTTACAGTACCATGAGACCCCAGTGCCAAGGCTGCGTTAGGCTCTGTCATGCTCCTGTGAACCTGCCGGGTCCTGCTGACCAATAGCTGTAAACTGATGGACACTTTAGAAATGGGTGGTCATATAAAGCCACTTGAAGCTAGACTAGCTTCCAAATGAAAATAGTCCTCACACTATATTTCATAATAATGCTGAGCATTTTGGTGAATGGTTGGGTTCTGGGCTGAGGACTTTACATACATTTTCTACGTCACTGAACACATCACCAGCCTTACAATCCCAAATTTTAAAGCCTCTTCAGAGCTTCACTAAGAATTTGTGTTCTTTCAAGTATTTTAATTTTAAGATATAAAAACAGAAATGATACATATTCCATGCACACACAGCAGTACATGTGCGTGTGCACGCAGACACACGTACTTGTATCTGTACGTACTGGTTTGTTGGAAAAGTCATGACATATTTTTCTATGTTTTTCATCACAAATGTATGTCATGACTTTTCCAACCTCCAAAAATAATACATGTGATATATAACATGAATTGATATCTCTGTATTACCATTTTTATAGATTACAAATGACCAAGTATTAGCTAGTCCATTGGGTTCCGTCAACCATGTATGTGTGATCAGAGCCCATGCTCTTAATCACAACACATGAAACCTCCCTTTGTTAGGTAGGGGAACCAAGCACAATCCATTATTTCAGAGTTGTGAGGACCCAAAGTTGTCCAACATTTTCCTAGTTCCCTGCCTAGATAATTTCATTCCTCCATATTTATATACTTTCCAACTGACAAAAAAATCTCAAATACATTAACTTCTATTTATACACTAAATATTTACCAAGCGTCTGTAAGAGTCACAAGGCAAGTGTAATTCTTTCCATTTATAGATGCGAAAACTGAGATCAAGAGTTAAGTAACTTTTGCAACATCTCACTGCTATTTGCTGGTGATTGTTCCCAATAACTTCACACAGTGTGATGCGTGGAGGTTGTGTATTTGTTGTCATTTTGTTTCTTTCTTTTTGCTGGGATTGTTAATGAAAGTAAAGGTTTGCAAAATTCTGAGTGACTCAGTCAGACGCAGGTACCTGAAAGGGATAGCAGATCCATTTCAGGAAACAGGGAGTTGCTTAGAGTTTGGTTATCTCAGCCAGTGGGGCCCCAGAAGGAGGGCACTTCAGGAAACACTTGAGGCCATGGATGCAAACCAGACGTCCCCACACACACATGCACACCCAGCCTCAGTCACTACACCAAGCAGCACACACTCTCCTATGGCTGAGTTCCCTGTGACCCAGCCCCTCCCAGGAAGACAGTCTGCATGGGGCAGTTAAGCCTGTTCAGTCACAGGCAATCACTGAAACAGCACCAACACCTCTTACACGTAGCAACGTACCCACGATAACATACACACAGACAGCAGCACACAGCGCCCACTCCTCCTCTCCCAGGCACAGCTCACACATGCTCTAGCGCACGCTGCTGAGTCCTCTCTGAGCTCTGTTCCTGGGGAGGTCTGGCCTCTTCTCCAGCTGGGAGACAAAACTCTCACTCCCAATGCTCAGCTCTCATCGCTCTGCTGTGATACTGAAATTTCTCATCCCGGGTGTGAGTCAGGAGTCCCTATCACTTGCTAGGAGGCTGAAAACTGGTCTCCTCGCACTGCAACAGGGCCCAGATTGGATCAAACAGGAAAAGAGTCAGGCTGTGAGTCAGGTACATAGTACACACGCATAATTGCAGCTGCCTAATGACATGTACACATGCATACAGTACAGACACACACACACACACACTCACACACACACTCACACACACACACTCACTCACTCATGAACGCAGAGTCTCATGCCCCACCCGCAAGCACTCAGGCACACGCATCACCACGAGCAGATTTCCCGCTCCCCTGACCTGTGCTCATCATCATCAGTTCACCTGCGGCTCCAGGCTGCTGCCCAGCTCCTCCGCTTCCTTTCAGGAGACTCGGCATCCAGACAAATGGAACTATCTGTGGCCCTGGTACTTGTACAGATGCTCATGTTCCTTAACCAGCTCCAGGGAAGCGAGTCAGAAGACAACACTGAATTACTAGTGAGAGGACCGAAACTAAGTCCCCAAGCTTCTGGCTCATTTCTTACTGTCCTTTGGGGAGCTGCGTGTGCAAGAGCCAGAGGGTGTGGGGCCCTAGAGGGTGGTGTCCCTGAGGCCAGCTGTGACCTGGACTCCTTTCTTCTTGGCAGTGTTCCAGCTGGGACAAAGGAGTTTTCAACTTTTAATTTTGAAATGATTCTGAAGATATAGTTGAGTTGTACACATGACATAACGGCATCACCCAGATTCCCCAATGGTTAATATTTTACTATGTTTACCTTCTGTATGTTTGTATGTGCATATATATGGATACATCAGGCTTAGATTTTTGGCAGATATACATATTATCAGAAGGCATGATATCAATTTTTCCAATTGCTAGAGTTTTTATCCTTCATCATTTGACTAAGGTGGTGTCTGCCAGGTTCTCTACTGTAAAATTCCTATTTTAAGCTTAAAATTAATAGGTATCGACTAGGTAGATATTTTAAGACTCTACAAACATACCTATTTTCTTATTAAAATTTCACCCACTATATTTATCATCCACTGCTGATACTCGTGTGACCAAGTTATCGCAAATGTGGTGGCCAAATGCCTATTTTCTATTTCTAACATTTCTTCTCCATTAATTACTTGTATTCTCCTGTAAGAAGGAACTTTCCCTATTTTCCCGCTCATTTGTTTCTCATTTATTTCTTTATATCATTATGGACTCATGGATTCTTATTTATTCTCTGAGTTATAATCCATTACCTTTGCTATTCATTTTGAATTATCAGGTGTATTCATTGCTTACACGGCTTCTAAATGATGTCAGAGAACCCAACTAGGAGATATAGATATATAAATAAAACACAAGAAGTAAAAGCTAGAGACTAAGAAACTGAAGAAATGACTACCCATTGGAGGTGACTCAGGACTGGCACAGAAAGAATGGGGGATGGGAACAGCATGTTGGTATAGAACATAGAGATTTCAATGTATTTACACATATTAAACCCCATAAAAATCAATCTGATCTCTCCTATTCTAGTTTCACAGCATAGAGCTCCTTCCAGCCTCACCTCTAGCATATATACAACTCCTTTCCCCAAGAGTGAGGAGCCATTTCATTTCCCTCAGTATGCTCACTTATTTGCTGAATCTTTGACACATGTTATTTCAACATCTTGAACTCATACCACTCAGAATGACACACTAACTGCAGCTCCAAACTTTGTTTCCAGTTTTTTCTTTATTTTGAGATTATGTAGCAAAATCTGGGTTCAAGAATAACTTATGTTGGCTATTTCATTTTCCCCTAAAGTCTAATTATGGTGTTCACTTTCAGTGTAGTTTTGGTTACTTGTTTTGTTTTGTTCTATTTTACATAATTCACCACCTCTTGTATTTATTTATTAATTGGTAATAGGTCACATAGTCAAACCTATACAAATGAATAGGCTCATCTCCCCATCTTTTCTACCCATTCCCACCCACCTCCTGTAGGTAAGCAGTCTCAATGTTTCTGATTTATTCTTCCTGTGTTTCTTTTTCATCATGGGCAGATACACGTATATTTCATTTCCCCTTCATTTTTACCCAAAAAGTAGCATGCTATATTGTTTGCTCTTTTTCCATTTAACAGTATATCCTGAAAATCCCTCCATATGAGTCATGATATGTTTGCTGCTTTTTTTCACAGTTTCAAAGTACTCAATTGCATTGATGTCCCATAGAGTTCCCTTTAGGGGACCCAGGATGAGATAGTGGTGATGAATGTACTAAATGCCACTGAATTAATCCCTCAAATGGTTAATGGTCAGTTTCATGTTATGCATATTATGCCACAATTTTGAGAAACTTAAAGAGAAGGCAAGAAGTAATATCTACAAAAAGCACACCAAAGTCATAAAATAGTTATATATGATTAATAAGTTAGTAGAGGGGGACTATAACAACAAAATATACACTTAACCAAAAGAGAGAGATAGAAGAGAGAGTAATTATGAAAATGATGTCTCCACTAGAAAGCATATAATACTATTGAAAATAGAAATTCAAATATATCATGATTGCATTCAATGTTATTAGATTAAATTCTTCAGAAATATAATAATTGTTGATCTACATAAAAAGAGCAAAATCCAAACTGACACTGTTAACAGTGGATACCTCACAGATATAAGGACATAGAAGAGTTTAAAGTAAAATGATGGCGAAGAAAAATTAAGTAGAGACTAGCCACAAGAAACCTGCATCTCAGCATCTATAAATGTAGATGTGAATATCAAGTATCTATACAATCAGAGTAGATGAGAGGTTCATGTAGGACCCATTGCTAGAGATACAGAGAGAAGTATTTCTAATTATAAATGCAGTGGTGTGGGGCTAAATGTATTTTTTACATCTCTCTGGGGTTTTTTTCTTTTTCTTTTTCTTTTTTTTAATACAAGCCTTGCTTGGTAGCAACTGCCCATGCCCATAGTGTAATTGTTCTTATCATGGCTGATTTCAGTTTATCAACATGATATCATTGAATGTGAGTTGGGAAGAGATGCAAACAATCTGCTTACAGCCAATGAAACCCAGCTTCGGCACACCACTGCATAGCAGAAACGTTGTGATGCCATTTCAGTGTGCCCACAGTAACATAGTATAAACAACGCATAAACAGAAACTCTCATATCTCAAAGAGGGAGAGAGAAATCCATAATTATAATTATGACATGTTTTGCATAAAATTCTGCACTATTTTATTAGAGATGAACAAGCAAATACATTAATTAGAGATGAAGAATTATTAACAATCCAAGCAGCAAACTTGGCCTTCTTTATGTATTAACAACGTTACACATCACAGCACAATGCATGTTCCATTCAAGTATCACGGAGATGTCGACCCTGCAATAATCTTAGGAGCGATATCTCATGGTGCTCATGACTGCATCAGAGGATGTAGGGATTGTCACTTGAGGAAGTAAGCCCTATTGACCAACATTTCTAGGGCCTGTTTTATGTCTCTGTTCCTCAGGCTATAGATGAAGGGGTTCAGCATGGGGGTAACTACCGTGTACATGACAGAAGCAATTATGTCTTTGGAGTCCCATGATGAGGAGAAAATGTAAACACTTGCGAGTGTCCCATAGTACAAAGATACCACAAAGAGATGGGAGCCACAGGTAGAAAAGGCTTTCAAGAGTCCCTTTGTAGTGGGGACCCTCAGGATGACAGTCCCTATACAGATATATGAGCCTAAGATACAAGCCAAAGGCAGGGTCATAATTATTCCTCCCTCAGTGAGGATGACCCGCTCATTGAGGGAAATGTTGGAACAGCTCAGCTTCAGGAGCACTTTGAGGTCACAGAAAAAGTTGTTGATGGTACTGTCAGTGCAGAAGGACAATCGGACCAAGAGGAGGGTGTGCAGGAGGGCATGGAAAAAGGAGACAACCCAGGAGGCAGCCACCAGCAGCACACACAGCTCCTCCCTCATGATGGTGGGGTAGTGTAGAGGGTGACAGACGGCTACGTACCTGTCATACGCCATCACAGCGAGAAGGAGGTTGTCAACACAAGCAAAAACTATGTGGAAATACACCTGGAAAATGCACCCTGCATAGGGGATGGCGTGGTCCTGGGTCTGCATGTCCATGAGCATCTTAGGGATGGTGACAGATGAAAAGGAGACGTCAGAGAAGGCCAGGTGGCTGAGGAAGAAGTACATGGGCGTGTGCAGGCGGGCGTCCAGCCTGATGAGCAGGACGAGGAGGAGGTTCCCCAGCACCGTGGTCATGTACATGGCCAGGAACAGGGCGAAGAATGCGCCCTGCTGCTCGGGTCCAATGGGGAGCCCCTGCAGGAGGAACTGGGACACGCCGCTCTGGTTCTCAGGCCTCATGCTGCCCTGGTGTCTGCTGGGGATGAAGGAGGTTTGGTAATCTCAAGAACCTAGAAAGAGCGACCAGGAATATCAGGTCTCCTATTGTCCTGCTCTGGAAAACCATGAACTTTTAAGCCCACTCCTGTTAATTCCTCATCCTGTGGATGCAAGCACCTTGGCACCATCCCTGCTTGGCTCTAGAAAATATCGCACTTCTAATCAGCCAACAGGTCCTCCTGGCTCAGGAGCAAGAGAGCGTTCACTGTTTCTTTGAGCCATTATTTATGGAACATCAAGTCTGTGTCGGGACCTCGACAGGGACTGAGATGCAGCAGTGAACAAGAAAGGCAAGGTCCCTGCCTTATGTGAGTTTGGACATTGAACAGAGATAAGCTCTGTCCAGGACAGAGCCAAACCATAATAGTTCATTGTGGTGTAAATAGGGGATGAGCCTCGGCAAACTGGTATCACTGTTTCTGCCTTAAAGTACCGTGAAACCCCAGTGCCGAGGCTGCGTAAGGCTCTGTCACGCTCCTATGAACCTGCCGGGTCCTGCTGACTGACAGCTGTAAACTGATGGACACTCTGGAAATGGGTGGTCATATAAAGCCATTTGAAGCTAGACTAGCTTCCAAATCAAAATAATCCACACACTAGGGACTGCAGATTGGTGCAGCCACTATGGAAGTCAGTATAGAGGTATCTCAAAGAACTGGAAATAGAGCTACCGTTTGACCCAGCAATTCCACTCCTAGGTATTTATCCTGAAAAAACCAAGACACTTATTCAAAAAAAGTTATGCCCCCCGATGTTCATAGCAGCACAATTTACAATAGCTAAGACTTGGAAACAACCAAAATGCCCATCAGTAGATGACTGGATTAAGAAACTGTGGTATATTTATACAATGGAGTATTACTCCGCTATAAAGAAGAATGAAATCGTGCCATTTGCAATGATATGGATGGACCTAGAGACTATAATGTTGAGTGAAATAAGTCAGTCAGAGAAGGACAAATACCATATGATCTCACTTATATGTGGAATATGAAAAACTGTATGAATGAGCAAAGTAAACAGAAACTGTCTCATAGATATAGAGGAAAAATCAGGGTTGCTAATTTGGAGAGGAATGGGGATGAGGGAGAAGGGGAAGGGATTAGACAGCAAAAATAGGCAACTACAATATTGCTACTGGGATAGGAAAAACAGTTTGGGGAATATAATTAATAATGTTGTAAATATTCTGTGGAATGTCAGATGATCATAGGTCTTGTTAGGGAGACCATTTCATGGATGGAGTAGAGGTTTGATCACTGCACTGTATTACTAAAGTGGAGGTGGTATACCTACTGTAATTGAATATATACAGATAGTCACGGGATGTGGATTATACTGTGGAAGAGAGTCAGAGGAAGAGTAATAGATATATATATGATATGGGGGGGGAGTGGGGTGGTGTATTGGGGGTGGGGGGTTGTCACTTTGAGGGGTAAAATGTATAACTATTGCACTGTGTTGTACACCTGAAACTAATTAAAAAAAAAAATTTAAAAAAATAATCCACACACTATATTTCATAATAATGCTGAGCATTTTGGTGAACGGTTGGGTTCTGGGCTGAGGATTGTACATACATTTTCTAAGTCACTGCACACATCATCAGCCTTACAATCCCAGATTTTAAAGCCTCTTCAGAGCTGCACTAAGAATTTGTGTTCTTTCAATTATTTTAATTTTAAGATATGAAAACAGAAATGATACATATTCCATGCACACCGCAATACATGTGCGTGTGCACAGACAGACATACGTGTATCTGTATGTACTTGGTTGTTGGAAAAGTCATGACATATTTTTCTATGTTTTTCATCACAAAAATGTGTCATGACTTTTCCAACCACCCAAAATAATATATGTGATATATAATATGTATTGTTATCTCTGTTTTACCATTTTTATGGATTAGAAATGACCAAGTATTAGCTACTCCATGGGGTTCTGTCGAGCATGTCTGTGTGATCAGAGCCTATGCTCTTAATCACAACACATGAAACCTCCCTTTGTTAGGTAGGGGAACCAAGTACAATCCATTACTTCAGAGTTGTGAGGACCCAAAGTTGTACACCATTTTCCTAGGTCCCTGCCTAGATAATTTCATTCCTCCATATTTATATACTTTCCAACTGACAACAAATTCTCAAATAGGTTAACTTCTATTTATACACTAAATATTTACCAAGCGTCTGTAAGAGTCACAAGGCAAGTGTAATTCTTTCCATTGCGAAAACTGAGGCTGAGCGTTAAGTAACTTTCGCAACATCTCACTGCTATTTGCTGGTGATTGTGCCCAATAACTTCACAAGGTGTGATGCGTGGAGGTTGTGTTTTTGTTGTCATTTTGTTTCTTTCTTTTTGCTGGGATTGTTAATGAAAGTAAAGGTTTGCAAAATTCTGAGTGACTCAGTCAGACGCAGGTACCTGAAAGGGATAGCAGATCCATTTCAGGAAACAGGGAGTTGCTTAGAGTTTGGTTATCTCAGCCAGTGGGGCCCCAGAAGGAGGGCACTTCAGAAAACACTTGAGGCCATGGATGCAAACCAGACGCCCCCACACACACATGCACACCCAGCCTCAGTCACTACACCAAGCAGCTCACACTCTCCTATGGCTGAGTTCCCTGTGACCCAGCCCCTCCCAGGAAGACAGTCTGCATGGGGCAGTTAAGCCTGTTCAGTCACAGGCAGTCACTCAAACAGCACCAACACCTCTTACACGTAGCAACGTACCCACAATAACATACACACAGACAGCAGCACACAGCGCGCACTCCTCCTCTCCCAGGCACAGCTCACACATGCTCTAGCGCACGCTGCTGAGCCCTCTCTGAGCTCCGTTCCTGGGGAGGTCTGGCCTCTTCTCCAGCTGGGAGACAAAACTCTCACTCCCAATGCTCAGCTCTCATCACTCTGCTGTGATACTGAAATTTCTCATCCCGGGTGTGAGTCAGGAGTCCCTATCACTTGCTAGGAGGCTGAAAACTGGTCTCCTCGCACTGCAACAGGGCCCAGATTGGATCAAACAGAAAAAGAGTCAGGCTGTGAGTCAGGTACATAGTACACACGCATAATTGCAGCTGCCTAATGACATGTACACATGCATACAGTACAGACACACACACACACACACTCACACACACACACTCACTCACTCGTGAACACAGAGTCTCATGTCCCACCCGCAAGCACTCAGGCACACGCATCACCACGAGCAGATTTCCCGCTCCCCCGACCTGTGCTCATCATCATCAGTTCACCTGCGGCTCCAGGCTGCTGCCCAGCTCCTCCGCTTCCTTTCAGGAGACTCGGCATCCAGACAAATGGAACTATCTGTGGCCCTGGTACTTGTACAGACGCTCATGTTCCTTAACCAGCTCCAGGGAAGCGAGTCAGAAGACAACACTGAATTACTAGTGAGAGGACTGAAACTAAGTCCCCAAGCTTCTGGCTCATTTCTTACTGTCCTTTGGGGAGCTGCGTGTGCAAGAGCCAGAGGGTGTGGGGCCCTAGAGGATGGTGTCCCTGAGGCCAGCTGTGACCTGGACTCCTTTCTTCTTGGCAGTGTTCCAGCTGGGACAAAGGAGTTTTCAACTTTTAATTTTGAAATGATTCTGAAGATATAGTTGAGTTGTACACATGACATAACAGCATCCCCCAGATTCCCCAATGGTTAATATTTTACTGTGTTTACCTTCTGTATGTTTATATATATATATATATATATACATATATATATATATATATATATATACATATATATATATATGGCTTAGATTTTTGGCAGATATACCACAGTGCATATTATCAGAAGGCATGATATCAATTTTTCCAATTGCTAGTGTTTTTATCCTTCATCAGTTGACTAAGGTGGTATCTGCCAGGTTCTCTACTGTAAAATTCCTATTTTAAGCTGAAATTAATAGGTATCGACTAGGTAGATATTTTGAGACTCTACAAACATACCTCTTTTCTTGTTAAAATTTCACCCACTATATTTATCATCCATTGCTGATATTTGTGTGACCAAGTTATTGCAAATGTGGTGGCCAAATGCCTATTTTCTATTTCTAACATTTCTTCTCCATTAATTACTTGTATTCTCCTGTAAGAAGGAACTTTCCCTATTTTCCCGCTCATTTGTTTCTCATTGATTTCTTTATATCATTATGGACTCATGGATTCTTATTTATTCTCTGAGTTATAATCCATTACCTTTGCTATTCATTTTGAATTATCAGGTGTATTCATTGCTTACATGGCTTCTAGATGATGTCAGAGAACCCAACTAGGAGATATAGATATATAAATAAAACACAAGAAGTAAAAGCTAGAAACTAAGAAACTGAAGAAATGACTACCCATCGGAGGTGACTCAGGAGTGGCACAGAAAGAATGGGGGATGGGAACAGCATGTTGGTATAGAACATAGAGATTTCAATGTATTTACACATATTAAACCCCATAAGATCAATCTGATCTCTCCTATTCTAGTTTCACAGCATAGAGCTCCTTCCAGCCTCACCTCTAGCGTATACACAGCTCCTTTCCCCAAGAGTGAGGAGCCATTCCATTTCCCTCAGTATGCTCACTTATTTGCTGAATCTTTGACACATGTTATTTCAGCATCTTGAATTCATACCACTCAGAATGACACACTAACTGCAGCTCCAAACTTTGTTTCCAGTTTTTCCTTTACTGTGAGAGTATGTAGCAAAATCTGGGTTCAAGAATAACTTAGGTTGACTATTTCATTTTCCCCTTAAGTCTAATTATGGTGTTCACTTTCAATGTAGTTTGGTTACTTGTTTTGTTTTGTTCTATTTGACATTATTCACCACCTCTTGTATTTATTTCTTAGTTGGTCATAGGTCACATAGTCAAACCTATACAAATAAATACAAAATCATCTCCCCATCTTTTCTACCCATTCCCACCCACTTCCTGTACGTAAGCAGTCTCAGTGTTTCTTATTTATTCTTCTTGTGTTTCTTTTTCATCATGGGCAGATACATGTATATTTCATTTCCCCTTCATTTTTACACAAAAAGTAGCATGCTATATTGTTTGCTCTTTTTCCATTTAACAGTATATCCTGAAAATCCCTCCATATGAGTCATGATGTTTGCTGTTTTTTTCACAGTTGCAAAGTTCTCAATTTCATTCATGTTCCATAGAGTTCCCTTTAGGGGACCCAGAATGAGATAGTGGTGATGAATGTACTAAATGCCACTGAATTAATCCCTCAGATGGTTAATGGTCAAATTCATGTTATGCATATTATACCACAAGTTTGAGAAACTTAAAGAGAAGGCAAGAAGTAATATCTACAAAAAGCACAGCAAAGTCATAAAATAACAATATATGTTTAATAAGTTAATAAAGGGAGACTATAAGAACAAAATATACACTTAACCAAAAGGAAGAGACAGAAGAGAGAGTAATTATGAAAATGATGTCTCCACTAAAAGCATATAATACTATGGAAAATAGAAATTCAAATATGTCATGATTTCATTCAATGTTATTAGATTAAATTCTTCAGAAATATAATAATTGTTGATCTACATAAAAAGAGCAAAATGCAAATTGACACTGTTAACAGTGGATACCTAACAGATATAAGGACATAGAAGAGTTTAAAGTGAAATGATGGCGAAGGAAAATTAAGTACAGACTGGCCACAAGAAACCTGCATCTCAGCTATCTATACTGTACTAGCATCTATAGATGTAGATGTGAATATCAAGTATCTATACAATCAGAGTAGATGAGAAGTTCATGTAGGACCCATTGCTAGAGATACAGAGAGAAGTATTTCTAATTGTAAATGCAATGGTGTGGGGCTAAATGTATTTTTTACATCTCTCTGGGGTTTTTTTCTTTTTCTTTTTCTTTTTTTTTATACAAGCATGGCTTTGTAGCACCTGCCAATGCCCATAATGTAATTGTTCTTATCATGGCTGATTTCAGTTTATCAACATGATGTCATTGAATGTGAGTTGGGAAGAGATGCAAACAATCTGCTTACAGCCAATGAAAGCCAGGTTCAGCACACCACTGCATAGCAGAAACATTGTGATGCCGTTTCAGTGTGTCCACAGTAACGTAGTATAAACAATGCATAAACAGAAACTCTCATATCTCAAAGAGGGAGAGAGAAATCCATAATTATAATTATGACATGTTTTGCATAAAATTCTGCACTATTTTATTAGAGATGAACAAGCAAATACATTAATTAGAGATGAAGAATTATTAACAATCCAAGCAGCAAACTTGGCCTTCTTTATGTATTAACAACGTTACACATCACAGCACAATGCATGTTCCATTCAAGTATCACGGAGATGTCGACCCTGCAATAATCTTAGGAGCGATATCTCATGGTGCTCATGACTGCATCAGAGGATGTAGGGATTGTCACTTGAGGAAGTAAGCCCTATTGACCAACATTTCTAGGGCCTGTTTCATGTCTCTGTTCCTCAGGCTATAGATGAAGGGGTTCAGCATGGGGGTAACTACCGTGTACATGACAGAAGCAATTATGTCTTTGGAGTCCCATGATGAGGAGAAAAAGTAAACACTTGCGAGTGTCCCATAGTACAAAGATACCACAAAGAGATGGGAGCCACAGGTAGAAAAGGCTTTCAAGAGTCCCTTTGTAGTGGGGACCCTCAGGATGACAGTCCCTATACAGATATATGAGCCTAAGATACAAGCCAAAGGCAGGGTCATAATTATTCCTCCCTCAGTGAGGATGACCAGCTCATTGAGGGAGATGTTGGAACAGCTCAGTTTCAAGAGAACGGTGAGGTCACAGAAAAAGTTGTTGATGGTACTGTCAGTGCAGAAGGACAATCGGACCAAGAGGAGGGTGTGCAGGAGGGCATGGAAAAAGGAGACAACCCAGGAGGCAGCCACCAGCAGCACACACAGCTCCTCCTTCATGATGGTGGGGTAGTGTAGAGGGTGGCAGACGGCCACATACCTGTCATACGCCATCACGGCGAGAAGGAGGTTGTCAGCACAACCAAAATCTATGAAAAAATACAACTGGAAAATGCACCCTGCATAGGGGATGGCATGGTCCTGCGTCTGCATGTCCATGAGCATCTTAGGGACGGTGACAGATGATATGGAAACGTCAGAGAAGGCCAGGTGGCTGAGGAAGAAGTACATGGGTGTGTGCAGGCGGGCGTCCAGCCTGATGAGCAGGATGAGGAGGAGGTTCCCCAGCACCGTGGTCAGGTACATGGCCAGGAACAGGGCGAAGAACGCGCCCTGCTGCTCGGGTCCAATGGGGAGCCCCCGCAGGAGGAAGTGGGACACGCCGCTCTGGTTGTCAGGCCTCATGCTGACCTGGTGTCTGCTGGGGATGAAGGAGGTTTGGGAATCTCAGGAACCTAGAAAGGGCAACCAGGAACATCACGTCTCGTATTGTCCTGCTCTGGAAGCCCATGAACTTTTAAGCCCACTCCTGTTAATTCCTCATCCTGTGGATGCAAGCACCTTGGCACCATCCCTGCTTGGCTCTAGGAAAATATCGCACTTCTAATCAGCCAACGGATCCTCCTGGCACAGAAGCAAGAGAGCGTTCACTGTTCTTTGAACCATTATTTATGAAACATCGAGACTATGTCGGGACCTTGACAGGGACTGAGATGCAGCAGGGAACAAGAAAGGCAAGGTCCCTGCCTTATGTAAGTTTAGACATTGAACAGAGATAAGCTCTGCCCAAGCCAGAGTGAAACCATAATAGTTCACTGTAGCGTAAATAGGGGATGAGCCTCGGCAAACTGGTATCACTGTTTCTGCCTTAAAGTATCTTGAGACCACAGTGCCAAGGCTGTGTTAGGCTCTGTCATGCTCCTGTGAACCTGCCGGGTCCTGCTGACCGACAGCTGTAAACTGATGGACACTTTAGAAATGGGTGGTCATATAAAGCCACTTGAAGCTAGACTAGCTTCCAAATGAAAATAGTCCTCACACTATATTTCATAATAATGCTGAGCATTTTGGTGAATGGTTGGGTTCTGGGCTGAGGACTTTACATATATTTTCTACGTCACTGCACACATCACCAGCCTTACAATCCCAGATTTTAAAGCCTCTTCAGAGCTTCACTAAGAATTTGTGTTCTTTCAAGTATTTTAATTTTAAGATATAAAAACAGAAATGATACATATTCCATGCACACACAGCAGTACATGTGCTTGTGCACGCAGACACACGTACATGTATCTGTGCGTACTGGGTTGTTGGAAAAGTCATGACATAGTTTTCTATGTTTTTCATCACAAATGTGTGTCATGACTTTTCCAACCTCCAAAAATAATATATGTAATATATTACATGAATTGATATCTCTGTATTATCATTTTTATAGATTAAAAATGACCAAGTATTAGATAGTCCATTGGGTTCCGTCGCCCATGTATGTGTGATCAGAGCCCATGCTCTTAATCACAACACATGAAACCTCCCTTTGTTAGGTAGGTGAATCAAGCACAATCCATTATTTCAGAGTTGTGAGGACCCAAAGTTGTCCAACATTTTCCTAGTTCCCTGCCTAGATAATTTCATTCCTCCATATTTATATACTTTCCAACTGACAAAAAAAATCTCAAATACATTAACTTCTATTTATACACTAAATATTTACCAAGGGTCTGTAAGAGTCACAAAGCAAGAGTAATTCTTTCCATTTATAGATGTGAAAACTGAGATCAAGAGTTAAGTAACTTTTGCAACATCTCACTGCTATTTGCTGGTGATTGTGCCCAATAACTTCACAAGGTGTGATGCGTGGAGGTTGTGTTTTTGTTGTCATTTTGTTTCTTTTTGCTGGGATTGTTAATGAAAGTAAAGGTTTGCAAAATTCTGAGTGACTCAGTCAGACGCAGGTACCTAAAAGGGATAGCAGATCCATTTCAGGAAACAGGGAGTTGCTTAGAATTTGGTTATCTCAGCCAGTGGGGCCCCAGAAGGAGGGCACTTCAGGAAACACTTGAGGCCATGGATGCAAACCAGACGTCCCCACACACACATGCACACCCAGCCTCAGTCACCACACCAAGCAGCACACACTCTCCTATGGCTGAGTTCCCTGTGACCCAGCCCCTCCCAGGAAGACAGTCTGCATGGGGCAGTTAAGCCTGTTCAGTCACAGGCAGTCACTGAAACAGCACCAACACCTCTTACACGTAGCAACGTACCCACGATAACATACACACAGACAGCAGCACACAGCGCGCACTCCTCCTCTCCCAGGCACAGCTCACACATGCTCTAGCGCACGCTGCTGAGCCCTCTCTGAGCTCCGTTCCTGGGGAGGTCTGGCCTCTTCTCCAGGTGGAAGACAAACTCTCACTCCCAATGCTCAGCTCTCATCGCTCTGCTGTGATACTGAAATTTCTCATCCCGGGTGTGAGTCAGGAGTCCCTATCACTTGCTAGGATGCTGAAAACTGGTCTCCTCACACTGCAACAGGGCCCAGATTGGATCAAACAGGAAAAGTCAGGCTGTAAGTCAGGTCATAGTACACACGCATACTTGCAGCTGCCTAATGACATGTACACATGCATACAGTACAGACACACACACTCACACACACACTCACACACACACTCACTCACTCACTCATGAACACAGTCTCATGCCCCACCCGCAAGCACTCAGGCACACGCATCACCACGAGCAGATTTCCCGCTCCCCTGACCTGTGCTCATCATCATCAGTTCACCTGCGGCTCCAGGCTGCTGCCCAGCTCCTCCGCTTCCTTTCAGGAGACTCGGCATCCAGACAAATGGAACTATCTGTGGCCCTGGTACTTGTACAGATGCTCATGTTCCTTAACCAGCTCCAGGGAAGCGAGTCAGAAGACAACACTGAATTACTAGTGAGAGGACTGAAACTAAGTCCCCAAGCTTCTGGCTCATTTCTTACTGTCCTTTGGGGAGCTGCGTGTGCAAGAGCCAGAGGGTGTGGGGCCCTAGAGGATGGTGTCCCTGAGGCCAGCTGTGACCTGGACTCCTTTCTTCTTGGCAGTGTTCCAGCTGGGACAAAGGAGTTTTCAACTTTTAATTTTGAAATGATTCTAAAGATATCGTTTAATAGTAACAACACATACGGAAATCCTGGACATGCATCCCCCAGATTCCACAATGGTTAACATTTTACTATGTTTACCTTCTGTATGTTTGTAGGTATGCAGGTATGTATGTATACATCAGGCTTAGATTTTTGGCAGATATTATCAGAAGACATGATATCAATTTTTCCAATTGCTAGTGTTTTTATCCTTCATCAGTTGACTAAGGTGGTATCTGCCAGGTTCTCTACTGTAAAATTCCTATTTTAAGCTTGAAATTAATAGGTATCGACTAGGTAGATATTTTGAGACTCTACAAACATACCTCTTTTCTTATTAAAATTTCACCCACTATATTTATCATCCATTGCTGATACTTGTGTGACCAAGTTATCGCAAATGTGGTGGCCAAATGCCTATTTTGTATTTCTAGCATTTCTTCTCCATTAATTACTTGTATTCTCCTGTAAGAAGGAACTTTCCCTATTTTCCCGCTCATTTGTTTCTCATTGATTTCTTTATATCATTATGGACTCATGGATTCTTATTTATTCTCTGAGTTATAATCCATTACCTTTGCTATTCATTTTGAATTATCAGGTGTACTCATTACTTACACGGCTTCTAAATGATGTCAGAGAACCCAACTAGGAGATACAGATATATAAATAAAACACAAGAAGTAAAAGCTAGAAACTAAGAAACTGAAGAAATGACTACCCATCGGAGGTGACTCAGGAGTGGCACAGAAAGAATGGGGGATGGGAACAGCATGTTGGTATAGAACATAGAGATTTCAATGTATTTACACATATTAAACCCCATAAGATCAATCTGATCTCTCCTATTCTAGTTTCACAGCATAGAGCTCCTTCCAGCCTCACCTCTAGCATATACACAGCTCCTTTCCCCAAGAGTGAGGAGCCATTCCATTTTCCTCAATGTGCTCACTTATTGGCAGAATCTCTGACACATGTTATTTCAGCATCTTGAACTCATATCACTCAGAATGACACACTAACTACAGCTCCAAACTTTGTTTCCAGTTTTTCCTTTATTGTGAGAGTATGTAGCAAAATCTGGGTTCAAGAATAACTTAGGTTGGCTATTTCATTTTCCCCTAAAGTCTAATTATGGTGTTCACTTTCAATGTAGTTTGGTCATTTGTTTTGTTTTGTTCTATTTTACATTATTCACTACCTCTTGTATTTATTTTTTAGTTGGTAATAGGTCACATAGTCAAACCTATACAAATAAATAGGCTCATCTCCCCATATTTTCTACCCATTCCCACCCACCTCCTGTAGGTAAGCAGTCTCAATGTTTCTGATTTATTCTTCCTGTGTTTCTTTTCCATCATGGGCAGATACATGTATATTTCATTTCCCCTGCATGTTTACACAAAAAGTTGCATGCTATATTGTTTGCTCTTTTTCCTTTTAACAGTATATCCTGAAAATCCCTCCATATGAGTCATGATATGTTTGCTGCTTTTTTTCACAGTTTCAAAGTACTCAATTGCATTGATGTTCCATAGAGTTCCCTTTAGGGGACCCAGAATGAGATAGTGGTGATGAATGTACTAAATGCCACTGAATTAATCCCTCCAGTGGTTAATGGTCAGTTTCATGTTATGCATATTATACCACAATTTTGAGAAACTTAAAGAGAAGGCAAGAAGTAATATCTACAAAATGCACAGCAAAGTCATAAAATAATTATATATGATTAATAAGTTAATAGAGCGGGACTATAAGACCAAAATATATACTTAACCAAAAGGGAGAGATAGAAGATAGAGTAATTATGAAAATGATGTCTCCACTAGAAAGCATATAATACTATGGAAAATATAAATTCAAATATATCATGATTGCATTCAATGTTTTAGATTAAATTCTTCAGAAATATAATAATTGTTGATCTACATAAAAAAAGCAAAAATCCAAATTGACACTGTTAACAGTGGATAACTCACAGATATAAAGACATAGAAGGGTTTAAGGTAAAATGATAATGAGGGAAAATTAAGTAGAGACTAGCCACAAGAAACCTGCATCTCAGCATCTATAGATGTGGATGTGAATATCAAGTATCTATACAATCAGAGTAGATGAGAAGTTCATGTAGCACCCATTGCTAGAGATACAGAGAGAAGTATTTCTAATTGTAAATGCAGTGGTGTGGAGCTAAATGTATCTTTTACATCTCTCTGGGGTTTTTTTCTTTTTCTTTTTCTTTTTTTATACAAGCCTTGCTTCGTAGCACCTGCCCATGCCCATAGTGTAATTGTTCTTATCATGGCTGATTTCAGTTTATCAACATGATGTCACTGAATGTGAGTTGGGAAGAGATGCAAACAATCTGCTTACAGCCAATGAAAGCCAGCATCAGCACACCACTGCATAGCAGAAACATTGTGATGCCCTTTCAGTGTGTCCACAGTAACATAGTATAAACAATGCATAAACAGAAACTCTCATATCTCAAAGAGGGAGAGACGAATCCACAATTATAATTGTAACATGTTTTGCATAAGATTCTGCACTAATTTATTAGAGACGAACAAGAAAATACATTAATTAGAGATGAAGAATTATTAACAATCCAAGCATCAAACTTGGCCTTGTTTACGTATTAACAGCGTTACACATCACAGCACAATGCATGTTCCATTCAAGTAACACGTAGATGTCGACCATGCAATAATCTTAGGAGCGATATCTCATGGTGTTCATGACTGCATCAGATGATGTAAGGATTGTCACTTGAGGAAGTAAGCCCTATTGACCAACATTTCTAGGGCCTGTTTTATGTCTCTGTTCCTCAGGCTATAGATGAAGGGGTTCAGCATGGGGGTAACTACTGTGTACATGACAGAAGCAATTATGTCTTTGGAGTCCCATGATGAGGAGAAAAAGTAAACACTTGCGAGTGTCCCATAGTACAAAGATACCACAAAGAGATGGGAGCCACAGGTAGAAAAGGCTTTCAAGAGGCCCTTTGTAGTGGGGACCCTTAGGATGACAGTCCCTATATGGATATATGAGCCTAATACACTAGCCAAAGGCAGGGTGACAAGTATTCCTCCCTCAGTGAGGATGACCAGCTCATTGAGGGAGATGTTGGAACAGCTCAGCTTCAAGAGAACGGTGAGGTCACAGAAAAAGTGGTTGATGGTACTGTCAGTGCAGAAGGACAATCGGACCAAGAGGAGGGTGTGCAGGAGGGCATGGACAGAGGAGACAAACCAGGAGGCAGCCACCAGCAGCACGCACAGCTCCTCCCTCATGATGGTGAGGTAGTGTAGAGGGTGGCAGACGGCCACGTACCTGTCATATGCCATCACGGCGAGAAGGAGGTTGTCAGCACAACCAAAAACTATGAAAAAATACAACTGGAAAATGCACCCTGCATAGGGGATGGCGTGGTCCTGGGTCTGCATGTCCATGAGCATCTTAGGGATGGTGACAGATGACACGGAAACGTCAGAGAAGGCCAGGTGGCTGAGGAAGAAGTACATGGGCGTGTGCAGGCGGGCGTCCAGCCTGATGAGCAGGACGAGGAGGAGGTTCCCCAGCACCGTGGTCAGGTACATGGCCAGGAACAGGGCGAAGAACGCGCCCTGCTGCTCGGGTCCAATGGGGAGCCCCCGCAGGAGGAAGTGGGACACGCCGCTCTGGTTGTCAGGCCTCATGCTGCCCTGGTGTTTGCTGAGGATGAAGGAGGTTTGGGAATCTCAGGAACCTAGAAAGGGCAACCAGGAACATCACGTCTCGTATTGTCCTGCTCTGGAAGCCCATGAACTTTTAAGCCCACTCCTGTTAATTCCTCATCCTGTGGATGCAAGCACCTTGGCACCGTCCCTGCTTGGCTCTAGGAAAATATCACACTTCTAATCAGCCAACGGGTCCTCCTGGCACAGAAGCAAGAGAGCGTTCACTGTTTCTTTGAGCCATTATTTATGGAACATGGAGACTATGTCAGGACCTCGACAGGGACTGAGATGCAGCAGTGAACAAGAAAGGCAAGGTCCCTGCCTTATGTGAGTTTAGACATTGAACAGAGTTAAGCTCTGTCCAGGCCAGAGCCAAACCATAATAGTTTACTGTAGCGTAAATAGGGGATGAGCCTCGGCAAACTGGTATCACTGTTTCTGCTTTAAAGTACCGTGAGACCCCAGTGCCGAGGCTGCGTTAGGCTCTGTCAGGCTCCTGTGAACCCTCCGGGTCCTGCTGACTGACAGCTGTAAACTGATGGACACTTTAGAAATGGGTGGTCATTTGAAGCCACTTGAAGGCACACAAATAAAAATAGTCTTCACACTACATTTCATAATAATGCTGAGCATTTTGGTGAATGGTTGGTTTCTGGGCTGAGGACTTTACATACATTTTCTAAGTCACTGCACACATCATCAGCCTTACAATCCCAGATTTTAAACCTCTTCAGAGCTGCAGTAAGAATTCGTGTTATTTCAATTATTTTATTTTTAATATATGAGAACAGAAATGATACATATTCCATGCACACAGCAGTACATGTGTGCGCGCACAGACACACATACATGTATCTGTATGTACTGGGTTGTTAGAAAAGCCATGACATATTTTTCTATGTTTTTCATCACAAAAGTGTGTCATGACTTTTCCAACCACCCAAAATAATATTTGTGATATATAACATGTATTGATATCTCTGTTTTACCATTTTTATAGATTAAAAATGACCAAGTATTAGCTACTCCATGGGGTTCTGTCCAGCATGTCTGTGTGATCAGAACCCATGCTCTTAATCACAACACAGGAAACCTCCCTTTTTTAGGTAGGGGAACCAAGCACAATCCATTATTTCAGAATTGTGAGGACCCAAAGTTGTCCAACATTTTCCTGGTTCCCTGCCTAGATAATTTCATTCCTCCATATTTATATAGTTTCCAACTGACAACAAATTCTCAAATATGTTAACTTATATTTATACACTAAATATTTTCCAAGGGTCTGTAAGAGTCACAAAGCTAGTGTAATTCTTTCCGTTTATAGATGCGAAAACTGAGGCCAAGATTTAAGTAACTTTTGCAACATCTCACTGCTATTTGCTGGTGATTGTGCCCAATAACTTCACACGGTGTGATGCGTGGAGGTTGTGTTTTTGTTGTCATTTTGTTTCTTTCTTTTTGCTGGGATTGTTAATGAAAGTAAAGGTGTGACTCAGTCACACGCAGGTACCTGAAAGGGATAGCAGATCCATTTCAGGAAACAGGGAGTTGCTTAGAGTTTGGTTATCTCAGCCAGTGGGGCCCCAGAAGGAGGGCACTTCAGGAAACACTTGAGGCCATGGATGCAAACCAGACGCCCCCACACACACATGCACACCCAGCCTCAGTCACTACACCAAGCAGCTCACACTCTCCTATGGCTGAGTTCCCTGTGACCCAGCCCCTCCCAGGAAGACAGTCTGCATGGGGCAGTTAAGCCTGTTCAGTCACAGGCAGTCACTCAAACAGCACCAACACCTCTTACATGTAGCAACGTACCCACGATAACATACACACAGACAGCAGCACACAGCGCGCACTCCTCCTCTCCCAGGCACAGCTCACACATGCTCTAGCGCACGCTGCTGAGCCCTCTCTGAGCTCCGTTCCTGGGGAGGTCTGGCCTCTTCTCCAGGTGGAAGACAAACTCTCACTCCCAATGCTCAGCTCTCATCGCTCTGCTGTGATACTGAAATTTCTCATCCCGGGTGTGAGTCAGGAGTCCCTATCACTTGCTAGGAGGCTGAAAACTGGTCTCCTCACACTGCAACAGGGCCCAGATTGGATCAAACAGGAAAAGTCAGGCTGTGAGTCAGGTCATAGTACACACGCATACTTGCAGCTGCCTAATGACATGTACACATGCATACAGTACAGACACACACACGCACACACACACACACTCACTCACTCACTCGTGAACACAGAGTCTCATGCCCCACCTGCAAGCACTCAGGCACACGCATCACCACGAGCAGATTTCCCGCTCCCCCGACCTGTGCTCATCATCATCAGTTCACCTGCGGCTCCAGGCTGCTGCCCAGCTCCTCCGCTTCCTTTCAGGAGACTCGGCATCCAGACAAATGGAACTGTCTGTGGCCCTGTTATTTGTACAGATGCTCATGTTCCCTAACCAGCTCCAGGGAAGCGAGTCAGAAGACAACACTGAATTACTAGTGAGAGGACTCAAACTAAGTCCCCAAGCTTCTGGCTCATTTCTTACTGTCCTTTGGGGAGCTGCGTATGCAAGAGCCAGAGGGTGTGGGGCCCTAGAGGGTGGTGTCCCTGAGGCCAGCTGTGACCTGGACTCCTTTCTTCTTGGCAGTGTTCCAGCTGGGACAAAGGAGTTTTCAACTTTTAATTTTGGAATGATTCTAAAGATATCGTTTAATAGTAACAACACATACGGAAATCCTGGACAGGCATCCCCCAGATTCCACAATGGTTAACATTTTACTATGTTTACCTTCTGTATGTTTGTAGGTATGCAGGTATGTATGTATACATCAGGCTTAGATTTTTGGCAGATATACATATTATCAGAAGACATGATATCAATTTTTCCAATTGCTAGTGTTTTTATGCTTCATCAGTTGACTAAGGTGGTATCTGCCAGGTTCTCTACTGTAAAATTCCTATTTTAAGCTTGAAATTAATAGGTATCGACTAGGTAGATATTTTGAGACTCTACAAACATACCTCTTTTCTTATTAAAATTTCACCCACTATATTTATCATCCATTGCTGATACTTGTGTGACCAAGTTATCGCAAATGTGGTGGCCAAATGCCTATTTTCTATTTCTAGCATTTCTTCTCCATTAATTACTTGTATTCTCCTGTAAGAAGGAACTTTCCCTATTTTCCCGCTCATTTGTTTCTCATTGATTTCTTTATATCATTATGGACTCATGGATTCTTATTTATTCTCTGAGTTATAATCCATTACCTTTGCTATTCATTTTGAATTATCAGGTGTATTCATTGCTTACACGGCTTCTAAATGATGTCAGAGAACCCAACTAGGAGATATAGATATATAAATAAAACACAAGAAGTAAAAGCTAGAAACTAAGAAACTGAAGAAATGACTACCCATCGGAGGTGACTCAGGAGTGGCACAGAAAGAATGGGGGATGGGAACAGCATGTTGGTATAGAACATAGAGATTTCAATGTATTTACACATATTAAACCCCATAAGATCAATCTGATCTCTCCTATTCTAGTTTCACAGCATAGAGCTCCTTCCAGCCTCACCTCTAGCATATACACAGCTCCTTTCCCCAAGAGTGAGGAGCCATTCCATTTTCCTCAATGTGCTCACTTATTGGCAGAATCTTTGACACATGTTATTTCAGCATCTTGAACTCATACCACTCAGAATGACACACTAACTGCAGCTCCAAACTTTGTTTCCAGTTTTTCCTTTATTTTGAGAGTATGTAGCAAAATCTGGGTTCAAGAATAACTTAGGTTGGCTATTTCATTTTCCCCTTAAGTCTAATTATGGTGTTCACTTTCAATGGAGTTTGGTTACTTGTTTTGTTTTGTTCTATTTGACATTATTTACCACCTCTTGTATTTATTTCTTAGTTGGTAATAGGTCACATAGTCAAACCTATACAAATATATACAAAATCATCTCCCCATCTTTTCTACCCATTCACACCCACTTCCTGTACGTAAGCAGTCTCAAAGTTTCTGATTTATTCTTCTTGTGTTTTTTTCATCGTGGGCAGGTACACGTATATTTCATTTCCCCTTCATTTTTACACAAAAAGTAGCATGCTATATTGTTTGCTCTTTTTCCATTTAACAGTATATCCTGAAAATCCCTCCATATGAGTCATGATATGTTTGCTGTTTTTTTCACAGTTGCAAAGTGCTCAATTTCATTCATGTTCCATAGAGTTCCCTTTAGGGGACCCAGAATGAGATAGTGGTGATGAATGTACTAAATGACACTGAATTCATCCCTCAGATGGTTAATGGTCAAATTCATGTTATGCATATTATACCACAATTCTGAAAAACTGAAAGAGAAGGCAAGAAGTAATATCTACAAAATACACAGCAAAGTCACAAAATAATTATATATGATTAATAAGTTAATAGAGGGGGATTATAAGACCAAAATCTACACTTAACCAAAAGGGAGAGATAGAAGATTGAGTAATTATGAAAATGATGTCTCCACTAGAAAGCATATAATACTATGGAAAATATAAATTCAAATATATCATGATTGCATTCAATGTTATTAGATTAAATTCTTCAGAAATATCATAATTGTTGTTCTACATAAAAAGAGCACAATCCAAATTGACACTGTTAACAGTGGATACCTCACAGATATAAGGACATAGAAGAGTTTAAAGTGAAATGATGGCGAAGGAAAATTAAGTACAGACTGGCCACAAGAAAACTGCATCTAAGCTA
This sequence comes from Aselliscus stoliczkanus, assembly GCA_033961575.1. Lineage (NCBI taxonomy): Eukaryota > Metazoa > Chordata > Mammalia > Chiroptera > Hipposideridae > Aselliscus > Aselliscus stoliczkanus. The sequence continues at coordinate 124,957,016 of CM066728.1, forward strand.
TCTATACTGTACTAACATCTATAGATATAGATGTGAATATCAAGTATCTATACAATCAGAGTAGATGAGAAGTTCATGTAGAACCCATTGCTAGAGATACAGAGAGAAGTATTTCTAATTATAAATGCAATGGTGTGGGGCTAAATGTATTTTTTACATCTCTCTGGGGTTTTTTTCTTTTTCTTTTTCTTTTTCTTTTATACAAGCCTTGCTTTGTAACACCTGCCCATGCCCATAGTGTAATTGTTCTTATCATGGCTGATTTCAGTTTATCAACATGATGTCATTGAATGTGAGTTGGGAAGAGATGCAAACAATCTGCTTACAGCCAATGAAAGCCAGCATCAGCACACCACTGCATAGCAGAAACATTGTGATGCCGTTTCAGTGTGTCCACAGTAACGTAGTATAAACAATGCATAAGCAGAAACTCTCATATCTCAAAGAAGGAGAGACAAATCCACAATTACAATTGTGACATGTTTTGCACATAATAGTGTTCTGCACTATTTTATTAGAGATGAACAAGCAAATACATTAATTAGAGATGAAGAATTATTAACAATCCAAGCAGCAAACTTGGCCTTGTTTACATATTAACAACATTACACATCACAACACAATGTATGTTCCATTCAAGTAACATGGAGATGTCGACACTGCAATAATCTTGGGAGAGATATCTCATGGTGCTCATGACTGCATTAGAGGATGTAGGGATTGTCACTTGAGAAAGTAAGCCCTATTGACCAACATTTCTAGGGCTTGTTTTATGTCTCTGTTCCTCAGGCTATAGATGAAGGGGTTCAGCATGGGGGTAACTACCGTGTACATGACAGAAGCAATTATGTCTTTGGAGTCCCATGATGAGGAGAAAAAGTAAACACTTGCGAGTGTCCCATAGTACAAAGATACCACAAAGAGATGGGAGCCACAGGTAGAAAAGGCTTTCAAGAGTCCCTTTGTAGTGGGGACCCTGAGGATGACAGTCCCTATACAGATATATGATCCTAAGACACTAGCCAAAGGCAGGATGTAAAGTATTCCTCCCTCAGTGAAGAGGACCAGCTCATTGAGGGAGATGTTGGAACAGCTCAGTTTCAAGAGAACGGTGAGGTCACAGAAAAAGTGGTTGATGGTACTGTCAGTGCAGAAGGACAATCGGACCAAGAGGAGGGTGTGCAGGAGGGCATGGACAGAGGAGACAAACCAGGAGGCAGCCACCAGCAGCACACACAGCTCCTCCCTCATGATGGTGGGGTAGTGTAGAGGGTGGCAGACGGCCACATACCTGTCATATGCCATCGCTGCAAGTAGGAGATTGTCAAAAGTACCAAAAACTATGAAAAAATACAACTGGAAAATGCACCCTGCATAGGGGATGGCGTGGTCCTGGGTCTGCATGTCCATGAGCATCTTAGGGATGGTGACAGATGACACGGAAACGTCAGAGAAGGCCAGGTGGCTGAGGAAGAAGTACATGGGCGTGTGCAGGCGGACGTCCAGCCTGATGAGCAGGATGAGGAGGAGGTTCCCCAGCACCGTGGTCAGGTACATGGCCAGGAACAGGGCAAAGAATGCACCCTGCTGCTCGGGCCCGATGGGGAGCCCCCGCAGGAGGAACTGGGACACACTGCTCTGGTTGTCAGGCCTCATGCTGCCCTGGTGTCTGCTGGGAATGAAGGTGGTTTGGGAATCTCAGGAACCTAGAAAGGGTGACCAGGACCATCACGTCTCGTATTGTCCTACTCTGGGGAAACCATGAACTTTTAAGTCCACTCCTGTTAATTCCTCATCCTGTGGATGCAAGCACCTTGGCACCATCCCTGCTTGGCTCAAGGAAAACATCGCACTCCTAATCAGCCAACGGATCCTCCTGGCACAGAAGCAAGAGGGTGTTCACTGTTTCATTGAGCCATTATTTATGGAACATCGAGTCTGTGTCGGGACCTCAACAGGGACTGAAATGCAGCAGGGAACAAGAAAGGCAAGGTTCCTGCCTTATGTGAGCTTCGACATTGAACAGAGATAAGCCCTGCCCAGGCCAGTGCCAAATCATAATAGTTCACTGTGGCGTAAATGGGGGATGTACCTCGGCAAACTGGTACTATTGTTTCAGCCTTAAAGTACCGTGAGACCCCAGTGCCAAGGCTGTGTTAGACTCTGTCACGCTCCTGTGAACCTGCCGGGTCCCCTTAATTGACATTTGTAAACTGATGGACACTCTAGAAATGAGTGGTCATTTAAAGCCACTTGAAGAAAAAAATGAAAAAAATAATAATAATAAATAAAAAAAAAAAATTAGGGCCGACCAAGTGGCGCTGTGGTTAAGTGCTGGCTTGGGAAGCCATCGGCACCGGTTTGGGTCCCACATATGAGGGAAGTGATGCTGCTCTCAAAAAAAATAAATAAATAAAATAAAGCCACTTGAAGCTAGATTAGCTCCCAAATCATAATAGTCCTCAAACTATTTTCCATAATAATGCTGAGCATTTTGGTGATTATATTGTGTGCTGGGCAAGATGCTAAGGACTTTCTATACATTTCCTAATTAAATGCACACATCAGCCTTGCATTGCCAGATAAAACCTTCACAGCTGCACTAAGAATCAATGTTCTATCACCTACTTTAGCTGTTAGGAAAAAGAAACAAGTATGATATAAATTCTACATATGGATATAAACTATATGTATTGCCATTTTCTTTAGGTTAAAAATGATCAAATATTCATCACAGAGAATAGTGTCAATAATATCATAATAACTTCGTATGGTGACAGATGGTTACTAGACTTAATTGTGGTGACAGGCATATAAATGTTTAATCACCGTGTCATATACCTGAAACTAATGTAGTATTGTACATCAACTATTATTAAAAATAAACTTAAAGGGAGAAATTATCAAATATTGACTGCTTTATGCAGTTCAGTCTAATATGTCTGCATGATCAGTCTATGCTGTTAACTACTAGATGGAATCCCACCCCCATCATTTGTTAGCGAGGCAGGACACCTTGTGTCACTTTAGGGCTGCACAGAGTTCAAAATTTTCTTATTTTGTTGCCTGGATAATTCCTTTCATTTATATTCATTTGTTTTCCAATTGACAAAAGACCATTACATTCATTATCATTTACTCAAATATATATATTGGGTTGTCGGAAAAGTCATGATGTATTTTTATGTTTTTCATTACAAAAATGTGTCATGACTTTTCCAACAACCCAATATATATATATATTTACTGAGGGCCTGTAAGTTTTAAGATGCAAGTGTCATTTCCTTCATTTTAAAGATTGAAAATGGAGACCAAGGAGTTAAGTGACTTTCCCACGGTCTCGTTGCCATTTGGTGGGAGTTCTGCACTCTAACTTCGCACAGCATGACACTTAATGTGTCTTTGGCATGGTAAGTGAAAGTGAAAGGTTCAAAAACTCTGAGTGACTCAGTCATACTCAGTTATGCGAAAATCATAGCAGATCCATTTCAAGAACAGGGAGTTGCTTGGAGCTTTGGTTATGTCAGCCAGGGGTGCTCCAGAAGAGGACTGAAGGAAACAGTTGAGGTTATGGGGGCAGATTAGAAGCCCCAGACACACATTCAAATCACATACACACTCACTCATTCACTCACTCACCCACCCACCCACTTGTGAACAGAGTCTCATGCCCCACCCACAAGCACTCAGGCACACGCATCACCACGAGCATATTTCCAGTTACCCTGACCTGTGCTCATCATCTTGAGTTCACCTTCAGCTTCAGGCTGCTGCCCAACTCCTCTGCTTCCTTTCAGGAGACTCAGCATCCAGATGAAAAGAAGAAACATCTGTGGCCTCAGCATTTCTACAGATGTTCATGTTCCTTAACCAGCTCCAAAACAATGAGCCAAAACATGACATTTTAATTACCAGTGAGAAGACTGCAACAAAGTCCCCAAGCTTCTGGGTCAGGGAGGTGCCACCATAGCCTAATTGGCAGGTGTCTTATTGTGCTTTGGAGAGCTGGGTGTCCAGGAGCCAGAGGGGATTGAAACCTCAGGGAACAGTGTCCCTGATGCCAGTGACGCAGTTCTTCTTGGACATGCTTCCAGCTGGGACAAATGCTTTTTTTTAAGCAATTACAATAATGGCTTGTTTAGAAAGGATTTGGCAGGCTTGAAGGAAACTATTAAGGGATGGTGAGGGTTCACAACGTGGAAAATGGGTGTAAGAGTGGGAGTGGTTGTCAGAATGTGGTGAGACTTATAGATATAAGAGAGGACCCCTAAACAGGAGCTGTGGACAGCCACCATCAACCCACGATCTGGCAGGGAGGAAAACAGGAGAATAAGTGCCCCAGCCTCCCTCCCCTCCTGCCTTCTGATCTCTTGCTTGTGCTTTCTGTTGGCCAAAGCCGAAGGGCCTGTTCAAAATGCCCATAAGGGCCAGACTCCTGAGACAAAATAGGATGGAGAAGGCTGGAGAATGACCTGGCGGGCATATGGAGACTATCTGTTAATAGCATATGTTGGCATAGATATTTTCTGGATGGCACATATGCCAATACATTTTATGCTACAGCCATGCTTCCTTTCTTGGTGTAAAACTGCCTCGACATTTTATCATAGAGACTGTAAACTCTTACAGAGCAGGGATGACATTTTATAGAATTACCTTCCTGTGTCCTGCCGTTGGCTCCTGCCCTTGGCTCAGTAGTTCATATTCTGTCTCTGACAAGGGCTACAAGGAGAACATTTTGGAATATTATAATTATTTGTCTGGTTGCCAACTTTAAATTTAGCGATATACCTACAGGGTTTTCTAGTCTCTCTTATTTAATTATGGACAAAAGATTATTTTTTAACTTTTTATTTTGAAATCATTTCAAGCTTGCAGAAAAGTAAAATTTATACAAAAAATCCCCATATACCTTTCACTCAGATTCCCCAAAAGTAAATATTTAACCACATTTGTTTTATTATTATGTAGGTGCATATATATATATATATATATATATATATATATATATATATATATGATTCACGATAGCAGTCTTTGGCAGATACACCGCAGTGCTTATTATCAAAAGGTGGCTGATAACAATTTTTCCAATAATGAGATTTTAACCTTGGCCAATTGATTAAGGTGGTATCTGCCAGGTTTCTCTACTGTAAAGTCACTATTTTATCTTTGAAATTAGTAAATACAAATTGGGTAGACATTATGAGGCTATATAAAAACTTGCTATTTCTCATTAAAATTTCAATGATGATCTATGACCTAATACTTTATAAGAATCAGGTGATTCGTGCCTGAGACAATTGTTGGAATTGTGGTGGCCAAATGGTGATTTTTCTCATTCCATTGATCATTCTATGAGTGCATGTACTAGCCCTCTGTAAGAGGGAATTTTCCCTTCTCTACCATTTTTTAATCAACTTATTTATTTAATTATGGATTCATAAATTCTCATTTAGTCTCTGAGTCACATAATCCAGTACAGTTGCTATTCTTTTGAAGCTCAGATTATTCCAGATTTGGCCCATGGGAGCCCCTTTGAGCTGGTTCCTGTGTCCCCATTATTCATTGAGCACTTCCTTACTTTCTGGTTCAGCAAAATTTCCCCAAAACATCTTCATATTTCCTGGCTCCCACCCTAGAGTCATCATTCTCAGTAACTGGGGCTCCTTTTAGAGAAAAATGGTATTTTAGGGAGAAATTTTGTTAGGTGCGTTCATTGCTTACAAGGCTTCTAGACCACCTCAGAAGATGCAGCTAGGAAATATATGAAAAAGAAACACAAGAAGTATAAACAAGACACTAATGAACCAATAGAAATGGCTACACATAGGCATATAATACATACATTTTAATCTATTTATTCATGTATTAAAAACCATGAGTTCAAGGGCCGGCCGAGTGGCTCAGTTGGTTAAGAGCTCGCTCAAGAGTGTGAGCTGAGCTCTGAGCAACGGTGGTTCGATGCCAGCCCGAGCTGAGTTGCCGTTGAGCTGCCAACAGGTGGCAGGATGGCTCAGCTAAAAAAACAAGAACAAAAACAAAAAACCATGAGTTCATACTGATACCTCCGTTTCCAGTTTGACACCATGGAGTTCTTTGTAGCCTTCTTTACTTCTATGTATGTAACACTTTTCCCCAGTAGTGAGCACTCATCCCCTTTTTGGACAATATTTTTACTTATTCACTGCAACCACCTAGAATACATATTAAGTCATTTCATAACCCTGAACCCGTATCACTGTGGATGACTAAACTAACTGCAGTTCAATATTTTTTCAGTTATTTTTTTCTTTATTCTGAGGGTGTAGAGACAAAATATTGTGTTTGGGAATTACTTGGGTTAGTTATTTTAATTTCTCCTTCAGTCTAATCATGTTATTCATTTGAAATATAGTTCATTTGTTTTGATCCTATTTTTTTGGTTCCCCATCCTTTTTTTTTTAGTTTCTTGGGGTGACAATTGTTAACAAAGTTACATAGGTTTTAAGTGTACAATTCTGTAATACATCATCTATATAGCACGTGTGTGTTCACCTCCCAGAGTCAGTTCTCCTTCCATCACTATATATTTGACCCCTTTTACCCTCATCTACTACCCACTTCCCCCTTGTCCTCTGGTAACCACTAAACTGTTGAGTTTTTGTTTCTTTGTTTGGCTCCCCAACCTTTTTATTTACATTTTTAGGCAGGTAAAAGATAACATGGTCAAAACATACGAATAGGTATACCCATCCCCCCATCCTTCCCACACATTTCTGCCCAGTCCTTGTAGGAACCAATCACTAGTTTCTGACTTCTTCCCTTGTTTCTTTTCACTCAAACACGTATATTTTCATGTTTCTCTTCCATTGTTATACAAAGGGTAGCATGTAGCTAACACTCTTTGGCACATTGCTTTCTTACAGTAACAATATATATCCTGGAAATCATTCCATATTAATTCACAGATATCTTTGTCACCTGGAGAAGAATAATATTAGAGCTAAAATTATAAATTACAAAAGTAGAACCTGCTAATTGCTTTAGATTATGAACTGGTGTGAAATAATTAACTTTAGTTATTAACACCTTAAGGAATAATATTCTTTAGAAGTTCAAATGCCTTGTCTGGAGATTTGAAGGAAGTTTCTCGAGTAAGACAAGATAGGGAGATAGGGAGAGAAAGGAAGGTCCACAGGCCTGGGCAGAGATTTTTTTTTTTTAAATTGGGGAATTGGGGGAGGGGGACAGCGTTGGGAAATCGGGGAAGGGGAACAGACAAGTTGCTGTCTTTTTCTTCTTCAGTCTAGTTGTAGAGGACGTTGCTTTACTGGCCCATGTTGGTATCATCATTGCGCTCTTCCCAGATGAGGCAGATAGGTCGCTGTCCTCTGGATGGTCGCTCACCACGGCTATTGGCAGCTCACGCTGGCTGCCAGCTGCTCACGCTGGCTGCCGGCCACTCACTGTAGCCTATGGCAGCCCACTGCAGCAGCGGCTGCAGCCTACACCATTGCCGGGGCTCGCGCAGCCCAGCTGCAGATGGAGCTGTTGTTAGCTGGAGAGGGCAGTGTCACTGGCCCTCATATGAGGGATCCGAACCGGAGCCGCTGGCGTCCCAAGCCAGCTCTTAACCAATGCGCCACTCGGCCGGCCCCTGGACAGAGTTTTTGATAAATTGGAAAGGCATGCCCAGTTGTAGCAGAAATTCACCCTCAACAGTAATGGCCTACCAATATGGCTGCAGTCTCTCATTGGTTTTCAGTTGACACCCTGGTCCAAATACCATACCTAGTGTGGCATGGTGACCAGGGTTATAGGAATTTTTAAAAAAGAATCTCTCAAATATTTCACACCTGGAAGCACTTACCCAATGGAGCAGGGCATGAGCTTAAATTCAAGAGCAGAACACTGTATATTTTTGCAGGAAGATTTAAATAATAACGTTGAACTGAGTCTAGGTAAGAAGATTGTTCAGTAATACTACAAATAGAAACTTAAAATGAAGAGTTAAATAAAGAAATAAAGTAAAACCTCATTTTAAAACAGTAATCGCACAGTGGGAATGTGGTGAGTTAGGGGAGAGATGCTGCAAATCAGATCACATCACAGGAACACAACACTATGGCATTGAATCCCATTTAATTTAACTGGGAAGATAACACACAACTGGCCAGTTTGGGAAGGGGTTTGGAGATGGCTGGGTCTGTTTAGGTATTACCTATTTTATACTGAGATTGAATTCTAAAAATGGAAGAACTGATGAACAGGGAATTTAGTCTGTCAAGGTGTAAGCTTGCTGGTGAAGAAAGATCAGGGGGAAATGAGGCAGGATGGATAAAATGTCTAATTCCTGGCTGCTATATGCATTGTCTTGAACTGATTATACAGTTACAGTGCCTCCATATAATTTCTGCTTTTGGATGTTTTTTTTTTCTGTTTTCTAAAGTACACATGAAGTTATCAGAAATAAATGATATGGTGAAATCGATTTAACAGGAAGTAAAGATGAATCATCTTAATGCAGATAATTATATAATCCTGTTATCTAATTGCATTTATAAATGTGAAATTAATATAAGAAAAACAAAGCAATGCAGCCTCCTCATTTTATCTATGTGTGCTTAATTTGAGTACATTAATTTGGTTCTGATAAGTTCCCTATATTTCTACTGTACTCTGAAATAAAAGTGATTAGAAATGTGCTCTAGTTGTGATGTTTTGGTATTTTGCCTGTATGGATATATTGCTTAAAATGTAAATTCCCAGGACTCAGATTGTTCTTTTTTTTTTTTTAACTTAGCTTCAGGTGTACAACACAGTGCAATAGTTATACTTTTTACCCCTCAAAGTGACAACCCCCCTACCCCAATTCTCACCCCTACTCCTCCCCCCATATCATACTATCTATTACAATTCCTTTGACTCCCTTCCACCGTATAATCCACATCCCATGACTATCTATATATTCAATTACAGTTGGCATACAATATTATACAACGTCAATTTCAGGTATACAGTGCAGTGATCAAGCCTCTATCAGATTGTTCTTTAAAATTTAGTCATTCACCCACAAAACTTTGTTTTACTTCTTGAATATTTTATTTATTTGTCAGTCAATCCATGACATTCATTCCAACATCTAGGAATTATTTCACTGGGCACATATTGAGTTTAAACTTCATGCAGTATTTCACATATATGTTAAAAAGAAAATTTAGTATTTCTATTTAATATTTATGAGCCTTAGGGCATGGAAAATTATAGAACTAATGATAAAATAAAAAGAAAAATAAGGAGAAAAGTATTTTCACTCTTTAAGTAAGAACATAGAGGTTTCAGAGATACATGTTATAGTGAGGATTCTAATTCATGGTATTGAGCTCGAGACTCCATCCCTTTAACCACTACCATGTACCACCTTCAACAAAGCCCTTTAGCATTTTCCCCTGATCTTCTGAGATTTGCTTCGTTTCTGACTTCTTTAAGGAGAATAATTTCCGGGAGATCATATGTTTGCACAAAAGAGTTACTTACTTCTGTTGTTTTAGTGTAATTACAAATACTGCCCCCCAGTATCTCTCAAAGGTATGTATATCTTTACATAAACAAAAATTGATCTGAAAAGTAAATTTTTAAAAAAAATCCTATTTACAAAAACATCAAAAACAATGAAATACTTAGGGATAAATTTAACAAAGAAGTAAAAGATTTGTATACTGAAAACTATAAGACATTGAGGGAGAAATAAATGAAGACACAGGAAATGGAAATACATCCTGTGCTCATGGATTGAAAGATTTAATATTGTTAAAATGTTCAGGGCAGGCGGAGTGGCTCAATTGGCTAAGAGTGTGAGCTCTGAGCAACAGCATCACCAGTTTGATTCCTAGATAGGCCAGTGACGCTGCGCCCAAGCGAAGCTGCCATTGAGCTGCCAACAGATGGCAGGATGGCTCAGCTGGTGAGAGCACATGCTCTTAATAACAAGATTGCCAGTTGGACTCCCCCAGGGATGGTGGGCTATGCCCACACACAACTAAGCACCTTGACAGCTGAGTGACCGCGAGCTGCCAATGGGCAGCTGGATGGCTAGTGGACTTGGAGCTGAGCTAGCTGCATCCTCCACAACTAAGACTGAAGGACAACAACTCGGCTGTTCCCCAACACTGTTCCCTTTCCCCAGTTCCCCAATAAAATCTAAAAAAATGTCAACACAACCCAAAGTGATCTACAGATTCAATGCTATTCCCATCAAAATCCCAATGACCTTTTTTCTACAGAATTAGAAAAAAAAAACAATCCTAAAATTCACAGAACCACAAAGACCCTCAACAGCCAAAGCAATCTTGAGATTAAAAAAAAAAAAAAAAAATCAGGGCCGGCCGAGTGGCATGGTGGTTAAGAGCTGGCTTGGGACGCCAGCAGCCCTGGTTCGGATCCCACATATGAGGGCCAGTGACACTGCCCTAAAAAACAAAACAAAACAAAACAAAAACCAATGCTGAAAGCATCACACTTCCTGATTTCAAACTATACTACAAAGCTATAGCAATCAAAAAAGTACATTTCTGGAATAAATGCAGACACATGTGCCAATGGAACAGAATAGAAAGCCCAGAAATAAACCCATGTATATACAGTCACATAAGGGAACCAAGAATACTCAGTAGAGAAAAGATAATCTCTTCAATTAATGGTGCTGGGAAAACTGGACATTCACATGAAAAGAATTAAACTGGACCCCTGACACCACTCATGAAAATTAACTTGAAATGGGTTAAAGACTTCAATGTAAAACCTGAAATCATAAAACTTCTAGGAGAAAACACAGGGGAAAAGCTCCTTGGCATTGGTCTGGCAATGATTTTACGGAGCTCACACCCAAAATACAAGCAACAAAAACAAACAAGTGGGACTACATCAAACTGAAAAGTTTGGGCTGCACAGCAAAAGAATGATCACAAAACAAAAAGGCAACCTACAGAATGGGAGAAAGAGTTAATATCCAAAATATATAAAGAATTCATATACTCATTACTCCAAAAAACAAACAATCCAATTTTAAAAATAGGCAGATGACCTTAACATATATTTTTCCAAAGGAGGTATTCATATGGCCAACACATACATGAAAAGTTGTTTGACATCATCAGGGAAATGCAAATCAAAACCACAGTGAGATATCATTTCATGCGGGTTAGACTGGCTAGCATCAAATAGAAAAGAGACAAATAGGTGCTGGTGAGGATGCGAAGAAATGGAACACTCCTGCACTGTTGGTGGGAATGTAAATTGGTGTAGCCGCTATGGAAAACAGTATGGGTCTTCCTCAAAAAATTTAAAAATAGAACTACCATACGACCCAGCAATCCCACTTCTGGGTATCTATCCAAAGGAAATAAAATACTATCTTGAAGAGATATCTGCATCTCCTATGTTCATTCAGCTTTTTTTAAATAGCCAAAACATGGAAACAACCTAAGTGTCCATCAATAGATTAATGGGTTAAAAAAAGAAATGTGTGTATGTATGCATGTATACTAGGTCTGATCAAAAATACAGTGAATGTTTAAATTTTAAAAAACTTATTACAGTACAAGACATATTGCCATTAATCCCCCTTAAAATACTCACCCTCACTTTGAACACACTTATCCCATCATTCTTGCAACTTTTTAAAGCAGGTCTGGAAGTCCTCTTTCGTGTCTTTAGTTGCGCTGTTGTGGCTGCCTTGATGTCCTGCATCATTTTGACTTTGGGGAAGAGTCAGAAGTGGCACGGTGCCAATTCCAGCGAATAAGGTGAATGAGGACACACCGTAATGTTTTTGTTTGACAGAAATTGCCATACCAGAAGCGATTTGTGACACAGAGCATTGTCATGATGGAGGATAAAGTAAAGACAAATACATTAATATTGGGTTGTTGGAAAAGTCATGACACATTTTTGCAACGAAAAACATAGAAAAAATATGTCATAGGGCCGGCCGAGTGGCGCGGTGGTTAAGCGCTGGCCTGGGAAGCCAGCAGCCCCGGTTCGGTCCCACATATGAGGGCCAGTGACACTGCCCTCAAAAAAAAAAAAAAAAAAAAAAAAAAAAGAATTAGAGACAAATTAAACACAGATTTTCTTTTTTAAAAAAAAGAAAAAATATGTCATGACTTTTCCAACAACCCAGTATATATACAGAGGGTGTGAAACAAATGTATACACATTTTAAAACAGGAAAAAACTGTATTAAAATTGTAATACTTAATATATACCGATAACAAAAGATGAATACAGGTCACATTTGACTTCTGCAATTACAAGAGGCAAAGTGGTTACCATCAGCATTAAATTTAATACAGTTTTTTCCTTTCTTAAAATGTGTATACATTTGTTTCGCATTCTCTGTATATGTATTTCAGCCATAAAAAGAATGAAATCCTGTCGTTTGCAACAACATAGATGGACCTTGAGGGCATTATGTTAAGTGAAGTAAGTCAGCCAGAGAAGACAAATACTGTATAATCTCATTTATGTGTGGAATCTCAAAAAACAGAACTCAGAAACAAAGAATAGATTGATGGTTGCCAGGAGCAAGGAGAGGGGAATGGGAGAAATGGGTGAAGGTGGTGAAAGAGTACAAACCTACAGGTATAAGAGGAACAACTTATCTTAATTTAAAATGTGATGACTATAGTTAACAAGACTGTACTGTATATTTAAAGGCTGCTAAGGCAGTAGATTTTTAAAGTTCTCACAACAGAAAAAAAAGTTGTACCTATGTGAGGTGAGAGATGTGTTAACTAGCATTGTTGTGGTGATCATTTTGCAGTACTTACATATGTCAAATCAGTGCATTGCACACCTTAAACTTATACAATTTTATATGTCAATTATATCTCAGTAGAGCTGGAAATAAGTAAATATGTATTGGATGGATGAGTAGAAAGAAGGAATACGACATGAACAGTTAGTGGAGGAGGCAGGACCCAGGGCTTTCTGGGTAAGTACTGCAGAGTACCTACTCTTAACATATAGGTTAACATTTAAAAATTAAACTCAAGGCTAAGGAAAAAGACACACATGTATTGTGTGAGGGCAATAGAAGAACGTGCATTTTCTATAAGATTGTTGTGGATGATGTTCACCAGAATACACGATATTCTCTATATAAAATTCAAAAGGAAATTGTCTCTCTGGTGTCAGTGCCAGGAATAGTTGTTATTCCCATTTTCCAGGTAAAGAAACTGAGGCTTATATAGGTAAAGTAACTTGTTAAAAGCAGCTAGTGGCAAGGCCAGCATTCTAATAACTCTCTTTTCTTCAACACTAACCCTCAAAACTCTGCTCTGAGTTTAAACTTTGAAAACACATTAATTTTGCAAAGCCCCTTTTTGTGACCCTGTGCTTTAAGCATACATAAACTAATACTAACCTAAACCCACAAAGAAAAAAGCCTAATCCACCTGCCTCCCCAGACACTGAAACACACATACACACCATGGATCTGCCCTCACCAAATCCCCTGACAACTGCAACCTCCCTACATTGACTTATGACCTGCCCAATTCTAGAACACACTTCAGTCCACATTTGAATGTCCAAATGTAAAGATATCCACCCACATAAATACCTGTCCACCCTTGATAATCCACAGCTGAGGAAACTGAAGTATGCCCTTGAGATGTTGCAGTAAAATTAATCACTGAGATTAGCCCCAACATCTAGGCAGGATGCCTCAGGGCTCCCGTTATCCCTTTGGAGTCAGCTCTGCCAATTGTCATTCTTACCTGCTTTCTCTGCCTAGAGAGATCACAGGACACACTCTCCTGAGAGGTCATTACACCACTAATCCCTCTGCTAACAAGGGCCCCAGAGGCCAGAAGAGGGTAGCTCAAACTTATAAGAAGCTGACTGGATTTCCACAATCAAGACGGTCCCTGCCAGTTGAGTCAGGGCATCTGCCTTGTGAGATGAGGAGCTGGGGAAAGTACCCGCCTCTGGGGACCAGACGTTAGGAAAGAAATGGAGCTGTTCGAAGCCAGTGAAGGGAAATACATTATCCCTTTAGAGTAGTGTATTAGCTCCTCCCACCTTTCCTGTTCCTCTCCTTGTTGATTAGAATTTCTCGGGAGAAACATGAGCAAGCTGAGCTTTGACTGAGAAGCAGACGTCAGCTCCTGGGGAGATTGGGAAAGAAAGAAAAGCATCTGGCTAAGAAGGTGAGCTGCCAGCAGCTGGCCATTCAGTGTCATACTGACTCTTTGCTCCCTGATAGTTTCAAATATTTTGTATGTTAAGAAGTCACAGGGTCCAACGAAAACTTCCACCTGGCTTTTGGTTTTCAGCCCACCCAGTCTGACCTCTAGGCCATCTACAACATATATTTTGGTGGAAGCAAAACCCCATCAGTAGAAAAACAAAAAACTGTTGTATTCCCAGCCTTATCCATTCACCTTATGCTCTTAGAACTGTTCTTCCCTCCCCAGACACTGGAACACTCAGATCCAAAACCTTCTTCACTTTTTTCTAGTCATCAGCATGGGTGATCCCCATGTCTGTGACACGGAGCACCCATCCTCACCAATTAACATAAATCTCCACTGAGTTCTTGTAGTCTACATTCCCCAGGCAGCCCTTTCATGAATGATTCATTTTTTGAATTGATCCGTTTTTGAAAAACTGTTCTTCAGACAGGGAATCTTGCTTGCTATTCATGAAACATCAGGCATCAGCTTGTGGGGAGGTAACAGAGGACAAACAAAACCCCCATCTTTTGTCTTAAGTCCAGGGCACTGTCTACTGCGCGAGGACAACTCCACACACCAGACACACCTGAGCCATGCAGGGCCAGTTTTTATCCACCTGACTTTGGCCAGTTAATCATGGATATTCAAATTCTCAAATGAAAGGTAGGGACCTCTCTTGCAAATACAAGGATAGATTCTGAACATGGGAGATGAAAGCTTGTCCGTTAAGGGGGATAGACAGGTAGTGCATGAGGAAATGGTCACTGTGAGAAAAATACTGCCTGTGCGGGACTGTGGTGTATATCTATATACCAGTATTTATACCAAAACATGAGGAGGCGGAACATACGGGTTAAGAGCATGAGTTTCAGAGTGAGTCCGATCAGGCTTCAAAGCCTGACGGCGACTCACTTCCTTAGGGACCTGTGGAGCAAACCACTTCCCCTCTCTAAGCCTCAAGTCTCTGGTAACAGCATGGGCCTCGTAATCCCTTAGGATTTAGTGAGATGCTTAGCATAAGCATGTAATAAATTTTTAATAAATATTGGCTATTATTATTACCTTTCATTGCTGATTCATTCAAATCATTCAATGCACAAATAAATATTCCTTGTATAAAATCTTGCAAAATCATGAAATCAGTCAGGCAGTTTGGAATGAGGGATATGATATTTTAAGCATGTGAATTAATTGGTTTTGAGAACATCCAGGAATAGCAGATCAGAGAGGGTGACAGTGGGGCTGATGAGATCAGCAGCTTTTCCTGAATGTTTACAATATGCTTGTCTCCCTTCTAAGTGCTTTAGATGCATTAGCTCACGGGGTCCTCATGAGAATGTGGACGTCTGGGTCCAGTATTACACATGAGGAAACAGGTCTAAAGATGTTTAGTAAGTTACAGCTAACATGTAAGCATTTTTAAAAAGATTTACTCTCTCAGCAACTTTCAAATATGCAATACAGTATCATTAACTCTAGTCACCAGGCTGTACATTGCATTGTTTAATTGTTAATGAATTTACAGCATTTAATGGTAAATGAGTTAATATTATTATTAACATATCAATATTAAATGAATTAATATATTAAGATATAATAAAGAATGTTTTTAAATGCATGAAAAGTTCTGTGTAATAAGCCCATTCAAAATGGAGTATACTATAGGGAATTGAGTGAATAGAACTGTAATATTCAATAGATATATACGATGTCAGAGGGGCACTAGACTCGGGGAAGGAGGTTATCACTTTGTGAGGGGTGAAATGTATAACTATTACATTGTTTTATACACCTGAAACTAATATAAATAAATAAATAAATAAATAAATAAATAAATATGTTAAAAGAATGTGTGAAGGAATATGCTGCCCCTAAAGAAATTACTTTAAACAATTTGGTGATAAAAGTATGTGCATTGTAGAAATTTTTATGGTAACCAAGAATATATAAATAACCAATGTCTCAAAAATGTTGGAGAGTCCCTATGTAACATGTCCATTCACAAGGTATGGATGAATATGCTGACTCTAAAAATTGATTTAGAACACTTTGCTGACACCAAATGTCATTGCAGCGTTTTTTGTAGTAGCACGAAACAGAGGCCACTTTGATGTACATCCAGATAACTGGATAGGACTAAAAAAATTTTTTTTAATTAACATGTTTTCATAGATATTTTAAGATACATATATAACAATGGATTTTAAAAACATTAATTGAATACTCAACCATTGATACCTATCCTGTGCAAATATGATTTGGGACACGGGGGTTAAAGAAATGAAAAACAATTTACTAAAGAGGGGAGACTTGCAAAGACTGATGATGATAGAATGCCATGAGCCAAGGAAGATAACCCTTTCATTTTGTATCCAGAGAAGAAAAAAAGAGAAACACTTGTTGGACTGGGTTCAACATTCCTCTTAGATTTGCCCTGTTGGTCATTTTGGCAAATCCTATTTTTTTCCAAGACAATGCGAAGATGAACTTGAGAATGACACAACTGAATTTGCTTTGATAGGGAATGTGTCCTGTGACCATTCTATCTAAAATGCCCCCATCCCCACTTCCCATGCATCTTCATTCCTTTATATGCTGATTTATTTTGTTCATAAGCTTTATCCCTACCTGATATTATATCACATATTTTGCTTACTGATGATCTGTTTCCCCAAATGGGACATGAACTACACAAAGGCAAGGATGTCTGTTTTTATTGCTATGTCCCCAACAGGGAAAAACTGCTTTTCAAAGACTAGGAACTAATGAACTTGAATCAGAAGAGGTCCATCTCTGACGGTTTGTAAAGGAAAACTCTTATCTGTCCCTCTAGCTTTCAATATAAAGTCCTTGAGATGCCCATGGCTTTGGGAAAGGAGAACTTCATCAAGGACTATGAGGTTGACAAGGTGTCCCTGCATAGCAGCTAATTGTGACCAAACAGAGGAAAATCAGACTTACTGGGTTCTCACGATTTAGGTTATGGAATCACAGCATGTTAAATAACAAAAATTTCTTGTATATAACTAGACCCAAGTCAATGGAAAAAGTCAACCAAAATAGCAGTGTCTCTGAGTTCATCCTCCTGGGACTGTCCTCCCGGCCTGAAGACCAGAAGCCACTCTTTATCCTCTTCCTCACCATATACATGGTCACCATAACAGGGAACCTCCTCATCATCCTGATCATCGGCTCTGACCCCCAACTCCAGACTCCCATGTATTTCTTCTTGAGGTTCCTTTCTTTCATTGACATTTGCTTCACAACGACCATCATCCCCAGGATGCTAGCTAACTTTCTGTCAGAGAAGACCATCTCCTATGCTGGGTGTCTGACACAGATGTATTTTCTTTATGCTTTGGGCAACACTGACAGCTTCCTTCTAGCAATCATGGCTTTTGACCGCTATGTGGCCATCTGTGACCCCTTCCACTATGTCACCACCATGAGCCATCGCCGCTGTGTCCTACTGGTGTCCTTCTCCTGCTTGTTTACTCACCTCCACTCTCTCCTACACATACTTCTGCTGAATCATCTCACCTTCTGTGACTCCAATGTTATCCATCACTTCCTCTGTGACCTCAGCTCTCTGATGAAATTGTCCTGCTCTTCCACATTTGTCAATGAAATTGTGATAATGACAGAAGGACCTGTTGTTTTGGTGACCCCCTTTCTATTCATTACTTTCTCTTATATACGAATCCTCATCACAGTTCTCAAAATCCCCTCAGCATCTGGGAAATACAAAGCCTTCTCCACCTGTGGTTCTCACCTCACTGTGGTAACACTCTTTTATGGAAGCATCTTCTATGTCTATTTACAGCCCCTGTCCACCTATTCCATCAGAGACTACATAGCAACAATTGTCTACACAGTTTTGTCCTCCATGCTAAATCCTTTTATCTACGGCCTGAGAAACAAAGACCTGAAACAGGGCTTGAGGAAGCTGATGGGCAAGAGGAAATCCCAGGCGGCACCTTCCTGACAAACCTCCTGAAATCTGCTCCACTTGAATCTGGTTTCTACCGGTTCTTGGTGAACAGTCAGACTGTTGGAGGTTGGCATTTTTAACCCATGTAAGACAAGGCTGTTGTGGGCACGTACCCCCATTGATGACATCCCCACCAACTGGCCCAGCCTGCTTAAGTCATGATACTCTTCCTCCACTCTCCTATGAAGATTCATCACTTTCTCATATTCCAAATACTGCTTTAATTCTTCTCACCAAATATTTCCCCAACAAGCTTCTCCCTTTTTATTAAGACATCCTTCAAAACCCTTCACATTTCAGTATATTGCTGAAAACAATTACTTAACTTATAACCGTTAAATGCCTTAAATACTTGAAGAGGGAAAGACTGAAGGGACAGAGGGAAGAAGAGAAGGAGGATAATTACATTTTAGCTAATTTTATCATTTGGGGGAGTTTTATAATTCCTTATTTTTCTCTTTCTAAAATTTTTACTCTTGGTTGGAGGATTTAGGAAGCAGGGATAGAGAAACCTCACCCATAGTCCACATTCTCACATCATTCGGCTTCTGAGAGCTCAGCAACCCTCATCCCACACGCCCCCTTAAAGCTCCCGCAAAACTCACTGTAGAAGTCTGCCTACCTATATTAAGAATCAGTATGCTAAAATAATTGTTATGCTAAAATAAGCCCTAAAAACCTGTGTTTCCCTTTCTTAAGGCCTAGCTGTATCGTTCCTCAGCTACCATTTAGGTCTGGCAGACATTTTGAAATAATTACATGGAGTTAATGCTGTGAACATTGTCTGATGTCAGCAACTTTCAAACTAAGTCAAACCAAACAGCTACAAGGAAGTTTTCATAGGCATTTCTTGCTCATCATTTTAAAAATCTGATTTTTAAACATAGGCTTTAGGGAAGATAAGGAATTATTTTTAAATCTTCTATTTGGAAAAATATTCAAATTTACAAAAAAGTTACAAGAATGAAGATGGTACATAGAATGCTCACATACCCTTCACTAAAATTTAGTCATTAACATTTTATCCCATTTTGTACTTTCTCTTTGAATTCCTACCCACCTCATAAACGTACGTTCCTACATTCTCACTTGACTAAAGTATAGGTAGCAACTTTTTTTTGTATGAACTGTTTTGTAATTTTTAAAAATTTATTTTTCAGTTATCATTGACATACAACATTCTAGTCAGATATCAATTTTAATAAATTTTAAAAATTACTTTTTTTATCCTTTATTTTATTGCTGTGGCTTTATTTGTTTTAAATTTTCTCTAATTTTTTTCCACACAATTAAAAAATGCTGATGTCCAGGAAGAACAAGAATCAAGAGTGGTAACATGAAAATTATCCATTTCACCATGGGGAGGTTGGAACCTTTCTTCATTCCAGCTATCCCCAAAGCTATATGTCTAAAAATATGTGATTTATTGATGATAGCCATTCTGACCGGAGTGAGGTGGTATCTCATTGCGGTTTTTATTTGCATTTCCCTAATGACCAGTGAGGTTGAACATTTTTTCATATGCCTGTTGGCCATCTGTATGACCTCTTTAGAGAAATGCCGCTTCATTTCCTCTGCCCATTTTTTAACTCGGTTGTTTGTTTTATTGGTGTTGAGTTGCATGAGTGTTTTATAAATTTTGGATATTAACCCCTTATCAGATATATCGTTGACAATTATATTCTCCCATTCAGTAGGCTTCCTTTTTGTTTTATGGATGGTTTTCTTTGTTGTGAAAAACCTTTTAAGTTTGATATAATCCCATATGTTCACCTCACTCCGGTCAGAATGGCTAGCATCAATAAATCAACAAACAACAAGTGCTGGCGGGGCTGTGGGGAAAAGGGAACCCTGCTGCACTGTTGGTGGGATTGTAGATTGGTGCAGCCACTATGGAAGTCAGTATGGAGGTACCTCAAAAAACTGGAAATGGAACTACCTTTTGACCCAGCAATTCCACTCCTAGGTATTTATCCTGAAAAACCCAATACATTAATTCGAAAAAATGTATGCACCCCTATGTTCATTGCAGAGCTATTTACAATAGCCAAGACTTGGAAACAATCGAAATGCCCATCGGTAGATGACTGGATTAAGAAATTGTGGTACATTTACGCAGTGGAGTATTACACAGCTATAAAGAAGAAAGAAATCGTACCATTTGCAACGATATGGATGGACCTAGAGAACATTATGTTAAGTGAAATAAGTCAGTCAGAGAAAGACAAATACCATATGATCTCACTTATATGTGGAATCTAAAGAGCTGAACAAATGAGCAAAATAAACAGAAATAGTCTTAGAGACACAAAGAAAAAATTGAGGAGGGCTAGATGGGATGGGGATGGGCATGAGGGAGAAGGGGGAAGGGACAAGGCAACACAAACTGGTAATACAATACTACCACAGAGACAGAAGAGACAGTTTAGGGAATATAATCAATAATGTTGTAAATATTTTTTAGGGGACCAGATGGACTCATGTCTTGTTAGGGAGACCACTTCATGGACGGTGTAGTGGCCTGACTACTGCACTGTACATCTGAAGCTGCTGCTGATTAATATTAGATGTTGACTATAATTTAACACATATATAGTCATGGGATGTGGAATATAGTGTGGGATGTAGTCAATGGAATTGTAATAGATATGTATGATATTGGGCGTAGGGGGGCAGGGTAAAGGGGAGGGGGTAGTCACTTTGTAAGGTGTGAAAAAGATAACTATTGCATAGTTTTGTACCTCTGTAACTAATAATAATAATAATAATAATAATAATATTTTTAAAAAAATAAATAAGTAAAAATACGTGATTTAATACTTTATTTGAGAAACTCCCACCCTTAGAAATCTAACTTATAAAAATATTATCAGAAATGTATATTGAATATATATTTACATATATGTAAAATCCCAGTCTATAACAAATAAAAATTGGCAACAACCTAAAAATCCTATCAATAAGGAATAGAGAAATTAATTATGATTAATTTTATAGAATGTAACAATATGCAGCAGATTCAAAGAATCAACTGGGTCTCTATTACTCCCTTGAAAAACTATTAAGTAGAAAAGTCAAGATGGGGAACAAAGTATAAAAGTATGGATCTTGAGATTATCATGCTAAGTGAAATAAGTCAGACAGAAAAAGTCAAGAACCATATGATTTCACTCATATGTGGGATATAAAACTGAAAGCAACAAATAAACAAAACAAACAAACAAGCAAAAACTCATATATACAGACAACAGGTTAGTTGTTACCAGAGGTAAGGAGGGAGGGAGGTGGTAGAAGACGGGAAAGGGGTCAAATAAATGGTGATGGAAGGAGATTTGACTTTGGGTGGTAAACACTCAATGCAATATATAGATGATATATTACAGAATTGTATACTGGAAACCTATATAATTTTTTTAAGCAATGTCACCCTAATAAATTTAGTTTTAAAAAAGTATGAATCCATTATGTTTAAAATATATATATGAATATATAGGTGTATATAGTTACTAGAGTAAGAATTGAAAGGGGGATAGAGAGGGATAGAATTTCCACTTCTTTGTATACATTCGTAATGTCTGAATTTGTTTAAATAAATATTTATAGCTCGTGGAATTTAAAACTATTAATAAATCAGATGACCAATGCAATGGGGAAAGACTTTCTTTGTAAGGTACCAGCTGAAGAGAAACTTTGCAGGTGCTTGCATATCTGAAAAACATGTTTTGGCTCTTTCCCTGGAATGATAATTGGATAGGATATAGCATTTAGTTACTAAAACTTTTGGAACTTGAAAGACATATTTGCATTGTCCTCTGCATCAAGTGTTTTCAGTGAGAAACACGAGGTCATTCTAATTTGTGTTCCTTTGTGCTCTCCTCCCCTAACCATAGTCTGTAGACATCCTACACCAAAAATGGCTATGCTGGGCCGGCCGAGTGGCACAGTGGTTAAGAGCTGGCTTGGGATGCCAGCGGCCCCGGTTCGGATCCCACATATGAGGGTCAGTGACACTGCCCTCAAAAAAAAAAAAAAATGGCTATGCTGCCACTGCACAGGCCTTGGGAGAGCGAACCCTAATTCTACCCACTTTACTCCAAGCCTGGCCACAGAAGGCTGATCATTGTTCTTGGAAATTGACATCCAATTCTAAAATGGAAATGGAAATGACCTAGAACAGCCAAGATGATCTTGAAGAAAAAAAATCTCAATGTTGGAGGATAAACGTAACCAAATTTCAAGATTTATTGCAAAGCTAAAGTAATTAAGGCAGTGTAATATTTGTATAAGAATACCTAAATAGAGCAATGCAACAGAATAGAGAACCCAGAAATCAATCCTTATTTATATAATCACTTGATTTTTTGGCCAAAGTGCCAATGCAGTTTAATGGGGAAAGGAGGACCCATGTAATATGTAATGCTGGAGCAACTGGATATGCACATAGAAAACAATTAAACCTTGACTCCTTACTCCACACCATATACAAAAATTAATTCAAAGTGGCTCATAGACCTAAGTTAGGGCTAAAACTGTAAGATTTCTTGATATATATATATATATTTGTACCCTTGATATCAGGAAACAAAGGACTAACCACAAAAGAAAAATTATTAAATTGAGTTCATCAAAATTTAAAACTTCTTCTCATCGAAAGACCCCTTAAGAAAGTGAGAAGGGAAAAATATTCACAACACATATATCTGATAAAGGACATATTCATAATACATAACAAGCTCATATAAATCAATAAGCAAAGCATAAAACTCAAATTTTTAAAGTGAGCAAAAAACTTGGAAGTCATTTTACAAACGAAGATATTCACATGACCAATACTACATATAAAAAAAACACTCAACATCATTACTTATCAGGGAAATGTAAATTAATATAATACGATACCACTGAACATTCAATAGAATGGCTACAATTTTTAAAAAATACAAAATTTTGGTAATATTTGGAACCATTGCAACTCTCATATATTGATGTTGGGACTGTAAAATTGTAGAATCACTTTAGAAAACAGTTTGGCAATTCCTGATAAAATGAAACATATAACCGCCTTACTTCTATTTAGAAAAAGAAAAAACTCTTGCAAAAAATTCATAGCAGCTTTCTTTATTCATAAGCCAAACTAAAAACAACCCAGATGTTCATCAACAGGAAAACAACTAAATCTTAGGATTTAAGTCATTTTACCAAATGTAAATTATTTCTTAATTTTAAAAGAAGTTGACCTAGAGATGATGAACAAAGGCTTTTGGGACAGTTCTGCACTGGTATACAATATAGATTAATATCAGGCAAGTGTGTGCTTCATTTAAATATAAGGGATAGTATAAAGGAATATCTTTGGGCATTTTGGGGGTACAGAGGCGCAAATGAGAGAGTCAGGAATGATGCTACCTATCACTTCACAAAAATTATCTTCACCTCACAAATTTTATCTCTGTCTTGTGAATCCAATGGACTTGAATCCAGGATAACATTGTATGTCCAGACAGAAGGTGACATTTCTGCTCAGAATTCTATTTAGATTCCTCTACATTTGACTCTGCATATGCCTAAAGGAAAAATGGGCTGGATAGTGACTTCACCTAGTGGAGCTAAAGTAAGACTGATGGCCATGAAATGGTCTCCCTGACAAGACATGAGTCCTTCTGATCCCCTAAGAAAAATATTTACAACCTTATTGATTATATTCCCTAAACTGTCTCTTCTGTCTAATGGCCTGACCACTGCACTGTACATCTGAAGCTGCCACTGAATAATATTATATGTCAACTATAATTTAACACATATATTGTCATGGGATGTGGAATATAGTGTGGGGATGGAGTCAATGGAATTGTAATAGATATCAGGGGTGGGAGGACAGCGGAGGGGGGAGGGGGTAGTCACTTTGTAAGAGGCAAAAAAGATACCTATTGCACTGTTTTGTATATCTGTAACTAATAATTAATAATAATAATAATAAAAAGTTTTTTAAAATAAATAAATTAATTAAGACTGATAGAAGGTGATGCCTCACTCCCTCTTGGTAGAGATACTACAATCCTATCATCCTTTGCCTTTCTACTCCTTCCTAGAACGTGACAAAAGCTCCTCTGGCTAGATTAATCCTGCTACATGCCTGTAGAGGGCAGTATAACTGAACCAGAAATGTCTGTCCAGAGAAGCCCAGTCTGGGTTAAGCACGTAGTCATTGGAAAAGTAGTAGAACGGCTGAAAAGGGATCACATAATGGGAATAATGGCAGAGGAGGGAGTCATCATTCTTTTCTTAGAAGCTACCTTAGAGCAAGAGAGTAATATTCTTAGCTGTCTCTCTCATGTGGTAAAGGCCACTACAGGAAGGTGCCCCAGGATTCATTTTTCCCTGAGAAGGAGAATTAGACCAAAGCCAATTTCCTGAGAACTTACATGTACAATTTGGTGATTTCATCAAACAGAGTTCCTTGATGACCTGCCTAAATAATAGTAGATTAGGATGATCATTTTAGTCACATTTTGCCATTATGTGTATCTGTTATATTTATACCACTTCTCTGTAGCCCTAAGAAGATTCCTGTCTTTGAACTTTGCTGGACATACTTGACTGTCAGCCAACAACTGTTGTGTTATGTTTCTGTAAACCAGGGCAACATCCTAGTTAAAGCAAGTACCTGGGTTTGAGGAAGACACATCACTGTTGTCTGCCCTGTGTGTTGGAATCTAAAATTTGCTTGTGTTTTTTTTTTTGTTTTGTTTTTAAGATTTTATTGGGGAATTGGGGGAGGGGAACAGTGTTGGGGAATTGTGGAAGGGGACCATCCAAGTTGTTGTTCTTCAATCGTTGTGGAGGGCGCCAGTCGCCATCTGGCTTCCCGTTGGCAGCTGGTGGCCTCTAAGCTCAAGGTGTCGAGTTCCGTCTTAGTTGCGGGTGGGCATAGCCACCATCCCATGAGGGAGTCGAACCCGGCAGCCTGTTGTTAAGAGTGCACACCCTAGCTGCTGAGCCATCCGAGCAACAGCTCAGCTCAAGGTGCCCGGTTCAATCTTTAGTTGCGGGTGGGCGTAGCCCACCATTGAACAGGCAATCTTGTTGTTACACCAACTGAGCCATCCTGCCACCTGTTGGCAGCTCAGCGACAGCACAGCGACAGCTCAGCTAGGGTGCAACATTCACTGGCTCATGTGGGAATCAAACCGGCGCCCTGTTGCTCAGAGCATGCACTGTAAGCCAACTCTTAACTGATTGAGCCACTTGGCCAGCCCCTAATATTTGCTCTTTTGACTTTACCAGATATAAGTGTGGATGGAAAACTATACTGGCAGCTATTCAAGGAATTAGTGATGTCTGAGAGGGGAATATTTGGCATGACATGGTTTTCACATATCAATGATGATTTCACTCTGGAGCTTGCAAAAAAATGATTATGGGAAGCCTTTATGATACTTGAACTGAACTGCACCAGCCACTGCTCATCTGACAATTTCTTGAGGAACACAGTACTTTTTTGGAGCACATAGTGTACTCAAATTAGGCCCATGGCATGAACGCTCATGGCAATACTTGTGATCACATAACATTGGCCCAGAGAACAATGAGGGACTTGGGGAGTTGCAAGCTTGATTAAGTGTGTTACATCAAGTTGAAAGTACTTTCCTGGAGAATCATTATAGTCTACTTCAGGGAGTCCTCTTCCAGGAAACTGGCTAAACTTGGCACTTCACCCAGAAATATGAGGAAACTGTATTTGAATGGACTATGCATTTACTAAACTGACTCAGCACCTTGCTTGTCAGTGACTTTGGAAAGGAACACATATCCTCACCCAGGAAGGGATAATTGCCATGTTGATAGCAATAGCATCTGATATATTCAAACAGCAGTGGCTAGTTATGCTACAGGCCCAGGTGAGAGGAGGTTCCTTTGGCTAGCCTAAACTATAGCAAGATGTCACTGGTAAGCATGGTGTTTACTGATACTCCGTTAGAGCCACCGTGTCGAAAAGTAGAATTGAATTTTGGATCTCTGAGTCACAATTGGTGGAGTTGGAACAGGTTAAGGATCAACCTTAGATCATTCCCATGAGAGACAAATGGGCAGTGCACCACAATGATCTATGAATCCTGAGTTAATATTAAGCTAGTTCCTTAGTGGATGAAGTATAGTATGCCCTGAGACCAGATGGAACCTAGAGTTTACTGAACAATAACGTTTAGTAATTACACCAGTTATGCCAAATGTATGGTATATGAGGAAATGGT
The DNA here is from genome assembly GCA_033961575.1 of Aselliscus stoliczkanus. Lineage (NCBI taxonomy): Eukaryota > Metazoa > Chordata > Mammalia > Chiroptera > Hipposideridae > Aselliscus > Aselliscus stoliczkanus. The sequence continues at coordinate 124,983,481 of CM066728.1, forward strand.
ATTTTTATAGGGAAGGTTAGGAAATTGTCAAGGTTATAATAAAATTGGATGTGTTAAACATTATTTAATCTTTCTGCCACAACTACATAGCATAGTAAAGAAAGTTTACACTGAGTTATAAAAATAAATGAAAATGGAACATAGGTATAAAATGGTTGCCTGAATTAAAAGATATTTGGGGAAGTCAAACTAAAACTTCCAATTGATATAATGGGTACATGAAGACTCATTGGCTAGAGAAAAAAATAAATTTATCTTTAGAAAAGTAATATATGTAACTGAATGCCTTTGTCAAAACCTGAAAAAAATGCAAGGGAGTGAAATAATCCAACCAAAAAAGATATATGAGAAATCTTGTGAGGGCATATAATCATGGTTCAGTGTGATTACAGGGAAAGTATTCCAACTCCTAATTGAATGACAAAAGTCTTAGTGTTGCAGAGTTTTTAAATGTCTATTTTTGTACATCAAATATTGTAGACATTACTGTGTCAAGAATTATTTTTAAAATGCCTAATGTATATGTAGGATTTTTTTCAAAAAGGTATGGTTGTTTAAACAGTATATTTCAATCAATGTCACTTACCACATTAATAGGATACAAGAGAAAATAATAAGATTAATTAACAAATGTAACATTTGATGAAATTTAACATCAATTTATAATTAATAAAACACAAAAATAAAACTTGGCAAACTATGAGAAAAGGAAACTTTCTTTATTTGATAAAGTGTATCTACAAAAACTATAGCAAACATCACACTTAAAGATGAAATATTTAATGCCTTTACTCTGAGATTTGGAAAGAGACAAGAATGCCCACTATTACAACTTCTGTATTGGAATTCCTAGTTAATGCAGTAAGGCAAGGGTGGGGAAAGGCATAAAGAGTTGAAAGGAAAAATAACTGACTTTCTTCACAGGTACAATTGTTGTAAATTTATTAAATCCAAAAAAGTTTTACATATAAATCATTATGGTTAATGTGAGTGTATCAGAGTCGCTGGATTCAAGGTCGATGTACAAAAATCTACTGTATTTTCATAAAGCTACAAAAAGCAAAATTTTTAAAAGATCTCTTTTAAGTTAGCACTGAAAAATCAAACACCTAGAGATAAATCAAATGAAGATATGGAAGACCGCTACACAGAAAATTATAAATCATGACTGCATTAACTTTAATAAAACATAAATGAATGGAAGGATATACACAAGTTCACAGATTAGAACATGGAACATTTTAATGATGTATTCTCTCCAAATTAAACTATAAATTCAGTAAAATCCTATTCAAAACCCAAGCAGTTCTTTTTGGAGGAGTTGATAGGCCAATTCATAAACTTAGATGGAAAGCCAAAATTGACTTGAAAAGAACAAGGTGGGAAACTTATTCCACAATAAATCAAGGCTTAGTATAAAATGAGTCATTACGTTAGACTAATATTGGCTCAAAGGTAGTCAAACAGACCAAAGGAATAAAACAGAGACATCCAAAACAGATCCTAAGCAATTGTAAGAGGATATCTTTCTGCAAAATGGTCTTGGGTTACTTGGATATCTGTGTAGAGAGGAAAACCCCTACCTCACACCATATAAAATAATTGAGTTATACGAGTAGCTCTAAGTGTAAAAGGCAAAACAATAAATATCCTAGAAAATATCATAAAAGAATATATGACCTTGGAATAGGAAATTTTTTCTTAAATAAGATACAAAATGGAGTGACCACAAAGAGGGGAAGATAAATTACTCCACATTAAAATTGAGAACTTCCATTCATCGAAAGATACCACTGAGAAAGTGAAAAGGCAAGCCACAGAGTGGAAGAAATTATTTGTATTATATACGTGAACTTAATTTTCCAACCTCATATGAGTACAACAGGGTTATGGATATATTTTATCCATAATATATTTTTTAAAACCTTAAACTACTAAGAAAAAGGCCACCCAATAGGCAAGTAGGCAAGACATTTGAACAGGCACCTCACAAAAGAGGATTTGCAAATGGCCAGAAACAAATGAAAAGGGGCTCAATCTCATTAGTCCTCAGAGAAGTGGAAAATAAAACCACACATGTTGGTTGAAGAGAGCACCATATGCTACTGATGGGAGGTAAATTACAACAAGCACATTGGAAAAATGATTCGGCACTGTCTACTGCAAGTGAATGTGTGCATATCCTATGTTGGTAGATGCCCAACAGAAAGGTGTGTGAGTGCGTTCCAAATATTTACAAACGTTTATCGCAGCATTCATCAGAAGAACAAGAACTGAAAACAATCCAAATGTCCATTAACAATAAAATCACAAATTAAATTGAAATACAGCTATACAAAAGAATACTATGAAACACTGACAATGGATTAGCCATAGCTGCACAAAGCAAGGATCTCTGGGAAAATCAAAAACCAAAAAAACTCGAAAACCTCTAGTAAATTCTCTGAAATATAATCTTGAGCAAAAGAGACCAGGCACAAAAGAATGCACATGATATGGTTTCATTTCTATAAAGATCAAAAATAGGAAAGCCTAACCCATAGTGTTAGAAGTCAGGAGAGAGGGGAGAAGAGAGGATAGTGAAAAGTAGGGAGCAGGCTGAGGAGGGGCTTCTGAGGTGCTGGTAAGAGTTCAGAAGTGCTTAAGTGGGTGTTTTCATTTTGTGATAAATCTCCTGGGACTTGCCTAATTTTCTGTATGTGTATCACACTTCCATAAAATCGTTTTAAATCATCTGGAAGTTATTAAAATAATTGGACAAAGAATTTGCCCTTCAGCTTGTAATGACTTGTTTAGCAATGCTATGATATTTATCAGGGTTCAGTAAGCTTTATCTGTAAAGGGGCAGACAATACATGCTTTCCAGACCATATGGTCTCTGTCACCACTATTCAGCTCTGCCATTGTAGAGTAAACATGGTCACAGACAATACGTATGTGAATGAATGTGCTGTGTTCCAGTAAAACTTTATTGCAAAACCAGTTGGTGGGCCTGATTTGGCCAGCAGGCCACAGCTTACTGACCCCTGATGTAGGCAGTTTAGTTGAGTTAGATACTAAATGGAAATATATTCATTTCTATTTATAAATTAATTTATAGTAGTATTACAGTTGTTAATTTTAATATCAGTGCTGTCTATATGCACTGACATAATATTCTATAAGGGGAAGAAGTCATGAAACAACACAACTAGCATGGCTTCATTTGTGTCTGCACTTATTTATAATATTTGTGTATAAATGGAAGAGTTCTATTAGAATTGGAAAGGGAGACTTTCACTTTTACTGACTAAACATTAGATTTATTTGAATATTTTACAATGAGCATGTACTACTTTTGAAACTTAAAAGCAGGGCTACAAAAGGAAAAGTTCCAGGCTAAAATTACAATGAAAGTGATGTATATCGCCCACAGGAAAACCAAAACCAAAAAAAGCACGTTTCTACATACATACGGAAAGTATATGCCATGTCAGAGGATGCACAGTCCCCTGTAGCCCATCTGACAGTGTTCTAAATGACACTCTAGGAGAGCTAAGGGTGTCGCTACATTAAAAATCGCTATCCCAGGGCTAGCTGAGTGCCTCAGTTGGTTAAGAGCTCACTCAAGAGTGCAAGCTGAGCTCTGAGCAACAGCAGTTCAATGCCCAGCCCAAGCTGAGCTGCTGCTGAGCTGCCAACAGGTGGCAGGGTGGCTCAGCTAAAAAAAAAAAAAAAAAATTGCTATACCAAGTAAAGACTAACATGGAGGTAAGCCAGACCCTCAGAGAGCTGCATACCTGCATGTTTTGCAGGCCCTCTTAGGGTCACTTTGACTAAAGTGGATCTTGGCAGGATGGCCCCAAGGCCTCCATGAAGGACCTTTAGGAGAATGTGCTGTGTTTCCTGTAAGGACCTTGCTTATAAGGCTTTTCATTGCCTCGTTACCTCTTCATGAAAACCCACAAGAGATATTTCTCTTGGAACATGGAGTCAGAATTGGTAGTGCATCTCCTAAATAGCAGATTTGTTTTTATCTCTTGGATACTGAGAATCATGTCAATGATCTCACCCTCTTCCCTTTGGTTATCAGAGAGCTCGGAGTTACGTGAGCTTCGAACAAAACGTATCAGAACTTCCTACTAATTTTGTGCACTCACACTTACTGTCATTTTCTTCCTGGCACCTTACTTTTCTGTATCTTGTCCCTCAGCTACGTTTTATTGGATTGTCAGAAAAGTCATGACTTATTTTTTCTATGTTTTTGTTGCAAAAATGCATCATGACTTTTCTGACAACCCAGTATTTCATCTTGTTTGTTGGATCTATCTTTCTAAACAACCCCATTCCTTTTAGAAGAGAACGAAGTAGAAATAAAGAAAACAAAGAAGGAAAGGAGGAAGGGCAGGAGAGAGCAAGCAAGGGAGGAAGAAGGAGTGAAGGGAAGAAACCCATCCAGCAAAGCACTTGGCTAGCTGTTTTTATGTGAATCTGGGGCATCTCAGAATATAACTTTCAGGGATCTAAAATATAGGTTAACAGAAAATCTAGTCTCTCTCCTGAATATTCCCCCAACTCTTCTGAAATGTACAGTAATTATTGAGGTTGCTTCTCGGCATCATATGAGCGAGGCCTGCATCTCCTTTTTGACCCAAGAGCCAGAGGTGCTCCCTAGAGAACAGATGACCCCACATTAGCTAACAGAGGCCAGTAACTGGAGGGAGATGCTGCTCCACTCTTGCAACTGAAACTAGAACAATTCTAAGAGCTTTCCCAATGGATAAACCATAAAAACATTGTTCTGACTCCATACTGAAAATCCATCACAAAGGAACCCCTGGCATCGATGTCTCTTGAACCCAAAGAACCTGATTCTATCTCATAAACCAACATAAAACTCTAATCTACCTTCATCACCATCCTTGGCCTAGCACCCAATTCCCACCCACCCACCTACCTCCCCACATACACACACCACTAATCACACCTTTCCATTGCCTGAAAAATGTTGTCTCCTTATACTCATCTGTCCCATCCACACCAAAAAAATAATAACAATTCACCTCTATTGACATGCCCCTCTTCCAAAATACCCACCATTGCTTCTCAGCTGTTAATCACCCACTAACAGGGGAGCTGAGTCACACCTATGAGATCTGATCATGAATCCGAGGAGGTTCTGGAAATATTTTCAATACCAAGTAGGAAGGACCTCATATTCTCCATCCCCTTGGACTGTGGTTTGCTTTCTAAACTTGGAGAAGACACAGAGCAGAGTTCCCTGAGGGAACAGCAAGGAGAGAGAATAGCCTGTTCCTTCAGAGCACAAGGGGCTCTGAGGAGGCCTGGTGACAGGTTAAAGCATTACAGGCTGGCAGAGGTCTCAGGACACAGAAGGCCTCAGCTCCCTGACTGTGGGTGACCCTGTCTTCTAAAGTGAGGAGTCAGGATAGGGCTGGGGACCAGAGGTAGGGAACGAGAAAGGAATCTGAAACAGTGTTGGGGGCCTGTTACCCCTGTAGACCATACGGACTGCCCTCCTTGTTTTCTTTAGTTTCCTCGGGCAGAGGTGAGGAGGGAAGGTGAAGAAGCTGGAGCCCTTAGCTGAAGTATGGAGTCTGAATAAATTTTGCAGACCTGGTGCGGAAAAGGCTTCTACATCTAGAGAGACTGCAGTGGAGAGAAAAACATCGGGATGTAGGAAACAACCAGGACTCCATTTTCCCCATTCCCAGTCCACACCTATCAGGTAGGCCTTCGTCCCTGCCTGCCGTCTGAGCACAGTGAGTTCCAAAGTGCCCATGAATCAAAGCTTGTCAAAAACCATTTTGAGTGTTTTGATAAGATAGCAGTGAATCATGAAAGGGTTTTCCATGTGTTATTGTCAAAATGAACCCAACAAAATTGGGGGCTCTGTATTTGTACAAAAAGGAATGGGTGGTCACCATGACTAAACCTTTGGTTTTCACATGTTTGCTTAACCTAAGTGCACACCAGGCAGACTTCCAAGATTTGGCCATGACTGGCTACTTACTTTACCAAAATATTTTTCTCTACCTCATAGTATAAATAGCTAGCTTTGGGGGCGGGGGTGCTCACCACCTACCAGGCATTGGGCTTTCTCATGCTTTAGATCATTGAGTTCTCCCCACAACTCTATGAGAGACGTACTCCCATCATCCCCACTTTATGGATGGAGAAACAGTGTCACAGAGAAGTTAAGTACCTTGCCCTAGACCACTTTCCTGATAAAGACAGGACCCCATGCCTAGAAGGTGGGCCAGAGGCCGTGCTCTTAGCCTCCATGCAGTATCACCTCCATAATAAGCAAAGCATTTCCGCTCTTCAGGGAGAAGCCAAGAGGCCTGGATTCCAGTTGGTTTTAACAATAAAAAAATCATAATTAAGGTCATCGTTCCCACCAGGCCTCAATTTTCCCCTTCTTTAAAATGAGGGTTGGAACAAGTGGTCTCTGAGAGTATCTCCAGCTCAGAGCTCCTGAGAGCCACTTTAAAGTTGAAGCAATAAGAAACCAAGAGGTGACTTCCAGGAGAGAAGCCTCCTGCCATCCCCGGCTGGTCTCTGCCCCACCCACACATGGCCAGTTAAAGGGAGTGTAGACAGCAGCTTGAGGTCCACCTCATTTCCTCCTTATATCTGTTCCGAATCCTAAGTGACCATCCAGACATTCTTTCATTCTACAAATATTTATGAAGGGGCTATTATGGTCCAGGCATGGCGCCAGCGGGTGGAGGGGGACAACAAAGAACCAGACGCAGTCCTCATGCTTGAGCAGCTCACAGTCTAGTGGAGATGGTGTTGTGAGTACCATGGTGTTGTGAGTACCATTCAGTTCCATGTTGTGCGTACAAGAGTGCACCCAATCCAGAACTGGTGGAAGAATGGCAGGCCAGGCTTTCGAAAGGACATGATATCTAATCTGAGCTGACAGAAGGCAGAATGGGCATCTCAGGCAGTTGGAATAGCAAGTCCCTAAGGCAAGAAGAAGCAAGAAAAGCCTTACAGTTGGAGCATGGGATGCAAGAGGAAAGGGAGGGAGACAAGAGATGAGTCTGCATAGCCCTGCAGGAGCCCCGTCACAGGAAGCTCCACAGACCACAGGAAAGAGCTGGCCTTTAGTCTGTGGGTAATAGGGCAGCTTATGCAGCAGGAAAGTGACTGTTAGGGGTTGGATTGTATCCCCCCAAAAAAGATATATTAGAATCCTAACCCCCAGTACCTCAGAATGTGACCTCAGTGGGAGACAGGATCTTGACAGAGGTAATCAAGTTAAAATGAGATCCTTAGTGTCAGTCCTAATCCAACATGACTGGTGTCCTCATAGAAAGGGGAAATTTGGACACAGAAACATCCATGAGTAAAGGGAGAGGATGTGAAGGGACACAGGAAGAACACCACCGTCCATTAGCCAAGGAGACAGGCATAGAACAGACCCTTTCCTTGCAGCCCTCAAGGAAGCAGCCCTGCCAACTCCTTGATAGTGACCTTTGAACCTTCAGAACTGTGAGACAATAAATTTTCATTGTTTATGCCCCTCAATGTGTGGCACTTTGTTACAGCCCCCCTAGCAAACTCTAATACGGTGACTTACTCAAATTTGCATTTTTTTTAAATTGCCTACAGTGTAGAGAATACATTGAAAGTGGACAAGAATGGCTGCAAGGAAGCTATCTTGGAGGCAGGAGATGATCAAGTTCTCTGTGAGAGTAGTGATAGCAGAGACTGAGCGAGTTTGGAAGCTGAGAGATTTAGTAGAAGCAAAATCTCTAGAGTGTGGTCATCGATTGGGTGTGGGAAATGAGGAGTCAAGGGCAATACCTGGTCCATGTTGATAGCTCAGGTAAACACGTGGCCAGAGCAAAGTGTAGCCAACGACTCCATCAGGAATCACAGGCACGAGCTGTATAATACAAGGAACTCTGCAGAGCCACCACCAGCAGCTTACCACCCAGTTCTGACTGCTTTCTTGAGATGCCCCCAGTTGTATGCCATATGACTTCGTTTCCTCCACAAATATTTATTGACCCCTTTCAATGTGCCAGACATTCTACTGAACTCTGGGGATATAATGGCAAGGTGAAGAAAATAGTATTGCTGTGTTATGTCAAGAAGACGAATACTAATCACATAAATCAATGAATCATTACAGACTGTGATAAATGCTATAAAGGAAGGGAAAAGAGTTCTATGAGCGCATAAGACAGAGTGACTTGGTCCAGAAAAGTATTGGCTGAGCTGAGATCCAAAGGACGATAGAGAGGAAAAGCATGAAGGACAAGGACCATCATGAGCCAGTGTAGGAAGGAGCCTGACACACTTGAGGAACTGGATGAAGCCTCCAGGGAAAGCAGGCCTGAGAATGAGGCTGGAGAGGCAGAGGAACTCTATAAATACTAAATAAAGAGGGACTTTGCGCTGAGTTGTGTAGTATCCCCCCAAATCCATTACTCACCCAGAACCTCATAATGTGATCTTATTTGACGATAGGGTCTTCGTAGACATGATCAAGTTAAGATGAGGTCATAGTAGATTTGAGTGAGTTCTAATCCAATGACTGATATTTTTAGAAGAAGAGGGGAATTTGGATACATACACAGAGAGGAGAATGCCATGTAAAAACACAGAGACAGACACAGAGGAAAGAAGGCCATGTGAAGACAGAGGCAGAGATGAAGTGATATACCGGGGGTGCCAAAAAAATGAAAATATATACAAGTGGACACTTTGGTTAATGTTGCTCAAGCAGTAGTTCGCCATAATCAGAAGTGTCTGAACGTTGATGGGAACCACTTTGAGCACCTCTTATAATTGTGGAAGTCAAACGTGACTTGTATTTATTTTTTGTTTTCGGTGTATATTGAGCATTACAATTTGAATACAGTTTTCCCTTCTTAAAATATGCATTTTTTTTTTTTGGCACCCTTTGTATCTACAAGCTAAGGGAACACCAGAAATTAGGTGAGAGGCCTGGGGTCGATTCTTCCTCAGAACCTCCTCTAAGGAACCACCCCTGCCTGCACTTTGATTTTGGACTTCTAGCTTCCAGAATTGTGAGAAAATACATTTCTTTTGTTTTAAGGTAAAAGGTTTGTGGTACTTCGTTACAGCAGCCTTAGGAAACAAACATAGATTTGAACCTAAAGAGTTAGGTGATCAAATTTTTTTTTTTTTTTTTTTTTTTTTTTAAATTTTATTTTATTTTTAATTAGTTTCAGGTGTACAACACAGTGCAATAGTTATACATTTTACCCCTCAAAGTGACAACCCCCCCACCCCCAATAGTTTCAGGTGTACAACACAGTGCAATAGTTATACATTTTACCCCCCAAAGTGACAAACCCCCCACCCCCAATACACCCCCCCACACACCCCCATATCATACATATCTATTACTCTTCCTCTGACTCTCTTCCACAGTATAATCCACATCCCGTGACTATCTATATATATTCAATTACAGTAGGTATACCACCTCCACTTTAGTAATACAGTGCAGTGATCAAACCTCTACTCCATCCATGAAATGGTCTACCTAACAAGACCTATGATCATCTGACATTCCACAGAATATTTACAACATTATTAATTATATTCCCCAAACTGTTTTTCCTATCCCAGTAGCAATATTGTAGTTGCCTATTTTTGCTGTCTAATCCCTTCCCCTTCTCCCTCATTCCCATTCCTCTCCAAATTCGCAACCCTGATTTTTCCTCTATATCTATGAGACAGTTTCTGTTTACTTTGCTCATTCATACAGCCCCTCATATTCCACATATAAGTGAGATCATATGGTATTTGTCCTTCTCTGACTGACTTACTTCACTCAACATTATAGTCTCTAGGTCCATCCATATCATTGCAAATGGCACGATTTCATTCTTCTTTATATAGCGGAGTAATACTCCATTGTATAAATATACCACAGTTTCTTAATCCAGTCATCTACTGATGGGCATTTTGGTTGTTTCCAAGTCTTAGCTATTGTAAATTGTGCTGCTATGAACATCGGGTGCATAACTTTTTTTGAATAAGTGTCTTGGTTTTTTCAGGATAAATACCTAGGAGTGGAATTGCTGGGTCAAAAGGTAGCTCTATTTCCAGTTCTTTGAGATACCTCCATACTGACTCTCCATAGTGGCTGCACCAATCTGCAGTCCCACCAACAGTGCAGCAGGGTCCCCTTTTCCCCACAGCCCCGCCAGCACTTGTTGTTTGTTGATTTGTTGATGATAGCCATTCTGACTGGAGTGAGGTGGTATCTCATTGTGGTTTTTATTTGCATTTCCCTAATGACCAGTGAGGTTGAACTTTTGTCATATGCCTGTTGGCCATCTGTATGTCCTCTTTAGAGAAATGTCTCTTCATATCTTCTGCCCATTTTTTAATTGGGTTGTTTGTTTTTTTTGGTGTTGAGTTTCATGAGTGTTTTATAAATGTTGGATATTAACCCCATATCAGATATATCGTTGGCAAATATATTCTACCATTAAGTAGGCTTCTTTTTGTTTTATTAATGGTTTCCTTTGTTGTGAAAAAACTTTTAAGTCTGATATAATCCCATATGTTCATTTTTTCTTTTTACTTCCTTGCCCGTAGGGGATGTATCAGTAAAAATATTGCTCCGCAATGTCTGCAAATGTACTCCTATATTTTCATTTAGGATTTTTTATGGTTTCAGGTCTTACATTTAAGTCTTTAATCCATTTTGAATTTGTTCTTGTATAAGGCGTAAGGAGATGATCCAGTTTCATTTTTTTGCATGTGTCAGTCCAATTTTCCCAGCACCATTTATTGAATAGACTATCTTTACTCCAGTGTAAATTCTTGCTTCCCTTGTCATAGATTAACTGTCCGTAAATGCTTGGATTTATTGCTCTGCTCTCTGTTCTGTTCCACTGAGCTATGTGCGTGTTTTTATGCCAATACCAAACTCTCTTTAATACTCTGGACTTGTAGTAGCTTTTGATGTCTGGTAGCTGATCCCCCAACTTTGTTTTTATTCCTCAGAATTGCCGAGGCTATTCTGGGTCTTTTATGATTCCATATAAACTTTAGGATTATATTTTCTATTTCTGTGAAAAATGCCCTTGGTAGTTTGATAGGAATTGCATTGAATCTATATATTGCTTTAGGCAGTATGGACATTTTAACTATATTAATTCTTCCTATCCATGAGCATGGTAGGTGTTTCCATTTATTTGTATCTTCTATGATTTCTTTCTTCAATGTCTTATAATTTTCTGAGTACAGATCTTTCACTTCTTTGGTTAAATTTATTCCTAGGTATTTTTATAGTTCTTGACGCAATTGTAAATGGGACAGTTTTCTTAATTTCGCTTTCCATTAGTTTATTATTGGTATATGCAAATGCCACTGATTTCTGAACATTGATTTTATATCCTGCTACTTTACTGAATTCGTCTATCAGTTCCAATAGTTTTTTGATGGAGTCTTTGGGGTTCTCTATATACAGTATCATGTCATCTGCATATAGTGACAATTTTACTTCTTCCTTGCCAATTTGGATGCCTTTTATTTCTTTTTGTTGTCTGATTGCTGTGGCTAGAACTTCCAGCACTATGTTGAATAAAAGAGGAGAAAGTGGACAGCCTTGTCTTGTTCCTGATCTTAAGGGGAATGGTTTTAGCTTTTCCCCATTGAGTATGATGTTAGCTGTAGGTTTATCATATATGGCTTTTATTATGTTGAGATATGAAGGTGATCAAATTTTTAAGTTAAAAGATCACTGTGACTGCAGTGCAGAGAATGGATGGGGAGGAGGTGTCAAGAGCTGTGGGCACGCCCAATACATCACTGGGACACTACTGAAATAATCTAGGTGAGAAGCAATGGCTTTTGCCAGAGTGCTGGGGAAGGGGGAGATGGAAAGAGTTGCAAGTTTCAAGAGTTAGGAGGTAAAGCCATGGAGATCCTTGAAGAAACTAAGCCCATGCTGGTGGGTGCTAGATAGAATGGGGAAAATTGGACAAATCATTCTGACTGCAGGAACACCTGCCCCTTCATGCTTCTAGCCCTAGACCCTCTGTTCTCACAGCCAAAGGCCTTTCCTTCTCCTCCACATTTAGTCTATCTCTGCCTCTGCTCCCCCTCCTGCTGGTTCTTCTTTATCAGACATTTCCCAGTCATCCCTCTGACATATATGGCGTTTGTGGTTTACCAACTGCTTTCACATACACGTTCCTCACTTTTCTCTTGAGAGCATGTTTTATTTTGTCTTGTGTATGAGAAAAGTGAAACTCAAGAGTGGTCCAGAGATTTTACCAAAGACACATTGTGAGTAGAGGGTGGAGCCAGGATGGAACCCATGTCTTCGGTCTCTATATCCTGAAAGATTCCTCTGCGTTGCCACAGCTCCATAGAAACACAAGCCCTGGCCAACACAAGGCTTGAGAGAGGTACTGTCTCGAGCAATCAGAGTAACAACTACACACAACATTGATGTTTGAGAGCCTGTCAGCCACTGAAATAAAGATATTATGGTAGAAAATTTCCACAGTGAGAAGTTACAGCCCTGCACCTTCGTTTCTGGCATAAATTCCTGAAGCTTTACTAAAGAGTCAGGAAGTTTGTTTTGTGTTCAAGAGCATCCTGATTGGGGTCCAGGCTTTGGCCCTTCCGGGCTGCACGGTCCTGAGGAAAGCACGCAACATCTTTAACCTCCATTTTCTCATCTGTTTCAAGGGAATGCTGTTGAGAACCAGATCAGAGAGCTGTTTTGAGCAATATACATAAAGTATTTAGCTCAGTGCTGAATACATAATAAGGGCTCAATATGTCTTAGGTGTAACTACTATTATTTGTCTTAATTGCTACTCATTTTCTTTCTTTATTAAATGTATTGGGGTGACATTGGTTAGTAAAATTATATAGGTTTCCAGCTTACATTTCTGTAATACATCATCTATACATTGCATTGTGAGTTCATCACCCAGAGTCAGATCTCCTTCCAGCACCATATATTTAACCCCCTTTTCCTTCTTCTACCACACCCTCCCCCCTTACCCTCTGGTAACCACCAAAATTGTACAAAGCACAAATAAATGTTTCTCTTGCAAAGCCTCACAAACTCATATAAAGGGTGGTCAGACCATGAAACACATGACGGCTATAGATTTTGCAAAGAAGTACAGGCTGATTCCTTTGAAGAACATGTGACAGAAAGAGAATTTTGGCAGAAAGAAAAGCAAAACGTTATACAAGTGGAGAAGGACGAGAAGAGGAGGTGGAGTAGGGAGGTATGTACTGTCCCCATGTGACAGGCAGGACCCCAAGGACCAGAGCCAGGCTAAGACCACACAGCCAGAAAGCGAAGGAGCTGATTTCAGAATGCGTGCTCTTACCAAGGACATCACACTGTGCCGTTGCTCTGCTGTGTCTGTCACTATACCTGTAGCATTTTATTTGCTTCAAAGTTTGTCTTCCCCACTAGGCTCTAACCATTTTAGGAGTAGGAACTGAGAGTTGCTCACCTTCATAATCTCATTATTTGGTTCCCAGTGAGTATTTAATATCATGGTATTGAATAATTGTGAGAACATAAATCCCCACTGCCTAGGACTGTTTTTATAAATGTGTTCCTATGTAATACAGCTTTTTGCTGGATTTTAACGAAAGGGTGACCATGAACACATGGACCTGTGTCAGCATTTATCTTACTGACCTCGTCCACTTAGTTGTTTCATTGGGGTTTTTTTTTTATGGGTTTTATTTGCAAGGATAGTATAGAGATGAGCCTCCCCTGACATACCTGAATAAGTAATTATGGGGAACTAAAGAAATATGCATCACCGAGGCCCACGTGGGATTCTTCCTAAAAGGAAATCCACTCCAATGTCCCTGGATTTAACACAGGTTCGATGTTTTTTTATTGCTCAACTTACATTTGGAGAATTGCAGAAGAGAAGACAGACTCATGGACCATTTATAGGAATCCTAGGAGAGACAGGAATAAATTGAAACTTGTCGAAGTGAACATTCTAGAATTTTCTAGGACATTCCAGTGTGTGCAGGACCAGGGAGAGGGTTGACCAAGCCAGCCAATCATCTTCCTAGGGCTCGCCTCTGCCTGAGGACCAGAGGCCACCTTTTGTCCTGTCCTTTTGTACCTGGTCACCGTAGGAGGACGTGGCTCCTCATCCCAGTCATCCGCTCTGACACTCAGCTCCAGACACCATGTAAATTTTCCTTAGCATCTAATCCTTCACTGACATTGGCTGCACAACAACCATCTTTCCCCCGATACTGGTGAACTTTCTGTCAAAGAAGAAGTCCATCTCCTGTGCTGAGTGTGTGACCCACACTTTTGCTAACACAGAAAATCACCTCCTGGCAGCCACGGCCACTGTCCACCAACGGGCCATCTGTAACCCCTTCCACTGTGTCACTACCATGAATCGCCACCGGCATGTCCTGTTACTGGCCTTCCCCTGCTCCATCTCTCACCCCCATTCCCCCTTACTAGTTCTCCTGAGAAATCAGCTTCTCTTTTGTGACTCCAGTGTGATCCATCACTTCCTCTGTGACATCCACCCTCTGCTGAAATCGTCCTGCTCCTCCACATTCGTCAATGAAATTGTGATAATGACAGAAGGGTTGAAAAGCTTGGTGACTCCCTTTAGATGCATTATCATTTATTACCTCCTAATCCTCACTGCTGGCTCTCAAGCTCCCCTCAGCTGCTGGGAAGCGTACGGCTTTCTCTACCTGTGGCTCCCACATCACCATGGGGACTCTGTTTTATGGAAGCATTATTTACATTTATTTCCGACCCCTGTCCAGTTACACCATCAAGGACTGGGTGGCAACAGTCATCCACATAGTGTTGCCCTCCACGCTAAACCCTTTTACCTACGGCCTGAAGTGGGGCCTAAGGAAGCTGATGAGCAAAAGGAAACCCTAGCAGCACCTCTGAGGCCAGGCCCAGGAGTGAGTCTTCTCCTGTGAGCCTGCATTTCTGCTGATTCCTGGTGTATAGATATGATATATCAAGCTACTGGAAGTTAGCATACTAAGCCAGGTGTTCACAGGAAATCATATAGATGGCATGATTAGACTACTATACCCAGTCTTATATGCGTATAATAAATATTGTGTATTTATACAGTAAACATATAAATATACAATATACATTTATTTCTAGCTTGTGTGTACCCATCAATCAAGGCCCTGAATGACCCAAGATCTTTGTGCCCATTCCTCATTCCCCACTCCCATTTCCCTTTTCCTATTCACTCCTTCCAAGTGCCGTGAAAACTAATACTTTTCATTAATTTTTCTTGACCAAATCTCTCCTTGCTCAATAATTCTGAGTTCCCATATGCTTACATATTTTCAGAAACAGCATCAGTTAGTCAGTTTGCAGCAGTTTCAATGTCTCTGCACTTACGTGTGCGTGCGAGCAGGTGCATATGTTTGTTTATCTTCCCCATAACATTAGAACCTCCCCAACAGTGGGGACAGTTTCTCACCCACTGAGCAGAGAAGATTTCTTTTTTTGGAATCTCTCTCAACTGTGTCCTGGGTCCTGAATACGGCACATAATCCAGAATTGGCCTTCAAGAGCTAGTTGACTTAGCAATTCAGATCCAGCACGCCAGGTGACAAGCCATACACAGTGAGACGAAAGTCTACTTTTGCGTCTCTGCCCCGGCTTCCTTCCCTTTGTCACCTGACAGCTCTCGGACCATCCCTCTTCCTGAGCCTGTTTTTGGCTTCATTCACCCTAGAGGTATATATCTTTCCAAAATCATTACTACCCATTGGTCTGCCTATTTTCTAATAGGAAAGAAGTTCATTTCTCTGTAACAAGGTTTATTCTGGGTGGCTTTTGGAAACAGAACTAGACCCAATATGACTAAGAATTGGGAAGACAATCCTTGGCACCGAATAAGGAAGAAATTCAAAAGCAAGAGTTGTTGAAAAGTGAGAGCCACCCTCACTAGAGAAGGGTATTACAAAGACAGTTCTTCTATCATGCAGGAGTTGAACTAGATGATATTAAGTTCACTTCCACTTCAGAGAAATTGTTTAATATTACACAGCTTCAGATTTCTCATTTTCAAAACTGACAACACTAATATTTTGTAATAAGGTATATGTCCAAGAAGACAGGCTCTAGGAAATGTACTAGCTTTAGACATTTTGTTATCATTTTATTGGGCCATAGGGCTGTCACTGTCTCAATTATCTTGGGAAAATATTGATCCCGTGGCAAGAAATGAAAACTCAGAATGTGGTAGAAATTTTGATATTATAAGTGAACATCTAAATATAGAAAGATTACATCACTGTTTGGTGGGAACTCTTCTTTCATAGTCTCAATCTTTTGTTCCACATGAAGAGAGTTTAGTTACTATAAAGTCCTTTCCTTTTTTTTCCTCACCCTATTAGTGTTTCTGCTCCAGGAAAGATAAGTGCCTTATCTGACTGATAAATTTGGGAAGCATATGTTTGGCATGTATCAAAGCAAAAATTGCTCCAGGCAAAGTTAAACAAACAAGGAAGGCTTTATTCAAGGCTACTGCAATACAGTAGAGAGGCCAGAACTCAGTCTGAACTCAACTCCACTGAGTTAGGAAGTTAGGAAGGTTTTTAAGCCCTGGTAGATGGGGATGAGGGGGGCACAACCTTCCTTGATGATTGTATTCCAAAGGGATGGCTCCAAGATCCTTGAGAAAGAATATTGCTAAGTTGTAAAACTGGCAAGAGGCTTTTTAAAAAATGTACACTTTAAAGAGGCATAGAAAGACTTTACAATTATAAGTTTCTAAGAAAAGGAAGGTCAGGGGTCTGGAGTCAGAAAGAAGCCTATGTGTAGTCAAGCTGAGGGAGTTCAGACCTCATTTTCCTCAGCTCCTCTACACCTGGGGGTGAGACAGCCTAACTTATGACATTCATTCTAACTACCTCCTCCAGTGTCATCTCTATCAATAATAAAGGTGGCCCCCACCTGCTTTCTAATTGTACTATTTCTCATGACTCCTCAAAGAACCCCACAGTCATAATTGACCCCTACTAGTTACAGAGGGCTTCTTGCTCATTGTGATTTTAGTTTGCACTTCTCTGATGATTAGTAACATTGGGCATCTTTTCATATGTCTGTTGGCCATCAGTATGTCCTCTTTAGAGAAATGTCTATTCGGGTCCTCTGCCCATTTTTTAATTGGATTGGGTTTTTTTTGGGGGGGGGGTTGATGATGAGTTCTATTAGTTCTTTATAAATTTTTGATATTAATCCCTTATCATATGGATCATTGGGTAATATCTTCTCCCATTCAGTAGGTTAGCCTTTCATTTTGTTGATGGTTTCCTTTGCTATGCAAAATCCTTTTAGTTTGATATAGTGCCATTTGTTTATTTTTTTCTTTTGTTTCCCTTGCCCAAGAAGATATCAGAAAAAATACCAGTAAAAGCAATGTCTGAGAGTTTACTGCCTATGTTATCTTCTAGGAGTTTTATGGTTTGGAGTCTTACATTGAAGTCTAATCAATTTTGAGTTTATTCTTATGTGTGGAATAGGAAGGTGGTCCAGTTTCCTTTTTTCTTTTTTTTTCCCCATGTATCTGTCCAGTTTTCCCAACACCATTTATTGAACAGATTGTCTTTACCCCATTGTGTATTCTTGCCTCCTTTATCATTGATTAAATGACCATATAGGTATGGGTTTATTTCTGGACTTTGTTCTGAACCATTGATCTGTCTTTTCATGCTAGTACCATGCTGTTTTGATTACTATGGCATTGTACTGTAGTTTGATATCAGGTAGTGTGATGCCTCCAACTTCGTTCTTCTTTCTCAAGATTGCCATAGCTGTTTGGGGCCTTTTATGACTTCACGTAAACTTTAGGATTATTTGTTCTAGTTCTGTGAAAAATGACATTGGTATTTTGGTAGGGATTTCATTGACTCTATCTTTAGGTAGTGGGGACATTTTAACTATATTAATTCTTCCTATCCATGAGCATATATGTGCTTCTATTTGTTTGTACCTTCTTCAATTTCTTTCTTCAATGTCTTATAATTTTCTGAGTATAGGTATTTTACCTTGGTCAAATTTATGTCTAGGTACTTTTTTTATGCAATTGTAAATGGGATTGTTTTCTTAATTTTTCTTTCTGATAGTTCATTATTGGTGTATAAAAATACAACTGATTTCTGAATATTGATTTCCTATCCTACTACTTGACTGAATTCATTTTTCAGTTCTAATACTTTTTTGGTAGAATCTCTGGGGTTCTCTCTATATAGTATCATATCATCTGCAAATAATGACAGTATTACCTCTTCCTAAAAAAAACTAAATGTTTTTAACAAGAAATATACTTTAAACATAAAGATAGAGAAAGGCCCAGGGAATACAGTCAATGCAAATATGCAGTTATATTTATTATTTATCTACTTATTTATTTATTTCATCAAAGACCCATGGAACCTTCATCATGGACAAACACTGGTCTACAGGCAAACATTTGAGAAACATTGGTGTGGAATACGCTGAAACCTGGGAGATAGTTCACAAGCTATGTAGTTTAAGGTTAAGATTTTATTTTGGTCCTGGAGCATATTTGTGTGTTTTGTGTTTTTCTTTTTAGAGGGCAGTGTCACTAGCTCTCATATGTGGGATCCGAACCAGGGCCGCTAGTGTCCCAAGCCAGAGCTTAACCACCGCGCCCCTCGGCTGGCCCTTGGAACATATTGGATGAGTTCCACCTCAGCTCACCTTGAAGCAGATGTCTGATGGCATCTGCCTAGGCACAAGTCCTTATGACTATCAGCTTTATGAAGAGATAATAATAATAATAACTACCCTTTATTGAGCACTTACTAGGTACTAGTTATTGTGTTAAATACTTTGCATGTATTATTTAATTCCCACAAGAACCCTACAAGACAAATACTAATATTATTCCCATTTTGCATATGAGGACCCTGAGACATGGTTAAATTCTATAACTTGCTTATGAACACCTAGTTCATAGAGTTATGAAATTAGGGTCGGAAACATATGTCTGACCCAAAACCCTGCTCTCAGCAGTACAAGGCGTTGATTGATTGCCAACTCAAAATAGGACTCATCTATATGCAATTAACAATAAACACCAGCAGTAGCTGAAGCACCAACCAGGGAATGGTATTTAGAGTTCACTGACACTTAGTGTGTATCAAAAGTTTAACTAAAGTATAAATTATTTAGGGAACATTGCCCAAAGGACATGCAGCCCATCCATACCTCCCTAAAAATCTAAAATCCAATATAATGTCAACCCAGATCGCCTGAATACCTAAACAGCATTATTTTTGCCTACAAACTATTGCTTATATGTATTTTTATGCACAATATGATTGCCAAACGCCTATGTTGAGGCTTATTAAAAGAAAGGCCATGCAATGTGTCTGTTCTTAGAACACAGATGTTAGTATTTCAGCAACCTGGTTTTTTGTTGCTTTTTTTTTTTTTTATCTTTGTTCACTGTGAACTTTCTGACTGACCAGAAAACTTGGAGCCAAATCTGAGGCACACCCATAACAAGGGTCATCACTATCTGCATTTTCAGTCATTCCTGGCTCAATATTACATCCCCACCCTTGTTTATTCCCTTCTTTTTTTCTTGTCTAACATCTTTTTCAGTTTATTTTATACCTCATTTTCAAGCTTCCTTAAACTCTCCAGAAATAAGACTTAGTATAAATACAAATAATTTTAAGTCAAAGAAGAAAATCCACCAAAATGTAGAAACAATGATTATCTCTGGGTAGTACAAGTATAGATTTTAAAAATTTGCGTCTTCATAAAAGATCCCAACTCTCTGACCCTGAACAATATTTCTTTTATAATTATGAAATTATGAGGGCTGACAATTAAGTTTGTGAACTTGCCACCGTGAGCTTACATTGGCAGCACTGTACAAACAGTTTGGTAAGGTTTCATAGCATTGGTATATCCGTGTCTCACAGCTGTGTTCGTGCTGACGTGTGGCGGTGTCTTGCTGAGTGGCGTTCATTATTGTTGTTGCGTGTTTTTGTGTGCCGTCGCGAGAATGTCTGAGCTTGAATTAGAGCAATGAACAAACAAACATTAAATTTCTTGTTAAACTTGGCAAGGGTGGAAGTGAAATCAGGGACACGTTAGTCCAATCTTATGGGGATAATGCCATGAAGAAAACAGCAGTGCACAAATGGATTGAATGTTTTTCTGAGGGGAGAGGAGAGAACAAGTCACTGATAAAGAGAATTCAGGGAGGTCAGTAACAAGCAGAGCTGATGAAAACATTGCAAAAATTCGTTGAATTGTGTGTCAGAATCGTCGGTTGACTGTAAGAAGCATAGCAGACTAAGTAAACAGTGACAGAGAAACACGAAGTCTTAACTGAAAACCTTGGCCTGAGAAAGGTGTGTGCAAAAACGGTCCCAAAGGAGCTCTTGCATCACAACATGCACCAGCTCACACGACACTGTCTGTGAGGGCTTTTAGCCAGTAAACAAATAACTGTATTGGAACACCCTCTCTACTCACCTGATCTGGCCCCTAATGACTTCTTTCTTCACTTGAAGATAAAGGGAATATTGAAAGGGAGACATTTTGATGACATTCAGGACATCAAGGGTAAAACAATGACAGCTCTGGTGGCCATTCCAGAAAAAGAATTCCAAAATTGCTTTGAAGGGTGGAGTAGGCACTGGCATTAGTGCATAGCTTCCCAAGGGGAGTACTTCAAAGGTGACCATAGTCAGCAATGAGGTGTGTAGCATTTTTTCTAGGATGAGTTCTTGAATTTAACTGTCATACCTCGTATATTTTTAAATTATAGACAAAGTGTAAAATTCTACTTAATGTTTTTGTGTTGAATATTGGTAAAAGTGTAGTCCATTAGTGGAGGCTGAAGGTGAAGATAGAGACATTTGTGAGAAGGGGGACTGTGATAGTTAATTTTGTCATCTTGGTTGGGCCCCCATGCTCAGATATTTGGTCAAACATTGTTTTGGATGTGTCTGTAAAGGTATTTTTTAGATGAGGTTAACATTAAAATCAGTGGACTTTGAGTAAGGCAGGTTATCCTCCATAATGTGGATGGGCCCTGTCCAATCAGTTGAAGATCTTAATAGAACAAAGACTGACACCCCACCACCACCACCACCAAAGCAAGAAGAAATTCTGTCAGCAGGCTGCCTTTGAATTGAAACTGACAACTCTTTCCTCAGTCTTTCACCCGCCTATCTTGCAGATTTTGGACTTAAAAAGTCTCCACAATCATGTGAGCCAATTCCTTAAAAATAAAACTTTAAAAAATCTCTCTTAAAGATATATATATACATATCTCTTGTTGGTTCTGTTCCTTTGGAGAACTCTAATACAGAGATTTACCATGTTAGTGGATCTAAAGACTCAGTATTGTTAAAATTTCAAGTATCCTATAGTAGATCCATTGTGGGAGTCAGCAATTTCTTTCTTTTTTTTTTTTTTTGAGGGCAGTGTCACTGGCCCTCATATGTGGGACCGAATCGGGGCCGCTGGCTTCCCAAGCCAGCGCTTAACCACCGCACCACTCAGCCGGCCCCAGCAATTTCTTTCTATAATGAGCTATGTATATTAATAAATAGTTGAGGCTTGATAGGTCATGTGGTTTCTATCACTACTACTCAATTTTGACATTGTAGCACAAA
Source organism: Aselliscus stoliczkanus (assembly GCA_033961575.1). Taxonomy (NCBI): domain Eukaryota; kingdom Metazoa; phylum Chordata; class Mammalia; order Chiroptera; family Hipposideridae; genus Aselliscus; species Aselliscus stoliczkanus. Next base: position 125,005,162 of record CM066728.1, read on the forward strand.
GTAGCCATAGACAATACATAAGCAAATGAGCATGAATATGTCCTAATAAAACTTTATGGACACTGAAATTTGAATTTCAAATAATGTCCATGTGTAGCAAAATATTATTCTCCTTTTTATTTTTTTCAACCTTTTAAAAATGTGAAAAAAACATTCCTAGCTTGCAGACTGTATAAAAAAAGGAATGGTCAAGATCTGGGCCATGGGTCAAAGTTTGCCAACCCCTGATCTACTGGTTCAATGCAATCTCAATCAAACTCTATCACATTAGAATTGTAAGAATGTACATCTTAAATATGTTATTTTTATTTGTCAAAAGTAAATAGAAGTATGAAAAGTCAAAAAATATTTTTTAATTCTACCAGGACTTTTTATAGAAATTGAAAAACTTATTCTAAAATTTATATGGAAATGCCAAAGAATCTAGAAGACCCAAAATAAATTTGAAAAAAAAGATTTACACTACCCACTATTAAGACTTACTACGCTACAATAATCAAAACAGCTTGCTATTGGTTTTATAGATCAAAGAAACAGAAGAATCCAGAAATAGATCCACACATATATGGTCAATTGATTTTTTTTTTTTTTGAGGGCAGTGTCACTGGCCTTCATATGTGGGACCGAACCGGGGCCACTGGCGTCCCAAGCCAGTGCTTAACCACCACGCCACTCGGCCGGCCCTGGTCAATTGATTTTTGAAGGAAGTGTCAAAACAGTTCAATTGAAAAAGTGTATTTGTGCTGGAACAATTGAATATCCATATGCAAAAAAAAAAAAAAGGAGGAAAAAAGAGAAAGGAGAAGAAAAGTTCAATTTTTAACTCACACCATATTAAAAAATTAATTAAAAATGGATCATAGACTAAAATTTAAGATCTAAATCTATAATACTTCTAGAAGAAAAAACAGAAAAGTTTTGCAACCTTGAATTAGGCAAAGATTTTTTTCAATAAGAAACAACAAGCACAAACCATAATAGAAAAAAATGATAAGTTCAGTTTCATCAAAATTTAAAACTTATGCTACTTGAAAGATACTATTTAGAAAATGCAAAAACAGCCACAGACTGGGGGAAAATGTTGCAAAAATAAATATCTGATAAGGACTTGTATCCAGAATAAATAAAGAACTCTCAAAATTAATATGACAAAACCACCCAATTAAACAATGGGCAAAAGGTCTGAACAGACATTTATTTAACCAAAAGATGGCAAACAATCACATGACAAGATGTTCAACATCATTAGGCATCAGGGAAATGCAAATTAAAACCACAAGATACCACTACATGTCCACTAAAATAGCTAAAATTTAAAAGGCTGACAATATCAAGTCCTCATGAGGGCAGTATCTAGAAATCTTATCTATTGCAAAATGGAATAGCCATTTTCCATTTTGGAAGTTGCTTAAAATGAAAGTTTCTTAAAACATTTAACATACACATGTCATACAACACAGTAATCCATATTTACCCGAGAGAAATGACAACACATGCTTACACAAAGAACTATATGCCAGTGTTGCTAGCAGCTTTATTTATAGTAGCCAAAAAATTGGAGACAGTCTAGCAACTGATGAATGAATGAACAAATGTGGTACATCCATACAAGGAATATTACTCAGTGATAAAAAAGAATGAACAACTGATATGTGCAACAACTTAGATAAATCTCAAAAGCAGAACGCAAAGTGAAAGAAGCAAACACAAAATAACACAAAATACTACATGTTATATAATTCTATTTATAGGACATTCAGGAAAAGGAAACAGGAAATCAGACCAGTGTTTGCCTGGATTTGGGAATGAGAGAAGGGTCATGACTACAGGGGGCAGAAGAGACATTTGCAGGGTGATGGAAATGTTCTATGTCTTGACTGTGGTTATCGCATAACAGCATACATTTTGCAAAACTCATTGAACAGAATATTTGACACAGGTAAATTTCATTGTACATAAATTATACATTATGTACAATAAAGCCTGACTTTAAGAAACAAAACGCGGGCTGGCTGAGTGGCTCAGTTGGTTAAGAGTGCAAGTTCTGAACAACAGGTTGGTCTCCGGTTCGATTCCCACATGGGCCAGTGAGCTGCGCCCAAGCTGAGCTGCCACTGATCTGCCTACAGGTGGCAGGATGGCTCAGCTGGAGAGCACACGCTCCTAACAACAAGCGGTTGTTGGCGGTTTGACTCCCTCATGGGATGGTGGGCTATGCCCACACACAGCTAAGACTGAACACGGCACCGTGAGTTGAGCGGCCACAAGCTGCAGACGGTCGGCTGGATGGCGACTGGACTTGAAGCTGAGCTAGCTGCGCCCTCCGCAACTAAGAATGAAGGACAACTTGGCTGTTCCCCTTCCCCAATTCCCCAATAAAATATTTAAAAAAGAAAAAAAGAAAAGAAAAAAAATACTTTGTAGAAAATAAAGGTAGTTACATTTTATACCTTGGGCTGGGAAAATATTTCTTAATAAGATAAAAATGAATTGATAAGAAAATATTGATAAAGCTAGCTTAGCATTAAAGCCCAAATCTTTGCAAGGGCCTATAAGGCCCCGCACGAACTGGCCCTCTGACCTCATCTCCTGCCTCTCTTTGCTCATTCAATCCAGTCCACTCACCCTTTCATTATGTTTCAAACATGCCAGGCATACTCCTGCCTCAGAGCTTTCCCCAATCCCATTTTATACTGTATACGTCTTTTTCAACACCAGGAAATTACTAAGGGTGACTATGGCTGCCCAAGACCCACACTCCAATTTGGTGCCTAAATTCCAGGTGTAAATCCAGACCAGACCAGGTAGGCCTTGCTTGTCTGATTGGCAGTGGGACTGACGTGCCTGAGACTGGATCTCTGTTCCCTCAATACTTGGAGTTGGTGATAACCAAAGGCTATGTTTCCAAAGAAGAAACTGATCCACTGAGAGTCCATGCTTAATTCTGATCACTGCTCATTTGGGAACAGCCAAACTTTTAACCAGAGATACCACTTAATTAAACCATAAAGAACTTCCCTGTGTGGCTAATTAGCGCCAAAGCAGGGTAGCCAAGAGATTCTCAAATGGTGTTTCTCTGGGGCCTCATTAATAAGGCAATAGCATAGACCAGGCCCCACAGAGATGGCTCCAAGAGCACTCAAACTTTCTTGATATTTCACATTCAAAGTCTCCTGGCTTCCTCAAGGGGTGATAATCACTGACGCCATCATTGAAAGTATCTTCCCAGTCTGAGTCCTGCCAAATTCCCCAGCTTCATTTCTCTTCATGATTTATCATTCTCCCATTCCCAGAATAACAAACAGGTTTCATCTCTTATGCCAACACTATTGAATTAAGTGCCTGGCGTGGTGATTTCAGAATGATTTAAAGCCTCTGCTCAATCCCAGTGAGAAACAAAGCTCTGTGATAGATTAGCAATGTCTGCCATAGGTGTGGAATTAGGGAGATCGTAGCATGCCAGCTATTTGTTGTATTCACCATCCAAGACCTATACCAAATCCCGAACCATGTAGCATTCCTCAAACACTTAACACTTCTTCACACCTCCCATGTTTTCGTATGTGATTATAATATCCTCCCCTCTCTTCTCTACTTTGTCAATGCCTAGTTGCCATCCTTCAAGACCTGACTCCTCCTCTTTCTCTGAACATTATTCCTTATCCTTGGGTCCACTTTTCTTTTAACATAAGCTTATCACTGCAGGTATTGCATTGATCTGGGTAGTTCGGGTGCTGTGCAAGAATAACTTCTGGAGAGAAGTTGTCGGTGGGTGGGCTGAGAAGACAGGCTACAAACAAGACTGATAGTGATGCTCTAGTGGGAAAAAGAAAACAAAAATAGTAGAGATAGTTGCAGGAGAACAGGAAGGCAAAAGATAGAACCTATAAAAACAGCCGAAACAAAACATTGAGAGACCCTCCTCCTTATAGATACCAGTGAGGGTTTGGCTACACAACAGCCCAGGATTTTGAGAGCAGAGTGAGTAATCAGTGAAGACCGTAATCATGTATAACTAAAAGTCCTGCCCTCAAACGAAACGCTAAAGAGAGAAGGAAAACGATCCTAGATGGAAGCACAAAATGCAGGAAGGAATGACATGCAGTTATGGGTAAATCTAAATGAATATTGCCTGTTCAAATTAATAATAAGGATGTTTTGTGAGATTTAAAATACATGTTGAATTAAAATGCATTAAAACGATAGCTCAAAAGACAAAGGGAAAGAAATGAAGTTTAAGCGTTCTAGAGTTCTTGGATTTACCAGGACATGGTTTAAAAAAAATACTAAAATATATTGGACTTCAATAAGGATGTACGTTGTAATGTTTAAAATAAACACTAACAGAATTGTTTAAGATCTGTAACTAACAAACTAATAGAAGGACAAAATTTGAATACCAAAAAATAATCCAAAAGAAGACAAGGAAAAAGAGAAAAAGGAACAAAAACATGCAGAATAAATAGAAAATATATAGCAAGATGGTAGAACTCTGATTCCAGTAACAGCAAAGCAGCTGTCTCAGACTAACCCTCCTATATTAATAATTGTAAATTATTGGGATGGACACTCTAATATTTGTTTGGGAAAAAATATTTGTTTGAAAGCTTTGGAGTGTAAGCAAAAGCAGGTAGAAAATGGAGGGCAATTAACCTTGCAATCAGAGATCACACTGAGTGAGATTCATATGTAATTAGCTTTTCTCCTAAGAGCCCTCTCCAGATTGCAGAAGGCAGCGTGGCTAAAACTCAAGCGAAGAGCCAGTAGTATGTCAATATCCAGAACGATAAAGGGGAACAGCACCACATGTCCTACAGACATTAAAAGTATAATAAAGGAATAGTTTGAACAGATTAATAAATTCTACAACCAACGGACAAATTCCTTAAAAGACACAAATTATAAAGACAAACTCAAGAAAAAAATGGAAAATCTAAATAATTTTATACCTCTTTTAAGATTAAGAATTTAAAAAATTCCCAAAGCAAAACCTCCAAGTCTAGATGGTTTCATTGATAAATTCTACCGAACATTTCAAGAAGAAATAATACCAACCTTACATAAAATAGAAAATAGAGATGTGACTACTTTTCAATCCATTTGGTGAGACCAGCATTACGCTGATTTTAAAAATACTAAGGAATTACAAGAGAAGAAATCTGCAGACCGATATCTCTCATGAGTACAGACACAAAAATCCATTTAAAATATTATCAAATTGAATCCAATACTATATATAGGATAAGACCTCATAAACCAAGGATGGTTTATTCCAGAAATGCGAAGTTCGTTCAGAAATCAACCAATGCAATTCACCATATCCACAGAATATATATATATATATATATATATATATATATATATATATATATATATTCATCTCAATAGATGCAGAAAATGCACTTGACAAAAAAAGAAATTCAACAGCCAAAAAAAAAAACCTCTTAGTGAGCTCAGAATAGAAGGGAACTTTCTCAGACTGATGAAGGTCACTCCACAAAATACTTACAGCTAACATCACACTTAACAGTAAAACACTAAATGCAATCACCCTAAAATGGGAACAAGGGAAGGATACCATCCTTTACCAACTACTAAGTATTGTAGTAGAGGTCCTAGCGGTACAGCATGGCAAGAAAAAGAAGTAAAAGGCAAATATATTGAAAAGGAAGAAGTAAAATTGTTTTTATTTGAAGATAACACGATTAGCTACATAGAAAATCCTAAGGAATCTGCAAAAATATCTGCTAAAACCAATAAATGAATTTAGCAAGATTATAGAATTGAAAATCAATTGTAGTAAAAAAACAAATAGCAAAAAATAAAATCAAGCCATGCCTTTTCATTCTCTTACCGGTATCATTTGATGGACAGAAATTCTTACCTTTAATGCAGCCCAATTCATCAATCTTTGTTTTGAGGTTAACGCTTTTGATAGTCTAAGATAGGGTTACTTATTCAAAGCTGTGTTGATTTACTTTTCCGGTTTAGATCTGGAGTCTACCTGAACTTACTATTATATATGTGTAAGGTAGGGGAAAAGTTTCATTTTTTTTCCATATGAATATGCAATTGTATATTTGGCCCAGCATCATTTATCAAAAACACTGTCTGATTACCACTACTCTATAGTACCACTTTTGTCATGAATAAAGCATATATGCATGGGAAAAAATCCAAACCAAGTTAAATTTTAAAAACAATTCCATTTACAATATCGTCCAAAACCTTTAAATACTTCTGGATAATTTAACAAAGTTGCGCAAGACCTGAAAACTAAACACTACAAAATAATACCGAGAGAAATTGAAGACCTAAATAAATGAAGAAATACACCAGCTTCTGAATTGGAAGGCTCAATATTAAGATGTCAGTTCTTCCCAACTTGATCTATAAATTCAACACTGTTCTTAGCAAAATCCCAGCAAGCGTTTTTATAGAAATTGACAAGGCGATTCTAAGATTTGAATGGAAATGCAAAGGACCTAGAAAAGCAAAAACAATCTTAAAAAGAAAACCAAAGTTGGGGAAATTGCACTTACTAAAAAGTTACTTATTATAAAGCGACAAGCCAGTGTGGTGTTGTCATAGGGATAAATAAATCAGTGAAATATAACAGAGAGTGCAGAAATAGACCCACACATATAGTCACTTAATTCTTTACAAAGGTGCCAGTGCAATTCAATGGAGGAATAAAAATCTATTAAACAAATGATGCTGGAGTAACTAGATGCTTAAATGCAAAAAAAAAAAAAAAAAAAATTTATCTCTCACGTGGTACACAAAAGTTAAGAGGACTTTAGACCTAAATTCTATAAAGCTTCTAGAAAAGAAGTAGGAGAATATCTTTGTGACTGCAGTAAGCAAAATTTCTTGGATCAAAAAAACAAAACAACATGAAAACATTAACCGTAAGAGGAAAAATGGTAAGTTTGACTTTGACTTTTTAAAAATGTTTTAAATTATGTCCTTTAAAATTATATTAATAAAATGAAAGGGCAAACCACAGACAAATGGAAAATATTTGCAATATCTATATCTTAAAATGGCAATAAGAAGACAACCTAATAAAAAGTGGGCAAAAGATTTCCACAGACACATCATAAAAGAAGATACACAAATGATCAACAACCCTCACTATCATTCATCATCAGGGAAATCAAAATTAAAACTACAGTAAGATACCACTTAAAACCCACAAGGAGAATAGCTAAAATTTAAGACTTACAGTAGCCGAATGTTGCCAAAGAGTAAGAACAACCAAAGTTCTCATACCTTGCTGACAGGAGTGCAACCACTTTGGAGAACTATTTAGAAGTTTCTTATAAAGTTAAATATTCACTCACCATATGTCCCAGAAACTCTACTTCAAATATTTATCCAAGAGAAAGATATATATTCACAAATGACTTGTATCAAATGTTTGTAATAGTTGTATTTATAATCGCTGAATCCAAATGTCCATCACCAAGTAAAAGGATAAACAAATTTCTGTATATTTACACAATAGAAAGCCACCCAGGATTGAAAAAAAAAAGCTATTGAAAACACAAAGACATGGATAATCTTATAAGACATCACATTGAGCAGAGGCAGCAAGAAACAAAGTATATATAATATGATGCCATTCATACAAAGTTCAGGAACAAGATTTTCACAATATATACAAATATCCAACTATTGTGTTGTACACATGAAACTATACCTCAATTTTTTTTTAAGTGGGAATAAATCCAGTGGAAAATAAATAAACCAAGGGGGAAAAAAAAAAAGAACAAGCTAATCTATGGTGCTAGCAGTCAGAATAGTAGTTACAGATGTTTTATCTGTCCCTGCTCTTCCACAGGCAAGCCTACACTTTGCACACTTTTACACTGCTTAGAGTCCATTCAGTGGTAAGATTCCCTGCTGTCTGGTTTGACAGCAATTAGAATGGTCTGGACCAGCTAACGTGTAAGAGACAGTTCAGCAGGATATATAAAAATTGGAGACATTTAATTGGGGAACTTATGTCCATATTTTCCAGATCAGCAGAGAACTCACCACTGACCTTTGGTCTGACTGCATGAGAAGAATAGTCAGATTTATTTTATTTTTTCCAAACTTTATTGGGGAATAATGTGTTTTTTCCAGGACCCATCAGCTCCAAGTCAAGTTGTCATCCTTCAATCTTAGTTGTGGAGGGTACAAGCTCAACTCCAAGTCCAGTCTCTGCTTTCAATCTAGTTGCTTGGGGGATGGGAGGCTCAAAGCCCACCATCCCATGCAGGAGTCGAACCCACAGCCTTGTTGTTAGGAGCACATGCTCTCACCAGCTGAGCCATCCGGCCGCCTGTTGGCAGCTCAGCGGCAGCTCAACTCAGGCACAGCTCACTGGCCCATGTGGGAATCGAACTTGCGACCCTGTTGTTCAGAGTTCGTGCTCTAACCAACTGCCACCCGGCTAGCCCTAATAGTCAGATTTAGATCAAGGAGAAGATTCCCTAGTGATGATGCAGGATCACCCAGAAAGGCTGCTAAGCCAGGTTATTCAATAAACCCGTGAGCATAGCACCTGATGATCAAGATTTTCAAGGGCTTATGGAATTATTCGAGACTTGAAAGAAATAATGTGTTGTCCAAAATACTAAGATGATAAAATTGAAATTATAAATGTTTAATTAAGTGCCTACCAAATGCAATATGTTCACTAGTCAACTAAAACCCACCTCAACATATATATATATATATATATATATATATATATATATATGTATATGTATATATATATATATAAAAATTATATTAAATGTGACATATGGATGCATTTTAATATATTTAATATGATATAGGGTGAGATATCCAAAAAAGATTTGCCTCAACAGCACATAAGCCAGGAAAACATTGCCTTGATTACAAGCCATATTGTAATTTTTTCTGTAAAGTCTAATAAACCCTCCTTTCTTTTTATGGGCAAGGAAATTGCAATTGCTTCTTTCATTTCCGGAATGACAAGGAAATTCAGTGAACATGGTCCTGGGAGCCAGGAGCCCAAGCTCTTGAAGAGAGACTTCCCATTTAGGGAAAGGACCAATGGTCAAGAACCAGGGCATCTGGCACTCTCCCTGCCTGCCCCGCAGCCTGGGGCACATTTGGATTCACTCCATTTCTTCTTATGCTGCCCTGAGTGCCACCCCAAAATTTGTGGAGGCAGCCAAGAGTGTGTTGGGTCACATTATCTGGGATTTTGCCGTCATGCTACTTCCCTCAACCCAGCATCCCCAGATCCTGGAAAATTCCTAGAGCATAGGTCATTTGAACATGTGCTAACTACATTTTTTTTCTGAGTGCGAACCTTCAAAATGGAAAGAAAGGAACTTAAGCATCACCCTGACCTATGCTGTGGTCATCCCAGGAAAGGCCCCTTAGGCCTTGGTCATCAGATAGCATAAGGTGGACACAACACTTGGCTGTGGGTTCAGGTGTAGGTTCTGCCATTTACAGTTTTTATGACCTCACAGAAGTCTCTTCTCTCTGAGCTTCTGTCATCTCATCTATAAAATGCAAGGGAAAATTGCCATTTACATGTATTTTACCACAATTTAAAACAAAACAAACAAAAAACTATGCACCGCACCCCCTGCTGCCTCCCACAGGGTGAGTGAGGAGGAGGCTGAACTAGGATTTGTCTTGAGTCCCCCGCCTGGAGGCAGGAACTGAGAACCAAAACAAGAACAAGCACTTGAGCATCCCCATGGAGGGGGGCGCTTGGGGTTGGAGAGCCACAGAGTGTGGCTGGAGGGGAGGAAGGGGAAGGGAAGTCAGAAGCAGATGGGGAGATAAATGGGAGCAGCTTTTCAGGCTTCAGGGAGCCAGTTTTCCGTGAACATCACTTGTGGTGCAGAGTGCAAGTCATAGATCAGAGAAGAGACAGCAAGCCCGGAAAAAGTGAGTCACGGGAGAGAAAAGCAAACGTCACTCGTCTAAAGCGGGAGAGAATGACCAGGAGAGACAGCACGATACAGCAGAAGTCTTCATTCGAGACTTATTAACAGAGTTGCCCGGAAGTGTATTCACACCGCCAGGGCCCACCACATCTCTGTACCCTCCACACTCCATTCCCTGGGCCCTACTGTGGTTCTGGCTTTGGAGACATTGAGCGGGACACATGGTGGAAATCGGCCACACATTGGAATGTCACTGCTGACTCCCACACTAGTTCTCTGGGTCTGCGCAAGTCACCTAATTTTACTGCATCTCAATTTCCTCCTTTGTGAAACTGGAAAACTTCTGAAACTAGGATTTGTCTTGAGTCCCCTGCCCGGAGGCAGGAACTGAGAACCAAAACAAGAACAAGGACTTGAGCATCCCCATGGAGGGGGGCGCTTGGCGTTGGAGGGCTGTTAGTAAGAGTGAATGAAGCAGTCAGATCAAGCACAGACCACAGAGTAAGCTCTTAATAGATATATGTTTCCCTTCTCTGATGGTGCACGTCACACTGGTGAACCCATTTTCTCTTTCCAGGAGACCATAAAGCAAGAGGAGACACAGCAGGGGATTTTGAATGGAGAACAGGAACAATGTTGCGTAATACATGTGTATAAAGATGACATTTTAAATAGAGCCCTTATTACAAGGGTTAAAATCGGCCAAAGAGGCTGCTGTATTCATAATAGTCAAAAGATCAAACAGCCCAGATATTCACCAACAGTTGACAAGATAAATCAATGGTGGTATACATTAAATATTTACGCAGCAATGAGGAATATAAACTGCCGATACACACAGCAACATGATGTGAACAGACGTGCAGGAAAAGCAGTCAGACCCAAAAAATGACACACCGCGTGACTGTATTAAAATGAAGTTCCAAAGCAGACAAAACTAATTAACAGGGACAGAAGTCAGAAGAGTGGTGATAGTTTAGAGGTTTTTGGCTGGGGAGGGGCACTAAAAAGCCTTCCAGAGTGCAGGAAATGCTGTGTAGTTTGTTTTCTTCGGTGGTTACTTAGTTTTATACTTATATAAAAGTACACGCACTTAAGATTAGTGCACTGTGTTAAAAGTTATACTCCAAGGGGTGGGGGGATCCGCCACAGAAGTCCGCTAGAATGCCCTGTCCCATTGTCCTGAAAAACAAACTACGAAGTCTGAAGTTGTACAAATGGCTCAAAAGTCGCTTTGACCAAAAGTATAGAGATTGAGAGAGAAAAGTAGTAAGACCTAACCTAGGAGGAAATCAAACAGGATAACAACCCGGTAAGGGAGTAAGCAAAGTGTTTCATTGTGATTCCCTGAATAGTGCCCTAAAGGCACCTTCTAAGTTTTAATATTCCTTACGTCATTCACACAAAGCTATTTTAGTTTAAAGTTCATGTTTATTGGCAAGCATGATTAAGTAGAAAAGTGGGTTGTAGGCATGCCTAACCTAAAGGTTTTGACACTTTTTTACTCAGACATTATTAGCGTTGTACTCTGCAGTCTTTGCACCTCTGCTAACTCTGTACTTCCATATGTTGACTTTCCAAGTTCTTCGCTTGTAATTGTTTTGAGCGGTTGCCAGGACAACAGTGGTGCCACTGTGATGTTCTTTGAGGTGTTCTAGGGCGCAAGTCCACAGAGGCAAAACAGAACTGAAAACGCAGATCCACTGAGGTAGACCACCCACACTCCCAGCCCTTCTAAATACCCTTCCCAGGTTGGGAGAATTTCCCATATCATGGGGCTCTCCTCTCCAAGGTGCAAGCCAGAAAATTCACTTTCCCACCCTCTCTTGGAGCTGGAATGCAGGTACATGAGCTAGGCTCTGCCAATCAGATGCAAAACAAGAATGACTAATTCCAAGTAGAGAGACGTGAGGAAGCGGGCGCCATGCAGAATGAACCCATTTTCTGGCCAGGGTGGCTGCAGAACAGCCAGCTTTCAGGGGCAGCAGTAGTGGGGTCTGGGCAGCAGCGGGACCGTCTGGGATGATGCCTGTGAGGGGTGGCAGTGATGGGACAGTCTGGGATGCCTGTGTGCAGTGGCAGCAGCGATGGGACAGTCTGGGATGCCTGTGAGGGGTGGCAGCAGCGATGGGACAGTCTGGGATGCCTGTGTGCGGTGGCAGCAGCGATGGGACAGTCTGGGATGCCTGTGAGGGGTGGCAGCAGCGATGGGACAGTCTGGGATGCCTGTGTGCGGTGGCAGCAGCGATGGGACAGTCTGGGATGCCTGTGAGGGGTGGCAGCAGCGATGGGACAGGCTGGGATGCCTGTGAGGGGTGGCAGCAGCGATGGGACAGACTGGGATGCCTGTGTAGAGTGGCTGCTGCTCCTGCGCATGAAGCCTTAGAGCCTAATCTTCTGGTCCTGCCAGTGTTTCTGTGAGCTGCGCCATGTCCTACAATAAATTCCTGCCTGTGCAGATGGGCTAGAGGATGTTCTATTCTTTGTGCCGAGAGCCTTGAATGGATCACCCACTATATCAGTCAGCCTTCTCCAGAGAAACAGAATAGGATATATGTATCTATAGGGTGTGTGTGTGTGTGTGTGTGTGTGTGTGTGTGTGTGTGTGTGTGCGCGCGCGTGGCTTCAGTTTTAGGATTGGCTCACACAGTTGTCAGGGTTGGCAAGTCTGAAATCCACAGGGCAGCCCTGCAGCCTGAAAACTCAGATAGGCGTTGATATTGTCTTCTATTTATATACCTTGACCAGAATTTCTTCCCTGGTAAACCTTCAGGTTTTGTTCTAACTGCTTAGTTTCAACTGCTTAGATAAGGCCCACCCACATTTCTCTTTCATTGGCTGGAGCAGCCTCCACTCCCTCTTGGCCCTGTTGAATGCAGAGAAGGCAATCTTTCTCTGCTCCTCCAATTGCTCTGATCTGGAAGGATCCTTGGGTGCTGGAAGTGGGCACGAGATGCCTGCTTACCTGTGTCTATTTCCTCTCTTCTTCCTGGACTCCCAATTCCCCCCATTGTTTTTGTAGATTCTCCAGAATCTACAAAGCCCAAAGGACCTTTCCCAGCCTCTTCCCTTACCGCTCCTCTCTCTTTGCTGGCTATGGGAGTCTGTGTGGCTGGGAAAAGGGTCATGGGCTCAGGGGTCAAGCAGTGGAGGGCAGAGCAAAGTGAGTCGGAAGGGAGATCACACTTCCTATTTTCTTGTTGATCGTCTGCCCTTACTGGAATGTGAACTCCATACCTGCAGAAGCCTTGTTTGTCTCCATCACTCACTTGCTGCAGCCCCAATCCTGTGACAATAACTGGTGTGTTAGTAAGCAGTTAGGAAAATAAATATCTGTGACTGAACGAATAGCATGGAAATAAGTTGGAGGCTACACCTCAGCTTCTGCCGTGGACCCTGAGCCAGACAGGCAAGCTCCGGACTGGAACTGAGTCAAACCAGGAAGCAAGAGGCCGCTGGACTCAGCCAGACCTGAGTCCCAACCTGGCTCAGGCGCCTGCGGGCACGTCCCGTGACCACCCCCAGTCTCCGTTTCCTCAGTTTTGAACTGGAGATTTTTATACCACCTCCCACATACTGTCGAGGTGAGAATAAATGAGAATTAAATGTGTAAACTGGCACACAGTAAGTGCTCTCCTCCCCAGATGCCCTTCATCTCCACTGTAGGCTCTGTCAGAGAGGAAGGTGTTTTAATCAGACGGTGGGAGCTGAACGCTACACCTCCTGGGGAGTTGTGTGTTTTAGGGGAGCATCCTGCAGGAGATAATGCCTAACCCATGGGGGTACGTGAAGCATCAATAGTGGGAGACTAGACAGTCACAGGCTCCAGGGGTCCTGGTGGAAAGTCCCATGCGGCAACCTCTAGCACATCTAGCTTGTGGCTGGGGGAAAGGTCACTTCAGTGTTGCCTCTGCTTCTAGGGATGGGATCAAAAGAGATACATAGCAGGCAATTTGGAAAACGAGTTTATTTGCTTCATGAAAAACAGCTGCCATGCGTCAAGATCTGGATGGAGACAGAGCTCTGGTTGCTTCCAACCAGTGGCCTGGAAAAAGCCTACCTGCTCCCTCTGTATCTTGGGACCAAGGTCTAAGTTGGGGCTCCAAGAAGAACACCCCACCTCTTTGCCTCCTCAGCGCAGGCACAGATTCAGGCAACGCATTCTTCTTAGACATTAGATTTCCCTGCTCTGTGGCTATCTTACTGAACAGGAAAATGAATCGAATCAACATTCTAGACATTCAGACCAGGACTGATCTAGCACACCAGCCGCTGTTCTGGACCTACTGCCAGGAATACAACATTCTGGCTCGCCAGTCGGAAAGTCAACATTCTGGTGAGTCCCCCAGAATTCTAAAATGCAAAATAAGAACCCCTGAACTTCCTACATGATTTCAGCAGGAGCTCCACATCCTAGAATGCCTATTTTCCAAATCTACCAGAAATCGGACATTCTGGGCTGTCAACCAGGAACCCCATGTTCTAGCATGCCAATGAGACCCGCTCCTAACATTCTGGATGACTAACCAGGAATTCAGTCCTCTAGAATGACAAACAAGACCACGATATTCCAGACAATGGGTGAAAGACACACAGTTCTAAATGTCAACCCTGATACTCTTGATGCCAAACTAGAAACCCAGCATTTCAGACTATCACCCCTGGCCTCAGCATCCTGGAAAGACAAGCATGCTGTCTAAAAACTCTACCCTCCAGAATGCTGCTGCCCTGGCCCCTCAGAGCTCTGTGGATGGCCGCTCCACACCAGGGCCATCATCCTGGAGGGGGTCGGGCACACGGAAGGAAACGTAGGGACATGTCTTGGTGTTGAGGCACACCAGCTTCTGCAGTGTCGCCGTTTTGACAAGGTTGAAGCCCATCTCACCACCAAATGTGCTCGACTTCCAATATTCTGGAGAACAGATAGGGTTCCCTAAGAGGCCCTTGAGGGAAAAGGGAGCCCCGATTTCTATCATACTCTCCCCAAAGATGGAGTTTGGATGGCACTTCTCAAGAAGCAGTCCCGGATAGAACTCCAAGGCATCGATGTCTCCATAGAGCTCCTCCAACTCAGCTGCTATCTCCTTCTCTCCTACAAGGGGGAGAGGCTAGGGTCAGAATCACGGATCATCCATTAAGGCTAATCTAGGGAGGGAGCCTTCTAGGTCCACCCTTTTTCTGGGAAGAAGAAGAACCTTCAGAACAATTTAAGCAATGGAACACATGCCCTAAAACCTGGCCTGGCTGATCAATCCTTCTCCAGGGCTGCATCTAGGGAAGGAATTTGCTACTAAAGAAGGTGTCATGGGCCTGGACCTGCCACCAAACAGTGTGTGACCTTGAACAATTCATTTCACTTCTCTGTGCCCTAATGACCCGATCAACTACAACAGGGAGAAGTGACCCATTTGTTTCCTTCCAGACACGTTTTAAGGCCTTCCCCTGGTCTAAGGCCCTGCATTCTACTGGAGCTCAGGGATGTAATATAACTTCTCCGAGCTCACACAGAGATTGAGTGACAGTGTTATTTCTGCCCCTCTGTCACAGGAGACAGACATTGAGCTTCCCTACCTGTTTCCTCAAATCCACCTTCAGCAGGACACTAGTACACAGTCATGGGTCGTGTCACACCCTCCTCAAAGCCCTATAGTGGTTCCCCATTATTTGTGACAAAGGTTCCCAAACTTGGTGGCCCAACAGCTGAGGATCATCAACAACAATAACAATAACAGCGACAGTACACACACACACACACACACACACACACACACACACACACACACACAGTCTTGGGCACCACCTAGGCCTACTGAATCAGAATCCCTGGGAAAGACATCTAAGATTTGGTATTTTTAATCAGTCTTCCAAGTGATCCTTAGGTAGCTGGCCCATAAATGGATACTTAGGAACCACTAGACAGAATAAAACCCAAAATCTTTAGCATAGAATCCAAGATTCTACGCAGTTTGTTCCCAACCTCCCATCACTAACCTCCACCCCCCGCCCTTGCTCCTTGCTCCAGCCACATCTATGGCTGTTCTCTCGGGTAGACTCATTCTTTATGACCTCTGTGTTTTTGTACTTTCTGTTCCTCTACCTAGAACGCTCTTCCCTCTATTCTTTATCTGGAAAAATCACTATTTATCTTTCCAAACCAGCTGAGAAGCCACCTTCTCTCCCCAAGTGGGGTTATTCATCATCCCACACCCCCTATAATCCCAGTCACAGTGCTGGCCACATGTATCGGCCCATTCTCTACTTCTCCCTAAATTCCTCAATGTTTTCCTCGCTTTAGTGCAAGTCCCTCGAGGGCAGGGATCGTATCCAGGAAACAGCTGCTCACCTGTGAACTCCTGGAAAGAGGTGTAGGGCTTCATGCCAAACCTCTTGCGGTACTCATTGAAAGGCTGCAGTCGCAGCTCTCGAGATTCCTTGATGACATCCAAGGCCACGTGCAGGACGTGGCGATCTGTATTCCTACCCCCACCGATCTGCCAAGAGATTAAAGACAGCTATGGTCTGAGAGCTGGGCCACACTTTCCTGGAAAGGAACCTGGGGTCAGGAGTCCTTCCTAGCTAGGACAGGGAGCATGGCTCAGCCTAACCCCCACCACGCTGCGGACCTGATGTTAGGTCTGCCACTGCCATGCTTTCTCAGGGACCCGCTGTGAGTCCCAGCTTCCTCGTCTTCAAAGTGCAGACTGGGCCAGGAGCACCTCTGTAGTGGCTCACCAGCAGACTGTTCCCAAGCCCTTTGAATTGAGGCAAGAACCCCCAACATCCAGTTAAAGAAGGTTCTGAAACTAGTAGGTTTAGCAACTAGGACTCTGCAGGGGAGCTGGCCAGTATGGTCACAGTCGAGAGCTCAAACAGAGAGGACAGGTATCCCAGCTTTGGAAATGAAATTTGGAGGGACAGAAGTCTCTCGGATCTGACAAGGGTTGGAAACAGAAGGATGGACCGATATGATCTTCAGAGGCCAACATTTTAGGGCTGTCCTAAGATATTTTTAAAATTATACCTGGCAGACCCAACATGTGACCAACATGTCACTCTCCAAATCAGTTCTTATCATAGAACAGAGATGTTTAATCTTTTAAGGGATTCTACTAAGGAACCTATTGCTATTGCTTTCCATTCCCTATATCATAATATTGAGACTCAGCCAAATTGACAGAGCATCTAGTGTTAAAAAGGGAACCCCTAGTCACCGGTCACCGCACAGAGAAACTCAGATCTAGAAAGTAGTAGATGGTGTCTCAAGTCACTCCATTCCAACCAGATAAAGCCACTCACAGGAACATAAGTGACTACATCTATTTCTCCTTCCTTCTGGGGAGGGAATTGTCATAAGCTAGCAAGGAGGGAGCTAAGATCTTGCAATGAAAACTATAATATATAAACAAATTTAGTTTAAACTTAGAGTTTAACTCCAAGACCAATGGGGGTCATAATACCTTGTGAAGGCAGAGACAATAGGACTCAAAGCCCAGGTAATCTGGTGAGATAAAGAAGGCTCCAGAAAAAAATGAAAACTCTGATTCATAACTATTAAGGAGCATTGGTATAAAGAAATCTCCGTTGTTCAAGATGAATTGATTATGTTAATGCTTAAGAAAGAATTCTGTTTGGATAGAACATATGTAATTGAGTGCAAAAGAGGAAAAGCAAATTTGAGTGAAATCATACACCTGGGATCAAAGCTAGCAGAGGCTGGTGCCAATCTCAGCTCAACCATTTACAAGCTGTGGGGCTTCTGTGGTTGACTTGGGTGACCAAAAGAGATATGTTGAATTCCTTACCCCCAGCACCTATGAATGTGACCTTATTTGGAAATTGATGTAGTCAAGTTGAGATCATACTCCATTCAGGTGGGCCCTGATCCAATAACTGTTGTCCTGATAAAAAGAAAAACCAGAGACACAGGGAGAGCTCCATGTTGGAGTGATGATCCTACAAGCCAAGGAACACCAAGGGTCATTGGCAACCACAAGAAGCTGAGAGAAAGGCATGGAATAGAGTCTGCCCTTAAGAGAGAGCCCAACTCTGATGATACCTTGATTTTGGACTTCCAGCCTCCAGAACTGTGAAAGAAAAAATTTCTGCTGTTTAAAGTCGCCTAATTTGTGGTCCTTTTGCAGCCCTGGGAGACGAATACAGGTATCTTGGGCAAATTACTGAAGTTAAGTCTCAGTTTCCTCCTATGCAAAAATGGGGAAGGTAAGAGCATCCACCTGATATGACTGTAGTGAAATAAATGAGATAAAGTATGTAAAACAGTTGTCACAGGTTTGCTCATATGGCAACCCCAAGGTCGTGGCCTTTTGTGGTGATTACCAGGGGAAGCCCGTTTCATCACTTCCCACTCTCTCTCTTTCATATCCGGAGAGTCAACACGCTTCTGTTGCCCTTCTGCCTTGTGCCAGAAAACAGCGGGGCTTTTCATACATATCGCCATGGTCATTTCTTGAACATTCTTTGGAAACCATAGCCCCAAACAAAAACTCTTGTTTCTGTTCATGCCTGTGTCCCCAGAGAAAAGAGAGCCAGCAGCCGCCCACTGGTGGCAGCATATGCCAATTTCAGTGAAATCAACAGGAGGAAACCACAACTCATATGGTGCCCCTTTATGATAGGGTTTAGGGACAAGAATGAAAGTGAAACAGAGGATGAGGGGAGCTGAGATGGAAGCTTCCAAATGTGGGGAAGAGTAGATTTAGGAGGGAGCTGGTTAGGAATTCCAGGGGAAAAGGCCATATTAGTTCGTTAGGGCCAGCATACCAAAGTACCACCGACTAAACAGCTTACACAACAGAAATGTATTTCCTTATAGTTGTGGAGGCAAGACGTCCAACATGCAGAAGTCGTCAGGGCTGGTTTCATTCTGAGGCCTCTCTCCTTGGCTGGTAGATGACCATCTTCTCCCAACGTCTTCCCTCTCTACGTGTCTATATCCTAGTCTCGTCTTCTTACCAGGACACCAGTCGGAGTAGGGCTCACCCAATGACCCCATCTAACCTAGTTACCTCTTTACAGACCCTTCCTCCACCTACAGTCACATTCCAAAGTACGGGGGGTTAACATTTCAACATACGGATTGGTAGGGCGTACATTCAGCCCAAAACAGAGGCCAACGATTTTTATTAAGTGCTGACTATATGCAGGCACTTTCACATATATTACCAGACCCTGAATGACCTTCTGGCCTTCCAATTGCCATGCCCTCTGACCCCTGGACCTGTGCCATGCTGTCCCCTCCACCTGGAACGTAGTCACCCCTCACCAGGAACTCTGCCTCTTTCCCTGGGAGAATCTTATCCATCCTTTGGATCTCTGCTCAAACTTCCCTTCCTTACCCACAGTCCCCAACTCAGGCTCAGAAGACCCTCTCCGAGTTCCCAGAGCATGGCGACCTTTCTGTGTTGTGGTTCCTAACATGTTCCTAGAATTCAGAGAAGCACCTGGCACAGTTTGCTGTCATATGACTATTGCTCCTTTCTAAGGTATAAGCCCCGAAAGGATAAGGACCCAAAAAGCACACTGGTCTTGTTCACATCCCTATATCCCCAGCACCAGGAGCAATGCCTGGTGTTACCAAATGAACAGAAAAAACAAGAGAAGGAACGGAGGCATGCTAACAACCACCCTTAGGAGCGACACTGCCCCCATTTGACAGAAAAGAAAACCGGGGTTTGGATCCAGGTGCGTTGGATCCCAGAGCCCAGCTGCCCTCACCCAGGCTCCCCTGAGACTTACCCGGCCGGCCCTCTGGCGAGAGAAGGCGTCCACCAGGGCCTCGACCCCGTAGTCCACCAGCATGGAGGTGTTGAACAGGAACTGCTCATAGCTGTACTCCTGGGTGCCCACCTTGAAAGAGTTGGGCATGAGCGGGTGCCAGCGGTATAGCTGGTTGAACTCCATGGCAATACGATTACTGTACTGGAACTGGGTGCTGAACAGCAGCTCCGGGTCGAACTTGAGCTGCAGGAAGTAGCCGCTCAGCTGTTGCACGTACTCCTCAATCACAATCTTGATGGTCTCTCCTGGGAGGGGGGAGGGGGCATGGGGGACGAGCGAGCAGAGCACAGAGATTTAGTCACCCGGCTTGGGAGGCAGGCCAGTTCAGGAAGAGTGCTGGCTTTTGCTTCTTCATTACTGTTGCTATTGTTTAATTTTATTTGGCCACATTCACGTTTTCTCTTTGTAGTGAGGTGTGAAAACAGAATTTTCTGTCTCAGGTTGGACTGATATCCCAAATTAGAACTGCCAGCAGCTCCTACATTCCGAAGGGACGTTGTGGGCCCCGCTAACCAGAACATGCAAAGGTAGTGTCTGAGAGCTGCTTCTGTGACCCTTGGGTGACCACCCTCCCACAGCCCATTAAAAGAAGTTGGAAAGTCCACAAAATACGGAAAAATGGAGTTGAATTAGGGCTCTCAGTGTGCCCAGGAGAGGAGTGTGGGAGCTCTGAAGAGACCCCTCTGAGAGCTGCTGCAGCAGCAAGAGAGGGACCCTGAGGACAGAAGGTGAATCTAGTCCCAAATATATTTCTTACATGTTCTTATATATTAGAATTCTTACGTATAGGTTTTCCTCCTCTGCTCCCTCAGTGACCAGCTACAAAGCCAAGAGGCAGGGAAGGAACAAATTGAACATTCCACAACAAAATGAAAACCAGTCATCTAGATATTAAAAGAAACGGATATTTTGGCCAATCAGCCATTAGACAAATTGGTTTTAGCAACTTGATCTAGAGCCACTGGTTTTGCAATCAGCAGACCTGGGTCCAAACCCTGGCCTCACCATTTCTCGCCACCTGAGCTTGGGCCGCATTGCTAACAATTGTCACCCCAAGAAACTCTAATTTTAAAAAAATATATCTCTGAACCTCACTTTCCTTATCTGAGAAATGTGTTTTATAATAATATCAGTTCGTATTCATAGGGTCATTAGGAGTTTAGATTCATAAATGCATCTAAACTACTTGGCACGGTGCCTGGCATAAGAGCAAGTGTCAGTACACCTGGGTGAGAAAAAGGAGCTGTAACTGTAGGTGTGAGGGAAGAATCCCTCCCACATCACAAAAGCTCAGTCTAAGGCTTGCAACCCCTCCCCACTCAGGAGCGAGCCCCCCTTTTGACGTGGTAAAAGTAGCATGAACCTTGGTGGCAGCTAGACTTGGATCAAGCTTCCTCTGATGAGTTGTCTTGGAGAATTCACTTAACCTCTCTGAATCTTAAATTTCACAAGGGTAATCATATCTGGTTCATAGGGCTGTTGGAAAGGGTTAACTGCAGGACTGGGTGTACAGCTTCATCACCTCTGGTCTCAACTTTGGTCACAGTTTTATCACCAGTCAGTATGCTGGGCAGCCTCTTGCCATGAACTTGCCCTCTCTGATCAAGGTCTCTGCAATGCTGGGACTTCAGAACCAGCCCGTTTCTTCTTTAGGCTGTTTCTATCCCCCGTACCTGGCTCTTCCAGGTTCCAGCGAATCAGGCACTATAATTGGGACCAGCCATGGCCAGGGATGCCCAGAGGTGGGGGAAGGGGGTTACTGACTCAGAGGGAACACAGTCTGGATGGGGTGTTAGGGGCCAAGCTCCCAGGCAGGAAACCATCTGACATTTTAGGCTGCAGACTCGCCCCCGTAGGGGACACAAAAATATCCTGTCCCTGAGTCACCCAGAAGCTACTGAACTCCAGGAGGCAGACACATGCAGGGCAGGAAACGTGAGGATTCCTGAGGCTAGGCAAGCCGGCGTTTGACCTGCACATACTGGAGGTGTCACTGTGTGCTGTGCATCTGAGTGCAGGACAGTGGGGAAACTGAGACTCAGGATGGCTAATGGACTTGGCTGCGAGTTACCCAGCTAATTATCAACCACCACAGCCATCCATTTTCTGAAGGCCTACTATGTGCTGAGTGCATTCCCATTCGCTTCAACAAGTCCTTACAACCATCATTACCCCCAATGTCCAGATTTGAAAGCTGAGACTTACTTAGGGGAAGGGGCCTGCTCCAGATCTCATAGATGGTAAGCAGAAGAACTAGGATGCTAGCTGCAGCTCTCTGTCCCCAAGCCCTCCACCCCATTTCTCGGGAGGGGAGACCTTCCAGGACAGGGCTGGTTTGGAGTCCTCACCGATAAGGATGAGGCGGGCCGTCTGGAAGAGCTGCTCATCGTCCCAGGTGGGGTGCTCAGCCTTCAGCAGGTCACACACACGGTTATGCTCGCGCAGCCAGAGGGTGGCATAGAGCATGAGCCCAGGAAGCAGTCCAAACACTTCCTGGCCCACAGCCATCTGGCTCTGGGGCGGAATGCCCTGTGGGTAGCGCATCAACACAGGCGCCTCTTCCACCGATGGCGGGTACATCTCTCCGTCCAGCACCTGTGGGGTGGGGCCACCTGGCAATGAGGCAGGGCGCCTGCACCTGCCACAGCGGACACCCTCCCACTCCTACTTACAGTCGCCTGTATCACGCAGGGCGACTGCCCATCCTCCCTAACCAAGGCCTGTTGACTCTCCCTCCTAAATCTCTCTTCAGACGGGTCCCTTTCTCTCTGTCCCCACTACCACCACCGGCTTCATCTTCCAGGCTGACTCCTTTCTAAATGGCTCTCTGTGTCTTCTGCCCCCAAATAATTCATTCTCAGCACTACAGCCCGAGAAATCCTTTAAAACACCCACGCCTAGTATCACACCCTGGCTGTAAACCCTTTTACATCTTCTCACTGCTCTTGCAAAAATCAGAAACTCCTCACATGGCCCCACAGATGTCTCTACCCTCACCCACAATCACTCAGGTATCCAGCAACACTTTGCTTCTTTCACTCCCTCTGAGGCACTCAAGCCCCTTCCCCTCTCCAAGCCTCAGCACAGGCTGAGATATTTTAATTATTTTTATACTGATTACAGGTTGAAATGATAATATTCTGGATATATATGGGGTTAAACGAAATCTATTATTAAAACATATTTCATGGGCCGTGTTTAAGAGCTGGCTTGGGAAACCAGCGGCCCGGTTCGGTCCCACATATGAGGGCCAATGACACTGCCCTCAAAAATAAAATAAAATAAAATAAAATAAAATATATTTCAATTTGGCCTTTGAATGTGGCCCCTAGAAAAATGTTAATTAAGTATGTGGTTCACATTATTTTTCTATTAGACAGGACTAGTTCAGAAAAAAAGTCTTCATGGAACTAGCATCTTAATGTTGGGGGTGAGAGTTCCTTGAGGGCTGTGAGTTCCTGATGGGCTGTGAGTTCCTTGAGGGCAAGGCCCATAGTTATCATGGCCACTGCTCAATCACCTGTGCCAGGCACATCGTAGATCCCAATGAATATACTGGAATAATTAAATGAACAAAAGCAAACTGGGAATGCCCGTCTCCTATCAAACCCTAAAATCCACTTCCCAGGAGGACATGAGAGGCCATTTCTGCTCCCCATCTGCTTCTCATGGCTGGCACCTTCTCCAGGGTTTATTGTCTCTCCTCCTTGCACGCGCCTCCAGCTCCTGCAGCTGGCCCTCTCAGGACACCGCCCAGGTCCCCCTGCACCCAGCCTCTGCCAAGGAAGATGGTGGAAGCCCTTTCCCAGTGTCTCATTCCCATGCCAGCACTACCTGGTACTTGAGTTTCCCATCCTTAAAGAGCCGCAGCTGATACTGGCGATCCAGATTGTCTCCATAAACGTGACCAAAATCTACCTGAAGACAGAGAGCGAGTCCACTCAGATCAGCGGGGCCTGCCCCACCAGTGACAAGCTGCATGTGCCAAGCTAGGTCCAGAGAAACCCTGACCCCCCTCCGAGGTACTCACCCCATGGCCCAAGGCCTTGGTGAAGCCAGGACCCATTTTGCCAGAAGTTTTGAAGAACTGATGGGTAAAGTGTTGTGCAAAGAAGGCAAACATGAGATTGGTGCCTTGGGGGTCAGGTATGAACTTCCTCCTGAGCAGCAAGCGACGGCTCAGGAGCTGGGCATCTGGCAACTGCTTCTTCCCTGGATGGGGAGATGGAAAAGAGCAGTGGCTGCCTCCTGGCTGCATCTTCCCACCCCAGGACTTCCTGGGCTCAGCAGACCACACGGGTCCACACAGGAAGCCCCGAGAGGCTGCCACAGGACCACGTCCCTCCCACCAGATGGCCCCTGGCACCTTCTCTACCAAAAACAACAACAACAAAAAAAAAAGAAAAAAGAAAAAAAATTATTTTTTTAATAAAAAGATAACTGTAGCAGTATATATGGGTGAAATGGCATGATGTTTGGAATTTGCTTTAAAATACTCCATAAAATATAAGGTGAGAAGAGATAGATAAAATAAGATTGGCAAATTGTGGCCAAGTCTTGAAACCCAGAGATGGATACATAGGAGATCATTATACTTTCCTCTCAACTTATGTGTATGTTTGCAACTTTGAAAAAGTTCAACAAAAAGAAAGAAGAAAGGAAAAAAAAAAAAAAAGAACTTGGACTCCTGGGCCCTGGAACAACGTAGCCTGTGTTTGAAACTGGCAGTGCCACTCACTGTGTGAACATAGATAAGTTCATTTCACCTCTCAATTTCCTCATCTATAAAATAGGGCAAATGAAACCTATTTTATGCAGTGGATTTGAGGAGTGCATGAGATCCTGGAAGCATGACAGAGAACTGGTGACATGGAATCTTTTAAATAAAGCGTCAGAGAAATTTTTTCTGTGAAGTTCATCTAGTCAATATTTAAGGCTTGCCAAGATACAGTCTCTATCACATCTATTCAGTTTGACTGTTGTAACAAAAAAAGCAGCCATAGGCAGTCCTTAATGAATGTAACTTGTTCCAATAAAGCATTATTTACGAAACAGGGGTGGGCTGTATTAGGCATGCAGGCTGGAGTTTGCCAACCCATTTTAAATGATGCCAGTCTTTCTATGTCGGGGATAAAGACAAGAAATCATCTTGAAGCAGGTGTCTTGTCATTACGAGAATAAGTATTACGAGGCCTTCCTAAATTGTGTCAATGACAGATGAGTTGGCTCGCAATGCCCTCGTGGGAATAATTACATTTTTGTGTTCTCGTAGAGGCGTCGTTTCACAATGCCTCATGTGAGGCTCAGTACTGAAAGCCCATCGAGAGCAATAGATTAGCTCTTTGGATCGAAATGGCTGACTGGTTTCCTCTAGCAGGAAAGGATATCAAGCATTCCAAAGGGAATTCAATAAAAGGGAAGTTGGAGGGAGTGGTCTGTACCCCATAACCTGGAACCATCGCTCAGAATGATGCTGGGCAAGGACTGGTCCAGCAAAGCTCTGAAACCTTCGAAAGCATGCAGCCCTGGGCCTGCACAGGACCACTGCTCAACAGCGAAACTATGTAGGGGGAACAAGTGACGGCAGTGGCAGACTGACACCTCTTTCATCCTCTGTCCGTGAAGCTGAATTGATGGCTCTGAACTGGGTAAACTCTCAGGTTTTTGGACAACCAGAAGTGAAGTGGGAAGAAGTCCTTAGGAGAAAAACCCCTGCCAATGAGACCAAGTGGAGTTGGGGCAACTAATGACAAACAAAAATGACTTTATATGTTAACTGCCATGATGAAGCATGTAAAACTAAGCTTTAGTTTTTGCAAAATAATAAAACTTTGCATTAGTGACGAACCATATAAAAAGCACACTATCACTTCCCTTCTACATTTCAACTTTTAAGTCACTCCCATCCCAGCAGGATCCCACCCATTCAGTAGACAGGGTTCAGGCAAAGAGGCACCCTGGAAATATGGGTGCCACCGACATTCTAGGTATCCTCAGGCAAGACCTTCCATCACCCTTTCCTGTCCTCCTCTCCAGCCTTGTCCTTGTCTCTGGTTCTGGATAAGTCATACGTCTTGCCTGGATCCACTCGTCCGTGAAATGAGTCAGTAATTGCTCTTCTGTCTGCTTTTTTCCCAGAAAAGACAACTGAGCATCCCCTTGTGATCCCCAGGCCCCTAACCCTACCTCCGTTACCTTTGGTCCCCATGGGCGTGGGGCAGTCTTGGGGCACGGAGGGCAGAATACGAGTGTAATAGCTCACATTGGAGAAGGACTCCCAGCTGATATAGTCATGTGCCGCGTTGTAGGTCGGGGGGCTAGGGATAAGGTTGGACCGTGCTGTAGAAGGCAAAAATAATGGTGACAAGGGGATTCCCACCCCCAGTTACACCCCCTTCCCCAACTTCTCTTAGGTCGGACTTGTTTTGTCTAGCATTATAGAGTCTCCCCACCCACTGCCTTTAACAGATACCGAGAATTCCAAGAACTAGCAGTATTTCTTGCTCCTGTAGATTAGGGGGGCCCTACCCCCCACCCACCTGTGAGTACCAGGCGCATGAGCATGTCCCTGATGAAGGTGGCATTGACCAACTCCCAGACCCAGCGCCCGTGTGTCAGCAGGAAGTGGATGACAGAGGGGCTGGGTCTCAGTGAATTCCGGAGCCAGGTCCATAGCTCAGCTGCAGGGGAGAGCAATGGGGAACACTCAGTCGGGCCCTCCTGCAGCACCAGAAGTAGCCAGAGTGGGAGAAGGGCCGAGATGGAACAGGGCAGCACATACGGGGCTCGGGTCAGGATGGCACCTTGGGAGGGATGACGCATGACAGAGCCAGAGCCAGATGTGAGGACAGGGCCAGGGAATAAGATCCAGCTGGGTAGTAAAGGCTGACCACAGAGCCCAGAACCAGGGAGTGAGGACTGAGGTCAGGGAGTGTCAGAGATCAAAGCCAGGCAAGGAGAAGAATGGGGCCATGGCCAGAGACGAGGGCGGTAAGTGGGGGTCTCACAGGACGAGCCCAGGGGAGTGGGAGGGGCTGGAGGCCCAGCTCACGGGTGGTGCAGTTGGGGCCGGAATAGCCCGTGCGGGTGCAGTCACACTGGTAGCGGTCAAGGCCAAAGCGGACGCAGATGCCCTGGTGCTGGCATGGGTAGTAACAACAGGGGTTCACTGTGGATGAGAAACAGAGATCAGAGACCTCTCACTGGGGCCAGAGGCATGGGCTCAAGTGGCAGTGCTGGCCTACCTCACCGGACTTCAGGGTTCCCCTACGGGCCCTCTCTGTCCCCACAGCCCTGCTGTTTCTAGGCCCTGCTCTGGATCTTCAGCGTGGCCTACATCTGGGCCCCCAAGGGAAGTCCCCCCTCCCTCCCTGCTGCCACCAAAGGAGGGCAGGGGAAGAGTCCAGGCCTCAGGCTGTGACATTGAAGGCTAGGAAACAGCCGATAAGACGCTGCAGCCACAAGCTTCTAGAGTGTTCCCTTCCTGCCAAGTCAGAGCCCAGCACCATAAGCAGGGTTTGTGGTGTTCAGAAAGGGACAAGGATGGGGAGTCCTCTCAGACCAGCCCCCAGCCTCTGGACACCTGGATACTAGGAAGATGAGATCACCCACCAGCCCTCTATTTTTATAAAGCGGAAGGAAGATTAGGTATCATAATGACCACTTGCAGATGGGGAAATTGAAGCCAGATAAGAGGAAACCCAGATGGGTCACCCAGCAAGTCACACCAGATAACCACCCATGCCTTCACTTCCACTCCACCTCACGGACCAAGCAATTAAGTCCAAGGGGGAAAGTTTCCCAGAACCCTGAAGACACAGTATGGGTTTTAGTGGCGCCTCACCTGCCTCAGCCCCGTCCCTGACAGGCCCACGTCAAGAGGGTCTGGGCTCGAGGATTTTGAGGTAGGTCAGTGACCAAGGGAACAAGAGACATGACAGGTGGCTGGAAAAATCTCCTGAGCAGGTGGGTGAAGCTTGAGCATCAGCCCCTGCCTCCTGGAGAAAGCCCCACGGGAAGTCCCTCTAACGCAGATCTCGCCGACCGCGGTCCTCTTACTCCCATCTGCACTGCTTCAGTGATTCTTCAAGAGCAAAGTCAGAAACTCCTCGGAGATCACTCGGCGCTCATTCACTGCTCAGCAGGGGAAACCGAGGCTCAGAGAGGGATGGAGGCCTGGCCAAGGACACAGCACAGAGCAGGGCCTGCAACAGACCCGGGACTCCGAGCTCCTGCCGGCGCTCCGTCCCCAGCCCACACAGAACATGCCAAGCTCCCCTCTGCTAACATACTTCCGTATCTAGGCCCAGAGCCAACGCTACAGGGAAATTCTACTCTTTGTGCAACTGATTACAGGGGGTCACCAGGGTGACAAAAGGCGGGAGAAGCCTGGGAACTCATCTCAGGGACTGTGATCAGAAGGCAGGACCCTGGAAAAGCCTGACCCCTCCTCACTTCACAACATGCGGCCTGGGCAAAAGTGCTCCTGGCCCCCACCCCAGCATCACCCCCACCCCCCACCCCCTCGCCCCCACCCACTCCCCTACACACACACACAAACAAGAAGCAAATCACAAGAATCATGCAAATAGTTTTGCTTAAGCCCTGGTAACTCCCCATACCCCCACAATGGCATCTTTATGCCCCTGCAGGACTATAGCGGAGCAGCCAACGGAGAGAAGCTTGGATGAAAGGCCTTATCCGGCTGACATAGGCAGGCAGGACCCAGCCTCCCTGTCCCACCATAGGCCCAGAAATGCCAAGGAGCCTCAGGACAATACCCACAGCTGGCTCAGGAATCTTGAACTCTCCTCATTGATCCCTCCCACTCAGGACACCCTGCTCACCTGCCTAATTCGCCTGCCCCGGAGCCCCGCTGCCTAGCCCCCCACACACACCCTCCACCCCCGGCACACCAGGCCCTCTCACCACCCAGCATCCGTCAGTAGGGGTCTCAAAAGGATCTCAAGAGGTCATTCCAACTCATTCTGTAGCAGCCCCCTCCCTTGTCCTTTGCCCCAAAGTCGAAAGCTTTTTCCTTTACCCAGACTGCTGCTCCTCCCTAACAAATTCCCTCCAAATCTACCTGATCCTCCCCACTGAGCTGACGCCTTGCCTCCCCCAGAAAGCCTCCCTGGAATGTTAACTCCTCCCGAGGTCTCTCACCCCGCCTCCAGGTTCCACTCCAACCTGCTCTTCTCTACCATAAGCCCCCAAGAGAAGGAGCCATACTTTCCCCAACTTTCTCTGCATGCAGCTGGGGCCCAACCCAGCTCCTGGAGAGATCCAGCCACCCAGAGCATCCAGATATGCTGGCCAGAGCTCAACAGATGTTTGTGGAATTAATAAAATGAAGCGAGGAGACTGGCCAAGCTTGACCAAAGAGACCGCTCATCTTCCCAGCCCTGGGCCGCTGGCTCAGAAGTCTAGCTTGAAGGCTTCCTGTCCTAGCCCAGAGTCCTGCCCCAGCAGGCCGCAGAGCTCCCTCTCCTGCCAAGAGCGGCTGTGTGCCCAGTGGAGGCCCCTCCTTCCCTCCAGACCAGACCGGCTGTCCAACTTTCCCTCCCTCCTCCTGCACAATCTTTCCATAAACACCAGCTGCCCCAGAGCAAGAGAAGTTCTCCCCAGCAAGGACAACAGCTGCTGTTAGGGCCCCAGGGTGTCTGGGTGGCCAGAAGGGAGACTGGTGGTGAGCCCCACCACAGCTCGGCTGTCACCATTGGCAGGGGAAGCCAGGGCTCTAGCTGACCTTTCCACAGCCTTGCATAGCTACCACTCAAGTTTATCTGCTCAGCACTCCCTAGGAAGGGTGGGTGACTTTCCCTACACACACACCCCGCATTAGCACAGATGATGAATGCAAGGCTCAGGAGGCAGGAGACTCGCCCCAGCACCACTGCTTTGAAGTCACAGAGCCAAGACTTGTTCTTCCCCTCCCTTCCTCCTAGAGGTTTCCATGCCTAGATTTGGGGAAGGGATGGGGAGGGAGAGTCACTTTGATCCATAGCCTGGGAATGATCCCAAATGAAGAAGGTTTGTCACCCTTCCTTTGAGGTGAACCCGAAAATCCTACATGAATGAAACCAGAGCTCCAGAGGGATCACCATCCCCTGCCACCATCAGAGCTCTGGGAACTATTCACAAAAGAAGGCCTTCTCTCAATATAACTGAAATCCTGCATGCTTTCATGCCAGCCCCATTCTGGGCTCAGTGGAGGGCACTTTGTATAATTAACCATCAAGAAAGAGAACTGGGGAGATGCAGGCATCGAGTCCAGTATATCTTGAGTGCCCACATCCAGCACAGGGCCTGGCACCAAGTAGGTGCTGGGAAAAGAGGTGCCAGCGAGTGGCTGTTTTTACTGGCTGTGTGTCCTTGGGCAAGTCCCTTCCACCCTCTGGGCCTCCTTTTTCTGTGTATCCCAGGAAGTAGGTGGATCAAAGAGGCTCTGAGGAAACCTCCCTTTATGCCCCCACTTCTTCTCTCCTCTGAGTGAAGACCATCTATCCCTCTCCATTCTTTGCAGCACCGCAGACTCCCCAGCTCCCCCAGCAGACAACCTTGCAACTTGCCTTCACTTAAAGAAACCACCCCAGAGATGGGCTTGATCAGCATGCCCACAGACAAGGACTGTCCAGAGAGCCTGCCTCCAGAATTTTCTGAGGATTCAGGGAACAGCAAGTCCTCCAGGATGCAGAGACGCCAGGCAGCAAGCGGCTGGACCAAAATCCCATAAGAATAATATTTAGAGAAGCCCCAAGGGCTTGGCAGCCACAAAGGAAAAAAAGGGGGGCGCCCTGACAAGCCAGACCTGGGCCCCAGTCCCTACACCCAGCCAGGTTGACAGTCAGAGGCCAGGCACCACCACACCAGGCTCCGACAGTTGGGCCCACAACTGGAAGAGCACAGCTGAAGAGGAAACCCTGTCCTGGAAACCCACAGGCAGCTGGCTGCAGATAGTAGGCAGCCTGCAGCAGGTAGTGGGGAGGCCTGGGCATAGGTTGGGTTCCCACCCCATATGACAGGGTTAGCTGGCCTCGGGCCCCTCCACGGGGTGCAGAGGTCATGCCTTATCCCTAGCCAAGGAAAGAGCACTAAGCCAAGTCCAGGAGCTGGTGGGGATGAGCTTAAGCTTTAAGGATCCCCTGCCACAGCCTAGCTCTTCAAGCTGGAGTCCACCTCTTCCACCACAAAAGAGGCGGAAGCAACATTCTCCCCTGCCACCTGCCTTCAGATGCATCTACAGCCCTCATCTCCCAGGGGATCGGCCTTTACTGCCCCTCTGGAGGCAAACACAGGCTTCGGCTTCCCGTGGGAGGTGCCTAGGACCTTGCTTCACCCAAAGACTTGGAAATACACCCCAAACCTTCTGCCCCTGCACCCAACTTGTCACCCGTTCTTTCCTTGACCCTTGCAGCAGCCTCCATAATGGTTTTTCACCCAAGTCATCCTTCTGACCTGCTCTCCCCATTACCCTCAAGCCCAAGGCCCAGTCCTGACCTTGCATTCAAAGGTCCTTGGCTGCCAGCATCCACCGTTTGTCCTATTGTTCCCTACGCTCCCATCTGCCTCCCATGGTTTAGACACACTTCAGCTCCTGACATTGCTTCTACCAGAAAGACCCTCGCTGAGTTTCAGAGTGAAGTCTCAGTGTTTCTGCCCACTCACCACCTCATCAGGGTCCAGGTCATGTGTCACCACCTCTGAGAAGCCTCCCTCAATTCCTCCCACTTCAGAGACAACTGCTCCCTCCCCTGAGCCCTGCACACCCCCTGTGTATCCCTCAGTGATGGCCCTGACCCCCTTGGATGACAGTCTGTAGGATTTTCTGTCTCCCCCCATCAGACTGTGAGCTCATCCCAGCTCTGTGTCTCTAGACTCAGAGACTAGGCAAAGACTAGCATAAAGCAAACCTTCAGGAATGTTTGTGGAGTGAAAACCACCATTCTGTTGAAACATATAACCATATACAGAGAGGTAGAAAAGGCAAAAAACAAAATGGCACAGACCATGGCTCATTTAGCTGGAGAACAGACACAGGAAGCCAGGAAGCGAGGCAGGATGAGCCGTGGATGCCCCAGGGGCCTCGATGGGGCTAAAAGGGGCCGCAGAGGAAGCGCTGGGCTGATCCAGGAGCTGACAAGACCCATCACTGGGGCAGCCCAGTCAGCCCTGGCTCTGCCGCTAGGGTCTCAGACAAGTAGGCTCACCTCTGTGGGCCTCTTCTGTAGAATGGGCCTATCACATCTCCCTGGCAGGGCTGTTGTGAGCACCAGCGAAGTGAACACCTACAGCCGGGCTTTGTAAAGAGCTGGCCACATGAGTCTGTCTCCTCCTCTTCCCACGAAACAGGCCTTTGCTCATACCCAAACTCTTGCCTAGAACACCCTCCATCCTCTCCCTGGCTTCCCCAAATGCCACCCTCTCAAACCCTCTCCCCCAGGAAACCTGGTCTGATTCCTTTCTTCTCTCCTTTCAGCCCCAAATCCCCAGAGCATCACAACAGAAGACTCAGACCCCTCCCCCTCCCACCCTCTCTTGCCACCATTTTACAGATGGGAAAAGGAGACCCAGAGAGAGATGAGTCTTACAGGGGTGGAGGAAGCTGTGTCTAGGCATTGCACACATGCACACACGCACGCACACACACGCACAGCAGCAGTAAGCTGGAGGAGGGAGGTTGGCTGAGGGAGGAGCTGAAGTCTTTCACCTCAAACTTGGTATGCGCATGGTGGTGGGCAGGGGTGTTGGCATTTTACAGGATCTGACTTTCCCATCATCTTTGGGCTGATGAAACCAGGGTCCACTTGGGAGTGGCGGGACTCGCTGTGGGAAGACCTTGCAAAGTGCCTAAAGTCAGACAGATCCCAGTTCAAACCCTGAGCCTAGCCTGCAGGCTGCGGGGAGTTATGGCACCTATGGGAGCCTCGGTTTTCTCATTTCCCAGTGGGGACCTCATGGGCCCCGGGAAACACCCAGCTCTGTAAATGCACTTCCACCTCCCATCTCCCCAGAATGGCTGATGTGCCTGAGTCCTCACCAGGGGAGATCTTCTCCACCAGAGCTGGGAATCCGGATGGGTCCCCAGAAAGTTTGAGGCTGGAGAAAGGGAACTCACCAGCTCGCTTTCCGCTCAGTGGCATCAACTGCTTCCTCTAAAAGAGGCCCGCACAGCAAGTGTTGGGGAACTGGGGGGCCAGAATAGGTGAGGGGTCCGGAGAGGGGCTGTCCCTTCTTCCAAAGTGAGCACGAGTTCCGGTCTGCCATTTCCCCCCAAAAGAACCCTGTAGCTCCCCCCTAGCCAAGGCCACACTCCCCAGGGGTCTTCAGAGAACCCCTTCCCCCCTCCCAAGCACCGGAGCAGAAAGGGGAAGCTTGGCTGGAGCAGAGGAGAGGAGGGGAGGGGAGGGAAAGGGGACAGGCCAGGGCGCAGGACCCGGGGCTCTCCGGGCCATAAGGAAGGAGGCCGCCTACCCGGAGCAGACTCCCTGGGGTCCGCAGCTAGGACCGGGGGCGGCGGCAGCAACAGCAGGAGCAGCGCCCACCGGAGCGAGAGACTCCGCCCTGCAGGGGGAGAGAGACGAAGGGCTGAACCTGGCATTCAAGGCTCCACCAGGAGGAAAAGAGGATTCCTGGGGCACGGGGCGGGACTCACGGCTCATGGTGCCGTGGGGCGGCTGACAGGTGCGGGATACAGACTCCTGGAATCTTGCGAGCGTCTCTAACTCTGTCTGCGAGCTGGTCAGCCTGGCCTTCCTGGCCCGCCCCTCCCCACCCATTCCCTGGCTCCACCTCTCCAGCCGGCTGTCACCTCAGCCACCACCACCCACTTACTTCCTCTGCTCCCGCCCTAGCCAAGACATTTATTAATTATTCTATGATTGCCACTAAAGTGGCTTTGCACCCCAGATCCTTGAGGCACTTGAGCTTTTAAAGCAAGGTGGTATCAGAATTGTGTCATTTGGTAGATAGGAAAGTGAAGCCCAGGGATAATGTGCAATGCAGAGGTCACCCAGGGCTTCCCCACAGAACGCAGAGTATCTCAGGCTAGAAGCCACTGGTCTGAACCACACACCCTGTGGCCCAGAGAAGAAAGGGGGCTTCACATGGTTCCCGGGACCAAAAACCCATTACCCTCAAACAGATCCAACAAGAAAGACTGGCTTCCTCCAGGCGTTGGGCTCTGCCCTCTGAGGCCACATGTCTGATTGAGCCTCAGCCACCAGAAAATGAAGAACACAGGCTTCGAATCCAGACTCTACAGTTTACTGGCTGTGTTACCCTGGACCAAGTACTTACCCTCTCTGGTCCTCAGCATTCTCATCTATAAAATGCGGATAATAAGAACCATTCAGAGGGTCGTTGTGAGACTCAATGATAATGCACACAAATCTTCGGATGCAGTGCCAAGCACATAGTAGGTGCTCAATTATCAGGAGCCATATTTTTCAAGAATCTAACTCAGATTCTAGGGCTGGCAGCCAGGATCAATGCTATAGCTGGACTCACATCTACCTACTGACTTTACAGAATTCCAGCATCCAGCTCCTCTTTTTTTATAGCTAAGGAAACTGACCTTAGAGGGGGGAAGGGATCACCCTAGGTCACCCGAGTCTCCTGTTCCCCACACCCACAGGTCTTGTCCCTCAGTTTCCCCAGCACACCTAGCCATCCTGTGGGCCCTGCAGCGGGGAAGTCCTGGCAGGAGGGCTCAGTGGTCCTGTGTCGGCCCCCGGGCATCTTTGAATGTGGGTGGGGACCATGCCAGGTGGAAGAGGTGAGACCTGCTGGAAGGCCTGCCTACGTCCCCACCCAAGCTGTTCCCAGGATCCATTGGGGCAAAAGCCAGCTGCCCCAGGGAGTCAGAGCAAGCCAGGGCAGATTGGGTGGGGCAGGTGGAAGTCTGGGACCCTGGGGTGCTGGGACAGGCTGCAGCCTTTCCCTGGAGCCCAGGTCTACCCAGTCATGGTGAGGAGATGTAAGGCATGGATTATCAGCCAAAGGGATGGGGCCAGGGTGGAGACCCAGGGTCCCAATTACCCAATTGCAGAAAGGAGACAAGAGCTTGAATGAGGCCCTACCTTCCACTCCCAGGTCTCCCTCCCTTCGAGCCTTGGACCTAGCCATTATCACACTATCTACTCCTTCCGACTCCTTAATCTCAAGTCACCCCCAAACACTTGTGTTTGGCATTGGGAGAAAGATCCTTAGGTGGGAAGTCAGAAGAACCAAGTTCGAGGCTCAGTTCTCCCAGGGTTTGACCTTAGACAAGCCTCTGCCCCTCTCCAGGCCTTGGGTTCCCCATTTGAATGATAGAAAGGCCACGTCAGATGGCGTCTGAGAACTGGTCCAGCATGGGGTGGCCAAGCGCTGGCTGTGGCCGGGCTCTGTGACCGGTGCTGGAGATCTCGAGATGGAGGCAACGAAAGAGAGGCCAGAGGTGCCAGTGCAGTCACCCAGGGACAGGGCCACACCAAGACGGTGGGTGGGGGAGAGGAAGAAGAGAGAAGGTGCCAGGGAGGTGCCTGGGCTTGGTGACTGGCACCTGGGGCTTCAGGGAAAGAGAGGTCTTGAAGAGGACACCTAGGTTTCTGGCCTGGTGCTGGTGATAATATCCTGGGAAGGAACCGGGGATGAGGAGCAGGCTGGGCGAGGTGGAGCTCCCATTTGGGCTTGTTGTGTTCAGTCCATCTCAGCAGCAGGGTCCAGGATGCAGCTCGTACACAGAGGAGGGGGCTAGGCTAGCCCTCCCCGCAGCCCTTGGAAAAGGCCA
The DNA here is from genome assembly GCA_033961575.1 of Aselliscus stoliczkanus. Lineage (NCBI taxonomy): Eukaryota > Metazoa > Chordata > Mammalia > Chiroptera > Hipposideridae > Aselliscus > Aselliscus stoliczkanus. Next base: position 125,040,658 of record CM066728.1, read on the forward strand.
TGACACAGGGTCACCTTTCCTTGCTCCTCTGCTCCAAAGCCTAGAGCGTCAACATCCGGGGAATTTTCATCATCTTCAGGATGGTGAACTTCTACTGGTTGGGTAAGGCCCAGCTCCAGCGTCCCCTGGGAAGCCTCCTCTGGCATGGACAGCTCCACCTCCTTCTGTCCTCTGAGGAAATGTCTGTGCCATCCCTGGTCACAGCAGGTAGCATGCTGGATTACATTGTCCCTCTCTTTCCAATATTAAGCTGAAAGCATCTTGGTCACTCTTGTATCCCCAGGGCCAAGTACAAGACCTGGCATATAGAAGGCATCCAGCAAAGTTGGTTAGTTGAAAAAAGAAATGAGTGTCTGGGGCCGGCCGAGTGATGTGTTGGTTAAGAGCTGACTTGGGAAGCCAGCGGCCCCAGTTCGGATCCCACATATGAGGACCAGTGACACTGCCCTCTACAGCTAAGATGGTGAACAACAGCTCCACCAGGAGCTGGGCTGCTGTGAGTCCCCAGGACGGCATAGCTGCAGCCCCTGCTGCAGTGGGCTGCCATAGGCTACAGTGAGTGGCCGGCAGCCAGCATGAAAGGCCGGCAGCCAGTGTGAGCTGCCAACAGCCGCTGTGAGCGGTCGTCCAGAGTCAGGCGACCCATCTGCCTCACCCAGGAAGAGCGCAATGATGATACCAACATGGGCCAGTGAAGCAGTGTCCTCCACAAATAGACTGAAGAACAAAAGGACAGCAACTTGTCTGTTTCCCTTCCTCAGTTCCCCAACATTGTTTCCCCTCCTGCAATTCCCCAATAAAATCTTAAAAAAAAAAAAAAAGAAAGAAATGAGTGTCTGTATGAGTGAATACATGAAAAAAAAAAATACAGTCTTTCTATGAGTGAGTGAGGGTCCATGGCCAGTCTCCTCAAGGAGACTGCCAACCCATCCATCTACTGTGACCACCACCAGAAGTATCAGTGCTCTGCCTCAGTTTCCCCACCTTCCCCAGCTGGACCTATTGGCCAGCACCCCCTAAACTCAGTTCCCCCCTAGACCCTGAGATCCTGCCCCCAGAAGAGACAGCAAGGCCCTCCCTCCTTCTGTCTTCCCTAAACCCCACCAGTGACATGGGGTGGGGTTTCTCTCTTTGGGTACCCCCACCCCCAGCTCCACCCCAATTACATGACCTCCTGGCAGCCCTACCTGAAGCCCTAGCAAGGGCTTGGATTTGAATGCCCCTGAAGAGGTCTTCCCCTTGCTCAGTCCCACCCACTATTTAGAAATCCAGAGCTGACTCAGTACCTGAATCACTCAGGGACCCAGCCCCACCCAACCCTACCTCTGGCGGCTACACAGCCAGGCAGGACAGCTCTGGAATCAACTGAATGTCCTTCTATCCTAGTCCACCCATTCCTGACCAGCTCTCAGTGCGACCTTAAGCAGCCAACTGACCCTCTTGGGCCTCAGTTTCCCCATCTGTAAAATGGAGTTAATTCTATTTTTGAAGGAGTTATTGTGAGGACAAAACAAGATGGTCTATGTGAGCACACCCAGCCTCTAGTAGGACCCCGATGTTAGCTCTTTACCTGCCCCCCCTTCCTTTCCCTACCGGAGGAGGAGGCTTTCATGCAAAGTTCTCTTCTTCCCCCTCTGTGCCTATTCAATGCCAGGCTAAGGTTGGGCATGGTGGTAAGAATAACTGCTACTATTTCTTGAGTATCTACTAAATGCCAGGTAGAGTGTTATGTATTGTCCATGCAGTATCACATGTAATTACTCAGCAGCCCTATAGAGTATTTTCACCTCCATTTTACAGAGTAAGAAACTGAGGTCCAGACAGCAGCAGGTACTTGCCCAAGGTGGCACAACTAGTAAGGGTTAGATTCCCAAGCCCAATCCCTTTGTTCTATAATACTGGGTACCATGTCCCTAAGCCCCAGCATAGCCAGCCAATGTTTGGAGGTAGTTAAGAGGAGACAGAAATGCACCCTTAGCGTGGTGGTCAGTTAAGGGTGGCGGTGGGGGAGAGGGGAGGGCGGTGGGGGAAGGTGCAATATAAGCAACATACTTCAGCTTGGAAGCTCAAACCTGAGAGTCACAAAATATTTTTACATCCCTTTCTCATTGAAATCCTCATGGCAGCTCCAGAAGAAAGGTATCATTATCCCCATTTTATGCAGAAGAGGAAACTGAGGCTCAAAGATTTCCCTCCATCTTGCCATGAGGAAGTAAAGGAGGGGTTTGACCCACTGCTGGCATGCGTGCTATGTGGCAGGCATTACACTAAAAGGTTTGGGCGCACTGTGTCCTCTGTAACTCCTAACAACGCCACGAGATGGATCTTCTTGTTGTTCCCATTTTTGTAAACAGGAAAGCTGACTTGCTCCAGGTCACAGGCTACTAGGTGGCAAAGCTGTGCTCTGAGCCCTGCTCTGTTTGATGTCAATGTCTTACAAGCTTAGCTCCCTGTTACACTCCATCCCTGACTCTCCTGGATCCCAACCCCTGAGTGTTTCAAACAAACACCCAAACCCTGGTGGAGGCTAGCCAAGAAGGCAGATAAACAAGCAGGAGATTGGCCAATGGAGAGTCCCCAAGCTCATCTGGGGAGTTTCCACTGCAGGGCTCCCTGTCCCACAGATCTCACCACTAGGCAGCTGGCGCCATCTGATCAACACGGAATAGCCAACACATGCCCCTGGCATCCTCCCAGCCTGCTCTCCCCACCACCCCTGCCCCCGCCCCAGCAGCATAATCTGCAGAGCATCAGACATCAGCTCCTGGAATCTGGGGGCTCAGCCGCCTGTGAGGAAGGAAGCAGAGGACCCTGGGAAAGAGCCATTGTCCTGCTAAGGTTGCTAATGGTTGCTGGGTCTGTAAAATGTCAGTCCCCGCATCCCCGTCCTCCTCCACCATAGCTGAAGAAAGAGGAGCTGCCCGCTCCTAACTGCACAGAACCTTCCAGCCTTAGCCTGGCCTTCCAGTGGCGGCATTCACGGAGCAGCAGGATGTCACAGAAAGAGCCCTGGCATGGACACCCAGAAGATCTCACTGTGTGACCTCAGGCCAGTCAGTCACCCTCTGGAACCTCAGTTTCCCTACTTGTGAAGTAAGATTGTTTCGTTAGATGTGCTGAAGGTAGGGGGCAGAGGTTTCAGCATAAAGAGGAACTGGCTTTGGAGCCCAGCCTCAATATTCTAGCTGTATGACCTGGAGCCAGTCAGGTGTCATCACTGAGCCTCAGTTTCCTCATCTGAAAATAAGGATAATAATAATACCTGTTCCCTGGGGCCACTGTGAGGAAAAGACCACTTAGCTCTAATTCCCAGCACTCAGGAGGCACTTGGTTAATGATCATGATTGGTGGAATTATCATAATGAATAATGAAATAATTAATCCAGATCTGTCAGTGTGATCCATGTACTAGATGCCATAAAAGAATTTAAGAGAGAATGGATTTCAGGCAAGTGCTAGCCTAGAGTACCAGGAATGCATTTGGCTACATACAACAAAGTCCCAAACATGGAAACTTAAACCAAAAAAAAAAAAAAAAAAAGAGGGGAGAGTCTTCTTCTCAGATGACAAGTCTAGCGGTAACCAGCCCAGGCCTCTGCGGCGCCTCTGCTCCATCACCCTCACACAGGTGGCCCCAGCAGAGTTCCACTTTTATCTCTTTCACCAGAGCAGTATCACGTGACCTCAGTTGGCTGCAAAGGAGATTGGGAAATTGAGTTTTGGGATTGGACAGGAAGGGACAGGGAGTTGGACATGGAGATTGGGCTAGCCTATCTCTGGTGTCTGCCAGACCCTGGACAGTCTCTTTCTGGTGTGGGCTTCTCCAGAGAATCTAGGAGCAAATATATGCTGCAGATCCAGAAGTGAGCAGACTTTCTTCGTTCCAGGGTAAAGGGTCAGGAGTGTAGTACCACAGCAACTCAGAGCCAGGAGCTCTCGAAGAGAGGGGCCAACCCACCCCCGTTATGTAACAGACTCAGAGCAAGGCAGGGACATGCCCAAACAGGCCAGGTATCTTTCCTTTGTGCCTTATGGCCTCTTGTAAAATGACCAACCGTTGAACAAGTCACATTAGATAAACAGTTGTGCCCCCAAGCAAGGACGTCTCATCCTTTGAAAACTTAATCCCCAATGAACTGAAAATTTAGAGAGCAAAGATTTGCATTTCCAAACAGCTCTTCAGTTCTTAGGCAAGAGCCTTAAAAGTCCATTTTCTTGCGCCTTTCCAATAGAATGGGACTGACTCATCGTTTGCCTGGAATGTGTGTTGCTGCTTTAACGCTTCATTAATAACTTACCGTCATTCCATGCACCATACAGCTTAGAAAAACATTCTCACCTACATTATTATCTCTTTTGATCCACTGACAATCTTTTGACGTAGATGTTTTCAGCCCCTGAATAAGTCAGGGTTATTTCCATTACAAGTGACAGACAACCAATTCCAATGGATTTGGGTAAAAGAAGGGGACAACGTGTTGTCTCCCAAGCCGAAAATCTGGGGACAGGTGTGGCTGCACCCAGGTGTAAGAGTCTCTCTCTCGCTCTCTCTCATCCTTTGTTGCCCTTCTTGTTGACCTCTCCCAGGTAGGTGCTCCCCAAGGACTCAGGCCGCTCCAGGCTTACACTGTCCCAGTCCCCCAATTCCGTAGGAAAAGAGAACCCCTCTTTCCTGGACAGCTCCAGTTTCTCTGGCTGAGCTCGTGTGCCCAATCCTGAGCCAGACGCGGTGATCAAGAAAATGGGATGTCCTGATTCTGACTGGCCAGCCCTAGACGTGTGTCCACGTGAACTGAGAATGGGAGAGGGATGTTCCCCCAAAGAAAACTGGGTGTGTTATCAAAAGAAAAGGGCAGGGATGCAGGGCAGGCAGAAGCAACTCATGTCTACGAGGGCTCCGTGTCTCTATTTGATGAACAAGGCTCTGAGAGATGCAGCTTTTGCCTGGAGCCTCACAGCCAGTAAGAAGGGAACAGCCAAGACATGGCAGATACTGCTGTGCACTTCACAGACATAATCTCTCCAATCCTGTTTGTCAGAGGTAGAAGCTGAGGCTCAGTGAGGTGAAGCAACTTGTCCAAGTCACGCGGTCTTAGACTGGAGTGACTCCAACACCTGCGCTGTTTTCTTGAATGATTTCTCAATGGAGTGCCATTGGCATTTTGTGTAGGACTGATTACCGCACACGGGGCAGGAAATTCAGCTGGTTAAGAGTAAACTCAGTCATGACAACAGCCAAAAGTTGCCTATGCCTTTCCAAACCCCACCCCCCTCAAGGAGGCTACCTCTATCCCTGCACAAGAACCACCATACCATGCTAAGCAACTCTGGTTCCTTTCAGTGGGCCCAGGGCCTGCCACAGAGAAAGCACTTAATAAGTGTTTGATGAATGAAAAAAAGAAAGGAAGACTCTGAAGTCAAAAAGGCCTGGGTGCGAATTCCGGCTCTAAGCTCTCTGGTACTGAAGCAGCACCTGGTTGGCACCCCCACAGTACAGGCCTCTCCTGGTCCCTGGCCCCACCTTTACTGGACCTACCTATAGCTTAATAGTAGATCAACCCCCTGGGGCTTGAGCTCGGAATGTCCCCTGTCCCACCCAGTTCCCTGTTTTAGAAAATTACCCTGAAATTTATCATTAATATCAACAATCTCTGTGGTCTAACGTTCTTTCCAGTCTAATTCCATCATTGTTCCTGGGTTCCTGATTCCACCATAGAATCACGGTGGCCAGAGGGAAGGCTCCATGCAGACCCCTCACGTAGCCTCAGGAGGAACACCCACATTTTCCCTTAAAAACCCCAAGCTGGTCTGAGAATGGTAAGGCAGTTTTTGGAGGTGTTAATCCACTGTCTTCTCAGACCACCGGTGCTCTGATAATAAATGCTTATTCCATGACCCAACTCCTGTGTCGGTCTATTGGCTGAGTGGCGCAGGCAGCAAGAGCCCCAGACTTGTTTGGCCTCCAGTTTAAGTATTGAGCAAGTTACTTAAACCCTTCTATACCTCAGTTTTCTTGTCTTTAAAATGGGGACAATACTAGTACCATTCTAATAGGGTTGCTCTGAGGATTAAATGAGCTAATTCTTGTAAAATGCTTAGGACATGTCCCGTGTTTAAAGAGCACTACATCAGTCTTTCTTAAATGAGCAAAGGAATGAATGAAGAATGAATGAATGACTCATTTATACACACTCACAATCAAGAGTTTTCCATTTACAAAGACTTTCATATTTATCTCATGTGTCCACGTTACCCTATAAGAGGCATTATGCACACTTCACACTTGAAGAAACTCAACAGGTGAGGTGAATGGCTGAAGTCTTTTGGTTGTTCAACTGCACTCCAGAATTCCAGACTGGCTTCTCTGCATTGTCCATCCCCTGCAGATACACACTTTTTAGCCAAGAATGAAGAAGTGAATGAAGGAGTGGCAGTGATTTTGACCAGAGTACCTGGACAGGAAGGGGCTGTCTGATCTCCCCTCCATCCAAGCCGAGTCCCTCATGGGGCTGCCCAGTGCTGTGTTTTGGGGGTGTGTGTGTGTGTGTGTGTGTGTGTGTGTGTGTGTGTGTGTGTGTGTGATTCACCAAGAGGGTGAGGAAGGAGCAGGCCCAGCCGTGCAGCCAGGACCACAGGACCACAAAGAAAGAACTGGGTGATGAGTAAGGACTGGTCAGCTCCCTGCCCACAGCTTCCCACTCCCTGAGGAGAGGAGCACTGGCTCTGTGGCCACCCTCAGGACAGAAACTAGGTGTCTCTTAGGAGTACCTAGCACCCAACATTCAGGAGCAACCTCACTGTTCTGTGATTCCTTTTAATTCCACTCCACCCGTCCTATAAAGACTAGTGAAGAAGGCATGTTGGCCAACCTCTAGACAGGCTGCTGGATACTTCTGCTTTCATGGAGCTCTCAGAGAAGGGGGTAATCCTCAGAGGAATAGAGACAAAAGATGGAGAAGAGAAAGGGTGCTGGGAACACACACACATGCACGCGCGCACACACACACACACACACACATACACACACACATACGTACATACATGTAAAGAGATTCTGATACTCCCTTCCTCCCATGCCAAGATGCAACTCACGGCCATCGTGAGCCCTCACACCAGCAGAAGTGTTGAGTGGTAAAAAGATTGAGAAACACTGAGCTGGACCATATATATGCCACACCATCTCAAAACTCATAGATCAGCCTAGGGGTCAGCCTTGGATATCTCTCCTCATCAAGTCTCTCCGGGTTTTATTTCGTTTTGTTTTGTTTTTTAAGATTTTTAATGGGGAATTAGGGAGGGAAACAGTGTTGGGCATTGGGGAAGGGGAACATTGTGTTTTTCCAGGACCCATCAGCTCCAAATCAGATTGTTGTCCTTCAATCTTAGTTGTGGGTGGGCATAGCCCACCATCCCATGAGGGAGTCAATCCGGCAACCTTGCTGCTAATAGCACGCACTCTCACCATCTCAGCAGCAGCTCAGCTCGGGCGCGGCTCACTGGCCCATGTGGGAATCGAACCAGCGACCCTACTGCTCAGAGCTTGTGCTCTTAACCAGCCGAGCCACTCGGCCTGTCCCAGGTCTCTCCTTAATGGTATCTCACTCCACCTTCTTTTCCTGGCAGCATAACTTGGATTATGCTGGATCTGGACACCCCCTCACTCTTTTCTACTTGGAATCTTTTTAACTTTCTTATCCAGACCAACCCAATCTAATTCAACTCAATTCAACCCACCTCAGTTCTAAATTCAACTCAGCTCAACTGATTTCTACTCAGCCCACCCAAATGCAACCTAATGCAATTCATTCAAACTTCACTCCACTCAACCCAACACAACCTACCTCAACACAGCCTAGTTTAGTTTAACTCTACTAAATTCAGTTCAAGGCAAACCAGCTCAATTCAGCTCCACCCAACCAAACCCAAATCCAACTCCACTCAATCCAACCAAACTAAATTTTATTCTATCCAACCCATCCCAACATGACATAACACAACTCTACTGCTCTCCACTCAAACCAAACCAACTACACTCAACCTAACCCAACATCATTCAACTCAACCAAATCCATCCTTGCCCCACTCAGTTCTTCACCTTTCATATCCCCTCTTTTCTTCCAACACTAAATACCTGTCTCCCAATCCTCTCCCCACTATCAGGTTCCCTATCATTCCCTAAATAGTGAGACTCAGAGTCAATGTCTGATTTATAGAAAGATGAAGACACTTTTCTTTGGGCTTTTCATCTTCTTGCTCTTCTCCCAACCTTTACCATATACCCCTGCAGGTAATATCCCTCATTCATCTCTGATGCCCCATCATTTACCCTACCCTGTAATGAAACCCCAAGGCCATGAAGCCTCAAAGATCCCAAGCCTGTGTGGGCTCTCCTATCTGTACACACCACCTCAGGGAGGTGAGCTCTGGAGGACCTTCAGATTGGGGACTGGGAGGGTTCCAATCCTGGAAGATATTTGATGAACAGAAGCGGAACCACCATACGTGGGCACTTTACAGACAAAAGCAAGATCTGGCTTGATGTCCAGAGAGGAGAACACTTTGTCCCTGGCTTTTCCTGCCTTTATCTCTCTTGTTCTCTGTATCTCTGTTTCAGTTTCTCTCTCTCTGTCTCTCTATTGTAATCTCTGCTTCAGTGTGGGTGGCCCTATCTCTTCACCTCTGCCTTGGACACTCTCTTCCTCTTTCACTATCTCTATGCTATCTCCCTCTTGCTGACTCTATCCCTCTCCATTGCTGTCTAATTCTGGTATAATCTGCTTGAAGCCTCCATCCCTTCATCCTCTCCACCTCTTCCCTACCAAGAGTACAATAGTCACCCAGGCTGCTTGAGAACCCCTCTGATGCTGCTGAACCAGGCCTGAGGTCTCCTGAGCCCAGGAGCTAAAAATACTTCCTCCAGTCAGGAAATCAGAATTATACACACTAGACCTGGAAGGGAATTCAGGTCAGTCTTCTCATTTTATGGATGGGGAAACTGAGTTGCAGAGACTGCAGGAGACTTGCCCAAGGTCATTCACAGTTAGTGGGGAGAGACTCAGGCCCTCCTGAGCTGGAGACCCCAGACTCTGACCCAGAGTGGGAAGGTTTGGGTACCAGGCTGGCTGAGAAGGAGGTAGGTAGGTGAAATACTGTCATTTCCTGCCCTGCCCCCACACCCTCTCACCCTAGGCCATTTCCATGATCAAGATAATTGTCTGCCTTGCCACACCATTTCAGAGCAGTGCCCCCTCACCCCCACCCCTAGTAAAATGTATTCTCTGGGGAGTGAAGAAGAAAGGAGATAAGAAGTATTCTGGGTGCCCCTTTGGTGAGGGTTATTCCCACCTAACATGTGAAAGCATGATTCTGAGAGCCCAAGAGGAAGCCCTCATAGGTTTGGGGAGAGGAGGAAGCCTGGGCTTGACCTCCTGCAACAAAACCAGCTGTCTGTAAGGGGCAGGGCTGGTGGTGTAGCCCGAGTGAACCCAGAATCCACCCATGGCGCCCTTAGCCTCAGGCTCCCTGCCCAGCCCCCGAGGCCCCCAAGACTCTCCTAGTCTTCCTTAGGCTGAGCCTTCAGGGCCAAGGGCCAGGACTGCATTCCTCCCCAGCCGCACCCACCACCAGTCTGGGCTCCTGCAGGAACCAGTGCCCCCAGGGGCCTGAGCAAAAACCAGGCCAAGGAAAGGGCCCTTCTCCAGCCAGAAGTGAAAACCCAGCCCTCTCCTCCTAAGCCCTTGACTCCTGGCAGGTCTAACTCGGCAGGAAATGCCTCTCTCAGCAGCTCAGGGTCCCAGGCAGGCACAACTCTGGGCCTTCCTCAGAACTCTAGGATGTCTGAAAATAGAAAAGGAGAAGAAAAGGCTGTGGTCAGTGTGGGGGGCGGAGGGGAAGCTGGAAGGGAATGGGGTGAGGGAAGAACTGGTTCCTAGACCCACAGACAGACGCCAGCAGGACCAGTCCTGACCTGACTTCCAGAACCCTCACACCACTTCTCTTAAGCCCTCTGCTTCCTGCCTCTCTGTAGAAGGGGCTTCAAATCACTGGGTCCAAACCTCCATGGAACAGATGAGGAGACTGCGGCCCAGAGGAGGGAGGCACTTGCCCAAGGACATGTAGCAGAGAAGCCCGGAATCCTGGGCTCCTGGCCCTTGATTGGGTCTTTCTACTCTAAACTCTCTGGGTGGAGTTCTTTGGGGGCCCTGAGCCTGTCCAATATATCCAAGAGGCCAAATTCTCACCCTGCAGGAATTGTCCCAGACCCAAGAATGCCCTGTTGCTCAAAGTCCTCAGCTCCGCCTGAATCCCAGCTCCCTCCAAAGGCCTTGGGCAGGCAGGACCCGGATCCCTGCCTCTCCCCCGCTGACCTCAGCCTGATCCTGCTCTTCCTTCTCCTGTCCCCTCCCCAACTCTGCATCCAGCAGAGCTAGGGGTAAACAGGGAGGGAGGATCTGAGCCTTCCCCTTCTATCCCCTCTAAGCTCCTGCCTGGACCTCTAGACAGGCCAGGTCCCATCCCTGTGGCAGACCCTTCAGGGCTGGACTCATTCACACCCACCCCACCAAGCAATCTTCATTCTTGGAAGGTCCTAACACATGAAACTGAAATCTTCCTCCCTGTTGCTGCCTCAGGGCCTCACAGCACGGGTTACTTCCTCTGCCCGATGGCCCCTCAGCGATGGGCTAGCTGCAATCACATTCCCTGGCAGCATGACGCTTCCAGAGGCTCCAGTCCTGGCTCTGCCCTCCTAGCGATGGGAACCATGTAATCTGCCTTCTATAGACCTTCCTGTGACTGACCTGAATCGCTATTCTTTCCCTGTAATAAACCATAACTGTAGAAGAGCTTTCCGTGACTTTTGTGAGTCTTTCCAGGGATGTATCAAACCTGAGGGCAGTTTTGGGCACCTCCCGAACTTGCAGTTGGTGTCAGGAGTGAGGGCAGTCTCCTGTGCAGACTGTGCCTCTGTGCTTATAGTTGGCTCCAACTTAACACAGCTTCTTCCGTGATCATTCGTGGAATCTTCCCAAAAACCCTCTGGAGGAGGTAACCTGACTGAGCTCACGCACTTGGCAAATGACAAAGGTGTAATTGGTAAGCAGGCACCCAGGCACTGATGCAGGATATTTGTGTGTGTGATTGATTATGTGTGTGCACCGGGATTGTGGTCTCATGGAACTGAAGAAAGGAGACACAGACCAGAGAGGTAAAGTTGCAGGAAAGGACAGTTTATTAGAAGAAAAAAATACATTTCAAAGAAGCAGAAGCAGGCAGGAGCAGTAGAGAATGGCTCAAGAACCATTATTAGAAGAGAAAGTACACTCCAAAGACATTGGAGCGGGCCAAGCAAAAGGAGATCAAAAGGCCTTGACTGGCCAGAGTTTGTAGTTTTTATCCTTTTTTCTCTAGAATGGGCGGTTCCTTTCTAGGTATGGAACCACTTGACAAACACCTATGATTGACAATAGGCTATTACCTCATTTCTTTAGACTGTACACGTTCCTTCCCAGAATTCAGTCTGTTCTAATGATATTAATGAATTTCCCGGCATATGTATGACATTATAATGATGGTATAATGAGGCCCAGGTGAAATGAAGGTCGTTGTGGCCTTTACTGTGCAGGTATGAATGACTGGTCTAATCCAGTCGGGTATTTTTTACCCATTTGTTTCCCTGCAGGGGTAGATAATTACAATGAAAAGAGGAAGTTTTGGATGGAGAGGGGAGGTCTTTTGGGCAGCCACATTCTGTGGGACATGCAGGAATGCAGAGACCCAAGGCCTGCCTCAAACTGCTGCCTTGTTTTCCCTTTGAGAGATGTGATCCCCATAAAATCTCTATGGGAAGTTGAGGGACAGGAGGTCTTTTCTTCTGTAGTTACTTCCTGCTGGGCAGGGGGGTAGAGCTGTCCCTGCCTATTTGGGGGATTCATGAACTCTTACCCTAGCTGATCTCAGATGAGAGGAAGGGGTCTCGAGATCCGCCTGGAAGACCATGTTGGCTCCTTTGGTTGCGACTGGCAATCTTGCTGGAGTGCCCGCTGTATCCCCAAATCCCCTAAATGTGGAAAAATAAATTTTAATTAATAAATGTCTTAAAGAGCAGAGCTCAAAGCTATTGGTGTAGGGTGGCTTCGGATTTGGAAAGAACATTAGGCTTTAATGTTTACAATCAACAAGTATGCTGGCCTGGAGAAATGTGAAAACCCTGTAACCACTGCCCACATAAGCAAAACAGAGAGGGGACTGAGAGAGGTGGAGCTTGGAGGTTTGCAGGGGACAGTTCCCAAAGGGGTTCCCCCGTAAAGAGGCAGGGCTTTGTTATTGATGGTTTTAAGTACGGAGTGATGTGTGCAGCTGTCAGTTTTAGCAAGGTCTCTGGGTGCAGCGCACAGGTTGGATTTCAGACAGGCCTGAGTCGGGAGAAGACCAAACGTGAGGCGACTGCGGCAGACTGGTGAGGACGATGGCGGCTCGACCTGAGCCATGGTCTTGGGGATGGAGAGCAATGGACACCTTCTAGGTCTGCCTAAAAGGTAGACTTGACAGGACTGGGGTCAGACTGGATATAGAGCACAAGGGAGTAGGAGGAGCCGAAGGTAATACCCAGGCTTCCAGATTAGACAATTGAGTGCTAAGTCCTTGAGACAGGGAAGGCAGAAGGAGGAACGGATTCAGTGTGGGCTGTATCATAGTTAATGGCCCCAGAGTCCCAAAGGGGTCGATGCACCAGAACAGGGATGTTCCCACTCAGAGGCACAGGGCTCCTTGTCTGGACCAGAACAGGGCTGGCTGGTGCTCCAGAGCAGAGGAGACGCCCTCCCCTACCTCAGAGTGGCCACCGGGTGGCAGCATAGGCCGCCTTTTTTCAGGAGGCTGGCTGGGGAGGAAGCAGGAAGCCTCTCAGCTGGGGAGGCTGACCCGCTGGGGCAGCCTCATCCAGGGGCCTATGGGTGTGAGTTCCCGCAGCTACTGCATCAAAAGAGCCCCAATCTAGGAGGCAAGATTACTAAATTCTAGGTATTGCTGTAACCAGAGGCAGCACCTGCCCCTCTCGGTGGCTCAGGTTCCCCACTGTAAAGAGTGTGAGCCTTGCAAGGGAGCCAGAAGCTGGCAGAGGGACGTTAGCCCCTTCTCTGGCTTTCACCTCTAATAGCTTTCAAACATATTTGTAGAGGCACCATCCTTTTTTTTTTTTTTTTACAAACAATATCCTAAGTGTTGCCCCCTCTCCACCCTATAAAACAGACCAGATTTATATGGATCTGCTCTAGTCAAAGTGAGTGTGAAGGACCCTCCCAAACCCGCACAGAGGTTAGAGGCCAGATCCCACATGCCTCCCTCTCTGGTGCCATCCCCCACTGCTCCTCCCCAGCCCCACTCTCCCACCCAGACCACAGGCTTCCCTGCTTCTCTGTCCCTGCCTACGCTGGACTTCTCTTTAAGAAGGCCCTACCCCTCCCCTTCTGATTCAAGCCTTCTTCATCCCTTAATGTCAAATCCCTTGTCACCACCTCCAAGACACCTTCTGTAAAGCCCTGGTGGGGCTGTGGCCGGGCACTTCCAACAAGCTGACAGCACTCCCTCTCACTCTGCAGGTCTCCTGTTCTAAACAGGCTCTCACATGTCTCTCCCACCTGCTCCAGAGCACCTCCAGGTGGGGCCCAGGCCTAATTCCCCCACAGCCTAGAGTGCCCAGCCTCACCCAGCTAGGAGCTGGCCAACCAGCCTCTGCCCCCGAGGCCTCATGAAGCCACACCGACAGGTAGTTCACCTTTCCTGGGCCTCCACTTCCCCCATCTGTATAATAGGGGGCTCCTGTCATCTAACCAGGACTGTGTGTAGGATCAGAGCTGGCTATATAATTTGCAGGACCCAAATGAAAATGTGCGACTGCTTGTTCCAAAATATTTTTACATTTCAGGACAATGATCGTAGAGCATTAAATCAGACACAGGTTGCATGCCCATGGAGCCACTTGTGAAGTCAGTGCACACCTAAAGGGTCTGAAATCCAGCCAGCCCACCCCAAAATATGAGGCTTCACCCTCCAGCAAGATAGTCACCTTTTCTTCACTCAAGGGCACTTTCTGCTGCTCAACTGGAGTCCAGCAAGGCTGCATCTGCCCAGGAGGGGGCGCCTTTTCCTAAACCACACAAAGGTGTGGGATTGGCTAGCAGCCACCCTGCCCGTGTTCTCTGAGATTTCATAGTCCAGGCAGCTGCACTATACTCCCAGACTGCTTGTTGAATGAGGAAAGGGGACCAGAAACTGGACGCAGAAACTGGAGAGCAGAGACTAGAGCAAAGCCTGGTCCATAGTTGTGGCCCATTAATGTTTGATAAATGAGTAAATGAATGACTAAATCAACGCTTAAGACCAGACACCTGAGAAATGGCACTGGGGAATTACGGAGCTAAAAGAGACTGAGACAAATCTAGGGGTTTCAAACGATGTTCTTAAAAGCTGTAAGGATCTGTGAAGGTGTGTTGGGGACAACACTAGGGGACACAGGAAAAGTTAGGTACTTTCATTTCACTTTTATCTGGCTCATATATTGGGCTTCCCCTGTAAGCTTTGTTTGAAGAATTCTGCTAGCTCAGGAAGTGAAAGAGACTTGCCCACAGTCACATAGCAGAAGCTGGGGAGACAAGAGCAAAAAAAAGAGGGCTCAGAGATGTGAGGCTAGAGGTCAGCCAGGAGCTCCCGGATGATAACCTGAGGCAATAAAATGCAGGGAGAAGAATGAGCATCAGAAACTGGATTTTTATACCAGAAATGTGAAATCAAGATGCGAGAGAAACCAGAGGGTGGAGATCAGGGATGGTAAACCTCAGCTTAGAGCAGAGATTCAAAGTCAAGTTTCAAGTTCAGAGGCCAAAGGTGGGGTTTCATTCATTGCTTTGTACATTCAGTCGGTATTTACTGAGCACCTACTATGTGCCAGGCATTGTTCTAGGCTCTGGGATACAGCTGTGAACAAGACAAAGTCCCTACCCTCATGGGGTTCATTCTTGTGGTGGGGTGGAGTAGGGTTGTTAGGAAATAAACATTATTATAAGGAAGAAAAAAAACGGAACCAGCCAGCTGGAGATAAGTGATATGAGGGAAATTAAACAGAGCGAGAGGGGGAGCCTGCCAGTAGGTGGGCTAGTTCATATAGGGTGGTCAGGGAGGGCTCCCTGAGGAGGTGACATTTGAGCTGAGCTCTGAATGAGATGGGGCCTGCTGTGGCCCCAGCTGCCAGGGGGGCTGTGGAGCTGCTGGCCTGGAGAGCCTGCAGATCCACGCTGCGAAGTTGGGCGGGCTGGGCAGGAAGTCTGGACCCCTGTAACTATATCCCCAGGAAGGAGGAAGCCAGGAAGGCGCTTTCAGCAGTTGTATTCATCAAGGCCACTGCACTAACCCCCAGGCAGCACCAGAGGCTCCTCAGGGCCCCCATCCACCTTCAGCCGCCTGGGGAGGAGACAGCAAGGGAGGGAGGGCAGCCTAGAGTGGGCCCTGGATTCCCTTCCAGACAATAAATGCTTCCAGGTTCCTGGGGAGCATTCTGTGGGTCACAGCCGCATCTGATTTCAATTACCCCCGGTGTAGGGTTCCCGGGCTGCGCGGGGGCAGGGGTGGAGGGAAGGCCATTTCCCCACAATCAGACTATCCTGGCCCAGGGGGTGAAGGTACCCCAGGACAGGTCCCCCAGATTTTAGGACTCAGGGAGGGGCTTCCCCCTTCTCCCCAGAAGCAGAGGGCTGGCTGTGGGTAGAGGGCTCCTGCCTTATAGCCATTTTGCTATGCGACCTGATGCAAGTCACCTAACGTCTCTGGTCCCCTGTGGAAATGCGGAAGATGCTGCCTTTTCCTTCCCAGTGAGGCAGGAGTACAGTCCAGGCCTGGAGAGTCAAGCTCAGTGCCCTGGGGTGCACTGCAGTGGGTTGGGATGGGCTGGAATGGGATGGGATGTGTAATCCCTTACTTTTTCCTCCCTTGGTTAGATCTTAATCCTCATGCCAACGCTTTTCTGCCCAAGACTATGATGCCGGAGTTGTCAGGTTAGCATCTCCTAAAACAGAGCAGGGAGACAACCTCCCCAACCTGCTTGGGCAAGACACTTTAGTTCTCTAGGCCTTAGTTTACCCACGCCCACCTCCAGAGAGATGTGAGGCTCAAATGAGTCACAAGTGTAAAGCTGGTTTGAAAAGATACACATCAGTAACCCTGTTCATTTGATCAATTTTACAATCAACAACAACCACGAAAGTGGCCAAACTTCTACGCCTTGGGAGAAAGAACCTTGGGATTTATAAAACAAAACAAAAACGTCCGCGTGATACAGTTTCTGTGACTGATGACCTTGGGCAAGTCTTTCCCCCTCTATGCCTCAGCTTCCCCATCCATAACGGTGCCTGCAGACAAAGCTCCACCCAGAAAAGGTTCTTTTGGGCCCCCGTCATGGGAAGCCCAGTTTGCACAAAGAGGTGTCAGTCAAGCTACACTGGTGGGTTGCCTTTAGTAGCGAATACATCCCCCCTGCAGCCTAGGTTTTACTATGTGCCGTTTTTCCTTGAGGACCGCAGCACAGGGTTAGGTTTTCGTGGGACAAGCAATCAGGAGTGGGATGCGGGAAGCGGCTGGAGGATTCACTTAGGGGGTTGTTCCATTTACTTTTTTTTTTTTTTTAATTAAAAGGTGGCTTGTTTTAATTTTGCACGAAAGAAAACGCAGGGTCCGAAGGCGGCGAGTCGGGACTCGAACCCATGTCTGCCGGGCCTCAGGGGCAGGGCGCGTCCCACCCTCCCGGGCTGCGGGCCCGGGCGGATGCCGGGGTCAGCGGAGCGCGGGGCCGCGTTTCCTCCGGCCGCCCAGGCCGCGGGCCGGCCAGCCGCGGCGCGGGCGCTGCTTTCTCCTTTTATGTCCGTGCGGGGCCGGGAACTCCCTGCCCGGGGCCGCGGCCCGTGAACAATGCGCCGCTTCCTGCCGCCCTCGGGGCCGCGGCCCCGCTCCCGCTCCCCGCCCTGGGCCGCCGGGAAATGGGCCGGAGCCCGGCCTGAGCGCCGGGACACCGGGTCGCGCCCCGGGAGACGGCCGGGGCCGGGAGGGGCCTCGGTGCCGACCCAGGGCCTCCAGGCAGGGGCGGCGGTGACCCAGCGCTGGCCCGGCCGCAGCTGTCGTAGGTGTGTCGTGTACACATGCACAGAGCAGAGCGCACCGTGCAAGCGCGTGTGCACGTGCGCAGCAACACCTTCAGTCGGTCGCGCTGCCCTTGTGCTCAGCCGCCCGGGCTGTGCTGTGCACCTGAGCCCCAGCTCCGTCCTGCATGGGGCCCCAGGGAGCTGCCTGGCAGGCGCAGGCATCCACTTGTTCGCGCCACAGATTGTGGGTGGGCGTCTCCAGAGTGCCAGGCCTGTGCTGGGCGCTGGGGATTGAGCCGTGAACAAAATTACGGAGAAGCTTGCCTTCTAGTGAGGGGGAAAGCACTGAACATCATAAATGACTGAATTGTATAGTGTACTTAAAAGTGGTCTTTTTTTCTTTTTTTGGAGAAAATAAAGAAGGGACTGGCATGGGAAAATAAAGAAGGAATTGGCGTGGAAATTGAGTCTGTTTTAAACAGGGTGGTTATGGATATTTTAACCAAGAAGGTGGCGTTTAAGCAAAGATGCACAAAACATGGATCACACACACACACACACACACACACACACACACACATACACATCTCAAAAAGATATACAATATACCCCAAGTATGTATATTACACATACATACACTGTTTACATCAGTGTCCCTATATACATATACCCCACACATAAGCACTTTGCGTACATGTGCACATACCAGACCACATACAATGCATGGCATCGTACGGTATGTATATCCGCCCCCCCATGCATGTCTATGTATCTGTATGTATCACCCCTGTGCACACACAAATGTGCATATTTATGACCATGCCTGCACCTCAGATATCTATCATTATTCCATTTACATATATCTTTCAATTCACAAGTACAGAGCCAGTGTAGGCTCATATATATCACATACCTCAAGTATGTACATTTTCTAATTTCATAAGCTACTTACCAATATCATAATATATTTATTTACACACCTTGTGTTCATTATGTAAAATACGCAAGTATATGTATCGTAAACCTTGTGTAAATGTGTGCCTATACTATACACACCCACAAAAACACCGACATGTGTGTCTCTGTCTTATATAAACACACTGTATGCATATTTCCCACATATTCCCTTGTATCTGTTTTATGGATCCCCTATACATGTATCATGTGCAAATAAGAACAGTAACATTTACAGAGTGCTTACTACATGCCAGATACAATGCTAGGTGCTTTACATGCTTTATCTATAATTTCCTAGGTGCTTTATCTCATTTAGTCTGTAGGACAACCCTATGCAATAGGCACTGTCCGTTTAGCCTGACAGTTAAAAACTCACCCTGCAGTGAGATTGCCTGGCTTGGATCCTGGCTTCACCAATTATCTAACCTCTGAGAGCATCAGTCTCCCTATATGTAAAGTGGGGCAATAGTAGTTCTTACTATCAGGGTTAGTGTGAAATCAGTAAGATGATAATACATATAGTACAGTACTGACACATAGTGAGTGCTCAGTAAAGGCTGGCTGTGATTATTATCTTTATCCCTTTCACAGATGACAAAAGTCAGGCTCAGAGAGGCTGAATGACTTGCCTGCGATCACACAATCTGTAAGTGGCAAGCCTCAAGCATAGGTCTATGTGACCACAGAGTTCAGGCCCCAAAGTATTCCACTGCTCATGTCCCCATCTCCACAGGGACAAGTAATGTGCACGCACATGCGTGTACGCACACACACACACATACCAGGCCCGTTCCATGCAGAGTCCACATGGTCCTATCATTAACACATACATCACATAACTCCCATGTACCTATCACAGAGATGTGAATTCCTTCAACATTTAATATCCACACCTACTCCCCCAGTCAGGCACCCAGAGAAGGCCCAGCAGTCAGCAAGGCGGATTGATCTCTGCTCTCATGGCACTTACAGACCAGCACACACAACAGTGAGCACACAGCAAATGCAACCCATGTACACGTGGCCCTGCCATGTACACTTGTCCACACGCAGGTACACTGTACACACAGTCCATGTGCAGGAGCCCCCTGCATACCCCTCTGCTGATCAGCTGCACAGGATCCACGTAGATACCAGCCTGTATCATTGACACATACCCAGTGCATGCATACCACATGTACCATATCCACCTCCTGTGCACGTGTCATTCACACATGGCCGGTGTACACACTTTCCTTAACCTGTGTTCACACACTGCACACACTCAGCATGTGTCACTCATGTACCTGTTTCTCTCTCTGCCCCACATGGGCAGCTTGGGAGGCCTAGGCCAGCCCCTCTGGGTGGATCTGAGGGGGTGGAGGTCAGAGAAGCAGGGCCTGGACCCCCATCGCAGCGGAGAGAAGGTGGCCCCTGGCTTCACGGCTGGCGGCCAGGAAATTATAGTCGACACCAAACCAAGCGGCCTCTTCGCAGGCCAGGTAATCAGGCCTCTCCCGGATTCGGCCTGACAGCTTAAATGTTCTAATTTCACTGCCAGGGGCCCAGGTCCCCCACTCCGGCCAGCCCAGGCCTCGTCCCTCCATCATAATTGGACCCACGTTTTCATTACCCTCTGAGATTAGACAGGTCCCCTCCAGCCAAGGGGACGCCCACAGCTGCATGGGAACCATCCCCCACACAAATGCATTTACCTGATTATGGAGTTTATTTTATAGCAATTGTCCAGAATGTTGGAGGCCCCCTTCATCCCACCCCCTGCTCCCTAGGCCCCAGAGCCCTCCACTAACCCTGGACAAGTGGTTTCTGCCTAATGTACTAAAGCCACCTCCCCATGGCCCTGCCATCCTGGAGGCCCCACTGGCCCCCTGCATGGACTGGGTCCCTCTTTTAAAAAACCACTTAAGGGACCGGCCGAGTGGCGCATTGGTTAAGCGCTGGTTTTGGGATGCGAGCGGCCCCGGTTCGGATCCCACATGAGGGCCAGTGACACTGCCCTCTACAGCTAACAACAGCTCCACCTGGAGCTGGGCTGTGCGAGCCCCGGTGATGGTGTGGGCTGCCATAGGCTATAGTGAGTGGCCCGCAGCCAGCGTGAGCGGCTGGCAGCCAAGAGTGAGCTGCCAATAGCCGCAGTGAGCGACATCCAGAGGCCAGCGACCGATCTGCCTCATCCGGGAAGAGCGCAATGACGATACCAACAGTGAAGCAACATCCTCCGCAACTAAACTGAAGAACAAAAAGACAGCAACTTGTCTGTTCCCCTTCCCCGATTTCCCAACGCTGTTCCCCTCCGCCAATTCCCCAATAAAATCTTTAAAAAAAAAAAAAAAAACCACTTAAGGAATTTGGAGAGGGAGGGAGGGAAGGAGAGAAGAATATTCCAAGAATCTTCTCCTGGGGTGCATATGGTGGTGGGGCCTTCCTTCCAGAGCTGTGTTTCATTTATTCATTCAACAAACACATATTCAGTCCCTGAGCCAATGAGAACACCATTGATGGGTGAGGACGCTCATTCATTCAACACCTACTGTGTGCCAGAGAAGGATATGCACGAGGCCACTGCTTTCCCAGAGGTCACACAGTCTGGCAGAGGGGACAGGCAGCTTTCCTAGCATGTGATTTGTGCTTAGGTGACAGGATGAAATAGTTAAGAAAGGGAGGAAGGGAAGGGGGCATTTCAGGCAGAAGACAGCAAGTGCAACAGCCTGCAGAGAGAACCCAGTGTGTCTGAGGAGCTAAAGAAAGAAAGCTAAATTGTAGGGTGTGCAGGGCCGAGATAAGACCTGAGGCTGGGGTTAGGGCTCTAGTCATTAAGGACCTTGCTCAAAATCGCATGCACTTTACCCTGAGAACGTGGGAGCCATGGAGGACTTAGAGCAGGCGAGGGACCCATTGTAGAGTAGGTCTTGTGTGCTAGGCAGGGAGGGCTCTGAATGCCTTGTGTGTACTAACTCATCTTATCCACATGCCAGCTCCATCAGGCAAATATCCTAGGCCCCCAATCCCTTCTCCAAAATGTTGAAATCCTAAAAGCTTTTGGTGACCTGGGCCAGCAGAGTGGCTCAGTTGGTTAAGAGTTAGCTTAAGAGTGCGGGTTCTGAGCAGAGCTGCCAATGGGTGGCGGGATGGCTCAGCTGGGGGAAAAAAGAAGAAAGAAAGAAAGAAAGAGAGAGAGAGAGAGAGAGAGAGAGAGAGAGAGAGAGAGAGAGAGAGAGAGAGAGGAAGGAAGGAAGGAAGGAAGGAAGGAAGGAAGGAAGGAAGGAAGGAAGGAAGGAAGAAAGAAAGAAAGAAAAAGAATGAATGAAAGAAAGAAACTTAGACACCTAAAAGCTTTGGTGACCAAAAAGTTTTACATAGGTTTGGTGTCAAATTATGTGGTGTCAAAAATGACCTGAGCTGAGGAGGAGCTATTTTTGGTCTTCATTCCACTACCTTGTACAACCATTCATGTTTCGTTGAAAACAAATAGGAATAAGTTTGATTATAAGAAATGCCCCAGACCTTACGGGGAGGCTGTACAGTATCTGGGATATATTCTGAATTAGACTTTAGCATCAGAAAAGCTCTGAAACCATCTGATTTCACAGGTTTTAGATAAGAGATTCTGGGCTTATGTTGTCATCTTTATTTTACAGATGAGGAAACAACGGGACTAGGTTAAGTAACTTATTTAAGATCCTGGAGCAAGAAAGAGTTGGGCAGTCTGGCTTTGGAGCCTGACCACTGCGGCACACGTCCTGTCTTTTGGCTTCTGATGCTCTGAAATGGGAACCTGGGCTGGCTCTGAGAGGCAGGGGCCCTGTGGCGGGAGGAGCCAGCACTGCTCAGACGTTCTCTGAACATGGCTGTGTTTGCCCTTGGTCTTCAGCTGCACCCTGGCACCATTAGCCCCATTTTACAGGTGGACAAAGCAAGGATCAGAAAAGAGAGTCTGCTTGGCCACAGCCCTGCAGCAAGAGGGCAGCAGAGCTGGGAATGGGGCCCAGGGCTGGAGTCACCAGGAAACTGTCCTTCCACCGTTTCTGGGGACTGGCAAAAAGGAGGCACAAGCTGGGTCAGTTGGGGTCAAGGCAATGGACCCCAATCAAAAGCAGATGCAGGTCAAGAGCTCAGCCCCAGGCTGAGCCACTGTGTTCCTGTGTCACCCAGGGTGACAGCCACCACCCTGCCCCTACCCTCACCAAGGTTGCCTCAGCCTCACTCCTGGGACATGTCTCTGCCTCTGTGCCCCGCTCCTCCAGGGAGCCTCCCTGGATTCATTTATGCCAAGTTTTTATCTTCTTGATATTTGGGCCCTCTGATTATGCCTTTCTTTACTTTCCTCCACTAACTGTGCTTTTTTTTTTTTGAGGGCAGTGTCACTGGCCCTCGTATGTGGGACCAAACTGGGGCCGTTGGCTTCCTAGGCCAGCGCTTACCCACCGCGCCACTCGGCCAGCCCTCTAACTGTGCTTTTAAGCCATTTTATTCACATGCCCAGAAATTGTGAGGAGTCCTCCCTTTGGAAGAGGATGCAAGACCAGCTGTGGAGCCAGATAGACCAGAGTTCAAATCCTGGTTGGGACAATCATTAGCTGTATGACCCAGGAAAACCATTTTACTTCTCTAGGTCTCAATTTCCTCATCTGTAAAGTGGGAATAATAATAGCATCTCCCTCAGAGGGTTGCTGTGAGGATGAAATGAGATAATGTTTGTAGATGCTTGGGCATGGGGCCTCCACTCCTGGTAGCTGCTGCCACAGTTAGTCTTAGTTGCCTGGTGCATCGTTGACACTAAGTATGTTCCTTATCTTGTGACCAGTCCTTTCCCTGCTACCTGAGACTTCCCTTTGGGGTTCTGGACTCTCTATTCGTGCTAAGCATGCATGGCTCCCTGTTCACTCTTCAAGGTTTCTTACCTCCATGCCCCTACCTGGGTCATTCCTGACACCTGGCATTCCTTCTCCATGCCCCATTTGTGCATGTCTAAATTCTACTACTCATTCATCACTTACTCATTCACTGATTCATAACAAATGCTCTATTGCATGTCTACTTTGCACCAGATACTTTTGTGAGGTAACGCAAGTTACCTCAGGACACAACCCTCAAGACAACCTGTCAAGGGAAGGAGTGTTATCTGCATTTATAGAGGAGGAACTGGGCTCAGAGAGGTCAAGTCACTTGCTTGAGATGACCCAGCTAGCAAGTGGCAGAGCTGGGAAAGTAGGGGGATCCTAGGAAAGCAGTTCTCTGTGCCTGGGTGAGAGAGAGGTGGGGAGGGAAAACAGAGAAGGTGGCAAGTGGGTGCAGACCAGATTTCCATTGTGGGGGGACAGTCTCACTCTCTCGGGAGGAGCTTGAGGGTGAGTGGGGCAGGAGGGGAGTTTCCTAGGGGGAGCCTGCCATAGACAGCAGCAGGTTTGGACGAAGCTGGGCAGGATGACCCAGTCTGCTTGAGGAGCCTTTTCACCCCTACCCACCCCCACCTCTCAGCCCCCTCTTCCAGACCAGAGTGGGAATGGGTCTGCGATGAAAGAGACACGGCTGCTTTCCTGCTGTCCTTGACTGGGAGGGAAAATGGATGGCCAAGTGCTGGCCACTGTAGGAAGGCTCCAAAGAACTCAGAAACCAACCCCTCCCCATCTTCTCCTTCCAGGGGCCAGAGCTCTATTGGGGGGGCGGGTGCAACTTGGGATCTCAGATCTACCAATCCCCTCAGAGGCCAGCTCTGGGAACACAGGCACTGAGAGCAAACAGCAAACGTGGCCTGGCAAAGGGAACAGGCAGTCAGACACAGAGAGATGGGGAGAGGAAAAGGGGGCACAGAGAGGAAAAGGAGAGGGAGGGACACAGAGACAGACCCAAGGATGGAGACAAGAAAAGGCAGGTAAGAGAAATACACACAGGAACCGAAAGGGGAGTGTGTGAAGGCTGAGAGGTGGCAGGAGCCAGACACACAGGCAGTGAGGGCTGGGTCCATTCAGCTGGGGAAGAAGGGACCCTCACGACAGCACGCAGAAGGACAGAATGATGAGGGAATGGTCCTTGGGGCAACCGGAGGACCAGGAAGCAGCCCCCAGGCTGCAGCAGGAGGCTCAGGTTTCAGTGCTGTGGCTCTGTGCCCAACCTTCCCCACTCTGGACCTCAGTGGTCCCACCAGCAACACGGGAACATTACCGGGCACCCCTGCTTCAGTTCAGTCTGGGTCTCTGTAACCCCGATCTGGGGAGCAGAGGCAGTGATAGGCAGGGGCCGGAGCCTGGGGCTGTGGCAGCGCGCCCATGGCTGTGGCTGTGACTGTCCACTTCTGTCGTGTCTATGATGATGATCGTAGCTTAGCTCCCTCCCCTGATGGTCCCTGACTACTTGTGTATCCACATGTGTCTCTCTTCGGTCCCCAATCCTATGCTGTGTCGCGCCTCTGTTTACACGGGGAGCTTTTATAAGAACCTGCAGAAGGAAGTGCGGTTTGGAGTGCACAGACCTGTCCTGGCAGATATGCAGTTTTCACCCCAATCCTCCCCGCACCCCACCCGTCGCTGCACAGCCCTGAAACCCCTGATTACACACAGCTCACTCCCCACGTTACCCTCCAGCCTCATGGCTGGTGTTGAGTCCAGGCCTGGACGATGAAGCACAACAGCCACCAGGAGCGGCTGGCTGGGAGGCTGGAGCCTGTTCTCCTGGGAGGAGCCCTAGAAAAGGCCAGTCCTCAGAGCACAGCTCCCACTGCCGACCTCAGAGAGGAGAGGTGGGCGCAGGGTCGGGGCCTGCAGGGCCCTCTGATCAGCCAGGAGCTGAGGGAGTAAGCAGAGGAGGCTGCTGCAGGGAGTGAGCGGCTCCCCCACAGCAGGAAACAAGCACAGGCCGCCATGCTTGTCCATAGGGATGTGGAGGGAAGGCGTCAGTCTCCAGGTAAGGGAGGCATTCTGAGACAAGCCTGCTTCTCTACCCAAAACAGGAGAGAAATCAAGAAAGTGATGTAAGGACACCCACCCAGGCTCCACTTTCCCGTCTTCCGGTCCTGGGGAGAAACAAGGATAATGATGACATTGATAATGATAATAACAACAGCATTCATTGGCTCAGGGCTAACAACCGCAGGAATGCACTGTTAAGACCCTACCTAGTTGTTAAAATACTGACACATGTCCATATCCCTTGTTAAATGGCGCAGGCCCACGCGACCTAAGCACACCACCGTGGCCAGGTTGCCAGGATGGAGACTGCGGCGCAGTCCATTCTCTGTCCAGAGAGAAAGCCTGTCCCCCCTCTGAGCATCCCTGTGCCTCAGTTCACCTGCGGGAATATCATCCCGCATGGGGGGTGCCTTCGGCCACAGCGGTTGCCTCGGAGCTGCACCCCCTCCTCCAAGCCTCTCTCAAAGGCTGAGCAATCAAGGCTCGCTCCCTCCCTGGGCCGGTGCAAGTGCCCACCTGATCCTGGCCCCTCTCCCGTCGCTGCAAACCCAGCTCATTTGCATGTGGATCGTGCCTGCCACCATGGGTGCTGGGGTCAATTGAAACTCAAGAAAAGAGAAGAAATTTATGCAAAACTGTTGATTGCATTTGTATGTAATGAAATCATCCAATATTCATCTGACTATAGAATCTAATCTGAGAAGAGAACTGAAGGACATGAGTGTCACTGCAAAACCGTAATGAGCCACTGTAGTGATTAAAAAAGCTCTTGAGCCTTCTGAAAATCCAGGCAGAAATAGCGTCTAATCAACTCTGAATATAGGAGGCGAGATTGGGCTGGTGCATTGCGCACGGCCCGCCAAGGCGCTGGGGGTGCGCGGTAAACCCTGGCAGCCGTGGTCTGTGGGTGCCAATCGCCCGGCCATAATCAGCCAAGTCCTCGCTGCACAAAGCAATCGCCGCCTCTCGCCTCGAAGAAAGAGCCCAATCACAGCTGTTGTGAAGAGCAGCTTCAGGCTTTCGCACCCGCCCCCAAAGCCTCGCCAAAGGCCTCTGCGTGAGTCCTGGGGATCAGGGAGGGTCTGGGGATCAGGGACTGTCATACCGGCACACACCTGGGGCCCAAAAGGGGAGAGGGCCCTGTGTTTCTTAGGAACTCTGGCTGGGCACTGAAATGTCACCTCGTCCATGAGGCATTCCCTGACTACCCCATCTAAATTGGCAGCACCCGCCCCCCCCACCCCCCCCACATACTGCTCTCCCCTTAGCCCTGCTTTGTTTTCTTCACAGCACTTAGCTGTGCCTGGCTTTGCCTTATTTCTCTATCTGTTTAATATCTGCCTCTTCCAAGTAGACTGTGAGCTCCATTAGGGCAGAGACTCTGAGGTGGCTTCTTCACTGCTGTGGAGTGTGAAGAACCAGGCTTGACACTTAGTAGATGCTCAATAAATATTTATTCAGTTGACTGTGACTAAATCCATTTTAATGAGCAGCCAAATGTATGTCTTCAGTCATTCAGCAAATACTTGTAGAGTGCACAGTGGGTGCCAGGCGTCATTCTGGGCACCCACCCTGTGGTGGGGAATGTCTCTGCCCTCCTGAAGCTCCCAGTTTGGGCAGGAGACAGATACTGAGACATTGCACATATCAAGGGGGACAGTGTGTGCTGGGGGCAGTCGGGTGGCTGTGGGAACAGCTGACAGGTGGTGCAAACCCATTTGGGGAGGTCAGGGAAGGCTGTCCCCAAAGCAGTGACATTAGGGTGAGATCTAACTGGTGTGCAGGCAGAGTAGGGTCTGGAGTGTACCAGAAAGAGGGATGGCCTGTGCAAAGTCCCTGAAGGGGACCCGAGAGGAGTCAGTGTAACCAGAGCAAGAGAGAGAGTCTGGTGTGAGATGAGGTTAGAAAGCTGGTCCAGGTCAAATCTTGTAGTCAAGATCTGGAGGTAAGAATTTTGGGCTTTTTCCTGAGAAAGAGTCTCGGAAGGGGAATGGCATGATGTGCATTTTGAAGAGGTCACCATGTGGAGACGGGTCAGAAGGGCCAGTTATGGGGTAACAGAAATTGGTTAGGTGGCTATTCAGTTATCCAGGCAATGGGGAGTCACTGGGGCCTTCTGAGCAGGGCCATGTCACGCTACCAGTGACAGTGTCACCATGTCACAGAAAAGGCTTTTTGTTGTTGCTGTTGTTGTTTTGAGGGCAGTGTCACTGGCCCTCATATGTGGGACCCGAACCGGGGCCGCTGGCTTCCCAAGCCAATGCTTAACCATTGCGCCACTCGGCCGGCCCAGAAAAGGCTGTTTTAACATGATTCATCTGACAGCAAGAGATGGAGCAGAGGAAGGGAAATCAGGCACAAGGCAGAAATCAGCCTGACAGCCATTCATTCATTCATTCATTCATTCATTCATTCATTCATTCATTCATTCATTCATTCAGAGTTCAACAGATCTCTCTGTGTGGAAGCTGCCCTTCTCCACATTCTAACTCAGTTTCCAATCTGCTCTGAGTCTGGCGACCAAGTCACCTATTATTAAATGGGATCTAACACCAGCGTCAATAGGTTCTGAGAATTCAAGGGACTCTGTGGGTCATGAGGCTGCTTTATTTGGCAAGGACTTCCTGACATCAAAGGGGTCTTGTGAGTCATTTGCTTTTTTTAGCCCTTAAAATCCTCAATAACCTAAGTGCCCACAACGGATTAATAGATAAAGAAGATGTGGTGTATATACTATATGCACAACAGAATACTACTCAGCCTTAAGACGATGATATTTTGCCATTTGTGACAACATAGATGGACCTTGAGGGTATTATGCTAAGTGAAATAAGTCAGAGGGAGAAAGACAAATACTATATGACCTTATTCATATGTGGAAAAATATATATATATATATAACAAACAAAACAAACTCATGGAGGCAGACAACAGATTGGCGGTTACCAGAAGGGAAGGGGCGGGTGGAGGGAGGGCAAATGAATAAAAGAGGTCCATTGTATGGTGATGGATGGAAAGTCATCACTGTGTAGTGTTTACAGATGTCAGATTAGAATGCTGTGCACCTGAAATGTATATAATGTTATAAATCAACGGGCGTAACCAAATGTTACACAGCAAAGGGCTACTATGAGAAAGGTAGCTCAGGGCACAGCATAGAGCACAGGCTCAGACAACAGTGGCTATGGTTATGGACGGATCAACGCTGCTCAGCTGTGGAGGCTGGGACTGTCCTCTTCCTTCCACCTCGGTAATGGCGCCGTTTTTCCAGCACCTGGGATGGACTGGAGGCTAGTGGAATTCAGGTGCTCTTAATAGGCAGATTTGGGTGGAAGGAGCTAAGTGCCTCTGTGTCCTACTGGAGTGGGTGAGGGGAGTTTTGCTGGGACTCTAGCTTCAGAAACAACCAGCTAAGCAGCAATGGGGTGATTTCCTGGTCACAGCAAAAAGACCTCCTCCTTAGTCCCTGAACATTTGTGAAGAGCCGCTGTCCCCCTTTTCTAGATCCCCATTCCAGAGGCCATGCTTTGAATTTCAATAACTCACTCGCCTCCCCGCAAAACGATTGTGTATGTCGGATCTGAGATGTGATCGGAGCCGCAGTAGTTTGCCGCCTATAGGGGTGGGATGGGAGAGGTAAGTTAGTCACTCCTGTGCGCCACTTCTGTGCCAGCCTGTTGCTGGAAGTCCCTGTCCTCAAGGGGGTTCCATCCAGTGGGGAAGGCAGTCCATGAACATCACAAAGGAGAATACAAGCGGGAAAGTGCTTTGAGTCCCAAGAATTTGATACCAGGAAAAAGAAGAACCACATCTGATTGGTGAGTGAGTTCCTGGAAGGCTTCCTGCAGGAGGTGGCTTTTGAGTTGGGTCTGGAGATTAGCTGGGATCTCTCTCTCTCTCTCTCTCTCTGGAACACATTTTAAAACAGAGGGAAAAAATAAAACAATAAACAAGGTAACAACCATTCCTATTATTCCTATTTTCACAACCCAAAATAAACATTGTGTCACATTTTTATATATATGTATATATAGGTATATGAAATGACATTAGGGTACACTTTATATATTCCCCCCATTCCCCAGTGGCAATGACCATTACAAATTTGCTAAGTATCACTTCACAAACTGCCCCCCTCCCTAAATGATTTTATAATGCAAAAGAGAATCAAAAATAGTTTTTTTTAAAGAATTGCTTTTTGTTTATGTCATTCTAATTTATGTAAGTGGTACCACACTGGATATAAGACTCCACTTGCTTTGTCTGTGGCCTGTTATGTTTCGGGGCTCTATTCTTGTTGAAATGTGTTTAATCGTATGGATGCACCACATTCATTTACCCCCGGAATGGGTAGGGTTTCCATGGATGGAGATAATCAAGGGATGACATTCCAGGTAGAGGGAGGGCAGCAGCAAAGGCAGGGGATAGGAAAGCCAGGGCACATCTGGGGGCTGGCAAGGGTCCAGGGTGGAGGGCGCACAGGACATGTGTGGGGAGCTGGGGGAGGCCCCATGCCCCAGGCCAGGAATCTGCAGTTGGCATGCTGGACATCTGGGACTGTGGGGACAGCACCACCCCCCCTTAGAGCCACCCGCACACCCTCCACAATCATTCCGATTATCCACTCTCCAAGGCCTCCCTGGGGAGGCCTGTGTTACTCTTTCCATTAATTGTCTCATTAATGACCCACTGAAGTCAAGTGCCCATTGTTCTTTGGGGCTGGGGCAGCCTCCCTAGCTTTCTCCCCCGGGGATTTGCAAACGTCTTTCCTTCCCCTGCTTTCCTTTGGCAGGCGTCCTTATCTGGTCCCTGCAGCCCTGGCCCCAGTGCTGCCTCTTCCTCCACCCACACCCTGCGCCCCTGGGGCTGCACAGCCACGGGGTCACTCACTCTCCCCCCACCCCACCCCAAGCCTGTCTGCCTCACTCAGTCTCCATCTAAATGTGTGTCTCTCTCCATATTTTTCCTCTCTCTCTCTCTCTCTCTCTCTCTCTCTCTCTCTCTCTCTCTCTCTCCCCCCCTTATTTTTTTTTAACACTCTGTGAGTCTCCCTGCACTTCTCGCTTTCTCTTTGTGTGTATTTCTCTATCTCCCTTTGTGTCCCTGTCTCTATCTCAGTGTCTCTATTTCTAGGTGTTTCTTTCGAGCTCTCTGTTAGGTGTCTCACTGTCACCCTGTTTCTGTCTGTGACTGTTCGTCTCCATCTCTGTCTCTACCTGCTGGTCTCTGTGCTTGTACACGTGCCTGTGTGTTCCTTTGGGGGGGGGGTGTGTTTCTGCCTTTGTCTCCCTACGATTCTGCCTCTCTCCCCTCCCTCTGGCCGTGTGCATCTCTTCTCTCCCCGTTTGTTTCTATCCCTCTCTGACTTACCTCTCCCTGCCTGTCCCACCTCCCCGTGGGTCCCTGAACCCTCCTGATTGACTATTGTCCTGTTTCCCACCCTGCCTCACTCACCACCACTGGCTGCTCACCCACTACGTCCCTGACACCCACACAGGTCTAACCGCGTCCCTCCGTTGCTTCTCTCCCCGGTTACAGTCCCAGCTTCCCCTGGATGACGCCTTGGGGACCTCAGCTCTAGGAGTAGGCGTGAGGTTCCACAGCTGCCAGACTTGGGATTCATGCATCAGTAAGGTTAAAAAAAAAAAAAAATGGAGGGGGACCAATAGAAGGTGACCAGGTTTTAATTTTTCTAAATGAGGATTTTTTTTTTAGAATCACTAACTTCTTATCATAAGAGAAAGAATATTTTAACACCAAAAACAAAAGTAGAAAGAGCAAGCTGGCTCAGTTGGAAACCACCGATCTTGTCCAAGCCCTTCCTTGGTACCCATGGGAAAATGGAGGGACCTTCATCGAGGGACCTTTCAATCAAAAGGGCAAAACATGGACAGGACCCCCAAGCTCTCCCTGGCCACTTCAGCACCTCAGAAGGCCCTTTCCAGCCCCTCTGGTCTCTTATTTAAAATAACTTACTGAGGCTGCCTAGCTGGGGGTGAGACATCAGGCTCCCTGAGATCCAAGCTTCCCCTGGTCTTGTCTGTCTTTGAACAATAATAACTCTCAGTGCTTCAGTTTCCTCATTTGTAAAATGAGCAAAATAATAGCTAGCTTCTAGAGTTGCCTATACATAGCAAAGGCCCTGGACATGTTAGCCACTATTTTTATCAGTGAAGAGGGGGCAATTTGGGCTGAGGCCGGAGCCTGGGAGAGAAGACACCTGTGCCCTGCCCCCTGGGCCAGCAGAGCCCATCAGAGTAGTCAGCCTGTGGAGGAGCCGCCGTGCTGGGAGGCGGCAGGCTCAGCCCAGGTGAGGCTGCTGTGAACTCAAGGTGTCAAGGGTGGCACGGGATTAGGGAAGAGGCCTTTTCCCTATCTTTTCAGGGACCCCGCCCGGCATGCTCGGCCTCCGAAGCCCAGGAGCCAGCACTCTTGTTGCTGACACTGACGCTCCCAGTAGGAGCACAGGCAAAGCTCCCCCAAGTGGCATTCAGGGCCAAGACACCAGCAAAGGTGAGCATGGGCGGGAGAGGACTATGGTGGGTGCAGTGAATGTGGCCAGCATTGGAAGCAGCCTTTAGGAGATGCTTGCAAACTCCTGAGGCCCACTTGGCAGGTGAGGCTGGAGGTCCAAGCAAGCAGGTGAGAATGAGAGAAACTTCGGGTTATTAATGTAAATTGACTTCATTTGTAGTCTAGGCCTGGCAGGCCTATTCCAAGTGGACAAATGTTTCCTTAGCACCTGCTCGGCCCCAAGCATGATTAGTCAGGGATGCAAAGGTTCAAAGAGCAGGAACGTTCTCGCAAGGGACTTATACAAAAAGGCTTACCCAGTGCTCATGATATTCTGCCTCTGAGGCAGGACCAGTCTCCAGCGAGGCCAGCTGGGAACATCTGCCACATCTGTCCCCTGATACGTACCACTCCAGGGTGTGCCCCTGAGGGAAAGGAGGGCACTTTGCAGGTAGGACTGGCAGGGCTTGGTAACTTATTGGATGAGGGGGTGAGGGGGCACAGGTGGCTCCCAACATCCTGGCTTGGCACCTGGGTGGGAACATGGATTCCAGGTGGGGCTGGCTGAGTTTGGGGTGTATGAGGCACACCCAAGTGGAGATGCTCAACAGGCACTTGTCGGTTGGGATCAGGAGAAATGGCTAGATCAGGGGTTGGCAAACTTTTGAGACGGAAGAGCCCATCCTATCCCTCACAACAATTTAAAAATTATTCAAGAGCCATAAAACAAATGAAATCACCATTATGTGAATACTATCCTTTAAAATTTTTATAAATGAAATTATAATAGTTTTATTTTCATTTTCAATTTTACGTCAGAGCCACATGTATACACCCAAAGAGCCGCCTGTGGCTCGCGAGCCGCAGTTTGCCGACGTTAGTACAAGGAGGACTTGGGACCAAGGGCTTTGAAGACTAGATAGAAATTTTGCCTATCAGGTGGGAGTAGGGAAAGTGCCAGCAGAGCACTTGGCAGGCTCTCGGCCTCACTAGGAAAGGTGCTGGCTCGGTTATTGGGTGGCCTTCAGCTGTGACTGGTTGCCATCAGCTGTGGCCAGTTGGCTATCGGCTGTGGCCAGTTGGCCATTAGCCACTACTGTTTTGTATATAACTGGGTCAGCAAGCGTGGGTGTTGCGGGGACCTACTTCCTGTGTCTCGCCCGGCTGCCAGCGAGACTGTGACAGCAGGAAGACCCCTTGTTGGGGTGCTGGCAGATGTTTGTTTCTCATGTCTCGACTGCCCGCCATTGAGAATATAGTGGCATGAACCCCCCCATCTGTGGCCATGCTGTTGTTCCTTTTCGGCCTCGCCGGGCCCTGCGTTCCGGGAGCTGAGCTCTGGCATGACACTTGGCCTGACAGTGGGGCAAGGGTTTAAGGGTGCACATACTGGGAGAAGAAAATAGCCTAAGAAAAGACATGGAGGTGGAAGAAAGAAAGCAGCTCGAAACCAGAAAAGCTAGGAATTCCATGTAGCTTAAGCACTGGTTGCACTGGAGTAGTTGTGAGGCGTGTATCACAAGAGATGCAGCAGGCCACACTGCAGAAGTTACTGGGTACTGGGGTGAAGGGTCGGCACAAATTCAGGCCATGGGGGACCACCGGAGGTTCTTAAGCAGGAAAGTGACGTGATAAAGGCTACGTTTTACATTGCTCTAACCTAACAAAGGATGGGTTCAAATAGAAGGCAGAAGAAAGAAATACGAGAGATCATCACTTATTCCTTTAGCAAACAGTGAACTCCCTCTCTGCAAAAGCAAGCCCTTCTCCTCAATCTAATCTCTAGCCCCTAATCTGCTAAGGGTTTAGACCCCAAATCACCTAGTGTCCAGGCTGCACATACAGAGTAAACGGGCTCTAAGCACGTCAGCACAGGCACACTGCGTCTTATTGCACTCCGCTCCCTGCACCTCACAGGTGTTGTGTGTTTTACAAATCAAAGGCAGGACCCTCCAGCAGCAAAAGGATTATGATTCGCTTTATTGTGATACTTGATTGCGGTGCTCTGGAACCAAACCCACAATATCTTTGAGGTATGCCTGTATTAACAAATATAAATGAGTTTAACTCACCTATTAAAAGGAGTTTCACACATACATGTAATAGGACCTCATTTGACATTAAAAAGGAAGGAAATTCTGACACGTTACAACCTGAATGAACCTTGAGGACATTACGCTAGTGAAATAAGCCAGTCACGAAAGGACACACACTGCCTGGTTCCACTCGTATATGAGGTACCTAGAGGTCAAATTCATAGAGACAAAGCAGAATGGTGGTTGCCAGGGGCTGGCGAGATAGGCGTAGAAGGCTGTTTAATGGGTGTAGGTTCAGTTCTCAGGGTGGAGCGTTCTGGAGATGGTCACACAACGTCAATGTACTTAACACAACTGAACTGTCCACTTAAAAATGCTTAAGATGGTACATTTTATAACAATTAAAGATAATTTTTAAACCGAGTTTCAGAATGGCTCACTAAAACAAAACCAACTCTGAAAAAGAAACACACCTACAGCATAGTGAGTCAGAAAGGCTAAAAATAAAGGAACAGGAAAGGGACACCAAGCAAATGTAAACAAAAAGATAGAACTGTAATCCTGACATATGAGAAGATAGAATTCGGACTCCAAGCACTGAAGGAGATAAAGATAGGCGAGGCAGGCCACCTATGCATCAAACACACCAGCAGTTTCATTGAGCACAAATTCCACGAAACGCAAGTAGAAATAGAAACGCTAATAGCAGGAGGCCAAAACACACCACTTTCAGTCCAAGATGCATCAAAGCGTCAAAACTAAGCAATGCAGGAAACCTAAACATCACAATCTGTAAAACTTGTACCCCCAAAGAGAGAATATACCTAGTCATACCCATCATGAAAACGGACCATGCTGAGGGCAAAATAAACCGCAAAGCTCCACGCAGCACTGTCAGTGGGATAAGGGACCTTGAGACACTCGGAAAGCTAAAGATCACCAAGCCAGTACCAGCTACCAAAGCTGTCGATCCTTTTATTGTCGTTGTCATCATGATTCACTGCTGGGTGGTCTTTCTGCTCACTCCCTGGTTATCTGACACGTTCTAGAAGAGCCTGCCAAACAGGTGAGGGATAAATACGGAATCTTCACTGTCTCCATAAGAGCTACCATTGCCTCAGTGTTTATTACATGCCAGCTGTGCTGTTTTACGTGCCGTCTTTTACTGGAAGTAGCTTTCTAATTGTTTTATGAAAGCAAGCTTTCTGCTTCTCTTAGATCACGTTCAGGCCCAGGACAATGCCAGGTGCATTGTGAGTTAAGTACTTGATGAAGATGGTGAGGGGGGGAACACAACCAGTGATTAAGGACCCACTTCAAAGTCAGACAGGCGTTTCAGACGTTACCCTGGCACTTACAACCTGTGACCTTGGGCAAGTTAAAGGCCCTTTCTGAACCTCAGTTTTCTCATCTGTAAACACAGACCGGACTAATAGGAACACCAACTAGGATTGTTCAGAAGTTTGAGTGCAGAGATACATGTAAAGCGTCCAGCATGGTACCTGGTCCACAGGAGGCATTCAGTAAATGTTAGTCTGAAGTTGAAGAAAAAGTTACCAAACTGATAAAACTTAGAATAGGTTTCTTTTTCCTATTAAAAAAAATCTTCAAATACAAACGTCCTCAATGCATTTGGAGTAATTTTTTTTTTTTATGTTGTAGGGGTAATTGAAATAAGTCATGGTCCACTCATATTGTGGAATACTGCACTGCAATGAAAAATGATGAATTGTGTCTGTAGGTTCACGCATGGATAGATGGACTTATGTTGTTGGGTTAAAAAGAAAAGCAAGCTTCAGAATAGGAACAGATTAGCTTCCCTCCTCACTTCTTAAAGTTATAGATGTATAAAGAAAGATCTGGAAGGATATACCTCTGTTAAAGGGGAATAAGATTGGGGACAGACTTTTGAGGAGTTTCTTTGAATTTTTAACATTCCAGTTTCTTTTATAATATCCAACACACACGCGTGTACATGCATGGAATAAAGAAAATAGCAAACAAAACAAAGTTCTTGAATTCTCTTTGGCCTGTATTTTTTGTGGGACTTTGAAAGCTGTTGAATTGGATAGAGGAGGTGGTTAACTCTTCTGGCAAGTGTGAGAATTTCCTCTCTTTTGAAAGAGAGGCTGAAGGAGGGACAGAGGGAGAATGAGTTGTTCCAGCATTACTCATTCCTCAGCTCATCCAAACAGGTAGTCTTACTCTCGTCCCTGCCACCACCTAAGCCCTGACAAACAGAGTAACAGAGAAACTCTTTGATAAATGTCAACTGAAATAGAGCAATCAGCTGAAAGCCATTTGCTGAGCTGTCTGACTGCCTTGGGCCCGAGGTTTTCCTTTATTCATTTATCATGATATACGGCTTTGGCCAACATACACACAGGAGAGAAATTGTTGACATGTGGAACCCAAGTACAGAAAATCTTTCAATTTCCCTCCCGTCTGTTCACCAAATAAGTTTTTGTTTATTTAAAGACTACAGAGGATTTGGCTGTTAAGAACAAAATGCCTTTGGAGTGGAGTTACAACATAATTTATCATTTCCTCTGTTTATTAAAAAATCCTGCATCTTTGAGAAGCACATTTGCAGTGAGTGGGGGAATTTCGGCCACTCACGAGAAACGGTTGCAAAGCCCTCGCCATGTGGCTTACCCCCAAAAAGGCTCCTTGATGGCTCTTTCTAGCCCTCGTCTTCCTTTAGTTGACTTCCAGTCGTGTGACGGCTACTCAGGGCTGGTGATTGGGGTCTGAGGACAGGCAAGCAGGGCGCAGATTGTTAGAATAGCTTCTTCCATCTTCGGCCTAATTCTGACCTTGAGTCTCCCTGGCTGTCATCAGCAAGCGGGGGGAGAAGGGGAGAAGTGGACCCTATCACCTCGAGCACAGAGAGGAGTCAAACAGCAAAGACAAGCTGGGTGCTGCTTTGAAGGAACGCGGCAAGGTACTGCTGCTGCGGAGGTGGGTGCTATGCCACAGGCAGACATTTGGCAGAGCTAGAGGGAACCTCTTACCTTCCACCCGAGACATAAATAGTAGCTCAGTCCAGTGCGCCACACGCCCCTCACTCAGAGACAGGGGTCTTGCCCATTTGTGCACCTGAGACCTAACTGGTGCTCACGAAGGCAGCAGGACGCAGTGGGCAGGGCGCTTGCTTTCGATCAGGCCCCAGTTTGAATCCCAGCTCTGCCGCGTGCCAGCTATGTAACCCTGGGCCGGAGACGTCATCTCTGAGCTCCTCCCTCTCGAATGACAGTGAAGAATGAAACCCTCTTACTGGCTTTGTTACTTTGGGCAAATGATCTAATATTGTCAAGTCTCAGTTTTTCCACTTGTAAAATGGAGAGAACACACATCTTGCAAGTTTACTGTGAAGATAAAAAATATTGCCTAGAACCATATCTATCTCACGATGGCTATGTTATAAATGAATGAACGAATGAATAAAAATTATTGTGGGGGGAGGACTAACTTAACCCAGTACCCTAAAATGAGCCACAACAAACCACTTATCGGCCAATAACAGGAAGACCCTGGGGAAAGATTTCTCATAACCAAGCAAATGTTGAGGATGGAGCAAGAGTTAATGTTAAGATGGAAAGAAAGGAAAAGGAGCCAGCATTTGCTGAGTAGCTACTATGCACAGTTCATTCACAGCCCATTAGAGTGTCTACTGTGTGCCAGGCATTATGCCAAATTCTGAGGCTACTGAAGATATGCAGACTAATTATCACAAAGAACAATTAAGGTTCAGATAAAAAGAGTCCACGGTGCTATGAGAGCTAATAATGGGGGGGCGGGGGAGAGACTTCCCAGAAGAAGTGCTTTCCCAGACGGGATGTGAAGGGTGAAGAGGAGTGGCCAGGGGAGCATGGAGGAATGGTGGCGGCACAGAAAAGAGCACGTGTGAAGATGACCCAGAGGCAAAAGCATGATTCCGGCTGCTTTACACCCAGGTCCTCAGGGGCATTCATCCAGACCCACTCTCCTGTTGCCGTTGTGTTTATTACTCTTCCCAGTTCCTTTCCACTTAATTGTTGGGTGAGAATGGGCCTTGAGCAAAGTTACGCGGTCACAGATCAGGGCCTACGTCAGCCTAAGCAAAGGTGAGAGCTGGGGGACAGGGCATGACCAATTGTTTGAAAAGGAGGCTCCTGACAGGAGCGCAGTTGGCGCTAAGACTGCCAGCGGTCCGAGCTGTTTGGCAGATGCCCAAGTAAAGTCCTTCTGTGGGCAACAGGTATTCTCCAAGGTGCAGAGCAGACGGGTGGACGGGGGCAGGAGGCAGAGAATGAACAAGTCTGGGGGTCCCACTGGAAGGCTGCGCCTCGCGGGGACTGACAGGTACATGGTGACAGCCTTCTGTAGGGACGGGTAGACAGGTGCCAGGTAGCCACCCGGGATCCACCAGAAACTGGGCTCTGAACTACTGGGCCTGGTGGACTTCACCCAAGGAGCTCTTTGGTCTTCACAGCCAGGTGCCTGTCCAGTTCTGCCACTGTGTCATCGGCCATTTGGCTGATCTGCAGAAACACAAATGAGACAGCCTGGTCATTGGAGCTGGAAAAGGGTAGGGAGAAATACGCCAGGGCTACGAAAAGGTTATCTGGGAAATACTACGGTGATAAGGCTTGCATTCATCGAGTCCCAGCCAGGCACTGTACTAAGAACTTTATATACACACTCATCACTGATTCCTAACAGCTAGACACTGTCATTATCCCCATTTCAAAGACAAGGAAACTGAGGCAGACAGGCCACTTGTTCAGGATGCACAGCTAGAAAGTAGAAATGACAAAATTTAACCTGGGCAGTCGGATTCCACGGCCCCAAATTCTGAACTATTATTATAGAAGACAGAGAAGTCAGCCTTATCTGTCCCTTAATGAGGCTCTAGAATTTCCTACACTCTGCTATATTAATTTATAAGAATATTAAGATCCCAATAGCTAAGCAGAAAAAAAAATGTTTTGAAGAAAGATGAAGTACATCTGGTTAACAAACATGGAAAATTCAATAGACACTGAAGAAATGGAAATTAAAACAAGATATAATTCAGTCATCATAGTTAACAAAATTTGATGTTGTGGTTTTTAATTACAATATTCAATGCCAGGAAGCTATGGTGAAATGGATAAGGTCATATATCATCAATAGGGATTCAAATTGATGCAAATGTTCAAACCATTTTTAACCCCTAAATCTTTCAACTGGGAAATTACCAAACGAATGGAATCTGAAAAACTTTTAGGTTCTATATACAAAGATATTTATCTAAGCTTTATTTTTAATAATGAAAAATCAGAAAATCCAAAGTGCTAGAACAGGGAAGTAGCTGAATACATATAGCCATTAAAAACGGTTAAGATTACCCCGGTTCAGGTCCCACATATGAGAGCCAGTGACACTGCCCTCAAAAAACAAAAAACAAAAAAAAACCGTTAAGATTATCCATTTCTTATGGAGGGTATGAATATGAGTAACATTCCAGTATCTAGCTCTGAAATGTTTGAATGTTTGATACCAAGCATGGATAGCTTTTGTAATCAGAAAACAAAGAAATGTTTCAAGATACTATTTATAATATCATGGAGACATGCTCATGTTACCCCCAAATTAAAGAAAAAGCAGGATATAAAATTGTGTATACATATGCGCAACAGAAATGATCTAAATATGATTTTAAAAATGCATATTTTTTAAAACTGGGAGGAAACCTGTCCAAATATTCATAGTAATTACCTTTTGGTGATGGGAAGATAACTAATATATTATTCATGTTGATATCGGTCACATTTACCAGAAGACCTAATATATACTAAGTTCTTGGGAAATATTTACCAAATGAATATTAAAAAGTTTACTGTGTTTTTCTATATTTTCCCAATTTCTCTGCAATAAACACATCCTCCCTCTGAGAATGACAAACAGAAAAACTGGGTAAGAGTTGCAGTCTCCCCCTCCCCCGCCCAGGTCTAAGAGGAGCCTCAGGCAGGAGCCTCGGGCAGGAAGCTTTGAAAGGGGCAGCGGTGCCCAGGATCTGTGCTCAGCAGCACAGAGGCTGCTTGACATCTTTATGTGCAGAACCCAGGCCTTGGCCAGAAACTGCGAAATAAATGCACTAGAAAGGGTAGAAACTAAAAAGCGTTTGGAGCAATTGGTCTCAGGCATGGAGACAGCCAGGCTCTCTCCATAGTAACAGCTGCACATTTTCAGCTGGCAAAGCAAAGCTCTAGGGTCACACTCTGGAAGAGCGACAGGGCACAGGGTAGCTGCTGGGTCCCTCCTCACTCAGCCGGCCACACAACGCTGCTTCGCTCGCTTCTTGTGTCCCCACCTGAGCAGCTTGCTTTACATGGGCTATGGCGGGGTGCCCAGCCCCTGGCGGTTGGCAGCCTGGGTCAGCCAGGAACAAGGGTGGCAACCCTCCTCTGGAAGAGTGGCGTTTGGGGACACAGACGGGGACTGGGAGGAGGAAGGGTACTACGGCAACAATTTGATAATGTTGGCTCTGGGTGAAATTCTCAGTCCAGTGACTGTGTAGGTCATTTCCCCACTGAGTCTCAGTTTCTTCATCTATCAAATGGGGATGCTAGCCCCTTCCTCAAAGTAGGAAGTTGGAGGGTTAAAGTAATGAATATACAAGCATGTTTTAAATTGGTTATTTGCTATGCAAATGCTGCTTGTGTTACTTTGATTTTTATATCACTTCCTGACTTCGTTTCAAATCATTTAATTAATGAAAATATTTACTAACCTTCTACCATATTACAGGCACAAAGTGCCCTTGGGGACAGTCTGCAAGTTCATCTTTTCCATCTTTACCAGACTTCTTAAAGCAATGATTAACAACAAGGACAAGGACGCCAACATCTCCCACTTGCCACACTCCAGGCACCCGGCTAAAAACTTTACAGTGCATTATTTCACGTCATCCTGAAAACATATGAAATACTGTTATCATCTCCCCCTAATATTGGGGTGTCGGAAAAGTCGTGATGTATTTTTTTCTATGTTTTTTGTTGCAAAAATGCCTCATGACTTTTCCAACAACCCAATAGATTACGAAACTTAATTATTTCACCTGACAGTTACATAGTAGATTTCATACCATCCAAAAGTGTTTTGTCCTCTGTTACTTTATTCATATCCAACAACCTCACACAACCTCTATAAGGCGGGTGGACAGGTGTTACAGAGGAGTCATCCGGGGCATAAAGTGTTACTAACCTGCCATGACCACATCAGAAGTCAGTGGTGTGACTGAGCCTAGAACTCACCCACCCCAATGGCCAATTTGGTGCCACTCTTCCTCCTAGGGAGTCCACATCCCCTGGCCTAGTCCTTCCTCCTCCCAAGTAGGCTGTGTTGGGCTCATTAAAACAGTCAATCCATATTCAAAGTCACAAGATAGCGGGGAGAGAAATGGGATGGACAAACAAGGCAAACATTACCAAGAACTGGCAACCATACTGGCCACTTTAAGTGCTGTGTTATTTGGTTCTCTTACAAGCCTGTGCAATACGCATTGCTGCTACCACTTTACAGGGAGGAAACAGAGGCTCAGAAAGGTGAAGCCATTTGCTGACCTTAACAGGTAACAAATGCAAGAGCAAGATGTGAATCCAGGCAAGTCTGCCTCCAAACAAGAGCCCTTTCCATTACAATATGTTGCCTCCTGATGAGTCTCACACCATCACCACTATCATCGGGGCTGTGGTGTCGTCATCAGCATCCTCACATTTCATATCATCAGCATCAGCATCACACTTGCTCCTTACAAGTTCAAGAAAACAAAAGGCAGAGAGAGGAAAGGGGGATGGCAGAGCACATGGCACACTCCCGTGGCAGGCCTCCCTAAGGCCCGACTCAGAACACGCCCCATTCTCCTGGGTGCGGCCACACTCCTGGCTCAGGGCGCCCTGCCTGCCCAGCCTGCTAGGAGCCTTCCCCTCCTCCAGCCCCACTAGCACCCAGCTTCACTTCAGAGCAGTTTCTCAGAAAAAGGCGGCAGTGAAAGGATCTTGGCCAGATTTACTGGTGGTTTCTGCCAAGTGCTTTAATGTTCAGCAGGCCCATTTACAGCAAACTCCAGAGAAGGTGAAACAGCAGGCTGACAGATGTCAGAGTCTCGGGTGGGAAGACCCTGGACCCTCAGCAGGGCTGGCCTGGGCTGGGGGTTGGGAAGTTGCGGGGGTAGGATTTGGGGGTCAGATATGATTGCAGGGATAGAACCTACAACGCAATCATTTCCTTCTCACACACCAAAGATGAAACATTTTTATAATGCAGTCTTTAAAATTCTGACCTCAAAAGACTTGGAAAGTTTTTTAAAAATTAAGAAAATCTCACAAAAAATAAAATTAAAATTGTGAATAATCCCATTAGCTGAAATGACCACCATTAATATTTTGAAGTGATTAAGCTGCCAGCTTTTTATGTAAATGAAACTCTTCATTATAAGAATGAAATCATAATATTATTATGTAATCTACCTTAAAAAAAAATGTACTATGTCTGTAAAATACTGTCATAACTGTCCATACACACACACATACACACACACACGGATGCCAGTACACAGATGTAAAACAACTTATTTTCCCACTGTCAGAAATTTAGGCAGTTTTCAATTTTCTACTATTATACATAATAAATCAACACACACTTCTGTAGATAAGATTCTTAACAATTTATTTTGGATAAATTCCTAAGTCACTGAATCAGAAATACATGGATTTGAGTACATTCTGCCATCTTATCCTCTAGAAAAATTGTATGGATTTATCTAAAGAATAACTTAATCTTTCCTGTGGAGAGTGGAAGGAAAAGCAATACTTCCAACATAAGCAGGATTTTAAACTCACATAAAAATTTTAGGTTCAAATGTTAGGGATTAGAAAGGGCAAATTAAAAAAAAAAAAAAACACATATTTTAAAGACCCTGTGAGTGATTTAGGCAGTTTGTATACCAAGAACCTTAAAAATATGCATTCCCTTTGTGCTATAATTCCACACTTGGGACTGTATCTTAGGGAAATCATCTCAACAAAGACATTTGTATAAAAATCTTCATTGCAACCTTATTTATAATAACAAAAAAGTTTAAACAAACTAAATGTCCAACAAGAAGGCTTATGAAAGCGAACTATGGTATAATCACAAGACGGATTATTTTATAACCGTTAGAAATGGCTGTTTACAAAGAGTTTTTAAGACACAAGAAAATGCTAATTATTTTAATGCTGAACAGAAAATGAAGAGCTGGATACGAAATTGTACATACACTACATGTCCTCAATCATATTAAAAACCATGTAGTTTTTTAAAAAGGGGGTAAACAAGAACTACTCCAAAATGTTAATAGCAGTTGCTTCTGCAGTGTGGGACTATGGTGAACTGTCCCCCATTTTTTTTAAAACAGTCTTCTGAACTCTACATTTTCTATAATGAGCACATGATACTTTGATAATCAGGAACAAAGTGAACAAATAAATTTTTAAAAACTGCTTGATAAAGCAACAATCAGCCCCTGCCTTGTTCATTTAAACAAAAACACACACCAAAAACTACAGATCCGTGCCTTCTGTCAGGAAAAAGAACAAGACGAAGTATGCACAAGGCTGTCGCCTGAATGTTTTCTTACCCAAAGTTTTAACCATATGACAGTAAGCTGTTATTATCAGCAATGGTAAAAACTAATAATTAAATGATAATATCTTTAACAAAGACTGTACAGTATGACTTTTTTTCTTGAATTACTACATATACGAATATGCTTACCGAGGTACCTTGAATGTTAACAATGGTTATCTCAGGGTGATGAAATTTCAGTTCTTAATTTTTAAAAAATTGACACTAAGGGTGGCCGGTTAGCTCAGTTGGTTAGAGCATTGTGCTGAAAACACCAAGGTTGCCGGTTCGATCCCCACATGGGCCACTGTACGCTACGCCCTCTTTTAAAGAGTCAGCTATGCCACTGTAGCATGAAAGCAACGTGTAGCCAATGACCATGGCTGTTCCCCAATAAAGTTAAAAAAATAAAAAATTTACACTAAACATGGTTTAGTTTAATATCAGAAAAAAAGAATAAAGTTATTGTCGTTTTGAAAAATAATCATAATAATAAGGACTGAATAAAAAAATTTAATCTGAACAGGAAGGTGAAAAGCCAGGTGTGACTGAGTGAAGGCTTCCAGCAAGGTCTTTGTCCAGCAGGTTTTATCAAGAGAGCTGGTTGTCTGATCATTCTTCCTTTTTCAAGGAGTGTGGGCTCTGGTCCCTGAGGCAGATGCCCAGAATTGCTGAGTGAGGAGTGCCTGGCAGGTCTGAGGCCCACAGGCTTACCACCAGGAAGCCACGAAGAGGCCCAGTGTCAGCTATAGAGGAGGAACCCCTTGGGAGATGGACAAGGGGCTGGCCCAGCGGGGGCCAGGGCCTGGACTCTTCCGAGGCCTGATCAGTGCTCAGAAAAGGCCAGCCAAGTTTCTGAACCCCTTTAAGCTGATACAGGGAGACAGGAGAGAACAAACATGGCAAGAAGGGAGCTTTGAG
The DNA here is from genome assembly GCA_033961575.1 of Aselliscus stoliczkanus. Classification (NCBI taxonomy): domain Eukaryota; kingdom Metazoa; phylum Chordata; class Mammalia; order Chiroptera; family Hipposideridae; genus Aselliscus; species Aselliscus stoliczkanus. Next base: position 125,084,749 of record CM066728.1, read on the forward strand.
GGTCGAGGTGTCAGACACTCGAATGGTGCTTCTAGCAGTCCCAGGGCAACCCTTCAAGGTAGGATTACAAACCCTTTTTATGGAAGAAACAGACTCGGAGGAGTCAAGTAACTTCCCCAAGGTCACAGGACAACAATCTCTTCCAAACTCTGGTGCCATTCCAGGGGCACACTGGAAGGCTTAGCTCATTAACTTCCATGTCTGCTTTTGCAGAATTATCTAGAGAAGTTTTTAAAAATACGCATTCTTGGGTAGACCTACTGAAGCAGAAAATGTAGGAGCAGTGCCCAGGAATCCATCTAAAATTCTCCTCTGGGTGATTGTTGGGCCTGGTCTACGACTAGCATTCTACCTGCTGGCCCAGAAGGGGGGCAATTCGTCCACTTGTGCCTCCTCCAGAGGTCCCCCTAAAAGTTTCTTACCTTTTCAATCTTAGCTCCTGTTCAATATCCCTAAAATAACGTTCGTACTGTGGATGAGGCGGCTTGGGCTAGGCCCTTTACAGCACACTAACCATTATAAATTCTATCTCCTAAATACAGGTACATTCATCTCCCTATCTTAATTCCACTTGTATTATTCAGGTTCAGGCCACCATCACTCCCTGGCTGGATTTCTGCGATGGCCTCTCTAGCCTCCCTGCCTACAGCCTTGTCTAGTCTGTTTTCACCCAGCCACCATAGTCATTTTTCATAAACACAGATGTGATCTCCCCACTGTCTGGAAAACATTTTTCAAGGTAGGTACTCTAAAAATGCAGATCCCTAGGCCCCACTTCAGACTCATTGACTCAATCTCTGGGAGTGGGGCCCCAGAGCCCTGTATTTTTATAAGCTCTTCCAGCGATTATAATCCTATGATAGATTATTGTTCAATAAATATTCCCTCCCTTCCCTAGACCTCCATGAACACAAATTCATCCCTGCCCCAGTGATAACTGGCTTGGCCCAGGTGATTTGCTTGGTCCATGGGACGTGACAGGAACCTTAAAAGGTACTTGAGTGGCTGGGGTTATGTGCTGGGTGTCTACTGCTCCCATGAAAAGATGCCCTGGGAAGCTTGTTGATTCCAGAAGACTGAGAAATATATAAAGCTGACTTAAACCCAATCAAAGACATGGGGCAAAGCCTACTGAGCCCAACACAAAACAGATCCCACCTGACCCACAGATATGAGAATAAGAAATACTGCTTGCTATTGTAATCACTGAGGTATTACAGCTCATTATGCAGCACCACTGTGGCCACAGATGACTGATAAGATGCATAGCCAATGTGGGAATCTCTGGACATGTCGAAACTCCTCAGCCTAGCATGCCAGACCTTTGAGAACTGGCTGGCCACTCTGTCTTCTCTCTCCGCTCCCTTGTCTCAGCCTCGGCTCATGATTAGCTAACTGAACAATGTTCTATGACATCACCACACCTCCATACGTGCTGCTCCACCTTTCCCCCTCCTCTCACGATTTCACTCCAGTAGCTCCTTTCAGACTTCTGTGCCACCACCTGGCACCCTGAGAACACTGCTACGTCCTCACCTGTCGGCACCCAAACAACCAGCCGCATACAGGACAGCATCGGCACAGGGGCTCGGAAATCAGGCTGCCTGTGTTTGGATCCCATTTCTACCTTTCACCAGCAGTGTGGCTTTGAGCAAGGTATTCAGCTTCTCTGAACCTCAGTTTCCTCACTCCCTCTACCTCACAGCTTTGTAGTGATGAGGATAAATGAAGGGGTCAATATTCAGCACACAGCCCAGCACACAGTCCAAGGTCAACAGATCTCCTCCATAACCGAGGGCCCAGCACAAGCTCAGCCAATGAAAGACCAGAGGTACAGTGTTTTCATCTTCCTCCCTTTCGACAGGAACCCACGATGCCCTGGGCCCGACACCTAAACGCCATGTCTGTTGGGAACAGTACCTGCTTTTCTATGAGCCGAATGGTGTCCTCTGAGGCCTTGTCCTTCGACTTCTTCAGCGTATTCATTGCACTGGTGCGGACCTTCCGTAAGGATTCTTTGGCTTTGTTGGTGTTCTGCTTGGCCAGTTTCACCAGCATTTCCCTGTGCTCCCTGGTCACTCTGATAAAACACAAAAGAACATGCAATGTAACCATCCTACACACATGAACTGCTCGCCAGGAATTTAACATCACGCTGTCCGCGAGCTCGGCCGTTTATAACCTTACTCTCTCTGGATGGTTGACGCTCACATTCCTGACACATGCCCATGGGGATACTCAGGGTCAAGTGCAGTTCCCAGTGAGTGAGCTGAGCAGAGCCAGTGAGTAGTGCTTCCAAGCATGAGCCATCTAGGCAGACCCGGGGTCAAATCCTGGCTGTGCCACTGACAAGAAGCATAACTGTCTTCCTCTCCTCAGGGTCCCCATCTTTATTTTTTTTTTTTAAAGATTTTATTGGGGAATTGGGGGAGGGGAACAGCATTGGGGAATCGGGGAAGGAGAATAGACAAGTTGCTTTCTTTTTCTTCTTCAGTCTAGTTGCGGAGGACTTTGCTTCACTGGCCCATGTTGGTATTATCATTGAGCTCTGCCCGGATGAGGCAGATTGGTCACCGGACTGTGGATGGTTGCTCACCGCGGCTATTGGCAGCTGACGCTGGCTGCCAGCCGCTCACGCTGGCTGCCCGCCATTCACTGTAGCCTATGGCAGCCCACTGCAGCAGGGGCTGCAGCCTACACCATCTCTGGGGCTCACAGCCCAGCTCCAGGTGGAGCTGTTGTTAGCTGTAGAGGGCAGTGTCACTGGCCCTCATATGTGGGATCTGAACCGGGGCTGCTGGCATCCCAAAACCAGCTCTTAACCAATGCGCCACTCGGCCGGCCCAGGGTCCCCATCTTTATAATGGTGATCGTCGACACCTGTCTTAGGCGGTGGTGTGGGGAGTATATGAGATGATGTTAATTAAGTTCTTCAGCACAGACCCTGGCACATTTTAAGTGTTCAATAAAAGGAAGCAATAATTAGCTATCATGCCATCCCCTTCTCTCCCCCTAAAGAAAGTAACGCAAATAAGTGACGATGCTGTAGCTATCTCTAAATGGTCCAAAACGTATGAGTAGCAACCTTCAGAATCTTAACTGTTATTATAGCGAATTACTTGTGAGTTACCTCGAAACTGACCAAGATATTACACAAGCCACAACATAACACGTGAGAACCACTGCACCAGTTAACTTCAGTGAAGAACCCGTGAGAGTGTCTGGCCCATTAGAAATGCTTAATGAGGGCCAGTCGAGTGGCTCAGTTGTTAAGAACTCGCTCAAGAGTGTGAGCTCAGCTCTGAGCAACAGCAGTTCAATGCCCAGCCGGAGCTGAGCTGCTGCTGAGCTGCCAACAGGTGGCAGGATGGCTCAGCTAAAAACAAAAAAAGAAATGCTTAATGAATGTCAATGGTTTTTACTATTAACATCCTCATCATAATCAGAACAAGCACATTAAGGGTCTACTATAAGACACGAGAACAGGCGCTTTATAGGTTGATCCTTACAACAACTATTGGGTTGTCGGAAAAGTCATGATGCATTTTTACAACGAAAAACAGAAAAAAAACACGTCATGACTTTTTCGGACAACCCAATATGAGTCAGTTATTGTTATTCCTATTTCACCTTTAATCACCCTGACAACGCAGCAGCCGAGTAGCCCAGCATGTCTGTCCTGCCTCTGTTTCTTTGTCATGCACACACTGAGGGCCTACTACCTATCAAACCCAGTGTTGGGCGCTAGCAGGGCCATCGTAGACCTTAGCCCTGCCCTTCAGGGGCATGGCTGGGGAGAGAGATAAAGAGAAGTTGATAAGCTGTGAGAAGTGCGTGGGTAGCGGGGTGGGGAAGGACAACATGCCATGGGGAAGCACAAGAGTAGCTCAGCCAACTCATCAGGAGCGGTCCGAGTCTGGGGAGGGGGCAGCAAGGGAAGCCTCTCCCAGAGAAATAATACCTAAATGTGGTATTCATTAGGTCTGCGCACTAGTAGTCTGGCTTAGTCCTTCCGGGAGGGATGCATTGCCCCGTCCTCTGTGAAGTTCTGTGTGGACGTAGAGCTTGCTTAGGCCGGTGAACCGGGAGCGGAAAGGATGGGTATCACCTTAGGGCAGAGGCTCTAAGAGCCAGTGTATGCTCCACCATGTTTGTTTCCTTTGGCCACAGTATAAGTGGGGCGCCCATCAGCTTGGGTCCCCGAGTGACTGTGATGAACAGCACCCATCATGCAGCCTGAGCAAGACATAAATTTCTGCTGTTCTAAGCCATGGAGATTGGGGGGTTGCTTGTTGCTACAGCTTTGCCCATCCTATCCTAATACACACGAGGAGCTGAAAAATGAGTGCAAACTGCTGGGACTGGCATGGCAAGGAGAGACTACCAGGAGAGAGAGAGAGCCTGCAGAAAGGCTCTGCGCTGCAAAGAGACCATGTTTCATTTGAAAGACGGACTGGAGCGCAGATAACAAAGAAAAGAGGCTGGAGAGCCGTATCCTGGGGGCGGTCTCATAAGATCATAAGCTCCATTTGACAGTAAGAAATGAGCCCAAAGAAGTTTGGTATCTTACCCAAAGTCAAACCCATGCTGGCCTGTCTCAAAAATCAACGGTCTGAGTAAGACAAAATTCCTCTGCTCCCCGGGTCCTGAAACGGACATCACTGGCAGCGGGTTCCTAACCCTCAAATCAATGTGGTTCTTGCTTAGTAAGGACAATCCCAAATTTTGGGCCTATGTTCCATGGGAAGCAGTGGCAAGCAGGGGTTAAAGATTTAGTAGCATCTACCTGATGTTTATTTTCCCTGATAGGATGAGAAAAACATTTTTTTAATTTTGAGAGGATAAGCTCTGAAGACAAAGTAGATAGCTCTGTTATAAATAAAAACCCTTCTGGGTTCAGCTAATTGAAGGTATTCTCCAAATAAAAATGATCCTGATTACTACAATTATTAAATCCCTGTATGCCAGGTGAGTACTTTAAGTACTTTACCTCACGGGTCCTCACAACAACGCTTCAAGCTACATTCCCACACCCCCATTCTGCAACGAGCACACTGAGGCACGCAGATGTTAAACAGCCTGAGTGACAGAACTGGGATTCAAATCCTGAGCTTTCTGGCCTGTACTCTTTCCACTACTCCATGCTGCCTACCCCTTGTAATCTATTTCACATAAATTATGCACTGCTGCTGCTACTTCTGCTTCCAAGCAGAAAGCTTTTCAAAGTCAGTAATTTGAATCTTGGGACTGAAAAGGACAAAACCACCATGTCAGGAGTTTAGGGATTTGGATCAGATCTTGTTACTTTTATGGTTTTTAATTCATTGAACAAAAATCATGCTGACATGTTTAGGTCTCTTTTTTGTTCTGCCAAAGCATATGTCAGTATAAGGAAGGAACAGGAAAATTAAAACTTGATCCACTGATTCAAAAAACTTAATCCTGCTGAAATACTAGGAGGGGCAGAAAATAAATGAATCTACGTCTGTACGAAACCTCTTAAACTTCTCTAACAAGAAGTATTTCAATCTTATATTTCATATATAATTTGAAATAGGGATCCTACAGTTTAGATCATCTTTAATAAAATAAAATTTTTAATCTAATCAACTTCCTTTTCACTACATTCGTGTATATTTTACATGAAGAAAAAAACCATACATTTAAAAAAACATAAACGGGCTCAAAAACATCTTAAGAGTAAAAGGTTATATAAAGAAAACAAAATCATAATAGATGTAATTGGCCTTAGTAAAGTGTATTTTGTATTTATTAATGTCAGTGTGACATTAGTACACTGTTAACCTCAGGTAGTTTCCATACATAATAGTATCCAATTTCCAATTAGAAGCTGACTATCCTTGGGCAAGTTACTTAATTCTCTCTGAACCTCAGTTTCCTCATCTCCAAAATGAAGATGATAAAAACACTTTCCAGGGTGATTGGGAGAAGCAGACACAACATCTACCAAGTACCAATAAAGGGAGCGGCATATAGTAGCCTTGAATAAATGACGGCGTTTATGAATGTCTTAATCAGACATAATTATTTTATCATGAAACAAGGGCACATCTGTTTTAGAAAAGAAACATACTATATTATGGAAATAAAATTGTAATTCCTTTCTAAACCAGTGATTATTACATCCGATCGTCTCCATCTCGCAGTCCAGGGGTTCTGTTCGAACTTGCTAGTTTGTACCCAGACTTCTGGACTCAGACAGTGAGTTTTGAGCAGCCACTCTGCGTATTGATGTGCATTTGTTCATTGAGCTCTGGCTGGGGTCCCTGTGTCCCACCAGGTCCCGGGCCAGGCTGAGGGGCTCCAAGGTGGAGACAGGCAGCATGGCTGCAGTCCAGAACCCAGGCAAGAAAGACTGTCCCAAATGAGGAGGCTGGAAAGGCTGGTAAGGGCCAGACTACATGCGCAGGCCCTCCTGAGTCTCAGAAGATCCATCAACGGATGAACGGATGGACAAATGTGGTCCAAACATACAGTGGAAGAGCATTCAGCCTTAGGAAGGAAACTGACACATGCTACAACATGGATGAATCTTGAAGACATTATGCTAAGTGAAAGAAGCCAGACTCAAAAGGACAAATAGTATATGATCCACTTATATGAGGTACCTAGAATGATCAAATTTCATAGAGACAGAAAGTAGAATAGTGCTTACTAGGGACCTGAGGGGTCAGGGGATTGGAAGTTGTTTAATGGATACGGTTTCATTTTTGCAAGTTGAAAAGAGTTCCGGAGAGTGGTTGCACGACAATGTGAATGTACTTAATACCATTGAACCGTACATTTAAAAATAACTACAATGGTAAATTTTTATGTATAGCTTACCAAACGCACAAAAAACAGTGGGGGGAAATGTCTTAGTAGGCTGCTCCGAAGAATGTGAAGTAATATTATAGCTGTCTGAGCAAGGCCGAGGAAATGTGGGCAGGTCTGTGTTTGGTGTAGACAGCAATACACAAACCAGATCTAAGCGCATGCCAAAAGCTGGCCCAGGAGCCTCTAGGCAGACACATGGGAGCTCAGGGCCCACAGTGCAGCAGCTTCTTGGCTGGGCGATGAAGACAGCAGCCTTTTCCGCTGGGGTCAGAGAGCCTCCCAGCATAAGGCAGGGGTTTTGGCTAAGCTGGTAAGGTCACACTTTGTTTGTACAAACTCCACCAGGCAGGTCTTCCAGTAACATCCTGGATGGGCGCCTTCCTGCCAAACTCCTTGAGCGTGTTCCATGGACACTAAGCAGAGGGTATGCCTGCAGGTATCTCACACAGCAGAGAACTCCACCGACTGGAATGACACGTCCATCGTTTCAACGAGGAAGGGACACACGTACAAAGCCAGTCGCCTGGCATGTATCAGAGGAAGCTATTCTCGGCTCGGGCAACGACAGTAAAAACCTGTTATAACAGTATGTCAGCACACAACTGTAAAAGGATCTTTGGTCACTTAGAGGGGCCTTTAAACAGTAGAAAGCACATGCTTTAAAGCCAGGAAGGCCTAATCCCAGCTCTGTCTCTATTAGCTTCAGAACCGTGAGCATGCTATCCAACTTCTCCAGACTCCGTTTCCTCATGTACCAAACGGGAGTAAGAATGTTACCGAGAGCGCGGAAGGACTAAGTGAAATGATGGTGGCAGGGCCTGACCCCCTGCCAGTGTGCATGCGCGACAGAACCTCAGGACAGACAGGGCGGCTGAATTCTTCTTACTACAGAAGGTCTGGGACTTGGGAATAACAGGATGCGAGTGGTGTGGGAGAGAAGGACTAAAAGGATTTAGTCGCTCAGGGCTTGGGTACTGAGCAGAGAGGGAAAGAGTGGGAATGGAGGGGAGCAGCAGGCAGCAGGGCGGTCGGAGGCCCAAGCTGTGCCCCAGCAGCTGTGGGGGACAGGCTGAGCAAGAAGGAAGCTGCACTTCCAGGGACCGGCCCATCAAAAACACATCCCTGACAGTGCGGCTGAGAGAAACCTCGCCTCCTCCTCACTGGCTTCGGGAGACTTCCTCCCAACAGGGGCACCAGCCTGCAATCAGCAGCAGACACACGATTTGCTGTATTGTTTGCTGGTGGGCGCTGCCCGATGCCGTGGGGCCGCTGGCCTAAAGGAAATGTTTTTGTTTGTGTAGCCCAGCCAGACTTCCTGTACTTCGAGGTACACAGTTCCCCCTCTCCTCTTTCCTCGCACCCCCACTCCCCTTTGGCTCACAGGCCTGTCTTACATACACTAGAGTCTCAGAACGACATCAGGTGTCCTTTTAGCCCAAAGGACGTCATATACACCCTTTGGAAGGGTTTCTACCACCAGCAGTAACTGGTTCTCTCTGGAGATACAACTGGTCACCTGCCTTCAGAGGGCTGTCCTGGGACTGAGGCCTGGCTAGCCCAGACGGCCCATCCTGAAACACAGTCCATGAGGGAAAGTGAAAGGAGGTTGAGGTCAGGGTCACAGCTCCACACTGGCAGCGGAGTGACCTTGATGCAGTCCCTCGTCTTCTTCCTTGTCACCCCAGATGGGAGGGAATCCACGTCCAGGGCTAAGTGGAGCAGCTCTTGCCTCAGCTCTAATGCACAGGAAAAGTGCACGGGTTTGGGGACCAAAGCAGGCTTGTTTCCAGCCCCAGCTCCGCACTTGGAGTTAAGTGGATAACTGTGGACAGTTAACTTTTCCTCCATGAACTGCAGAGAAGGATGTCCCTGAAGCCGGACTGCAGGGTTGGAGGCCCAGATCTATCATGTCTGAGCTCTGTGGCTCCGGGCAAGTAATTGGACCTGTTTGCCTCGGTTTATCCCATTTGTCAAATGTGTATAATACCATTGGCTTAGTGAGATGATTACAAGGGTTACAAAAGTTACTGAATGCGCTGGCATGTGACGATGTGCTCAGTAAACATTATCTATTACTATTTCCTTCAATTGTCAAATCGGGGGGCAATAAACATTACCTTTCTTCCCCAGTTAGTGTTAGGAGCAAATGAGAGATAATGGTTAAGGAACTTTGCATTGGCAGGTACCATTTTAAAGCTGTTCATCATATCAGGACTGAAAATAATGCCTCCACCTGGGAGATGCACAGCAAAGAGGCGACAAGCCCAGGCTGTGAGAGAGACTGCTGTCCTTCCGCTTGCTAACCGAGTGACAGTGGAGATAAAGAGCTCCATGCCCGTGACTTGGTTTCTTCACCTGTAACAGGGGTAATCACATCCCTACCTGAAAAACCACTATGAATAAATATACAACTAGCCCCTGGAATAGCAGTGGGTACAGAGTGAGTGTGCATGTCCACTGATTCCGTAAACCCTGGGGGCATCACTGCACACTTACCACCTGCTAGGACCTGTTCCAGGAGCTGGGTCCACAGCAAGGAACAAAAGCTCCTCCTGTTCACATTCCAGTGAAGGAGAGAGAGAGGGTAAACAATTAACGATATAAAATGACCCCTAAGTGCTATGAAGACAATAAAAGTAAGATAGGGAGGAAGGGGAATCTCGTTATCACAGTAAGAACCCATTTACATCTGCCTGGACATCTGATCTGGGTGTCACCTACTCCCCTTTGATAATGAACATTTGCACAGCTCTTCCCCCGTGCCAGGCTGGGAGCTGACGCATGCTCTGTGACCCAGCTCCGTGAATCTTTACAACACTTCCATGACGTTAGTGGTATTATTACCCAGATCACACCGATTAGAAAAGCAAGGTTCAAGATAGATTGAGTGACCTACCAAGGCCACGCAAGTTCTCAGTAGATCTGAGATCTGGGCCCAGTGCAGTCTGACTCTTGAATTGCAGACCTCCCTTGGTGCTAGATAAATCTCAGCAGTTACTCTTACTAGTGGTAGTACGATTCTTATTACTAATTCTGCTCTTACATTAAGGCTGCTTAGCTATATTGTTCACCAACTACTCTTCAGGTCCCCTGGAGTCCCAAGTGCAGTGGAGAGAAAGGAAAAGGGAACCTACGGAGGACCGCAGTGGACTAGTTACCTGTAGCTGTCCATTGCCAGGTTCTGTAACAAGGTTCAGGACACAGAGGGTGGAGAGAAGAGGAGAGGGAACGATGGGGGGGGTCCTGCCCTTTGGGGCGTAGCTTTTGCATAGGTGTTCATGGCAACTTTCTCCTCAGCCCCTGTTCTACTCTTGCTTCCTGATTGCACTTTCTTTTGTGTTTGAACCAGAACATCTGTGCTGGGAGTGAGCGCCCGTTTCACACACTTGGGACCTGAAATAGTAGGAGGCGCTCCTAAAAAGCCACAGGCCAAGTGGGAAGAGGAGAGAAGACAGGCATCCTATCCTGCACGGAGGCTCGCGTAGGCCCGGAAGGCACTGGAATCCGTCCAGCAGAATGAAGGGCTCTGAGAAAGCAGTGATGGCACCACGCGGCAGGAATAAAAGGGCTAGAAAAGCAGCTGGAGCTGCTCAAGTGCAGTTTGTGGCTGCCCCAGCCCAACTTAGGTCATTAGGCATTCTTCTCTGATTTCTTGTTTTCCTTTCAAGATGGCTAAAGGTCTGTATGTGTGTGGGTGTTGTAAGAAAAGGGTATTACCAATATTTCCTGGAATGTGCCCAATATACACACATGGCCCCTGGTACAAGATCCACTAAGCGACCCAGCAGCCAGACAAGGAGGCCACAGAGTGGGAAGGAGGCAGGTTCCAGGTCAGCAGCCCAGAGAGCAATGTGATCATGTGGCAAGAGCAGGGGCTTCGGAAACAGGCAGATGGGCTTTGAATAACGACTCCTCTGCTTACTAATCAGTGACCTGGAGCAAACTACTTAAACTGATTCGGTTTCCTCATCTGTATGCTACCCATCTCAAAAGGGAACTTCTCTGCGGCTGCAAACAAGGAGGTCACCATGAAAAGATTTACACAAGATACTGTTATGCAAAAAAGCAAGTTGCTATAGATATTTAATCCCATTTATGTAAACTAAATGTGTGTGTGTGTGTGTGTGTGTGTGTGTGTGTGTGTGTTGGTATATGCATTTTTTTTAATCTGGAAGGATATATACTAATCTTACCAACAGTTACTTCTGGGAAGAATACTTGGGGAACTTTTTATTTTTCTGTGGGATTTGAATTTTTGCAGTAAATGTGTATTGTTTTACAATTTTAAAAAGAAGTGAAAATCATGTATCTAATAAAATTCTAGTACCCAGAATATATAAAGAACTCTTACAACTCAACAAAAGGGCAAAAAAAAAAAAAAATCCATTAAAAAATGGGTGAAAGACTTGAAAAGACATTTATCTAAAGATACACATTTGGCCATTTGCCAGATGGCAAATAAGCACATGAAAAGACGCTCAACATTATTAGTCACTAGGGAAATGCAAATCAAAACTAATAATGAGAGACCACTTCATACCCACTAGGATGGAAATAATAACAATAAACAAATAACTAGTGCTGGCAAGGAGACAGAGAAATTGGAGCCCTTATACATTACTGGAGAAAATGAAAATGTGGAGTCCCTGTGGAAAATCTGGCAGATCCCCCAAAAGTTAACAGTTATTGTCTGACCAGCAATTCCACTCAGGTGTGTACACCTAAGAGAACTGAAAACATGTTTATATAAAAACTTGCACAATGATGCTCATTGCAGGACTACTCATAGCTCTAGCCAAAAAGTTGAAACAACCCAAATGCTCATCAATTCACAAATGGATAAACAAAATGTGTGATAGCCACACACATATAGCTGAATAATGGCATATTATTCAGCTATAAAAAAGAATGAAGTACTGATACATGCTGCAACATGGATGAACCTTGAAAACACGATGCTAAGAAGCCAGTCACAAAAGGCCACACGTTGTGTGATTCCATTTATATGAACTGTTCAGAACAAGGAAATCTATAAACAGAAAGCAGATCAGTAGTTGCCTAGAGCAATGGGGAACAGGGGGTTGGGGGTAAAGTGGGGAGTGACTGCTAACGGGTACAGGGTTTCTTTATGGGATGATGAAAAATGTCCTAAAATTGATTGTGGTGATGGGTGCACAACTCTCTGAATATACTAAAAACCCACTGAATTCCACACTTTAAATGGGTGAATTATATCTCAACGAAGTTGTTAAAAAATGTCATGTGCCTGTGTGGTTCTTGTCACTGAACAGTACCTGTCTGCCAGATGGCAGGCAGCATGGCCTGGGTCTCCTCACCTGTGGGGCAGCAGGAATGCTCCCCTACACCAGTTAACAATCACTATGCAGAAAAGGTGGCAGGGATACTCAATAACAACAGCTAACTTGATAATGACAGTTTACAAAATAACGTTCTCTGATTTATTGAATTTCTTTCCTTTTTTTCACCAGTGTCAGACCTCCACCAAGGTCTAAAGGCTCTGTCTGTCTATTCCTGCTCCCTCTCCCCTTTATCCTTCACAGGAGTTGCTCCCACTAACTCTTCATCAGAGTAAAGACTGCTGTTATCCCATTTTACAGATGAGAAAGCTGAGACTCAGTGCGAAAGAACCAGCCTAACATTACATACGTCTTTTTATTGGTTTTCATTTTGAGTTTTTCTGACTCTGAGCTGGGCTACTCCAGGCATTAATCCAGGCCCTCGCTGGCTGCAGAGCTGCTCCCCTCCCTGTTTCACTCAGCCTGGGGACCGTCCTACTCGCCTTGGAAAAACGTGGCCATCCTCTATGAGGAGCTGCACACGAGTAGATGGTGGGAAAAACATTAAGAAAGAGAATTCAGGCTAGGAGAACTGTAACTCAGGGCTTTTTACTGTTACCTGTGAAATTCCCTGGTCCATCCTAAGTAGAATTCTCTTCCATGCTGTCACCTGGGAACAAGGTGTAAGGGAGGGAGCCTAGTTCGGGCACAAGGTCTATCAACCCCGACAAGGCCCAGAAGAAAAGTGGGAGGTGATGATGGTGATTATCAAACCACTGGGAGGCTTGGGGAGCCCGGTCAGTGGCCTGAGAGTGTCTAGAAGAGCCAGGGTCCCTCAGCCTGAGCAGAAACACAAAGGAAATCTCACACCACAGGCAGGCCTAGTCATCAGCCTTTCTTATCTGGGAGATACCTTCCAGGAGGTCTTGTTCACCGTAATTCATATTCAAAGAATAAACCAAATGCTCATTAACAATCAATCTACAGTGTTCCTGAGCAACTTACATTCCAAGATAATTACAACATAATGACTCAACTCCTCCCATCCCTAAAAATGGAGGAAAAGATAGGAGGGAAATGAACCTGGCGGGGGAGGGGGATAGTGAGGAAGAGAGGGTAAGAGCACATTAAGGACTATAGGATGAATCAATAAACAGAAATAAGGGCCGGCCGAGTGGCGCATTGGTTTAAGAGCTGGTTTTGGGATGCCAGCGGCCCCGGTTGGGATCCCACATATGAGGGCCAGTGACACTGCCCTCTACAGCTAACAACAGCTCCACTTGGAGCTGGGCTGTGAGAGCCCCGGTGAGGGTGTAGGCTGCAGTCCCTGCTGCAGTGGGCTGCCATAGGCTACAGTGAGTGGCCAGCAGCCAGCATGAGTGGCTGGCAGCCAGCGTGAGCTGCCAATAGCCACGGTGAGCGACATCCAGAGGCCGGTGACCCACCTGTCTCATCCGGGAAGAGCGCAATGATACCAACATGGGCCAGTGAAGCAATGTCCTCCACAACTAGACTGAAGAACAAAAAAAAAGACAGCAACTTGTCTGTTCCCCTCCCAGATTCCACAACGATGTTCCCCTCCCCCAATTCCCCAATTAAAAAAATAAATAAATAAAATAAACAAAAATAAAATATCATTGGTCTTACTCCCAAATCAGAGTGTTTCCAAGAACTCCTTAGCCAGGAGAATTAGATGACAAATACTTTAAGATAAAGGAATTAATATTTATTAAGTACCTATGCTACACCAGGCCTCATACTAGGAGCCTCACATATAATATCCCATTACTCCTTAAAACCATAAAAATTATTCCCATTTTCCAGATAAGGAGGCTGAAGCTTCAAAAAATGAAGCAGCTTGCCAAAGATCCCTGCAGTGGGCACACCCCCTGGGTGCCCAGCCAATGACCACGCATGGCAGAGGGCCTCCTCTGATGGGCAGTCTTCACTCAGGGATGCCCGGTCGGCCCGGCTGACCCTCCGAAGTGCCCTGCAGTGTGCCTCCTTCCTGCCAACCCTCCTCTTTTCCTTTCTTCAGCGGTAGCAGACCTGCACGCTGCCTCTTTCACAGGCCTTGCCTCCAGTACATCTCCTGCACATCTAAGTCTGTCCTGGCATCTGCTTCTCAGAGGACCCAAGCTGATGTGCCCGAGAGTCACAGAACAGGGATTTGAACCCAGGCGTGTCTGTCCCCAAGCCCTGTGCTCCCCTTTATCCCCAGAGATGCATCGATAGATAAGTCAGGTTGCTAAATCCAATAACCAAGGCCCAGGCCTTCTCTTCCCTGACCCATCAGAAATACTCAGTGTACCTAATGACGCCCTGGTCTTCGATACACTGCACTCGGCTCCCAGGAGCCCACACTCTCCTAGTTCCCTGGCCACTTACTCTGAGTCTCCTCTGCTGTTTCCTCATCATCATCCTGACCCAGAAATCTTGAAGTGGTGTGTCCGGGGCTCCTGGGTTTGCGGGCTGCAGACCTTGGGATGTGTCAGCCTCCATAATCACATGAGCCAATTCCTATAATAAATCTCTTTAGTTTACATCCTGTAGGTTCTGGAGAACCATGACTAATACCTTATATGGTCTGGGCCTCCCTGTGTCACTCGGACCTCATCTCCTATCTCTCCCCTCCATTGTTCTGCTATAGCCATGTGAATAGCACTCTTGCTGTTCCTTGAACATCCAGGCAGACTCTCACCTCAGGACCTTTGCACTTGCTGCTTCCTGTCTCAGTCCTGGATATGGGCATAATTTGCTCTCTCACATCCTCAGCTCTTGGCTCAAATATCACCTTCTGTGAACACACCATATAAAGTTGCACCACCCCCCACCCCCATTCAAGACAGCCTTTATTCCTTTTTCCTCCCTTATTTTTCTCCACACAGAGAAAACTATGACCACCCAACACACACAGTGTGTCTGTCCCTGTCCATCTCCCCAGTAGAAGTTCCATCTGGTTTGTTCACTTCTGTATCCTCATGTCTAAAACTATGCCAGAAACATTGTAGGTGCTCAATAGATATCTGTTAAATAAATTTAGGAATGTCCTAGAAGTTTCAAATTTCAGCATAAAAATTTTACATCCTCATAAAAGCAGTTAAGTTATTGCTGGGGGCCACAGGAGGATGAAGAACCTTGCAAAGGGGTTCAGGGGAACTTTTGAGGGGGCTCTTCCATATTGACTGAGGCAGTGGTTAGAGGGACACACATATTTGTCAAAAGTCATCATCGTATACCCTTGAAATGGGCTCATTTTTTTGTATGTGGATTACACCTCAATAAAGCTGATTAGAAACAATCAAACAGCCCACATTCCAGACTGCCTCTCACACCAAACAATGGCACACGAATTCACTTTCAGAGGATGCATCCTGATTTGAGTTCTGAAAGTCTGTTCCTCATGGTTTGGACTGGTATATAATTAAATTTTAAAATACCAATTGCTGGGCCGGCAGAGCGGCGCGGTGGTTAAGCGCTGGCTTGGGAAGCCAGCGGCCCCGGTTCGGGTCCCACATATGAGGGCCAGTGACACTGCCCTCAAAAAAAAAAAAAAAAATACCAATTGCTGCCCCTTGCTACAAAAAACAAAAAAAGTCCACAGATTTAAGAATAGACTTGGAAGTCAAAAGAACCCATTTTTAAATCATGCACAACTCTACTTGCTAAATGAACTTGAGCAAATTATTTAACCTCTCTTGGGCTGACTTAGCTCATGTATAAAAAAAAAAAATGGGGAACAATAGAGTGAAATGAGTTGAATGATATAGCCCAGGGCCTAAAATATCATTTGCACTCAGTAAATGGTCACTTCGCTTAATCTTATTACTGCCATGCGATGTGCCAAGAGAGTCATTCAAATATCAATGGGGTCTCCTAAGAGGGTGATGTCAAGTGTGGGTCTGAGGACCACTGGTGGGGTCACCTGGGTGTGTTGCAGATGGTTGTCTGGCCCTGAAATGGCCACGTCTCTAAGAAGTTCAGCGACACACAACACATTGTCGCAAACAAGCACTGAGACGATCAAGAGGCAATAGCTGCTCCGAGGCCCCCACGTTCCATTCACTTCTGTCCCAGTTACTGTCTCCTCTCTACCGCTTCCCACTCCCAGCGGAACAAGAGGCGAAACCTTAGAAAATCATTATAAAGCCTTTAGTTATAGAGAAACATTTAAACAACCAAGATAGCCAATAATTGGGAACTAGTGAATACTACACGTTAAATGCATACACCGTGCATCCTTGGAAGCGTGAGGAAACACTCTCATCAGAGAGCAATGACACTTGTTAGGTCAAAAACAGTGCAGAACATAGGGCCGGCCGAATGGCTCAGTTGTTTAAGAGCTTGCTCAAGAGTGTGAGCTGAGCTCTGAGCAACAGCAGTTTGATGCCCGGCCTGAGCTAACAGGTGGCAGGAGGGCTCAGCTTAAAAAAAAAAAAAAGTGCAGAGCAGTACATATAATATGATCCCACGTCATTACAAGAAAACGAAGGAGATACAGGCGGTTTAAATTTGCATAGAAAAACATCTAGAAAATCAAGGTGCTAAACATGGTTCCCTATGTAGCATAGAAGGGGGGTATTAACTTTTTATTTAATTTTACTTAAGATAAAACCAGTGCAGACACTGATGTAAAATAATCAAAGAGGAGGACAATCTAGGAAGGATGCCACCTCGGTGGAGAACGAGTCCATCCTATGTACTTTTAGTACTTCAGTGAATTTACGGTTCCTTACAGCTTTATTTAAAGACGGACCTGAACTCAGTGGTCTCAAACCAAAGCAGCCTCATTCTACTTTCTGTGGTTACTCACTGACAGTTGGTAAAACAGTGAGTAAGGGAGTGTGTACTTGTTTGTTTGGGGGCATAATGAAGGTGGAAACAGGGTGGAGGCAAAAATCTGTGCTGGTCAAAATGAACTGCTCAAAACTTCTCAGGGTCCCTGATTAAGGAATGAAAGACTGCTATTCCAGAGAAACCTATTAGGAGACAAGAACAGGGAAAAAGGCAGTAACAAGACCTGAATTCAAATCCCGCTTCTGCCGCTTAGTAGCTGTATGACATTGGGCATTAACTTCTGTGAGCTTCAGGTCTCTCCTCAAATGGGCAGAAGACCCCATAGCAGTGATGTGAGAATTCGGGGAGCAACTGTAAAGCATTCAGCACAGCGCCTCCAGTCACTACACCTCTAGTGTAGGCGGTTAATAAGTAGTACCCAAAATTTGATTATGTAAATAGGAAAGGAAGGTGGAAGGAACTCTTTCAGTGAATCTTGATTAATGGGAATGTTCAAAGAATCCATCCACTTGACTGACTTCTCTAAATGAAAGAACACCGAAGAAGGCAAAAGCTAGCCACAGTGTCAGTCGGGGCTGATGGAACCCAGAGCTTCGGAGGCTCCATGGTGTCTTACTGAGGAAAGCCGTGAGAGAAACTTGCACACAGCCACAGCGCTGGATTTCCAGAGGTATGGAGAAAAGGACTTGGTGATAAGACCACTCAGGCGCCACGCTTGACTGGCTATTGATTTAGGGTTTATCTTCCACCCACTTCTTTACAGGATCAGAGGCAGATTATGGTAAGACACGTACTCGGCACTGACTCATTTCCATGGGAACATAAAATTCAGAGGCGGAAACGAGGGCAAGCACTACCTGAGATCCACTACAACTGACCGTAAAACTTAGCTCTGGGCATCCAGGGCTAAGGCAAAAACGCAAACTTGCAAACTATTATTTGGCAGCGGAGGGAATCACCATCAATCAGGAAAGGCAAATTTTCCTAGAACTAAACTCAACATTTTATAATCTAGGAAACTGATCCTGGGAATTTATGCTTCCAATTCCCTCCTGCCTCCCAAACAGCTTGGTCAATTTCCAGCAGTGTGACCTGCAGCCAAGGCCTCACCTCTCTGAATCTGTCTCCTGGTGCCTCGGAGGGAATGAGGCTCCTGCTTATTTATGAAAGGGAATGAAAGAACATTCCCTAGCATTAACTGGGTGCTTGCTAAACATCAAAAGCTTTTTGCGCATATTATCTCACTGAAACCTCCTAATAACCATGTAAGACAAGTTCTGTAAACATTTTACAGATGAGTTGAGATTCAGAGAGGTGGAGACAGTTGCCATTGTCACACAGCTGAAAAAGCAGATCAGCCAGAACTCAAGTTCATGCTTCTGTGATACTGAGTAACAAAGTTCACTGTGTTTTTCCACTTTCCCTGCATATATGAAGCACCTAACAGTTCCTGGCACATAGTAGGTATGCAACATATTAGTTCCCTTCCTCACTCCTTCTTTATCTTATATTTATATAGCTTCTTTCCTCTAAGGAAATCATATTACTTGATCTATTTGCTCTACTAAATTCTACCAAATCTCAACCTATCGTTATGTATTACTTTCCTTATTTTACAAATAAGGAACTAGAAGGCAGCAAGCTGCTAGGTGACGTGCCCAGAGTCATATGGAAGTCACTGCCAAAACCAAATAAAAACCTTGGTCCTTTTTACGTCTAAATCAACCTTTATCCTCTCACATGACACAGCCTCCATAATAAAGAACAGATTATTCATTTTTATCTGGAAAACTACCAAATGTATAATTCAGTAAGGGGCCTCCTGACCTTACCACCTTGTCAAAGGGAAGAAAGTATATAAAAAATGAGGTTTGCAGGAGCAGAGGGTTTTGGTCCGTCAACTTTCTCTTGGATTACGCCCATTAACCAACATAAAATAATGTAAAATATAATGTAACAGATCCCCATGTCTTTGGAAATTCAAGTTAAGTTAAACTCACTGATCCTTCAAACGTATATACAATGCACCACGGGCAATCATTTAGTCCTGTGGGGCTGCAGAGGTGCACATTATGTCAACTAGATCTTTGAAAGAAAAATACGATACACAATCAGGCCGCTCTACGAGGAGCTGAGGCCAGCAACGAGCATCTAGCAGCATAAATTCAGAGTATCACAGAATTATGGAGCGCCACAAGGGACCTGGCAGTTCACTGAAAAAAAACCCTCCATCTAATATATGAGGAAACTGAGGCTCAGGGAGGTTATGGGGCTTTTCCAAGATTTCACGGACAGGAGAGCAGGAACTAAAAACTAAACCTGCTGACTACTGTCCATTCCACTTGCAAATCTTGCTTCTAACGCCCATGAGTACACATAGCACTTTCCAGAATTACACATCTAGGCGGCCAGATGGCTCAGCTGGTGAGAGCATAGGCTGGCCGCTGGCTTCCCAAGCCAGCACTTAACCACCACGCCACTCGGCCGGCCCAAGAGCATGTGCTCTTAACAACAAGGTTGCCAGTTCAACACCCACATGAGATGCTGGGCTGCGCCCCCGCCTACAACTAGATTGAAAATGGTGATTAGACTTGGAGCTGAACTGTACCCTTCACAACTAAGATTGAAGGACAACAATTTGACTTGGAGCTGATGGATCCTGGAAGAAACACATTGTTCCCCAATGAAGTTTTGGGGGAAAAAAAAGAATTACACATCTATTCAGAGAGTGCAGGAGAAAGAGCCTGTATTTTGCTAACAGAAAAACTCAAGATTCAAATCCTGACTGCCACTTAATGACGATGTGATCTTGGGCAAGTCCTTTCTTCATTTCTCTGAATTTGCATTTTTTCATCTATAAATTGTAGGTAATAGTAAATTCCACAAAGCTGCAGGTGATATGAAAAAGGGGCCTGGCACAGCCTGTGAGCTCCATGAAGGCAAACATCAGATCTGTACATCCCCAGCACGCAGCACCGAGCCTGGCACATGATTACATTTGCAGAAAATCTGCTGAGCAAATCAATGAACTCACTGAGCAAACAGGTACTGGACTTGAACCCAGGTCAATGTGGTTCTTAGACACTAGGCTATATCACTCCCAATTCACATGATTTCACAGCAGAGTATTAATTCTGACTTACAGAGCATCGAAAGCACCAATGGAATAAGATGGCTATTTTCTGGTTAAAAGCAGGAAAAAAGTCCAGTGGGGAACATGTTCCGGACTCTCAGTGTTGGGATTAATTCTTATGGCTAGCATGTGTGCATCATGAAGTTCTGGAATCAACTAAACTTTGGTGTAGGTCCCAGCCTCAGCATAAGCTTTGTGACCTCAGAGATATTACTTGACCTGTCTGAGCCTAACTTTCCATACCTGGAGAAAACCCACCTCCAGGGGATGGTGTGACAAATGAGGCAATACACGTCAAGGAATGCAATGACGGGCGGCACAAAAGGACGCCAGACTGGTGTGGCGTTCTTTTCCCCTCCAGTTGTTTGGGAACCTCATGCATTCGTCTCAGGTCTCTGCTCCAATGTCCCTTCCTTCCTGGACCTCCCTCCAGCCACAATAAAACCCCCACCCCTTCATCCTGCTTGTTTTTCTTCACCGTCCTTATCATCACTTGACATTACAGTACATACTTCTTCATTTTTCTGTTTACTGGGCCTACTCAACTATAAGGTACGCCTCAAGACAGGGGCTTTTTGTTGTTTGTTTTGTTTACTGCTGAATCTCAACACCTAGGAAAGTACCTGGCACGGAGTGAGTGCTTGATAATTATCTGCTGAAGGATGGAATGCATTCATTCAACACGTACTTGGAACTTGCCATATGCGAGGTACTGTGTGATGAACAGGGATTTAAAGATCATTAAGAAATGAGATTACAGGAGAAACTTATTCTGCATGCCATGGAATCTGAGAGGGTTTATATGTCACCTGGGTTATGGCAGTTGCCTCCAGACTTTTCTCCTTGTGTCTGCTCTGTCCCCCTACATTCCATCTGTCAATCAGCAGCCAGAGAGACCCCCGAAAGTCATAGATAAGGTCACTCCTCTGCCTAAATCCCTCCAATGGCTTCCCACCACAATTAGAATCAAGCCCAAGCCTCTTCCCATGGCCTACAAAGCCTAAGCCATTGCCTCGACTCGCTAGTCCAACCTCCACTCTCACCATGCTCTCTCCCCTTCATGTGTGTCTCCCCTTCAGACTCACTGGCTGCCTTTCTTTTTCTCAAATATGTCAAGGTCTTGTCATTTCTTTCCTTTTTAAATTTAAAAATAAACTTACAATAGTCCCCCCTGATCCACAGGGGATACGTTCCAAGACCCCCAGTGGATGCCTGAAATCACAGATAGCACCAAACCCTATATATATTAATATATACATTTTTTTTCCTATATATGCATACCTATGATAAAGTTTAATTTATAAATTAGGCACAGGAAAAGATTAACAATAATAATCACAAAATAGAACTAATATGCCATAATAAAAGTTATCTAAATGTGGTCCCTCTTAAAATACCTTATTGTACTGTCCTCACCCTTCTTCACAATTTTTTTCCCTCTTTACAATTTCATAGATAGAAGATTAGTTTTTACCATAGATTTTAGCAACCTCAGCATCCTTTTTTTTTTCTTATTGAAAACTTTCACCCTTTCACTTAAAGAAGCACTTTACGGCTCCTCTCCAGAATACCCAAATTGCCAGCACTTTGGGGCCATTATTAAGTAAAATAATGGTGACTTAAACACAAGCACTGAGATTCCATGACAGTTGATCTGATCAGCCCGACAGCTACTAAGTGACTAATGGGCGGGTAGCACACACAGCGTAGGTGTGCGGGGCAAAGGGATGATGCACATCTCAGGTGGGACGGAGTGGGGAGCCTCAAGGTTTCATCACACTGCTCAGAATGGCGCTCAGGTTAAAGCTTATGAATTGTTTATTTCTGGAGTTTTCCATTTAATATTTTCCAGCCACGGCTGACCACGGGAAACACTGCTGAAAGCAAAACCAGATAAGAGCGCCTACTGTGCATTTTTGTTCTAATGCCTAAAATTCTTCAACAAGCAAGGACTGATGTAAAAATAACTCTTCAAGGAACATGGATTCAAGATCACAAGCATCGAGGTCTTTTCTGACTTGGGGCCTTTGCGCTGGCTGCTCACTCTGCCTGGAGGGTTCTTCCCCTAGGCTGGCTCCTTCTTAGCATTCTAATTCTCAGCAGAATGGCACTTCCTTCAAGAGTCCTCCCAGGCTAAAGTGGTCCCTGCCACCACTGCCCTCTTCAAGTCACTCTGTTGGGTCCCACTGCCTTTTCTTTCCACATAGCATTCCATTATCTGAAATGATTTTATCTATTTGTGTGTTTTATCTTCCCAGCCAGAATGTAAACTACATGAGGACAAGGACTTTTCCAGGTTGACTGTTACTTCTCCAGCCCTTGGTACATAGTAGGCACTGAACATTTCTGAATCAGTAAACTGGACCTCAAAAGATGCTGGAGTTTGCCAGGATGAGAGGTACAGGTAAAGTCTGCTATCAGCCTAACAGCATCATGGGTGTTTGTTTCCTTGCAAGGACAACTGCCCCCTTGCATCAAAATATGTAAATTTCAGCCAAACTTACTTGGGAATGGGTACCCGAATTAGCGTCCCTTCCACTTCTGGGTTCAGATTCATTCCACTTTCTCTTATAGCCTTGATAGCTGCAGCTGTACACTGAAAACCAGATCAAAAGGTAAACAGAATTAGTAAATAATTATTACCAGATGCAAGCCCTCTGTCGATAACTGGCAACCCATCTTGGCAGAACATGGAAACATTTAGTTCTGTTACCAGTAAGATCAGGAAGTTACATTGGTGTAGAGTGCTTTGATCAAGTTGAATAGCAAACTATGTCCACTCCTGGTACCAGTGTACTGCGGGAGGAAAAAAAGCAAAGAGAAGGAAAAAATAAAAAGAAAACAGCTCTGCTTCTTTGAAAAGATTTCAATGGTTTGAGGCAACACAGATCAAAACCACAATAAATCCTCAAGGGAGGGGGGCTGGTCTGTGCAAAGATTGGTGTAAAGACAGATGAAAGATTTTATACATTAAAAATTCCAGTTGACATTTTACACTCAAAATATACCAGTGCCGACTTGAAATGAGTAAATAAATTTAACTCATTCGCATCTACACTCACACCAATCTCACTCAGGTTTTGCAATGAGCAATGAATCTCTGCTAGGGTGTGCTCCAGGCAAGGTAGAATGGTATACTGGCTAAAAGCATGAGCTTTGGAGTCAGAAAGATCTCAGTTCAAATCCCAGTTCTGCTTACCATGTGACCCTGGGCAATAGGCCTGACCTCTCTGAGCCTCCATTTCATCATCTGAGACCATGTGGCGCCTACACCTCAGAGGCGATTCAATGAGGCAGCATGAGCGATGCCTCTTGTTCTGTGCCTGGCCCATAGTGACACCCAGGCAAGGGGAGTGATTATATACCTTCAGGATATAAAGGTAAGAATGCATGCAACTCGCAAACAAGGCTGAGCTGATGCCATCACTTAGCTGATGGGCTGCTGCCCTGACACCCTCCAGTCCTCTTGACACGGTCCTGCTCTCTATCGTGCTCTCTATTTGGGACACTGATGTCCCAAAGCACCTCACCTCACCTCAAGCACTAGTATAACCACAGCTAGTAAGCAATCCTAAAGGATAAAAGATAGCGGCATGGAAGAGAGATCCTTTCATCGGCACAACAGTGTGGAATTCATGAAAATGAGTCCTCTGACATTTTCCAAACAATTTTAGGTTTTCCATGAGCCAATCCACACCCTTTGGACTCACAGGGCCAATTCTCAGCATTGAGATCCTCCCTAGACTTTCTGGTTCAAAAGAATGGGGTTTGTTGCACATCTATTTTACATTTTTTCCAGGGTTTGCTTTGGTTTTTGAGGGAGTGGCTACAGAGCTTATCTATTTCATTTGAAAATGCCCTTAATTCTACAGGGACATACGTAAGGTGTTACCAGAAGGTCAAAAGATAAACCTGAACTTCCACATGGAGATGAATCATCTTGGGAGGCTGTACACTGAACTAGTGTGGTCACAGCTTAAAACAGAAAACTCTCAAAATGGTCCCTCTGACCAGAGACTACTGGAGCTAGAAGGGGTCCCTCTGACCTAACCGAGTACAGTCCCTTCCTTACATGTACGGGGGCCTGTTGGATAAGGTCACAGCCCCAAACAGAAACACGGTCTTCCCGGCGTGCCAAGAGCGGGGGCGCAAGGACCTCAGCCATTGTTACTTCCACTTACTGGCAGAGGTAAGCAGACACTGGGCTCCCAACTCTGACTCCAATGAGTCACTCTGTCTCTCCTTTCTTCTAGATCCCCCAGTTCGATGTGTTTAGTAACTGTAGCAGAGGCAGAGTTGACTTTTTTCAAATCACCAAAAATAATTTGGAATTAGGTGTGGTGTACAAAGGGTATGGCCAAGGTAAATAAAAGAGCTGGATAAAAAAATGAAATTTTCCTCTGCAAGAGAACGGCCATCTTTTTTGTTGTTGTTGTTGAGAACTGCCATCTTCCTTAATAAAATAAAACACAGCTTTCTGACGTTAACAATAAAGGAAGCATCTCCCCTTTGCAGGGGTGGCCTGATCTCAAGTCTTCCAATCTTCTTTTCCGACGCTTCACATCGAACGGCTGATAACTCACTGCGGCGACAGCCTACCACCACCACCTCCCTTTCACAATCAGACCCAAGTGTGTCTGTCCATACGGACAACCCCGGACAACCCCAGTAGGCACAGGAACACCCCCTGCTGATACCAAGCTGGGCGGTCACTGTGTTTCAATAGTTACATTTCTCAGTACAAGGCTCAGTGCCAGGTCCATAGTTTGTGCTCAGCAAAAGCTTGTTGAATGAGCATATTAATAAACTGGCTCAGGTCTATATCTCCTTATTTTTACTTCATGTATATAACACCCCCAAACCTTATTTTATACTTTACTTGTTCTGTGTCCTTTCATATGGAGAAAAAAATGTAAATCAAGAGAGGTTTCATTTTGCAAAGAAACCCACCAGAAGATGTAGTTCTTCTAAAATATTTTAAATATAGATAGATATATTTCAGTTTGATACCAGAAACTCAGGGAACGACAGTCATTCTCCCAACATGATTTCTGAACTCCTCATGTCTATCGCATTTCCATCTTTTGTCTCAGCCGTTACCCTTCGGATGCTCATGGGTTTCCCAGGGCAAGTAGGCTGTTTTCGGACGGCAACACTGACCAGCTGGTGTGGCTGCTAGGAGTGCAATGTTGAGAAACATCACAGACCCCATCTCCGGTCAGGCAGGAGAGGGTGCGGTCATCGATTAGCAATGTCTGCTATTGCCATTCATAAGTTTATAATCTATGCTACAGAACAACAGATGATAAAACCTTTGTAGACAGGTAAACAAGTCCTTGATAATTTGTGTTAGTGACATTTCAATTACTGGCCTTCCATTTTCTTTAGAGCCCAATGACTCCCTAGAATGTAAGGTCTATGAAAGCAGGCACCTTATCTGTCTTAATAATCAGTGAATGCCAGTACCTCAGATAAAACCTGGTAACTTGCAGGGACTCAAAAACTATTTGTTAAATTAACAAATGAATTGTAAAAGGAGCACAGGCTGTACTGTCAAACAGATCTATGTTCAAATCTTGGTTCTATCACAACAGTGTGAACCGGGGGGATATTTTACTTCTATGAACCTCAGTCTTTTCATCTATAAAATGGAACAAATAATTCTTAATTTTATGGAGTACCTGCGTTGCTCACATGAAATAGAACATGAGAAAGTAGTGCCTGGCACACAGTAGACATTCAGTGCACATTAGCTTTCTTCCTTCCACAAGGGCAATAATGGAGCCTACAGATTTTTTTTTTCATTTGCCTTGTTCAAATCACACTGTGGTTTTTTTTTTACTCCCTTCTTTTCTTTCCCATCATTAACTCTAGCTGCAGGCAAGTTTATGGAAAGCAGCAACTGTGTGTATCATTTATCAAGCAGGACACATGTTAAACAAATGCAACACAGTTTTCTGTCTTCAATGCATTTGAAAAGATTATGCATGTAAATCTGCATCGTGTCACCACAGCATGACACAGAAATGTGCAGGTTTGGAAAGAAAGCCAGCCGCATGTGAAACAGAAAGAAATTACATAAACACAGAGAGGATTAGCTCAGCATTTTGAAGCTATGAACCTGGGTACTCTATGGACAGCTTCTAAAGGGGAGGAAGGAAATGTTTAGTTAGGGCTATTTGTTTAATATATACACCAGATGAGATCAAGGAATTCAAAAGACAATGTAACTCACACTTCCTCATTCTGTCCTTGTAAAGAATCTCTGTGAGGTGCCGGTAAAGGGCCCCTCCCACCCCACGCCAAACCCACAGAATTTCAACTTGGAGAAATGGCAAAGATGCTTTGGTTGAAAAATGACAATATACTCCAACTTCCTAAGAAAAAATTAAGCTGTTAATACCTCCTCCTGCCTCATAAGATGCTCTGGTGGCCAATCAGGTGCTTCTTCTGTGAATGACATTTGCTATTTAATAACAGAAGTGGCTGGCTCTGAAAAGCAATCTGCCTGATGAGGTCTTCAAACTGTGTAATTAGGAGGCTATTCCCTAAATTGGCCTGCAGTGCCTATGGGATGAGATGAACCAGGCAGAGAGGCCTTCGCAGCTCAGAGGGGACCAGAAAGGGAAAGAGGTGACAGTTCCCTTTTCGTCATTTCTCTGCTCTTCAGTAACCCGGAATGAGTGTCTCTTTTCCATCAACCTAATAACATGTATTCATCCTTTGGAGGAAAATTCACTGAGTGCTTCCACATGCCAGGCACTGTTTTGGGTGCTCAACACAACGAACAAGTTAGATACGATTCCTACATTCCAAGCTTACAATTTAGTGAAAGTGAGCTGGAAAATAAAGATGCAAATAAACATATATCTATTAATAATAAGTGCAATGAAAAAAAAGAACTGTGCTCTACAGGAGAGGTTAGTATGGAGGAATAATTTAGATTGGGTAGATTAGGGAAGGCTTCCTTGAGAAAGAGACATTAAAACTGTGATCCAAAATATAAGTAGCAATTAGCCAGGGAAGAGTATTCCAAGCGAAGGCTTCCCTTCATGCAAAGGCCCCGAGGTACAAACAGTGCAGTGTGTTTGAGGACAGCCAATGTCGCGAAGAGCGGTGTGCAGGGATGACAGTGGCACCAGACTGGAGAGATTGGGAGGAACAGGCAGGGGCCACATCATGCAAAGCCTTCTAAGCCACCGTAATCTTTTTCGTAAAGATTACTTGAAGCCACTGATAAAAGTAAAGCATGGGAATGACATAATCCAATGTGTCTTTTAAAAAGTTCACTCTGGCTGCGGTGTGGAGAATGGCTATGGGGGAATGGTGAATGGTAGCCCCCTGACACGTGTGCTTGGCTCATTAGCTACAAGAGCCCCTGATTTGAAAGTGTTTGTAGCAAAAGTTTTTCCTTACTTATATCTCTAACCCAGTAGGTTCGACTTTGGTCTATGTCTTTGGGAGAGAAATACTGACACAGGTAATCAGAGTAGGAAGGGACTTCGGATTCCTTCATCTCATGTACCAGATGAGGAAATGGAGGTCTAGAGAGTGAAGCCACTTACGCAAGGTTAACCAGCCAGCTGGCAGCAGAGCTGGGCCCAGCCTCCAGGTCCTCTAGGACTCCCAATCCAGGTCAATTCCCACTGGACCAATAAGGGAGAGCCCATTTATCTTCCTCAACTAGACTTAATATCAGAGCTTGCGAAGATCTAAGGCAGCCACCCTCCGGTCTTGGCAGCACTGTGCTCTAGGCACTGCTCTGCATTCGTCCGTTCAATTTGGAAGCAATGTGAATTCCCGGAGGGTCTGCTCCAAATACTAATGCAGAGGTCACAAACTGATGGCCCACGGGATAAATCTGGCCCATTAATGTGTTTTGTCTCATGTCTTTAAAAAAAGAAAAAAATGAATTACTGTATTTTGCCATGTATAATGTACTCCCGTGTATAATGCGCACCCACATCTTTGGCCCAAACTTTCAGGGGGAAAAAAATCTTTCGTTGCAATTTTTTAATTCAAATTTTTATTTGTTTACATTTATGTACTTGTTTTTGTATTATAAAGAAATGTTAGCATTTATTTTTTAACATGTTATGATACAAGAAATTTTATGTAACAAATAATTATAAAACACAAGAACAGATACAAGGTACAAGAAATTTTATGTGCAGTAACAAATTAACAATATTTACTCATCACAGAAGGTCAGGAGCTCTTCATAGTTACACATTCATTGTTAAGTTCAATAAAACCAATTATCATATTCCAAGGTATTATTTTGCATACAGGTATCATTATTGATTGTTAGAGTTACACTTTTAACTCAAGCATAAATAAAGAACTAAAAACATTTATATAGATATGGAATTAGTGCTTCCCATGTATAATGCTCATCCTTATTTTTCCCTCACAAATTTGGGCAAAAATGTGTGCATTATACATGGCAAAATACAGTAGTTATCAACATTTAACAAAGATCACACATAAAAATTTGGATTACTGGCTTCTTCTGGAAATAACATCTTAGTATCTGGTATCACTGATTACCAGCCCTACATTTCTGCCTGCAAAGCAGCAGGAGCTGAGCAGAGGCTGCTCCCTTCAGACAGGGCACAGGCTCTCCACAGCCCCCTGCATGTTGGCCCAGCGCCAATCACTGCTTCGCCACTGCTGTTTTTCTAAGATGGGGCCTGCTTCAGTATTCAAATTGCTTGCCTGGCTTCTAGTGTTTGAGTTTAACAGAAAAGGAATTTAGAAATAGGAAAAGAGTTTTTCCTTATCCTTAAGTTCCCTTTATCATGTCTTCTTTCGTTTCATCCACAGATGGAGGGAATGCTTCCTCCTGACTTGACCTAGCCTCCTCCATTCCAAAATAGACAATGGAGAAGGGCCCTTTTAGCAAGGCCATCTTACCTCTGGGAAGCTGGCCATATTCACCAAAATCAGCTGTGGCGACTTCATGGAGATCTGGCCAATCTGGTTTAAAGCTAGCTTCCCATCAGCAGTTACCACAGTGATGTGATCAAGGGATCCTGAAAGAAAAATGATGGGGTCTTAAGAGTTCAGAAGTGCCTTAGTAGCCCTTATCTAATTCAGATTCGACTAATATTCAGGGATCCCTTATCAATGTGGCAAGACCATTCAAGGGGCTTTCATAGGAGCAACAGTGTCATGGGATGGAAAGAGCTTTGAAATGTTGACAGAACTAGGTTGGAATTCCTTACCAGCAACCTGGGTGGCCAACCATCCTGGTTTGCCTGGGCCTGAGAGGTTTCCTGTGACACAGGACTTTTAGAGCTAAAACTGAAAAGAGCAACTTTGCCACTTACTAACCATGAAAGCTCAGGCAAACTACTTATTGTCTCTATACCTTGGTTTCCAACTCAGTCAAAATTTAACTACCTTACAGGATTAAAGTGAGGATTATAGCTAAATATAAACTACTAAGTATATAATAAGCACCCAAAACTAAGCATTAAAAAAGGGTACTTCTTATTAACCCATTTAGTTCTTATAAGTACTCCATAACATTGTACTACTATCTCCACTTTACATATGAGAAAAAATGATATTTGGGGAGTTTCAATGGGCCAACGTCATAGAGCTTATGAAGGAAAAACACTCAAGAGCCAAGCCCCAAACTCAGGTATGCTTAATTCTGATTCCAATCACAGTTCTCTCCCTTATACCAGTGGAGCTCAAATTTGGCTGTGTGTCACAGTCATCAGGGAGCTTTTTCAATTAGATTCCTGGGCCCACCCCAGAGATCCCCATTCTGTAGGGCTTGGGAGCCTGTGATTTGGGGGGAACCTATAATTTTTTTAAAGATCCCCACATGATTCTGACAAGCAGCCAGGTCTGAAACCACTCCCTTATATCACCTTGATTTTGGTACATAGATCCCCTTTAGAAACAAACAAACACCAACTATTAACATGTAACTGCTATCCTGGATCTGACCCTTATCCATATCTGAATTCTAGAAAACCCTGGACAAAATTTTCAGAAATTCAATAAGGCAAGCAGATGGAAAAGGGGCATTATTCAAACTCCTTGATTTCCCTAGAAGAAAAACTTTACCATTCACAGTAGGATTCGCTCATGGGTGTCTCATTCTGAGAGAAACAGAAAGAGGTGTTTGGGGGTGGGGAAAAGGTCTTTTAAACAAAGTGGGAGTTGTCCCAGCAAGCTGTTAGAATAATATAGTACCAATCCATGGCCCAAAGATCTGATTTGAAGTACTCAGCCAGAGTACTCAATGTCATCATGAGAGAGAAGGTGGTTGACACCACTGGCTTCAATCTGGAAAGTTCTGGAGGTATAACAGTATAAATTTCCTTGATTCTGAAGACAAATGACCTGGCTTCAAATACCAACTCTGCCACCTCCTGATTGTGTGACCCTGGACAGATCCCTTCAACCTTTTGTGCGTTAGTTTCCTGATCTCTTTTTAAGAGACATCAAAATTGTACTTATAGAGTTGTCATGAGGATTAAAGGAAAGAGCTTATGGAAAGCACTTATCACTGTGTCCTGGCATACATAAGTGCCCAATAATTAACAATTATTATTACTTCTTGACTTTATCCTATGTTTTAACCAAATAAACCTATTTATAATTTCTCTAACAGTCTGATTTTTCTTGCCTCAAGGCGTTTAGCATACATTTTTCCTTCTACTGAGAACACCCTTCTCCAGTCAAATATCTCCTGCTCACTCTTTTAACACTCAGCTATAATTAGCTTCTAATCTCAGAAATGTTATCTGACCTCCTAGGCTGGATTACAAACCCCCCATGAGCTCACACTTCTATAACAATGATAACCAATATTTGCTGAACACTTCCCATAAGCAAGAAATTGTGATAAGTGCTTCTACAATTTATTTGCTTTCATTATCACAATAACACTGAGATAGTTCCACTATTTAACAGATGAGGAACTGAGGCCCAGAGAGTAACTTGCCCAGGATGGATGGATGGATGGGTGGATGGATGAGAGAGGGCAAGAATGAACAAACGAATAAACCCATCTCTTAGACAACTATTAAAAACAATCAAGTATCTTGGAGATAGAAACTGCTGGTAGACAGATGGAGGTATAAGAAGAAAAGTGCTTGCTGGTTCAGATAGTAATGAAAGCTGATGTGGAAGAATCTGGCCAAAAAGACTGGCTAAGTTCAGCCTGTTTTACCCAGTCTTCATAACCCCCAGTTCCACACAGAACATTACACAAACATAACCCTAAAGAGAAAGAAGCAAGGGAAATACCAGTGGGAGGCCTTCATTCAGCCTCTGGGTTTGCCACAAGATCCTCTGCCACAGAAGTCCCGACGTGGGCTTCCCAGCACGCAGTTGTGGTGTTCCCATTCCCTAAATCCGTATCGACATAATGTATCAAATCCTTTCCCCGAATCTGTCCCCAGCGAGAATGTCCCTCAGCCTCGTTTCTGCCCCTCATTTTCTCAGAGGTTAACATTTAACAAATTACACTCCCAACCTCTTTCCAGGCCCATCATCTTTTTAAGTTCAACAAGAGTGAAGCTTGCTGGCTAATTTTAAGTATCACATTTCTCCCTGAGCTCCTCTCAAACCGCTCTCTGGTTTCGGCTGCAGAACGTTAACAGGCCAGAAAGCACAGGGGAGACAAAGCACTTTATCAGTTTCATACCTAAAATAATAAGCAAGTTTAAAATAAACAGTTGGGAGAGATTGAATGGCACGCTGTACTGTCAGCGAAGGCCGAAATGCCCCAGTCTAAAGGTTGACAAATGATGGAACGGTCTTCTGGTTTCACATTGGATCTCCGCTCTGAACTCAGTATGTTTCCGCGGGTGTTTATAAATGGAGCTGTGTATTTTTCACTTGGTTTTCTTAAGAACAAGTTCATGAAATATTCTCCAGTTTCCCTACGAACTATCCAAACCAAGATGTGAGTGGAAACAGCCCGAGCTCCCATAGATCCCTTCAGAGGGGGTCCCAGGCTTGACTCTAGGATGATGACAATTTCCAAAAGGCCAATTTAACAGCAATTGGATTTTTCCTGCCTGCCTGCACCATTAGCTGACAACTCACTTCTTCCATCACATCTGCAAACAGTTCTCCTGGACAGTTCTGACATTTCCCACTTAGAAAAGCCACTTTCAGGAAGTTATTAACCCAAACGTAATCTTCCTGGTCAAGCTCAGGGGTACAGAAAGGCCTCAGGTGGGCAGGTTTGCAGCCATTTGGTTCCCAGTAAAGGATAAGGATGGCCAAATAGGAAAAATATACCTAGAAGTATATATGGTGTTTATTATAGTCATAAAAAAAGCTCCCATTTTTTGAGATTATGATTCCACAAGAGCAAAGGCCAGGCCTGTTTTTGTTCACCACTGTGTGCCAGCACAATGCCTAGTTCAGAGTAGACAAATATTTGCTGAATGGATAAATAAACGGAGTGTTAACCCGTCACTGTGCTAGAGCCATTACATATGTTCCCTCACTTATTTTAATACCCACCTCAAAGCTATAATGTAGGAATTAGACAAGGAAACTGAGGACCAGAAAAGTATAGTAACGCCCATGGTCACCAGTTAAATAAGGATCAAAGCTGGAACTAAAACCCAGCTCTACCAAAGCTATGATATTCCCATTATGCCCTTCTCCAAAATACTGGTTCAGTCACTAACCTGGTGAGGTCCTTATATTGACAGTCTTGTTGAAATTATCCTTGAGTGCTTCCATCACAGACTTCATTTCTTCTTCCACCTCTTCCAAGCTGATTATATCCTCAACCAAGGCAGTGTTAAGATTCACTCTGGTTTGGGACTGTCCTTTCGCTTTGGCTAGAAAGTCAACATTCAATGAGTAAAAGAACAGCAACATAAACAGAGACAATAAACAACTAGTGAAGAAATGCCTACTATGTGCAGGACAAAATGCCAAGTCCTGGAAAATTACAGAACATTACCACTGCCCTAAAAAAAGGTCTCCATTTACCGAGTGTCTACTTGGTACGCAGCACTGTGCTAAACAGTTTCTCAGACACTCGTGAAAGCACAGGCTTTATAATGAGTTACCCCAGGTGAAAATCCTGGCTATGATGTAAACCAGCTTTCTGACCTTGGGCAAGTTACTCTACTTTTCTGAGTATCAGTTTCCTTACTGTAAAACAGGGACAATATTGATATTGCTAGAATGCTACAAGGATACAAATCAAGTAATTCAAATACCTAAAAGAGCACTATTCATATGGCAGACACTCCATAAGTGAATTATTTCCTTATTTTTTCAGAAAAATAAACAGAAAATGAGAAAGGAAAAATGACTTGCCTAATGTCACAAAGTCATGAAATAGTAAAGTCAAGATTTGGTCACAGATTTGCCTAATTTTAAACCCATGAACTTCCCATTAGGCTACCTCCATAAAATCTAATTGGAGACAAAGGAAATATATTAATTCATTTTAAAATGTAAACTAAGACAAGGATATGCAAAGTATCTGATGGCTGGTACAAATAAACAGAACAACAGTAGTTTAGAAATATTAACCACCACCAGTGGTAGTGAAAATGGCTTACATTTTAGAAAATCAACAGCACTGAGAGCTAAGTAAAATTAGCTATGTCTAAACTATGTCTAAACATAGTTATGTCTAAACTACCATGATGATTTTTTCACATACATTCTGTAATGTGTATATACATAGATCGCTCTGGTGAGTAATACAAATATTCTTGCATTTTTTTATAGAGGGTGGGGGAAGGAGAAAATATTAAATATATTTAAATAATACTATCCTGCATTTGCTCATTTACTAAATATTTGACAAACACTTACTGAGATTCATTCACAACAAAATTTATTGAACATCTACAGTGGGCTACACCCTGTGCTATTTGTATAGCATATTAATTTGTAATGCAATTTCAAGTAAATTCTTCTATTAGATACTCAAAGCAGCTCTCTTAAGTAGGAAGAAGAGAGATTATTATTGTCCCCGTTGCACAGATGAGAAATCTGAAACATAAGCCATTTAAATGTTTTTCCCAATGCAACCAACCAGTAAGCAGCAGAATGATTTTTTTTTTTTAAACATTTATTTGCTTTCATCGCCATCATGCTTGAAACCTCATTGCTCTTAAATTAGGCTAAAGGCTTAGAATTTTCAGAACCGATGAAAGATGTAAATCTTCAGATTCAGAAATATTAGTTCCAGATAGGATAATAAAAGTAAATTCATATCCAGGTATCTTGTGAATGCAGAAAACCAAGGACAAAGAGATCTTGAAAACAACAACAACAGACAGATTATCCACAAAGCATGAAAGTTTAGAATAATAGCATACTTTCCAAGAGCAACAATAGAAGCTAGAAACAATGGAAATAATTTTTTTCAACTTTAGGCTTTTATTAACCAAGTATGCATATTAAAAATTTACAGGTAAGGAACCTGATACAAAAGACACCATCAAGTAAAAAGCAAAGTAGATACCTGTAGCCCATACAATCAACAAAGGATTAGCATTCCTAATATAAAAATCCAATAAAACTAAAAGGAAAAGTCAAACCAATGTTTTAAAGAGGCACTCAAACAAGG
Organism: Aselliscus stoliczkanus; assembly: GCA_033961575.1. NCBI lineage: Eukaryota > Metazoa > Chordata > Mammalia > Chiroptera > Hipposideridae > Aselliscus > Aselliscus stoliczkanus. The sequence goes on from CM066728.1 coordinate 125,119,394, forward strand.
CAAACACTAAACAGCCAATTAAATACGAGCAGATGGCACTGACGTGCTGGAGCTAACATCCAGCTACTGGAAGGCTGCAATGCTGCGGGCACCAGGAGCCCCAGTTCCCAGTCCTGCCACGAGCTCGGTATGACCATGGGCAAACGTCGCACATGTACCTCCGTTTCCTCATTTGCAAAATGATGAGACCTGTGCTTCACTAGATAATTATAAGAATGTCTTCACTGGACAATTATAAATTCCTTCAGTGAATGATTATAAGGATTAAATTATTAAATGTATGTAAATTTTTTAAAACTTCAGTGCAACGTACAGATCAAAAGTCATTACTATTGTCACTATTAACAGAACACAAGTCTTCTAAGCATTAATGCTCCTTCAAGCAACTTGTTAATTTTCCTATTAACAGGAAAGGGAAGGTCTGCATAAAACCGTAAAAGGAAAGTCAAAGAAAAAAATATTCAGTGGCATATTTCTAGCACCATGCTTGGGAGTGGACTCCTGACATGTGCAGTATGCAAACAGCAGGTCTGCTTGACAATTTTCTGTCACTCATTCACTCAACAAAATTTTTTGATACATACGATGTGTCAGGCCCTGTTAGGTGCTAAACAAGAAAAACACAGGCCCTATCCTCATTAGACCCAGCATGGAAGACATATAACAAACCATAACCAAACCTATAATTAATTAACTAATTAATGAGTGCTGTGCTAAGTACATCAAAGGTAAAATAACAGTGTACACGAGTGCATGTAACGAGGGACTTGACCCAGCCTAAGAGGTCAGGAAAGGCTTCCCTGAGAAGCGACATTTAAGCTGGGACCTGGGGTATATCAAAGTCTCATTCTTGGATGACACAAACCATTAAGATCATCCATCTAAATCCATGGCTCTAATACCCCTTACCCAACAACCTTCTGGTTTTAATTTTACTTCCAACACAGGTCTTCCTGGAAGGAGAAAATATGTTGATCCCTGCCTCAAGCATTCTGGCCTGCTTGGCACTTACATTTCCAATTCCAATTCTCAATCTAAAAGAAAGAAACGGGGCATTTTCTGAGCCATGGTAACATAGGCGGCAGCATGGTAATGAGAAAACAGACCCCAGGTTCCCCATCACTGTGACCTTTTCAGCTAATCAGCTGTATGAGGAGACACCATTTCCTCATGTGGCAAAGGGAGAAATTCAGTACATCTCTGAACTCCTTCCAGCTATGACCATTCAAGGGCTATATATAAGAAAGGGGTGAGGGGGTCACACATCCTACCTTTGGCTTTCTTGGTAGCGAAATGACGGGTTGGTACAGCTGGATAGGCCATGGATTGCCCGAGGTTTTTCTGTCTTCCACTCACTGTCTTCAGCATAACTTCTGAAACAGGTCTGGTCAAGGCTGCAAGGGAGTTGCAAAAGGCAGGGTGGCCCAAGCGGAAGCACCTTAAACCCAAGGCCATGACTGAGGACAATCCTTTGAACATCTACTAAAAAGAATAAGACAAAAAGGTGACTAAGTACAACAGACTCTATGACAACTTCAGAAAATAATCTGTGCCAATTATCAAACAACTCTAATAAACTGAGCTATATGCTACCCAATTTATCTCTAATACTCTTCCTAACAGCTGTACAAGGAAATACGATTAATCCCATTTTACAGGACGAAGAAATTGGGGCTCACAGAGATTTAAGTAACTTGCCCACAGTCTGTAGGACTCTAAAATGTCATGCGGGCCGGCCGAGTGGCGCATTGGTTAAGCGCTCGTTTTGGGATGCCAGCGGCCCCGGTTCGGATCCCACATGAGGGCCAGTGACGCTGCCCTCTACAGCTAACAACAGCTCCACCTGGAGCTGGGCTGTGCGAGCCCCGGTGATGGTGTGGGCTGCAGCCCCTGCTGCAGTGGGCTGCCGTGGGCTACAGTGAGTGGCCCGCAGCCAGCGTGAGTGGCTGGCAGCCAAGCGTGAGCTGCCAATAGCCGCGGTGAGCGACATCCAGAGGCCAGCGACCAATCTGCCTCATCCGGGAGGAGCGCAATGACGATATCAACAGTGAAGCAACATCCTCCGCAGCTAGACTGAGGAACAAAAAGACAGCAACTTGTCTGTTCCCCTCCGCCAATTCCCCAATAAAATCTTTAAAAATAAATAAATAAATAAAACAAAAATAAAATACAATGTCATGCTTTTTCCACTGCACCAAATACCTCTTAGTACACAAGACACACAGAGTTCAGCAAATGCACAGCAGCCTAAATCTTTAATGATACTAATTAAATCCTTATAGGAGAAAAGAAACAAAATCTTGATAACGTTATACTATAAAGAGAGAGGGCACAGAGCACTGGAAGAGGACTTTGAACTAAATAAGAAAACCTTTTCAACAGGCATAAAATGACTGGAAAACTCACACAACAGCATTTAATTAAAATTTTCTTTGGTTCCTTATGCACTGATTACCAATTAGAATGCACTTTACTTTAATGTGAGTCTGAAGCATGGTTGAGGTTTGAGGTCTTCCATGTTATAGGACTAAAGCTCTGGAAAATGCCACCCTTCTCTATGTTAACACAAGTTACACTTCTGCGGCCTCGGACTACGGAAAGATGCTACAGCATACAGCTACCTCTGAGAGCACACAGTCCTAGCTGACTGGCTAAGAAAGCTTCTGCCAAGAACCTAGCTATTACTCAGCTAAAAATTGAGAACAATTAGCCTCAAATACCTGGAAGCTACTATCTTTGAAAATCCATCCCCTGCTTCATTAAAAGAAAAAAAAAATCCAATCCTAAAATGCGGATGCAATATAACGGACTGAATAAGAAAGAGCATGCGCTTTGCAGCCAGGAAGACTTGGAATCCAATGCCAGTCCCACCACCTCCTAAATGTCCTTGAACATCTCTGCACCTTGAATTCCTCAACTGTCAAACGGGGATAATTATAGTTATTTCTTAGGTTGGGAAAAATAAAAATAAATGAGTTTATGCAGGTAAAACATGTGGCACAGTGGCCAGCAGACAGCAGAACCCCCCAAAAAAGATATCTATTGATAGCTTTGACACCTCCCCTTGCAAAAACTTCCACAACAGGGTCAGACACGACAAAGAAATCTCGCATGTCATTACTGATACACAGGTAACCTAGAGTCAGATCTGTATGTATCACCTTAGGGCAATTCACTCCACCTTTCTGGGCATCACTTTCCTCATCTGCAAAATGGGAAGGATAATCCTGATCTTAAAATGAGATAGTGAATACGTGTAAAACACCTAGCACAGTGCCAGAACATAGCACTTGCTTAATAAGAGCTAGCTGTCATTATGATGTTAAAAGCAATGCAAAATGAGTAGCAGAGAGACAAATAATTTCTCCCGATGGGACTTTTAATAGCAAGGGATGCTAGATGTCAGTGATCAGTATATGAAGTCAGTAAAAACAGACCTGGATTAAAAAAAAATGAATATTTTTTTCCTCTTCTTTTCTATTAACTACTATTATTAGCTACTATTAATTGTGGTCATACCTGAACTATTTGCTTTACCCATATTATTTCATTTAATCCTCTTCATAATGCCACAAAGGAAGTGAAATCCTACTCTCCATTTTAGAGATGTAAAAACTGAAGCTCAAAGAGACTGTCACTGTCCAAGGGCATGGAGATAATGGCTCTGCCCTATTTAGGCAAAACTGTTCACAAAAGTTTGGCTCTAAGTGTGGTTTCTATATCTAGATTTTTGCCTAATATAGCCAATGCCTTGCCCACACTTATATCCAAATATGGCTATATAATAACGTGTGGTTTTTGTTTTTTAATTTACAGGGTCTCAATCTGGCTGCTCCATTTAAGACAGGTTTCCTGGTGTTCCTGTTGCAGGTCACACTACCAATCCACAAAGCAACAGGAAATCAAATTGGGATAGAAATAAACAACCTTTGACAGAAAACGTAGCACCCAAAAGCAGACCCAGTACACGTGAACCGGAAGCCAACTCTATAAATAAACCACATAACTGAAATGCTTAAGGCGTAGATTTTAATTGCACAGGAGTCAGGAAATTTCAAAATGGAAGTTCAATAAAAGGCAGTCCCTAGGACACTTTACCTTAAGGACATGCATATTAACACTCAGTTCAGCACAGAAGTCAAGGAAAGAAACTATTATGGGAGCTTGAGTGTTATCCAACAAATTTAACCTATACTCAGAAACAAACAGGACGGGAAGTATGTGGGCTTTGCACGTAGTCTTGAATTGGAATCCCAGTTCCCCCGCTTACTAGCTGTGTGACCTTAGGCAGATCATTTAACCTCTCTGGGCACTGTTTCCACCACATCTTTCTCATGGTGATATTAATGAGCCTCTATAAAGATAACTGTAACAAAAATGAAACAATAGCTAATACTTACATAGTGATAACTATGTACCAGAAACAATTCTAAGTGCTACTCTGCATACATTAACTCATTTGAGTCTCATAACCCTTTGAGATAAGTACTATTATTACACCCATTTTATGGATGAAGAAACAGACAATTTACCCAAGATTTTTTTTTTTTTTTTGAGGGCAGTGTCACTGGCCCCCATATGTGGGACCGAACCGAATTTACTCAAGATTTTATTTCAGGCAATCTAGCTCCAGAGTCTGTACTCTTAACCATTATATTAAACTGTGTACATAAAACATTCAGTACAATTATTGGCATTATTATTCAAACGGTTGAGATATTTTTTAAAAAGTACTTGAAACACACATTCTTTTTCCAAAGCTGAAGTTCTCAAAACTTGAATTTTCCTGTTTTTCAAAGAAGATGCATTTTAACTTTGGTAACTAGATGAGGAACACAAAGTCCTGGCTTATCTATTGCTCCTGCAACCCCTTCCAATCCAGCTGTCCACTGCTTATAACATGTTCATTTTTATAAATGTGGGTGTGCACACATGCAGTCCCTTGTTTATAAAATAATTTCACCTTGTGGATGAAAAAGTGGTTCAAACAAAAGAACCTCATACAGTGAACTGATCAAATTCCAAACTGGGTAGGTCATAGTGTGTGTATAGTCACGCCCCAGGCATATAACTCTTTAATAAAATTTTATCTTTGCCTTAAGCAAGCCCTGTCCATTGTTTTTATGCATCTAGGTTAACACACCTTTGAAATGCTTCTTTTTCAAAGTAACCACCCCCAAAAGAGCACATAATCTTGCTAACTATCCTGTAATCCAGTGCCTGCTTTGCTTTTCCCCACCTCCATGTAATCTTCCTTACATAAAGCAGTTGCAAACTGCCATTCTCCAGAGCATCTGAGATCCTGCTTCCCAGCAACTGCATCAGATTTGGCTCAAATAAGTTCTTATAAACATTCTCTACAGGTTTGGACGTATTGACAACATGTATTGCCTGATACCTACAACAACCAGAGTCGTGGTTACTACCAAGATTTTACAAATAAGCAAACTGATCTTTCAGTTCCTTGCATAGTCCTCCTCCTCCAGGGCCTTCAAATATATGCTGAACCTGACTGGAATGATCTTCCCCCAACTCTTTAATGGATTGCCTCCCATTTTTCTTTCAGATTTCAGCTTAAGCATCACTTTTCAAAGGACTGCCTTTCTTGGCTATCTCCTCCAGCCAAACTAGTTCAAATGTTCAAATGTCCTGTAGCCCAATTACATAACACTCTATACTTTTTTATAGCACTGACTTTAACATCACCAGTAATGCCTGTGTGGTTATTTGATCATTGTGTAATTCCCTCCCTGAGACTCTAAGTGCTACGGTTGTCTTGCCACCCCTGTATCCCCAGTGCCTGGCACAGTCCCTGAACACAGAAGACATTGAATGTGACGGATTCATGAATGAAAATCTAGAGTGATTAACTCCTTGCCTGAGATCACAATACTGGCACCAAAACTGGAATTTAAATCTCAGACAGTAGGGCCTGAGCTCTACTTCCCAACACTGTTTCAATGATCTTTTGGTTTGCCAACTTTTCACTTAGAGACAGTAGGGCACGTGCTTCTCTCAATTCAGCCCCATGTAAAGGTATTTATGGTATCTGACTATACACAGAATCATGTCCCTGGCACAAAGGAGAAGACACTTTGATAGGTGGAGAAAGCGCTTTTGCGTTAACAGCCAGGTCTGGATTCCAATCTTCTTATCATTCCCTGCCAACCATCCCCTTTAGATTCATAATCACCTTGTATCCAAAAAGCATTTGTGGCAGCCTTACCACTGATTGGTATCCAGTCATTTCTCCTACCTAGGTTTTGCTTCCTCACCTATAAAAATGAAGGATCAGACCAAGTTTTCATTCTTTCCAACTATAAAACTTGTCCAAGAGCCTGAGAAATGCAAATAGTGTAGCGAAAAGAAAAAGGCACTAGACGTAGAGAAGACGTAGGAAAGTGTCTTGGTTCCAGCACTACCCAGATATGAGACCTTCCATGGGCCAAATACTCTGGACCTCCACTCAGCTGTAAAATGCAGATGGCAGTACCAGGTGTACGGGTTAGCGGAGCGATCGAATGAGGTAAGGGCTGCAGAAGCCCTCGGTAAACGCAGAAGGGCCGGTGAGATGACAGCTGGTTTGCCACGGGGCCGCACCGAGTAATGGCTACACGTGGAGGCTTTGGAATTTAAGCCCCGCTAATTCCTAGCCACGTGACCCTGGCAATGTCTCTGCGCTTCCGTTTGGGCTGTTCTGAACATGAATACTCCTGCCAGGCAGTGGGCTACTAACTGGCGGCTGCCATTTCGTAAGCGACCCCCGCCCCCATCCTCGATGGGCCTAGTTGAGGAAAACGAGTCGCGCCCCCAAACCGCGAGGCCCGCTCTGCTGCGACAGGCCCAGTCCCCAGCCTTAAAGGTCAAGCCGGACTCGAAGGGCACACGTCAGGGGATCACGGCCAGGCCCCCTCAAGTCCCTCCGAAGTCCTTGAGGAGAGAGGTCTCTGGCACCGGGCCCACGCGCGCGCCTCGCCGTCGTGCCGAGGCCACTCACCAGCTATCGCCCAGGACATTAGCAAATATACTTGTACGACCGCGGCGGCGGCGGCGCTGGCGTCGTGACGTCACGGGGCGGGGCGGCGGCGCAGGCGTAGGACGTCACCGGCGGCCTGGCAGCCGGCAGCGTTGAGGCTGACGCGTCTGGAGCGCCGTCGGCCGCGGAGCAGGGACTTGCTTTGGGGGCATGAGCCGAGCGGAAGACGCCGAGGCCACGAGGTGAGTCGGTCCCCCTGCACCACGGCGTCGGCCCCGTGAGGGGCTCCTCGACGAGGCTACCCTGGGAGACGGCTCCTCAGGCCCCGCCCCGGATTGTCCCGCCGCTGGCCCGGAAATAACCATCCGGGTAGCGACCGGGCGCCCGTGGGAATTCATGGCCTGGATCTGGAAGCGGGGGTTCCAGGCTGGACCGCATCGTCATGGTTAGCTTCGAGGAGCAAGGGCCTTGGCTTCTGTGCACTCCCCACATGACTGCTTCTGGCCTGCAGGGCTGGTTGCAGCTCAGCGGGCAGGAGAGATGAAAAAGCGGTTTTGTGAACTCGCTTCACAATGGAAGGGGTTGTCTCCACTGCAAACCCGAAGGATTTTAAGAGTCGCATGCCGCCTTGATTTCCCCTTACCCTGCACCGCCCGTCTAAAAGCGCTGTGCTGAGTTGTCAGAGATATTGCCTTCTTTAAGCCCCATAACCATCTGTGAGATAGGGATACTGTGCCCATTCCAGCAAGAAAGAAGAAACCGAGGATCCGAGTAGAGAAGTGGCTGGCTTCATTCATTCATTCATTCAGTCAGTCACTATTAAGCCCCAGCCGTGAGCCAGGCAGTGAACCAAGTGCTGGGGATAGAACGGTGATCAAAGTGGTCAAGGCCCTGTTCTCTAGGAGCTTACATTCTAGTGAGGGAAACAAGAGAAAACGGCAAAGAACACAATGAATCAGTAGTCTATGAAAAGGGAAAGGTGGCTGTGATAGAGACCAGCACGGAGCTCTGCCCCACCAGGGACAGCTTTCCTGAGGACACTTATGGGGAGCTCACAGTTTGCCAAAGTCACACGATAACTGGGTGCAAAATCCAGGATTTGAATGCAGATCTTTGGGCCACGTTTCCTCTGCTTTTACCACGAAAAAATCGTACCCTCCTGTGATACAAAGGAGCTATTTGTATTACTGCTGTTTTGACACATGAGAAAATCGGAAGGTCCTATCCTTCTCATCTCAAATGTCATATCCTGCAGAGGCCGTTCCTCTCCACCAATTCTAAAGCAGTCCAATCCCTGTCTCTACGTCAGATCATCTTGCTTAGTCGTGTTTGCAGCACTTATCGCAAACTACATCTTGTTTGTTTATTTTGCCTTTGCTTTGCCCTGCTCCTCTTCCAAATGTCAGCACCCGGCAGTCACAGACCTTGCTTGTTCACGGCTCTGTCCCCAGGACCTAGACAATGCCTAGAAAAATAGAACCTCAATTTTTTTTTTTTTAAATGAAGGATATGTAAGAGGAGGAGGAAAGGAAAGCAGGGAGAAGACAAAGTATTTCTCCACCCATTTCCTCTCCTGGGATTCTGTTTATGTCTGTTTCACCTTTCAAGAGGTAACAACAAGAGCTATGGCTTATTTATTTCTCTATTTTTAGCACATTGCTGGGGGTTTAGCAGTTGCTGATTGCTTGGTCCCATCTTACTGAACAGATTGAGCGTGAGAGTGGGAAAGGAAGAATGCCCTCATGTGTGGGTAAAGATAAACACGTTCAGCAGTTACCTAGAGGCTACTGTGTGCTAGATTTTGTAGGCTGCGATGAAATGACGAGAGGCAATGGCGGTGTTGAGTGTATGTCAGGTGTTACTAAGACAGTTCCTGCCTTAGTAAGCGGCCTCTGAGGCACTTCTGGTGATAATAGGGCACGTTTTCTGTAGCAGGGAGTTCTGAAGTCGGGCACAGCCTCCCATCTTCCCAGCCGTTTTTTCTTTCTCTACCACATTATACACTTATTGGAGTTTTATTTTGCATCTCTCATCTAATTTTTGGTCCTCTCAGCAACCTTAAATTGTAAGCAGGGCAGGGTTTATTTTATAGCCATGAGGAAACTGAAGCTTAGAGAGAAGTGACCTCCAGTGGAAATGCTAAAATTTGAAAGCAGATCTCCTGACACCAAGGTTTTTGCTCTGTCCTATTGTCTCCATCATAACTTTCATGCTCCATTTTTGGCTGTGAGATGAGACATTTCAGGAACTAAGACAGTAATTTAAGCTAACATTAATTGAATGCTTCTTAGGTGCCATGCACTTAGTGCTTTAGGTGTATTAACTCTGCACAACTCTTATGAGATATTTATTCCCACTTAGCAGATGAGGAAACTGAGGCATGGTGTGGTTAAGTAATTTGCCCTAGGTTACAGAGCTAGTAAATGATGGGACCTGGAGTAACCAAGAAGGAAGTTAGTCTTTTCCAGTCTCTCCCAAAATATTAAACATGATAATGGTTAATATTTATTGATTACTTTCTGTTGTCAGATGCAGTGTTTAGTGATTTTTCATGCACTACCTTTAATCTTTACAATGGCCCTAGAAGATAAGAACTCCATTTATATATGAGGAAACGGAAGCTTAGACTGTTCAGGTAATTTACCACGTCACGCTGTTCAGGTAATTTACCACGTCACGCAACCTGCCTCCCTACCCAGTTCTAACTCCAAAATCTATGTCCTTAAATTTCCTATATTGCCTCTCTTCATGAGGAAAAGATGTACTGCTGCTTTTACATACCCATCTCCTTCAGTGTCATTAAGACTGTCTTTCTGATGGTTTCCACAGCATATTTTGGATGACAGTTGTTGCACTGAATATCATGTAGTAATAGAGACTTTGGCCTCCTGCCCAGTCAGCCTCTGGCTTCAGCAGAGGAAAACTCTAGTTTCTACACTGAGCCACGCCCCTTTCACCTTAAATAGAAGCTTTTGCATTCTGGTGGCCAGAGGAGCTGTCCCAAGGGAACTGGTACTGGGGCCCTGGTTGTGGAATAACTGAGGCCTTTGAAGGACTGCCCAGGGCATGCCCTCCTTGAATAAATGTTTGTGGAACTGAATTTTAAGTCTCATGTTCACACAGTGTTGCTCCTCTCCTGTCTGAATGTTCACTTTTCCTTTAGTATTTCATAGAGATTGATGGAAGCAGAAACCAAAACTCTTCCCCTGGAGAATGCATCCATCCTGTCAGAGGGCTCCCTACAGGAGGGGCACCGGCTATGGATTGGCAACCTGGACCCCAAAATCACGGAGTAAGTCGAAGTCATCTTGATCATTACGTAGAAATAGGGATATTTGTAGTGATGATGTTCAGAAGAATTTTCAAGGGATGCAGAATATATTTTGGTCCATTTACTTGTTTTAATTATCTTTGGAGGGGATGTGATGTTATTATTAGTCTGTTATCCTGTTATCTTGGCATTTTTTTCTTACATTATGACTGTTCTACTTCAAGGACATATACTTGGATATTCTTTAAACCATATACTTTTTTCTTCTTGCCAAAGATGTTCTCATATTTTCCACTATTTTAATCCTTGTACCCAATAGCCAGGAAGTTATTTTCTAGAATCAGCCTTGGGCATGATTCTCTCAAAATGAAGGAATAAGCAGAATAAGTCTCAGTACCTTCACAATGGGGCAGAGAGGTGCCGCTTGACTCTAATTCATGTTAAACAGCCGTGGAAGGTCAGAGCTGGAAAGATCTTAGAGATCACCCCAGTCGCTTTGGTTTTCATTTATTCATTAAGTGATTTGAGTGCCTACTGTGTGCCAAATGCTATGCTTAGCAATTTTCAAACTTTAAATCTGAGGAACCTTGTCTTAATCAGAACCTGCATATAACATAAAAGCTCAGAACTGCTCTTATTAAAGAGTGGAAGAGGGCCATCCAAAGCCTTTTGGCAACTGCTATTCTTTCTTTGGCAGTCATTTACAGGACCCCATGGTGCACTCTTGAAAACGCCTGATGTGTTCCAGCTCTCTTATCCTACTGTAGAGGAAACAGAGGCCCACGAGATGGAAGCGCCTTGCCCACAGTCACAGGGCTAATTGAATTGTCCTGACTCCCCTATTCCCTCCATTGTGGACATTTTAGTGGAAAGGAATTTCTTTGCAAAGAGAATTGAAAGGTTTTTGGTCTTTTTATCCCCTTCTACCAGTTGTTCAGTAAGGCCAGAGTAGTGGCTGGTGGCAGGATAGTAAAGGGTGAGTGGGTTGAGCTGTATGGGGTCAATGATTAAAGCAAGCATGGAGGATATCATCAGTCCTAGAAGTTACTGCCTTTGTAACAGTGTTAGACACAGAGGAAGAAGAGACAAGGGAACCTGCAGTCTGTGGTGAGAGGAGGTGTATATAAGGGTGGGGATTAAGAGGAAGGAAAAGGGATACAAACTAATGTATCGGGATCATAACAAAAAGTTTCATTCCTTAAACAGGCTCAAACTCAAATCAGCTAAATGTAGATACCCTTGGGCCCCTCTGGAAATGAGGATGTTATTTAGGATGTATTGCCCATATTATGTTAGCTCGGTTGTGGGGGCCCTGGAATACAGAGTATGCGTTGATTTCGGTTCTCTTTATGGCTCGTGGCTTTAAGGATGAATATGTGAATCTGCCAACCTCTCAGTTAATGTTTGTTGACCAGAGAAACTTTCCATCATCTAAAACCCAAGCTGCGAGGGGATTCTCCCAAGAGTGGTTTCCATTCCGACCTCTGCTTGTCTGCGTGGAAATCTGGCGCGTGGAAACAATGTTCGCTGTTTTGGCTGCTGCTCCCTATAATGAGATTCTTGTTCTAATGTGCCCTGCTGCTTGACAGGAAGGTTCAAATGGGCATCTGCCACCTCAGTTTATGTCATTTGCTGGCTGGAGTATATGAATGTTTTCTTCAGTTAGAGCGTTAACACTGAATCCAAACTTTCTCATTGGTATCTCTGCTCTTTTTTCATCAGGCCAAAGGTGGACATCATGTACCAACCTGCAGGTCAGGGCCTTGCTGGCTCTACCTGTGGCTTCCCACCTGTCTACCAGAGATGATTTGTACTCTTTTTCCTTTATGGATTTCATATTTTAAAACATTTTCTCTATTAAACAAACCAATTTATTAAATAATAATAAATTTCTTTTTAAAGACGTACCTACCAATCATAGCTTGTGATAAGCATGAAATGCTTAGTATTACCTCATTTAATTTAATTAATTATATCAAAGGAAACTAACGTTTTAGTAAAGCAGGTCTTATCTTGTGGAAATATGTGATTTCCTTCTAAGTTTTTGAAGTACATAAACTTCTGGATCCTGTTCCTCTCAAGGAGCGTAATGATGGGCCTACACTGATCATTACAATACAGCCATTCCCCAGCATTGAAGGATTCCATGATAAAATTTATATGAACATATGGAACATATAGTCCAATCCCAGAGAATGTTATTTGAATCCAAATCTTTAAACTTCTAATGACTCTTGGCAGAAATTTACAGAGCACCCTTCAGTTTTCTTAATTAAATTGACACCCTACCCATAAATTGGTACTGGTTGCTGCTGTTTCCCTTCAACAGAACCCTTCTTATCTCTCTTTTCTGTACATATTCATACTCTTTACCATCCCTCTTCCTGATCTCTTTTAAACTAATTTGACTGCCCCTCCTATACAAATGCTTTCTTACCTCTTGTTAGAAGACATTATGGTATGTATGTACTGTTGTGAATGGTCACAGCAGTACGTAAAACAGTGCAATTAGAAACTTTTCCACTCAATTTTTCAAAGTTAATTTTGTAATTAATTTTAGTCATCCAATGTGTGTGTGCTTGTTAGTTACTAATATGAGTCCTACTCAAGTTATAGTAGGATGTCCATCAGTCTCCTCTCAACAGCAGATGCGTTGCTAAAGGACTGGCTGGCTGGCACTGTAACATTCTGCTTCTTGTTTACTTGTGTTCACTTTGTGGTCCAGGAATATCTGTGTGATTAAGTAGATCTTAGGGTTTTGGATTTAGGGGAATGATGACATACTCTTATTTATGGAGGTAGCAGATTCCAAACCCATGTTCCTTCTGTATTCTGATTCCTTTCAACTACATTATACCTCATATTTCTTACCCATAAAGTGAGAGTATTTAACTAAATGATCTGAATGTTTCTTCTAGCTCTAATATTGCATTCATTCTTCTTATTTAAGCTCGTAACAACTTTGTGAAACCAGTGGAACAGATGACATTTTCCCTACCTCTTAGGAAGAGTTAATTGAGTTGACTCAGTTTATGATAGTAGTTAATGATAGGACTAATTTCCCACTGCCTAATTTAGTGCTCTTTGCACAAATATTCTAATAGTCCACGTAATTGAATAGTCATAATCTAAAGCATCCTATTCTAAATTGTAAACTGTAAGGACTTCTTTTAATTTGTTATGGGACCTAGTCTAACTAAAGGTAAAACAACACCTGTGAATATCATTGCTAGTTCTTTGAACAGAGAAGCCAAAAAAAATTCATGTCCTTAGATATTATCTATTTTCCACACTGGTTTACTCAAAAAGGATAAGTACTGCTTTCTTTATCAAGTATTAAATGTGCTATGTAGAAAGCCAAATTAATAGTCACTGCATTATGCATAATAAGTACGAGTGGGAACAAAGCCAAGAGAAATTCTAAAAGAAGGAGCATTCCAAATGAGGGTGAATCATAAATAAAGGTATATAGTAAGAATAAGAAAGATTGTTGGGCCGGCCCAGTGGCGCGGTGGTTAAGCGCTGGCTTGGGAAGCCAGCGGTCCCGGTTCGGTCCCACATATGAGGCCCAGTAACACTGCACTCAAAAAAAAAAAAAAGAAAGAAAGATTGTTAAGTGTAAGCAGAATATCAGGAAAAGCTTTTTGATTAAAGGAGAGGTTGAATACTAAATGATAATGAAAACAGTTGGATAGATAGAATACTATCAGATTAAGATAGGATCTTAGGATTTATTTAGACGTTTGAATTTCATATAGAAGAAACTCTTTGTGGGTGTTGAACAGGAGACTGACATCGTGAAAGTGATGGTTTAATAGGGAAATTAAATAACAATATGTAGGATGAATTGGAGGGGCAAAGACTGACTGAAGACTAGCTATAGACCTGCCATTAATAGCTCCTAGATAGAGGCAGTGAACTTGGAGACCAGTGTGTGAGTCTGAGAGATGGAATGGTTAAAGAGGAGAAGAGTTGTAGTCATCTGAATAGTCCAAGTGCCTAATACAGTTCTTGACACGTAGTAGGTGTCTATTTAAACATTTGCATAGATTAATTACTTAACTGCCATTAGGCAGGAAGGCCATTTTACTAATGAAAGTTGCAGGAATGTGGATGGGACCAGTGTACTAATTCCCTAGCTCCTGGAGGCTGCAGGGCCCGTTTCCTGAAGTGAAGCAAGGCCCTGATGAGTAGTGAGCTCTCCCATACTTCAACAGCAGATGAAAGTGCTTGCAGATGTGAAAGCAAGAGTCTTCAGGCTTTCTTCACTATCAGAGCTTGCAGTCCCCATCTCCAGGAAGTAAAATAGTAAACATTTCATTCCTTTTGTTTCGGTGTTCCGATAATTTCAAGAAATTATCAAACAAGAAAAGAAATCCTGGAGAAGTTGAAAGACACAGACCTAAGCAGATGTTCCTGGAATTTTAAGGTCGCACTTTTTGGACTAAACGTATCTGTTAGCTTTTCAAAGAATAATCTGTCGACTTTTTTTTTTTTCCTGAGTAAATTAAAATTCATTTCCTAGGAAATGCCGATCGCCTTACCTTCCTGCTATTAAGCTGAATGGAGCTAATGAAAAGCTGACCGGGCCCACAGTAGCCTTTAGATTGTTTTTTTTTTTTTAAATGGGTGTGACCCACCCTTCGTTGCAACTAGCACAGGGTTATGGTTTGAATGGGTATAGTAAGTGAAAGATGCAGCTGTGAATTAAAGACCCTGGGGAGACTATTCTAGCGCATCTGTCTGTGCATTTGAGAGACTCACCCTTGCTGTAATGTAAGCCTATTCAAAAAATCAAGTAAAATGAGAAATTTGCACTTGACGGTCTCCCTCTCCCCTGAAGAATCACCTCTTACATTCTCACTAGCAGATGAGGTCTCCTGGGGGGCAGCTGAGAGTTTGGAAATGAGAGGGTTACAGTTGTTTTTCCTTTCAAAACAGGTCTAAAGACCCAGTGAGTGTCCACAATATGCCTTGGGATCCTTGCATCCTGCCCCAGTATAAGACCTGTATTATGTCTTCCTTGCTTCACCGTGTCAGGCACCTGATCCAGGATAATGGGCTTGCTTGTTGATGTGCGTTAGTATCAAATTTAGTATAGCTTATGATCCATTTCATATCTGTCTGCTCCCAAAGGAGATTCTGACTCAAGAATAAAATCTTGATGAGTTTTCTCCTAGAAAACAATGTGAGTATAAATGCGGCTGTGAGGACAGCTTTACTGACTCCCTGTGGGGTAGAATTCCCAGTAATAACAGATTTAGCATGTGGGCTGATACCTTTTTAGTATCACAGGGACAGCATTGTTTAGAGAAAGCCTTGACTCCATTTGAATAGCACGGAGGATGCCAGGAGGAAGGCCAGAGGAAAAGGAAGCGGAGAGCTGTTGGTTTGTCTCACCCTTGCATCAGATGACAGGAAGTCGGAATTGAGATTGGCCACAGCAACCTGTTAAGGCCACATCTGTTTGAATAACTTAAAAGCTCTATAGAAACCAAATAAATTTTAGAGAAAGGAATCCAAGAAAAGGATGAGGGGCAGAGTGGCAAACAAGAGCTCGGGGTGAACTTACTGCCAGAAATAAATTTCTTCCTTGGCCATCCATGGTCTTTATTCAGCCATGCTCCAGAGGATAAACTGTGTGAAGCAACCAAGGCTGGTTTTACCCACAGCTGGATGATTTATGGGACTGGCCAGGTTCCCCTGCCCTGTGTGAGACCAGTGTTGGTCACGCTGTGGTTCCACATTGTCCCGACATTCAGTCCCATCACGGATTAAAACTCTCAAGCACTTATGGAAGTGCCACTAGCTGTGGCCTGGTTTGGGGCAGTTTCTCACAAGTGCAATTTGGGGCTCATGACAGTAAAAACAAATAGCGAGGCCTTCCAGGATTGTTTTGTTTGTGTGAATGTGTGTGTGTTTGTTACTTTGTTTATTTTTGAGATAGGGTAGGCTTTGGCTTTCGGAGTGTGGGCGTGTGTTTCTGATGGAGTTGTAGTTATTCCCAAATACTATTTCATTGCCAAGAAATTAAAAAATAAATAAATCGACACTATTTTTGAGCTTTTCTCCAAAAGAAAAACAAATGGTGCTTGTGGGCCAGACAGCTGTTTGTTAGGTGTGGTTTTTTCTGTTGTTGTTGTTTGGTATTTTTGTGCTGGACAGACACATAGCCATGACAATTCTAGTTCGCATTCCAAATAGAGGCAGACAACTCTGTTTGTCAAATAAACTACCCCAGCCATTTGGAGGAAGACGGGGGAGGGGGAGGGTGCGAGATTTTATCCCTGGAGTCTGTTATCCCCTGCTTTTATCTCCCTACAGCCAGGCTAAGTGGGCCAGCAATTACCAGAGCCAACTCATGAGCTGTTCTTCCTCCACAGATACCACCTCCTGAAGCTCCTCCAGAAGTTTGGCACCGTAAAGCAGTTTGACTTCCTCTTCCACAAGTCAGGTGCTTTGGAGGGACAGCCTCGAGGGTACTGCTTCGTTAACTTTGAAACTAAGCAGGTAATGGAGCTCCTCCCCCTTCCAGTCCTTTGCTCGCCTACCAGAGTAGCGGTTCCTTGTGGGCAGAAGCCATGTCTGATTGATCCCTGTGTGCCCGGCCCCGAGTCCTAGAGGAGATCCTTGGTGAACAAATGACCAAGGGGCCAGCTTCCAGAATCTGCCCTCCCGAGACTTGCAGACTAAAGACAGCTGACCTACTTTTCTGACCAAATGCCCTGGAATGCCCACATGAAGCACACGGACGTCCTCCTGTTCTGTTCTGTTCTGTCCTTTATAGGCTGACCAACAGCCTCCTTTTCTCTCAGTAGTTTTGCCCCGTGGTGCAGAAGCCCTCCCTGTCCGCGGTGAACCACCCACAAGCTCTGTTATTTTGATTTCTTAAAAATGCACCCTTTTTCTCAATGTCTCAGAATAAATGCGTATGAATTTGAATATACGGAGGAAGAAAACATCCAGCCTCCGCCATGTCATATACATGTGTCTTGTATTGAAATTCAGTCCTTAGAATGGATTGCATTGATAAAAAACTTGAATTTCAATGTTATTAAATAGATACTGCTTAGTGCTCTCTGTAACTTTATTAGTTATATGTGAGAACATTCCCAAGTTATTGTTTTATTAATAATTGTATTTGGATGTTCACATATCAGCCCAATATCCAGAAATGATCACCGTTAATATATAGTTATATTCTTTCTAATCTCTTCTTTCTTTACATTCACGCAAACAGAACAACAGCCCTGAAAGACTTCATAAACACACACACACGCGCACGCACGCGCACACACCCCAAAACACAGGTACGGTTTATGACTGAATAGGATCATATCCTGTTTACCACTCAGAGTCTCTAAATTTTTTTCTGTCACCTAATACACTTCAAGATAACACTTTGTATCATGATATTGTAGTTTCACTGGTGTAGATATAAAGATGTAAAAATTCATCAATCTTTATCTTTAATATTTACACATTGCATTATCTGTAACTTAGATCTCAGTTTAAAAGCTAAACAGTACGATTTTTGATGACTGCATAATAATTCATCATATGCACATATGATGAGTTATTTGACTAATTAATTGTTGGCTATTTAGGTTCTCCCCAGTGATTCACAAGTGTGAACAGTGCAGTAGTGAATATATTTATAGCCCTAACTATGTGCATATTTACTACATTCATGAAAATGGAGCAGTGTCGACAAGAGGCCATGCATATTTTTTCTTAATGTGACTGCCAGATTGCCATCAAGAAATGATGTATCGGTATCTTCTGAGTCTGGATGAGGGTGTCATTTGTCTTGACCAATGCTGGGGATTTTTTTTTTTTTTTTAATTTCCTCTAATTTTTTGCAGCTGTAATAGGAAATAAGTGACACATCGCTGTTTTAATTGTTCAAGTTTTTGGGGTTTTTTTTGAGGAAACTGAAAGAATGCCCAGTATGGTTAGCATGTTTCCATACTTCTTCTTCCATGCTAGAGTGTGACGAGGACTCTTACGGACAACTAAAATCAGTGGTCATGCTGGGGATGTGTGTTGGTTTAGAAACACTGGCCTAGAAGTCACAAGGCCCAGCTTCTATTTCTGGCTCTTTCATTTACTAACTTTGGCAAGTCTCTTAACCTCTTTTGGCCTTAGTTTTCATCTAGTGTGTGGGATTAAAAACACACATCCTTCTTATAGGAAGTTGAGAAAATAGATGAGGGTACATATGAATACACAGTTGGCGTTTAATAAGTTGAATACATGAACTTTGAAACAAGGTACAGAGGCAGGAAATTAGTTTTTAAAGCATTTATGCCCTGCACCATCTTATTACTACTGATGCTACAGAATTAATAGAGAGTGCCATGTAAATTCTAATTCACTAAATGAAACTTAAAAGAAGAATGAAATGTCTCTTATCTGTCCCTTTAACTTGCTAAAGTGAGGCAAGGGTGCCAGTGACTATTCAATGCCTGACATATAGTGTGTACTTAATAAATATTATCGAATCTCATACTGGCGAGCTCCGGAGGAATAAGTACCACCGATCAAACCAGACTGGAATGCCTGCTGGTCTCAGTGCAGCCTCAGACTCTCCTTGTTTCTTTTCCTGTTCCTTAAAGGCTTTACCCTCAGTAAACATGGGGTACACTTGGCCAGATGCCTCATGGAGACAAATGGAGCAGGGAAGGTTTGGCAGGATGGAACAGTACAGCCAGGCTTCCTGGGAATGTCCTAGAGTGCCTATTATCCAGCCTCAGGAATTCCTTTCAACCTTGTTGCTTCTGTATCTTATCGGGAAAGGGTCAGGGAACTTATGGCTCCGAAAGCCAGGTGCATAGATTGGCTCACACAAATACCTTGCTCATAGTTTCTTTGACTCACTCCTGCTTTTTCCGGCCTAGTTTCCTTCACTGCCACAGCCTTTGAAGCCATGCGTTTTTCTCACTTTGGATCCAGGGAGTACAAGACCTAGTCCAGGATAGCGTTCTAGGTCCCTGGGGGGAGTACAAATTCTTCACATAGTAGGTGCTACCCTATCAGAAGTATGTAGAAAGGTGTCACCGAATAAGAACAGTACTATTAGCTAATATTAGTTGAGTGCTTACCATATGTTCCTTTACATGTACCCTTTTACTCCTTACAACAACCAATAAGGAGCAAGTAGTATTATCCATATTTTACAGATTAAAAAAGCTGATATTCAGAGAGATTAAGTGACTTGCCAGATATACTGCCAGTTAGTGACAGAGCTAGAATTTGAATTTTTGTTTGACTAAAAAAACACATACCCTTTTTATTATTCTGCCTTTTTAAAACTTTTAAATCCTTGCCAATTGTTTACCAAAAGCAGTTTGGTTAGAAATTCAGCCATTAAAACTAGTGAGGCCAGGTGAGAATACATATGGCTAGTTGGGCATTTGACTTTTTGACTAACTCTAAGTCCCTTTCCTGGACAGGAAGCAGAACAAGCCATCCAGTGTCTCAATGGCAAGCTGGCGCTGTCTAAGAAGCTGGTCGTACGGTGGGCGCATGCTCAAGTAAAGGTGAGTGTCTGCTAGAAAGACAGTGTCAGCTCAGCCGCAGCAAGTCGGCCAGAAGACAGTGGTCCTCCCAGCCCTTTGCATCCCGGTCTCGTCACATCTGGAAGAGCCGTACTTTGGTCTCCTACTTGTATTTACCATGTGTGTTGCCAGATTTTTCTTTTGAGAAACATCTCTGGAGGGATTAAGTTCCTCGCTGTTTCTCTCCACATACCCACAGATTCTGGTTTTGATTGATTTTTCCATGTGGCTGATGCATATACTCAGACCTCTATCATTTTTTTTTTTTTTTTTTTTTTGGTGGGGTGGTTCTTTGGAAGAAAAAATGTATTTATTTTTTAAATTAGTTGCTTTAGGCATTATTAGAGTCTACCCAGCCTCTCAATTCCGTGAGGAGTTTGAATGTGTTTATTCTAAATGCTTGAGAAATGGGTAGTTTGCATGAGTACTTAAAGCACAGCCATCTCATTATGCCAGATTTTGAGTTATTTGGGGGACTTTGCAGTGTCTGTATTGTCTTCAAGACCTGAGAAGTAGCATGCTGCCTTATTTGTCTTGTAGGAGGTCTCTTGAGAGAATGCCCTAGAAAAGCGATGACCATTTAAAAAAAAAAAAAAAAAAGGGCCAGCCAAGTGGCGTGGTGGTTAACAGCTGGCTTGGGATGCCAGTGGCCCGGGTTCGGATCCCACATATGAGGGCCAGTGACACTGCCCTCAAAAAAAAAAAAAAGTAGCATTCTGTCATGGTCAGCACAGAGGTGGTGATTCAGTATGTGGACTGGAGTAATCCTAGGCGTTGACTCTCTCACCTTCTGCAATGGGGTCTTGGCAGACCTGCCTACAAAAAGATTTCTGACAGTTAAAATGGGAGTTTCAGCCATTAGCTCTGTAAGCATGGGTTTTTGATCAGAGACTCTTTACCCAACAGGCCTCCCAGTAAAGAGTCAGAAATTAGACATTTGAGCTCAGTGTCGAAGCTGAAAAACAGCTCAGACACTTTGGATCCTTATGAGTATTTCAGGTAGTCACAGAGTCTTCTCAATTTCTGGGACACATTGCCTTAAAAATAGAAACAACAAGGGAAATTACCAAATGCTTTTTTACTCAAAAGAAAATCAAGTCTCGTTTGCCAAACTGGCTGTCATTTTCTCATTCTGCATCTCATTGAAAAGTCACGCAAGAGAAATTATCCTTCACTCCTGCCTTTCATTTGAGACTCTGTGCCTCACAGTTCTCTTCTACAAGGCTTTTTGACCAGAGGCTTCTGACTGCTCTCTAATATTACATTCACTTTTTACAAGAAGTATATAATCATCTAACATCAAATTAAACTGCTCTCTTACTGGAGAATGTTTTCTCTTTTATCAGTGGCTGAAAGCTCTTACAACTTTTCTTCTCTCCACTCAGGCCTATTAAGAGTTGACTATTATTATGCTTGGTACTTTGCAAAAATCTAACAAAACTTTAAAGTGTTTTAGATAAAGCAAAATAAATATGGTAAAAGGTGATATGTGGCAGTTAAAATAAGAATATAAGAGGGCCATCCTGCTGTGTCTCTAACATCTGTGAGTTTGAAAGCTGAAATTCTTGCCCTACCAAATAAGGAGGACTAAGGCTAGATGGGAGGCTTCTTCTCAACTTCTTTTTCTAAATTTGTAGCTTTTAGGCCAAAACTGTGTGGAGTTTTGCATTAATTCTAAATGTAAAGCAGTCCTACAATTGTCTAGAAATATGCTGACAGTACACTGATGGACTGGAATTCATGAGCCCATGCTCTACAGTGGAGGGCTGGTTTTTGCCCAGGTGAAGTAATTTCCCTTTTTCTTGCTTTCAGAGATATGATCATAACAAGAATGATAAGATCCTTCCAATCAGTCTTGAGCCATCCTCCAGCACCGAGCCCACTCAGTCTAATCTAAGGTAAGTTGGTGTGCTGTAGGAAAACAGTCACTCAAGAGCTTGAGCCGTGTCTTTATTCCTAGCCTTCATTCATACGCCAGTAAACCTTTGGGCTCTTTAATATAGAATCGAATCGGCTAACTTTTGACATGTTGAGAGTTGCATTCAGTTCATCTCAAGAATGTATACATTTCCTCTCCTCCCGTACCCCCAACAACACATACTACCCGTTTATAGAATTCATTCAAACAAGGGTGGGTGTCCCTATCACATACAGCCATTGTGCTTGACACTGGGAATACAGAGACCAATCAGACAGCCTTTACCTTAGAAACAAGCACTTCAGTGAGTCATTGTGTCTCTGGCATTTGTCATTCCACACGAATTCCTCCCCAATTATGAGTTCTTTTATACAAAATTTTCGTTTGCAGCACTTTAATTCTGCGTACCGTTTCAGCAACTATAACAGTTTTGGTACCAGTGTGTACAAATTGTCATTACTTCTTTGGAGTTAATTCAAAACAGAAGGAACTCAGGATTGGGTAGAGACGGGGGAAGTTAAATGGATGGTTGAACAAATAGAGTTTGGGGTGGGGTTATTTGTTTTTTTTGTTTGTTTGTTTGCATTGTAGCCTAGGGAGAAATTTTAACAATAACCATAGCCAGGATTTATTGAGCTTACTATGAAACGCACCTTACACACCATATGACATTTAATTCTCCTGTAAGTCCTGGTGAAAGTACTGTTTCTCTCATTGTTCGTATGAGGAGACTGAAATGTAGAGAGGTGAAATGTCTTGGCCAAGGTCGCACAGGCAGCAGGTGGCAGAGTGCACATTCAAAGTCAGTTCTGCTGGACTTCAAAATTCCGTGTTAGGTACTACTTCGGAGAAACTCAGTCTGTAAATGCAGGAACACAGCTCTACAGTCTGTTCTGGGAGGGGGAGGAAATATGTGAAGGCGCATCCGTGTTTTACGAGGTTCAGAAATCAGCACTCAGCCGTACATTCAGGAATGCAAGGACTATTTGGATGGAGGGCCAGACAGAAAACAAACAAAAGTCCTTCTTGTATATCGTCTATAGCAAACAAAACAGATTTACAAACATCCCATTCAAACACAGGGGATGGGGATTCTGAAATGTTTTCAGGCAGGATAAAATTGGTAAATTAAAATTAATGTTTTAGTTACTAATTGAAGTTTAATATTGATATCTCTTAATTTTGTGCTCCTTTGTTATTTTGTACTTAAGGAAAAAAAGTTTTGTGTTTTTTTTTTTAAAGATTTTATTGGGGAATTGGGGGAGGGGAACAGCGTTGGGGAATCAGGGAAGGGAAACAGACTAGTTGCTGTCCTTTTGTTCTTCAGTCTAGTAGCGGAGGACGTTGCTTCACTGGCCCATGTTGGTATTGTCATTGCGCTCTTCCTGGGTGAGGCAGATGGGTCGCCGGCCTCTGGACGGCCGCTCACAGTGGCTATTAGCAGCTCACGCTGGTTGCCGGCCGCTCAAAAAAAATTATTTTTAATTATGATGATTTCTCTGGATTCGCTAGGAACTATGTCCGCTATACCTTTTCCTCCTGAGATGCATCTCCTTGATCAAAGATTGGTACCTATGGAGGCTTTCAAAAACCTGAACTCTTTATCAGGAAAAAATCACTGATTTATGCTTGGTGATCATCACTTTACGTGAATGTGTCTTTAGCCTCTTTTCAGTGTTTGCACTTTTTACTTGATAACCTAGTGTTTTCCATTTATTTTTTAATCCAGAGAACTTCACCTTACATCTTCCTAGTCACATCTGTGCCTAATTAGAGCAGGTTTGTTTCCCTGTGACTCACACAGCAAATGGCTGGCTGTCCCATTATTGAAAGAGGTGCTAGAGTGCATCTTGGTAATAAATACCTCTGTTCTCTTGTATCGTAACTTAGTTTTTTAGTTTACATTGTTCATGTCCACCTATGAGTGTGTGCAGCAGATGTATAGCTTTTGAGGATTCTAAAAGGCCACATATACATCCCCTTCCGAGTTTCTCTCCCTGACTGGAGACTGTTGGCAGCATCCAGAATGGAAAATAAAGGGGGCCTTGGGCCAAAAACATCCACTGCCCGAGCACTCTGCTCTCTGGTGCAGAGATAGGAGTGACCTTGATCGGGTGGAGCTCCTTACAACTCCTGCGGTGTCTCCTTACCCCGTCTCCCTAAGCTAGGGCTGCTCAGCTCCCATCCTGATGCAGAGGGAAAAGCAAGGGCTTTAGTGATAAACCAGTTGGGCTTGAAGCCTGTCTCTGCGATTTGTTAGCTGTGTGAACCTGGGCAAATCACCACCTTTCTGCATTTGTTTCTTTATTGTAAAATGTGGATGATGATATTGCATGAGTTAGGAACAATGTAAGTTAAATGCTGGGCACAGAGCCTGGCTCCTTATAGCACTCTACAGTTGGTACCCTATAGAAACACACTTTTGTCAGTAGAGAAACTTCATAGGATCTCCAGGATGTTTTCATTATTATTCAGTGAATCAAAAGGTGGTACAGGGGTAGCCGGTTAGCTCAGTTGGTTAGAGCATGGTACCAGTAACACCAAGGTTGCTGACTTGATCTACGAATGGGCCACTGGGAGGTGCGCCCTCCTTAAAACCAAGGGTGCAGTGTGATGGTTATTAGCCTGGGCTTTGGAGTCAGGTTGTGTTCAAATCTCAACTGGATCATTTGCCAGCTGTTTATTGCTGGCAAGTTAACCTTTCTGTGCCTCGGTTTCTTCATCCACAAAATAAGAATATAACCTATCTGATGATGTTGTTTTCAAGCCTACATGAATTTATTTATTTATTTTTTTCAGTTTCTAAGTGTACAGGTCGGTGGTATTAAATATACATTCATAGTGTTGTGCAACCGTAGCCACCACCCACCTCCATAGTTCTCATCTTGTGAAACAAACTCTGTACCCATTAAACGATAAACTCCGTATTCCCACTGTGCCCCCCAACCCCCACCCCTAACTAACACCATTCTATTTTCTGTCTCTAGGATTCTGACTAAGTACCTCATATAAGTGGAATCATGCAGTATTTGTCTTTTGTGACTGGCTTATTCCATTCAGTATAATGTCTTCAAGGTTCATCCAGGTTCTAGCGTATATCAGAATTTCCATGCTTTTTAAGGCTGAATAATATTTTAAAATATATGTCATATTTTGTTTATCTATTCATTCATCAGTGGATGCTTGGGTTACTTCTGCATTTAAACTTATGAATAATGCTGTTATGAACATGGGTATACAAGTGTCTCCCAGACCCTGCTTTCAATTCCTACATGAATTATTTTTGCGTGCCTCCTATCTGCTAAGCACTAAGGTGCTGAACAGTGTTTGTCTTCAGATGAAATATAACAATATACAGAGTACTCCCAACAGTGTCTGCGCTTATAGTAAAACGTTAACAGGTTGTTCAGACTTGATCTCTTTCTTAAAATGCAAGCATTAGTTATTTTTCGTGTGTATCTTATATAAAATGTTTGAATGTTCCTGTCTGAGTAACTTGTTGCTTCTCTGACATGCTTAAAAGATACAAAGATGATGAAATACACAAGGATTTTCCGAATGCACCCGGGCCCACTCTGACCCTCTGCTATCCTCTTTCCAGTGTCACTGCAAAAATAAAAGCCATTGAAGCCAAGCTCAAAATGATGGCAGAAAACCCGGATGCTGAGTATCCAGCAGCGCCTGTTTATTCCTACTTTAAGCCACCAGATAAAAAAAGGACTACTCCTTATTCTAGAACAGCGTGGAAATCTCGGAGATGATGGTTATGAATCACTGTAGCATCCAAAGCAAATTGGTCTCCACACCTGAAACCCTCTGCCTCTGTACTTTATAGATGTGACTGGTACTATCCAACAGAGCACAATCAAATGTTAGAGTTTGGTAACATAACATTTTTGGATGTTCCTATGGATGTTTCTACCCCCGAAGTATGTGTGGAATTGAGCATCATCCAGAATAAATAGGACCGTATCCAAAATTGTGATTTGAAAACTGGGATGCTCTAGTTGGCTGGTTTGTTTGGATTTGTAACTCCAGAAACACTATATAGTGTGCCAGAGAGAAAGGCAAACATAAAAATGTTATTATTCAAATCAGGAAACTAAATTTACTGTCGCCCTAAAAAAGAAAAATAGAGCATTTTGGGGGGGCTCAAGTGTCTTCACAACATAAAAGATTCAAGGAGGGAATTGAGAGATTTTTGAATCATGTTCAGAACTGTTGTTCCAGAATTTACTATGGAAATCCCTCCAACTGGACTAAAAAGGAAAAAGTTCTTGGCAAAAAGGAGCTGGTTCTTTGAGCAAATGTTGTGGTAATCTGTTTAAGAATTATGTTTATTGTTTCAAAATCCCAATTAGGAAAATATGGTGTATATCTTAAAATTGTTTGTGTCGACAAAACTGTAGAATCAAATTTAGCATTTTGTACCACAACACAAGTTCCACTTGGAAGTCCATCTTTTATTCTATAATGATCATTTTTTAAAAATTGAAATAATAATCCTGCCTTCGATAATACAAATGTTGTTATGAACGTGGGACTTTTAAAATCACACTATTGCATGAGATTGTTTTTATAGCATGAGAATATTCTATTTGGAGTTGTATCATGGTTAATCTAAAAGCAAAATTTCTTTGAAAACCTAAATGTTTCTATATTGATCTCTATCCAACAGATTATTCATTAGTAATTGTTTAGGGGTCTGAGTAGAAGAAATTGAAGTGTCTTGTGCAAGGTGAGATGGGGACATGCAATGGACACAGTCAATAGAGCAGGCATTGCTCTGGCACCCAGATTGTAATGACCTCATGTTTTATGTAGTTTTTAGAGGCTTGAAAGTCCGCATGACGTACAACAATAGAGAGAGAAAAATAAATCATATTTATTTGGGAGTGTGTTTCTCTCGGCAGCTTTGGTCATTTGGGTGCCGGGTTGACAGACTGTTGCATTGGGTAGTACCTTTGCTTCTTCACCAGGTAAATCATTGTTTTGACCCTAGGTACCATTAGTGATTACAGACTTTTTCCCATTATTCCTAGCAAGAGAAAGCTTTCGTTATAAGAACTTAAGTCTTCCTATGAGCATAAATGAATTTAAGGCACTGAACCAAAACTTCAGCACAGTGAGGTTTCAGAATTCACAGGACTGGTTCAGAGAAATTCTTAGCAGTAAATCTTTTTAGATATCTTTAGATATTAAATACTTTCTGCATTTATTAGCTCTGTCTATGATGCAAGTAACTCTTCCTCCTCTTGGGACATAGTTCAGGGAGGTGGGAGCATCATCTCCCATTTTTCTGGTGACTTCTTAGAGTGTGGAATTCACCATTTTATCCTTCAAGTCCTCAAAGGGTTGTGATGGAGTAGGACTCACTTAATGCAAAATTGTCTTCTATTTTTAACAGGAACTTAGAAAATACTGAACTTTGAATTATCTAGAATTGTTTCCTTTAGAAACCAAAACTTATTTATTTGTATTTAAAGCAATGTTTATTATTTGTACTGATTCTTATTCCTCTGTGTGAATAAATGTAAGATGGTGTCTGCGTGGTTGTGTCTTCTCTCACCCATATTCTGGAATAAAGACTGCAGCTCTCTAGTGGGCTTTTCCCCCCCCAGGATTTGGGGTGAGGGGTGGGGAGTGGGGGAGCAGGGTTGGGGAGAAAGGTGCTGTTTCTCAGAACCTTCTCTACAGAAGGCCCTGGCTAGAGGCGGCCTCAGACAACTCTCTCCATCTTTATGCCTGCCTACTTGTGTCGTTAGAGGAGAGGAAAGAGACAAGCTGTTCTCACTGCAGATCTAACCATTGGAGAAGAAGTTGTTAATGAAAGTCCCTCGAAGTTTCATACTGTGATGAATCCCTCTTTCAAAGTAGAGGTTTCAGAAGAATAAATATGTGTACATCATGAATATGCTGAAAGCAAGCTGGTGAAAGGTCTGTAAAACACAAGTGTTAATTGGTTATGAAGTACTTTAAAATTATTTGTTGGTTTCCTGTTTCACTAAAATTATGTCTCTTATAATTTTGATTTATTTGGTTGTCGGAAAAGTCATGACGTATTTTTTCTATGTTTTTCGTTGCAAAAATCCATCATGACTTTGCCAACAACCCAATATATACGAGTGAAGAATTAAGAGAAATATTTAGGAGAGAGGTATGAACTATCTTCTTAATTTCAGTTCCTGTTTTGTCAAATGTAAAACGTAACCCTAAGCAGTTGATTTTCTGTAATTGGCATCTCAGTTTTGGGGAAGAGAAAGGCAAGAGGAAAGATTTTTTTCAACAAGAAATCAACAGCAAAATTTTTTAAAGCCAAATATTCTAGAGCCCTTTCCCTTGTTTACTAAGGTATATACAGTTAATTTTTGAATCAGCAAATACATCTGATTTTTTAAAACTATAAAAAAAGGGTGAATTCTTGCCTTTTGAATTACATGTTAACTATTTCCTGTATGTAATCATTATGTTTCTAAACTATGATTTGATCCCATCATTTTTATCCTTGTTCAGTCTTTTCTTCTCTCCTATTCCTGTTTGGTCCAGCAAATTCCCTCAACTTGACCTTCAAAATCACCTTGAATCCAACCACTTCTCACCACTTCCAAACACCACCATTCTTGTTCCAGCCATTGTCTTGCCTGAACTATTGCAGCACCTTCCTACTATCCCTCTGCTTCCACTAGAGCCTCCTTTGAGCCAATTTTCCACACATTCACCAAAGCAAACCTTTTAAAATCAGCCTGTCCTTCCCCTCTCAGTGGCTCTCCATCACACCTAGAATAAAATCCGAAGACCTGCAAGGCCCTAGCGACCTGTCCCTGACCGCCTGTCCAAGGTAGAGCTTGCTGTTAACCTGGATGCCCCGTGCTCCAGCCGCGCTGGCCTTGCTGTTCCTTGAACACAAGCCAGCTCCTCCTCGCACAAGGCCTGTGTATCGGCTGTTCCACAGAGCCCACTCCCTCATGCGTTCATGTCTCTATTCAAATGTCAGTGATCGAGGGACCACCTGACCTCCCTTTCGTAAATCCCAGCCCTGTTACCCCCCAGGCCTCTAAAGAGCACTTACCATTACCTAACATTATACAGAGGGTGCCAGAAAAACGTATACACATCTTAAGAAAGGAAAAACTTAAAATTATGCTGATGGTGACCACTTTGAGCACCTCTTGTAATTGCAGAAGTGAAACGTGACTGGTATTCATCTTTTGTCATTGGTATATATTGAGTATTACAATTTTAATAGTTTTCCTTTCTTAAAATGTGCGTACATTTTTTTTAGCATCCTCTGTATATAAATATCTTTGTTTCTCATTAGAATGAAAGTTCCATGTTAGCAGAAACTTTTTTTCACAGCTATATCCCCAACATTTAACAATACCTAGTATGTAATAGCTGCTTAAACATTTGTTGATGAAAAATCAGAATTGTACTTGAGAGCTGAAGGGCCTTGAGAGGCTATCCCATATAGCCTCCTCATTGTCCTGATGGGGAAAGCAGAAACCCAGAGAGACAAAGTGACGTGGCCAGGATCACATAGCTAATGGGCGAGCATTAGGCAGAACCCAGGGCTGCAAACCCCTAGTCTGGTGTTTGTTGGCAATGACAAACGCCTGCGCCCTCCCTTTGTACAGTCCACAAAGCTAAGAATGGTTTTGACATTTTTAAATGATTGAGGAAAAAAATCAAAAGAAGAATACCATTTTGCAACCCATGAAAATTATATGAATTTCAAATTTCAGTGTCCATAAATAGCTTTTGGAATGTAGTCATGTCCATTCCCTTACATATCGTCTGCCTGTTGCCCCACTACAGTGACAGAGTCCAGTAGTACAAAAAAGACTGGCTCACAAAGCCTAAAATATTTACTATTTGGCCCTTTACAGAATCAGTTTGCTGACCCCTGCACTAAACTATATTCTGTTGGTGAGAATGTCTTTCTAAACATCTGTGGTGTGAAAAGTTCTGGTGTTAACAGCAGAGAATTAAAGCAACACAGAGGTGATAGAATGGTGTGCAGTATTATCAGTTCTTTATCATGTCTCTGACCCCTTATATGTTTTTTGAGATAGAGAAATGGCTCTCCACGCCTAGTAGCATCACTGTTTTGAAAAAAAGAAAAATGACCAGTTGCAGACCAAATCCCCTCATTGTACGTGTGAGAAAACTCAGACCCAAAGAGCTTCGGCATTAGGTATGCCTGAGTTTGACATCTAGCCTCAGCTTCATTCAAGTGACAAAAACCCTAGGAAATGTATTGTCTCATGTAACTGAAAAGTCCAGGTGTTCAAATGATACATCAGGAATCTGTCTGTCTCTTGATTGTGTTTTCCTCTGGGTTGGTTTCATTCTCAGGCAGGCTTTCCTTAGTGGTCTCTGGAGAGAGACTTGAGTCCCAGGTAAAAAAACAGATCCGTCAGAATTTATCCCAGGACATGGTGCTATGTCTTCCTTCTTCTGCATCCAGTCTTACTTAGCTAGGAGTACTGATTATATAGGATGCCATTTTATTTCTGATATGCCCTGTGACCTTTCTAGGCTAGAAATAGAACTTAAAATTTAGCCTTAAAGATAAACCAAATTTAAGTTTCCCTCTTCTGAAAACTCCCTCCCTGCTGAGAAGCTTTCTGGTGGGGGAACCTCATCAAAAGGGAGAGCGGTTTCTTCCTCAGACATACTGAGAATCTGCCATGTGCCAGGCATGGAGGGTGTAAGATGCTAAGGCATGGTCCCTGTGACCATCATGTGCCAGGAGAAAGGGAAGATTCGGGGGCTGCAGGAGGGAGAGGATGGGCACCTAACCGAGCTGGAAACGGAGGTGAGGGCATAGATGCTTTCCCAGAGACGGCGACACCTGAGCTGAGCGCTGAAAGATGTTGAAACACAAACCAGGCAAAAGGTTTAAGAAAAGCGATGGAAGAAGAAAAAGTCCAGTGAAGTGAGAGCTAATCAGGAGAGGAGTCAAGAGCCTTCCTACCCTAGACTCGTAGGGTAAGCCGGGTGGACAAGGCCTACATCTGCCCCAACGCACTCGTACATTCTCTCCTAACCAGACGAAGCCGCATGTCCACACAAACACACTGCCATCTCCCAGCTCCCAAGTCCTTAGGCAAGGTGTGCCTTCTACGTGGAAAGTCCCTCTCCGCACACCCCTACCCCAGGAGTCTAAATGACATCTTCATCCGCCCCCCACAATAGTCAATCACCTTTCTGCTTCATAAATACTTGGTTCTGTTTTAACACTTATCACTATATATATACCTTATAATTTAAAAAGTGCTTTTCATTGAAAGTAAGATGAGCCTCAGGGACACGTTGCTTCCCCCTGAAATCCGAAAGCAAACAAGCCAACTCTCTTCTGTGTGTGGAGTTAATCCTGGGTGCTGTGAAACCTCAGCTCCCAGGCCTTCTGCAGCCACCCTGCATGGATGTCTCTGATTTCCGGCCTCCAGCCCCTCTTCTGACCACAGACCTATATATCCAGCCCCCTGCTGGGAGCCTCCACCTGAGTATTCCCCTAGCACACTGAACCAAAGCTGAGCTCATTATCCCCCGTTGCCCCCTCTGCCCCGCAATTGCTCCTGAGTTCCATGTCTTTGGAGACAACATAGTGAAGAAAAAAATAAATGAATACATTAGAACCCTGGAGTTATCTTTGACATTTTTGGCTCCCCCACTCGCCACATTCTGTCTCCTAAATAATCAACTTTATATATTAACATTATAGATGATGATATATAGAATCATATTGCATATGTTATATCTAATGTATATTATATGTATTAGAATTATATATAATGATTCTATATTTTATAAGCTTTAATATGTAAAGGTTATTTAGAACACTGGATACATATTATAGGTCATATATAGTTGTAAATGTATATAATATATAACCATATATAACATAATAAAGTGTCATATAATAATTAACTTTTCATTATATTCCTCCTTCCAATCTTCTTGTCCCTGCAACTGCCTCATCACCTCTCCCTTAGATTATTGCACTATCTTTAGGACTCAGTGAGAGTCCCATCCCCTTCAATTCTATTCTCAAGCCACTGCTTAAGCCATCTTTCCAAACTCCCAATTCATGTCATCTTCATGCTAAAAAGCATTTAATGGCCCCTCACTGTTTATATTTTGAAGTTGAAATTCCTTAGCATCGTAGGAAAGGCTTATCTCAGTCTAGCCTATTTTAAGCCTTATCTACACTGTGATGCAAAAAAGATGAAGAGGAGAGATTTACTGCAAGTAGTGTGGTCAGGGCAGAATTCTCCGAGGAGGGGACATCCTGCCCCTTGGGGTCTCCCTACTTATCTAGTGGTTCCTATGCGCCCATTGCACCCTCTTCTTACAGATGACAATGGCCCTGGATGACTGAGAACTTACTGGAAGCCAGGTCTGTGCCAAGCTCTTGGAGATGCATCCTGGTCCCTTTGAATCATCACAGCACTTGGACTCACAAGTTGGATTTTCTGTTAATGCCTGTTTTGTGATTGAATAAACTCAAGACTCAGAGTTTGTCACTTGCCTTAGGTCCCACAAGCAGTGTGTAATAGAGTCAGGTATCAACTCAGGTTACCTGCCTCTCAACCCAGAATCTCTAACCACCCACCGGGCCACGCTGCAGTTACAGACACGGGATGCTGCTTCCTGTAGAGCTGTTGGCTCATAGACCCAGAGCTTTCAGGATGATGCCAGACTCAACGCAGTGCTCAGCCCTCCACGATCTGACTCCTACCTCCCGCCCCAGCCTCATCTCCCGACATTGCCCCAGCAAACATCTAGCTGGGCGCCCACTCTCCATTCCGATCCAACTCCCCTCAGGCCTGGCCGGCCTCATACTTAACTCCTCTCCTAAGGTTTCACTGAAAGGTCACTTCTAGGCCACCTGTCCTGAGACCTACCCTTAAGCCAGGTCAAATGCCCCTCCTTGCTTCTCTACCACCTTCTGTACCACCTGTGCCCCCATTGTGTAGCACCTGTTGCATGGCTGGCTCTCTTCCCTCCCAGTAGACAGTTCCTCCTGGGCAGGGTCCAGAATGGTTTACTCTGTATTTCCTCTGCAGACCTGGAGCCTGGCATGTAGTGCTTCATAAATGTCCGCTGACATGAATGAATGCAACGGATACCAGAACTGGTAGGGGACTTTGGGTGACAAGAGCTTTGAAGTCTAAAAATAAAGCCCTTTCACAGTGGTGATCTCATTACTCCTCTGAAGTTGATATTATCCCCAAAGTTTAGAAAACTCAGGTTCAGATAAGTGAGGTTTCCAAGTTCACCTAGCCAGGAAGTGGCTGGGCTAGGATTTGACCTCAGGGCTCTCTGACTCCAAGGCTATATAGCTCTGTCCATCACTTCCCCAATCATCTGATTCAAACAACACATTCTACCAATGAGGACACTGAAGGCAAGAAAGGTACATTTCTCAACTAGGGTCATGCAGTTATAACCCCAGTCTGTGCTCTTTCCTCTAGTCAAATAAGAAAGTCCAGGAAGGTGACCAGGCGAGGCTAGGATTCTGAGTGGGGAGGGGTGTGCTGCCTGTGCCTCTTCCTACTGGCCCCTTCCCATTTGTCACAACCTGAATGTTTAAATTTTGTATTTAGTATTTACTCCGAAATGGCTTTCATCTGATTTCCCCGCTTGCTCACCAATTTAGCTGTCAGAGTAAATAAATGTAAAGCTGGGTTTCCAGCCTCCCCCCAGCTCACATTACCTTCCTAGAATTACTCCCCGGCGGGGCGGAACCGCTGCTGGGGGCTCTCCCACAGAATTATCCAGTTACTCCTAAAGCCTCTTTTCAAATCCAAACCTTGGCCCTAGTCTCAGGTGGAGGAAGATGACAAAATTCACCTCCAAGGATGAGATGGCCACATCCTGCTTAGGAACCAAGAGGAGTGAGGTGAGAGCTAGATGATGTTGCATATGTAGACTACATATGACATCATACATGTAAGGTGCTTGGACAGTGCCAGGAATCGAGGCAACTCTTCTTAAACATTACTTTTTAGGATATGGTTAATGGCACCACAATCCTGAGAGCTAAGTGTTTTATCCCCATTTTGCAAGTGAGGAAACTGAAGCCCCGTCTCCTGTAGGAAGAAACCAGTATCCTGGTGGGATGTACTGAATTTGCTGATCCTGATTTTGCCCAGGTCACTCCTGTCTGGACTCTTTTTCCCACTGGCGTCAGGAGTTGTTGGAAGAAAGATTTCTCTTTCAAAGTAATTTCATTTCTGTTCTCTTTGAAGTCAGGCGAGCCTTAGGTTGGAATAATGGTTCTTCAGCTTCCTTGGGTAAGTTATTCAGGAAAATATTTGATTCTTTGGTTGATTTATGCCCTGCCTTCCTCCATATAATACATGAAATGGCACCGAGTAGAATAACAATGGGACACTGCAGCTAGTCCATTCTGTAATCATGGCTAATATTTATAGGTTGCTGTGTGCGTGCCAGGGATGGTTCTCGGAGCCCTTTTCCATGGATTATTTGCTTAATTTTCACAAGCACAAGAAGTGAACTCTGTTAGCATCCCCACTTTCCAGATGAGGAAACTGAGGCTGAAGAGTGGCTGAATAATTTGTCCAGGGTTACCCCCCTCACAAGGGGCAGTGCCAAGGTGGGCGCCACAGCAGTCTGGCTCCAGAGTTTTCGTGCTTTACTGCTGAGTTTAATGCCTCTTCTTCCAGTTTTGATTATCTGAGCACCTAGTCAGAATCCCGGAGCAGGATTGCATAGTAGGTAAGAGTTTGGGTTCTGGAGTCTGAGTGCTAGAGCTTGAAATGAGGCTCCTATATGCTTGTTTCCTCGACTATAATAGAAGTATAGTAATTCAACCTCCTTGCAAGGTTGCTGCAAGGGCTAAAAAGCATAATGCAGGTAAAACAGTGCTTGGCACATAAATGCTCAATAAATGGTGATTATATCATCATCACCCAAAGAGTGCATGCTTCACAATCCTTCTCAGAGGAGTGCCACAGCTGGTTTGTCCAGCCTCTGCACCTTTGCAGCCATCTTTCTACCTGGAATACTTCCTTTTCTCCCCACCAAATCCATCCAGATTTCATCTGCCCTCTAGTTCCCAGCTCAAGCCTCCTTCACACCCCTTGCCTGAGAAGTTTTGCACACCCAGTACCATCCTCATGGTCTCCTCCTTTTCTGGGGTCCTGCACTCACACATTTGGCAGATGTGCAGCACTGTATAATGTCCCATGACTTCCTGCTTCCCCCAGTCACCCAGAAGGAGAGGAGATGAGGGAGATAAAGATTTGCCTCTCATTGTTCCCATTTTGCAGATGAGAAAGCTTAGCCCATAAGTGATGAGGCCAGTAGTCATATGCAGGCCTTTTGAATAATAATAATAATAAACATGTCTCTGTTTGTGTGTGTATATGCAGAGAACAGACATGGTCATGTACTCATATGCAGCCTAGAATTCCAGAGTATAAGCTCTGATAGATGAATCTGGTTTTGAGTTCTTGGCTCTGGCAATTAGCCATGTGGCACCATTTTAGACATATCACATGATCTCTCTGAACCTCAGTTTCTTCATCAGTAAAATGGATACCCTTATGAGACATTTCTTCATAAAGTTATTGTGAAAAGAAAATGAAGTCATGATTGTAAAACGCTAATGGATTAAAGTAACCAGTGTTATGGATTAGAGTACCCAGGAGCAGTAGCTGGGTTTATTATGTGCAAAAGACATGTTTAAGAAGAAAGAGGTTGTTTGTGGTCATGTGGATGTTTGAGGGTGCATGCGTGTGTAGATGTACACACCTCATCAGCTTTCACATTGCAATTGTGCTTTTAGTATAAAAGATGAGGATTCAGAGAGAAACTTTTCACTCTGAATTTCTGTGTCTGAGAGCAATAAATTACTGGAATGAAGGGGGTGGGAGAAGCCATTGGCTGGGGCTGGGGTGGGGCAGCTTCTGTACTTCGGTGTCTAAAGGAACAGATATTTGTATCTTTGGGGGATGTGGGTGTGCAGATACCCTTGTCTGCCTGTGTCTGTTAGGATGTGCCTGTGTGTGTGCATGACTGAGACTGGGAATCCTGTGTCTGTGGATGCTGTTTCTGTCTCGAAATGGTTATTTTGCCACCTGTGGGGATGTGTGTGCATATCCGTGGCTGTCTGAGTAGAGGACAGGAGTTTGGAGCACTGTGGGAGCCTGTGCTCTGAGTATGGATGTGTGTACAAGTGTAAGAATACTTGTGTGGGGTGTTTTCATTTGTAAATGAGGGCAATTAGGGAGGTAATGGTATGTGTGGTGGCATGGAGGTGGCATGTTGTGTCTACTGGGCTGGGTCTAAGTCTGAGTGTACATATTTGTTTTTAGAAGAGGATGTATATTTACATGTGTCTCCCTAGGCTCAGCTTCCTTGTGGAGAAGGGGGCTGAGGTTGTGAGTGTACACTTGTGTGTGTGTGTGTGTGTGTGTTGTAGGGTGTTCGTGTGTGGAAGGCTCTGTGTTTGTACCTGTGTCTGCTCTCTAAATGCCTGGGCCTCCCTGCCTTCCCCACCTCTCTCTCTCACTATCAATAGAACCCTAGAGAAGGCGAGATGGCTCAGTGCACCCTGAAGGGAAGGGGATATCATCCCAGGCAATCCCTCCCAGGAGAACTCAGGGGAACACCACTCCACCAGCCCAATCCCAGTCAGTGGTTAGGAGCTGGTGCACTCTCTGGTTGTTATGGACCAGAGGTGTCTGTGCAGGTGTGTGAGGGTAGGCAGGGATGCCTGTGCTCATGGAAATGATTTGGACGGGCAATTATTTGCCTCAGCATGTATACAAATGTACCAGACGTGGGATTGCATCAGCAGAGCATCATGTGTGACTATAGGAATCCATCTCAGGCCGATGGCGTGTGACCACGGGTCCCTTTAGTACCTGTGAGTGGAGCTGTGCCTGAGGGCCGTGGGTGCCCCTTGAGGGAGGGGCAGTGTGAGAGCTGTGTGTCTGCCCGTTGCCTTTGTATGTCAGCATGTCTCAGTCTTTCTGTCAGCAGCTCTGAGTTTCCGTGTGTCTATATGACTGTGTGTGTGTCTCTGGGTCGCTGCCTCGCTGTGTGTGTCTCGCTCTCCCTTAGCGGGGAGGGGATTGGTCACGCATGACTCATCTTGAACCGAGCGGGGCTCCAGCGGCAGGGCGGCCGCCGCCGCAGCTGGAGGGGGGGGAAGAGGAGGAGGAGGAGGGCGAGGAGGAGGGGGAGGAGGAGGAGGCAGAGAAGGAGGAGGACTACGAGAAGCGGGAGGAGGAAGAGAAGGAGGGGGCGGGGGCCTCTCCAAGTTTGTCCGGACCGTCTTGCGAGGCAGCCGCGGCGGCAGCCAGGGAGGCCGGGGGCGGGGGCTGGGGCCGGGCCCGGGGTGGCAGGGCGGGCGCCTCCGCTCTCCTCCTGCTCCAGCGCCAGCCTCTGTTCCCACTGCGGCCGTGGCCCCCCTTGGCGCGGCTCTCCGCGCGGCGCGCCGGCCGAGCCCGCGGCTCCCTGGCCCATGTACTGGAAGCACGAGAATGCCGCCCCGGCGCTGCCCGAGGGCTGCCGGCTGCCAGCCGAGGGCGGCCCCATCGCCGACCAGGTGAGCGAGCGAGCGAGGGGCCGAGCGGCCCCGGCCAGGGTCGGACAGCAGCCGGGACTCAGCCCGGCCGGGCTGGGTGGGGAGCCGCCGTGAGGGGTGCGCCTGGGCGTGTGGGAGCGCGCGCGATGCGGGGGGGTCGCGGAAAGTGGGAACACATTATGCAAATGTTGGAGGAATTTCTCAAAAAGCGACTTAGCAAAGACACGGGCGAATCAAGAGGCGGCGAGGCGGGTATTGTCCGTCTGAATAGCGCTGATAGCGCGGATGAGCCGGGGGTTGTGCGCAGGCAACGCTGAGGATCCCGACGCGGGGTCGGTCCCGGCGCGCCGAGGGGCTGGAGGGTGCCTTTTCCTCCCCCCGAACCCCTCTGTTTTCTCTTTTTGGCCCGGTTTCGACCCGGATCTCGCCCCCATTTTGCTCCTGGTTTCCCTCCGAGTGGCCTTCGAAAGGCGCCTAAATCCGTGTCCATCTCGCCCCGTCAGTTTCGCTGCGCGCGCGGGGCCGAAAGGCTGATGCTCTAAGCGCTCCGCTTTTTATTTTCCTCAAACACCTCCCCCCCCATCTCCTTTTTATTTTCTTTCTTTCTCTCTTTTCTTCTTTCTGCATTTTGTGTCGAGAGGAGGAGAAGGGAGTGAGGAAGGGGAGGGGGGGTGCAGAGAGAAAAAATTCGATTTTTAATTACTACCATTAAAAAATCAAATTTGCAATTCTTTGGGCGGCCTGATGGATTTCACTGATTGACAGTTGGAATTGACACTCTGGCTACCTCTTATCTTGGGCATTCACGACAATTTCTAATTGCAGGTAGTTTGTGTGTGTGCGCGTGTTTTTTTTCCCCCTCGGAGGCTTGGATTGCAAGGGAACTAAGCGATTACTTCAAGAGCCACGGGTTAAGTGCAGGGAGAGGGGGAGAGAGAGGGAAAAAATCCAATCCAAATTCAAATTGCTTCATTAGAGAGACACCGCTTTTGTGGGGAAGGGCTTTAAATGCCCACTACAAAGTTAGGATTCATTGTTTCGCGCCGGTTTATATAACAGGCGCAGGGAGGCGCTGGGCTCGGGCTGCGCAGAGCCAGTGCTGCAGCCGCCACCGCCTGCGTTCCCTGCCCCCTCCCCCAGGTGATGGCCCAGCCAGGGTCCGGCTGCAAAGCGACCACCCGCTGCCTTGAAGGGACCGCGCCACCCGCTATGGTGAGTTCGTTCGGCCCTGCCTTCGGTCTGCGGTCCGGCCCTGAGGACCTGGGGCCCGGCTTTCGGCCCCGAACCTAGGCCCATGCGCTGGGGGACTCCCGAAGGGCGCCGCCCCTCTCTGAGCCTCGGTTTTCCCCGCAGAGAATGTGGACTTTGACCGTTCCCGGCACCCAGGACGCGCGTATTAAAAGTTGGGGCCATCCCTTCCTCTCCAATAGGCCCTTCTGTGCCTGTCTTCTAGCCCATGGCGGGACGTCTCGTGGGGATTTCGTTGTCAGTTGGTGTGCTGGGGCCCCAGATTTGTCCCTGAGGCCGCCGCGACGCTGGGCCCAGGGCTCGGCGCTCAGCTCAGCGCTCGGCTCTCCCTCTCTCCGCCACTGCAGGCTCAGTCGGACGCCGAGACCCTGGCAGGCGCTCTGGACAAGGACGAGGGTCGGGCCTCGCCTTGTACGCCCAGCACGCCATCTGTCTGCTCACCGCCCTCTGCCGCCTCCTCCGTGCCGTCCGCTGGCAAGAACATCTGCTCCAGCTGCGGCCTGGAGATCTTGGATCGGTATCTGCTCAAGGTGAGACGCTGGGCGAGGGGGGGGGGCGGCAGGGTATTGCTTGTGTGCTGGTGGGATGTGACTTGCTGCCCAGAGGGCTGCAGGGAAGCAGCGCCGGCACCAGGTCCTCTTAAGTTCGAATCCTGGCTCAGCCGCAGCCTGACTGCGCGGCTTTGGGCAAGTCTTAGCGTCTCTCTGCGTCCCCGGGGTCCGGTCTGAAAAATGGGAAGGGTTTATTCTGCCTCCTTGAGCCTCAGTGTTACAGAAGAAAAGTGGGGAAGTCACATGCACATCGGAGCTCCAGCGTTTCTGTTTACCAATGGAGCCGGGGAGGCTGGGGGCCAGCGTGAAAAGAGGCCCGCACTGAGCTGCCCCTATGCCCCCCCCCTCCCGCGCTACCCAGGTCAACAACCTCATCTGGCACGTGCGTTGCCTCGAATGTTCCGTGTGTCGCACATCGCTGAGGCAGCAGAACAGCTGCTACATCAAGAATAAGGAAATCTTCTGCAAGGTGGACTACTTCAGGTAGGCTTCGGCCACGGGGCCAGCAGTGTCATCGCGGCGGGCCCCCCGCGCCCGGAGGCCAGCTGTGCGGCGCGTAGAGTCTGGCTCCGGAGCCCCCCGCGTCCCGAGTGCACTCTGGGTACGGCGAGCTACAGCGCCGCCACGAACCAGGAGCTCCAGGCCGTGCGCTGGAGCTGGCGAGGGCCTGGGCCCGAGATCCGCCCCTGGTTCCTGCGGCCCACTCGGTTTTGGTCGCGTCTCTGGCTCCGTCTCGGGTCCTGCCAGAGTCTCAGGCTCCAGTTCCGACCTCCAGTGCCTCGGTCGAGCTCTGATGTCCCCCGGCTCTGGCCCGGACCCGCTTGGATCCCAGCTGCGATCTGGCTGCATCTCCAGTGCGCTCAGGCTCTGGGTTCCAACCCTACAGCAACTCCAGCCATGCAGGCGTCTCTCCCGGGCCTGGAACTCAGCTGGGCTCCAGACTCCTGCCCCGGCTCTGACCCCGACTCCGCTCTGGGTTCAGGGCTGGTTGGGCCGCAAGCACTAGTCTCGCATCGGTCTCAGATCCGATCCCATATTCAAGCACCTCGTCCTAAACACCAACCTCCGGCTCCGGCTCCGCCTCAACTCAGATCCCGGCGTCGCTCTAATGTCGCATTTTGAGTCTGGGGCCCTGCCTGGGTCGCAGACGTCTGTTCCAGTCCTAACTCCATCGTCTTTTCAACCCGGCTTCAGCCTGACATGGGTGTAGGCTCTGACTTTGGGCCACAGGGGCACGAAGGGGGAGAGTGAGGCGCTGCAGCCAGGGCCCAGGGATGGATTACCTGGGGCTGCGCTCTCAGCACTGCAGTGCCATGTCCCCGCAGCTGTCAAAGGCAGCGTGGCTCACCCTCCCTCCGTACCGCCACATCTCCACCACTTACGTTCGCCTCACTAACCATGCGACTTTGGCCTGACCTGTTCATGGGGGCGAGGTCACTGTGAGGTCAGGGGCGTAGAGGCTGCCTGCCTAATTCCCTGGGAACCCAGAACCAGGCCTGATGCAGGGCCATGGGGACTCCAGAGTGCAGTGGGATTGATTCCTGGGATGCCTGTTCCCAAGGGTCTCAGGAAGTAGAGAATGGTACTCCCCCATCCGCAACCCCCACAACCACAGACATCCTTCCCATCCTTGCCTCAGGAGAAGGCCATGCCTTCAATCTTCCCGGAAAGACCCTCCTCCCTCCACCCCAGAAAGTTGTCCCCTGAGAGCCAAGGTGGGTGGAAGGCAGTGCCCACCCACCGACCTCCCCCTGCCCAGCCCCAGCCCTTGGCATTGCGTCTTCTGAGACTTGGAAAGAGAGGACCTTGAATCTAGAGGGAAGTTTGCAGCATTTTGGAGCCGGGAAACCATAGAAAGCATGGTTCAAGAAGTGGAATTCTTTTGTGTATGGGTGTAAAGGTGTGTGCAGGCAGGGTGTGCATGGAAGAGGCTCAGGACTCAGTGTGCAAGGAGTGTCTGTCTGTCTGTCTTGTCTGGGTCTGTGCAGTGGTCCTGAGGGACTGCATCACTGCGCAGAGTCAGGGACGTATGCGTAGATAGGTTTGTGTGGTTTGTGTCCCTTTGTGACGAGCATTTGTCTTTCAGTTCATGTGCGAGTACGGAGAGCATGTGTCTATGTGTGAATGTTGGGACTTTAGTGTGTGTGTGTGTGTGTGTGTGTGCGCGCGCGCGCGCGCGTGTGCATGCACGCGCACACCCAAGGGGGTCAGGACAAAACTACATGTGGAGAGGGATCCAGAGGTAAAGAGGGTGAGGATTCTGAAAGCCTGTCATTCCTCACCCTACCCGCTTCTTCTGAGGGGGCATTCCTGGCCAGGGCAGGAAATGGAGGTTAGAGTGCCTGTCTAGCCATCTCCCTGCGCTAGGCCTGAATTCCAGTTTAAAAAAAAAAAAAGCCAGCTAGCTGCCATTTGGGAGCTCCTTGGGCTCACCTGCTGGCCAGGGACAGGACTCCAGCCTAGGGAGCCCAACAGGATGACATCTCAGCCTCCTATAGAGTACGGCTGGGCTGGACCGCTCTCCTGGCTCTCTGGGCGAGGACAGACCTGATAGCCCTATGAAGCACTTGCCCACATTTCCTTGCTGCTTCTCCAGCCCCAGCTCATGCCTAGGTTGGACTGAGCCTCCTTGGATTCTGTGGTTACTAAACCTACAAGGATTAGTCAAAACTCAGCCCCTGACCCACTGTCCAGTGCCTGCACTGGCTCCGCATCTCCCTCCCCACTGCACTGGGGTGGAGGGTGGGTGTACAGCTCCATCAGGCCAACGTCAAGCCACTGTGTGACCTTGGACAAATCACTGCATCTCTCTGCCTTCCGTGTCCTACTTCCAGGATTGTTTCTCTGAGCTGCCAAGGAGGGAGTAAAGGAAGGAAGGCTCAGTAGAGGCTCCCCAAATGGCAACTGCTGTGGGTGCCCTGATTGTCACCATGGCACAGTCCCAGCATGGCATTTCCTCAGGCAGCTTGAGGAGCAGGGCCTGCTTGGAGAGATGGGGCTGGGCCATTTCTGGGCTGCAGGTTCGGAGCACTAATCCTTTTCCAGTGACAAGAGCCCCCAAAGCAAAACTAAAACAGATTTTTGGTTAAGAAAATGGAGGGAATAAAAGCTCACATTCCCGAGGAGGAGGGAAGAATTGTGGCTCCTCTGATCATTTCTCCTCCAGCCAGGTCCCCCTGAAGGCATAACCCATCCCTGGTAGCCCCACCTGTAACAAAAATAATAAAACCCACAAAAAGGGAAAGCAAAAGCCGGCAGAGCGCCAGGCAGGGACTATTGTCTGCTCTGAGCAGCAGCCTGAACTCCCGGTGGCTGTTGCAAGGGAGGTCTTCCGGGAGTGAGCATGAATGGTGGCGTGGGGGGCAGAGTGCCCTGCTCAAGAGCTGGGCCTCGGGGAGGGGCTGTGCTCTGAGATTCTCTAGCCCTCTGTTTCCTGAAGCCCAGGGTCAAGGATCTGGTGGGATATGGACAGAGCCCCCTGCCTAGGAGAGGCCAAAGTCTCTCAACAGGATGGAGGGAGGGAGGAATGGCCAAGACCCCATGGAGGAGGCACTGGGGTCTTATCCCCCAGTGAAGGGTTTCTTCTGGGTTCCATCCCCCATCTCACTCCACCTTGACACCATCCTGTAGACCCTCCTTCAGTCAGTCACCTTTGGCAGAGCTGGAAGTTAGAAGTTAGAAGAGCACCCAAGTTCACCAGGGAAGGAGGCTGCAGAGTATAGGGGGTGGTCCAGAGGTCCAGTGCTGCCCCTGGCTCATTTGAATTGTTGGAAGGGATTGGTTTTCCACTGGCTGGCTGCCCTTGGAACATAGGTCGCTGGACCTCCCTGCCCCAGTTTCTCCAACTCTCTCTCCAAACGGGGATGTCACCAGCCCTTGTGGGTGCAACCAGATTCCCACCTCCCCTTACTTCCTGAGTCCAAGCAGGAAAAAAATGTTACCACCAGGGAAATATGATATTGCTTTTAATGTCTTCACTTTTTTTTTTTAAAGCCCATTTTTCTTCCAAGAAGTAAAGAAAAGTCCTGGGAGAAAATAGTGTTCCTTTTGCGGGCATTCATATCATCACAGCCCTCAACACTCACAACCCCAGACAGCTTCCTCCTGTCCAGGGACCTGTAGCTGCTGCCCCCCAAATGAGGCATGGATTGATCTGCAGTGCCCTCCTGGCCCCCTCAGCCTCCTGAGGCATCATCTCCATTGTGTAGTTGGGGAGAATGATGTCCTGGGAGAGTGGCAAGTGAAGAGCCCAGGGTCACACCGTGAGAGAAAGAGGAGAGGCTGAGCAGGGATGAGGACCCTCGTCCTCAGAATGTATGGAGCTCATCTCCAAGCCAGGGACTGTATTAACCCTTTACATGCTTTATCACATTGAATCCTCAGCCCCACCCTGTGATTATGATACTTTCATAATCCCTATATTAGAGGAGGGGAAACTGAGGCCCTGAGAGGTGAGTTCACACAGTTTATAAGTGGCAGAGCCTGGAGAAGCCCCATGGCTATCTGACTCCACCATCCTCCCTGACTTCTTCTATCGGTGAGATATGTCAGCAGCTCCTCTCTTTTAGGTGGGGCCTGTGGAATGGCAAAGACCCCTCTCCGCTGGCCCTAAGATGCCCTGCCCAGTTTGGTTGGCTTCACACAGGGAGCACCCACTGTGTGCTCTGACGCATGCATGACTCTTCCTGGGTGGGCTCTGGGGGCACTGGGGCAGGAGTGACCTCCTCAGAGGCCCTGACTGGACTGACTTTGCCAAGGTCA
The DNA here is from genome assembly GCA_033961575.1 of Aselliscus stoliczkanus. Taxonomy (NCBI): domain Eukaryota; kingdom Metazoa; phylum Chordata; class Mammalia; order Chiroptera; family Hipposideridae; genus Aselliscus; species Aselliscus stoliczkanus. The sequence goes on from CM066728.1 coordinate 125,163,244, forward strand.
GGTCACCAATATCCCTGGCCCTCTTGCCTCCTGACCATGAGAGAGGGGAGTAAAGGGTTAAGTACAGCTGCTGGTGTTTATAGAGTGGACTTCAGAGAGTGCCTTGGGCTGGGCCAAGGGGCCTCTGCTTGGTGTTCCTGTCCCCTTCTTGGTCCATGTGACTTAGGGCAAGCCCCCAGCCTTCTAGAGCTTTCTGCATAGAGCCCAAGCTCAGACTCTGGGCTCCAGCGGGAGAACCCCACCTCCTCCCCCCAGAGCGAGGGTCCCCGGGGAGGCTCAGAGCTGGGAAGCGGCCCCCCACCGCGGCAGAAAGCAGCCCAGTGGCCGCCAGCTGTTGGGGGACAGATGTTGGGGGAGCGGAGAAAAGAGTTCGGGGGAGGGGCCTCGGGCCGGGACCTCCGAGGCGCGGGACGTTTTAACCTCTTAATTGCTGGTTCTGTTTTTTTACGGCTTCTTCTCCTAAGAGTTTGCCTAGAAGAAATGGAGAACAGGGAATAGGCAGGGTTCCACCTCCAATCCCCCTTGTTTGGCCTCATAGATTCCAAGGCCATCAGGCGAGCTTCCTGAAGGTAAAATAATTAAACTCAGGTTTGTTTCAGCACCCTGGTTCACTAACTTCGTAACTAACATTGGACTCCCCACTGTGAGCTTCGGTTTCCTCACACGTAAAAAGGGTAGCTTATTAATGCGGGACGGGTTCATAGTGAAACTCCGATGGGCTCTTTCGTTGAGGATCGTTCATCCAACAAATTATTACTGAGCGCCTACACCCTATCCACGGAATGGGTGGCTGACCTGACTTGGTCATGATGTTCAGCGCCCTCCGCATAACCACCGAGTACCCAGCTATCACTGCTCGCTACTCTGGGGAGAGGGGGCGAGGAGGCTCGCGATGCCCACTCTACTCCTTTCAGCAGTTGCTGAAATGCGCAGCATCGGTCGGACACCTCTCCATCCCCAAAGCGTCTCTGTGCTTTGCTCCAAGGCGCGCGCCAGAACCCAGGGAGGGAAGCGCACAAGACTGGCGGCGGGGGTGGTGGGTGGTGGGAGAGGGTGGGGGGCGGTAGCCGCGCCCCCTAATCCCTTTGGCGCTCCCTTCACAGCTCCCGAACACCCCTTTCTTGAAGTTTCGTTGTCTCCGCCGCCAATTTCGCTGCTTCCGGAATCCGGCGGCTCGGGCCTCGCAGCCCGCCTGGGAAGGAGTCTGTCAGTTTGTCAGAGCCTCGATCCGTAAGCCTCCTCGTGCCCCTTGTTTGTGTCCCTGACCCCTGCCCTGGGTGGGGAACACGCGTCAGGAGCGGTCCTGAGCGCATCCAAAAACTGCGTAATGAGCCCCTCATCCCCACCTGAGGATCCAGCGCGAGGATGATTTCGTTGACCAAGCTAAGCTACAGCGAGCGCGGCGAGATCCTAGGGCTGGGGGACAGCTCCTGGCATTTGGGGTGACACAGCGGGGTTGTTAGAGAAAGTTGCTGAGCGATCATTCGCGCCACCCGCCTGGGAGCAAGGGGATGGGGGCACTGCAGGCGCGTAGCGCGCTCGGGCGTCGCGGACTGGTGGAACCGTAAGATCAGGGGTGCGCGAGGTATCTTGGACGCGTCCCTGGCGGAGGACGAGGAAGCCTGCGCAGCCACGCGCGAGCAGGGCTCCGGACCCCTCTGACGCGACGCACCCATCGCGGCGCAGAGACCTCAGCCGGGAGACGCAGCAGCTCCCGTCTGGCCTCTGAGGGCCTGACCTTCCCTTCCCCGGCTCCGCCGCCCCGTCACTTCCCGAAACCGCCGGGCCCTGCGCCCTGCGCCCTGCGCGCCGGAGTTTCCAAGACAGGCGCCCGCGAGTGGGAAAGCGACACGGTCAGACCAGGCTCCTTTCCTGTCCATACAGCCGGGACCCAGCTCTGCTCACCTCCCGTCCGGCTGCTTCCCGGGCCCGAGGTCCTTTTAGCACCTCGGCGCGGACTTCAGCCCGGAAACCACTCTCTGTGTATCGGGCAAGTCACTTGCCCACTCTGAACCTTCGCTGACACGTGTGCAAAGTGGGTGCCAGTGTCCACACCTCGCGTGGTTGCAGCGAAGCCGAGGGGGTGCGGTGAAGGCGTTGCATTTCAGGACCCGGCACCGCAGCAGGGGCTCAGCACACGGCTGGCTGCTCCCTCCTCTAGGAGGCCAGAAAGTGCCCCCATTCTGGACTCTACCAGAGCCGCAGGGGAACCTGGGGTCGGCCCCACGGCGGGAGTACACCGGATGGGCAAAGGGGTTTCCTCCCCCATTTACTGAGAGGGATTGGGAACAGAGACCACAGTCTCTGCTGGGCTCTCTCCAGGGAAAGCCGAGTTTCCGATGTCCGGAACCGCCTCGGTTTAGCGAGCGTTTGACCCGGCAAAGGCGCGAAGCGCGGCCTGAGCGAACTGCTTCTGGTCCGAGACAGTGACATTGGAATTATGTCCAGAGCCCGGCTGGCGGAGGCCCCTGCGCTCCCGCACTGAGTTCAACCCCAGACCATTTATTCAACTGACAGTTGCTTGCGTTTGACAAGGCAGGCGAGGCAGTAACCAGAGTGCATTTGCCGGGCTGGTTCCTCCACACACTCGCAGGCATTTCTGAATCCTCCGCCGGGTGGAAGTGTGCCGGCTCTGTGGACACAGAAGCAAATCTTCTTGCTCCTCTCCCAGGAATGCCAGGGGTGGGTGGGAGAGCCCAGGAACCAGACATCTGCAAACCGGTGTGATCAGTGATGTTGCTGGGAGTTGCGGCACTCTTCCAGGGGGCTGAGGGCGTGTGGGAAAAGAGGACAACCTGGGAAAAGGCCGGCTGCGGGCGGGAAAGTGCTTCAGAGGGGGCCATAAAGTCGCATAAAGACTTTCCACTGCGGCTGACTGGACTCATGCTTGGCTGTGGAGTGAAGGATCCTAAGGAAAGTTAGGGATGAGATGAGCCTGAGAAGATGTGGTCTGTTGGGCTTTGAAACTCCAGGATCTTGGACCAGATGTGAAGCAGGACAGGACAGGATTCAGTGTGCCTATTGGAACCTTCACTGTGACTGTTCTGTGGAGGATGGGTTGCCAGCAATGGTCCTGGAAACAGCCAGAAGACCAGGGCTGAGACTGGCAGAGAGGGCTGCATGATGGGAACCTGGCCTAGGAGGGCAGCAGTGGCAGTGCAGAGGAAGAGATGGGTCCCAGGCATACTTAGGAAAGGAACCAACAGCGCGTCCGGATTGGTTGGATGTGGGGTCAAGGAGGGGAGGAGTGTGTGATTTAGGTGTCTAAACCTGAGCATCCGGATGAGTCGTGGCAACATTCCCTGAAATAGAGGGTGCACTAGAGGAAACTGAGGCTCAGAGGGTTGGGACCGGGTCCACTAAAGAACAAACCTTCCCTGGTGCTCAGGGGTCAGGCCTTGGACGGACTTCTGGGACAGGGACACAGACTCTGTTGCTTCCTGGAAGGCTCCCAGCCTGGTGTTGGACAGCCACACCCAAATAACTGCTCTATAAACGGGGAGGGAGGAGGGAGAGAGGCAGCTGAAGGAAGGCTTAAGGGGGAGAGGGCATTTGACCTGGGCTTTTGTGTGTTTTTAACATTTACTGTTGGAGTGTCGTGGCTCCAGAGTCTGGGACTAGCTGGTTACTTAATAGACCGCAGCACACTGACAAATAGGAGTCGTTGCTGTTGTCATCTAGTTCAGCTCAGAGCAAGGAAAATGAGAACTCAAGGGTTAAACAGTTTGCTCAGGGTCATCCAGCCAGTAAGTATCTATCTGTTTTCCCTGAGCTTCTCTACCGCCTGGGGTACAGTTTATTCATCTCAGGTTCCTGTCCTTGCAAGCTGTGTGACCTTGTACAAGTTACTTAATTCTCTGGTCCCCATTTTCCTCATCTGCAAAATGAAGATGAATTGGGGGTAATCAACATAAAACACTTAGAATCTTGCTGGGCACATGGTAAGTGCTCAAAGATTTGCCTATAATTATTACTAGTATATTTCCCTAACACTTATGAAATACTTTAATGAACAGATTAATGTTATATACAAACAGAAGTGACCATTATAGAAAATTTGGAAGATTCAGAAAAGCACCAAGAAGACAATAAACTCCTTCCGCCAGCTCACTTTCTAAGTGGGACTTGTCTACAGGGGGTTGGGGGTAGGGTGGATCCTGGTAGAGGGAAGTTCTTGAGGCCTGGAGCCTGGGTTCCGGGGGGCCTGCCACTGGGTTTTGGAGGGAGGAGGGGTGGCCTGTCTGAGCCTCGCCATCCCCTTCCCTGCCCTGGTGTCCCGCAGCCGATTTGGGACCAAGTGCGCACGGTGTGGCCGACAGATCTATGCCAGCGACTGGGTGCGGCGGGCGCGCGGAAATGCCTACCATCTGGCTTGCTTTGCCTGCTTCTCCTGCAAGCGCCAGCTGTCCACGGGTGAGGAGTTTGGCTTGGTCGAAGAGAAGGTGCTATGCCGCATCCACTACGACACCATGATCGAGAACCTCAAGAGGGCCGCAGAGAACGGTACCCAACCCTCCAGCCCAGCATCCGCTGCACCTCTGCGCCCAGCCCTACCCCACCCCAGCACCCCAGGAATTGCCCACATTCCTCTAGGGTCAGGTGCTCCCTTTATCACCTGGAGGCTGTGCATGGAGCCCGGGCTTCTGGCTCCACCATTTGCTTGGGAGTTGGAAGTCAGTGTCTTTCCCTGTAATTATGTTTCCTTATCTGTAAAATGGGGCTAAGGATAGCTTACCTTCTCAAAGATAGATGAGCAGATGTGTTGTAAAGCCAGGAGGCACTCAGTGAACCCTAGAGGTAATTCTCTACTTTCCCTTTGGACAGCTCTGGTTGGCTGGAGGGCTCATCCCCTCCAGCTGTCCTGGACAGGTGACAGATCCTGTTCTCCCAAACCCAACCAGCACCAGCAGCTTCAAGCTAGAGGTTTGGGGGTGAGGTTCATCCTGGAGTGTAAGGAGAAAGGCCTTTGAGTCTGGAGACCAAGCGCCAGTTTTACCTTTGGCATGTTATGCTGACATAGGAAGTTTCCCCATCTGTGCAAGATGGGTGGTGGACTACAAACATCCCTAAATCTTTTCTGATACTGTGACTCCTCAAGACACTTAGGTTCAGGGGCAGGGTCCAGGTCTTCTAGGGGTTGTGGGGGCTGAGTCACAGGTGTGTTGGGGGCTGGAAAGGGGGAGCAGAGGCTGGGCTGTGGGCAGAGGTAGGAACCCTTTTCTTAATTCCCCTGTCTGGTTCTGTGGAACTGCTCACTTCTCTGTAATGGATTATTTGATGTAATCCTTAAAACAACCCCAGCGAATCCCCATTTTACAGGCGAGGAAACAGGCAGGAGTATCTGCAGTATGTGACTTGCCAAAGGTTACATACTAGTAAGCCTGCCGGACTCCAAAGCCCAGGCTCTTAACAACCATATTATACCACCCCATTCTTAAGCTCCAGGGCCCGTAAATCAGACCTCGCCAGGCAGGGGAAGCTGTTTGGATGTGGCTGCCTCTATGAGGTTCATTTTCCCATTGAAATAAGGTGCACCCTAATCTTTGTCCTGCCTGATCTCCTAAGAGACATTAATACCACAAAGTATCTGTCCCATCCCCAGTACCTCTGGCGAGGGGTATGAACCAGCTTGCCTCAATTTCCAGCCTGGGACTATTTAGGGATCCCCAGAGTGTTACTGGCCATCACCACCTCAGGGCCATCATTTTCTTCTGCCAGGATTGGGATTGAGTGGGCTTACGTGAGGGGCAAGTGAAAATGGGGTTTTATGAAGCTACCTGCAGTGGTGGTGGGCAAGTCAGCAGTAGAGCTGACCTGGAATCCCAGGAGTCAGAGGTTCCCCCCACCATGGCCCATCAGTGACCCCAGGCTTCTTCCACACCTGGACCAACCAGAAAAACCCCTAGTCACAGCCTTGCCAGTTATACTCTTGCTCTCCCAGACAGGCTCCACCCCAGATTTCTACCATGTAGGGAAGCTTGAAGGCATGGGGACTTGGGTCTCCTTTACTGACCAGCCCTCAGTTGTGCTACTGTTTTACTTTTTAATCTTAAACACACACACACACACACACACACACACACACACACACACACATCCATCATAGAAAATTTAGAAAAGATGATTAAGCAAAAAGAAGAAAATAAAGATCACTGCAAATGCCACCACCCATCATATGTTAGTGTGTATCTTCCCAGATTTTTTTCTGTGTATGTATGTTAGAGTGTTTTGGAGTTTTCTTTCCCCTTGACATAGTGTTTTTCCTAATTAAAAAATAATAATACATTTTGAACAGTGGTGAACTTGCTAGTGATTTTAATTTTCTTCTTTGTGCTTATCTGAATTTTCTGAGTTTTTGATAAGGGGCCCATATTACCTTTGCATTTAGAAAAATGAGGTATTAAAAATAAAATGGGAATATAGTTAGTGTGATTGTAAAAGTAATATAAGTGGGAAGAGAATAGCTAACATATACATCGGTTAACAAAATTAAACCTTAAAGTAAGGTGACATATGATTGTTGTAAAAACCTCCAAAGTTACAGAAATATTGAAAGTAGAGTCTCCATAATTGCACTCTTTAGAGGAACCATTGCTAACACCTTCCAACGTTTTTGCTTTCATCAGTTTTTATAAAATTAGGACCACAGAATTGTGATTCTGTAACATGCTTGCCTCCTATCTCTACCAACTTTGGTTTTCCCAGATTAGATAAGAAGGAGCCCAGTTTTGTTTGTTTGTTTGTTTTTTGGGGGAGGCCTTGAGTCAGCCAGCTGTCAGAATGCTAGTGAAAGGTCCGAGGCAGGAACTTACTTCTCTCTGAGCCTCAGTTTCCACCACTTTAAAGCGAGGATAATGCCACCAGTCCTTGGGGCTGTAAGACATAAATGGCACACCGAATGAGAAGCGTCTGGTACTAAGGGGACGCTCAGAAATGAAAGCCTCTTCCCCAAAGACTGAACTCAAGAACTAGAACCCTGGGGTCCCCGCTCCCAGCCAACTGCGCTCCTGACCCTTCCAGGGACCAGCTCCCCCCACCCCCGTCCTTTCCAGGCTGCCACTAGAAGAGATGGGGACGCGTGATCAGCCACTTCTGTCGCCCCCAGGGAACGGCCTCACGCTGGAGGGGGCAGTGCCCTCGGAGCAGGACAGTCAGCCCAAGCCGGCCAAGCGCGCGCGGACCTCTTTCACCGCGGAGCAGCTGCAGGTACCCGGGCCCGCAGCCAGGGCCGGGGGTGGGCGGGGCGTGGGTGGGCGGGGCTGAGAAAGCCTCTGGCCCCGCCCCTCCGGGTCCCACTGGTGGCGAGTTGGGGCTGCGGCGTGTCTGGGGCGTGTCCTCCGGGCTGGAGCCTCTGATTGGGCCAGGGCCTCTGAGACCTCCGCGCACTTGCGCCTCATCGCCCCCCCGCGCTCCGCAGGTTATGCAGGCGCAGTTCGCACAGGACAACAACCCCGACGCGCAGACGCTGCAGAAGCTCGCGGACATGACTGGCCTCAGTCGTAGGGTCATCCAGGTGCGGACGGGGGAGGGAGGGGCCGTCGGGTCTGAGGCGGGGCCTAGGAGCCTGGAGGCGGGGCCTAGGGGTGTGGGGGCGGGGCCTCGAGTAATTGGCGGGGCTGCGGGGCCACGGTGTCCGGGGCACGTGGCCGCGTCCCTTTGGCGGCCACGAGGCAGCCCCTCTTGGAGTCCCCCTGCTGCGCGTCCAGCCCTTTTTCCTGCGAAGCTGAAGCTGCTGAGGCTGTCGTTCCAGGTGTGGTTTCAAAACTGCCGGGCGCGTCATAAAAAGCACACACCGCAGCATCCTGTGCCGCCCTCCGGGGCGCCTCCGTCCCGCCTCCCTTCCGCCCTATCCGAAGACATCCACTACTCCCCGTTCAGCAGCCCGGAACGGGCGCGCATGGTCACTCTGCACGGCTACATTGAGAGTAAGTGACCGCGACCCCCCGGCCGCGCTCGGCTTGCGGGAGAGAGGGGGCGGCGGAGGTGTGGGAGGCCTCGCCGAGCCTCGTGGGTGAAGATGTGGACTTTGCAGTCACTTGGGCCAAGGGTTGGGATGAGGGGTTAAGTTCCCTGGCTCTGCCTGGGTAAAAAGCAAGCTATCCATCCTCTAAAAAGTAGTTTCCAAGCACCCACTGTGTGCCAGCGCCCCAGGACTAGGGAGGGAACAAGGTGGGTGAAATCCCTGCTCAGGTGGAGCTTGCCTTCTGGTGGGAGACCCAACGCCGAATGATAACCAGATAGATGAGCATGTGGTTTTAATTGTGATGGTTCTTGTAGGAAAGGTGCTGGATGGGAGTTCTGAGATGCCGCCTCTCAGCAAGCTGAGGCTGGAAACAAGGGTAGGATGAGTGAGACACAAGGAGTGGAGAGAAATAGGTGTGCAGGGTGGTAGAGGAACCTAATGTAGGCAGGCCTGCAGCCTGCCAGATGGAGAGTGATGGCATTGGGTGCATTTGGGATCTCAGAAGAAGGCCAGTGTGCTGGGAATACCCAGGGCAGTGAGGCTATGGGCAAATCATCCAACTTCCTTGGACTTCAGTTTCCTTATTTGTATAAACTGGGACATTAATCAAGCCTACCACACAGGGTTGTGAGAGCCCACTCACGTATTCAGTAAGTGTTTTTTGAGTGCCTTCTGTATTCTAAGCACTGGGATACCGCATAGACCACAATAGACTAAATAAAGCCCATGTGCTCCCGGGGCTCACTCCAGAGTGGGAGGTGGGTGGACAGATGATAAACTAATACAGGAGGGAAGGCAGGAACATCGGTGGGGACTGAGCACTGTGAGGGAGATGGGGGTTGATCATGGTGGAGTGACCTTTGAGCAGAAACCTGGAAGAGAGGCAGTAGCCTCATGCATTTCTGGGGGATGAACATACAGTGAATCTGTGAAAGGTGCTTTCACAAATTTTCCTTCCCTTTGAGGTTGTGTCCATTGGTGGTTTCCTCAAAGCTGGATATGACCAGAAAAATAGAGGTGACTACAATTATTCACAAACTCAAATCCTCCCTTCTCTGGATTCAAGAAAAAGGAAGAGAGAGAAGGGACATCAGACAGACACTGCTATTTACTTAGCCCTTGCCATGTTCCAGGCCCTAACCATGTTTCTAAACATCAGGGATAGCTATTCCATGATACAGATGAGGAAACCAAGAGTCCGCAGTAAGTTAATGGGAGCTTAATGATTGAGTGTGGGGTTTGGTATCAGACCATCAGGCTTAAAATCCCATCCCTGCCACTTCCTAGCTGTGTGACATTGGGCAAGCTTCTCAGCTTCCCAGAATACCAGTTTCCTCAACTGTAAAAACAAGGGCAATAAGAATACTTTTCTCAAAGCTGTGTTGTGAGCATCCAAAGAGACCATTGACTTCATATCTTCAGCATTTAGTAAGTGCTGGATAAGTATTAGCTGCTCTTTTGACAGTGATGGTGGTTTGGTTGGCAGAGCTGGGGTACAGAGTCCTGCCTGCTGCACCAGGCTGCCAGTTGGAAACTGTGTCCCTTTGTCCTGTTCCATTTCTGAACCATCTGCTCAGTAGGAGGGACTTTTTCTCCCTTTCTTTTCTAAACAATGACTTGTTTGCTGCACAGATCCCACTGAAGATCTAATTCATCTATTAAAGGCGACAAGGACCAAGGGCTCTGTAGGTACCATGAGTCTGGGCTACCCACTAGCATTTGCTGTGGAGTTGGGAATGGATCTAAGAGGCCCCCTTGGGAGGGGCCTTTGGCCTCCAGGACTCTGCCTACATACTTTGTTGACTAAACCTAGATCTGTCTTAGACGCCTAGAGAAGGAACTGAGGTGCCCTTCCCTTTTCACCTTGAGGTGGACTCCAGCTTGGGCGAGAGATGTCAAGGGTTTGGATCTGCGGCCTCTGGTTGCATGACTGAAGGTCTCCTCAGCAGTTTGTTTTGCAGTTAACTGAGTTTTCTGGAGCCTTAGATCTTGGAATCTGATAAAAAGCTTTGGAACCGGAACCCATAAAAATGTACATACACACGTAGTTTTCTGGGTCATCTCAGGCTGTTCATGGACTCCTAGGACACACAATTAAGAACCCCCAATCTTATACAACTGCTTTATTCTACAGAGAGGGAACTGTGGCTCAGAAAGGCACAGTGACCAGTCCCAAGTTTCATGTCAACTGTAAGCCTCCTATGCAGGGCTTGTTCTCCTGTACCAAAGCTGTTGAAGTGCTGGGGAGAGAGAGGCCATGGACTTCTCTACTGTAGCAATAGAGATGGAAACATGAGAGATTTGGGTCAGACACAAGGATGGACTTTCCCCCACAGTTTTAGATGTTAGAATAGGGCACGGAGATTCATTCAACAAATATTGAAAGAGTACCTACCAAATGCCATGCCCCATTCTAGGTACTGGAAATCCACAAAGATCTAGAATCTAGAAAACAGACAGAAATTCTTGCCCTCATTGGAGCTTGCATTCTAGTTGTCAAAGACAGATAATATCAAATGAAAAATAAAAATACACAGTAAGTCAGGTGACGGTAAGTACTAAGGAGGTAAAATAATGCTGGGAAGAAGACAGGGAGAGTAGAGGTGAGTGTTGTAGGTTGCAATTGTAAATAGGGTGGTCAGAGCGAGCATCCTTGCATGTAGAAGGTGTTCGATACATATTCATTTATGAGTTTGTGTTTATCAGTGAGCTGGACAGTTATCATATAGTATCCTATAGCCCTCTATAAAGACTTTCACATAGAGCATTGCAACCGACCCTATTGAAATTTTGCCCAGGTCCAACTAACTGGTAAGTAGCAGAGGAGAAACTGGCCCCAGGACTCCAGCCTACGGAGCACAGGGCAGGTGGGATCCTGCATGGAGGCTGGGTATGGGCTCCAAGGCATCCTCTCGTCCACAGGTCAGGTACAGTGCGGGCAGGTGCACTGCCGGCTGCCTTACACCGCGCCCCCCGTCCACCTCAAAGCTGATATGGATGGGCCGCTCTCCAGCCGGGGTGAGAAGGTAAATGGAGCCTGGTGGGGTCTGGTGGCTCAGAACCATCCTGCTGGGGATGGATTTTGGGCAGCATTCCTCATCACCAAGCAGGCACCATCCTGCTTTGTGGCAGACCCTCTCTGCCCAGCATACTCAGGTCCCCACTGTGCCCCTAAGGCAGTCACTCTAGCAGGTGCCAGTGTATTCTATGTGCATGGGCACCCCAAAGGCCTCTTTGCAGTCCACCACTGACGGCTGGCCTTCACTTTTTCAGATTTGTGAATTTAGTTACTGTGCTCAAACTTTGCGGTTCCAGAGCGGGCTCATATCACACAGCACCCTGCCTCCCACCATCCCTGGTTCTTCCTGCTTCCTTTTTATTCCTCTCTGTTGGGAGTCATATCCTGAGCTGGTGAGGTCCGGGGATAGCAGGTCAGCAAATGACCTTGGTCAACTGGCAAGGTCTCCTTTGTGGAACCTGGGTCTCTGATTGTCTCCAGCATTAGGACTGAACGTCCAGAAAGGTGCTTAGGAATCAGCTAGTCCAGGGGCTTATGAGCTTTGTTTTTAAGCACTGGGACCCTTTGTTGAATCTTTTCCATAACCGATAATATTGCTCTGGGTGAAGCCGCAGAGGGAGTCCGCCCCCCTACCTCCCTCTCAGCTCTGCGATACCTCCCAGTTACCTCCCAGTTAACCTGAAAGCCACAGCTCTAAGACCTTCCCCGCTTTTTAGAAGTCCAATGCGCTATCCATTGCGCAACAGAGCCACCTCTTCCCCACCTTTTAGAAAGGGGGAAGTTGAGGCCAGGTAGCTAAGGTCACAGGGACTGAATGAAAACCTGTGCATTTATTCATTCACTTATTCATTTATTCAGCTGACAGTTGCTATGTACTGACTGTGCCCAGGGGCCAGGAACACCAAGATGAGGAAAGCATGGTCCCTGACCTTGAGGAGGCCACAGTCTGGAGGGGGAGGCACACCCCAACAGTTATAACACAGTGTGAGCAAACGATGATGGGGGAGCCAAGGGCCCTGGGGAGCAGAGGGTGGGGGCATAGATGAGGAGAGATAAAAGGAAGACTCCCTGGAGGAAAGCGACGCCTGAGCCCAGGCCTGAAGGCGGAATCAGAGTTTGTGAGGGAAGGCATGGGCCCTCATGGCTGTAGGGGAACACAGCAATTCAGTACTGGCACACAGGCTTGGGAGAACAGTGAGGGGCGGGGGGAAGGGCCAGGTGGAGGAGGATGGACTTCGCCCAGGGTGAAAGGGGTGGTAGGGGGGAGCCTAGAGGCCTCTTTAGGGAACACCACTGTAGTGGTCCTCAGAGAGGCAGGGGGAACCCCGGGAGTCAGCAGGTGTGGTGGGCCAGGGAGAGAGAGCTGGGCCTTCAAGCTGGAAGGGCCCCCAGGGGCCCCTGAGTCTAGCAGAGTACAATGTTGGTGTAATTCCCAGAATCACCTGGGCAGGTTGTGAAGATGCAGATTCCCCAGGCTGGCCCCTAGAGAGCTGATGGGGAGGCCTGGGGCAGGGGCAGGGGTGGAGACCACCCCTCCAGGACAGTCCGTCTCACTCGGCCTCCTGATTGAGGACCTACTGTGTGCTATGCTCTGTGCTGGGCTGCAATAGGGGAAGGTATAGCATGAGGCTCAGAAAACCTAGTTGGACAGATAAGTTTACCAGTAACTGGCAGTGCTCAAGGCAGAATCCTGTAGCACCTGGTAGTGGGCGGGCATGTCCCAGGAACGTCCCCTCTGGACTGTCAGACTCACTGTAAGAGCTGCTGCCTGTTGAGCAACTCCTCTGTTCACAGCAGACACTTTGCACACGCTGTCTGAGTGACACTTCTCAAGCGCTTCGTGGGTGTGAGGATGGCATCCTCATGGTAAAGATAAGGGAACAGAGGCTTAGAGAGGTGACACAACTTGTCCAGGGATGCGGTGAGTCTGTGGGACTCTGAAGGCCGCCGAGTTCAGTAACACTTCCTTTTGTGCAGCACTTTCCAGTTTATTCAGCTCTCTCTCTGACCTCACCTTCCACTGCATCCCTGGGAGGATGACTCCTGTTGACTCCTTGTCACACCTGCAGACACTGAGGCTCAGATAGGCCACACAGAGAGCACGGCAGGGCTGGCCTATTCCCTAGGATTGTCTGCCTTGTAGCTGCCTTTCTCCTGCAAGAAAGCATTCATCCTATCAGACCTGGCACAGGGACAGCAGAGGCCAGTTGGCACGGCCCCTGTCCTCAGGGAGTGTGTGGCTTAGAGCAGGAGGTGGGCAGCTACACCCCAGGGTGACAGGGCAGTTGAGGTGAGGGACAAACGTGGCTTTTGAGGACCCAGAAGAGGGAGTGAAAGCTCTAGGGGAGAAGCAGGGGATAAGAAGAATGGCATTCCAGTTCGGGAGAAGAGGACATGCTAGGCACAGAGGCATAGAGGAGCCTGGGTTTGAGGGACCCAGGGGTGTTTAGTGTGGCTGAGGCCCAGGGAGGTAGAGGGAGCTGATGGGTCACATAATGAAAGGCCTGGACTGTTGGGCGAGGGGCTTGGGTGTTATCTGGAGGGCAGGGGAGCATTGGATGTATGCAGGGCTGGGCTCTGAGCTTCGGGGTGAGCCCATGCCTCCTGGTTGCTTAGCTAAGCTTGTGGTTATGTCTGGTTCAGCTTGAAGGATGAGACAGGCTGGGTTCTGGCAACTTTGGCTCTAGAAGTTTTTTGGCCGCTGGGTTTGGTTGCTGAGCCAGAGTTCTCTCTTGCTGGGCTGCGTCCCCAACTTCATATCCAGCAGCCCTGCAGAAAATGTCTCCCCCTCGTTCACGACCTTCTGCCTCTCACTGTCTGACCTTCCTGCCAGCTCCTGGGTACCTTTTCTGTCCACATCTTGCCAAACCCATGGGGCCTGGTGGGCTGTATATAGTCAGTCGGTGCAGGGCTTTCTCCCAAGTCCCTCCAGGCCTGAGCCAGCCTAGCTGTGAGAAGGCTCAGAGCCACGCTGGGGCAGGCCCATGAACCTACTCATCAAGGCCAACACTGGCCCAGTCAGGAGAACAGTCTCTGAGCATTTGGGGGTAGCACCCTGGGCTCCACCATTCCTGTGAGTTTCCAGACCCACATTTCTTCCTGGTCATGGCCTCTGATCCTACAGGTTCAGAGATTGGAAGGCTTGTGGAAGATCAGGGCTGAGCTGTCATTGATCACATAGAAAAACTGAGGCCCATGGAGGGGAAGGTCTTATCAGAGTCATCCCTCTCAAGAGAGCTTCTTCTAATAAGAGCATAAAGCCAGGCATCCTGGAGGGCAGAGGAGAGCACTGCCGAGGTTGGGTGAGTGGGTTAGGCGATGAGGGATGAGCTCTGAGTTCCAGCTCTGCCACCTACTCACTCAGAGACCTAGGAACACAATTAGCTTCTCTGAGCCTCAGTTCCTGCATCCACAAAATACGGATAATAATAGGTCCCACCACCCAAGCTTATGGCTGAGAGCAAATACAGTAATGTATATAAAGAGCCTAGCAGAGTGCCTGGTACATAGAAAGTGCCCCATGGATGGCGGTTATTGTGTGATTACCACCACTTTCCTCCATCTCCTCCTCATGGTAACTGATCTGGATACCTAACAGTCCAGATAAGCAAATGGCTCTGTGACCGTCTCCACTTGTTATCCTTGGACCACTTGAAACCTCCTCCTAACACTTCTCTGCCTCTCAGTGCCCTCCCCTGATGGTGGGAGATAATGGTGGGGCACCCCCCGGGCTGAGGCGAGGCTTCCATGAAATCATGCTTCTCAGGCACTTGACGCCGTGCCGGGTGCAGGGTGCAGTGTCCAGCAAGCATTTGCTGCTGCTCTTGTATCTCACTGAAGCCTCCCTGTACTGAGGGAGAGGTTTTGTCATTCCCATTTTATAGATGAGGAAACAGGCTCAGAGAGGTGAAGTGAGTTGCCCAGGGTCCCACAGCAAGGAAGTGACCGAGCCAGGATTTGAAGCCAGATAGGGACCCTGAGCCACCTGCCTTTTCCGTGTCTTGGAGGACCTCTGGGGGGCTGCCGAGTGGGGCGGGCAGGCCCCAGGCTCAGCTGCCTTCCCTGCTCTCCTTCTGCAGGTCATCCTTTTTCAGTACTGACACTGCCAGCACTTCCGTATCTTCCCATGGGCACCCCACAGCTGCCCCTCAGCCGCTGAGATCCAGTGTCCGAGCCACTGCCAGGGATCCACTCACCCCTCATCCGCCATCCTGCCCACTGCCAGCCAGTCCCCTGGGCCCGGCCATCCCCTCTCCTGCCGAGAACCAGGACCCGCCAGGAGCACCTTGGAGTCCTCCTCTTGGAAGGCAAAGCTCTCTGAAATTTGGAATCAGGGTGAAAACAACAGCCAGTTTTTTCCATTTAGACAGGACTCCTCTTCAACGTAGGCTGATCACAATAGCAAAAAGCCGAATTGAATTGTGCAACGCCAGCAGCCTTCTAATTTACAGGTTTTCTTTCCTCCCATGTTGGCCTTTATTCACTACTTCCTTGGAACCATCTCCGAATTCTGAATAGCCAACAACCCCCAATGTTATCCACTCTGTTGCTTTTGTCTGGAAAACTCTACAGTGTCTGTGGGATGTCCCCAAAGGAAAGCTATGTTCTAATTTTATCAGTTCCATCTGTCTGGTTATGTCAGGCTAATTCAGAGAGAGAAGAGACACTGACCAAGCCTGAGAGGCCCAGCAGGGCAGAGATGGAGGCCTGCCCAGACCAGGAGGCAGGGCGCTGGGGAGAGAGGCTGGGGGACAAAGACCCCCATGGGTTTGGAGTTCAAGGAGAAGGATGTGGCACATTGGGCTGTGAGAGGAAAGAGAAAACTCGGGGTGTGTGTGGGAGACCCTCCTCACACCTAGTTACCCAGCATATATACAGGCGACATAGCAGGGATGGTGTTTGATCTGTGTAATGACATTTCCGAATGTTTGGGCAGGTTACCATTGGGGTCCCTTATTGGTCACTTGTTGACTCCTGGTAGGGATGCTCGGGCTGTGTCTTCTTTGGGAGGACCACTCATAGAGGGCTGGGGAACAGAGCCCAGGGAAATGTAGTGAGCATGTTAATTCTGGGCCCATCTCTGAGTAGAGAGAGGGTGCCCACTGCCTAGGTGAGCATGCCAAGCCCAGGATTCCAGGTGGTACATCCGGGCACTTCCACCCCCTCCTGAGAACGGAGGCCGGACACAGCTGTGCTCATTTCCACCCCAGACAAAAGGGCTTGGGCTATCCAAGACCATGATTTCTGTTTTCAGGGGATGCCCATTTGTCCCAAGCTTCTCCAGTCGCTTTACAAGTACTTGTTGTCCTGATGCACTTCCCAGCAGAGGCTGCTAGTAAGCATGTTTTAGCCCAAGTCCTCCTTCCAGTTCTGGTTAACCTGATATGTTGCTTTTGGAAGGAGACTCTAGGGTGGGGAAAGCAAGTCTGTGGCACATGTCTATCAGCCGTCCCTGTTTTTACCCATGGCAGACATTGTTAATCAATTACAGCACTCTCTATCTTACTGAGCTTGGATAAGTTTGCAGAATCCACATGCTCGAAGTTGGCACTTAAAATGAAAGCCTACATGCCATTCTTGCTTTGGGACCTGGAGAAAGGCAAGACATGGGTGCAGCCTAAGAAGAAAACCTGCTCCTTCTCTTCTGAAGATGGTTCCTGCTGACTCAGGGTGGAGAGAAGGCACCAGTGAGAATGTGGTCGGTACAGCTCAGTTCAGAACTCATCCAGGGAACAGCGTGGACCCTGCCCTTGCTGATGTTAATAGAAGTGGCTTGGGCTTGATTCCTGGCCTTGGGGAACTCCAATATTTCCTTTGGTTTTTGCTCCTGAGGTCCCAAGTACAACCATGTAGTCGGTGGTCGGTTGAGCCCTGCCCACGGTCACCCAGTACCTATTCTGCCTTGAGCCTCCTGCCAGGGTCTGTTCCTCACGTGGATCATGTGGTCATAGCATGTTGCAGTTCAGACATGTCTCTACTAGCCTATTAGAGCAGCCTGGGAACATACAGGCCATCAAGACTATTTATTTAAATACAGAACAAAAGGGGAAACACACACACACACACACACACACACACACACACACACGGAAAAAAATTGTAAGCACTTTTTTGTAAAACCAATGTCTGTTTTGTTACATACCTTTCATGTTGTGCTTTGTAAATGTCTTATTTGTGTAATAAATAAAGTTAATGCAAGTAGAAGTGCTGGCACTTACATCCAGAACGCGATGGGATTCCATTTCTTTCCTGCTCTCTGGTGAAGGGCACAGGCCCCGGCGCCCAGGGAAGTCTCCTTCCTGGAAAATAGGTACTGTTTCCCAGTTAGCACACTGAGCATCAGGAAGGCATGGCGGTGGGTTTCTCCTCTGACCTAAGCTTTGTAGGAAGTCAAGCTGGCCGTCCTCCGTCCTGCTCCTGCACACGCATGCTTCTGAGTCCTTGGAGAGGGGCCTGCCCACTCTGCCGCAGAGGAGCTCTGTCTGGCACATGCTGCAAACAAACAGGTCCCCCCAACTTGCTGTAGGGCCTGAGGAGGGACATTGGAGCTGGATCTTATCAGATTAGAAGTTCACACACTAGATGCAGAAGACGAGGTACTGGAAGGCTGGGAAGGGAGGCACAGAGGAGCCTGTTTGGAAGATGGGGGAGAAACAGAGTGATGTGAAGGGCAGTTGGGCTTGAGCCTTGGCACGAATCTGGGTCTCATGCTGGCTTCGTGGGGTTCCAGAGCCACGATGTAATCTGGGGAGTGAGAGAGAGCACCTTCCAGCTGGTGCCAATTTTTTAGCCGCAGAACAGTTTGTTCAAGCCAGAGCTCACGAGGAGGGGAGTGGAGCGGCCCTGCCTGGGGCACAGGCTTCCCTGCACCCTCCCACCTGCCCCACACCACGGCCCCTGCAGAGCTGCTAGTAAACCTCAGCTCAGGGTCCCTTTCAGGCCCCTCTCTTTATTAGTTGTTGCACCTGATCCCCTAAACCTAACTCATCTCTGCCCCTTCTCCCTCCGCTTTTCCAATCCATTTATCAAATATTGATTTAGATATATGTGTATCTTTGAGAGTAGTTTAGTTTTAGGTGTGTGTGTGTGTGTGTGTGTATGTGTGTGTTTACATGAATGTGTCTTCTGTTTTCAAAACCCAGTTTGGAAGCCCTCAGTGGAGCTCAACCCTATCATTCTGCGGAGGTGACTGTTGCCTCTGAAAGGTGACCCCCCAGAACCCCTTCATGACGCAGCTAGGAGGGTCCAGGCCATCCCCTGACTCCTGGCTCTGCCCCAGCATGTTACCTCTGGCTCCCTAGTTTGAGGGCTGGTTTCCTGGCTCTGCAGACCTCAGAAGAGCCCTCCTAGGCCTGAGCCCCACTCCTGGCAGCTCTTGGTGAGCCAGGGGACAAGGCATGGGGGAGCAGGGACTGCAGAATCCAGCCGCCTCTAAGGAGGGACAGTTACGTGAAGATTCAGGAGGCTGTGGCCTAAGTGTGGCCCTAGAACATGTCACCACTTCCTCTTCTGGCTTTTAGCTGACACATGTGATCTCTGGGATGTGATTTGGAGGAATAATTACTCTGGAGGCACAGCTAACATTATTCTTTAAAACCAGCACGTATCAAATACCTGCTAAGTGCTAGCTCCTGTGTTATCTCTTTCAATCCACATAGCTACCCTATTTTCAGCATCATTTTACTCATTTTAGAGATGAAGGAACAGTCTCAGAGAAGTGAAGTGACTTGCCCAAGATTACATGATAGCTGTGGTTGAGCTGGGATTTGAACCCAGGTGTGTATGATGCCAGAGCCACGTTCTTTCAATGCCCTGTACCCATTCTGTGCTTAGGGGATGAGGCTCGAGTGGGGGAGTTGCCAAGAAGGAGAGGCAGGCAGGCCGCCTGCATAGTCATTCCTGGGCCTACTAGAAGGTACCAGCTTTGAGTCTGGGCACAGTCATCCCATCCTACTACCCTGTGAGACCAAAACCAGTAAGGCAGGCAATTCAGTGTAGTAAAACAAACAAAAAGTCTGGGCTTTGTCCTCAGAAGGACTTAGATTCAAATGCTGTGTGACCTAGGGTGAGTCACTCAACCTCTGTGAGCTTCAGATTCCCCGTCTGTAAAAGGTGATGGTAAGCCGTCTCTCGCAAGAATGTTGTGAGGGGCAGAAATATACACACACTGCCTGTACCCGTTAGTGGCTCATTTGATTACATATATCTATTATTACAAGGTGATGGTTCTCAAACTTCCATGTGCATCATACATACCTGGGGGTGAAAATTGCTAGACCTCATTCCCAGAGATTCTGATTGGCAGGCAGGTCTAGGGTGGGGCCCAGGAATATCTCTTTCACAATGTTGCCCAGGGGATACTGATACAGGTGAAACCAGGATCCCGCTGCAAGTACTAGTCTACGGAAAGCACTCTTGAGGCCATTGACCACAGAAAACCTTTATTCCCGAATCAAAAGTTAGGTTCTGGAACTACAACCTTCCCCCTGGGCCAACCAATGCCAGTGGAGCAGAAGGGAACGTGGTGGAGGCAGCTGCAGGCTCACGGCTTGGGCCTGTGACCCACGATCTCGTCCCAGCCCTTCCGACATGTCCGGATGATCCATTCATGCTCCTCGTCATCTGCAAGGGAAGAGGGGGAGCTGGTCATGCCTGGGGCTTGCTGGCCTTCTCCTGCCCTGGGGGACCCCCAGGCGGGGTCTTGGGATGCAGGTGCATTCCAGTAGAAGAGAGTGGCCTTGGTGGCCGGTCTCTTCAGCTCCGTGTTGGGAAGGAACAGACCTTTCATTAAAACCAGACCCTTCAGTCGCCTGTGAGTGCCTGGTCTTGTCCTGGGGAAAACTGAACACAAATGGATTTAGAGGTGGCAGATGCTGCTGATAGAGGCAGGTGTGACATTGAATGGCCATTCTGAGCTGGGCAGACCGGACAGGCACTCAGAGGGCACGTGCCCAGCCTGACATCCACACACATGGCACCCCCATGATGGTCGCAGCCTTGCTGGCAGTGCCAGGAGCCAGACCCTTCAGATCTCAGTTTTTCTGGACTTTCCATGCTGGACCCTTCAAAATACCCGCGGTTCCCCAGGGAGCTGACAGCCTCTGTTTACTCAGGTCCTTTCAATGGGGAATAGAGAGGGCCTGATGTTCTACGCACATTTATCTCCCTTAATGTAATACTCGTGACCAAATGATGGCAGCGATCTCACCACTGCATGACAGACAAACCAGCTCAGAGAGGTCAAGTCACTTGTCCACAGCCACAGGCTTAGTACATGGGAAAGCCCAGAACTGGAACCTAGACTTGTCTGACTGTAATATAAGCCTGGGCTGTGTTCTGAACCTCAGAGAAGCTGAGTGAAACACATTCTTCAGCCCCGAGCACATCACCATCGTCTCTGGGTGCCAGGCCCCACTGCGGACTGGCTTTACTTTTCCCCTTTATCCCCTGAACCCCCACCCAGCCCCTCCTCCAACCATGACAGAGACTCTAATGGTGGGATGTATGCCCCTAAAAATGCATGCAGCTCTGTAAAATATGTCCTGTTGTTTTGTGTGCAAATGTGGTTTTAATTTACACAGATGGCATTGTGCTGTGAATTTCATTGTCTCACTTTTTTCACTCAACGCTGAATTTTGAAGATCTATTCTTGTCGCTCCATCTAGTCATTTGCTTCTTGTGTGTGTTCTCTGCCGTTGAGTAGCTCTGAGTGAGTGAGGTCCACCATGTCCTGTCCTCACCAGCTGTGCTCAGCTCCTGTGGACTCACGCCCGTGGCTTCTTTGGTGGAGTCAATCATCTCATCGTCTTTCCCTGCTGCCTTTTATTTTCCCAGCATTATTTTTTCCAGAGAACCCTGCCTTCTCATGATGTGCCCGAAATAGAATAGTTTCAGTTTTGTCATTTTTTGCCTCCAGCGATGTTTCAGACTTAATTTACTTTAGGACCCACTTGTTCATCTTTCTAGTGGTCCAGGGTAGAGCTCTCCTCCAACACCGTATTTCAAATGAATCGATTTGTTTTCTTCCTATCAGCCTTCTTCATGTCCAGCACCTGCATCGGTACATAGTAACTGGGAATTTGAGGGTGTGGATGACCTCAGCCTTGGTCTCTGATGACACATCTTTGCTCTTGACGATCTTTCCTAATTCTTCCATTCTATAGCAGCTCTTCCCCCCTCCCCTTCCTCCTCCTCCTTTTACTTCTTGCTGCTGCCTAATAGTCCATGTGGGCTTTCATCACATTTTACTATCGGTCCTCCCAGTGGTGGAAACACAAGTTGCTTCTGCCTCCTGTTACCGTGAATAATGGTGGGGACCAGGGGTCGGCAAACTGTGGCTCGCGAGCCACGTGCTGCTCTTTGGGTACATTCCGTCTCAGAAGTTCGCCGACCCTGGGTGGGGACAAACATTCTTGGGCACATCCCTTCATGGATCAATGGGAGAATTTCTCTGGGGTTATATTCCAGGAGGAGGGTCACCAAATTGTATACATACGTCATTCATCAGGACTGCCAGCCAAGCCCGCGTTCTTTCTTTGCACCATGCTGCCTGCCTGCTGTCCCCCCGCCCCCATTCCTGCTTTCCTTTTGTGCTGTGCCCTGGGTCAAAGTGACTAGCGCAAACCCCTGCCCCCAGGCAGTTCTCAGGGCTGCAGCCTTGGTGGAGCCTTTGCCTCCTCTCCTTACCCAGTGCCTCCCGCCTAAGAGGTGGGAGCATGGCACGACCCATGCTCCTTGGGTGACAAATGGCGGTAGCTAGAGCACAAGGGAACTCCCTGAGAACTGAAATGTGGAGGGCCAGCGGAGATCCTGTCCTCCCAATCAGATCCCCCTGCCCACCTTCCTCTTCTGTGAAAGCACCAGGCACAAGATCAGGGAGATGGAGGCTTATTGACAGCCTACTGTGTGCTCCATGCTTTACAAACACCAGATCTCACTAAATCTGTGATAGCCCAGTAGAATAAGGGAGATTACCCCCATTATATAGAGGGAATGAACCTTGTCCCATGTCCCTGTCTAGTGGACTTCAAACTAAGGCTCCTCAGACTCCTAAGCCTGACTACCTACCGCAGGGCAGACGTGATGGTGCCAGAAGGTAAGGCTGCCCCCACAGAGCTGGTGAGCCCCCTTCGCCCCATCCCCCACCCCCACTGTTTCTTCATATGTGACCTAAAGGAAAAGGCTGGCTACCTGGCAGGGTTTGAGGACTGCCCTAAGTAGCTGCTGGGCCTCAGTTTCCCCTGAGGTGGCTGCCTGGGAATCCAAGCATGGCTGCCAACCCCGGGGGCGGGAGAGTGGTGGCACATAAGGAGTTAAGCACTGGTGAAGCCCACTTTTGCCACACCGCGAGGCAGCCTGGTTGATAATTACAGATCTGAAGTCTCCAGGCTATTCGAATCAGTGCAGCTGCAACCTCTTCAGTGGTAACCCCTGAAACCACACAAACTGGGTTTATTGTGCTGAACCAGTCCTCGGGCCCCTCCCTGATCGTTACAGATTGACAGCCATGGACTTAACAGCCCTCTTCACTACCCCTTTCACTCTCTACCTGGTTGCACAGCCACCAATTTGAATCACAGATGCCTCCCCATCGTGGCAGCTGCTCACCAACCCTCCCTCTCTCCCCCTCCCCTGGCCCTCGGAGGCTCCTGGCCCTGCCATGCCAGGGTGAGGCATCCCAAGCACATTTCATCAGTATTTAAAATGGAATTAAACCTGCAGCTTTGATTAATGCCTCCCAGATCCAGGGAGTTGTGATTACTATTTTGCAAATTGCAATTGTTGGAATATGTTAATATGATTGTGTGAGAACATCTTCACCTACTCAGATAATTTCTCCCCTTTTTCAGGCAGGAGGGGACAGGGAGCAGAGGAGGAAAGAAGACAGGGGGGAGGAACTACCCCACAAACTCTTTAATCAATTGAAAATTATTACCCTTGGCACAATTGCCAGTGGTTCAGGGGAGAAGGCAGGGAGATTTCTGGTTTGGTGCATTTATCTTGAAAAGTTTGGGCCCCTGTTGGCCCAGTAATTCCACTCTGGGATGCTGTCCTAAGGGAATAATCTGTCTGTCTCATTACTATTGGGAGCAAGAAAACTGAAATAACCTACATTTCTAAAAACAAAAGAATGATTACTTTGTCATCATTTAACAAATTATTTTTAAACACTGACTATGTGCCAAACATTGAATTAAGATTTTTTTTTGGGGGGTGGGGGGTAGGGAACACTGTGAGCCATGTGAGGAAATAGTTAGCAGCTACTGAAAAAATATGGTTATGAAGTCCATATTGCAATATAGGAGAAATGTTTTTGGTATGATACAAAGCAAAAAAAAAAAAAAGGTGGGAAGAAGCAAGAAACAAAATTATATAGATGGTATATAATCTGTGTAAAAAATATTGTGCACAGAAGAAAAATTAAAAATAATTGAATGTGAATAATCATCAGCTGTGAGCAGTGGGATTAGGGAGGTTCTTCTATTTTTAGTATTTCCCAAATCTCTCATTAATGTGTATTGACAATAGAAAAAAATAAAAATAATTATTGGCTTTTTACCTACCTTCAAATTTAATGCCTTGGTAATTTCATGCATTTTAGTAATTGAAATAAAATATTTCTAGGCTTCTAGAAATATCAGTAGGGTTCTTGAATTTCTAAACAGTAAAAAGACCCACATAAAAATATTGGTAAAAATGCATAAAAATCAGAGAATAGGTAAATCTCCTGTGCGGAAGAATTCAAATAATTTATGTGGATATTCTGCCCTCAAGGAGATGGAGCATCTTCCCAAAATGGACAGTATAGAAAAGGAGTGAGGGGGGTCCGGTTATATTAGTAAGTTAGAGCATGGTGCTAATAACACCAAGGTTGCCAGTTTGATCTCTGCATGGACCTGTGAGCTGTGACCTCCTTAAAAAAATAATAATAATAATTTTTTTTTTAAAGAAAAGGAGTGAAAAAAAAAAGTAACTTTACAGTGGAGAAATCTGACAAACACCTCATCCAGGTGATCAAGATAAACAACAGCGATCAGCCGTGTGGGTAGCGTGTAGCTTTGATATGATATAATGAAATGGGGTTTTCCTCCCCAAAACCGTTAACTGCAGTTGAATCATGAGAAAAACATCGGACAAATTACAATCAAGGGACATTTTGCAAAATACTTGACCAGTACTCCTCAAAACTCATCAAAAACAAGAACAGTGAGAAACCATCCCAGTCAAGGGGACCTAAGGGGATATGACAACTAAATGTAACGTGGTGTCCTGGGTGGGACTCTCAAAGAGAAAAAGGACAGGGGCCGGCTGAGTGGCGTTGTGGTTAAGCGCTGGCTTGGGAAGCCAGTGGCCCCGGTTTGGTCCCACATGTGAGGGCCAGTAACACTGCCCTTAGAAAGAAAAAAAAGAAAAAGAAAAAAAAAGAAAAAGGACCTTAGGGCAAGACAGGAAATCTGAGCACCTATTTTTTTGGTATCCAGGTCTCAGCTCAAATGTCACTGCCTCACTGATCCCTAAACTGCCTGCACTCTCAATCACTCCATCCTGTTTCATTTTATCTTCCTCATAGCATTCCTCTCTGCAATTCTTGTTCGTTTATATATTGTCTTTCTTCCCCGTCCAAACTGCAAGCTCCAGAAGTCTTGTCTGCTTATTCACTATGTGTGTGTGGTATCACCATAGTTTCAGAGGAGTATCTGGCACATAGGAAATGGTTAGTTCACACCTGTTGAATGAATGAATGAATGAATGAATGAACGAGCGAATGAATGAATGAACGAGCAAATGAATGAATCCACAAGCCCCATCCTGTGGCGGGCCCTGAGCCCAGTGCTGGGGGCCAGAGGGGGCTGAGACGCAGCGGGAAGTGTTGTCCAAAGGCCTGATTCAGGCACTCTTTAGGTTTAAGTCTGTCTGCCTTTGGGGCAGAAAGATTTCTTTATTCTTGTTCTGAAGCTTTGGAAGTGACCTTGCTGCCACCTGCATACCCACCTCCCACCCCCATCCCCAGTGAATCTCACCAATTGCTAGGAGAACTGGGTTTATTAGAGAGGGAAGGAACTTGCTGTGAGAGGGACCTCAGATCTGACCATGGGCTCGGCTGTTGAGAAGCCTTCCCTTTAAAGGCTCCCCACTCCTCCTTCACCTGGTCGTCAAGGCCCTCCAGACCTTCCTGCTTCCCAGCCTACCTCCCTCCCCTGCTCACCTCACACTGTAAAATGCAGCCACCCTGAGGTAATGCAGTTGCCCATGGGCCTCTGTGCCTTTGCACATGCTGTTCCTCTGAGGAGAACACCCTTCCTTTCAGGACCTGGTTGAGGTACAGGGCCTTCTGGGGCTCAAGAGAGAGGCCCAGGGCACCTCCCATTTCTGGGCCTTAGTGTATATAAAAGTGAAGAAAGGCCCAAACAAGAGAGTAACAATTGCAGTATATTTTAAACACATACCTTTGGCAAATGAATGCTTTTACCGTAAACAACCAAATGTGATGTGTGTTATTCCAGGATTTCTTTTAAAGCAGTATAAATCCATAGTTCACTAAAGGCTGTGTGGTCAGGAAAGGGAGTGTGAGTTTAGAGCTGTCTTCTTTTAGCCCTGTCACAATCCAAACCTAAGGCCCCTCATGACTGTGTGGCTGGGGCCCCGTGCCCTCCTGGCTGTCCTCCGCCCCCGCCATGGGCCCCGCCTGGATGTCACCTTCCCTGACCCAGGCCGAGTTCATGGTGTCGGTCACAGTCACCCCCACCAGCCTGGGGAAGCCATGTCTGATTCACTTCA
Source organism: Aselliscus stoliczkanus (assembly GCA_033961575.1). Classification (NCBI taxonomy): domain Eukaryota; kingdom Metazoa; phylum Chordata; class Mammalia; order Chiroptera; family Hipposideridae; genus Aselliscus; species Aselliscus stoliczkanus. The sequence continues at coordinate 125,189,004 of CM066728.1, forward strand.
GGTCTTCAGGCCCTAGCACAGATCTGGCACTTAAAAAGGTATTTAATAAATATAAGGTGAATGAATGAATCAAGTCAGGTAAATTTGGGTACATAAAAGTAATGGGTTTACCCTGTGGGATTTGGACAAAGGAGGAAGAATTTCTTCCCCTCCCTCAGCAAACAGAGCTCCTGAGAGGGCAGAGCAGACATGCCAAGTGCAGGGCCAAGGCCGCCTGCTCCTGTTTCCCTTCGTGTCTCGAGGCCATGGCTTGAGCTGCCCCACCACATGGAGAGGACGGGTTGTCTGGGCTTATACCTGGGCGCCAACCACACTCAGAAAGCTCAAAGCCCTGGCTGGCCTGGGGCCTGCCTCACAGTGAGGGCAGCAGGGGCAGGCCGGCACAGGCCACCAAGCAGGGCCCGGGTCACCGAGGGTGACATTAGCGCAGTCTTCAGGTCAGCGCGGTGCTAAGGGAAGAACAGACCTTGCAAACCTCATGATAGATGCAAAGCGATATTAGCCCCCCCGGACAGTTGGCAGGGGTCAGTGTGACGTGACAGTTAAGAGCACAGGCTTTGGAGCCCCTCTCTGGGCCTCCTCCTCATCTACCAGGGTGCCTGCCTGGAAGGATTCCTGGTGAGGATCAAGTCAGGTCACTCCTGAAAAGTGCTTAGCACAGTGCTTGGTGTCCAGGAAATGCCCCAAACCAAAAGGAAAGCCAGAAGATGTCTTTGTGAGGTGGGACTTCAGGGCATGTGTGACAGCACAGTGTGGACTGGGAATGCTGGGTCTGGTGCTGAGCCCTGACGCCAGCTTGCTGGGTGATCTTGGACAAGTCACTGTCCCTCTCTAAGCTGTGCTCCTTGTCCATAGAGCAGCTTTAACCAGAACTCCTGCAGAGGGCAGAGAGAGGACTGGCCAGGATGAAGGGCATTAGCGGGGCACCCAGGAGTAGGAGCTAGGATCATCATGTTGATGGGTCTCTAATTCCCAGACCAGATGCCGTCAAGGGCAAGATCTTGAAGGACTCACTCAGAGCAGCCCTGGGACTTCTGGTGCCCTGCGGGGGTGGAGCAGGAGGCCTTCACACAAGCATCAGCATCATAAGGATCAAGAGCTGCGGCTCAGCTAATGATTTTTTTTGTTCAAAGTGAGGTGGGCAGGCCGGGGCAGGTGAGCCCAGAGAGGACAAACAGGCGGATTCGGGTTGCCGGGCACCCACAAGCTGGGTTCTGCTACCTCTTGGCACGCCTTTGAGCCAGGCACACCTGCGGTCACTACTGCTATGCAGTCCCCACCCTGTGGTGGGGTGGCGGGTGCGGGGGCCGGGTGGGGACTGGGAAAGGGAGGGGACCAAGATGGAACAAGGCCTCTTGCCTCGGGAAACTCACTCTGGCTGAGCACCTAGGAGGCACGCAGCTCTGTGGGCAGAAGGTCATGTCCGCCCTCTCCTCAGTGAGTGAGATGGGGTTGTCCCCATTTAAGATGAGGAAGCTGAGGCGTACAGGGGGTGAAATGATTTGCCCACCTCATTCCACCAGGGCAGAGGGGAAGGGTTCTGTACTGGTGTGAAAGACATTCAGTGAGGCTCTGCGTGCACGGACACACACAGGCGTGTTTCCATCCAGTTGGGTGAACATGTGCGAGAACCTACGTGTGAGTGTGTGTGTGCAGGTATGAATAGGTGTGTGCTGTGAGTGTGCAAGTGGCTGTCTGAGGTGTGGGGCGAAGAGGAGAAAGTGCACACATGGGAATGGTCACCGTGCATGTGACATGTGACTCTTGAGTGTGTGTGTGTGATCAGATGAGGAGGTAGGAGGCATGTCCGACCCACAGAGACAGCCCAGTGCTCATCCAAGATGCCAGGCAGGCCTGGCTCTGGGGAAGGAGGCTCTGGCCTGAGGGCTGCCCGCTTGTCCTGGGGTCAAAGTCCACTCTGAGAGCTGCTGTGTGAGCCATGGCTCCAGGCTGGGATTGGAGGTGCATGGCAAGCCCGGCGCCCCAGCCTGTCCCCAAAGCCCGGCCACACCCTCTGTGCAAATGCAGGGCTGCATGAGCTGCTGGGGCAAAGCCAGGACCCTGAGTGGAGCCAGTGAGCTACAGTGAGGGCGGCAACGCCCTGGCATCTTCATCACAACTCCTGACAAGAAAGAGGCTTTGAACTTCGCTGCCAGTGGTGGTGGCCAGAGGCCAAGGTCATGGCATCAGCCGTGTTGACGGAGGGGTCGTTGTCTAGGCAGAGCCTGCCATAGGGAAGGATGGAGGTGGCCCTTGGGACTGTTCTTGCTTTTCTCTGGAAAGAGCATCTTTTGGGCGGGGTGGGTGGAGGGCTTGGGGGTGGGGCATGGATTAGGCCAGGCGGCTTCACCTACTGGGAACTAGAGGTGCAGGGCCCAGCACCCACAAGCTTTTCAAGGCCTATTCCCATGTAGGAGGCTTGGAAAACTGATTGACTCTAAACTATGAAAAGAGAAACTATAGAGCTGAAATTAATAAATGTTATAATTAATGCATTCAGGCTTAATTAATTATTAAATTTAAAAACCAAAACAATTTTATTACACTTGAAACCAATTTGTAGGCTTGGTTTCCTCATTTTGCAAGCGTTCTCCTGTGTGCACATGGCTCTCCAGAAATCACAGCCAATTGTTAAAGACTGGTAGTGAAACAATTTACCAAGCAGAGTTTTAGAAATCCTTTCGAAGTTTTAACAGAAAAAAAAAAAAAATTTCTGTGGGGGTGTGGATGTGTTTTGTTTTAATATGTTGAAATGATGGGGGAGAGGCCTCCAAGGTCAGACTCGGGGCTGGATTCGGGCTATGATGGGGTTGGGGTGGGTCTGGGCAAGGATCACAGCTGCCCGGTATTAGGAAGCACTTTCATGTCCCAGTGCCGGGCCCTGCACTTGGCAGGCCTGATCTCGTACAGTCCTTACAAACACCTCTGTCCAAGGCACAGCTGGTGTTGTCTCAGGCGGGAGTTTTAGGTCCTTCAGTCAGCGGGTAAAGGGAAAAGTGCCCAGCATCCCTTGGGAATCTCTTAGGAAGTCCCTGTGCTGGAGGAGGACATCTCATTAAGTGCCACAAAGTATTGTGACACTGTTGGAACAATTCTGTTGAGGACCACATTGATTAAAATAAACCAAAGTCCTTAAATACTAGAATCATCCTGTGTGTGGCAAGGTGCTCACGAGACAGGAGGCACACGGGGCTGGAGGCCAGCTGATTCCCCGTCTCCCACACTCGCTGCAGAGCCAGTGCGTGCTGAGTGGGAGAAGATGCCAGCCAGATCACCAGCACCAACACCAGTATTGCTATTCTTCGTGCTTCCCCAACCCCTGCTTGTATTTTTCAAGCACTCATTGAATTTGCATCCTCTAAACATGTTCATGATGCCTAACCACTGTGCACAGGCAGCTCAGGGGAGCAATGTGCCGAGGCCAAGGCCACTCGGTTGGCCTGACCCTTGTGGCCTTTGCTCTGACCTCGGCTCCCTTCTGTCCCTGCCCTCCGGCTGTGTATGGATGATGGACTGAAAGAGGCAGGCGTGGCCGTTGGGACCTCTGTTCTCTAGCTGCTAGATGCTGATGCTGAATTAAGGCTGCGGCAGTGGGACCCTGGTGCCACAGGGGCTCAGTGAAGGCCTGGGTCTGGGGGGGATCTTAGGTGGATAAGAAATGAGGAAGATGATGAGCAACACATCCAGAACGATGCCTAGGGATGGACAGAGGGACCCTGCAGGCCTGCAGCCCAGCCTGGACATCGGCATCAAAAGCAGGTGGGAGGAGGCCAGAGGCCAGTGTGCCAAGTGACACTGGCTCCTCCCCTTGGGGTATGGGGTTGGGGAAACCTCTGCTTCTCAACCGGCACCCCACACAGGGGTGTAAAATAATCCCAGTTGGGATCACTGATGGGCATGAAGCTTGTCATGGACCAGCCACTGCCCTTCTGTGTCCCCTGCATCACCTCAGTAATGCTCACCACAACCCTGGAAAGAAGGTCCTATTTCTACCTCCATTTTTCAAATGAGGAAACCGAAGATCAGAGAAGAGATTAGCTGGAGGTCACAGAGCTAGCAAACAGCTGAGCTGGGATCTGGTGGCAGATCTGTTTGTCTCTAAAGCTGGGCCCCTAACCCTGCCTGCCTCTCCGGGCCCGGCAGCTGAGCAGGGCTCTCGGCCAACTGCCCTGAGCTCCAGCGCTCGGGCTGAGGAAGAGAGGTTAGACCCCTTGCCCCCTGTGCTCTGGCCTTGCATTTGCTTCTATTAAAGGAGATGAAACAAACCACCACAGTGCTGCTGGCTGGGGCTGACTCCAGCCACGGAAGGGGAAGCTGTGTCCTCTGGATGCCTCCAGCAGGCCACCATGGGAGGGGCGGGCAGGCGGAGCAGGGGACACAGTGTTACCAGAATCCGACGGGCACGGGCTGTGAGGGGGATTTCCAAGGCCTTTGGAATTGGGGTGGGCAGAGAGGAGGACAATGGGCAATTCCTGCAGGTCAAGCAGGGTGAGGCAGCAAGCCGGGGCAGGTGGTTGAGCAAAATTCCTAGAGCAAAATTCTGTCGGTGGGTCCAAGTGTACGTCTCTGGGGAGAAGGTCCACAGCTTTGCCCAGCTTCTCTGAGAGGTTCATGACTCGGAAAAGGCCACAGCATATCTTGTGACCTTTGGCATGCTGGCTCACAGCATGGCTTTTGGTGTCAGAGAGACCTGGTTCAAGTCCTCGGTCCTCCCTTTACTCGCTGTGTCTGTCAGTAAATAACTTACTTTCTGAGCCTCAGTTTCCATATATGCCCAATAGGGATAATGACATGTTCCTCAAAGGGTTGGGAAGGGATTATGGCCCTGGCCCAGTGGAGGCATTCAGCACTCATTTCCCTTTGTGCCCCTTTTGCTTGAAGCAGATACCCGAGTCGGCTGGCGGCATGTGCGATCGGTGCGGGCATTGTATTTGGCAGTTACAAGTGTGACATTATCCCTCACAAAGCCTTCATTATGGTGCTGCTAACAATGCCATAGATAAGGCAGGGATGCTGTTGCATGCCAGCCTCCAGGTGATTATAACATTTGGGTAAATTGCCTTTTGTCTCGTGGAGAGATGATGGTGGGAGGGGCTGTGTGGGAGATGCGCTCAGCCATTTTGCAGATGCCACAAGGGAAGCAGCGTGGGCAGACAGCCTGGGTTTTCGTTAGGAGGGCTGGCTGGCAGTGGGAAAGTGGGGTTCAGCCCCGACTCTGTCACAGACAGGCTGTGGTGGTCGGACAGGTGTTTTGTCTTCTCTGGGTCTCCGGTTTCTCACCTGTCAGGTGAAGGCAGTGGTTTCACGGTTAGAGGAGTCTTGGTTTGTCAGTGACATTAAAAGACTCTTTCTTGTTCTTGGGCCAGTTTTTGAGCAATAAAGCGAGAAGAGAACTCTTGAGAGAAGAAGAACCCAAGTCCAGCTCTTCCACTTACCACCTGTGTAATTTTGGGCAAAGCCTCTGTTTTCAACTCTATTATAATTTTATGGGCCCGACCCTCAGATTCATCATCTGTAAAGTGGAAATACTATAATAAAAGACCACTATTTCACAGGGTTGTTGTGAGGACTAGATGAAATAAAATAAAATATGTGAAGTACTCAAACCAGTGCCTGAACTTAGTAAATACTCAGTAAATGCTGGTTATCATTATTATCTTGCTTTTTACTGAAATAAAAATATGGACACCTCTGTATATCAATAGATCCATTCCTGCACCACCATGTTAATGCTGCATTGTATTTTATTGTAAGAATCCACCATCGATTATTTAATCAGTTCCCTCCTGTGGGACATTTGGAATGTTTCCAGTTTTCAGCTGTTTAAATAATCCCAGAGAGACTTCAGATGACCAAGTGGTCTGTCGTTTCTTGGTGTTCACTACTCACCTTTCCTAAAATTGGATAGAAGCAGACGGACACCCATGTCTGGCCATGGCCATGCCCCTGCATCTGTGGACAGATCATCTTGGACCAGGCCTGGCAAAGTACAAAAAGGAAAAACTCCAGAGGCAGATGAGCCTGAGTGTGAATCCTGCCAAATTTCCTGGGGTAAAATTTCTAACCTCATTGAGCCTCAGCTTCCTCATTTGCCAAACAGGGATCATGCGACTACTCCCCTGCCGCTGAGTTGAGTGCCCAGTGCCTGGTACGTATTCAGGTAAGGTTGACGCTCATCACATCGTCATCTTCATCCTCTCTGTCCTCATTCTGGGGCAGCCAGAGTCACCTCTCAAAGACCACAAATCACAGAGGCCAGGCCCCACTTTGGACCCCAATTCACACCCCTTCTTCCCACTGTCCATTTAACTGAGCACGCATTCAAACGAGGCTTGTGCTCTTGATTTTAAATTCTGTCTGGAACACACAGGTTCACATGCAAAGGGGCCCTCTCTGCGAATAATCGCTGGTATGTGATATTTTTAAGAAGCCTAAGCCATTGTTTCTGATTGAAGGAAAGTTGGTGCTATTTTGAAGAGCAGCACGATTAAGCGATTAAGCATTAAGCATGGTGTTATCTCTTTAACCATTGGGAATTACACGCTGTTTGAAAGATTTGTGAGCTCTAGGACATTTGCCAGATGTGCTTGATTCAACATTTCAGACAACAAAGGGGATAATGTTGGCGGGAATCTCGACGGCGTTTCTGATGATCAGGATATTCTTTGAGGATGGTACTGAGACCTTTCGGGGAAGAATTTCAGCTTTTACATCAACTAATTTGGGATGCTCACTCTCTGTCTCCCACAAAGCAAATTTAGTTCATTGTTCGTTGTATATGTTAAAATGGTTACGAGGGTTTTTTTCCTTTGAATATTAATAATGTGCCTTTCATCTGAGACACTCGCCTGGGGTGTCATTAATTGCGGGGAGGGAGTAAGGATTAGTGGTGCAGTTATTTTGCAAATGACTCCTGCTAGTAACGTTGAGGCAAGCCAACAGCTACATGAAGACACACATGTACAAGCTGCTAACATGGTTCCAGCTCATCCTTTCTGAGAGGAATGAAAGGGCTGGATAGGAGGGGCAAGGGTTAGAGTTCATGCCCCGGTTTCCCACCATCTTAAAGGTAATTAGAGCAAATATCTTCAAATGCTTCTTCATTGGCCCACAGCGTATAGAGGGCCCTTTATCAAACAGAGTAAGTAGCATCTCAGCTTGGGAACTGTGTTATTTTTGTCTTATGACTCTAAAAATGGACCTTTCCATTCATGTAGGAATATCACTGAGGTCCCACTGGGTGTGCCAGGAACTGTGCCTGGTGGAGGGGCAAACCTGTGAATGAGGCATGGCCCAGTCTAGGAGCAGAGATAGCTGAGGGAAGAATGAGCTACGACACAAAGCTGGTAAGAAGAATGAAAAGGACAGAGTTTGGGCAGAGGTTGGGTTTGACTCTGACTCTCACCAGCTGTGTGACCAGGAGCAAGTCATTTACCTGTGAGTCTGAGACCAGGTGTCCTCATCGCAAACCATGGCTCCTGAAAAATGACCCACTTGGCACAGTGGGACAGTGCAAAGGAAATGAGCAAGTAAGGCACTTAGCAGGGGCCTGGCAAGATTCCCCATAATGATCCTTCGTTTCCAGGCGCTGTGGATGAGAGCCACTGGTTTGAGACCTCTGATGCTTAAGCTTTTAAGCATTTTGAGGTGTAGAGAAATAATGCAGTCATGCGCTGCATAACAACATTTCGTTCGATGACAGATGGCCTGTATGATGGTGGTCCCATAAGATGATAACGGAGCTTCAAAAATTCCTCTTACCTAGCGAGTGACATCAGAGCCATCACAAGGCTGTTCACTCACGTTTGTGGCGATGCTCGTGAAAACAAACCTCCTGTGCTGCTAGTTGTATAGAAGGACAGCACACATAATTATGTGCAGCACCTAAGACTTGACAATGGTACTAACTGGTTTATGTATTTACTGCACTTTTTCTTGTTATTTTAGAGTATGCTCATACATCTCGTGTTTACCATGTCTCTTGATTGTGTCATTTTCTCTCGTACCTGACTTAATCTCGTGCTGTTTTGTATAGTAACAGGCTTGTAGCCGAGGAGCCATCGGCTGTACCATGCAGCCTAGGTGTGCAGCAGGCTGTACCATCCAGGTGTGCGTAAATGCGCTCTGTGAGGTTCGCCCAATGATGAAATTGCCCAGTGATGTATTTCGCAGAACGTATCCCCGTCATTTAAGTGGTGCATGACTGCAGTGGATTGCTTTTATTACTTAAAATAATGAGGTGTGTATCATGTGCCAGGGCTGAATTTTGTATAATTTATTGAAGAAGATGAGGGATTTGTAGGCAGGTCCTTTGCCTGCCCGTCTACTTTCGTAAACATTTAATCAGCTCTGACTTGTGGGGCTTGTATGAGGTAAGAGGCCCCAGAGTGATGAGTCAGACATAATCACATAGTGACTGCCCAAGAAGCCCGTGGTCTAGTGGAGAAGATGGGCAAATAAAGCTACCTCTGCTGTCACAGGCTGAGTGCTGCTAGGAGGGCTTGCAGAGGCTCAGAGGAGGGATGCCTAACCCAGACAGATAGTGGAGGGAGGAAGGGAGGGAGGGAGGTGGGAAGGGAAGGATGGATGGAGGGAGGGAGGGAGGTGGGGAGGGAGGAAGGTAGGAAGGAAAGGATGGATGGAGGGAGGGAGGGAGGTGGGGAGGGAGGAAGGTAGGAAGGAAAGGATGGAGGGAGGGACAGTGGCCTAGAACAATGGACTACCAATGGCTGGTTCTGACCCTTAAGAGGGTTATAAAATCAATTTAGTGCATAGCAATCAGCATTTAAGATAATTAAATAGACAGAAACTATCATAGTATATCACATGTACAAAGAATACATACATATGTGTGTGTTTCTGTGCATACTGAGTCATGATATAAACCTTTCCTTACTGCCAGCCAGGGTCCAGAGGTTTGAGAGTCACAATCCCAGAAAATTCTTGCCTGCCCGGATCCCCAAAATGCATCATAGGCACTCAAAGACTTTTTGATGAGTGGAAGGATGATTTAAATTTTCACAGCCATCCAGCAAGCAGGTACCATCCCCCCCAGTTAAGAAAGGCATTCTCCATTCTCCAAAACCCAGGTCTGGCAAACCCAGAACTGCCAAGCATGCTGGCAGTTTGCAGCTCAGCAGTCCAGGGATTGCCGGTCAGGCCTTAAGGCCTGCTTCTCTGCACAAGATGGGGGTGGAGCTGAGGCAGTGCTGAGAGGCCCAAAGGCAACCTCTCTCGGTGCCCCAGCCCATGACCTCCTATAAAATGAGCCTCTCCGGCTCTGACCCATCCAGGTGGCATGTGCTTCATAATAGCAGTGGCTCAGGCTGCTGTGTTTACTCTGGGATGGCCTCAGTCACCCACCTCGGGCCCTCACTGGCCAGCACCCTTGTGCCTTCAGGATGCCAACAGAAAGCACTGTTTATGGGGGCAGACCGGAAGGCAGGGCAGAAAGGGAAAACAGCAGGTGGACAGAAGCGGGAATCAATCCCTGGCAGGATGAGCTGAGTCAAGGGTAATGAGTAGGTGGTCTCGAGCATAGACTCCCTGTTAGTGGTTTGCAGGACACTCTGAACTTGATCTGTCCTATAAGATCAGGACCAAAATACCCCTGGGCTACCTTTCTCCACTGTCATAGACTCTTAAGGTTGGAAAGACCTTAGAAATTATTCAGTCTAATGCCCTCATTTTATAGACGGGAGAGAAAGAGGCCCAGAGAGGGAAGACACTGGCCGACAGTCAGCCAGCAGGTAGCCTGAGAGCCGGGGCCAAGACCTGGAACGCGGGTCTCTATCCTACCACCTGGGGCCCGGGGTTCTTCAGGTGCCCTCTCTTGACATCTTGCCAGAAGGAGCTCCTATCTAAGTTTACCCCCTTCGGCCCCTTCTCTATATGTAAGCAGAGAAATCTTTCTAAAGGACAAATCAATTACTGCTCTACCTGCCTGAAACCTTTCCTTGTTCCCCATTGCCCTCAAATGAAAAAATACCCACCATATTGCCTCCTGTCCTCACCCTTTCCACCTCTCGGGCTTTCTCCCTTGTCCATCTTCCCCTGACATACTATCTCATCCGCTGAACTACTTGGTAGCCCCCTAGTTGCAGAGTTCTCCCCCATCTCTAATCCTTTGACATGCTCTTCTCTCTGTCTGTAACACTGTTCCCAACCCTGCTGCGCTTGTCTGCTGTTCTTAAGGTTTCACATTAGATCGTGCCATTTCCAGGAAACCTCCCTGGCCTGCTGGCCTCCAGTGTTAGGTGTCCCTCCTGGCTTCTCCTGCATCATTCTGTGTTGTCATGATCTGTTTTACTGTCCATTTCTCCTGCTCCTTGAGAGAAGATTCTATGATGCTGCTATCAGTTTCATGCCTAACTCTCAGCCAAGTATTTGTTGACCAGACAATCACCAGTGTCCGTCCTTCTCCAAACTTCCTAAGAATGGCCTTCCCTTCCCATGACACGTTTCCTAAAGACTATTTTTTTAAGAGCAGTTTTCGGTTCACAACAAAATTGAGAGGAAGGCGCAGATATTTCCCATATCCCCCCTGGTCCAGCCCCCCACATGCATAACTTCCGCCATTATCAACATCCCCACCAGGGAGGTACATTTGTTACAACTGATGAACCTACATTGACACATTGTAATCACCCAAAGTCCACAGTTTATGTCATGGTTCACTCTTGATGGTGCATATTCTATGGGTTTGGACAACTGTATAATGACATGTATCCATCGTTATAGTATACAGAGTATTTTCACTGCCCTAAAAATCCTCTGTGCTCCATTCTTTCATCCACATGATACATTTTAAAGTTTATCATCAGTCATGGCTTTTGCCCACAGGATTTTTGCGAACACAATTTCTGATGCCCCAGTTACACCATGCTTTTACATGCCTCTGTGTCTTTGCACATGTTCCCTCTGCCTGGAATGTCCTCCCCTACCATCCCTGTTTATGAAAGCCCTACTCATTCTTTAAGATCCATCACTACTGAGCCCTCTTTTTCTGACACCCTCCATCTCAGCCAGGTGATCAATTCCTCATCCTCAATACCCCCTCATCCTCCAGGGCTTTCCCCCACCAAGCCCACATCACATTATATTGTGATTGTATGTGTCTGTATCTGTCTCCCCTACTAGATAATGAATCTCTATGGGACCAGGATGTCACCTCAGTGAGGCAAGACTGGAATACAGTTCAAATCTAGAAACAAAAGCTAAAAACGAGTCAGTTGCATTGTACTACAACTGAACAAAGATTATACTAACATAAAATTCCCAAAATATGTTCCATGGAAACCTTGTTCCATAAAAATGCTCCCTGTTTCCCCATCTCCCAACTAATTTATACAGTGGAGGGTGGGAAAGGGAACGCCACCTTATTACATAGATTTCTATATAGGGAGAGGAGGCTCTCAGCAGCCAGGATGGGCCTTCTGGTCTACCTGGCAGTTTCTTTCTCATTATAGAACAGGGTTTCTTCACTTGGGTCATTAGAGGGACCATTAACCTCTAAGACTGTATGCAGTCTTGTGTGTGTGGGTGGGGGGGGCATTTTTCTGGGAAAAGGGTCCACAGTTTTTGTTATTCCTAGGGGGACTGCAACTCTAGAAAAGAGAAAGGTTAGGAATCACCGCGTTAAAGGAAAATGTTCCTATTCTGTGGCTGGTGCCCTCCTGCGAGTTTGGTCACAGCCAGCTTGTGTTCACTCACCAAGGTCCTCCTCTGGCTGAGGGGCCAACCAGCCCCCTTGGACCTCATGGCATCACTTACATCTAGGCCTTTACCTGCGCTGTCTCCTCTGGCTGGAAAACCTCTTCCCATGCCTTGTGGTCAACTCCCAATTATTCTTTGGGCCTCAGCTTTGCTGTCATTTCCTTCTTGAAACCTTTTCTGCAATTTCACTTCTCGGTAAGGTACCCCTTGGGTGCTGCCACAGCATGAGTCCCACCTCTCTGGGAACCGCCAACCCCTCCCCCCGCCATTATTCCAGGATGTAGTCAGCTGTTTCTAGTACTTGTCTGCTCCCTGTCAAAATATAAACTCCATGAAGGAAGGGGGTTCGTGTCTAGCTTTGCCAGGTTTGGGTGCCTCGTGTTCAGCATATAGTAGGTGTTCATTAAATATGAGTTGAAGGAAAGCATGCAAAAATAAGGATTTTGATCTTTTCAGTGCTACCCTTACGTGCTATCATAGACAGACCACTGATGTTATGACTACGTATAGATTTGACAGCCACGAGAATGCCAAACAGCGCAACAGCCAGAGAATCCAGTTTTTGTCTTTCATCAGCCAAAGGTTCTTTCTCGGCAAATGCAGGCGTGTGTGTGCGCACACATGCATAGACCTATGTGTGGAAAGGCAACATGTGCCACATGGTGTCAGAAGAAACGTACCTGCATTTCTCAAAAAGTGATACTGATAGTCCTTGACTACCCTTGTCCTCGGGTTATAGAAGCCGTCTCCACAATCGTAACAGCCTTTAGGGATTTTTCTAGGCGGGTCCACATTGGTGAGTTGAGAGATACCTAGAGAGGATATAATGGATAATTAACTCACCACCAAGGCGAAATTCAAAGCCAGTGCCCCACAAAGTCCGCTTTTGGCTGGTTGCCTATGTGAATGTTGGCTCTGCCCTTGGACTAAACACTCCCCATTGAGGGCCCGGGGCAAAAGCAGCAGGAGCAGCCCCTGAAAGAGCTTCCTGACAATGGCCCCCTGAGGAGGGCCTTGGGAGCTATGCTTCCATCCTCTTTCTTTGACCCCATCTTCCATGTCTAGGGACACCATGACAAGGGCACAGTTTCTGGAGTCAGAGAGAACCGGAGCCTCCCTCCGAGTCGGCCATGTCTGTGGATAGAAGGCATGTCTAGGAGAGGATGGCATTCAAGATGCGGGCAAAGGCCAGTGGCGTGGGCCATCATGCTTTACTCAGGAATCCTATGGAGCAGGGCAGGTATAAGGAAGCACGGTAGGAGAGGAATGGGTCACGGGGGCAGGGATCAGGTAATGGAGAACCTTGACGTGCACCCAAATTACCATTAGAGCTACTATGTGTTGAATGCTCATTATGTAGCAGGTATTGTGCTCAGCGCTTGACTCCTACTATTTCACTTAATTCTCACAGCAATGCTGTATCTCTGTTTTACAGACAAGAAACGGAGGCTCAGAGAGATCGAGTAACTTGCCCAACGTTATCCTGCTAGGAAGCAGCTAGATACCCAGGCCATGCCACTCTGTGTGTTCTGTATCTTGGAATGCGGAGGCCTGAGCGAAGGGTACACCTTAGAATAAAGAACTTCTTGGGTTCTGTCTAATGAGTGGTACTTATAATTCTCTGTCCTCTGGACTGAGGGCTGGATGCTTGCTGAGCACACGGCACCATGCTCACAGCTCAGGGCCCTGCACGTAGTAGGTGTTCCCCGGTTGGTTAATGATGATGCCTGGGTTCTCCATTTGCTAATGATTACCGAGCACATACTCCGTGCCCAGTGCTTTCCAGGCATTCTCTCCCTAAAGCCTCATGCTCCTGCCCATCTCACAGATGCTCAGAGAGGTGAAGGGGCAGCTTAACCCTCTCCCTGCCCTTACAGTGTCTGCCCTAGGGTTGAGAGATGGCTGTTGGAGAGGTCTGCAGAATGCTGAGTGGCTTGGGAAGGAAGTGGGTTCTTAAGATCAAGCTGCTCTGCTGGGGATCAGAGGAGGAGAAGGGAAGGGGACAAGGGCCTTCGGCTAGGGGTTTGTTGCTTCCAGGCCTCGGTTGGGGTGAAGAGCCTGAGATAAAGTCCAGGCCCCGTCATAACTAACCCAGGAGGAGCCATTTACAAGCTTCTCAGGTGGCACCTGGACTGGCGGCTTTTTGATGGCAGAGATTGTGTCCTCTCAGCTCTTGGTCCTCCGGGGCCCAGCCAATGTCTGACACACAGTAGGTGCTTAGGGAATGTTAATGTCATCACCTTAACTCCCCTAACTGCACCCATCACCTCCCACTGTGATGCCAATATCATCGTCCTGTTTGATATCAACTTTTCATTGAGCACCTACTATGTGCCAGACAATGTCCTAGGCTCTGGGGACCCAGCAGTGAATGAGACAGAGACCCTGCCCTCATAGAGCTCACAGTTGGCTCAGGAAGAAAGATACTGAGCACTCATGATAGAACTCTGGGCAAAAACCATGGCTGCTATGTGATATGCCATAGGGAGACCTGGTCTGGGAAGGGGTCCGAGAAAAAGGGACATTAAGCTGAGATGTGAAGGAAGCGAAAGGAGTTACTTAGGTTAAGAGAGAGAGTTAGAGCATTTCAGACAGAGGGAATGGCAGGAAAGAACATGGTCTCTTCGAGGATCAGAGAGAAAACAAGCATGGCAAGGGAGGACAGAGAAAATCCAAGAAGGGAGGGTAGCACAGGATGAGGCTGGGGACATCAGAAGCCAGGGAATGGAAGTCACTTTAAGAATCTGGAACCTTCAGCATAGTGACGAGGCACTGAAGGGTGTGTGTGTGTGTTAAGCGGGGAGGATGGCAATCAGATGCCAGTTCTTCAAAGATGACAGTGGCTGCAGAGTGGCTACTGGCCTAGATGGGGGAGAAGCATGGATCTTGGAAGACCAGGTAAAGGAGGGGAGAGGATGGAGGTCTGGAATAGGGCAGTGGCAGAAAGGATGAAGGAAACCCTGCTTGGCACGTGGAGGTGCTCAGTAAATATTTGTTCAATGAATGAATGAGTAGAATATATTTAAGAGGCAGAATTCATAGGACCAGGTGATGGACTGCCAGGTTAGGCTGCTTTGGGAGGATGGGAGTGACCGTCTCCCAGGGAGCAATCACTGGGGGACAGCGGGCTGGTGGGGAGGTGATGGATTCAGTGCAGACAAGTTGAGGGATGGGCAGATGTAGGTGTTGGGGAAGCTGGATGTAGGAAGCTGAGGCTCGGGGCTTTCATTTCAGTTTGGAAGCTGATAGTGACTGAAGGCCTAGAAGTGAATCGGCTGGTTTAGGGAGAGGGCACAGAGTGATAGCAGAAGAAGGCCTAAACCCGAGAGCCCTGGGGAACCCCAAAATTAATAATTGGCGTGAGGAGGAGCTGGCAGAGACTGGGGATAGGAACAAAAGGACAGAGTGAAGTGTCAGGAAAGCAAAACAGGAGAAGAAGGCTGGCCTGGTCAGCTAACTGACCATGGTCACACGGCCAGGGTTTGAGCTCAGGTCAGGCTGCCTCCAACCCCCATGTACTCCAGAACCTGTTTCTTTGGCGTTCTGCGGCCCCTGCCCGATTCCTCCTCTGCTTTGGGTTACTTTAATAGGTCATGGCCCACTTACTTAAAACTGTCTTTCATTTCCCTCTCAGTTCGAAGGAAAGGGAGGGTGTGAAGGTGTGACGGAAAGGGAGGGTGCCTGGGTACCTGTAGGCTTCAAGCCATGGCATATCTCGGTGTAAAACCTCCGATCGTAGGTGTCACAGTAATGCCAGTTCTTTTCCTCATACTGCAGCCCATCCGAGAAGGTGTACGTGCCCTGGAAAACAAGGAGCCCACGGGCGCATCTGAGGAAGCCCATCCTGTGCCAAGGATGGGCGTACGTCAGGAAGAGGCGGCTTTCTCACTGCCCCAGAAAAGAAGTGATAACTGTCACAGTTATTATGGCTGTGACGATTAGAAGGATTGGATATAGAGAGCTCAGCCCGGGGTCTGGCACTCAAAATATGGCAACTCACTGTGTGACCTTGGGCAGATGACCTACCTTCTCTAGCCCTTAGTTTCTTCATTTGTAAAATTAGGATAATAATGGTACCTGTTTAATAGGGTTGATTCAATGGGACAGTACATGTAAAGCATTTAGCTTAGTGCTTGGCATGTAGTAAGCATTCAATAAATGTTAAGTTACTATCATCCTTTTAAGGTTTTTATAGCAGAAAAGGGCAGGAGCCATCATCCGTCACAGCCCTTTGTCCAAACATGTACATTCTGCTTTCACTACCTTAGCGCTAAAGGAAGCCCAGGGTGTACACATCGCACTGGCCTGAGCATCAGGAAACATGGGTGGAAATTCCAATACTATTAATTCACCATGTGACCTTGGGTAAATCACATCCCCTTCCTGGGGCTTAGATTCTCCAAGCTGTAAAACAAGGAGTGTTTCTTAACCTTTTTTAGGTCATGAGCCAGCCCTGTACACACCCTTAGTGGAACTGATGAAAGCTATGGATCCTTCCCCCAGAGAAAACTATGGTCCCACGCACACAGAAACTCTCCTGTATAAATCAGGAGCTTTCACAGACTCACTGAATTCTTCTATTCGTGGCCCACGAATTCAAGGTTAAGAATCCTTGGGTTAGATGACTTACCATGATAGTAGTAATGGAGTGGCAGTACAGTACGAGCTAACACTTACTGAGTGCCTGCTGTGCGCAGGTACTGAGCAAAGCACTCACATATACTACCTCACTGACTCTTACAGCCATCCTAGGAGGTGCCTAGTACTATTGTGACAGGCTGAATGATGGTCCCCAAACACACCCATGTCTAATTGCTGGAACCTGTGAAGCTGTTGACTACACATGACAGAGGACTTTGCAGATGTGATTAAATTAAGGATCTTGAAGTGGTAAGATTATCCTGGATGATTTGGAGGAGGGGCAATGTAATCATAAGGGTCTTTATAAGAGGGAGGCAAGAGAATCAGAGTGATAGAAGACAAGGTGATAACAAATGCAGAGGGCGAGGTTTGATGACGGAAGCGGAGGTCAGGGTGATGCCTGGCCACGAGCCAAGGAATGTAGAAAGCTTCTAGAAGCTGGAAAAGGCAAGAATATGGATCGTTCCATAGAGCCCCCCGAAGGAATGCGGCACTGCTGACCTATTTTAGACGTCTGACTTCCAGAACTGTAAGATAAGTTTCTGTTGTTTTAAGGTGCTGAGTTTGTAGTAATTTATTATAACAGCAATAGGAAACTAATACAACTCTTGTCCCCAATTTATTAAACAAGGAACAGGAGTCACACAATTAGTGGTTTAACAGGATTCAAACTCATTATGGCATCTCCAGAGGCCCCTCTGGATCCAGAGGGAGAGGACCCCAGAGCCCTGGAGATGGAGAGGAGGGAAGAAGAGGCCACCAGATGGGGGAGTCTGGGTGCTGCACGGGTCAGCAGGGGCTCTTCCTGTCCAAGGCTTTCACCTCCGCAGCCCCCCTCCGGGATGATCACCTTGACAGCCAATCCATTTTCCCAAATGGCATCATATTGGCTCCCGCTGGGGAAGTACAGGGTTCCTTGGCCATGAAACATGCCGTCCTTCATTTCCCCAACATATCTGGTTTCAGTAGGGAGGATGTATTCCACATGGCCCTCCATCCTGTAAGAACAAAGGGACATCACTGAGCCCTACATGGCAGCTGGAGGATCCGAGCTGGCAGGCATGGGAGAGCAAGTAGGAACCCCATTCTCAGGTGCCTCAGGCTTTCATGTCCCAGCAATATTCTGCTCTAAACCAAAATTTTTGCTTTGTTCCCCTCAAAAGCTCAAAAATAAGAGGGGCTGTGTTGTTGAAGGGGGGTGGGCAGAGTTTGATCTGTTCTTGCTTCCCTTCACCTAGAGGCTGTGCTAGCGTCCATGCTTTCCCTGGGAATGCCCCTTGGTAGGCCCAGAGAGGGTTCGGATGTACCCAAAGCCACCCAGGAAGCACTGTGAAGCAGAGACTAGGGCCAGATTCGCTGGCAGCTGGCTCTGTGTCTTTCCTGCCAAGACCAGCTCACCCCTATCCATTCCACCACAAGCGGGATATTTGGAAAAGTATGAAATTTGGACAGAATACATGGGTTTGACTCTTACTTCACCATTTCCTAGCTGTATCATCTTGGAGATTTTCCTAAGCCTTTCTGTTGGTCAATTTTCCTTCCTTCCTTTGTGTCTTTCTTTTTTCCAACCAATATTTACAGTGCACCTACTATATGCCAGGTGTCTTGTTGAGTTTTGTCTGCTGGATACAACATGGACACAACTGCATTCAAGGCAGGTACTGTCCCTGCCCTTGGGGTAAGACTCAAAGTCTATTGGGGGGCACAAATAAGCAATTACTTAATGTGTGGTAAGTGCCATGCAGGGGGAAGACAGGTCCCCACTGGAACACTGGGCAGGGTCACTTCAACCACTTGACCAGTTGACCAGTTTCTTCATGTTTCTTCATGTGTGAAAGGCTGAGGTTAATGCCCAAGATTAACTCAGATAATGTGTAACAGTTTTCCTAGTCAAGGCCCGACATACAGCGAATGCTTAAGAAATATGCTTTTATTCATTCCTTCATTCATTCTCCATTCTTCCCCATTATCTGGAAGTCACTGCTCCTAACTTCTTTAGGTTTTTGTTTGTACCTCTGTTGGATGCTTAACACCATCTGCCTCGCATCCTAATTGTACACCTCACCTCCCTATTTAATCAAAACATCTTGAGAAGGCTACTTTGGTATCCTCTGCTCTTAGAATCATGCTTCTTCTTCTTTTTTTTTTTTTGAGGGCAGTGTCACTGGCCCTTATATGTGGGACCCAAACCGGGACCCCTGGCTTCCCAAGCCAGCACTTAACCACCGCACCACTCGGCCGGCCCCATGCTTCTTCTTAAACAGGTGCTCTGTAAACATCTGCTGAGTGAGCAATGAAGGAAACAGAAAGGCCAGTGAGCTGACTGAATGGATGACAGATGTCGCTGTGGCACAGGCCCAAAGCAGGAGAGCACTGTGGTTAAAGCACAGCTTCTGAGCCATGCAGATCTGGAGTCCAGGCCTGGCTCCACCTCTCTGTGCCTGTGTGACTTTGGACAAGCTCTTTCACCTCTCTGAGCCTGAGTTTCTCATCTGTAAAATGGGGATAATAACAAGAATCTCCCAAAGTGGTTGAGATCATTAAATGAGATAATGGCTGGGAAACTATAGCAGAGTGCCTGGCATATGCTGAGCTCAAAAACGATTTTGCTTTTACTCTACTACAAAACATTGGAGGAGAAAGAAGCCCTTCTTTCCTCTATTTCTTTGCTTGAGCTCACATCATTTCTAGGCATAGTTTCCATATAAATCCTTCTTTGCGATTAGAACTCCCCCCCCTTTTTTTTTACTGCAAATTGGACATCATCGTCCGTCTACAGATCTTCTGCAGACATCTCCAGCTCCCCCAAAATGGAACTCCTCCTCTCTTCCTCCAAAGCAGTCCCTCCTCAGAGTTTTCACTTTCCATGAGTAGCATCAGAATTCTCCAAGTTCAAAGCCTGGAGCTGGGTACTGCGTTGGCACCAGAAGCAGTCTCTCAGTGGGACTGGGAGCCAATCAGTTGCCAAGTCCTGGCAATGAAGCCCCCAAATTTCTCCTTAATTTTTCTCTTTCCTGAAGCCCCACTGACGCTGCCTTGGTCCAGTGTCCTGCAGCCTCTTACTGGGACAACTGCAGTGGGCTTTGACCTGATCTCCCCATCTCCACTCTGCCTTCCTCTCTCCCCCCTCCTTCCCTCTCTCCCTCCTTCCCTTCTTTCTCTCCTTCCCTTCCATTTTTCTTTTATTTATTCAAGGTGAAAAGTCTTCATTCTAAATTCAAGTAAGTTAAAGAGAATAAAGAAAGAGCTACTTTATCATGAAGACTTGAATCCATAATGAGGATATAACGACCATATCTCAACTACCATTCATTCATTCACTCATTCACTCATTCACTCATTCTCTTATTAATTTATTCAGCCAACATTTACTGAGTGCCTAGCAGACATATGCACTATGAGGAGAGATGCAGAGATAAAAGAAATTAGATTCCTAAGGTCCAGCCCTGCAAGGATCTATCAGTGGCTCCTCCCACCCACAGAATTGTGCACAGTATTGAAATCTCTGTACACCAGAGCCCAGACTCATCTTTCCAGCTCCTGCCCTCCTCTAGGCACATCCTACACTCCAGCCAAATTCTTATGAGCCCTTTGGTTTTTGCTCCTGTTGTTTCCTCTGCCTGGAAACATTCTTCACCTTGCATTTCCACCCACCTAAGTCCTCCCCAGCCTCCAGGGCCCAATTCAAATATTATCTACTCCACAAAGCCTTCAAGGACTGACCCAGCTCAGGGTGTCCTCTCTAGCTGCCCAGCAGTGGGTTTTATAGGAGAGAGCTCTGCCAAATGCCAACTAGATGCCTTTTCTCAAGTTATGTAATTACTCTGCGCCTTGCCATTCCCACCTGGAGATGATGATGTCTATCTCATAGGTTTGCTGTGAGGAGGGAAAGATTCAGATAAAGCCACTCTCTGAAAGTATCTCCTCATTTATTATTTGTTGGCAATATGCCAACTAGGTTATAAGCTCCATGAGAGCAAGGACCTGGACATTTTTTAAATATTCTTATCTATCTCCCTATCTAAAACTGGCAGATAGCAAACACACATACCCACAAGGACATATGAAATGAATGTATCTCAGCTCTGCCGCTTCAACAAGTGACTTCACTTTTCTGGGTCTCATTTTTCTGAACTGCAAAATGGGAATGGGCAATCCTACCTGAAATTGTTGTTCTGAAAGTTAAAAGGGATAAAGTTTGTGAAAGTGTCTCGTACAGGTCCTTTTCAAAGGCAAAAAAAAAAAATCAATGTCAGATGTTGAAGACACAGTGCATCAAATAAGGCCCTTACCTTCCACCTACATATTCCCCAATATATTGGCTCCCGGTGTACTGCATGGCGCCTGCCTCTAGCTTCCAGCGGTTGGGCTTTCAGAGTCTCAGTCAACACGGCCTCACTATGACAACCAGGGGGATGGGCGGAGCCGAAGCGAAGCCCCGCCCCTAGGGGCGGGCTGCAGAGAAAGTTCCCAGCAATGCGCATGCTCTGTGGCTCCCAGTTGGGCAGCGCGGCGCGCCTGCGTGCCGCCGGCTGCGCATGCGCAGGCACAAGGCGGCCCTGGGCGGTCGAAAGGGGAGTTCAAGGAGACGGGGGCGACGGCGCTACGGGTGCCTCGTCCGGGTCAGGGCAAGAGCCATCATGCCGGGGATAGTGGAGCTGCCCACGGTGGAGGAACTGAAAGTGCAGGAGGTGAGGCTCGTCCGGAGGACAGGCACGCGGGGCCGAGGGCTGCAGCGTCCCGGGCCTGGGCCCAGCCCTGCTCCAGCTCAGCGGAGCCCAGGCCCCGGCGCCCCCCGCGCCGTTCCCACCCAACACGTGTGTAGGGCGACCCCTGGGCGCCCCTGCCCCAGCGCTGGGGGGCGGCCCGAGCCCCCTCCCCCCCGCCCCCACAGCCACCTGCTGCTTTACGTGAGTGATCATAGTGGTGCTTTTTATTAAGCACCTACCAGGGCCACGCCACTTTATGCCATTGAATGCTCAGACCTCCCTGCCAACCGAGTATACAGCCCTGTGCACTGCTCGCCGTGCAGAGCCCGAGGGGCAGCTCCCTTAGGGAGCGTCCTCCCTGCAGAGTGCGCTGGAGTGGAGCGAGGAAGCCCAGGAAAAGGAGGTGGTTTTTCTGGAGAGGGCAGTTGCTCACAGCCCCGGGAAGATGTTTGCTAACAGGACGTCTGAAGCATTTAATTATTCAAGAGTTGTCCTTTGAAGAATCACCATAGGAAACCTACCCTGGAAAGGGAGAGCTGCTGTCCCTGCCCTCACAGAGTTGATGCTCTAATAAGCAGACAGACATAGAAAGAGGCAGTTACAGTACCGTGTCGTTAGTGCTATGAGACATGAAGGCAGGAATACTAATTATAGCAAGCATAATTAAGCCTTTTCTAGATGTCAGGCAAGGGTTACATGCATTAAGCCAGGGAATCCTCCCGTCCACACTGTGTGGAAGAATATAGGTCCTGAGAGAAGAGGAGAAGTGCCCAAGGTCACATAGCGAGGAAGTGGGCGAGCTGGACTGTGAACCCGGGTCTGATTTTAAAACCCATGCTTTCAACTACTGTATTATGGACATAAGCTCACAAGAGTGGGAAGGCTTAGTAGAACCTTTTGTGCGTAGGGAGATGAGGGCCGGTTGATGAGACTTCACTGTTGTTGGGAAGTGGCCGTCGTTGAGCCAGAAGAGGTCCCTCAGGCAGGAGCAGGATGGGGACACAGCTTCCACAAGGCCAGACTAAGTGGCTTGGGCTTTATCCTGTAAGTGAGGTGATGGGGAGAGGTGGACCGTTTTAAGGCAGAGGAGTGTCATGGCCTGCCTGGATCACAGGAAGACCAGGCGACACTGGAGGAGAGGGAGGGCAAGACTCCTGTAAGTGAGGTGATGGGGAGAGGTGGACCGTTTTAAGGCAGAGGAGTGTCATGGCCTGCCTGGATCACAGGAAGACCAGGCGACACTGGAGGAGAGGGAGGGCAAGACTGAAAATCACGTGCCAGAAGTTATATCCTCGGCACCATGTTATGTGTTTTACCTGCATGGCTTCACTTAATCGGATATGCCTGTGAGAATGGCAACTATTATTTTCCTCCAATGAAGAAATTTTTAGTTGTGTTCAGGGACTTTATAATAAAGCGACATTTACTGAAAGGTAGGGGGGTGGGTGCTGCCAACAGTCAGTCTTTTGTTTCTTGCCCTACTGTGAAGCTGGCTGAGTCTCAAGTTGCTGTATTTTTCATGAACTTTAATTTGGTTCAACAAACATCTGAGGTTTTCCTTCCTGCAAGTATTCTCTATCTGGAATAAATTTGCCTTTAGGCTTCACACAGTTGAATGGAGAAACAGATAATTACATAAATAACTAAAGTACAAGACTAAGTATGATTAAATGCTATGGAAGAGGGGCAGACATGGCTTAAGAAAAGAGAGTAGGATTGGAAGTTGTATCTAAATTCTAGGCCTAATTGCTTGGTTACCTTGATTGGTAACTTTTAGCATTTGTAGACACCGTTATTTTATTTGTAAGATGAAGTGATTCTAGCTGTATAATTCTCTGAGGCTGTAAAGGCACCAGAAAGCACTTTTTGGGCATAATGTAAGAATTACAGACAGAGATGGAGAGAGCTTTCTAAGCAAGGGTAGGATCTGATCAAAGGTAAGGAGATGGGAAAATGCAAGGGACCCAAAATGGGTTCTGGGAACAGTGTTTTGAGAGGACAGCAAGGAGTCCCTTTCTGCAGCGTCCTGTGCAGGTGAGAAGTCTGGATCCAGAAGGCTTTGAATACCCCACAGAACTTGGGCTTTATGCTGCTGTTAAGCCTGAATCTGCCCAGGGTTTTGTTGCTAATTTGTTTTAATAGCAGAGGAAAATAAGAGATGTCTTTTAGGAAGATTGCTCCAGCAGCTCTGTGAAGGATGGGCTCTGTGAAGAAAAGAGGATGAGAAAAGCAGGGAGACTAGTCTTGGTGGCTGTTGAAATAATTGATGAAGATATATTATTGTTGACCCCATTGCAACTGGTCATGTGCTTAGAGAGGAAAGAACAAGTTTGCCCAGAATTGATTAGACTTAGCAACGACTTAGGTATCAGGGGCAGGAAAGGTGAGGAATCAATGTCAGATTTGCAACCCTACGATAGGATTGGTGAACCCAGAAGAAGGAGTAGGTTTGAGGGGCAAGTTAAACATTTTTGGGGCCTCGTTGACTTGGGTGTTGTGACACATCCCGATGGAAAAAGTAGAGCTTTGGGCTGGAAACTCCTTGTACACATTGACAATTTTCAGTAAAGATATTAACTAATATTTATGATGCATTTTCTGTGTGCTAGGCACTGTTCTTAATATATTTGTATTAACTCATTTAATCACAACAGTTCTACCAAATAAATGCTATTCTCCTCCCTCTTACATAAATTAAGTAAAATATAAGGCATAGCATAAATGAAGTACCATAAAAAGAGGTGAAGACATGGTGTAAGGAAGAGAGGAGGCTAGAAGATTGCAGGTTGTGAGACTTTTTCTGCCTCCCTTTCTACACCTGCAGACGAATAGAAACCTGCTGTGTGGTGAGGATAAATGAGGAAGGACATTGAAATTCTGTGTTCTTTGAGACAAAGGGAGCTGAATGAATTTGACAGGGTATTCACAGTTAGCAGCTGTGAAAGGACGCTGCTTCTGTTGGAATTCATCCTTAGTGGAGAAGCAGGTGGAGGGAGATGGTGATATCTGAAGTTCCTAGCCATCTCAGTGATGGTGTCATGGAAAGAGGTCTGATTGGAGGTCACAGTCTCTGGATTCCAGTTCTGTGGTTGCTGCTGACCTTTGTCATCTTAAGCACTGCTCTCTTTTTTCCTCAGGGTAGATTCAGCGTGGGGTTCTCATCCTTTATTTCTCAGTGACAGCATATTTTACATGCTCAGCAACATAGGTACACCTATTGGGTTGTCAGAAAAGTCATGACACATTTTTGCAATGAAAAACAGGAAAAAATATGTCATGACTTTTCCGACAACCCAATAGATTTTGATAAGACCTCTACATTTGCAAGAAAATAAAGCAAAGCATGTCACTGGCTTTTTGGGCATGACAGCTATGAAAGTATTTGAGTCATTAAATCAGTTCGAATCTTGATTTTTCTACTTGCAACTCTTTATGGATAATATAGCAAACAAGTGTTTACCACTTAATGAACCTAAATTAACTCTTATTAAAAACTGTAGTACAGGGCCAGCCTAGTGGCGCGGTGGTTAGGCGCTGGCTTGGGAAGCCAGCGGCCCCGGTTCAGGTCCCACATATGAAGGCCAGTGACACTGCCCTCAAAAAAAACCCAAAAAAACTGTAATACAAAATTTTACAGATTTTAAACAGATTTATCACAGTTGACGCGGCAGATTTCACTTCCATCATAAGTTTACCTTTGCTTTGACAATTATAACAGTTGTGATATTAGTAGACATAGTCATAACTTTATTCTCCTCTTCCTATAGTGTGTAGATGAATTACTTTGTTCATCTTTCCTTGCCTTTTTTTTTATTTTATTTTATTTTTTTGAGGGCAGTGTCACTGGCCCTCATATGTGGGACCCGAACCAGGGCCGCTGGCTTTCCAAGCCAGTGCTTAACCACTGTGCCACTCGGCTGGCCCTGCCTTTTTCTTAATAATGTAACCTAAGCTCTGTGAAATTCATGAAAAATAAAATTATAAAATTTTTATTATATTACAAATAACAATTATAAAATTATTCTCACATAGAAATTCATAATAAAATATTTGCAAATCAAATCTAGTGGTATCTTAAAACGTAATACATTATTGACAGGCTAGATTTTATTCAAGATACAATTGGTCAGTTTCAGAAAATACGTAAATGCTCTACATTAACATTTATAGATTAGTGAAAAAGAAACCTGAACATTTCAGACTTTCCTCATGGAGAAAGTAGCAATAGCAAAACAAAACCAATTAGGATTAGAAACTTCCTTGATGAGGAATAGCCAAACAACTATATCCCAGACACCACCAGCGAATGTCATTCCCAACTGTGCTTTAAAGTTTAGGAAAAGGCAAGGATGCCTGCTTCCATTGCTGTTCATCTGAATTATCCTGGAGGTTTTGGTCAGAGCAATAAGATAGGAAAGAGAAGAAGAAGAAAAAGATATATCAGAAAGTAAGGGAGGCAGTTTTTATTTGTAAATGGAGGTTTTTCCATTCATTCTCTTGAGTTTCCTTGAGTTTCATATCAGAACTAAGATAAGTAAGATATTCAGTAAAATATGGCTGGAGAGAAGATGCAATGTACAAGCAAGCAGTAACCAATTTGAAATCTAATAGAAAAAAATTCCTACTTAGTATCAAAAATGTATCATTCCTATATGAAGGAAACTAATTTGAACCCAAGAGCATCAAAGAGTAAATGGAGAGGCATACCGTGTCCTGGGCAAGCGGGCATAATTCATGTATTCTCGTCTCTTGTGTAACTTGTATCCGCAGTGCCTGGCACAGACTCAGTGCTCAGCAGCTGCTCGCGCTGGGCACTATCTGACTGCCTGGTGAACCACAGTAAACATTACATTCAACTAGAGTTTGGCTCAGGGAGAGCTGACATCTTTACTGTATTGGATTGCTGTTGACAACAAAATCCCTGCCCTCTGGGAGCTTATGTTCTAGTGGTCACAGCTGGAGTGACCACTGATGCTGGCTTATATAAGATGATGAGGGGAAGAGTGTTTGAGGAGGTAAAATTTGTACGGTGACCCAATAATGTAAAAGTATCTGTTCCCTTCTAATTTAATGTATAACTAAGTTTAGTACAATTCCAGTGCAGTTTTTTTTTGTTTTTTTTTTGGAGGGTGGTGTTCATCTGGAAGAATGGCCAAGACAATTTTGAAAAGCAAGAATAATGAGGAGGATGGCCTCCCAGACAAGAAAGTGTTCCACTAAGTTGCAGTAATTGAAACACTGTGGTACTGAGGCCAGGAAAGGCCACAGGGCCATGGCTGCAGCAGCTAGCGCTTGGCTGGGGCTGTGTGCCTTTCCCTGTGAGCTGGCTGTAACCACCTGGTTTCTCCAGAAATGCACTGGAATGAGTGAGCAATACCCACGTAGTTAGGGATGGCCACCATGGATGTGCGCTATAATTTTTTAAAATTCACAGATTTTAATGCTTTATTATTAGTAATGTATTTTTTTACTATTAGATATGTTTATATTTTACTATTCTAATACTAGATATATACCGGGGGTGCCAAAAAAAAATATATGTTTTAAGAGATGTTATCTATGTATTACTTTTTGAATTGAATTGCAGTAGCAATGTGATAGTATGACATTCGCTTAAAAGATGGCGTTAATCAAAGGAATGCTAGCGTTCTTCATTGTACTACAATTTTAATAGTTTTTTCCTTTCTTAAAATGTGTATACATTTTTTGGCACCCTCTGTATTATATTCTCATGTGTTCTAATATTCTGTTACTTTCCTTCCTGGAGAGGAGACTCATGAAAGCCCCCGAGAGTTGGCTCCTCCCATTAGCTCCCAGAAGCTTCCGTCTTCCTTGGAGACCACTTTCTCTGTCATAAAGACCTAAGGATGCTGTTAGGGCTGCCGATGGAAGGAGCTCTGTGACCTCGAAAGCACTGCAGCTCAGAAAGGCTTATTATGGGAGTCCCCTCCCTGTCAGAACAGCTCCCTTTGGGTTCCCTCTGTTTGGACCAGCAGAAGGTGAAGCTGAGGAAGGATGGCCCAGTCACACACCTGTGTCCTCTCCCCAGGTCAAGGTCAGTTCTTCTGTGCTTAAAGCTGCGGCCCATCACTATGGAGCGCAGTGTGACAAACCCAACAAGGAGTTCATGCTGTGCCGCTGGGAAGAGAAGGACCCGCGGCGGTGTTTGGAGGAAGGCAAGCTCGTCAACAAGTGCGCTCTGGAGTTCTTCAGGTAAGAGTCTTCACATCATGCCTGTTGGGGTGAAGCACCAGGTGCACGTGTCTCGGTGGACATCCAGCCAGGACCTAGGAAAAGGGAAGGGGCATTTTAGTAGGAAATGCAAGGCTTGGGAAGCAGATAGGCCAAAGGAAGCACACAGCAAGTGACACAGTTGTGTTATTTGTCTTTTTCATTTGGCAAGTGCTTTCATCTCCCTGAAGCGCAGTTTCCAAATTGTTAGAATAATACCTGTATTATGCAGGGTTATTAGGAAAAACTTGGAAAGGCACCTCAGAACAACTCAGTTCAGTGCTTGCTAGCGGGCATCACTGGATTCTTATCTGTATCATCACTACTGGGCACACAATTATGATGGAAAGAAAAGTGTGTTCAGAGCCAAGTTTTTGGGTTGGCCACTGTGCTTGATACTGTAAGTAAAAAATATCTGAATTGTGATTGTAGAAAAATGTTTTAACAGCCATAGTAGTCAGATAATCTGTTAGAAGGACGGAAACTCAACTCAGAGGGAATTGGCTCTTGTAACTCCTATCAAATCAAGCAGGGATGGATTCATGGGCTGAAATAATTTCACAACAACTGGTGTCTTTTTGCCTCTCCTCCTCCTCTGCTTTTCCCTGTCAAACTCATTTTCAGAGAGACTCTTTCCTTGCTCTCGCAAAAATGGTCACCAGCCACCCAAGCTGCTATGCTACTTGCTTAGCAGCTGCAGACAGAGTGCCAGTTCCCCAGCACTGTGCACAGAGGTCCCGGACCGAGTCTGGTGGGCCTGGTGGGTTGATTTCATATGCACGTCTTTGAATCAGGTGCGTTTCGGGAGCTAAAATGCTGTGATTGGTCAGGCCTGAGTGGGAGTTAGACTTACATTCATCTAAACCACATTTGCTGAGAGATCAGGAGGGGCTGTTTCCCAAAGGAAAATTAGAAG
Source organism: Aselliscus stoliczkanus (assembly GCA_033961575.1). Classification (NCBI taxonomy): domain Eukaryota; kingdom Metazoa; phylum Chordata; class Mammalia; order Chiroptera; family Hipposideridae; genus Aselliscus; species Aselliscus stoliczkanus. Next base: position 125,217,216 of record CM066728.1, read on the forward strand.
GATGTTACAGAAGAATAGGGAGTGACTGCTGGCTAGGCAAAACCCACAGATGTCTACTATACTGACGTTGGAGGAAAAAATCAAATTTCTTCGCATAATAGCTGCTTTCCTCCTTTCTTGCTTCTGCTGTCCGTGTCTGCGTGTAGGGATATTTTTGTGGTTAAAGTCATAGTGTGTCTTTTAAAATTCATTTTTCACTTGAAACTACTGGGAACATTCTTTCAAATTGCTATGTTGTCTTCATGGTCATCATTTTTACTGGCTATATAATATTCCACTAGTAAGCAAACCAGCCATAATGTACCTGACTAATTCTTTTTTTTTTAATTAATTAATTAATTAATTTTTTGAGGGCAGTGTCACTGGCCCCCACATGTGGGACCCAAACCGGGGCCACCAGCGTCCCAAGCCAGTTCCCAACCACCGCGCCACTCAGCCGGCCCTGTACCTGACTAATTCTTGATATTAAACATCACTGTTGATTTCAGCTTTGATTGTTTGGCATAAATCTGCAGTGATTACCTTTGTGTGTAGTTCTTTTTCAGTTTTTCATCAATTCCTGGGCATAAATTTCCCAGCAGTGAGGTTATTTTATAATAGGCTTTCAACATTTTTTGTGGCTCTTCAACTACAATTGCCATTTTTTATTTTATTTAATTTTTAATTTTCAAAATTTTAAAATTTTTTTAGCTGAGCCATCCTGCTACCTGTTGGCAGCTCCACCAGCTCAGCGGCAGCTCAGCTCGGGCTGGGCATTGAACTGCTGTTGCTCAGAGCTCAGCTCGCACTCTTGAGTGAGCTCTTAACCAACTGAGCCACTCGGCTGGCCCCCTCTACAGTTGCCATTTTTTAAAGTTGAGTCAGTTTATGCTGTTCTCAGCACTGTATGTTAGTACACCTCACCAGCATTGCATATTATTTAAATAGTTGATAGATACAACATGACATTTAACTCCTGCTTGAATTTGCATTGATTAGGTTGCTAACAGTTGTTTATTTTTAAGTTTTTTATTAAAAATTTTTTTTGAGAGTTTTGTTAGAGCCCAAACTGACAACATTTTAGGGAAGCAAGATTTCAAATGCTTCCAAATTTTTTCTTTTCTAAGAGAATTTTGGCAAAGCATTTCTTCTTTGGCCCAGAGGTGGCATGTTTAAGTGGGAAACATTTGGCTATCACATTTTCCGAGGTGCCTAACTGCCTCCATGAGAGGAATTTCTCACTGCCGAGGCGTGGGCACTGGCAGGTCACTCTGTCGGGTGTGGGCGCCAGGGTGACAGGGTCCAGCACGGAGACAAAGTACTAGAGGGCTGGTTTGCAGGCCTCCTGCAGCACTTTGGAGAACTACAAAATTCCCATTGGAAACCAGAGTGATTCTCAAGTAGAGGTTAGGTGGGGGCCCTTTTGTGTACCATGGAAATCCAGCTCAATGGGGCCAGAGGTGTTTCAGAAAAGCCCCCTGCGGCTTTGATGGTCCTTCTTCCTTCCTGTTGCACACCCCGCCATCTCCAAGGTTATACTCAGAATACCTGGAAGGGTATATAAGAGCGTGGTAACAATGGCCACCTCCCAGGAGGGCAGTGGAGCAGGGATGGGAAGCAGCTTCTTCACTATGTGTTTCCTTAGACCATCTCTGAGATTCTGCCTGAGCCATGGTAAATAAGATTCCTGTGTTGAGTGTGCTAGATTCTCGGAATATAACAAGCAGGCTGTTCATAATTGTTCCTTTGGGGGAAGGACATGTTCTGCATTTCTTCCACTGCCTCAAGTATGGCTGCTGTGGAAAATATTGGTATTTTATTCTTGCTTTAGTTTGCATTTATTTGATTACTAGCAAAGTTGCATGGTAAGAGAAGGGGAATTCTGCAAAATAATTGAGGCTTAACGCTTTTATACACAAGAGTTACTTTTTCTTCAGCCATTTTTGGTGGTCACAAAATGAATGAATATGCTACCTTGCTTCTGAACAGAGAGCAGTAAATATAGTTTAACTTTATTAATGACAACAGTAATTTCTGTTTTTGTTCAGTGCATTAAGAGAATGAGGACCTTGAGCTTTTGAGGGGTGTAGGGCAGTTTGCTTCTACACTGAGTGACCCCGTCTACACTGAATGACCCCGGGATCTTCTGGTTGGTAGTTTGCATATTGGCTTTTTATTTTTATTTTTTAAATATGGATTAAATTTACTATATTATTTATTTATTTTTATTTTTTTTTTTTTTGTTTTTATTTTTTGAGGGCAGTGTCACTGGCCCTCATATGTGGGACCTGAACCGGGGCCGCTGGCTTCCCAAGCCAGCGCTCAACCAGTGCACCACTCAGCCAGCCCCATGTTGGCTTTTTATAATTCCGTCTCCTTCTTTGCCATTATCTGTCACCTCTGTGTGCATGCCCATCTCTGATGATGCCTACTTCTCTTCTAAACTTGCTGAGCTGATCATCTTTAGAATTGGATCTAAAGACAAGAACAAAACACGAGGAGTTCTCTGAGTAGAATATATGCACGTTGGACTATGACCTTTTGGCATTTCATTTCATTTGGTTTGCTGCATAAAGAAATTAGGTCTTATCCCTTAGAAGTCTTTTTTCCCTTATTGTTTCTCAACCTGAGGTCTCCAAGTTGTCTTGTCAGTGAGGTGAGAGTATTTACTGCCATCCCCTTCAAAGAGCAAAGCTTTGTATATGAGGCCTGTATCTGTTTTTTCCCCCCACCTTTGTGTTTTTCATTGTTTGGCGAAGAGCTCCCCCTAACCTGGCCCTCTTTATCTCCAGGCAGATAAAGCGTCACTGTGCAGAGCCCTTTACAGAATACTGGACCTGCATCGATTATTCCGGCCAGCAGCTGTTTCGCCACTGTCGCAAACAACAGGCAAAGTTTGACGAGTGTGTGCTGGACAAGCTAGGCTGGGTGCGGCCTGACCTGGGAGAGTTGTCCAAGGTAAAAAGTGCTTCCGGCTGGCGGGCTCATTGAGGGGTGGGTAAAGGCAAGAGGCGGTCAGAAAAGGGTCATGAGGACAGGCATGATTCGAGAAACCCAAATTTATCTAACAGGTTAATTAGGGAGCGATTAGACACAATCCTGAAGGGAGCTTATTTAACAGAGGTACTCCTTTAAATAGCTCTTGCAGCATGTGCAGATTTGTTTGTGGTTAATTACCTAATTGAAGAACAGAAGGGAGCAGATGAGGATAAACAAAATGTCAGGGGACACTGTCAGCTGAAAACATTGATGTTCTTGTGGAATTCAGTGGGGAAATAAGATCAAGGTTATGCCAGATTTTTCAGGAACATACCTAAGGGGGGAAAAGTGCATGCCTGTAGTTTAAAAAGCGTGTTTTCCTAACTTTTCTACATTTCCTGTCTCAGTTGTGATACCACCATCTGTTGAAGCATCTAAGCTAGAAACCTGAATCTTTTTTCTTCACTTTTCACTCTTTTTTTATTTATATAGTCAATTCCTGTAGATCAGCATCCCCTGGAAGAATTTTTGAATCCTCTTACTGCCGCCCTTCTTGGACAGTTCTTAAGCCAGGCTACGTGAATGTCTGGGAGGGGAGGCTAGATCAATTCATATTTTAGAAGACAGCACATACTCTGAAATTGAAAAGGAATTGGACATAATTACGTCTTCTCTACAGGCATGACACATGGTTCCACAGTCAATGTCCCTTTCCTTCTATTTGTGTATAGTATCTATGGATAGTTGGGTCTTCAGCCTGGTGTCATAAGTAGATGAATGGCTCAGCAATTTGTTTTGTTTTTTTGTATCTGGCTTGATTATTTCACTTCAGATACCTTCTTTTGCTGCACTGAACACATTGTTATTTTTTTTTTAGTTACAGGTGACATTCGGTATTACATTAGTGTCAGATATACAGCATGGTGGTTAGGCATTTATATAATTTATGCAGTGACACCACCACCACGAGTCTAGTACCCACCTGGCACTATATATAGCTGTTGCAGTATTATTGACTATATTCCATATGCTGTACTTTACATCCCCCTGACTGTTTTGTAACTGCCAATTTGTCCTTCTTAATCCTTTCACCTTTTTCATCCTGCGCCCCGCCCTCCCGCCCCGGCAACCATCAGTTTGTTCTCTGTATCTATGAGTCTGTTTCTGTTTTATTTGTTCATTTATTTTGTTCTGTAGATCCCACATATAAGTGAGCTCATTCGGTATTTAAACAAGTTTTTTTAATAGGTGATAATTCTAAGTTGAGAAGTGGTAGAACGTAAGACATTTAATAATGAAAACCATCTTTTCTCATTTCTGTCTCATGAAAGGAGAACTAGCAAATCATACTGTTAAAAAAGCATATTTATTCCTGAATCTTTTTATTAATATTTAAAAAAACCTATAAAATAAAAAATGTATATTGTTGTCTTAACTGTTTTTGAAAGTATTTCTTTAAGAGGATTGTCAGTTGTAGGTATACTTAAAGTCAGGATCCAGTCTCTTCCTAGGGAGGTTCTAATCAGCTGGCTGACGCCTAAATTTTAGCTTCATTCGCTTTGCATTCTGTTGCCTCTGGCTTGCCCTGCCCTCCTCTGTCCCCCTAGTCAGTTCTTCCTCGTCACTCATCTAGTCTCAGCTCAGGATGTCACGTCCTTTGAAGGTTCTGACTTTCTTAAGCAGAATTGCTCTCTTGCCTATTCCATCATCCTGATAATATTAATATTGAAAATAACTTACGGAGCATCAGCTGTGTATACATCAGGCACTTTATGTATGTTATCCTGACAACCCTGGGAGTCCCATTTTAGAGATGGGAAATGGAAAGTTAAGCAGGCTGCCCAGCCTCGTTTACCGAGCAGTTAGTTTGGCCACTTGCTCCAGCTCCTTTTCTCTTTTGAGTGTGGCCCAGAAGCGGAAGTCGTGTTATTGTTCTTGCCATAATAATTTGTCCTTTAAAGGGCTGCTTTTATTACTTTCAGTTTGAGAAACACGCTTCTCGATTTATTTCATAGATTATCTTGAATCCCTTAAAGGAGCTTCAAATGGCAGCTGGAGGCATTTGGAATTATTCTGTCAAGCAATAAGGGACCATGGCGATCTCTAATTATAGCAGAGATGAGAACACTGTTTTGAAAACAAACAAAAGACTACTCTGCACTTGTAGTCAGAAGACTTGGGTTCCCTCTCCAGCTCTGACACTTACCTTGCGTCTTTACCTGAGACAAGTCAGCCTCCCTGTCCTCATCTGTGAACTAGGGACCATAATGCCTCATAGGGTGGTTGCAGTAATAATTGTGTAATTGTGTACATGAAAGCTCTGTTTGTAATAAATGGTTTTCGAATTTATGCAAACAGGAAGACTAATCTGGTCATATTACGTGGATGACTTAGGGTTCAGACCACTCGGTAACCAGACTGTTAATAACTGTGGCTTAATGTCTTTATGTCTTTTCACTTCTCTGAGCCTGTTTCCTCATCTTTAAAATGAGGACAATTTCTGCTGGGTTTCCAATGGAGATTTTTGTGGCTATCGGGATAATGTGGGTGTAAATACCTTCCACCTCTTCCCCTGATACCCCCAGTTCAGTGTTCCGCCCTCTCACCTGGCCTGTTGGCTCTGCTCTCCACTTCCAGCCTTGCCACTCTTCAGTCTAGCTCCTACACCTTCCAGCCTGCAAGTGTGATTGTGTTACTTTCCTACATCAGGTTACCTACCGTCAGGTTAAAATTCGAACACCTCTGCTTATCATTCAATCCCCTTCCTCGCCTGGCCCCCGCCTCCCAGTGCAGTGTGGCACTGAAAAGCACAGACCTGACTTTGAGTACCAGCTCTTCCACTCTTAGCTAGGTGGCCCCAGTGAACTCTGCAAAATGACCTCGTAGTGCTGTGAGAATGAGACGGAATGGCGTACCCAGCCTCTGTTCTAACAGCACCAGTGTGTGTTTAGGCGCTTCGTCCTCCCCCGCTTTTCACGCAGCCCTTGCTTCGGCCATGCTAAAGACATGCCTCTGTTTTCATGTGTACTGTTTGTTTTCTTGGAATGTCTTTCCCTCCCTAATCGACCTGGCTTGCTCCTGGTCATCCTTCAGGATTAAGCTAAATGGTACCCTCAGAAACAGTCCAAGCCCCTAGCCTTTAGGACGGATGAGGTGTGTAGAGCCCCTGCTCCCCCAGCACTCCATTCACGGCTCAGTTGTGGTAATCTGGTTAGGAAGTCTTGGTTGATTTTCTTGTCTGACTCCCTCATGAACCTGTGAGCCCCTTGTGAACAACACCTTGTTCCCTTCTGTGTCCCTAACTTCATCCATGTGGAATGACACAAAGTGAGCTGTCTTAAATGTTACTCAGGGGTTAAGTGAGTCTAGATGTGGTTTCCTGGGGCTTCAAAGAAGAGGAGTAGCTGGGGCAGCAGGAGACAGAGGGAGGTGTTTCGGGTCACAGACTACTCCACCTGGCTTCCAACTCTGCGTCTTTCCTCTTCACCCCTCGCAGGTCACCAAAGTGAAAACAGATCGACCTTTACCGGACAATCCCTATCATTCAAGATCAAGACCAGAGCCCAACCCTGAGGCAGAAGGAGACCTGAAGCCTGCCAAACATGGCAGCCGCCTGTTTTTCTGGACCATGTAAAGATGGGTCCATGGCCCACACTGTCATGCATCCAGACGACTGATGAAAACTCACATGCGGTTTGCATCAACTGATAGCGTTCTTTCCGGGATCACAAACATTAACAAAAATGTTAATTTATGTGACTTGGCAGTTATTCTATACCATTTCCTGGCCATTAAAAAATTTAAAGGAAACAGTTGGATTTTATTATGTTTTATATAACCTTCTGGCCTTTAAAGATGACTTCCCCTTGCTTTTTCTTCTTGTGATCCTGCCTGTTCCTCTCTCTCCTTTAAGTAGGCATTTGCCAGTGTGGCAGGGGAGCCCTGTTAGATCATGCATTAATGATGGTAGAGGAATGGCTTTGTTACCTGCGACAGCTCCTTGGGGTGTGTCTGTGTTCACACATTTTGAAGTCTTAGCTCTCTTCCCATCCAACCTCTCAGACAAATAGATTTCCCTAAAGGTCATACAAGGGAAGCGTCCAGGATAGGAGAAGTGAAGAAACTTTGAGCCCGTGACTCAGGCCACGGGAGGGGCCTCCTGGCTCAGTCTTAGGCAGTCTTGCTCAGAGTTTCTTAAAGAACCAAACTTCCACCACTTCCCCTTGATAGCCCATCCTCAAGCCTTCTAACCCAGATGTTTTTCCTGATAGACAAGGGAGGTGGAGGCTGAGCTCTCAGCTCCAAAGCCAGGAAGTCGGGAGGTCTGAGTGTCAATTCCAGCCTTGGGTGTGTTCCTTAACCTCTTGCGAGAGGTTGAATTTGAGGACTAACCAAAGGGAACATGCTTATCTACCTCCTGGGCAGGTTAAAGCCGCAGGACTTATAAGGCTCTGGTTCAAAGCACTATTATGTCTTCGTTTTCCCTTTCATTCAATTTCTTTTTCACTACTAGACTATTTCCTCTTCATCTGACTGGGTCACTTTACATGTGGCTGTGGCCTTAAATCACATAGGACCCTGCGTAAGTCATCTCAGCTCCCTGGGCCTTGGGAGCCATTGTGCAGGGCTCTAAAAAGTGAAGTTGTGGGCCGGCCGAGTGGCACAGTGGTTAAGAGCTGGCTTGGGATGCCAGCAGCCCCGGTTCAGATCCCACATATGAGGGCCAGTGACACTGCCCTCCACAGCTAACAACAGCTCCACCTGGAGCTGGGCTGTGTGAGCCCCTGCAACGGCCCGTGCTGCAGCCCCTGCTGCAGTGGGCTGCCATAGGCTACAGTGAGTGGCCAGCAGCCAGCGTGAGCTGCCAATAGCCGCGGTGAGCGACCATCCAGGGGCCGGTGACCGATCTGCCTCATCCGGGAAGAGCGCAATGATGATACCAACATGGGCCAGTGAAGCAACGTCCTCCACAACTAGACTGAAGAACAAAAAGACAGCAACTTGTCTGTTCCCCTCCCCCGATTCCCCAGCGCTGTTTCCCTCCCCCAATTCCCCAATAAAATCTTTAAAAAAAAAAAAAAACGTTGTGAAGAGTGCAGGCCTTTTCCACCATCATTCTAGATACTCTCAGTGGGGCAAGTGCTGTTGGGGCATTAGACCAGTGGGGGCAGGTCTGTTGCCCAAAGTGTCAGGACAGCTAAGGCATTACATGGTCTGCCTTCCCCCTACCTCCTACCCTGTTCTGACCCCACAGTTGGGAACATTTTGGGTGAACTTTATCCCCACATGTTTTGCAAACGTTCTTTCCAGCTGCCTTTGCTTCTTTCTCCAATTTAATGAAGAAAAATAATAGATTCTTACATTTATAAAACAGCTAAGGCAACATCCATTAACCTCTTGATGCCCAAATAATTGGAAGTCACCTCTGATGGAGAGTATGGATGCGGCTGCAGGTGGCATTTACATGATACCTCAGGCTGCGTGTTGCTTCCTAGGTTCCTTCTGCAAAGGAAGCTGGGACTTGTATAACTAGTAACAATCATTAAGCATCATGTGTGCCAAGTGCTTTACATATGTCCCTGTCAACGCTCAGAGCCCTTTTAAAGAGATGCTGTTTTATGGATGAAGGCACTAAAGCTTAGGAAGGGGTTAAGAAGCTCCAGTCTTATATGACAAATGGTGTAAATGGGATTCAAATGAAGAATGTTTTCTAATAGCCGTACTCTTGTCCTTCAAAGTCACCTGGTTCTCGCCTTGGATGCATGCTGCAGTCAGTCACCTGGAGACCTTTAAACACTGATCTCTGGATCCCATCCCTAGAGAGTCAGGTGTAACTGGTCCGCAGTGTGGCAGGGGCATGGAATTCTGAAAGCTCCCTAGGTTATTCTAAGGTGAAACCAAGGTCCAGGGCCACTGACTGGTTTTATACATGAAGCAGGTCCAGGAGGTGAAGTGCTAGTGAGTGAGTAGTAACTGGCCAAGGTGAGATTGAAACCCAAAGCCCACACTTAGTCCAGAGGTCGGCAAACTGGCTCGCGAGCCACGTGCGGCTCTTTGGGTATGTTCCATCTCAAAAGTTTGCCGACCCCTGTCTTAGTCTGTATACGCCTGCTTACAAATCACCTGGAGATCCTAGGAAAATGAAGATTCTGATTCTCTAGGTCTGGAGGAGGATCTAAGATTTCTGGTAAGTTGCTTGGTGCTACTGTAGCTGGTCTGTGGACCACACTTTGGGCAACGGGGATAAACTGTACTGTCTGTCTGGGTGCATGATCTGTGTCTGATGGGTCTATCCCACGACAGCGTCCAGCTGCAGGCACTCCGCAAGCATTAACCCACCTCTTTAGAATCAGAGCAACATGTCCTGAACTGTTAATGGCTTCAAATTCAATTCTAGGATGTTTTAACTTTTGCCCAAGTTGGATAGCAGCTCCTGCCTTCCCCTCCCCACCTTGCTTTGAATTCCTTGAACAAAGAAACTAACTTTTGGCTTTCCTGTATTCTTGATCGAGTTACACCACATCATAGCCTTCGAGGGCCGAAGAGTCGAAATAAAGATAAAATTCCTAAAACCTCTCACAACAAACACCCATCTCGCAATTTCAGTGGGGGAAAGGTCACAGAACAATTTGTAAGCAGTTATTGTGCAGGAGCCCCGAGCAGGGCTCCAAATGATAGTTCAGAATATCTAACTGCTGGTTTGGCTTGGGACTCATTCCTTACATTCCCAAAGGAAATTTATCTGCCCTTTCCTGCAGCCAAGCCTGTTCCTGTCTTCTCTATCTGAGTTACTAGTGTCTCCATCCTTCCAGTGTCAAAACAGAAGATGCACCTTTGACTCCTTCCGCTCATGCCTCTGCGTTCCAATCCAACACCAAGTCCTGCTGAGTTCCTTCTATAACCTCTCACACTTGTGACTTCCTCTTTTATCTCACTGTCACTGTCCTCGCCTGTTTTTGTTCCCTTGCCTGGATTATGAACGTTTCTTCTGATTTGGTCTCCTACCTTCGTCTCACCCTTCGGTTCATTCTCCAACGTGCTGTATGTGCCTCTGCTGCTCAGAAACCTGCCATGGCTCCTGAATGGCTATTGACTAAAGCCCAATCCTGACTGGCATTTGGACACTCCATAATCTGGCCTCAGCCTAGCCCGCTTTTTCCCCACCACTATTTCACTTCTCCTTATCATGAACCGTACAGGCTTCGAAATGTCATTCCTCAAGTGTATTTTCCAGTTTCTAACTCTTCACTAATGCCACCATCCACTTGCAAGGAAACAATCCTTCCCTCACCTCTGCCTCTTGAAAGTCTACCTATCTCTTAAGGCAAACACTAGTGCTTTCCCCAGGAAGTGTCCCTTTCCTACAGCCAGAAGTGGTCTTTCCTGCCCCTTTGTTCCCATGACACAATATAGCATGAGGGGTGAGCATGAGGGCTCTGGCGTTGGGCTATGTGGACCTGAATCCAGGCTCTGTCATTTAATAGCTGTGTGACCTTAGGCAAGTTACTTAACTTTTCCGTACTTTGTTTTCATTATCTGTAAAATGGGGGCACAATAAAAGTGCCTATCTCCTGGGATGGCTCTGGATATGTAATGAATTATACACATGAACTGCTTAGTACGGTGTTGATAAATGATAGCCACCCCCTATTTGAGTGACACCTGTCACAGCACTGAATGTATTGTATCTTCCCTGGCCTTGGTATTGCAAGATCTGGACTTTACATTTCTGTATTTTAGTGCCTAGCTCATGAGAGACATCAGGAAATGATTAACTGTATGCCAGATTTATCTTTCCAAAGAACATCTAAACCCTCTATATGCTACAAAACAACAAACAAATTAATTATGTAGAAAAAGGAGTAATTCTTTGAGGTAAACTGCCATCTTTATAGGTATCAAATCCTAGCTGAAAAGCTTTGATTATACTAAAAGATGTATTCTCATGCTCTGAGATGGATTATGACATAACTTGGGTTTTAAAAAGTACTGGTTGTTTCTACCACATAGTAAGTCTCACTTCGGGGTTGTGATGTCTTTGTGTGTCTTGATCATTTGTAATATGTGTCCCATGTAATTCGTTTTAATAAGATATTAAAATTTGCAAATTTATTTACTTTGGAAAAATAAATTAGTACAGGTTTAAGAGATTAGGGGGAGATTAAGTTGGAAACGCTAGGCTTCATTTCTGAGCAGTGGTCCATCTGCCCATCTTAGAAACAAACGGAGGTTGCCTGGTTCCAACGGGCACACTCGTGTCCCTTGGAGTCACTGACTCCCAGCCTTGGATGCATCCTGGAATCACCTGGAGACCTCTAGGTGCTGATGTCAGGATCCCACCCGCAGGTATTCTGGTGCATTGGTCTGTGGTGCAGCCTGGACATAGAGAGTTTGTAATAAATAATATGACTTGCTCAGTTACACTCAAATACACTTTCTTTGGTGGGAGTAAAAGGGGTATAGTTGCAGCCAGAACCCTGGGAATCCATTGATCACCTCATTAATTCATTGAGCAAATATTGTACAGCCTGCTAGGTGCTGGTTGCCGTTCCACGCATAGGTGAGGCACAGGACAGGCAGGGCCCTGCTCTCGTGGGGCTTCTATGCCAGTGGTGGAGGCATGAACCAGGTGTAAACAGAAACAAGATGATGTCAGCTTGTGATCGTCCTGAGAAGGAACGAAATGGGCTTAGTATGAAAGTGAAGAGCTAGAAGGTGAGGATGTGTTTAGGAAGAGAGGCCATGGAAACTCGCAGAGGAAGTGGTGTTTGAGCTTCCTCCTGAAGAGTGAAAAGGACCCGGCCAGTGGAAGGCTGACGTAAGAAGTGTCTCAGTCTGAGGGAGCAGTAGAAGCAAACCCCGGAGGCAGACTGGGCTGGCTGGAGTGTGGCCTCGTGGGTGTAAGCCCAGTGCCCTTGGAGCTTACGTACCCCTGTCTTGAACCTGATAGAGACATATCCTGACAGGTGTCTCCACAGTTGCTGGATAAAGTGTCCCCTCCTCAGTGTGACTGTCAGTCTCTCCAGAGCCTGACCCAGAGCCCTCCACCGTCATCTCCCACATTATCCCCACACACTTGCTCCAAACTGAACTCTCCCCTCTGTCATTTCAGACATCTGACCTATCCCCGTGCTGTGTCCTCTGCCCCAAGAGTCTCCCCCACCTATTCTTGGTGAACCCTTCTCTTGAGATGCAGCTGAAAGTCCCACACCTGTCCCCAAGGTGAATGACATCTTCCTCTGTGTTCACGAGCCTCTTGTGCATCGTGGCCCTTGGACTCTTTCTGAGCAAGAAGTGTATCTTGTTTTCCGTGGCATCTACCCCTTCACGGAACAGCGGCTGGGAGACAGTCAGGGCTTGGTAGTGATTTGCTGGGTGACTGTTGCACAGCCATTGGCCTCTCCAAAAGGGAGTAGCCGAGCTAAGCATTCAATGTGTATCCTTCTGTGCAAAATAAACACGAGGGTGTTTTCTACTCAAAGAGTGTTTTCTACTCAAAGAGAGGCTTGGGTTTCTACTGTAATGATTAGCACCACTGGAGCAAAAAGGGAACCCTCAGGTATTTTTTTTCTTTTTTTTAAGAAGAGCCAAGAAATCCCTCTCACAAGCTCAGGAAAAATGCTGTCTGTGAACTAAAGGGGAGATGCAGAAAAGGTCAGATTCAGCTACGGTAATAAGAAATACAGGGGCTGGCCGAGTGGCGCAGTGGTTAAGCTCTGGCTTGGGAAGCCAGCGGCCCCGGTTCAGTCCCACATATGAGGGCCAGTGACACTGCCCTCAAAAAAAAAAGAAATATAATTGCATGCTGGTATTCCTTTAATTGGAGGGTTGAATGCAAATGAAGCAGACATGCCCTTTCTGGAAGCCTCATTTTAATCAATTCTGTTGCTCTGGAGGAAGAGTTGAAGCTGAAAAGAAAATCATAGGAATGTTTCTCTCACTTGGCATCCAAAACTAAGGCATTAGGTGATGTGACAGTAGTTTGATGTACGGGATTTAGTTATATATTTACTTAATTGTTTAGTTAGTTTGTTGTTAGTTAGTTTGATGGTTGAACTTGCAGCATCTTTGTGTAGCTGGGGTTGTTTCCAAGGATCTGAGGTTCTCAGTAATGAACTCAAACCAAAGAACTTTCAAGAAAATTCTGTGGCCTCTTTTCTTCCACATCAATGTGATGGGCAGGAGGCACGGCTGGAGGAGGAAGCCGGGGTCCTGTTCCTGGCTCCATCCCTGACCTTGTTCCATGGCCTTGGCAGAACACTGTCTCCTCGGAGCCAGTTTCTTCGGCTATAAAATGAAGTGTTTGGACCACGATGGTATCCAGGCTCTTTTCCATGCCAAGAATTATATGTGACATAGTTCCACTACTAGCCAACTTGTTGGGGGCAGGTGGTGGAATTTTAATAATTTTCTTGAGGTAGATCTAATTACCTGAGCAATTCACTTTGGAAATTTCATGAAAATGAAAAGGGTATTTAGGACCTTTGTTGTCAATAAATCACCCACCTTAACATTTGAAGGACGGACTATGGAAGAGGCTCAGGGATTCTGTCATCCATTTCCCTCATTAGAAGTTGTTTTGTGTAACTTTCTTGTTCTGTGAGGCTGAGTTTGTTCAGAGGATTATTATGAAGGCTTTGATCTTAAAAGTTAAAGAGAAATACTTTGGAGTTCATCCCCTACTTGACTTGCCTCCTGATTGGGCCAAATCCAGTCTGAAGCCTTCCGCTGTTATAGGTTCAGGCTGGCTGACACTGGAGGCTGCTGGGAGGGCTGGCGTGGGAGGCGTCACCTGTGGGTGCAGGCAGCAGCCCTTGGACTACTGGAGGGGACCTGAGCATCAGAAGCCAAAAGGACAGGAGTGGGGTAAATTGAGTCAGAGAGTGGTTGGGAGATAAACACCTTAACAGAAATATCTGCAAAGGCTGTGAACAGGCAGTTTGCAGAAGAGAAAACCAAAATGGCCGTTCAACATACGAAATGTTCTTTGACCTCACTAGCGGTCAGAACAATGCACACTAAAGCCACAACGGGATGCCATTTTGTTAGTTCAGCAAACACGTGAAAAGTTGATCGTATCAAGTATTGACCCACACGTGGGGAATGTGTATTCCTGCTGGTAGGTGCATAAATCGATACGTTATGTTTGGAGGCCAATCTGCTGCATGTATCAAAATATAACGCAAACAAAATGTGTACCTGTCCACACCTGTACAAATTTATACTCCAGAAGTGCTGAGACAGGTATTGCAAGATGTGTGCAAGGATGTTCATTGCCCGTTGCTTGTGAAAATGGACACACAGAGAAAAACAATCTAAGTGCCCATGGGCAGCAGCAGAGCTGCTGAATGCGTCGCACTCGTCAGACAGTATGATCCTGGGCAGCTAGGAAAGAGCCTGGAGTGACTCTCTGTCGACACGGGAAATTTCTATGAGATACGGCTCCCTCGTACATCAAATTTACATGGTGATTATTTGCCCACCGGACTACCTCTGTTTTTTGACTTGAGTTTCTTAAAGACAGGAACCGTGTATTTCATCTCTGGCAGAAACAGAATTAAAATCAAGGCCTGGTTACCTTCAAAACCTGGGGTCACTGCTCCTCTTCAGGCTGAGTTGTTGGTTTGGAGTTTCTGAGCTGGTTGACTGGAAATTGAGGTATGAGGAGGGACAGGAGAGAAAAATGGAGAGTGAAGTGACTTGCCCAAGGTCACACAGCTCCCTGCCTGCTTGGCAAACAGGATCCAAATGGCTGCTCTGTCTGGTGACTAAGGAGATCGTTCACTCCTCTTCGGGACTGAAGAAACACGCGTCACTTCTCTGAGGTTTAGTTTCCTTCTCTGAGAGATGAGGGTACCAGCAGTGTGATTTTGCTGATTTGGTGACAAGGTGGATCGCATATCATCTGGCACCTCGCAGGTTTGCAATAAATGTGACCCCCTCCGGTTGACAGGTGCACCCAGCAGAGGGGTTGAGAGATAAGCTGGACAGGCAGTGGGGCTGAGGTTTTCCAGAGAAGTAGGAGGGGGAGGGCTGACGGATGGGGCTCAATGCTCACCGAAGGCCCCCCCAGTGCGGGGTTCCCTGTGAGTCAGCTCTGGGCTAATTGGCTGACAATGGCCCTAATGAAAAGGCCATGTTTGTTCCCTGACAGAAGCACCCTCCCAGCTTCCCAGCCTGGAGAGAGCTTAAACCAGTTGTGTAGTTCGCGTCTTTGGGGAGGATTCCAGCCTGCTGGTGAACTGGGGATGCAGACGCCCTTTTGCGCTGGGTCTGGGCTCCCACTCGCTGGCAAGTCCAGTGGCAGGAATCTCGTGGCGGGGACTGGACTAACTCAGGGCATCAGAATGGGGAAGACCTTGGTGGTCAGTGAAGTCTTTTCACTTCACAGATAGGCAGACGGAGGCCCCCAAATGGAATGGGCTCTGATGGTAGTAACATTAGGACTGAGTCTAGACTTCTGACTTCCTGCCCTGGCCTACCCCTGGGGCTGCAACCAGATATTAAAAAGTTGTGCAGAGGTGGATGTGTGGACAATGGAGAGAGTGGCTTGTTGGCAGGGAGAGCAACCTGAGCAGAGGTAGAAAAGTGGGACTGGGAGGCCCATCGCGGAAATAGTAATAACCACAGCTAATACGTTTTCCGTGCCTGCTCTGCCAGGCATGGTGCCAAATGTTTGACTTTTATTCCCCATTTATTCCTCTAAACGATGCCATGAAATAGGTATTCTTGTTATTCCTATTTTGCTTTATTTCACAGGAAACTGGTTAGCTCAGAAAGGCTATGACATTGTCCCAAGTCACAAAGCTTGAAAATGGCAGAACTGGGATTTAAATCCAATTTTGTCTGACTCTAAAACTGTAACTCTGTTTGTTTGTTCGTTTGATTAGATTTATTGCAGTAACATTGGTTAATAACATTATGTAAATTTCAGGTATGCAACGTTATAATTTGACGTCTGTGTACTCTAATGCATGTTCACCTCCCAAAGTCTAGTCTCTTTCCTTCCCATGTCCTTGGCCCCCGGTACCCCGTTCGCCCTCGCTCCCTTCCCTCTGGCAACCTCCATTTTCTTGTCTGAACCTATGAGTTTGTTTTTGTTTGTTTTGTTAGTTTCTTTGTTACTTTTTTTGTTTCATATTTCACATATGAGTGAAATCATATGGTTTTTGTCCTTTTCCATCTGACCTATTTCACTTAGTGTAATACCTTCAAGATCTATCCAAATTGTTGCAATGGCAATTTTTTATCTTTTTTATGGCTGAGTAGTATTCTGTTTACATATATGCACCATATCTTTTTTATCCATTCTTCTGTCAATGGACACTTAGATTTGTTTCTATGTCTTGGCTATTGTAAATAATGTTTCAGCGAACATAAGGGTACATATATCTTTACAAATTAGTGTTTTCATATTTTTCGGGTAAATACCCAGAAGAGGAATTGCTGGATCATTTGGTAGATCTATTCTTAATTATTTAAAGAAACTCCATACTGTTTTCTATAGTGGCTGCACTGTAACTCGTAACCAGTCTTAATACCCACACATAGATCATACATGTGAAAATGCTGGGCTCTTAGTAGGCTTGACAAATGTGAGTTGACCATTTTCATGATTCAAACTCACTTTTCTCAAATGCCTACGAAGTACCCAGCACTTCCACATGCATTCTCTATGTGTGGGGTGTTAATTATTACTATTGCTACAATTGTGATTACCTTCTTTGATCAATGTGCCAGTTCTGCCAGGTAAGGCTAAGTTCCCCAAGTTTTAGTTGGGGAGCTGAGGTCCAGAGAAGTTAGGTGGCCTGCTCACAGAAACACAGCCAGCTGGGGACAGAGCGAGGCATCAGACTCAGAGAGATAAGCATAGAGGATGGCCTGGCCAAGTCTCAGGAGGTGGGGAGGGATGGGGCAGGCCCAGGCCCGGGCAGCAGCCTCTTCCTGGCTTCCTGACAGCGCCATTGTTTGAAGCCCGTTCTTGGACATCCAGGAAATGGGCGACATCACTCCCAACAAAGGAGAGGAAGCTGCTTGAATGTTTCAGCTCCACCTCACGCGCTGGCCCTGGGGCTGGAGATGGGAGCCCAGCCAAGGCCGGCTGACCCCTCTGCTCAGCCCGGCTGCCCAACCCCCACCCTGGTGTCTGGCCTGCTCCTTCTCCTCACTGCTGGCCAAATCCTAACCCTTCGAGCTTGACCGGCAGACCTGCCTGGCCTAGGAGGCATCCCCAGAGCTCCACTGATGCACTTCTTTTTGAGGGGCTGCAGCCCTCAGGTCCTGTTGGATGGAATTCACCTTCCCCGATGCCCAGTGGTGGGAGAGGAGGCTGCGCCTTTAGTTCTGGTTCCAGCTCTGGCTCTTCCTCCCAGGGCCTCAGTTTCCCTATCTGTCTGTAGGCAGAATTGGTCAGGTAAGGCTGATCTGGGTCAACTCAAGGAGCTCTTTCATGTCTGATGCTCTGGATTTCTGAGTTTAAGCATCTTTCCTTCCTGGATGTGGAGAAGTACCATGGGCAGCACCCGGGGTCCCAGAAAGAAGAGGAAGAGGAGTTCCAGGGAACCGAGTTGTCTTTGAGGATGGGACAGGGCAACTAGGTAAAGCAGAAATCGAGAACGGTCCTTCTACTGGGCCCTGGAATCTGTGTTCAAAGCCCAGCTCTGCCACTTACTGGCTGTGTGAACTTGAGCAAGTCACTTGACCTCTCTGAGCCTTTGTGTCTTCACCCATGAAATGCATGCAGAATAGTTGTAGGAATTAAATGGGGTCATGGGCATAAAAGGGGCGCAAGACACATGGCAAGTACTTGGTGCATTTTCCCCTCACTTCGGTGACTTTTCTGGCAGGAATTGGAATGAGATGGAGAAATAGACACTGCAGCAGCCTAATTAAGAAACTCAAGGCTCTGGTGAAACTGGGAGAATAAAGACACGATTCCGTGTCCTAACTCTCCAAGAGTGTGTGTGAAGCAAGGCCCATGAGTCGATGGGAAAGGTTTGTGCCTGACATCTGGCGAGATCACAGGCCATTGTTGCCCAGGGTTGCAGGGTCCCATGAGCTTGTCTTGATATGGAACATAAAACACAGACTTCAGGAGAGGGACATGCCCTTGGGTGTCATCTGTTCATTGTCTGATCCAGAGCACAGTTAAGTGAGGCTCCGAAATGGCAAAAATCTCCCTCCTCCGAGGACACAGAGCCAGCCAGTCAGGACTGGAACCCAAGCCTCCTGCCTCCAAGTCCAGGGTTCTTGCCATTGAGAGAGTCCCTGGGATCTGCGAGGCTCCCCCTGTACGCCCCAGCTCCAGCCCAGACTCTTGTCAGCAAGTGGAAGGGAAACAGGCTCATCTGTTCATGCTGGCAGAGAAAGGATGGTCCCAAGCCCCATCCCTCACAGAGAGCCTTTCTCCTGGGGCTCCCCAACATCCCTGACCTGGCCCGTCCAGCCAGGGCTGGTGACGTGGGCCCTTTTCTCCACCTCTCATACCTCAGGCTTCCCTTGTCAAACTGACATCTTGAAGCCCTGTAAAGATGACGAGTTGTTATAGAGCTTGAATTTTGGTAATAGCATTAATTGAGCACGTGCCACATCAGTGCCCCAGACGCAGAGCCACCCCGTAAGGGAGGCATCTCACAGATGAGGACATGGAGGTACAGAGAAAGGCCACATAAGGGGCCAGTGGCTTATCTAAGACCAGAACTCAAATCCCTGCTTCTAGTCCAGGGGAGCCCTCTCCCCAATACTACATGGTCGCAGCTTGCCAACCCTGCCATGCTGGGGGCAAGGGAGGGAGGACAGGAGGAAAGAGGAGGGGGAAGTTAGGAAACCCCCCCACAGACAGCTGTCTATCATAGGGAACAAATCTCCAGGAAGCCCAGCGGGTGGCCGGGTCCCAGCGTTGATTGCAGGAGATGGCATGAAGGCCCAGCGGTTGCCATGGTGACTTCCTGAATCCCAGCGACTGTTCCTGCTGAGGCTTTTGGAAGTGGAGACATACCTGGGCAGCCCCTGAGCCCCAGCTGGGCCTCTCCAAGGGGAAGGATGGAGGGGATTATGGTATGTCTGCCCACATGGAATCCACACACGTGTGCATGAGCTATGGCAGCAGCAGGTGTGTGGCCAGTGCAGACGCTCAGGCCTAGGATGCGGAGATCCATGGATGGCTGGGCACAAACCTTCCTGACAGTGAGCAGAGCCTCTAGGCATGCGAACAAGCCAAGGAACGGAGGAATCCGGGAAGGGTGTTGTTCATGGCAGAGGCATTGACAGGAAGGCCTGGAGAGCAGGCCAGGGAACTGGGAAGGAGGATGGAGTTGGCAGGGCCAGGGCACGTGGGGGTTCCATGCAGTCCAAGGAGCTTGGACCATCCCCTGGAGGTACCGGGGAGCCAGAGAGGGCTTTGAGGCAGGGAGGTAGCATGGTTGGGCCTGAGATCCCTCCAGCAGCCCGGAGAGGATGAGTCAACGGGGTGAGAATGAAGGCAGGGAGACCAGTGAGGAGGCGTCTTCCTTGTCTGGCTCTATTTTTTAAAATTTGCATTTATACTTTCTAACACCTAGCTATGTAGAATGCCCGTTGTTTACTGGCTGTCTTCCCCAGTAGGATGTCAGCTCACAGGAGCAGAGGGGTTTGTCTGCTTTTCGTGGCTGTATATCAAACACCAAGAAGAGTGTCTGGTCCATAGGTGTACCATAAAGACTTGCCGAATGAATGAATGAGGCCTGGACAAGAGGCATGGCAGAAGGGATGGAGAGGAGTGTAAGGACTGAGAGAGATGTAGAAGGTGAAATGGGGGTTGGATTAAGGTTGAGTTGGTCAGTTGGTGGACACATGCCTGAGGCCTCTTTTGAGTTAGTGGGTGTGGCCCCGGCAGGTGCTATTTTGGCTCAGGAGTGAGGCTGTGGGGTGATTCCTGGTGGGGTGCAGGCTGCCAGCGCCATGAAGAACTGGAGGATCAGGCAAGGAAACTGAGGCAGGCCTGCGTACTCTGGGAGGGAGACTTAGGGTCACTGTCGCTGAATATCCGGGGTCTTCCCCTGGCTCCTCGGGGGTTGGGGTCTGCAGCATCTTCTAGATCACTGCTGTCCAACAGAAACGTAACACAGGCCACAAATGAGAGCCACATATGTCATTTCTAATGTTCTAGTAACACACTACAAAACTAGAAAGAGACAAGTGAAGTTAGTTGGATAGCATATTTTACTTCACGCAATATGTCCATGATATTATCATTTCAACAGGTTATCAATATAAAGAATTATTAATGAGATATTTGATTCTTTTTTTTTTTTTTTTGGTCCAAAGTCTTTGAGAAACTGATGTGTCTTCCACATTTACAGCACAGCTCAGTTTGGACTAGCCACGTGTCAAGTGCTCAATAGCCATACATAGCCGATGGCTACTGAATTGGACAGCACAGCTCTAGGCTCCGAGCCACCGAGCAGTGATGAGGTCCTGGGTGGGGCTGAGTCTACAGAGGTGGCTGGGGGACACCAGCTGATTAGGGCTGGGGTGGGGAAGGGAACCCCATATATCAACGTCCAGCCTTTTCTGCTGCCTTTTTGGGTTCATCCCTTCTCACTGGATCACTCACTCACTCGACAGACTTTTATTCAGCATTTACTGTGTGTGAGGCACTGTGCTAGGTGCTGGGGCTAGGACAGTGAATTGGGCATGGAGTGGTAATTCTTTTTTTTTAAGATTTTTTTTTTTTATTATTGGGGAATTGGGAGAGGAGAACAGCATTGGGGGATCGGGGAAGGGGAACAGACAAGTTGCTGTCTTTTTGTTCTTCAGTCTAGTTGTGGAGGACGTTGCTTCACTGGCCCATGTTGGTATCGTCATTGCGCTCTTCCCGGATGAGGCAGATCGGTTGCCGGCATCTGGATGGTCGCTCGCCGCGGCTATTAGCAGCTGACGCTGGCTGCCAGCCTCTCATGCTGGCTGCCGGCCACTCACTGTAGCCTATGGCAGCCCACTGCAGCAGGGGCTGCAGCCTACACCGTCACCGTCACCGGGGCTCGCAGCCCAGCTCCAGGTGGAGCTGTTGTTAGCTGTAGAGGGCAGTGTCACTGGCCCTTATATGTGGGACCTGAACTGGGGCCGCTGGCTTCCCAAGCCAGCACTTAACCACCGCGCCACTCGGCCGGCCCCCGGTAATTCTTATTATAATGCTATTCCCATCATCTAGATGAGGAAACTGATGCTCAGAGAAGTTGATTGAGTGCCTTTCTGAAGGTTACACAGCTAGGAACCGTCTGAGTTCTTTCCTCGGCCCCATGTTGTGAGGATCATCCAGATG
This sequence comes from Aselliscus stoliczkanus, assembly GCA_033961575.1. NCBI lineage: Eukaryota > Metazoa > Chordata > Mammalia > Chiroptera > Hipposideridae > Aselliscus > Aselliscus stoliczkanus. The sequence continues at coordinate 125,238,475 of CM066728.1, forward strand.
TAAGTAACGCTCCCAGGAAGGAGGAGGTTGGGGTATAGGTGGGATCTACAGAGGGATTTCTCCAAGGACTCCCATGCCGCTAGGCTCCACACCTTCCTGGAAACGTGCTGCCTTCCCTCCCTCCTCAACCCCTTCGTCCCCAACCTGAGCTTTCATACCCAGGGCCTTGGAGCCAGTATTTCCTGATGAACCTACGTTTAGGCCATCTCCTTCCTGGATCACACTCAGTCCAGCAACACAACAAATGGGACAGTGATTGGTGACCACTGTGGACCTGGTGACAGCGCCAGAGGCTGGACTGGGGCCAGCCTGGATGTCTCCAGCCTGAGGGCACTGTTCTTAGTGCTCAAAAGTGTGGGTGGGCTCAAGTCCTGATGCCATTTTTACCAGCTGGTGACCTTGGGGAAGAGACGTGGACCCTCAGGCTTTGGGTCCTCCATAAATGAGCAGAATAGCTGCCCCCTCCCCCCAGGATGAGGCCGCCTGATAACTCTGAAATCAGTGTCCGTAAGAAGGGTCGCACAGGGCTTGGAAAGGGATCATTTTTCAAGAAAGACAAACTCTTCTGAGTTTTGCTTAGAAACCCTGACTCAGTGGCCTCCAGCAGCTGGGGCCATGGCAGGGGTTCCTCAGGAGAGGAAACTCTGAAACATGTGCCTGGGCCCTGGGCTCTGGGGATAAATCTGGCCCAACAGGTTTCTTCCTTTGAGCTCTCCTTCGTCCTATCATTTACTAAGCACCTAGCGCCAAGTGGACCCTGAGTGAATTAAATAGCTCTTCTTTACAGATGAGGAAACTGAGGCACAAAAAGGTTTGGCGAGTTGCTCGAGGTCACCCAGCCAGGAAGTGCCAGAGTTGGCCTTTACGCCCTGGCCTCCTCACCCAAAGCCATTGCCCCGGCCTCTGCCCAGCATGCCAAGGGGCCAAGGGCTGTCGCTCACAGCGACTGCCTCACTGATAGCCTGGGTCTCTTGATGATTGGGGTCAGCCGTGCAGCAAGACACTTGTGTGGGGCCAAGTGCAGCCGGATTCACAGGTTGAAGACTGTTCCTCCTGGCTTCCGGACTCCGTGCCTTCCCCTACAGCCCCTTCCCCGGCCGCCTCCCTTCCTGGCCTGGTGCTGGGGGTGACCAGCGGGTGGGGTGGCATCCGGGCTGGGGCGCGAGCTGTGAAGAGGGTGTCTGGGCAGAGACTGATGGCCTGTCAGTTGGCTGCCGGCACATCCTCAAATTCTTTGTCTCTGTGCAGAACAGGGGACTGTGCAGGGGGGTGGGGGGGTGGAGCACTGCAGAAGGGTAGGGGGTGGGGTGGGGAGTTGCAGGGACTGGAACCATCTCCATGGCCTGCTGCCTCTGATCTTGGCTAGCCCTTAGGCTGAGTCTGGGGTGCGTGTGCGCACACATGTGTGTTTGTGTGTTTGTGTCTGGGGAAATCAGTCCCTGTCCCCTGCTTTAAGGCCAGGCAGATAGGACTTCAAATCCTAGTTCTGCCACCCACATGCTGGTCTCTTTCCCGTTTTCTGTCCTGTTCCTCTGTTTCCCCATCCATACAATGGGTCTGTCCAGCTCTGACATGCTGTCATGATGTAAAGCGGAGCTTATTGGAATATTTGGCCCTGAAATTCTAGAGGACTCGGAGTTCTCCTGATGGAAAGAGCGTCAGGGGCTGAGTCTCAGAGCTGTCTGAGGGAGGCATTGAGGGGGTTGGGGGGTCAGGGGTTTGCCAGTAAGGCAAAAGCCGCTCCTGTTCCCTGCCTGGGCACCCTGGCCAACTGTGCCGGGAAGTGGGACTGACAGAGGGATGACTGGGTGTGCGGAGAACAGAAACTGTCATATGTCCCCAGCAGCACTTGGGCCACCCACATACATGGTCCTGCCAGGTTACCTGGCCCCAAAGGACACACACACACACACACACACACACACACACACACACACACACAGTCACAGCCCTGCTCACACAGCCTTCCCTAAAACACATAGTCACAATCAGTCCTGTCACCTAGCCACTGCTGGGGCGCCACACTCAGCTCCATGGTCTCACAGGAGGGGTGCCAAGTAACCTCACACACCATCACAGCCCACCCCACTCACACAGGCATATCTGCAGATGGACTTGTACACACACATGCGCGTGCACACACACGAACAGGACACCCAGTCACAACCACACAGGCACAAAGCCCTGCGTGTAGTCGCATGCTGGCTTGCAGAATCCTAGGTGCCCCTGCTGCCAGCAAACATGAAGCCCATGCATGTCCCTTTGTGGTGGAGCCCACCCTGTGTCCTGCTCTTTGGAGAACCACATTGAATCCTCATAGACACACAAGTGTCACAGGAACCAACTCTAGGTGGGGTTTGGGGCCATGAGGAGCTGTCTGTGGGCTCCTGATCCCCGTTTAATAAAAGGAGCTAGAGGGCCCCCTCTTCCACCATCCCCCAGCACCCCCACCTCCTATAGCCACAAGTCCCGTCCCCCCGCCCTCCGCCTCAGCGTCCTAAGCACTAGGTATTTTTTCTCCCAGCTGATGCCCCTTTAGTTCTGCGGCGTAAGTGCAGTGATTGCCTCAGAGAGGCAAACAGGCTGCAGAGGAGGCCGGGGATGTCAAAAGCAGGATTCTACCCAGGTGCGTTGGGCCCCCCAAACCCGCGCTCTCCCAGCCGCCCACTCCCCAGATGCCGGGCTGGGGACTCCGCCGTGTCCTCCGTGCCCCTCCACCCCAGCACCTAAGGTTGTCAGGCACAAAGCCACTTGGCGGCGCTCAAGGGAGCGCGCGCGCGCGCGTGGGGACCCGCGCCTCCGGCCAAGATGTTCCCTCTCGGCGTGATTGACAGGCTCGAGTGCCGAGAAACAAAATTGTTTATGCGCTAATGAATAAGGCCCTGATTGCAAGATCCTGTTTGGAAAATTATAGTGCGGCGGCGGCGGCCGCGGCGGCCCAATTACAGCCCGCGCGCTGCATATTCATTTCGTCTCTCCTTTGCATCGAGATGAACGGGCGGCCTCGCGCCCTGCAAAGGCAACGCCAAATTTAGTCCCAGGTTCCGTACTCCTCCGAGCCATTGTCTGCCCGGGGCCACCTGCCTCCTGCCGTCCTGATTGCTGGCCACCGGCGCCTGTTGGAGGGCGCGAGGAGGGAGGCCCAGAAAGTTCCGTCTGCCCCTCCTCCTTGCACCCCTTCTCTCTGTCTTCTCTCTGTCTTCTCCCTGTCTCTCTCTCTCTCTCTCTCTCTCTCTCTCTCTCTCTCTCTCTCTCTCTCTCTCTCTCTCTCTCTCTCTCCCCCTCCCTCCCCCTCCCCCCCTCTCCTTTTCTCTCATCCTGTCTCTCTCCCCGGGTCTCCTTTCTCCGTGTGTCTGACACACTTTCTCTCTGTTGCTGTCTAGCTCTCAGGTCTAGAGTGCCAAACTCTTTTCATCCCCTTTTCCCCTCCCCGCTCCAGCTGCAGAAATTCCCTGGGTTTCTGGGTCCTTAGGGACAATAGGAGCAGTGCCGGGGCCCTGTCTGTTCTGTGGAGTCCGTGGAGCTCTGAGTGGATCCCACTCCCACCTTGGTTTTGAGGATAGGGTGGCTTGACGGGCCCCACAAGCCAGGCTGCTTAGGAGAAAGCTTCCTCCCTGCCACTGCATCGCCTGCCTCCCTCATGCATCACCTGCACACATCCTGCAGCTCAGGCACCTGGCCTGGCCAAGCTATGCTCACACATGGTGCCTTTGCACAAGCTGTCCCTGAGCTGGCACACCCTCCTGATCGCCCAGACCCATCCCAAGTAGCAGCAGGACAGCTCCCGCCCTGAGCACCCGGGTGTGTCCTCCTGTTATAACGGTGGGCAGGGATAAACACACCCTTCTCCAGGGGCCCAGGTCAGGGCTGGCCCATCTAAACACATCTCCTCTATGATCTGGGGACATATTCACCTCATTCTTGTTGTAGGGCATTGATGGGAGGAGTGGATCTGAGGCGGGAGGAAGGGCCTGGGGGCTCCCAGGCCACATGGGCCCCACAGGCCAGCATCAGCTATGCCTCCAAGCCTGGGGCCTTAAGCCAGCAACAAGCATGTATGTCTGCCCCTTCTCACTGGGGTCATTGTATTAGTCAACAGGTCCCTGTGGCCCAGGCGTGGCCAGCATGTCTCATGGTGATGGCGATGGTGGCAGGGGCTTTTCTGAGGCTGAGGACCATGCACAGGGTGAGGCTGTGTTCAGCCCTGTCTCTCCCTGAGGCCCCTGGAGTGACCAAGATACTTCTTCCTGAGGTGGGAATTGGGGGACCCAGATGTGAACAAAAATGGACAACCACATATACCAACTGGCCTAGATAAACATCCGTATCAGAGACATGCAAAGCAACACACACAGTGTCTCTCTTCTTTCTCTGTCTCTGTCCCTGTCCCTATGCCTACCCCTATCCCTACCCTTACTCCTACCCCTACCCCTATCCCCATCTCTCATCTTCCCTGAAAGATCCGTGTCATCTGAGACACAAAGACAGGCTGGTCCCAGGGGCCGTGTACGGGGCAGCACTGCCCTCTGGTGGCCATTCTGACAATCTCTGTCAGGCCCAGATTGGCTTCCTAGAGTCAGTGCTGAGCTGTAATGGGGGGCACCCAGACCCAGGCAACTGGGACTCCCAGGGAAGAAAAGGCATTTAAGTGTCCCTGAGGATGAGGATCTCTAGAGTTCCAGTCCCCTGTCCCTATCCCCATGCACTCCAGGAGCAGAACTTGCAAACAGCAGGGTCCGCCCAGGGATAGTGAGAGGGAGGGAACTCCCCATCATGGGAGGTATACAAGCTGAGCTGGAGCCACCAGCAGATTTACAGGCTTTAGTGGCAGAGTGTACAACCTTGGAAGTCATCACCAGCTTGGGATGACACGTCCAGCCTTATTCTACCCCCACCTAGTCCCAACTCCCCCGCATTCAGTTTATTCATTAACCATCAAACGTGAGACCTTCTCAGCACCTGGACCATTGGTATGAGATGGGTGGTGGAAGATAAGGTAACAGAGGATGGAAAAGCCACATCTTGGGGACCTTCAAGGTCAGTCAGGAGCATGGACTTTATTTGGTGGTAACAGGGATTTGGGGACAGGCTCAGACAGGGAAGTGAGATGGTCAGCTGGGCATGTAAAAACCAGCTAATGAGAAGAGACTGAGGGCAGGAGGGCTGGCCAAAGGTCACAGCAGTGGCCTGGACCAGGGCTGGATTAGGAGTGGATGGTGAGGATGCAGCTTCCAGGGTTATTAAGAAGATTGACTCAACAGGCTTAGGTGAGGGATCGGCCTTGGAGGAGGTGAGCATCATGGTGAAGTTACCTCTGGGGATGTCAGTGCTGGGTGAGGAGTTAAGGGAGAGATGATCAGAATTATTTGGATCTGTTGAGCCTGAGAGCCAGGGGGAGGTCTGGGCGAAGTATCCCCAAAGTGGGTGAAATCAGGTCTGGTGGCATCCACATGGGAGTTGGAAGGTTATTGAATGACAGGTTATTGATTGACAGGTAGTTGAAAGCCCAGGTCACCCAGCAGGGCCCTTAGAAGCCCTATGCACTGAAAAGATGATGGCACTCACCCTACTTTCACTAGTCAGATAGAAGGATAGGATGCTAAATTGTAAAATAATATTTACATGTTATAAAAATTTTATCGTCAAATGGATGGGTTCATAGAAACTGACATTTTCCTCCCTGTCTTTCTGTTTGGGGGCTCCTGGTCTGATGGTGCCCCGAGGCTGCCTGCCTGCTATGTGATCCAACTCCAAATCCAGGCAAGGACAGGGGCGTCAGAAGCTCAGGAAACAGCACCTGTCAGGGTCAGAGAAGCTCAGAGCCTGAGAGGGAAGAGCCAGGGAGGTGGGAGGCAGGGAAAACCAGGAGTGTTGTTTTGTCAGAGCCAAGGAAAGAGAGAATTTCAAGATAAAGAGTGTGGTCAGTCCTGTGGAAACTGGAGAGGGTGAGGAGGTAGCCTGGAGGTGTGCTCCATACGTGGCAGTGGGACTGCCAGGTGTGCCCTGGTGCAAACACTCAACGACAGGAAGCTGGTTGCCCCTCCAGGTAGGGGGCCCCTGCCCAATGGGAACAGCCCTGGGCGTGGAAACCTGGGTGCTCTTTGACCTTGAGGCTCCTCCAGACTACAAAACGCGAAGGGATGGTACCCCAGGTCAGGGGTTGAGGAGAGCTGGCCTGGGAAGGAGGAAAGCAGACCCGTACTCCTGTGGTTCTGCAGCAGGAGTCGCTGGGCTGCCAGTGGCATTCCTTCATCTGATCACAAGAGGGCAGCATAAGAACGGGTCATGCCTTGACCCAGCTTTCTGCGTGTTAAGGACTGTATTTCCAGATTCTGCCATGTGATCTTGGGCTCCCTGGGTCTCAGTTATTTTCCCTGCAAAGTTTGGCAATTGGACGTCATAATCCCTTGGGACCTGTTGGAGATGGCCTTCATTTCATATGGTGAAACACAGACCTACAAATGTGCACACACCCTGTGTCAACAGCATGCATGCATATACAGATACATCTATGCACGTGTCCACGCAAGCTGAGACGCACACGGACACATGTTCATGGGCACACTTACAGGCACATGTAGATCCACAGGGGGACATGCCTTCCTCAGAGCACACATAACTCCTTCAGGCCTCCTGGGGTCCAGGTTCTGGCTTGGAGCAGATGAGACATATGCCTCACCCCTCAGCGGGTGGGGAAGGGCTGGAGGAGGGAACTTCACCTTTTTCTTGGACCCCAAAACGTGGCAATGGAGTGTGTCTTGGGTGCCATCTTGGGTGATGTAGCCAAACGTCTGCAGGTCCAGGGAGTTGTGGCACACATAGAAGATTCTGGAGGAAGGGAGGTACAAGGCATGACCTACACCTGCAGCCACCAGGCCCCATACATGTTGGGTCCCCAGGGGCTGAGGCTGAGCCAAGGGGCCTCTAGGCCTGTGAATAGGATCATACAGCATTAGGACCGAGTCCTCATCTTTTGGTGGCTCTGGCCTCAGCAGAGAGACTGGGAGATGAGACGGGCCAGGCCATGCTGTAGGGTGAGGGTTGTGGGGTCCCAGCCACCCAGGCAGGGAATGCAGAGACCCAGGCCAGGTGCAGTAGGGACAGGAGCAATTATGGGATGTCTGAATGTGCCAGAGCCAGGAGTCTTCTGGGGCCACCAGGGCAGCTGTGACCTGCAGGGAAGTCCCTGCCCTGCAGATGGTCCTTGACCTGAGCCAGGACTGGCTATGGCCTTGACCTCTGAGGGTACAAAGGCTCCAGCTAGATCCTGGCCACAGAGAAGGCTAGGAGGGAAGGAACACAGGCAACAAGCAAAGGCCACCCCTGTTCTTAGAGGGGAGCCAAGGTAGCTGTGGCTGGGGTGCTGGAATATTCCTTCTTTGGGTGCCTGGTGTTTTGCAGCCCATTTCTCATTTTAACCTCATCAGCCCTCATACCAGGTGTCATTGGCACTACCATCTTGGAATCTTAAAAATTGGGATATCACTCATCTACCATAAAATTCACCATTTTAAAGAACACAATTCTGTGCTTTTTGGTATATTCACAGGAGAGGCTGAAGGGTCTGGTGAGCTCATCTGCCCAGGCACTGAGCCCCTCTGTGCAGCCCTAGAAACAAGGAACTCATGAGAGACAGGCCAGGGAAGAAGCCAGAGGGACTGGGGTTGTGCGGAGGGATGGTCAGGGGAGGTACCACAGAGAGAGGCAGAGAACTGGCTGCTGAAATGTGAATCACGGCCAGGATGCTAACCCTGGTAGGTGCCAGTTGAGACCCGCCAGGGCCTTTGCATCTGAGTGTGTTGGGGGGTGACGGAGGCTGCGCTCTCCTCTCTGTGAGTGCTGAGCTAGCCCTTCCTCTCTATATACCTCTTCCCCACCAGGCCTCTCTGCTCTGAGACAGTACCACTGAGATTTGAAGATGGAGATAGCCACTGAGTTTCTCGTCTCTCCCATTGCACATTTACTGAGCACCTACTGTTTGCCAACTACTGTGTCAGCGTTGCCTCCCCAGACCCTGTCAACAGCCTTAACAGGAACATGAGGCTCAGAGAGGTTGGGCTGCTGGCCTGAGGTCACACAGTAAGTATGTGCTAAGATAAAATTCAAACCTAGGTCTGCCTGTCTGATGATCCAAGGGTTTTTTCCATTACCCCATTCACCCTCCAACTCCATGGTTTTAAATGCCTCTGCTTCAGAAACTCAGTATTTTCGGAAACTTTTTTCCTCCCCCGTCTCCCAGGTTTGGTTGGAATGAGAGGGAGCCCTGAGTGGGCAGAGGTGGGTGTCAGAGAGGTCTCCTCGGCCTCCCAAATTGCCTTTGGATTCTTCCATGGAAGCCTGGCAGCTTCTCCAGGCACACCTCCCTCTCTTCCTGCCATCCCCTGGCCTCTTGAGAAGCTGGAGGAACAATTGCTAATCAGCTCCCGAGGGAGGCTGGGGAATGAATGGAGGAGCCAACAACAGGCCTCAATTGCTGGCAGCTGGTCCCCTTCACAGGCAGCAGCCCCAGTGCTGGCTCCTAGCTCCCTTCTCAATTCCAGTTTCTCCTCCTGCCAGATTTTCTCGGTCTTTTCAGGTTTCTTCCTTGACTCGATGAAGCCACAGGGGTTGAGAAACATGCCCCCACTCCACTTGAAATGCCCCTTCCTTCACGTACCTCTCTATGGTGTGGCCCCCAAAATGCTAATCATATTTTCTTCTCTGAGCCTTTGCATACCCTACTCCTTCTGCTTGGGCAGCCCTCCTCTGGCTGACAAACTCCGACCCATCTTCCAAGGTTCATCTTACATGTCACCCTCCTGGACCTCTCCTGTTCCTCCAGGTCAAATTCCTGCTTTTGGGCTCCCCTAGCAGTGCCCACACTGTAATATCACATCAATGTCCTTTTCTCCAGTGCCAAGCACAGGGCCTGGCCATGTGAGCAAGCAGTATGACAGCATGCTGTGGTGGGAAGAGCACTGGAAGTGGAGTCCAATCGTGGCTCTGACTTGGAGTCAGGCAAATTACTAGGTTGAGCTGCTTCTCTGACTTGCCTTTGTCTGGCTGCCTCTCACGCCTCTTCCTCCAGGTCTCAGCTTCTCCGTGGCTTCTTTGGGCAGCCACCTCTGACCCCTCCCTTCCATTTACCCTCCCAGGGCTCCCTTAGGAATGACTCACTCAATGTCCTCGGGCTCCTGTAGGGTAACAATCCTGACTGCATGGTCACCACTGCATCCCCAGCACCTGGGGAATGATGAATGAATGAATGAGTGAATGAATGAATAGAACCTTGAGTTTCTCATCTGTAAGATGGAAATAGTAATTCTACCCTTTCAGGGCAGCTGTGAGCATTGGCTAAGATCAGAGTTTGCTTTTTTGTCAACTCTCAGTACTCACGCTCTAAGTATGATTGTAAATGTTTATTGAAGGGAACTGTATTCCCCAAGGCTGTTCTAATGGGATTCCCACAGGCAGGGCTCCTCAGAGGAGCAGCCTGAATGCTAATGGGAAGGTGGAGGGTGTGGAGGGGCTGAGGGTTTGTGCAGTCAGGCTGGCTGGCCTGGGCCATCTCTCCCCCCACAACCTGAAACTCCAGACTGAGCCCCAAGTAACAGCTGCTGAGGAAGCAAGATCAGAAAGGGTGAGCAAGAGGGCCTGGCAAGGGGTGGTTCTGGCCCGCACGGGGCTAGGGGAGAGGCTGGACCAGGGCGCGTCCATGCTGGTAGAGCACCCAGTGTGTCTCCTTATCACAGCTCGGCCCCTGTCTCCCTACTAGCCTGGGAGTCCCATGAGCATGAGGCCTGGGGGTTCTGCTCATCTCTGAATCCCCAGCTTGAAATCCTGCAGCCTGTGGGTAGTCAGCAAAGGGTACTGAATGAATGAGTGACAGACCTGTATGCCTGAGCACTGGGATAGGCCAGTATCCTGGGACGGGAATGACAGGTGGGATGGTGGCATCTGGGCCCTGCTCCTAAGTGGGTCCCAGGGAAATCCATCCTCCCTCCTGATTTGAACTGCTCCAACAATAAGACGATAATATGAAGTGAAATCAGCATCCAATAGTATCACATTTGCAGGACACTTCGTAATTTCTGTTTCCTCATTTGATAAGAACAATTCAAGGTAGGCATGGTGGTTCCCATTTTACAGATGAGGTACATGAGGCTCTGGGGGGAAGGGCTGTGATAGTGTAGCCCAGGTCTGTGGAAACCCAGACGTAGCCCCAATCCAGGGCCCCCAATCCTCTTGCCAGGCCTGGACCACAGAGCCCGCTTGCCAGGACTTCCTTCCTCCCCTAATTCTGACCTGCTTCCTTGGTGGCTATGGTCTGGGGCTCAGTCTGGAATATCATGTTTGCTTGACCCCAGAGCTCAGGCTCTTTCTGTTGAGTCATTCCACAGACTCCAGCCAGAGGAGGGCTGTAAGACCCTGAACAACCTGGCCCTGTCTGCCTCCCCAGCCCCCTCTCCCCACCCTCCGCTATATGTAGAGATGTTCCCGTCATGACACGGGGCTGGTAAGGCAATGGCACCAGGCTCGTTCACGCTTCTGTCTGTGCTGGTTCTGCTGACTGGAATCCTCCCCCCATGACCCCATCGGCCTGGAGAACTCGCGGCTGAGAGTCACTTGATACGTCATCCTGGCTAAGAGGTCCAACTTGGTCACCTTGCATGTCTCCTTCTTACAGCACCTCAAGCTCAGCTGTCATGTATGGATGCATCGGGTCTCCCTATGGACAGGGAGCATCCCCAGGCCCAGGGGCCTTGTCTCATTCATCTCTGCGTGACAGGAAGGACTGAAGGAAGCTTCTGTGTCAGTTAAACCTGAGACACAAAGGTGGCCATGTCAAGGTGCCTGAGCACACATCCTGTACATTTATCCTGACAAAAAGATGACTCTTTCAGTTATATATTGATGCATAATAAATGACCCTCAGTGGAGTTTCCCAAAATAATGGCAGTTTATTTTTTTTCTGCTTTGAAGGTTGACTGGGCTCTGCTGGGTAGTTCTTCTGCTCCATGTAGTGTAGCTGAGGTCACTGGGTGGCTGCATTCAGGTGGGAGCTCAGCTGGGGCCAGAGCTTCTCAACCTTGGGGCCTCCCCACGTGGCCTCTCATCTTTCTGCAGTCTTGTCTGAGCATCTTTAAAGCACACTAGTTTCCATCAGGGGATGTTCCAAGGCAAGTTACAATGTGCAAGACCTTCTTAGGCCTTTGCTTGTGTCATTCTTGCTAACATTCCATTGGCCAAAGCAAGTCACATGGCCATGACTGGGGCTGGGGTGTGATTCCCTGGGATCATCAGTGTAACTGTCTCCCACGGTCATGTTTCCTTCTTTAGAAATGATCCTAAATACAGCTGAGAATGCTTTCTATCTGTCAGGTCAAGGCAAGTTGAGTTAGTCAAAGGCAGTTTGAAATGTCTTCTGATCCCCGCCGCTTTGGAGCTAAGGCCCAGCCAAAGTTGAAGCCTGTCCCATTAACCAAAGCTGGGTCTGCAGGAGGGGCCATCTGGGAGACACCCAGCCCCAACCTCTGTGTCAAGCATCAACCTTACCCCTAGGAAGCTGGGTCTTTGAGAACAGTCCCCTCCCATGGGACACCTATCCTGATAGGAAGAGCAGGGGATTCCCCTGAATGGTGGGGCTTGGTTTGGAGAGGGCAGGCAAGAAGAATCTTTTCTCCCTGTTCCCCACTCCCCATCTGTCCCTTCCTCATGTCCTTTTCTCTTCTCCCATTTCTGATTCAGGAACTTGGGCTAAGTGACCTTCCAACATCCCATGTTGACTCTTTTGTTATCATCCTTTGGGGGCCAGATAATGCTGTATTTATTAAGTGCCTACCATGTACCAGGCACACACTGGGCACCTTACCTGCCCTCACCCTAGAAGTCATTGGAGGCCGCTAAGCTCCCTGAGTGTCACAGTACTGCCCTTTCAAGTTTGGTTCCCCAGGCCTGGGGCTCATTTCCCCAGGGGCATTGTGGTTGTCATGACAGATAGCTCACTGAACACTTCCGGCTCTCTTTCTTCACCACGTGGTAGAACTGCCTAGCTACTCTACCTGAGAAGTTATGCTTATCCTGGTCAATGCTACATAAGCAGAACTATCACACATCACCTCTGAGTGAAGCTTTAAAAGCTAGTGTATTGGGGCCAGCCGAGTGGCACGTTGGTTAAGAGTTGGATTGGGATGCCAACTCTGAGCAGCAGGGCCCCTGTTCAGATCCCATATGAGGGCCAGTGACGCTGCGCCCTCTACAGAAAAATAAAAGAATGCACTGGAAAATCAATTAAGTACCGACAGAGTTAAATCTCAAAGACATATTTTGGGGCTGGTCAAGTGGCTCAGTTGGTTAAGAGCTCGCTTAAGAGTGTGAGCTGAGCTCTGAGCAACAGCAGTTCGATGCCCAGCCCGAGCTGAGTTGCCACTGAGCTGCCAACAGGTGGCAAGTTGGCTCAGCTAAAAAAAAAAAAAGCTAGTGTATAGTTCACCATGTCCCCTTTTTTCCCATGGAAGCATATGTTGAAATGGAGCTTCTGTTTGTCTATGACCTTGAATGTTACTATGTGCAGAGACCCAGCCCTGTATCCATAGATTGTGAGTGAGAAATAGACTTCTCTGTTAAGTTGCTGGGATATATGGGATGTTTGTCACTGCAGCATTATAAAGCCTATCCTGACCTATACACATATTCGAGTTCAACAGAAGAGACTGCAGGGCTGCTGGAACCACCTGTCTGGTCCTCATAGCCAGCTTTTATGGAAAATGGCAAGACCTTCTTCAAGCTCTTTCAAAATCCATTTCACAAATTCCAATAGGAGCCAACGTGGGTTGGTAGCTAATTGGTCATGGAGGGATGGGGGAAATGGAGGAGTCAGGTACCCAGAAACTAAAGGAAACCCTCTCCCTAATTCACCCCTAAACTAACCAGGAAAAGGATTTCTTTTCAAATTGGGCAAAGTGGGAACATCAGAGATCTATCTTCTCCCCTCCCCTCTTTTATGTCCCCTCCCCTCCCCTCTCCTCCCTTCTCCCCCCTCACATTGCTTTTCAAAGTTGGGTTACAATTGAATTCTCAGTAGTGTTGTTACTTTTTCCTAGTATAACTCCACTGACACTCCAACGGCCTCAACTCCTTGACCCAGGTGAGGCATCTCTGTCTTGATTGCATATAGATGATTGCTTTATAAAATATTTGTAAACCCTGACAGTTCTCCAAGAGAGAGAAGCCTGTTGTCAGAAGAGCACAGTGGCTTTCAATTTCTCTTGACCTTCTAGAAAAAGTAATTTGAAGTTTGGTATTTATTCTTCCTGCACAGAGCACTTGGCGAAACGGTGGTATCATGTTGTCAGCTATGTTACTTCCAGTTTACTGCCTCACAAGCCTGGCCATTATTCTGTTACCTGTGAGTAGAGTGTTATGCATCTTCTCTTCTCCTGGGGACTGCGAGTCCATGATAGTCCAGTGAGGGAGGTGGGAAATCCATCCTCCAGGCTTAATGCTGGTGAAACAAGGATGCATAGTGCATGGAGCTGGACCCCAAGACCTAACATTTTCACACCATCTTCACCAATTTGTGAAATGTCATGCTTTCAGCTCTTGCAAGTTCTTACGGGGCATCCTGGCCAACCTCCCCACCTGGCTTAGGGCAGTTGGAAGCCCAGAGGCTGCAGGGCCAGGCCAGGGCCACCCAGTGAATTAGGACCTATCAGTAGGGGACAGCACAATAAAATGGCAGAATGGAAAGAACACGGGCTTAACACTGGACAGATTGAACTTTGACTCTCAGCTCTGTCACTTACTCACTGTGTGACTTGGGATAAGAGCCTCCCATTTTCGCAGCCTCAGTTGCCTCATCTCTAAAATGGGAACCGTAATAATCATCAACATTTATAGATCCCTTATGTGCAGACGCTTTACATATTTCAACTGACTTAACTTTTCACAACGACGCTCTGAGATAGTACTATTATTATCACTCCCCTTATCAGATGAAGAAAGTAGAGGACAGAGGAGCTATCAACTTGCCCAAGGTCACAAAGAAGAACACAAATTGTGACCCAGGCAGTCTGACCACCCTGCTCTACATCAGGGGTCAGCAAACCGCGACTGGGAGCCGAATATGGCCCACTGACTATTTTTTAACAGCTTTATTGAGATATACTTCACATGCCATATAACTCATGTTTTTAATATATTTAGAGCTATGTATCCACTAGTATGATCCATTTTAACATCCTGAAAAAAGAACCCCCAAACCTCTTAGCCCTCACCTCCCATTCTCCCCATTCTCCCAGCCCTCAGAAACCACTAATCTATTTCCTCTCTATCGATTTGACTGTTCTGGACATTTCCTATAAATGGAATCACACAAAATATGGTCTTACGTGTCTGGCTTCTTTCACTTAGCATCATGTTTTTAAGGTTGTGTATCAGTACTTCATTCCTTTTTTAAAAAATTTCCATTTTTGTTATAACTCTTTTCTGAATCTCATGTCATCCTCTTTCTTGTTTTATCCTGTGATTTTGGTGGAGTGCATTCTCAGTAGCTCCTCAGAAAGGATGCTTGGAATGTCAATTTTTGAGGCCTAGAATGTCTACTGGAACTCTCATTATTCTGGCCTCATACTTAATATTCGGTTGTCAGAAAAGTCATGATGTATTTTTTCTATGTTTTTCATTGCAAAAATGAGTCATGACTTTTCTGACAGCCCAGTACTTTGGTTGAGTGTAGAATTCCCCATCACGTTTGACTTCTAGTTTTGAAGGCACTCCTCTATGGTCTTCAGATTTCTGTTTTTGTTGAGATATCTACTGCCTCTCTGCTTCCCATTTCTTATATCTCACTTTCCTCCTTCTGTCTTCCTCTGGAAATGCTTAGGATTTTCTCTTTATTCTCAGCGTACAATAATTTAAAATGATGTCCCATGGTGTGGACCTTTTCTATATTCATTAGGCTTGGTACACAATGGGCCTGTTCAATCTGAGATTGTCATTATATACTGAGAAATTTCTTTTTTGTTGTTGTTGGGGAATGGGGAAGGGGAACAGACAAGTTGCTGTCCTTTTTTTTTTTTTTCTCTTCAGTCCAGTTGCAGAGGACGTTGCTTCACTGGCCCATATTGGCATTGTCACTGCGCTCTTCCCGGATGAGGCAGATTGGCTGCCGGCCTCTGGATGGTCACTCACCGCGGCTGTTGGCAGCTCACGCTGGCTGCCAGCTGCTCACGCTGGCCGCCGGCCACCCACTGTAGCCCACGGCAGCCCACTGCAGCAGGGGCTGCAGCCTACACCGTCACTGGGGCTCAGGCAGCCCAGCTCCAGGTGGAGCTGTTGTTAGCTGTAGAGGGCAGTGTCACTGGCCCTCATGTGGGATTCGAACTGGGGCCGCCGGCATCCCAAAACCAGCTCCCAACCAATGCGCCACTCGGCCGGCCTGAGAAATTTCTTATATTATCTATTACGCCATTCCTTTTTATTGCCAAAGAGTATTGCATTGAATAGATAATTCCATGTTTTATTTACCCATTTATCAGTTGATGGATATTTGAGTTGTTGCCATTTTGGAGCTGTTGTGAATAGCGCTGCTATGCACGTTTGTATACACGTTTTTGTGTGTATATGTTTACATTTGTCTTGGGTCTATACCTGGGAGCGTGATTGCTGGGTCACATGGTAACTCTGTGGGTAACCAGACTGTCTTCCAAAGCAGGGGTGCCATTTTACATTTCCACCAGCAGTGTACAAGGTTCCAATTTTTCTGCATCCTTGTTAACTCTTACCTGTCTTGTTTATTATAGCCATCCTAGTGGGTGTGAAGTAGTATCTCATTGTAGTTTTGATTCACATTTCCCTGAAGGCTAATGACATTGAGCACCTTTTCTGCCTGTTTTTGTAAATAAAGTTTTATTTGAACACAGCCATGCTAGCTCATTCATTTATGGCTGTTTTCTTAACGTAGTGCAGAGAGGAGGGAATGGCAGCAGCTTTCAGGAGAATCATAAAGTCAAAAAGGACATAGGGGAGAGCAAATCCCCTGCCAGTCTTTCCTGAAACATAACAGAAACGAGCAGGTTACCTAATGAAAATTATGTGGCAGTGAAGAGTTTGGGAGTAAGAGTTGGACATGACTTGGTTCAAAATTTCCTCTCCTACTAACTCTGGGATTTTAGGCAACTGACTTCACTCTCCAAGCCTCAGCCTCCTCCCCATGTAAGAACAATAATGGCTAATACTTACTGAAGGCTTGATATATTCTGGCTATTTCTGTTCTAAATGATTTATGTATGGTGGCTAATTTAATCCTCAAGGCAACAGTAATACAGGCATTTTAACGTTTTTACAGTTGAGGAAAACGTCATAGAAAGGCCAAGTAACCCATCTAAGGATAATCAGCCAGGAAGTGGGAGAGTTGAGACTTGGACTTCAAAGTCCATTCTCAACTTCTGTGCCAAACTGTTATGTGGGTAAGATAATACTTTCCTCCCTGGAGGGTTCCTTGGGAGGATTGAAATGCCAGAATACACAACAGGGCTTGATAGGGAGGTGTGCTCAATGAACAATGGCGATTACTGTCATTCAAAAAGAAATTACCTCTTTGAGAAACAGTTGACCCAGCACCGTATGTGAAACCTTGCTCATTCATTAAGATTGATCACTCCCCATTCCAGGAGCCCCAGTGCTCCCAGATGCTCTATCACACCTTGTCTTAGAAGAGGAGGAGATTTTGGATCTCAGCCTTAAGGATAAACAGCTCACGGAGCAGACAGGGGGTCAGTGGGTGTGGGGGAGGATGCACCAGACAGAGCGAGACCACGGTGAAAGCCTAGAGATGCAAAAGTGTATGTGTCGGAAAAAGAGCCAGGCGGGAGCTGTTTGGTTTTACTGAGATGCTTGTTGCTATGGGAACTTCCCTGAACCTCATCCGTCTTCAGCCTCTTCAAAAACCGGAGCTCAGGCGCCACCTGATGGCAGCCTCTGACACTAATAAGGCCTAATCAGCCAGCTGGAGTAGAACCCACACCCCTCTCCCCGGAACTGTTTCTTCCTGTTTCTTTCCCTGTAAGTGGACTTGCTGTAAAAGTACTAGAACAACAAGCAAGGAACATTTTTTATTTAAAGATTACATTTTTCCAGTTATCAAAACAATGCATACTCATTGTAGAAAAATTGGAAAATACAGAAAAGAATAAAGAAGAAACAAAGTCACTCTTAATTCCATCACCCAGAATAACTGCTATTTGTATATTGGCATATTTGAATCTATTGTTTTTATCTGTATGTAATCTTCACATAGGTGATGATTAGTGTGTATATATACTTATGTATTTATGGACTCAGCTAGGTTTAAACTTGGGCAAGTGACTTCTCTGAGTAGCAATTTCCTTCACCATCTGTAAAATGTGATTAATAATTATTTGGACTTATCCCAGTGCTGTTTAGAAGATGAAATTACATAACATATACGAAATCCTTAGTACAGTGCCTGGGACAGAGAGGTTTCTCACTGACAGTAGATTGCAATGTAAAGCTTACCCTGCCTTTCTGATTCATAGCAGAAATCTCTAGAAATGGGATAAGTGTCAGGGTTCAAGGATAGGAAGAGCCTCAAAGTTGATACAGTTTGCCAAAATTGAGAGGAAAATTTCACCAAGATCTCATGTCTCCAGCACCACGGCTCTTCTCATTTGTCTCTATATTCTTCTAGGCCCTGTTTACATAGAACAATTTTAAGCATTGTAATTACAATGCTTGCAGCAGTTGGCTTAATGTTACATCATCGACATCCTAAGTGGCTAAAGCTGTAATTGACATTTGGAATAATTTGTTTAACTATTAACTTATTGTTGAATATCTGAGAAGTTGAATTTTTCATTCATTCATTCATTCATTCATTCATTCACGAAATAGTTATTGAATGCCTCCCCTCTGCCAGCCACTGAACTAGGCATTGGGATATGGTGGTCACCAAGAAGTGTACAGTCCTTACTTCTGGCTCTTGGACTCTGGCCAGCAAGACAGACCATTACAAGTAAACCAACAGGGAAAACACTCTATAAGCTGTGGCGAGTGCTGCGAAGGAAAAGCAGAGAACTACTGGAGAAACCTACTTTTTTATACATTTGTGTATTTTTTTGAAGTAGTCCGAATCCCTAGTTTCTAACCTGCTTTTGCTCTTCAACAGCCATAACTGAAGCTTCTCTTTGGGGAGTCCCAAATGGGGTTGACTTTTCTACTAACACATTTTAGAGTTTCCTGAAAAGTCAGAGCTCACTGTGGCATTCAAAGACCTGGAAGTGAGCCCCAGTGGGCCTTGTTTCCTGTCCTCCCTTCCTCTAAGGCTTGTGTTTCAACCAGTCCAGTCTGCTCCCTGACCCCTTGAAGAGGCTTATGATGATCTCCTTCTTAAATCTGCTTGTACTGAGACTTTTCCTGACCTCCATCTCAATGCAGGACCTCCACTAGCCCCGGGAGCCTTTGAACCAATCGGCAAAGGTGCCTCCTTCTGGTGGACAAAGCCTTGATGGGTGAGGCGTGGTGGGCAGAGCGAAAGTTGGATTTCCACCCCTGTGAGGCACTGAGGTTCACCTGTATGGTTGTGAATGGCAGCCCTGTCCACAGCCTCTGGAATGACCACCCCACTTACTTTATACCTACCTGATTCTTACTCCATCTCGAAGGCTCAGTTTGTATTTTATCTTTTATGTGAAGTCTCATCTAGCTCACAGTAAATTCTCCATTCCTTGAACTCTTCAATAATTGTTTTTAACTCTTTGCCTCATTTGGCACTTCATTGTATACTGCCTTATGATTTCTCTTATTTTCCTGTCTTATATCATAATTTCATCTGAAAGGTCTAGTTTAGATGGAGAGATCAGAGGCACATCTGTTTGTGTGTCATTTACACTGAATGCTGAAGGAGAAGTAGAGATCTAGAGAAAGAATGTCCTAAGTAGATAGGTAGACGAAAGGGCACATGCAAAGGCCCTTAGGCAGAAGATTTTGTGATGTACGACCAAAATGAATATCTCTACATGGAATGGCCCTTCCAGATTTGACAAATGAAGTGGAAAACAACTTACTAAGTTATGCTTTAATACTACTTTATGAATGTGTCATTGTTCTCACTCCTGGAAATAGGGATATGGAGATTAATGAAACCAGGCATGTTTCTTCCCAGATTAATGGAGGAGGCTAAGATGATTTCTGTACAGACAGATCATGGTGGAAGGTTATGATGCATGTCAGTAGAAGCGTAGAGAGGGTAACTATTTCTGCCTGTGGGAAATGAGGAAAGCTTGTCCAAGGAAACATCTAGTGGGGTTTGATGTAGGAGTTTTCCAGGCAGACACGCAAAGGAAGAAGAAGTCCAGACTGAGTGTTCAAAGACATGGAGGCAGGGAGAGGAGAGGAGGAGGATTTCACAGAATGGTAATCAGAAAGGGTCTCTTAGGACCATTCATTGTGCTTGGACTTTATGTAGAGATGGTGGGTAACCAGAGGACGTTTCTAAGCCGGAGAGTGGCAGGTCTGGCTGTATTCTGGACAATGGATAGGGGTGTGGTGGAGACTGGAGGCAGGGAGACCCATGAAGAGGCTGGTGCAACGGCCCAGGCTAAAGGCTTGTGTTTCAACCAGTCCAGTCTGCTCCCTGGATGGATAAGAGAGGAGCAATGGGAGAGAGTTTCAGTATAAAATCTATAAGACTTGGAGGTGAATTGGTTTTAGAAGGCCAGGGAGAGGATAAGTTAAGACTTTGCAACTTTCAATCATGGATGACTGAATAAAGATGGTGCCCCTTAAGAGACCAGAGATGCCAGAAGGAGAGACAGGATTTGAAGGGTAGTTTGGTGGAGAGATATTGGGGGGCTGTAAGGGCTTCTCATTGGTACCATGGACAGCTCCTAGGATCTCCAGAGGCCTTGGAATAGAACATGTAGATCAATTTTTTTTTTTTTTTTTTTTTTAGGGCAGTGTCACTGGCCCTCATATGTGGGACCGAACCGGGGCCGCTGGTGTCCCAAGCCAGCTCTTAACCACCGCGCCACTCGGCCGGCCTGAGATCAATGGTTCAATGACTCACTGACAGTAGATTGCAATGTAAAGCTTACCCTGCCTTTCTGATTCATAGCAGAAATCTCTAGAAATGGGATAAGTTTCAGGGTAATCTCTAGAAATGGGATGTTTCAGGATAAGTTTAAGTTTTAAAACACTGTCTTAAAATCATCAGAGGAGCTAATTTAACATACAGATTCCCAGGTCCACCTATATGTTCTGCACCAAAGTCTCTAGGGTTGGGATTCAGGAGCCTGCATTCTAAATAAGCACCTCAGGTAACTCAGGTACAGCGGGTCAGATGACTATACTTAAACACTGAAATAAAGCCATGTTAGGCTCCAGAGGAAGAGATGAGAGCGCCCTCTGCTGCTAGAAAGAAGGTTTGGAACCTCTTGAATTTATGACTTGTGCATTTAAGGTAGTTTATTTACACAGTGAAATCCTGGGCCAAAACAAAGGCATAAGAGACTTGAAATGATGAATGAGGAGGAGGGGCCATCTTACTTGATAACTTCTGCATTCCTTTCACCCTATAGTGCAGTGTGTGGTCAAGTTCACCTGTATGCAATTATGGTCATTGTCTTCAGTCTGGGATTCTCTTACACCTTCCCCACTCCATTCCCTAAAAAAACCCCCACATTTGGCTCCCTAAGGTGAGATTGGATTGGCTTTAAAAACATATGGCAACCCCAAATAATTGGAAGCAGGGATTTGAAAGGGCATTTGTGCACCCATGTTCATAGCAGCATGATTCACAATAGCTAACAGGTGGAAAACACCCAAAGGCCCACTGAGGGATGGATGAAGACAATGTGGTGGATACATACAATGCAACATTATTCAGCTTTAGAAAGGAGTGAAATTCTGAAACATGTTACAACATGGATGAACAGGGAAGGTATTATGCTGAGTAAAATAGGCTAGACACCAAGGGACAAATAGTGTATGATTCCACTTATATGAAGTACTTAGAGCAGTCAAATTCACAGAAAGTAGAATGGTGGTTTCCAGGAGCTGAGGGGAGGGAGAATAGGGAGTTATGGTTTAACGGCTACAGTTTCAATTTGAGAAGATGAAAAAGTTCTGGAAACGGATGTCGGCGATGGTTGTTGCACAACAATGTGAATGTACTTAATGCCATTGAACTATACACCTTAAAATGGTACCGTTCATGTTATGCTTATTGAAGCACGATAAAAAAAAAAGACATACTAAGAAAAGCCGTGGTTACTGTCCTCAACTTGACTGGCAATCTGTAAGACTTCTCCATGGCTTCCCTGCCCCACAGGGAGCTCTGAGAACAGAGAAAGGTCTCTCTTCTCTCAGGATGGGGACCTCCCAGGAGCCGTAGGTGTTGCTCCGAGAGGGCCTGGACTTATGTCCATCGTCAGCCTGAGGTGCTTTCTGATGCTGGAGTTCCTTAGAATGGGTGAGGTTGAGGCTGTGCCTCCTGCTTCAGACTGGGAATTATCCCAGAGAGTGGGTAATGGGGGTCTTGTTTGAGAGTTTTGTTTTTCCTCCCAAGTCTCAAGGCTCAGGAGCCCCAGAAGAGCCCAACACCTTCCTACCGTGCATTTTACTTCCAGCCTCTCTCCAAGTTCTGCGTCCTCAGATCCCCCAGCGCAATCCCGGGGCGCGCGGGCCCGGGAGGCTCCCTGCCCTCTTCCAAGATGGCCGCCGCCGCCTCGGTGACAGGCCTGGTCACGTGGGCGCCGCCGCCTATGAGGTCGCTGGGGCTTCATAGGCGAGTGTCCCTTCCGGGGCGCCGTCCCGAGGCGGTGACTGCTCTGGTCCAGCGGTGCCGGAGCGATCATGGCAACGGCCTCGGGCGGAGAGCGCGTGGCGGCGGCGGCAGCGGCGGCAGCTCGGTCGCGGAGCGGGGCGGCGGCGTGGCGGCGACGGCGGTGGCAGCGGCGCGGGCCGCGGCCCTGATCGCCATGCAGCGAGGCAGCTCCGAGAGGGAGCAGGCTGCCGGGTGGGAGGCGCAGGAGGCGGCGGTGCGCGTGGGCGCGGGCGCGGCGCGGGAGGGAAGCGCCGAGGCCCCGGCCCCCGCGCAGCCCCGGGCGGCCGTGCAGGGAGACCCTCGCGTGCTCCCGCCGCCGCCGCCCACGCCGCCCGCGTCCCAGCCGAAGCCGGCGCCTGCGCGGCCGCGCGGGAAGCCCGGGAGCCAAGGCCGGAGCTGCAAGCGGAGCTCGGGCCGCCGGTCGGAAGAGCAGCGCTCCCCGCGGCCCGTCACCGTGGACAGCTCCAAGGCCAGGACGTCTCTGGACGCGCTGAAGATCAGCATTCGTCAGCTCAAGTGGAAGGAGGTGAGGCCCGGGGGGTGGAGGGAGGCCTCCCAGGGCTGAGGGCTGAGCCCAGCTGTGCGCCACGCGTGAACCCACAGCCGCTGCTTCCACTAGTGTGTGAGCCCGGGAGGCCTGGGACCCTCTCTCTTTCCCTTCATTTAAGTTCTATCTGTTTAGCACGTCCTGTGTGACTCTGGGGCAGTGGAACAGTTTGTACTTTGCAGCAAATAGACTTAGGGTCTCACTGTATTCTGCTGCTGAGCCATGTGACCCTGAGCAAGTTGCTTCGCCTCTGAAACATATTCCCTTCTCTGTAAAGTGAGGCCGATGGTACCTTATCGTTTTGTTAGTATTAGAAGACTCACTGCTTATCGTATGTAGCAAAGCACAAGCACAAGCGTGCAGTAAATACCACCCTATCCTTACCACATTCTCCCCTCCGTCTTGTTCCATCACCGTCACAGTCACCATCGTCATCATCATCACCACCACCATCATCATCATCACTGTCATCAGTGCAGGCGCTGTATTTTATGTTCCAGGGCTTGGCATATAGTAGGTGTCGCTAAGTGGTAGATGAAAGGGTGAATGAAGGAATGGGTTATTTGTCTCTGGACCCATTTTAGACCTGGTGGGCTCTGGGACAAAGCACCGATGACATCCAGAGGTGCCTATTGCAGTTGGCTGAGTGGATAAAGCCATTTGACTTGGTTTGCAACTTCTAAGGCTATTTAACTTGCTTTCAGGAGGGCCAGGATCGTGATTTAAGGTAGCGGAGCCTGGAGACTTAGACCCAGGGGGTCTGGTGATAGGACCAGATTTGCAGCAGGCAGTGTGAAGACTCAGGTATTTAGCCCTGGGCCTTGGCCATGGTAGACGTCCAGGAACAGTTCTATGAAATTGGCACATGTAGAGAGATGGGCACAGAATGGATTGGTGAGGTCAAAGAGGTATTGGTGATGTTCCAGCAGGAAGGAGTCATGCAATTTGGAGGGAAGACAAGAATCGGGCCAGGCAGACATCCACGCAGGTAGGGGTTAGCCATTAGGGAAGCCTGACTCCGGGGGTCAGGACACCCAGCCTTGGGGCTTAGGATTCAGGGGGCAGACTTTCAAACATAGGACACCTGGAGAAAATGAGGGCAGGCTTCCGGTGCTGATCAAGATCCCAGGTCCAGGCCGGAGATACGAGGACTCCGTAGAATTGGAGAGCTTGTCAGTGCCATGGTCCTAATGAAAGAAGAATCCAGGGACTGAAACTAGGCCACAGAGCGAGGCAAGGTTCATTGGCCCAAGTAGGGCCTGTGCTTTGCTTAGCCCTGTGGGAGAGGGAGATATGAACGAAGCCGGCTAGGTCTGGAGAGATGGAGCCAGGCACATGTTCAGCCCAGGTTCACTCACTCATTCCGTAGGTGTTCCTTGTGGATGCTGGGCTCTGCAGATCAAAGGTGCTTAAGATGTAAGTCACCTTTGCCCTCAAGGACCCTATAGTTCAGTAAAGGATACAACACAAGTGAAGAAATCATTGCAGTAATGACAGGGCCTCTGATCCTACTTCCTGAAATACTCTTTTCCCTGTTATGTGTATGCCTTACCCTGTCACTTCAGATCTCTGATCAAATGCCACTTCCTCAGGTAGGCCTTCCCTGTTGGTCCCTCTATTGACCCGTGCTCTCTGCCTGCTACTGTATGATGTATTGTTTGTTTATTGTCTGTTTCCCTTATTAGAATGTAAGCTCCACGAGGGCAGGGGTTTTGTTTTATTTACTTCTGTACCCTCAGGTGCTTGGCACATAGACAGACGGTGCTCAATAAATCTTTGTTGAATGTACGAATACATTACGTGATGAGTGTTTCTCTCTCTTTATGGAAACGTATGTGTCGTGGGAGGTGGAGGAACGCCAGATCCTGTACGGCTTCCTGGAGGAGAGACACCTCAGCTGAGTTCTGAGAGCTGAAAAGGAGTAGGTGTGATTTAGGGGCCGTCGACTTTGGGTCCCTGGTAGAGGGAATAGTTTAGGCAAAGCAGAGGTGCATTTGGGGTTCAGTATGGCAGCATGGAGTGGGCAGCAGAATGGTGAGAACTGAGGCTGGAGAAATGGCAGGGGTCATATTGTGTGGCACGCTGTGGTCATTCTCAGAAGGCTATGTGAGCCACTACAGAATTTTGTTTCTTCCATTTATTGGCTGTGCTACCTCAGCACGTGCATTAAGTTCTTAAGGCCTCAGTTTGTCTATCTGTCAAATGGGGATGGGTTGAGTTGGTTCTGTGTTCGCAACCACATACTGGTGATGTTGGTCTGCATGAGACCCTTCCTTACACTGGTGAACCCAGTGGGGTGGCCAGCTTCCAGGGTACTACCTGTAATGGCCCCCTCCACTGCAACCCTCCCTTTTTCTCCTGCTCAGAAAGCATATTGGCATGTAAGTGGAGATGCTTCTTCTACAATAGTATATTTTAAAACATAATTCACTCACAGCAGTAAGACTTCACTATTAGATGTGTGTGTGATTGTTTGCTTAGCGCCACTCTCCTATTAGTTTGGAGGTCCTGAGGGCAGGGGCAGTGTCTGACTTGTGTCCCCAGTGCCCTGCACATTGAAGACATTCAGTTAAGTATTCACCAAATGAATGAATGAAATACTTGCAACAGAGCCCTCATCTCCTCTTGACATCCTAGAAAGTGGAGTTTGAAAAGTGGCAGACTAGGCAAACGTTCAAGTTCCTTCCAGCTTTAAACTACGATGATGGTATTCTTATACCTGCTATAAAGTTGACTTTGTGACAAGTAACATACTCCATATAGAAGCCCAGTACTAACAAAGTGGAAACACACCACCCCTCCAGGCTTCAGCGTCCCCCTCTGTTACAGAGGTGATGCTGGAGAGATCATCTCGGACACTCAGCACTGACCTTCTAGGAGCAGGGACATCTACTGGGGGCTGGGGTACAAGGAATTGAGCCAGTGTCCCTGTGCTACTGCTGTAGGATTTGGGAGTACCCAGCAAGGGTGGGTGGGTAGCCAAGGTAAGACATGAGGTCACGAACACCAACCGGGGTGAAAGCCCTGTGTCTCCTTTTCTGGGTGCATGCATAGTGAGGGGCTGCAGCACCGTCTCAGCAGGGCAGTGATCAGCCAGCACGCGAATTCAGACATCTGCTTGGCTGCAGGACACAACCTCCCTCCCTCCTTCACTTTCCTTATTCCACGCCCTTTTTCTTTTTCTTTTTTTTAAATTTATTTGAGGGCAGTGTCACTGGCCCTCATATGTGGGACCCAAACTGGGGCCGCTGGCTTCCCAAGCCAGCCCACCGTGCCACTCGGCCGGTCCTCCATGCCCTTTTAACAACAACAAGAACAATGGTAATGAGCAACTATAATGAACCCTTACAGACAGTAGCCCTCTACCCTGGTTAACTTACCCAAGGTCAAACTGCTGATAGGTGGCAGAGCTGGCATTTGAAACAGGTATTCATTTGTACCCAGCCTTCACCTCTGCACCCTTCCCCCTCTCCCAGCCAGCTCTTATCTGCAGACCCTGGTTTAGGGGGTGCATACGTAGATATGAATGGGATTGACTCCTTGCCCCTCAGCAGCTCCCAGTGTCTGTCCCAGGAAGGGACAATTACTGTCTAGCCTGGGCATTGACTGGGTAAATGGCATTCCATACAGAGTAAAAACAAAGGCAGAGAGGCCAGATCAGGTTTATGTGCAAGATGGGACAATGGCAGCCTAGGGAGCTGTGGGAGAGCGGAGAGAGAGAGAAGGCGCCAGATCACAGAGGACCTTCAAGGCCAGGCCAGGAAGCTTGCACTTCTGACTGAATGCGATCACAGATTCTTGCCATATATAGACCAAGCTTCCTTTGCCCACTCTCTGTCCATCCCAAGTGAACCGTGCTAGCTGATTCAGTTTTCAGTTACGGCCACTCTGGTCAGGTCTAATTCAACTATGTTCACAGTGTAAATTTGTTTCTTAAAGGAAAATTCACAAATATTAGCTCTAAACTTGTAAGTAAGATGAAAGTTTATTCTGGAATAGCAAAATCATGTTTACAGGGTCACCCCTGAAGTTACAGCACAAGAGAGAGGGATGGTTCCTGGCGCACACTAGATGCTCAATCAATATTTACCGACTTGTGTGGTCTGCTTCCAGTTGCCTGAGCATCTCTCCTCATCACCTGTATAGTCTTTTGCAACGTCGACACCTTCATTAAAGAAAAGCTTAGGGAAAACAGGCCATGGAGAATAGACACCACTGTTGTTGTGAGCTGCCCTCCTTGGAGATGTAGGCTGTGTGTGTACATGTGCCCAGTGGTGCCATGGACACCAGCTAACATGAATGCGAGATTGGATAGAGGGACCTTTCTTCATAATAGTTTGCATAAGTCCTTTTCTATGAGCTCTTTGTTTCAGAGACTCCAAATCATGTGTTGTTTTCTAAAATTTAACGAGCCTTTCTTTAAAACATATGCTTATTACATGGTTCTACTTATAACTCATATGATGTTAGTTACTGTTTATTAAATATCAGTTATGTGCTAGGCATTGTACTAAGTGCGTTATGCTCATTAAAAGTTATATTGAACATTTATTATGGATTATGTTATTTAATCCTCACAGCAACCCTCTGAAGTAGATCCTATTATCATTTCCAATTTACAGATGAGGAAACTGAGGTTTAGAGAGGTCGTACAGGGCTAGACCAAGGCCACCCAGTAACCAGTGGCAGAACCACCCAGGGCCTGTGCTTGTAGCCAATATACAATCCTGTATCATCTTCTTTGCTAACCCTTTGCGAAAATCCACCCTGCAAACAGTTTATTCTATTATCATCCCCAGATAACAATTGAAAAAACTGAGGTGGGCACAGCAAGTGAGTGAGAGAACCAGGGTTCAAATGGTAGTCTGTCTTGTCCCAAAGCCCACTTTTCAGTGTGTTTTATGCTTCTCGCTCCTTCACCCTCCCGTTCCTCCTCTGACTCATAACTCTCAAGTAAGAGCGGAGTTGCTCAGAGGCAGGAGAGCAATATTGCAAATAGGACTTAAAATAAAACACATTGAAACATATCTTGGCTGGCAGAGGGAGCATTTGGTGCCTGTACCTTCTAGGTCCTATCTCGTCGCCGCCCACAGAGGAGACACGAGCGCGGTGCCAGTGGACGGGGCCGGGCTGCCTTGCTCCCCTGTGGGATGTGAGCCTGCTGTATGAACCACTGTATCTCTGACTCCTGGAAGAAGGCAGAGCACAAAATGAAAAACTGGATAGTTTAACATTCCCTCCCTTTCTTGTTTTGATGATAGTCCTTGCAATTGGCTTTCTGTTTTTTGAAAACAGCATTTATATTTAAGGATGGCTTATACCCTACTCCATCAAAAAGTCTTCAACAGACATGTTATTTTAATGTCTAGTCCACCAGAATTTTTCCTTTGGAACGTAAGCTTGTCATACCATAAAAATCACAATTCACTACCTACCGCTGTTACTTGAACAATACAACCAGTGTAATAGCTTCGTGAATCCACACAAGCACTATACAGTTCTTCAAAAGACAAAATTCCAGAGTATCATATTCATGTTCTTACAAATACTACAAATTTCAAAAAAAAATTTTTTTTAAAGCAGGCGTTGTAATTGCTAGAACTGTTTTCTGTCTTTTTTGTTTGTTTGTTTGTTTGTTTGTTTGAGGGCAGTGTCACTGGCCCTTATATGTGGGACCGAACCGGGGCCGCTGGCTTCCCAAGCCAGCGCTTAACCACCACGCCACTCGGCCGGCCCTGTTTTCTGTCTTATATGGACATACATACTCTCTTATTGTAAATAGCTTCAATTTTGGTAGCTTTCTGAATTCTGGTTTTGTTTCAGCAGAAGTTGAATGTAAAAATGTGATCATGCATTTGATTTTAAATCTGTTCCTTGAAAAGAACATATAGTAGGGCCAGCTGAGTGGCGCACTGGTTAAGAGCTGGTTTGGGGATGCCAGCGGTCCCGGTTAGGATCCCACATATGAGGGCCAGTGACACTGCCCTCTACAGCTAACAACAGCTCCACCTGGAGCTGGGCTGCATGAGCCCCGGCGACGGTGTAGGCTGCAGCCCCTGCTGCAGTGGGCTGCCATAGGCTACAGTGAGTGGCCGGCAGCCAGCGTGAGCTGCCAATAGCCGCGGTGAGCGACCATCCAGAGGCCGGCAACTGATCTGCCTCATCCGGGAAGAGCACAATGACGATACCAACATGGGCCAGTGAAGCAACATCCTCCGCAACTAGACTGAAGAACAAAAGACAGCAACTTGTCTGTTCCCCTTCCCCGATTCCCCAACGCTGTTCCCCTCCCCCAATTCCCCAATAAAATCTTAAAAAAAAAAATAGAACATATAGTATTATAAAAGTTATCAGCCGCTTTTTAAGTGCCTTTTCTAGGAGGAAACTGACGTACCCTGGAGCTAGCATGGATTTTGGATTCAGACACATGAGTCTGAAATCACTGCCACTTAAAATCCTTGCCACTAACTACTTGTGTGACCAAACTGACTTGTGTACAAAATACAGAACCTCTCTGGGCCTCAACTGTAACAATGGACTAGTGGTACGTATCTTGCAGAATTTCTGTTAGATCAAATGGTAGAATACATGTAAATTGCCTTAACCCCATGCTTGGTACACTATAGGAATTAAGTTAATGTTCATTCTTTTCTTTTTATTGGGTAACTACAGACATTGGTTATTTGATCTTTTTTTATTTTAAAGAACTAGAACAAACAAAGAATATAGTCTGCATATATAGGGTACTGGTTAACCAGCTCATTTGAATCACTAACAAATATATATATATATATTTTAAAAAATTTTATTAGGGAATTGGGGAAGGGGAACAGCCAAGTTGTTGCCCTTCAGTCTTAGTTGTGGAAGGCACAGCTAGCTCAGCTCCAAGTCCAGTTGCCATCCGGCTGTCCATTGGCAGCTCATGGCCTCTCAGCTCAAAGTGCCATGTTCAATCTTAGTTGCAGGGTGGGCGTAGCCATCATCCCATGTGGGAGTCAACTGGCAACCTTGTTGTTAGGAGCACGTGCTCTCACCAGCTGAGCCATTTGCCACCCGTTGGCAGCTCAATGGCAGCTCAGCTCAGGCGCAGCTCACTGGCCCATGTGGGAATCAAACTGGCGACCCTGTTGCTCAGAGCTCCCGCTCTTAACCAACTGAACCACTCGGCCGGCCCACTAACAAATGTTTTGAGACCTACTTCGTGCCAAGCTATATCTGGGTTCTTGGGATATAGCAGATAACAAAAACACACAAAGGTATTTGCAGGAGAAGGGACAGTGACATTTTGAATCAATGTCAATGTCATGTAGTCTAGGTTTAAGAAGTTTTAAGTAACACTGAGTTAAAGTTCGTTTCTTTTTAAATCTATTATACTTTCAAGGTTTTGTGAGTTTAATTGAATTTTAAAAAGCCACCATTCTGGACTGGCGCCTAGTTCACACTCTGGTGTATTAATTATATACATCACCATGGAAACTTATTTTAGTTATCTGAGTGACATCAGTAACTCTCTTAACTTCTGTGTTCATAGAATAAATAAGGTAGCGAGTTCACAGAGAGAACTGAGGTGGTTGTACATGAATATACCAGTGAGCTGCGTGGAAGATGCAAATTTCCGGGGCTGATTTCCTTACTCCTTATTCACATCCCTAGGCACCCTCCCCGGTGACCCTGGCAAGACCATAGCCAGACGTGGGATTGAATCTTGGCTCTGTGACCCTGGACAAGTTGCTTTACCTCTCTGAGCCAAAGATCTCTCATCTCTAAGAATAAGTATAAAATACTTGGTAGGGTTGCTGTGAGGATTAAATCAGAAAATCTTTTAAGTGCCTGGTGCTTAAGGTAAGAATACCTGTTGGTTTGGTTTACCCCCTGATGAGTTTCTATGACACCTTCATTAAATTTTTAACAGAAAATGGGTGGATGAATAAGAAATAACCTTGCTATTCCTTGAAGGCATTTTGAACCCCTCTTTTCCTTGTGGTTGCTCCTCTGGAGTCCAGGATTGTCCCTGAGATTCATCCCCAAAGGTTATTGTTTGGCCGGAGCCAGCAATGATCATGTTTCTCTCTTCCAGATGGACCAGCATCTCTCTCTCCGCATCACATCAAGTCGTGCCTTGCCTTAATGGCTGCCTCTGCTGCCACTTGTGTGAACGTTTGTTTCCCTGGGTATGTTTGCACCATTATCTAGTAATTTTTGGAAATGCCTTGTAAGTCCTTAGCAGGCATTTCTCACGGCGCCTTCTCTTTTTCCATCTGTGTCTATGTCATCTGAGCAAAACCTTGTGGTCCTTAATGGAGCTGGAAGAATAGGGCAGTTTGTCTCCTGTGCCGTCATCCCTGGGCACAGTGTTACTTTTCCAAGAAGTCCTTCAGTCCACCTGCCTCGAATTCTTACGAAAGCCAGTTTTCATATTTTCTCTTTATGCTCATAGGGAGATCTTTCTCTTTGTGTCAGAACTGGGGTTTATTGGAATTTAAAAAAAAAAACAGTGAAACATTTTTCTGGACATCTTGATTATTTACAAATGCCTTTGTTCAGTTTCCCCAAACATTATGTGAGTATAAAAATGTATACAGTTCCCAAGTATATAAAACAAAAAGCTAAGATCCCTATCCCCCGAGTCTCCATTGCCTTCCCTTTCCTTCTCGCCCCCCCTGACCCCCAATTCTCCTTAGAGGTAGCACCAGGATTATAGTTTGGTATGTTTCTTTCCAGATTTTTTTTTCTTATTTCTGTACGTTATCAAGGTAACTAAATTGGGCTATAGTAACAAGCAACCACAAAGTATCAGTGGCTTAACAATAAAAGTGTATTGCTTGCTCACACTTACGGGTTCAATGTGGGTTGGTAGGGGTGAGGGGACCGGGGAACTCTCATCAATCTTGGTTATTCAGAGACTCGGGCTTCCAGCTCATCACCAGCTTCAATGAGTTACTGAGAGGAAAGGAACGTAGCAAATTGTGTGTCTCGAGACTTCTACCCAGAAGTGGCTGCTCACATTTCATTGCCCAAAGTAAGTTACGCGGCACGGCTAACTTCAGAGGGGCTGCGGCTGTGCAGTGCTACCCTGAGAGTGTGGAAAGAGGAGAGTGAGATTGTCTGGGCCAATGACGACTCTATGACTATACGAAAAACCATTGAATTTTTACACTTTCAGTGGGTGAACTATAAGGTTCTGTGAATTGTATTTCAATAAAGCTGTTGAAAAGAAAGCCACATGCTTATCCCATTTTCATCATTGAGCAATACTTGTCTCCTGTTGGAAATATGCTTCAGGAACTCAAATCAGCCCAGCGCACCCTGTTGTCAATTCTGCAGTGTTGTCTGTTACTGGTACATGGACTGCTTGGATGTCTGTATCTAATGGAACCTTGTTCTGGTGGCAGAAAGTAGTGGCAGCTGTAACAGCACTTCAGACTTGCATCATAAGAGTGAGTTTTGTTTTTGAGGGGTTAACTTGAATATTTGCCTGAAGAATACAGTTCAGGCTCTTTATGAAGGCTGCATATGAGGCCTCTGTAATCTGAGATGCAGTATAGTATGGTGGGTGAAAGCCTGGGCTTTGGAGGTTAAACAACTTACTATGGAACACTGGGCCAAGTTTACTCTGAGCTCAGTTTATCTACAGAATGGAATGGGCATAATACAGCCAGACCTCATGGAGTCGTTTGTTGCCAGCATAAAAAGATATAATCATGTAAAGAACTTAACCTATAATACGTGATACATAATAAAGACTTGGTTGAATATTTTTTATTAGCATCTGGCCCTAGACTTCTCTGGACTTATTTCACATATTCCATGTCTTGAACTTCATTCACTATTAACACAATACTGCATGTATTCTTTTGAGCCTTCCTGCCATGCCCTTCCACTATACCTTTGTTCATGTTTTTCCTTCTCCTTGCAATGCTTGCTTCCTTTCTTTCTTTCTTTCTTTTTTTTTAGATTTTTTTGTTTTGAATTGGGGAAGGGGAACAGACAAGTTGCTGTCCTTTTTGTTCTTCGTCTAGTTGTGGAGGACGTCACTTCCCTGGCCCATGTTGGTATTATGATCATTGCACTCTTTACGGCTGAGGCAGTCCATCCCCGGCCATTGGACGGCCGCTCATGGCAGCTCTCGCCGGCTGCTGGCCACTCACGCTGGCTGCCTGCCACTCACAGTAGCTCACAGCAGCCCACTGCAGCCCCACTGTAGCCTACATCATCACTGGCCACTCACAGCAGCCCAGCTCCAGGTTGAGCTTTTGGTCACCATCTTAGCTGTAGAGGGCGCAGTGTCACTGGCCCATGTGGGAACCGAACCGATGGCCCTGCTGCTCAGATCTTGCGCTTCCAAGCCAACTCTTAACCAGTTCCACTGGTCCGGCCCCTCCCTTCCTTTCTTTAGCTAACTCTTACACATACTTCAAGGATCAGCTCATGACTCCTCTTATACACAAGTCTTCCTTGACTCACATACATACCCCAGTCTAAACTAAATACCCTTTCTTGATTACTTACAGTATTCTATACAGATCTCAATTTTATTAGTTTTTTCTTAAGAAGCAACTTTTGGCTTATTAATCATCTCCATTGTATCTTTGTTTTCTATTTCATGGCTTTCTGCTCTTTATTATTTTTTTCTTTTTTTTTTTTTTTTTTTTTTTTAAAGATTTTATTGGGGAATTGGCGAAGGGGAACAGCGTTGGGGAATCGGGGAAGGGGAACAGACAAGTTGCTGTCTTTTTGTTCTTCAGTTTAGTTGCGGAGGATGTTGCTTCACTGTTGGTATCGTCATTGTGCTCTTGCCGGATGAGGCAGATGGGTCGCTGGCCTCTGGATGTCGCTCATCACGGCTATTGGCAGCTCACGCTTGGCTGCCAGCCGCTCACGCTGGCTGCGGGCCACTCACTGCAGCCTATGGCAGCCCACTGCAGCAGGGACTGCAGCCCACACCATCACCGGGGCTCGCACGGCCCAGCTCCAGGTGGAGCTGTTGTTAGCTATAGAGGGCAGTGTCACTGGCCCTCATGTGGGATCCGAACCGGGGCCGCTGGCATCCCAAAACCAGCGCTTAACCAATGCGCCACTCGGCCGGCCCCTTATTTTTTTCTTTTACTTTTTCAGGTTTATTTGTTGTTCCTTTTCCTGATAGTAAGTTGTATGCTTAGGCTATCATCTTTTCTAAAAAAAAGCATTTGAGACTACAAACTTGCCTGTAAGTACTGCTTTGACTGCACCCACACATTTTGCTATGTAGCATTTTTTTAAAAAAATCA
Organism: Aselliscus stoliczkanus; assembly: GCA_033961575.1. Lineage (NCBI taxonomy): Eukaryota > Metazoa > Chordata > Mammalia > Chiroptera > Hipposideridae > Aselliscus > Aselliscus stoliczkanus. Next base: position 125,272,112 of record CM066728.1, read on the forward strand.
TCTTTTGTATTTTCGTGAAGATTTTTTTTCTTTCACCCAAGGGTTATTTAGATTTGTGGGTTTTTTAGAGTTTCTAAACATATGAGGTTATTTCTATATATCTTTTTTTTTTAATTTTTTAAAAAAATTTTTTCCCCATCTGGAAAATGGGAATTTTTCTTATTTTTTTTTCTATTTATCTTTTTACTATTGAATTCTAGCTTAATTGCATTGTGGCTAGAGGATGTTCTTTCTTTCTTTCTTTACATCTCTCCTTCCTCCCTATCACCCTCCTTCTTTCCTAATTTTTTCCTTTTATTTTAGCTTTATAAACTAATACATGGTTAGTTTTGCAAATGTTCTGTGTGTGCTTGAAAAGATTATATATATTATCTAGTTATTGAATGCAGTATTTTACATACATACTCATACATTGGATTAGCTTGTGGATTGCGTTATACAAATTTCAGAGTCCTAATATTTTTGTCAGGTCAGTTAATTCCTTGAAGAGTTATATTAATGTTTCTCTCTGTGATTTCATATTTCATATCTTTTTAAATTGATTCTTTTTGTTTTTCCACGTTCCACTGCACTAGTCTGGGAGTTATACCTTCTATTTATATTCTTTTAATGGTTACCCTAGAAAATTTAATAAGTGTATAATTTCAGAAAGCCTTTTCTTTTCTTCTTTTTTTGCTTTATACATTGCTTTCAGGCTACAATGGCATAGTTGACCCTTTTAAGGAGGACACACTCACAGTGGTCCATGCAGGTATCAAACTGGCAACCTTGGTGTTATCAGCACCATGCTCTAACTAACTGAGCTAACTGGTTACCCCATAAAGTCTTAAGATAGTGTATTTCCTCTACTTAAAACTGGAAGGATCTTAGGATGCTTTCATTTTGGTTGTAGCCCTCCTGACTTACATACTTTTGTTGTCCAGTATTTTACTTCTATCTTACCTTTTTATTTTTTAACTTCACAAATTAGATGATATTATTATTGTACATAGTCTCAGAGTATTTTAGATTTACCCACATATTTACCATTTTCTTTGTTTGTTATTCTATTTTACAACTCATACCTTCCTTCTGGGATCATTCCCTTCTCCTGGAAGTGATCTTTTAATTAATTAATTAATTAATTAATTAATTTTTATTTTTTTTGAGGGCAGTGTCACTGGCCCTCATATGTGGGACCCAAACCGGGGCCGCTGGCGTCCCAAGCCAGCACTTAACTACCGTGCCACTCGGCCAGCCCCTGGAAGTAATCTTTTAGAAATTCTTTTAGTGAGGGACTATTTGTAATAAACTATCAGTTTTCACTTGTCCAAAATTACCTTCATTTTGCCCTTATTGTTGAAAGATACTGTTGTTGCACATCCAGTGCTAAGTTGATAGTTAGATGATCTCAGCGCTTTGAGGATATGCCACTGTTTACTCACTTCTATTTTTGCTGTTGCAAAGTCAGCTGTCAGTTTACTTTTTTCGTTTGCTGGGAAAGTGTCTTTTTCTTTCTGACTGCATTTAAAATCTTTTGTCTTAGATGTCTTCAGTGTTATTACGATTTTCAAGTTCAGGATTTCTTTTCATTCACTCTGCTTGAGATTTGTTGGGACACTTCTCTCTGAGGTTTGCTGGTGTTTGTCAGTTATGGAAAATTCTTTCAGTATTGCCTCTCACTCAGTCTTTCTCTTCTCTCTACCTGAAATTCTGTTTTAGATGTTTGCTTGACCTTTTTTGATAGTGAGCTTATGTTCCTGGGAACTTTCATCTTTGAGAATCCTTTGAGGTTTGGGTTTAAAGTAGGGATTTTCATATTGTGCAGATGCCTCAGAGTGCCCTTCTAATCCATAATACTTAAAACGAAATTTTCGGTCTTAGGCTTTTTAGGCTATAGGCATAGTTGAATTCTGACTCCAGACTTGCATCAGGAAGGTGCCATAGTTAGGCATTCTGAGGGGACACTTTTCCTTTCTATTTCCGTTTTCCTGAGCCAATGCCAAGACAAGGCCAGTTCATTGTTGTTGGTTTGGTTCACCCACTGAAGATATGGCCTTATGGAGGGTCTGGCTTGATCTCGGGTTTCCAATCCGATGCTCACCTTGCCAGCAGGCATTCAGGGGCCAGAGCACATGCAGAGGCTGGACCACTGCCTATATCCAGGGAAAAAGATAATTACACTTGCCTTTTAAAAAGATCGCTCTGGCTGCCCTATGAAAACTGGCTTACAGAGAGGTTCTAGTGTGGAGGCAGAGGTACGTTAGGATGCTATTATAGACCTCGGGAGGGACGGTGCTATCTGGGACAGGATGGTACTGGATGGCGAAGGTTATTCATAGAGATGGTTTGTCTCTTCTCCTAAACTATAAGATATTCAGTAGCAGGGAGCTTGTCTTATATATCTTTGGGTCCATCAGTGCCTGGCACAAGAAGGTACTGAGCAAATATTAATTGAATTGAACTGTGTGATCAGTAATGGTTCTAGTGCTGTTTTTCTGGGCTAGCTTCAAAGTGACTATTTTTTAAATCCATTTATGAAATGACATAAAGGATTCCAGGCAGTGAACTCATCCTGTCTCTGGCATTGCAAAGCTCAAGCCAGAAATAGAGAGCCAGCTGTTTGTAAGCCCCTGCGAGCCTTAGATTTTGGCTGGGTTTATTTTCCATGATAACATAGCTTTCTTTAGCCTGTATACTTGTTTATTTCTTAAGGAATCTTAGGCTCTATTCGAAATTGCCTACACAAAAGCCTTATCATCTTTGGATTTCTATGACATTTTCTCAGAAATGACTATGTGACTCTCCAGGCAGGCTGCGAAGATGTTCCTCTGATGGTATATTATAACTGTGGAAACTTCTTAGTCCGAAGGCATTCTTATCGGAAGAAGTGCTCTGTGTCTAGGGAACAAAGGGAGAGGCAGATGGTCCCTGCCTGGTGACAGTCTGATGAGCTTCAGCTGGTCACTAAGGACTGTTACTTGAAGAGTTTATGCAACATTATGCATTGGAATGTGCAGAAGTATTTCTAGAACATATGGTGAAATAAAGCATACATATATGATTTTAAGTTCTGAGGCCTTGGAGGTCTTCATTATTCATTCAGTAAATATATGTTGAATGTCTACTGTGCCCCAAACCCTGTGCAAAACACTGGCGATGAAGACCCGATCAGACACTGCCCTCGTCCTTGAACCAGGGCCTCTGTTGGCCCGTACTCTCCCTTTGTGTGAATTAGAAAAAGGTGTGCCCCGCCCCCCCCAAAGATTAAATAGTAAATTAGTCAATATGGTATTTACATCGCCATAACAAATTTGTTGCAGCAAATGGTTTATTAATGATTAATGAATATTAGCTATTAAATACTATTTACATGGTATAAGGAAGTACTCATTGAATTAAACTTGGAATTCAGAAATATTCTGGCATTGCAAACATCAGATGATTAAACCGCAATATTAAACTTCAGATTTAACTAGTGTACTAATACCAGTGTGGGATTTAAAAAACGAAGTTAAGGGGCTGGCCAAGTGGCGCATTGGTTAGGCGCTGGTTTTGGGATGCCAGCGGCCCCGGTTCGGATCCCACATGAGGGCCAGTGACACTGCCCTCTACAGCTAACAACAGCTCCACCTGGAGCTGGGCTGTGTGAGCCCCGGTGATGGTGTGGGCTGCAGCCCCTGCTGCAGTGGGCTGCCATAGGCTGCAGTGAGTGGCCCGCAGCCAGCGTGAGCGGCTGGCAGCCAAGCGTGAGCTGCCAATAGCCGCGATGAGCGACATCCAGAGGCCAGCGACCCATCTGCCTCATCCGGCAAGAGCACAATGACGATACCAACAGTGAAGCAACATCCTCCGCAACTAAACTGAAGAACAAGAAGACAGCAACTTGTCTGTTCCCCTTCCCCGATTCCCCAACGCTGTTCCCCTCCACCAATTCCCCAATAAAATCTTTAAAAAAAAACAAACAAACAAAAAAACGAAGTTAAAGGTACTAATCAATTATACATCAGATGTCAAAGCAGATCTTATTCAGAAACACAGATGTTATTTAGATGTTATTAGATCAACAAAGCCTTTCAATAACCCAATTTGTCAAAGGGGAACAGTATATGCTGTCTTGTTAAAATAATATACCTGACTACTACACACCAGAAAGTTCTCATCATAAACATTAAATTGCCCAAACAAAATCACCTGATGTTGGTTTACCAATCCAGAATATTTCTGATTTCCCAGTTTAAATCGACAAGTACATCACGTTATGATAATATATAAAAATTGAATAATCCATTTCTTGTAGAGTAAAAAATATAGTAATAAAACATGAAAAGTGTTCAAAATATTAAAGATGAATGAATGGCATTGTGGTACCCTTGTGTATGCCTTAAAAAGCCACACATGGTGGGCTTGGAGGCCCAGTCTAGGGGAGCAGATACAGCTGATGATTCCAGTGTGAGATGCTCAAGTTCTGGTAGAAGCGTGTGTAAAATGTGGTGAGAGACAGAGAGGCAAGACGGGGTCAACCTGGAAGTGCTGGAAGAGCTTGTGTCTGAGGGGCACCTGGGTGAGAAAGGTGCCTGGTGTTTTGACATATTTTAGCTGTTAAGTAGCCTCTAAACCTTCTTCTTGGGTTCCTTCTACTCTCTGGATAAGTAGGATAACTGAGATCCAGATTGGGGAGGTGTCTGTGTTTTTAGATAAACCATGTTGATATTTTCTGCTGCTTACTACATCTTCCTCTGTCTCCAGCTATCTGCTCCCATAGCATGAATCAGCCTTATCGTTATGGCTTGTTTAATTTTTCCCTCTTTCCCACCAGATTTTAAATTCAACCAGTGCATGGTTGCATCTGTCTTGTTAGTTATTGTTTATTATTGGATCCTCGCACTTCAGTGCACAGTGCTTGGCATATTACATGATAAGCTTCTGATAGACATAGGCTGAAATGATTTTTTCATTCATTCCTCAAACATTTTCTGAACCCCTATTTTGTGCCATGGACTCCACTGAGCACTGGGCAGACAAAGAGGTGACAGCCCATGGGTGAGCCAGAGAGCGCACTCTCTAGTTATTATGAGCCAGTGGAGGAAGAGCAGTGTTAAAAGGAGGAAAGTGAGTGGCAGCTGACTCCAGGTTCAGGGATCAGTGAGGGCGTCCTATAGCAGGGACCTCTGAGCTGAGTCTGCAAGGAAGAGAGGGGTGAGCAAGGTTTCCGGGGGTGGAGGCAGGACAAATATTCAGACAGGGCTCAGCATGCATGGTAACATGGTGGCCAGGTAGAGCACGGAGAATTGCAGGGCCTGCAAACGTTTTACTCGGGCTGGAATACAGAACTTGAGGAGGGGAGAGTGATGGATGATGCTACCGGAGAGATAGGCAAGATCCCAGTCATAAAGGTCTGAACTGCCAACTGAGGGGTGTGTGTGTGTGTGTGTGTGTGTGTGTGTGTGTGTGTGTGTGTGTGCGCGCGCAAAAATCAAATTCGTATAGAAAGACCCCTCTGGCTGTGCTGTGGAAGGTGTTTTAGGGGTTGGGTGGTGAGCTAGAATGAGGGAAAAACTTGAGGGCAGGGAAGAGTCACTTCCTGGTCAATTTACAGCATCCGGCCAATGACTGACTGGGGTACAGTCAGCACTGAAATGATACTTTGTGTCAACCTGCAGAGACCAGCAAGGTAGGATCACAGCCCTCGTTGCAGAATGACAGCAGAATTACTATCACTTTGCTAGCTAGCCACCCTCCAAGGCAAGTAGGTTATATGTCATTAACTCTACCTTATAGATGAGGTAACCAGGGCCAGGACTGAGCAAAGGACTCAAACCCAGGTGTTTGTTGATGCCAGGTAAGTGCTGTCTCCTGGATGCATCCTGCAGGGCAGGATTGGTGGCAGCGCTGGGGAGAGAACTGGCTCCTGGTATCTCTTCTCCCCAGGAACCACTGTCCTTTCTGATGAGAGAGGGGTCTCAGGCTTCCAGCCACTGAGGGCCACCTAGTATGTCCCTCCAGGTCGTAGTGCCCCCTTCCCCGAGCCTCCTTTCAGACAGAGAGAAATGGAGGCCTAGCGGGCAGCTGAAAGCTGTCCTCACCAACACAGTGGGGAGGGATTTGTGGGTCTCTGGCATTTGCATCGCCTGGGTATCACGCTGCTGTTTAATAAAGGCCTCATTGCTTGGTGGGCCATTAAGAAACCAATGATATATTTCAACCTCATTGAGGAGGGAGGCTCAGAGGTAAATCAAATTCAGACCATGTGGAAACAAAAGAATAAGGAGGCTGTTCACATGCAAGGCCCTGCTGCAAGGGGAAGGGGATGACGGGACCAGACCATCAGGGGTCAGGCTGAGCCAGCACAGATTTGAAGCTTTGACCTTGGCCTTCTTAGTACCTGCGGAGACAGTGCTGTGCGTTCTGTAGGGAGGGAAGGGGAGCGCCTGGGGCACCAGCTGCCGAGGTGGAGTAGAGTCCCAGCCCGGGTCTGTCCCACGGTGCTTGCTCCTTCCCCACACCTCTGCCTCCCCTGTGCATTCTGTTCCCTCCACGAGACAAACAGTGATTTATGAATATTTCTGTGCAATGAGTGAAGGGTGTGGAGGTCAGCAGCCTGTGCCAGTTTAGACTGCACACTCCCTGAAGGCAGGAGCTCATCTGTTTATCCCTGGTCCTGGTGCAGTGCCGCACACACAGCCAGCAAATGCCGGCATGCCCTTACCGCCCTAAGCCGGGTGTCGTGTCCCTGGCCTTTCTACCATTCTCTCATTCCTTTTGTCTGCCGCCTCCCCTCTCCTCTGCTTCTCTGTCCCTCAGAGACCCCCTTTTTTTTAAAGATTTTATTAGGGAACTGGGGGAGGGAACAGCGTTGGGGAGTCAGGGAAGGGGAACAGACAAGTTGCTGTCTTTTTGTTCTTCAGTTTAGTTGCGGAGGATGTTGCTTCACTGTTGGTATCGTCATTGCGCTCTTCCCGGATGAGGCAGATCGGTCGCTGGCCTCTGGATGTCGCTCACCGCGGCTGTTGGCAGCTCATACTTGGCTGCCAGCCGCTCACGCTGGCTGCGGGCCACTCACTGTAGCCTATGGCAGCCCACCGCAGCAGGGGCTGCAGCCCACACCATCACCGGGGCTCGCACAGCCCAGCTCCAGGTGGAGCTGTTGTTAGCTGTAGAGGGCAGTGTCACTGGCCCTCATGTGGGATCCGAACCGGGGCCGCTGGCATCCCAAAACCAGCGCTTAACCAATGCGCCACTCGGCCGGCCCCCCCCTTTTTTTTTTAAGATTTTATTAGGGAACTGGGGGAGGGAACAGCGTTGGGGAGTCAGGGAAGGGGAACAGACAAGTTGCTGTCCTTTTGTTCTTCAGTCTAGTTGAGGAGGACATTGTTTCATTGGTCCATGTTGGTATTGTGATCATCGCGCTCTTGCTGGCCGAGGCAGTCGGTCTCCGGCCAGTGGACACGGCAGCTCACGCTGGCTGCTGGCCACTCACGGTAGCTCACGGCAGCCCACTGCAGCCCCACTGCAGCCTATGCCGTCACTGGCGACTGACGGCAGCTCAGCTCCAGGTCGAGTTGTTGTGCACCATCTGCAGAGGGCGCAGCGTCACTGGCCCATGTGGGATCCGAACCGGCACTACTGCTCAGAGCTCACGCTCCCAAGTCAACTCTTAACCTACGAGCCACTTGACCAACCCTCAGAGACACTTTTCTGGCCTTCCTTGCAGATACTTTTAAATCTATCCTGAGGCCTTTGCTGGTTAGTAATGAGCTAGTTAATGGAGAATGAGTTGTGATGCCTCCTTGGGTGTCACATTTAAGGAGACTTTGGAAGTCAGCCTCATCTGCAAGAGACAAGGGGATGAGGTCCTTTGGTGTGGTGACAGGAGTGGGGTGATGTGCTTACGTTCACAACCACTGCTCACATCCCAGGAAAGCATTGAAGATCCTTAGAATCTCCTTTGAAGATCCTTAGAATCACCCGGTTAGCCTCACACCTGTGCCAGGCTTTTCTCTCCCCCTTGCACCCCAGTTATACTCTGTCCTAGCAGCCCAGATTAGTTTGGGGCCTCTGCCCTTTGCTCACACTCACCTCTCGGCCTGGAGTAGCTTCTGTTCCCCCCCCACACACACCCTGCCTGCTGAACTTGGAGCCCTTCTTTAATGTCCAGTCAGTTACGGGCTCCACCATGACGCTTCCCCTCCCTGCAGAAGCAGCGCTTCTTTGGCTGTGTCCTCATGGCACTTGGTCCATCCCTCTCTGTATATATTGCTTTTCATGGGGGATAATGATTTATTTATGGGCAGTTTGAGGACAGAGATGGTGTTCTGTGTGTGTGTGTGTGTGTGTGTGTGTGTGTGTGTGTGTGTGTGTATGTGTCTAGTGCCTGGCCTGGAGTAGGCGGTCACAGAGGGGAAGAATGGAGAATGCTTCCAGCGCTGGCCTATTGCTCTCCTCTCTCTGTCCTTCTGTCTGGGGGTCGCACTGTTGGGTCTTCTCTGGGGCCATACCCTCACCTAGGAAAGTGAGCACCCCTCCCCCACACTCCCCACTCTTCCTGCCTTACTCTCCTTTGCCTTGATACCCTTGCTGACCAGTAGTGAAGAAATAAAAACTGGCAGTGCCCTTTGAGATGTGTCTGATCTGGCCTCCAGAGACAGGGCTCGAATGCTTGGGTCAGGCGGGCACTCTCTCCATCATCCTGTGTCCCCAGCCCCCGGAACGGTGCCTGACTCCTAGTGGGTGCTCAGTGACTGTTGTTGAACTCCAGGTGGTTTTGCACTTCTTGGTCTCTGTTTTCTTTGCTCTCAGTGTGGATTCGTTAGTCTAGGCTAAACTGGTGTGACAGGTAGACCCAACATGTAAGGGCTCAACATAGGCAGTCTATTCATGGCCCTTGTTAACAGCCTGGGTGCAGTTGTTCAGTTTGTGGGGTGTCATTAGGAACTCAGGATCCTTCCATCTGTGGCTCTGCCATCCCTTGGGGTCTCAATAACCAGCCTGAAGTTGAGGAAGGAGCAAGGAGGAGCATACCTAGGAGGTTTTTCTATGAGTCCAGCATGTGGCACATGGCACTGCTGCCCGCATTCCCCTGGGTGGAACTCAGGCACGTGGGCACACTCAACAGTTGTCAGAGAAAATCAGAGCTGGACAGGAGTGGTAAAAACAGATTTCATTTAGGAACTATTGTAATAGAGAAAAGAGACCTGGGTATGGAGCTGGGCTCAACTCCAAGGAGCAGGGTGGGGTGAGTGGGTGGACAATTCCTAACAGGAAACCTGAAGGGTAAGGGGGTTCTGGCTAAACCAATTTGATGGGATGCCTGCTGAAGGCACGCCTCAAGATGGAGGGTGAGGAATTTGATTATCTATCGAGGGGGATCAGATATTGAGGGTGGGGAAATTCTTGCTAAACTGACTTTAGCAGGATTCTTGCCAAAACTGGGCGACCCCAAGATGAACACAAAAGCCCAAAGGTCAAGGCCTAGTTGGAGAGAGAGTTCAGAGGAGCCTGACTAAAACTTGGTCATAGAGAGAGTGTTTGTCACTTCAAGGGAGACCAGAAAATGTCACCTAGGGTTGTATCCAGGAAAAAGAGAAGGGTTGGTGAACAGCCTGCAGGATCTGCCACATGAAGTGTGGAAAAAAGGATTCTGAGTTTGTCAAAACCGGGCCCAAATCCAGGTTGGCTCTGTGCTATTGGGCGAATTATTTAACTCATCCAAACTTTGAGCCTCAGTTTCCTCAGCTGAATAATGGGGGATAGTAACCCCCACCCTAGAGGATAATTGAGAGATAAGGTAGGGAAAGCCCCAAAGGTATGTAATAGATATCCAATAGATTGTGACTATTATTACTCTAGCTGCTATTATCTTTATTACCGTGTTATCTCAATTTTATTGATTGGCTCAAAATTTGATGACATGCACATGATTAAAAAAATCTACACGGTACAAAAGTATAAACACTGAAAAATATGTCTCTTACTCATCCCACCTTCAGTTCCTTTGAAAGCAACCACGATTAGCAGATTTTTGGTGTTCCCAGAGATAGGCCTGCACAAGCCCACGTGTGTAAATAGCCCTTTTTATTTACCTAATCTTTCATATGATACACTCTACTCTGCACTTTTGCTGCATAACATTCTGAAGTATGGGTGTAGCATCACTTACTTAACTGATGCTCCACTGATATGTATTTAACTGTCTACAGGGTGCTGCCACTCTATGAAGCTGCAATGACCATATCCCATATGTATGTCTTTGTGCACTTGTGTGAGTATGTCTGTAGGATAAAAAAAATCTAGGATTCATACCATGCATTGAATTCGCTTCAAAATTAGGATTTAAAATTTGGAATGCTTCACTCTGGAAACTGTTGTGGAGAGAAAGGATTGGGAATTAGCGACTTGGCTTGTGATGAGACTGTGAAAGAGAAAGTACATTGTTTCTTTTAAAGTCTTTGCTAAAACGGACCCTTGTTGCCTCTTCCCATGATGCCTTGGGTTCCAGATTCCACAGCAAGAATATTTGGCAGATGTATAAACCAATGCAAATCAGCTTTTAGCTTCAAAGTTTATTTTCCCACAAAACAGACTATCCACTAACTTTCTGAATCCCACACCCATCAAAGAAGCTGGATTGACCGTAATGGAAACAAAGTCCACTTTTTCGTTCGTTTGTTTTTGAGTGGCAGAGAAGAAAATAGTGTAGCGTGCTTTCTCTCTGTGTTGGGTGTTTTTCATAAATGATCTCCTTTGAGGTGAAAATGTTACCCCTGTTTTCCAGACAAAGAAAGGGATGGGTTCACAGAGGTTAAGTAACTTGCCCAAGGTCATGCCGAACCAGGATTTGAACTTGGCCTGATGACTGCACCACTCTGTGGGTCTCTCTTGTTCTTAATTAGGGGATCAGTAGGACTTTCCTGTATGTCAGCTGTTTTACCTGTTGCATAAACCTCTGATGATTAGCTGTGCCTCTTAAAGATTCTGTGGCCTGTCTGAGTTTAGTAGAGAAAGAGGGTCTGTGATGGCTGCAAGCCAGTTATCTGGCGCGCTTAGACCTATGTCATTAATCCAGCAGTTCTCAGGTGACTGACTAGTCCATTCTACACTGTCAGCTCTGCTGGTTCCCACCTTTGGATGGTCTCTACCTCTCAGCTCTAAGGCAAGATTGCTCTCTGCATGACCCTGAACTCTGGCTTGGAATTTTGTGTCCCCTGGTATCAAACTTCTCTTATTGTGTTTTCTGTCTCTAAGCAAAGGAAAGTCATTTAAAGCACTTTCTAATTAGTATGGCGTTATTATTACTAATGTCCCACAACTCGCCCCCGCATCTCCACTCTGCTCCCCAGTTCCCCAGCTTTGAGCTGGTGTTACCTCAACTTGAAGTTGGCTCTCTTTTCTGGAACCTGGGTTCGGTGGTTCCAGTTACCAGGGATTCTATTGTCTACAAACAAAAATTAGCACAATAAAGTTCCCTCTCATTCCCACATTTTAAAACATCATATCAAGAGAACCACATTATAATTCAATCCATCATGTTCTGGAAAGGGCTGTTTTTTTTCCCCACAGCATAACTTAGAATCAGTGCTTTATGCCTATGAATCTCTTTTTTATTAATTTCATGTATCTTATTCTCTGTTGGTTCCATGTTAGCACAGTCCTTCTCTTGTTGGGCTATAAATTCACTCTTGTTTTATTATTTATTAACAAACATTTGTTAAGGGTCTGGTAGCATCACGCCATCACTTCCATTACCTCACAAGTTTCTTAGAAATAACTGCAGAGGGGGGTGTTATTAGCTCCCTTTGCAGTTGGGGAAAATGAGGCTCCAAGAGTTTCATTAACTTGTCCACATTTTATCTAGTGAGTGTGGTAGCTCTGGGATTTGAACCTAAGTGTTTGGAGTCCATACCCGTAACCTCTCCCACGTGAATGCCAAGGCTTGTCGTTCCTCATTATCTTGCCGCTTTGGCTACTCTACTCAGCTCCTTAATTAGTGGTGACTCCGAATCAGTCGCATGTTACTGAGCCTTCAGCTGTGGGAATGGGTTTTATTTTGACAGCAGTCACATAATCCATACTGAGAAGATATTACTTAATGTAGAATGAGAGACAGTAAAAATCCATAGAAAACCTGGAAGAAAGGAGGGGGAACATTTTTTATTTGACTGGTTTGCTGATTGAGCTCTAGAAGATTTTTTGTTTTTTGTTTTCCATTCTTTTTCTTCTTGGAAGGCTAAATTACTTCAAGGAGCGCCACCTATATCTTAAAGATATCCAGAAGATGGAAGTTCAGTGAGCTCCTAGCGTGTTGGGTTTCAGGTTTCCTGAAGGCTGAACTCAGCATATTCCAAACTTGTCTGATCACAAGAATCACCTAGGGCATTTGTTAAAATTTGATTTCCCAGGAGGAGTGGGACCTGGGGACTCTTTATTTATTTATTTTTTTAACAAGCCCACTTAGGTGATTCTTATGATCAGACTAGCTTGGGAAACACTGAGTATCATCATGAGGAATTGATTCTTTGTGCAGTGTCCTCTTTAGATCCGAAACACAGCTGGTCACATCGTGTTGCAGAAGCGAGAACATGACTTCTGCAATCAGAAAGCACAGAATTCAAACCCACCCCCCATCTGACCACTTTCAAATTGTGTTATCTCAGGTTCATAACTGAACGTCCTCATCTTGAGACCTCTGCCGCCTGGGGTCTGTCGGACTCGGATAGGTGGGGCTGGCTGTTGGGGAGAAAGAGCCTTGACCTTTGGGGGGAGTTGGGTGGGGCCGGGGTCCCAGTGGAGTTCACCAGACCAATCAGATTCAGATTTAGCCTTAAATGTAGGGGGCAGGCCCAACACAGGAAGTATGGTGCCCACCTGCAGGCCACACAGGAGGCGGACCCCTCACAGGAAAAACGCTGACTATCCTACAGTTCTTGTTCTGCAGCCACACAATTCTGCCCCCCCACACCCCATAGGTCTCTGACACCCCCGAGTTACTGTCCCTCCTCTGTTGGAGCCCAAGGTCAGTGCCTAGGAGTAAGAGTGTATGTACGAGCCCTTTAAGAGGATACCTGGGTTTTCCTCCATCTTCCATCCCACCCAGATGGTCATAATCCCCACTGTTTTTCACAGTCAGATATTGCGGGGGGTCCTCTTCCTGGTACCAGTACTCGGGGCTGAGGAGACTTGTGTGAGACTGGGGTCTATAGCTCCTCTGGGGGAACCTCTCTGGCCAAGTTATCCCTCTCGATTCTCAACCACCACATGGAGGTTTGGGGTCAACCCATTCTGCATTTCTGCCCCCCCGCCCACTAGTCTCGTCGTGGCTTCTTCTTTTTATCCTTAGTTATAAAAACTTCTGTTCAGCCAGACTTCAGATGGTTCTCCAGGTTGATTGTTCTATAATTTAGTTGTAATTTTAATTTGTTCATGAAAGGAAGCAGGCACAGTGTTTATTGACCCTGCCATCTTGGATCTCTCTTCCCCTTCATCTAGAATAGATAATGAAGTTTTAAGGCTTTTTGCCTGATGCATTATTCTAAAAAGCTTCTAGCATTCTTAAAGTTTTAGAGTTTAGTCTTCTTTTTTCTCCCCAGTCCAAAGAATATCTTCCACTTTTTTAAAACTTTGTTCTGGTGACCCATTTTGAGGTCTCAATAATTAGACCTGATTTCCTGTGGATAGCATAGCTTTAAGTTTTCTTGATTCAGTTTGGTGCTGAAAATGAAAATGATATAATTGTAGATTGAACTGAATATTTTGAAAAGATCACGGGTGGTAGGATGGGTTTCAAAGGCGGCTTTATGGCATCTCTTCCTGGAATTCTTTAGAAGAGAATAAGAACATTGACTTGTGAAAATTTCTTCTAATCCTTTGACTGTGAAATCCAGGCTGCTATTAGGTGAAGCAAATTCAGATTTTTATCTTGTTTTCCTGCCCGTATAGGAATACCTTTTGGATGTATGACTGGCAGTCAGATTTAACGTATAGGAGGAAGACTTGCTCTTCCTCCCACATGCTGGCAAGTGGAGCTACCCCAGCGCTAGGGTGATCGACTGTCCTGGTCTGCCTGGGACTGAGGTGCTTATTTTATTTTTTTTTAAAGATTTTATTGGGGAATTGGGGGAGGGGAACAGCGTTGGGGAATCGAGGAAGGGGAACAGACAAGTTGCTGTCTTTTTGTTCTTCAGTCTAGTTGCGGAGGACGTTGCTTCACTGGTCCATGTTGGTATCGTCGTTGTGCTCTTCCTGGATGAGGAAGATCAGTCGCCGGCCTCTGGATGGTCGCTCACCGCGGCTATTGGCAGCTCACACTGGCTGCCGGTCGCTCACTGTAGCCTATGGCAGGACACTGCAGCAGTGGCTGCAGCCTACACCATCGCCAGGGCTCGCAGCCCAGCTCCAGGTGGAGCTGTTGTTAGCTATAGAGGGCAGTGTCACTGGCCCTCATATGTGGGATCCAAACCGGGGCCGCTGGCATCCCAAAACCAGCTCTGAACTAATGCGCCACTCGGCTGGGCCCTGAGGTGCTTCTTGGGGTACAAGACTTTCAGTGTTAAATCTAGGACGGTCCTGGGAAACTGGGATGAGTTGGTTGGCGGCTATCGTACTCAGTGCATGGAGTGGGTTGTTGAAGGAACTGGAGTAATAGTGAAATAAGTATTAGCATACTTTTTGGGTTTTTTGTTTGTTTGTTTGTTTGTTTTTTAAAAACACCGGAACCCAGAAGTTAAAACTGCTTTAAAAAAATTATGAGGGCCGGCTGAGTGGCGTGGTGGTTAAGAGCTGGCTTGGAACGCCGGCGGCCCCAGTTCGGATCCCACATGTGAGGGTCAGTGACACTGCCCTAAAAAAATAAAAATAAAAATTATGAAAGTTTTTGAAAATTAATATCACTTTTAAAGCCACTAAACTAAATATAGGTGGTCTTGAATAAATGTAATTGCTTTTGCACCATTCAAAAATTCAGCGATAGTCATTTAGAAATAAATGGTATTGGACTATAAAACCCAATCCTGTCTTTTCTGCACCTAAAGGGCTACAGCTAGCCAATTTATGTGACCCATTTTCTAGCATTAATCATTTTCACTGATATGTTGTGAATAGTTCATCTTCGAAGTAGTTTTTCCTAGTTAAACATCAACAATAGAACTGATATCATCATTGATGAATATTGAAAATAGGTCAGTTTTGAAAGAAAGGCCATAACTCACATAAATTGTCCATTATTACTGAAGTTTCACACAAGATAAAATTTAAAATTATTTTAGTATGTATTTATGCCTATTTTATTCCCCAAACATATGTAAAGTGGCTTTCAAAAATACTTGCATTGTTAAAAGTTTTTTATAGGGCCGGCCAAGTGGCGCTGTGGTTAAGCACTGGCTTGGGAAGCCAGCAGCTCCGGTTCAGTCACACATATGAGGGCCAGTGACACCGCCATCAAAAAAAAAAAAAAAAAAAAAAGTCTTTTATAAAAAGTTTAGGTCAAAAAATCAAGGTACAGGAACAATAAAAATGGTATAATGATGAAATCAGGAAAAAGTATCTAGAAGTGCATGATCTAAAGATCTTGGACAGTTTTTATGATGGGACACAGATTTGGTTCAGAGCTTTCTGGTTACCAAGGAAGAACAGAAATGCACCAAGTTGAAAGTCATGGTACCTGTAAGTTAAAATAAAAGACATTACTTAAGAGACCCTGCAGCTCTCCCTAGCACCGAAGGCTGGAGCAACTCCCCAGAGGATGTTCATAAAGGAACCCTTGTGTGACTGGCATCCCTCCAACACCTTCTAAACAATACAGTATCAAGGTTTTGTATGAGCTAATGCCCCTCAGTGCACTCTGTATAACAACCAAATATCAATAGGACTGGTTGATTACTTATATTTAATACAGTGGTCCTTCCCTGGGCCCAGTCTCCTGGCAAGCTTTTTAGATGCGTAGGTCCAAGCCCACCTCTACTACATATGTGTCTCTCTACTTTGGAAAAGTTCCTGAATCATCCTGTTAGAGAGCCACTTACTTAGAGTTTAAAAAAAAAAAAAAGATATTCAAAGAGGGAAATCCAAATGCCCAATGAGCATTTGAAAAAAATTAATTCAGGAGACTTCTGGTAAAATGGTGCAATAGACAGACGCTGTGCTAACTGCCTCCCAGGGTCACACCAAAATTACAAACAAATTATACAGCATTAAACCCTGGAGGTCCCCGGAACACTAGATGAACAGAACCACTAAACGAAGAACTTAAAGAGGAGGCCGTGTCGGGTCTGGTAGGACGGGCGGAGACGAGAGAGGGCAAGCCCCGTGAGGGAAGCCCCAGCCATGGAAAGCTTGTCTGGTTGTGGGAGAGACCCTCCGGCTGCACTCCAAGTTCACCAGCCCAGAGCTCCTTTGCCGGGAAGAGGGGTTCTAATATAGCCGGCAGTAAATTAGTGAGGACTCTCTTTGCTCAGCTTGGTGAGGCTGAGAGCGGCTGGAGAATCAGTGGGGCCAGCGCCCGGGCTTGCTCGCTGGTGAGCACTTACCTGGTTCCTGGTGGAGGAAGTGGCTGTGTGAGCCGGGAGCCTGCGGGGACGGACTGAACTGAGCACCTTTGGTGCAAAGGCTGGAGGTGTTTGGACTGTTGTTCCCGTGGTGCGGAGCCTGCACGCGAGTGGTGTGAGGGCGCCATTTTGTCAGGGTTGGACCCTCCCACAGAAGATCAGGTCCGGGACCTCATTGGTTTGGTGGAATTGGCGCAGAAGTGTGTGTGTGCGAGCATGCGGCCTTGGATCCCCACCCTCCGCCCGGCTTATACTGCGTTGCCACGGAAACGCTGGGCGGGTGCCCTCCAGCTCCAACAGGCTGCCGACTGAGGCCCGGGAGTGCGCGAGCTGCCTGGGATCCCCACCCTCCACAAGGCTTATGCTGCGTTGCCAGGGGAACGCCTGGTGGGCGGGCTTTGGCTCCAACAGGCTGCTCACTGAGATGCAGAAGTGCGCAAGCCACCTCAGTCCCGGCTCTCTGCACTGCGCTTGCAGAGTTGCCAGGCTGGTGATTGGTTGTCGGGCTGCTCGGCCTGATCTGCGAGCAGCTGATTAGGACAGGCTGGGACTGGGAGTTTTCCTGGGAGTGTTGGGCCATGAGCTGTGTGCCTGCGTGATCCAGCCAGGGCTCTCCTGGTGATCTATCTAATACATCAAAGCAATCCCAGAGTGACAGCCAGAATGGGGAAACAAAGAAACATGTCACAAGTAAAAGATCAGAAGAAACCTCTAGAAATGGAACCAAATGAAACAGAGGGATCCAACCTTTCAGAGACAGAGTTTAGAACACTGCTGATAAGAATGTTTAACAAACTTAGGACATAAGGAAGGATAGAGAAATCATAAAAAACAACCAGTTAGAACTAAAGGATACAATAACTGAAATGAAGAACACACTTGAAGGAATCACCAGTAGAGTAGATGAAGCAGAGGAGCGGATCAGTGATTTGGAAGACAAAATAGCAGAAATCACCCATTTGGCACAACAAAAAGACCAAAGAATAAAAAACAATGAAAATAGTTTAAGAACCCTCTGGGACAAGATGAAGCACAACCACCTTCGACTCATAGAAATACCAGAAGGAGAAGAGAAGAAGCAAGGGGTCGAGAATGTATTTGAGAAAATAATGACTGAAAACTTCCCTACCCTGGTGAAGAAAATCAACATACATGCCCAGGAAGTGCAGAGGGTTCCAAACAAGCTGAACCCAAACAGGTCCACACCAAGACACATCATAGTTAAAATGGCAAAGGTTAAAGACAGAGACAGAATCCTAGAGGCAGCAAGAGAAAGACAGCAGGTTACATACAAAGGAACTCCTGTTAGATAGACTAACAGCTAATTTGTCTACAGAAACTCTGCAGGCCAGAAGGGAGTGGCAGCAGATATACAAAGTGACACAAAATAAAGGCCTATAACCAAAATTGCTCTACCCAGCATGGCTATCACTTAAAATTGAAGGAGAAATAAAGAACTTCTCAGAAAAGAATAAGCTTAAGGAATTCATTCCCACCAAGCCAGCATTGCAAGAAATGTTAAAAGGGCTTTTTTAGACAAAAGAAAGGGGTAAACAAGCTAACCCAGGGAGACCAGGAATACAGATAACGAAATGGCAATCCATATGCACCTATCAATCATCATTTTAAATGTGAATGGGCTAAATGCTCCAATCAAAGGACAGAGAGTGGCTGAGTGGATAAGAAAATAGGACACATGTATATGCTGTTTACAGATGGAATAAGATATTTCATGCAAATGGAAATGAGAAGAAAAAAAAAGCTGGAGTACCAATACTTATTTTGGACAAAATAGATTTTAAAATAACTACAATAAAAGACAAAGAAGGGCACTATAACCCTAATAAACATCTATGCACCCAACATAGGAACTCCTAATTACATATAACAGATTTTAACAGACATAAAGACAGAGATCAACAGTAACACTATCATAGTAGGGGACTTCAACACGCCATTGTCACCAATGGACAGACCCGTTAGTCAGAAAATCAACACAGAAAGAGTGGCCTTAAATGACACTTTAGACCAGCTGGACTTCATCGATATTTTTAGAGCATTTCACCCTGAAAAAACAGAATATACATTCTTCTCAAGTGCACATGGGACATTTTCCAAGATAGATCACATCAGGCCACAAAACAAGTCTCAGTAAATTTAAGAAGATTGAAGTCAGATCAAGCAGATATAAAGGAAAAACTGATGGTTGCTGGCTGGGAGGGAGTGGGGCTGAGGGAGAGGGGGAAGGTTTTGGACAGCGTAGGTGGGTGACTACAATGTTGCTGCAGGGATATGGGGGCAGTTCTGGGAATGTAAGTGATAATGTTGTGAAGAGACTATTATGTTAAGTGAAATAAGTCAGAGAAAGACAAGTACCATATGATCTCACTTATATGTGGAATCTGAAAAACTGAATGAACGATCAAAGTAAACAGACTCATAGATATAGGGGAAAAACTGAGGGTTGCTAGTTGGGAGGGGGGTGAGGATAAGGGGGAAGGGGAAGGGATTAGACAGCATAAATAGACAACTACAGTATTGCCACAGGGATATGAAACAGAGTTCGGGGAATATAATAATTCTGTAAAAATGTTGTGGTGTGTCAGATAGTCACATGTCTTGTTAGGGAGACCACTTCATGGATGGAGTAGAGGCTTGATCACTGCCCTGTACACCTGAAGCTGATGTTGTATAATATTGTATGCCAACTGTAACTGAATATATAGATAGTCACGGGATGTGGAGTATACTGTGGAAGGGAGTCAAAGGAATTGTAATAGATATGTATGGTATGGGGGAGGTGGCAAACTGAGGGAGGTTGTCATTTTGGGGGGTAAAGAGTATAACTATTGCATTGTATTGTACACCTGAAACTAATAAAAAAATGAGGAAAAAAAAGAAAAAAAATTCAGTCTTACTGGTATAATCAGGAATATGCAAATTCAAACAACGAGATTTCATATCAATTAGACTGGCAAAGATATTTAGCAGTAGCTAACAGAGCTTATACTCCATGACTCAAACACTTCCACTTCTAGAGAAATTTTTGTCCATATGCACAAAGAGATATAAAGAGTATGTTTATTACAGTGTTCTTTGTGATGAGGAAAAACTGGAACACACCAATGGTGGGACGCATAAATGGGTGTTGCCTGAAGCCACTAGGTGTCTGTTAACAGAAAACGAACACAAAGAGATTACAAGTTTTTCCTTGGGTCATAGAGCCATGTCTGGATGTCCCTTCAAGAAACTCTGAGCTTCCCTAAGTATAGAACTATATCTTATTGATCTCTGGAGTCAGACTGGCTGGGTTTGGGCCCTGGCCCTGCCACCTATGAGATTGAAAATTGAGGCAAGTCACTTTACTAGTCTGTGCCTCAATTTCCTCATCTGTAAAATGGGTATGATAATAGTAACTACCCCTAGGGTTGTTAGCCGTTTTAGATGACTTTGTACGTGTAAAGTGCTTAAAGCTGTGCCTGGCACATAGTAAACACTTAGCAAATGTGGTGGTGGTGGTGGTGATTGCTGTGTTTCAGCACTTAGCCCAGTAGCAGCACAGAACACATGTTCGGCGTTTGTCGGTGGATGAACTAACTAATTAGGACTAGAATCTTGGTCTCCTAATTCTTAATCCTGTAGTATTTCTACTAGTCATTTACAATAGGACACAGATTTTTCCTAAGCTAACTTTACTGGCCCAATTTCTTCAGGGTGCACCAGGAAAGAACTAGATTTATAACAGCGTGAATAGACAGAGGAGTTTAAACGGGTACCAGAGTGCATTAACACCTGCGAGCTGTGGCAGCTGACTGCAAAGCCATGAGTGGGCTGGTGTTACCTTCATAGACCCCATTAGCTGGTCAAGGTGACATACACTTAATGCAATTGCCTAATTACCCGGTCAGCTGGGAAATGCCAACTGTCATTGCCAGCTGAGCAAGGCCATCAATCAGTTTGTTCTGAGGTTATTAAGTAAATTAAAAGGTATGGATCAAGACTTAGTAGAGGAATAACAACTCTGATCTCAAGGAGCTAGTGGAAGCAGTGGTTTTGCCACAGCTGTTGGCTGTGTTAAGTTGTGAAAAATGAGCAGATTTGAAACTCGACAATAGAGTTCAACATGGGAAACCAAAGGAGAGTCCAAGCTTTGATAAGGATGCCCATACTCTCACCCGCGTTCCCATCACATTTGGATTGTTACTGCTGATGATTCTTTTCAAACTGTAAACAGAAAGGGGGCTCCAGCTGTGAACTAGCCCATTACTCTTGAACTGGCCCACAGTGAGGGGTGTACATGTCCTTTGTGAGAGCTGTCTCGTTCACCTGCAGCGTTATTAAACCCTTCACTGGAGAAACGAATGACCAGAGCCTGCACATGTGTACTGTATGTATGCCTGAGCAGTTTCACATTCAGATTAGTTTTGAGGCGTATAGATTCTGGTTCTGTAGTTTTCCATCTGCTGCAAGACCCCATAAGTCATGCTTTTTCCCCTCCACACTAAACTACATGCCATTCATTCCCCTAGGGTCTACTGGTATCAAAAAAAGTTAGCAACATTGTTGCAACAAAGATGTCGAACTTAATTGTCAGGTAGCGGATGACCTGCCACTCTCCCTCCCCCAGGCACTGGGCAAAGCACCGGGATACACACAGAATTAAGATGTTCCTGCCCTGGAGAGACTTTTGAAAAATATATAGTAAGTTTGTTGGGGTGACACTGGTTAATAATATTATATACGAGTAGGTTTCAAGGGTACAATTCTATAATACATTCATCTGTTTATTGCATTGTATGTTCACCACCCAAAGTCAAGTCCACTTCTCTCACCATATATTTGACCCCTTTTACCCTCTTCTGTCCACCCCGAACCCCATTTCGGACTTGAGCAATTTTTAGCCATATTCACTCATACTCTCATGCCTTGGCACACGGGGCTCCTCCAGCTGAGACTGCCTTCCTGATTTCTGGGCTTGTCAAATCCCAGCTCCTCAGGTTTCTGCCAAACCACATCTTCCCCCTAGAAGCACAACCTGTATCCTGCTGCATGCCCTCATAACCCTTGCACCCTCATCTGCTAGAGCGTTTGCTGCTGTGCATTGTGATTTACCTACAAGTTCACGTCCTAAAGACAGACTGTGCCTTTTTCTTCTCTGAGTCCACAGTGCCTGGCGCTGTGTTGATGAATCATAATGTTTACTTGAATGAAAGACTGAGTTCATGAAAGAGTATAACTATTCTTATGGAAGGTGCTTAGAAGGGTAGAGGTGGGAACGAAGCCCGGGAATAAATGTGCTATTCTAATATCTCTGTTACCAGCAGGGGGAGAGATGTGTTTATAAATATCCCATCATGTAAGCCTTTAGATTGTAATTTCTGAAAGGCCAAAGAGAGGCTCAGGGCCTCTCTGAGCGACATCTCAAATTTATAAGGCGTCTTTTACTTCAAGTGTGAATGGGTATGACCTTGATTAACTTGAATCATGTCACCTTCTGGCAGGTTAATTTCTATTATTCCCTTGAATACTTCGCTATTTCTTGTTTTTTTTGGGGGGGGGAAGGTTGAAGAGTGCTGGTGGTTATGTATTCACAGGTTCAAAGCTACAGGCAACAAAATTCTGTCCTCTCTGAACACCATTCAGTGCGATATTGGAGTTTGTTCGTGATACCCACCGTGTGGGACTGCTAGGAAGGAGTCCCCTTCCCTCTCTGGCCCTGGCGTTTGCTTTTCTTTCTCAGTAAACCACTCCAAAACGGCACTCACCCTTTCCCCAAAACAAACTCGCCCGTTCTCCAGGTTCCTCCTCTGTGACTCACCAACTTGTACTTCCTGCTTTGACTTCACTCCGACTCCTGTTGTTTCTAATCCCGTGCAGGATAGTTCCAATGAGATGTCCTGTTGTCCCCTCAAACTCAGTACTTCTACAAGTTAACTGTTTCTCTCCCGCATGTATTCCCACTTCCATTAACTATTCTGTCAGCGGCTCTCCTGGGCACGGAAATCCGGAGGTGAGGGTGAGGGTTGGCAAAGGTACCCAGGCAGATAAGGTCATAGGTGCCCTGAGTCAGCACCATGGTAGGGGAGGTTCAGCACTCTGGAGAGCTCCGGGGGGGGGGCAGCTTCCCCACACCGGGCCTTCCCTTGTTCCTGCCTCACACACACCAACCAGCCTTCGGGCCACCTTCCTGCCACTGGAATTCTGTGGTGGTTAAAGAGACCTCGTTCTCATTCATTTCCCCTAGGCTTAGCTCTCTTAGGACTAAGGGTATAATGGGGCTGGATTCTGTTCCATGCCCTACCACTTACTGGGCACACTACCGGAGACTAAGTTATCTAATTGCTCTCTGCCCGTTTCTTCATCTGTAAAATGGAATGGCACTGTATCTACTTACTTGATAGGGTTGGTGTGAGGGCAGACTGAGATAGCGCATGTAAAGTACGAAGCAAAACTCCATAGATAGTAGCCATAATTTTTATTATTGTAGAATTTACTGGCACAGTTGTATCAGTTCTTCATAATAATATGTGACGGTTCGACTTGAGGCAGTGGCATGTCTCTGAGATTACGGGCTGGTTTTAGGGGTCAGGAGGAGTGAATGAGTGTTGGGGGGGCAGAGTCCATCCTCCTTTATCTAGTAAGTCCTCTGGGAGATCGCTTCCTTGTCCCTTGGGTACATTATTAAGATAGCACTGGGTACTTTAGGGTCAGCCTAAATCATAATCGGTTCTCGTAAAAGAAGAGCAGGCCCTCACAGATTTGCAGAACTGGAAATACTCTTGTGTGTGGGAAATGGGGAAACAGGCCCCAAGACATCCAGTAACGCCCAAGGTGACTGGGACATTTGTGGCCACAGACAGGAGGACCGGCTCTCCGGGCTCTTGCTTGCTCTTTGCACATGCTGTTGCTTCCTCCCGTGGGAACCCCTTTTCCTCTCTAGTCTTGGCAACCTCTCTCTTTCTCATCAAGAGTCGGCTCAAATGTCTCCTACCTCCCTGAGCCTCAGTTCTCTCTCCTGTGAAATGTGGCTATAGTGGCTGTTCCTAAGGTTGTGCAGCGATTAAACGTGATCGTGTGTGTAAAGAGCTTAGCTCTGAGGCCGGCGTCTAGTAGATGCTTAGTAAGATGGTGGCATTACAACCGTCTGTTTATCTGAGTGACACAAAGTGCAGCTGCTGCCCTGTGAGCTCTTTGAAGGTCAGGCGGGTTTCATTCATCCTTGTTTTCCCCTCCCCAGCCTTGTCTCCTACCGCTAATTCGCTGCTCCCATATGTGGAACCTCTCTGCGTTCCCTGGGCTCTGCCGGCTCGCAGGCACGACTTGCCTGGTGCTGAGTGAATGAACTGATGTTCTGGCCGAGCCACGGTGCCTTTAGACTGGCTTTCTATGGGAAATGAATTCTGTGGGAGTTGCCACTGTGGAAAGGACTGAAATGGCCTGAGCGTCTGGCTAACTGGGGGTCAGCAATGCTAAGGGGTTGTCAGAGAGACTTCAGGAAAAGTTGCTTGATATCCTGCCGGGGGGAAAGCTCTGCTAAAATGGAAACCTGATTTGCTTTATTTCCATTTCAGTTAATAAACACATTTGAAGTTTTGATGTGGAAGAGACTGGGTAATTGGAGGCCTAGTGGTGAATTGATATAATTTACCCACAGTGAGGGAGTAGAGAGCAGGGAGATTACTGCTGATAATTTTGCAGAGCATAATGGAGTTAATTTATAATTGATATTGGAGCTCTTTTCCATGGGCTGAATTATGATGGAATGGAGACAGTGCCATTTAATGTGGTTATTTTGTTGGTTGTATCACCCTCATGAATTGGAGAGTGGAAGAAGAACCTAGTGCTAAATTGGTATCTAATCTTTTCAGAGCTATTTGCTAAATAAACTGGAATTTTAATTAAAACTGCAAGCCAAGAGATAAATCACTTTAGAAGTTTGTGGAGTTTTTCTTTTTCTCTTGCCTAATATAATTACTACGAATAAAGATTCTTTACGGGTGGGAAATTAGACACCAGCATAAATAACTGGAGGAGATTGCCATGGGGCACCACAGTTATGAAAGGGGCAAGGTTAGCCTCCTCTCCTACTAACAGCAGCTTTTTTTTTTTTTTCTGTAGTTAAATTGTTTGGTAACAATTTTGATCTCATTAAAAGTACTGCGATCAGAAGCAGAAGCACGACGTGGACGACTGGCCTCACTGCAGCCCTTCCAGCTTTAATTCATTTGAGTCAATTACAATGAATGGATTTAATAACAAATATAGCCTGCTCTGGTGATTAACTCAGCGAACAACGAATGGCGTGCTTGCCCCGAGTATCATATTTGCAGGAACGAGGAAGTAGTGAACAGAAAAGGGAAACTTCATAGATCACGAGAATTGCTACTTTCCAGCGAAAGCTTGTTAATTACTTATCCTCTTGCTATATTTATTGGCTCTATTAGAGGATGAATAATTATTGTCTTCCTGGGAAACCCACTGGAGCCAGACGGCACCTTTATTAAATTGGAAGGCTCCGCAGAGGCGAGTTATCCCTGGGGGACTCCAGGACCCTGGTCCTCAGGAGGTGGGACAGGATTGTCAGCCCCCGGGCATAAGAGAAGGGGCCCCTTTAACGCACGTGGGCTACACCCTGAACTGATGACTGCTCTTACTCCTCCAGCCCTCCCCTTGCCCACTCCTGTTCCCAGTGCATTCTCCCTCTCTGCCCAGTCACCACCCCACCACCCCATTCTCCCTTCCTCCCAGCCTTGGCCAGCTTCCTCACGGTCCGGCTGCCCTCAGCCTCTCTCTCCCTCCCCTCCATTGTCCATTCCTGCCTTGCCCTCCTTAAGCATGGCCTTTGGCCCTCCTCCGCCTGCAGAACCAAGTCCAAGCCCCTCGGCTAGCCCTGTGAGCCCTTCGTGATCTGTCTGTCTGGGCCGGGAGCTTGGCCCAGCCACACGGAAGTTCTCGCGTTTTCCCGTGCAGGCACTCTCCCCTCTGCCTGATTTCTTCTCTTCATCTCTGTCCGGCAGACACACCAGCTCAAATGGCGCTTCCTGGGTTAAACTTTCCCCACCTTGAGCACAATCCTTGCTCCTTCTGGGCTCTCACCCAGCACTTCGTCTCTCAGCGTGTAAGTGTCTGACAGCCGCCACCCCCACACTGGCTCCTGAACCCCTGGAGCTGTGATTCCCTATTGTCTTTCCAGAGGGGTCTGTGCTTTCTCCACCATGGTGATGTCTGGAGGGACTGCCTCTCTGCCCTTCTCACCATGGGACTCAGTTAGGTGAGGGGCAATCCAGGGGGCTTGTTCCCAATAATCTAATTGGGCAAATTTAGCTCCTAGGAAGTGCCAGGCCCTTCACATTCTTTCACCTGCATAGTTATTTTTAATCTTCCTAACACCCCCTGCAAGGGGGACTTTGTGAGTCCTCTTTCTCAGACGATGAAACCAAAGGCCTTCGTCGTTGCAGGGCTGATCTGAATCCAGGTTCTTGAGCTGAAGTCAGAGCGCTTTCATGCAAGCACCGGCTTTCCCCCGAGGTTAGGGGCACACCCAGGAGGCCTCCATCGCTTCAGACACCCCGAGTGCACTTCGTGCACAGTTAACCTGAGGCTGGTTCTAGAAAACACACCACCCACCAGCTCCTTTGGTAAAATCCTACCAGGCAAGAGGTGAAGAGTGATGGGAAAGAACGGGGGAGAGGAAGGAAAGCGGCATTTTTTTGAACACCTGCTGCACCCCAGGCTTTGTCTACCAGGCGCCATGCTAGGTCATTCAGACACATTCGTAATCCATCTCATAGCCGAGTCATGTTGCCTTTATGGTTCCCGCTGAGGAAACAGGCTTGGAGTTGCCCCATGTGTGTGCTTTTCCCTCAGCCCCGTCCAAGGACGTCCTGGTCATGAAGCTGGCTGTTCCCTCACCAGCATGGGGGAGGCCTTTTCTCTCAGCCTCACTGTCCACAGGCAAGAGGGAGCCTGGACTCTCCGTGGCCCCTCAGCTGGGTGGCTGGCTCTTGTCACCTGTCTGGGAAGATAGCAGTGCCATTGGCTGAGATGTGAGCTTGATAGGGGCTGCCCTTCTTTTGATATGCTCACACCTGGCAGGCAGAGCCGTGTTCCATCTGTCAAACCCTCCAGGATTTGATAGATTTCCACCAGTATTTCCTTCATCTGTCTGCTTTCTTGACTGAAGAAAAGAGTGTTAAATTTTTAGTCCATCCTTGAATGGCAATTGCTCAGTGCTTTCCTTGTCTTAACTGGTCTTCTCTAGACTTTTCTGTGCTACTTTCTCCCTTGAGTTGTTAGCTGCAACAGTTTTGTGTTTTTTGCTCATTTTTTTACAGATTAATCCATCTATCCATCCATCTGTCTTGGTGGAGTCAAAAGGACACAGTCTTTGAAGATAGACCAACATGACTTCAAATTCCGCTTTGCCACTTATTAGCAATGAGATTGTAGTTTTTAATGTGCAAAATGGAGGCATATCTGTAAGATACCTGACACATCATTAAGTGCTCAATAAAAGTAATTGTTATAATCATTACAAAGATATATTAGTCTCCAATCCCTTCCTTCTCAGAAAGCTCGCCTTCTCTCTGACCGTGTTCTGAAACTGGAATGGCGTATTCATTGTCTACTGCAGTGTAACAAATCTCCCCAAACTTAGCGGCTTAAACTGCACACAGTTATTACCTCACGGGGGTCCTGAGGGCCAGGAGCCTGAGTGTCGCTTATCTGGGGGCTCTGGCTCGGGGCCCCAAAGTGAGTGATAATGAGAGAGAGAAGAGAGAAGAGAGATTGCAGTCTTTTGATAAAGATAGCCTAATATCGGAAGTATCCTGATGTCTGAATATCACTTGTGTAGCTATTGGTCATATAGACCAAGCGTGTGACAATGTGGGAGA
This sequence comes from Aselliscus stoliczkanus, assembly GCA_033961575.1. Classification (NCBI taxonomy): domain Eukaryota; kingdom Metazoa; phylum Chordata; class Mammalia; order Chiroptera; family Hipposideridae; genus Aselliscus; species Aselliscus stoliczkanus. Next base: position 125,299,524 of record CM066728.1, read on the forward strand.
AGACGACACAGGGTAGAAATTCCAGGAGGCAGGGGCCAGCTTGGAGGCTGCCTACCGCACATGTGGAGGTCGGGAGAGGGTGGCATTCTGTCTGGTGGAGAAGCAGTCATGTGAACGAACACACCACACGAGGCGGTGGCTGCACTGTGGGCCACAGCAGAGAGTGGAGGGAACGTGGGAGAGAAGTCAGTGAACTCTGCCTGGGGGCATCATGGACGGCTTTCCCCAGGCAAGTACACCGCCGCCATCTCATTCAACAGCTGTCCTAAGGAGGCTTGATATTCTGGTGGCATCTATTTTAATGGAAGTTACTCATTGAGGTGATTTTCTTGGACAGTAAAAATAATAACCTATGCTATGTAACAGCAGTTTACTGTTTACAAAGCGCTTTTCCATGCATTGCCTCAGTTCACGTAACAGCCCTGGGAGGTAGACAGGTTTTATTGCTGTTGTTTTCCTCCCTGGAGATGGGCTGCTGAGGCTTAGAGGGCCACAGTCCCAGTGCCAGGTCTCCGGGTGGGGTGTGGCGGTTGGGGCTTGAGCCAGGGTCTTCCCAGTCCAAGCTCCGTGCTGTGGCTGCTGCACCTCTCTTGCGTGTGTTCCCCCTAAGTACTTCGGGCCCCTCATTTTGAAGCATCAATTTGGGTCATTTCCCTCTGTAGATTCATTACACCTATGCTTGCCTGTATCAAAGCTTATTTGCCACTTTTAGTGCCCTGTCACTTGAAAGATTTTCTGTCCATGAAGAAGCTCTCAGAAGAAAATCATTCACAAAGTACAGAAAAGTGAATTGTGCTTTCATCAGCATGCACCGTGAAATTTCATTTTGCAAAATCCCTCAGGGGGTTCTGGGCTTCCTCTTTGGGCCATTAGAAGAGGGATCCTAATATTAGCACCAAAGTGCTCAAAAGGACACTGAATGGACTCAGATCTTGCCTGAGCCTGGCGATTTTGCACGTGTGCTTCAGTCCCGCTGGGCAAGAGGGAAAGGGGTTTGGGGTCCACTCAGTGTATATGAGTATTTATGGCCAAGGCGGTGGCATGTGGGGTGAGGGTAGGTTAGTCACTGTAGCTCACGTGTGACTGATAAGTAGCATGACCATGAGCAGTTCAAGGTCGGCTGTGTGGAGCGTTTCCATTCATGGGCCTTGGAATCAGGCAGACGTGGATTTGACCCTGACTCTGCCCTTTCTAGCTCTCTGTGACCTTGGGAAAGTTATTTAATCTCTCAAAGCTTTGTTTTCTTCATCTGTAAATAGGATTAATAGTAGTACCTTTCTCATACGGTGGTTGTGAAGATTAAATGAGATCATATATGCAAAGTGTTTAACACAAAGTCATAGTAATAAATATTTCATAAGTGTTAACTTTAATGATAATGTTGAGGATGATAATGTATTTGAGTAGTTGCTACTCATATGTTCCTTTATGCACTCATTCACTCATGAAACATATTGCAGATGTTGCTAATCATGGTGTCCGTGAGCTAGATAGAGGCTTCACAGAGTTTTTGAACATCCTAAAAACGTATGGAAAATTTTGTGCACATGTGTATTTTTCTGGAGAGAATCTCAAAGTGATTCTTGACCCCCCTTAAAAATTCTCTTTTACTTAGAAATAAATATTTAAGACCCCCTATCCCTTGTCTTTTTATGGCTTGATAGCTCATTTCTTTTTAGTGCCGAATAATATTCCACTGTCTGGATGAACCACAGTTTGCTTATCCATTCACTTACTGAGGGACATTTTGGCTGCTTACAAGTTTTGGCCATTTTGAATAGAGCTGCTATAGACATCTGCATGCAGGTTTTTTTGTGAACATTAAGTTTTCAACTCATTTGGGTTTTATGCCAATTTTTATACCAACAATTGACATCATAACAATATTAAGTCCTCTAATCTGTGAATATGGACATCTTTTTACTTATGTGTATGTCTTTAATTTCTTTCAGCAACATTTTGTAGTTTTCTGTGTATAAGTCTTTTGCCCCTTTGGTTAAGTTAATTCCTAAGTATTTTTTTTTTAAGATTTTATGGGGGAATTAGGGGAGGGGAACAGCGTTGGGGAATCGGGGAAGGGGAACAGACAAGTTGCTGTCTTCTTGTTCTTCAGTCTAGTTGCGGAGGATGTTGCTTCACTGTTGGTATCGTCATTGCGCTCTTCCTGGATGAGGCAGATCGGTTGCCAGCCTCTGGATGTCGCTCACCGTGGCTATTGGCAGCTCATGCTGGCTGCCATCTACTCACGCTGGCTGCCGGCCGCTCACTGTAGCCTATGGCAGCCCACTGCAGCAGAGGCTGCAGCCTACACCGTTGCCGGAGCTCACAGCCCAGCTCCAGGTGGAGCTGTTGTTAGCTGTAGAGGGCAGTGTCACTGGCCCTCATATGTGGGATCCGAACCAGGGCCGCTGGCATCCCAAAACCAGCTCTTAACCAATGCGCCACTCAGCCGGTCCCTAAGTATTCTTTTTGATGCTATTGTAAATATAACTGTTTTCTTAATTTCCTTGTTTGTGTTGTTCATGGTTATTATATAGAAAAACAATTGATTTCTGTGTATTGATTTTGTATCCTACAACTTTACTAAATTCATTATTATTTCTAACAGTTTTAGTGTGTGTATATAATCTTTAAGGTTTTTTACATATAAGATCATATCATATGCAAACAGATATTTTACTTCTTCCTTTCCAATTTAGAGAGCTTTTATTTCTTTTTCTTGCCTATTGCTCTGGTTAGAAGTTCCAATACTATGCTGGATAGTGGTGCTGAAATGGGCATCCTTGCCTCATGCCTGATCTTAGAGGAAAAGCTGTTTAAGCTGTGTTTAAAAAGATCTTGAAAAGAGGGGCATTATGAAGTCCTGGGACCTATTTAAAATTGTGCTCCTCGGGGCTGACTGAGTGGCTCAGTTAGTAAAGAGCTCTCTCAAGAGTGCGAGCTGAGCTCTGAGCAGCAGCTGTTCGATGCCCAGCCCGAGCTAAGCTGCCAGTGGCTCAGCTAAATAAATAAATAAATAAATAAGTAAATAAATAAATAATAAAATAAAATTATGTTGCTCTGTGTTCTCAGCGCCTAGCACAGTGTTTGGCACATAGTAATTATTGAAAGAATGGATTAAGAAAAAAGGCGGTTTTTCAAAATGGAACGAGCGACATTGAAGGGCTAATCTGGAATTCATGAGGGTGGCCAGGATTAAAGGGCAGCCTTCGGGTGATAAGGAGTCACCAGCTGTCCACTGACATCAGCAGGTGTTGGTCCCACATTGCAAGCAGCAAAGCCGCTTCGGTCTTAGTAAACTTGGCTTAGATAGCTGTTTTTTAGAGATACTTCCCTGGCTATGTCCCCTTCTCTATATTAGCACTTAACAGCTGGAAGAAAATAACATATGTTGTATCTCTCTGTATTTATAACTACTGAATTCATAACTTCAGTCCATTGGATGCAAAGAAAATTAGTGAAGTGATATAAATTATAGATGTAAGTTGTTAATGCAAACAGTGTATAACATATGCCTCGCTTTGGCGCAGCTTTGAAACAATGTGAAGTGCTTGAGTCTGTTTGCCTTCATTTTAATTTGGAATCATTGGAAAGCACTGAGTCACCACCATTTCATTGGTAATGCTGTGTTCTTCCATTGGAATGTAGCCTTTCCAACTTGGACTAGGTAAAAATCCTGATTAACTATAGTCTTAAAGTGGGAAAATCAAGTGATTTTATTTAATGTGTTGGCATTTCTCTTCATCTGGACTTTAAACAAGCAGGTTCTAAATATGAGCTAATATGTCCTCACTTTTTTCCCTTAACAAGGGTCATCTGAGTTGCAGGTTTAAAAAATACATTCTGTAAATGCAGAACTTGATCAAATGTGATAACCTAGGCTGTAGTGGAAAGAGCAGGCCCTTTGTTTCAGTGAGGGAAACCCCATAGCTTGTGCAAAGATGGATGTATTCTAAGAACAAAGGCTGACTTATAGGATCTGAGGACAGGAGGGACAGCAGGCTCTGGAGGGTGTCGGCCTAGGACCTAGAAGCCCCAGGAACTGAGGTCACTCAGCCTGTGTCTCCAGGGCCACAGGGGCTCACCTTTACTTCTCTGGCTGCACCTGCCTCTTTTCTCTCTCAGCTGATTGGCTGCCTTTGCTTCTCTGTGCACACAGCCAAGCACTGCTGCCCAGCTCTGGCTTTTTATCACTTCCAGTTCAAGGGCCAGCAGAGGCTGCCTAATCTGATTTCCAAATTCCTGGAAGGAAGAATCTGGTTATCTCATTTGAGTCAGATGACCGCACTTGGTTTTTTCATTTATTTGTTTTAAAAGTCTTTGTTGAATGCCAGAAACTGCTTTAGGCACTGAAGATGTATCTGCCCATGGACTGTGTGTGTGTGTGTGTGTGTGTGTGTGTGTGAGAGAGAGAGAGAGAGAGAGAGAGAGAGAGAGAGAGAGAGAGAGAGCTCATTCTTTTGGGATTGGGTTGAGAATTGCAATTTTCAGAGAAAGAGTAAGGCTTGGGATCCGGATGGACCTGGATTCAAATCCCGAATCCTTGCCTTACCAGCTCTGTGTGACCTGGTTTAGATTACCGTTAGATTAGATTACCATTCTCAGCCCTAGTCTTCTCGTCAATAAAATGGGAATAGTCCTTCCTAGGTAGTTATAAGGGTTAAGAGGAAAGAGTGCCTGTAAAGTCATGAGAACAGCTCCTGCCACATAGACTCAGAACTCTGCCCCATCCCTGGTTGTGACCCTAAGAAGTGACTTAACCTGTCTGGATCTTTTCCTTCACCAATAAAAAGGGAAAAAAATATCAGCTACCTCGTGCTCGTGTGGTCACGGTGAGGACTGAATGCTGTGATGTGTGCAGGGTGCAGGAATTTGTACATAATAGACATTCAGTGTGGTCACTGCTCCTCTTATTCTCATTATTAGTCATATTTTCCCCTTTCTTCTAGTTTCCTTTTGGCCGACGCTTGCCTTGTGACATCTACTGGCATGGAGTTTCATTTCACGACAATGACATATTCTCCGGTCAAGTGAACAAGTTTCCAGGTATCCGTTGTTATTGTTGGTATTTAGAAACATTTCCAGGGCAGAGTCTCAGGGTACACGCATCTACAAAAACATGACAGGGCTTTAGGATGAGACTCAAGGACTCCTAGTTGGGAATTGCTGCCTGCACTTTGCCGTGGTGCCATTTCCTTGGGAGGGACATTAACGCGGAGGAATCAGGACCTAACCTGCCAAGGGTTTAACGATCAGAGGCTCAAAAACGTAAAGAGACAGGCTCTCCTGGGCTAATTCCACTGGCAGAAGAATATGATTTTCACATTTTGGGTTATAAATGTAATTTGAAGGTGTCATGAGGGGACTGTAGTCTCAAAATGAAAAAAAATAGACCATGTCACTTGAATAATTTGCAGGAAACAGAAGCACTAAAGTTCCAGGACTATGTCACAGACTTGGGGTAGCAGTTTTTATTTTCTTTAAGCATCATCTTTGGAGGTACCATTTTTAAAACCCAGTGCAGCCGTCTCTGTGCTGTGAACGCGCCAGGCTGTGGATGGCCTCGCCTCTTACCTCAGGGCATTGTCCCAGCGAGACTCACCTGCAAGGGGCCTCGATGCCAGAAAAGTGGCACGGCTAACACGTTAGGCCACCCCCTTGCACTCCACTCCCAGCCTCCCTATGTGCCTGTTCACTTTATTTTTCATCTCCACCACCCTCTTGTGCTGTGATCTCTCTTCATTATTGTTAATGGCTAAGTGAAGAGGGTGATTGGGCTGAGTGCGTACGGGGGAAGGTTAAGCTGGGTCTGGGCACAGTCAAAGGGTCTTGCGCTGATTTTCAGAAATTTTCACATACTGCTCAAACCACATTACAATACAAGAATAAATAATTATTTTTAAAAGAACATCACCCTGAATCCCATCCCTCATTTAACAAAACCACAATGTGAATATTTCCAGATTTCCTCCCAAACCGTAAGCACGTTTATGGAGCATTTTTACATAGTTGCTGTGAGAGTATAGTTGTCTGACTGTAAGGTGTTTTCTCTCAGCGTGAGATCATTGATGGTTATTTGAAAAAGGTGAATCAACTTACTCTTTTTCTTTGGTATTCCATGCCAGGTCTTTAAGAAAACACCTGAGAAAACCCAGTACCCATGTTTTATACACTGGCGAGTTGTGCCATACTAGGGGGTTTGCCTCTGCCACAGGCCACACTTGGCTTAGCTTCACTTAGAAACGCAGCCCTCCAGCCAGTCAGTTCTCTGCGGTGGCATCTTTGCAAGGGTCCAGGGGCTAGTCTCTGGCCCTCCAAATGAAGGCTCAGGTGCAAGGAGACAAGACCCACCGGGTGGATGTGGGTGTGTCTTGGCTCACACATCTAGAGGAGCCAATATCTTGTGTAGCGGCTTCATCGCATAGCTGCCAGAGTCCCCACCGGGGACATGCTAAGTGACAAGCATCACTACACTCATGAAAGCCTGGAGCTGTGGCTTCCTATCAGGTACTTACGAAATTTGCCAACCAGGGGTCCTTTTAACCATATGCTTTGTTGACTATAACACCACTAACTTTCCACCTTTATTGATTTCCAGGGGAAAGGAGCTAGAAAATTAACCCAAGGTCAGGTTTATCCCTAGAGAAAAGGGTTTTGTTAGCAAACGAGCAATTCCTGCCAACAAGTTCTTGCATATAGTTTAATGGGATAGCTATTATTTTCTCTGTCTGGCTGCTCAGAAAAGGTGGCTTTTTGATGCCACTGACGGGCTCCCTGGGATATCCATCCAGAGAACCTAATTTGAAAGAGAACAGCTCTTTGAATGCTGACAGTGTTCCTAAGACACAATTCAGCAAAGAAGGCCTCATTTACATTTACCCGTTTGCTCAGGCCTCAGCTAATGGCTGAGGGAAGGCAGCAAGTAGCCGTGGCTCTACATTTGGACCACAGATTAGAAATACAGAAAAAAAACACCCCCAAAGGGCTAGTTTCCTTAAAGGTGATCTAAGAATATTTGTCTCTATGAAGCACGCTTGCCCGTCCCATGTTCCACACGCCAGTGATTAGAACGTGTAATTTTCCACTTTACTAGCAGCAGTTAATTAGCTCTAATGACAAAGCAGCCCTCGCACCTCTAGGCAGAGGAACAGTGATGCCATACGCTCTGCTCCGTGAAACGCAGCGATCGTTAGCAACAGGCTGACGGCAGAACAGCCTGTCCTTTGGTTCCAGTTTGTGTCCAAGCTCACCTTCTGTCTCTTGTATATCCCATTATTTTAAAAGTGCATTTTGTGTGCACTGGATGTTACTTAGAGTAAGGTCTAGGGGACTTGTCAGGCGAGTATAAACTTCCCACTCTGAAGAAACTGAAGACTTTTGGGTAGGCCTATGAGAATAATTTATTTTGTATGTGTCAGCACATTAGCTTTTAGTTACCTTTTTTTATGGTCAATTTCCTTCAAGATGTGTTGTTATATCTTAACTGATGAATTCAGACTTTCTATAAAAGTAGTCTGATTTAGATGTGTCTCTGCTTTAAGAAAGGGCCAACCTATCAGTTCTCAGCTTCCAAACAACTTGTGGTACGTTTCAGGATCTGAGATGTTGGCAGTGCATGGCAGGTGGTGCCTGAGAGCCCACCGTGAGGAGTGGACTTGCCCTCCAGGGAAGAACCTACGCGGGCAGCCATGGGTCAAGCACTGGTGTGGGCTGGGGGTACAGAGAGAAGGAGAAGGGCGCGTAGAGAGGGAAGTCAAGTACAAAGTAAGTGCTATGCCCGAGGAAGCTTGGGGTGCTGTGAGAGTTTGGAACGAGGGCAGGTGACCTAACCCCGATTTGCTTGGGGGACAGGCAGGGTGACAGATCCTGGAGGAGATGATTGACATGTGAACAGAACCTCCAGGACTGAATGGGACTGACCCTCATGTAAAACAAGGGAGCAAAGTTGGTGCAACGACATCGAGTGCTTAGAGCACACCGCTCGCTCAGTGAAGGGCAAGTGGCCCGCGATGGTTAGAAAGGATCCAGTGTGACGGGGCAGTGGAGAGGCGATGGACAGGGACCAAAGGTCATGGGAAATCGCTAAGGAATTTTTAACCAGAGAGTGACATGGGCCAGCTTGGGTTTTAGAAAGTTCAGCCAGAGGGTTGCCCTGGAGATGGGTGGAAAGGCTGAGAGAGGAAATGGAGAGAGAGCTAAGAGGCTGCTGCAGCATCCAGTTAGAAGGTGGCTGCATCAGGGGTGACGGGAACAGAGAGAAGAGGATGGATCTGAGAGCATTTATTGTTTGATGGTTGTAATGTGGCTTTGCCGACAACTATTGTTATAAATGATATTTGGATTGAATAATGCTCCCTTCATAGCTCAGGTTTTATGTTACTTTATGTTTTAAACTGGGCGAACCTGAGGAGCAAGCTGTTATATTCCTGTTAATGTCACATAGGATGAGGCCTACCAGGCCTGGAGCCTCTGGCGTAGCAGACAGAAGCACCCAGGCTCAGAAGGAATGGCAGGAGGCGAGTTCTTGGTGTGAGAAGCTCTAAGCTGAGTTAGGGGGCGTTCCAATCCACAGGGGAACTGCCGCAAAAGGGACATCTAGGGGTCAATCTTGTTGAGAAACCCAGGTAGGCATTGGCCTCAAAAGAAGCTGTGAGGAGGCACTGAAGTCATAGGCAGGAGGACCTCAGCCCTTGCAGGGTAGACTTGAGGGGAACAGAGGAGGAACATTGGAGAGAATAAGGCAGAGGCATGGCTAAGGCAGCTAGCTACCCAGGCACCAGGAGCAAGACAGGCTACAAAATTTGGGGAGACTCAGAAAACACAGTTACAAGCCCCCTTGTCTAATTGGAGTACAAAGTTAGGGTCAAAGCTTCCCCTGTTCCCAAGCTGGGGGGTTGCTGGGGGTCAGCCTACAGCTTCTACCTCAGGTCAGAGTGGGTCCCAGAGCCTGGGGCAGGGGCCACAGGTAAGGGCAGGTCTGCAGCAGCTTAGAGAAGGGGGGCAGAGTCCGGAGCCAACAGAGCCTGGCAGTCACTCCCTTTTGCACATGTTTACTCTGGGAACATATGCCCTGGCTCGGCTAGAAGCCCACCTACCTTGCCAGCGTCTTACTGAGGGAAAATGGCGCCCCCTGCATCTGAGTCTGAGCCGCTGCCAGACGCAGGGATGCCAGCAGCCTCCATGCGGAGTCGAGTCGGGTGGGAGACCTTCTCCCTGGCAGCGCTGGGTGGGAACACTGCCTCGATATGGTATAGGAACAAAAGTTTCAGTGGTAAGTGGACTGAGGGAGGGCTACTCTGGTGTCTTCTAGAGACAGGCACCCAGGCAGGGTTAGGGGGCACTGTCTGCAGCCACAGGCCGGAAGCGTCTGGGAAAAGTAGCCATTGGCTTGTAGGGGTGCTTCTGAAGTTGGCTGTTTTTAGTGGAGAACTACCTGGAGACAGACCCAAAGGTAAACTTGGAAAGCGATCTTTTGGCTGGTGTGGGGACTGCCAAGCCATATCACAAAACGAGCCATTGCAGATTGAAAATGAATATGTACTCAATTTGCTGGACATTGATTTTCACAGAACTCTTCTGGAGCATTTAAATTGCACTGCGTCCTCACAGCACTTCTGACTGTGCTGTGCGAATCCTTCTGACCTGCTGAGGGGTTGCTGACCCTTCCCCTGTCACAGCGCCACTCACATACAGAACATACCACAGACAGCGCTGTCTGGTCAGGAGGCATCACCTGTTTGATGTAAGGTGATGTGTTACAGTCAGTGGTGAAGGTTTTCAGTTTCATACTATCACTAAAACGTTAGTCAAATACCAATGAAAAGGCTCCAAAGAAGTTGAAACCTTGTTTTTGTGTACTTTGTGTTCAGCTGCAGTGTTTGTTTATAACACACAATTTCTAATTTCATAGGGGAATAAAATGGAATAGCTATAATTTTCCACATTATTTCTTGGGAAGCTCAGAACAGTGCCCTCAGTGAGTTTTTTGTTTTTTTTAATATTGAAGAGTCCACCGCAGAGCACAACTTATAAGTGCTTTTTAAGCTCCTTTATTCCTTACTTAATCCTTCTCTATATCCTTCTAAACAAGAACGAAGAACCTGGGTATTGACATCTTGAAGCTGCGATCTTTGGATTTATTGCTCTTTTTAATATGCTGAGGGAAGCAAGAAGTAGGTGATTAAAACCCTCATTCTCAAATGTTTACCCTTTGCTTCCTGGACACGGGAGTTGAGAAAAACCTCATTCATTCTGATTGTGTCCATTTGGAATGTGTGACAATTCGGACATGCCAAGCTGATGTGGAACTTTCTATTTTCTATTAAAAACAACTTTGCCAAGCAAATTTCTAGTGTCAGTGATGGAGCTGTGTAGACAGACTCTTTCAGGGTGAAGGCCGATTTTAGTCTCGTTTTTAGCAGTGATGTTCACATCAAGAAATAAGCATGCTAAAATGTAAAATAATTTTTACCTATTTGCTTAAAGTTTGCTAAGTTATACATACACTCAGATTCTTTTCTTGTCAGAGTTACTAAAGATGTAAAAAGAAAAAAAAAAGTCCACCGTTGTTTGAAAATGTTTGAAAAGTGAGATATCTCAGTCCCCTCTGAGCAAATTAATGCGATATGATCCATATCAGAGTCAGTGCTTAGAACTGAAGAACTCCTATGGATTCCATTTTTACCCCTTAAACTATGAATTATGCTGATATCCTTTCCACTCACTCTTCTTATTTCAAGGAGACAGATTTTATACTGAAAGGTATATATTATATATTTCCACTTTATACCTTTTGTTAATACTCATGGAAGATTAAAACAAAGCAAATGAAATTCCTCATAATGTCAGCAGCGTCCACTAGATAATATTCTCTAGGGTTTCAGATGAAGGAACCCCAGAAGTATGTGTGGTGGTCCGAAATTAAAGAGGATAGTAAGTTTTAAATGTAAAATGTAAATGCTTCTCTCTATACATTACCTAGGAAGCTGACAAAGAATGGAGTAATAAGCTAGGTAGAAACTCATATCTTCAAATTGATGCTTCATTTTTATGAGGAAACAAAATCCACCTATTACCTCAAGTTTTTCATTAATTTGGTAGGTCTTTCCAAACCATGAGTCGCCGCTGTGGGGAACAACTCATACCTTTTTTTACCCTGTCTGAAAAAGTCAATATGTTGGGTGGGTGGTTTTAAAAATCCCAAATAATGGCTGTTTTATAGCTAGTGGCTCACTGTTGTTAAAGCCTCACAGCTTCTCTTCTCCCCAGGCATGACGGAGATGGTGCGTAAAATTACCCTGAGTAGAGCAGTGAGGATCATGCAGAATCTCTTTCCTGACGAATACAACTTCTACCCTCGCTCGTGGATTCTGCCTGACGAGTTCCAGCTCTTTGTTGCTCAGGTAGATGGATGGCACTCTGTCCCTGGGACCCTTGAAGTATGTTTCGGTTGCACCTGTGCCCTGGGTCCTGTGCTGGGAGCTGAGGGGGCCGTTTAACAGTCCACAGTAGGTGTTGGCAAGCGATCACAGAAGCTTGCAGACCTGAGCAGGGAGGGTGACAGGTAAGTAAACTGAAGAAGGAGGTCTTGACATGAGGAGAAAGGCTGAGATGGGGAGCTTGGATCGTGGAGTTGGCATTTGCAGCTCCAGGTAGACAGAGCTGGAGCAGGTGGTTGAGCCCACAAGAGGACTGGGACTGTTTGGGTGACTCCTAGAGGTGTGGTCTCCCCAGCATCCCATGGCACTAAATGTGGGAGGTCGGGCCTCGCTTCAGGGCCGGGGAGTCGGTTTTACAAACTGAGGGTGGGGTGGTGGGGAACCTTTTAAAGGTGTCCCAGAATCAATTGACATGTGTCCCAGAATCAATTTTCAAATCACCCATTCCATATCGAAGCGATGTGTTTGAGCATGAAATACTTTGGAGCCTTCACTACTAATTGTGAAACAGAGCCGGTAGGGAAGCTGAGTTCAGAATTGCCATTTTATTTGGTCTTTTCATGATTTCATTTAGGACCATTTCAGAGTCTTTGTTCACAGGTTCCATGGTCCATGTCATACCTCTGAGGGTGGCTGTACAACAAATGCTTGTGTAATTGTGATAAGACTGATACCAATTATTGGCCCCACTAGGCTCCTTCAGGCACTGTGGTAGGAGCTTAACATTATTTCTTTAGATCCTCACACTGAAGTTGGTTGTATTATTATCCCTATTTTATGGATGAGGAAACTGAGGCTTTGAGAAATTAAGTGACTTGCTTGAGAAGTAGGATTTAGACTTAGAGCTGATTTCAAGGCCTATGCTTTCTATACTGTGTTATTGCCTGCCGTTGTTTTGGTTTTAATATTAAATTATAAAAACTTGTAATAAAATTATGATTTATAAAGCACAAAAAAAGCTTGAAGTGATAATTTTTAAAAGTGGTCACATGGATCTATATGTTTTTAAAAATTCATCAAATCATAACTTTAAAATGAGTGCATTTTACAGTATTTTAATTGTAACTCTGCCAATATCTTTATCATAGAGGCCTGTTGCCATTTTTGTCCTTGATGAAATTTTTGTCGCCAAGAAAGGTGGGATTACATGTTTTTTCTTCCAGATTGAGTTGGTATAGTGTGTTCTTTTTTTTTTTTTTTTGAGGACAGTGGCCCTCATATGTGGGACCCGAACCGGGTATAGTGTGTTATTGGTTATCAAAATATTCATATAGCTTTGGGATTTTGAAATGATAAATATTCATGATGTGTGAAAATGATACATAACTATACAATCTTAATTGCATAAAAATGGAAGCTTAGTTATGTAGATAACACAGGACCTAGAAAGACACGCCAAAGTAAACTGCTTGTGATTATGACTTTGTTCTTGTGTTTTCAGTTTCCTATTATATGCACATGTTAACTTTTGAAAAATAAATGTTATTTTAAAAACCTAAAAAAAAATAAAATAAAATAAAATAAAATGAGTGCATTTTATTGTATGCAAATTATGCTTCAGTAAAGTTAATTTTTAAAAATAAACTATCAGCGTTTCCCCATACTGACCCCCCCAAATGTCCCACATTTGTGGCTCTGCTCACACTATTGTCCCTATGTGAAATGCCTGCCTGCCTATTTCTGCAGCTTTGTAGCTGACAATTCTGCCAGGCTGAATAAAAGTAGATACCAGCTTGTGCCTCCAAAATCAGAGAAGTGAGAAGAGCATGTCCATCATCCCCAAAAGTTCCTCTGTGTTGCTCTGCAGTCAGGCCCCTCAACCACCCCCCAGCCCAGGCACCTCCTGATCTACATTTTCATCATAGATTCGTTTTGCCTGTTCAGGAAATTCATATAAATTGAATCCTACAATACCGTATGTACTTTTTTGAGGCTTTTTTTCTTCCAAAGTTATCCTTTTGAGATTCATCTGTGTTTGTGTATATTAGTAGTTGGTGTTTTTATTGATGAGATATGTATTCCATTGTATGAATATATCATAATTTGTTTATTCGTTCATCAATTGATGGACATTTGGGTTATTTCCACTTTGGGAACGTTATAAATAACGCTGCTATGACTAATCATGTGGATATACAAGGGCAGACAATTAAGTTCACGAACTCTTACAACGCTGTTGCTAACCTTTTGTGATATCACAGGGATTATGAATTTGTACCAACTGGACAAACAGTTAACCAAGTTTGTTATTTGGAAATGTTGAAAGGGCTGCGTGAAAAAGAACTTTCTGAAAAACAACCTGAACTTTTCACCAACAATTCATGGCTCTTGCTTGCATCATAACAATACATCAGCTTACACGGCACTGTCTGTGAGGGAGTTTTTAGCCAGTAAACAAATAACTGTATTAGAACACCCTCTGTACTCATCTCATCTGGCCCCCAATGACTTCTTTCTTTACATGAAGATAAAGGAAATATTGAAAGGAAGACATTTTGATGACATTCAGGACACCAAGAGTAATAGGATGACAGCTCTGATGGCCATTCTAGAAAAAGAGTTCCAAAATTGCTTTGAAGGGTGGACTGGGTGCTGGCGTCAGTGCATAGCTTCCCAAGGGGAGTACTTCAAAGGTGACCATAGTGATATTCAGCAATGAGGTATGTAGCACTTTTTCTAGGATGAGTTTGCGAACTTAATTGCTTGACCTTGTACATTGTTATTATTTTTGCTTTGAGACGTCAAAGCAAAATAAAGAAACTGAAAAATGAGTATATTTGTCTTCTATACTCACCCATATACTTACATTTCCAGCATTCTTCATTCCTTTGTGTAGCTTTGGGATTCCATCTGGTATTATTTTCCTTCAGTGCAAAGAATTTTCTTTAACATATTTCTTGTAATGCAGGTCTGCTTGTGGTAAATTCTCTCAGCTTTTGTTTGTTTGGAAATGCCTTCATTTTGCCTTAAGTTTTAAAAATGTTTTGAAATAATTTTGGACTTACAGAAAAATTGCAGATGTAGCACAGAGAGAGTTCCCATATACCCTTTATCTAGCCTTCCCTGTCATTAACATCTTATCCAAGTACCGAAATTTGGCAGTTAACATTGATACAATGTTATGAAATAGCCACACACCTCTGCATTTTTTCTATTGTCGCACTAATGTCTTTTTTCTGGGGCAGGATCTATTCCATGATCCCCCATTACATTTAGTTGTTACTTTTCCGTAGTCTCCTCTGAGCTGTAAAGAGTTCCTCAGTCTGGGGCCAGCCGAGTGGCTCAGTTGGTTAAGAGCGCCCTCAAGAGTGTCAGCTCTGAGCAACAGTGGTTCGATGCCCAGCCCGAGCTGAGCTGCTGCTGAGCTGCCAACAGGTGGCAGGATGGCTCAGCTGAAAAAAAAAAAAGAAGAGTTCCTCAATCTGTCTTTGTCTTTCATGGCCTTGACTCTTTTGAAGAGTGCTGGCCAGCTATTTCTTGAAGAGTGTCCTCACCTTGGTTTTGTTGGATTTTTCTCATGATTGGATTCAGATTACACGTTTTTGGTAAGAATACCACAAACGTGATGTGACCTTCGGAGTGCAGCACCTCAGGAGGCACAGAATGTCAAGAAGTCTCAATTCTGGCGACGTTAACTTTGATGTTCACTCATTAAGGTTGTGCCTGCTAGGTTTCTCTCCTATGAAGTTACTACTTTTACCCTTTGTAATCATTAAGCATTTTGTGTGGAGATATTTTGAGACTGCAGATAGCCTATTTATCTCATATTTTGAAAAAAACACAACTTCAATTAAAGTATAATTGACATACAGTAGACTGCAAATATTTAGAGTATGCAGTTTGATATGTTTTCATATATGTAAAACCCCCATGAAATCATCACCACAATCAAGACAATGAACATACCCATCACCCCCAAATGTTCCCTCATGTCCCATTGAGTCCTTCCTTTCTCCCTTCCTTGACTCCTACCTCCCATCTCCAAGCAACCATGGATCTGCTTGCTGTCAAGATTAGTTTACACTTTCAAGAATTTTATGTAAATGGTACCATACAGCCGGTACTCTTTTGTGTGTGTGTGTGTGCGCGCGCGCACGCTTTCACACAACATGGTTAATTTAAGATTTCATCCATGTTGTCGTATTCATCAATACTTCATTCATTTTTATTACTGAAGAGTACTCCATTGATTGTATGTACCACTGTTTGCTCCTACCATTATCTGCTGCTGGACATTTGGATTGATACCAGTTTTTCGCTATTACCAGTAAGGATACTATGGACATCCAAGTATAAGTCTGTGTGGATATAGTATGTTTTCTGAGAAAATGCTTAGGAATGAAATATCTGGATCATTTAGGAGGTATACATTTCATTTTATTTTATTTATTTATTTTTTTAAAGATTTTTTAAATTGGGAAATTGGGGGAGGGGAACAACGTTGGGGAACCGGGGAAGGGGAACAGACAAGTTGCTGTCTTTTTGTTCTTCCGTCTAGTTGCAGAAGACATTGCTTCACTGGCCCAGGTTGGCATCGTCATTGCGCTCTTCCCGGATGAGGCGGATCGGTCACCAGCATCTGGATGGTCACTCACCATGGCTATTGGCAGCTCACGCTGGCTGCCAGCCACTCACACTGGCTGCCGACCGTTCACTGTAGCCTATGACAGCCCACTGCAGCAGGGGCTGCAGCCTACACCATTGCTGGGCTCGCAGCCCAGCTCCAGGTGGAGCTGTTGTTAGCTGTAGAGGGCAGTGTCACTGGCCCTCATATGTGGGATCCGAACTGGGGCCGCTGGCATCCCAAAACCAGCTCTTAACCAGTGCGCCTCTCGGCTGGCCCTACATTTCATTTTAAAGGAAATACCAGTTCTTTTCCAAAGTGATGGTGCCATTTTGTATTCTCAACAATGCATGAGCAGTTTAGTTCTACTACATCTTTGCCAACACTTGGTAATAATAGTCTTTTAAATTTTAACCATTCTAACAGGTGTGTAGTGGTTTCTCATTGGTTTTAATTTGTATTTCTCTAATGATTAATGATATTGAGTATCTTTTCCTGTGCTTATTTGCCATACAAATATATTCTTTGACAAAATATGTATTTATACCTTTTGCCCATTTAAAAACTTGACTTGCTAATTTTATTTATTGAGTTTAGAGAGTTCTTTATATATTTTGAATATAGATATTTATCAGATATACCAATTGCAAATATTTTCTCCTAGCCTGTGCTTTTTAAAATTCTCTTAACAGCATATTTTGAAAAGCAAGTTTTTAATTCTGCTGAAATCCAGTTTATCAATTTTTTTTTAATGGATGATGCTTTTGGTGTCATATATACAGAATCTTTACCTAACACAAGCTCACAAAGATGCTTTCCTGATTTCCGTTTTTGGTTGGTTTTTTTTTGTCTAAAAGTTGTATAGTGTTAAGTGTAGTTCTCTAATTTTGACTTAATTTTTAAATCTTTTGTGAGGTAGTTGCAGAAGTATGTGTGGGTGTATGTTTGAATTCTCTATTATATTCCATTGATATATTTGTCCATTTTTTATGTCAGTAGCTCACTGTCTTGGTTGCTATAGCTTTATGATTAGTCTTGAAATCATGTAGTGTGAGCTCTCTAACATTGTCTGTCTTTTTCAGTCATCTTGGCCATTATAGTCTGTTAATCCACCACATGAATTTTAGGATAAACCTGTCAATCTCTACAAAAATCCTTCTGTGATTTTCAGTGGGTATACATTGAATCTATATATCTTCTATTCACTTTGGGTAGGACTGACATCTTTTTTTATTTTTATTTTTATTTTTTTTTGAGGGCAGTGTCACTGGCCCTCATATGTGGGATCCAAACCGGGGCTGCTGGTGTCCTAAGCCAGCTCTTAACCACTGCGCCACTCGGCTGGCCCAGGACTGACATCTTAATGACATTGAATCTTCTGACCTGTGGACGTAGTGTGTTTTTTTATTTAGACCTTCTTTAATTACTTTGAGCAATTTTTTTTTATTTTAGTTTTTAATGTATAGGTCTTTCACATCTGTTGTCAAATTTATCCCTAAGTATTTCAAAATTTTGATACATTGGCAGTATTTTGTTTTTAAACTTCAATTTTTAGTTATTCCTTGTGAGTATGTAGAAATACAGTTGATCTTTATATATTAATCCTGTATTCTGCAACCTTGCAAAACTCACCTAATAGTTCCAGTAACTTATTTTGTAGATTCCATGGGATTTTCTACATAGATTACCATGTTTTCTGAGAATAGGATGGTTTTATGTCTGGCTTTCAAATCAGTCCTTTATATCATCTTCTTGCCTTATTGTACTGGCTAGAATCCCCATACAATGTTATTTAGGCAAAAGAGATGCTGAGGGTTATGTTAAGACCTTAAGGCAGGAGTCTTATGCAGAGAAGGACAGATGTGAGCAGTATTTAGAAGGCAGAATGTATGGGACTTGGAGACAGATCAGAGAGGGAGATGGAGAGGAAGGCAGAATTGACACTTTCAGGATTCCGGTGGGGATGCCGTTTGCAAGATGGGAAGCCCCGGAGAAGGAGGTTTAGTGGAAAATATGGAAAGCTGAGCACGTGCCTGTTGCTTAACTGTTAGCTTTCAGATTTTAGCCATTCAGAGAGACTCTCTGTCATCAGTAAAATGGGGAGGTGGGGTTAGGCAATTGCCGTGTCTCTCTCTCTTCCTATTTTAGCATTCTAAGCCCTCAAGTGTCAAAGCCCATTTGATTGATGCTGAAGGTACTTAGAACTGGATAGTTCCCTAATATAAAGGAGGATTTCTTTGTCTCTAAAATAACCATAATTTAGAACCTGCCGATTCAGGGCCTGGCACATGCAGAATGAGACAATGAAAACCCTACCGTGGTCGCTTGCTGGAAAGCCCTGGCACCATCACTTATTCTTCATGGGCTCTCGGGCAAGTCCCTTCTCCTCTTGGCTCCCTTTCTCCAACTGTCAAATGGGAAATGATTATAACCTCAGGGTGACTGGGCATCCAGCAACTATTTGATGATGAAATGCTTTATTAAGCTGCAAAGCTGATAAAAACATGCCACATTCTTATTTTTCATATTCCCTTTGTCTTAATATAAAACAATGCATTTGCATTAAGAATTCAAACAATAAAAGAATGTGCAAAGTAAAAAGTGGAAAAAAAATGTCCCCACTCCTCAGAAATGGCTGGACACTTTAGTATATATTTTTTCCAGCTTTTCCCTGTGTATAAACAAATATACACCGTAACACACATAACCCTTTTTTCTTTAAAAAAATGGGATTATGCTATACATCCTCGTCTCTAGGTTTCAGACACCTTTCTGTCCATGCTTTATAGGAGTCCATGGTATGAATGCACCCAAACTCCTCTGCTGGTGAACGTTTCTGTAGTTCTTATGCTTCTTGGTTCAGTAAATAGTGCCATCAGGAATGCCCTAGCAGAGGTATTTTTATACTCCTCCATGCCGGCAGTTCCTTCAGAGAGACATCTCAGAGTGGAATTGCTGGATGACAGGGTGTGTGCATTTCCGTTTTTGACCGTGAAAGCCAAAGCCAGGGCTTTATCAGAAGCCGTGTATGTAATTCTGAGGGTCGGCTGTCTTGCAGGAGGGTGGCAGCGACTTCTCAGTGTGTGAGCTTTTTGGCAATGACAGGAGGATGTGTGAGTAGCTGGAAACATTTTAAAACCTGACACTTTGTGGGAATTCTATTTCTCACACTAATTAGGATTAAGTCTACTTCATTAAAGAAAGTGGGGGAGATCCACATTCCCTTGGCTGGAACCGGTTGCCAACCTGGTACCCAAATGTGATCAGCAGGTGGCAGTAGGAGGCAGCAAGTAGGATCCTCAGTGGAAATTTTTGTGAAGACTGGAGGAGGATATGGTCTCTCTTTCCAATTTTAGCAGATGGCCAATAAAAAAATTCCTTGGAGTTTATTTTGCATATGGTCTCCCATCTGGGTATTTGAGAAAAGTACAGTTTTGTTATCAAAACAGTATTTATTATGGTGAAGGAGTTTGTATTTCATAGCAGAAGAATTTTTCAGTGAATAAAGCCAAAAACCTGTTCAATAATGTTTTGCGGTTTCGTGGAGGGAACCAGCGAGCGTGGGGTTCTTCCATTTTCCTCTCCAGTTACCATCCTAAGTTAGCTTTTATTGATTCAGCTCCTCAAGATTGAATGAAGTGCATTATTTGCAAAATCCCCAGAGAACAATGTTCTCCGCTGGGTTTAGGAACTACGAAAATGTGGAATTTTAAGTGGGTCAGAGTCGAGGCAGAAAGAAAGCCTGCAATGTGAGGCATCTATTCCTGGTCCTGATTCCACGCTTAGCAAATAAACTTCTGGGGGGTTGATTATTTGCATCATTTTTCTTCATATAGACAGTATGCTAATTTGGCTAACTTTGGCTCACCCGATGGGTGGTTGAAGCTCACCCAAAGGATGAAGCTTAAACTCCCTCAGGTGCCTTGTAGAGCTCCCGCCTGCCTCTGCAGCCTCAGCTCCTACCATTTCTGACCTCTTCCTCTGGGATCCTGCCATATTCCAATTTCTTAGGTACTCAGGGGTGCCTCTGCACTGCCTCTCCTTTTGCCTGGAGCACTCATCCTCATCCTTTATGCCCCCCTCCCACCTCCAAGGCCTCCTTCTTTCACCTACCAACTTTGCCAATTCTTCAGACCCCTGCTTATCTTTTCCTTTCTCTATAAATCTACTCTGCCCCCATATCTGGGGGGGGGGACGCTTTGTTTTTCTCTCTTCATGGTTCTTATGCCTATGACACTATTTAGTAACTCCATGTTTAGTGACTTTTCTCTCCTGTCCTAAGTTTCCACAAGGGCAGTGGGTCTTATTCATGATTGTAATCCTAAGTGCCTATCCCAGTGCCTGGCACATCGAGGGAAGTCAAGTATATGTGCCAAATTGAATTGCAAATTAATATGCAGATGCAGTCATTTGAAACATTTTGTCTCTTGTGTTTAGCCTTCCAGTTAGTTCCCCAAGGCCAAGGGCATGAGCCTGACCCAGCCTGTTGCTTTATAAGGGTGCAGGCCAGATTTGGACCATGAGGAACTTAACCAAAGTGATGTCATCCAGTGAGATAGATGGTGGCTGGGCTGCCGATGTGTCTGCTGACGCCCCAGCCTCCACCCCCATACACAGCTCTTACAGTCTGCAGCAAGCTTGGGAGTTGCCGTGGAGTCTAGACTGCCTTCTGCTTATGCAGGACAGCACCCCCAGAGTCCAGAGCTGTGGCCCAGGGTTCCGGTGCATGACCAGTGGAAGAATGAAGACAGAAGCAAGGGGACTCCAGCTGTCAGAAGAAGGCAGATGACTCACAGCCGCTGGCAGACACGCTGTAGGAACCCTGCTTTCACCTCCCCATCTGCTTCAAGTTTTATTGCCTTTGTTGCCAAACATAGAACTTCACCTCCTGCTTAGATATATCATGCTGTACTTGTGCCCCTTGCTTAACAGCTCAATTTGTTTACTGGAAAAACGATATCATCTGAAACTCAAGATCCTGCTTCTCTTTGGAAACGGGGACTTAGGTCCTGTTTACTAGGAAGTCCTTTAGAATAGCCTGAGTGACAACTGGCACAGGTATGCTTTGCAGTTTACCTTGTGCCTCTTACACGCATGACCTCTGTTATCCGTACTCACTGGGGAGTTATCATATCTCCAATTTACAGATGAGAAGACAGAGATTCAGAATCAAAGGTACTGGCTCATTGTTAAACACACTCTATGACTCATGAGCTCAGATCTCTGACTTGGTGTAGTTCAAACATTTCCTGAGACCTACTGAGTGCCACATGCTAGGGTTACAAGACAGGTTAGGTGTGTCCTTGCCCTGTGCAATCACTTAAGGTGATCTAAACCACTGGACCAGAGTCAGGACACCTGGGTTCCAGTTCTGGCTCCATCTCTTTTTTTCCCCTCCAGCTTTATTGAGATATAATGTATATTTTTAAAGTATACAACATGATGATTTGATACACATATATATTGCAAAATGATCACCACAATAAGGTTAGTGAACACATCCATCACCTCACATAATTACAGTTTTCTTGTGGTGAGAACATTTAAGGTCTACTTTCTTAGCAGCTTTCAAGCATATAAAACAGTATTAGCTGTGGTCGCCATGCTGTACGTTAGATCCCAGAACTGTTCATCTGGTAACTGGATGTTTTGTACCCTGTGACCAACCTCTCCCCACTTCCCCCACTCCCCTGCCTCTGGCAACCACAGTTCTACTCTCTGTTTCTATGGGTTTGGCTTTTTTTTTTTTTTTTTAGATTCCGCATATGATATCATACAGTATTTGTCTTTCTCTGACTTATTTCACTTAGCATAATGCCCTCAAGGTCCATCCATGTTTGTAGCAAATGGCAGGATTTTCTTCTTATTTTTTTTTTTTTTTTTTTTTTTTTTTTAGGGCAGTGTCACTGGCCCTCACATGTGGGACCGAACCGGGGCTGCTGGCTTCCCAAGCCAGCGCTTAACCACCGCGCCACTCAGCCGGCCCTTTCTTCTTATTTTTATGGCTGAATATTCTGTGTGTGTGTGTGCGCACACGCGCGTAACATTTACATTTTCTTCATCCATTCATCTGTTGATGGGCACTTAATTTTGTTTCCGTGTGTTGGCTATTGTGGATAATGCTGCAATGAACATGGCGGTGCAGGTATTTCTTGGAGATGGCGATTTCATTTCCTTTTCATGGACCCAGAAGTGGGGTTGCTGGATCATATGGTAGTTCTATGTTTAACTGCTTGAGCATACTGTATACTGTTTTACATGGTGACTGAACCAATTCTCATTCTCACCAATAGGGTGAGAGGTGATATCTCATTCTGGTTTTGATTTGCTTTTCCCTGATGATGAGTGATGTTGAGCATCATGTACCTGTTGGCCATCTGTACGTCTTTGGAAAAAGGCCTGTTTAGGTCCTCTGCCCATTTTTAAATCAAATTATGATTTGCTATTGAGTTGTATGAGTTTCCTTATATAATTTGGATATTAAGCCCTTATCAAATCTATGGTTTGCAATATCTTTTCCCATTCTGTAGGCTGCCCCTTCATTTTGTTGATAGTTTCTTTGCCTTGCAGAAGCTTTTCAGTTTGATGTAGTCCCACTTGTTGGTTTCTGCTTCTGGTGCTTGTGCATTTGGCGTCATATCCTGCTGCCGCGTCTTAGCTCCTATGAGACCCTGGCCAACTCATTTCCCCATCCCTCAAGATTCCAGTGCCTCCTCTGCCAGAGGAGGAGGCGGTAGGGCTTCACTCAGACCCCTTCCAGTTTTACTCTTTTGTGGTTCTGTGAGTTTGGCTTTCCTGGGCTTCCATAAAACTCCTGGCTGGAGTTAAAGTTCTGCACAAATTCCTGCTGCCAGGGCTTCGGTTGGAGCACAAAGGGTCTTATATAATCAATCTTCTTCCTGCTACTGCTGGGTCCGTGTAGCCCGGGGCTTGGTGAAGTGCTGATGATGAAGGCTGCAGGACAGCTGCTTCGGGAACTGCAGTGGGGCTGCCGGGGCGTCTCCTCACCTCTGCCTCACCCCTCCCCGGAGGGCCACTAACTGGAGCTGTGTCTGCACATTCCATCCCCAGTGGTCCTGTGGTGCGGTCGGTGGAGGCCAGCAGATATTGGCTAAGCCAGGACAGCCTTCCCGGTGGTTCCCTCTAAAGCCCAAGTTCTTGCACCTCTTGACTGTTTCTTCCGCCAGGGATACCCTTCCTGCCCTGGTCCACCTGACAGACCCCTCCAAAGTCTCCGTGGGTCAGCGCTGATGCCGCCATATCTATGAAGGCCTTTCTGATACCCCCTTTCCCACTCAACCTCCCACTCCCCTGCGGCACTTCCTCTGGGTCCCAATTCTATACTTTCCCTCAATTTTAGGACCCCCAGACACGGTATTTTGTTGCATGGTTTCTAACTCTGAGATAGTGAGGCAAGGGTTTGGGGTCATTATAAACCTAGGTTAAAATCTTTTCTTCATCACTTCCTAAGCTGTGTACCTTGGGTAGGTTACTTAATTACTCTGAGACTCAGTTTCCTCATCTGTAGCATCCTGGGGATGCTATGAGAACCACACTCTGCCCCTTTAGTGAATGGATATTTACTTACTTGCTGTCCCTGTTAAACTGGGGTCCCCCAGGGAGCTGGGAGATTCATTTCCATCTCCCCAGAGTGCCCGGCACAAAGGGGACCCTAGGGCATGTGTGTGTGAAATGAATGACTATTGAAAGAGGTTTTGTCGTCTTAGATGGAAATTTAAGCTGGAGCGAAGAATGCTTACACAAAGCATTCCACGTGTTTCTGGCTTATTGGAAATGGACTTATTTTCATTTTTTAATAAAAATCTAATCTTGAGACTAATTATCTCGATATTTGATGATAGATCATTTAGAAAGGGAAAAGAGCTAAGACTTCTCTTTGATTGAATGGTATCCCAGCTTGGTTTAAACTTGTTTTTCCTAGATGTCGCCCCCCCTCCCCTCCCCCCTTCCGCCCCCCAGAGAGCCAAGTGTAGTATAATACTTTAAAGAGTAGAAGCTCTATTGTTTAATTTTTCTAAACTTCAATTTGGCCTCAAATACATTGTGTTTTAAATCACAGCTATTATAATCTTGCTACTTTGCAGTACTGATTTTTTATGTGGAATTTTGAGATAAATGTGATCATTAGAGGGCTATTGCTTTAAAGTGCTTTCCCCCCACCCTTTAATGGCAAGCTCCGCAAAAGAAAAAGTAAAAGAGGTAAACATTTTTCTGGGAGGCTGTTTTTAAAGGTCAAGAAAACCCTGCTTTTTGGAAGCGAGGAAAAGGTCATCTTTCACCCTTCAATTTTTGTCCTTTCATTTCATTCTGCAAAAGTTCTTAGTGATGTCGCCATTGTCACTTGAGAAGAGATGCCTAATTTTCTTCAAGAAAATAGTGGAACTGATCTTGAGTTCAGTGCCTATTTTCGAAGGGAAATTATGAAAATTGCTCTGCCTGTACCTCCCTTTCTGTGTCTCCAAAGAAATGAAGAAATCTCTCCTACTCTGTTTCTTGTTCAACTTCTTTTCTATGTAATTGCTTCTTGGAGGAGTTCTAATGAGAGGCGAAGCAAAGTCGAGATTTGGATTTAGAAAGATGTTGTAATGGAATTTTCTGGCCCCGTTAATGAAATATGATTCTCTTGTGCTTTCCTCTCCCCGTAACATGCACCCCCTTCCCCCACCCCCCTTCTGAAATTAACCCCATACATTTTCGAGAAGGCTTACAGGAGGAGGAGAAAAGGATTCGTTTGACTAGAATAGATTGAATAGTGCTTTTCTATCCTTTCGGAATTAATGGCCCTCTTCCATTTTCTTTCAACTTTTAATTTTGTCATAATTTCAAACTTACTGAAAAATTGTAAGAAAAATAGAAATAATTTCTATACATCCTTCACCCATTTATTGACATTCTACCGCATTTGCTTTCTTTCTCTCTCTCTGTCTCTCAAATAAGCTGCATACACAGTGACAGTGGTGACATTTTTACCCCTGTAAACACTCTGTGTGTATTTCCTAAATAAAAGAGCATTTTCTTTTTTAGCGACAGTGTAATTATCAAAATCATGAAATTAACATTGATCCAATATTATTTTCTAATTTCTTCATTGTCATAATTTATTCAAATTATAACAACTGTCCCACTAATCTGTAACAAAAGGAAGTTCTAGCTCACACCTTGCAGTCAGCGGTTGTCGCCTATAGTCGCCTATCATCTGGAAGAATTTCTTAGTCTTTCTTTGTGTTTCATGCCCTTAGTATTTATTTTTTATTTTTTTATTGAGGAACAGTGTGTTTTTCCAGGACCCATCAGCTCCAAGTCAAGTAGTTGTTTCAATCTGTTGTGGAGGGTGAAGCTCCATGGCCCATGAGGGGATCGAACTGGCAACCTTGGTGTTATGAGCACTGTGCTGCAACCACCTGAGCTAACTGGCCGCCCCGCCCTTGGTATTTTTGGTGAGTGTAGGCTACTTAGCAGACTGCCCCTCAGTTTGAGTTTCTCTGGTTTATTAGATTCACGATGTGCATTTTGGGCAGGAATAGCCCAGAAGCAGTGTCGTGTATTTCTCAGGGATACCATCCATGCAGGCACATGATGTTAATGTGTCTTATTACTGGTGATGATAACTTTCAATCATTAGCTAAGATGGCGTCTGCCAGATTTCCACTGAAAAGTTGCTATTTTCCCCTTTCTAATGAATAAGTATCTTGTGGGAAGATACAGTATGACTGCGTAATAAGTATCCTGCTACTCCTCTAGTTTTCACCTCGGTTAATGAGTCTTACTATTGTGACGGTCGCCAAATGCTGATTATCTAACTCCACCGTTCCTTCTCCATTTGTTAGGGGCGGTTCTGCTGTGAGGACTGACTTTGCCTTTTCATTTATTTCTGTACGGACGTGTGTGTGCATGCTCGTGTGGGCTCGTGGATTCTCATTCAATGGGTTATAGCCCTTTGCTGTCATTATTTATGTTGATGCTCAGATTATCCGAGATTTGGCCAGTGGCGCCCCGTGTCCTCTCGGCAGTTCCTGGGACTCGGAGCACGCTCTTTACTTTCGCCACGACAAGGTGCTCGGGGCTCTTCTGGTGTCTCCCCTGCCCCAGCCTTGGGTTCACTCAAATTTCCAAGAAGACCTCGTTTTTCTATTTTGTTTTGTTTTTTGGGGGAGGTGCTAAGTGTGATCATTGCTACAGGGTGTCCTTCTAGTGCCCTCCCCCTTTTATAAAAAATATTTTGAGATATTCTCTTTACTGTCCTGAAATGAAATAAAACCACACACAGTTCTAAAAACAAACAAATAAAACAAAACCCACCCTGAATGTTCTTTAAAGGGGAAAATAAGGAAAAGTTATTTAGAACAAAATTCTCAGCATTTCAGTAAGTAAATGCTTTGGGGGGCTCTCTTACACTAGAAGACATGATGAAGCTGTCAGATGCTTGCATTACCTATGATGAATAAGTTTGGATATAAGAAAAGACAGTTTGATTAAACCTTATTCATAGTCTCTCTCATATATATGTGATATTATATATAATGATGTGATATTATATAGAATATATTTTAAAATATTGGACATTGTAAACAATTTTTTCGTATGTAATCGCTGTGTGTTGCTTGGGTGACTCAGGTGCCGTGTGCCATCCACGATGTGTGGCTTCTGAAATGTCGAATAGCTCATGATAAAATTCTAAGGAAAAAAAAGGGCAAAGTATAATTTCCCCCACTATTTGCATGAGTGTCGCATTCCTGGAGAGTTGTGGTGCTCTATTTAAATCACGTAGAAAATTCTTTTTGTTCCGATGTGACGCGGAGTTGGGTTGCAGGCTCTCTCCGTGTTATACATAAATAGGCTCCTTCACTCTGAAGCTGCGGCAGGGCTGCCCAAAGCGGTGCAGCCCGGCGTCCAGGCCCCTGCCCCCCAGGGCCCATAACACTCCCTTCACTGCGACAACCAGAAACACCCCAGAGACTCCCCAGACCCTCCCTAGGTGGCAGTGCCAGTCCCACTGAGAGCCACCGAGTGAGCTGTATGGAGCAGGGCATTTTCATCTCTCTTCTTAAGAAACAAATCCTGGTACATTGCTTATGGGCGTTTAATCTTTAACACTTTCCAGATTTATGTCTAACCTCACAGGTTTCCCTGATTCGCACTTTACTTCGGAGTTGAGGATGACCTTGATCTGTCTCCCTCCCTGGGCTCACTGCCTTGGGGCCCAGAGCTTGTGCACTGGGGGATGTCCACACGAGGGAGGACAGTGCCACCCCGCAGGCAGCCTTGTGATAACCTAGCTCTCCACAGAGCTTAGAGAAAAACTCCTGGAAGCCCCAAGCAGACAAACGCCTCCATTGTAGATGAGGGGACAGACCCAGAGAGGGAAAGAGACTTGGCCACGGCACACAGCGAGTCAGAGGTATTAATTAGGCCTAGAATTGAAGTTAGTACCTGAGAATAAACAACTAACAGGAACTGGAAAGGACCTGAGCGACCATCCCGGCCACTCCCCGCTGGGTGACACCACACCACCCCTGGACAGGTGACCAGGCGTCTGCCTGTATTTGATCATCTTCAGAAATGCATAGTTTAATGATTTTTTTTTTTTTGAGGGCAGTGTCACTGGCCCTCATATGTGGGACCGAACCGGGGCCGCTGGCTTCCCAAGCCAGCTCTTAACCACCGCGCCACTCAGCCGGCCGATAGTTTAATGATTTTTAACGCAGTTCATTCCACCGTGGAACTATTCTAAATGTTAAAGTATTCCTGAGCTGAGACCTTTCTTATCCCTTCTTCCCCGTCCCCACTGTTTGTGGTTTGGCCCTCTTGGTCCCATAGAGCATGTGTATTCCCTGTGGGCTCTGTGCCAACCGTTCAGAAATTTCAAAACTGTTCACATCCCCTGAGCTTCCCTAGCTCCAGCCTCTGGCACTGGACTTGGCACTGAGATTATTGTGGTGAAGAAGCCTCATAGGTCTTGTCCGTATGGAGCTGTTAGTGCAGTAGGAAGGCCAGCACGACACGATGTGAACCCACGGGCTGAGGCTTGAAACCCTCCACTTCCTTTCCCAAGTGGTGCACGGAAAGAGCACGGGTTAGGCTGGCTCCGCTTGCGCTGGCCCTGCACTGCTTCCGTCCCCCTCGGAGCTGTTTCCTCCTCTCTACAACCCGAACAGCGACTCTGCCTCATCGGGAAGTCAGATCACCGTACAGCACCCGGCTCCGCGGAGCTCCATCGATGGCTGCGTCTTCCTCTGGCCTTTTCCTTCCTCCAGTGTGACACATTTGAAGCAACTTGTGGGTATGTAGAAAGCGCTTAAAGCTCAGAGGAAAAGGAGTTCTCAGAGTGAAACTGCTCAGACTTACCTCTGCTACTCTTGGATCCGCCCTTTGTTAGATAACCAAGGGATACTTTAAAAATGATACGGGTGAAACACTAACAAGATCATGGCTATTTGGATTCAAGATGAAGGCAAAGAGTAAATTGTCTCTCAGATTAATTGTTGTATATTTAGTGTTGTGATACATATTGACTAATGTCACCACTGACTAATATCACCATGTCACCATGCCTTGTACAGCAACATTATCATCGGCCACATTATTAATCTGAATGCATAGGAGCCCCTGTCAGTACTCTCCAAGTACGTTCTAATGTTACAAGTGTCCCCTGGTCATGCAAGCCTGGGAAATGCTGGGCCACAGAGGTTGATTATAATCCTCATCAGATGGATGAAGGTATCCACACTGTGGGGTAACAGATACTCCATTGCTTGTTCATGTCTCTCTGTGGCTATTAGTCTATGGGATTGCATCCTGACATCATGAATCGCTGTCCTGTTGAGGCTGTCGCACAGCTGTCCTGTCTGTCTAGGTGTCATAGCTGAGGCCCCCCTAGAGAGGACACCCTTCCCAACGTCAGTGTCAGGGGTCTCAGAGCCTCTGGGGACTCTGCCTGTGCAGCCAGGGCTTGGGAAGACTGTCCCCCACCATCTCAGGGCACCCAGAGGAGCCCTTTCGCCCTGAGACGAGAGCAGGTAGAAGCAAAGCGATCTAGCTGCACGCTCTTCTCTGTATTTCTTTCCCCCTGCTCTCCTTGAGTCATTAATAAAGTCTTTCAAAGCTTTTTTGCATCTGGACCATGGGGAGCTAAGGAAAGGGGTGGAGCCCGTGCTTGGTTCGAAGCATTAAAGGGGATCCAGCGCCCCTCCTGTCCTGAGTCCATTGTGGGGGGCAGGGACAGGGACTAGTGAGATACCCTGCAAGGGAAGTGGATTTGGGGAAACAGATGGGGAGCCTGGTCCCACATGGAGAGATGGACTCCACAGCTCCTCTCTGGTTTATGAAGGAACAAGGGACGTTTCCTTACAGGTGACCGCCCACGTTCAGTGACTGGCCAGAGGTCAGGAACGGGGTGCTGGGCTAACACTTCCTGTGAGCCGTGGGAGAGCTTAGCCAAAGGTCTTGTCCAGTGGCCACCTGCAGCCATTGAAATAAAGGGTTGGGGGAGGGAGGGAAATGGACAGTGTTTATTTCAGGAAAAGTGGCTTGTAGAGCTGGCCTTGGGTGGCCCAGTAGGGTTTTTTTGTAAAGCTCAGCCCGGCTTGCTTCCAGCCTGCATCCCTTTCAGATCACGGCAGAGCTTCACAGAGATCAAAGGCATGTGGAAGTCATTCCTTCCGCCTCAACACCTTCGCTCTTCTCCTTGAAATCCAAACCACTGCTTGAAATCCGCTGCTCGCAGGGGATCCTGTTCTCAGACTCCTGGTGTAAATGATCAGGCTGACAACTGTCTAGTAGGCACTTGGCTGCTGGGCCTGGCTGTCAGAGTAGGTGGGTTTCTTGGTTGGCGGGTTTCCATCCAGTGCGTTTCTGGTGGAGATCAGAGCGCTTGCCCAGGGCCGCCAGCACTGTGATTCTGTGCAGGCCCAGTGACCTTGAGCCAGACAGACCCAGCGGCAGGCTATGCCTCAGGCACTCAGGGCAGCAAGTGTCCAGGTCCACGGCCTCCCCACCTCGCCCCACACTGCTCTTTACGATCCCGCCTTCCTGAGTCACAGCTCATTGGACTTCTCAGCCCCTTATTTGTAACATTATTAAAAACAATACACACACAACGTCTACTAAAGAACAAAACAAAAATAAATTTTAAAAAATAACAAGGAGTAAACAAAAAAGGAAAAAAACACCCAGTATCAGTTGATTTCTGATAGCATACCTGTGAGGATTAAGTAAAATAATAAATGTAAGGCACATAGTAGGTGCTCATACATGGAGTCATCATTATATAGTATTAATTACATCTTGAAGTATTAAGCTGTGAGCCTTCCTCTAGGAATTGGTATATGAACCCTGAAAGATATGATTTAACAGAAAAAGTATGGATGGCCTTTGGGAGTTTGAACACACACCTGTGTTCAGATCCTGGCCCCCGGGTGTCTGACCTTGGGGAAATAATTTATCCTTTAAGTCCCAGTTTCCTCACCTGTGGGGGGTGGGGGGTGGAAGGATGACAATAATATTAGGTTGGATAATATGAAATTGCCAATATCTATAACTGTTTTGACTTATGACACCTCCTAGGTTTGCTTGTAAGGATTGAAAATCATAAATGGGAAATACCCAGCACAGAGCCTCTATATCAGGCCTTCAGATCACTTAGGAGACTATTGCAGTAATGTAGGTGAGAAATGCTGAGAGGAGAAGGGGATGGGAAGAGTGGGGAAGAAGGAGAAATACCAGAGTTTGGTGCCTGGATGGGAGTGGCTGATGCATGAGGAGGCTGAGCTGGGATGTTCCCAGGCTCTGGCTTGTGGACGTGGGTGGGTGGTGCTGCTATTCACGGACATCCCAGGGAACAGAGGAGGGGAGATTTGAGGAAAGAGACAATGGATTTCGTTTTGGCCACCTGGACTTTCTGAAGTCTGTGGAGATGTCCAGTTATAGGGACTTGGAGCCCAAGAGAGAAGTATGTGCCCGAGGAAGAAAATGGGGAATCAGCTGCATCCAGGGGTGCCTTTAGCTGAAGTCCTGGCAATGGTTGGAATCACCCAGGAGTAGCATTAGAAGCAGTGTCACCTGTGATCCTGGACAGAATGTAACAACAGTAAACAAGTGAGACATGACCGCGGTTCCAACCAGCCTTTGCTGAGTCCCATGCAGGGTTCCACGCCGAGTGGGGACAGACAGGGATGGGGGACCCTGGAGAGGGGCGTTATTTTTCCTGACTTTGAGGAGCTAGCAGTTGAGTTAACTCAGCCTCTTTTTCTGTAGGGTCTTCGAAGTGGGGAAGAGCCTGTAGTTACTAAGTATAAGAATGAAAGTGCACTAATTCCCCATCTTGTAGGATTTGATCTCATGTGTACACATGGATGAGTCTAGCCCACGCCCTAATGCCAGGCGACTATGGAAGGCCACACTCTCGCCCTCTAGCCCACTTTCCCCCGTATCCCCTGACTCAGGTTATACCGTAGTAGGCCTGGCATTCATCAGTACTGCAAACAGTGGGCTGGCTTTGGGAGGGAAGACGCCTGGCTTGAGAGATGCAAAATATGACATTGATGTTTTTGTAATTTTTTTTCTTTAAACTTCAGTGTGTGAAGTATGGCACGATATAAGAAACATACAAGGACTGTGGTGCTGGGAAGGAGGAAAAGCCAGGCCTTTTGATTATAGTGTAGGTGTGTACATTTGGAGGTGAGCTAAAGATTATTTCGCCAGTTCATTAGCAAGAAAGCCTCAGTATTGGAAAAACGATTTTAGCTGGAAGGGGAGCTTACTCAGCAAACAAGCATTGCATTCCGATGGGATCAGCTGTTGAGATGCCTTCTGAGATCTCCACAGGAGACTGTGGGGAAGGAAGGAAGGGGAGTGGGGCCTGGGAGGCCAGGGAAGGAAAGCAGGCTGTGGGTTGGACTCTGCTGGGTGGCCCAGAGGAGTAAGGGAAACGCGAGGCTGTCATCCAAGGGGACCAGGAAACAGCTGAGGATCAGGAGACAGGCCCAGTGACCAGGGCAGGTGCTGGGCAGGCCTTCAGACTCCAGGCAAGTTGGTGAGCGATGAGCCTCCATAGGGAATCTGGAATAGGATCAGGAAACCAAGACAGAATAATAAATTATAAAGTAAAATAAAATAAAATAAAACGGTGCTGTGTTAAGTCCAAACGCCAGATATTACTTAATCCTCATGGCAGCCATAGGCACTGGGCAGGTACTGAACACAGGAAGGTCATGTTGCTTGGCCGGCGCCAGGAGGTGGCCGAGATTTGAACTCAGGTCTTTTTGATTCTACAGTGTGCCCTGTGCTCTGCTGCTCCCCACACACACTCAGATTCGTGGACCCGGTGGAGGCCAAGGGGAGCTGCAGCCTGGTCAGAGAAACTCGGCAGAGAGAGGGAGGCGGGCAGGCCAGGCAGGGCCCATTGGCTGGGCTGGTGCATGGTCTGCCCTTGTGGCTCACTCCCCTCGCTCAGCTCTGGCAGTGGGGGGCCAGATGTTGAGGGGAGACCTGAGAGGTGCATGGGCAGCCTCACAACAGGGCTGGTTCCTTCCTCTTAAGCAGGATGTATCATCCCAGGTGTGTTTCTGAGTGATTTCCTGATTGTTCACTAATGATGGGTGGATTATGGCCACGTGAAATTCCTGTTCACTAGAGGTGGGATCCAATAAATTGCCTTGACAACCGGCTGGATTTGGGCAAAGCATGTGGAGAGGTTCCTCTTTGCTGCTTGGCTGTCCTGATCAGAAGGGCTGGCGTCCCCGAGAAGCCCCTGGGATGCTGTGTCACCTCCCAGGTAAATTCGACAGCATCTTCAAAGGGAAGGGCACCTTGGGCCCAGGACGGCCACGCTGGTTCCACCTTCTAGCCTGGTGACTGCAGGTTTCTTCCTTTACTCTTTGGGCTTCAGTGTCTTCCTTCTCCCTAGAATGGAGCTTGAACATTAAATAAGGTGATAGCTGTGAAAAGCGGTGAAATTCATTGCAATAGCAAACAAATGTGATGTTATTATTCGGAACAAGGAGGAACTACTTATCCCAAGGTCTCTTCGAAAAGACCTCTTCAGATGCGTAAGTCAGTTACGGTGGAAGAACTTTGGGTTGGACATATGAGATTGTATGCGGCTCTGCCTTTAGCTGCGTGGCCTTGGACGTCTCCAGTTTCTTCATCAATTTGACCGCGCGCGCGTGCGTGTGTGTGCGCGCACGTGTGTTTGGAGGTAATTCCTTCCTGGGCCTTGGCAGGGCTGGGTGCAAAGATACGAAGATAAAGGTATCCCTGTGGCTGTACAGGGTCCTTCCCACACCGCTGGCGCCAGCTCAGGCAGCATGAGTCCTGCTTGGCTTGGTACAGCTGTATTTCACAGCTATCTCCCTCCTTACTCTGCCTTCTAAACAGAAGTTCCCACATCTCAATTGCTTTGAGTTTCCCCAAAGAACATAGTTGTCATGGAAAGAGCACAGACTTTTGAATCTGATCAACGTGGTTTCAAATGATAACTTTACTGCTCCTCGGCTGTGTGACCTTGGCCGTGGGACTGGGCCTCTCTGAGCCTCCACTTCCTTGCAGGGTCTTCGCGAGGATTCGGTAGATCATGGCCTATAGCACATAGCACCGGCCATGGGTCCCATACATGGAGTTTTTCCTTCCCTCTTTCTTACTCATTAAAATAGCCTTGTTTCTGCAGAAGAAGCTGGTTTATCTGGCAATCTGTCATCCAGACCTCTATTAGCTGATGGTCCCGGGGTTCATCAGTGCCATAGTGATCAAGCCTCCTATTAACTTCACTTTGGAACATGTTTATTGAGTGCCTGCTGTGCTATCTGCTGGGGCTAGTGAGTAAAATAAGGCATGGCCTTCATCCCCAGCAAGCACATAGTCAAACGGGGGCGGGATGGGGGGCATCATCCCAGTAAGCAATGATAATAGCCACCACGTGTGAGCCCCCGCGCCTCACACTCGGTAACTTTTGTAATCCCCACAACAACCCTATGGCAGAGGCATTACTGTGACCATTGCGCCCATTTTCCAGATGAGCAAACTGAGGCACAGAGAGGTCAAATTATTGAGGGTTGTGTAGCTGTGCCAGCAGCGCTGGGCTTTCTAGCACTGGAGGCAGTCCAGCATCAGCGTCCGTGTTCTTAGCTCTCATAATATACCTGAATATGTAACGATCACACAGTATAGCTCTAAACCTATTTAAGTTTACCGTCTGATAGAGATGTGTTGTAGAAAGAAAGGTTAGATACTGCTGCGGTGGGAACACAGAGGACGAGAGTGGCCGTTCTGCCTGGAGGGTTGTAGACCAGGAAAGGATTCTTAGAGGGAACCTTGGAGCTGGGCCTTAGAGGATGAGTAGGAGTCCTGCAGGCAAAGAAGTGGGAGAGAGGTCTAGGGGAAGCACGCATCAAAGCATCAAAGCGCAGAGGCGTGAAAGAGTGATGGGGGTGGGGGCGGGGGTGGCAGGAAATGAGGCAGATGAAGTAGTTAAGAGTGAGCCTGCCCAGGAAGGCAGCCCTCGAAGCCATGCCAAGGAGTTGCACATGAGTGGTCAGCTACAATTCCTTGGGAATAATTCATGGTAGTTCTTTTAAACTGCTCAAGTAAACCCAGGATACTTACTTATCAGTGATGAAATGAGCAGGGGTTTTGTTTTGTTTTTCTTTTGCCACTTAGTTTTTAATTGGAATTCTTAAAAACCAGGGAGTGGTGAAAATGTTTGTCCTCGCAGTGGCAGGCCCTGTGCTTTTCCTGGGCCCAAGGCTGCCCCACTGACCACCAGGCTGAGAAGCTATTTGGGTACCCTTCCTCCAGTTCAAGACACTCCACATCGAAGTTTAAAACCGGAGTCTCACCCCAGCCAGACAGTAGTTCTTATTTTTGCCAATACTGGCAGAATTGCTGTATCAAAATTAATCATCTGTGTGAGATATTGGACAACGTGGTCAGGTTCCAGTGACCAGCAAGGCGTTTGAGGAATGAGGTTATGAAGTCCTAAATTGGCTCTGTGGCTGTAGGTGCTCGATTAATATTCAGTCAATGAGGCGCACTGCTCATCTCCCCCCTCCCGCCAGACCTGCTTCTCATCCTGTATTCCCTACATCTGTGAGTGTACCATCCCCCCCGCCCCCCGTTCCTGCATCCCTCTCTGTCACCCTCCACCTCCATCCAGTCACCAGGCGCCCCTGAATCTCCCTGTGTCATTTCCCATCCCAGCCCCATCACCCCTGCCCCAGCTCAGGCCTCAGGACTTCCACAGCTCCCCTATCTTCCTGCATCGAGTCTCATTCCTTCCAAACCATCCTGCTCAGGAGTGCCAGAGTGATATGGGCGCCATGTTACCTGCCATGTGAAAATCCACCAGTTGCCTACAGATCAGCTACAAACACACGGCATTTTGTGATCTTTTCTGCGCGCCCCAGCATCGCGTTCCCAGGCGTGCCCGTCTCCCTCTCCCTACTGCCCCTGCGTCCCCTGGCCCATTGTGGAGGCTTCAGCCATCATCCCGGGGCCTGATGACCCAGATCTGTCTCCCCAGCTCCAGACACACCTTTCCAGATGACCACAGAACCTCTCAGCTGCATGTCCTCTAGGCTCCACCTTCCCCAGGTTCCCCTAAACCTCTCTCACTCCTCCTGTGTGCCCTGTGACTATACCACCAGCCACTTAGACGTTTGGAAATGATCCGACATGCTGCTGTCTCCCTCACTAGTCACCCAGTTCTGTCTGTTTTACTCCCAGATATTTCTCAAGCTGGCCTCCTTCTCCCTGACCCCACCGCCAGCCTCAGTTCAGGCTCCTTCTCTCTGCCCCTGACCATCTACCCCCTCCAGGCCATTTTCAATGCAGCAGCCAGAAGACTATTTCTAAGTACATGTCTAATTAAGTTGCTTCCTCCTCGAAACCCTTCAGTGACTCCTCATCACTTCAGGACATTGTCCATGCTCCCCCAAATGGTATCTAAGGCTCTTCCCTGTCGGCCCTGCCTCACACCTAGGCTTGGTCTCCATGCATTCCCCTTCCTCACATGCATCCCTCATTCATTCTAGACACAGGCTCTGGACTGCCTGTGTTTAAATCCTGGCTCCTCATCCTATTGGCTGTGTAACCTCTGGCAAGTTACTTAACATCTCCTTATCTGTAAAATAGGGTTGTCGAGGATTAAATGAGATAGTCCAGGTAAAGTGCTTACGACTGCCTAAGCCATAATAAGTGGCCGGTAGGTGTGTACTAATGTTATTGCTGTTGTGATCTGGCTGCGGTGGTCCCACGAGTGAGACTTCAGTGCACTGCCCATGCATGCCTCTGCTCCAGCCATCAGGGCTATTTGCAGTTTCCCAGACATATCCCACCCTCTCCTGCCTTCACAGAGCCCCACTGAGGCAGCATGTTACTGATGAGTTCTTCCTCTCGGCCTCACCTGCTACCTCCCCCTCTAGCCCCTCCTGGCTGGCCCTCAGTAACATAACTAGAGGCTGCTTCCTTCTCAGCTGACTCAGATCGCCTTGAGCGTCGGGAGTAGGGATTCGCCCTGGGTTCGAGGCTCAGTGCACAGAGGCTGGAGGGGAAGGGGCTGGCCCCTGCACCCTGTCTGGGATGCGCCCTGCATCTCTTTGTTCACCCAGAGGCCTGTTTTGGCCTAAGATCTGCTGCCCGTGCCTGTGATGCTGAGGGTCTCGGTTGCTGAGATTGGACGCAAAGCCACCTGAGTGACAGAGGACTATTCTAACTGGCTTTGACTCCTTGGTATTGCAGACCCGATATTTCTTCAGAAACTGTCCTCTTACCTATCCCTCAATGCTAATAATGCTCTGTGGCTTGGTATTCCAGTTGCTGAATTTCTCTCTCAAAATATTTTAGCTTGCTTTCCCCTGGTGCCCAGCCGACTTCCTCAAGTGCATCATAAATCTCCCATCCCGATCTTCTGCTCTTGTAGATTATCCCAACGCGCTGATCACAGCAGCTCGGCATGAACCTTCCACTGATGAATGTCACTTGCGTGTTTGTAACACAGCCTTCAACTGTGGTGATGTCAAGATAAATCATTGTTTGGAACCTGTTAGCTGGCGGAAGCCAGGGACCTTACCGTGACCCCCTTTATTTTCTAGGTGAGCACAACAAAGCCCAGGAGGTTAGGTGACTTTCTCAAGGTCACACTGTCAGAAATTACCTGACTAAATTGGAACAAGAATCCAGATTTTCTGTCTTTTGCGTCAGTACTCTTTCTGACACATCAAAAGCTATTGCTTTTCTTCTTTTTTTTCTAAATTAAAAGTCTTTTCAACTTCACAAAAATGGGGGGAACATATGCATAACATAAAATTTACTGTCTTAATCATTTTAAGTGTTCAGTTCAGAGGCATTAAGTACATTCACATTGTTGTGCAACCATCACCACTATTCATCTCCAGAACATTTTTCATCTTCCCAAACTGAAACCCTACCCACCAAACACTAACTCCCCATTCCCCCTCCAGCCTCTGGTGACTGCCATTCTGCTTTCTGTCTCTGTGAATTTGACTATTCTGGGGACGTCATAGGAGTGGGCCCATCCAGGATTTATCCTGTTTTGTATGATGACTTATTTCATTTAGCATAATGTCCTCAAGGTTCATCCATGTCCTAACATCTGTCAGAATTGCATTCCTTTTTATGGCCGAATAATTTTCCATTGTATGAATATACCACATTTTGTTTATCCATTCTTCTGTCGATGGATACTTGGGTTGCCCCCACGTTTGGCTATTGTGAGTAATGCTGCTATGAATATAGATATACAAATATCTGTTTGCCAAAAGCTATTCCTTATGAAAATCTTTATATTCAGAGGCACGTCCTGCTGCCTACTATTGCTACTAATATTTTTTGTTCCTAATGGAACCTTTGGGAAATACAAAAAAGCACAATGAAGAATATAAACATCACTGATACTTTGTGGCATGTATTTCTAGGATATCATATTTGTGTTGCCCATAATTTAAAAAGTTGTATGCAGGGCCGGCCGAGTGACACATCGGTTAAGAACTGGCTTGGGATGCCAGCGGCCCCGGTTCAGATCCCACATATGAGGGCCAGTGACACTGCCCTCTACAGCTAACAACAGCTCCACCTGGAGCTGGACTGTGAGCCCCGGCGACGGTGTAGGCTGCAGCCCCTGCTGCAGTGGGCTGCCATAGGCTGCAGTGAGTGGCCGGCAGCCAGTGTGAACGGCTGGCAACCAGCATGAGCTGCCAATAGCCGCGGTGAGCAACCATCCAGAGGCCAGCAACCGATCTGTCTCATCCAGGAAGAGCGCAATGATGCTACCAAGATGGGCCAGTGAAACAACGTCCTCCGCAACTAGACTGAAGAACAAAAGGACAGCAACGTGTCTGTTCCCCTTCCCTGATTCCCCAATGCTGTTCCCCCAATAAAATCTTCAAAGGAAAAAAAAAAAAAGTTGTATGCAGACTGAGAGAATTATCACAGGTAGACCAATCTAGGTAGTAGGGAGAACACTTGAAAATATATAAGACAGAGAGTATGAAAACTGAATATGACCTTGGCCAATATAGATGAGTTCATCCAAAGCATGATCTTACCTTCACATCACCACAGCTTGGTAGGGGTGCTTCTTTGAGACCATTTTAACATCTTCATAGAGTTACTGCTGTAAGAGGCAGAATTTTGAATGGGGGTCTTTCCCGGTTACATTTCTTAAATATCCACGAGGGGGCAGTAAAATACACATAATTTTTTTTAAATGGGCCGGATGAGTGCCAAGCAATCGGGCCACCACATCCTCTTCGTATCTCTTTCAGCCATCCGTGCATACAGTTACAAGATAATGGGTTTCCCGTCCAACAGCAGGCTTGGGTAGAAATAGAGATACCATCAGTTGAGTCTAAGTGCAGGTCTTCCGAACGTTCAGGCTAGCATCAATGTATAAAACTTCATTCAATATGTTGATCCCAGATTGTGTTTTTATTTACTTCACATTAGTCCAGTGATTCTCAAACCGAGTGAACATCAGAATCACCTGCCGTGCCTTTTCCAAAATACGCATGCCCAGGTCTCATCCCAGCTCTGTTGAATCAGAATGTCTGGGGTTGGGGCCTAGTTATACAGATGGACTATATTTAGATTCTGGTCGAAGACTGCTTGCTAAGAACCAATGCATTAGTTCTTAACTTTAATAACTTTAATAGCTGGGGGGAAAGGGTCGCCCTAGAGTAAAACCACAGAGGAGAGTGAATTGGAAATTCTGGAAAACCTTTCTCCCTTTATAAAATAGAAGTCACGGACGGGTCTGGTGCCTCTGGGAGCCACGCTGGGCACAGCTATGAGGCTTTCCCCTAGATTGCGCCGGGAGCCCAGGCAGTGGATCTGGAATGGGGGCAGTCCTGGATCCATGGTACAGTTCCAAGAAGGAGGGGCCAGTGCATCTGCTATAGTAAGAGGCTCCTTCCTATAGTATTTTGGAAAAAAGAGACCTTTAATTTTGATCTTAATCAGAGGTAAAAATGGCACAGAGAACCTACTGTGGGGTCAGAAGACGTCAGTTCTCATCCTAACCAGCCCCTCGCCAGTTTTGAGACCCAAGGCAAGTCACGTCACCTTTCCGAGCCTCAGCTTCCGTATTTGAATTATGAGAGGACTGGGTGACGTTGAACTCTGAAGATCCTAACAGTTCTCAAAATTCAATGTTTCTGTTAGTATTAATAATCCTGATTTGTATGGCACTACTCTGGCAAAGAGCAGAAGAAATATTCAGTAATGCAATGAATGGCAGAGACTATTGACCATGTAGTTTAATTTATTTAAGGCATATACGCTGATTTCAAAGGAGAAAATATTGCTCCCGATAATATATTGAACTGTTAGTATCTTCAGCATAGCAGAATCTTTCCAGAGGGAAAAATTACCCATCAGTTCAAACCTGACATTTTTCACTTCCTGATCCATAACTGCCACTTCTCCAGCACACGTATATTTACTGTAAAGGGCCGAATGTATGAATACTGTAGATGAATATTAAATAACTATATAAACGTCAAGGTCACAGTTGCAAGAAAGGCTTAGTGGAGGGCCCTGGGAAGCTGGCATTGATCTCTAGTGAGGTTCCATTCTCGAATCTTGCTGACAAGGGGAAACAATTGACGTGGACCATTATTAAGGCTTTAAGTGTTTCTCCATTGTTAAAGATCTTTTACAAGCCTGGAGTAACTGATAGTGCCCAAGGAATTGGCAAAACTTCACTTAGAAATATAGGCTGGTCAGAGTGATAAGTAAAACGCAGGGTGCAGGTGTTGGGCTTACGCAACAGAGGCGAAGGCCAGGGCGAGGCCAGCGCTGGGACATGCCTCCCCCCTTTGAGTCATGCACTTCAGAATGGAAAGAAGCCCCGTTCTTCATTCGCCGGCTCTTTCACGCCAAGCGCTGCAGAGAGAGTGGCTCCATCTTTCAGATCCATCTTTAAATATCCTCCAGTTGTCCCCGCCTCTCCTGTGCAAAGCTCCTCTCCTGTCATTCAGTCCATCTTTATAGCTGACAAAGGATGTGACAAGTGCCCAGGGAAATTGCGCGCATATGAATTATGCAGACCCAGAGACCCAGACTGACTGTCTGGACTGGTCAAGTGCCCTGGGTAATTCTGTGAGTGTCCTGCTGATCTGGAGCGGGGAAGAGAGCAAATATTGTGGATGACGGAAAGACCTCAACAGACTGAAGGATTGGCCAGGTCTACTAGATAAACCTAATAAGAGCTATAAATGATAAAAGTGACATTTTCCATGTGCAAGGTCTGTGTTTGGCATTGTGCTTGGTCCTTTGCACCTTTTAGTTTATTTCTTCTTTACAATGACCCAGTGAGGGTTGGTTTTGTATCCCCATTTTAAAGATGAGCAAACCGAGGCATGGTGACACAGGAAGGTGCAAGCACATTCGAGTCCCTCATCTAGATTCCAATCCCAGCTCCACCCTCAGTTTGCTGGGAAATTACTTGACCTTTGAAAAACAGCAGTAGCTAGGTTTTAATGGCTGCCTCATATGTGTCAGGTTCTGTGGGCTTAGCCCTTTGCGTTATTACCTCATTAATCCTCAGAACAAGCTTTTGCCTAGTTCACAGATGAGGG
This sequence comes from Aselliscus stoliczkanus, assembly GCA_033961575.1. Classification (NCBI taxonomy): domain Eukaryota; kingdom Metazoa; phylum Chordata; class Mammalia; order Chiroptera; family Hipposideridae; genus Aselliscus; species Aselliscus stoliczkanus. The sequence continues at coordinate 125,340,635 of CM066728.1, forward strand.
AGGCACAGGTAACTTAAGTAACTTTCCCAAGGTCACACAGTATGTAGCAGGGCCTGGTTCTGAGCCCAGGCAGCCTAACGCCATGTCCATGCTCTTAACATCCGCTTACCTTCTCCATTTCCTGTATAATGAAAGAAAACCACCATACTTCCTGTGAGGGTTAGAGGAGATAACTTATGACAAGTGTCTAACATAGTGCCTGGCACATAGTAGGCACTCATAAATAGTATTACATCATCATTATCATCCTTATCATCATCATCACCAGTTGCATGGCTTGCTCAGGGTTTTAGCTGGGAGTTAGCAATGATCTGAGATCCGCACCCAAGTCTTGTGACAGATCCGTTGCACCCTCTGTTTCCCTTCTGGAGGACAAGCTCAAGGGTGGTCCTTAGGTCACCCTGTTCCTGTCTAGTTCAGCGTTACCCCCCTAGCAGGTGTTCTGTGAGGACTTACACCGGTGGGGCTCATTTTGTCACTCGTTCACCAAACATTTGCCAACGTCCTGTCCTTTGTCCAACGGGATCCAGAGAAAAAAAAGAACATTAATGCTAACCCTTCTTTTTCCCCCAAGGTACAAATGGTGAAAGATGGTGACCCCTCGTGGAAGCCCACTTTTATTGTGAAACCTGATGGTGGTTGTCAGGGTGACGGAATCTACCTCATTAAAGACCCCAGTGACATCCGCCTGGCGGGGACCCTCCAGAGCAGGCCGGCGGTGGTCCAGGAGTACATCTGCAAACCTCTCCTCATCGACAAGCTCAAGTTTGATATTCGTCTGTATGTCTTACTGAAGTCCTTAGACCCCTTAGAGATCTATATAGCCAAAGATGGCCTCTCCAGATTTTGTACAGAGCCATATCAGGAGCCCAACCCCAAAAATCTGCATCACATCTTCATGCACTTAACCAACTACTCACTGAACATCCACAGTGGGAACTTTGTCCATTCAGACAGCGCTAGCACAGGCAGCAAAAGGACCTTTTCTAGCATTCTTTGTAGGTTGGCTTCCAAAGGCATTGACATCAAGAAGGTCTGGTCTGATATCATCTCCTTGGTGATTAAGACGGTCATTGCTCTGACCCCAGAGCTCAAAGTGTTCCACCAGCTGGACATCCCCGCAGGGAGGCCCGGGCCCACGTGCTTCCAGGTAACGGTCGCCGGTTCTCAGCCGAGTCCTTAGCCTGCACGGGGCCTCAAGAGGGGTCCCCGGCCTCGTGTGAGATGAGGGCGGGTTGGAGTGGGATGGCCAGAGGTGGGGAGGGGTGGCTGTTAGTGTGGGCTTTGGTGTTAAACGGGGGTCCAGCTTGCAACTTTCTATTTGCTAGCTGTGTGATTTGGGGTAAGCTGCTTCCCTTTTCTCGTCTGTAAAATGAGACTTATATTACCTCCCTTAAAGGATTCTTGTAAGAATTAAATGAGACAACATATGTAAAACACAGTGCCATTCATTCATTCATTCATTCTTTCTTTCTTACTTTTGGCAGTTTTTACCACCTGCTTAGTAGGGACCAGGCACTGTCTGAGGTCCTAGTGAGACAGTAAGTCAGGTCCCTGTGGGAGACAAATAATTTAAAAAGCAATTAGTATGAAACATCACAAGTGCTAAAATGCAGTAGGAAATGTACTGGGCATTGTGAGATTGTGGAGGCATCTAACATTTTCTGGGTGGGAGTGAGGGTGGTCTGGGAAGGCTTCCTGGAAGAAGTGGCGAGTTGGATGAACCAGGCAAGACTGGATAAGGCTAGGGGAGACAAGGTTTTATAGGGGGAGACATGTTTGCAGCCCTTGGGGGATGAGGGAAGCGTGCAGTGTCTGAGGATCTGAGAGAGGTTCAGTGTGGTTGGAGGGTGGGGCTTGAGGCAGAGATGTGGAGAGGGCTGAGGGAAGATGAGATGGGGCCAAGTCATGGAGAACCGAGGGCAGTGGGGGCCACTGGAGGGTTAACAGGGGACTGATGAACTCAGATTTCCATGTTACCAAGAACAACTTGGCTGCAGGAGGGGTGGGGGATGGATAGAGACAAGACTGGGGTCAGGGAGACGACTAGTGAGCCGATGGCTTTCCTACAAGAAAGAGAAGATGTTGGCTTGTATTAGAAAGGTTTTGGTAGAGATGGTGGGAGTAGATTTGAGAGCCGTTGAAGAGGTAGAATGGCTGGACTTGGTGATCGGATGGAGCTGGGAGAGAGTGGACAGATGGTGGCAGTGGGGTTCCGGGACAAACAAGAGTGAGTGGCAGGTGGCTTAGGCGCCTCCCTTCTTGTAGGGGGAAGGTCAGGAGTTGGAGTTGAACATGTCTTTGAAATGCCTGTGTGACATCCAAGTGGAAAGGGAGTGGACAGTTGGGCATTTGGGTCTGAAGTTCATGTGTGAAAAGTCTGGGTTGAAGAGAAAGATTGGGAACTCAGATGGTGACTGACACCAAGAGAGGCTGCCAAGTGCGAAGAGGCCTGGGGATCACCATTTATGTCAGGGACAAGCAGAGGAGGGGACACCCAGCAAAGGAGGCCAAAAAGAAGTGGCTTGAGATATAGAAGGGATATCAGGAGAAGCGCCACCCTAAATGCCAAGGACAGTGTGCTTGGAGAAGCCCAGGCAGGGGTCAGCCTGGGCAGGTGCTGCTGCAATGTCACACGTGACCAGAGTTGAAACTGTCCCTATACTGACAGACTTCAGTGAGGCGTGTCTTCAGTGGAGTGGTGGGACAGGGGTGAGAGCGTGGGAGGGAAGGAAGTGGGAATGAAGGCGGAGCCTGCTTTTAGGTCGTTTGGCTGTGAAGGTGGGGAGGGTGGGGTGGGGGGACGTCGGGTCCCTCGAGAGACACACAGTTTCCTGCCATCAGCTAAGTCAGAATGGGAAGGAGATGATATGAAGGGGTGCCTCTCCATCTAATCCCTAAAATGATAAATGATTTTGTAGCAGTTGTATATATAAAAAAATACACGAAACAATATGTAAGCTACGAAGCAGAACAAAAGGATCATCTGAAATTCATGTCCCAACCCAGAGCTCCAATTACTGTGCTTCTCCCCATCGTGTTCTCCACTCACCCCCGAGGCAACCATTACCCTGAATTTTATGTTTATCATTTCCTTGCTTTAAAAATACTCCTATTGGGCCAGCCGAGTGGCGCGGTGGTTAAGAGCTGGCTTGGGAAGCCAGCGGCCCCGGGTTCGGGTCCCACATATGAGGGCCAGTGACACTGCCCTCAAAAAAATAAAATAAAAATACTCCTATTACCCACGAATGTATCCCTAAATGACGCATCGTTTTGATTTGCTTGTGTTTGCGCGTTATAAAAACACTGTGGTGAAGTGTGTAGGCTTCGGCGCGTGGTCTCCGACCGCCTGTTCTTGGGGTCATTGGTGGTGTTTCCAGTGCCCTGCTGTGTATCCCTTTGTAAATAGGCAAAATTTGTTCATCCGTTCTTCTTTCAGTGAACACTTGGGTTGTTTCAGTCCTTCATCGAAGACCGTGGCAGGAAAGTACCAGGAACGTGAAGTGGGAGGGAGAGGCGAGGCAGCAGGAGGGGAGGCTGGTTGTGAGGCGCAGCCCCAAATCCAGGGAGGCCACCCCCGGGGCTGGGCCCCAGCCAGCAGGGTTTCCGGGGAGGCTGGTGGAACCCTTTGGAGGGGTATTCAGGGCGTGATCAGTCCCAGGAGGGGCTAATTGTCACCCAGCACTCTGTCCTGAGGAACGTGGACCCCAGCCTTTGGTTCCCAGGGAGCATGTCCAGCTCAGCCTCAGATACGTGGCTTAAGGCATGCGAAAGGGTCAGTGGGCAGGATTATAGAGGTAGGACCAGAAAAACCAGGACCTGGCCCGAGCCAACAACAGGTTAGGGCAAAGGTGACAGCTGCAACGTAGAGGCATCCAGGGGTCATGCCGGGGGACTGTGCGGTCACATCTGTTTGACAGTCACAGCTATTCCAGGAGTATCATGTGGGCCTGGCATGCGTGGCCAAGCCACAGAGCCCTGGCACAGTGAGACTGCAGGGTGGAGGGCAGCGGTTGTCTTGCTATGGACAGATTGCCTGGGGCAGCCATCGGGGTGGAAGTGGGGGCCCAGCTGTGGGTAACTGGAGGGCAGACAGGGAGGGAGCCACTGGTTTGGACAGAACACTTCAAGCAAATGGAACTATAGCCCTGAGACCATTTTCCATTGCTTGACCGCACTAAGTGCTTCCAGGCCTGGGGCCTGGGGAGGAGCACAGTGCTAGAAATAACCTCTAGGGGGAGCTCTTCCTCTTCCCAGCTGTGTGATCTTCGGCTAGTGTCTTCACCACCCTGAACCTCTGTTTCTTTCTCTGTGAATCCCCTGCACTTACTTCCCTACCTGCCTTCTTAGGAGCATTTTGAGGTAATGTAGGTGAAAATGCTTTGACAAGGTAGGAAGTGTTAGATGTTTGAAATGTGTTTCACCACACATTTCAGATTCACACTGATTGAGAAAATAGTATCCTTTTCTCCCTAGAGTCCTCTCTTGCTGTCTTTATTTTATTTATTTTATTTTTTGAGGGCAGTGTCACTGGCCCTCATATGTGGGACCTGAACCGGGGCCGCTGACTTCCCAAGCCAGCGCTTAACCACCGCGCCACTCAGCCGGCCCCCTTGCTGTCTTTACTTTTACCACTTGTTAAAACACTTGTTAGTTTGGATCTCAAACACCTAAACTTGGAACGCAAGGATTTAGGGGCAATGTATAGTTCTACCATTGATTTGCTGTCTCAGTTTCCTCACGCACCTCACAGGATTGCCGTCCAGCTCACACGAGAGGAAGATTATGAATGGCTTAGCCAACTGTGACGTTCTGTGCATATATAATAACTTATTTCTTTGCTAGGAAGTCCCTTTGGCTTGTAGCCTGGGCCAGGCCCAGACTGCAACATTCCAGAACATAAACCCTAGCCAACCAAATTACATTTATTTCAAACATGTGACCGTGACCCCTTTCCCATCATAGCCACAATAACTACTTGGGAAATTGTCATGGCCCATAGCAACTGCTGGCACAGTTCAGGCTGTGGGCAGCTTTCCTGTAATCTGTTGCCTAGAAATGTGGCTGCCCTATCATTCTGGTCTTTCCCCCCTGACATTGCCCAGGCAGCCCCCAGAAACATATCCTCATGCCAGTCTTCTTGAGGGCAGCAGTGTGACCTTGGCTTAACAGCAGGGGCCATCTGGGTGTAGATGATTCATGTGGCAAAAATGCACACTCAGAGGAGGTTTCCAGCTCAGCTTTCAAGGACACTCTATCCAGTTCCATCGCTTGGTCTCTGTCGTCTTATAGCTCCATGTCTAATTCTCTTCTAGGTCATGACCCTTCCCCCAGGTGACCCTAAATCCTAAGGTGCTTCTCCTCTTAACTTCCTCCTCCCCTTTCAGCCCCAGACTCCCCATAGACAGGAGGCAGAGAAGCAGTCCAGCCATCGCGCAAGGGCTTGGGTTTCCTTCTCAGGCGTCCTGAGTTGGAGCTAACCCTGGCTCCTTCCAGGAACTCTAACTGGTGAGTTTGGCAAGTTACCCTCTCTTTCCCTCAGTTTCCTTTTCTACAAATAGAGATGGTATTTTTACCTACCTCACAGAGCTGTTGTAAGATCGAATGAGAGAAAGCCATGTAGGACATTTGGCATAGTACCGAGCACGTAGTAATCACTTAATAAATGACAGTTTTTGTTATTATTGTATGGTGTGTTATTTGGAACAACAGCTCTCAAACTTGTCTGTGAGGAAGTGCCTTGGCATTATAGGAAACCATGAAATTGTCACATTTTAAACATAGTGAAATGCCAGTGTTCCAAGGAATATAGTATGGGAACCAAGTCCTTAGCCTGGCCCCAGCCTCGCTTCCCTGTACCTTCCCTGAGCCCTGTGGGCCTGCCCATCAGCGCTGGTTCCTGTTGGTTAGATATGACCTATGCTTCCCCAGTTCTGCCTGCCTGTTCTCGTGGCCTGCCATGCTCTCTCCTATTCTCACTACTTTTTGAAATGAATGCCTTCCAACAAAGTGCTGCTGAGATCCCACCTTCTCTGTAAAACCTTCTTGGCAACTCCTGATATTTAGGCTTTTTGTCTTCCTTTGGACTCTAACACATTCCCTGGGCGCCTGCTGAGACGAGCTCTGACCTCATTTTGGGGGCATGTGATTATGGACAAGACACAGTCCCTGCCCCTAAGAGGAGCACAGTTGAGTGGGGAAGACCGACACATGGGAATTAGAATTCCTTGTAATAAATGCTGTGAGAGGTCATACGCAGGATACAAGGAAAGCACAGAAAAGGGAGGAGCTAACTTTGCCTAATGCAGTCAGGGAAGGCTTCCCAGAGGAGGAGATGCTCAAGTGGGAGCTTAAGGCATGAATATTTGCCAAGCAGAACTTTCCTGGTTTCCCTCCTCTGTCACTGGCTGCTGCTTCTCAGCCCCTTCTTGTAGACTCGGCAGTGGTTGGCATCCCCAGGACTTGGTCCTTGGAAAGTTCTCTTACCGGCAGTCACTCCCTAAATGATCTCATCCAGCCCAAGCTGTAAGGATCAGCTGTGTGCCATCGACTCCTAAATTTGTATTTCCAGTCTTGTCCTCTCCTTGAGCTCCAGATCGTTATAACCAAATGCCCGCTTTATCTCTTTACCTGGATTTCTAGTGTGTATCTCCCAGTTGACGCATCCAAAATCAAACTTGATTTCTCTCCCAAGCCTATTTTTCCATTGTCTTTCCTGTTTCAGTAAACGAATAGCATTCAGTCAGTTACTCAGATAAAAAACCTGAGTCATCCTTATTTCTTATTTTTTTCTCCTTCCCAAATCCAATCCATAAACAGCTCTTGAAAATAGACTTTAAAATGCATCCTAAATATAACCACTTCCAACCAGCTCCCCTGCTCCCATCCCAGTCTAGGCAGCCATCACCTTGTACTTGTACCACTGCGGTACCCTCCTAATTGATGTCCCTATTTCCACTCTTGCTGTCTATAGCCTATTTTTCTCACTGTAGCCAAAGTGATTCTTTTAAAACATGTCAGATCAAATTATTTCCCTTGTGCAAACTCTCCAATGACTTTCTCATTGCACTTAAATCCTGGCTCCTTACTGTGGCCTACAAGGTGCTATGTGATCTGTCCATTGTCTTTCTATCTGACCTCATCTCCTACCACTCTCCTTCTTGCTTGCTCCTTGCTGTTCTTCAAAAGTGGCCTCTGTTCTTGCTGGTCCCTCAGCTTGGAATGCTTTTACTTAGCTCTTCAAATAACTTATTTGATCACTTCATTCAGTCCCTGTTCCTATGTCACCTCCTGAGACTGTTACTTCTGGTCATGATGGAGTAAAAGACTGGACTTAACCTCCTTCTGCAAACAACCAGACGAAAGACATGAAATAAATGTTTTCAGACTTTGAACAACAGATAGCTCAGCACTGTGATCCCTGAGGGGGAAAAAATTGAAGGTAAATCCTACAGTTGCCTCAGCTTTCTTTTGGGCAATTTCTGTAGCATGGACACTGGGAGGGGAAACCTAAACAGGACCCTGTGACTTCGATGAATTGAGATGGAGATCAAAGTTTGGGAAAGCCAAAGTGGCTGGAATTCTGTGGGCAGAATTCTGGAAAGGAGGGAGCTAAACTATATAACTGTGTACAACATTTTAAAAGAAAATGTGAGCTTAATGAAGAGAGAAATGGAAACTATTAAAAAGAACCAAATGGAACTTCTAGAGAAGAAAATACAATATCTAAAATGAAAATTTCACTGGATGGGATTAATACAGATTAGACACTGCAGAAGAAATGATCAGTGAACTTGAAGACATAGCAATAGAATCTGTCCAAAAGGAAGCATAGAGGGCCGGCCTAGTGGCGCATTGGTTAAGAGCTGGTTTTGGGATGCCAGCGGCCACGGTGCAGATCGCACATATGAGTGCCAGTGACACTGCCCTCTACAGCTAACAACAGCTCCACCTGGAGCTGAGCTCTGCGAGCCCCAACGACGGTGTAGGCTGCAGCTCCTGCTGCAGTGGGCTGCCATGGGCTACAGTGAGTGGCTGGCAGCCAGTGTGAGTGGCTGGCAGCTGGTGTGAGCTGCTAATAGCGGTGGTGAGCAACCATCCAGAGGCCAGCAACCGATCTGCCTCATCCGGGAAGGACGCAATGATGATACCAACATGGGCCAGTGAAGCAATATCCTCCTCAACTAGACTGAAGAACAAAAAGACAACAACTTGTCTGTTCCCCCTCCCCGATTCCCCAACGCTGTTCCCCTCCCCCAATTCCCCAATAAAATCTTTTAAAAAAAAAAAAAAGGAAGTATAGAAAGGACAATGGCAAGAGAAAGGACAATGACAGGAAAACTAAGTGAACAGACCATCAGTGACCTATAGTACAAAATCAGGTGATCTAACATATGTGTAATTGGAGTTCCCTGAGCAGAAGAGACAAGGAAAATTCAGAAAAATATTTGAAGAAATGGCCCAAAATTTCCAAATTTGACAAAAGCCCACAATCTAAGAAGCTTAAGAAACTCCAAGAAGGATACATGTGCGCGCGCACACACACACACACACACTCACACACACATCAAGGCTTATCAAATTGTGGAAAACCAGTGATGGTAAGAAAATCTTAAAAGCAGCTTGAGAGAAAAAAGCACATCATGTTCACAGGAACAAAGAATAAACAAAAAGTTCTCATCGGAAACCGTCCAAGCCAGAAGACAATGGGATGACAAATGTCACCTCCTTGGAAAGCACTTCCCTGACCATCCTATCTAAACCACCAACCCTTCCCCTCCACCCACTGCATCCAAGAGGGCAGGATGTTAAACTATACTTTATCTTGTACACTGCTTTATCCCCAATACCTAGAGTACTTAATATTTAGTAGGTGCTCATTAAATATTTGACATCAAATTGTCTTCCAGGCAAACTGATATAAAGGCAGAGAGGTGTAAAACATCCTAGAACTAGTAATAGTTCAGCACAGTTGGAGCCCAGAATGTGCAGTAGCGAGTGGGAGGAAGTAAAGCTGGAGTGAGAGACAGGTGCCGGGTCATAGGGGAATTTGTAGGGCACGCTGTGGAACTTGGACTTTGTGCTGTGGACAGGGATTTTAGGCAGAGGAGTGTTAATATTCTATGTGCATTTTATAAAAACAATGTGGCAGCCCCTTGCACCAGATGAGTTCAAGGGGAGAGTTTGAGAGCAAGGAAACAAATGGGGAAGCTATTAAAGTAGCCCAGGGGCAAGATGGTGAAGACCCGATTCAGACCAGGAGCAGCGAGGCTGGGCTAGATCTAGAAAGTTCTTCGGAGGTAGAATGTACAATACAAGAGTCGGTGTGCAGGTTGACATAAAGAATGAAGGAGGAATTTTTGGCTTGTGTGATTGGGTGGATAAGGAGTACCAGAGGCATAGTAGACTTTAGAGAAAGATGGTGTGTTAATTATCTTTGCTGTATCACAAATTACCCCCAAACTTAGCAGCTTAATCTAACAGACATGTATTACCTCGGATCAAGGATCTAGGCTTAGCCGACTGCCTCTGGCTCAGAGTCTCTCACACGGCAGCGTGAACATGCTGGCCAGGACTGCGGTCATCTCAAGGCTTGCCTGGGGGAGATCCTCCTCCAAGCTCATTCGCAGGGCTGTTGGCTGCCTCTCCACTGGGCAGCTCACAGCATGGAGGCTGGCTTCTCTCAGAGTGAGCGAGCAAGAGAGTAAGAGAATGCATCCCCTGGTGGAAGCCGCAGCGTTTTTATTACCTAATATTGGATGCGACATCCCATTATTTCTGCCCTGTTCTATTTGTTAGAAAGACGTCACTAGGTGCAGCCCACACTCAAGGAGAGGGGATTACACAAAGGCATGAACACCAGGGGATGGGGATCATTGAGACCATGTTAGAGGCAGCCAACCACAGATACTCAACTTGGAGATGTTGAATTTGAGGAGACTGGGACCTCCCAGCTGGGAATACCTTGGATGCAGATGGCTGGGTAATTCTGGAACTCAGGAGAGAATCCCCTCTCATTGGAATGGAGCTTGGAGACTTTGCATGAGTTTACAATTAATGGCTCAGGGCCGTTTTCTTCCCAACTTGCTTTGGAAGCTTCTAGAAGTTAAGGATGAAGAACAGATATCTTTGAATCCCCAGGGTACCCCTCATGTAGGAGGTACACAACACATAATTGCTGATTAAATTACTTGGAAGAGGGCAGAGTATAATGTGATTGAAAAAGTCTTTCCCTCTTTCCATTTGACAATCCCTGCTCTGCCACCAAACCGGAGAAAAGTTTTCCCTTTTCTAAGCTGCAGGTTTCTAGTCTGCATATAGTGGGAGTTAGACTACATTAGTAGTTTTTTTTAAAAAAACATATAAACCATCTTTCCCAGGGAACCAGTATGTAAAATGGTAAAAGTTGATCTGATCTGGTCTCCTTAGTGCATTCCTAGAAAAGAACCCCATTTTGAAGAACACTGGAACAATTTCCTGATTTTCTGGCAGCTTTGTCATTCTGGGATTTTATGACAAGATCATCTCTAAGCTCCTTCCAGTTCTGTGACTCTGTTTATGGAGGTCCATTGGTGCTACAAATTTCATGGAACTTTTGAAAAGAAAAAAAATTTATATTTACTTGAACTTGTGAAAAAATATAATAGAGCTGACTTTCATGAAATGAAATACTATGCATCAGGTACTGTACAAAATATTTTCCATCACATTATCTTTATTTAGTCCTGTCTCCCCTACTGTTAATAGATTGTAAGCTTCATGAGGGTGGGTACTTTCTCTAGTCCATCACTGTATTTCCAGAAGCTAGACTAGCTCCAGGACATAGGAAGCATTTCAGTAAATATTTTATGAATGAATGAATGCAGGTAAGGACTATTCTTATTCCCATTTTACAGATGAGGACACTGGGGCTTAGAGCTGCAAAATAACTGGCCTGTAGATATACTCGTACAAGTTAAAGGCAGAACTATGATTGGGAATTACTTCCTCTGGACATGAAAGCCACAAATGCCATTTCTTGTTAGGGAGATTAGCAGGCAACTGGAAAGGGAGCTGGTATATACTGAGTACCTCCCATATGATGAACATAATCCTGGGTACTTTTGGCTTCCATTATCAGCTGCCCTACAAGATGGCCATTGTTAACTCCATTTCTTAGATGAGGTAAATGAGGCTCAGAGAGGCTAAGCACCACACCTAGAGTTGTGTAGCTAGTATGAGAGACTGAGCTGGGATTGCAGCCCAAGTCTTTCTGACACCAATGAATTCCTGTACAAGACCCAACATATTCAACTACATGCACACAGTGGAAAAGAAGCCACTGGTGGGTGCAGGTCAACATGGCTGATGAAGCACTGCGACTGTGCTTCTCCATGCTTCGTATAGCTTTACTGTGCATTGACTTGGGAAGACTCTGCCAGGCTGAGCAAGTCCAAGTCCAAACTTCTAAGATGTAGCAAAAAGTAAGCGTTGATGACTAAGAGTGATAAATGTTGGCACTGCAGCACGCCGTTCTCTGTAGCCTCATCAAATCACATGTCTCAGACCAGGTCTGAAGTTAGACTGATGATGTCACCAGAGCCTCTTAAAGGCCTCATCACTCATATCCACTTGTCATATATTATTAAGCAGATCTATAATACATGTAACATTTTCTACTGAATTTCCATTCCTTTCCTTTCATAACCAGGGAGAGAAAAATAGAGTGAGGATGACTTTTCCCAACTTCTCATCCTTATTGCCCTTCTTTGAAGAAGGATTATCCCTTCTTCTTGAATTATCCCTTCAAATGGTCATTTAGGCTCTGATTTCATTAATAAGGATGAAGCTACCATTTAATAATTATCATTTAACTATTGCATGTTCCGTATAGACAAGTGAATGGATTTCCTCTCATCTTTTCTTCTTGAGTCCACAGAGTGGGTATAGCTACATTGTCTCCTTTGCTTTCCTTTATTCTCCACTTTGTTGTTTGAAACTTTGGGATTGTATCAATTATGTTAGAAGCTTTCTACCCTATCACCTCCTGTAGAGATGATGAGAGTCCTCTCAAGAGCCTGAGGTCCTCATCGTCTGAGTCTGAATCTAATTAGGACCAGCCATCTCAAAGATTAGGAGGAATTATCTAGGGAAAGGGTTGTTTCAGGCGGAGGGATCGAGATAGACTGGTGGCTGAGGGATTGAAAGAGTCCAGAAGAAGAGAAAGCCTCACCTGAGGTGCTGGAGTCAAGAGGAGACATTCAACACGTGGTGTTGGAGTTAGCTTTGGGTGTGTGTTGGCTTTATGGGTGTGTGGCCTGTGCAGTCACAGCACCCCATGGTTCAGAGGACTTCGTGCCTGGTTTAATGCTCTGTTGTCTCTATCATGACTTTGTTAATACTGTTTGAACAAGCAAAGGGCTTTGCATTTTCATCTTGCACTGTAGTCCACAGATTATGCAGCCCGTACTACTTGGGTGTGAAATCCAGTTCTGTCACTTACTCTCTAGGTAACCTTAGGGAAATCCATTGGTCTTTCTGAGACTCAGTTTCTGCCTCTATAAAATGGAGAGCATAATCCCTACTTCAAATACACTGTCATGAGGATTAAATGAGATTATGAATAATTGGTGCCTAGTAGGTACTTTTCCTTGGCTAAGAGGGTATATCAGAATCACCTGGGGGATTATTATGTTATTCAAAATACATTTGCCTGAGTTCCACTCTGAAAGATTCTGACTCATAGGCTTGGGTTAGGGATGAGCAGTGGTTTTGAAAGGGGTCCTTAAGTGATACTGATGTACACCCAAGGTTAAGAAAGGTAGCCTTGGGTTCTGAGAGACCTAGCTAAGAAGCAGGTTAATAGAGGAGAGCAAAAGGAGAGGGAGAAATTGATGGGCTACTGCTGATCCTTAACATAATAAAAAACCTGTTAAAGAAGAAAGAGGTCATCATCTCATAGCACTATCAGACGACACTAATAGTGCTGAAATGCACTCTGGGAACTCATCCCATTTGGGAACTGCTGTCCATTTGGCCTGACCCAGGGGAAGAGGGGCTGTGGGCAAGAGAAACCAGGGTCAAGGCCCAGGGTGGGGGCCACGTTTGAATTTATTTTCACTTTCCGGACCCCACTACCATCCTCAATTCCTGAAAAAGACATTGTAACAAGAGGGAGTAATTCTGAATTATGTTTATTCTGCCCAGATTTTAGGCTTTGACATCCTTCTAATGAAAAACCTGAAGCCTATACTACTTGAAGTTAATGCAAATCCCAGCATGAGGATCGAACATGAACAAGAAGTAAGTCTTTTGAGTATCCCGTTGAATATGTTGTCATACAACTGAACGTTTCCACTCTCATATTATTCACTCGGCCAAAAGAGATTCAACATTCCCAAGTTTGCACAGCAAAGTTCTGTCCAAGTCTAAATAATTTTGGTTTTGTTGAACTCTGAACATAGTCTATTAATATAAGACCTATCTGACCTATGGTAATGTCCCAGCATGCCATTCTCCCCATTTTTAAGATCTGCAAATGTAGAAGCAGCTGAGCCTTTCCATCAGTTTTGACATGAACTAATTAGTTAGCCTCAGGAGATGAACTAATTGAAATTCTATGAATATGATTTAGCCATGTCGACATGCTTGAATCGCTAAGATAAATAGTACATTTCACAGTGGTAATATTTTTTTCCCCCTTGGAAAAAAAAATGCATAAAAAAGACTGGAAGGAAATACACCCAGTACTAATAATGGGCTTTAGAGGGATTATGTGGATCCTTTTAATTTTCTTAACCCCTTTCTCATTTCCAAATTTTCTACAATGAGCGTATATAATTTCGATAATCAGAAAAACAGTACTATTTTTCCTCTTTGTGTATTTCGTTGATTTGTAAAAGGAAACTGACATTTTTAAAACACTAAACAGGGAGACTTTAAAATAACCTCGCCTATAGATTAACAGAAGCAAAATCTAACAGTACATCCACCCGAGTTAGTGGGAGGATTGGCTACTCGTGGTCACTTGGCACTGAGTCCCTGAATCTCGCCACTGTAACATGGAATTCTTACCCATTCAAGCTTTCTCCAGGGGTGTTTGAAAATGTCCCCAGTCTTGTCGATGAAGAAGTGAAGGTGGCCGTGATCAGAGACACTCTGCGCCTCATGGACCCACTAAAGAAGGAAAGAGAGAACCAGTAAGTACTCTTTATATCTTATTTCTCCGTCAGCTCTGCTCCCCATGTCCTACACAGGTAAGTTAAGTTTTTGGAACATGCTAACATCGTGAGTGAGATTTTCATCTAATAAATCATATTTTTGTATTTTCATTAATGAATATCAGTCTCCCAATATAGTGACTCAATCAGGAGATGGAGGCTTATATATGAATTTCTAGCTGCTTGTTACCTGAATCTGGAAAGTGTCTTCTGAAAACCCACCTTTCCCAAGTGACAGGATCTCCTCTCATCCACCTTTATTCACGTGGTGCTTCTCTTAGAAATCCTCACATATAGGGAGTGAGTAAAACAATGAAGACGAGGGTGACTGGTTACCTGGTGAGGACTGCTTCCTTTTCATTTTCTTCGTGATGTTGACACTCTGACAGTATAAGCTTTCGGTTTCAACATTTGCAGCTAATATAATATACTTCTGGCAGTTCTGTAATGTTTACAACAGCTGTAGTTCCTCTTCATCCCACCCACCCAGTGGATGTCCTGTTGGGATGTTGCTGCGAGGATGGACCCTGCCCCTCCCTCCACACTCACCTCTGGAGTGAGTGACATTTCACTTGGGTATTTTGTTTTGTTTCTATCCAATTCCTGGCTCTCACGAAGTGTAAGAGTTGTGTAAATATCATTGTGTCGGTTTCCGACAGAAAAGTCAAAGACCGGCATTTCAAACAGCACCCCTTGTATCCCTGACAAATCAGAATGACCCAAATGCTCCCAGACAGGAAGCATTTGTCAGCTACGGCTCAAGACCGTGAGAAACGCCAACTTCCCTAAGCAAGCGGGGTTTTGCAGTTTCCTCTGCGGTGGCCCCTCACCAACTGGGCTCAAGCCCAAATGTTGTTAGAATCACCCTCCAGTCGTGCTTCTCCCCTTGGCTGCACATTAGAACCATCTGGAGAGCTTTCAGAGACAGCGCTGCGAGGGCCCCCACTTCTAGAGATGTTGATTTTAATTAGCCTTGGCTGGAAGCTGGGCCACAGCAATTTTTTTAGGTTCCCTAGGTGATTCTACCGTGCAACCAAGGTTGAGTGCCACTGCCCTGCAGGAAATGTCACTCTGAAGGAGTGTTTGTCATACTCCGAGTCAGGCAGGATGGGGCCTGCTCAGCGGAGTTGTCCTCCAGAGTGTTCTTCGCTGTGGGAGGTACAGATTGTCATTGTTGGCCAGACTAGGCTAAGAGCGTTCACTGGTAGTTTGTACGGGCCTATCCTGCCAGATGTGGCTTCTGCCCGTTAGGGCTTCTAAGCAGTGGTGTGTCTGGTCTGGGGTATCCACGGGCAGCTCAAACGCCCATGGCGGACAGTGTCCACTCGGGCATGCATGGGGCTGCTTTCTTTAGCCATCTCTAAGGAAAAGCAGTGGGTTAATGCAGCTTGGTCAGATTAATTGCAATACAACTCATTCCTCAAAAATCTACTGCTCCCTAATGGTTATTGGTCTCACCAATAGAGGTTGGATCTACAGAGACTGTGTGGCACTGAGGGGAGATGTGGGTGGCTATCCATGCTAGCATGGCACTGGGGCACGGCTTTTGGAAGATGGCCTTGACACATTAGCATTCTGACTCCTTTGGTAGGAACAAGTTCAATAGCTGTTGTGTGGCCTGAGGCTTCTGAATTTAAGGTCTGCCACCAAAAACATGAAGAGATGTAAGGATACCGCTGTGTTTTCCTATGCATTGGCGTCGAAACATGATGAGCTTTCTTTTGCTTGTTCTTGTTTTTCTTTACATACACCTGGCATTCTGTATAATCCACATGAGCTGCGGATCTAAAATTTAATAGTGGTGGGCACAGCACCTTTGGGAAGCATCAGAAAGGCATTTACGACTTATTAAGTCATAAGTAGCAGCACCTTTTCTTTAATTTCAAAAGCACTGTCTTTTTTTTTTTTTTAACATTGATAACCAGGAACAGTTAGAACTTCAACAACCTGACTGCAATTCTAATATAAAAACCCTTTCATTTCACCCTTTTCTTACCTACAATATATATGTATATATTTAAAGATTTTATTGGGGAATTGGGGGAGGCGAACAGCGTTGGGGAATCGGGGAAGGAGGACAGACAAGTTGCTGTCTTCTTGTTTTTCAGTCTAGTTGCGGAGGACGTTGCTTCACTGGCCCATGTTGGTATCGTCATTGCACTCTTCCCAGATGAGGCATATCGGTCGCCAGCCTCTGGATGGTCGCTCACCGCGGCTATTGGCAGCTCACGCTGGCTGCCAGCCGCTCACGCTGGCTGCTGGCCACTCACTGTAGCCCATGGCAGCCCACTGCAGCAGGGGTTGCAGCCTACATCGTCGTCGGGGCTCACAGCCCAGCTCCAGGTGGAGCTGTTGTTAGCTGTAGAGAGCAGTGTCACTGGCCCTCATATATGGGATCCGAACCGGGGCCTCTGGCATCCCAAAACCAGCTCTTAACCAATGTGCCACTTGGCTGGCCCTTACCTACAATATTAAGGGTATATGTTAATAGCTAAATATCATTACTGACATTTCCCTTAATTTCATATTTTTTAAAATTTAAAACCCAGCAGTGATTTTCCATGAAAGCCCTCTGGAATCTGTAAGGTGCCTTTATATGTAAGGGATTATTATCATTTTGATAACCAGCATGCAGAGAAAAAGGCTGAAATTATTCTCAACTCCTTTGTGTAGAAATGGTGCAGAATGACTTGGAAAAAATCACCATATTTATGCCCACAGAAAATGCAACATTCCAGTGCTGAACCATGTGTCCAAATCTGAGACCGTGTCACTCTAACTGCAAAAAATGATGTCACATAGACTTCTAGGCTGGAAGCTACCTTTGGAAGCGAGAGTTTCTTGCATTAGCGTAGGATCTAACCTAAACTTTTTTTTTTTCAAAGAAATTTTATTGGGAACAGTGTGGTTTTCCAGGACCCATCAGCTCCAAGTCAAGTAGTTGTCTTCAATCTAGTTGTGGAGGACGCAGCTGCTTGGCCCATGTGGGAATCGAACCGGCGACCTTGGTGTTATGAGCCTGGGCTCTAACCACCTGAGCTAACTGGCCGGCCACCCCAGATCAAACCTTTTAAAACACATGGTATGCTAGCCGTTCCCTTCAGCTCTTTAGCAAGAGAGTATCTGAAGTGTCCTTCATTAGTTCCTTTTTGAGTGCAGTTTGTCAGCCAGACCATTGAAGCAGGTCTTCACTTTCCCTGAACAGACTGAAGGAAGAAATGGAGATAGATGCCCTGACCTCCTCATAACGGTAAACCACTCTAAGATGCACAGGGGCCTTAGAAGGGCACCAGACACCCGTGTCCATGCATCATGCATCTTCACACGCCTCAGGGGCCTGAGGCTGGGGTTAGTTTCATGGTGGAACTGAAATCAGTCCTCATGCCTTTTGTGAGGAGAGGAACTGTGACCCTGCTGATCCCCATCTTGGCATAGTTGAGAGAGTTTTTTCTTGGAGTGCAAAGGCTGAGATTCAAATCCTGACCTTGGGGATGTAGCAGAGCTATTTTGAGCCTCAGCATCCTTTTCTATAAAATGGGGATGATGCCATTTAAATGAAATAACGTAAAAAACTTTTAATATACAGTAGGCACTGAATAATGCTTAGTTTACTACTCAACAATAAAATGATCTACTCAAACATGATAAAATAAACACAAATCACACTTAGTTACCATGTTCTTTCCTAGTATACTTAAATGAGAATTTTGAGTTTAAAATCACTGACATACCCTAAAAGCGAAACTGCTAGATCACTATGGACTAGAATTGACATTGAAGCTGGTTGCCAATGGAAGGCTCTGTTTACAAGTAGCAAGATTTTGCTGACCCCGGCATCTTTATTTGGTGGGTTAGGAGAAAATCCCTTTGGCCCCTGAAGGAATAAAATAGCTGTGATATAAGAACTATTTGGAACGACGATAATGTTTTATAATACCTAGTGATTCTATTGACACTTCCCAGGGTCCTTTGGAGGCACCGTAGGAACATGGGAAGGGGAAGGCTGATGAGTGGCACTCTGGAATCATCACATACCTATACACACACACATATGGAGGTAAAATTCACATAGTACAAAATTAGCCACTTAAAAGTGTACAGTTCAATGGCATTTAGTACATTCACAGTGTTGTGAGACCATCACCCCTCTCTAGTTCCAAAATGTTTTGTCACCCCAAAAGGAAACCCTGTATGTATTAAGCAGTCGCTCCCCATTTTCCCTCCCCCAGCCTTCTGTCTGTCTTTGGATTTACCTGTTCTGGACATCTCAGATACATGGAATCATAACAGCTTGCGGTCTTTTGTGATCGGCTTCTTCCACTTAGTATAATGTTTTTGAGCTTCATCCATGTTGTAGCATGGATCAGTACTCAATTCATTTTTATGGCCAAATAATATTCCATTATATGGATATATCACATTTTATTATCCATTTGTCACTTGAATATTTGGGCAGAAGCTATCTCTTTTTCAACCAGAGGGGAGCTTCGATTATCTGTTTTGTATTTTGAAGACGTATATTTGAAGACATCATTTGAGGGGAAAAGGATCTTTTCTGCTCTAAGAACTTTTTAAAATCCTTGGTTTAATCCAACACCCTCATTTTATTGATAGAGCCATTGACTATTAGAATGGGAAGGGGCTTTAGAAACTGTCATACCAGTCAGCTACCTGGTTCAAGAACATCCCTCCTAAGAATCCCTGAGAGGAGCAGCTGTATCCTGGCAAAGCACTGGGCTTGGCACTGTCAGGTGCGGGGTGACGTTCTCCATCTCTGATCATTGCTCTGTGAGCTTGGCCAAGTGGTTTTGTTCTCTGATCTCGTCTATAAAATGGGGATCAAAGTATCTCCTTGGCTGGATTGTCATGGTGATCATATGAAATGACACATGTGAGAGAGCCTCGTGACATCTGAGAGCATTAGGCAAATGCAAGCTAGTTCGTAGGATCACCAAGTGGTCAGTCAGGCTTTCAAGTTATGCTGATGGTGACACAGAAGTCACTAGCTTCTGAGGCAGCCTAATTAAGTTGTGAATATAATGGTTCTGAATTGTACAAGACAAAACAAAGATGAAGAAGGTCAGTAACTTACCCTGAATCCCTACGCTGGTTAGAGGCAGAGCAGAAGCTATAATAGATGCGCTAGATGCCGGGTTTCCTGATTTCTACCCCAGTGTTCTCTCCGCTTTGCCGTGTTGCGCCATTTACCTGCAGATTCTACTTCAGTTCAAAGCTAAGCTTGTAAGGTAAGGGAAAAACATCAGGAAAATCAACAGAAAATTTCCCCTTTCTCAAGATATTTGGGCAGCTTAAGTCTTCCTTTTTAAAAAATTCTTTCAGAAGCAGAAACGAGTAAATGGCCTTTCCTGATTATTTTAAAAACAAGGTGATTCCATCAATTGATTAATTTTGGGAAGGTCAGTTTACCCCTGGGCGAGCCATTTCGCTAGTATTTTGCTCCTTTTCCTGAATTATTTCTGGTAACTAGATTCCTTTCTTGGGAATCATCAGCAGAGTAATAAAAATGAAGCCAGAGATAGGCTTGGAGGACTCTGAGGGAATTCTCTTGATATCATGATGCCACGCAGTGGCTGGGAGCTGGGGTATAGATTGCTAACCTCTTATTCCAAAGTGTGTATTTGGAACATGCCTTGTATAAGGCGCAGTATATGTGCCCACAGTAACATTTTCCATCCTCTCCCAGTTTTATTTACCTCCTATCGCCGTAACAACAGATTTATTATACAGGCAGGAGCCTGCCTGCCAGGGTAGCTTTTGCCTTAACTCAGGGAGGTTTGTTCTCTGAAGGCCTATTGGGATCTCAGGCTGCACGTCTTACCTTCACTCCAAACATTGCCCTTGGGTTCTGTGCCTTGTATAGAACCAACAGATTAGGTGAATCCCCAAATTAGGTCAATTTGACATAGAATCTAGGAGAGGTGGAACATTCCAAGAGAACAGAGATCAAGGAATCTCTCCACAACCCGGGACATCCTTCCAGCCACTGTCTCGTTTCAAATCCCACTCATCTAAGGAGTGTAACTCTGTCCAACCCAGGAGAGGAATATAGAAAACACACTAACCAGAGGTCCTCCAAGCCCAGACCCCTTCCTCTTAAATGGGCAGCATATCCTACTGAAATTCCCTCAACACGAGGGAAGAGAGGTTCCTAAATTATCTAGATTAAATGTGCTCTCATAAATGTAGAACACCATTGTTTTTATCAGAGAGTATTCTTTTGGAAATAGACTTTCTTTCGGGAGAATCATTCGACCACCCTGCCAAATGGCCCGTGTGCGCAGAGCTGACATTTTGTTGATTCCTAAGGATTCCTTTGTGGCAAGACCCTAAAGGTCAGTAATCACTAACCCTAGCACCTTTGAAGATTTCACATAAATCCGGAGCCGGGGTCACAGAGAGGTGAATACTTGCATATCCGTTTTGCTTTTCATTTATACCATGTGTAGATCAGAGAAATAGGTGTTGGTTATTTAGAGTGTTTATTGAGCACTTACTGTGTGCCAGACTACAGAAGTGAATTAGCCCACAGGCCAGAGGGGAGGCAAGACCCACACATGAATATAAGGTGGAAAGTGTGAAGTGCCCGAAACATCAAGACAAACTGCCAAGGGAGGAGAATGTAGGAAAAGGTTATTCCCTGAAGAGTTTAAAGCAAATGAACAGCTGACAAGGAGGAGGCAGCACTTGAGGTGAGGTTTAAAGCACGAGTAGGATTTGAAACCCTGAAATGCCTGGACGGACATGCCTGCCGGAGGAACAAAGGCACGGGGCTGGTTAGGGAGACTTAACCAGAGTTTAAGTGAGCTGGATGACAGGTGATTGAGGTGGACTAGTGGAGAGGAGGGACCACCTGGGAGGTGGATGGGACCCAGAGGCCAGAGGTGAATGTCTTGAATAATGTCAAGCTAAGAAAACCAGAGCTTGTTTTCAATCTGGAGTACATGAAGGCTTCGAGGGCGCCTGTTAGCCCAGAAACTGCACAATATTTTCTGTATATGTGTGTTTTTCCTGGAGAACAGGCCAGAAATTTTATATCTTCAAAACATTAAGAACTCAACAGTCCTGGGCCAGCCGAGTGGCGCGGTGGTTGAGCGCTGACTTGGGAAGCCAGCAGCCCCGGTTCAGATCCCACATATGAGGGCCAGTGACACGGCCCTCAAAAAAAAAAAAAAAAATCTCAGCAGTCCTATTATCATTGGAGGCTACAGGAAGCTGAAGCAATTTGTCCAAGGCTGGGTGCCATGGCTCCAATATACACTGTGCCCTCCGTACTTTGAAAAGGCCTCACATTTCTGAAGGCAGGCAGCAAACTAGAAAACTGTGTGCGCATTTTTAAAGAAGGACAAGATATGACTAATGATAAGTGTATTATGTTACGTGGAAGAAATAAAACCAGACAACTGTCCTCCATTTGAAAATGTTTAAGCGTTAAGTCAGAAGTAACCAGTAAAAGCCTCTTTTGCATGAAGTTTGCTGAATGGGAACCATTTCTGAGACTTATGGGGAAGGTGGACTTTCCTGAGCTGATGTGAGGGTATCAGAGACCATGAAACAGGAGCCGAGCCCCTTGGTCGGCAGGCGGCTCTCCCTCACGGTCGCACAGGGAGCAGATGGAACAGTAGATGAGCATATGGCCGGCCAGTCAGTCACCATTGTGGGGAAACGGCAGCACTGAGTTCTGCGTGGGCCCTTCCGGAGCCATTCCAGGTAGTGATGGGGCAGCATATGTATTTAGAAATTCCCTACGCGTTGCTCCAGGGAGCCTTAAATGTTCGTGTGCTTTCAGATCGGGAGTGTTGGCTTTCTGGAAGGAGGTAGCGTGGGCTCAGGAGACCAAGGTTTCGGTACCAGCTCTACTTGGCCTCAGATTAGTCACTATACTTTGCTGAGCCTGGTTTCCTCATCAGAGGAAAAGTGGGGGCAGGGGCGGAGGGCGTGGAATCCTAGTTGCTACTCTGCCTCTTACATAAGGAACTGTTTCTTGAGTGCTTGCTGTGCACAGCAAGCAGCATTTACATTTATTCCCATTTTGGCCTCACAGTAGCCACGTGCAGCAGGCACCATTGCTACTCAGTTTATAGATGAAAACACTGAGACTCAGAGAAGTTAAGTGACATGCCCAAGACCACAGCACTTATAAGCAACAGATAGAGATTCAAAGTAGGGTCTGTGGAGCAATTGCCTTGAGAGAGAATGGAGGTGACAGTGTTGAGCCCACCAGAGGGATGTGTGTCAAGAAGGTGTCATTACTACCTGGTCAGGTTCTCACCTTCCCTCCAAATTTTGGGGCAGGGACCCATCTCTTTGTCTCCAAGCACTGAGCATGAGTAGGTGCCAATGGGTGCTGATTACCTCCTACGAGGGAGCTCTGTGGCCAGCTAGGGCGCCACTTCATTTTCAATAACCTTCAAACCCAGAATGAATAAAATGTAAGCCAGTGAGCCGAGAACACCAAATTAAACCAGGATCTACCCATGAAACAAAAGAGAACAGTAGCGGACAGAAAATTATTCCTGTGCAGTTGTGCGTCCCAGGCCTGGAACATTCTGAAAGTTCAGAAGAAGACAGGGTGAGCCAAGGAGCAGGTCAAACCATATGTTATCGCCAGTATTAGACCGTGTCTGGATCTACAAAATTGGCAGTTTCAAATGATTCACCCTAAAAGCCGGCCTGGAGTGGTAGGCAGGCTTCTTGGAGGAGGTGGGCTTTGCTTGGGCTGGGTCTGGTGAGAAAATGTAGTAGGTTTGGGGGAGGAAGGATGCTGGCAGGAAGCTGGGCCAAGGGGTTCGCAGGGTTGGGGAGGTGCAAGGCAGGCCAGGTCCTCCAGCCTCCCTTGTAGTCGGGTGCTTTGGGGCTGAAGGGGACAGGGTCTTCTTCTCTGCTACACCTAATTACATCTTTCCTCTTATAAAAGTCATATGTGCTAATTGTAGAAAAATTGGAAAATACCAAAAAATGCATAGCATGAAATAAAAGCCTCCCTCTAATTCAACCACCAGAGTTAACCTTCATTAACTTTTTAGTTCTTAAAAATAGTACAGTTTTCTTCTGTCTATATTGTTTCAGAGTTGAGGTCATGCTAGCTGTATAATTTTTGTGTGCTGTTTTTGTTTTTTTCCAAGTTATGCTCCAGTAACTCCCCCTTCTTACTAACAATCTGTAAACATCATTTTCATCAATGGCTGGGCCAGAGTTTCCGCATTGGCGAATGTTTCATTTATTTCCAGCCTCTTGTGCTTAAAGCTCTGTGTGCAATTTTGAATGTTGTCTTAGGATGACGAGAGCCCCTGAGGACATAGGATGCACTCGTGTTTTGAATGCACAGGTGGGTGGACAGAGTGGGTTAGATGCTTTGGGTGAGTGCTGGCGCTGCCATGACAGCCATAAACAGTATAGTTTTCCCCCTTCTCTGTGCTTTGATTTCTTCATCCGTAAAAGGCAGTTTGCAGTCGGATGTTTTTAAACCTTCAAAGCAATGAGAGTTCTCAAATTGGAGGCAGGGAAAAATGTTGCTTACTCGTAAGAGAATATTTGTTGTGGGAAATGTCCAATCTGAATATATTTAAATAAATCAAACAATATATGTAACCCCGTGGCTTTTCTTTTCTAAGGAAAAAGAAAAGTGAAGGAAGAGGTAGTAAAGTGGGAAGGGAGCTCCAGGGGTGACAGCTTAATCTTTGGCTGTGAGGATGAGTTTGATTTCCCTCTAATTATCTCCTAGATTAAAAGAAATGAAAGATCAAAATTAAAGCCAGCTCTTGGTAATCATTTGAAAGCTCTTGGTTATGACACCAAATGGTGGGCATTATTCTCCAGCCGCTTTCTTTCCTTTTCTTTTCACACAATTTCCATTTTTTTTCCCCTTCTCTTTCAGCGGTATAAGAGCTGGGGCAACTCTCATTCCAGAAGCTAACGTGAAAGGGTGGGAAGAGCGTGGGACCGAACAGTTCAGAGAGGATCTGCCCCCCAGCTCACCCTCCCCTCGGCACTCCTATCACTAGTGGGGCTCAGCAGTATTCCTTGTCTAGCTGAGGTCCTGGCTTTTCCTAGTGTGCACTTCTGTCAAGGTGGATGTCTTCATGTGCTAAGAGAGGAAGGATTTCCTCCTCCAGACTCCATGCCCCCGCCATATCCAAGGTCAGCCTGGAGAAGCTGCTGACACATGCACAAATGAATGCATGCATGCATGCACGCACGAATGAGTTAGGTGTGGGCCCTGGGCTAGCGGCTGGGTCAGGTGTGGCCGTGAGACTCCGTGAGGTGCAGGATGCAGGGGAGCACCCGGCAGCGAGGTGAGCAGGATGGAGGCAGTGAGAGGGGCCTAAGCAGTGGAAACAAGTACCCACGAGGACCGCGAGGCAGGACAGACCATGGGGCTCTCTCAAAGCACAGAAAGAACTCTAGCCGTGTGGTTCCTAAGAGCTCCAAGCTGGAAGCAATCTTAACTGTCCACCGACAGAAAAATGCACTAATTGTAGATACACACTCACCAAAATACTACATGTTATGGAAATGCAGGAACCATAGCTCCGTACATGGATAGGAATGTTGAACAAAAGAAGCAAGTCGCAGAAGAATATCTGCAGTGTGGTTCCAATGAAATAAAACTCAAAACAGGCAAAACGAAACTGACTTTTGTAGAGATGTAACCCTAAGTTATATCTAAGTTACAAAAATATGAAGCAAAGCAAAGCAAAGAATAATGAGTGATGAGAGAGTTTAGGACAGTGACCTCTGGACAGGGACGGGGAGAGGGAGATGTGACCTGAGTGGGGCGCAGGTGGCAGGTGAGATCCTGACTGCACTCGATTTCTTAACCCGCTGGTAGCTGTGTATGTATTAGAATTATTCTTTAAATGTATGCATCTCTTTTCCACACTATTCTGTATGTATAATATATCACAACATCACAGGTAAAATAAAATAATATAATTTTGCCAGCCTGGCAGGATTATAGCGAGCAAACAGGGAGGGTGGCAGATGCGGCAGGACCTAATGGGTCAGGCCAAGTGTTAGGCTTTTCATCCTGAAAGCAGTGGAGCAGCTTTAAACAGCAGGGCGGCGTGATGAGGTTTGTGTTTTTAAAAGGTCCCTTTGGCTGCAGCATGAAAACCAAACTGGAGTGAGGCAAGGGTGGGTGTGGGGGCAGCAAAGAGTTCTGAGAGGTGGTGATTGTGCGGAGGAGATGGCAGTGACTGGGATGGAGAGAAATGTCTCCTTCAAGAGATATTTACAAGGATGAATGGATAAGACTTGGGGATGAATTGGATGTGAGAGGTGAGGGTGGAGGAGTCGTCAAGAAAGGGGCCGGGGTAGCAGCTGGGTGGCGATTGGTGCCTGGGAGCCCTGGGGAAGCAGCAGCCTGGGGGGACACAATGCAAGGCCATGAGACTTCCAGATATACTGTCTACTAAGTAGCTGGGTACATGGGCCCGGGGTGCACAAGGGGATGGGGCCCATTATGGGAACAAATGTTCTGTAGAGTAGACTGAGTCATCCATACAGCCAGACCTGACACTGGGTTATCACATGATTTAGGGGAAACTGTGGCGAAGCGGGGGTGAGCTGGGACAAGAGGTCTGGGTTCAGATTCTGCTACCCCTCTTTCTGGCACATTCCTTAACCGTTCCCAGCAGTTACTCTGCAGCAGATGCCCATGGGGCTCACCCTGCCTGCTGGCTCAGTAGCCGGGTACAGAAGCATCCTGCCTCAGGCACCTTTTGCATATCATCGTATTGTCTTCATTTACTTATACTGTTTGGAGTTGTGCAGGTGCCTGCATGTCCTTCGCAAGCACTTGGCCACGTGCCTGGCGGGAGGAGTGATGGAGGAACCAAACCCATAAAGCAAGCAGGGAGGAATTCTCTACAGCACCTGCTTCAGGGCTTTCCCCAGTCAGCCCCCTCTCCTGCTCTTTGTCATCCCCCCCAACATCACCCCCATACCTGTGCAGTGCTCTGCATTCATAGAGTCATTTCAAAGCCAATGGTCTGAAATAATACACATGCAGCTATGCAAGATAGGCAAGTGTGAGTCATTATTCCTATTTTACAGGCAAGGAAACCAAGACTCGGAAATTTAAGAGAGGGGTCTGCCAGTGACGGGAATGTTGACCTGTGTGTGGCAATCCACTAGCCAATGCCTCAGGTGGGTTGTGTTTCTGCTCGCCATGACCTCTACTCACAGGCGTTTCGTATGTCATGTGTGACCACAGAACTGAAAAAGCATAACAGGGCCTCTTTATAAATTCACATTTTTATTAATCTCTTTCCTTTCCCTGCCTTTCTGTGCTCTTTCCTTAAGACAAGTGAAATATTACATGATAGTAGAAATCTAACCTTTAAGTCACAATCAGACCCTTTTAAAATAATTCTTCTAACGAGGGAAAACGTTGCAAGTTTTTTTGTGTCTGCATTCATTCTCTCCCAGCTGGTTTGCAGGCAGAGTCCTCGATGCATCCTTAATTTTGACTCAGCCTTTCTCTACAGCAGAACAAGTGGTGGGGAAAATTTGTTCTCTAGGCAACAGCAACATTTCTGTCTCATTTGTTTGGTTTTCCACTGTAACGTGACAGCTTGTGGGGCTGCTAATTCGTACTGAGGCCCTTCTAGGAATGCAGTGTTCACGATCAGTAAATACATCAGGTTGCAGCTTTCAGCCGTTTTATTACTGACAATGGGAATGCTACCTTGCCACATGAATATTTTAAAATGGAACAATGGGCAAATTGTATGTCTCTCCCAGATTTCACTGAAGCCCCGAACCTCTTCAGGTTTCAGCATCATCTGACTGTCCCATGCTGTGTGCACTATGTTTCTTCTGGTTCCAAACCAGGGACAAGTCCAAGACCATTTAGTTTGTCCTGCGTCTGTAAATCTCCTCCCTGGAAATGGAATTTGAACCGATACTTTTTATGAATGGGGATGTAGTGCTGTGTAGTGGAAAAAACAAAACGTCCTAGAATCCAGTGGGCCTGGGTTAGAATCTGGACGTTTTCTCTTACTCATGGTGACATATGGGGCGGGTACTTAACTTCTCCAAGTCTCCACCTCTTTATCTATAAAATGGGAAAAATAGTAATAACTACTTAGGATTATTGTGATCCTTCAATGAATTAAAGTGCTTAAATATATAGCATAATGACTGGACATAATAAGTATTTAATAAGTGGTAGTTACTTTATAATTATCTTTCCTGTTTTTTTGTTTGTTTGCTTGTTTTTAGCTGAGCCATCCTGCCACTTTTTGGCAGCTCATCGACAGCTCAGCTCGGGCCGGGAATCGAACCGGTGACCCCTGTTGCTCAGAGCTCGCACTCTTGAGCAAGCTTTTAATCAACTGAGCCACTCCGGCCGGCCCTTTCCTGTTATTATATAGAGTGCCTTTCACAGTGCTGAGCACATACAAGTTCAATAAGTGGTAATTATTATTATTATTATTATTATTATT
This sequence comes from Aselliscus stoliczkanus, assembly GCA_033961575.1. Classification (NCBI taxonomy): domain Eukaryota; kingdom Metazoa; phylum Chordata; class Mammalia; order Chiroptera; family Hipposideridae; genus Aselliscus; species Aselliscus stoliczkanus. Next base: position 125,368,302 of record CM066728.1, read on the forward strand.
ATCATCATCATCAATATCGTAATTCTTACAGATGGATATATATTAGAAATACAGTTTTCCACCATGTAAAAATATGTATGTTTTATTTTTCAAGATATCTGGTCCAACAGGAACTTATATGAGTAAATGGACAGCTTAATAAAGTTTAGAAAGATTGAAATAAGTGAACAGTGTTCATATAGTTTAATTAAGGTAATCCCTCATGTAAAATATTTGTTCAATTTGTCCCTCAAGTTGAAAGTGGGTTCCATAGATTTTCAGGAACCCCTCTTTGTTATGCCACCGGGATGGGGACCGTAAGTAAGAAGAGTCCCATGGAAAAGCAACTCTGACCATGGGAGATGAGCTGGGCTGGGTGTCAGGCCTGCAGCCACCACTGAGCTTGACCTTGGACAAGTCGCCCACTTCTCTGGGCTGTGGTTTGTTCATCTCCAGAGTCTGCTATGGTGCAAACATGCTGTGATTCCCTAAGTGCATGTGATTTATTTCCTTTTAAAAAGAGATATATAAAAAATAAAAAGAAAGATTTTATCCTTTAAAAGCCCTTAGACTCTGTACATTTTTCCAGTTGCTTTAAAACCACCAGGTATTAGGCGCCTGGTATTTGTGGGTGGCTTAATTGGAAGTAGTGTTCACCTTCTGGAGGGTTTGTGCTTGCACTAAATGCATTTTTGACAGTCTCTCACCATCCGGCTTCCTGCCTCCAATCAGAATGATCTGCGTCTCCACTGCATTCGGAACACTTTAGTCCTGGTTACCAGCGCTAATTGGGTTGAAGAAGAGAAACAGGATTGTGTTGCTAAAAGTAGTTCTGATATAATAGGCCATTTTTTGATGCTGTTATAAGCTGGGTGCTTCATGACGGTGACATTACAAGGCTTTGCATTTATTCTCTGCCCAAGGTCATTGCCAGCATCTTTGAAGCTGGTGAACCGGTGCCTGTAATCAGGGGACGGAATGTACTCATGCCTGTGTGTAGCTGTTGCAGATGGGGCCTAAGGTCTCCCATGGTTTGCATCTTAGCACTTACCCTACCACTGGTTGTTTGTGGGAAGTTTCCCCTGGTCTTGGAAGCCTGGGGGCGTGGCCTGTGATCGATCTGCTAATAGTGAGAATGCATGATGTCGGTGAAGTGGACAAATATCACTACCTGCAACGCGATATGAGAAAGGGAAGGCACACCCATGTGGGAGACCCGGGTCCCACTCTGGGCTCCGCCTCTGACTTGCGTCATCCCCCACACACTGCAGGCCTGGCACTGTGTTGGGGGCCTGTTGGGGTGCAGGTAATTCAGCATGGATCCCCGGCCCAGCTCCAGCATCTGGGCCCCCTCCTTCTCTTCACGGAGGGGCTTGACCTTGACTGCTGAGGGCCTTTCTGTTCTAACATTCTGTTGGCTCCATTATTTATAGTAACAGTAATATGTCTCAGGCTTGGTATTCGGTAGGCATTTTGGTAGAATTCTGGCAGCAGGCAGATCTCTGGATAGACGGCTCTAAAAAGCACGCTTTGTTTGTTTGTTTGTTTTTGTTTTTTATTTAGGGCAGTGTCACTGGCCCTCATATGTGGGACCCGAACCTGGGCCGCTGGCTTCCCAAGACCAGCACTTAACCACCGCGCCACTCGGCCGGCCCCATGCTTAGTTTTTGAGCTTAGTTATATCCCACGTAAGGTTTGTTGTTAGCTTTTGGGGGGGGGGGTGAGGTGGGGAGGGTCGTTAGTCTCCATACATCGGTTCTTGGCTCTTTAGTAGTTGGGAAGTGCTTTGGTTAATTCTCTATTCTGGGCACTTATTGGCATTCAAATTGCCTTCTGCATGATCTCAGATTAAAATCTCAGGCCAGGTAGAGTATGCCCCTATAATCTTCTTGATTTATGATCTCGTCACTTGAAGTTGTGCTTTCTCTTCTAGTTTGTTTTAAGTTTAAGTTATTTTGGGTGCTATCACCCCGTTCTACCATTTATCTTCTTAAATTATGTGTCCTAATCTGAACTAAAAGGATTACATTCGTATAGCGTAATAATGTTTTGGGTTATTTATCACATATTTGCTGATATTTTTAAGCTATCTTTTCTTGAAGAAAGAGCTGTGCCCCTTTAGGAGATTTATCTGTACAATGGGGATCATAATCATCAGAACCTTTTAAGGAGGCCCAACCAACAGCCCTCTCTTCCACCTAAATTCTGAATTAATTGAGAGGAAGTCAGAAGAATAAAGCGGATAAGGGCCGAAATATCACCTTCCTTATGGAAAAGGTGACGCTGGAGAATGTGTCTTCCGTCTGTGGGCAAATGAGCCTCCTGGTATGAATCCAGAGTGAGGCTCAGGTGGGCAACATCCTTCCACCCGCAAACCCCCTCCCCCACAAGCAGGAATGTGGGAGCTAGAGCCAGGCCCTGATGAGCAGCCCAGTCCGTGCTCCCAAGAGGAAGGGCGGGAGGGCTGAGCTGCTTTTGCCCAGTTCCTCCCTCCAGATTCACCAGTCAAAAAATGCATTGTATTTCCTCAGGGGCAGAGCGAGGGTGGGGCAGAGAGAGGCCGAAAACATTGTTCTGAGTCGCTCCGAGCACTTGGGAAGAAACGTCAGGCAGAGGGAAACAGGGCCGCCCCCCAAAAACAATTATACTCACCTCACAGGAAGCAGATGCACAGGGGTTCAAAGGAGATGCTTCTGAGTCTGATAGACCCGGGTTCACATCATGGTCTCCACTTCCAGGCTGTGTGACCCTAAGTGAATTCCTCCACCTGGCTAAACCTCACCTGTAAAATGGGAGTGATAAGCAGGCATTGTGAAAGTTTGGTGAGATAAACCAGTAGAATTCTAGGCACGTGATAAGTGCTCAATAAAGACTAGAAAGTCAAATGAGGGAACATGTAGAAACATCCTTGGTAAATGATACGATTTTATATAAATATCAGCACGTATTATTTATGGTGGCGGTATTAGTGTAACATTGAATTCCTCTTGCTATGTAATACTGTTAGTGCCCCCGATTTAGGCGTATTTAAATAGGCAGGGGGTACCCGGCAGTGGCTTTTATTCATCTCTTTTCTATCAGCTCTTGCAAAGAAGACCCACAAGCCGGAAGGAAAGAAGAAATTCAATTAGCGAGAAACTTCTGTGCATCAGAATGACCATTCCTCTGATTCCAGCTATTTTTGTAGATTCTCCTGGAAGCTGTCATGTAATTCTGCAGCAGCCATTAGAAAGTATTCACTCCATTTAATTTGTGCTGAAAAATCATTAGTGGGAATTTGACACAGGCCTGGAGTGTTCACAAGCCGATACCCAGCTGTCAAGCTTCAAGGGACAGCTCCATTTGCCAGAGGCAGCCCTTGAAAGTGCTCTCAAGAGAGAAATGGGGGCGGGGCAAGTGTGGCACTTTCTCTCTGCCTCCTCTTCGACCTTCTCTGTCGTCGATGTCCACTACATCATACCTGTTGAGTGTTACCGAGGCCAGTTACCTTCTTGTTCCGTTTGTACCACAGCCGTAGGTGGTTTTACTATCTGCACTCTATTGTTACAAAGTCTGCCCTCCGACTTGGGAAGAGTTGGGATTGGGAGCAGTTTTGGGTCATTGCAGAGCTCTGCTCTCTTTGGGGAGCCTTGGTGACAGACTTCTCAAAGCCTGAAGGAAGCTCTTGTGTGTCACGGCAGCTTCCATGTCACTGACGTTTGGTATGACCCAGCAGAGTGCCCCTTTTCTTGACAACAATCATTGCTACTAGCTAGCCGCTGTCTAAACCTTAGTTTTCTCATCTGTACTATGGGGGTAATTGTAGCTACTTCACAAGGTTATTGAGAGGATTAAACGAGATAATGTACCTAAGGACCTGGGATAGGGCTTGGCATGTAGTTGTTCAATGAATGTCAGCGCTAGTGCCATATATATATATATAGGAAAACGTCTAGCGCAGTGCCTGATTGTCAGGTAGGCTCTCTGTAAACAGTCGTTCACTTTATTCCTTTCCAGTTTACAGTCTCCTTCAATCCCCTAAAAGCGCTGTTCTGGCATAACTAGGCTTTATAGCTGTGAACTCATGATGATAGAGGAACCATGCTGTGAGGGATAAATGTGTTGTCGCTGGTACCAGAGATCATGGTGGCGGGCAATTCACTTCTGTTAGTCTCTCCTGTCGTTCCTTAGTGGGAGGCTCTGATCTGGTATCGGAACTCGACACTTCCAGGGCTGCCTGCGGCTGGTTTCAAACATCTTTTCTTATGCTCCCGGTGGCCGAAATGGGGAGCATCTCAAGACACCTTGTTCCATGCTTTTTTTGAAATTAAATTTATTGGGGTAACATTGATTAATAAAATTATATAGGTTTCAAGTATACAATTCTATAATACACCATCTGTATCTTGTATTGAGTGTTCACCACCCAAAGTCAAGTCTCACTTGGTCACCATATATTTGACCCCCTTTACCCTCTGGTAACCACTAAACTGTTGTCTGTGTCTATGAGTTTTTGTTTGTTTGTCTTGTTTGTTTGTTACTTTCAGGTTTCTATCCAACATATGAGTGAAGTCATCTTGACTTTTTCTGTCTGCCTTATTTTTTTTTTTTTAAGATTTTATTGGGGAATTGGGGAAGGGGAACAGTGTTGGGAAATCGGGGAAGGGGAACAGCCAAGTTGTTGTCCTTCAGTCTTAGTTGTGGAGGGCGCAGCTAGCTCAGCTCCAAGTCCAGTCGCCATCCGGCCACCCCTTGTCCGTCGCAGCCGCTCAGCTCAAGGTGCCGTGTTCAATATTAGTTGTGGGTGGGTGTAGCCCACCATCCCATTCGGGAGTCGAACTGGCAACCTTGTTGTTAGGAGCACATGCTCTCACCAGCTGAGCCATCCTGCCACCTGTTGGCAGCTCGGCAGCAGTTCAGCTGGGGTGCAGCTCACTGGCCCATGTGGGAATCGAACCGGCGACCCTGTTGCGCAGAGCTTGCACTCTTAACCAACTGAGCCACTCGGCCGGCCCTCTATCTGCCTTATTTTGTTTAGCATGATATTTTCAGGATCCATCCATGTTGTTCCAAATGGCAGTATTTCTTATTTTCCTTTTCCACAGCTACTAAGTGACTCTAAGTCAAGCACACTCAGCAAATAGCAGCATACAAAATTCACCTGCACCCATGTGGAATCTTACTAAAAATTAGAGATGTATATTTTCTGCATACTTGAGGTTTATGTCTCCAAACCCCAAAACTCCTTCAGTTTTAACTGTTTGGAACCGAAACCTTTCTAAAATGCATGACACACCTTGAAATTGAAAGAACATAATTTGCGATTGTTTTTTCTTGGTGTTTTAGAGTCAAGAAGTGCCCTGGTAAACTGACTTTCAAAAGCAAAACAAAGAAAATCCCCAAACCTCGATTTGTAGTGTTTGCCTATTTCTATGGTGTAAATATTCCCACAACAATCGATTTCAAGCTATTAATGACTTTAACAATGAACTGGAAAAGTCCCTGAATATTGTGGGCAGCTCCTGCCCCCCACTGCAGGGAACAGGGTGGAGAGGACACGGCCATCAGATCTGGGCAGACCTGGCTTTCGTCTTCATTTTTCCCCCTTGAGGGCTGGGCCACCCACATCAGGATAGTTAACCTGAGTTTCTTTATATGTAAACTGAAGTAAAATGACTACCCCAAGGGTGATGGTGAGGACTCCTTAAGTTGGCATAGGTCAAGGGCCCAAACTCAAGTGCTGTAAGGGCCAAGCAGGTGACACAATAAAGGTAGCAGGCTGGGTGGACACTCTGGCAGGCACTTAAACAGTAATTCTCAAGCTTGGCCGGGGAACTTCTCCTGAGCCTGGGCCCCACATTGAATCTATTAAACCAGAATTTGCTGGGGAGCCAGTAAGTGCAATATTATTGTAATTTCCAGAAATTCCACAGGGAGAACAATTCCTGAGATAGGACTTATTCATGGTGGCTCATTGTGAACTTTCTTTAAAGGAATTAGATGTGGACCTGTAAAATAATTTTTCTCTCTAATATTGTCCTAAATGGAAGAAAGTTAGGGTGAGTTTGGGACATTGTAAATAGTTTGTACAGATGGAAGGTGGGGGAATGTGGGAAGCAGTGGGGATGAGGTAGAGGGGTTTGCAGGGGTCACATTATAAAGGGCCTTCAATGCCAAGCCAAGGAGCTTTAGATTTCCCTGTGGGCAGAGAGGAGGACCCCGTGGACACTTTAGGGGAGGGACAGCAGTGGCATGATCTGTGGTTGGCCAAGACAATTATTCGTGGTTGGTCCATTGAACAGATCCTTCAAATCATTCATCCTTCAGGGCAGTCCCTGCCACCAGTCTTGGTTCCCGCCCTTCTCATTTGCATAACTTACCTTTAATTACTGCTTTCATTATTTTCACAGCCCAAACTGGCAGGAATGGTCTGATGCCGGGTAGCATTGAACCTATGGGACCCCAGAAGACCTCCTTTGTTCGTATTATTAACCTGAGTATTTTTCAGAGGTTTTGTTAAAAGAGATGGAGTTTGTTTGCAGCTGTATTTTCTGGTGAGAGCCTGGCCAACGATCCTCCTTGCACTGGACTCCCCACTGTGTGTGCCTTTTTAAGCAGGTGTCACTCGGAGCTCAGGGAGCCCCAGCTTCTCATTAGTTGCCTGTTAAACCACAGGCCTCCAGATCGTGCTGCTGCTCGAATTACTAGTTTATTCAGTGAAGAATCCCTGATGATGATTGTTTTTCACCCTGCAAACCAGCCCATCCGGTCCTTGGCTGGGCCACATTTTTCCCAGACTATTGTTGTTGTTACTGTTCCATGTTACCATGTATGGTGCGAGGGGCAGCGCTGGGTGCTTTTCAAATATTACTGTCTTGTTGAATTCTCACCAGATCTTTGCAAACCCTGTTTCTTAGAAGAAGAAACCTGGTCTCTTGAGAGTTGCGCCACTACCCAAGGTCACGCAGCTACCCGAGGTCACGCGGGCCCAGCTCACCCCATGTCTGCGCCTTTTCCTACAACCTCTTCTCTGAAATGTACTCATTTTGTCCACTTGCTTATGGTTCACTGACCATGTTTTATGGCATAGGAATTTGTATTTTAGTTAAATAGCACCTGGAAAATCACGAAAATAATTTTAAAATACAGCTTTAAAAATATAGTAGATATGTAGACTAAATACTGCTAATACCTCCCCTGGACTGTTGGTATTCCACCGGAGTTCACTTAAAGGGACAGATTTGGTATTTCCGTACTTACTGTAGCAGTGAAGCTCCAAATTCTAAAATTACCCCCAGGGCGAGAGTTCAGTTCTTCAGTGATTATTCGTGGGGTAACCAGCCTTCCTAGGCTAGATTTATCATTTTGTTAATTTTGTCATCGTTTGTTCCTCCTTCTGGGAAGATGGTAATTGTATATAGAATCACTTTTGATTAAGGATTTTCAAAACATCACATTACGTTGGATTTTTGCTCTCTCACTGTTAGCTGTTTACCTTTTTATGAAGATAGACTTTTATTCTTTGATCAGACATGAAAAAAGTGATGGGCAGCCTCATAGAAAAATTCATTCATTTATTCAACAAACGTTTTCTCAGCACCTCCCGTGTACCAGGCACTCTTCTGGAGGAGGGGCCAGAGCTGTGACGAAGACTCAGATCTGCTCTCATGGAGTCGACCTTCCCAAGGAGGGGCAGATGCTAAATAAGGACACAAAGAAAGACAAAGAAGGAAAAGAGGCCTGTGGTGTCAGTGAGCATGGTGATGAGACAGCAATGGGGACAAGGAGACACGATCCTTTTTCTGAGCTGCTCTCTGTATATACAGGGGGAGACAGATGCTCCAACAAATAGATACGAATCTGCTTCTTGGCATTTGTAGGTTTAACGTTTACTATTTTGACTATCCTTGAGCAATATAAAGATCCGTGAGATATTGCAATTTGTCATTTTGCTGAGATGTAACTTTTCTTCCATTGGGAAGGAAAAAGCTTTTGCCTCCTGGTAAAATCATTTGGGTATCAACAAGTAGGTGAGGTAGTGTCTAGGGGGAGTGGCAAGTCTTTCCAATACCCAGGGAATCAATCCCCATGGGTCCTATTTCATTTATTAATTCAACAAAACTTTTAACTTCAACAAAACTTTAACTTCGTGTCTTGTGATCTGTATGCCTAAGAGGGAAAGCTGGGCCGTCAGTCCCTGTGTTTGAGAAGGAAGAAGAAGATGCATAAATAACTAGAGTATAGTTGGCCCTAGACAATCACGAGGGGCACACCTGAGCCCTTCGTGAATCCTTAAATTGACTACTTATTGTTGTGCAGAAATGAACCAATTGTCCATTGTTCAGCTGGACTCATTCACCAGTTAAGTGACTGGCTAAGTCATACCTGCCTCATGGAAGGGGGGCGGTTCAAGGTCATGCAAGGAGCTTTATGCACATCATCTCATTTCATCTTGGCAACAATCATGTGATCAGGATCATTATCTTCGTTCGCACTGTTGCATGCCATGACCTTGAGGGTTGCCCATGCCGAGGGCCTACTATACACCATCCTACGTTCTGTAATACAGCTGTGAAAGGATATGGGGACACTGAACATTTCGCTTGCTAAGGGCTACTTAGATGCACGCACCTTCTTGAATGAGGGAACGTTAGACTGGGTCTTGCAGGATGAGAAACTCATCAGGCTGAGAAAGGGAAGGTGTCAGGCGGACGGAACCACGTGTGCAAAGGCATGAAAGTATGAAAGCACACACTATATTCAGGCCAAAAAGAGATCAGAAACTTGGGGGGCGGGGAGTTGGTAGGAGATTAAATTGGAGAGGCAGGTTGGAACCAGATGAGAGGCCTGAGTGTGTCTGGAGGCAGGGTTGACAGGATTCCTGCTGGCTACCGTGGAGGAAGGGAGGGAAAGAGGAATCACGGATGCTCCTGGGATTTGGGCCTGAGTGGAAACTTGGAAGATGGAGTTCCTGATTGGTACCATGCAGATATCCCTTGAGGACTGTCCCAAGGGAGTACTAGCAGGCTACAGGGCCAGGTGGCAGGTAAGAAATGGGGACTCTGAGTGAAGGCACTTGGCAGTGGAGCCGAAGAGAAGGGATCTACTAGCGAGACCATTCTTGCTTCATCTCAGCAGGCGGGGGGACCACCGGGAGCTGAAGGAAACGGAGAACTCACTTATGATGAGGTTGCGAGTGAAACAGTCAATTTAGGTCTGGAACGCAGCAGGGAGAATAGATTTCAGGGGAAAAAAAGAAGTCCATTTTGGGACAGGTTGACTTGAAGTTACATTGGGAACTTCCAGGTAGAAGAAGTCTAGAGGCTGTCAAAAATGTGAGATGAGACACATCTTAACATGGCCTGTTAAGACCACATGGAGTGCAAACTCCAGCTCTGCCATCCGTCAGTTAAGTGCCCAGGGCAAGGTACTTCCCCTCTCTTAGCCTCAGTTTCCTCTGTGTTTAAAACGAAAACATTAGCAGTACCTACACTACAGATCAAGAGATGCACATATGTGAGACATACGCATATATAACAAGTTGGCAGGGCACCTGGCAAGTTGGCAGTGCTTAATAAATGTTGACTGTTGTCACCATTTTGTCACCGTCATTATTGATTTCATAGTCATCAACACATCAGTGGTTAGTTGGGGCCATTGGGAAGATGAGACCCATTAGGGAGAGTGTGTAGACAGGGCCTTAGAAGAGGGTACAGGGTGGACATAGCTCCCGCCTCCAGTTCTTTTAGAAGCCAGTGCAAAAGGCATGTATTAGTATTCGGGGCTCCCTTTTGTGATGGCTGTGGCTTGACTTGGAAGTTTCTTAAAATTCACTGCAACTTTAGAAGGTAAGGAGTAAGCCACTGGTTGTACCTAGACATCCTGAGGTCCCCCTTATACAAGTGCTCTTCTGAACACAGGAGTAAGACAACGACTGGCTCAGCACAATCAGAATGTTTTAATGAGGGGAAGAGGATGTAAACCGCAGAAATGCTTTAATTTTCAACATTGTGAAATTAATTGGCTCCCAAATATAGCCCACTCCTGTAGTTCTGATGAGCTTACAGTTTTTCTGTTACCTTTAGCCAACATTTCTGGGTTCATTGGTGAATAAAGCCCTCTTTGTTTAATTAGAATTGAATCATGTTTTAAGAAGTTAGTATAATTAAAATTATATTTCAAGTTATATGAAATAGAAAAAGAAGAGATGAGCAAATGTTTTATGGAGCCTGCTGTATACCTTGCAGTAACACAGGGTATCCAGAGAGGAGTTAAGGTATGGTCCCTGCCTCAGGGAACTCAAGGTCTGCTATTGAAGGTAGCCATGGAAACAATGAAATCAACTCAAGGTGATAAATTGTGATAGACCAAGGTGATAAATGGTGATAGAGCTCAGAGGAGAACTTGACTCCCTCTACCAGCTGGGTTAGGAAGCACTCTCCAGAGAAGGTGACATTGAAATGGGCCTTGAAGGAGACCAGGAAGAAAAGTGGAGGATGGCCACCTAAGGGGAGGCCAGTTAGGAGAACGTCACAGTGGTCCAGGGAGATCTGAGGAGATCTGATCCAGACACTGATCCTGGGGACAGTTAAGAGAAGCATTTTACCTCTCCTATAGTGACTGATGGGATGTGAGCACAGGAAGGGCATGGATAATCCAGAAAGAGAGAGGAGGTCAGAACACATATGGTTAGAACTCCATGGGACAGAGAGATGGAGAAATCAAAAAGGAAGGCAAAGGAAGAGGCTGCAGTTTTCCCATGAATGTATAATTTTATGTAATTTAGAAATAGAATTTATGACTGTCAATCAACACATATTCAAGTAGTCTAACTTCACCATTCAAGGCCTTTTCTGGTAAACTGTTCTTTGAGAGATTGGATAAAGTTTGAATGTGCCATTGTTGGAAGCCCTGAGAATAAGCCAGATTGTCAGGTCCTAGTTATGAAGGAAGACGAGCCTCTTGAGTTCCTTTCCTAAAGGTTTCTCTCTTTTAAAAGATTTTTATTAAAAATATGTCTAACATACAATATTATATTAGTTTCAGGGGTACACCATAGTTATTCAGCACTTATAGACCTAAAGAAGTGATCACCATGATAAATCCAGCAACCACCTGACACCATACCACACTATCACAATATTATTGACTATATTCCCTATGCTGTACATTACATACTCATGACTTACTTGTTTATACCTGGAAATTAGAACCTCTTATTCCCCTTCACTTTTGCCCCCTTTAAAAATTTTTCAATTATAGTTCACATTCAATATTATTTGATATTGGGCCAGCCGAGTGGCTCAGTTGGTTAAGAGCTCGCTCAAGAGCGCGAGCTGAGCTCTGAGCAACAGCAGTTTGATGCCCAGCCCGAGTTGAGCTGCTGAGCTGCCAATAGGTGGCGGGATGGCTCAGGCAAAAAAAAATATATTATTTGATATTAATTTCAGGTATACAGCATAGTGTTAGACATTTATATAATTTAAGAAGTGATCCCCCTAACTAGTCTAGTACCCATCTGGCACCATTCATATTTATTACCATGTTATTGACTATATTCCCTATGCTTTACTGTACTTCCCCATGACTGTTTTGTAACTACCAATTTGTACTTCTTAATTCCTTCACCCTTTTCACCTTGCCCCCAACCCCCTCCCATCTGGCAACCATCAAAATGTCTTCTGTATCTGTGAGTTTGTTTCTGTTTTCTTTGTTTATTTTGTTCTTAGATTCCACATATAAGCAAATCACATTGCACCTGCCTTTCTCTGTATGACATACTCCATTCAGCATAGTACCCTCCGGGTCCATCCATGCCACCGTAGTTGGCAAAAACCCATTCCCTTCTATGGCTGAGCAATCTTCCATTGTATATATGTACTACCTCCTCTCTATCCATTCTTCTATTGATGAACACCCAGGCTGCCTCCACATCTTGGCCATTGTAAACAATGCTGCAATGAACATATGGATGCACATATCCTCTCAAATGTTTTGGGTTTCTTCAGATAAATACCCTAAAGTGGGATTATTGGGTCCTTCTTTATCTCTTGTTATAGCTGTTGTTTTAAAGTCCATTTTGTCTGGTATAAGTCTTGTGACCGCAACTTTTTAAATTTTTATATTTTTGTTTCCATTTTCATGAAATATCTTTTTCCATCCCTTTACTTTCTGCCTGTGTGTGTCTTTAAATCTGAAGTGAATTTCTTGAGGCACCATATGAAAGGGTGTTATTTTCTTATCCATTCAGCCCTCCTATGTCTTTTGATTGGAGCTTTTAATCCATTCACACTGAAAGTAATTGTTGATAGATATATAACTATTGTCATTTTATTATTCATAATTTTGATTTTTTTTTCCATTTTAAAGAAGTCCCCCTAACATTCCTTGTAATACTGGTTTGGTGGTAATGAACTCCTTTAGCTTTTTCTTGTCTGGCAAGCTCTTTATCTGTCCTTCGATTTTGAATGCTAGCTTTGCTGGGTAGAGTAGTCTTGGTTGTAGGTTCTTGCTATTCATCATGTTGAATATTTCATGCCAATCCCTTCTGGCCTGCAAAGTCTCTGTTGAGAAATCAGCTGACAGTCTTGTGGGAGCTCCCTTATAAGTAGCTAGTTGCCTTTCTCTTGCTGCTTTTAGGATTTTCTCTTCATCTTTACCTTTGTCATTCTAACTGTAATGTGTCTTGGTGTGAGCCTATTTGTGTTCATCTTGTTTGGGACTCTGTACTTCCTGGTCTTATATGTCTATTTCCTTTGCCAGATTATAATAGTTTTTCAGTCATTTCTTCAAATAGGTTCTCAATCTCTTGCTTTCTCTCTTCTTCTGGCACCCCTATGGTACAGATGTTGTTATGCTTGATGTTGTCCTAGAGGTTCTTAAACTCTTCTTATTTTTTTGGATTCTTTTTCCTTTTTGCTGTTCTGATTGGGCGTTTTCTACTACCTTGTCTTCCAAATCACTGATTCGATCCTCTGCTTCATCTAGTCTGCTGGTGATTTATTCTAGTGCATTCTTTATTTCAGTTATTGTATTCTTCACTTCTGTTTTTTTTTTAATGGTTTCTGGGTCCTTTTTTTATGCTTGCAACCTCTTTGTCAAAGTTCTCACTAAATTCCTTGAGCATCTCTTATAACCTTTGTTTTGAACTCTGTCTCTGGTAGGTTGCTTGCTTCCATTTCGTTTAGCTCTTTTTTTAGAGTTTTCTCCTGTACTTTCATTTGGAATTCATTTCTTTGTTTCTTCATTTTGGCTGCCTCTCTGTGTTTGTGTCTGTGTATTAGGTAGATCTGCTATGTCCCCCAGTCTTGGATAGGTGGCCTTATGTAGTAGGTGCCCTGTGGGGCCCTGGCACAGTCTCCCTGGTCACTTGTTCCAGGTGCTCCAGGAGTGTCCCTTGTGTGGGTTGTGTGTTCCCTTTTGTTATAGTTGAGCTTTGATGGCTATTGGCACATCAGTGGGTGGTATTGACCCTCAGGCTGATTGGCTGTGGGGTTTTGTTATGTCCACAGCTTATGAGTTGCTATGCAGGCCCCACTGAGTGGGATTAGCTCCAGTGGGCTTTGGTGCCTGCTGAGATTGCTCTTTGTTTATGCTGCTTGTCAGGCTCATTGGGTAGTGCTCTGCTGTGGTCTGAAGCCAACCTCCTGGGGCCTCTTGCTCCATTGCAGGTCCAGGTCACTCACTGCCTGTGACCAGCCAGGGGCCACCTAGTAGGAGTTATAAAGTAATCTGCAGTTTTTCACTGCTTGTTCTTACCCTGGACGCTCATGGGAGAAGCTTCCCCTGCAAACCAAGGATGTCTGCCACCAGTACCAGGCCTGGAGTAGCTCCTCAAGAAGCCAGGACTCCCCAAGACCTGCTGCCACCTGCCAGTTCCTTTAAGGTTCAGCTGCTGATAGAGCCTCATGCAGTATGCAAGTTGGGTGAGGCAGGGTCTCAGGGAGTCAGTAGAGTGGGAAGAGTTGTGCTCACCAGGGTAATGTAAATTCTGGTTTGGTGCCAGTGCTGAGACTGGAGTGACTCAGCAAAAGTCTCAGAGCACACAGAGGCCAGTCATTACCCACCTGGGGTCTGCTGGACTCCAATAGTTTTCCAAGAAAGAATGCAATGTGGGCAGGGCTGGCTGCTCATGGAGAAATCGTTCCCTGCGTTGGGGGCATTGGATGGGACAATGTCCCAGCGGAGCTCATGAGATCAATTCAGATTCAGATTTGGCCATGAGCATGGGGGAGGGCTCAACACAGGAAAGATGGCGCCTGCCTGCTGGCTGCATGGGAGAAGGACCCCTCACAGGGGAACTGGCAACTGTCTTCAGAGCCCTTGCTCTGAAGCCACACACCTTAGTCTGCCTCCCCATAAACCTCTGACACCCCCTGAGTCACCATCCCTCCACTGGAGCTCAAGGTGAGTGCCTGCAAGTGAGTGAGCTGTGCACAGGCTGTGTAAGAGGACGTCTGGTTTTCCTGCATCCTTTTACCCCACCCAGAATCCCCACTGTTTTCACAGCCAGGTGTCATGGGGGCTCCCCCTCCTCGCACCAGTACTTTGGGCTGGAGAGCCTGGTGTGGGGGGTGTGGTCCCTCGCTCCTCTAGGAGGAACCCCCAGAGCTGAGATATTCCTCCTGATTCCCAACTGCCACATAGGTTTGCTGCCTGTTCCGTGTCTCCGCCCCTCCTACCAGTCTCAATGTGTCTTTTTCTTTATATTTTATTATAGGACTTCTGTTTGGCTGGACTTCAAATGGTTCTCCAGGTTGATTGTTCTGTAATTTGGTTGTAATTGTAATGTGTTCACAGAAGGACGCAGGCATAGTGTTTGACTACTCTGCCGTCTTGGATCTCTGTCATTCTCTTTGTCTTTACTCACACCATCCTTGTCCAGGCCACCATCATCTCCAGTTTGGATAGTACTAGGAATCTAATAACTTATTTTCTCTTCACTTACTCTTTTCTCCATCCATTTTGTTCTCCTCACAGCAACCAGAGTGATCTTTTCAAAACTCAACTCTAACTGGGTTAAGTTCCTGCTTAAAACACTTCAATGACTTTTCACTTCCCCATAGGCTAAAAATAAAACCATTTGAAAAGCCTGACAAGGCTTTGAACAATCTAGTCTAGATCAAAGTTTGGTCCTCGGACCGCCCAGGGTTCTCCAAGATCTTTTCAGGCTACCTGGAGGGTCAAAACTATTGTCATCGTAATAATACTAAAGAATTATTTGCTTTTTTCTTTGTGTTGACTTTTGCACTGATGATGTAAAAGCAGTGGTAAGTGCAACTGCTGGCTCTTTGGCACTATTTGAGGCCACAAACCATACTCGTAGTCACTGTGTTTTTCACTGCAGTTTAGAACAAACAAAAAACCAGGTTTACTTAAGAAAGTCCTTGAAGAAACAGTAGAAATTATCAATTTAATTAAATATCAGCCATTGAGTACACTTCTTTTTAATATTCTGCATGACAAAATGGCAAGTAAACTAAAGCTGCTGCTGCTAATTGCATGATGCTTGTCTCATGAAAAGCTCTTGTGCGATTGTTTAGGTCACAAGGGGCACTAGTCCCTTTGGTCACGGAACAACTGGAAGTTCTTTTTCATGGAAAACGATGGGCAGACAAACTATAGATATCAGATGTGGGCATTTGGCAGACATTTTCTTGAAACTGAAAAAAAGGGAACTTTTTTTTTTCCAAGGAAAACATCCAAATAGCATTTGCCACCAATGATAAAATTAGAACTTTTAAGCAAAATTTTGAAATTTAGAAAACTTGCATCTGCCACCATGAGCTTAACAGCTTTGCAATAAAGATTTTTCTGATGAGATCAGTGGTGATATTAATGAATGTAATTTTCTGGTATTGTATAATGAGTTGCGCGCCATTTGGAAGATTTACATAAACCAGCATTTTTCCATACACAATACTGGGATATTCTGCAAGGATGAAAGATCCATTCAAAAATGCAAGACAGACTGACTGATTTTCCTTACAGAGAGCGAAAATTTATTAATACGGTTTCAGCTTCCACCCTGGGACTGGCCTTTAATAAAGCTCCATTTGACAAGATTTGGTGTATACCAGATTTTCCTCATACACTTCAACCCCAAACCTACCAGAGCAGATTGAATGTAGAAACAGACATGAGAATCCAGGTATCTTTTATGAAGCCAGACATTAAAGACATTATATTTACAAAAATATAAAGCAGTGCTACTCTTTTCACTATTTTTTATTTGTTGTTTTGAAAGAAATGTCTTTCACAAAAAATGTTATTTACATTAACATATAATGAATTAATTATTGTGATTTATTTATTTATTAAAAGATTTTATTGGGGAATTGCGGGAGGGGAACAACATTGGGGAATCAGGGAAGGGGAACAGACAAGCTGTCCTTTTGTTCTTCAGTCTCGTTGCAAAGGACGTCACTTCACTGGCCCATTTTGGTATCATCATCGTGCTCTTCCCAGGTGAGGCAGATCGGTCGCCGGCCTCTGGTCGGCCGCTCACCACGGCTCTTGGCAGCTCACGCTGGCTGCCAGCTGCTCACGCTGGTTGCCGGCCACTCACTGTAGCCTATGGCAGCCCACTGCAGCAGGGGCTGCAGCCTACACCATCGTCAGGGCTCGCACAGCCCAGCTCCAGGTGGAGCTGTTGTTAGCTGTAGAGGGCAGTGTCACTGTCCCTCATATGTGGGATCCGAACCAGAGTGCTGGCATCCCAAACCAGCTCTTAACCAATGCGCCACTCTGGCAGCCCAAAAATAATGTATTCTTTTTTTTTTTTTTAAGCTGAGCCATCCTGCCACCTGTTGGCAGCTTAGCGGCAGCTCAGCTCAGGCTGACATTGAACTGCTGTTGCTCAGAGCTCAGCTCACACCCTTGAGCGAGCTCTTAACGAACTGAGCCACTCGGCCGGCCCCTAATTATTGTGATTTTTAAATGAATGTTTTTAAAAAGTTGTCCATTTTGATTTCTATTATGGCAAATCAGTAGATTTTAAGAATATAAATATAAAGAATTTCTGAGACCAAAAAATTTGAGAACCACGTCCAGATCTCTAGCCTCATCTTCATCACTCCTAATGATCCGGAATCCACCCTCCACCCCAGCTGCCTCCTTTCTATTACGCCATCAGTTTGTGGATGAAAAAGGGTCCACATATTAAGCCTGAAAAGCTCAGGGGAGGCCTGCATGGCGGGCCTTACAAACTCAGAGAGTGAAAGAAACCACATAGGATGGTCTGAACATAAAATTTCCTGACTAAAAGCAGGTCATGGCGGGTAGTCACATCATGAGCCTGTAGCTTCCTTGACAATAGCCAATCTTTACCTTAAGTGAGCCTGTTTATTGTTTTTGCATCTAAGATAACATACCTTTGAAATGTCAGAGGAATCTCCTTTTCCAGACCCCTCAGGGCTCACCCAACACCAGAGCAGACACCGCAGAACACCTCATTGTTACCTTGTTCCCCAAATACCCTCTCTCTGTGCTGTAAATGTTATTATGATCCTGTACCCAGGGTTATAAAAGAAGTATGTGTCTCTCCGTTTTACTTTTTATCCAATCCCAGAGATTTCCCTGCTTTTCTTTCTCCCGCCCCCTTAATCTACCAGCAGTGGATTTCGTGTAACCCTTCTTTACATCTCCTCTTTTTTCTAATGTATAAAACAAGCTGCAAAACTGCCATTCTCCAGAACATTTTCTCATTCCATTGAGATTTTGCTTCCTGGCAATTGTCAGTTTGGCTCAAATAAACTTGTAAAACTTCTCCACAGTTTTGGACATTTTTTCCATGGACAAGTTCCTCCAGCCTGTCTCCCATCTGCTTCAGGGCCTTTGCACATACAGTTTCTTCTGCCTAAATCACATTTGTTCCCCATTCTCCAGTGTTCTCTGATTAACCTCCTCTCACTCTTACCATCACAGCTCAGGAAAGCCCTCTCTTTCCCTGGATCCATCATACCCATCTCCATTCTCGTCTTTCCCCAGGCTCCATGTTAAAATACATGTGTTCTTCCACTCTCCCTTCCGATTTAAACCCTTATGTCCCTCCTTTATCATTTCCCCTTTGTGTCTGTTTTACAAGTACTGCCTCCTCTGCTGTCTATTGTATTGTATATAATCACCACCTATCTGATATAAGAGAAAGGGGAAATTAACCGACATTTTCAACTCTAAAGGAGTTGATCAATCTTTTCCTTGAGATTTCATACATTTTTCTTTTTTTGAGGGCAGTGTCACTGGCCCTCATATATGGGACCCGAACCAGGGCCGCTGGCTTCCCAAGCCAGCGCTTAACCACCGCGCCACTCGGCCGGCCTGATTTCATACATTTTTAAGAGGTTCTCAAATACCTCTTTACAGGCTCTGGTGTAATTTACTCTGTGCTGTTGCTTTTTTTTTTTTTTTTTTCAGTTCAGGAAAAAAAAAGCATCTGTGTTTTGTCATTAATGAGGCCGATTTCCCTGTCTCTTGTAATTGGAATTCCCTGCAGTGTATGCTTATTTTCTGTATCTGCCAAACTGCCCATTTTAATGGTACATCATCTTTTCTCTGAGCTCCAACCCCTTGAAGTGTAAACTCAGACCTCACCTATTCTCAGGATCAGTGGGAATTAGCCTTATTCAATTTTCCTTTGCAAGAAAGTGGGTTATCTAGATGTATCAGCCTGCCATACTACTATGAAGGGCTTGATGAGGTTTTCTTTTTGAACTGTTGGAGGAAGGCTTTGTGATAGCTCAGGCTACCTGCGCTGCTGGTGAGGCAGTCCGGGAGCGACGCCTCCCTGAAGTGATGCTGGGCGGGCCTCTTTTCCCCACTTGTGAAATGAAGGGGCTGGGTGTTCACTGACGCTCAGCCTGCTCTCAGCCTCTGTAACCCAGATGGATTCTGAGAGCCAGGTATGTGCCCGGGCCGGGCCTGTTACCTAGTGGGGGTGCAGCTGAAGGAGAAAGAAGCCTGTGTCCAAAGAAGAGAATGGTGTCCTAGGAAACCAAATATTAAATCTATGAAAACATTAGGGACAATTCAGAATGATATTCACTTTGTTACATATATATGTATACACATGTATGTCTCTATAGAGGACACACTTGCTGCATCCTAGGGCTTGGTGGAGGCAGCAGAGGATAGTGTGTGAAGGTCAGCTCTCAAGAACTCAGCCTTGTAATGCAGACTATAGAATAAACGGTGTGCTAGACCCCAGAGCTCAACAGGCAGGACATGTGCTGTCAGAAAGAGGCCCTCAGAGTGTGCTGACATCATTGAAAGAGCTGTAATGGAGGATGGTGAGAGGGGGGCCAGGCTTGGCACCAAAATTTGTTTGTTGAGAGTGTGGTGGGGTCCGTGGCAACTCTTGGAAAACGGGGGTGTGGGGTGTGTGTGAGGTGGTCTGTCTGATGGAACAGCAGCACCTCTTGGAGGATCTCTGTAGTGTTTCGAGGCCTATTTCCTACGATCACCAAAGTGTTTATAGTTCACGGGCATTTTAATTCTTTCTGAAATGGGGGATTGAATATTATAGCCTGGAAAGACAAGGGTGAGGTGGAGTGGGAGGACGAAACTTGAGGACATATTACTCCCCCTCACACGTGAAGTCTAGTAATGGGGCAGCTAATTTTAATCTTTCAGCCGCTTAGCTTCCTCCGTCTTCTCTCTGGGAGAGGCTTGCATGCCGGTCAGGGGCTCTGAGGATGTCGGGCGGCCCCTCGCCGTTAGCACGTGCTCTCTGCCCCGAGCGCATTAGATCATTACCGAGTGCTCTCAGCGCTTGACAAATGGGACAGCTGCCGCTCAGGCAATTTCCTCGTGAGTGGCTGAGCCAGGTGGAGTAGGTAGATAGCTGGCCTCACCGAACAGCGAAAGCTAATACTAATCATTAGGTCTTTGAACCTTGCCATGTTACCAATTACTGGTAGAATAAAGTGAAACGAGTAATTAGATGGGTTCCAACCCGCTGGCTGTGCCTCCCTGCCTGAGTGCCTCCCATCTCCTTACTGTGTGAAGCGGAGTACAAATCCAATTACTGGGAAGAAGGGCAGTGTGGGATTATAACACTTAGAACATTGACCGCCGTTTACTGAGAACGTAAAATGAGCACTTACTATATGGTCTGTGCAAGGAATTTGCCTTTAAATTTTTCCTCCTAACTGCCCTGTGGCGTGTGGATAATGCCTCAGCTCCACCTCCTAGGTGCCAAGGTCAAAGCACAGTGAGGTGTAGTGACCGCCTGCGCCACCTGGCTGTGAGGGGCAGACCTGAGAGTCACACCCAGATCCGCTGACACCGGAGTCCAAGGCCCAAGTAGCTCCCTGCTGTCCCCTCTGCACTGCACACCATGCTGGCTGCTTTTATGCACACATATCCTTTAATCCCCACGCTGACTCGTGAAGTGGGGAAGGGGTGGTGGTGTTCATTCGGAATTCACCCGTGACGGACCTGCGGCGAGAGCGGTGACTTGCTTCCTGGAGTCTGCTTCGGAAGTCACAGGCAGAGCCCGGTTTCTGCCCCATATAGATGCCCTCTCACTCCCTGACGCTTCTGGGCCTTGTCCACAATGGGGTAAGTGGCCTGGGGCCCTGAGGGCTGAAGCCTCAGCATCTTGGCCCCCTTGTAGCCCATAAGGCCCTTGTGACAGCAGGAACCGGGGGAGTTAGGAGCTCTGGTCCCTCTGGTCCTTGGCCCAGGATTCCGCCACAGCTGCTGACTGGCTGGCCCTGGGTGAGTCATTTCTCTCCTGCAGTGAGTGACCTTCCAGGGCCAGCAATTTCTGGTCCTAATTGATATGGGGTTGAGTTTAATTCATCACCAGCTGTGAACTTTATTATTGAGTGGCATCTCTTAAGATGTGGAACATGGTTTTAATAGATGTGCAACTGAGAAAGTGAACCAATCTGTATCTGTATTTTCCCCAAAGTATCCCTTTTGGTTACTCTCGTAATCCCTCGAACTTTGAGTGAAAGAGCCTCTAGAGGCCAAGTGTCTTGAAGAACTGAGCGCTTTCCTCTCTGCTCACGAGCACGTTACTGCTATTGCATGTTTTACTCCACAATGGACAAATCACGGCAACTTGGTACACCTGGGAGTTTCATCCTGGAGCAGCCTGAAGCTCTGTTCTCTTTTGCCCTGAACTTACTGTGTGGTCAGAGTCGGTTTCCCTGGACCTGTTTTCTTAGATAATGGAATTAGACTGGGTCATCTTTAAGGACTTCTCTCTAGTGCTCAAATTCTGTGATTTCCTATTTATTGACCTTTCATTGCCTCTCATTTGGGGAATGTATAATAATATTCCCTGTAAGTGAATTCTTCTCCAATGGCAGTAATCACCAAGCTTTCACAGCTCAGTCACTTAAAATTGGAAATCTTTACAAAGGCTTACGTATATTTGTTTCCTTAACTACAGTAATATTAAACTGTCTTCTTGATGAGTTGGGTTCATCATTGTGAACTTCACACCATAAGACCTTATTGCCCCCAAAGAACTGGGACCTACCCCCTTGTTCTACAAATGCCCAAAGGAGCAAAGCGGCCTGGCTGGGGTGGCGGCAGGGCTGGTCACATACCTCCAGAGTGCGGGTCCTCGGAACCCGCCGCCTGCTGCCCGCCCACACCCCTTCTGCGGATCTGTCATGCTCTGCTGAATTGTCATCCTGAAGATCCTGCCTGTTCCCAGCCCTCAGCACCGGACCCAGCACAGAGTGAGCGCTGATTCCTGCTAGGAACAGTGAATGAGCTTGTTTGTAGCCCCGTGAATGGCTCTGCTCTGTGACACTGGTGTCTGATTTTGTTTTGTCCCCCACTTCCCACCACATTTTTCATACACTCTCCTCGGCTGGGAGAGAAGCTACAAATGCCCTGGGCTCTCCTAAAATCAAATGCATGAGTTTTATGGAAACGCTCTATAGTTCTGGGGCCTTTGGGCTCACTTCATGTTTGGAGGCTATGTTTTGCTAGCCGAAATGGTCTGAAAGTGCATGTTCTACGTAAAATCACAGAGGTTGTATCTAGTAGACTAAAGATTATTATTTTTTTGTCCAGATGAGAAGAAATGAGTCATTTTATACAAGTGTGGCCAATATATGTTGTGTGCATACATGAAACTGAATAAAAAATGTTTAAAGTAACCTGTCATGACTATGAAGGAATAGCATCAGGTTTTCTAGCAGTAGTAGCCTTTACCAGAGAAAGCCTGATTGGAGGGTGGTTTTGAAACATAATTCTTGGTCTTTCTGAATCACAGACACAGTGTGACCCACACCCTTCTCCATCCCCTCCCCCCGGATTCTTAATCATCCGCTCTGATACTTTAAGACTGTGGTCCCTGTACCACTCCCAGCAAAATCACTTGGCTGAGTATTCAGTAATATCAAAGTTTCTGGGCTTGAGGCTAGAAACACATTTTAACAAGCAACTTGGGTGATTTCTTAAGCACACCAATGTCTGAGGGTTATTGGCCTCTACAGTAAGATCCAAACCCAGTACCACATGCTGTGTAAGACCCTCCAGGACCAAGTCTTGCCACTTTGCCAACCGAATCTTCCAGCATCTTCTCCAGTTATCCCAACTCTAATGCCGACTACACTGTAGCTGTGGCTGCCCTTCTGTTCACAACACTCATTTGACCCTTTCTTTGCCCAGCTAACTCCTAGACTTCCACCAATGTCCTGTTCAGGACAGATTCCCCAGAATTCTTCCTGACTTTTCCTAGCTCCAAAAATTGCCCATTTCCTGTGTGCTTGGAGTCCTTACTATTTTATTTCAAAATTATCAGTCTACGCCTTCTTTTCACCCATAGACTATGAACTTCCTGGGAGCAAAGGAGGGGCCTCTTACGTCTCCAGATTCCTTTACTTGGTAGTGCCTGGCACTTAATAGGAATTCCATCATCGGGTTTTATTGTTTCGTTTTGGGTTTGGTTTTTTTTTTGGAGATTTACTGATCCAAAAGCTGGATCAGAGTTCAGGGAGAGGCAGTTTACATTGTTGAACAAAAATAGTAACTGTGAAGGTCAAATTCCAGGCGGAAGTGTAAAGCCTAGAGAGGGTAATGGTTCTCCCTCCTCCCTCTCCCCCTCCCTCCCTCCCTCCCTCCTCCCTCTCTCCCTTTCTCCCTCTCTCTCCCCCTCTCCCTCCCTTCCTCTCTCTCTGCCTCCCCCTCTGCCTCGCTCCCTCTCTCTCCTTCCCCCTCCCTCTCTCCTTCCCCCTCCCCCTTCTCCCTCTCTCCCCTCTCCCTCCCTTCCTCTCTCTCCCCCTCCCCCTCTGCCTCGCTCCCTCTCTCTCTCCCTCCCCTCTGCCTCGCTCCCTCTCTCTCCTTCCCCCTCCCTCTCTCCTTCCCCCTCCCCTTCTCCCTCTCTCCCCTCTCCCTCTCTTTCCCTATCTCCCTTCCCATCTCATTCCCCCTCCCTCCCTCTCTCTTTCCCCCTCTTCCTCTCTCCCTCTCCCTCCCCCCCTCTCTCCTTCCCCTCCCCTCCCTCCCCCTCCCCTCTCCCTCCCTTCCTCTCTCTCTCCCTCCCCCTCTGCCTCGCTCCCTCTCTTCTTCCCCCTCCCCCTCCCCTCCCCCTCTCCCTCTCTCTCTTTCCCCAGGGGTATACATATAGACCATGAGCTCTATGTCAGCCGTTGTTACTAAGAGTTTTATCACTGTTATGTCAATTACTTTTTACAACAGTGCCATAGGACGAGGTACCATTACTTCCTGCCATTGGTGGGTGAGGAGATGGAGGCTTGGAGGCATGCAGAGTGTGCTTGAACACAGCTAAATCTGTAGGGTCCAAAGCTCCTGCTTCAGCCTTGAGGAGAAAGAACGACTGATGGGAGATACAGCGGGTGACATGGGAAGAAAAGAGACCGTCTTGGTTGACAGAATATTGGACCCGAGACCCCCGCTCTGCCGCAGCGCAGCTGTGAGACGTGGCACTAGCTGCGCCTCCGCCGCCAGCCTCAGATTCCCGGCCTGTGCCACAGGGTGATGAGTGCCACCTCACAGGGCTGTGAGGGTGGGGGGAGCCCTCCTATCTGTGGCATCCTTAGCCCAGCGCCTGGCACCCGGCCATTGTTGCCACCATACGATTGTTCTGCCAATGAAAAGAATGAATGACTCCGAAGAAATCCTTAGTAAACTGTGTGGTAGCAAACAAGAGAAGAGAAGAGTTATTTTCAGGTTCTAAAGAAAGTGTGGGCCCGCAGTGACCAGGAGGCCAGTGGAGGGAGCACATGGACAGCAGCGAGGGTTTCAAGGTGCCTGACGCTCAGGCCCCACAGCCTTGGGCTGGGAGTAGGCTGTGGGCAGCGCGAGGGCTGCCCAGGGAAGGCCTGGCAGTGGGCTCCAGACCGGCGCCCCTCTGAGACAGGGACGCTTCACATCTAAGGACTCGTGGCTACTTCTGGGCAGACACAATGGAGGGGGAGCTTCAAAGTGTGTGTCAGGATCCCCTTGTGACTTTAAAGATTAAAAAAAAAAAAAACTCTCAAAAGACGAAATAACCTCAGAGCCTTCATGTGGGTAAACTGTTGTCTTTGTGAGAGGACCACAGGACCTGGAAGAGATGGATATGACAGGATTTTCAGAGGTCCCGTGGCACAAGAAAAGTGGGAAGAAAAGATGAATGCTTTATCTTCTAAAGAGCGGGCCTGTGCCTTTCATCCTGAGATTAGAGGCCCTGGACGCCAGGCTCTGCCCGCTCATGGGTGATGTTCTTCAACAAAGAGTGAGGTTGGAGGAAGGGACTGGGGAACTGCCATCCATTCATTCATTCCACAAACCTGCCCTGAGCAGACACTGTTCCAGGCTCTGGACTAGGCTCTGTGCACAGAGAGATTCAAAAGGCCAGTCCTTGCCACTGAGACACACGTGCTCTGGCCAGGAGGCAGCATGGGAGCCCGAGAATAGTCATGGCATCAGGAGCTGTGGGGACCTAGGGAGGAAGCAACTCACTCTGCTTGGGGGTGTCTGGAGGGCTTCCCTGAGGAGGGAACCCGTGAATTTGAAGAATGAGTAGATGTTTATGAGAGGAGGAGAGAGGGCATCTCAGGCAGAGGGGAAGGCATGAGCGAGGACCCAGGGTCACGAATGGGCCTGGAAGGTCCAGAACAACAGGAGAAGGATCATCGGGGGGTGGGGCAGGCAGGGGGCCAGAGGCTGCAAGGTGGATGGAGCGCCCGGGACCCAGCGGAGGGAGCGACTCAGTCATTTTCTCGGCGTTTTAAGTTCCCGTTCCACCCGAGCCTCAGCCTTAGGAGAAAAACACACATCCTGTTTATCATGTTCTTCGGTACCTCGGTCTTTCCTTCAGAAATGTCATGGTAGCAGATTGGAACTGGAATTCTGCCGGTGATATTAGAGATCTATAAAAAGCCTTTCAGAGGAGAAATGAAGAGCGAATGGCCTGGCCTGCTTCTCCCCTCTTTCCCCTGAGCGCATTCTCCTTGCCACGACGAGAGAAAATTCTTGTAGCAAGATGATATAGTTGGATTAAAACAGGTTGAAAAGAAACAAAATCGATATTTTGCCATTTGTTTTATTATATAGCGCCCCAAACTTGCTTACAGACGGCTTGGGTAGCTTCCAGCCCCTTGTGACAAATGACTGTCTCAGGGAGAGGCAGAATGTCTCTCACGGGCTGGAGGAAATCTCCAGAACGAATTTTCAGATGATAAAAGTAGCTGGGCTTGACGATTTTGCTCAGGTTAAAAAAAAAAAAAATTGCTTGTTATCCCCACAGGTATTTCTGCAGGAAATTGCCTGGGCCTGTTTTTCCTCTCTTCTTTCTGGAAGAGCCCAATTTCACACTGACCCCTGCCAGTTCACCAGGGCTCTCCGCCAAGCTGTTCTCTCCACCTGTCGTGTCCTGTTTCATTTTTAAACTTCTCGTCTTTATCCGCAGAACCCTGGCCTGCCTCTTCCCCCGAGTCTTGCTCTGCCACATCTTTTTTTGTTGTTTTCCTCCAAAAGGCTTCTCTTCAGCAGCTTCTGACTCTGAATTTACATAATGATTTAAACAAATAAACCAGCAAACAACATGAATAGAGTGTAGAAAACTCAGAAAATGGAAAAATACCGGACTGGGAATCCCCCTCTCCCCGCCCCTCGTTGTAAATCATCACGTTGGTGTCGAGCTGGGAAGGGAGGAAACGTTCTAGAGCCCCAATTCAACAGTGTCACTACGGTACTGAGCACCTACTGTGTGCCAGGTCCTGCCGAGTGCCAGGAAAAGACTTTGTGGAAAGCCAAGTATACTACTCCGGTATGAAAGCAAACACATTGAAGGAGGAATTCGCTCATTTGAGGACCAAAACTAGAGTGACACGTCCCTGAGAGCTAAAGGGAAGCAGGCGGCAGGCGTGACGCTGGAAAGAAGGCTCGGCTGGAGCGAGATGGAGCAGGATTGGACCCTAAATAGCTTTGTTAGCCCTGAGAGCAGGGAAAGCCACTTTCTCTCACTGAACCCAGTTTCTGCGCCTATAAAATGAGATACCTGACATTTAGGGTTTTGGGAGCATTAAAAGGTGAATACTCTCTTAAAGCACCTAGAGCAGTGCCTGGCCCTCGAGGATGTCTCCATAACTGTTGGTGTCATGTGCTTTCAAAAGGTGCCCTTTGCAGTTTTTGGACAAACAGCCATAAATAATTTTTTTAAATATAATGCTAAAAACAAAATTTTGGAAAAAATGAAAGAAAAAAAAAATCCAACCCCAGCCTCCCCCAGCAGAGTGAAAGCTTCCCTAGACCCTGTGTACTTGCAGATGTGCCTTTAATGCCGTCTTGTAATGTTGCAGCGATTTGAATGCTGCTGGTTTTCAAGGGGCGAGATGGCGTCAAGTTTCCCCACATTGCTCTGCGGTCCTCACCATCATCATTCTCAGCAAACAGAGAATACCCCAGGGTTGGACCACAGTTTACACCATCGTTGGATGTTTATGTGGTGTTCAAGTTTGTTCTTGAAATAAAACCCAGCTCCCAGCTCTGGAATTCCTGAGTCAAAGGGAATGCTTGTCTTTAAAGCTACCAAGTTCCACTTGGCTTCTGCAAGGGGTGGGTCCTGCTGACTGGGCCGCCACTCAGGCCTGTGTGTGCGCATTCCCCTGCAAAAGCCTTAGGCGCTGACTTCATTCAACTGGTTGCTGATTTAGAGTGTGTAAGGTGGTTTTAAACGTGCGTGGCTTTGGTTGTTAATGAACATGAACACATGTCCACATAATCGTTTCTGTTGACTGTTTATATTTTATTTTATGGGACTTGGAAATTCCCTGCCTATATGCCTTGTCTATTTGACTGTTGGGTTTTGAGGTTACACACACACACACACACACACACACACACACACACACACTCTCTCTCTACAGATATTGACTCTTTACACTGAACCCTGAAAACTCTTATTTGGATGTGACGAGGCAGAGGTGATTACGTCCCCACTGACAAGCACACACCCACAGGAGAGGGTAAGGGGGACCTGTTTGGGACGCGAATTTCAGAGCATGGTTCCCTCCTAGCCATTCTGAGTGGACCTCCCCCTCCCCCACCCCACCACCCCTCACTATCACAGGTGATAACAGGAGCTGTCCGAGGCTGCCAGAGGGTTTCCAGAATTGAGTCACTTCTTCCAAGAGAGAAAACCAATCCATTCTATGCTTAGCGAGTCACGCATTCGTGGTTACCCAACGAGGCCTTTCTATTGACTCTGGGGGCACTGGAATGTCACCGTGGGCTTTATGTCTCCACTGGCCAAGGTCAGTATGCTCCCAAGGTGATTACCAGTCTAATGTAGCATTTCTCAAACTTGAGGCACCCTGGACCCCAAGAATCCCTTCAGGACTCTGGTAAGAAATGCCACATTATAAATTCAACAGTGACACTTGAGAGGACTTGGCTCCAGGGCACATGAAGGCAGTGAAATTGGGACAACAACAACACACTGGTATTAAACTTTTTAAAAAGAATGTCAGTAAGGTAAAAACAGAAGGGTCCAATTCTTGTGGAGCACTCAGGGATCTCGCGAGAAACCCTGACCTAAGGGATATTTTCTTAAGGGTTAGCGGGACATTATTCCGTGTAGATACACAATTGTTCCTGCTCAGCTGGTTCAACCCAACGGGATGGGTTCCTTGAAATGTCCTCTGGAATGTGGAGGTGAAGTTCAAGAACAGCAGCAGCAGCAGCTGAGATCTAGAGTGCTGACTGTTTGCCAGGCAGCGTGCTAAGATGTTCTCTCATAATCCTGAAAGATGTTCTCTCATAATCCTGGACACATCGATGAGAAGGGTGTAGCCTGTCTGGCTCCCCAGGTTCCTCTGTGGGCTCAAAGACAGCCCTTCAGAGCAGGCCATCAGCCCCTCATACATTTCTCAGCCCTTCTTTCTCCTAACCCAGGAAGCACTGAGATCTGAAGCTTAGGATTCCTGCACTTCTCTGTACTTGGCCCCAGGCTTCACTGCAGGCCCCTCGACCCTTCTCCACCTGCTTTGCTTCCCCCTCTATCCCTAACAATCCTGTACTCCCTCTTTGTCTAACCATCCTCAATTGGAGTGCCTCCTAATTGTAATTACTAAAACTGAAATTCTCAAGGTGCTGAGAAAGTACACAAAAATAAATCAGCAGGTGCCAGAGTGTCTCCTAAGGGGGACTCAGCCCTGGGGAGGGATTACTGAGGTTTAATTTACACAACAGCTGTGCTTCTAAAGAGGTGTGTAAATCAGCCCAGTGGTAATTGAAAGGCACTAGGAAAAAAAATTGTTACTTAGAGGAATCCTACGGTGAGCTCTTTTGTAAAACAAATCTCACTGATCCTTCGAGGTCCAGCTCTGATGTCACCTCTTCCGTGAAGCTCTCTCTGATCAGCCCCCCTCCCCTGATGGATTAAGCCCTTCTTCATCTAAGCGCCCTTAGGACATTGGTTGTGCCTCTGCCTAAGCATATGGTCTAACCTGCCTTGTGATATAAATAGATCTTGGCACAAAAAAGGTGTGAAATGGATGTTTGCTGAGTGAGGAAAGAAGGAACCAGTGAATTAGACTCAACTCCCTAAAGGAAAGATGCATATCTGATTTAACTCTTTTTTTGCATTCTTCCAGCAAGGGGTCTTCCACCAGGATCTCCCTCTTCCATTGGTCAGGAGATATTTGGATGAGCAGATGACTGAAAACAAATTAGCTTCTCTTATTTTGTCCTTTGTGTAAACCCTTCTGTCAACAACAAAGAGATCATTAATTTTAAGATTACTAGAAATTGTTCGCACGAGTCAAAGTAATTCAAAAGCATAAGGATGCCTTTCAGGCTGTTCGCACAATAACTGGATGTCCTTTTTCTCCTTACTTTCCCCAGGCCAAGGAGTCTTTGGCCCTCTGTAGTGGGTAAGTGCCCCTCCCTCTTTGAGAACACTTCCTCTCCTATGATGAGGCTGCTTACATTCATCTCGTTCATGAGACTGAAATGACCGTGACCATATTTGGTGGTGTGAACTTGGGGGCTTCTGGTCTTTGTGTTCAAACAGACATAAAACATTTTCCAGAGGGAAATCTTGGCTTTGGCCATAGATCCTTCTCTGGCCCACTCCTGTCGAGATGGGGTGACCACTAATTCAGGGCATAAGTCTCATTAGGTACATCAACTTAAGGATTTCAACACTGCCTTTGGTTTGAGTGACTACCAGAGAAAATAGCTTGGGCCTAAATTTGCAAGTACTTGCCAGTGATGTGCTTCCGAGTGGTATCTGTAATAGTTTCCTGGGAGGATATGGGACCCATGTGGTCCAGATCCAAACCATCAGAGAGCTTTTGCGCTTGTAGACCATTGATTGTTCCAGCTGCCTTTCCCGACTGCTTTGGTAATCGCTCTGAGGCAGAAGATGTTATAAGAAGCATTGATTTTAAATTGACATTGTATGTAGAAAGAACTTAAAACAGTGCTTGGCATGTCATTAAATAGTATTATTAAAGTGTTCGCTGTTCCTTCTTTTTCCATCAACGTCCCTGGTAGTGCTATTGGTAGGGTGTTGTTGAGGACTCCATCACTTGCTGCCTCACCGCAGGGGAAATTTCTCTCCTCTGGCATCAGTTCCAGGAAAAGCTGGGCTTTTCCTCAAACAGCTGGTATGTCTTCTGTATGGTAACAGCTTGTTGTCAAAGTGAATCTTTCAGCTTTTTTTTCCTTCTTTCCTTTGGCTATCAGGAGGCTTGGAGCCAAATTTGTGGCACACACCTCGCACCCCCCCCCCACGCCCCACAATCAACAGTGCTGACCATTGAAACTTGAACTTGTCTCTTTGTGTTTAGTTCATCCTTAACCTTATGTTTTGTGTGTGTGTGTGTGTGTGTGTGTGTGTGTGTGTGTGTTTGTTTTGTTTGTTTTAAGATTTTTTAATTGGGGAATTGAGGGAGGGGAACAGCATTGGGCAATCGGGGTAGGGGACAGACAAGTTGCTGTCTTGTTGTTCTTCAGTCTAGTTGTGGAGGACGTTGCTTCACTGGCCCATGTTGTTATCGTCATTGCACTCTTCCCGGATGAGGCAGATCGGTCGCCGGCCTCTGGATGGTCTCTCACCGTGGCTATTGGCAGCCCATGCTGGCTGCCGGCCACTCATGCTGGCTGCCAGCCCTCACGCTGGCTGCCGGCCACTCACTGTAGCCTATGGCAGCCCAGTGCAGCAGGGGCTGCAGCCTACACCGATGCTGGGGCTCGCACAGCCCAGCTCCAGGTGGAGCTGTTGTTAGCTGTGGAGGGCAGCGTCACCGGCCCTCACATGTGGGATCCAAACCAGGGCCGCTGGCATCCCCAAACCAGCTCTTAACCAATGCGCCACTTGGCTGGCCCTTAACCTTATGTTTTTATTCTGTTCTACCCATGTTCTTCCTTTACCCCTACTACGTGCAGGTCCATTTTAAAGTTATCTATCTGTCATCGATCTATCTTCTAGCTCTGTAAGCCACTTCATATCCTGTTTTTAAGGAACATGTATATGTTTCTTTTTTAAAATAAAAAAAAATCAATGTTTTAAAGTATTTCAAAGGATAAAGCAACCTAAGTGTCCATCAACTAATGAATGGATTACCAAATTGTGGTATATTCATACAATGGAATATTATTCAGCCTTATAAAGGAAGGAAAGTCTGCAATATGCTACATCATGGATGAACCTTGAGGAAATAAGTGAACTAAGCCAGGCACAAAAGGACAAATACTGTATGATTCCACTCAGATGAGGTACTTCGAGTAGTCAAATTCATGGAGACATAGCCGCCGAGTGGCGCATTGGTTAAGAGCTGGTTTTGGGATGCCAGCGGTCCTGGTTCGGATCCCACATATGAGGGCCAGTGACACTGCCCTCTACAGCTAACAACAGCTCCACCTGGAGCTGGGCTGTGCAAGCCCCGGCGACGATGTAGGCTGCAGCCCCTGCTGCAGTGGGCTGCCATAGGCTACAGTGAGTGGCCGGCAGCCAGCGTGAGCTGCCAAGAGCCGCGGTGAGCGACATCAGAGGCTGACGACAGAGCTGCCTCACCCGGGAAAGAGCGCAATGACGATACCAACATGGGCCAGTGAAGCAACGTCCTCCGCAACTAGACTGAAGAACAAAAAAGACAGCAACTTGTCTGTTCCCCTTCCCTGATTCCCCAACGCTGTTCCCCTCCCCAAATTCCCCAATAAAAATTAAAAAAAAAAAAATTCATTGAGACAGAAAGTAGAATGGTGGTTGCCAGGGGCTGGGTCAGAGGGGAATGGGGAGTTAGCATTGAATAGTAACAGAGCTTCAGATTTACAGTCAGAAAAGAGTTACGGGGATGCATGACGGTGATGGCTTCACAATAATGTGAATGTATTTAGTGCCACTGAACTGTACACCTAAAAATGGTGAGGATGGTACATGCTATGTGTACTTTCACACAATAAAACCAATATTTTAAAGTATTTCAAAGAAACGAAACTCTTCAAGTTATATTGCCATCTTTAAAGTAGCCTAATATTGATTTTATTAAAAGTACAGAAATGGATATTTTAAAATATATAGTCAGTTAAACTCATCCCTGTTTTCTCCATCATTTAGTCTAACTTGTAATCTTTGTAAAATTTTCCTGTTAAATTGACATTTGCTTTTTTATTGACAAATACCATTCCTAGAGAAAAGTGCGTAATTTCTACTGTGCTGTATACTGCTCAGTGTAGACTGTACTGCTCAGTGAATTATGAAGTGAACACACTGGGGAAGCAAATCCAGGACAAGAAACGGGACATCACCAGCCCCGAGCCCTCCCCTCCAGACCCCGTCCCGACAACCACCCTTGCCCCTCCCCACAGGTAACCACTATCCCGATTTCTAATACCATATGTTCTTTTTGCCTGTTTTTGAACAATATGGATATTTTTGATTCTGTCTTCTGTTACTCAACATTACATTGGTGATAGTCATCTATATAGTTGCATGTAGTGGGAATTCATTCATTTTCATTGTCGTATGGAATTATATTCTATGAATGTATCGTAGTTTATTTCTACATTTTATAATGGATGGTTTTTTTTCCCAGTGTTTGGCTATTATTTCATGTTTTGGGGGTGAACAAGAGGTGTAATAGAAGAAATTATATTAAATGTGTGAATGAATGAATGAATGAGTGAGTGAATGACTTAATTTTTTAAACTGTCACAGATAATACCTCTTCACTCCCACTGGTTTGGCCATAGAGTCTGTAGAACCAGGTTCCTCTGCCATCAGAGCTTCTTGGAGAATTCCTATATTGTCCTTAAATGCCATCTGTCCTAGACCTAGCTCGGGTGGCACCATTTATTCATTCAACAAGCAAGTATTAAACACCTACTATGTGCATGCATTGTTTTGGAATCTGGGGCTGCACCAGGCATGAAAACAGATGACAGCTGCTACCCTCATGGAGCATGTTGTATAGTCGCATAGATACTTCCCATCACACTAATATTTCCCATCACCCTGTGTCCTCTGGTCACTGCCCTGCCCTGCACCCGCCCCTCTCTGTGAGTCTGGCCTTGCACATTCAGCCCTCAAGTTCGGATTGCGGAGGACCCCTCCCACCCCGCCCCATACCCAGACTGCTGCTCTCCAGTTTCCTGCCCCCCACATCCCAGACACCTCAGTTCCCCCAATGCTGCCCTCTGCTTCCCGTGCTCAGAGAGCCTGCTGCTCTCCACACCCCTGACCCATGGTCTGTCAAGTACAGAGAAGCTGAAAAAGCTGGGTAACTGGGGCTTCCCTCATGCGTCTCTTTGTTAAGGAATTACAGGCTCACACTGCCTGTTGCCCAATGCTTAAAAACACGTGCCTCAAAAAGTTTGCTTATGGGCCGGCCAAGTGGCGCATTGGTTAAGAGCTGGTTTTGGGATGCCAGCGGCCCCGGTTCGGAACCCACATATGAGGGCCAGTGACACTGCCCGCTACGGCTAACAACAGCTCCACCTGGAGCTGGGCTGTGAGCCCCGGCAACGGTATTGGCTGCAGGCCCTGCTGCAGGGGGCTGCCGTAGGCTACAGTGAGCGGCCGGCAGCCAGCGTGAGCTGCCAATAGCCACGGTGAGCGACCATCCGGAGGCCGGCGACCGATCTGCCTCATACGGGAAGAGCGCAATGACGATACCAACATGGGCCAGTGAAGCAACGTCCTCCGCAACTAGACTGAAGAACAAAAGGACAGCAACTTGTCTGTTCCCCTTCCCCAATTCCCCAATGCTGTTCCCCTCCCCCAATTCCCCAATAAAATCTTTAAAACAAAAAAGAAAAGTTTGCTTACTTTTACAGTTGTTTAGGGCAGGAGTATAAGTTTGCTATCACGCTGTCACAGCCCAAAGCAGAAGTGTATTTTTGTCGTTTTAATGGCCCCATATTATGGGCAGGACTTCATTTTAGTGGATGTTTTAAAGTGCAATTTATTTCCTATAGAGCAATGAGAAATTTAAGAGTTAGAGATTATACTCATTCTAGGCCCTTACTAATGCTTACTTCACCAGGTGCTGTAGATTGCCTTTTTTTCTTTCTTTTTTCACTGTGGTAAAATATACATAACATAAAATTTACCATTTTGGCGATTTTAAAGTACATAGTTCAGTGTCATTAAGTATATTCACAATGTTGTACAACCATCAGTCTAGTCGATTTTAAAGGTAAGTATATTTATTGAAGTTAAAATTGACTTTTGGCACACAATAGAAAGTATTTATTTGAATAAATATACAGTTCAATCCTGTCACTGGAAAGCATATTTTTTAATTTGTTGGAATGCCTTTGGCTACAGTATGTAACTGAAAACGCAACTTAATTTGGCATAATCCAATTCAAAAAAATGGATCATCTCCCATAAAAAGATGTCGAAAGCTAAAGTACCTTCGTAGGCGGCTTGCGTGGTGGCTCAGTGACATCATCAAGCATCCAGGTTCTTTCCACCCCTTTGTTCTCCATCCTCACCACAGTGGCTTTGTTGTCAGGCTTGTGCCCTCCAGTCACAGGAGGGCCGCAGCAGCTTCAGATATTATATCCAAAATTAGCAGCATCTTGAAACAGGAAAGGGGACCACCCGTACTCATCTGTTTTTAAAGGTGAAGAAACCATTCTCAGAAGCCCCCTCATAGATTTCCCATCACATCACATTAGCCAGAATTGGGTCACGGTCTGAAACCTACCCCAATATTGTCAGTCGTGAGAATGGGCCCACCACGATGGGCTTAGACCCATCAGAACTCGTGCCCTGGCAGGGCGTTGGGCCGGGGCCAGCCTCCTCTGAAGGACATGACCTGAGGAAGAGCATGGAGACCTAAATCGAATGTGAGGTCTGTCAGGAAAAGGGAAGGGAGGAAATAGATCTTGGATGGGGCCATCAATCATGTCTGCAATAGCTTCCCAACCCCAAAATAAATCTGCTTGGGCTCCAAGTAAAAGACATTTACCTGGTGAGAAATTAGGTTCGTATGAATAAAGTAATAAGAATCTTAACTGGAGATCAAGTTTCCTAACAATTTGTCCAACCGTCTGACTGTCGTCAGCTACAAATCAAAGTCTAATGTGGTTAGCCATCCTCGGAGCTCACTGGAGCTCATGATTCCTTCAGCCAGATGCCGTTTCTTCTGTTCTTAGCTCTGGCCATCTTGTCAGGCTCAGCTCAGGAAACGCTTCCTCTGAAATCTTTCCCTGAACCCTAGAATCAAGGTGAATTTTTCCTTTTTCTGTATTCTCTCCTTCTGCTTTGCATAACCACTGTATGTCCAGGCCTCCCCCAGCCCTTATTTCTTTTTCTAAAAATTATTAAAGTAATAATATATTCTCCTTGGAAATAATTCAAACACAATGTAAAGTATATAAATTGAAAGATAAATCTTCCCATTTAGTCTTTCCGTCAATCACAACCCTACTTTCCAGTGATAACAACTATAAATGATTTGTTTTTATCCTTCCAAACTTCTTTATGTGATATTTCAACCTCCAAAGAGAGGTCATTTGTTTTGCTATTGTAAGTTTCATAGAAACGGAATCATACTATGCACTCCATTATGCGTATGTCATTCTATTATATGACTTGCTCTTTTTACTTATCAGGATAGTAAGGGCACCTTTCCATCTCAGGAGCACCAGTTGTAGGCATTATTGTTTCTATGGCCCAAATATTACCCCAGTCTGGGGCCTTACCATACTTTTTTTTTTTTTGGCTGAACCATCCTGCCACCTGTTGGCAGCTCAGCAACAGCTCAGCTTGGGCTGGGAATCGAACCGGCGACCCTGTTGCTCAGAGCTTGCACTCTTGAGTGAGCTCTTAACCAACTGAGCCACTTGGCCAGCCCTTCTTACTATACTTTTTATAACCCCTGATGATGGAGACTTAAGTTATTTATACTTTTCCACATTTCAAACAGTATTACCAGGACCCACCCTCGTGTGTGTGTGTGTGTGTGTGTGTGTGTGTGTGTGTGTGTGTGTGTAATGGTGATGAAGTGGCATATGTTCCTGTCCTGTGTCTTTGTCTGAACATACCAATATTTATGCAGGATAGATTCCTAGAAATGAAATTGCAAGGTCAAAGAATAGGTGATTTAAAATTTTGATAGCTTCTGCCAAATTTTATGAGGGTGTTTTGGGGCCAGCTGCTGCTGATATAAGATAAGCAATTTCCAGATTTTATAAACCAATAAAATTTAAAAACAAATTGTGGAGATAACATAAAGAAAGTAGCCAACATTTTATTTTTCCATATGAGGACATTAAAAAAATAATAATAAGCACCAATCATTAACTTGAACCCTGTGAAACTGGCATTTTGTAAAAGTCCAAATCGTTTAATGTGCAGGTTCATATGGTTTAACACATTCACACAGTCACTCTGTCTCTGTCTCTGTCTCTCTCTGTCTCTCTGTCTCTCTCTGTCTCTGTCTCTCTCTCTCTCTCTCTCTCTCTCTCACACACACACACACACACACACACACACACACACACACACACACCTTTATTTACTTTTCTCATTTCATCCATCATATGGGGGAACACTTAATCTCATGTCCAGGTCACTGATACAGACCATAAACCAGTGGCCCCCTCCCATCACCACCACCAGGATCTGTCTGTTCTAAGAGAAGCTTTGGTCATATGGAAAGCAATATGATTATGGGGAGGGAATGGAGCTCAAGCGGCATATGTTCCGGTGCTGGGTCCGGACCTTGCACTGGTTTTAAGCCCCTGGGGAGATGGGACGAGAAGCAGAAGCTGATAAACCTGGGCGAGAGGAACTGTGTGACATTGGCACAAGCAGGACCCCAGGAACCATGAGTGGCCTGGGCCCTCCCCATCCCTCCGTGGAATCTAGCTCCATGCAAGGGCTGGAAGCTTAGGAAGCGTGAAGGGAGAGCCCTCTGGCTGTGGCGTGGCATTCAGCTGGCAGCCCAGCTCAGAAGCCAGGCTACTCCCAGCAGCCTGTGGGCAGTGGACACGGGCCCGTGGGAGTCTGCACAGGAGAGGAAGCACAGGAAGGTGTTGCCTGAGGATGGGGCACAGTGCCAGTGGTGGGTGCTCATAGGTCTTCACAGGGAACCCTCAGGAATGCCTGAATGATCTGCTGGGGAGAGCGAAAGCAGGGACTCACGCTGTTCCTGGGTAGTTGGGAGCCACTGAGATAGTACACGTTTGGGCTTACCACTTGACTGGTTGCTCCTGCCTGTAGACTGAGTTTCTTGAAGCCATGGACTGTATCTTCTTCAACTTTGATTCCATGTTCCCTCCTTAACCCAGGCCTTGCAGGTAGCAGGTGCTCTGGTAATATGCCTGTGATGGCATAGGCCCTATTCTGGGAGTTGGTAAACTTGTCCTTTGGGGCCTGATAGAAAATATTCTAGGCTCTGCCAGCCATACTGTCTCTATCGCATCTACTCACTTCTGCCATTGCTGTGTGAAATTGAATACACATGGCCATGGCCTGATAAAACTTTATTTACAAAAACAGATGGCAAGTAGGCTTTGTCCCAAGGGCCACGGTGTGTCAACCCCTGCCCTGTGGGGAAAGAGCACGAACAGACTGTCTTAGATCAGATTCCAATACTACCTTTGTTACCTATAAGCTTAGAATCAAATACCACCTTGGTTACTTGTGAACTGTCCTTACAGTACCTGGATAGGCCATTTCGCCTTTTGGAGCCTTAGTTTCCCCAAATGTGAAGTGAGGATAATAGATGCTACCGTCAGGATTAGTGTGAGTTAAAGGAGCTCGTGTGTGCTGAGCGTCCAGGAGAGCACTGGCAGGTAGATGGAGGGGGTCCCCGAGAGCTGAAGGGAACGCTGTACCCAGAGCCCCACAGCCCAGCCTCCCCTCCCCGGGCCAGTCAGGGAATAACAGGAAAGAGCAGGAGGCAGGACTTGTAAGGGCTGACAGCGTAAAATGCTGGGGAGTTTGATTTTGTTTCAACACAAGCACTGGGCAGATATAATGTCCCTGGTCCTCCTTACACACAGCCTTCAGGTGTCAGTTCAGTAGCATCCTGGTTTTATTACATCCATCACAAGCCGCTTACGGCTTCCAAAAACACAGCCCAGACAGATGTTGAGCCTGTCTGGGGATTAGAAATATCCTTTTCCGTTAAGCATACATTACCTTAATCACCAGGTATGAAAGATAAGCAACATAAACAGCGTTCCCCGAAGCTTTCATTAAAATTAAAATTCTATTTAAAATTTAGCTTGTATTTTCTAGGACTTGAACCCCTTCAAAGAGATAATATCTGCTGTAAATTCTTACACTGACAGAGTGGCAGAGATGAATGGGCTAAGGACAGTGATGTACTATGCAATTTAACTTTGCCTCCTGGCCTTTTTTTCGCCAAAGGATGGATCTGTACGTCTTAAAGAAATAATTAGTCTCAGTAAGATCTGGTCCTTGACCATTTTCAGAAGCTGTCAGGCTGATTCAAAAAAAAAAAAAAAATGGAACTCTGAGTCAAGATTACTAAGAGCAAGGTGCTTCGAATCTTGTTCAGATCTGTGTTGTGGAAAGTACTCTTAGGATAAAACAGAGCGAGAGGCATTGGCTCTGAATCACCAGGAGACTTCTAAGTGGACCCTCCTTGGCTTGTCCTCTGTTTGTCTGGGGTGGAGCGAGTAAGTGGGGAATGGGGACAGCAGTTGGGGCTCCCTGCCTTCCTTTATCAGACTTTGCAGGGGAGACCACCTTGAGGGAAGGTCAGCAGGGTCGGCGCGATATCGTGGGAAGAGCGCCGAAGTCAGACAAACGTGGCCTTGGATCCTGGCTCTTTTTTCCTGGCTCTGATCTTGGGCAAGTCTCATAATTCCTCCAAGTCTTAATCTGGACAATGAGGAAAATGGTGCCCCTCTTAGAGGAGCATTGTGAGGGTTAGAGCTGCTCTCGTGCCTAGAACCTATCACATTCTAGGTGCTTACTGAATGCTGACTGTTATTTATCCGTTTAAGAAATAGGTGTTGAACGCCTGCCATGTGCCAGATTCTAGACTAGCGCTGAGGATGTAGAAAGTGATAAGATGCAGCCGCCTCTTGAGAGATGCTCACAGATCCAACAGGAGACTGAGACATAGAACAGAAAAGCACAAAGTTAGAGTGACAAGTCCAACATGGAAGCATGAATGAGGTACAGAGGTGACGCAGAGACGGGAGTGGTGTACTCAGGAGGAAGTGACATCTGCTAGGTTTTAATGACACGGGAGGCTTGCACGATATATGGATAGAAAAGGGTACCCTGAGCAGCAGGGCAGGCTTATGCAAAGGCAGAGAGGCATATGGAGGCACCGGTATTTAGGGTTATAACCAGCGTGGTGCTGTTAGCCAGGGGCGGAGAATTATAATGTGGGCGCATCCTCTGAGGGCCTGGCTGGATTTGATGTGTTCTAGATGATTCCTCAGCTTGGCCATGGAGGCAGCGTGGTGCCAGCCACCCCACCAAGGTGCTCAAGACATTCAGACCGGAAGGTGCCTCTCCCAAAAGGGAATCCCATTGTTGACTTTGATGGAATTGCAGGTTTGAGAGGAAGCAGGTGATAGAATTAAACATGCACTGGATGAGGAGGGCAGGTGGCTTTACCCCAGTCCCTGCTCTATCTACCTGCCAACAGTTTCATGTGAGTTCCTGGGGAGCAGTGGCGCCATGTGTTATTCTGCTCTGAGCCCCCAGTCCAGTCACATAGCTGAGGCTTGTAAGTGCCTGTTGAGTAAATGCTCAGATGCTGCACCAACCATCTCTCTCCTGCCTCCCTCATTGTGCTGCTCTGAGGACCAGGGACAGAGCAGGGGTGAACACGCTTGGCCGAGTCTCAGAGTTTATTTAAATATAGGTGTCTGAGCATCATCATTATTGTTCAAAAAGCTGTACCATTAGAACCTGTGCTAGTGTTGAAAAACCAGCCTTCCCACCCATTAAAAAATCTTTATGTGATTACTACCGGCTCTGTCATTTAACAAAACCCAGCCTATGCCGTTAAAAAAAAACAAAAACAAGGAAAAGCAAACCACATAGTTATCTTTGCTGATTTTCCTTTTTAGCACTGCAAAGTTGACTTAGTCAAAACAATAATTATATTTGAGACTATCAAAGAGATCCAGGTTCTTTCCTATGTAATCCAAAGAAATGTTAATTTACAGGGGAAAGAAATTGAAATTGTACCTACAAAGCAAGCATTATCTCAAAAAAAAAAAAAAGTTTTCCCAAATATTTTCAACTGTCTTGACAGCTCAAAACATCAGTTTCTCTGCAAACCCACAGCTCTTTGTTTTAATGATAAATGTGTCCTAAATAAAGCCGCTGCCACACAGGCCTAGAGTCGGCGTTTGATTTGAAGCTGAAATGATGCTCCCCTGTTTTCTAGCCTGTCATACTCAGCTGATGAGGACAATGTGAAGGAACTGGCAGCTTCTAAAGTGCTGCCCCAAATCTGGGAATGTTTACTGAAGTAACAGAGCTAGAGAAGCAGGAGGGGGAATAGTATCTGAAATCAAGCCATGCTACTCTCTGCAGATAAGTCACATGCTCTGACCCAAGTGATGTGCCTTATGAGTGTCAGGATATGCGAGTTACCAAGGTCACATCTTCACCGGGAGACCCACAGTGGGGTTTTTCAAACTGGAGTTGAAGATCTGCAAAGTGTGCGACCACAGTTCTAGTTCTGATTCTGTGCCTGCCCACGATTGCATGGACGGACCAGTTATCTCCTCTGGGCCTCAGTTTCCTTGGCTGTGTGTTGAAATAATAATTTCTGCCCCACTTGCCTCCCAGCAGTGCTTTGAGGACCCAGTGAGGTGATGGTAGAAAGGGGAGTGTTGAGCCCGGGAGAGCACTGTGAGAGCGTTGTTAGCAGTCCTCCTGACCCCAGGGCCAGTCCACCCCTTGCACCCTTCTCCACAGAGGGCCTTATTTTCTTAGACCTAAAGGGAGGCTTTGGCCTAAGTGATTTGTGAAGTCCCTTCTCACAGAAAACTAAAGGTCTGGGAGCACTTACAGTTTGGCTAAAACTGACAAGGTCAACACAGTGAAACCTGGGCTGTTGGAGACCGTTGGGGGCAATAAGCTGTTGGATTCCTTTGTTTTTTAACTGGTCTTGTGTTTAACCCTCTAAGCACAAACCTTTTCAGCTTTGTTGGGAACCTTGTCTTCTTAAATACATTTCAGTGAATTTGACTCCTTTGAAGTGCGATTCTGCAAACCGGTTTTGATTGTGCTGTGATGCATTGGTGCCCCTGAAGAGCCCAAGGTTCTTGTGCTGGCTTTGGGGAGTTTTTGTTTGTTTGTTTTTTGTTTTTAAAGATTTCACTGGGGAATTGGGGAAGAGGAACAGACAAGTGGCTGTTCCCTTGTTCTTCAGTCTAGTTGCGGAGGACGCCGCCCCACTGGCCCATATTGGTACTGTCATTGCGCTCTTCCCAGATGAGGCAGATCGGTCACCGGCCTCTGGATGGTCGCTCACCGTGGCTATTGGCAGCTCACACTGGCTGCCAGCCGCTCACGCTGGCTGCCGGCCCATTCACTGTAGCCTATGGCAGCCCACTGCAGCAGGGGCTGCAGCCTACACTATCGCCAGGGCTCTCACAGCCCAGCTCCAGGTGGAGCTGTTGTTAGCTGTAGAGGGCAGTATCACCGGCCCTCACATGCGGGATCCAAACTGAAGCTGCTGGCATCCCAAAACCAGCTCTTAACCAATGCGACACTCAGCCGGCATGAGTTTTTTTCGTTGTTGTTGTTTTTTACTTCCTGTTTTCAGACTGGCAGCTGTCACTTCATATACTGCAGATTGCATGGTAGGGGCATCTGTCTCATCCCTTCTGATGTACTGGTTGTACCGTGCTGTGTGATGATCTGAAGATCAGATCACCAAGTTTGTTAGAAGTGTGGGTAAAGTAGGAGTACATAGGTGTGGAATGAGGTCCCAAGAGACCTGCCTTTCACTTACAGACATAAACTTCAGGGCGTGGATTTTGAGATCTTGATTTTGGCCCCCCGGAGGACTTCTCCCTTGCCTCTTAGTTCTCAGCCACGTTCTAAATAGATAGAGGAGGTGGTTGGGGAGAGACTTCTCTACTGCCTGGTAGTCTCATGGGAAACACCTGTGCCAGCCCTCACCCTTGCTGTCCCCTTCCTCACTGCCCTTCCGCACGCCTTGGGCTCCATCCCATTACTTGAGTTCCAGAAGTGTGCCCTTCCCCCCACGCCCAGTTGGTTCACACACGCAGTTCTTTTGCATGAGGGCGAGCACTTCTGTCTTCCTACCTGCTACCTGGGAGGCTCTACCCAAGTCTTTCACCTCCGTCAGCCCCAGCATCACCACCTGTGGGAACCTTGGGAACCTGCCCTGGGCTCTCAGGTGAGTAGAGTGCCTGTTGTCCCATGTCCACCTGCGATTTGCACTTAGGCCACACTGAATGACCTATCTGTCGGTGACGCCTCTGCCAAAGGTACAGTCCTCCGGACTGACACTGCCCTGTTCAGCGTCATATCTCTGGTACCCAGCACAGTGACTGGGATGTGGCAGCTACTCAGTTAGGATTGGAAGAATGAACAAACAAACAAACAAACAAATGAATCAATAAGTTGACTGCCTATAATGGCTGAATTGTGTCACTCCTGAAATTTATATATTGAAATCCTGACCCCAAGTAACTCAAAACTGGACCTTATTTGGAGGTAGGGTCTTTACGGAGGTAATCAAGTTAAAATGAGGTTATTAGGGTTGGCCCTACTCCAGTGTGACTGCCGTCCTTACAAGGAGTGGAAATTTAGACACAGGCAAGCCCAGAGAGAATCGATGTGAAGACGAAGGGAGGAGGTGGCCATCAGTACAGGCCAAGGAGAAAGGTTGGCAACACCAGCTTCTAGAGAGCAGTCTGCGTGTCTGTTCCCGAGAATAGATGCTCCAGCTAGCTGAAGAAATCTGTGACTGAATGGGCAAACAAATGAAAAGATAAGTAGAGAAAACCACTGGTGGAATGAAAAATGACTTTATTAGTTACTTCAATATTTTATGAATTCCCAGTGTAGCACTGTCAAAATGGGAGATGGATCTCTTTTCATGGCCCATGAAACACCTGCATGTGGCGGGATCTTTCACAACAAGGACTAATTACCCTGCTTGGTGAGC
Source organism: Aselliscus stoliczkanus (assembly GCA_033961575.1). Taxonomy (NCBI): domain Eukaryota; kingdom Metazoa; phylum Chordata; class Mammalia; order Chiroptera; family Hipposideridae; genus Aselliscus; species Aselliscus stoliczkanus. The sequence goes on from CM066728.1 coordinate 125,411,339, forward strand.
TAGGCTGGAGTTTCCCACCTGGCCATGTGAGAGCCTGAATGAGTGTCATGATGATGGCCGCATGGGCACTGTTCTTAACTGAATAACTGTCCCCTGCCTCACACACTGTATTTAAAAATTTTTAAATTTATTTATTTGTTCAGTTACAGTTGACATTCAACCTGTTGGGTTGTCGGAAAAGTCATGACGCTTTTTTTTTTTAATTGGGGAATTGAGGGAGGGCAACAGTGTTGGGGAATTAGGGGAGGGGACCAGCCAAGTTGTTGTTCTTCAATCTTCATTGTGGAGGGCGCCAGTCGCCATCTGGCTTCCCGTCTGCAGCTTGGGGCCTCGAAGCTCAAGGTGCTGTGTTCAATCTTAATTGCAGGTGGGCGTAGCCACCATCCCATGTGGGAGTTGAACCAGCAGCCTTGTTGTTAAGAGCGCACGCTCTATCCACTGAGCCATCCGGGCGGCAGCTCAGCTCAAGGTGCCAAGTTCAGTCTTTTAGTTGCGGGTGGGCATAGCCCACCATTGAACAGGCAATCTTGTTACACCAGCTGAGCCATCCTGCCACCTGTTCCAGCTCAGCGTCACTGGCCCATGTGGGAATTGAACCGGCGGCCCTGTTGCTCAGAGCACACACTCTAAGCCAACTCTTAACCAACTAAGCCACTCGGCCGGCCCTCATGATGCATTTTTGCAATGGAAAACAAAGAAAAAATACATCATGACTTTCCCAACAACCCAATATTTTATATTAGTTTCAGGTGTACAGCAGAATGGTTAGACATTTATATAATTTATGCAATTAGTCTAGTCTCCACCTGGCACTATACATAGTTGTTGCAACATTAGTGACTATATTCTCTATGCTCTATGCTTCACACACTTTAGAGGAGAGAAACAAAGCGTCTGATAAAACATCAGAACTGGGAGGAGCCATAAGGTCATCTCTTCCAGCCTGCTCATTTTACAGATGGGACATCTGAGGTTGTTCAAGGGGAATGGAATTCCCTGGGGCTCACGCTACTTAGGAATGAATCCGGGGCTGGAATCGGAGTCACCTGATGCCTGGGCTCCTGCTGATTATACTACCCACCAGAAGGAAGCTTCTTCTCCTTCTCTGAAGCAAGCTACAGACCCTGCATTTGGGCGCTAGATATTCATGTCTAACCTGCATAGACAGCCTTCTTCTTCATTCTCCCACTTCTCCTTCTTTCTTCTGTAGGAGGTAGGTATCCTTATCCCTATTTTAAAGATCCTCAGAAAGGTGAAGTAACTTATCAAAGTCCTAGGATCCATGAACAGCAGAATGGGGAGTTTACCCCTGGCTGTCTGACTCTGAAACTTCCCACCACTCCACTAGTTTTTTTTAATGAATCTTTATCCCTATGCCTTAGCTTTTCCCCCCAATTGTGTATACATATTTTAAAATATCCATTTGGTTAGAAGTAATACATTTTCATGGCAAACCAGCATATATGTGAGAATCCCTAGAGAAGTTTGCAGGAAGATTTACCAGATTTCAAAGGTCCTACCTATCTTTGGAAGATGGCTTCCAAATGGAGATGAGCAAGCAGGTGATGTAGACATGGCAAGGGCTGGCCCATGGTGACTGCATGAAAGAATCTTGAATGATTTGTAGAAAATTAATTAAAGGTGATGGTCTCTTAATTAACGGGAGACCCGACTATCTTCTTTCCTATCCTGGTTTTGCCTATGCACTTTCCCTCACCCATGGGTAACCTTTCTGTAGAATTGCTGAAACTTGTATTTGTTATTGTCGTTTCTCCATGAGCTCAGGGAAGCCAGAAAGAACTTGTTACAATAGTCCCTCCTTACCCACGGTCCTTATCTGTGTTTTCAGTTATATGCCGTCAACTTCAGTTCAAAAATATTAAATGAAAAATTTCAGAAGTAAACAATTCGTAAGTTTTAAATTGTGTGCCATTCTGCGCATTGTGATGAAATCTCACGCCATCCCGCTCTGTCCCGCCTGGGACATGAGTCATTCCTTTGTCCAGAATGTCCACGCTGTATGTTGTACCGGCCTGTTAGTCACTTAGTTGCCAACTCAGTTATCAGAGAGAGAGAGAGAGACCACATTCACATAACTTATATTATGGCCTATTGTTGTAATTGTTCTATTTTATTAGTATTGTTGTTAATCTCTTACTATGCCTAATTTATAAATTAAACTTTATCACAGGAATGTCTGTGTAGGAAAAATATAGTGTATGTAGAGTTTACTATCTCTATATGTATATGTATAGTATATTATTCGAGGTTTCAGGCATCCAGTGGGGTCTGGGAACGTGTCCCCCATGGATAATGGGGAGACTGCTGTATTACTCTCTGAATTCTATCACCTGGCATCGTGCTACCACCTGGAAGGTATTCCATAAATATCTGTGAAAAAAACAAATGAATTTTTCTTTCGTTTTGGAACCACTGACATGTTAGAAGTAATAGTCTCACCTTCTGACCATTGCTCTATGGACAGTCTCTGGGCCAGCATTGCACCTTCTTTTGCGTTCCCTTTTGGATCCATCCGTTACACTAGATTTCTAGCAGGGCATAATCCACGTGCTTACTGACAGATTGAAAATCAGTCCTCAGCCTGTTTCTGTGTGACTGTTATCTGCTGATCTATGTGCTCAGCCTTGGGAACCATGCTGGGCGTGCCTCCTAGGAGCTCCTAGCCTAGCTGGCGACTTGAACAATAACCTGAATCTGATGAAGACCAAAGTAAGTGTTAAATGAGGCCGTGGCAGTGAGCTATGGGAGAAACGGTGATTAATTCTGCCTGGAGGAATCGGAGGGTTCATGGAGAAGACAGATATATATATTTTTTAAATTATTACATAAATGGATTCTGAGCAGCTGACATCCCAAATTCACATTCTACAGAAGAAACTCAAAAATAGAGTTCACTGTTTCCAATTCTGGCTGTTTAGATTACTGACTCAGACTCAGATTCATAGCTTTGAGAAGATCTAAAAAAATAATTAGAGATACAAATCTCAATGACTGTTTCCTATTGTTAGGAAAGTGATCATGGGTCACTTGAAAATAACACTTACTCTCATTACTTCTAGTTTCACATACTCCTATGTGAAGTATTTTTAAACCCATATCTGTGTTGAAATTAATAGAAAAACATGTCACCCTATTTTATTGTGATCTCAGTGGTTAACTCAGAGCAAACAAAAGATTATAGATAAAAAAACTTTGACTTGGTGACTATGAATGCATTCCTAAGCAACTTATTAGGCCATAAACCAAAGCCAGATTACATACTAAGGGCCTTAAAAATGTTAATATCTGTTAACTCAGAAAGTTCTCTTTTGGGACTTTACACCAAAGTTATAATCCAAAATTATGAGAAAGATTTACTGTGTAAATATGTTCACCCATGTAGTGAAAAATCAGAAACAATAAATATCCATTAGCGGAGAGACACTCAATCATTAAAGATAGTTTGTAAATAATTTTGGTGATATGACAAAATGCTTATAGTAAAATGTGAAATGTAAAAGCAGGCCACAGAACTGTAGGAATACTATGATTTCAACTATGTGAAAAATTATATTCATAGAAGCAGACAGGAAGGGAATTTATCGAAATTGAAAGTGATAATTTCTGGAGAACGAAGTTATGTATGAGAATTTGGTTCTCTTACCTACATGTTTCTATATATTTTTGTGTCTTCTACAAAGAGATATGACATTACAATATGAGAACCAGCGATGTTAGAGAGAAAGCCCCCCAACTTGGACCGCTGGGTAGGAACTTACAGCACAGGTCCTCTGAGGTTTGAGGGCCTTGGTGACATGAGACAGAGGGTTGGCAAAGCTTTTCATAGTGAAAGAATGTGACCAAGCGAACTCGTATTCGTTTGGGTCCATAGCTGAGGGCCCACAATGTCAGGAGGAACGTGGAAGGCCAGGCACTAGTCCTCGGGCAGCCAAGCCCTGGTGGCCTCATGGGGTCATGAGCTTGGTTAATTCAAGGCTGGACCAAGATAGCATGAAGGGGGTGGAAAATGACACCTGGTGAAGGAAGCGGCAAGGACTTCGCAGGGGCGCCAGTCAGATGGTCACGCTGTCCTCCCAGTGGGCAGCTCCTGGAGCTCCCAGCAGGCCCCGAGGCAGAAGCCGGCTGGGTGGAACTGACCTCGTCCACGAGTGGGGGGCTCGCCTTGGGCGCGAGGGTTCCCGGCTTAGGCAGAAAGAACGACACTGGGGCTAACGTGATGGCGGTTCCACCTGCTGGGCGGGGACGCTGGGCACGGCTGCGCCGGCTGGTGGAGATCTCAGGGCCCTGAGGGACTCCAGCCGTGAGGCGATGCCCGGTGAGCATATATTAAAGGCATAATCGTGTAAAAGCCAAGCAGCTGTGGGTGTCCCTTTGATGATCATTATTAAACTGGAAATGTTTTTTAGTTGTTAGTGTTTTCTCCAAAGAGGGCTCTGTCGTGAATGTGGGAATTCAAGCAATTTATGTTTCATTTTCAGACTTAGCGCGTGAAGCAGAGTTGGCCTCTTGTATATTTAACCCACCTTGTATTTAGTGCCCCTGAGCTGCGCTAGAAAAACCTGCAAATCTCTGGCTGTAAAATGACAGGATAAATATCATTCCATTCAAAGCACAGAAGAAAATATACCTTTAAATGCTTTACCTTCACCTGATCCTATCAATTACATCATTGCCTTTGTTCTTCATGACAGATTTATGAGGTGTGGACACAGCCAGCCCAGAAAGCCTGGTGACTGCTTTTTGCCAGCCACTGTTTGTACGTGTGTGTGTGTGTGTGTGTGTGTAAAATGAGTGTTTTAAAACATTTTACGAGAATAATATAATAGTAACCTAGTATTTTATATGTACATATATGTGTGTGTGTGTACACACATATATGTACATATATGTACATAAAATATCAGAGCCTTTACAAGGGAGATATCTCCATTTTAAGGATGAGAAAACAGAGGATCAGAAGAGCTAAGTGACTTGCCCAAAGTCACACAGCATGTACGTGGCAGGGTTGGGGTTTGAACCCACGTCAGATGTCTCTTCCTCTCCCAACAAGCTGAGGAGGGGCTCTCTGCTCCTGCCGGGCTGGGGTCTGTGCAGTCATCCTCGTAGGACCCCCAGGCCCCCTCACGGAAGGTCAGGCACCCACGGGTTTCCTTCCGCATACCTTTCTGTGCAGCCACGAGCATTTCTGTTCCATGTATGAGAGATGTGAGTTTCTCCTGTTGGGGATAATTAGAAAAAGAGGGCCTGGGAGTTGGGGGGTGGGGTTGGGGGAGAAGAGTAAGGCAGCACAGAACAAGGTGGCTACTGCAGCTGGGAGTGAGATAAGGGAGTAGAGGGACGGTGGCTGGGGCTTTGGGACTCACTTCCCACAAGTGTCAAGAGGAGTGGAGTCACCTGGGCAAAGTGGGCCAATGAGATGGGTTCCTTGGCCTGCAGTTAGGAAGTAGGGCCGAAGCCTCCGGCACTGGTAAGGGGGAGGGGGGGTGTGGCAGGCATGTCAGGAAAGTCCTCTGTATTTGGGCACCTAATGAAGGTGGGAGCACCCCAAATGTTTTATTGGGTTGTCGAAAAAGTCATGATGCATTTTTGCAACAAAAAACATAGAAAAAAATATGTGATGACTTTTCTGACAACCCAATACATTCACAGCCTCCTGTGACTCTGGTAGGATCCAGAAGGTAAGATTTAACAACTAGTTATTCAGTTAGAAATAATGGAATCTTTAGATGGTGGAACACACACACATACACGCACACACACATGGAAATGAGGCTCATTGTGAACCTTTTCTGCAGCAAAATAGAACATAGTTCAGCCATCTTGTTCAAACTTCGAGGGAGAAGAAAATGTCTAGGAAGCAAAGTGTAGCCACTTATTGTTCCAAAATTGAAGATATGTAAGATAAAGATAGGATGCATTATTTAGTTCTCTGTCTTTATTTTGATGAACATAGAACTTTTGTAAAGGGCTTTAATCAGTTTGCTCCTGGCCTTGGTCCCCCCAATTTTTCTTTGCAACCATGAATTCTCTCATCTTAAAGGAATCTGACCTTAAGGGTTTTTTGAACAAAAAAGGTTTTTGAATCTGTGTCTCCCCACCCCAGATGTAAGCCCTGTGCCCAGTGCTTGCCACATGGGCGGTGCCACATGTTAATCAGCTTGGTGCCAACTGAGAGATGTTTGGTACCCACGGCTTTGTCACACAAACCGTTTGGGGAAACGCGAGCCCAGGTTCTCGCTGGGCTCTCCCCACACGTGTCTGTGGTGTCCGGCCCTTTCACAGGTTGGCCGGCTGTGCCAGCGGGGACCCCCTGGGCTGTCCCACAGCCGCTCTGTAGAAGTTACTTGTTTTTGTCTCATGCCAAACAGCTTGTGAAAAATAGTTCATTATGCTTTCTGATTTCAGCTTTCCAGATATCTGTATGGACACCAAACACAGATTCCCTCCAATTTCTGACAGAATATCTTCATGGAAGCTTCACCTCTCGAAGCTTTCTGTAGTCAGGTACTGGCCAATTGAATCCACGTATCTGGACTGCTCTGCATCTCCTATACCTGTGGTCCAGCGGGTGTGGGCAGGGAGTGGGGTAACGGAAGTAGAGGTGTAAGTAAGACTATCCCCAGCTCTCCTTTAATGAATGGGAAGCAGCCTGGCAGAGGGTGGAAAGACAGGCTTTAACAATGGAAAAATTTGGTATGAATCCCCGACCAGCCATTTATCTGCTGTGTGACTTTAGACAAATTACTTACACTCTCTGAACCTCATCTATAAAATAGATGTAATAATACCAAACTCATAGCTTTATTATGCAAGTTAAAAGTAATTTTTTGGTAAAAATGTGATCAAAATTATGTTAAATCTCACCACACACACACACACACACACACACACACACACACACACAGAAGAGATGAAGCAATCCTGGAAAAAAAATACCAACATGTTATCAGTGGCTATAGGCAGGTAGTGAAACAAAGGTACATTTTTTTTTCCTTTTTCTGTGGTGTCTTTAAATATTATTTTCCATGAACACTTATTGACTTTATCATTAGAAAAATAGAAAGTAAACTAAGAAACATAAAATAAGAAAAAAGAAGTAATATGCTTTAAGTACCAGGCATAAGTTGGCACTTGGTAAATGGTAGCTATTTTTACTAATTAGTCATTATGCCCAATAATAATAATTAGGAGTAATGATTTCCTCTGGGACCAGAGGTTGTGCATTAGTCTGATGGTGGTGGCGGATGACTCACAGCTCCCTTCGCAGTGAGAGGGAGCCCTGGGTTCGTTTCTAGCTGGGGCCACCCCTCACTCACCTCGCCGGTCCTGTGCCAACACCCTGAGCTCGAGACCCCACATCGCCCACCGCAGCCTCCACTCCACGCAGGGCAGCCCACAACTAGCACACCCGTGCCCGTGACAAAGGGGAGCGACTTTTGGGCAGGCACAGGTATTCTCCATGGAGGGGCTTCTCAAAGGAGAGTGGCAGTGCCCTTGGGAGGACATTGTCATTCCTCTGTTGATGGCAGGCCATTTGTCTAGGGGGACAACAGGAGTGAGAAAGTTGAGTCACATTGATGCCTTCTGTTTGGATAGCAGGGACGGTCCCTGGGAAAGGGCTTCTTCACATTAAAACTAGCTTGGCACTGCTGGTACTGGAAGACTATAGAAGTTAAAAACGTGTCCTCTGTCTTCTGTTCCTGCTGTTGTGGTGATAATGGTCAGGATTTCAGCCCAGTGAGAGTTCTAGACCAAACTATCAAATTCCCTGGGGTCCAATAGGTTCAACCAGAGAGAATTAAAATGCTGCCTCAAGGAAACAAAAAACAACATCCATAACCAGCTGTGAGACTGTGAGCAATTCGGCCCACCTCCCCGAACCTGTGTCCTCAGATGTGAAGTGAGAGATCCGCACAGGCGGCCCCGAGGTCCCGGAAGTTTGCCGCTCGTGACACACTGATGATAAATACAGCCGCTTCTGAGAAGAATGCGGGCTTAGAGGTCTTCTCTGCTCAGTGGGCAAGCTGCCAAAATGTGATGGCCACGACAGGATAGGACAGGGATTCTCTCTGGGCCCGACACTTATCAGTGTGGCCCCCAGAGGTGACACGGTGGCAGGACTCCAGCTGGTGGCTTCTAGAACAATGGAAACAGCAGGTCTTCCGCACGTGCTGTAATCGCTCCCTCTCTTGCGTCCGTGGGCTGATACTGAGCTGCCAGTTGTGAAAAGCCCGCCCTGTGCCAGGAACGGTGGCAGATGCTGCCCATCCCGTGCGTGACTGCTAACCCTCGAGCACCCTTCAGGAGTGGCAGCACCACTGGTTCACACATGAAGCAGCTGAGGCCCAGGAGGTTGGCTCGTTTTCTGTTCATCCACAGTGCTCGGTACACGGCATTGAGAACAGAGAGTGGCGCACACTTACCCTGCCCTCAGGGAACTGGCAGCTTAGAAACAGCCCCAGACAAGTAAATGGGCGATTACAGTACAGTAAGAAGGGCTTCAAAAGAGGCAGGAATAAGGTGTCATGGAGGAGAGTGAAGGGGAACAACCCATGCCAGCAGAAGGGTGGGGCAAGTGTGTGGGGCGCGTGCAATTTGGGTGGAGGCAAAAGCATGTACAAAGGCCCAGGGCTGGTAAACCACAGGAAGACTTGGTGAGCAGTGCAGTGTGTCTGGAGTTCACGTGGAATTGTGGCGTGACATGGGGCTGGAGAGGGACAAAGCCAGAGCATGAAGGCCTCGAACAGCCCAGAGCGTTTAGAGTTTATCCTTCAGGCAGAGCGGTGCCGTCATTTATGCACTCAGTCAGTATTCACGAGCGCCAGATTTGTGCCAGGACCGAGGCATCAAGTCATGAACAAAACCGTCCAAAAATCCCTGCCTTTGTGACACTGACATTCTTTATTGGGGCTGGAGGGCAAGAGGGCAGGAGATGGACAGTCAACAAAATATAAGTGAGCAAAATCTATACTCTTAAATGTTGGTATGTGCTGGGAACGATGAAGCCAGGAAGGGGCCAGGAGTGCTGGGGCAGTGTGGGTTACAACTGTATGCAGAGTGGGGGGCGGGGGGCTTGAGGGAGGTGAGGGAGAGAGGACCAGGAAGAGGGTTAGGGCCGCCAGGGACACAGTCAGATCTGCAGTTTGTGACAGGGAGGATGCATTGGAAGGGGAGGTTGGAAGCAAGGAGACTGATGATGAGTCTGTTGAAATTCAGGTGACCCACTGATGAGGTGACAGGTGATGGTGGCTTGGATAATGGGGTGTGGCAATAAGGATGGAGAGAAGTGAGTGAACTGAGGTGACAGAGAGACAAGACTTGGCCACTCGATGTGGTGAAGGGAGAAAATTAAACTCTTCTCTGTGTGGCGAATCTCTCCTCTGAGTCAGGGGCCAAAGCTGGAGGCTCAGGTTTGGTGTAGAAGATGAGCTTAAAAGTCATTTGCTCATGGACACCCATCTTCATAGCAGCACTGTTCACAATAGCCAAAAGGTGGGAGCAACCCAGGTATTCACTGACAAATGAATGGATAAGCAAAATGGGATGTGTCCACACAATGGAATTATTATTCAGCCTTTAAAAGGAAGGAAATTCTGACATGTGCTACAGCGTGGATCAGCCTTGAGGACATTGTGCTAAGCGAAATAAGCCAGTCACAAAGGACAAATACTGTATGATTGCACTTATATCAGGTCCCCCTAGAGTCAAATACGTAGAGATAGAAAGTAGAATGGTGGTTGCCAGGGGCGGGGGAGGGAGAAAACGGAGAGTTATTGTTTCAGGGGTACGGTTTCAGTTTTAATGGAAGATGAAGTTCTAGAGGTGGATGGCGGGGATGGTTGCACAACAATAGGAGTGTACTTAATGGCAATAAACTGAACACTTAAAAGTAGTTTAAATGGAAACTTTTATGTTATATGTGTTTTATGAAAAATGTTTACAGTAAAGGCATTTTTATAATTATTGGGGGGCGGACTGAATACCAGACACTGTCTTTTAGATGATATAAAAAAATTACTGTTAATTTTTTTGGATGTGATAATGTTATTGTAGTTATATTACAGAAAAACGTCCTTATCTGTTAAAAATATAGGCTGGAGTATTTCTGTGTAGCTAAGATCATATCAGGAATTTGCTTTAAAATATTCCAGCAAAATAAAAATGTAGGAGGGAAGTGAATGAAACAAAAATGACAGAATGTTGATATGATGCATGATGGGTCCTGGGAGTTTCTTATACTGTTCTCTTTACTATTGTGTATGCTTTAATATTTTCATAATAAAATGTTAAAAAATAAGTGTCATTAAAAAAAAAAGTGTTTACAGTAATTTGCCCAAAGTCACACACCTAGCAAATCCAGCCCTGTTCTAATAGTCCTCCTGCACCCCTGGCCTCTCAGTTTGAGCTCTCTCTGCCTCTAGCCAGTCCCTATCCTCTAGTTTGGCTGGCATCACCTGGTGACATTACTTTGCAGCCGTGGGTCTATTTTTCCTCACCTCTAAGATGGACACAATACTTCATAGGCTTGCTGCGAGGATTGGATGAGTTCATATATGCCCCATGCCTGGCACAGAGTAAACTCTCACTCCCCCCCATTACATATTTTACTATTGCTACATCAGAACACCCTGACTCGGTGAAACAGCATTGACCTAGACTAGAAGCCATGCTCCAGCCCTTGTGAGCTGCGTGACTTTGGGCAAACCACGTAACCCGCCGGAGCCTCTGTTTCCACCTATAAAGTGGGGCTGAGCAATCCTACGTGGCAGGGGTGAGGGCAGGACTAAACAGGGTCTGTGTTCAAGGCCCCGGCAGTGCCTGGCTGCCATAGCCTCTGGGGAACAGCCACTGTGACTGTGTGGACACAAGATCATAGTTATGCAAGGCAAAAATTAACAAGGGTCACCAAGTAAACTGAGGCGGAAACAGCATCTCCCTGCTGCTCGTTGAGGTGTTGGCAGAATCCTGGAATCACACCTGGGCACTGGCTTCAGGAACATGTCTCTGTCGTGTGTTTTACAAGGAGACCTGTTCAGCCAAGTCTGAGCAACAGTTCCTGTCCCCATGCTGCTGTGGAGGAGTCAGAAACGAGTCAGACAGGGGCCCTGTCTGCAAAGAGCTGATATTAGCCTAAGGAAGAGCTAAGGACATTGTCATAGCAAACTACACCAGGACTGGGAAACCTGGATTCTTCATGAGTCCTAGAACCAAGTGCACGGATACCTTGGACAAGTCACGTCCTGTCTCCAGAGCTCAGCCCTTTTGTAGGTACAGAATGAGGGCGCCGAACTGGCCAGTCTGTGAGACTTGAAGTGATTTCCTTCCTAAAGGCATGGATTCCTTGGTCGCTGTCTCTGGGAGCAGCCTGCAGGGCATAGGACATTCAGGGGAAGGTGGACCGGAGTCCCTCCTTCTGTGCTATGCACACCCAGCCTTGGGAGCCTAGGGGGAACCAGGATGGGCTGGACCCCATGGCATGCTGGGTCCCCTGCAGCAGACTGGCGAGGAAGAGGACAACACTGGGGCCAAGCAGAGCCTGGGACACGGAGACCTGAAGTGGGGATGGAGGCCAAGGCTGCAAGGATCAGGAGTGGGACTCCGTAGTGGGAAGCTCCGGGCTGGCTGGGAGCTGGGCAGGGCTCACCCCAGACCCCAGGCTGTTCAGGCCGACTCCCAAGGAGCAACCAGCCAGCCGCCCTGGCAGGAGGAGACTGTCTGTGAAGGCAGGGGTATTCTGGGCTTGATCTGCCTGCCCAAGGGGGCAGGAGCCCCTCTACTCAGATCACATCTCTACTCCAGGGAGAAAGGAGGATGACATTCGTGTGTTTGCTCTCAAGAAGCTTTTGCTTCAAGGACTGTGAGGAGTTTGCTTCTTGGGTCCACGTTCTTCCTTCACCAGTGGAACCCAGGGAAAGTGTCTCGGCACTGTCCTAATTGCCAGCCTGCCTTCTGGCCCTCTCCCCATCTCATGCCGAGGCACGGTCCGCTCATTTCACAGTGGATGCTGCCCCATGCTTTCTCTCTGAGCCAGAATTGAGTCAGATCCAGCAAAGCTGGGGTCCGGTCCCTGGGATCATTGGTATGTGCCCTGGAGAGCAGTTCCCAGTCAAATTCTCAGTAGCCAACTGAAATGGATTAATGTGAGGAAGAAAGATTGCAGGTTATCATTCGGCCGCTGCTGCCATCCATATGCATGAAGCCTGGGGACTTGACTCCCTGGCAGAATTGCACATCACCTTTAGAGGGACCGATTTCAGGCAGCTCGCTACCCCAACCCCCTCCTACCCCCCACCGCTTCCCTCCCAACCAGGATAATCATCGCTCCAGGTCTGCAGCCACCGAGAGAACCGTTTGGGCTGTCCACATGCTATATGTGTTCTGGAAGAGTTTGATGGGCTGCTGCCACTTAAGAAATTGGTCACATTTAGAAATATTCAGCTTCAGTGAACATGTCATGGCTGTGTATAAGGAAAACATACTATTATCTCTAGAGCTTGCCTGAAACAACAGGCTTGTTCCTGAAACAGATGTTTTGTGAAACCCACCGTGACAGGCTCATCAGAGCTGGAGACAGGCCAGCACTTAGTTACCAGACTCACAAGGACACACACGTCCCTGCCAGCTTCCGGCTCGTCCCCCTCACCTGGGCTCAGAGGACACGCTCCCTGTGGCTCCTCCTTCAGGCGCCTGGATTCTGAAGTTAAACATTTTACAAGTCTGATATTGTAAAGAGAGGCAGTCTGCCAGGGGTGCCCTGGGAGACATTTCCAAGATAACGACTCAGAATATCTTAGTTTGGTTCAACTAACATGAATTGAGGGCCTACTGTGCACCAGGCATTTTCCTAGTTGCTTTCAGTGACGATTATCTCCCAGGAACTCGCTGAGATTACCCACTGTGGAGGTGAGGAAGCTGAGAGCTTCTGTGGGTTTCCTAGGGCTGCCATAACAAGTGACCACACACTTGGTGGCTTAAAACAACAGACATGGATTCTCTCACAGTTCTGCAGACTGGAAGTCTGATATCAAGATGTTGACAGGGCAATGCTCCCTCCTAAGGGTTCTCCTTGGAGCGAGCCCCTCCTTGCTCCTTCCAGCGTTTGGTGGCTTCGGGTGTCGGCTTGTGGCAGCATCACTGCCATCTCTGCCTCTGTCTTCTCTCTCTGTGAAATCTCCCTTTGCCTTTCGATTCTAAGGACGCTGGTCACTACATGTAGGGCCCTCTCTCATCAGGATAATCTCATCTCCAGATCCTTGACTTGACGACACCTGCAAAGACCTGTTTCCGAATAAGTTCACATGGACAGATTCTGGGGTTAGGGTGGCTGTTCAGACTGCTGCAGCCCTCGAGCTACTATCTAGTTTTTCCCCCAAGTGACACAGTGAGCAAGGGTCCAGTGGGGAGCAGAGCCCAGGCTGGCGGGCTTGGAGCTAAGACCTTCAGTCAGGTGCTCACTCCTCACACGCGGTGAGGCAGGTCCTGCCGTCAGTGCCGAGACATAAACACAATGCCACGGGCCCCTGCTCTTCAGAAACCTATGATCAGGTGGGAAGGAGCTTTGCGGCTTGGCTATGAGTGAGAGCTCTCGAGTCCAGCGGATCCACACATTGGGCAAATTATGTCACCACTCTTGAGTCTCATACGGAAAATGTGTCATATTACAAGTCATAGTGACCTCAAAGGGCTGTGGGGAGGATCAGACGAGAGTATGTGCTTAGCACACAGGTGGGCAGTCAGGGCCCAGATACCCTGACCCCACCGTGCCCACTGCTTCTGCTGGTGAGGACTCCCCAGAATATTTGAATCAGAGCCTCTGAATGAGAAAGGGGGGACATTTTCTTATTCTGGGGGACTTCTCTACAGGTCCCCAGAAACCAGGGGGAGGAAGAGAGAGATGCCGAAGCTGACTTCGGGGTTTTGAGCTTGGCTTGCTGGGAGGATGAAGCTGCCACTGGCCACATGGAAATGGCAGGAAGCAATTTGTCGGGGGCTGGGGAACAAATTATATTCAACTTGGATGCAAGTGGGACGTCTGGGTGGATTTGACTGGCAGGTGTTGGACCTTTAAAAGCTACACAGAGTTTAAGAATGAAGGAAAGAACCGAATCCATTTGTCACGTTCAAGTGCTGTCCCAGATTAAGCTTTTAGGGGGCAGAGTGCAAACTAGAAAAGAGAAAATGTCAGCACTCACTGGTTCGTGGTCACAGGGCTCGACGTTTTTGCCTGTGAAACGGGCACACTGCTTGTTCCTTCCCAAGCTGTTGCTCAGGTTGCCTTAGACCATGGATGGGAAATTGGTCAATAGACTGGGCGTTGAACCGTAGCAAGAGGCAGCCGGTATCGGCAGCAGGCCTGTTTCTCCCAATGCTGAACACGACAGCAGAGGCACACGGCGCTTTCCTTGTCTCTGCGTCATGGCTGAGGAAATAATAACTGCTCCTCCGCCTTTCTGGCAGCCTCTGGATCCAGTCATAATAATCAAAGGACTATATAATAAAAATGGGAATTTCTCCATTCCCTGGTGAGGGGTGTACCTTTGCCAACAGTTTTTGTTTTTTGTAAAATCAGATGCGCGTACTCCTCTCTTGAGCCTCGTGCTTCATCCCTCCACCAGCACCTCCCAAATGTCCCTCTTGCTCTCCCTTTCGTGTTTCACAGGACAGGGTCGGTCCGTCAGCGTTGCCATGACAACCAGAGAAGAGGCCAGCTCCGTGTTCATTAGTAGGGAAAATAAATGATAGACTCTCTTGTTTTCTTTCTTGGGGAAGGGGTCCTCACTACATGCCCCTTCACTTGGAAACCTGTTGTCCCCACCAGGTGAGTTGGTCAAGTGGGGATATTAATGGATTTGGGCATTTGGAGAGGCCACTATGAAAAAAAGAAAGTGTCAGGACACTGTGGTTCTGGCCATTGTGTCACAATAAGCACACTGCTCCTTAAGGCTGTTCCTTGAGTGGGGGATGGAGTGGGGAGGGGAGGGTGGTAAGTGTGTACGCAGTCTCTAGAGCCCAGTCTGTGTGTCCCCAAATCTCAGGGATGTTTAAGCTGTCTCGTATTGAGGACCAATGGTATGTCAGGCGTTCTTCAAATTTCTTTACATTTGGTGTTCCATTTAGTGCTCATCACTGAAACCCTGTGTGTCTGGTATTGTCACCACTTTCCAAATGAGGAAACGGATGCTCAGAGAAGTTAAGTGCCTTCCCCAAGGTCACTCAGACGGTAAGTGGCAGTGCTGGAGCTAAAACCCAGGCCTGCTTCATGCATAGTCCCTCCCAGCTCTTGCCACTCTGCCACCCTGCCTTCACCTTGTACTTGAACATATACAGTCTTTCGAGAGTCCTGAGAGCCATCAGGGAGACATCATCTAAAAATGTACCATGATAACTAAACATTTAGTACTTCTGTGAGAAACACCGCTGCAAACTGGCTGGATGTCTGCTTGGGGAATTGTGCAATGACAAGTGAAATTAAATACCTTAATGGATTTTGACAACAACTCTATGTTAGGGGAATTCAAATTGCAGAAAGAAAAAAGTTAGACTTTCTCGCTGGACCTGATTGCTAATATGCATGCCTAATTTATTAGCTGCATTTTTTAAAACCTAATTTTGTTAGGACCACAGTTCTTAGAGAGAAAGGATGTGTTATGGATTGGAGGAAACAGCTAAATCTTCCTGGAGGAGGCTGGGCTTGAGCTGACTTGATTTCCCTGATTTTTGAGGGGGGTGTTCAATACATATGTGTCAAATGAATGGTAACAGCTGCCGTTTCTTTAACACTCCGGTCAGGGTTCTAGCCTCTTGTTTTGTGTCATTACATTGAATCCTTTGACCCATCTGTGAGGTGGAGCCCATTGTCCATCTATTTTGTGGAAGAAAGATGGAGGCTGAGCAATAACATAACTTCCCCAAAGCCATACGGTTAGTAAGGAGTGGACCAGGGTGACTATTCTTCTTATTTTCATAAATTATTATTGTTGTATTATTACCCTAAAAAAATGGCTTTATAGAACCTCAAACTGAAAATGACACCCAGAGGTCACCCTGCCCGTTTTCTTGCCTTCCGGCAAAATTACAACAAATTCTTCATGTTATTTGTCTTAAAGAATACTTTTCTTATGCAGTCATTTATCAGCATGCCTTTTTTTACATTACCCATTAGATGTAGGGTACTACGAGGGGAGCAAAAATGGATTGTACGGGTAAAAGAAGCCCCAGACTTCAATGGCATAATATAGGTTTAGAAAATGACAAATTCCACAAGAGAATGCCAATGACATACTGTGGGAAACCCAGAAGAGAGTGTTTCTGGGTGCGGGGATCAGGGAAGTCTTGCGGGCAGCCTGGCATTTGAAGTGAGCTTTGAAGGCCGAGCAGGACTCGGGCCTGGCTGTTTGCGGAGGGATGACAGGGCATAGGCCCCCAGGCACAGGGGCCCACATGAGCTCCTAAGCATGAGGAGACCTTGGAGTCAGCTCCGTGTGGAGGTGAGATCGCCCAGGGAGACTGTGGAGGTGAGATCGCCCGGGAGTCTGTGTAGGGCAGGAAGCAGGTCAAGGGCAGAGCCTTAGAGGGCCACCTGCCACTTAAGAGCCCTCAGAGGAAGAAAAACACAGAATGGAAAAACGCTAGGAGAATGCATGGGCGCAGAGTGAGAGTCAGAAAGAGAATGGCCAGCTGCATGGGGAGCTACGCAGAAGCTGAACTGGAGAAAGACCAAGAAGGTCGGTGGCAATTAGGAGGTCCGAGGTGACCCTTGAGAGAGCAGTGTGTTTGGAGCAGGAAAGCAGAAACCAGCTGCTCCCACTACAGTCAGGGGCGATCCGGAACACAGAGTGACTTGCCCTAGGTCAGGCTCCCCCAGGCGAGGGCCGCGATGGCAGGCAGCTAGCGGAGGGCCAGCAGAGAACCCCCTAGAAAGAACAGGGTCCTGAGCGTCAGGCAGACCCAGATTGCTGCCTAATACCTACCATTCTGGACGTGTGTGACCTTGAGTATTTCATTTAACCTGACTTTAGCTTTATTTGATAAACAGCAGCTATCACTTATTGAATGCTTACCTCATGCCAGGCATGGTTCTAAGTGTTCTACATATATCCACCCATTTAATTCTCACAACAGTGCTGTGACTTGGATAGAATTATTACCGCCTTTAAACAGATAAAGACACTAAGGCACAAGTGGTTAAGGCACTTTTCCAAGGTCCCCAGCTGGTTAGGGACAGGGCCAGGATTCCAACCCGGCATTCTGGCTCCTGAGTATAGGTTAGTCTCCACTGTAAGGTCTCAGTTGTGGCTTAACCAGGGTAATTAACGTACTGGGGAGTTCCTGGCCCATAGCAGGGCCTCAATAAGAGCTACTCTCCTTTCCCCCTGACCAAGTGGCAAACGCCACGTCCGGGCAGCCTTCCCTGAGACATGTCTGTGGGTTCAGCTCACTCACGTGAGTGAAAATCCCGTACAGAATGACACACAAAAAATTGCCTTGGAAAGTGGGACGCAAATGCCATCAGCCCCTGGGACACAGCCGAGCGACGAGGGTTTTGTGTTCATCACCCATAGAGCAGTGCTTGACCAGCCAGTCGCACTGGCAGCCCTGGGTGGGGAACACCCTCAAGGCAGATCGGTGACAAGCGACGTTCACAAAGTGAGTAGATTTCATCTGAAATCTGAGGGGGAGGGTATTTGAACTGGGATATGCCTACGGAACCCCTGGTTTAGGGTTCGCTGGGTGCACAGTATACAAAAGAGAATTAGGATTCTCAGAGTAAATGAACTGGGTTTGGGAGAAATTGAATGCTGCAAAGAATTACAGTCTAGGCCAAAAGCAACTTCTCCATATGGCTTTCCCCCTTATTGTCTGCATTCACACAGCCCTATACTTTGGTGCAGAACTGTATTTAAACACTAAAATGCTTTGTGTTGCAGATAGGCGCTGAGTATGTAATTAAAAAGATCCCTTCATTAGCAGAACTAGACAATGCAAGCCAAGTTGGCCCCCCGACTAATTCTGGAGGTTGTAAAACAGAGGCTAATACAACCACTGATTACAATTGTCACACACAGAGTCTCCCGGAGACAGACAGGCTCTTCTCAGTAAACAGGAGAGAGAAAGGGGAGGGAAGATTCACTCTGACAACCAGAGGTGGGGGGGTGTGGTAGTGGAGGGGTCGGAAATGTGGCCTCTAGGCCATGGGATTCCAGCCCCAGCCTTATCACCTAGGCAGCTGACCTAGCCTCTCGAAGCTTCAGCCTCCTCAGATGTACATTCAAGTTAATAATTGTGTCTAATTAATTAGCTTGTCATGAGAACTCACTGAAACAATGACTCCATTCACTGTCAGATATCTTGGGCACCTCCTGTGTGCCAGGAACTGTGCTGGGACCATAGACACAGCCGTAAACGAACAAGAGCGATGCCTGCCCTCCTGGGCTTTCAGTCCAGGGAAAGGAACATCATCCAACAGACAGTTGTGCAAATAGCCCTTTCGGTATGATTGTGATAAAGATTATGAAGAAAAAATAATGATGATGATAGGTCATATAAAAAGGAACGGTTCATTTTATCTCCAAAAGATGCAGAAAGCATTTTGGAAAAGGTGATATGGAACCTAAGATTTGAGGGATGAGTATTTTTTCAGTGAATAATTTGGAACAGAGCATTCACAGAGGAAGGGAGCAACGTGTGATTTGAAAGGCAGGGCCGGGAAAGCAGGCTGCGACCAGACCATGCAGGGCCCAAGCTCTGCCCGAGAATAAGGCCTCTGTCCAGCCTGCCCTGGACAACCAGCATGGCAGGGCTTATAATTTGAAAGAACCTTCTCCTGGTTCCAGGGAAAAGCTAAGCACAAGCCCAATCACCCACAGAAAGACAGCAGCCAACTACTCAGTTGGTTTAAAGAGAGACTCCGTCACCCTTTCAGGCAAAAAGCATTTCCCTCCCCGCCTGCCAGAGTGATGGGAGAGTCTGAAGCCTCTCGTTCAGTATCAGAAGTTTGGCCTTTCTGGCATTTCAGCACAATAGTGGTGTCGGGTTTTTTGTTTGTTTTTTAAAAGATTTTATTGGGGAATTGGGGGAGGGAACAGCATTGGGCAGTCGGGGAAGCGGGAAGGGGAACAGACAAGTTGCCGTCCATTTGTTCTTCAGCCTAGTTTGGAGGATGTCGCTTCACTGGCCTATGTTGGTGTTATGATCGTTGCGCTCTTCCAGGCTGAGGCAGATCCGTCATCGGCCATTGGACGGCCACTCAGGGAAGCCCACAGCAGCTCACGCTGGCTGCCAGCCGCTCATGGTAGCTCACAGCAGCCCACTGCAACAGAGGCTGCAGCCTACGCCGTCTCCAGCGACTCATGGCAGCCCAGCTCCAGGTTGAGCTGTTGTTCACCATCTTAGCTGTAGAGGGCGCAGCGTCACTGGCCCATGTGGGATCCAAACTGGGCCCTGCTGCTCAGAGCTCACGCTCCCAAGCCAACTCAACCAACGCACCACTCGGCTGTCCCATTCTTTTCTTTTCTTTTTTTTTTTTTTTTCTTTAAGGCTCTGGACAGGAAGTCAGGAGACCCCAGCCTGCCTTTGTCACCACCTCTCACTAGATGTCTCACCTCAAGCAAGTGACTTTGCCTCAACCTCCCCATAAAGAAAAGTGAGAGGACATGGTCACTAGTGCCCCTTCTAAGTCCGCAGTTTACCTTCTTTATTTGGGGGGAGGCGATTATTTTGTGATGTTATTTTGTGCACTTTTTGTGACATCAGTAACCCTCAGCGGAGAACCAAGGGACCAGATAGGAGGCAGGTCTCCAGTGAGGCCCAAGAAAACGAGACTCATATGGGGGATTTATTTAGGTTGGGACGAGCAGCAGGTGCAGCCTGACCGTGGAAGCCACAGTGAGAGTCCCCCACTTGAGGCCTCGGAGAAGCAGGAGGACAGTCTGGCATCTAGTTACAGGGACGGGAGGTCAGGCAGAATGTCAGAAAGTGGTTAAAGAAACCCCATAGTCTCTTGAGTTCCCAGAGTCGTATGCTGACCTCTCCCCTTGAGGCCGGTGGCCAGACAGTGAGCCTCTCAAGATGATGGCACGGGAGATAAAGATATTGGTGATTATAATCAAAGTAGCTAACAGATATTGAGGTGCTGTGCTAAGCACCAATGCATCCATTTTCTCTGTAATTACATCAGTTCTGAAGGTTAAGTACCGTTATTATTCCCATTTTATATGAGAGGAAACGGAAGCTTTGAGATTATCTGACTTGCCTGAGGTCACCCAGCTCCCCGAGCACAGAGCTGGGATTCCAACAGTGCCTGGGTCTGCCCCCAGAGCCCTCGCCCAGACCACCGTGTAGGCGCCCCGTGGGGAGGAGCTGCCTGGCAGTGCCCCTCCCTGGCCTGTGTGACAGCATGTTCCATTGACTCTAACTGCCAGTGCTGCGAGACAAACCGAGCAAGAGGACGTCTGCGAAGCCACTCGCTCTGTGCAGAGGGGCAGAGCAGAGAGAGCCCTGTTAGGAAAGACGCGTGTTGGGAGGTCTTTGTAAAATGAGCTGTCAGTTCCTTCATCCGGAAAATGAGAGGGCTGCGCCCGGTGACCCCTAAAGGCCCTTCCAGCACTGCAGTAGCATGAGTTTCGGGTCTGTCGGAACGGGGCCATTAGTGTACATCCTCGTTTGGTCATTTTGGTACTTCGTTGCCTGGCCTGGTGTGAAGAGGCTCCTGCAGCACCCCCGGCCTGGCCGCTCTGGGAATTCATCCCGAGCAAGGACCCAGACCTAGCCTGCTGCCATTGCCGTCGGGCCGTTAATTTTCATACATGCGACAAAAATTGTGCGTACGTGATTGGTGTGAGTCCGTAAATGGGGGTTGATTTGTTTGGCAATCAAAATGGAACAGCCCCACCCTAATAACTGCTGGTCTCTCCCAGGTTACCACATAGAGGTTAGTTACAAGCCCCCGCAAGGAGATTCATCTGGACGCTTTCTAGAAGCTGTGGTTTTGATCCTAAACAGGGCACCCATTTTGTGCTAGGCTTAGGCGGGGTGCCCTCCCAGCCACTCTCCCTCATCAGCCTCGCACCTCCCATAAGTAAGAGACTCCATTGTAAAGGAGGACACAGTGAGTTCAAAGAAGCTGTGTACCTACCATGAGCTGTAGCATGACAGAGCGGAAAGTACCCGGGCTCTGAACTCAGACAGACCGACAGACCTGGGTTCAAATCCTTACTTTCATCCTTTTAATAGCTGTGTGGTCTTTGGAAAGTAGGTTAACCTCTCTGAAGCTAACTTTTCTCATCAGTGAAATGGGGCCACTTACAGCATCTAATTCATAGGATCATTGTCCATCCGGGTCAAATGAGATATGACAGGCAACCCGCCTGACTCTCCGATGCTCAGAGCCTGATAACCCCCGTGAATGGAAGCAGCATGTGCAGTGATTAGAAACAAGGGCTCTGCCGGCCTGGGCTTCTGTCCTGGATACACAAGCTATTAGTTTGTGACTTGATTTCCTCATCTGTAAAATGGGAGTGATAGTGACATTGACTTCATAGGATTTCATCAAGATTCAATTGTTTTAATTGTAGTTCCTGGCACATAGCAAGTACTGCCAGTATCATCACATTGTGTTTGTTGCTGTTGCTGTTACACCATGCTATGTGAGAAGGTGACTTGGTGAGGTGCAAGTGGCCTGCTCAGCATTCAGAGGCCCGCGGCATGAATAGGAGCGTGGTTTCTTGGTCCTACAGGGACTTGAACGTCAGATAAAGATCCCTCAATCCGTCCTTTTGCTCATCAGCTGGGAAGCATGCCTCACCCGTTTTGTAGTCTATCGCTTTCTCTTCAAATAGCATAGCATTGCCATCAAGCAAATGGGGCCTCTGTGACGGCAGACATTTATCAAATGACAGGACTGGGCCACATGGCAGTTACGTTTATTTTTAGTGACTTCATCCTCCAACTCTTTAAATTAGCTGCTGGGCTAATTTAAGGGACTTGTTTGGCACATAGCTAGCAGTTGCTTCAAAAATGCCAGTGTGCATTTGAAATCTCCAAGTGTCTGGGGGGACAGGTCTTGGCCAGAAAGTGAAGAAGGAACCCTGCGAGCCCCGCTCTGCCAGGGCAGCACCTCTACCCACCAGGCTCTCCTGCCAAACCGCGGATCTCCGGGAACATGCACCAGGGCGTTTCATCCTTTTCTGCCCACAGTGGTCAAGCGGTTGCCAAGTTCGCCTTTCACCTAGACCTTGGCCTATGTAGGAATCACTGCAGGGCTTCCTAAAACGGATCGTCCACCCTTCTCTCAGGTTCTGAGTCTGCAGGTCTGGGGTCAGGCCAAGAACTTGCATTTCCAGCAGCTTTCTCAGGTGATGCCAGTGTTGTTGGTCCAGGGACCATGCTTTCAGAATCATCGATCTGGAGTCTTCCAGTAGCTTCCTCCCACACCTTGATTCAGTATACACACCGCTGGCAGATTCATTCATCTTCTCACCTCTGATTTTGCCTCTCCTCCCCTCCCCCCACCATCCATCACGTTCTTCTCACCTCCTGCACCACCAGATCCAAACACCTGTGTCTGACATTCAAGATCCTGTACAGCCCCGGCCACGTAGGCTTCCGGGTCATAGTCCCACCTGTGTCTCTTCAGGCACACCTCCGAGACCCAGCAAAGCTGCTTCTTCCACACACTCTGGGTGCTCACCCGGCCACTTCCATACCTCACTCAGGCGTTGTTACGGATGGGTCCTGTCTTCCCCCACTTGGTCACATGCTCCTGGGTGGCAGGGACTGCGTCCACCTCACCTGTGTCATCCTAGGCCTCTGGGACAGGTGAGTGCTTGGAAAGTGGTTCATGAATGAATACATTCTTGAAAGGATACTTAACTAAAATTATTTCTCTGAGAGAATTCAAGCATCTTCTCTGAAACTGGAATTTGACCTTGCTTTATCTACCTTTCATACAGTTTATGCAGAAGAAGAAAAGTCTTTGGTTTGATTTAAATCAAATTAGCACAAGAACTGTATAGTGAACTAAGCAGAGAGCGTGTAGTAGGACAGTCCTGAGTATGAAATCTGATTCCACTATTGATTTGTGACATTGGGCATGTATTCAGTTTCTCTGGGTCTCAGCTTCCTAGTCTGTAAAATGGGACTAGTTTCTACCTACCTCATAGAATTGTTCTGAGGAACAAATGAAAAAAACATGGGTAAATTGCTTGGCACAATGCTTGACATATATGTAGTAGCTCCCTGATAAATAGTGATGATTTTTAACAGTAGCCTTTCTAGGCAAAATAGAGATAGGTGGTTTTTCACAAGCATTTTAATACAAAGGAATTTCATTTTATTTGAAAAATGATAATAGGTAAAACATTCCAGGATTCTTTCCCCTATTTTAATGAATCAAGGATACACCAAATTCAATTTTAAAAAATTACCCCAAAGGACTAGTAAGCTTGATTTATATTTTCTTTACCAGTCACTGTTATTTCATAAGCCCGACATTTCCGTTACAATGCTATTAACTAAAAAAACAGGATTTCACAGCATGTGTGATAACTTGGATCTCAATGTGCTAATTGGAATTATCTAGAGCAAAGATACCATTTCTCATTGTTTTATTTCCTCTTATATATCAGCTGTATCTTTACTGCCTTCTTCCAGTTGAGTAAAACCACTTCCCCCTGAAATTGTGGTTTTGAGTCCATGAAAATGGCATCTGTGGCATTGAAAGCCCTTTTCATCTTGAGGTTATTAATTGGGATGCAGGAAGGAAGGGGGGTGGAAGTCATCCAGCAAGGGCAGCAACCCTTGAAAGGAATGTGAGCGGCTGTCACTCGGGGGCAGGGTGGGCTGCAGGCTGTGGATGCTGGAGGGAGAAGCCCTTGACACGCCACGCCACGGGGAAGGCTCCCCAGCCTGAGAGACGCCCCAGAGGTGGCGGGTCCCCCTCCCCAGGGCAGCCCAAGCTAAGGCCGCCACCCTGGACATACTGCTGAGTAAGCAACCCATTGGTGCTAATATCCCTATCTACTTGGGATTAAGGTTTCTTCTCTGAAACGGCATCATTGTGAAAATGTTCAGAACATTGTGAATGTACTCCATGCCGCTGAATTATATACACACTTTAAAATGGTTAAAATGGGGTCGGCCGAGTGGCTCAGTTGGTTAAGAGCTCACTCAAGAGTGCGAGCTGAGCTCTGAGCAACAGCAGTTCGATGCTCAGCCCAAGCTGAGCTGCCGCTAAGCTGCCAACAGATGGCAGGATGGCTCAGCTAAAAACAAAACAAAAATAAATAAAAATAAAATGGTTAAAATGGTGAGCGGTTAAAATGGTGAGCTTATGTTGTGTCCATTAGACCCCAATAAAAGAAAAGAGATGACATCATTGGGCAGAATGACCTCCAAGCCTGCTTTTGGTTGTGACGTGTTGTTTCTGGAGGGAGCACATAACAGAGGACTGATCAGCAAACTATTCAGTCAAAGATGGGCCATGGAGACACCCAATATCCAGCTGAGGGGGAATGGCTAATTAAGTGGTGGTTCGGGCATAATGCAGACAAATTACACATCCACGAGAAACTGCGCTCATGAAAACATGTTTAGTGCCATGGGAAGACCCTTGTCATGTAACATGTAAGAAGAAGGATTTTAACTGCGTGTAATGTGATCTGAACTTACAGATAAATCAAAACATTAATAGTATTCACCTCCGAGTTGTGGGATTACAAATGGCTTCAATTTCTTCATGTATTTCTCAAGCTGTCTACAAAGAGCATAAATTGCTATTAGAACCTAAAAAAAACTATTTAAAACAAGTCGTAAATAGCAGTATGTAAGGTTTTGTAACCCCCAACGGGATGTGTTATAGAATAATGGTGGCAAAATGGAGAGAGCTCTGGTTAGAAGGACGGGTTTATAATTCTAGGCCAACCGGGGCACAGAGGCGCTCCACCCTGCTGTGCCTCAGTTTCTCCATCTGGAACACGGGTATAATAATAACAATCTCCTTCACAGGCTTGTGTGAGAGCAGAGGAGATGACGCCTGCGGGGCTGTGGGTTCTGTTGATGGAAGGGTTCTCTGAGCTGTTTCCATTGTCGATCACACTGTACATTTCCAAACCTTCCCTTTAACAAAAACATCATGAGTGCTTATAAAGTCGGTGATTGCCACTTATCCAGTAATTTAAGAGCTGATTTCCAGTAACACTTTTATCCCCCCTCATCTTTCTTCCTGTAACCTTAATGGGAAAACATTTCATTTTACCTGAAGAGGAACCACCTGACTTTTATTTACTGTCTCCAGTTGAAGGAGATGATGATAAAGCCAGTTTGGCTCCAGGGAAGCTGCACCACCTGGGAGTGTGGGCCTTCTCTGGCGGAATGGGGCTGCCCCCCTCTGCAGGGGTGGGCAACTCTTTGGTTCCCCACAATCACCTGCACTGTTGAACATTTAAGGGGTTTTCCTTCAAAGGCCCTGGTCTGGTCGCCGCTCTGGTTCTGCCCTCTGCCTGTCCTTGCTTTGAGAGCCATATCAAGACCCACTTAGAAGGAACCGTGAACAGAAGTTACAGGGCTTTTTATTCACACAAGGGGCTTCTCTTAGAGACTGGCTCCTTGGAAGAGGAGACTTCACAGGGCTGTTTCTCTCTCTCTCTCTCTCTCTCTCTCTCTCTCTCTCTCTCTCTCTCTCTCTCTCTCTCTCTCTCTCTCTCATTTTTCTATTTTCTTTTTGTTGTTGTCGTTTATTTTCTTTATTTTCTTACTATTTCTCTACTGAACCTCTTTCCCACTTAAAAGAGCTTATGGAGTACAAAGTATCATAACCTTGATATTTTATTTGAGACTTACCTTGTTATTAAAAACAAACTTTCCCAATTCAACAAATTCAATGAAACATATCCCACACACTTAATAATATGTGCTAGGTCCTATAGAAATGGAATTGGATAAGACATGGTCCTTGCCTTCAATGAGTTCACAAAATGGAGAGATTGGCCTATAAACAAATGCAATACAGCTTGACAAAGGAACAAAGAAGCAAGTCCCAGGAACAGGAGAGGGACGTGGAAGAGAGTCATCAGGGTGGTTGAGAGACATCCGAGCTGGTTTTGAAAGTGGAACAGAAGTGTGTCAGGCAGCCAGGGCCAGGGGAAGGCCTTAAGGGCCGAGGAAAGCAGATAGAAGAGACCAGGAAGGCCCACCTTGGTGACTGATGGCGTGCTTGAAAGTGGGAGCACTGGAGACAAGGGCATTTAATAAAGAAAAGAGTAGGAAACGGCCTTGGTATTGGGCTCAGTGCCATGAGACGTACTTCTGATTTTCCCTGGTCAATTGGTTGGTTGGGCAGTATTTACTGCCCCTGCCTCAGTGTACTCAGGGGGATGGACACACGGATGGGACAGGGTTACACCGGGCCCCAGGTCAACTATGGACAGGACGGGACACTGGGATGTGCAGAGAGAGGCACTGAGTGAGTGTGGGAGGAGCGGGGTGTCCAGGCAGCACCGAGTCCAGTGTTCCAGTCCAGGCCAGCGGGTGGCAGGGCGGGGCGCTGGGGAGTGTTCCCAGCCCTGAAGGTACAGTGTGTCCGGGGCAGTGATAGAAAATCAGGAGGGAGGGGCCGGCCGAGGGGCGCGGTGGTTAAGCGCTGGCTTGGGAAGCCAGCGGCCCCGGTTCAGGTCCCACATAGGAGGGCCAGTGACACTGCCCTCAAAAATAAATAAATAAATAAAGGTAATCCGAGTTTATAAAAAAAAAAAAGAAAGAAAGAAAATCAGGAGGGAGGAGAAGAAACGGGGAAGGGCCCCGGGTGCCGAGGAGTGCGGCTGGACTGTGGGCTCTCAGGAGTCGCCCATGAACTGTAGCTAGCAGGCGACCTGATGCGGTTTGCTTTAAAAGGGGTGCCTGGGGTGCTAGTGTGCAGGACGGACCATGGATGGCATAGGCTGCAGGCAGGAGGCCCGCTGCTGCAGGCCAGGTGAGAGTTAACAAGGCCTGGGTAGAAGGCGAGCGGAGTTTCGGGGAACATAACGAGGTCAGACCGGGCGTGGGGGCAGAGGACAGGAGGAGCTGGCATTGCTTCTGATGCCTCCTGCGTGGGTAACTGGCCAGGGGCGGTGGCATTTCAGGGGATGGGGAATGAGGAGTTAGGGTGCGGGGAAAGGGCCACTTCAGTCGGAGGTGCCTGTGGGCCAGTCTGGAGGTTAAACAGGGCCATGGGGTATATGTGAGTGAGAAGAACATTCCAGGAGAGAGGTGGGTATTTGAGAGTTGGTAGCTGTGAATTTCTTGACTATCAGAATAATTTCAGAGTAAAATATCCAGACTAAGGAATCGCAACACTATAATCATTTTTTTGTATGGGTTCCAAATAAGAAAATAGTTCATTCAGAAGATGTAATTGTGCCTATTCCCACAATTGGGTAACCGATGTATCTTTGCAAATTGTTCATTGAACTGTGCCCATGGCTTTTTGCCAGCCTTCAATGAGATTTTTATATTTCTTAATTATTCAACTATTACCCATAAGTAGGAGTTTGAAATCAAACCCAGACTGCTCCATAATAGAGGATTCTCTTGAGTCACGAGCACAGTAAAGGAAGTTGTCCGTATTGCGAAACCAGAAGGCGAGGACGGAAGAAGCGTCCGTGTCCAGTCCTGACTGTCCTGGGTTCAAGTCCTGGCTTTGGTGTGCACTGGCTGTGTGAGCTTGGGCAGGTCACTTCCCTGGGGTTACTTCTCTGAGGTCAGCGACAATACCCACCTCCTAAGGTTGCTGTAAACCTAAAGGAAGGGAGAATCTGCAAGGGAAAGTGCCCTGTCTGCCAGAAACCCTGTTCCAGATGTTGGTTGTCATCAGTTCCCTGTGTGTTCCAGGTCTCAGCAGCCTGAGAAGCCGTTAGCCGCAAAGGAAGATCCTTCTGAAGGTGAGCTGGCCACCGCCTCAGATGGCAACCCCAACCCCGAAGCCCACCTGCCCTCCATCTGCCTCAAGCAAGTGTTCCCCAAGTACGCAAAGCAGTTCAACTACCTGCGCCTGGTGGACAGGATGGCAAATTTGTTTATCCGGTTCCTGGGGATCAAGGGGACAATGAAGTTGGGACCAACAGGCTTCCGTACCTTCATAAGGTCAGTGAGACCAGCCCCCTCCGGATTGGGCTTCGGGCAGGGTGGAATCCAGCCCTACATCTGGCCGGTCTGATCTGCCTGACTACTCCTGGGAGAGTCTCTGGTGCTGGGTCAGTGTCCACTCGGGCTAGATTGGCTCAGCAGCTGCCACTGGGCCTGGCACATAGCAGAGTCTCATTTGTTGCATGAATTAATGTTATGGGACTGACAGCATTCACAACCTTATGCTGTGGTTAAAAAACAATTCTGGGGCCGGCCGAGTGGCGCGGTGGTTAAGCACTGGCTTAGGAAGCCAGCGGCCCCGGTTCAGGTCCCATATATGAGGGCCAGTGACACTGCCCTAAAAAAAATAAAAAAAATAAAAAATAAAAAAAAAAAAAACAATTCTGTGCTACCTTGAACTAGGTCCTTAAACCACATATAAATCATTGCCCCTTGGACTCAGACAGAACTTGTGCTTCTTAAACGGGGCTGATATTCTCCCAGTGGCACTGGCTGTGTGCCGAGCATTTATGGAGCCACAGGAGAGAAACAAGGCACATCTTCCCAAGGTGTCAATTTCAGGAGAGAAAAGTTAATGCAGCCGATAAATAATTTAATATGTTGGTGCTAATATAAAAATAACTCGGTTATATTATAGAGCATAATACAAAATTTGCATGATTTTAAAGATAAAACATGAAGCTTTTGCTGCAGCCTACAAAATAAGTCATTGCCACTTAATCTCCTGAGATTATTCATTAATTCTTCCCGACCCTCTGGGCACTTTGGGGTAATACAGGAGCACTTACCAGCTGTGTAACCCTTGGGTATGTTAATGACCGTCTCTGAACCTCAATGATCCTATGAAATGGGGTGAAGCTGCCCAGGATTGTGTGTTCTATGCCTCAAAGAAAGTATCTGCCATCATTCGATGTGACTGTTCTTCTAATGATGTATTTTAATATTTTTACCTCAAAGTCACACTCTTCATGCTCTTATTCACTAAAGCAAATAATTAGAAGTCTTGAATCAGAAACCATGTTGTCATACACTTTTCTCTAAATGAATTTTATAAATTCTAACTCGAGGCCCCTGATACTCCTGATGGGGTGGGAAACAGGAGTATCAGCAGGAATGTGTATCATTTCAGTAACCCCGAAGTCGTATTCGCCTGGTGATTTTGAGAAGGGCTTTGTGTTCGTTTCGGCAGGGGAAGGAAAGCCCAGTGGAAAGAGCCAAGGCTTCGGGGTCTGGCTTCAAAGCCAAACACATTACTTAATAGTTGTGTAAGTCCCTTGTCTTCTCTGAGCCTCAGTTCTCTCATCTCTAAAATGGCAATAATCTCTTCTGCCTTACAGGGTTACTATGAGGCTGGGATGTAGCATATTATAAAGCACCTGGCCCAGTGCCGACTTCACGAGAGCCATTTGTTAAATGGGAGTCTTGTGATTATTATTTACATCAGGCAGTGGGAATTTTCAAGAAAGTCAACAGGCACATTTTATTTCCCAGAGACCCCCTAACACGATACCCGCTGACTCATTCAGGAGCTATATTTGATACGTAGTAATACACACCCATCTATAAACGGTTTAAATGGCGCAATTAGTTTTCTCTCGTACAGCAGGAGTTTTAGCAGTGGGGGTTCTGGGGCTGGTTAATGACTCCACAGTGTAATCAATACCCCACTTTCTGTCCTTCTGCTCATTCGTCTTAAGCATGTGCTTCCAGTTTCAGAGCTGCCTTGTGGTCACACGATGGCTGCTCAAAATCCAGCCATCACAGTCAAATTCCAGGTAGGCAGCAGGAAGGAGGGAGGAAAAGCAAAAGGCCTCTGCCAAATGAGTTAGATCCCCTTAAAAAGCTTTCTAGATTTATTTAATGACTTCCACTTCCATCGTCTTGGCCACTGCCATCTGCATGGGAAGCTGGGACATAGAATTTGTCTAACTGTATACACTGGTGTCCCAATATAGTGAAGAGGAGGAGGAGGAGGAGGAGGAGGAGGAGGAGGAGGAGGAGAAGGAGGAGGAGAAAACACATAGATAGACATTCTCTGCACCTTTGTGATGACTGGGCCTTGGAACATAGAGAACAAGCTCAGTGACAGAGGTCCCACGTCGTGAGGGCACTTGGGGGGCTGTGGAAGCATGCAGGGACCCAGAGGAATAATGAGGGTGAGCAGCCTTCTCTCAGCACGGCACATCCAAGCTCAGACCTTCTGGAGCAGAGACGGGAACTTTCTGGGCTCCCACCCTCACCCCTATCCTGCACCGTTACACAGAAGAGTCCATTCAAGACCTGCATGAGTGAGGGATGGTTTGGCTTCCTGTGGACAACAGCCTGGGTGCTGCAGGGGACCCTGGGAGAGCCTGGGTGCTGCAGGGGACCCTGGGGGAGCCTGGGTGCTGCAGGGGATCCTGGGGGAGCCTGGGTGCTGCAGGGGATCCTGAGGGGACCCTGGGAGAGCCTGGGAGAGCTGCTCTGCCTCAACCTTGTGTCGGAAAGGAGTGCGTCAGGTCTGACCTAACAACTTTCCTAAGTACCAGTAGCCATAGGACAGTCAGAAATAAATAATGGAAACCCATGTGCCCTTGGGGGATTCTCAGTCTAAGTACACACTGAACAAATAAATAAATGCAATCCTTGGGCAGAGTCACGGAGTAGTGGCCCAAGAGGGACTGTGTTGAGAGTGCTGCTGAGACAGAGGAGGGGACCCTCAGTCGGCCTGGTGGGATCAAGGCAGGGCCCTGGGAGGACGCAGGGATCAGACTGTTACAAGCCAGAGTTTGCCTGGCAGTAAAGGGAGGCAGCGGCGAGAACCTGAGAATGGCTCCCATGAGTGGCTCATTTTTAGAAGTTAGAAAAGGTTTATCATCCAGGCTAAATTGATGGTAGAAACTGAAATGCTTCCTTTTTATTCCTAGTAAAAATCTACTAAAATGTAAGAGCGAGAGGGAGATTAGAAAAACTACTGTAGAATAAGCACAATCTCAGTTGCCTCCCTGGGCAGGCAGGAAGCAAAAACAAGCGCATTGGGCTGAATCTGGAAGGATGGGAGCACGGCGTGGTGGCAGCCTCCTGGAGGGCACAAGCCCAGCCCCAAGGACCCTGCTGGGCCAAGCACCAGAGTTTTTTGTTTTTCAAGAGAAACTAGAAATACTGATTTTTATGTGAAGCCTCAATACCTGTATATGAATATTGGCCATTCAGACAATAATATTTAAACACTGTGTGGGTTCAATCAAAGCATGACTGCCCATAGAGACCACCCGTGTGTGACATCTGGTGTGAGAAGCCAAGGTACACATTAAGAGACTGCTGTATTCACGCACTGTTTTGACAAGAAAACAGAATTGGGAATAGTCCTAGCCAAGAAGATTCCTAAAATGCTCTCAGACCGGAGCTGACTGGGCGATGTGAAAAAGATGGCTACAAATCTGTCTCTCCATGATTGGCTTTATGCTTTTCCATTCCTTTGTTTTCTATAACTAAGGGCATTTGCATGAAACACCGATTTGGTGATGTTCCAGTGTCTTAGGTCCTGCGGCAGCTGGCCTGTCCTTCCTAATCTGTGGCCATTGTTAGTGGGAGCGCTGGTGACCCTGAGAAGGGAGCACATCCCTCAGGTAGGGAAGAGGCAGTGAGAGCCACCTCCCCGCCCAGCCCGTGTCCCGAGGAGTTAAGGATGCAGGGAGGAATGGAGAAAGCGTTGCACAACGTTAATAGATTTTCCTTTTGGAATGTACCAAGAGATCCCAACAGCAACTTCATCGTAAAACGATGATCCCCTCTGCCTTTAGATTTATCTGAGTACGTTCAGTCTTGCCAGCTAAATTGAACAGCAAGTGTTCTCTCATGCTAACAACTACCCTCTCTCTCCTTTGGCACTTTGGTTTAAATTTTGCTTCATTATGAATTGGTAATATTTATGCCATCTGTTAAATGGAGCCCAGTGCCCAGTGCAGGAGCACCCGTCAGGAGACGGATCTGCTGGTGGGATAGCTATTCCTTTCAGAGCTCCTACACACAGCAGCAGAGGTTGAACTTGGCTTTCATCTCTACTACCCACTCTTTCTCTCCAACTTCCTTGAAGAGAACTGGAGGGAACAAAATAATAAACAGTCCGACTGAATTTATTTTCAGTGACCATCTCTCATAATGTGCTGCATAGATCAGCAGTTTTGGGAGGGAATTATGCTAATGCCAAACTGGCCATATTCTATTATTCTCTTCCACCGAGAAATGAGAAATAATGAACTGTCGTTGTCTTGTCTAGACTTAACTCTACCTAACCAGCGTTTCGTGTCATTTCCTCAGGAGGCACATAATAGCGCCACATATTACCATGAATGAAGTGTGCTGCTTTTCAAAAATTATTATTTCATAATAATCGCCGGGGTGTGGAGACTTCTCTTTCTCTGAGAAACAGAAGTGATCTGACTCTTCAGCTTGACAGCTTTCTTTGAGGGAAACATACTTTTGTTGTTTTCCTGCCCCTGAATGACTGATCTGGGGGGCGTCCTCTGTAATTCAGGAAGAACACGTTTTCAAAGTGTGTCCCATTTCAGAGTTTAGCATCAGTTAGCACATGCTGCAGTTTCCATCCCGAAATGGAGGCAGGTTCTCCCCACCCTGAGCATTTTTGCTTTATGGGGGTCGTTCCACTTGGAGATCCCTGCTCATCCTTGGTGGCTCCTTTTAAAATAGAGAATAGGTGGGCCGGCCGAGTGGCGCGGTGGTTGGGCGCTGGTTTGGGAGGCCGGCGGTCCCGGTTCGGGTCCCACGTGTGAGGGCCAGTGACACTGCCCTCAAAAAAAAAAAAAGTAGAGAATAGTTTTTTTCTGTTTCCTTCTCCCCTCTTCACCCCGCCACTCTCTTTTCTCCTAAGGAGATATTAATATGCTTCAAAATGGGTAGCTGTGTGTGTGTGTGTGGAGGGGATTATTCTCTGAAAGGCAACACGATATGTTAGAATGTTCTGGAATGGAGATGTAAGGGACCTTCCCTGCCCTCTGTCATTAACCCCTTGGTGGCTTTGACTGTATCTCTCTTCTGTGATTGACCTCTTTCCGGCAATATTGTGAGAGCCTAATGCCTGGGGTATCAATAGCCTTTAAAATATATACATTATAAACTGCAGTTGTTGTTTTTACCCCTTAGATGTTTAGATAGTGGTTTGGGTTTTCTTAAGCAAATATTGATCACTTTTTAGCTTTCACCTTATAGACACCTCTCCAGGAAACATAAGCTCCTTCTCTGCACAGAGAAGGATGAACACAAAATAAATTCTATAAATAAGATTTTATGGAGTGGAAAAAGTTAGTGTCTAAATTTCCCATGAGATGTCAGTAGTTGTTGAGAGGAAATGGGGACAATAACTTCAAATCTTTCTATACTTGGCATCCTAATGAATTTAAATGATGTGTAATTCTCTACCATCATATATGCCCAAATTCCTTTGATTCTAAAAATCAACAACAATAACAAGAGAAACCCATTTCTTCAAACTGGTTCTACATCGTGGAAGAAGGCTGGGAACTGGTCGTTTGCCACTTCCCAGGTGTGCCAGGCACTGAGCTAGTCTTTAAAAGTGTTTTGCAGGGTGAGGAGCCTTATTCTTGTTGTACAAATAAGGAAATTTAGATGCAGAGAGCTTCAGTGACTTGCTCAAGGTCACACAACAAAGTCAAAATTCAAACTGATGTGTATTTGACTCCACAGCTCATTGTTTCCACACACATTTCTAGCCTGTCCTTTCTTAGGAATTTTCCTGGCTTCTCATGTGACCATATTTCTTGGACTTCTACCGAAGAATTTACCCTTCTGTTCATTAGTCATTTAAAGACCCGCAACCCAGGACGTAAGCGGCAACTTTTCTTAGGGATGAATTGCTGCTAAGGCTTCACACTCTCACTCTGAGATCACTTCCACCCTCTGAGGATGGTACCCAAGACCGATTCAGCTCTGTGTCACTCATGGGGCCCAGGATACCGCCTACACGTGGCAGACACAGAATAAAATTGTGTATTGATGGATGGATGGATGGATGGATGGATGGATGGATGGATGGATGGAAATTCATTCTAAAGCCTTGAGCCTCGGAGTCATTTCCTGTTTGAGTCCATTGAGAATGTTCAGTGACCACGGGGACAAACCTGGGAGATCCTGTCTCCAACTGATTTCTGGTTGTCTCCCTGAGCCTTATATTCCAAAGTTTCCCAACAGGGGCTGTCTGGAGGCTCCAGCCTTCCTGGGCCCCGCCTGACACTTGAATCCTGGGTTCTTTCTGCAACCGTGGGCTGGGCCACCTCCCCACTTGTCCCCAAAGCTCCCAAGTCCACTACTCCATCCTCCAGGGGAGGACTAGATGTGAATCCCAGCTTGTGACCTTGGGCAAATCATGTCCCTTCTCTTGTGTCTCAGCTTACCCGTCCCTGAAATGGGACTCAGAATACCTGCCTTCTAGAGTGGTTACAACGATCCAGAGAGCTAATCTAAAGATCCAGGAAAGGCCCAGGCATGCAGGTGGTGCCCCTCAAAGTGCCTACAGAATCAAAATTCTTTCAAAGCATTTCCTGTCTGTTGCAGACTGTATGGATCCCTCCTTCCCATCCCAGTAGCAGATGTTGCAATCAACTGTACTTGCAGGCATCGCGAGGGAGGATGAGTTTCCTTGGAAAAGGGATAAATGGAGAATTCTTTTTGGTAAATTACGGCTCCTGCTAAAGGTTTGACACTTCTATTTTCTACCTGTCAGGAAAAAAATAACTGTGTACCAGTGGTCAGTTTGCTTTCCCTTTTTATACTCTATTAACCCACAGAGCAAGCCAGCAGAGCTCCTGTTCTGTGGGGGAGCAGGTAGTCCAGAGGACACTGATATGATAGTTTGAGAAAGCCGCGGCCGTTCCTAATGAAGCTTTGGCAAGGAGCTGTGCAGGTTGTCCAGATACTTAGGGAGAGATCAGAGCAGCGCCCCGATGGGGCCCAATAGAGATAGCCATCTTGGTGACAGGGGGCATGAAAAGCTCTGTGCCCACTGACATGCTGTTCCTGGGGCTCAGTAACTGTGCACTGATGTGCTTTGAAGCCTGCCACGGTGGCTTGTAATTGAAACAGGGAGCAGGAGCCCAGGAGGAAGCAGGATGTGAATGGACGGCTTGAGAAATATGCGCAGGGTGGGAAGAAAGGTGGGGTGGGGGAGCGAGTGAGCGAGTGTGCTAGCACCTAAGAAACAGCATGCTGGGCACGCTCCCAGCAACCCCTGCTGGGGTCTGCATGGGTTTATTTGGAGAGGGGCCTCTGGAATGCCCAAATTCTGCTTGCCAAGCAACCCCTGGCCTGGTGGGTTCCTAAGAGATGATGACAAATGGGAAATCAAAGAACCACTTTATCACAGGCTGGGTGATGGATGTGGACACGATTGGAAAGTTGAAAGCAACATTGAATGTAGTTCAGCCAAATGGACAGCTGGCCCTGAGGGCCAGCCTTCAGGATTTTCAGGGCAAATCCAGCCTGTGTTGGGACCCCACATCCCAGCATCATCCTGTTCAGGACAGCGCTACACCTGGACAAGCCCGGGGCTGCCTCCAGTCTGAACAGAACCCGAACCCTCGCACCCAGACACGGGCTGGCAAGCAGCTTTTCTCCAGACTGGATGGGGCCACTCACCGGAAGGCCAGCCTCAGGCAGCCTCTGATGGGGCCGAGATGGCTCTCACGCTGAAAGAGGAAAACAAAAGGGAGAGAGAGATCCACAAGGGAACCAACATTGTGGGGCAACCAGGTGCCAGGGAGTCCTCAGCTCATCTTCACAACTGCCGTGTGGGCAGGTCTTATTATCTTCATATAGAGACCAGCAAATATAGGCTCAGAAGTTTAAGTAAATTGCCCACAGTCACAGGATTCCAACCCTGGTCTGTCGAATACCTAAATCATGCTCTTTTCAGGGTGCCAGCCTGCCTCTCTACATTTCTAGACCAAACAAGCCAACAAAAAAACCAAGCGGGAGGAGAACGATTCTAAACCCCACTCTGTGAGTAGGACAGAGAGCATCATTGCTGCCATCGGATTGAAAACCTAAACTAGGGGAACATCCGAAGTGCAGGGGCCTGCCCCTTGCCTCCTCCTGTCATTTCCAGGTGACTCCCCCAAAGTCAGGAGTGAGCGCTGAGGGGCCTCCCCAGCCACCTCCCCAGCGACGCTGCCTCCGCCCACAGAGGGGCATGGCCAGCCTATGTCATTCCGCTCTGTGAGTCCTGGGCTTACTGGGGCTGACTGTGGGCCTACCTAAGATCTTCAGGTGACGTATTAGGATGGGTGACGAGCAGAGCCCTTGAGCCCCTGTCTGTAGATTTGGCCCCAGGGACTCTGGTGAGCATTTTCAGTGAGCAATCACTCCTGGAGAGCAGGGATGGCTGCAGCCTGTACCAGAGACGGCACTGCTATCGCTGGGTCATCTGAATGTGCCAACGTCAGCTGCCTGACCGCCGGCAGAAGAACGCAGCCCTGCAGGTGCAGCTTGTCTTCCTCCCAGAGACTCATGGGTGTGAAGGTGAAGACCTGCAGAGGGTGTGTTTTGGGGATGTGGAGTTCCCCTGGCCCTCTTGGAGCAGGCAGAGATCTACACTGCCTTGTGTAAGGACAGGCTGACACAGGGTAACTGAAATAAAGACCACCCTGTTTTATAGGTGAGCAGACTGAGGCTCAGGAACGGGAAATAGCTTACCCAGGACCACCCAGCTTCCAGGTGGCAGGGCCAGGTTCAACGTAGGGCTCGCCATCCTGAAGTCCTTGCTCTTTCCAGCCCATTCGAGCCCTAATTAACTCACCTGATCTAACCTCAGCTCACTTACCTTTCCAGCCTTCTCTTTCACCATGCCCTGCCATGCACCCTTCCTTAGTTCCAGCTATGGGAAGGGAGGGCCTGCCAGGGAGGGGGTACAGCCCAGGCAGAGGCATGCAGGCAGGACACAGCAGGATGGGTTCGGTCCGGCAGTTACGTGCGGCTTCCTGTCTTCGGCAGGAACTGCAAGCTGAGCAGCAGCAGCCTGTCCATGGCCGCCGTGGACATTCTCTACATTGACATCACCAGGAGATGGAACTCCGTGACCCTGGACCAGCGGGATTCAGGTACCTGGTGCAGGCCCGGGGCAGTCCGGATAGGGGTGGGCAGTCCTTCTCGTTAAGGGTTAAGGCAGGGGAAGGAGGAAGGTGCCTTCAGGGGCACTGTCTGCTACAAGGCTGTGCCCACCCAAATCCTAACCCCCCCGTCAGAGTCCCTTGTCTTTGCTTCAGGCTTTGATTCCATTCACACTGGAAATACTCGGTTATCTGTTAATCCGTTCATCCCTCAGCACACACCCACCGAGCATATGTGGGCCAGGCCCTGGAGAGACTGGCGTGCATCGCACTTGGTTCTCGCCCTGGAGGAACTGACTCTGTGTGGGAGGCAGTGGGTGGTGACACACGCTAGGATGGAGGGAAGCAGAGAGAGGCTTCCTGGGAACTCAGGGGAGGGGCTCCTAGTCCAGGGACGCCCCAGGAAGCAGTCTCGGAGAAAGATGAGTGGGATCAACCAGGGAACAGGGTGGGACAGGCCCCAATGGCAGGGGTGCTGCTTGGTCGAGGCATCGGCACTGGTGAAGGGCTCAGGGAACCCCAAGTGTCTTAGATGGGCTGGCGTAAGAAGGGAAGGGCAGAGGGGCAGAGATGGGGTTGCAGGAGCTGCTGAGGCCTTGAAGCCACACAAAACACTTTGCTCTCGATTCTCTAGGTTACATGCTGTGAAGGCTTCGGTTAGAAGGATCCACCTTTGGGTGGATAAGTTTCTGATTTTTTCCTCATAAAGGGTGTTTCTGTACAAAGTCGTAATAACATACCTGGCACTTGTACCGCTCCTCACAAAATTACAAAGTACTTTCCTGCATATTCCCTCATTAAACGTCCCTGTGAGTCCGTGCAGTAGGTATTAGGAGCCACATTTCACAGGTGAGTAACTGCAACTCAGGTCACCTGGCACCCAGGCTTCCCTCCCCTGGCGAAAGGGACACCCAAAGGAGGAGGCCCCTCGGGGAGAACTTTCTTCTGTGATTTGGAAAGAACATGAAATCAGGACATGAAATCAGGGCTTGGGAGATCAGATTGGAACTGACTACGCCATTCCCTGTGACATAAACTTGAAAAGCCGTTTCACCTCCTAATCTGTCTCCTCTTCTGTAAATGGTGCCAAGAATTCCTGCTGTCCTGTGTCAGTGGGTATGAAAGCCTTTGGAGCCCTCGCTGGCAGTGCCAGGCAGTTCATCTTGTTAGTGGGTGCCATTTGGGGAGAATCCTGGGGATGCGTCTGACAGCGGGGTGCTCCCTGCCAGGTCATGCCCACATCCGTGGTCTGCTCTGGGCTACAGCCTCCCAATCACAGGGACCAGCAGGCCCCTCCTGCAGGCACGGTGCTTAGGCTTCATTTGCAGATTGGCCTCACAGCTGATAATGATGCCCCCAGCTGCCCATTTGGGGCCATCTCCTACGTGCCGGGCCCTCTGCCAGGCCCATTACATGTGCACACCAGCTAGGATCCTCCCAGAGTAGGGCGTGATTATCTCCATTGTCTAGAGAAGGAAACCGAGGCCCAGAGGTATGGCTGGTGGGTAAGGGTCTGACATCATGCTGCCAGTGTCCCCTCTCCGTCACTTTGTCCTACTAATTGATTTGGAGTAAGATGAACACCCAGCTCCCAGCCTCTCTTGAATTCAAAAGCAGAGCTCAGGGAATACCAATAGGTTGAATCAACAAGGTGAGTGCTTCTATCGCATCTCTGCAGTCACCACTCCCTCACAACCTTCCCTGGCAACCAGGAGAGGTGGAGACAGGCGTCTTCAGGAGAGGTAGGCAAATTAATTATCATCTCGAGGGCCGAGAGCGCTCCTGTGACAGTTGAGCAGCGGGCTTTTTGCTGACGCCTTCAGAAAGTGAAGAAGTGTTTGCTCTGTGAGTTGAATGCAGGGAATCATGGCAGGATGCTGTGGAGGGGGCCCGATGAGGGGGTGGGGTGGCAGTGGGATTATTAAATATTGAAATTGATCAGGAGTAGCAGCAGGAAGCTATTTATCATGTTTTATTGCTTCAAACTAGCGTTGCCATCTGGCTCATTGTTAATCCTGAGTAGCTTTTCCTGTTTTGTTTGCCTCTTAAATTGCTCCCTGTACATGGAATCCTCAGGGGGCTGTGCACAGTACAGGCTCCGTGGGGTTTTCTGGGGTCTTCCAGGTTTCTGGGGTTTAAGGAGATGAGAAAAATACTTATTTTTAGCCCATCCTGACAAGTGAACCCGGCGCCGGGATCTTCCAGGCTTCTCACCAGCCTCAGACCCTGAGTGTGTGGAGTAATAATTGTCATAATTACAATTTTGAGATCACCTCCTATGTGCACACATCACTGCTAAATCTCACACCAGGCCCTTGAAGTGGGTGATCGTGTCTTGTTTTACAGGAGAGCAAAAGTGCCTTGTCTAAAATCCCATAGCCAGGGGTAGTAGGCACCGGATTTGAAATCTGAGCCTCCTGGCCCGGAAGGACACTGTTCCCAATCCAGGGCCACACCAAGCAGGACTCCATCTTTTGATTGACTGGGGAGAGGGCGGGGCTTGTGAGGCAGGGCGGTGAAAGGTCCATTCACAGAGCCCAGCACCTGGGGAGGAAGAAACTTGGAGTGGGAGGTGGGTGCCTGGTCCAAGCACCTACCTCGCCTTCCTTCACCCTTGGAGCTTAGACCCTTTGACATCACTCCTGAGAGGAAATGGCAGTGTCTGGGGGTAGAGGCAGTTTGGGCTGGGCAGTGAAGCCAGCACTGAGAAGCCCTTCTGAGCCCACGGGGTCAGGGACCACTGCCATCTCACAGCTGGTGCCAGCCAAGGCCCAGTCCTTGCTTCCTAAGAAGGCTGGTACAACGCCCTGATTTTCAAGTAGAAAGAGTTTCGGAAGGCAGCCACATTCTTAGGACCATTCAGGAAGTCACTGGATGGCAAAAGAAGATATCTGTGGCGGTTCTTCCTTTTGGAAGTCTCAGCAGGAAGACCAGGGGCCTTCTTCCTTCTGTCCATGGTGCTGAGCCCAGGGCTTCTCAATAAATGCTGGCCACAGGGGTGGTGCTGTGTCCAAGGAGGGCAGTTTTACCTGTCCTAGAGGCTGCTGTGGCCTGCCAAGAAAGGGCAGTTGAATGGTAGCACATGGGTTCTCATTCTCAAAGGGCACACATTCATCCATTCACTCACTCATTCATTCATTCAAGAAACAGGTAATGAACATGTTACCAGGTTTTAGGCCCTGAGAATATAAAGACAAATTATTTATAGATCCTATTCTCAAGAAAAAAATAATAATAATAGAGACCGTTTACTGAACATTTACTATGTCACAGAAATAAAAAATACTTATTACATGAATTATCTCATTAAATTCTCATACAGCCCTGGGGTTGTTAATCCCTTTTGACAGATGAGAAACTTAAAGAAGTGAATTTAAACCGATGTGCAAGTATTCCAGTGGGAACCCTGGGATTCGAACCAAGAGTGATCTGCCTTCAGAACCCATTGCCTTTCCATTGCACCCAGGATGTCCAGCCATGCAAATGAAAAGGACAATTGAGGGCCGGCCGAGTGGCACGGTGGTTAGGAGCTGGCTTGGGATGCCAGCAACCCTGGTTCAGATCCCACATATGAGGGCCAGTGATACTGCCCTCTAAAAAAAAAAAAAAAGGACGATTGACAGTTGTAATCGGGCGTGGCCAGAGCTCTGCCAGCTGTGGGAAGCAACAAAGGAAAGTTGCTGTGAGGGTTAAGAGAGACGGTACATACAAAGCCCTTAGCATGGTGTGTGACCCAGAAAAGGTACTCACTCTGTGCTCTGTATCCACGAGGGCCTAGCACACAGCCAAGAGCAAGTGAGAGCATCTCGCGCAGTGCCCAGTGCATGAGCAGATAAATGCCGGAATAAGGAGTGCCCGTATCCCCAAGGCAGGGAGTTCCTAGTGTGAGAACTGTGGCCTGGAGTGGCGGTGCTCTGCTTGACAGGGTCTGCCTTTCCTCTCCTTACTGTATGGTGTAAAACACCAGCCTGTTTGGATAAGGTCATCAGCTGCACTCCACATCAAACGTCGATGCAGCGCCCTCTTGCCCAGAGCCAGCCCAGCCCTTCCTTCTGCCCTTATAAGGCTTTGGTGCCCGCTAAGGGAGTTAACCAGACTTCTGGTGCTTGAGACCTTTATGAACCTGCTCTTGCAATGGAGAAGAAAAATGGTGTTTAAAAAGCGAGGCAAGAAAACTAGTAAGAAAAAGGACGCACATTATAAAATCTAAATCTCAGACCATCCTATTAAATAGTCTTGCTTTCCATTGATTTGCTTTTTATTGGACCAGGTACATAGGATTGTATTATCATAGTCCTTGGTTCATGAGACACTCCCATCCTGGTCCTTGCATAGCTCGCTCGCTCTTAGTTAGCTTTGTGTATTAGTTATTTTTAATAATGGAATGAGCGTCCACAAACTCACCAGCCAAAGCAAGAGCTGGGACTGGACAGTGGCCCACATCTAACACGCGGCCCCTCGTGACACCAGCCCATTCCCCGTGCCTCCCACCCAAGGCCGCCTCCTCTGCAGCCTGTGCTCATCGTCTCTGAATAGGCTCGTCTTCCTCTCTGTTAGAATGCTGATGCCTGTTCAGGAGCCTGATGAAACTTAGTAATAGGCAATCTCACACTCCCAAGCAGGCCAGTGTAATTGTCATTTAAAAAAAAATTAAAGATTTCAATTTACGATTTTGGAATTTCTAGCACAAGACTGTAATGCAGAGGGGTGTGTTATCAACAAAACTGAGGGATGGTAGCCCTCTCATTGCCCGGAATCAAATGAAGGCAAAAGCTTGTCGGCGAAGATGCAGTTATTCCCTGTCAGTCGCGCTCACGAGCTCGTCCTCATCATTGAGGCCCTGCTCTCAACTCGTCCCAGAGTGGAATTTCGCTTCTGCGTGGTGAGAGACGAGGATATCATCAAGGAGGCGTCACTGGTGTCAACTTTGAGAGATAAGCAGAGGGAGTGTTTGAACCCAGCACCTGTCTAACACACCACCGACATCTTTGTTCACTTTGCATCCAGAGGTTGTGCTCCTTTAAGATATAAGCTAATGGTCCCTCCTGGTAACCAAGGGAAATGTTATTGCAAAGCAAGAAAAAAAATGGAGGGGGCCAGCCGAGTGGTGTGATGGTTAAGCGCTGGCCTGGGAAGTCAGCAGCCCCGGTTCGGTCCCACATATGAGGGCCAGTGACACTGTCCTCAAAAAAAAAACAAAAAGAAAAGAAAAGAAAAAAAAAATGGATTCGGGAGTTTTCTGCACCCCTGTTCTCCACCCATGTGAGCACAGGTGTGGCACACATACCTGTGTACATGGCACATGTGCACACACCCCTTGGTTGCAGAGGGAAACCTAAGAGTGGCATCGTTTAATGTCTGATATATGCTGCGGACTCTTTGACCAAAATAAAAAATGTTTCTTCCGCTGCTTGAAGAATGCCTTGAGCTATGGGCATGCCCTCCTTCCTGGGACTGCCTTGGCTCGATTAACAACATAACCAAAGTCCCAGGCTCTGGGAGCCTGCCAAACCTGCCTTCGAATCTGGGCTGGATAACTTGCTAGCTATGTAGCTTCTGCAAGTGGCGTAACTTCCTGTGAGCCTCATGCTCGTCCTCTGTAAAGTGGAGATGATCGTAGTGCCACCTCATAAAATCACTGACACAGATGAAGTGAGGCGATGCACGAAAGTGCTCAG
This sequence comes from Aselliscus stoliczkanus, assembly GCA_033961575.1. Classification (NCBI taxonomy): domain Eukaryota; kingdom Metazoa; phylum Chordata; class Mammalia; order Chiroptera; family Hipposideridae; genus Aselliscus; species Aselliscus stoliczkanus. Next base: position 125,454,276 of record CM066728.1, read on the forward strand.
AGCAGGGTCTGCCACAGAAAATGCTCAGTAAGCCGTGCTGCTACTGTTGTTCCCATGGCACTCTCACTGCACCCCTCTCTCAAGAAATGCTTTCTGGGCATCTACTCGTGCCAGGCACTCTGCAGGTGCTGGGGACAGACAGGAAGACGTGCCTGCCTTGCGATGTTCACAGCCTGTGAGTGGGATGGGACAGGTGACTACAGACTTTCCCTCGGTGCCCTATAAAGTGCCAAGCCCTCCTCTCCTTTCCCGCCAAGCCTGCCTCGCCCATCTTGGCCTGGAGTGTCGCTGTAAACAGCCTGGCGCCTGGCTGCCCCTTTGTCTTACACGGCACTGTTTGGCTGGAAAGAGGAACCCAAGGGTCCAGCTCAAGGACAGTGGGACGGGGTCGGGGGTGAGGGGGGACAGTGAAGCCGGGGAAGGCTGGGAAGGCAGCAAGAAATGCAGCACTGGAGCCTGGAAATGCGGGCCTGGACAGCCAAGACCAGTTTCTCTCCCCTTGTGCCCTGCTGTGGTCTCCGTTGACCAGCTTTTGCCATTCCTTCATATGTCTGCTCTCACACTGGTGGGTGCCCGCTGCCTGCCTTGGGATGGCACCCTCAGTCCTCTCTCTGCATCACGTTTCAACTCAGAGCCAACCACCAACTGCCTGCAGTCACTGGCCTCACGACTCCAACTCAGGAGAGAGCACCTGAGTGAGTGGGAGCCTCACAGAGTGTAGCCGTTCCCACTCACAGCCACCCCGCCCATCACTAGCATCCTGCACACTTGGCTTCAGTCAAGGGGCTCTCCACCACGGGCACTCGCCTCTTCTGGAAACCCCCTTCCCCGGCATGCACTGCCCAGGGAATCTCCTCAAGGAGTGGTTCTCTGCCTCAGGCCGGGGGAGGTCCCCCTTCCCATCCGCTCCACAGCATCCAGCCCCGCCCCTGACAACGCTGATCACAGCGCTCATTAAACGAGTGTGGCATCTGCCCCTTAAGCTGGACCAACCTCCAAGAAGTAGAGCTGTTCCACCTTGATGAAGCCTGATGCTGTGCCTGGCACACAGTAGGTGCATCACAAACACAAATCGAATGGAGGAAGGATCAGACCCTGACAATCAGCTGATCCTGTGGGCATCTGAGTCTTATTACTGTCTCTCCCCAAATTTCCTTGGCAGACTTATGCAAATTGCCTGCCTCCTATTCTTTCAGATCAGCTGGAATGGGCCCCATTGAAATGTATTTGGTTAACGAGGTACTGAAATATTTAAAAGTATTTTTACTTGGAATGCTGAGCGCAGCCTCACTTATACATATACATGATGCCCCCCCCCTCGGAGATATGGGGGCTGCGGGTACCCAGGCAGGTTGCGTGCAGCGCCTCGCACGACGCGTCTGGCACACGCGACATTCTTCAGCCTTGAAATCATCTCCGAGTCAGATGGGCCTCCCTGGATGTGTGCCCTACACACTTACAAAATAGTAGGCGTCAGAATTATTTTTAATAAAAGCAAGCGAGCCAACAGAAATGCCAGCTCCCCTCTCCCTCGCACAGACACTTCTCCCCGGGGCCTGCTACCATGCAGGCTGTGCGTTCTGTAATCACAGTTCCCCTTGGTGAGGAGGGCCAGGAGACGTGTGTGCACATCCACAGCCCCTTTGTCAGGCCTGTTCTTCATCATCCTCCCCGCCACCTCCATGGTGAAGGGAATGGGATCTCCGTGCACTGCCTGGCCCCAGCCCCGAGAAAGAGACAGAAGGAACCTGCGAAATGGTTTTCTAGGCAGCCGTCCCCTTTTCTCATCCGTGTTGCTTACGATCCCCATATTCGTCAGGAACGGGGCAGCAGCAGCAGCAGCATGGAGCACTGTGGGAAAAACACGAGCCGTGAGTCAGGTGGGCGGAGTTCAATCCCCTGCCCCTCCCTCTGGGAGCCCTGAGAGGGGGCACTTCAGCTCCCCGGGTTCCAGTTTCCCTTCAGATGGGACTAATGACATGGGACTAATGCTCGTTGTAAGGATTTAGTAAGGAAACATATGCCTAGTTCAAACGGGAACTCTTTTTCACATTGTTTTAACCACCATCGTCCTTTCTGCCATTTGCTCGTGACTTACAGCTTACAAAACAGTTTTCCAGTCCACTTGTTCACACTCCTGGTGAGCTGGGTCTTGTTCCCAGGGCTCCATTTAGGGAAGTGGAAACCTAGGCTCAGAGGGGCAAAAAGAGGGAGCCGGGGGGCAGAGCAGGGAGGGGTCCTGGGCCTTGGTCCTGTGCTGCCTGAGGGAGTGACAACAGCCACAAGTTTGTGAAGGGGACCGTGCCACTTCAAAAGTGTCCCCAGGCCCAGGAGCCCAACTCAGTGATTGAGGCATCTCTAGGGGTTGGGCAGAGCTGTGTTTGGTGCTGTCTGGATGTACCCCGGTTTGTTAATCCATTCACCTAATGAAGGTCATCTTGGTTGCTTCCGATTTGGGGCCATTGTTACTAAAGCTGCATTAAACATTATTTTGCAGGATTTTCGTGAACGTAAGTTTTCAATACAAGTGAGCAAATACCTAGGAAAATGACTTCTACTTACACTTAACAATCTTTCTTTTTTTTTTTTTGAGGGCAGTGTCACTGGCCCTCATATGTGGGACTGAACCGGGGCCGCTGGCTTCCCAAGCCAGCGCTTAACCCCTGCACCACTCGGCCAGCCCACGACTTCTAGATTGTATGTTAAAACTATGTTTAGCTTAAGAAATTGCCAAGCTGTCTTTCCAAGTGACCTCACCGCTCCTCATTCCCACCAGCGATGAACGCGAGCACCTGTTGTCCATCTTTGCCAGCGCTTAGCTGTATTTTGGATTTGGCCAATCTGATTGGTGTGTGGCGTGTTGTAGTTATTCTTTGTCAAGTGGAGGAAGTTCCCCTCTATTCCTGATTTGCTGAGAGGTTTTCGTTGTTGTTGTTTGGTTAGGTTGTTGTTTTTTTTAATCATAAATAGGTGTTGGATTTTGTCAAATGCTTTTCCCGCATCTATCAATATGATCATATGAGTCTAATTTTTCTTATTTAGCCTGTTGTTGTGAAAGATTACATTATTTGACTTTTGAATGTTGACGCAGTCTTGCATATCTACGATAAACCCCAGCAGTCATGGTGTGTAATCCTTTTCGTACATTGTTGGATTTGCTTTGTTAACATTTTGCTCAGGGTTTTTGCATCTGTGTTTATGAGAGATATTGGTCTGTAGTTTTCCTTTCTAGGAATGCCATTATCTGGCTTTGGTATTATATTAAGGTGATGCTGGCCTCGTGAAATGAGGATGCGGTCTCGCTGCTCCTGTATTCTGGAAGAGATTGTAGTGAATTGGTATCATTTCTGTCTTACATGTTCTGTAGAATTCATCAGTGAAACCATCGGAGCCCAGTATTCTCTTTTCCGGAAGGTTATTAATTATTAATTCAATTTATTTGATAGATATAAGCCTATTCAGATTATATGTTTCTCCTTGTGTGAGTTTTAGTAAATTGTGTCTCTCAAGAAATCAGCCCATTTTATCTAAGTTGGCAAATTTGTGGACAGTTTTTCATAATATTCCTGTATTATCCTTTTAATGTCCACAGGATCAGTAGTGACGATCCCTCTTTCAGTTCTAATATTAGTAATTTTTAGTTACTAATTAGTAGTCTAGTCATCATCTCTCTTTGTTTCTTGATTAGCTTGGCTAGAAGTTCATCAGTTTCATTGGTCTTTTCATAGAATCACCTTTTGCTTTAATTTTCTCTATTGATTTCCTGTTTTTAATTTCATTGATTTATACTAATAATATTTTTTATTATTTCTTTTCTTCTGCTTACTTTAGATTTAATTTGCTCTTCTTTTTCCAGTCTCCTAAGGTGGAAACTTCAATGACTGATTTTAGATCTTTCATCTTGTCTAATATATGCATTCAGTGCTATAAGTTTCCCTCTAAACACTGCTTTCCCTGCACCCCACAAAATTCAGTAAGTTCTATTTTCATATTCATTTAGTTTAGCATGTTCTTCAGTTTCTCTTAAGTTATTTTTTCGACCTGTATGTTGTTTAGACATGTGCTATTTAATCTTCAAATACTTTGGGACTGTGCAGCTATCTTTCTGTTATTGATCACTAGTTTAATTCCATTGTGGTCAGAAAGCATACTTTGTATGATTTTTATTCTTTTAAATTTGTTAAGATGTGTTTTATGGCCCAAATGTAGTCTGTCTTGTGACTGTTCCGTGTGGCCTGAAAAGCCTGTATTCTGCTCCTGTTCGATGACATACTTTACACATGTCAAATAGATCCAGTTGATTGATGGTGCTGTTCAGTTCAACTATATCCTTACCAATTTTCTGCCTGCTGGATCTGTCAATTACTGATAGAGAGGTGATGAAATCTCCAACTATGGCAGTGGATTCATCTGTTTTTCCCTTGCAGTCCTATTACTTTTTGACACTGTTATTAGCTATATACATGTTATAAGGGTTGTTACGAGATTGTAGAAAATTGACCCTTTTATCATTATTTAATTCCCACCTTTAGTCTGATAATTTTTCTTGTTCTGCATTCTGCTCTGTCTAAAATTAATATAGTGACTACAACTTTTTTTTTTAGCTAGTGTTAACATGATCTATCTTTCTCCATCTCTTTGCTTCTTAATTTATGTCTATGTTACAAGTAGGTTTCTTGTAAACAACATATAGTTGGGTTTGTTTTTTTATGTACTCCGTCAAGTTCTGTCTTTTAATTGATATATTTAAGCCGTTCCCATTTAAAGTAATTGTTGATGTAGTTGGATTAACAGCTGCTATATTTGTAACTGCTTTCTATTCGTTGATCTTATTCTTTGTTTCTTTATCTTCCCCTCTTTTTCTGTCATCTCTGGTTTTACGTGAGCATTTTAGATGATTCCATTTTCTCTCTTCTTTTAACATATCAATGTTATTTCTTTTTTTAAAAAAAATCAGTTGTTGTCCTAGAGTTTGCAATGCCCTTTTCCAGCTAATAAGTCCATTTTCAAATAACACTATGTCATTTCACAGCCAGTGCAGCTACCTTATAACAGAATATTCCCAATTCCTCCTTGTCATCCCTAATAACATTGCTATTATTTATTTCACTTATTTCTAAACTATTATCGCACAATACATTGTTGCTATTGTTACTCTTAACTAATCTATTAGATCAATTAAGAAAGAGAAAAATAAAAAGATTTTATTTTGCCTTCATTTATTCCTTCCCTAGGATCTGTCTTTAATTTTGGAAAATTCTCAGCCATTATAACTTCACATATCTCTTTCACTCCTCTCTTCTCCTCATGGTATTCCCATTATGTGTGACATTCCCTTTTGTGACATTCTCCTTTTTTTTCATTCTCTTTTCTCTTTGCAGTTCAGTTTTGTTTCCATTGACTTATTGTCAGGCTCACTGATTCTTTGGCTGTGTTCAGGCTACTGACAGGTCCAGTGTGGACATTCTTCATTCCTCATGTGATGCTTTGACTTCTAGCCTTTCCTTTAGATTCTTTCGTAGAGTTTTTACCTCTCTCCGTATGTTACCCATCTGTCCTTGAATGTTGCCTACTTTCTCCATTAGAGCCCTTAGCATATTAATCATCGTTATTTTGAACTCCCCATCGGCTAACATTCCCACATCTATGTCATATCTGAGTCTGGTTCTGGGGATTACCTTGTCTCTTCAGACCATGTTTATCCTTGCTTTGTAGCAGGCCTTGTAATTTTTGTCAAAAGCTGGACATGATACTATACCTGGCACTAGGAACTAAGGTAATTAGGCTTTAGGTGTGAGGATTTATGTCAACCTGGTTGGAAGCTGGGCTGTATTTCAAGTTTGCAGCAGTCATAGGTGCCAGAGACTTTAGTTTCATTGGTGTATTTTCTCCCCCTGTTGTCTTTGGGTTTCTCCAAAAACTCCTGCTTAAATAGAGCCTTGGTCTTGCAGCTCACTCAGTTGTAACCCGCTTTTGTTAGATTGGAGCCCTGTTGATGTGGTGGGGAAGTGCTAAGGAAAGAAAGAACTCCATAGCCTTATGAGTAAATGCCAGTTTCTTCGTGAGCTTTAGGCTCTGGACTGTGACCTTCAGAAGTGTTTCGGAGCCAAAATGTTTTGTCTTCAGATTCTAATGGTCTGTGAGAAACTGTACCAGCCACAAGCATTCCAGAAGTGTTTACCGTACAGGCCCTTTCAGAGACTTCCCGTGGAATTCCTGGTGAAATCTGGGCTTAGTCATTTATTTATTTATTTATTTATTTATTTATTTTTATTTTTTTTTTTTTCCATATGTGGGAACCGAACCGGGGCCGCTGGCTTCCCAGGCCAGCGCTTAACCACCGTGCCACTCGGCCGGCTCTTGGGCTTAGTCATTTAACCTGGGAGTGAAGTGAGAACCTCAGGAGACATCTGATCAGTTCTCTGTCTCTAGTCAAGAAAATGGCCGAGTTAGCCAAGACAGAGCTTACCCAGCCCACATAGTTCACCATCTCTCACATGAGGCCAACTTCAGAATTCACTGGTACATTCTCCCATGTTTGCTCATCTTACTGCCTTAGAATCTAGTGTTTAAAACCAGAAAGGCCTTAAGGAGTGTCTGTTCCTATGCCCCTGCTTTACAGGTGGGGGACTCTGAGACCCTGGCGAGTTAATGGGAGAGCCACCTGCTGTCCACTGGCTTTGTACCTCCATACCATGCTCTTTTTCCTAGACCTCTTTAGGAAGTACGTTAGACATTTCTTCTTTAGAGAGTCAATACACAAGTTTTCAGTGACACCTACACGCTGCCCATGTCTTCCCCCGTGGAAAGGAGAGGAGGTAGGGCCATGCCTTAGGGAACTTGGGGGACTCCCAGTGGGCAGGCGTCCTTGAGCTCCATATAGTTCCTGAGGTTTTGATCCACCAGCGTCTCTCAACTGGGGGCAATTTTGCCCCACCTCTACCCCCAGGGACATTTGGCCATGTCTGGAGACATTGTTGGTTGTCACCACTGGGTAAGGACGGAAGTTGCTATTGGAATCTAGTGAATAGAGGCCAGGGAGGTTGCAAAACATCCTGTAATACGTAGGCCATATCCCCACGACAAGGAATTCCGTGGCCCCAAATATTAAATATGTTGCAGTCCAGAAACCCTGAGATAGAGTATGCCCCTTCAGGATTTCCACAGCAGCTCCATGTGTACTTGAAATTGACACATTTTCCCTTCGCTTCCCTAAAAGACAGCCCCCAGGGCTGTGGGAGCAGTTCCCTGGGCCCCACCATGGTCACATGATGCAGCTGCCACCAGCTCAGGGCACAGGAGCAGCCTCTTGGGAAAGGGAGCGCACCTGAGCTGTTCAGTGAGACCTGACACGACTGAGGTGCTTTCTTCTTGGTGGCAGGTGGGTGTCTCTGCCCACACTTCCCCACTGATCACATCTGTGACGGGAGGAGGAAGCCTTATGTAAGCGCAGCCTCATACAACCTTCTGTCACTTCGGCACTCCGGGGCCTGGGACACCCCCTCCTTCCTGAAGTCTCAGGGGAATGTGGTTCCGCTCTGAACAGGTCCTGCGGGGTCTGCTTGCCACCTGCAGGATAAAAGCTGAGCTCTTCGGCCTTTGAGACTGGCCTGGCCAGCCTCCTCTCCGTCCTCTGCGGCCCCAGCCGCCTGTCCCCATCCCACTCTCCTCCCACAGACCCTGCGCAGCACCATAGGGCCACTCCGGGCCAGGCCAACAGGCTCCTGACTGCGCCCCTGCTCGTGCGTGCCCCCTGCCTCCCCTGTCCTGACTGCCTAGACAGTGCCCACGGTGAGACCTCCTTTGTGAAGCTTCCAGCCCCTCTTCCTGCCTTCCTGACGGTCAGTCATACCTTCTGCTGTGCTCTGACGGCTCTTGGCACACTCCTGCAGTAGGTCTTATCTTGTTGGATCGTAAGTGTTTGCACAAGTCTGGATCCCTTTCCCACCTGCCCCGAGTGGAGGCTCAGCTCCTTGATGCTCATATCTGGGGCCCAAGGCCGAGCCCAGTGGAAGCTTTATTGAGTGAGTGAGTGAGCGAGTGAGTGAGTGAGTGAGTGAGTGAGTGAGTGAGTTGAGTGAGTGAGTGAATGAGTGAATGAATGAGTGAGTGAGTGAGTGAATGAGTGAGTTGAGTGAGTGAGTTGAGTGAGTGAGTGAGTGAGTGAGTTGAGTGAGTGAGTTGAGTGAGTGAGTGAATGAGTGAGTGAGTGAGTGAGTTGAGTGAGTGAATGAGTGAATGAGTGAGTGAGTGAGTTGAGTGAGTGAGTTGAGTGAGTGAGTGAGTGAGTGAATGAGTGAGTGAGTGAGTGAGTGAGTTGAGTGAATGAGTTGAGTGAGTGAGTGAATGAGTGAATGAATGAATGAGTGAGTGAGTTGAGTGAGTGAATGAGTGAGTGAGTGAGTGAGTTGAGTGAGTGAGTGAGTTGAGTGAGTGAATGAGTGAGTGAGTGAGTGAATAAGTGAAGAGGTGAATGAATAGATGGTGGATGAAATCTCACTGGGCTCCTTATTCTCAGAGTGGCTACTTCTAGGACATCATTGGTTCCCTGTTGCTCACCTGGTTTACTGAGACACAAGACCCACCATCTAAGCTCCACCTCTTCTTATTGCCATGGATGCTGTAAGATCTTAAACAAGTCACTTGCCCTCTACACTCCTTGTGTGCCCGTGGTAACCAGCTGTGACACTGCAGCGTGTTCCATGCTTGGTCCCAAGTAGAGAAGGTAATAGAATTCTAACCAAGTTTAAGACTCCCCCTAATTCTCCATTTGCAGTGGCCCCAACTGGCCCCCAGACAGTACTGTTCCTGAGGGTGAGTAGAAGGAAAGAAACATTTGCCTGCACTAATAAAATTACCTTCTCTAAAGAAGGCAATTTGCATGTTAATGTTTTGGGTAATTCTGTGCAGCTCCAATGCCCCCAGGGCTGCAATTTCTCGCTGACAAAGTGACAAAAATAAACTCCCACATAAAAGAGCGTTTCTCTTCTCTCTCATTTGTACTCTAAAGTGACATTCTTAATGTGAGTCAAGTTGAAACCCACTTCTGTATCTTATTTTTGACACTGATCTGCCTCCTATCACCTCTCTAAGTGGCAAGCCCTCAGAGCTCCTCGAAGGGCATCTCCTTGAGGACAGGGCTCGGTCCTCTTGGTGCCAGCACCCCACCTCCAAGGCTCCTGACTGGTCTTCTGTAAATTCTGGAAGGCCCAGCCAGTCAACTGGAGGAAAAGCCTAGGGAGCAGGGAAGAAGCTGCCTTCCGTGGGTGAGGTAGGGAGGCCTGACCTTCCCCAAAGTGCTTATTTAGGAAACAGAGAGTAGCTAAAATGGATGAAGATTCTGAGCCTCTGCCCTCTATGGCAGCAGACTGTTATCTGCCAGGCTTGGTCCCTCCGATGATTTACAGAAAATAAAGAAATAGGGTCATGTTTACAAGATGACTTATGGAAAATAAAGGAAGAGGGTCACATTTACAAGGTGCCTTCCATGTGCCAGACACAAGGCAAGGCCCTTACACCTATGTTCTCTCATTGAAGCCCCTCGCCCCCACCCCTCCTAGCAAGAACTGGATGGGGTAGGTAAGTGGAAGCTCCTGGAAATGAAGTGAATGAGCCCAGGTCACCTGGTGGCACCGTAAGAGTCCTTCAGATCCTGGATTTGAACTTAGGCAGGTATGATGTAACGCCTGGGCTCTTTCTAGCCTGAGTGGATGCTGGAGGCATGCTCCCAAAATCCGGCAGTGACCCAGGCAGGGGAAGGGAGAGGAGGGGGCGCTGACACCAAACACTTACCATGTGCTGTTCGCTCCGCCTACAGATCTCGCTCACTTAGTCAACTAACGTTGACTAGGCACCAGCGGTGACGGACATGTGCAGTGACCAATAGGACACCCAGGCCTCACGCCCTCTCACAGTCTGATAGCAGAGGCAGACAGACATTAAACACAGAAGCACAAAAATAAATGTCGTGATGAGTTCTGTGCAATAAAATTCCTAAGTTTCAAGGAGACTGGCAGAGAAGGAGGTGGGTGGGTCAGGGAGATCTGTCAGTAAAAGTGACATTGGAGCTGAGATCTAAGTGCAAACCTGGTGAGGACCAAGGGAAAGGGTGTCCCAGCAGCGGGAACGGTGTGCAGCGGCTTCTAGGAAATGAGAGGGCAGGGGCTGGCACACAGGAAAAGAGGGGGGCCCTGGAATGCGGGGGGCTATAGAAGCAGGCAGGGCTAGGTCCTGGAGTGTGCTCAGAGCAGGTTAAGGGATGTGGGTTGGGTTCTGAATGTTATTGGGGAGCTTAAAGCAGGAGAACCTACGGCTTGATTCGTGCTCCTGAAAGGTTCTTCTGGGTGCTGTGTTGGAAGGGGGCAATGGCGGAAGTGGGGAGACCCGTAAGGAAGCTGCGTGGGAGTCCAGGGCAGCAGTGGCCTCTCAGGCTGGGGTGGGGGTGGATGGAGTGGTGATGGTGCAGATGCGGAGCTGGGGTGTGAAGTCCTCAGGATGCTGGGAGAGGCAGGGACTGTGGGAGAGGAGCTTCAACAATGGCTCTCAGGCCTCTGGCCCCGAGCAGTGAGGTGGGTGGAGATATTATTTATTGAAATGGGTAGGACTTAAGGAAAAGCAGGATTGGAAAGGAAAGGCCTAGAGATCCATTTCTAACAGGCTCTTTGAGATGCTAATGAGATTTCCCAGTGGCACAAAAGCAGCCTGGCCTGGCGATAAGGATTGGATGGCACTGAGTCATTCAAGACATTTAAAGCCTGGGGAATAAATGACAGGAAGAGAGGAGAGAGATGCGGGGGCCTAGGCTGAGAGCCCTGCAGAACCCCAGGCCAGGAAAAGCAGAGAACAGCCGGCAGAGGACAGAGGATGGGAGGGCCTGAGCCAGGAGTTACCAGAAAGATGCAAAGAAAAGCAGAGAGTGGGGTGTCAGAGGACAGATGCTGCCGAGAGAGCTAAGAGGGGAATGGACAGTGCCCAGGCTTTGGCAGAAACAGTTTGATGGAGAGGCAGCAAATGTCACCCTGACTGAGCAGGAGGGGAGGCTGTGGGGACAGCACGTGTGCCTGCATCTTTTGGGGGAAGTGTGGCACAGCGGGAAGCAGTGACAGAATGGTGACTAGTGAGATGCCAGGTCAAGGCAGCCTTTTCAACAATGAAAGACCCAGGGTGTGTGTGATGGCCGGTGGGCCCAATTCAGGAGAGAAGAGGGGACTGATGAGCTGGGGGCAGCAGGCGCTGGCTCCGGACCCCACACCTCTCCTCCCTTACACCCTCTGGAAGCTTCCCTGCCCCTCCCAGGCCATTCTCTGCTTCTCCCTTTGTGTTCTGACAGGCTGCACTCCACAGCTCCCCAGTCCTCTGTCCCCTCCCTCTGTCCCCCTCCCCGCCATCAGAGGAGGCTACACATCTCTGCGTCCACCTGACGGGTGGTCAGCGAGTATTTGTGGGATTGAATGGCCCTGGCTGCCGCCTTACAAATCCTCTAGGGTAAGGCCATTGTGGAGAAGAAGCAGAAGCATTAGACTTGCTCTGCAGGACAGCGGAGCCAGCTCAGAGGCAGAGAGCACACAGTGAGAAGGGGCCTCCTGGGGAGGTGAGGAGGACCCCACGCTGGAGATGGCCAAGCCGGGGCTGGATGACCAGCGTTAGCAATGCCGGGGAGGGCCACCGCGGCCCCGAATCTCACAGGAACTACAGGCAGTCACACAAACAGTACTGGACACAGTTCTGCAGGACTTGTGGTTCCTTCCCGCCTCTCTGAGTAAACTGATGCTGGGAGGGCAGACCCAGGGCCCGGGTTCCAGCCTCCACCACCACCTCCAGACTGTGGGATTCTGGGTCAGTGTCTTTACTTCCCTGCACCCTGGAAGCCTGCAATGGCTGACTACCAAGCAGAACCCAAGACAAAAGTAAAGTTTCGCTATGTCATTAATCGCAGATGAACAGCCAAAGGGTGAAGTGCGCCCATCACCCAGACTGAGTTCTGAGGATTAAATGAGAGGGGTCCCCAGAAAGAGCTCACCACAGCGCCCGATACATGCTAAGCACATGCCAGCTACTCTTATTAATGCTTATTATTGTGAGTGTTGTTATGATCCTGTAAGGGCCCGGATGGTGTTATCTCTGAAATCCTTTCCAAGCCAGAGATGCTGACCGCTTGCTGAGGAATGAGTGTTGAGGCTCAGAAGGTCCCGTCAGAGCCATTAATCCCATGAGAAATGTCTAGAACAGCACAAAGGAGTTGCAGGAAGCAGTGACCAGCCCTGTAGCCCGTCTGCTCAGACCATGACTCAGGAACTCGTGCCCAGGCCATGGTGGAATCAGGGGTGACAGCGAGATAGGACTGGAGTGAGACCTCAGGGCCGCTTTACACTGGCCAGCAGCATGACCTGTGATAAATGAAATGATAGAATCGCTGCCTTCGACTTGGGTTATGTTTGTTATTATTTGGGCGCTGCGGGCTTCTGGAAGTAATGATTTTTCTGCGAGGTCTATTTATGGTTCATTCCTGACCCTTATTAATTTTTCCATCTAGCCAAGGACAAAGGTGAGAGTGACTTGTTGCTGTAATGCTCAAATACAGCGACTGCGGGTGTGCGACCTCTGCTCCCCAGCTCTCTCCTTCTTCCCTTAAAGGATGGGCCTTGAGAAGCTTCCCGCCTGCTGTCGGGGAGAGGCCATGTAGAGCAGGGGTGGGCATCCCAGCACCAACACTCACCAGTAGTGTGACCTCGGGCAAGTGAAATATGACCTTGGGCAAGTGGCTGGGCCTCTCAGGGTTGCTGTGAGACTAAAGACACCCTGTGAGTTCGGATAGGCAGAGTATCTTCGGTATATGTGGTGTGTGCTTTTAGTTATTGCCATTTAGATAAGCCACCATCATTTCCAACACTTCTGGAATCCTGAGAAATTGACCAGCCTGCTGCTCATTTCACAGAAGGGGAAAGCGAGGCCAGGAGAGGGGAGGCGACTGGCCCAAAGCCACACAGCGCACAGGCACCAAGACCATCTGAGAATCCAGGTCTCCTGACCGCCCTGCATGACGCTTCCTCCTTGTAACCCCATCAGTCAGCTCATTTATCCCACAAACACTTGTTGGGAGCCTTCTCTGTGAGAGCTGGAGATAGGAACAAAGGCTCCCTGGCCTCACTGACAGTCTAGTGTGGAGACAAGCAATCGGCCATCTGCAAAAAAGAAAACGAAACCAATGTCATGACAGCACTCCAGGCACAGTGAGGAGAGAGTGCAGAAACCAAAGTCGGGAGTGAGAGGAGGCATCACTACTGCTATTTTTGAAGCACTGTATTAGGCTTTTTCTGGGCAGTGCCTTGTAAAAGCCACTCGAGTCGGACAATACTGCCCCCACTTTACAGATGAAGACCGGAGACCTTGAGAGGTGAAACGACTTGCTAAAGCCTAGACAGCTAGTCCTTGGCGGGGCCGGGACCCAGACCAGCCCATCTGATCCCCGGTCACCACTCCACGGAGTCGAACACCATCTCGTGGGAAATGCCCAGGTTTGATGTCCCGTGATAGAGTCCTTTGAGATGCCAGCCCCAGGCCCGGAGAGACTGGAATAATGTCTGAGGGGACAGTGCAGCAGGGACGAGGAGCCAGGCTGCCAGGTGCCCTCAGCTTCGTGATTAACCACCATGGAGCTGAGGCCACCGTCAGATAGCCCTTGTGGGGAACATTCTGCTACATGGATAGGAATCACCATGTAATTCTAGCCAGGCCCATTCAGCTTTATTTCCTTCCAACTCTTCCAAACAGAAAGCTTGTATCCTTACACAGTTAGAATTGTCCTATGAGACAGAAGCATCTATTCCAGGGAGTAATAAGAAAGAAATTTTTTTTTTTTTTTAGAGGGCAGTGTCACTGGCCCTCATATGTGGGATCCGAACCTGGGCCGCTGGGGTCCCAAGCCAGCTCCCAACCACCGCGCCGCTCGGCCGGCCCGAGAAAGAGATTTAAAGGCTGGGGAGAGAGGAGGAGGTGGAAGCTATCCTACCTCAGCACACCAACGCCTTGAAATAGAATCCTGAGCAGGAAGCTCAGGTATATTTGAGAGGGGAAAAAAAAAAAACCTCATATCCAGTCTAGGGTAATATCCCTGGCTGTCGCCAATGATTTGGATTTAATTACATCATATATGCAAATGTGCTCTGTAAACTGTAAAATAATACATAAATGTCAGATGTTAAGGGAGAGCGAGCTGTAGAAAAAAGAATGTGTGTCTGAGAGTCAGATGGGCATGGGTTTAGACGCTGCCTCGTCCACTTAGGGGGACCTTGACATGCCACGTGGCCTCTCTGTGTCTGTGTTCCTCACCAGTAAATGGGGAATGCTTGTAATAACATCCTCTCCCGAATGTTACTCTGAGCGTCAGATGAGAAAACAGATATTCTGTCAATTAGCAAGTGCTGCACACACATAGCTATTCTTGTTTCCATCCTTAAACCCAGAGTAGATGATGGGATTATCAGGTAGCAGCCACCAGCCTTTCATGAAGTCCCGGTGCCAGGTCCCCTCCCTGGAAATGGAGAGGAGAGGACTGGGGGGCCGGAAGGAGCCCATGGGCCCACCCTCACCCGGCTGATTGACAGAATGAGGCCATGGGCTGTCAGGGGCCGCATCCCAATATCCAAGCAGCAGTCTCAGGTGAGAGACATGCGTACGGCTACAACGGGAATGTTTCAAAGGCTGCTCTCTCCAGCGACATCCTTCAGCCCAAATGAAGTTTTGAAAAATCCTCAACAGCTTATCTGGAGGCATGTGAGGCAGGTGCGGGCAGCCTGTGTGCCGAGACCCACGGATCTGACGGTGCCTTCTTGCTGACATGCCGCAGAGATGGATGAGGTCCATCCCACATTCACTGCAAGGCAGCTATGGCTATCGCTCCTTCCTTCTCAGTGACTGGAATTAACACCCCTGACTTGGCCATCGCTTTGAAGGCTCTTGGAGCTGCAGCCGGGTAAAGAAGTTAGGAGAATGGTCCTCGGGCTCTGCCACCTCCAGCTATGTGACTTGGACGAGTCTCTTATGTGAAATGGGAATGATGGTAACATCTGCTTCATAAGGCTTCTGTGGGATTACGTTAAATAATGCACGTGAAGCCCTTAGTCCAGGCCCTGGCACTTAATGAGGGCTCAATCAATATTAATTGTTATTGTTTCCTTTCATTGCTTTTACTGGAACAGGTCACTAAAGCACCATTACCAAAGAGATGCTTTCCACTCGTGTCAGAGCCGTGAGGGGCTCCCCGGGGGGCTGGTGGAGGAGCGGGGAAGAGGGGTAGGATTTCTTATATTTTTCCTGAGTGGCTCAGGTAATTTCAGAGACTTGGTTGGTGATAGGGGAGCACCCCGAGTGCTGAATGCACCTCAGCAGAACAGAGCGTGCTAGGCGGTATGGACTTGTGCCCCCTGACAAATGCATACATTAAAACCTTAATCCTTGGCCAGCCGAGTGGCGCAGTGGTTAAGAGCTGGCTTGGGATGCCAGCGGCCCCGGTTCAGATCCCACATGAGGGCCAGTGACACTGCCCTCTTAAAAAAATAAATAAATGAAAAATTTTATAAAAACAAAAAAACAAAAAACAACCTTATTCCTCAGTGTGACTATAGCTAGAGATGGAGCTTCTAAGGAGCAGCAGTTAAATGAGGTCATAAGGGCAGGACCCTGATCTGATAGGATAGGTGTCCTTATAAGAAGAGACATCAGAGAGCTGGCTGTCTCTGCCGTATGAGGACACAGTGAGAAGGTGGCCACCAGTAAGCCAGAAACAGAGCTCTCAGCCGAACCAACCCTGACCTGGGCCTTCCCACCTCCAGAACCATGAGAAAGTCCATGTCTGTTTTTTAAGCCACCCAGGCAGTGCTATTATGGCAGACTGAGCAGATGAAGGTGGTGGGGAGGGGTGGGCAGAGGGATTTCAGAGGAGCAGGCTCGTTCTGTGCACCCCCAAAGCCTCTTGAGTGCCCACGGCAGAGTCGGCCCAGCGCCGGACTTCTCAAAGACCATGCTCTTACTACTTGACTCCACTGCCTCCTCCAGGGCCCATAAAGAGATGGCCGACCGCGAGTGTTGGCCTAATCACGCCTGGGTGCAGAGTTTCCAACGCTGCAGTTACAAGCGCAGCTTCTGGGCCTCATCACCAACAGACAGAATTCCAGACAGGAGCAGGAACCTGCATGTCTGGCAAGGTCCCCAGATTATTTTATGCATAAAATGTTTGAAAACCACAGACCTCAGGGGAGGCCACTCCCCTCAGCGTGGTGTTAGGGACCTCCTTCATAAAGACCCCTGATTGCCCTCACACTACATCCAACCCATCAGCACATCGTGAATCCATGGGCACTACCCTCCGACTGCACCCAGAATGCCATCACCCTCCACCTCCACACCGCCACCCTGGTCCAAGCCACAACCAGCTCTCGCTTGGACTAGTGCATTAGCCCCTCATGGGTCTCCTTGCTTTCTTTCACGTGTTCCCCCCACCGCTTTCTCTCAACACACAGCAGCCACACTGGTCATGTCCCTTCCAAACTCCCCAGTGGCCTCCCATCTTCCTCAGCATGAAGTCTGAAGTCTGACCTTGGTCCACAGAGCGCTCTGTGGCCTGCCCTGCGAGAACTTTCCGGGTCTCGTCTTCTGCAAGGCCTCAGAGAGGACAGTGGAGCTCTGCTCTCCTTAGTGGTCCAGCGATGATGCTGGAAGAATCCGGGGATGTGCGGTTTCTAAGAAACCATGAGAGGACTTAATGCAAAGGTGGAACCGTTTCATGGTTTTTCAGCTCTGTCATTCGTCTTTTAAAAATAACTGGCTGAGTCTGCTCTCAATCAGAGTGCCTTTAATACAGACATTTTTAGCCCAAAGTCAAGCACCTCACAGTTCAGGGGCAGGTCTTCTTGCAAATAGGGCCCTTTTTGCAGCGGAGTTTCAGGGTAGACTCTGTGAAAACTGGACTTGGCAGTGCGGAGGAGGATGAAGGGTCAGTGGTCTCAAAACAGGGCCCGTGGACCTGCAGCCTCATCTCCGCTTGGGGACCTGGGAGAAATGCAAATTCTCAGACCTTCAGAACCAGGACCCCTGGGGGAGGGCCCTCAGCCTGTGTTTGTTTTCACGAGCCCTCCAGGGACTCTGAACTTTGAGAGCCTCTGGTCTGTTTCGGCTTGGTTTCTGGAAGTCTGCATGTCATCTACGAAGAGTTTTCACAGGTTGGCGTCTCCTTTGTTCCCTGGCTCACCTCCATGTCCTCGGCTGTAAAATGGGAATGACAACTGCATCGCCAGATTGTTAAAGGGTCACAGTCCACTGAAGTGGATGCCATGGGTCTTTATCGGTGCCTGCTCTGCACTAGACTATGCGGGGTGGGGACATAGGGAAGATGGGGACACTGTCCCTGCCTCCAGGAGCACCGGATCCTCCTGGGGAGACAGGTTGGGAGCATTTTAAAAATAATATATATATATCCTTTCTAATGATTATCAACAATGAGCATGCATTATCTTATTTGGAAAATACAGAAAAATAAGAAGAAGGATATAAAAATAGGCTACAAGTCTAGCACCGCTCCCCTGCCTCTACTGTAAATAAAGTGGCAATGAATAGTGCCTTGTGGGTTTTTTGGGAGGGATATTTTGAAACACTTGAACGGCTCTTAAAACTTTCACCAATTTGCTTTTCAAAAGTCCGTAGTAATTTCACCACTGCCTCACTATTAACGGTATTTTATATTTTTGTTAGTTTAATGGCTGAGCAGCAGCATCTGTGACTTCAATGGGTGTTTTCTCTCTCACTTGCTGCCCATTTGTGTGTTCTGTCCATTTGGGGACTCTATAAGGTTTCAATATTTTTAACATGAAATTAATTACCAAACCAAACTTATATTATTTTTAAAAAAGCGATTTCTGGGGTTTTATTGTAAGAGAATAAATCAGAAATGAAAACAGCGATCTACCAAGTGGGTATTCTAGTATTCCCAATCATAGGGAAAAAAGCATAGCCAGTCTCAGTGTTTAACAGTGTGGCAAGATTTGATGGAATGTCATGCAACCGTTAAAATAATGTTATGAAGGCTGCCTGGCAACATACAAAAATGTTGGTGATTTTAAGCGAAATAAGTACAAAGTGCTGTGCATGTTGCTACAGCTAAGTGAAAATATCCTCTGTGAACAAAGACTGGCTAGAAGGCCAGTCAGTGAGGGCATGGGTTCTAGAGTGGGGACGATGTGGGAGCTTTGTTCTGCTCTCTTCAGAGACCCTCATTAAATTTTATACTAAATAATAAGGACGGAGAAAGACCCGGAATGAGCACGTCCACTCTCTGTGCAGGATCGGGAAAAGGCTGCAGACGCCAGCCAGGGGGCAGCTGCTCCCACTGGGCCCCAGCTCACAGCTCAGGTGGGGGCCGGGCGGGCCTGCTCCTGGAACATAACTTAGATCATCCGAGTGCCTTCACTCCTCCAGCCACCCTCCTTCTCCCCCCAACCCCCACCCCCACCCTTAACAAGGTTAAATCCTCTGAAACTCAGTGAGTGTTTGACCTGGGTCTGGCCACCGTTTCATGGGCCACCTTGATGAAATGCGGATCAAGAATAATCTCTTGTCAAACTCAAACATCCAGCCCCTCAGAATGGTTGTTGTCGGAGCCAGAGACCCATGACTGTGCCATACAGCTTGGGGCGCCCCTTCTTCCAACCCTCATCAGCCCTCAGACTCGCCCGGACACGCTCCACACGACCGAGCCAGTGTGCAGGGCTGTCATTCAGTGTAGACCGCCCCTCATCTGAGAAGTGTTTGGTTTGCTTTCTTTGGGGTGCTGGTGGTTGTAGGTGCAGTTAGAGGCTTCTGTCACTTACTGGCTGTGTGCCTTGGGGCCTCATTCACTGCTCCCCACTTCTGTAAAACGGAGATGCTAGACAAGGATTCTAGAGCATCGGGAGCGGCCTTGGCTTTGCTGGTTATGAAGATGCACGAGTCTACGGGGTGAGGGAGGCCTGTGCAGGCAGAGCTCCCGGCTGCCAGACACCTCACAAGACTGCAACAAAACAAACCAAAAAAAGAAAAGCCCCACAAGGTTTCTATCACTATAAAAAAAAAAAGGAAATGCCGAGACGAGAAGATGTGCTCCGTCTGTTATACCTGTGGGACCAGGACTCGGACTGTGGCTAGCTTTGCCCCAGCACCTTCAGTGGGTCCCCACTCACCTCCTCTCCCTCCAGAGCCCTCCAGAGACTGGTGCTCCGGTCCCCTCCCCAGCCCGCCGCACCTGGGCCACACGCCCCACCTCCTGCCAACTCATCTCTGTTCTCAGCCCATTACCCCCAGCTCATCTCTGCCCATCAAAGTCCTAGCCATTCTTCAGTGCCCAACTCAAATGCTTCTTCCCCACAAGCCTCCTCTGACCCCTGACCCCTAAAATCCCCAGTCATTGGCTTTGCTGTTTCCTGCAGGTTCTATATATTTCCATCAAAGCCTGTCTGCCCTTTACCGCTGTGTTCTTACCCCTGCGTGTTCTTGGTAGGGATACTTAGGAGGGTTTTTCAGGAATGAGGTGCAGAATCCACAGTACATGAGGCCTGGGTTCGAATCCCATCCCTGCCACTTACCAGTATGACCCGCGTGTAAGTTAGTTCATCTCTCTGGGCCTCAGTTTTCTTTTTTTTTTCCTCAAGATTTTATTAGGGAATTGGGGGAGGGGAACAGCGTTAGGGAATCAGGGAAGGGGAACAGACAAGTTGCTGTCCTTTTGTTCTTCAGTCTTGTGGAGGACGTTGCTTCACTGGCCCATGTTAGTATTATCATTCCCAGGCGAGGCAGTCACTCGTCAGCCATAGAACAGCCGCTCACACTGGCTCACGGCCACTCACAGTAGCTCACAGCAGCCCACTGCAGCAGGGGCTGCAGCCTACACCATCGCTGGCAACTCACGGCAGCCCAGCTCCAGGTCGAGCTATTGTTCACCATCTTAGCTGTAGAGGGCACAGCATCACTGGCCCTCATGTGGGATCCAAACTGGGGCCCTGTGCTCAGAGCTGGTGTCCCAAGCCAAGTCTTAACCAACTCACCACTTGGCTGGCCCTGGGCCTCAGTTTTCTCATCTGCACAATGGGAGTTGTAGTGAGAATCAGAGCACCTGGCATAGCATATCTAACTCATGCAAGAGTCAATAATGCTTTCACTTCCTCTTCTATTCTCCAGATAGATAGATAGATAGATAGATAGATAGATAGATAGATAGATAGATAGATGATAGATATACTCTTTATCAAAATAAAACATATATGCAGAAGCTTGCATTGTATTTTTTTCAAAGTAATACATGTGCATAACTTCAAATCTCAGTAGTAGCAAAGGGTTCATAATGAAAAGCAGCTGCCCCTGCTTCGCCTCTTTATACCCTCTAAAATTTTCCATTGCATATTTTAAAATTGTGTACGTGTTTACTATAGAAAATCAGGAAATGTAGACAAGCAAACCACGTATAAAACATTAAATCCCACTTCTCATTTTAGAACGTCTTCTTCCAAATCATTTAGCCATGCTTTGCTTTTTTTTATGCGCCCAAAAATGTCCTCGGTGTATTTTTCTGTGCATTATAGCTCTAAGCACAGTCTGCCTTCAATTAAGGGAAGGAAACAAATATTTGTTGAGTAAAAGATGCTGGGTCCTTGCTGCTCAGAGCGTGCTCCAGGGACCAACCAGCAGCCTGGGCCGCCGGAAGCGTGTTAGGAATGCAGTGTCTGGGGTACCACCCCGGAATCTGCATTATGACGAGACTGGGGTGACTGGCATGCACATTAAGCTGGGAAGGGCTATGTAGACCGGAGCTACTCGAAGTTGCTCCTTAACAGTCCTGGACCGGAGGCCTGAGCCAGAATGCAGACGCACGCTGCTTCCTTTAGAGAGAAAGAGCTGCTATAAAGTATTGCCAGCTGGGCTAAACAATGTGACTGATGAGGACAGTGATTTACATTCCGGCCCGAGCTCCTTATCTTGTCAGAGACCAGGGACATTCAGTTCCTGGACTCCACACCCAGCAGCCAACCACACTTTGAGTAGCGCTGTTTAGATCACAAGCTGGGCAGCTGGGGGCTGGGACCACCCTGGGTTTCTCTGGCTTTAGATCCCGACCTCTTCCACTCTATGTGGTCTGACCCTCCCACCGACTGTCTCACTCACACACACACACACACACACACACATGCAGACATGCACACGCGTGCACACACACCCTAGGGGACCCCTGGCCCAGGATTGGTGATTAGCAAACGTCTGTCTCTGGATTCAGACAGAGGCCTCATACTGCTGTCTTTGTGGGTACGCGGCCTCTGTTTACATGAAAGGGGATTTATACCCTTACACCAGGGTTACTGTTCTCTTTATCAACGCCTCCTGTCAGAGCCAAACAAAGCAGGGCACTTGCAGAGCATCTGGAGTCAAGAGAAGCTGAGCAACAAAGCCTGGATGAATTTGGAAAGAGACAAAACAACGATGGTCAGCTCAAGTTGCCAATGCAAAAAGAGCTCTCAAATCCCAGGGTCCATATATAATCTAGTGTTTACAAACTCCAGGCCAGGCTTCTGCATGTGGTGACAGGAGCTGGTGAATAATGGCTCTGAGCTGGGAAGCAAGGCCACGGGAAGGTGTGGCTGAGCAGCGTGGAGCCGGCCTCATCTCAAACCCCGGATGGCGTTCCGTCTAGCCTTAGTGTCACCCTCCCCAAGGAGCCCAGGGGATCCATGAGTGTGGATCACAGAGTTCAATTTTATGTGGACATTGGCAAGACTTGGCACCTTTCATACACCATAAACTTAGTTAAAAGAATTGGGAGTCAGAGTGTGAATTTCCAGGCCACTGTTGCCTGGCGGTGCGACCCTAGAGAAGTTGCTCAACCTCTCTGAGTGTTAGTTTCCTATAAAGCGGGGCATAATAATGCTGACCTTGAAAATATGTTGTAAGGATTAGTGATAGTGCCTGTAAAGTGCCAAAAACCAACTCACTCATTCATTCATTCATTAGCTCACTGATTCATGTATTCAGCATGTCTGTATTGAACACCTCCGGGTACCTGGCACAGGGGGTACAGTGGTGAGCTGGAGTTCATGACCCAGCAGGGAAGATAGGTGGTCAAAGAGCCACACTAATCAGCACTGAGCCACTGCAGTAGCCAGGAACCTCTGCCGGGGCAGGATCTAACCTGGGGATTCGGGAAGGTCTCATTGGGCAAGTGAACTTGAGCTCAGATCCTAAGGGTGAGTAGGAGCTTATGAGGCAGAGTAAGGAAAGGACGGTTCAAAGGCACAGTGGGTGGAGACTATTAATACGTTCTCCAGGATATAGATTTGGGTAGAGAGAAGGGGTCAGGTGATTTTACCCTTCGAGGTAAAATTTGCATACAGCAAAATGCCCAAATCTTAAGGTATCATTGGATGAGTGTTGACAAATGCACACAGCCACGTAGCCAAAGCCTCTATCCATATACAGAAGGTGGCCATTGGGGTGGGCTTGCCTTAATAATTTTTCCCTTAGTATGAGAGTCGGGGTCTGGGCTTCAGTGGGACCATTTTATGGTGGTGCAGAGGGATAAGGCTTTGAACTAGGCTCAAATCCCAGCTCTACCACTTTCTACCCACAGGACTTTGCCAGGTCTCCTCACTTCTCTGAGACTCAGTTCCCTCATCTGTAAGTTAGGGCCAATTAAACCTACTTCACAGGACTGCTTAAGGAATTGAATCTGCCACTGATTGTGAATGCCCAGCAGGTGCCGGGTGCGTGGTAGGTAGGCATGCCCTGTGAGAAAGCCCTGTTTTGCTTCCGGAATTGAACCGGTTGGGGGAAAGCCTCGTGGTTGGTGCCGGGCCTTCTCAGGGCAGCGTGCTGGACAGCTTTTGTACACACACCCCTGACGCTGGTCTTTTCATTCACAGGGATGTGCCTGCAGGCCTTCGTGGAGGCTTTCTTTTACCTGGCTCAGAGGAAGTTCAAGATGCCTCCGCTCCACGAGCAGGTGGCCTCGCTGATCGACCTGTGTGAATACCACCTGTCCCTGCTGGATGAAAAGCGCCTGGTGTGTGGCCGGAGTGGCGCGCTGGGGGGCCGGCCCCCTTATAGTGGCACTCCGCAGGAAGCCACCCCTGCAGCCCCACTGGCAGAGGGCAACCTCCCACCCTGCACAGACAAGCTCTCCCATTCCAGACACGCTCTGTCCTGAGGGCCAGTCCGTCCTCTCGGAAGAAGAGCAAGCCGTTCAGGGCTCAAGAGAAGCCCTGGGCCTCCTGCCTGTGGGGAAGCAGCAGAGCGCCGAGAATTCCCGCCCGCGTCTCTGCTAATTGTCTCCATGTCCTGCTGAGCTGCACATCGGAAGGCCAGCTTACCCTTGCCCGCCTTCCTCCCAGTGCCTCTCGGTGGTCCACCAGGTGTGCAGTCCCCAGTGGGCCTATGACATCCCAAACACAACATATGGCATCTTCTATGCTGGGCTCACGGAAAGCAACGACTGGGGTAAAACTGTTGGGTGTGGGACACCAAGAACCCCCAGACTGAGAACGGTGGCAAGGAAAGAGCTGGAGGAAGCCGAGTCTTGGTCTGCCGGGACCGCGAGAGAGGATACTGGTTAAGGGCCATGGACATGGCGTCCGTTTCCTGCTGCCCGTTCTGTGAGAAAGAAGTGGAAATCCCAAGCAGGCGCCCGAAACTCTCCCCTCCCAATCATGTGATACACGGGTGTAGTTAACAGACTAGCCTCATTGATTTCATTAGCTTGCCTGTTGCTGCAGTGTTCGGTTTGTTATTAATTAAGAAATAATTTAAAAGTCACTAAGTAAGGCTCCTAGAGCCTCAGAGCTGGGGGGCTGGCAGGAGCCTCTGAGGTCATTGTGCCAGATTGTGTTGGACTGTGACCCCAAAGCAGGAGTGCCACGGTCATGTGGCCTCTGACCGGAGCCCTCCATCGGGTGGGGTGCTCACCATGTGGTTAGCATTGCCGGGGGGGCGGGGGGCTGTATGTCCACCATGCGCTGGGCGCCTGGGTGAGAGGAGGGGGCTCCTGAGGGGAGGAAACAAGACCCCGGCCAGGGTTAGGGTGAGTGGGAGCACAAGGCCAGAGGCCCAGGATCCAGACGTGGTGTGAGGAAAAGCGAGGCCCACACTCTCCCCTCCACAAGACCCTTTCCTTGTTGTCACCGATGTCCCCAGGCAGTCTCTCTGTCAGAGGGAAAGCCTCAGAGGCATCCGAAGTGGCACTGGGAAAATGGCCACAGGCAAGTCAGGGTCCCAGGCCCCCTGACAACAGGCAAGCTGGAGGCTCTGCCCGCAAGGTCTCACTCTCCACGGTTTGTTGGGTGTGGGGCTAGCGTGGCTCTTTCCCAGAGTGGCCCTGGGGGGAGCTGACCACCATGTTCCAAGCGAGGCGCACACGGGGCCTCAGAAAATAAATGCTCGCCAAGGTGGGCAAGGAGGAGTCCCCTGGGAGCAGAAGTGGGTCTCCGACAAGCACATATGTCTTCTTTCTCCACGTCTGCTCTTGTCTTCTTCCTTCTCACCCCCCTCCCTGTCTCCCGATCCATGTCCCCATCACTGAATCCAATGGGAGCAGTTGACTCAAGCTCCAACGCAGAGCCTAGTACACAGCAGGCGCTCAAAAATGGTCTGTTGAAATGAGTGGCTTGGATTCAGCCTCCCGAATCCCCGGCTGGCTTGTTGGCTCCCCAGGCGTGGCAGCTGTCCCAAGACCCCAAACAGACAATGGCTCCTCTAACCCTGGACAGCTTCTCCATGTCCCTTTGTCTCAGCCTCAGGTCTGGGCTGCGTGCCCCAGGGCAGACCTTCTCAGAGGTTTGGCCTTGGAGACCAACGCCTGTCAGGCTGGTTGGTCCTTGTCACGACCCCTCCATCGTGTCCAGCCATCTCTCCGACCCCGCAGCAACCTGTGTCTGTGTGGGGTCGATTAGGTAAGAGTAGATGGCCCCAATGTGACTGTAGATAGCCAGGGTGGGTGGGACGGGATTGGAGAGGGGCCCAGACACGCGGAATGGTGCTCTGTGCCTTTCTAGAAGCAACTCCCTTTCCCATGTGAATTTGGCATCTGTTCAACACTTCATGGTTTACAAAGTGCTTTTACAACTGTCCTCTCATCCAATTCTCCCCATAGCCCAGCAAGGACAAAGATCCTAATCTCTCTCTTTCCACAGATGAGGGGACTAATGCCCAGGAAATCAGGTGACTTGCCTGAGGCCTCACGGCTGGTCAGAGGCTCAGTGAAGCCCCCAACCCCCAATCCCATGCTCCTTTCTCGGCACCACAGCTGCTTTCCATGGTGCCTCACTGTTCCCACAACCCAGTGAAGAGAAGGTTTTGGCCCCATTTCACAGACGTGGTAACACACATCTCAAAGAGGCTGGGCAATTCTGGGGGCTTCTGAGGGCTCCACTTGGGACTGTTTGACCTGCTCTTCTCTTGCTGAGCACCCCGAAGGGCCCTCTCTGAGAGCCAGGACACTACAGGCTCCAGGTTCCTCAGCCACACAAGGTGGGGAGCGGAGGGTGACAGGTCTTCTCTCACTTGATCTCTGGGAACACAGAGAAATGAAAAGCATAATATACATAATATGCACAAGAGCGTTTTTTGTAAACCAAAGTGCTGTTCAAATGCCGTGTTATCATCAGATTGGCTTCTGGTTTCCCACAAAGTGTAAATAAAAAGGCTCTTTCTTGAATGTTGTAATCCATCAAGACAAATGAAGCCCCTGCTGTCAGCTGCCCTCCATCCTCACATATCTGAAGACATTCGGGGCTGAAACATGGTCTCTGCCGCTCCTCTGACACCTGGAATTTGCCTTGTGATGTCGGGGTATTACACCAAAATAGCTTAATTTCTAAGAATGTCATCATTAATGCCCTGAACTGCTTGGCTCTATAATTGAGAATTGGGCTTGAAAAGTTTGGCATCTGAGCCCCTTTCCTTCGAAGCTCAAAAGTGATGGCACGTCCCCTCCAGAGCTGGTGTTCCCCGGGCTGAGAGCTGCCCTCCTCTCAGCCAGGTAAATGCACCACAGTGCGTATTCACCTAAAATCCACCTCGTCTTGATTGATATTTTTGCCAATCTCTTATTGGTTTGATGAATGTGAGAGAAATTTTCCCATATGGCATGTGGATTTCTCCCTCACAAATTAAGTCCAAATTTTTTTCTCCCAGGGACAAAGGAGCTTTGCAGATCAGTCAACATATTCAATTACTTCCATCTCTAGTAACCCAACGTCTTGATTTGTAGATAAGTAGATAAACCACGGAGCCTAGCGCTTATGCATAAGGGGCACACACACGTACGTACATACACAGACACACACAGCACCATTGAGCTTTTGTATAAAAATAGCAAAATTACTGATGTTTTTCTTATTTCTGGTAATTTGCACCTGAGTCTTATTTAGAGAGCAGAGGAAAAAGGGCTCTTTGCAGCCCTGGGGTAACATACCATCATTGCCAAGAGGTTTGCGGGGGACATTTCCTCCAACAGAGGAGTTTGCTATGATTCCGACCAAGGCTGCGGTCTCGGGCCATGGGGACATTGCCAGCTCCTCACCATGGCTCCCCCAGACCTCTCCCAAGCGGCAGAAGCAAACCAAGGAACTGGGCAATGAAAGAAGTCAGCAGGGATGTTTTCCCTTCCTGGTGGGGAGAATGAAGGCTGAGAACCCGAGAGGAGGCCCTGAGCGGTGGCTAAAAGAGGCAGGGTCTGGATGTTCGTGTCTGTCGCTCCTCTCACGACGCGTGACCAGTGACTTCACCTCTCTGCCCTAGTCCTGGACTGTCCAGGGGAGACCATGCCAGAACGAACGTGAAGAGCGTGGGATGGGCCTTGGCACCTGGGAAGTGGCTTCATAAATATCTGTTGAGGAAAAGCCCAGGCTCGATGTGCTGAAACCAGGCAGACAGCTGCCGGAGACACTCACCGACCCTGACAGGAGGCAGGGCTCTGCTGTTTGCAAGGCTGCAGCTCCTGCCTCTTAAAAGCCTTTAAAAATTCTTTTATTAAAATTTCATGGCACATGAAGTCAAGGTTCCATTACTTGGCCTCAGTTGTCTTGGTAACTTTGTAAAATGCAATAATAAAATGAAGCTGAGTGTTGCTAACACAAACTCATTGTATAAACGACTGCAAAGTCCTGATGATTTTTTTCTGTGTGATAACTTTTTAGAGCAAATCCGGAGGGGTGGACCAAGCCTGTTCATTTTGGGTCAGTTGGTGAAACAAGGGCTCCTTTTAATTTTTCCTTCCCTAATGGCTAATGTTTGCCTGGGAAACTAAATATTGCCTCAAGGACACTGTGAGATCCTGGGGGGAGGAGGGGAGTGCAGGGAGGTGTTGGGAAAATCCCCAAACCCTTGATCTGCTGGGGACAGTCACCCTTATGGAGGGAGTAATATGTCCCTAGCGTTTGGCTACCCGTCAGAGACTGTGGCAGGGACGCCTGCCCTGGGAGAGAAGGCAGCCCCTTCCAGCTTTGTGGGTGCAGCGGTCACTGCGCAGCTCTGGGTCGGGCAGGCATGCATCACAGCTTTACCCTCATGGAGGGAGCTCGAGACAGGACACCTCCCCAGAGCACTGAGCCAGTCAAGCTCCAAAGCCCAAAGAAGCCATTCCTGGTGCTGCAGGCACTCCTGGGGGCACCATCCCCGGGAACACAGGCCCTGCTCCCGGGACCACCTCTCCCCTTGACTCTGGGAATAGCCTCGGTCTGCTCTGAATGTTCCCCAGAGTCTGGAGCACCCGGTGGAAAGTGAAATGCAGGTGGCCTTGAGTTAAAGTGGATCCCTGCTCCCTAGAGATCACCACCACTCGTGGCCTCAGAGGGGCGTCCATCTAGCACAGCCCCTCCACAGTGAGGGGCCACTCAGGCCGGCCGTTACCCCGGTACCTCCTTTGTTCTTTGGACCCCTCAGGTTTGCCATTTTATGAAACATTCCTTGTGCAGGTTCTCCTCTGTGCCAGCAGCCCCCTTGGTCCTAGAGGCCCGTGTCTGCCGGTCATGGCTCAGCAGTGTGGTAGAGCAGTCGCCCCACTCTGGTGAAGAAACCCAGGTTTGCCAGCCTGGTGGAGAGCTGGCTGCAGCAGCCTGTGGGGTTACAAGTGCCTCGAATCTCTGCAGCCAGGCAGGCGCGTCTTCGGGGATTGATTGGGTTCTGCAGGGGCCGCAGGGCCTGTCTACACAGCTGCCTCCCCTGGGCCAAGCAGCTCCAGCGTTGTCTCTGATATGCAATGGGCTTTGTCATAAGAGTGTACCCACGGTTGTTGCGTTCTAACTTGTCAATTTTACAAATGAGGCAAGGAAAGCCCAGAGAGGGGGAGGGCCTTAGCCCAAATGTCCAGCAAGTTAGGGATATGAGCTGACGCCTGTTCAGTGAGGGAACCTGGGGAGCAGAAGCCAGCTCCAGCCCAGGGAGCCTCTAGCTCAGGGAGTTTAATCCTGGATTACACAAGGGAGATCGTCTGTTAGCTGTTTTGTATATTGAGGTTGCATGTAAGAAAAAAAGCTTTAAATGCCATTATCATCACTTCCAATTTTTTATCTGTGAGAACGCTGGGGGCCTGGGAGAAGTAACTTGTTCAAAGTTACGACCTCAGCAGCACCTTCCGCCGGCCACCTGAGCCCAGCCATGATTCCTGATACCTTTCCAGCCTGTTGGACCCTGGGAAGACATGTGAATCATGCTGGCAATGGGACTTCGTCACTGGGCTGGTTCACTCCAGGGCCCAAGGCAGGAGCTGGGCTCCCCTAGATTAGGCTGTCTTCTCTCCACCACGCTAGAGTAGTGTGGGGGACTCTCAGAGGCTCATTTCTCATTGACCCTAATCCTTAGACACGAAATGGGACCTCCTGAAACCCTCTACCTCAGTAGCCCCTCACTGGTCACTTAAATAGACGCATTCTGAGCTATTTCTGGAGTCAGATGCTATGGCATCAGTGAGTCACTGGGTCTGTCACTGTCTGTGCCAGGATAACACAGAGCCCAGACTTTGTCAGGTTAGAAGCCTACAGCATGGCCTCAGGAGGCCAGCTGTAAGCAGCCACTTCTTTGAAGCCTCAAGTTTTAGCTTTAAAAGTCCTGTAAATATTGCCCCTGCTCCCTATTAGATCCATATTTTAATCAGGGTAGGCTAGGCGATGCTGAGATAACAACTAACCCCCCAAATCTCAAGTGGCTTAACACAACAGAGGTTTATTTCTCATTCGTGCAAATCTGACATACAGGACGTGTTTCCTGCACTCAGGATCCTGGCTGCTTCCAGCCTGAGCCTTCTCCTTTCAACGAAGGCCTCCCAGTTGCCTCTGGGAAGAAGAAAAGACAGAGAGATTGCAAGGGTGGTTGTTGAGGGGGCAGCCAACATCACCTCCGCCCACCTGCCCTTGGTCAGAACCCCGTCTATGGCCCAACCTTAGTCCCAAGATGTTGGGAAATGTATTTCTTCCTGTACATCCGAGTAGAACAATGAAATGGGACTTGGTGAGCATATGGTATCATTTGTGCTACAATTCATATTTGCTTTAATATACAAATGTTTTTGTCCCTCTCGATCTTCAAATTGTTGCTGTACGAAAACAACCATGTTTATCTCCTAGCCACGCAGAAGACCCCGCCCCCATCACATATTCTCCACTTGAGAAGCACAACATGAGGAGGGCACATGGGCTTCCTAAGACTCTGGAGCCTCAGGGGGATAGTGAGGGGATCTTGCATCTTCCAACCAAGAAATCCAATCCTAGGCTCTGTAGTTTAGCTGGAGATCAGCTCCAAGCTCCTTGGAAAACTGAGTCCAAAGTGAGTCACTGCTGAAATTTCCCTTTGAGGGGCATGGGGGCCAAGCTTGGCTCCAAGAATGGCTGAGGATACCAGACAGAGGGTCTGTTCATCCCAGGCCAGAGCAGAGCACTCAGTCCAAGACCTGAGACCCTCTGGCCTAGAGACAGGTGACCCAGCCAAGCCAGCTGCAGCAGCCCCTGCACATGTGCCCAGGTCCCTTACTTATCTAGCCTGCCCAGGAAGGTAGGCGCCGCACAAATCAGCCTCAGTGCATCAAGTTGAATGACATTAGGGCTCCTTCTGTAGCTGGTGGCAGCTGTGTCACAATTCATATAGGGCAATGGTGGGCCGGCCAAGTGGCACGGTGGTTAAGCCCTGGCTTGGGAAGCCAGCGACCCCGGTTCAGGTCCCACATATGAGGGCCAGTGACACTGCCCTCTAAAAAGAAAAAAAAAAATATATATATATATATATATATCAATGGGAGTAGAGAATGTAAACCACAACCTAATTCACTTTCACTGAGCACATTCACTGGCCGACCATGCCAGGTACGTTATATATGTTAGTTCATTTAAACTAAGAAACAGGCTTAGGAAATGGATACTCTTATTATCACCCCATTTTACAGTTGAGGAAACTGAGGTTCAAAACAGGAAGTGATTTGCCCCAGGGGGCAGGGTTTAGAAACACCAAAGCTAGCTTGGGATCTCTGCCTCATGGAACTGGACTCCAGACTTTCCTCTATTGCATGTCGGGCTCCCCCTTCAAACAGCTGGTGAGTCCTGCCAGGGTGGTGTCTGAGAACATGTGGAAGTGGGGGGCTCTGGGGGAGGCCTTGAACAGCACCATGTCAGCAAACATTTCTCCAAAAAACCCTTGAGTGTAATCAAGTCCTTGAGGTGAGGTCTCGCCAGGCCCGGCTTCCTGGAGGCTGCCTCAGCCCAGCCAGGTTCACAGAATGGGGAGGCCTTGGGAACTGCTCAGCTTGGCAACAAAGTGATGGGGGACGGGGATGCAGAGAGGCCCCGTTGCAATAACTGAGCGCCTCTGTGTCTGGCTGGAATGTACCAGGCAGTGTGCACAGGGGAGGCCGGTGCGAGCATGTGTGAAGGAACGGCTTGGTCCCAGGTGCCACAGGCATCCCAGCCATGGCCATGAGGTGAGCGGCACCCATCCCCTTCCGCAGCCAAGGAAACTGCCCTCCACGGGCCCGTGAGGCCACCACTGAGACTCCACGGGGACAGCAGGGAGAGAGAAGCAACTGCCCACATTATTGCAGGTCACAGTGTCCCAGGATTCCAACAACCCAGGGTCACTGATCTGTGAGCAAACAGCATCATGACATCTGGAACATCTGCCCTAAAACCTGGGCTCCTGGCTCCACATCCTAGAAAGAAGCTGCCTGTGCAGGGTGGGAAATACCACTTTGTTTCTCTGTGCTCACACACGGACTGTGAAGTGGCACCTTATGGGAGGAAAACGGCTGAGAGCCTCCTTAAGGCAGAGAGGGGCCTTCAGTGCAGGGGCACAGAGCCCTCCGCTACAGGGCCAGCCAGGAAATATTCTCACATATTCCACAACCTCTACTTGATAAAATGTGGAAGAATTGTATACATTTTACTAGGTTTCCTTTATTTAAAAAGCTTTTGAAGAGTTTTGAGTCTCGTGATCTCGTGATCTAGCTGGAAAATTCACTTTCATGGAAATTCATTCCCCAAGGACACTGGGTGAAATGAGACCACACTGCATGGCGAAGACATTCAACCATTTGGGCTTCTTGTTGTTGTGATCATTTTTTTAAAAAATGTGCAATGGAGATATATGGTTGTCGGAAAGTCATGATGTATTTTTTTCTGTTTTTTGTTGCATATACACACACACACACACACACACACACACACATAAATGCACACATGGCGTTAATGCATATACATAATAAAATGCTTATACATATTATAATGCATATACATATAATAAAACAGCACAGAGAGATATACATTGACAAGTAATTTCCCCTCCATGCCTGTCCCTCAATTCTCCAGTCTGTCCCCAGAGGCAACTATTGTTTCTGGGTTCCATGTGGCCTTTTAAAGACAGTCACACATAGATAAGAATTCTTGCATACTTTTCCTCTTTTCTGCACTGACCTGCCCTCTGCTTTTTTTTTTTTCCTTAACACTGTTGCTCAGAGCTTGTTGCATAAGTTCGCACAGATTGGCCTCCGTTTTTTAATGCCGTCACGGCATATATACGATGCACTATAATTACTTATAATATATATGTTAGTTTACCCAACTAATCTCCATTTAGGTTGCTTAATCCATTTAGGTTGTTTCAAGTTTTCTGTTACTACACACTATCTTTATGTACATGTATGAGTGTGTCCTAAAAGTTGAATTTCTAGGTCAAAGGGTACCTATGTTTTAAATCACAATCAATAGAGCCAAATTGCTCTCCAAAGAGGCTGGACCAATTATCAGTCCCACCAACAATGTGTGAGCGGGCCAGTTCCCCCATCCTTCCCCAACATGGCATATTGTCAAAACGCTAACTTTTGCCAATTGATGGGTAAAAAACATGGCACTGATTATAGATTTAATGTTTGTTTCTCTCATTATGAATGAGGTTGAGACTTTTTTTATGTGTTAAAAAGCTGTTTGTATTTCCTTTTCTATTAACTGGCTGCTCATGTTCTTTGCCTGTTTTTCTACTCATCTCTTTCATGTTGATTTGTAGCATCTCTTTGCAGATGAAAAGAATTAGTCTTTTGTCATATTTTTGCAAAATATGTGCTCTATATGGGCCATTTTTCGGCAGCCAACTGTCTCTCTGCCTCCAACACATTCTCTGCAGGCTGCCAGAGTGGCCTTTCTGAAATGCCAACCTGATCATGTCACTGTCCTACCTAAAGCTATAAAACGGCTTCCTGCCACCTAGATCCAGCTCAAACCCCTCACTTGGTTTTGGGGTCCTCCATTTGGAGCCCAGCTTTCCTTCAACCAGGCCACAGGACTACCACGTACAGCCATGAATGTTGTGCCCTGCACAGAGGGCAATGATACGTGAAGGAGAATCTCAGGGGTACCGCCTAGAAGTGCTCTCCCCTAAACCTTACCTCAGGGCTCACCACATTTGATTACCAATCCCCAAACGCCCCGTTGTCTCCCATTCCCCCAGTGCTACACGCATGCTATTCCTTCTGTCCCTAACGCCCTTCTTCCCCTATGGGCCTGGTTAGCTTCCTACTCACCCAGCAGCTGACTCCTCTGCAAAGCTGACCCTATTCCCACAGGCTGGCCCATCCTCCCCTCAGGCCCCCACAGCCCTCCTATGTCCCTTTAACCCGCCTCAAGGTGATTCTCACTCTAGGGCAGGGCTTTGCTCATTCATGCCTGGACTCACCCCCAGCCAAGGCCTGACACAGAGGACATACTCAGGAAATGTGTGTGGAATGAATGAATGAGTGAATGAATGAATGAGTGAATGAAGAAAAGCAGTCTTCTGACTGCCAATCCCAGTGGGCGTGAGGAGTGAGGGTGAAGACCCACAATCTTCTCGGCCTTCTCAACCTAATATAGAGTTGTGCATTTACCTGACAGGCTCTTCTTCTGTGTGAATATCCATTAAACCCTACAAAATGCAAATTTTAAAAAATGCAGCCAACCAGGTCTTCCCAGGTAATTATAGTTTGCCCCTGTGAGTCTGCAGTGAAGGCCTTTTTATTTAGCGGGTCTATTGCTCTTTTCGGATTATAAAGTAAGGCCCTTTCAGGGACCAGGTTCCCGTCCCTTCCCTAATTCCCCCAGAGGAGCCTTGTAGGAGGAAGCAGACACCTCAGGGAATGGGGCCCCAGCTCTGTGGGGGCCAGTGGGATGTAAGCAGTAAAGCAGTTCCTTCTCCCCAAACCCCAAACTCCCGATTCCCACCCTTGTCAGGCCATCCCTCAAATGGGGATTGTGCCCACACCCTGTGGGTCCTGTGCCCCTCCACCCCCTCCAGGGACCGTCCTCCGCAGCTAAGGCCTGCTTGGCTGGCAGGGTTCCGTGTCACCACGCCCTTCCTTCCTGCCCTCACTCAGGAACTACTGAGCATCTCCCAAGTGCCAGCACCAGCCAGGCCCTGTTGAGGCAATGATGTGTGTGGACATGGCCCTGCCACCTGGAGCTGAAGGTCAGAAGGGGGTTAACTAGGTGCAGAGGGCGGCAGCTGAGAGAAGAGAGGTGGGCCCTGCAGGGCCCTGGGGGAAACCATCGAAGACGCCCTGTGTGTGTGTCCCGCTCAGAGGGGCAGCCCCACAGGCAGCTCAGAGAGGCGTCTGAAAGAGCTTACAAATTGGAGGGTGGACTATCGAGTGTGGGTGGAGCACGCACGAGTGAGCCTGGAGAGGCTGGCTGGGTGGGGGGCGGGGGCGGTGAGGGGTCCAGGCGGGAGAGGGTGGCAGCTGGAGCCTGCTGGCTGCTCTGGGGCTGAAAGCCTTGTAGGAGGAGCATTGAGGGCACTTCTCATCACAGGTATTTGATGCCATCTCACCTTGCTCCGTGAGGACAGGGTCTTGTCTACACTGTTGGCAGCACAGGCAGCATCCGCACATGGCTCAGTACACCGTAGGTGGAATGACCTGGGAATGAATGAATGAATGGCAGGTAAAAGAGGAATAGCAAACAAATGAATGGATTTAACAGATGGGGAAACTGATGCTTTATGTCGTGGGGTGGTGTGTTAGCTGGGTGAGCGGTGACAACCCTGGGATGGGGCAGAGCCAACGGCAGGCCCAGGAGGGAGGCCATAGACTGTCTTCTCAGACCCCAGGACAGCATGAAAACCCCGTCTCCTCCTGCCTCACACATACCTGTTTTCATAACTTGTCATTTTCCCCACACACCCACAGGCAGAAACACACACTGTCCCAATAAATAAATCTGGGCCACTTTTCAGCATCGTTTAACGTCCCCGGGAAGGCTGGGTCACGTGGCATCCAGCAGCAGCCCATTAGCTGACAGGCTGAAGCATATCATATTGAATTCCACGGCCCGCAGAGCCTGCGAGACCCCGTGCTGCTCTGAAATCTGCTCTGATTTATTAGAATGCAATCGTGCTGCTTATTTCCTATAATGAACACATGGCCCCTCCTCTTGCCAGGACCATTTTTCCAAACCTCCACCAAGAAAACAGAAGTGGAGGGATCTTGAATTCACTCCCTGTCTACAGCTTGAAAGAAAGAGGAGACAACATGGAAGGGAAATTGTAGGGGCAGGTACCAGTGCTGGGGATTGAACTTGGATGCTGTTTGCAGAGATGGTCTCAAGGCATTCCGCTGTCTCCCTGCCCCTGTGCTCTGCCCACTGCCCTCTGCCCTCTGCCCTGTGTCTCCCTGATCACTTCCTCGGAGCCCACAGACCTGGGCTTCTGCCTTCAGCACGTGCCATGAACACCGACCACAGCTCTGCCCAAACTAAAATTGGACTTATCCCCACAGTGGTATACAAGCCACACCTAGACAAAACTGCACGCAGAAACATACCCATGGTTACCCGCTCCCATCCCAACGTGTAGGCTACACCTTAGGGATGCCAACACATACCACACCCGTCATAGCTAATGTATCTCTCACACACACACACACACACACACACACACACACACACACACTTCTACATGCATTTTGAATTTCCAAGCAACAGACAAACTTTTATTATTAATTTCTACTTTTATTGCCCTGTGGTCAAGAAATATGGCCTTTCCTTTTTTGAACCTACTATATGCCAAGCACCCTGTTAGGTGCTAAGTATACAAAGTTGAATAAACTTGGACCCCACTGCCTAATAATGGAGGCTACAATTAAATCCAATGGATAATCTGACGTGATACATGGTGTGGCAGAGGGAAACCCAGCATTATATTTTCTTTAAAATAGCTTATACAGTTTTCTCTGCTTAGGTTGATTCTTTTTTTGTTTCTATTACTTAAACATTACTGGACAAAAAAAAATTGGCTATTTTATTGTTATATTCATTTGCTTTTCTTGAATTATTGGTGTGGATGAGAATATTCTCATTTGATTGTCCATTTCTCTTCCTTCTTTGTAACTTGTCACTTCATACCTTTGTCTGTTTTTCTGCTAGGATGATTGTTTAAGTCTTCAAATTTCCAATTATTTGTCTTTTGCAATATTTTTGGATAATTCTTCAAGTTGATGTTCTAGAATGGATGACAACCTTGTTTTTTTGTTATTTAATTAAGGAATCATTTTTTTCTCCCCCCCTCCCCTCTCCCTCTTCCCTCCACCTCCAAGCTGTTGTTCTCAGTCTAGTTGTGGAGGATGCAATTTAGTGGCCCATGTTGGTATTATGATCATTGCGCTCTTCCCGGCTGCTGTCGGTCGCCTGCAGTTAGCCAGCCACTCACAGCGGCTCATGGCGGCTCTCGCCTGCTGCCTGTCACTCACGCTTGCTACCGACCATGGCTCACAGCAGCCCACGGCAGCCCACGGCAGCCCAGCTCCAGATCGAGGTGTTGTTCACTATCTTAGCAGTAGAGGGTGCAGCTCGCTGGCCCATGTGGGAATCGAACCGACAGCCCTGTTGTTCAGAGCTCACACTCTTACCGACTGAGCTATCTGGCCACCCCCTGGATGATGACTTTGACTTTTAAGCACATGCATTCTGGTTTTCACTCTTAGCCATGATAGTCTTTGGTTCCAAGTTTTTGTGTTCAGGTTGCTCCTTTTTCTTAGCGGCACACTCCTTTTTGTCAATGAATGATCGCTGGAATTACATCAGCACTCTTTCAGGACCTCTTGAGAAGTGTCCACAGACTTGACACACTAAGGCTTAGTGCCCTGTGGAGATGATGGTCTGAGAAGGAGCCTCCCTGAGAATTTGTGTTCCCTCCGTTAAGTGGATGCCTGTGCCCCCGCTCCCCAGCTCCACTCAGGGAAGGGGTCAGGAGCAGCTCCGCATCTCCCTCCCTCAGGTGGCTTTCATCTCCTCTGATCAGAAGAACCTACACTGGTTCTTCCTGCCTTGCCTGATGCTTGCCAGGATGCTTGTTAAATTTTAGATTCCACGGAATTGGAGGTATAGATGCAAACTCATGATTTCTAAAATGTGTATGTGTCTGTTTATGTGCATACGTGTATGTGTATATTTGTGTGAATATGTGTGTATGTACACACATTTATTTCCTTATTCTGTCTGCTGAAAAGGTCAAGAAGAAAGGACATTCAAGTAGCTCCCAGATCTTGGTCTGTCATTCCAGTCCCTAGCGTTCCTCAGAAAAAAAACGACTAATCCCTCAGCTGAGGCAGGTAGATACAAGGTGAGCCTGAGACATCTTGTCATGCCAGAAAGTAAGGTTGAAAACGGCACTGGGGGCATGTTGCTAAGACACGGGCATCAGTTTGAAAGGGCTCCCTGTGGCCAAATCTGGGAGTGTTTGAGAACTAAAATAAGTAATGAATTATAAGCCCTTAAAAAGAGGACTTCACAAGTCCATCCCAATAATAAATAGTATACATAAACAAATATGTGCAGAGAAGGGAGGGCCTTTACTGGCAGTAAAATTCTGAGAGTTGGCTGGTAAAGTGGAAGAAGGAATGCTAGAAGTGACATATCATCTTTCACAACCATCCTAGTAAAGACTGGATCAATCATTAATGATCGCTAACTCGAGGGGGACATTTTGATGAGGAATAGGATATATACATGGTCTCAAAGTGTCTCCCCTCAGACTGCTTATTAGTTGCAAGCAAGGCAAAAACAAACAAATCAAACAAAACTCAGCAACTATACAATGGAGGAATTGAAGCACACCTGGATCACATGATGAAAATTAGCATCACCATTGAGGGACAGGTGGGAGCTGTGGGCCTCCAGATGTATGTCTCTGAAGGACACAATATGCCCTCTGCTGTATTTCGGGCAAGAATGAATAACCAGAAACCGGTCACGAGGAAACATCAGACAAATGCACCATTCTATGTTTATTTTAAAAAGGGGCAGGAGGAATGGGTGGCTGTATTCCTCCAAAATGTCAATGTTATAAAAGACAAAGAAAGGCCGTAGAAATGGTCCAGATTACGAGAGGCTCAAGAGACATGACAACTAAATGTAATCTTTGACCCTAGATGGAATCCTGTGCTGGAGGGGAAAAAATACTATAACAGGACATTGTTTGTTCCACTGAGAAAATTGAATGTTAAAGTATGGCCCAATGTAAAACTGACTGAGCTTGATAACTGCACTGTGATTATGGAAGAGAACATCCCTAATCTTAGCAAATACCCACTGAAGTATTTGGGGTAAAGGATGATAACATATGTAATTCAGCTCTCATGTCTCCTAATCCAGACCTCTTTTTGCAAATAGATTTTAAGAAACACAACTGGAGTCCTCCTGGGCATACAATTCTGTTATCAGCTTTTACACCTAATATATTATTAACATCTTTCAATGTCACTTGTTTTTCTTTTACAAATTTAATGGCTGCATAGGGTTTCATTATATGGATATGTTTTATTTATTTTTAAATGGCTCCATATCAAAACAAGAAATAAAAACTGGTTGTAAAATATTCAAACAGTAATAAGAATATAAAGTAGAAAGTGCAAGTCTTCCTTCCCCATCCCACTGAGCCTGACTCCTCACATCACTAGTGGGTGTTTGCTTTACATAGTTCTGCTATGTAATTTATTATGCGTAATGCAATTTATTTACTTTTCTTTAAGGGAATGGGCACAAGGGCCGGCCGAGTGGCAAGATGGTTAAACGCTGGCTTGGGAAGCCAGCGGCCCTGGTTCGGTCCCACATATGAGGGCCAGTGTCACTGCCCTCAAAAAACAATTAAAAAAATTAAAAAAAAAAAAAAGAGAATGGATGTCATGTAAATCCACGGTGATGATCTCTGCTGCTGAGGAGGAGCCACACCCCTTCAGAAAACGTGTGTGCTCTTCAACTGACTCCAAATCTTCCCCCCGACTCCCCGCTCACCTTCCCACCCTCCGTTGGCTCTCAACACTGGGTCTCTTAATATCGTCCGAAGTGGGCCTGCTTCAGTGAATCACATTAGCTGATAGGCCACTGAGGCTTTTTTTATTTTTTTTAAGATTTTATTGGGGAATTGGGGGAGGGGAATCAGGGAAGGCGAACTCAGACAAGTTGCTGTCTTTTTGTTCTTCAGTCTAGTTGTAGAGGACGTTGCTTCACTGGCCCATGTTGGTATCGTCATTGCGCT
Organism: Aselliscus stoliczkanus; assembly: GCA_033961575.1. Lineage (NCBI taxonomy): Eukaryota > Metazoa > Chordata > Mammalia > Chiroptera > Hipposideridae > Aselliscus > Aselliscus stoliczkanus. The sequence continues at coordinate 125,493,315 of CM066728.1, forward strand.
CTTCCTGGATGAGGCAGATCGGTCGCCGGCCTCTGGATGGTCACTCACCGTGGCTATTGGCAGCTCACGCTGGCTGCCAGCCACTCACGCTGGCTGCCAGCCACTCACTATAGCCTGTGGCAGCCCACTGCAGCAGGGGCTGCAGCCTACACCATTGCTGGGGCTTGCAGCCCAGCTCCAGGTGGAGCTGTTGTTAGCCGTAGAGGGCAGTGTCACTGGCCCTCATATGTGGGATCCGAACCGGGGCTGCTGGCATCCCAAAACTGGCTCTTAACCAATGCGCCACTCGGCCGGCACCACTGAGGCTTTGTGCTTTGTTACTGTGGTGTTTTGTCAGGGAGTATTCAGGAATATCATCCAAAACTTGGAACAAAGGCCAAAGGACGGCAGCTCGCTTGAGTACTATTTATGCCCTGCCCCAGGACTATGGCATCCCCAGGACTATGGCATCACCTAGGGCACGGGACGGCAAACTGCGGCTCGCAAGCCACATGCGGCTCTTTGGGTACGTTCCGTCTCAAAAGTTTGCCGACCCCTGGAAGAGCCAACCCTGTCCCTCACAACAATTTAAAAATTGAGAGCCATAAATATATTTTTACATAATCACCATTATGTGAATAATATCCTTTAAAAATTTTATAAGTGAATCTATGATAGTTTTATTTTCATTTTCAATTTTACTTCAGAGCCTGCAACTCACGAGCCACAGTTTGCTGACCACTGGCGGTTCTTCTGTCTCAAAAGTTTGCCAACCCCTGATCTAAGGGAAACAGATTTACTCGAGTGGCCATTTACTATGTATTTATGTGCGCAGCGCATGAAGTTACTTGCTAACATGTAGGTTTGGGGCAGGTAAAGATGCAACCCTGTTGCCTGTGGTTTATAGCCCTGGAGGACACTAATTAGCTTTGGCTATGGCCAGAAAAAAAGCACACCATCATGGGCTGGCCGAGTGGTGCGGTGGTTGCGTGCTGGCTCGCGAAGCCAGCAGCCCTGGTTCGGATCCCACATATGACAGCCAGTGACACTGCCCTCAAAAAAAAACAACAACAGAAAAAGCACACCATCGTGCCGATTGGTCTCACCATAACTTCACCAATTTTTTCCAGGACTCTCACCGAGACTCCCCACCAGAAACTCTCAGGAACATCTGGCCCTCTTCATTTTATGACACTGTGCCCTGGAGGGGTCTTTTTCCATCCGTTGTGCTGGGTCCTCCCTTCAGCTCTGGACAATGTCCTTTTATTATTCCTTTGGCCATTTTCTCCCTTCCTTTTTTTTATACTCTTTTCCCTCTTTTAAGAATTCCTAATAGTTGGATGTTGGACAACTTGGATTGAGCCTCTAGTTTTGTGTTGTTGTTTCTTTTGTCTCTCTCTCTCTCTGGTTTTTTATTTGTGTATTTTGTTCTACTTTCTGGAGGAATATAGCAACTTTGTATTCTAGCACTTCTATTGACTATTTTATTTTTGTACAAAAAAAACTAATAGGAACTCTTCACTGAGCTCCTGTTCTTTTTTTATCTCCCTTAGGATGTTCTAATTCGGATTTTTTTTTTTTAAATGCTCTTCTCTTTTCTGCATTGTTATTATTTCTGGTTTCTTTTCTTGGACTGGTTGATTTGGTCTCTCCTTTTCATGGCGGAAGCTTTCTTTTCTTTTCTTTTTTTCTTTCTTTTCCTTTCCTTTTCTTTCCCACCAAATAGGGTGCTTTGTTGCCACTAATGAAGCAAAGGCCTGGGGAATTCATATCTTATTTCTAGTGCTCATTGGAAGCTTTCCTCAACTGCCTGGGGGGTCCTGGCTGTCTGCGCTCTTCATATGTGTATGCACACGTACAGGACATGTTGATTGGTGGGAGTCATCATGGGATACTGGGACAGTGATATACTCTTTGCATTGGGAAATACCTGGAGGTCTTTTCTCCAAAGCCAGATTTTCCAAAAAACAATGTTCCAGTTGGCTACCTGGGGGATGCTGCCTGGCTCTGGGAGCAGCGAAGGCGCTTGTGGGGCAGGTGCTATAGAGGACAAAAGCTCCTTTTACCCCCTCCCGCCTGCTGTCTGCCCCGTACCTCACAGAGCCCTCTGCTCTGCCTGGTGTTCCTAAGTCTGGGACATACCTGGTTCGATTCCTCCAGAGAACAAATGTCCAGTTCCTCACAAGGAGATGAGGGGTAAAGGGAAGTGTCCTGGCTGTGTGTGCAGAGCAGGGGTAGGAGCTGGGGTGTGGCTCCGCCATGCCATTGCCAATGTGGTGCCCTGGCTCTGCCTCCCATCATGTGGGCCTCCCACCCTAAGCCTCTTTCCCCAGGGCTGATGGGCTCATTTCCGGTTCACCTCTCCCTCTGCTCCGCTAAAATAATCAACACTCCTTCACTAGCTTCCATCTGCCAAAGCATTTCAAGTTCTCTTATTTACTGGCATCTCCTCCCATGTTTTGTCCTTATAGGTGATAATCTTGTTAGTTCTTTCCTGTCAGTATAGTGGTGTTTGGGGAGGAAAAGGGATAAATGTGTGAGGTCAGTCAGTACACCTGGTTTAATTAGAAGACTAGTTTGTTTTAAAAGAATCTAATTCTATTGATTCAATATTTATTCTTTAAAGTGCTTCCCGATGGGTTTTTTTTTTTCTCCTGATTATTTATTATTGATCTCTAGTTTTATTGCTTCAAGGCACAGACTGTGGCCCCAACAGTTTCTTGGGGCAACTTTCCGAGGTTTTCGTATCTCATTATATACTCAACTTTGGGTAATGTTCCAAGTATACTTGATAAGATGGTGTGCTTTCTAGATTAAGAGCTTCACGTGTCCCTGCTTATTACACCTGATTAACTATTCAAGTTCTCTGGGTTCTCATTGTCTCCTTAATCTGTAATAAACTGATACTGGTGGTGTGCCCGTGTCAAATGCGATTGTGTTCTGCCGATTCTTTCCTTTGCTTCCTATTTGATGCCATTTGCTCCACATATAGAGGCTCACGGCTTTAGTGCCTTTGTTATAAATGCCTTCTGTCCACATGAGATTATCTCCCATTCATTGCTATTCCCTTGAATTCTATGTGTGATACCGCCCCAGCAGAGGGATGGCAGTCATTGATTTTGGGGACTGGGGACAGCTGTATAGAAGCAGTGATGGGGCACATGGGTTTGGCAATGAGGTGGTGGGCTGGGGAAGTGAGGAGGCAGAGATGGCAGGACCCTGGAGGTAGTCCACATTAATAAAGGTTAATAAAGGTTGGCTGAAGGGGAGGGAAGCCCAGGCTGGGGCAGGTGGAGACCTGTTGCTGGTGCAGGTGTTATGGGAAAGGTGAGGCTGAAGATTGAGGAGTGATTAAGGCCGCAGGGGATGAGAGGATAGGGCCCAGGTCAGGGTCTGTCTTGGGAAGGAAGAGGGTCACCTCCTCTCCAGTGCCGGCAGGGACGAGGCCTGTGGGAGCCAGGGGAGTCTGTGCAGGTATCTGCCCCCCGAGGGGTAGAATAGCTCTTGCAGTGGGAAGTATGTGGCTGGGAGGTCTGAGGTCCAAGTTCCTCTTGACCTTGGGGGCGTGGCAGAGAATAGGGGAGGCAGGAACCCACAGGGACACAGCGCAAACTGTAGTCAGTTTTTAATTGTCTTGCAGTGCTTAGCGCCCAGAGAGGGGCCAAGGATGGAGACACAGGGCTCCTTAAAACTCCTTAAAAGCTTGGTGGGGAAGCAGTGAAGACAGGAGCCTGGGAGGAAAGGGGCCTGTCTGGGGATGAACCATGGTGCAAGGTGGTAGATGATGGGGAGGGTGTGACGGGGGTGGGGATCCTCACAGGAGACTAGGGGTTGAGAGCCCCAGGGGCCAGGGTGCTGGGCAGATGGCTTGTCACCCAGGCTGATGGTGGGAGGTGGGTTGGAGGCTGCAGTAAGAGGGCAGGAAGATGGCAGTGCAGCGCATTAACATGTTATAATGGCAGTGCGTTGAAAAGCGTGGGTTTGGGGAGCAGAATGAAGCCCCACTTCCCCCAACAGAACCACCACAAGGGTTTGGAGCTACTCCAGGGCTCAGACAAGGGGCCCTTGGGGAGAGGGAGGGGAGTCAGGCTGGAGCAGGAGCAGGGTGGCGAGGCAGTGGCTGTTGTGCCTGCCACGCTGCCCCCAATCCAGCCTCCCTCGGGCTTCAAGGACAAGGACAGGAGCAGCCCGGGGGCTTCTGAGAACACTGGGCACCTGGGCCTCAAGTCCCTGGCAGGAGCCGGACACTTGTGCACGTGACAGACCAGGGTGCCCAGCTGGTGATCTAACTAGACACCTCCCTGCCCTCCATAGAGCCTCAGCCCCCACGTCTGTGTTACGTGAGGCGTCAAGCTGGGACTGGGGCCTGGACTTCAACCTCTGAGCCAGTCTCCTAATGTGTAAAAAGAGGATGTGTTGACCCCTAGGGGTTACTGTGCAGTACCTGGGACTTGCTGAGTAGGACCCAGGGCTGCAGAGTTCTGAGCACAGGTGTGCAGCCCAAGCGGTTTGGGGGCTGGTTTATTCCCAGCAGAGGCCCTGGGTTCAGCCTTGCAGGTGGGTAAGGCTTGGGAGAGCACCCCAAGTTACGGTCTTCCAGGCATCAGAAGCTAGGGTTTAGTCCAACTCAGCCATGATCTGCTGGTGACCGTGGGCTAACCTCTCCCCCACCCGAGCCTCTCCCCGCCTGGAGGCCGACTTTAGCAGATGGGACAGTACCTGAAGCAGAGCCTGCCAGGAGCTGGTGTCTGCTGTGGGACAATGGGGGGCCCTGCTCCCAGGAGGCTGTGGGACCATTAAGGACCTCACTTCTGAGCCGGTCACGGACAGGCAGAGGGTCTGAAAAGCTCATCTGCTCGACTCCCTGGAGGAGGGGATAATCCCAGATCACTCAGTGAGCCAAGCCCACCACAGCCACCAGCTTTAGGGGTCTTCCCTGTCCACAACTGCCACCAGGGTGAACCAAGTCCGGGGCACCCGTGGTAAAGGACAATATCAAATATCAGCTCACGACCTGAGTCACCCCTGGAACATCTCTGGAGACACAGCTGAACGGAGAGGCGAGGCAGGCTTAAAATAGCTAAATAAATCTTTAATATTTCTAATTGCAAATGTACAGAAATTGCACAGCCACACAGTCTTAGAACACCAACAACTTTCTCTGTACATTATTACACAGTTAAAAGTCGCAGCTGGAGGGGGCTCCAGCCAAGACTCCAACATTTGCAGTTTTGTCCTTTTCACATACTTACAAAAGGGGGAGCAGGGAGGTCGTGTGGGGGCCGGGACAGCTCTGGGGCCAAGTGTGTAGAAAAGGGGTTATTTCCCTGGACAGTCTGCCTTCTGCAGACAGACGGGGTGGGAGGGAGATAAGTGCACCCCAGAGAGACGCTCTGAAGGGTGGTGGTGGTGGGGGGGCGTGGAGCTCTGGCCTCCCCACCTCCCTTACGGGGCAGTCGGAAAAAGTGTCTTCACTTATAGGAAGTTTGGCAGTTTCCTTCACCCTAAACATAAAGGTTAAGCAAAAAAGTCAGGCCTCTGTGTTGGCAAAGGAGGGGGAGCTTTCTCTAGCATGGTCTGGGCTTGGGACCTTGGTCCTTCCAGGGCAGGGGCCGCCTTCTCCCATGCCCCCTCCCTCCAGGCCCTCTGGCACTCTGGCCCTCCCTACAGGCAGCATCCGACATCAAGACACAGGTTCTGTGGCCCGGGCAGGAGCCCCCTTTGCTGGCCCAGCCGGGGCACGTGTCCCCATCACCCCCACACAGACAGCACCTCTACAAAGCAAACAAATAAATGCCATGGGCAGGGCAAGAACCCCAACACCCAAATCCCAAACCTCTTCCTCCTGCCCAATACTGTTCTCTAGATTAAAAAATAAAATACAAACCGTCGGAGAGCAGCGGTCCCAGGCAGCCCTCAGCAGCACCAGGACTAAAGGACTATGTACAACCATTAGGTGAAATAGTTACATTACAGTCAAACACCAAGAACATTTACAAAAATTGTCAGACTTGCAAGTCAGATAAAAATCTGTGACGAGTCTGTACACTTTTACAGTTTTTGCACTAGGTAAATAAGGTTCTCGGCCAAGGGCTGCCAGCTCGGACCGCATCACCGCCCTCCTGCGCCCTGCGGTCGGGCCCTGGGAACCTCCCCTGTATTGCTAAGAGGTGCTCAGTCCAAGGTCGCTCTGCGAGGCATCGGCGGGAAGGAGTGGGGTGGGGAGGAGGGGGAGCTCACTGGGCCAGGCCCTGCCTGTGAGACCAGGAGTGGGGGGCAGGCCGCAACCCCCCGGCCTTCCTTCCTGAGGTCTGTGACCCTTGGGGCCGCCCTCGCCCCACCAGCATGTCTCTGGCCTAAATGAACTGCAGGTTTCATCTAAGCCCGTCCCCAGAGAGCCCCTGCCGCACATGCCTTCCTGGTGGGCTCTGTGGCAACGTGGTCAGCGCGTGTCCAGCCCCAGGGGCAGGAAGGGCTCGGCGCTCTTTCCAAGGGACTCCTCTGCTTCCTGAGGCTGATCAGGGGAGTAGCTCTGGATAGGCCCTGACTCGGCTGTGGGGCAACTGTCCCAGCTCTTGTACCCAAGGCCGGGGCTGGGAACAGAGAGGGACAGAGACCCAAGCTCCTGCCCACCTAGGTCCCGCAAGCGGGGGCGGGGAGGGCGGAAAAGCTACAGCGCAGCCTAGAGCTGAGGAAAACCGGCCCCAGCTGTGGGGTGTGCCCCTCGCCTGTCTGCAGCGCCTGGGTCCTTGGCTGGGGGCCCGGGAAGGGTGAGGAGAGGCCGGCCGCACACACGGGGCCTGGTGCAGGCCGCTGCTGTCTTGGAGAGGGAGCAAGTCTAACATCCTCCAGGGCCGCTATTTCCCATGCAGTGCGCACGCTCAATTTAAAAGGCCCCTGTGTTCCAGCAAGCGAGCAAGCGGGCTTTTGTTTCTAATGCATACTGTGAAAGGAAAAAAAATCACAGTTATCCACCTTCTCAGGGCCCCGCGGGCATTAGAATTTTTTTAACCATCAATCAGGAAAGATCGGCCTTTGTCTCGGGGTGAGCACCAGCGGCCACTCCCTGCAGGGTCACAGAGGGGCATGCAGCACGTATTGTGCCGTCTGGGCCAATTCTGCCCAGATCTTTGGCTTCAGGAGCCCCAGAGCATCAGCCTGGGCCTGGTGGCAAGTGAGGGAGGCGCCAGATCCTCCCCACAGGCGTGAGGGCCCAGAACTCAGAGCCGTGAGCCTCACTGGGTCTTTTTGGCAGAATAAGGAAGGGAGGGAGCGAGGGGAAATCAGGAGTATGGGGACAGGTTTGGGGTGACTCCTCGGTTCCTCACAGTGGGAAGGGTCCCCGACAGGCTGCATGCAGTGGCAGGTGCCCGGCCGGGCAGGGGACATGGAACTCTGGCAGCTCCGTCCTCCCCACCCTCTCCCCGCCTGCTGACCAACCTGTCAGCTCCTGGAACTTAGGGGCAGGTCCCACAGGCGAGGGGAGCCAGGGCCCCTAGTTCTTTGATTCCCACACCTCTCCGGGCAGCTCCCTCCCTGGGGAGCATGGGGGGGACATGCACTTGGCCAGATCAAGAAGGAAAGGTGACACACACCGAATTCAATAACCAACAGAGACATGTTTTGGCTGGCCCCCTGCTCCCACCAGGCTGTCCCTCTCCCCGTGTGCAGTCTCTTCGGCCTGCACCCAACACGCTTCTTGGGCCGGAAGAGAGGGGAGCGGGCTCCCGCCGCGTCGGTCTCTGCTCCCTCTGTGGCCGCCTCCTGGACGGCGGGCGGAGGGCACGGGGAGACAGGCCTCGGCCTCTTGCCCCCAGCGCTGGGGCTGCCACTGTGGGGTCTCCTCCCCAGGCCGAGGCCCTGCCCTGGGCCACCAGTCCTCCCTCTCCTCGGGCAGGTTAGCAATTGCTGCTGTTTCTGAACTCGCCGTTCTCGGTAATCTGCAATTTGGTGGGGTTGGTGGGGGAGATGCCGTTACGGGTCTGCATGCTGTACCTCTCTTTGAGCTGCGTCAGGGCGCTCATGAGGCGGGCGTTGGCGGCGTCCAGGGAGGCAATGCGCTTCTCCTGTGGGCAAAGACGGTGGGCGTGAGTGGGGGGCATGGCCGGGAAAGGGGACTCCCTGGGGCTGAAGTGCCGGGAAGAGAGGAAGGTAGCCTGCTGGAGATGCAGGCACAGCCAGGAATGAGCAGGGTGGAGCAGTGGGCGAGTGGGGGCGTGGGTGGCCGCGCTGTCACGGGCCATGGCCGCCTGGGGTTGGCCCTCCTAGCGTCTGCGCTGCATCACGTGCTTCGCATCCCGCACGCAGCAGCTCTAGTGGCATCATCTATCAGCCACCCGAGCCCCAAGGGCAGGTGCCCTGTTCGTGTGTGTGTGTGTGTGTGTGTGTGTGTGTGTGTGAGAGAGACACACACACAGAGGTCACAGGTCCTGGTCGGTGTGTGTAGTTTACAGTTTGAGTAAGGCCTGGCCCTGTTCCTGGGTGAGTGAGAGGAAAAGGATGCAGCCCTGGGTGAAGGAGACTAGAGGCCCGAGTCTCTATCATGTCTCCCCTCTCCATGCAGCTGGGAAGCCATAGCTCTCAACAAGAGCCCCCACTGCTCCCTCTGCCCAGCCTGTGTCACCCCCAGCCTTTCCCACTTCCCTCCTAATAGCTTCCATCATTGGTCGGCAACCTTGGTGAAAAGCAATACCCATCAAGTTGCCCCAGTAGGGGAGGAGCTGCCTTACCCTTTCACAGCCTGTCCTAGAGAGCTTGTGGTCCACCAAGACCCTTAAATCTGACTTCTCAGAGCAAGATCCTAGTCTCCTATTCCTTTGCAGGGGGATAGGACTGGGGATGTGGAGAAGCCCAAATCACTCAGTCTTTATCCCACATCCTTTACCACCTGTGGCTGACCAAAGGGCCAGAGCCCCCACCTGGGCATCAATGATCTTCTGTTTGGAGTCTACAGCTGCTTGCATCTCTGCGTGGTCCTTTTTCAGCTCCTCCTCCACAGACATCAACCTGTGACCAGACACAAGGACAGTCAGGCTGGCACTTGAGGCAGCAGATGATGGGGTGGATGTGGGGTGTGTGGACCCAGGCCACTGCACCTGCACAGGGGAGATACACGAGGAGACCCCCTCCTTGGGCCACAGACCTCCCACACCAGCCTGGCACAGAGGCCCTCCTGTTGGCCCCCAGCCACTGATATGGGCTGGACCTGGTCCTTCCTTATAAATCACCTGCCTGATTCTGTTCTGAAATTCCCAGAAGCCTTTGGGGCTGCCCCCTTCCTGATATTCCTCCAGGAGCCAAGGTGTTGGACCCTTCCTGTCCCCCAGAGCCACCGGGCAGGTAGTATTAGGTCATGGGGCCTGGCGTTTGGGTGGGAAGACAAAGGCCCTGGAGGGCTCTAGAAGCTTTCTCTCCCACTCTGCATTCACTGAGGCTGTGCCCAGCACGTGTGGTACCGAAATGAATGAGGAGTAGTCCTTCCCCTTAACTCTTGCACTGCGTTGATGTCAAGTTTTTTTTTTTCCAAAAGGTGTCCAAAGTCCACAAAAAAATAAAAAGTTGATACTTTGACTTTTATGCATTTAATAACATTTGAGCTGCTCTGTACATAAATGACATTACTTTTATTTTAAACCTTTGTTATATGGTAATGAATTTACCATTAGTAAAAAAATACTAAGTGACTTAAATTAGATTTAAGTATAAATTAGAATCTAATGGCATTGATGACATAAAAAACTACAAAATGTTACCAAATATGGCATACAAAACACCTTTGTTGTTGGCAGTGCAAGCCACAGGAGCTCACAAGACAGCAGGGACACAGACAGGCAGGCAGTAGCTACGCCCTGCACTGAAAGCTTGGGGGTCACAGAGAGCAGGAAGGAGCTAACTGTCCCGGAGGGTGGGATGGCAGGGTGAACTGGACATCTGAGGGGTAAGCAAGGTCTGCAGGTCGGCACTGAGCAGAGCAGACAAGAGGGATGCTGTCTGCAGGCGCTCAGAGCTAAGGCGCCTTGGCGCTGTCACCAGCTACTCCTTCCCAGACCCTTCCTTACCTCATTCTGCTCGTCTCCCACACCTGTCAATCACTCTTGGTCACTCCCATCTTTTACTCTCTGCTTTTAGCTTCTGAACCCCATACTCCCCGGGCTTGCCTGCTAGTTCCCAGGCCACTGCTTATAGACACCTTGTCCTGTCTGGCCACAGGATGTCAGGACTCCACGGGGCTCGGCCTCACCCTTGTTCTTGATACTCTACACACACTTCTCGGATGAGCTTCATTTCTGTCCCTATCCTCACAACTTCTCCAGCCCAGCAAAGCAGTCCTCCAACCCCTGGGCAAGCATGTGGCCCGTAGCAAAGTATATGCACAGGGAGGTGAACGGTGCTGAGGCAGGTACCACACAGCGCTGTTGTGGGCAATCAGTGGGGTCAGGAGCACCAATCAGGAGGAAGGGGTGTGGCCACACCAAGAGGGGGGCTGTCGCGGGCAATCAATGGGGTCGGGAGCACCAATCAGGAGGAAGGGGTGTGGCCACAAGGGGGGGCTGTCGTGGGCAACCAGTGGGGTCAGGAGCACCAATCAGGAGGAAGGGGTGTGGCCACACTAAGGGGAGGGCTGTCGTGGGCAATCAGTGGGGTCGGGAGCACCAATCAGGAGGGAGGGGAGTGGCCACACCAAACAGCGGGGGGGGGGGTTCCTTATCACAAAATGGTGGACAGGGAAGAAAGCCTGTGAGACAGCGGAGGGGAGAACGGGGAGAGGGGCAGCACATGGGATTATCAGCAGGGAAGTTACACTGGAGGAGAGACTTCTGCTTCCAGCTTTGTAGAGATAGCAACTGGACTTACCCTCCTGCCATTAAAACAAGAACAAAACTAGAAAACTGGGCAAAATATACGAGACAAAGGCTGCCAGACCCTGAACAGGGGGTGCAGTACAGTGGCTGCTACGAGGAGGCAACACACGGGCCAGTCCTGCTCAGGCCAAAAAATGAGGGAAGAGACCCCACCGAGTTGAGGAGACCCAGGGCGGGCAGGGAGGTGAGGCAGCTAGGATTCATGGGCCGGAGCCAGGCAGAGCGCGAAGGTGCAGAGAGAACCCCACTGTCTCCTGCGGGGTCTCTGGCTGAGCACTGGTCTGCATGCCTCTGAGAAAATGGCCAGGCTGGGCAAGAGCTAGGGGAAAAGAGCTCACAAAACCACCCCGGGAGTGCTCATGTTCCTTCCAAGCACAGAGGAAGGATGTACTGACGGGGGTCTCAGGTAGGATCCCCAGAAGGAAGCTCCCTCAACGGCAGAGCCAGATTTGGCCTAGATGAAAGGCTGTCCAGGACCCACCCAATGAAGCTTAAACATAAGCCTGGAAAGAATCAAACTGATAACAAGGAACCTCACTGTGTGCCAGAACAAAGCCCAAAATAGTCAAAGGAACAGAAGACATCCAGCACCTATGTAAAAAATTTACAATATCTGGCATACAACCAAAAATCACCAAGCATGGAGAAAAGTAGGAAAATATAATCCATAACCAGGAAGAAAATTAATCAATAAAAACAGACACATATGACAGAATTAGTAAATAAGGACATTAAAATAACTATTGTAGGGCTGGCCAAGTGGCACATTGGTTAAGAGTTGGCTTGGGACGCCAGCTCTGAGCAGCAGGGCCCCTGTTCGGATCCCACACAGGCCAATGACGCTGTACTCTCTACAGCTAAGATGGTGAACAACAGCTCCACCTGGAGCTGGGCTGCTGTGAGTCACCAGAGACGGCATAGGCTGCAGTGGGGCTGGACAGCAGCTGGTGTGCGCTTTTGTGAGCTGCCATTAGTTGCCCTGAGTGGCTGTCCAATGGCCGGCGAGCTACTGCCTCAGCCGGGAAGAGCGCAATGATCATCATACCAACATGGGCCAGTGAAGCAATGTCCTCCACAACTAGACGGAAGAACCAAAGGACAGCAACTTGTCTGTTCCCCTTCCCCGATTCCCCAATAAAATCTTAAAAAACAAAAAAAAAAACCTATTGTAAATATGTTTCACGTGTTTAAAAAAATAGAGGAAAGCATGAACATGATGAGAAGACATGGACGAAATTTAAGCCAAAGTGAAAGTCTAGAGGTAAAAATACATCAGAAATGAAAAAATACTGGATAGAATGAACAGATTAGACACTGAAGAAGAAATGATTGGTGAACTTGAAGACAAAGTAATAGAAATTACCTAAATCACAGAAAAAAGGAAACAGAGCATTAGTTACGATGTGGGACAATATACAGCAACCTAACATATGTGCGATGGTAACCCCAGAAAACAGAGTAGGGAGGTGTGACTATATCCCCACAGGTCCAAGAGCTCAACAAACCCAAGAAACACACATAAAACCACACCAAGGCACATCATAATCAAATCGTTGGCAATCAGTGATCAAGAAATAAATCTCAGAAAAAATTCCAGAGAAAACCGGTACATTAAGTAAGTACACAGGAACAAAGATAATGATAGAATGCCTACTATTACGGCCAAGGTGAGGGCCAGACTAGGCTCACTGCCTGTTTTTATAAAAAGCCACACCACACAAATAGTTCTGCTGTAACGACAGCATTGAATAACCGCAACAGACACCATATGGCCCACAAAGCGTAAAGTATTTATTATCTGCCCCTTGACAGCAAGTTTCCAATCCCTGCTGGAAGTGACAATAAAGAAATAGAGTTAATAAGTCAATAAAGGAGATAAAATGGAATCATCACAAACACTCAATACAAAAGAGGGCAGAAGAAGGGGAACAAAACAGTACAAATAAAAAACAAGTAGCAAGACAACAGTTTAAACATAATTATATTGACAATTACATTAAATGTAGGTGGTCTAAACACTCCAATTAAAAGACAGAAACTGTCAGATAAAACGCCAGAATAATAAGGTGCCTATAAAAGAAACTCACTTTATAGAGAAATGTACATGGGTTAAAAGTATAAGGATGGGAACTGATACACCAGGCTAACAACTAAGTGAAAGAAAGTTGGGGTAGCTGTATTAATAGCAAACAAAGATTTCAGAGCAAGAAAAATGATGATGGCTAAAGGTGATTTCATGATGTTACAGACGTCAGTTCATCAACAGTACAGAATGATTCCAAATATGTATGCATCCAAGAATCATGTTTCAGGGTACATAAAGCAAAATCCAACAGAAATAAAAGGAGAAAGACAAATCCATAATTATGATTATAAACTTGAATATCCTTTCTCAATAAGTGACAGAACAACAGTAAACAAGCAGAAAACCCAGTGAAGATATAGAAAACTTGCACACTATCAACCAAATTGATCCGCTAATTGGCATTTACATTAGGAAGGAAACAGCAGGATTGGTCCGTAGAAATAAACGGACCAAAACGGACGTGTTAAAGAAGCCACTGACTTCAGGCGGGCACGCACCTCTCAGAGAACAGGCACGGAGCACAGCAGGGGGTTAAGTTGGAAAGTGTTTCACTTCTTGGAGCCACACACATGAAGTCAGCCAACCCCAGAGCTGGCGGTCAAGTGCACAGTAGGTTTCACCCGCTTATAAGATCTCTGCTCACGTTAACCATTTTCCATTGAACAAGCCCACAGGTCAGTGAAACAAACAATAATTAGGAACAGAGACACAGGCAGTCTAAATAGGAGGAATTTGGGAAGGGTTTTTGCAGTGGACAAAGCGTGAGGCCAGGTGGGGGTGTGCTGGCGACTGCACACCTACGGAGTCAGTCCAGATGACAGGTTCTTGTGCTGTGTTAACAAACAAGCTACGAATCCACTGTCCCTCTTGTGCCTGGTATTATTACTGTCATAAGGAAGTCAACTCCAGAAATGGGTCTCTGGGGGTTGGCTTAGAGGCTACACCTGGACTGTACTCCCGGCCTACACACAGGGAGGGAGGTGTGCCCACCCTACCCACGAGCAGGGAGAGGGAGAGACAGAGGGCATCAACACAGACTGATAGAAGCCATCAATAAAAATGTGAATCAGCATTTAAACCAACTCCCTGCATTACCACGGGCACCTTAAAACTCAACACATCCCAAATGGGCCTTGTCATCCCTCTCCTTCCTCACCCGAACCGCTCCCCCAAAGTTCCCCACCGCAGTAACTGACACTAAGACACAGCCAGGTGCTCCTGGGAGAAGTCGGGGGGTTCCTCTGTCTCCGCTCTCACCTCCCACCTTCACCCACTGAATGTAAGTGACAGCCATTCCGACTTTTCCTGCCCTGACTGAGACCTGCTTGTCTTTCTTGGCATCCCGACCCAGCTTAACTCTTCTGAGAGCACTTGCCAAGGAGATGTGACCCCTCCAGGGCACACAGGCCCTCTGGGCGCTGGCCTTGGCCGACCTCACTTCTGCCACCCACACACACACAGTCCTGTGTGGGGCGCCCCACACTCGAGGCCTGCGCCACGCCGCCCCCACTGCCTGGGTCACTCTCTACCCTCCTGTCTCACACTCGGCTCAGCCCACAGCTGATCGGCCCCGCCCCCGAGCAGGGGCTGCCTGGAGGGCCCTCACCTGCTGATGATGCCCTTCATCTGGATGTCCTTGTCCTCCTGCTGCCGCCGCAGCCGCTCCTCGCCCTCCTCCAGCCGTGCCTGGTACTCCAGCACCAGCTTCTGCGTCGTCTCCTCCTGGCACTTGAACAGGGTCTCGTACTCCTCCAGCTTTTTGTTGGAGATTCGTAACTTGTCCTGCAGCACGGCCAGGTCCTGCCAGGAGGGCAGCGTGCCACGGGCACAGCACCCAGGACAGAGAGCACAGCCTCATGAGCCCGCGCAGAACAGCCCGGGCTGTCACCGTCGCACAGCGAGGAGACACCGCGCCTCCCGCCCTCCGGGCTCTCCCCACACCAAGCTGCCCCAGCCCGGCCTTACGGCTGTGAGCGGGGGAAGACTCAAACCCAGATCTCAGAAGTAAGGGTTTAAGTAGGGCCTTGAGCTTTCCATAATAAAGGTTAGAACACCCTGGAATATGTTGAGATCTGATAGTACCCTGTGGGGGCTCTACAGGAAGGGAAACTGAGGCCCAAAAGGGGAGACGACCCAGTCACATGGAGAGTAGAGTGACTGACAGGTGGGGTAAGATCCCAGCCTTCCAGCCTGTCTGACCCTAAAGCCAGGGCAGGGGTGCAGGGAAGCGAGGGAGAGAGAGGTCGAGGGCCAAGCGGTCCCAGCTTTCTGGACTGACTCAGCCCGGCACACTCAGCCTTTGAGGACGAGAAGGATGTGCAAGGCGGCAAGACCAGCAGCAGGCCGGGAGGCTGTGTGGGCCGGACAGAGGGCGAGGCAGGGTCAGCCCCGGAATCAAGGGCTCCAGGCCAGGGTACTGTGAGAACACAGGATTGGGGGAGGCAAGAAGAACCTCTCCTTGAGTCCTGGGTGACAGAAGCCCAACTCACTCAATGGCAAAGGACTGCCCCAAGGTCAGGAGACAACGAAGTCAGCGAGACGCAGCCCCACCCCAATGTAACCCCTGAAGCAAAGCGGGACCCACGGGGAAGCCCAGCTCCAGGAGAAATGGCCCTGGCCCTGGTCTTCTGCCCAGCTGCCCCGAGGGCTGTGGGAAGGCCAGGCAGAGGCAGGACCACGTCTCCGGGGAGCTCAAGGAACCAGAGCCTCTGGAGTTTGCCTGGAAGGGTTAGTAGCAAAGAGGGTGAGAAGCAGCAGCTCATTCAGCCAAGGGACAACGAGGAAAGAGGACACTCCAGCTGCAGCCTGACCCTTACGATTGTGCAGGCCATCCTTGCAACTCACAAATGGGAATTTGAGTCTCGGAAAGGCAGAGCCTGGCCCCAGGGTCACACAGGGAGCCTGGGGTGAGGCTGGCCCTCCTTGCTCCCCGGCCAAATTCAGGCTCTTAGAGCACTGTGCCCCATGTCCCCTGGTCCCTTCACGTTACTATGGTGAAAGCAGGCGGATGTGGTGGACCAAGGGGGAGGTGGAGGGTGGCGGAATGCAGCATGGACATGGAGTTCGTCTTAGGCGGGGAGGCAGCGCTGCCACCCTGACCCCGCGCCCTGGCCTGAGAGGCTGCTACAGGCCTTCCTGGGGCCAAGAGGGGCGAGCGCACCAGAGGTGAGCGGCGGGTGGCTGCTGCCTGGGGCAGTCGCACTGCTCCCGTGTCCACCTGGGCCTTGGCCTTCAGGAGGAGATGAGAGGCAGCCACAGGGCCAAGGCACCAGAAATGGGAGAGTTTTGGAGACCAGAAGCCTCCACTGCCCGCCACATGTTGGCTGTGTGTGGTGGGGTAGGACTTGGGATATTTTAGAGCCAATGACTTCCCGTGGCAGAAAGCAAACATCTCAGTAGCCATCTGACCTCTCCCCCCGCCCCCCACCCTGGCTCTCTCTCTCTCCCAGGCCCCAGTGGAGACGGCGGCTGGGTAAGAGCCAGGCCTCGGGCAGGCACGAGCCCAGAGTGGAGGACGCCCGGCTAGGGGTGCTGTCCCAGCTGTCTCGAGGACCCGCGCCTCCACCTCCTCGTGCATAGGGCTCCCTCCCGGGACTCCGTGTACCTCTTTGGCACCCCAGACCCTCAAGCCCCAGATTCTCTGAAGCTCAGCTGCCCAGTGACCCGGGGATGGGGCCACCCAGAGGTCCAATGACCAGCTCCCAGGAGTGGACTCAGTACAAGTCCCAGCTGAGTCTCAGGTGAAGCCCACATGGGAGACCTCGGGTCTAAGCTAGAGCCCTCTTTCTGCGCGGCCTGCGGATGCCACTGACCGCTGTCCCAGGTGAAATAGGGGCTGAGAGGGGACCAGCCGTTTGCAGGACTGAGCAGCACCGCCCCCACTCGGGGCTCGTGAGGAGAGAATTGTGCCAGCTGCCAAGGAAGGCAGCCCCGCCCTGTCCCCAAAAGCCAGGGTCCAGCTTTACCTTTTCTGCTTGGCTGAGCTCCTCCTTACTCTTTAGCCTATCCCTGGGGGGGGGGTCTGGGCCCAGGCCCTCGTCGTCTAACAACTGCGCGTTCATGGTCAAGAGCCAAGCGGCCGTGCGGTCCAGGGCATTGGGGCTCACTGGTGAAGGGCCCTACAATGAAACACAGCTGTGAGGGGCTAGAGGGAGGCAAGGGGGAGGGCAGGGGTGGGCGTGGCACTGGGTGAGTCATGGGCACAAGTGGCTCAGAGGCACAACAGGAAGGGAGGGGACCTTCAGCTGACTGGACACCTATGGATGGCAGCCTCTGACCTAGGAAGCTCCAACTCCCGGGCGGCAGCCTGAGTCAGAGCCAAGTGTCCAGGTGGCCTCCTGAGCTACTCTCTGCTGCCCAGGTGAGAACCGGTGAGTTGGCCCCGGCAGACCAGGCACTCCACCCAGAGCACATCAGTTCCACATACTATGTGCAGCCCTTGGGTGACAGGAAACACCCAGGCACCCTGGCAGCTGAGCTCTGGAGGCCAGCTCAGAGTAGCAATGGAGATTTCGAGGGACAGGTCTACTCCTATCCTTAGTAGGGCTTTAACAGGCTTGGAAATGGAGATGGACTGACCCTCCCTCTACCCCCAACCCACATGTTTCTGGGGGAACTGGCAGAGGAACCCTACGGCCGCAGTGCCCCTGGTCCACAGGATTTGAGCAGGGGCCAGTGAGGCAGCGGCCAGTGGGGCTCGGGGAGGGCTGGTGGTGTGTGTGGCAGGCTGGTGGGCTGGGACCAAATGTGGCATCCTTCAGCATGGGATGGCAGCTGGGTGCAGGTGCAGATGAAATGACAAAGGGGAGCAGCATGACGTGGGTATGACACCCGCCCGGCCCGAGCGCCCGTCCCCCCCCCTGCCCCCCCCCCCCCGCCAGCAGCACTGACCTGCTTGTGCACCGCCCGAGGCTTCAGCTCCGGGCTGTCGCCCTTGGAGGAAGAGGACTGCTGCCGCAGCCGGGCTCCGGGGCCGGCCCAGTCGGGGGAGGCCGATGCCAGGGTGCCGCTCGAGGGCCGTGGATACTGCAGGGTGCTCAGCAGGGTGGGCGGCGTCCGGCCACGGGGGGCAGGAGGTGGCGGTGGGGGCGGGGGTGGCGGCTGGTCGATCCTCCGCTGGGGGCCGGCACTGCTCTGCCGTGGCACCGTGGGCTGCCCGCCCTTTTCAGTCAGTGACATCTGCCGCCGTGCCAGCTCCCCCGGCCGTCGCCCGAGCTCCTCGGCGGCACTGCTGAAACTCCCCAGCTTGGCAGCGGCCGCCAGCTCCTCACTGTTGCTGTGCGAGCTCAGGGAGCTGTGGCCCTCAGAGCCCGAGTCGCCAAGGCCACGGGGCGACAGTGGCAGGCCGGCCGCCATCTGGTACACAGGGTTCTGGAAGGAGAGCGGTGCCAGCAACTGGGGTCGGCCTGGTGCGCCCTCAGAGGTGCCCGGTGTGGTTGGTGTCTGGCCTGCCCGCCGCACGGTGGCCAGCCCTGCCAGATTCACCGGGGCTGCCCGGGCCGGCCATCCAGCCACCAGCTGAGCTGCAGGTGCCTGCCCGTCGGCGGCAAGGGCGTCAGGGCCCACCGGGGAGCCCGTCTCCCCGTCCAGCGTGCGGGCGTCTTGGAGGTCCACCATGGACAGGCTCTTGCCACCGTTGGCCATCTGCAGATCGGGTTCGTTGGCTTCCGAGTAACTCGAGCTGCGGGCAGGTGAGGGCTGGACCCCGGAGGACCTTGTGACAAAAAACAAGTCCTTGTTTTCGGGGGTTGGAGACGGTAACCGGGTGAAATCTATCAGACTGCAGGGAGACAAGCACACACAGGGAAAGAAGGGGGAAAAGAAGAACTGTGAATGTGGCCACGGCGGGTCCAAACCAAGAGCCCCCGCCAATCTGCCAGGCCTGGGAAGGTGAGTGGGGAGGGGAGGCTCAGGGGCAGCAAGAGGGGCAGTCCCGGGGACCGGAAGTCCAGCTGCAAAACCAAACCACAGCCTGGGCAGCTGACCCTGACAGAGGCCCCCAGCGGGTCTGAGTGGCCGAGGTGTCTGCTCCTGCACAGAACCTCTGCGCTAGGGGCCAGCATTGCTAATACCAGGCCAGGCTGCTTGGCAGGCCCTCTTCCTGCTCAGCTGCATCTTGGGGCGATGGGTGCTGAGGTCTGGAGTTTCCTGGAAAATTCCCCTTAGCTAAACCCAAACCCACAACGCCGTGGCTCTCTGCTATCCAAGGGTCCTGCATGGAGAACTCCGACTCCAAAGCCTCTTCCCTCTTGCTCCTAATCAGACTGATAAATGAAGTGGGGGCCCGGTGAAGCCTCCCTGCCTAGCTTCCTGCTGCCACCCCCCTTCACTGACTGGCAGGCGGGGGCTGGCGTTCCTGCCAAAAACAAGGATTCAGAGGAGGCTCCTCAAGGCATGACTCAGGCAGGGGAGGCCTGCACCTGCAGTGGCAGGCTGTGCTGCCTGGGGTCTCCCAGACTCTCCCGGGCCCCTCCCCAGAAGCCAGCTCCTAGGAAGAAGGAACAATGTGGTGGGACCAGCTGGGCTTCGGAGGGGACGATGTGGGCGTGAAAAGGGCTCTGAGTGGGCTGCAGGTAGCAAGGACGTGGGGATTTCACATGGGCTTGCAAAGGGGAGTTAAGAGTTGGCTTAGCCTGGGATGGAGCGAGGCAGGCTGTGGCCACTTGGGGTCATAGCACTTATGGGCTGGGCAGCAGCAGGGGCCCAGAGAAACCCAGGGCAGCCACATACCCAGTCAGGGCTCCTCAAAACCCACGTCTCTCAGCCAAGGTGCATCCCA
Organism: Aselliscus stoliczkanus; assembly: GCA_033961575.1. Classification (NCBI taxonomy): domain Eukaryota; kingdom Metazoa; phylum Chordata; class Mammalia; order Chiroptera; family Hipposideridae; genus Aselliscus; species Aselliscus stoliczkanus. Next base: position 125,513,020 of record CM066728.1, read on the forward strand.
CCCTGAACTTAGATTTACCTCACTTGGCAGGCTGTATGAACGAACCCCAGGACTCAGAGCCGGAAGCGGCACCTGGCCTCTTCCTGGGCCTCCAGTCCTGCACCTCACCCTCCCTAGAGTCCCGATCTCCACACCCATGCCTGCTTAAAAACCTGTCACTGCTGCCACCTCTGGATGAGACCCGACACCCCACTCTGCTGCCCCCGCCTCGTCCTCACTAGCTGGCTCAAGACGGCCCCTAGTAGGGGAGGGGAATGTACGAAGGGGGCATAAATGATTCAGTATAAACACCTACTTTTTTAAAAGGATTATCCTCATTTTGACATCAGCGTTCGAGAACATCTGCCTCCCTCACCACTGTGTGTTATATTTACAGGGCACCAGCCCGGGGCTAAGGGTTCAGAGTGAGGGCTTGGCCCCAACTCTGTTTTCTGGGGCTCCCAGCCTCAAAGCCTTGTAGTCACCCCAGCTCCTGCTAAAAACACATACTTCTGGAGATTCTGATTCAGGCCCAGAAAACACCAGACCAAGTATTCTTAACACACTCCTGGGTAATGATCTGGAGGTATTTGGGACCAGTGATTGTTTTTCAACTAAACATGTCTTTCTCCAGGCCTCTGTGCTAGTCCCTCTACCCAGAATGCCTTTTTTGCCAATGGAAATGCGTCCTCAAAAGCTCAAACCTACAGCGCCACCTTCACCAGGCAGCCTTCCCTGATTCCCGCCCCCCCCCCCCATGGAGGTTTCACTGCTTAGGGCGTGCACAACATATTTTGAGTCTCACCCGGCTTGTCTTATAAACACCGTGTAGGCATCCTCCTCCTTCTCAGCTGAGGCTGCAGGTGGTCTGCGCCTTGTCTGCACATGCACCCCACCACACCCCGCACACCTGGCAGCCCTTACCCAGAGAGATCATTCTCAATCACCATCTTCTGCAGCCCGGCCGAGAGGCTGCTGCTGCCAGAGCCGGGCGTGGAGGCCAGGTCGTTGGTCCCTGCGAGCTGCCCGCTGCCTGGGGTGCTTAGTGCTGTATGGACGTCTCTTAGGATCCGAGGCAGGGGCCCCAGTTTGGATACGATACTCTGTAAAGACACAGCAAGAGGAAGGTGACGCGTGCTGGGGCCACTTGGGGAGGCTGAGCACACTGCGGCCACTGTGGTTCAAAGCCTCCGAGGAGCCAGGCAGAAAAGCAGACCCTCCCTCCCCTACCAGTCAGATCCAGCAAATCCGGGGGGTTGGGGGCAGCCCAGGAATCTGCAAATTACACAGATACCAGCTCCCCAGATGTTTCTGGGACAGGGTCTGCGAGGCCAACATGGAGAAGCGCTGACCTCGTCCACGCCTTTGACCCTAGTTTGCCCTACCCTGGTGCCCCTCCACAGAGGAGAGCTCACGTGGAACCCAGAATTTCTGACACCTCCCTATCCGACAGGCTTCTGGGAGGGACAGCTCCTCCGGCGTGCCCTATTCCACAGGGAGGGATGGGGGCTGACCCACTTTGACAACTGAGCCCCAGTGGAGAGGGTCCAGGCACGGAGCAGGCACCACCACATGCCTGTCAGACAATTAACGAATGCAACGGCCAGGCGGAGGGTGGCACTGGGGCCCATTTCCACTTCACTGTCACGGTTTAGGCTGAGGGTGCTAAGGGATCCGGGCTGTGGGGCTGAGCTGAGGGAAGGGAACTTCACCTTCACCGGCTTATGCAATGACGTCCACGTAGGACTTCGTGCAAAAAAAAACCATGCAAACTCATGTAGTCAATAGAGCAGAGACTTGGGAGGCAAAGAGCTCAATTTCAAATCCTTGCTGCAACACCGTCAGCTGTGATGGCTACTGACCACTGTGCAGATGCGGCGGATGGTGGCCGGCATGGGCTCAGTCAGCGGTGACAGCTGGCGTGACTGGTGTTGGCAGCAGAGGAGGAAGAGGGCCTTGGCCCTGGTTTCTATTGCCTCTCCTGTGTCTCTTGTAGCCAAAGGGCAGTGGACATAAATGGGCAGAAATGACTACAATAGCATCTGTCCGTGGTGAAACGCTGGACTAACTCAAGTGTCCAGCAACAGGGGGCCAATGAAATAAACCACAGTCATATGACGAGACAGTCTGCGGTCACCACAAAGGTCACAGCGATGGCAGCATGTGCTGCCCTGAAAAGATGTCCACAATGGACTGAAAAACGCACACTGCAGCACACACATAAGTTCTTACTTTAACACAAACAAAAAGGGAAGAGGACTCCTATGCTTGTGTATGTACTTAACACACACATAGGTGTGTCTAGAAGCCTGTACACCAGCATGCCCTGAAGGGTCACCTCCAGGAAATCAGACAGAAGTGGGGAGGCCTCTAGCCTGACTCAGCAGAAGCTACTTTTGTAAGCTGGTCTCTTGGAGCCCGGGAAAGCAGCAGATATCCTGGCCATAGACTGTGGCAGGCCCAGCCCCTGCTGCCAAGACCTTGTTCACTGTGTGCGCTGGGGCTGCTGGGGCTAGGGGGACGGGGCAGTGGAACCGCAGGCCACACAGGACACAGCCCAGGGGACTGCAGCAGTGTCACAGGGGTCTACGGAATAACCATCTCAACTGATTGCCAAGAGCAATTCTGCAAAGGTTTGTAACTTCCTGCCCGACACGTGGAGGTACAGCAGTCTGTCTGTCTTTTTCTCATCAGGGGCCTTGAAACGCAGTCCAAGGACATTTTTGGAGAAACAGCTAAATTTGGTCATATTTCCCACAGGAAGGGAACACAGCTTCATATGTGGAATCCACCCACTCAACACCGAGCGCAGAGGCAGAGCCGAAACCCCAGCACCCAGAGTGGGCTCCCCCGGCAGCTGCTGGTGAGCGAACATGACCCCCAAGGACACAGGGCCAAGGTCCCAGCGTGTGCCGACCCTTGGGCTCTGGCGCCTGGGCAGGGCTGCTGATCTGTGCCCCACAGGGAACCCTGCCTGCCTTCCGCCCGGGGGCACGCACCTGCTCCAGCTGGTTCACAGCCTCCCAGAGCAGCGAGTGCAGGCTAGAGAGCTCGCGGCCCAGGTCGATGTAGCCCTCGAAGCCGGCCGTGTTGGAGATGGTCTCAGGGTTGGAGATCTCCAGGAGGAAGCGCTGCATGTTGGTCCACTCGTGCTCCAGGAACTGGTTCATGAACGACATGTACTCTTCCTTGCTGCCAAACCTGGGAAGAGCAGACAAGGGTGAACGTCCTAAGTCCGAGGAAGGCCCCGGAAAGCCAGGCCCCACCCGGGAGACCCCCCTCCTCGGAGACACCCTCACCTCCTCAGCTCCCATGCACCTTTGCCCATGGTGGCCAAGTCTGAAGCCATCACCATCACCAAAAACCCATGCCCTCCTCCCAGGCTCCCTACCCGCAGTGGAGACACCACCGTTCACCCGGCAGCTGAGCCAGAAGCCTGTGTGTCGTCTCTTCCCTCTCCGCCCCCACGGCAGACGAGGCCTGCCGACCTTACCTTCTCATCACCCCTTCACCTTGTAGCCACTGCCTTCTGCATCGCCGTCTCCCCTCAACCCCCCAATACTGCTCTACCACCTTTCTCTGAGCCGAAACCACCGCGGGGCTCCCCTCCAGTCTCTCAGCAGCCAGTCCCTCTTCCTCTAACCCCCAGCCCACTGCCGTCAGGGTGACCTTTCCAGGACCCAGAAGAGGTGAGTGTCCCTTTTGCTTAGTGTCCGCTGGTGGCTCCGCCGCCCGCCTGGCCTCCAAGTCCCTGCTGCCCTCCTGGGTCTCGTCTCCCACTTCGCCCCGCTTGGCTCTTGACGGTTCGGGAATGCCACGGCCCCTTGTCCCTCCAGCACACGGCCCTCCCCACCTCTGTTCCTGCTGCCCCTCCAGGAGTGGATGAAGGCCTCGCCTAGCTGAGAACCTGTGCTCTGGGGAGCCTCGCTGTCTCCTCTCCCTGAGAGACCGTGCACGCCTCCAGCGCCGCTCTGCGGCTTACTCCGCATCTCGCCCCCCCACCCCCCTCACTGAAGTGCTGGCTCTGGAGGGGCTGGGACCGGGTGTAATTCAGAGCTCTGCACAGAGGTAGCCTGGAACTGGGCTGCATCTGTGCTTTGTGAATGAGCGACTAGATGCCCGAGCCCTGTCGTTTCCACCCCCTCGCTCTCAGGTACAGTCCAAATCACCAAAGCGTTTGACGAGCGAGCACATCCTTGACAGCAGGAAACAAGGACAGTCTGAATCGGCTCAGGTGCCCTACCACAGGGGACAGGCTCAGGCAGTACAGGCCCTCCTTTCTTGAAGGCATATTAGTCATTCATTTTAAACCAAGTCTTATAAATGTTAAGTACATGGGAGAATCCTGACGATAAAATGTTAATTCAAAAAAGCAGAAGGAAAAAATATCTTGTCTTCTCACCTTTGAAAATTAAGGAAACACACCAAAATGGTATGTACTTTCAGTAGGGGAAGGATAGGGTGGGGAAGAGATTTTATTTTTAAAAAGGGGGAGAGGATGGACTGAGGATGACAGGGACCCAAACAGGGCCCACTGTGCAGCCCAGCTCTGGGGCAGAGACACCCACGGCCCGCCCCCTGCCCCCGTGCAGCGCAGCTCTGGGGCAGAGACACCCACGGCCCGCCCCCTGCCCCCGTGCAGCGCAGCTCTGGGGCAGAGACACCCACGGCCCGCCCCCTGCCCCCGTGCAGCGCAGCTCTGGGGCAGAGACACCCACGGCCCGCCCCCTGCTCACTGTGCAGCCCAGCTCTGGGGCAGAGACACCCACCGCCTGCCCCCTGCCCCCGTGCAGCCCAGCTCTGGGGTAGAGACACCCACGGCCTGCCCCTTGCCCCTGTGGGCTGCGCCCCGCCCTGACTCTGCACCCGGGGAACGCGGCACTCACTTGGCGAAGTTGGCCAGGTTCTGGGTCACCTTGGCGATGAGGGTGAGGGTGCGGGCCGTACGGTCGTCGGGGTACTCCTGCAGCAGGTTGAAGAGTGAGGGCGACATGATGGCTGGGCACAGGAAACGCAGAAACAGGGAGGCGCTGATGAGCCGCTCACTGATGTCCGGCCGGCCGCGGCTGCTGCACTCCTGCCGCCACGAGGCAAATACTTCCTTCAGTTCCCTCGGGAAGACGCTGTAGAGGGAGAGACAAGAGTGGGCCCAGGGGTCAGGCAGCAGCCCAGGACAGGATGGTGCTGAGCAGGGGCCTGGTTTGGGGTCTGAGTGCCAATCCCGACAGCTGTGTGAGCTCGGCCTGCCGCCTGAGCTCTCTGAGCCCATGACGCTGCCCTTCACCATCCATCAGCCCAGGGCAGGGCTGCTGCGGAGCTGAGAGCGGGGCACACCCCCAGCTCCAGTCAGGGCGGCGGGCTCCCCACGAAGGGGCCCAGGGGGACGGAACACCAGCATAGATGAGCCAGTCCTCTGTCCTAACCGGAACCAGTGGCCAGGGACAGCTCCTGGTCCGGGCCCCTCCCGCCTTCCCAGGGCTGCAATCCTTCTCCCAAACAGCAGCCATCTGGGTCTAGGCAAGAGTAAGGGAACCATAACTGAACGGACCACTGCTCCTCGGTCCCCATCACAGCCTTTTGAGACTTACTCCCTTCGCTTGAGTAACGTTGTAGGAAGTAGACGTTTTCAGCCGAGCTCAGAGTGATCAAGAAGATGGGAAAATCCTCACCACAGGTGAAGACACAGCTCTCTACTTTCCAGATCGGGAGGGAAATGGATAGAGTGACTTCCCTGGGGGACCCGGTTTGTATGGGCAGGGTCCCTAGCCCTCAGCCAGGGGATCTCCCCACTGGGCACCCTAACCGGCCACAGTGAGGCCCACCTGTAAAGTGGCTCTACTATCTTTTCACCCTAAAAGGCGTGCCTCCCACCTGGGGGCAGGCCGGGTCCCAGTGCCCCCTGAACCCATCTATGCCTGGCTCTGTCACTAGCTCCGGGTGCTCCAGCCAAGTGCCTGGTCCTCCCTGGCTTTCAGTCTCTCCACCCTGCCGCTGAGAACAAGCCATGCCCTGTCCAGCGCACAAGGCCATCTTAAGGCTGAGGCTCCAAGGCCGTGAGAGGCCTCAGTGAACTTGGAAAGCTTCTGCCCAACAAGCCCAGCGCCCCACCCGGCAGGCTGGCGGCAGGGAACGTGGTGAGCACAAAGGTATGGCTAGGGGGAAGCGAGGGCGGGCAGCCTTCAGCCCAGGCCCCCGAAGTGCCTGGCACAGGACTGGGCAGGGGGCAGGCACTGAGTGAGGACGTGTATCGAAGGACTTGTCCAGAACTGCAAGATGCCTCTGGGCCTCTGACGAACACCAGAAGAGGAAATAGGAAGCGTCCTGGGTGTTTCCGTGTCCTACGCCCGGCTGCCCTGGGAACAGTAGGGCGGGCTGCGAACACAGGCTGGCCTCAGGGTGGGGCGTGTGTTCCCTGAGATCAAGTCCCTCTGGTCACCCCTCCACCCCTGGTGCCAGGGGCCATTGTGACCCAGCCTGAGGGCCAGGCGGGCCCCAGGTGAGCACCTTGTGCAGCCCAGGGGCAGAGGGACCTGGGCGGTGGCACCCGCCACACTGGCTCTGCCATTCCCAGCGCTGTCGCTCACCCAACAGGCCTGTGGCTGCCGGTCCTGTGGGGGCAGCAGACCCTTCTTGGGGCCTCCCTGTGCCTAGGCCCTGAGCTGGCGGATGGGCCTCCCAGGAGGGAACGGATTCTGACACAGGCACAATCCCACTCCGATGGCATCATGGCCGGACAGAGGGAGCCCAGGAGGGGTGAGCTGGCTGTGTTTGGGGACATGCAGGAGGGCCACAGACGGGAGCCAGGGTGAGGCCTTCAGGCAGGAAGGGAAGGAGTGTGACCAAAGAAAGGAATAAGGTACGGCTGTGGGGGGGCTGTGGGGTCAGAACAGGGGCTCGAGTGGGGCGTGGGAGCAAGGTGCTGAGCTGCAGCAGGACCAAGCAGAAAACCTGGGCAGCACCTCCAATGTGAAAGGGCCCCGCTGCTTGGGGCTGGCAGCAAGGTCCCTACCTGACAGCCAGGCACGCCACACCGTAAGGAGGCCGTACTCTGCACTAGGTCAGATGGCCACCAGATGCATGTGCCCCAGAGCAGCCCACCCGGCACCCCGCGCTCCTCTCTGGGACTGGCCGCAGCCTGCAGGTCTCTGTTCTACTGAAAGCCCAGTTCTTTCTTCTGTTTTTCTTACAGTCCAGGCAGGAGAACTGCCCACTGTCCAGACACCACACAAGCCCCTGCTGGGTCCGATCACAAGCCTCTGATGAGAGCATCAAGCTAGGGACACACGAGACAGATAAGCCTGGGCGGGGGCCCAGGCAGGGCCTTGTCAGTCTCACCCTCTGTGCAGCCCCATCACCTACAACGGCGCTGGGTACACAGAGGGTGCTCGCTAATGAACGTGCAGTGGACTGCCGTCGTGTCCAAATTCTTCACACTGTACACACCATGCCCTGCATATGTTCTGGAACATTCCCTTACATCTGAGAGCCCAAAAGGACAGGTCTCGCAGCCCAGCAAGACTCTGTAGGGTCAGGCAGAAGGTGGGTGCCACCCAGAGCCACCGCTCGGCAGCTGAGGCTGCAGGCGTGTCCCTTACCCTCTCCTTACTAAGCCTCAGCTCTCCTTTGTAAGTCAGGCACAAGGGAACAGAGCCCTTGCTGAGCTGAGTGAGAATAGCACGCATGCCCAGAGCAGTGCCTGGCGCCCTGCGGACACCCCGGCAGAGAAGGGCGGGTCGGACGCTGGGGTGGGGACGCCCTGGGGCAGCACTGACCAGTAAGAGTTGATGATCTTGCAGAAGGCCAGCTCGCAGCACATCTTGAGGTTGCTCTGGTGCTCGGGGAGGTCGGCGGCCGAGCACTTGCTTGGGTCCACTTCGCAGTTCTCGTCGGACTCATACAGCGCTTTGATGAACTCGCCTGTGGCCGGAAGCGCAGGGAGGGGGCAGTGAGGACCCAGTGGGCACACCGCACCCCCTGCCCACCTGCCAGCCTGTGCCCTCCCTACCTAGCGCGTCCTGCAGGTACTTCTGGCCCACCAGCTTGAGGTATTCCTCGATGGCCTTGGTGGCCAGTGTGTTCTCCCGGAAGATGAGGTGCTCGTTGTCCCCACAGCGGTCCACCTCCGACATCATCAGGTCCGTCAGGAAGTCCTGGGGAGGAAGCAGTGCGGAGAGTGGACCTGAGCAGGCCCGGCGGGTCCTCGGACTCCAGACCTGCTCCCTGGCTAGAGAAGCCCCAGCTTCTCACGGCTTCCCTACTGTCAGGCAGCTGGTGCCCAGTAGCCATGGGGGCTGCCAGGCAGCGAGGCCAGGGCGACCTGGTCAGGGGAGACGCCTAAGCACTGGTGACATCAGAGCTGGGTCCAGGGACCAGGAGACAGGCATGGGCAAAAGTGTGCCACGTGGACACAAGCGCCCCACATCACCGTCAGACCAGCTGGACCCCACTCCCTGTTCAGCCCTGTCCGGGCCTGGCAGGGCGACCACAGCAGGGGTCCCCCAGCCACCACCAGGATAGAGGGGGTGCCTTCTCTCCATCATACAAGCAATTGCCTCTCTCGGCCCGTTGCTCTGATGGAGGCTCCCGTACCAGACACAGACTCCTTCTGTGTGGCCCTTCAGAGAAGGACGAGAGAGGCAGGGGCTGTCCAGTGCTTAAATGGTGCGAGCAGAAGCCTTGCTGAGGTGGGCACCACTGGCCGCCTGGCAAACCCAGGGCAGTAGCTCCTCACTGCTGTGGGCCCCAGACTTCTCTGGAGGGCAGCTGGTAAGCCGACGAGCCACCGGTCCCATAGGCATGGGCATGGGTCGGAGACCCCAGGACGGAGCCTGAGCAGCGAAGCTGCTGCACCTGCCCAGGTGGGCACTCCCTCCCGCTAGAGCCCCCGGCTCCTCTCACCCACAGCCAAGCTTGGGATTTGGGGAAAAGGAAGAGATGGGCAGGGAGTCAGGGACCCAGGGGCAGGGGAAAGCCAGGACAGGGGCCACCCAGCAGGCAAGCTGCCAGGTGGTGGGCACGGGCCAGCGTTTCTCCTGTGAACAACTGCAGGGCTCCTGAAACAGAACTGAGCTCTAGGCCCAGAAGATGGCCAAAGGAGGGACAGGAGGGGCTGAGAGAGCTGACGGTGGCCTGAGGACCACACAGCCTAAGGAGCCCTTCCTGACCTACGGATGATGTGTAGGGTCCCCTTCTCTGAACATCAGGGGCAGAGGCAAGTACTGCACAGGGTCTGCTCACACCCACGGGCCTCCCTGAACTCCTGGGCTGGGTGCTGGGCCCAGGCTGGGATGAGGAGCTCTTTTAGAGCTAGGACCCAAAGAGGGGAACCGGCACAGAACAGGAAAGTGACCTGTCCAAGGCCACACAGCCACGTGGCCCACGTCTCCTGCTTCCCAGGCCCCATTCCTCCTGGGTTGCACCAAGGGGAGAGGGGATGGCAGGGATAGGGACGCTGCAAAGCCACAGCCCAGGAGTGTGGAGCCTGCGGAGGACAGCACGGCCTTCACCCCTGGACTGCGGGCCCTGTGTCAAATGCTCTGCCCCTCACCAAGAACGCCCTATCAGTTCCCAAGTTTTCTGAACAGAGGGAGAGCTCAGTGGCACGCCACCCCAGCGCATAAGTTACTTACTGAGGGTCACGGGGGAGCCTGGGGCCTAGCTTCCACCTCCCTCTGCAATGAGCACCTCGATTTCACCTCTTGTCTCAGCTGGGAGCCCTGAGAGCGAAGGTCACTTCGGACCAGAGCCGGCTTCCCAGGCCGGCCCAGCACTCGGGGGCCAGATAACTAAAAGAACTGATGCTACAGCACAGAAGGGCCCTGCTCGAGCCGTGCGCCTCCCTTGCCCCTGCTCTGGGGACGGGACCTTCCTAGATTCACTGTTTCCCAGCACCCTTCCCACTGCTGACCGGACATCTAAGGACAGTACAGCCTGGGGTCCCACTCGCAGCCTGGCCCAGTCAGGTGTGGAGGCTGGAGGCGGGGGGAAGATGTGGAGGAGACCGAGTGCTCCCTCTGCCCCCAAGGAGCCACGCGGGCAGTTCCTCCCCCTGGTCCCGCACCTGCTGTGCACCCCAAGTCCAAAGGGGAGGTGGGGCTCTGAGGGCAGAGAGGAGGCCAGGGACTTCTAGCCACGGCCTCCCCTGTCCGGGCCTCTGCGAGCAGCTATGAGGTTAGGGGCACCGGCGGAGTCATGCACCCTGGGCTCTGCCCTGAGGACCCGAGGCCCGGCCCCCAACCTGTGCCTCCCGAGCCCAGGCTGAGGGACCTCGATGCAGTGCAGGCCTCGCCCTTACCACAGGCCACTCGGCTCTCAAACCACACCATGTCCAGAGGGCAAAGGGCCAACCCTGAGACCAGCACACAAGCCCTTGGGCAACACAGATGCATGCACCCCACATCCAATCCCCCTGCTCCACAGCGCCCCCTTCAGGCAGCTCCCCCAGGGAAGGAGCAGTGTGAGGAGCGGGAAGGGCCACCTTGAGGCCCCCAGGACCAAGCTCCACGGTGCTGGGCAGGAAGGTGATGGGGAGCCTTCCTGAAGGATCCCGCTCGTCTCTAAACTAGGCGGTGGAGGCTGAGGCATGGCCTGGCCTGGCAGCGGTGAAAGGTGAAAGGGGGGGAGGGAGAGCAGCCCCCCCCCCCAGCCCCAGTGGGTCCTGCCTGGATGGCTTTAGACAAGCCCTGTTTCTGTGGGCTCGGGCTGGGGGCAACTGTAGCCATGGAGGGCTAACCGCTGAATGGCCGTCAGAGTGACTGTGTGTGTGTGAACCTGTGTGTCTCGGTGTGAGAGCGAGGCGTGAGGCTGGGGCTGTGACAGTGGCTCTACCCAGGTGGTCACCAGTTGGGGAGGTCAACCAAACTCGGCGCCTCAGTGGACATGTATCTGGGTCACTGGGACTCCTGTGCTGGGAGAGGCTGTCCCCGTGGCCTGCTCCCCTCGAGCCCCAGGGACCAGCCCCAGGGACCAGCCCTCTGGGGCAGTGGGGGAGGCCCCTGAACCCACTTCCTAAGTACAAGCTGCCGTCCCATCCACAGACTCCACACCTGTGCCTCCGTGATCAGCTGAACTACGAGGCAGGAGCACGAAGACCCCGCCCCGACTCCATGACGCACTCTTGAGTTTAGGGGGCGCGCCTGGCTGTGACCAGCATCCCCCTTCGGGCTGACATCCATGCCGCGGACATGGGTGCGGCCGGCGACCTCGGGCCTCCCCGGTTCCCCCGCGCCCTGGCCCGCACACGCACCTTCACCTTCCCCGTGCTCTGCAGGATGTGCACCAGGGCCGACGCCATCTCCTCCTTGGTCTTGGCGCTGAGGATGGGCTCAAGGGCCGCACAGAGCCCCAGGTAGTGGTTGGTGATGTGCTCGGCGAACTCCTTGTACAGCTCCATGGGCAGGATGCTGATGGTCTGGTAGCGCGCCTTGATGCGGATCATGGGCCCGGGGCCCTTGCCACCCTTGGGGTTGGGCGTCACTACCGGGTACCACTTCTCCACGAACTGCCGCCCGGCCACCGAGGCGGCGGGCAGGCTCACCAGCCCCAGGTAGCTGTTGCGCTCCTTCTTCTTCTTCTTGTCGGTCTCCCGGTACAGGTGGACGGTGACCGTGCGCAGGGGCGGCAGGTTGTGGAACTCGAAGTGCTCGCCCCAGAAGACATTGTCCGTCTTGAGCTTGCCCGTGGTGCGGGCGTACAGCACGTCGTCCAGGCACAGTTCGCACAGGTACCTCTTCTTGGCTGGCAGGTCCTTGGCCTCGATCACCCACAGCTTCAGGACGTGCTCCACACGCCGGGTGTTGTCCTGCACACGCGCGAGGGGAACTGCGGTCACTGGGGGCCAGCTTCCTGCCACCGCCCAGCCGGAGCTGTGGAGAGCTCTCAGATCTGGGGGGCCCTGGAGGGTGGGGGATGGGGGCGGGCCAGGGCAGCTGTGGGTTCTGACAGCGTGACATGGGGCTGGATCTCTGCCCTGCCTCGTACCGGCTCACTGACCTTGGGCGCTGGCCTGATCTGTGCCTCAGGTCCCTTTCCTACAGGACAGGGATAACTAGTGAGAGGGCAAGTAAGAGGTTCGCATAGTGCTTGGCACACAGCAGGCCACTGTGCTGCTTGTTAGCTCTTCTGTAAAGCCGCCTAAGAGGCGACCACTGAGGAGGCACCTTCTGTACTGATGTTATGGTGACCAGGACTCAGCCCAGGCCCTCAGGTCGGCCAGGGCGGCAGACAGGTGATTACAGTTCGGGTCCCATGAACCCGATGGGGGGATAGGGGAGGCCCAGAGGGCAGTGGAAACACAGAGGAGGACACCCACCTAGGCCAGCAGGGTTCACCTGGACAATGGGACAGGGGTCTAAGCTGGAACTGGATGAGTGAGTAGGAATCGGCCAGATTCCTGAGAAGTGGGGACAAGAGATCCAGGGAGAAGGATGCTAGCACCCACCTCCCCAATAGCCTGATACTCGGTCCGCTGGCCCAGCCTCCTGTGTGTGGCTTCGAGGACAGAGGCATAGCACCTGAGTCAGTCCGGCCAACTCGAACCCCTCTTCCAGGGCCCAACCCTCCTGCCTCCCTGGGCCCTGTCTCCAGGCGGCTGCTCCCACCCCTCACCCCAGCACACACCACAGATCCCCGGCCCTGCTCCCTCACGTCGGAGTCTGCGCTTCTCTCTAGCCTCAAGCTCCTGGCTTTGGTGAGCGGGGCACAGGCCTACCTTGTTGGGGTGCACCGCTCGCCTCAGGTTCTCCATCCACTTGTCCCGCTCGGCTGCTGACCGGCAGGAGAAGCACTTGCTTCCTGACGACGTTGTGACCTATGGGGGACGGATAGGACAGTGTCACAGGGGAGGGGGGCACAGCAAGGCTGGGCACGGCAGGGGTCTCTGGGGCTTGGGGGGCTTTGGCCGCTAGGTCTGCAGCACGACCTCAGGAAGGAGGGAGAATAAGGCTCAGAATGACCCCTGTGTCACCTCTGCAGGTGGTGCACTGAGGTCACCGCCCCAGAGCAAGTCAGTGACGCGGTGGACCGCCCTGCACCGCCTGCTGCCTGTCCTGGCCTCTCACTCCCACCTCAGCGCCCTCTGTCTGCAGGGCAGACCTTTCTGACTCCCACCTCACTCTCCCAGAGATGGGAATGGAGAAGGCTTGGGGGGTCTCGAGGGTCCCAGGACAATGTTTAACCCGAGTCTCCCTCTTCAGGGGGAGCCACAAGGACCACCTCAGCCCTCGGCTGACACCTTCTGACGGCCCTCTTTTGCCAAGTGACAGTGACAACAATGATGGTAGCAGACACTTAACATGTTGGGGGCCAGACCGGAGAAGTAAGAACTGGGCTGTCTGGGTGTGCTGGGCCCTGGGGTCCTCCTGCCTGGAACCCTTACCCGCCCCTCGCCGTGGGACTCCGGCTCAGCCTCTGGTTTCCTCCAGGCGACAGTGCCCGAACTGCTCCTACTCTGTCCCACTGTCCCCGGCACCACACCAAGAGTTCTACAGCGGGGAGCCAGGCTCCTTATCCTGCCATTCAAGGCCCTGCACAAGCCACAGCACCCCCTGCTGTGGACAAGTGCCAGGCACCATCTTCAGCCCATCGCAGGCAAAGAAGTCAGACCCCCGGAGCCGTGAACCAGAAACAGTGCGCACAGGGATGGGGCACATTCCACTTCTTCCCTGGGACTGGGGTGCCAGGAGTTGCCGCACTAGTCCCCGAATGGCTGGTTTTCATTACCAGGCTCATTCCTCTATCAGAGCTCCCCTAATTATGCAAGATCCTTGTGGGTGGGAGTGGGGGCTGAGGTGGGAAGAGAATATGAATAATGAGAAGCGATCAGGAACTCCCAGGAACACCTGCGACATTCATTACCATGGTCCCGGCTTGGCCTGAGGCTGGGTGACCTCTGACAGCTTGCCCTCTCTGGGCCTCAGGTCCCCCATCTATAGTAAGGGACGGGACAGCTGACCCCCAGATACAGCCCTGTCTGGTTGGGATGCTGCCTTTTGCTTGTTCTCAAATCTTGGGTCACAGAATGCTAGGGCAGGAAACGTTCTGACTCGCTTTATGGGGGAGACCGGACCAGAAAAGGGGGACCTCTCCACCATCCCACATTTGAGGGGTTTCTAAGGAGGGTGTGCAGGCTCAAAACACAAGCCCTGGGGCTTGTGCAATTCCACATAAGCTTTTACCCCCTTCCGCCCCCGGGGGTCCTCTTGCCCTCGCCAGCATGGAGGATGGAGCTGGTCCATCTCCAAGGCGCCCAGAGAGAAGGAACGAAGCCCCCCCACCTCCCAGCTCCACCTGGCCTCTTAGGAGCCAAAGGCTGTAAACAGATTCTAGCCAGTGTCCCAGGGCTGAGGCCCCAAGCACTCCAGAAGGGTGTCTGGAGGAGACCTGGCCTGGCCCGGAGAGGCTGCAGGCGTCCACCCGCCCCAAGCGCACCCACCTCGAAGCAGTAGTCCTGGCCCAGGAGGCTGCTGTGCACCGGCTTGATGACCACGTCGTCCTCCATGCTGAGGTCCAGCGCGTCCACCGCGCTGCTGGGGCTGAGCAGGGATTCGTGGGAGCGAGACTCTTTCAGCCTCGGCATCAGATGGGACCTGGGGGTGGAGAGCGGGTGTGTCGGGCGGGGCCTGCCACTCGCCTCTGTCCCTCTCTCCTCTGGGAGGCCTGCCCAGACCCCCAGCAGGAGGCAATCACTCCCCCCTCAACTCCCACCATCCTTTTCATCTCAAGGCAGAACTTGGGGGGGAGGGGACATTGTGGGGGTGGTGTCACAGAGACCCATTATCTGTCCCTTGCCCACTGCAGGACTCTGGGTAAGTGGTTCAGCCTCTAAGAGAACAAGGGCTGAGGGTGACGCCACCAACTGAGGAGTTGCAAGTCAGCACTGAGTGCAGGGTAGGGTCTGGCCTGGCTCCTAAGCAGACTCAGGGACCCACAGGAAAGAGCTGGCCCCACCCAGGCAGCCTCCCCCACCCACCTCTCCCTCAGCCCTGGTCCCCATCCAAGGCCAGAGCAGTCACCCGTTCGTCCAGAATGTCACTGCCAACAAAGCCCTTTCTCATCTACCATCTCACTCCATCCCCAGCCCCACTTCAGTCAGGAGAGCCCAAGGGGCCTCTGGTACACCCCTTTTACAGATGAGGACAGTGCGGCTCAAAATGGAAGGGATGTAGCCATCTGCTCAGTACCCAAGACACCGCGACTCAGACAGGGTCCACATGCCAGGGATTGGGGGCCCAGGCCAGGGTCAGTGGGCCCAACATAGGCACAGAGAGCAGACGTAGTGGACACCGTCTGGTGCCCAAGTGAAGCCCGAACCTGCACAGGCTGGCTGACTTGGCCTCACTGCTCACCTGCTGTGTGGCTCTGGGCAAATCACTGCACCTCTCTGAGCCTGGGTTTCCTCAGCACATCACATGGAAAGTGCCTCATATGGCACCTGCCCTGGTGCTTGTGGGGTCTACCTCAGAGAGGTGACTGTCCCTTTCCAGAACCAACAGCACACAGCAGTGCCCACCGGAGCCCCCGGGAGCCGGCATGGAACCCGCCCTGGGCCTGGCTCACCCAGTCCTTCTTCCCCCAGGACCTTTGCCTTTCAGCTCCTGGCCTCCAACGAGCCAAGGCTCAATCCATCCTTCTCTCACCAGAGAAAGATGCTACCTCAGGCCAGTGGGGCCTGCTAGGGTCATCACACACGTGCCCACAGGGCACACACCCCGTAACCCACTTCCATGACCAGCTGGGCTGAAGGGGCTGAAACCACGACGTGTGGGATCAGCAATCCAGAGGCAAGCGGACAGCCTCCCAGAGGGCGCCACAGGCTGGCAGAGGCCACCCCCAAACTCCACTTCTCCATGGTAACAGCCCACACCCACTGGGAGTCCTGTGCTAGGCACTGCCTGCGAGTCAGTGCTGGAACTGGGACCCCAGCTCCTGGGGACCCCACAGCCCAACCCAAAAGACCCAGTCAGTGTCCCCGCAGCTGCTCCCCATGCCTAGCACAAAGCTGGCACATGGCAGGGCGGCTCAGATCACCCGAGCTGTTTGATGCCCTCAGGCAGGACTTCTGAAAGCTCTAGAGGAATGGATAGACCAGAGAGAGCCTGTGAGACAGGCTGAGATCAGGGCAGAACCAACCCAAAGCTCCGCAGGGCCCACGCATGGAGCCTCTCAGTGAGGCTAAGCCCACTGGCATCACAGCGGGGTGCCCCGCCCTTCCAGAACCCTCTCTCTGAGAGGGTTTCACACATGTGCCTTGTGGCCTGCCACGTCACTCCACGCGAGGTGCCGACAGGCTCGCCCCTCCAGGCCCTGCTCCAATGGCCGTCTCCCCCCAATCACAGCACTGACCAATGCCATGGGGGGGGGTCTACCACCCCGTTCGTCCGGATTCCACCCTGGGCTGCCAGCCTCGCAGGGCCGACTCCAGGCATCCCTCCCGAATGGGACTTCATACCTCAATGCAAGAGGAGCCCTGCCTCAGGTGCTGGGGAAGTCACTTGCCCGAGGAATGGCTGGGACCCACAGCCCCCGAGGCCCGGGCCCAGGGCTGAAAACCCAGCCTGCAGGTCGGCATCAGGCTGCTTTCTGGCCCAGCCCGGAAACCCCTGCAGGTAAGGATGCTGGGAGTCAGGGCGGGTGGAGCAGGGACCCAGGAAGTGCAGAGGGGGCCGGCTCCTGCCCAGGGAGCCTGAACGAGCTGGCTGTGGAGAGGAAAGGGCGGCCCGGGGAGACCCCAGCGACCCTGGCTCTGTAGCCAGGAGCCCCCCAGGCCCAGGCCAGGCTCCAAAGCAGCCAGATCCTGCAGAACGCTCCCCTTCCTTCCCCGGATCCTGCCCCACAAACATGCCCGTGCTGGCCCAGAGCTCACTGGGCTGTGGGCAAGCGCAGTGAAGGCATCCTGGCTGCAGCGGGGCAGCCCTGGCCCTGCACATCACCCCAGCGCTCTGCACGTGGGAGGACGTGGAGCAGACCTGAGCTCTCTGGGAGGAGGAGGAACGGGCACAAGGCTGGCCCAGAGAGGCCTAGCGGCTACTCCAAGGTGCCAGGCTGCTCCCGCGCAGGGGACGGCCAGGCTCTGACCGCAGTGGGGTTTGAACTCCATTCAGCAGAGTCCAAGACCAACCCCACCAGCATGAGGCTGGTCCCACAGACAACAGGCAGGCAAAGCCCCCCAGCCAGCTGCCCTGCTCACTGTGGCCCACTCATTCCAGGTCCAGGAAGAAGGGCGGGGGGTGGGGGGTGCCTGACTGGGTGGGGCAGGCCCTGCTCAGGGCACAGGAGCCCAGGAAACATGGGCACAGCACAGGCACGGGCAAAGCTGCTGCTGGAGAGATAGCCAGGCCCAACAGCAGCCCATTGTGAGGGCTGGGGAGGCAGGGACAAAAGGGCTTTGTCCCAGCTCCTGAGCCACAGCCTTATCTGATAGCCTTCCAGCCAGCCCACGAGCTGTTTTTCAACTCCATCCTTTTTTTCCTCTTAAAAGGTTAGTGACACAGAAGTTTAGCGAATTCCCCATTATTTCAAGGAGGGGGGAGACCAAAACACAAAACGTGCAATAATCAAAAAGCCCTTTCTGACACGAGAGGATGTTCCCAGCTACAGGTCGGGTGAGTTGAAAATGGGGTTGGTGCCCCTCCAAATCTCAAAGGGGCAGAGGGTGCTGCCCTGCACACCCCAGAAGGCAGGGCTGGGACCAGGAGAGGCCAATTCCATCAGTCACAGCTGTCTCCAAATGGGCCAGGCTGGTTTGGTTTTAAGAGGCAGTGGGTACCCTGTCTCTGGAGGTGTGCAAGCAGGAACAGGGAGACCCTTTAAACATGCTGCAGAGGGAGTACTTGCACTGCTAGGGGGCTGTTGGGGTAACAGGCCAGGCAGGCAGTGGAATGAGCCCCAGGAGTGCGTGTGCACACGCGCGCGCGCGCACACACACACACACACTCTCTCACCCCTGCTGCTGGGAACGGGGAAGAGGGCCTAGTATCAAGGGATGCCTGGCTGTAAGAGCAAATCTAGTCCTCACTCCTTATAAAACATGCAACTTCGAGTACTTTTAAGTCATTCAATGCTCCAGGCCTCTGTTTCCCCATCCATAAGGGGGGAGAATGACATCCCCTCCTCAGAGGGCTGCTCTAAGGATCACATGGGTGAGATGCTCTGGAGAGCCGGGGTAAATGCAGTGATTCCACCAGTCACTCATGACAATTCCCGTACCTTTTAACTGTTCTATTCACTTGCCTCACTGCCAGGCCACTGCAGGAGAGGGGTACAGCCGTGAACAAGGCTGAGGAAGGGTGTATATGCTGTTACCGAGGCCGGCGTGCCTAGGGTAGATGATGCTCCTGACATCTGCGGTGACAAGACAGGGACTTGCCAGGCCATTCTCTGTTCCTTTCCTCTGATCACTCAAATCCCTTACCTTCTCCATGCCTCAGTTTCCCCCATCTGCAAAATGGGACAATCTACGTCTACACAAATGCTGGGATGCCTCAAAAATAAATAAATATAAGCCTTTAATTTCCTGACGTGAAAGAAAGGGAGAAAAGGGTGCCTGGGCAGTGGGCAGGAGACCACGCGGAGGGGGCCACCTTAGTCCCTCTGCCTACGACTCTAGAGCAAACCCAAATCTCCCGCTCACAAGCTTATGTGGTCCCATGCCACTTGCCACTGTTCTAACCAGGCCTGGAAGGGGTAGCAATCCCGGGTTAAGCTGGTCTCCACAGAGGAGGTGCCCACCCAAGGGCTGGCAGGACCTGCAGACTCTGGAGTCAGGTCAGAACGTGCCACCCACGCTGCTGCCTGTCACAGCCTGGCAGATCCAGATTGCGGGGCTGGAAATCTCTGTCCACGGTTGGATCTGAGTCCTGGTACAGTCCGGGTGAGGGCGCTGATCTCTGGGGAATCCAGCGGCAGGACAAACAGGACAGTGTCCCACCCGAAACATCCAGCACGGCCATCTCTCTCCAGGCCCAGCCTCGCCTTGCTGGCCTGGGAACGGGCTGCTCAGAAGACCAGTGCTCACTCCTGGCCCAGCTAGGGTCCCAGAGGGGGAAGAAGAATGCAGCCGCCTGGTGACCTCCTAGGCCCTGGAGAGCAGAGCCTGTCCTTAAAAGGCAGGGAGGCTGGCCACCCTCCTGGGAAGGCTTCGTGGGATGCCAGGGCCTGGCCTGGAGGCATGGTCCCTCTGGGCCCTGGGTTCTCTCAGTCCAAAGCAAAGGGCACAAGCATTGGGAGTGTGACCCGGTCCCCATATCCATACCGAGCCTTGGGCTGGGAGTGGGGCCTGGTCTCCTGCACTCGCCCTACCCCTGGGGACCTGTTTCTCCGCTTGACACCGCAGAGCTGAGCTGGCAAAAGAAGGTCCACACCCTGACAACAAGGACAGGAGGGCAGGGAGGCTCATCGCATGCTATGGCTCCCAGGGGTGCCCCACATACGCTGCCTGAATCACCAGCACTGTGACAGCCTGGACTTCACAGCCACTTACTAAGTACCTACCATGTGGGCAGCTGTGCGGCAGGTGTTCTTACCAAGGTGCGCGCATCAATGCTGTCTCTCAACAAGGCTGCACCCAAGGCAGCGTCACCCCCTGGAAAGGGGGAGCAGAACTCATACAGGTCGGATGAGCCTTGGCTCATGGGCCTACCCTTCCTGCACACACCCCAGTTAACTTAAAGGATTCAACAAAAGAAGCTTTAGGACACTAGAGGAAGCCGAGGCTTGGAGGGAAGAGTGGCTTCGCCGGGTCACACGGTCTGGAATGAAAGCTGGGATCCGAACGGACAGATCACCTCCTGTGGGACGGTCCTGGAACTGAGATCACACTGGGCCAGGCCTCGAGGCCGGGCACCCAGTCAGCCCAGGGCCCCGCAGGCTCTGGTCCTGGTGACCTGGGGCCCGCCCTGTTCCCCATGGACCCACAGACTTGCTGCATGGTCCTTCCCTCCTTTCTCTAGGCTGCTGTTTTGTCACCCGGGGAGCTGCTTCAGAAAGTGCCACACCCCGCCACACAAGTCAACTTCCTATAAACATGAGGGACCACAGACTAACTACTGCGGCTATTCCCACCGCTACTGCCACCGTAATGTTGTCAGAGCAGCGCTCTGCTGCCTGCTGGCGACTTGGGCCACAGGCTTGGGGAGCGGCCAGGGGTGCAGGGGCGCTGGCTCTGGTCCTTCAGCACCCTGCCCATCCCCCACCCCACCCTTTCCAGGAGAATCCTGCGGCCTAGTGGGAGTTTTCAAAGAACACTCGCGGACACATTTACCTCCCCACATCGTCTTTTTTTTTTGGGGGGGTGGGAGGGTGTGTGTGTGTGTGGTGGCGATGGGGGACAAAGTGCATGCAGAGAGAGGAGAAACAAAAATCTTTCCATCTAATCCCCTCAAGTCCTCTTGCAACCTGAATAATTTTGGGTTTTTAATCAATAGCTGTCAGACTTGTCAAATTACTTTGGGGACCGCAAAGCAGTTTTTAAACATTCATAAACCTCAGTGGAACAGCCAAGTGCCCTGAATTTTAAAACAAGAGAATCTGAGGGACACTCATTGAACTGAATGAGATTTAGTCAAATCGAAAGTGAGCTGAGGGCCACATGCCCCTCTTGCTTCGGAGCAGGGACAGCTCCCCGCTCCCTCCCGGGTCCCCAGGAAAAAGCACCAAGCCTGGCCCACGCACTCTGAAAGATCAGGGAGGGTGACATCGCAACCTCTAAGGCCCCCTCAGTCACCCTGAGTAAAGTGCCACTCCCGGCCCCAGGAGGAGAGCTTCCAGGATGCAAACCCCAGCCTCATCGGCCACAACCCCTGACACTGTGAACCCCACGGCAGCCAGGCTGCACCCCACTGCATACATGCTGGCCCTCTGCCTGCCTGCCCGCCCCCAGCTTGGGCGGCTCCTGAGAAAGGTTCGAGGCCCTGGCCGACGTGTTTCCTGCCTGCGAGCTCAGCCTGTGCCCATCTCCGCCTCCTGGGGCCCACTGACATTTCCAAGACACCTCAACTCCTCCCAGCAGGCAGAGCCCACATGTGGGCTCCCCAAAAGCCTCTGCTAACTGACCCAGAGAACCTCAACCGCTCCACCTCCCAGAGCAGGCTGGAGAGCGCTGCCCTTTTAAATAGGCACCTCAATGTCCCATTTAAGGAGAGATGGATGCATCTGGGAGCAAATGCTGGCACCCCAGGTTCCAGCCCCAATGCTCACCGTTTGGGACAGAGGGGCTTTGTGGCCTCAAGGCGACACAGACAGGAGGGGAAGGGCTCTCAGGCTGGCCTCTCCGACACCCCAGCTTCCTCACCTGACTCCCGCCAGAGCCTGCTGATGAGTTCATTACGCTAACACCCTCCGACTCATGGGCTAGTAAGTCCTGCGCCCCCGAATATAGATACTGAGCACCTCCAGTATGTCAGTGCTGAGCCTGGGGGCCTTGGGACCCCCACTCCCCCTTCCTCCCACAGCCTGGTATCTGGGGATCCCAGTGGGGCCTCAGAGCTCTGCTTCCCAGACTGTCACGAGAAGGAAACAGCCAGGAACCTTCAACAGCAGCCGAACAGCAGGGGTGGTGGTGCCAGCAAGCCACAGGCTGAAACTCAGAGAAACGTCAAAAAAATCTGGGGTGTGACTGTTGCGTTCCTCCTGCTCCTGGAGGCCGTGCATCAAAGCCCTCTGTGGCTCTCTAGTGCCTGCCTCACGCAACACACGCCATCGCTCCATGGCCCTGGGGAGTGCACGAGGCGGCCACTGGCTCCACAATTAAGACCCCACACATCTGAGCCTCAGATAGCCCAGCCACCTGAGTACAATTATGGAAACTGAGGCACTGAGTCTCTGAGGCCCCGAGGGCCTTCCAAAAGCCGAGACAGGGTGACAGATACCAAGAGCCCACCCTCTTTTCTTACCCTACCCTGGCTGACTAGGAGTCTAGCTAATAAAGCCATCAACTTTAAACACAGCTTCCAAGGCGTGTCCCACCCCAGCCACACCAGCCCATCTCAGCCCCACTGGGCTCCAGTCACACTGGGCTGGCCACCTCCACTTAGGACACGCCCAGCAGGTCAAGGGCGGGCCCGAAACCCACCGCCTCCATGGCACGGGCCCCAGCAGCTCCCTCCAGGGTTTGCCCCGTGCGCCCGCGCCCATGTATACCAGGAAATGGAGGCTCGAGCGGAGGCTCCGTGGTCCAGCAGCTTGGCCAAGGTCACAGTTCACAGGCACCTGGGCAGGGCGAGCGGCCTGGCATCTGGGCTCCAACTGCAAATTCAGTGCCTCAGGCTCTCACGAAACGTACAGAATCGTGTGGTCAACTTTCAAGTACCTTACAGGGACCCTGAGTCACCAGAGCTAAACTGAGAGCCCTGCACTGGTCACCTCCTGCATGGCCCTGGGCGGATCATCTCCCCCGTCTAGAAAACGGTGAGGAACGTGACCAGTGAAAGCACTTGTAACAAGCCAGGCAGCTCATTTACTCCTCACAAGCCTTCCACAAGAAAGTTTGTAACAAGCCCCGTTTCTGACTTCTCAGAGACCGGGTACTCCCCAGTAAAGGCTGCCGCATCACGCTGGCCTGGCTCCTGACAACTGCTTCAAATATTTACGCTGGAGCAAAACACACTCCAGGCCCAGACAGCCTTCCAGGCCTTCCACAACCCCACCCGCAGGCCGATGGGTCAGGGGACGGACACGGAAAATGGGCAGGGAGGAGGGAAAAAGAAGAGACTCGCTGGGGGTTGGGAGGGAGATGACATGGACCCCAAATCCCGGCCCAGCCTCACCCAGCCCAGCCCAGCCCAGCCCAGGGTTGGGCGACTCAGAGCAAAGGCCGAGCTCTCAGCTCAGAAAACTTCCTGGCAGTTCCTGTCCGCGGTGGAACCCACCACAGAGCCAACCGGGGTTTGTCTGCAGAAAGTGGCAACTGACACAGGTTTCCTCTTTTTAAAAACTACAAACAGCCACAGTGCTTCTCAGTTTCTTGCTTTTTGGCGGTGCTATCCTCACTGCTTCCACATTCCAGGCTGGCAGCAGATGCCTACACAGAGGCAGACACCGCCCCTGGGGAACTGCTGAGCCCCACGCAAGGTTGGCATCTGTGACAGCCCCTCTTTCGCCCCCAGCTCCCACCCATTCACTTAGATTGCCCTGGGCCCAGGAGGCTGGTTGGTGGCCCTGAGGCTGGCAGCCTCCCTCCTTCCAACCTCCGTTCAGGCTACTCACCATCCCTCACAGCATGGCTGCAAGCTCACCAGGTCCGGGAAGCCACAGGGCCAGGCCGGCTAACCTGTGGCCCAAGGTTCCGCACTGGGCCCAGCCAGTCCAACCCAGCTCTGGTCCTGGACATACCACTCCAGCCCTGTCTGCTGGGACTAATGAGGCTAGTTAAACAAAGGCTAAGTTCCAACTCTCTGTAATGTGTTTTTAAAGGGCCAGTGTCCCATCAAGCCAGCAGGGGACTTAAAGACACAGGTCCCTTTTTTGAGCAGAAAATAAGACATCAAAAACCCAGAATCCCCCCAAAGCCATGATCAGATTGAAGACCTTGGGCTTCTAAGGAAGACTAGATGAAATGCACAGTAGTGAAAATCTAAATATCACCCAAAGACTCCAAAGATCCCCCAAACAATGGGGCCACATCTTAAGAACGGTAGTAGCGATGGCAGCACTCACTCGCTCACTCCGTGCCCAGCACAGCACTTAGCGCTTCACAGCACTGCATCGTTCATTATTCCTCGCAAGCACTGCACAGGAAGGCACTGCCTGGCCCCCACCTTACAGGAGGCAGCTCAGTGGGCGAAGGCGCCAGCTCACGCAGGATTTCACGTACAGTGTGCAGCAAAGCTGGGACCCGGCCACGCGAGGTCAGCCGAAGCCAGGAAGCTTTCTCCCGCCTGCTCCCTCCGCCTCCCAGAGGCCCAGCTTCCCCAGACTGATACCCAGCCCCCACCGGTTCCAGTCACCAACACCTTTCCTTCCTGAGGAAAACAAAGGGGTTGAGGATGAGGAATCACCTGTCACAACAGGTGCCCAACACTGGGCTTTCATCTGGGCCCCCAGGCCTTACAGGTCGGCTCTGTTCTGTCCCTCTTCTTACAGGTGAGAAAAATGGAAATCATGACATCTGGCACCACAGGAAAGCAGACAGGGGCTAGGTCAAGGAGAAGCACAGGAGAAGGGGAGGGGGACGGGCGGGAGAGAGGGGGTCTGCCAGCCCTGTGGGGGGGGCACTTCACACCCAGGCCCTCACTGCCCTCCTGGACAAGCTGCACAAGCTGCACGGACAAGCTGCACAAGCTGCACGGCGAGAGGTGGCGGCAGGTGAGGGAGCTGTCCTTCCAAGCCCTGGGCTCAGACAAGCTGGCCAAGGCCCTTCTCCTGTCTACAGGAATTAAGGAGGCAGGGATGGGGGCTCTGGTGGGGCCCTTAGGCTCCACGGGTGGGCAGGGCCTGCCCAGCTGATAGATAAGAGGGAGCAGGGGAGAGGAAAGGAAATTTGACTGCCTGTGCCTCAGTGCCTGGTCTAACAAGTCCTCCAGTAAAGATGCCATTTCCTGGCACCTGGAGTGGCTGGACAGAAAGAAGGTGCTGCTACATGACCATCCTCCATCAGAAAGCCCAAGGCCTGCTACAGTCCTTAAGCCTAATTCTGCCAGAGCCAGGTTATTCAAGGATTTACCACCCTCATTCTGCTTCTATGGAGTCTGGCAGCCAAGTCAGCTTGATGCCCTGTAACCTGGTGGTTAAGAACACGGGCTCTGAAGCCAGGCTGTCTGAGTTCAAATCTGGGTTGTGCCACTTATATCTTCCTAGGCAAGTCAAGTCACCTCTGGGCCTCTCTCCGTTTTCCTCACTGTAAAATGGGCAATAATAACAGTATTTAACCCCACGGGGAGGCTGTGAGGAACTCAGTGAGTTACAGACAAAGCCTAACTCAGAGTGAGCATTTAAGAAAGACCAGCCAGATTAGCCGCTCAAGAGAAGACGGACACCAGGGTCCTCGGTAGTGACCCTGGGCAAGTCATTTCTTTCTCCGGGTCTTCATTTCTTTCTGTAAAAAGGAGTGGGTCCAAGTGGGACCCTCAGTGACTAGCAGGCAAGACCACCCTCCTAGCACCTCCGAGATGCCCTGACTCCCCCAGAAAAAGCCGAGCCAGCGAAAGACTTAGAAAGGCTGGGCAAGGGCCCAAATCCTTTGAAACCTAAGAGCAGGCTGCCTCCACCCCACCCCCAGGCTAATTGGGGTCTGCAGAGCATGGGAAGGGAAGCCAGGGCACAGAGCCACCTGCCTGGCAGGAGGCAGCATAAGGAGGCATCAGCTCTCAGGGGGAGCCCAGCCCCACCTCGGCCTTCTCTGGGTCAGGGTCTCCCCTCTCCTCCTCAGGTGTCTCCCAGGGGGTGTGGTGCAGCTGAGCTCACTCTCCTGAGGGGAGCTGAGCAGCAGCCACACAAGCCGCCCCACATCGGCTACACAGCCTCCCTCAGCCCCAAGGGCCCCCAAGGCTCAACCAGGTTCAGGGCTCGCCTCCTTCTTTCCACCTCCCCAAAGCCTAAAGCAACCAGCATCTGTGCTGGGGGGTGGGAGGTGGAGCACCAGAGTGAAGAGGCAGGAGGAATGCCCTGCAGCTCTGGCAGAGCACATGGTCACTGTTCCCGAGGGGCAGCGGGACCCTGGGTGCTTTATGTGCGCTATTCCCTCCTCAGCCACAGGGTAAATCTGTCAGTGGGGGTGGCCTGATTTGGCGGTTTGCAGGCCCAAGTTGAAATTCTGGTTGTGTAACTTAGCAACCGTGTAACACTGGGCAAGTCCTTTCACTTTGCTGAGCCTCAGTTTCCTTATGTGTAAAATAAGGAAATCTACTACCCTGGAGAGAACAGATGTGAAAATGCTGCTTAACCAGCTCAGAGAGATCATTGACACAATCAATAGCCTGGGAGCCCAAAAGGGTCCAATATCTGAGTGCTATTCATTCAAAGACACTAAGAACCCAGCTGGAGTCAGTCCATCAGACCTTAGGATGTTCCCAATTCTGCACTGCCATCCCCCCAACCAAACACATTCTAAACTCCCACAGCCAGACAAACCCGGGGGGTTGGGGGTTGGGGGGAAGGCACGGAGATCAGGTCCTGAGAAACACCTCAAACTTCTCTGGAAACCAAACCAGGGCAAAACCATAGTGTAATGAAATCTAGCTCTGCTAGACAAGGCGGGAAGCCTCTCCGAGTAAACCCATCTCTGGGATGCTCTTCTCAGGGGCCTTGGGCACAGAGAGATGGGGCAGGGAGTGGGGAAGAGCAGGGTCAGGAAAGGCTAAGAGGGCTGTTAAAGGTCACTTGGGGGAGGGGGCACTCCAGCCCTCCAAGCCAGAGAGTGTCTGGGGATTCAGCTCAGAGGGTCCCGATTCGTGTCCACGGTTGAGAGCCCCAGTGAGCTGAACAGAAGCCAGGGACTCACAGACGAGAAGGCAGGAGCCCCTCAGGGACCCTCCTTAGCTTCCCAGCCGGGCCAGTTCTCCCTGTGCTTCGCTGCCTCCTCCTCCTTCTCCTCACCTCCTTTTTCTACCAGCACAGCTGCCCTGACCCCAGCGGTTCTCCTCAAGGTCCCCAAAGGCCGCCACGTGGTCAGAGCCAACCGGAGTTTCTGTCCTCTCTTTACTCATGGAGGACAGCTAGCTGCCTCTCGGAAACCCATGCCACCACATGCTCTGGCATCGCTCCTCCCTCACAGCTCACCTTTCCTCCAGGTATAGTTTCTCAGGCTCAGGTTTGGGGCACTCTCCTTCAGTAAAACACTTTCCTCTGGTGAGTTCACGGGCACCTTGGCTTAACCACTACTGTGTGCCTCAGACTCCTAAGTTTTATCTCCAGCCCGCCCCTCCTCTGAGCTCCTGACTCACAGATCTAAATACCGGCCTGACATCTCTTCTTGGGCGCCTCATGGAACCTCCAGCCTGAAATGTCCAAATGTCCAAAGTGGGGCTCCATCCCACTGGCTACTGCCAAGGGTCTCAAAAGCCAGGAATCCTCCCTTTTCTTTGGCCTTCAGTATCCAATCCATCAGCAAATCTGACTGGTGCCTTCTCACACCCATCCACTCCTCAAAGCATCCCAGGCAGCCTCACCCCAACCCCTACTCTCCATCAGGGTGTCCCAGGGACCCTTTAGAAAAATGCAAATTGATTCTAAAGCTCTTAGGCTAGCGACCCTTCAATTGCTCCCCACAGCACTCTAAATCAGTGGCCGGCCTACCCTCTGACCTCATCCAGCAAGCCAGGGCTTTCCCGCCAACTTTCCCGCCTTGACTCGGGACTTTGTCCTCCGGGGTAGTTCCTGTTCCACCCCCACCTCCAAAAGGCTGGCTCCAGGTGTCTTTTGGAATTCAGCCCTTCCCTGACTGCCCCACTCCAACCGGCCCTGCCCCACCCCCATTACTCCTCGAGGAAACACCTGGCTTGTTTCCTTCATAGCTTCTTGCTCTTCCGGCCAGCAAATATTTATTAAGTGCAAACCATGTGCCAGGTACCATTTCAGTCACTGGGAATCCAGATGCTGCAGAGCAGACAAAACCCCCTGCCTTACACTTCTGTGGGGGAATGTCCACCCCTCTGCAGTTGCTTTACTTAAGACTACCTGTTTCTCTGGCCAGAAGGTAAACTCTGTATGGCCAAGAGGGCTAGGTCTGCGGTATTACTGCATCCTGGGGAGGGCGGGGGAGGGTGGGGGAGGGGGGCCTGGGGCTGGCACGGTTTAAGAGCTCAGTAAGTATTTATCAAACGAATATGCAAAAACAACAGGGCAACAAAGGGACCAAACCCCAAAAGACACAGGAAGTCAAAATCAGTTTTTGCTGCCTCCTGGGAACATGGCTTCCCTGCCCTGGGGGTCTCAGGTGGGCACGGGGCTTCTGCAGCGCCCCAGCCCTTCTGGGGGACATACTAGATACACAAGTGGCAGCTTTGGTTAACTGCTACAGAACAGAGATGACGAAAGGCTAGCTCAGTCAGGGGGGCGCCTTGAAGAGGAGAAACCTGAACAAGGCCAAGCACCCCCCTCAAATTTAGGGAGAGGGAGGAAAACAAATTTGTTTTAGGGCTCTGATGTTCTTTGCTCTAGTAGGAAAAAAGAAAAAAACCTTGCTCTGAAAAACCCTTTACTTTTTATTAGTGTCTGGATCAATAAAAGTTTTAGGAGTAAAGCTTCTCTCCTGCAATACTAACTGCCAGGGAGACAGGCTGGGATTATTAAATCTGTCTCCAAGAGCCCCAGTGGCTTCCCCTTCTCCTCACCTGTGCTGGGAGCCCCAGGCAATGGAAGAGCAGGCTAAGCGCTCTCACAGGCAACACTGTTAGGGGTCAAGGCTCCTCCTCAAAACCCCCCTTGCCAACTCCACCAGTTCCCTGGGCCTAGATCACACACATTCCAGGAGCCCACAGCCTTGCCAGCTTGGGGCTCCGTATTCCCACGACAAGACCTGAGGCTCTCAGAGAGCAGGGTCTGATTCCCAGCAGAAGAAAGAAGCCAGACCCCCACCTTCACTCTTCTTCCCAAGCCCCTGAGAGGAGTCTTCCATTCAGTCTCCAGCCTCAGGCCAGGGCCAGCTTGGGGCTGGAGCCTCCTAGAAGGTACACCCCACAGCCTCCAGCCACTCCCATCTGAGGCCCAGCCACCCCTTCCCTCACCCCTGCTCCTGTAGCACCACCCACAGACCTTGTTGATGGGAGCCCTAGCCTCTGGGATGACCCAGGTCTGGTCACCGGGCGCCGAGGAGCAAAATCCGGTTTTTGAGGATGGCCGGGCCTCCTCCACAGGGCAGATCCTCGGGCCCGGCCCAGGATCTTGCCGAGGTTGTCACCGAGGAGTCCGAGACCACAGAGGCTCATCCCCAAGGATGGTGTGCACCCAGGCGACGCTTCTGGCCAGATCAGGGGACCTCAGTCGTGACAGGCATCTAAGAGGCGTGCCCAGACAGGCTTCCCCTTTCTGCAAAGCACACGTTGAATCTGTCTTCCAAGTTGAAATTTCACAAATGACTTAAGAAAAAACAGTGGTGACAACATCTAGAGATTTCCGGGTCCTCCTGGGAACAAGTGGAAAATTACAGTCTTCCATACAGGTAACCACATGGCATAACCTCCAGGTCCAAGAAATCTAGAAAGACGTCTGAAGACAAACAGTAGCTTCCAGCCACTGCCAAGGGTACCTCGCAGGGCACCTAGCTCTGGGTCTGAAGGAGCCTCAGTCTGAAGAGGTCCCTTCCAGGCCCCTCCCCTAAAGTGCTGGCTCCGCCCAGGGTCATATCCTGCCGGGAGTCCCGCCTCTGGGTCTTTGCACTGGCCATTCCCTTTGCTGGGCTCTAGCTCCAGGCAAGGCTGGTTTTGCCTGATTCAGGTCTCAGATCAAGTGTCCTCTCCTAGGACAGGCTGTTCCTGAGCACTCTGGCTAAAGGGGAGACCCCTCCCACCCCCCTCATTTTCTTCATAGCACTGATCTGTAATCACCTTGTTTCCCGCCTCTGCCCCATGATGAGAAGAATGTCAGGTCCGCAGGAACAAGGGGTTGTTCACCCTGGTAAGCCTGGCACACCTCGGGCCAGTGCCTGGCACTGATGTGTTAAATGAATACATGTATCTTTCCGGCTCGTCTGAGACAGGCCAGCTAGAGCTGTGTAGATGGGAGGGGAGGGCTAACCAGAGCCCTCCCTCGGCAGCTCGCATTCCAGGCGGCTTCCCTCAGGCGGCACCGCGCCCCACAGGCTCTCCCAGCAGGACACGGCCAGCCCCGCCCACCTGCCGCCACAGGCTCTTCTCTTCCCCGGCGCAGAGGCTGGGGACATTCTGTGGCCAGCTGCCCCCAGCTGCAACCACTTTCCGCTCTGACCAGGGGAAGGACCGGCCCCGCCCACGCAGGCCCCACCCTGACCAGGGGAAGGACCGGCCCCGCCCACGCAGGCCCCACCCGGCTTGGTCTACCTCTGAACAGCAGCGGGGAGCCCGGCACCCACACCCAGGGCAAATAGCCTCCCTCCCCTGCAGTTCCATTCAAACATTTTTAAAATGCCAACCAAGACCGAGGTGCAGACAAGGCCAGGGACTTGCCAACCACAGTCACCAGGATGCAGGGCCTCTGACTTCCGGCACCGATTTGGAACTAGACAGGGGTCCAGTACCTTGGAAGACCTAGATTCCCAAGCAGCAGTCCTGGGTTCAAGTTTCTCTCTGGGCCACGTCCCCTGTGCTAAGGAAGCACCTGTGTCCTGGGCTGGGCTGACAGAGGGAGGTAGGGAAGTCACAAGCAGGTGAGCTGGGGGGCTGCCCAGGCCACAAGACCATGAGGCAGGCAGACCGGGTCAGGCCCCGGGGCTCCAGTGCTGCCCACCCACTGGCCCGGTTGCTTCATCCTTGGGTCACACTGACCCAGCCCTCACTGAACGGCAAATCCCTGGGGCACAGCACTCCCAGCCAACCCGGCATTTTTACCTGGGGTCGGTCACCCCCTTTTCCATCCCACTGGAGAAGCCACAGTAACGTCGTGGGCAGGCACCCGCACATCCTCCCCTTAAAGGCACCACCTGGAGGGACCTCATCAAACTGAGGCTGAGGCGCCAGGCCCAGGAGCCTCCACTAGTATGGCTCTGCACTGCTTCCTGTGCAGTGGGATTCCGGGGTCCCATCCCTCTGGGCACACACGGATTAAGAGGCCTTGGGAGAACAGAGCCCCTTCCAGGGCTCTTGACTAGCCCAGGGCTTCTGTATCCCCAGGCCATCACACGCCCCAGTTCAGTCCCCAGTGGTTTCAGCCTGCTCCACTTCCTCAGCAGACAGGCTGAGACACCTGCAGGGCTGGTGAAGAGGTCTGACTGTGGTCCACCCCCTCCCCCAACCTGGGAAGCCTGTAACTCACTCCATCCCCTGCTGTGTCCTCACTTGGGCTCAGCTCGGTTCTGGGCACAGGTGAGCCTGACACAGGGGATCCAACAATGCCCACAGCCCCCCTTCCCTATCCCAGGGGGCTCCTAGCCAGCGGTGCACTTGGAGTGGTCCCTTCTTCTGAGATGAGGTTTCCCCTCACATCTTTCATTCGGGACTATCAAATGTCTTACAATTTCAAAATAGGGGAGAGGCAAGGCTATAGTCACAGGAAGAGGTCCTAGGGGAGAAAAAGCTCTTTTGGCTCCCAGAGCAGCCAAGGCAACGGGGAAGGAGGGAGCTAAGCACACCTCCAAGCAACTCCTCCAGGGAGCAGGCCCCAAGGAGGCTTGCCACTTGAGCTCAATCATGGCAACAAAGAGGCAGGGCAGATACTGTGACTACTTTATAGAAGAAGACATCGATTCCAGAGATGCTCAGTCACTTGCACAAGTTGACCCAGCTTCATCTGAAAGTAGATATGCCTCACCCAGACAACCAGCTGCACCTATTACTCGTCCCCTCTTCTCTCCCTCCCCAATTCTAATACCCCCTTCCTCCTGGAAGCCTTCCCAGATTTCCCTCAGCAAGATGCCATGCCCCCTGGTTGATCCACACGGTTCTAATATCTTGCTTTAACAAAATAGGCTCCTAGGACAGGATCTCTCACTTTGCATGACAGCTGTCACAGGAGGGGGTCATAAACTAAGAAGACATAAGCCAGGATATGGGGGTCAAAAGATGTGTATTCCAGGTTGGGCTCCCACACTCACAAGCTGTCCGACCATATTTAAGTTGCTTCCCTATACCATTCTAACCTCAGCTCAAAGGACTGTATAAACCTCTTGCAAGCTCTTTCCAGAGTCATCTTGAATAATATGTATTAGTATAGAGTACACAGTGACTGTCCTTGGCCGCGTGTAGCTGGGGGAATTTCAGAGGCTGCTCTGATCCTGGTTCCAGCACCTCCAGGGACTCAGGTTTCCCACATACCCACCACACACTCCTCATCTTTACACCCACCCAGCCAGCCACAGGCCCCCTTTCCCATTTTCCCTGTGCACGCCCTGCTCTCTCTTTGTCCCCACTGATCTCCCCTCCTTGCCCTGCTTTACCTTTCAAGACCCAGCTCAACTACCCCAGGCTCAGTGAGTGTTTCCCAAGGATCCCAGGCCCCCAGGACCAGGAACATGCAAGCTCCCTCGCTCTTCCTGAATTCCTGGCCTGCCTCCTCTCCCCCACATCCTGGCTGCTGCTGGGGGTCTTCTCGTCCCGGGTTCTCAGGTCCCGAGGCTCAGGAGACGTGTGAGAACTGTGAGAACATACGCCCTCTGAGGGTCAATCTTCTCCCCAACCTTCAGAGCCAAGCTGTCTCCCGTCTTTCAGATCTGAAGGTGCCTCACCAACTGGCTCTCTTGAATCCTCCTCCCTAGAGAAGCTTCCCATTTCCTGGGATAAAGAGCGCCAGCCCGGAGACTGTCAAGGAACACTTCTGGACAGTGCGCCTCTGTGTCCCCTCATGCCTGGGGGACCGGGGGGGCTTTCCTGGGACCACGGCTCTTCTTTCTAGAAGCTGTGCAGGAGACAGGCCCTCTCTGGCTTGCCCAGAGCTGCCTGAGCTGGAGGGGGGTGCTGCTGACCCCACGTAGGGACGAGTCTGTGGGGCTGAGGCAGGGACCCTGCACAGGAGGGTCAGACCCAGGGCTGTACTTGGCTGAAGGTGAGGAACTCATCTGGTATCAGATTGAGGGCCAGCTCCGGGTGGCAGTTTCAAGGTGCCCCGGCTGTTAATTTATGTGGGCACATCTATGCTCGTGGGGTTTTATCACCATCAACAAACAACAAATGTGTTCCGGCACCTGGGACATGCCAGGCCTGGTGCTAGGTATTTTACATACATTATCTTGATTAATCCTCCAAAGAGCCGTAAGCTGTGGGTATCCATAGCTACATTTTACTAAAATGAAGCTGAAGCACAGAAAGGTTGGAAAAGCTGCCCAAGGTCACACAGCCAGTTACTGGTGGTATCTGGCACTCAGGCCCCTCGACAATCTGGCCCCAGCCTGTGTTTCTGGTCCAAGAGGCCAGTGCTCACTGTTCCAGAGCCTCTGTTCTCTATCCCTGCGCCCCACCCCAGCCCCGTAATCCCCCACTCACCTTGTGTGGGGGGTTAATGTATATTGTCAATTCACAGCCTTCCAACTCCCACCTTCCTCTTTACCTGCTCAGCTATCCACCAGCTCACATCCCTTCCTCCCTCCCATTAAGCCAGCCATGTTCCAGCCTCTCTGGCCACCTCCTGCCACCAATACCAGCCAGTTCATATCACCCCATGGTTTGTGTCACCCCCATCTGCCAGGCCCCTGACCACTGTCTTGTGGTAATAACTGCAGCTGGCAGAGAGTCCTGGAACCTTCCCCCTTCCACCTCCCCAAGGATGTTGACACATGCTCACTCAAAAAATGCATTGTTTCCCTCAAAGCATTCAGGGGAGTAAATCCCCACCCATGTGACGCCTCCTAGGAAAAATATAGAGTAAATTTACTCCAACGAGCAGTGAGACACAGTCAGCATTTTCTCTTTCTTGGTTGTCACGGTGCCAAGTGCTGGGCAACACCTGGCATAGTGATCGAGGGACTGAACGCTATCGCGGGGCAAGGAGAGGGGGAGCTCCAGCTGACGGGCCTGTGACTGCTTGCCCTGTGGCGCAGTATGCAGGGGTCAGCTGCGGGTCAGGCCCCCTCACCCCGAGGCCCTGCCCCCAGAGACTCCAGTTCCACCCACTGTGTTCCCACCAGAGCCTAGCTTCTGTGTCCCTGACTCGGTCTCCTGCTGCCCAGTCCCAAGTCCTGTCCCCACCCCACCAAAGTGGGGCCCTGCCCTCACAGTTGTCACCACCCCATGTCAACCCCAGGCCAGATGGCCAAGTTTACACACAGCCCCTACACCACATCCCTGAAAGGTCAAGGAATTCAAACCTCTCTGAACTGTCCCCTTACCACCCCAAACCCCTAGGAAGAGCAACAATATTGTGGGGGGTTGCAGGGACTTGTTTCACTTCCTGTCCAACACTGCCAAAACAGCAGGTCCGGTGCCAGGCACTGTGGCCTGGGTGCCTTGCGAGAGGTCAGCGCTAGGGGACCGCTCGTCCCAGCCCCACCACTGGCAACTAGAGAGAAGCAGGAGGCTGGGGAGCCTGGCTCGGGGCCGGGGGCAGCCCTCCACAGCAGGGAAGGCAGCGGAGAGGCCCACAGGCCACACCCGTCACACTTCTCCCTGTGAACAGACAGCACGTCTGCAACAAGACAGCACTTACAGCCCCTCCCAGGGTCCCCAGAGTCCTGCTCTTGGGTGTTTCCTGCTTCCAGAGAATGGAAGCATGTGATTTCATTTCCTCCAAGTATTTCCCGATAGTCTGCTGCAGGTGTCTTGCACAGGGCTGCCATGTCCCATACTACCAGCCTGCTGACCATGTATGACAGGTGCCAGAGGGAGGCATCCCTGTCCCATTCTACCGATGAGAAAACAGGCCCAACAAGGTTAGGCCCAAGCCATGCAGCTAGAAAGGGAATGACGCCAGGATACAAGGGAGCAAGACACAAGGTCTCTGTCCTCAAGAGGCCGGCAGTCCAGCGGGGCAGGGCGACACAGACATGAGTGACTGGAACAGGCCGTGGGCCCAGTGCTGGGCCTGGCCCAACAGGGTACCTATAATGACTGTGGGCACAACACGTCCCCCTCCTTCTGAGCTCTGTGCCTGGCCCACGCGCACCTCCACTGCAGACAGGTGTTGGACATGAAACGCCCCACACCTGCAGCCTGGGTCCAGGACCCTGCTCCTGCAAAGCCCGGTGGGTGAATGAGCATGGCATGGCCCTCTGTTCCCGAGCCAGCTTGCCCAGGAATGGCCACCGATACGGAGCTATAATTGGTGAGCCTGGCGGCACAGAGCCCAGGAATACCCCGGGTGGGAGACGGTGCTGCAGGGAAACAGCTGAGCACAGCAAATATAGCGTTGACCCAATTCAGTTCTGTTCTGTCTTCGAGAAAATAATTGAGTTTAAATGAATAGGTTTCCCTTGTCCCCTCCGGCCTGGAGGAAGGTGGAACGGGAGAGGGGAGACAGGACCACTTCCCCAAGCTCACTCTGGGTTATTTTTGAGTCATTAGGCCTGTGAAAGGTTTCCTTCTTTCCTTGGCGGCCAGTGGGGGTCGGACATGGCTGGGAGGCAACGAGGTGAAAAACCACACGAGGTGGACAGGGAGGATGGTGGTTTAGGCCCGGCCTCACCAACAGCTTTGTGGGGTGGCCCCTCGGGCCCCAGGCCTGTCATCTGCAGAATGGGAACCCTGCCCCCTCGCCCTCTCGCCCTGCACACACGCCTCCCGGGGTGGCTGGAGAGGACTCACGCAGGCCGAGCACGCGCAGAGGCCTTCGGGGGAGTAAGGGACTCTGGGGTGGCTGCAGAGGTCAACTCTTTGCCCTACCGGAATATAGGCCCATCGGTTTTTTCAAGAAAAGCCAGAAGTCCAGATTTTTCAGGTGAATGTTTTAGGGGTATTTAAGTGTCGGTAACCAATTAAAAAAAAAAAAAAGAACACCTTTCCACATTCTCAGACCAAATGAAACCTGCCTGTGGGCTATATGAGCCCAGGAGCCACCCATGTGCAACCTCCAATTTAATGACAACACGTGAAAAGCAGTTTATGACACGCTGGTCCCCACCCCCGCCTCCCCGTTTACTGCCTTGTGGTTTCCTTGGACCAGATGGAGGAGAGGCGGGGAGACACCCTCCCCTTTAGGCAGGACCCCTCAAGGCCTCAAGAGGACAAGGAGGGGCTGCCCCTCCAAGCTGGGAAGGGGTGTAGGGATCCGGGGACTGGTTTCACCCTAGAAATTAGGGGTCCCCATCTCACCCCCTGCATTGCCCTCAAGTCCCTGTTAGGGCCTCAGCTTCCTCTTCAGCCAAAGGGGGTTGCTGAGAGGACCGAATAAAAAAGAGAAGGCTTCATGAGACAAAGTGAGCACATGTGTCAAGTCTCCCCGAGAAGGGGAGCCACAGAGTGGAAACAGTGTGGGAGTCGGCGAGGCCTCAGGGCATTTCCCCAAATGCCAGCTCCCGGCTGTGGGAGCCCCGGGAAGTGACTTAACCTCTCCAAGCCTCAGTCCTCTCCTCTGTGCACAGGAGATAAGAACCTCTGGGACACAGGGCTGTTGGGAAGATTAAATGAGATGATGCTGTCGAGTGCCTGGTAGGATGCCTGGCACATAGCAAAGGATCAAAAAAAATGACAGGCACTATTATTCCTGCTGTTGTCAGTGAGACACATGCCAGGGAGTCCTGACTGGGTGTTTACAATAATGTGGCACAACCAGGCAAACTCGTCACAGAGGCGGCCACCTATAATTAGCACAATCATTACGCATGCAAATGGTGTGGCTTAGATGTTGGAGAAGGGTGTCCTTTAAAGTGTGTTTAAATTATCCCTCTCCCCTGGCTGCCCGGCCCTCCCCAAATCTTATTTACACATTAATTTCATTAGCAAACACTTTCTTCATAAAGCAAGACACAATTCCAAAGGAGTACGCATTCAAATGAAGGAGGTTTTAAACCCTGGGAGCCCCTGCCCCCCCACACCTGGAATTGTTTGTGCCCCACCCCTCCCAGAGCTCCTTGGTCAGCTGCGGGCCTGGGGCTGCAGTGGCAGCCTCTCCAGCCTCTTTTCCCAGCGGTGAGGCTGGAGGCCTCCTATGCAGAGCTGCGGGGAAGAGGACAGGAGGGGCTGAGTGTGTTCTCGGCATGAAGCAGGCTCTGTGTTTGGGAAGAGGAGGCTCTCAGCAGCAGAAATGTGACCGGTGCGTTCCCTAGGAGCCGAGGCATACCCACCCAGGCATACCATAATACCTATTTACATCGGAGAAAGCCCAGCCTCAAAGAGATTTAAGGAAGCAATGTGCCCAAAGTCACATAAATAGTAAGTTGGAGATCTGGATTCAAACTTGGGTCCATCTACTCCCTCCAGAACCTGCTCTTTTGGCTTTGTCCTTGAAGCTGCACTTAGCGTAGGCTCTTGGCTGGAGAGGATGGAGTCCATTAATAATCCAAAATTGACCTAGAGACTTTGAACAGCCACGGGACCATCAGAGCCGGATCTCAGCTGAGACTCACCGAGGCCCGGTAATTTGCCCAGGGTCCTGCAGGCAGACAGGAGAGGGGCCTAGACGCCAAAGCTTCTGGCCCCGGGCTAGTTGCTCTGGAATTCAGATCTTTAAACTCCAGCCCATTCCACAGTCTTCCTTCCTCTTAATAGCAGTGTCAGTATCTTTACCATCCCTGCACCTCCTGGGCCCAGCACAGACCTAAGCAGACAAAAGCTACTCAGGAAATGTTTGTTGCACTGTTTTCTTACCAAAAAAGACAACGCTGAACAGCTGGAACCGTGAAGGCACACAAAGGAAGATGGGTGGTGGCTCGGGGACCAGGGAGAGAGCAGACCACCCTCCGTGGGAGAACCTGGCGGTCCCTTTCAAAGCATTTCCCTGCTGGATACTTGCTCAAGAGGCAAGCATTCAGTTAGCTGATTCTCAGCTCTGGAGGGAATGAAAAGAGAAGTCTTAACAGATATGTTAGCCCCTCACCTGCTCGGACCACCATCTGAGCTAAATGAAATGTTTGCTTTTCTCACTTCTTCCTGGGCCCCAGAAATTGAGGCTGGGAGAGAGGAGGGACTTGCCTGAGGTCGGGGAGCAGTGGATAGTAGGACCCAGGCTTCTTGGCTCTTTCCTCCGGGCACCACTCGCCACCTCTGGCTCCCCGACACCTCAGGGAGCCTTGATAATGACGGTGAAGACAATGGCTGGCCCCTTCCCCCTCCCCTCAAGGCCACCGCAGACACAGCTAAGGCACCTCCTCAGTGTGGACACTTGCTAAGCCCGTCCCCCTCTTAAAAGCAAACAATCCTCACAGAACTCCTGGGAAGTAGGAACAATTATTGTCCGGTTAGCAGACACGGTACCTGAAGTTCAGACAGGTTAAGTAACCTGCTGGAAAGCAGTGCAGCTGGGACTCAACTCAGGGGCCTGCGCTACTCATGGCTCTGTTCTCGGTGGGGAACAGAAAACCCCCAGATGGGGAATCACAATAAGTGTCCTGGCCAAGAGCGTGACACAATGTATTACCCCCCACAGCACGAGATCCTGCTAGGAGTCTTCCAATCTACCCCCTGCTTCCAGGCAAGGCTATAAATAAGCCTGGAAAAGAGATGTGCTTTCTGGGGCTGAGGCTCTGAGGCCTTCCACAACGGCCCAAGTCCAGCCAAAATATTTTCAGAGATCACCCTAAATCTCTACTCCCCACCACCTCCCATTCCTAGTCTACCAACTTCCAGGGCTCGGGACTGAACTCCTGGCCGGGTCAGGCAGGGGCAGGGAGAAGAGACCCTTCCCCTTGAAGATGAAGGGGAAAACGGGCCGTCAACTGCCAGCTTCCTCCTCTTCCTCCCCGACCCCCTCCCCACAGTCACCCTCCTGTACCCACCCTCACACACAGCCAGGGAGCTGCTTCTCAGATCACCGATCTGACCAGGACCCACCCCCTCTTAAAATCCGCTGCCTGCCTCCCACTATTGTCCACCCTATCCCTGGCCACTCCAGAGGCCCAACACATAACCAGACGTGGGCGACACGCAATTGACAGGCCTGCCAGCAAGTCCTTCCGCTACACTGCCGGAACCTTCCACCAGCCTTTCCCTCCATCCACGCTGTGACCAGACCCCCAGCGCCACAGAGCCTTACCCCCTTCTCGGTCAGTCCCTCTGACCACGGGCCCTGGGACCCCATGTGCCTCCTCCAGCAGCCAGCAGGACTGAGGGCAGAGCCTGGGTGTGCTGGCCCCTGCCCACACAGTGTGCGCTGGCTCGCTGGCTGGAGATTGCCACACTGGGCTCCCAGGGAACACAAGACCAGATCTGAGGGTGACCGCTGAAAGGAGAGGCTCTTGGAGGTAGACCTGCCAAAATCCCCCTGACCTCGGTCAGCTGAGGGCCCTGCAGGCCCAGTCTTTCCATGGACGCCCAACAATGGCTGTCGAGAATCAGAGGAGATGAAGTCATCACTCCCAGAAATAGGCTGATTAAGAAGATGTGACGACAAAGCAAACAGCAAGGCTGGACACACACACACACACACACACACACACACACACACACACACACACACACACTCTCTCTCTCCCCCACCCGCCTCACCACGTGTTCCTCCACCCTGAGAAGCCAGGCCAGGCCTGAGCTCCTCTGGGGCATAGATGGTGCCAGGAACCAGAGCCAGCGAAAGGAGCCTGGACGCCGGTGACACAGCTGGTGCCTCAGGGGGACACTCTTCTCAGGGACTCCCTTGCAAAGGAGACAGTAATTACACTGGGACAATGAGTGTCCTGACCCTCACTGATGTCCTCTACCTGCCCAGCCCTCTCAGACCCGCCCCCCCATTTCTTGTCCCCTCCCTCCTTGGCCCCACCCCCCATCTCTGCCGGGGGTATAATCCCGCCCATGTTTCAGATCCTCACATCCTTGTCCTGCCCGGGCTGGCAGGCCTGCCTGGGTCCCAGGGAGGTGGGAGCCTCTCCTGGCCAAGATAGGGCTCTGTGCTCCGGACGCCAGGCCCAACGCCTGGCTCTGTCTTGTTCCAACTGTGTGACCACGAGCTAGACAATTCGTCTCTCTGGGCTTACCTTTCTCATCTGCAAAATGCAGAGAGCAATGTGCTTGCCTCATGGGATAAGATTCAATGAAATATGTTGAACTGTTCATTCACCACTTTGTGTCAGGCCCTATTTTAGAGGCTGGAGACACATTAGGGAACGAGACATCCATTTCCTGCCTCCCCGGGCTTGGTCTGGTGTGGAGAAGTACCCCAGCAGATGTACGATATCAGGGGAACGCGAATGCTGGGGAGAAACACAGAGCAGGGCCCAGGCTCAGGGGGCCGAGGAGACCGTGTCTGATGTGGTTGGATGAGACGAGGAAGTAGGTCACAGACACGGGCAGAGAGGGACAACACGGGGCTGGTCTGCAGCACCTGAGGGGCGGGGCACAGGGGCAGGAGAGAGGGGGCAGTGAAATCAACCAGCTGGGGAGGGGACATGGCTTGGATTCTGTGGTGGCGGTGGCAGTCCACGAAGCATGCAGCATGGTGCCTGGCTTGTCCCTATCCCCATCCCCATCAACACCCCTGACCCTGGGAGGGCTCCACTGGTCCCAAAGCTGACAGACTGTCAGGCAGACCTCCTTCGGCGGGTTTACAGATGCCCAAACTCCTCGCTCAAGGCCTCGGGGGCAATGCCAGGCAGGGCCAGCACTCTGCCCAGACCGGGCTCTCCGGCCTTAAGCAGACAGATCTCCTTCCTGTGCCCTCCCTTCCCCCATGCAAGGCCCCATCATCAACCAGTTCTGTGTCTCAATCCACACGGGGCCTCTACTGGGAAAAACATCATCAGACTCCAAACAAAACAACAGCACCAGTGTTTGCATCACACATTTCTCAGTTCATTCCCACCCAGTTTCTCACGTGTGCAGACAGGGAGGTACTTCAAGCCCTATCGGATGATGGACCAGGGCTGGGAAAAGCTCCTTCGAATTTTAGTTAATTCCACCTCCTCCAAGAGCTTCCCTGAGCCCAGGCAAACACTCCTCCTGGGTCTGGCTGCCCCCCACCCCCCACCTCCCTTAGGGCCAGGCTCCGGGGCCCCTGCATGGCAGCCCACCAGCCCCAGGGGGAGCTGGCCGTGGGAGAGCCGCCAGGTAGAGACAGTCTCACTAAGGCGGCATGCACCTCTCTCACCCTAGGCTGGGCAGGGACCACAGGTGATTCTGTCCCTGTCCCCAGGGCCGAGCACAGGTGAGCAAAACCAGAAATAACTCGATGCCGAGGGTACCCAGAGGAGTCCTGTCTGCACCAGACATCCTGAGATAGAAAGCCATCCAGCCTGCCTCCTTCCCTCTCACCCTCGGCCTCTGAATTGAGAGGAAGCTGCCATTCCCTCCCCCCTCCACCACCACAGAACTCTCTGGTGGGCACCCCCCTCCCGCCAGAGAGGCACCTCCCCACCTTGGGGTGCTGGGCCAGAACAGCCAGCCTTCCCCGCCCCACTACAGGCCAAGGGGCTAAGATTAAGCTAAACAACATGTTCTCAAGCACACGTATTTTTTATAACCCACAGAAAATCTGCCCGAAAAGCCACCAACTAACAGTCAGTGGTGAGGTGGAAGGAGAAATTCCACTTTTTGCTTTTTCTACTCTCCTTTGTGGCTACCATTTGGTACTCTACGCTTGTATTTTTAATTACCTCTATGTTAAAAAAAGAAGACTGAAAAGTAAAAGTGGAGTGAATGAGAGGGCATTTGGCAAGTGTTGGCACCTGTCCCCCAGTGACCCCATGAGCTCCAGAAGTCCGAGAGCCTGCTTTACATTTTGTTTCTTCTCCCTGGTTCTCACCTGGGCTGGCCAGCCACACTGCATACTCAGAGACGAGAGAGCAAAGGAGGAGGAGGCGGGGCAGGGAACCCAGCCAGGAGCCCTGTGGGGATCAGTCCCCTACCTCCTCCCTGACCGCCCCGCCCCCTTTGCTGCCACATTCTCCTGTGCCCAGGCCCCTGCGCTGTCCCTATGTCTGTCCACTCCATCAGTCCAGGGCCGCCCTGGGCTCCAATCACCTGCGTGTCCTGGCCCAAGGCCCTGCACGGGCAGGTGCTCCATGCAAGTTTGCTAGACACGTCGCCAAGATAATGTGAAGGATGGTTTATGCCCAGTGATCATTCAGAAAGACACTCAAATCTGGATTATGGAGGGAGTGGTGGGCAGGGTGGAGAAACAAAGGAAAGTTATGCCTGCAGGCCCAACAGGCTTTGGTCAGAGCAGTCAAACCCTCAGCAGAATGCTGGACCCAGCGGGGAGTGAGCCCCCTTCTGAGGGCTTAGCACTTCGGGTGCCAAAGGAGCTGCACAGCCAGCAGGAGGGCCAACGCAAAAGGCAGGGGAGGCCACAGGCACGCATGGGCACCGACAGGTGGACAGCCCCCAAAGCCACGTGCTTACACCTTTACTAAATCAAGATCAGGACGCTGTGTATCCCACACCTTTATTTCTCTTCAAAGCGCAGGCCTCTCCCCCCTGAGCTCTTCCCTGACCAAAGCCTCCCCTTCCCGGGGACAATCCTGGGCAGGGGACACAGCTGCGGCAGGCTCAGGGTAGACCTGCTGGTTCAGGGCAGGCCCTCAGCAAGGCCCACGGCTGCCACAAATGGGTGTGGCCCCGCCCTGGCTCCGGTCCCCTTTCTCCTAGTCCCGACTGCCCTGAAAACATGCGCGATTCCCACAGCCACACCTTTGTGGCTCCCTCGCCAGGAGGCCTTGCCTACTTCCCTCTGCCCACCTGCGTTTATCCAGTCCATGCCAAAGGTCTCTAACTGAAGAGGATGGGCTGTTATTTGGTCAACACGCATGCTTTGTTAAGCCCACACAGTGTCTGACATTTGTAAGTTTTGAAACAATTGCCAACATATAAAGATGTGAAATTTCAAAATGTCACCACAAAAGCTCTAGGTTTCTGCTTTCTCTTATAAATCCCAAGGCCCAGTGTCATGGCTCAGTGGCTGCTGTCCCTCTTGGCAGGACACACACTCTCCAGGTTGCCACAGCGTCTGCCACATCTGTGACTGCCTTAGCTAATGGAACCTCTGTGGCAGCTGACAAGACCCAGGGCAGGGCCCACAGCACGTATCTCCCAAGGACACACTCAGCACCCAGCACATAGTAGGAACAAAAAGATGCAATGCCTCCGGGTGCCCAGGAACTCCTGATTGCTTATGCACGTCTCTGAAAGAACCCCAGGAGCCGGACAATGCCCTTCAGTCCTGCCCCCTCCACACACACAGAGGAACACCTGCAGGGGGGCCCTGGGGTGAGCCTTCAGGGCTGTGTCTAGATTCTCAGTCAGTACCTGGTCTTTGCTTCAGTGGTTCTATCTCCTGGAGGCCAATCAAAGCAAGCGCAGGGATCCTGCCATCTCCCTGCCTTCAATAAAAGTGGCAGGACTCCAGGGCAGCCCACGACACAGATCCCCAGGACTTTTGTTAAACTGAAAAGGAGAAACTCAGCAGCAGGAGCTGACAAAGCCAAGGCTGCCTCGAAGCCCGCCTGCAGGAGGCCTGCCCCCTTTGAAGCTGGTAGCCAACTCTTCCCTTTTCCTGGGGTTTCAAGGTCAGAGTCACATTGGCAGGAAGGGTTCTCTTTGTTCTCCTGTTCTGACTTACCCTAGCAGCCAGGTCCTGCTCCTGCCTGGGTGGAGTGCTGAGAGTGCGTCCAAAGGGCCCCGCTTCCTGGGACACAGGGTCTCTACGGGCCTGCCCGCCCCCCATCTGCGGCCTGGGTGCACCACCTCTGGTGGTGAGTGCACACTGAGGGGTGGGGGGTCAAGAGGAACACCTGCCGGACCCCAGAGCAGGCACTGCTTGGAGGACGGGCTGGGAGAATGAGCTCGGCATGGCTCTGCCCCTCGCTGGCTGGTGACATGACCTAAAGCTGCTTGCCTCCTTCCTCTGAGCTTTGGTTTCCTCATTTGGAGA
Source organism: Aselliscus stoliczkanus (assembly GCA_033961575.1). Taxonomy (NCBI): domain Eukaryota; kingdom Metazoa; phylum Chordata; class Mammalia; order Chiroptera; family Hipposideridae; genus Aselliscus; species Aselliscus stoliczkanus. The sequence goes on from CM066728.1 coordinate 125,556,499, forward strand.
ACCGGGAAAGAAATACCTGATTCGAGACAATCGACCTCCCAATGGGGCCTGGATGAGCGCTGTCAGTCATGGAGCGGCACACCCAAGTTAATTATTCCAGCGCCTGGCATAGCACCCGCACACAGTAGGGCTAAATGAATTGTTCATGGTGCAGACGCTTATTGGGTCCCTGCGCTGTGCCAGGCTGCGTGCAAGGTGCCGGAGGCCCAGAATGGAGGCTGTGCCCTGTGCATGGGAGGTCTGTCTTTCCATGTGGCACACAAACTGTCATACTGTGAGAACTGCCAATTACGTGAAGTAAGGATCAGAATGCTGTGAGACCCACAGGGGTCCTGGGCTGCCCGAGGTGGGGGTAAGGGACCCAGATCTTACAAGAGCCCTACCTCCTGGCTGCCAGGCAGCAGAGGCCAGAGTTGGGGCTGCCCGGCTGAAGGGTGCCTGCCACTCTACCCATCTACCCACAGCCTAGTTTAAAGAGAGAGCTGCCAGGCTCGGTGAGCAACACAGTTCTGTGAAAGTCTATGTGCATGTCTCTGCCATGTACACCTGGACGTGAGTGCTGGGGAACGAACGGGGATGTGGCACCTGTGTGGCCAGATCCCGTGCCACCCCTTTCACATACATTCTGTAGTGGCCCCCACACCTAGTGAAAATAACCCAGACTCATGGGGCCCACCCCCAGGGAGGTGATGCCACCCCAGCCCCAACAGGCAGTGGTCACCAGAGCCTGGAGAATCACTCTGCCCAAGGTCCCCATTCTGGCTGTGCCCCCTACTACCCGGTGAGACCTGGGTCAAACCACCAAATCTCTCGGCAGCTGGTTTCCCCATCTCCCAGGGCGCTGTGAGCATTAAGAGATGAAGCGCCTGGCATGGAGGGAGGGCTCATCGTCGCCCCCCCACCCCGCAATCCAGCCCAACACTCGCTCACCCCTGGGTCTCCAGCTCTTCTCACCCGCTGCTTCTGCCCCTCGGAGCCACTTTACTTCTCACTCCCCTAACGCGCCGAGCCCTTTCCTGCCTCCCAGAGCAGCCTCATGTCCCAAAGGACAGAATGGTTCTAAGCCTCTGAGTGCTGCGCTCATTCACGGGGTTCCCTCTGCCTAATGGCCCTTCTCCCCCTTTGCCATCTGATGACCTCCTCCTGTCTCAAGCCTCAAGTCGGGCCACTTTCTGATTCCTGGAGAGCAGACCCAACTCCCGCCCGCCCCCAGGCAAAGAAGTGCAGGAAGGCCTGCGTCTCCGTGCGTGTGGGTGTCCCCGGGTATATTCCTGCCCCACTCTCGGCCTCAGCTGCCTTCCTGTAAAGGGAAGGCCATGACTTCTCATTCTAAAGCCCTATGAATGAGCTCGGTCACACGCTTTATTTGTGGGGGAGAGGGGCATCTCCAGGTTCACGGGAGGTCCCGCAGGACTGGGCAGGAGCCAGACACTGCCTTGTTCTACCCAAGAGGGCAGGCGCGTACAGCTCGAGACTGCAGCCAGCCCCTCAGGTGCCCCACGCGCTACTGTGTCACTGGGGAGCAGACCCAATAAGGGAGCGCAGAAACTGCGGAGCAAAGGGGAGGTCCATCTGGGACTGAGGAAGGGACCGGGCAGGAGGCACTAGGACTTGCAGGGGAGGGAGGGTCCAAGGTGGAGCGGGGAGCAGGCACTCCCGACAGAGGGGGCACACAGGCAGGGACACCATGGCACAGCGGCGGCTCACACAGCTCAAGGCGTCCGCTGAGCACTGAGCTACAGATCTCATTTATTCCTCTCCACAGTCCTTTGAGACAGGAGTTGCTATTATCCCCATTTTACAGAGTTCAGCAAGTTCCCAGAAGTCAGAGCCGCCGAGGGGTGGAGCTGGGATTTGAACCCATGCATGCTGGCTGCTTCTGTGTGAGTAAAGGGGTGAGGAGGACGCGGGGGGCTCGGGGGAGCGGGAAGGTAGCGAGGATGAGCATCTGGGGACTCCAGAGAGACTTGTTAAAACCTCAAAAGTCAGGCTTCAGGCTTCCTTTTCCTCGCAGCCTGATCCTGAATGATACCCACCCGGGGCCAGTGCTGATGAAATCCCCCGTCTTAGGACCCCAGCTTTGCACTTCCTTTGCATGATCTGCCTGAAGGATGCAGGGAGCTGCTGGTAATGAGTGGGCGTGAGCCAGCAGGAAGGGAGCTGGGAACTGCAGCCAGTCAGGAGCCACGGCTGTCAGCGGCCACACCGACAGGCTGGCGCGGAGCTGTTGCCAGGGCAGCCCGGACAGTCTGCCTTCACAGGCAGAGTGATTTAGAACTGGTTGCTCTGCCTGGGCCACCTGCTCGGCGGGCCAGTGCCTGGCCCTTCCGGAAACCTCAACACAAAATGTTAGGGGTGTGGTAGGGGGACCACTGGCATGAAAGGCCATCATGAGAGAAAGCATGGGCGTGCCTCCCATGTTGGCAATAAGTCCCTCATCACAACACGGCCCAAACCATGGCTGGGGGCTTGAGACTCCTGGGCCAGTTCCAACAACCCAGGCTCATCTTGTAGGATATCCACCAGTAAGTGGCACCTGCCCCTCCACTGCGGCCTGGACCTGCAGCGGTAGGTAGCCCACAGGACTGGGGGGAGAGAGGAGAGAAGGCAGTGATGGAGGGGTGGTGAAGCTGAGGGGAGGGTGGTACGAGGAAAGCAGGACCCTGACTGGCCTCTCCAGGCCTCCTCTCAGTGCCCAGCACACGGCTGCCATGGGGCAGGGTCAGATGTGGCCCGTAGAATAACTGGGTAGGGAGGAGCCACCATGCTTGGAGAGGCAAGGTGAGAAGGTGACATGCAATTCAGAAAGCCCAGGGCATTGCTAAGTTGTATGTTGGCCACACCGAAACATAGTAAGGTAAACGACTGGGTGTGATAAAGGTGTGAAACCTAAGTGACTACCCAAAGTCAGATTCACGGGCACCCCAATCAGGACTCCACTGCACCAGGGGGTAGCTACAGCCAGCCCACTACAGAGCTTTCTATACAACTGCACCAGACAGGATGCAGTGTTTCCTCTCATTTGGAAATGCTTCCACTGGTGCAATGAGTGGCTTCAGATGTGACCAGACAACGTCCACAGTGCATTGCCATCCAGTCTGAACCGGCCCGAAGGCAAGCTTGGCAAGCCAGCCCTTCGAAAGTGGCCTCTTAAGGTCCAGAATTCTGTTTGCCAAGAGCCCCACCACTCAATGGAGGACCCTGTCCTCCAAGCCAATGAAGAGGCTGGCAGTTCCTGCCATGAGAAAGTGTGGCAACACCTGAGAGTGGACCAATCTATGGTGGCAGGTGCTTCTCCAGGGTGGAAGGACAAAAAGTGGGGGGCTGCCCCAGCTTAGGGGAGGTTGTGGGGCTGCCTTTCTGAGAGCTGGGTATGAGATTTGCCTTCCCTGCAATTCTTCCTGGTAGTACAGAGTCCCACCCACTGCTAAGCATTGGTGGCTAGAGATTTACAGAAGGAACACAACAGCTAAGCAGACACCTTGACGTACGAGAGAGAAAACAGGGCTGACAAATTAGAAACACGGTGACGAATCATCAGGCTTTCTGCTCAGCAGCCCAGGTTCCCCAGGTTGGCCCAACACCAGAGTGGGAACCATGGAACCAAGCCTAGGGGACAGCCCAATGTCTACCTGCGGACAACACAGCACCTGGGAAAATAAGCGGGAGCCCAGGGTGTGCCCGAGCTGGGTAGAAATCGAGGGATCCAATCCATGGCGCAGCCGGCGGAAAGGTGGGGGTAGGCCTTGACCTGGCCCCTTCTGCGTCACATCTGCCTGGACTCATGTAGCCTGAGTCTGTCACCCCAAGATTTGGTGCCCACAGTCAGAGCTGTCGTAGTGACCTTGAAACCCCATCACGAGTGGGTCTAACCTGCCTGGCTTTCTCTCTGAAGGAGGGACTGGCTCCCTGGGGAGCAGGACCAAAAAGCTGACCTCAGGGCACCAGCTCCAGAATGCCACTGGTGTCCCCGCCCTGGAGCACACTGAAGTGCTGGGACAGGGCGGCATCCCCGCTACCTTCAAGGCGAGCCCCAGACCTGCCAGGAGCCCCATAGCAGATGCCCTGCTGTTCATCTGAGGAACTAAGCAGATTTCTTTTGGAAGTGGAATCTGAGCAGGACAAAGGGCCCTGGCTAGGGCTCCTCAGCCAGACCAAATAAACACTGAGCTTCAACAGGGGGCCGTGAGTTTTATTTGGAGAGGGGCAGGGAAGAGCCAATCCGATCTGAGTTTGGGCCGAAATAGGCTTTCAGCCAACAGCAGTAGCAAAGCACCCCAGGCTGAGTTCCGGCCTCGTCTGGAGTTCAGGGGCCCACCTGGCTCTGCCCAACCAGTGTCCCTAGGGGCACACTGAGGCCTGGTTCCCCAAGCGGGAGCAAGCGCAGTACATCCAACCCCAAGGTCACTCTGTAGCCTGAGAACCACCTCCCTCTCCCCCACTCCCCCCGCCCATCCCTCAGGCATGAGACCCTTCTAGGGAGCAGAGAATTCGGAGCTGCCAGCTGCAAGTCTCAGCTGCTAGCTGAGTGGGTCTCAGAATCACCTTGCGGGGGGTGGGGGGGGACACTTGTGAATACAGACTCTGGAGCCAGCCCTAGACCTGCAAATCTGACTCCTCTGGGTGGGGTTCTAGAATCTTTCTATCTCAGCTATATCCAGGCACCAAGGCAAGGTGAGATGACCTCTGATGCCCCCTAAAGTCCCCTTCCCAGTGCCCACGGGAATACTTGGTGTCTCCCCATCTGCTGGTGAACCTCCTAAAACCCTGGGGAGTTCACAGGTCTCTAAGCACCTTCAGCTGACCACACCTCCACCCCACCTCTGCAGGCAACAGGTAGGCCCCACTCGTAGGCCATACCCATGACAGGCCAGCTGGGATGAATGGCAGGGAATAAATCAACCCACTTCATTGTGGGGAGAACTGTGCTATTTACAGTTTTTCCACAGAGGAATCATTAACTGACTTGTGTTTTGATCATCAGAAAATTACCCCAGTCACGTTATCATTAAGAGTAAGCAAAACCCCAATAAAGAAGACAGGTCTGGCTTTGGCTTGGCAAGGGGACCCCCGCTGGAATCCTATGCCTCCCCAGCTCAGGCGCTTCCCAGGCAGCCCTCTGTAGAGCCCTACCCTGCAGAAGCGAGGTCCCTGACACGGGCTGCAGAGCCTCTAGCAGGGCGGCAGGTGCCAAGGCCAGCTCCCTGAAGCAGGCAGGCATGCACCATGGCTGGGAGTGCCACAGGCCTGGGTTCATTCAAAGGTTGCACGGTCCTGGGCAAGTCTCTTAACCACCTTCAGTCTGGATTTCCTTGCCTGTAAAATGAGGAAGTGCCCACTTCCTAGGATTCCTGTGAGGGTTACGATCACAGGGTCTGCATAGGGCCCTCCATCTGCCCAGGCGCTTCTCTCAGAGCTTAGCTCCTCCCCTCTTCCTTGGGGAAGCGGTCCCCACCACCCCCACACATCAAAGCCTCCAGTTGTGCGCTCTCACTGCCTTCAGGACGTGTGTCTCAACTGCAATTACACACTACCTGTGAGAAGATTTATTCCAGCCTGTCTCCTCTACCAGGCGAGGGGCCGGCTGGTTTGGCTCCACATTGCACCCCCTAAGCTAGCACCATGCCCCTACCGGGCTCTCGTTGAACAGTGTTCCCTCTCCCCAGGACCAGGCTATCAGAGCTCCCTGCCTCATCACTGGCTCCAGCCCTGACCACTCAGGAAGTCCCACTTCCAGCCCCTGCAATAGTCAAATCAGTGCCCTGCCCTAGGAGCCCTCCCGGACCATCAGGCACCTCTGGAACCTCTCAATGCCAGCAGCTGCTTCCTGGGACTTGGCCACGCATGGCTCTCCAGAACTCTCATAGTAACACCTTCTTGGAGTTTCGGAAGCAAACCAAAGTCATTTGCCAACTATTTTCTCCCATTAATCTCACAATGCATTTGCTATTTTCCCTCCATAATGACTCATTTAGCAGCAACAGAGCAATTAGGCAGACCACAGAATATTGATTTTCTAAGTGGGAGAAATGTCCGCACAAACAGCTTTTCATGCCTGTCTTGGGCTGTCTCCTGGTCCAGGATGGGGCAGCCCCTACATAGGGCTGGCGGGCTGGATGTGCTGGCAGTATTCTGGGGTCTCAAACAGAAACTCCAAAGCGTCATGTGTGCAAACGTGAGCGTGTGTGTGTGCACATGAGAGGACGTGATAAAATGATCACGTGATACACAGGATCCCATGCAGACTGCTGAGTCCTAGGAGGCAGGCACCGTTTTCACACCCATTTTAAAGATGAGGAGACAGAGGTCCAGAATGAGCCAGGTCACTTGTCCCAGATCACACAGAAAGTTAAGAGGCCAGATCCAGACCGAGGGCCATGTGTCAGCAGAGAATTCTGCTCATCAGGGTGCCCCAGGGTGGCTTTCTCTCGATGGCAACAAGGTGGATGTGTCACTTGGGGGCAATGCAGTCCCTTTCCTGGTGTGACCCAAGGAGACTCTGAGAACTAAGACAGTTTAGGTTCTGAAGTCACCCCTCAGCCTTAGTGCAGCCTCCAAGCCTAGCGGCTGTAAACAGATTCACCCCGGCTGCCCTTGGCCATCCACCAGGCCTGGGCAGTGGCTCTCAGGGAGGCCTGCAGAAAGACACAACAGCTGGACGTCCCTGCCCTTGGCCTCCTCCCCCTACCCCCAAACCACTACCTCCAGCCCAAGACAAGTGCCTACTCAGCTCTGGGGCACTTCAAACATAGCCTGTCCTACACAAAGAGAGGACAGAAGAAAAGGGCGAGTCAGGAATGGTTTGATGAGCGTGACATCTGGTAGCTTTCTGCCCATTATATGTATGGCTCCCAAACCAGGCCCCACAGCTGGGATAGTATTAATATGAAACAGGGTTTTAGCTTACCTCCTACCTCACACCCCCAGAACCTTACTCCAAGCAAGCTGGGATGGGGTCTATAGAAGGATCCCCAAGGTTCCAAGGACCAACGGCAGCCAACATACGACCTTTACCCATGGAGTAAATGGTTGCTTGGTAGCCAAAGGGAAGAGGTGAAGATCCAGCCAGCAGCTGGTGGTTTAAATGCCAACTCTACACCATCTATGTGCCTTTGGATGAGATAACTACCCTCTCCAAGCCTCGGTTTCCTGATCTGTAAAATGGGGTAATCCCTGCCCTGCTACCCCCCTAGCTGTTGTGAGAGCCAAGTGGTGAATGAAAAAGTGTCACATAAATGCTGGTTAGGGAAACTGTCCATCTCCCCATCACTGGAGACGTGCAAGCAGATCCTGGGCGGTCCATGCGGACGGGAGGCAGAGCATCGTACATAGCCTCTGTACACCCAGATCATGCACATCAGCACAGTGAAGGCTCCTAGGAGTCCGGCAATGAAGAGACTTACTTGCTTCCCTGACCTGTTTGGACTACGGAACCCCCTTATCCCGAGCGCCCATCAACACCTGCAAGGATGTGGTGTCCTGTGGAATCCAGTTTGAAAGCCACTCGTATGGGCGCTGTGGGCAATGACGAGGGGAGGTAGGGAAGAGAGAAGGACCTTTCAAGTACACTCTGGCTTGAAGAGACTATAGAACCTTCCCCAATGTCAACTACATGTCAGGAGCACGCCCTGCCCACAGCCTCCCTTTCCAGGGTGACAGGGAGACAAGCCCACACCCCCAGAGAAAAAAAATCCCCTTTGATGAAACAACACAAAACGAGGCTTAGAAACCTCAGAGAGGAGTCGCTCTCAGGCTACCCCGATCTTAACAAGGCCAGAAATGTGGAAGGATTGAAGGAGAGAAAGGCCTCAGAAACGCCTCCCCCTCCCTGCCCTGGCCTGAAAATGCCCTATGACTGCCCTGACCCCTGGGTCAGCAGCACCTCCCCAGGCTCCCCAAAAAGGGGCTAAGTCTCCCCCACAGCTGATCACACTGCAGAGGAGAGCTTGTGGGACCCACACAAGGCAGGAGAATACAGAATCCCAAGTCACTGAGTGCTGAGGCCTCCTTTGTGGCCCCCGGAGGAGGAAACAAGTGTACACTATCAGCCCCACCAGCATGGTGCTATGCGGGACCCCCCTCCAACCGTGCCCTCGCCTCTCTCTGACAGGCTCATGCCAGGAAGGCTAGAAGTCCGGGAACCGTCGGCTCCCTGGAAGAGCTCTGGCAAACCCATCCATAATGGTGCAGACTTTGCTCCCAGCAAGGACAGAGCTTTATTAATTATTCAGGGGACAGTGCAATTATGCAAATCAGTGGGCAGCCTCTGCCTGATGGCTGCCTTCTACAGGAGTCCAGAGGGGGATGGGAAGGCCCAGAGCCCAAGATGCTGGGTGCCAGAAGGGAGCCACCTAGTCTGCAAAGAGGGGAATAAACCCCCCAGGCCCAGGGCCCAAAGAGGGCTCTGCCCAGCACGAGGTCCCATCCCACACACAGGAAAGTTGGTAGCTGCTCTGAGGAATGGCTCTAAGGGCCTGGGGATGCCTCATGCCAAAGAAACATATCCCCATACCTGTTGCTGGGCCAGCAATGCCATCATTCAAGGCTTATTCCTCAAGGTCTTGAAGGCATGGAACACATCCAAAGTTCCCTCTTAGAAGCACGCTTCTAAGGAGAGGTAACGCTTCACCTGAGTGTTTACCGAAGAAGGTTCTGCACAACACTGCGGCTCCACAGATGTCAACAGCTGCTCCTGGGGTGGGGGTGGGGGGCAGGACGTCCTAGATTAAGGAGGTGAGACTGTAGGCCCTCACAGGACCTCAGATGTCCTGATTCACAGACTGAGTGAATCTCCAGAGTAAGGCTTACCACACATCTGTGGAGGAAACATCTCGTTTCCCCTCCAGGAACCTCAGGAACAGAGCTTGCGACACTCTGGACAGGTTGCTCGCTAAACCCCCTGCCCGCTCCATCATCCCTTAACTTATAATTCCCCTGGAGTAGGTTTTCACTACTCTTGTAAACCACCACCATCAAATATGTGGACTTCACATGAATCGGGCAACTGGACAAGACCACCTCGGGCAGGCTGGACGGGGCTCTTGGCAGAAAGCCTGGCCATGACACTGCCACTGCCCCACACCTACTTCCAGCTATGCACATGCCCAGTGCCATCTCCGGTCCACAGAGGGCTTTATCAGCCAGGAATGTGGCTGCAACATCAGTGACCTCTTCAGCCAGTCTAGCTAGAGGTCTCAGCATCTGACCCATCTTCAGGCTGGTCTGGGGGGTGCCTGCCTGCTGTCATCACTTGTTTTCCCTTCACCCTCCTGGGCAGTGATGACAGTGACCTCTACATGCTGACTGGGGGGGGCGGGGGGGCGCGCTACGCAAGGTCAGCTAGGCGACCCATGACCTTTTCCACCAGTCCCACTCACTCAGCATCATAAATCAATCCAAGTGCATCCACAGCTCATCAGCTCTGCCAAGAAGAAATGTGGGGGCCCAGAACCCTTGGGGAGCCCACAGAGGAAGCCACTTATAATCACTGATCAACTGCAAATGTGGAGGGCAGGGACAGAGCCAGCCCCACCCTGGTATCCTGGGGACCCCACCCACTGAGACAGGAAGGAAGACCCACCTCCACTGCCACCTCCCCCACCTGAGGACTTCAGTACCAGAACAGCCTCCTGCAGAGCCCTGGGACACCCTGACCCCCTCTGGCAGCAGTCATGTGCTCTCAGGTGGGAGACAGTGAAACGCTCTGGAGAGATGTAGGTCCGATCCCACGTCTGCCATTCACCCCGCTGCCTGACGCAGGGCAAGTGGCTTTACCTGTCGGAGTCTGTTTCCTCACCTGTAAACAGGGCAACGGCAGCACTGTGCGGGGGTTAAGAGCACAGACTTGGGGGCCAGGCTACTTGGGTTAAAATCCGAGGTCTGCCATTCCAGCTGTGCAGCTCACGCTTCCTGGATGTAAACCAGGGATACCTACAGTGTGTATGTAGCAACAGGCGTTTGGAGGATGACATGAGTTCCTCTCAGTGGTGTGCGGAGCGCAGGCCTGGTCCCCAGGAGAGGGGCCTGGCTTTGGGGCCACAGAGACCCGGGCTCTCAATTCATCCTGACGGTAAGCCCCCATCAGTGATTTTACCCTGAGGGCATTTCGTCACCTGTAACTGGGGGGAGGACAAAATGAGTAGTCGGGGGCACTGGAGATGACAAGCACATGACGCACAACGCCTGGCACGCAGGAGGCGCTTCCTACGTGTTAGTTTACTGACGTTACTGCTGACAGAGCATGTTGTCGGTAGAACAGGGCGTATGAACCGAGACCATGCAGAACAGTGCTCGACGGCGGGCTTTCTGTAATAAAGCCAGGTCGCCTGAGTTTGAGTCCTGGCTCGGCCACTTGCGAGCTGCATGGCTTGGGCCAGTTGCTCAGTCTGTCTGCGCCTCAGTCTTCTCTGGAAAATGAGGGCAGTCATCGCATTTCTCTTTCATAGTGTTATAAGGATGAAATGATAAAATGCATGTAGAGGAGCCAGGGACGGTGCCTGGCCCCTCGAGGGCTGTGTGGGGTGGGGGTGGGGGGTGAGCACAGCACCCAGGGAAACTCACCACGAAGAGTACAAAGATGAAAACCATCTCGTCCCCACCTGCTGCCAGGGCTCCGCTTTACGGCAGCTCCAGGGGCTGCATGGCCTGATGTCGGGCAGCAGAGCCCCTAAAAACCTTGACACAACACCCTGTGCTGGCTGCTCTCCTTCCAGAAATCCCAGAATCCTGGGCCCCACGATATTAGTTTTGGTTTTTGCTATGTTAAGATGGGGAAACGGAGGCTCAGAGAGAAGCAGCTGGTAGAGTCAGGCCTTGGACCGGCTCTGAGTGACTGAGGCACGCCTCAGCAAGTGGCAGCTTGGGGAGGGGGCTTTGAGTATGACAGCTTCAAATTCCAGCTCCACGCCCCACAGGCTCAGACTCCCCCTGCGCTTCCCACCCTGATTCCCCAGCAGGTACCTGGGCTCCTCGGTTAGCAGGCAGCCCGCCCCACCTGGCCTGGCTTCTCCTGGTGGCCTCTGCATAGCCAGCCACTTTCGTTCCTGAGCCAAGACCCCTAGGCTGTGTGGAAAGACCTCCACTCCCAGGTAGGGGCCAAGGGCACGTGGTTCGGCCCCAAAACGTTGGCTAGTCCTGTCCTCTAGACTGTCACTCAGTGGACCCTGGCTTGGATCACATTACTGCTACTCACTGGATCCTGGTAAGTGACTACGCCTCTCTCAACCTCAGTGTCCCCACCTGTAACTGGGGAGATGGCAAGAAGAGTGGGCCTTGGTGGTACAGGCGGGAGAGCACTGGACCTGGAGTCAGCACACAAGTTCCAACTCCAGATCTGCCCCTTCACCTCTCTGAGCCTCATCCACCTCACCTACAAAATGCAGGTCACAGTCACAAGTGCCCTCACTGTTCCAAGCACCCTTGGGAGACCCGCGGCACCTTTTCCTGGTGGGGAGCCTGGTGCGAACACAAAGGGGCTACTGGCACTCCTCTAGGATGAGGAAGCTTTATTTCACAAGGCACCACAACTGTAAAAAGAAAGGGCCCACGTGCTATTGGGGGGATGTGGGGCACCAACCAAGGGATGGATCGCCTGGGCATGGGGCTCCCCGCACCCCATTGTGTGACTTTGGGCTAGTCATGGTCCCCTCTTGGAGTTTCAGTTTCTGTATCTGTGAAACAGGAAACGAAAACTCCTCTCATCATGAGGGATCAGTAAGATTACAGCATGGACAGTGCCTAGGCTAGCTGCTGGCACACAGCTAGGGCACATTGCCTGCCACTCTGCAAAAGAAACAAACTTTGAGCAGTGCTTTGGGAACTTTAGGGAAACACAATGATTCCACCAGAGAATCTAATTTGGAAGGTCTGAGGTGGGGCCCAAGAACCTGCATTTTATCAGGTGTCTCAGGAAATCCCTCTACATAGGGGTCAACCCTGGGCTGGGCTGATCCGTCCTAAGCAGGGGCCAGCCCCTCAGCTTCCAAGTCAAGAGTAGGGTTGTATCAAAGTCAATTTTGGGACTGAGTGTCCTGGTGAGATCTGGGGAAGCTGGAAAGGGGGAAAGAAGGCAAGAAGGGGAATGGGGGCGGGGGGGGGGGTTGTGAACAATCTATTAATCACCCCCCCACCGGAAATAGGAATTGTTAAGGCTCACAAATTCAAGTGCTAACAGTCTGCAGCTGCAATACAGCACTTTGATTACGAATGTCAAAAAGACGGAGCATGAAATTAACTTCCCCTTAGTCAGTGGGCACAGGGAGCAGCTGCACTAATTCACTGCCCTCCTATGACAACCCCCCACAACACCACTGCATTAAATCAGGGCCTGCGCTACTGCTACCGTGGTGGCGTCTATATCTCTGCCCACTGTGCTCTTTTACAATCATGACCGGCCTGCAAATGAAGGCCCTGAGGGTGCGAGAAAGGTCCGGGCAAAAGGCAGGTGACAGTAACTGAGTGGCGGCCAGAGCCAGCTGGGACAGGGGCCGAAGACGGGGCTGGAGAAGGGCCTGTCCCATGGGCGCTGCCCACTGAAAGAGGGCAGTGGGGATCACTGTGGTAGGAGGAACTCCCTCCACAGAGCATCAATGCAGAAAATGTGCAAACCCACCTTCCGGCTGGGCCAATTTCTACCCCACTAGCCCCACTTGAGATGGGTAAACAGACTCCGTGGCTCTTCCAAGACTGATCCCACTGAGTAAAGCTTGGACCAGGAGCCAAGTTCCCATAACTCCTCAACTCCGGTTCGCTCTAGCTTGGCCTGTGACAGTCAAGGGACAGTGGCGGGAGGGGGGTGAAGGGGGGGAATGGCAGAGACCTGCTCAGGCTGCCTTGCAGGGGAACCTCTAAGGAGTTCTGGAGGCTGCCCTCCGGCCCCTCCCCTCCCAGAACACTGAGCACATGCAGTCACTGGGCAAGGCCTGAGCGCCTCCTCAAGGCACACAGTTAGAGCCCCAACCAGCCTGGCCAGGCCACCGTTCTTGCTGAGGTCTTCCAGGGGACAGCCCCAAGGGTCAGGTGCGTGCCGGCTTCCTGAGCAGGTGCAAGGGAGGCCCTACTCTTGGCTTGCCGCAAGGATCAGGCTTGACCTCCAGCCTTGGAGTCAATTCTTACCCTCCCCCTCTCCCCAGGAACGCCCAGGATATTCCCAGGTGGGCTGCCAGGCACCTGTCAGGTGGGGATCCTGCCTCCCTCCCCTTGCCCTGGGTCCTTACCCCGCCACCTGCCTGCCTCAGAGGGGACCTGGTGGCTTCCACAATGATCTGCCTTCCAAATGCCAAGGAGAGTTCTTACAAGTGCACACCTGGGTGGCAGGTGGAGTGGCCTATAGACAGGCATGGTGGGCAGCCGAGGCTGTGCTGTGCCCTCAATGTGTGTGCGACGCTGTGCGCCCTCCCACAAGATCATACCCATATATGCCCACAGAGGACATATGCCTGCTAGCTCAGGAGGGGACAGTAACACAGGCCACCCTTCCTGGCACCGCCAGCTGGGAGGGGAAACCCACGTCTTTCCTCCATAATAATCTCCTGTGGCTTGAAGCCTGTCCTTTTGAGGCAGGTAAGCAGGTATTATCACAGGTGACTCTATACTGGGCACTGAGGGAAGCACAGAGAGCGGGGAGCTGGCTCCTGGTGGAGATCTGGCCTTTGGGGAATCTGCCTCAGGCATTGGGGGTGGGTGGTAGAGACACAGGGGGCCTGTAGGCAGCAGCCCAAAGGCCCCTGGAGGGGTAAGAAAGTAGTTTGATGGCAGAGTGGCCAGTGACGGTCCCTCGCATACCCCAAGCCTTGGGCATGTCACCTGGCTGCTCAGGGCCTCAGAGGGCTGGGGATCAGGGCCTCAGAGGGCTGGGGGTCAGGGCCTCAGAGGGCTGGGGGTCAGGGTGCAATGGTACAGTGCCACCTCAGTCCAGCTTGCTCCCCGCAGGCTGGGAATGCAGCCCAGGCCACTCCTCAGAGATGGATGGACTGACCGCCAGAAGACTAGAACACCAGAGGTTCCTCATGCACAGGGCGCTTTTTCACTCACCCACAGCCTGTCACCACAGGGGAGTGGGCGGGCAGCTCGGTGCAGGGGTGCTCTGCCACCTGGGAAGGAGCCACCAAGCCAGCCCGGGAAGCTGGGTGTTTTTCTTCTCCCTGTTCCATCTCCCTACGATCTCTTCTGTGGCCTTCTAAAATAGCCATTAATTAGAGCCTGGTAATTAACTTTCTGCTTCAAGTAATATTTTGCAAAGGGATTCCATTAAAGTGTCTATTTGCATATCCTCAGACATGGGACCTGGAAACAGGCAGGGCTACTTGGGGAGAATGCGATAGGCCCCACGGCACCCCTCAGGCCTGGCACTGGAGGCCTGGGCTCTTCTGGCACTTAGAGGCAAGAGGGGATTAGGAGGGCTGCTGTCCTCATGGCCCAGTATATGCTGAGCCCGGAAAGGTTCTCCCCAGGAAGGTGGGCAGTTTGTTCATGAAAGTGGCCAGCTCAGTGGCCTCACACCCAGACAGAAACTGCACACAGATATGCACATGTGAGACTTGGCTCAAGCACGGAACACACTTTACACATGTGTAGACATAAAAAGAAAACAGACACAATAATAATATTAGATTGAACCATATGTCTATATTCAACCTACAAAAACAGCCACTTCACATGGTCCAACCCAGTATGAACTGCCAAGCACTGTTCCAAATGCTTTACATGTGATTAATCATTTCAAATGCACAAGCATGTACAGGACATTTACATATAATGTACACACACACTCATGAGAGCAGATGCCTACTTGCAAGACATACAAAAACATGCACACACAGACACACACATGCCAACAGACGCTTGTACAAAGAGAGGCCTCTTCGGCCTTTGAAAGCCCAGCCTGGGGCTGATCACATTCTCACTAGCTAATTTCCACCGTTCTTGAAAATATTGCCCAGCTTGCATCTCTGGAAGATACACGAGGGAGCCACAGATCTAAAAGGAGGGTGATAAAAATGAGAAAGCAAAAAATAAATTGGTTCTTCTCTACGTCCGAGTCGTGTTCTGTGGCCTTCCCCTCCCTCTCTGGAGATGAGGCTCAGGATCACGTGTTCACGTGGGGAGCTCAGATCAGCCCTGCCGCCAAGCCTGCCCATGGGGCTCCAGGTACAATGCTGCAGGTGGGCTGGGACCTGGTGGCGAGGCCTGGCTTTTGTCATGGTCCCGCCTCCATGCCTGTGACTGTGTGCCTCGGTTTCCCTGCATCCATCTAATAGCGCCTTCCCTCCCTGCCTACACACTGTAGGGCGGAAGACCTCTCTCCAAGTGCTGTGTAAATACCAGGCCTCCTTACAATAATTATCGGATTAAGAATTAAATCTGATTCCCTTATGGAGGGGAGAGGGGGAAGAGCTGGGGAGCCTTCCTTGCAGGTAATTAATGAATTTCCTGCCATATCTCGTGGAAGGCAGAGGCCCATTTAGCAAAGATCTACCTACATGGGGCCTTTCAGAGCAGAGGGAGGCCATACAGAGCAACCAAGAACCCTGCGAGGGGCCCGTCAGAATGTTCAGAAAGCACAGGACAGGAATAAACACGACCCAAAAAGAAAAAGCACCGCTGGCCATTCAACTCAGAAAACAATATTCCATCACAAATAAGCGAAGAAACACAAATAACGAAGAAATACCATTTTTATCTGCCTATTCAAATGACAAAGATTGTTTTAATGATGACATCCAACGTTTTAAAGGGTGTGAGGAAACAGGTGAGCACTCTCAAAAATCACTGGGGGAGTGTAAATTATTACAGATTTTCAGTGGGGGGCATTTTTATCAAAAACTGCAAACTGTGTCTATTCTTTGATTTAATAATTCTATTTCTAAGACTTTATCCTAAGGAAACAATCAGAGACTTGGACAAAGATAAATATTCAAGGATTTAAATACCAGCATCATTTTTAATTAAGAAAAGCTAGATAATCTAAATGCCTAAATGATTAAAAACAAGTATGATCCAATATAAGATGTAATATTTAAAATCGATTTTTAAAACACATATAGGAAAGGTTTGCTTTCCCAGGTGTAGACAGGAACTCGGATCACTCTGTCCGGCTATTCTTCTTTCAGAGTAATAATGATCCTCTCTACAGCCCTTTTCACCTTATAAGGGATAGCAACAGGGATAGTATCTCTCTTGGATCTCACAGCCACACCACATGACTGCTTGTTTTTAGTCCCACGTTGTTGATGAGAACACTGGGGCTTACCAAAATGAAGTGACTTTTCCCTGCCAATATTAACTACCACTTATTGAAAACCTACAACATGCAAGTCTAGCCTCTTTCACATGTCATTACTTATAGAATAAAATTTAGAAACATGTAAGAAATATGCAAACCTCATGTTAGTTGCAAAGGAGACAGCACTGAACAGCACAGATGCTTTCTATTAAATACATGCTGAATATATTCCCATTAATGCCTCCACCAACACTATCTTCAGGCCCATTTTGCAGATGTGCAAACTGAGGCTCAGAAAGGTTAAGTGACTTGCCCCAAGAACGCCTGACTTCAGATCCAAAGATCACATACTTTCCATTATGCCCAGAGACTGTCTCAACTGCACAGTCACCCAAGGGAGGGGAGGGCAGGATCAGGCCCCTCACTGTCTATGGTAGGGGAGGGAGAGTGGGCAAGAAAAGCCAGGCCGGCCAGGCCTGGATGCCCAGCCCCTCCTGTGGCTATTGTCAACAACTAAGGCAGGAAAACAGATCCCATCTTCCATTTTCCCTGCTCCTCACCAAGCTTTCTCTTCTCCCTCCAGGGACTGCCTCACCCAAAGGGGCAGAGTAGATTTCTGCCTACTCAGGGCCAATTAAGGGTCCCTGGAAGCGCCCCACCCTACTTCCAAGTATCTCCCTCCCCAGTCTCACCCTGCCTGGAATCCCACCATTAATAACTCAGGTGTGGGAACTCCGTCCGGGTAACACACATAATCCCTGGGAGGAGTAATAACCCATCTCTATCTAACTCCACACACAGCAGCCTTGCATCCCTCCACTTGGGTTGCCCACATTTATGCGATAAACTCTGCACCAGAAGAATGGGAAGGGAGGTACAGTCACTTCAGGGTAATTACAGGGGCAGGGGAACAGGGAAAGAGCCAGAGAGGACATACTCCCACCACGCGTGGAGGGCCAAAGTCACCCAGAAGCAGTATCGGGGGAAAAGGGTTCAAGAAAGTATAACATTGCCAGCTGAACCTCCCCGCTACTCAGGAACATTTATAAATAAATGAGTGACTTGGAAATTATCTTCGGGGAAGGCAGAACCACCACATCCTGGATCGCTTTTACCCACATTATAACAGCCTTGTAAATGAAGCGGCAACATTTCCAGCCTGTGAAACAATACTGCTTCTGCCAGCACACCTTTCACCTGGACAGCCTCTGAGCCGCGTTCATTTCTGTTACCCAGGAGAAATGATTACTGTCCTTGGTGCTTATTTCCAAAACCCCCCGAGAAGAAATAAGTGCTTAGGGGCCCAGGGATTTGGGAGACCAGCTGGGAACCTCCCCCAGGCCACTTCAGGGGAATATACACAAAGGCTCAAACCTGTCCTGTGGCCCAGGGGGATCCCC
This sequence comes from Aselliscus stoliczkanus, assembly GCA_033961575.1. Taxonomy (NCBI): domain Eukaryota; kingdom Metazoa; phylum Chordata; class Mammalia; order Chiroptera; family Hipposideridae; genus Aselliscus; species Aselliscus stoliczkanus. Next base: position 125,574,121 of record CM066728.1, read on the forward strand.
AGAGCCCACCTGTGTCCACCAAGCCCTGACTGGTCTGACCCCAGCCTCGCAACCAGGCGTCAGCCCTCTCCCCAAACCAGCCAGCCTTAGTGCCGCCACACCTGGGGCAGACTTCTTTCCCAGGGAGCCCAGAACCAACCGGTTTCCAACCTCCAGGTGAGAGAATCCCAGCGCAAAAAATAACCTCCCCTACACAGCAGTTTGCAGAGCACAGCAGACAGCATGCAACAAAGCCACTTCAGTAACCATGAAGCAGGCAGGTTCCTCCCAAGTCAGAGCCCGAGTGGCTGCCCCCAAGTGCCCTGTGCTATATCTACCAGGGGAGGCCACGGGGACCAGAGCTTACATTTGTCACCCTAGAAGCCCCCACGCCCCTTCCCATTCCCCATCCCCTCACTGAGGCTAGTGCCTCTGCACTTACCCCTCCCCAGCCAGAGGCAGGGCAGCCCAGTGGGGTCCCACAGAGCGGGATTCAACCCCTTCCTCACCTGCTAAGCCAAGCCAAAGGCAGCCATTCTGTCCTCCCAGCCTTCAATAGCACAACGCACCAAGTCAGAGTAGGGGGAGGTGCCTCGCCACTCACCCAGGTTTGGCCACTCACCCAGGTTTTGAGCTTTGCGGGGGTTGGTTTTACTCACGCAACTCCAAACAGGACAACTCCAGGGGCTGCCCCAGAAAAATATCTGCCCATCCATCCAAGCAGCAGCCGATGAATCTATTTCTAAGCAAAGCAGCAAATCAGGAGACCCCAGTCCTAGCAAAGCCTATTCCAGCTCCCATGCTGGGAAGAGAAATTTCAAACTCAGTCTCTCTGCCTGTCCGTGGGAAATCTGGACTCCCTTCCTGGGCCAGAGAAGCCACCAAGCCAGATTTTGTTTATAGAAAATTAATAAGACCATTCCACACCACTGCCAGTACCATTCTGCTCCAACCGCTACCATTTACCAACGTTTCTAGAAACGGGCTTATAGCTTCAGTCCCAACCCCCCAACTCCGTGCCCCTTCAGCATATGGCAAGGCTGACCTGAAGCCAAGCTGGGCAGGACCTGGGCGAGGCCATCTCGGCCATGCCCCAACCTCTGGCCAGGGTTGCCAGCCAAGCGTTCACCGGTCTCCGGCTTCTCGGTACAGACTCTCCACTGGAGGGAGGTAAACATGGCATGCACGCTGTCTGCTCCCGGGAGGGCAGACACACTTGGAGGCCGGACCGCCTGCTCTCTCTCCTGCTCCCCGACAACCAACACATGCACACAAAACGGGGTACGTACACAAGCCCCCGCATGCGGGTGCAGAGGGTCCTGACCCCTGCCAAGGAAAGCGCAGAGAAGGGCATGTTCCTGGGGGAGAAAGCCGGAGGCGGGGCCAGGCAGAGGGAGGAAAGCAGCAAACCTGGTGGCCTGCCGCCCAGACAATAACAAAGATGGGAAGCGAAATTTTCAAAGACGCAGTGGCTGCACACCCAGCACTGAGCTCTGGTCTGGCTGCATCTATCTGCCTGCCAGGGCACGCCTGGTCCCCTGGGGCACCGTGGCCAGCAGAGAAAGGCTGAGGGTCCTGCCTCCGGCTGGGCTTGGCAACTGGGGCAGGAAACCAGCTGCAGGCAGCGGTAGAGATGCACTGGAGAGAGCAGCTCTGGGCTGTGGGTCTAGTAACGTTACAGGGGTGACTCTCTGGGAAGATGGCAGGGGTCAGTTCAGCAATCACTCAACCCTGGGCAGGAGTTGGGCTCTAACTTGCACTCCTTTGCCTGCTAGAACCAAGACAATGTCATTCTCCCTGTGCCGCCCCTACTCGTCGACTCGCCGATCATACACAGGGGCACAGCACTATGAAGACAGATGCCAGGGGCCTGAGATGTTTGGGGATGAATGCTGAAAAGGCTCCTTGGTGCCTGCCCATTCTTTCACCTCCACCAGCTGAGCAGGGACGCGTTCTAACTGGCACCAAAATCCATCAGTGTACCTGCGCCCACATGGAAAGGTGCCGTGGCTGGCATGGCTCAAGGAAGGGGACCTGGGCCCCGGGAGACCGTGTCCGCCCAATGCCCCCACGCGCAGACAGGCTGGCTTACCCTTGTGAGCTGCATGCAGCCTGCTCCCTTGCCAGTGACTCTGGGCAGGCTGAACCACCCCCTCCCTCTCGTCCTCTGCCTCCCAAGCCACCTCCCCCTGGAATTTCCACACCCTGCTCCTGGCTTGCCCAGGGAAAGGAAACAGGGAACAGGAGACACCCCTGGGAGCGGAGCGGAGCCGTAAGGGAGGGCAGCGGCTGCCCAGGCTGGAGGAGCCGGGGGACCCTTCTTCCCGGGCCTCAGGCACTGCCCCCTGCGCTCGCCCCAGCCCCCCGCGGGGCACGCGCCCTACTTACAGCCGATGCGCCCCCCAAGCGGCCCGGCCCCCTGCTCCTCCCCTCCAGATGGTCCCCCTCTGCCTCACCGCTGGGTCTCAGCCATACCCAGCGGCAAACGCCCTTTGGGATCGGACACGCAGGGGCTCCCGAAGCAGGGAGCCGCGTCCTGGGGGCGGAGAGGCCACTTCGGGTCCCCAGCGCCGGGCGCCGCGCTCGCTGCCCGGGGAACAATGCCCGGCCCCGCCAGGCGCGGCAGCTCCCCGGGGCAGAGAGAGGGGCGTGCGGCCGCGCCCCCGCCCCGGCTTTGTCCCCGCGCCCGGGGCGCATCCCGCGCGGCGGCCGAGCGGGCCGGCGGCGGCTCACCTCTCATTGTCCGCGGCGGGGGCGGCGGCGGCGGCGCTCCGGAACCCCGGCAGGATGTGGCGGAAGCTGTGGTTGCGGTCCAGCTTGGGCTGGCTCTTGGTGCGCTTGATGGAGCCCTTGAGGCGGCGGCTGAGGAAGCCCTGCGCGCGGGGCGACAAGAGGGGGAAGGGGGCGGCGTGAGCGCGGCCGACGGCCCGGGACCCGCGCGGGACCCGCGCCCTGGCGGCCGACGGCGGGCGCGGGCTCGGCCCCTGCAGCTCGTGGCCCGCGCCGCCCGCCCGCCCGGGCCCTGCCCACCCCGCGCGGCCCGCCGCCCGCCCGCCCGGCCCAGCCCCGCCCCGCCCCGCCCGCCACGTCGCCCCCGCCCCCTAAGCCGCTGTTGCCATGGCGACGCCGAGCCGAGCCGAGCCGCCGCGGCCGAGGCGGCCCGAGCCCCCCGGGGGGCGGGGACCCCGGGGTCTTGGGCGTCACGGCCCCCTCACCTCCTGCAGAATCCAGGTCACCCACCGTCACCCGCCTTAGGGGATCCACGCCCCCCCACACCGTCCCAGATTCACAAAGCGCTCTCCTCCACCCGCAGGGTTCGTGTTCTCAGCTGCTAGCTGGACAGACTGGGGAAACTAAGGCTCTGCGAGCAGGCGTGTGCTCCCCTGGCCACCTAGACCCCTAACCTGGGTGACTGGCCTTCAGCTGGTGACCCTCACTGGCCCTCAGGGTAGAGCCCTTTGCCTGCAGCCGTTGCATCCCAGCAGGGCTACCACTTAGGGGACAGGGTCCCTAGCGTCTAGCTTAGGGAGGGGCCGAGGGCTGAGGGCTGAGGGTTTGCGTGCTTCAAGATGTGAAGCCAGGTCCCGGAGAACTCTGGGCCTTAGCGAGAGAGACAGCTGCCTGACCCCATGCATGGCCCACGGTAGGGAGAGGCGCCCTCCTGGGAGGTGTGGTCCATCTCAGCTGGCAGTGGGCCCCTTTCAGGCCGCTGGTCCATCTACCAGGCTGCACTGGACTCTGCGGACAGAGCTTAATCTCGTCCCTAGCCCCAAGAGCTCCTGTCCCAATGGCAGGAGACAGGCAGACTGAACCAGTCCGTGCTCCTTTTACAGGGGAAGGGGTAGACTAGAAGGCTCAAGGGGCCACAGCCTGGGGTGCTCTGGATTTGGAGCCCACAGGCTGCTGGAGAGAGAGGAAAGGGGTGGGGGGGCAATCCTGAGGGAGAAGCAGTCTGAGAGGGTTCTGGGGATGTACCACCCCGGCCTCAATTCCAGGTGAATGGGATATTAACTTATTTTGAAATCAATGTTGTACACAATCTGCACATCACGTTTCACTCGTTACACAACCGAGGGTAGGTTTAGGGGCCCTGTCTGGTCCAGAGAGAAAGGTAGACATTTGCTATCAAGTCATGCCCTGTGCAAGGTCTGCCCCTCTATGACATGACAAGGTCAAACAGTGGTTGTACACATCATCTCGACACCCACACAAACAGAAAATAACACAAATACTATCCCTTTCTGCAAATGAAGAAATCTTGCTCAGAGAGGTCAAACGACTCTCCCAAGAATGCACAGCTTCCAGGCCTACCCAAAGCCAGCTTTTTCCACAGGACCCCTTCTTCTGCTCACACTCTTTAAGCTTTCCCTTTTCCTACCTTTCTCCCCTGACTTTTTCCTCCCACTCAATCTCTTGCCTCTGTGGAAGACCTATTCCTGTGACCACCTGTCAGAATTCTGCAGAGCCTGCAAAGGCCCCACTGAAATGCCTTCTCATCCAGGCTTTCCCAGGCAGTGCAGTCCAATAACTCTCACCTCAGCAGCTCAGCATTACCCAGGAAGGTGCTCTCCAGAGGGGTGACCCATAGGGCAATGCCTGATGCAGAGGGACCACAAATGGTGGCAAGACAAGGGGACAGTAGGCCTTCCAAAAGACACAGCATGGAGGCAGAAACCCACACTTTTACTACATAAGCTCTCCCAGCCTTGGCCTCTCGCCAGGTCTAGGGGGTGGGGAGATGCACCTGGCTAACTTGGATGGGTTCTTCTCTCTCAGGTGGTGTTGTCAAGCAAGTTCCCCCAATGGACTTGTACTTTTTCTTGGTTTTTATTTTCTACGCTGATGGAAATTTTACAATTTTTACACTCGTGTAGCACTGAGAACCATGAAGCATGTTTCACAATTTATGTAGCTCATTATGTAGCAATGTTGACAACTTAATCCTATTTCTGAAGTAAACTTTTTGTTCTCTGTTCTAAGAGGTTGAGTGAGATGTGTCACTTCCTCGCTACACCCTCCTTCTAAGGCCACACTTAATGATCCTCTGATAAGCAGCCTTCTCCTTGAAGCCTACTCTGCACGTACCCCCACACACACACACACACACATACAAACTGACCATGACCTTGGGGGCTCCAACTCTCTATAACATTCACTTAGTCACCATTTATCAAGAGCCCACTATGTGCTAGACAGTGACCAAGACAGCCATGAACACTATGTCGTGAGCAGAGTACAGATTAACAAGAGGCCAGAGAGCACAGATCACGGGGAGTGATTCTTCAGGAGAACAGGGAGGGTTCCCGTTAACCAAACCCCCCACCACACCATACATGTCCACCCTGGAGAACCTTGTGTCCCCCAGAACACCCAGCTCAGGGCCCTGCCTATGGCAGGCTTAGCAAATGTTCATCATCCCAGAAAACCACAGCTGGAAAGAGACTCGGATCTGAAAGACCTCATGGCAAGAGTGAATGAGGCCCTGAGGGGAAGGCACTTTCCCAAAGTCACACAGCAAGGTTAGTCAAAGACCCCGGACTCCAGTTCCCGACTCTGCTCAGCCTCACAGCTTGCTTACAGACCTCTGCATGGGGCAGAGGGCCAAGGGCGGCTCCTAACCCAGCCCTGGATGAAGGCAACTGAGCCTTTTCTCCTGTTCCTACATGGACAGGTCCCAAGACATGATTTCTGGAGGCAGTGAGCTGTAGCCCAGAACTCGGCAAGAGGGACTGACTGGTCTTCAAGTCAGAAAAATCTTGTTTTAGACCCAAGTCAACCTTTAGTGAGGGGCAGTGGGCAAACCATGTCCCTTCTTTAAGTAAAACAGAGTTTTTGATGCCTACTTTCTAGGGCTGTGGTGGAGCCCCCTGGGAGCCGGGAGCTGGAGGCAGGCAAACAGGGTTCAACTCTGGCTCCACAGTCCCCTGGCTGGGAGATGGCCGGCAAGGCCCCTCACCTCTCTGTGAAATGGGTGGGGGCTGCAGTGAGGATTAAGTAGGACAGATAAAGCCCTGGACCCTCCTTTCAACACCCCCATGGCCTGACCTATCCCACTTTCTCCAGGAGGCCAGTCCTGACTTCATAAGCCAGACCTGCTGACCACACCCCTTGGGCCAGCTCAAGTCCCTTTCACACCACTAGTATTCAAGTCTTAATTCCAATAAACTAGGCAAGGCAAATTATTATACTAGACCTCTCTGAGTCTGTGTTCCTATCTATAAAATGGGCTAATGGTAATACCTACTTTATAGGGTTGTAGGAAGGATTAAATGAGGTGAGAGATCACCAATAAAATTGCAACTATTATGCAACTGAACACAATGCTTGCCAGCTTTATTATTATTATGACCGAGGTGGCCTCTAGTACAACCACTGATTTTTGCCCTAACAAGGTATTTTTGCCCCGAGAAGTAACGTGGTGGGAGTCTGTCTGGGCTCTCTGAGGAGCTGAAGGACAGCCTGGCAGCTGGGACAGGCCTGGTGTCACGCCCAGTGAGTGAATGAACATGCTTGCAAAATGATGCTGGAACCACAGAATATCATTCAGTTTGGCAGTTTTGAACTCTTTTAAACAAGCACTGTTTTCTAAAGCAACCTCACAGAGACTCCCGAGGCACAAAGTGCTGGGGCAGGGCTGCTCAGGGGGAGGCCTCAGCTTTCATTCACTCGAACAGGGACTGATGTCTAAAGCTCAGCGAGCAGCCTGTGCAGTCCTGTGCAGTCCTGTGTGGTCCGTGGGGACCCAGCCTGCTCCCTCCCCAGATGGGGTGCGCTGCCTCCATTCACACAGCCATGTTCCGTGCGCCTCCCAGACGGTTGTGTCACTGTGCTTAGGTCAACGGAGGCCCGAGGGGCTTTTGCATAAGGCTGCTGCCTGGTGCCACCCCCCCCAGCCCATTCCCAGTGATTGGGTGAGGACAATCGTGTGGCCTCAGCCCATCTGTGATGGCCCACTGCCCATTTGGAAGTCCTTCCACCCAGCTGACCCACAGGCCCCCTGGGCTTCCATCCATGTCACTGACCAATGTGTAGGGCAGTCCCAAGTGGAGGATAGAGGCCCACGGTGTCTCTGGCTGGAAGGACCCCAGTTCTTGGCAGCTCCCCCACCCATTCCAGCCACCCGCCACCATTGTGGCATCGGGCCCACGACCCTGCTCCTTCTCCAGGATGTTCTGAGATTTTCTCAAGGGCCTTTCAGAATTCCAGACACATGATTCCTTCATTCACCCATTTCAATCAATTCCAAGTGATGATGATGATAAATTACCAGTTATCGTGCTCCTGCTCTGCCAAGTTGCTCCTCCCCCCACACTCACTGCACACGTCCCAAGGAGGGCCCAATGCCTCTCACTGGGACTCCTGCAGAAGATGTATGCCTCAGAATTAGGAAGTGGGTAAATGGAAGCTCAGAGAAGTTAAGCCACTTGCTGAAAGTGGCAGAACTGATAGGTGGCAGAGCTGGGAATATAACCAGGAGAGTTTTGGCCCAGGGGGTGGGCCCCACTCATGCACACATGCACACACACACACACACACACACACACACACACACACACTTGCATGCACGCACACAAGACAAAGGTCAGAAGGCGAACTCACAGCTCAGCCATCCTCCCCACACTTAGCCCAGGCACTGTGCCGGGCCTCTGATCGGAATAAAGAAGGGAAGGTGCACTCACTCCCTGAGTGCAGAGGGCTCACAGGTGAGGACCTGGAGGCTCAGGGAGGGGAAGCTTTGCCGGGTCCCATCCTCAAGAGAGCCTCATTCCCTGCCCAGGAGGCAGCACCTAGGGAACCAGCGGTTTCCATTCCAACTCCACCACTTTGGCACCTGGGAGCTGTGTGTCACCACTGGTCTCTGAGCCACCTTCTCACCTGAGTGTAAAGCACCGAGCACCATGCTTGGCACATAGTAGGTGCTCTATGAAGGGTGAGTTCCTTCCCCTGACTCCACCATCTACTTGGTCTTACATCCTCAATTCTGCCTACATCACCTGCTCCCCCTTTAACAAACAGATCCTGGGTCACTGCAGATGGGTGGGTGGGCCTGACCTGCCTTTGATGCCCACTGAGCCCTCAATTGCCCACCCTGGGCCCCTGGGGCAGTGCTCAGGATAGAGGCAGCACTTCACCTTGTGGGCCCTCCCTCTGCCCAGGCCCAGCTCCTCTTCACATGGCCATTTCTAAGGCTGGCACCCAAACAGAGATCCTTCAAGGAAGGAGCCTATTTTAATAGGAGTGTCTCTCAGTATCTTTCTGGGGCTTTGTGAAAATGCCAACAGCACACCTAAGTAAACAGGAAAGGGAGGGAAAGATCCCATCCAGATATCACCCAAGAGAGGAGATCTGCTGGGCATGCAGGCTGGCAGGCCGACTTGACATCTTGGCCGGCTGGTAGGCACACCTCACCCCACTCTGGCACAGGCCCCAGGGAGGGGCTGAGGGCAGGGACACAGGGTGAGAGCCAGGAAGGCCCACGGGAGGGCTGCCAGACCAACACCCAGGCACAGACAGGCACCTGAGGCCCAGAGGACAGGGGACCTGCTTAGAGTCACCTTGGCAAGGTCCCCTCTCCTCACTCAGCACCCATGCTTCAAGAGCCTCCCAGGTTCTGCCCATTTCCTCTTTCCAGGCCTCAGTCTTCATATCTGTATTACGAAGCTCCTTTCCAGCACTGATATCTGATGATTCTATAAAGCTGGAGCAGCTGCCTTCTGCAGCTGGGCTCTCCCACCATGGTACGAACAGTACCAGTGAATTTCTGGGCTTTCCCGGAGTCCTTCTGATGTACTATTCCTCCTTCCCCGCTTCCGGTTCCGGGGGCTCAGCCTCAGCAAGCTGTCAGGCCTCCCTGGCCTCCTCCCTGGGGAGGTATGCACATCAAAGAGGGTCCCAGATGGGGAATGACTCACTAATGGTGGAATGTCAGACACTGTGACAGGTGACAGAGGGGCGGCATGTTAAGCCAGGATTAAGCTGGTGCCTTCCTGGTGGCCACCTACTCACAGACCACCCTATGTCCATAAAACCCTCCCTAAGCCCCTACCAGTGCTCCTGGGAATGCATAACTTCCACACTCCTCCTTACCCAGAGAAGGTGGACAGATACTTAGGTCACACAGAGGACTCACTCATGGGCCATGCGAGCCAGGATGGGGCTGGGCCCTGACACTCAAGGATCATTCCTGTACTAAAATATTACCCAGATAACCACACCTACACATGTTCACATGGAGAAACATCCAGAGCCAGAAACACACACAAGTTCAAGGACACTCAATCATACAAAGGCATGTGGGAGGGGCATGTCCCCCAAGAAATGCATGTGTAAACATACAAGTCTCCCCACCACCACGGCATAAACGTATGTGCACATTGACCAACACATACATGCACAATCATAAAACACATACAAATATGCTGAAGCAAGCTCACGCATATACACACATACTCAGCTGCTATCAGGCACTCACAGAATTATGCTGACACCAGGCCAAACACCCAGGCCCACATATGCTCAGGTTCACAACCACAGCAGGAAGGAAGAGTGGTTTGGTGGGCTCAGAGGGCTGGGAGCCCAGGCCTTGGGTCCCAGGGAACAAAACAGCTCCATGCTGCTGGCCCCACAATCCCCCTGCTCTGCGTGCAAGGACTCACTTGGTGCCCCTCTTGGAGAGGACATTTGTATCCCTCACACCCTGAAAGCTTGTCTTCACAGCTCCCTGAACGTGTGTCTTTTCAGAGTCTGGAGGCCTGGCAGGTTGTTCTGCTGCCCACCCCCCACCCCCGCCCAAAAGTCCCCACCCCCAATTCCAGAGCCAGAGATGCCTGCCCTAAACATTTCTCCTGTCCATATCATCACACCTGAAAGGCCACCATTTGACACACCTCTTTGGGCCTAGGGTTACCTTAACCTCCAGGAATCCCTAGGTAAAATGCAAAGATCTTTCCTCCCCTTCCTTCAAGAGGGAGGAGAGCAGTGCGTTTTCACCACCTCATGGCTATGGACCTTAGCCCAGTGACCTAATCACGTGAGTCTGTTTCCTCTTCTGTAGAATGGGGACAAGAGTAGTCACTACAAGTCACTGTCATGTGCCACTGAGATCATGCATGTAAAGAACTTAGCCCATTTCCCGGCACACAGTAAATGTGAGCTACTGTCATCATCACTGTCATTGTCACAGTTTTTTATTGCTCAGACTTTGCTCACCAGGGGCCAGCCCAGCCATTAGTCAGAAAGAAACAGAAGACAGGAGTTTACAGAATCAATCTTGAGGACACAAATCTTCTTTCTCGGGGAAGGGTGTTGGCTCACCAAGCGCTAGGCCCTGTGAAGGCCAGCTTTCTGCCCTCCAGGGTTCCACAGTCCAGCTGAAGTGGCGACCCAGCCCCTTCCTAGACACCCACAGGGGCCGCCTCACTGCTTTTGCTGCCTCCAGTCCCGCCGCCCTTCCCCATGCATTCTCCAACTGCATCTAGAACATCCAGATCCTGCCACTGCTCAGCTTTCCAGGGCTCCTGAGAGGAAGGTCTAGCTCTTTCGTGAAACCCTTCAGGCCCCTCATGACCCAACGCTTGTGCTCCAGCTCCTGAAATTGCCAGCTCCTCCTGTCATAGGGCCTTGGCGCAGACTGTTCCCACAGACTGGAATGGAGGCCCCCTTTACCCAGGGGACGCTGTGTACCCTGCAGGCTCTCCTCCTCACAGCCTTCTCCTCAGGGGCTTATCCGAGGGCCTCGCATTAGGCCAGGTCTCCGTACCAACTTACCATGTGGTAATGAAACATGTATTTGTTTAATGCCTCCGTCTCCCACAGGACTGTGGGGACAGTGGTGGGCTGTGCCCCCACTGCTGCATCCCTGGCAGGTAGTCCATTAATAGGTCCTGAGTGAATTAACAAATATTTGTGGTATGAAAGAGAAAGGAGAAAGGCAGAGAATGTGATCTGGGAGGGTTTTTAAGGGATTCCACTCGGGGTCCATCAGGGTGGGCTTGCTGAGATTATCTGGGGCAGGGCGCCCACAGGAGGGCATTTTGGTCAGGATCACAGCACGAGTAATGGTGAGGACAGTGGCAAGTCTGGCTGCCTCAGTGGCCCCTACAGTGATCACAGGTCCCTCTGACCTCCAAGGGACACACCTGAGCCCAGGCTTATAACATGGGGCGTGACCCCTGCTCCAGTGCAGACTATACCCAGGTCAAAGGGGGACCCTAAGGAGCCCTGAGAGTCTAGAGGAGGGTGGAGGGGGGTGCCCAGTTGAGAAGAAGGTGGGGTATGAAAGTGGGAGGGGGGATAAAAACACAGGAGAGGACCTCCTGGTACCTGCTAATGCCCAGGACTGGGTGGCATCAGTGAATAGAAATCAGGCATGGATTCCTGAGGTCTCAGGCAGGGATGTGATAACCCAGAGCAGCCAGAGACTGATTCACTGCCCTGCCCCATAAATCCTCTGCCAGTGACATGGTCTTAGCACAATAAGCCCATCCCAGAGGCCTGGATGGCCACAGACACCTCATCAGCTCTTTAAGCCCTCGCCTGCCCTGACCTCGCAGTGGGGAGTCCAACACAAAGGGCTGCACAGCTGCAGGGAAACTGACTCCATTAGGGAGCCTCACACCTCTTTCTCCCTCTGCCTCCCTCCAGGTCCTATGACTGAGGTCCCCACACCAAGCCAGTCTTCCTCAGGTGACTCACTGACCTCAGTGCCTATTCCCCATCAAAACCTCCCGGTCCTGTGCTCAGTGCACTCTGCAGGAGTAAACACTCTTAGTAGAGGCTGCCCCACACAGTGACAATAAAACCACGCTCAGAGTCAGGAAATCTGGGTTCAAAACCCAGCTCTGCTAATTAATAATAACGAGGACTATTCCAACATAATAATCAGAGTAAGGCCAACATATTTATGAAGCCCTATCTAAGCTTCAGGCTCTGTATTAGAGCTTTACATGACTTACCTTTTATTTAATTCTCACAACCCAATGTGCAGATCAGAGAACAGAGGCTCAGAGAGGTCAAGCAACTTTTACAGGGCCACACAGACAGGAAGTGGCAGAGCTGGGTTTAACCTAAGTGGTTTGCCCCAGAGCCCAAGCTCTTCTATAATTCTAGTACTGCATGATGAGGCTCTGAGCAAGCACCTTAGCCTCTCTGACTCAGTTTCCCCATCTGTACAATGAGGGGATTGGTCTGGATGGTCTCTAAATCTTTTCCAGCTTGGGCATGCTATCTTTCCCATCCCAGGTGACAACAAATGGCAAGAACATTCTGGAGACAACAGGTTGCTGCAGGAAAGTTACTAACAATGGGACTTCAGCTCTGTGCAGGGCCATAGGGAACTTCGGTTCAATCAGATGGCCCCACCCTGCCCTTCCGGGCACCCAGCTGGCCCAGGGTAGCACAGAAGCAGCAAAGGCAGGGAAAAGGTGTAATCCCATTTCTCCCTGTACTAAGAGCCATCAGGGAGCACCAGGACCCCGGGGTGCTCTAGCCCGGCGACCCGTAAACACTAGTGGGAGGGAGAGGAGAGACGCAGGTGACAGCCCCATAAATCCACCCAAGTGAACAGTGCTTTTAAAAGCCCTTTTCAGGGGCCGGCCGTTCGGTCCCACATATAAGGGCCAGTGACACTGCCCTAAAAAAAAAAAAAAAAAGCCCTTTTCACTACAGGATACAAAACGCCCTGTTTGGGGAGAGGATTTTATAGGCTACTTCCATTCCTGGGTGATTTACCATCTGCAGGCCAGGCTCACCTGGAAGTCCTGCTCCTGAGGGATCATAGGAGCCCCTGGGTGGAGTCAAAGTCAATTTCAAGGCAAGGGCTGGTGTCCTTGCTGGGCCTTGCCATCAGGTGGCTTGTCCTGACCTCTCTTCCCAAGACACAAGGAGTGGGGATCTCAGAAGCTGGGAGGTCAATCAATGCTCACGCCTCCTCTCCTCACCCTGGAAGGAACTCTCCAGGCAGGGAAATGGGGAGGGATTGTGGGCAGCAGGGCCAGCAATAGATAGATATGGAGGCTAGGACAGACCTGGGAGGCCTCGAATGCGGCTGGGGAACTGGATCTCACCCCTGGGAGCCATTGAAGGCACTGGAGCGGGACAGTAACAATCACACCTCATTTTATACATCCTTTAAGCAATTCCGCAGGAAAAGTTACTCATCCCAATGCAGGGCCTTGTGTTGGAAACAGATGTCATCACTGCCACCTCCAAAGAGGGCCTCCTGGCTTAGGAAGTAATTCCTATCTGAAGACTCAGATATCATTATGTCTGCAATCCAACTCCAATATCACTTGATGGGACAGAGTCACTTTATTTTCATACCATGGAGGGCAGGGTTTGCAAAGGCATCTGAGCTTGCCCACCACCTCCAATCTTCTGGGACCCCTGGGAGAGAGAAGGGCCTGCAGGGGCCACAGAGTGGGGTGGAAAGAGGGGTACAGTCCCCTCCTACCCCTGCACAGATGCCTTCTGACCAGTGGGGACCAGGACAGCTGGAGGCAGGGGCAGGAAAAGATGGGGCAGGGAGATGGGGAGATCCAAGTTCAAATGCCAGCTCTGTCCCTGACCAGCTGTGTGACGCCAGACAATGCACTTCCCCTCTCTGGGCCTCAGTGTTCTCATCTATACTACAGAGAGAAAAACAGCACTGGCTGGCAGATACTAGGCTGCATGTTGTAGGATAGGCTCTGTGACACCAACATCCAAGCTCTCAGGCTCAGTGATCTTTTTAGCAAGTTTTTCACTCTCCGTCTGCCTTGGTTTTGTCGTCTTAAAAAAGTGGGATCTCTGTTATCTGCCCGTTGGGTTGTGAGGACTAAATGAGACAATGTCTGGAGGGTGCTCAGCACGGGACCTGACCCAGCAGACTTTGCAAAGCAGGATTTACAATCCCCAGTGAATAGATAGCAAGTTGCTGGTAGAAGTCCAAGCACGGACCACCATTCCGACTCTTCAGGGTACCTGCCTTCTTTCCTCTCAAAGTAGGGGTGAGGATGGAACAAGATGGCTGCAAACCTTCCAAGGACAACCGTGATGGAGCGTCTATTGGCCCAGCCTGTGACCGCAGTGCAGTGACCCTGCCCGACAGCCGGCACACTGGCCTGCCTCAGCCTGTGCCCCGTCTCCTGCTGGAAGGCTGCCTCAGCCCCAGACCTTGCCCCACTCCAGTGTCCCTAGTAAGGGTCCCCTTTCAGTGGTCTCCCCAGCTCTCTGGTCAACACACCAGTGCCAGGCCCAGCTGGCCACAGATGTTTCCTGATTTGAGCTGTTCCTTCCACCCAGCAGAGGGCTCTGGGCTTGTTTAGCAGCCAGCTCCCTGTGACCCACGGGGGTGTGGTGGCTGGAGGGGGGCACACAAACCCAGGGGACTTCAGCTCTCCTCTGGGAATAGCCTCCCAGGGGCCGGTCCACTCGCTGCACTCTGCTGCCCCCAACTGGTGGGAAACCACCCTGCACCAACACCTCCAGCTACCTCCATCCACACTCATCAGGGGAACTTGGTCTCTGGCCGCTTGGGGACCCTTTCACCACTCCCACTCCAGCTCCCTGAATCAGGAATGAGCCGTAAAAGGTCTGTTAGTGGCAATGTCGCTTTGTGGTAGCAGATGAGTGGTGCAGAAGGGAGGGCCTGAGGTTCGGTAAGGTGCGGAGTAGGGATGAGGGGGGACAGCATGTGAACACCGGCTGAATGTCTCCCTTGTGCCAGGCATTGAGCCCTCACAGCTGCCCTGGAAATGAGGGGCTCCTGTGCCCATTTACAAGAGAGGCTCAGAGTTGGGCAACTTGCCTGGGTGATCCCTTGGAGGGAAGCTGCAGGACCAAGATTCAAAGCCTGCCTCGCCTGGGTGCACTGCTAAGGGGAACCAGCACTGCACCTCAGAACTCAGGGGGTTATGAAGAGAGGAAGCAGGGGGCCCCAAGTAGCATCCCACTTGCCAGTCACAGAGCCTGACATTCCACCATGAGTGACTGAAACTTCCAATTGATAAGTCTCCTTTCGTGCAAGGAACCTGTGACACAGGGAGTGGAAAGTCAGCCACTGACAATTTAGCGGGGACCAGTTTATCCCACTCCTGCTGCCCACCAAGCGCAAGTGCAAGGCTGGGTAAACAGAGCTTATAGGGATGGACCAGAAGTGCCTCTGGAGGACCCCAGGACAGAAAAAGGAGGGGGTGCAGAGCCATCTTTGTTTCCTTCCCTCTCCATCCTCCCCGAAGCTGCCTGAACCACGCTGGCACCTCTTGGGATGAGGCAGGAGATACCAAGTCTCCTTGAAGTGGTTTCTTCCCTCCACCCCTGTCCTCAGGGACCCCTACAGGGCATTCTAAGCTCAGGTGCTGGGGAGCAGGGATGGGCTCCTGACAACCTACTTGAGAAAGGCAGTTTGTTTGCTCCCCAAATCCCTCGTTGCGCACCCCAGTCCTGGTCTGTGCCCACTGAAGGAGGCCAGAATCTCCCAGCCCAGTCAAGTATACTGCTCTGAAGAACACACTGCACTCCAGGTCTGCACTGGCCAGCTCTGGCCCACCCCACCTCCCTCTTTGGGGACTTGCTATTCCTGTTAATACAGCCTCAGATCCCATTTGCTCTGTGTGCTGCTCCGTGTCTCCTGTTCTCGCACTTCCTCACACTTCAGTCCCCACCCCCAACCCCCACCCCCAAATTGCTTCCAGTTCCTGCTATCACTTGCTCATGTTGTCTCCCACCTCCTGGCCTCTGCAGGTGCTGTCCTGACTGCCTGGAATGTTCTTGCCCCTCACCTGTCTGGAAATTACTTTGTCAGGCCCCAGCTCACCCCTCCATATTTTTATAGGTAAGAACTATATTTTAATCCTATTTGTGTCAGTGCTCCACACAGGCCCTGACATAATAGCTGATGCTGATTAAAAATTCATTGGAAGAAAAAAGGAAGGCAGAGAAGGAAGGGAGGAAAGTAAGTTAGCTCACAACCACACATCTGCCACCCACCAGCTGGGCAACCCCGGGCCAGTGCCTTCTCCTCCCTTAGCCTTGCTGCCTTTTTTTTTTTTTTTTTTTTAGCTGAGCCATCCTGCCACCTGTTGGCAGCTCAGCGGCAGCTCAGCTCGGGCTGGGCATCGAACTGCTGTTGCTCAGAGCTCAGCTCGCACTCCTGAGCGAGCTCTTAACCAACTGAGCCACTCAGCCAGCCCGAGCCTCGCTTTTTCTAATCTGTCAAGTGGAGCAAATGAAACCCCCTTCCTGTTTCGTAATCAGGCAGGCAGCCTCCCAACCCTACCGAATGGCCTCTGTCCCCACACTCCTGCCTGAAGGACTGTTCAGGCCACCACGGCCACCCTAGCCAGCTCCTGCTCCTGGCTTGTCTGCGACAACGTTCCCACGGCAGGAAAAGGGACTTCTCCCTGTGGAAGGTGACACAGACGAAAATGATAGTAATTTGCCTTTGGGGTTTGAACAGCTGAGTAACAATTAGGCTCCAGGAAAGGCACAGGTGAAGGGGCCTGCTGTCTCCACCAACCCTCTCATCTGGGAAACACCAGCCAGACACTGGGTTGGGAGACTGCAGCTCTCACGGCTCAATTGAACAGAGGACATCGGCCTCACAGGCAAATTCCTGGTACTGCAAGGAGGAAACCGAGGCACCCCCTCTGTGAGACCCCAATCTGTCCAGCACTACTGCCCTGTCACAGTCAGCCATGGCTGCATGGCTGACACCCCTCCACTGGTTTGTGGGCCACAGATGTAGATGTGTCACAGGTACGTTGGAGACGGGCAGGAGCAGCCTGGAGTGGTGGAGGGAGCCCCGGCAGGTATTCCGGGCAAACCTCCCCTCTCGGGGCCTCAGTTTCCCTGTATGTGCAGTGACATAGCTGGCTCATCTAATCTGTGAGCCAGACCAGCTTTTCTGTTCCCCACCCCAATGCCCAGCTGGAGTCACCTTAGCTGCGAAGGGGCACTAAAGGGGGCAAAGAGGCAGACCCTACAGGGAGCAGAGAATGACACTCTCCTGCCCCTCGAGTCACCCCTTGTCCAGGCAGCCTCCAGCCCAACTGTGGGTTCGGCTGTGGCTGGTGCTCGGACCCAGTGGCCAGGAGGTGGCAATGCAATGATGAGTGGGAGGGAGCTAGCAGGGGCCTCCAAGGGCAGTGGGACCCACAAATGTCCATTCCCTTAAGCACCCGCCTCCCCTTCCCCCTTCAGGAAACGTGACGGAGGCAGGGAGAAGCGCTCGGCTGCAGGGAAGAGAGAGCAGGAAGGAGCAAAGACTAAGGGGCACCAGATAGGGGAATAGAGAGACTTGGGCTTAATTCCATGCCCAGCCCCAGATGTGCTGTGTGATCTCAGGAAAGGACCCTCCCCTCTCTGAGCCTCAGCCCCTCCTCTGTTGGACCAGGTTTCCAACAGCCTTTCCTCAGTGGTGTTGAGGAGGGTGACCCACAGGACTGCAGTTTGTATTCATGTACCTGTTTCCGTGTGTGTGAGAAAGATAGACAGCTGAAACATGGGAAGGGTGCTGGGCAGCTGCAGGTGTGGGAAGAGGGGTGAGCAGCTGGGGAAACCCCACGTCCACGTCCCAGAGATCTCCTGCTGGCTGCACTCCAGCCCACGAACCCCTGTGACTCCTGTGTCCTATAGGAGGAAGTCCAAAGGCTTTAGTCCAAACTTCATACACTCACTTTTCTCTCCAGGCTCCTCTTCTTCATCCCTCCAACTCATTCAACACCCTAATCACACAGGGTCATTGGCTTCTCCCTATTCAGTTACATCCCCCTCTAACGGAAACACTCCTTTCCCTTTGTTCCTGACAAACTCCTACACATCCCTCAAAGCCTGGCCCCAAAGATTCCTCCTCTAGGAATTCTTCCCTACTCTAACTTGCTCTGGGTTCTCACAGCACCCCTGGTACCTCTCCATCACAGCTTGAGAACCACTTAGGGTTCATATAATTGAGCATCCAGTAAAAGCGGGTGTTTGAAAAGAACCAACTCACTTCTAGAAGCATGTACAATCAACTGGATACTAACTTTATCTGCAGCTTCCGCCAGCCCTCTGAGACTTCCCCTCCCTGACACTTCTTCTCCATCTCGCAAAAAATAGCCGTGAGACCTAATTTCAGCTAAACCTTCAAACATGACTCTCCACTTTCAACTTCCCGAGGAGGAATCAATGGGCTGTCAAGTTTCCCAGAGCCTCTGCCACCTCCCACACCCCAGCCTTGCCAGCACTCCTCAGGGTCGATGGGAGGGGTAGGCGCAAAGGAAGGAGGGTGGAAAGACCCCACCTGCGTTGTACCTGGGGAGTGTGGGTCTGGTGAAGGCAGTAGCTGATGGGGCTTGTGGGGAGACCTGTGACAGTCACTATCTCCTTATCCCCCAAAGCAAACCATGAATTCCCCTAACATAGGGTGGCAGGTGAGAAGGGGCAGCACGCTGCTGTTGCTTAGGGTTCCTGGGCCTCGGGAAGGGAGGTGGGCTCACAGAGCACCTGGACCCCGTCTGACAGCCTGTGCAGGTCCAGGGCCCTCAGCTGCCTGCCTGCCTGCCTTCCCTCCCTCGGGCCCTCTCTCCCTTCCAGGATTCCCTACAGGGGCAGGGAAGACAGGCCTGGGTTTGAATCTCGACCTCACTATCTCTTTGGAGACTGAGAGCTGAAAGCCAGAGATGGGCAGGAAGGCCTCTTCGTCACTTACTCCCAAGCTCCCTTCCCCTTCCTAACACTCCGCCAGGACCCCCCACAGCTCTCAGGAAGCAAGCACCCCAACAGCCTGCTAGCACCATGTGGTCCTGGGGAACCACTGCCCCACCCCCACAACTCTACCTGGAGTGGAAAGAGGTTGCACCATGTGGGCAAAAGATTCCATATCGTGCCCAAGTCACAAAGCTGGTATGAGGCTCAGCCCCAGGTCTGCTGACTTCACAGCTCATTCTCTTAGTTGCTGCATCACAATATATAAGTGCCTACTGTATGCCCAAACCACATGCTGCCTTACAAAGTCCCCTCTCTTCATTTTACAGAAGGGTAAACTGAGGCTCTCCCAGGGTCCTGTGGTCTTGAAGAAGTAGAGGTGGAACCAGCACCGAGCCCTTGGTATCCTGTGGGGTGGCTGCAGTCCTAGGCCAACCCACAAAAGGGTACGGCTGCCTCTGGGAGGTGCAAACATCCAGGAGTCAGAAGTGCCCCGGGCTAGGTGGTGACCTTAGACAATCCAGCCCCTCCCAGGCCTCAGTTTCATGGAGGAAATGACAGAATGGGTCTCACAGACGCCCAACATGTTGATTCTCCATTAAACCACATCATGGCAAAGGAGAAGCCCTGTGAGAGGTGGTGACATCCTGTCACCCCCGGGTTTGAAATGGCAGCGAAGATAGCAGTTATTCATATCTATCCTGTGGTTCTCCCCTGCCTCCCCCAGGCAAAACCATGTTCCCCCAGTTCCCCTGGGGGCCGCGCAGAGCAGCAGTCAGCTAAGCATGTGTGGATGTGGCTTGTGGGAGCGCGTGGGAGCGGTGTGAGCTCCGGCTGCAGGGCAGGGGGCTTGCTTCTGGTCCTGCACAGGGTCTGTGTGCAAGTCTGTCCCCAAGGCCGCGGCCAGGTGCACCTTGGACATTCCCTCAAACACTCTGTTCGCTGGCCTCCACCCTGACCCTCCCCAGCTCGTTACTGTTCTGGAGCCAAAAAGGGAAACACAATCAGATGATAATGGTGGATTTGATCTATTAAGCACCTACCATGGGTCAGACCTGGGCTGGCGCCAAGGTCCAGCACAGCCCTTCAAGGGAGGCATTCCACACTTCACTGACAAGGACAGGAGGATCAAAGGGGGCTGAGTGACTAATGAGGTCATACACGTCACATAAAGAGCCGGGATTTGAACCCAGATCCCCACCTCCAAGCTTGCTGGTCCTCCACCCCACCCCTGCAGCTCTGAGTACCAACCCAGGATAGACACTTGACTCACACCCCTTTCCTTAACTGCTGCATACAGGAAAGGACTAAGGCGCCCAGAGAAGGACACATACATAAATGTCTCACAGTCCTAGCTAGCATCTGTGCCTGGCTCTTTCACTCAGGAGCGGTGTGACACCAGGCAAAACCAACTTCACCTCTTCAAGCCTCAGTTCCCTCATTTGTGAAACAAGGAGACTAACGGTACCTCCTCTCAGGGCGGTGAGAAGTGGGTGGGGAAAAAAAAGGCTTTGCATCCTGCAGACCCTAATCGGTGGGACTGCGAGTCCCAGGTGCCTTGTAGTTCAGAAGGCTGGCGCTGGCCCTGATCCACACGTGGTTTCCATGCCAGGAAACGGAGAGAAGACGCCACTACAGGAAAAACGCCAAGCCTAGCTGGCAAGGAAAGAGCTGCAAATTACAGCAACTTCAAGGTGTGATGACACACCTATTAGAGCAGCAAAAGAAAGGGAAATGGGTAAAAAGCACTGCTGATGGGAGGGGAGGGGGACAGTGGGTTCCCCTCCTCACAGCCAGAGGACGCGCATGCTCGCGCTCTGGAGTCAGAGACCTGGGTCCAAAGCTTGGCTCCACCATTTCTTAGCAGTTGGAGCTTGGGTGACTTCGCCTCTCTGAGCCTCGTTCTTCCCATCTGTAAAATGGGGTGATTAAAGGACCCGCTTCAGGGTTGTCTCCAGGATTAAAAGAGATCACGTATGGAAGACCAGGAACATAGTACAGGTGGCTGTTATTATTAGTTATAGTTCCCAAAGGGCCCCTGAAGGCTCAGCCCCAGCTGCCATGGCTCCAGGGATCCAGGGAGGGCAGGGCCCTGCCTCTACTCTGGTGGATCTGAGTCAAGATCACACCCAGTTGCCAGCCTCCTGGCCCTGCCTGCAGACTGGAGACCATCTCCCACGCGCCTGGCCACTCCAGGGAAGCGACCCTGAGCCCTCTCTCAGCACAGGCTTCCTTCTCCTCCTCACTGCCCAGAGGCTGATCCACCAGCCTGGGGCTCAGAACCACTTCTTGGGGGAGCTTCTTAAAATGCAGATATCCAGGCCCCTTCCCTGGCCCACTGACCTAAAATCTTGAGGGGGCCCAAGAATCTATTTTGAAAGCATTGTTATGACATATAGCTGAGCAGAAGCATCAGTGGCCCTGAGGCAAGCCCTGTCCCCTCAGCCTGTCCCTCTAAGGCTTTACCTGACCCAGACGTGGCCCAGTTTCCCAGCTTCATCCCACCCTGTCCTCCACACCTCTCAACTCCAGTCCCACCAAGCATTTCGCCATTCTACAGACATGTCCATTTCTGGTGTGCCTCCACGTCTTTGCAACTGCTATTCCCCCTACCCGGAACTCCCTCTCACTGTCCCTGCCGACGCAATAGAAAGTGACCCTCTAAGACCCAGCCCCAGAGGACAGTTACCACAGGACACCACCAGGAACAGTCAGTCACTCCTGGCTCACCTGGAATCCCCATATCACAACCATACTGCGACAGCCAGGCCTATGTCCTCTCTGTTCCTGTCCCCAAAAACCCTCTTTCCCCTGCTCCGCATAGGGCTGGCTCCTCATCCCTTAGGCCTCAGCTAAAATATCACCCCCAGATCACATCACCTCAAGGAAGTGCTCCTGGTTTTCCCCGCTTTTCTCCTGCATAGCATGTAGCTCTGACACAAGAACATGAGCTCGTAAGGTCAGGGGCTTTCTCTACCAGGCGCTGTCTCGGCCAGCCCCTTCCAATCAGCGCCATCCCAAGAACAATGCCTGGCATACTGCAGACATGCCATAAAAATCGTTGAATAAATCAGTGATGAACAAATGATCAAACATCCATCTCCTCTACAGGCAGTGAGCTCCGGGGAAGGGAATATGTCTACCTCTCCGTGTCTCTGGTAGCTGGCAGAGAATTGGACGCAGTAACATGCTGAATGGGGGAGTAAAGGGACACAAACTGTCTGTGCCTGTGTGGCAAGGATGGTAGGGACATAAAAGGGCACAGAGACTCAGATGTTAAGGGTCGCTGGGTTCTGTTTCCATAAAACTGTTTAGGTTTGTGCTAGTGGGACCACTCAAGTCAGTAGCTAAGATATATATACTGGGTTTTATTGATTCTAAAATATCATTGATTATTCTATGCACCACCAAGAAAGACAAAACACAGCAATTAAATTATGACACACCACAAACTGTAACATGAGAGGGGTGGAAACAAAAGTTGTGCATCTCTGGAGTTGAGGAAGTGTGTGTGTGTATGTGTGTGTGCACACACATGTGTAAGGGTGCATTTATCTGACCTAACACTAGCCTCTCTCTTTTCCCAGCTTGGGTCTGGGACCCTGGGCCTGAAAGGCTATCTGTCCCTGTCCTCCACTTGCCCCTCCCTAGCAGGGTGGGACCCCC
Source organism: Aselliscus stoliczkanus (assembly GCA_033961575.1). Taxonomy (NCBI): domain Eukaryota; kingdom Metazoa; phylum Chordata; class Mammalia; order Chiroptera; family Hipposideridae; genus Aselliscus; species Aselliscus stoliczkanus. Next base: position 125,596,429 of record CM066728.1, read on the forward strand.
ATGTGGCCCCTGGGGGGGGGCTGAGCCACAGAGAGGGGAGCAGCTGAGTGATTGGATACCTAGAACAAGGGAGGCTGGATGCTCTCCCGGTCCGTGAGGCTCCAGGGAGGGGGGCCGCGGGGTCACAGAGCAGCGCCCCGAGCCAGGTGGTGATGGTGACGCAGAGATAGTTACCGTGACCCGGAACGGCGTGGCAGCTGGGGGCTCCATGCTGGGGCTCTTCTCTGAGAGGCTGCCGGGCAGGCTGCGCCGGGAGCCCGGCCTTTCTTGGGGCGACTCTGTCAACAGAGGGAGAGACAGGGTAAGCATGGACAATGGAGGCTACCCAGGTAGGCCCTCCTATCAGTCCCACCCTGGCGAAGGCAACTAACGAACTGGTCCCCATAAAATAGTACAGCCACTTTGGAAAAGTTTGGCAGTTCCCCAAAAAGTTAAAGACAGAATTACCACATGACCCAGCAATTCCACTCCTAGGTATATATCCACAAATATTTGGAGCATTATTATTCAACAGCCAAAAGGTAGAAGCAATCCAAGTGGCCATCAACCGATGAATGGATCAACACAGTGGTGTAGCCACACAATGGAATGTCATTCCACTGTAAAAAGGGATGGAAGTTCTAATACATGCTGCAATGTGGGTGAACCCTGAAAACACGCTGAGTGACATAATCCAGACACAAAAGGACAAATATTGTGTGATTCCACTTATATGAAATACCCAGAATAGGCAAATTCATAAAGATAGAAAGTAGATTAGAGGTTACCAGGTTTTGGGGGCGGGGAAAGCGGGGAGTTATTGCTTTATGGTACAGAGGTTCTATCCGGAGCAACGGAAAAGATTTAGAACTGGATAGGGGTGATGGTTGCACAACATTGTTAATATACCTAATGCCACTGATTTGTACATGTAAAATGATCTAAATGGCAAACCATATATGTATATATAAAATTGTGATATATATATCACAATTTAGAAAAACAACAACAAAAAACAGCTCTCCCAAAACTCCCACTTTAAGCCATACATCTTATGGCATAATGAGCTTCCTGTGACTGGACACATACACGAAGTCCCTTCAAACAAGAATCTGTGATCTCTCATTTCCAATTCCGACCTTCTTTACCAGAGGCTTTAGACTTGAGAGAAGTTCAAGGGCCTGGCAGGTTATGGAATCAAGGTTAGAGGCCAGCTGCTCAGCTCCAGCGGCTCATTTTGGCAAAGCAATGAGGGCCCCAGAGCAGCCAGAGCTTCCCCAAGTTCAAGAGAAGCTGGAAATCTGAGGTTGTTGTTTTTTTTTAATATGAAATACTCTGATTTTTAAATGTTGACAGCTCATTCAAGACTTTCAGCCATGGCCTGAGCATGCTTGTTTAAAACCTCCCAAGTCAGTCCAACCTGGCTGCTTTCCTTGCTGGTTCCTCCACAAGACGCTTGGCACCGGCTGCCGCTTTTTCTCTGCTCCAGCTGTACCCCCCTCATCCCCCCAGACGACTCTTCCTGCTCCTTTCAGCCTGACCCATCCCACAGGCCTTGGAGAAGACCCTTGGTAAACCCCTCTCTGCCCTCAGCTCTCAGCCCCCTCCGGCTCCTATAGCAACGGCCAGGCAACAAGTCTCTCCAGCAATGCTCTCACTTTGCTGAGACACAGAGAAAGAGAGAGAGCGAGTCCTTGCAGAACTTGAAACACCCACGCCTGAGCTGGCTGTATCTCCATGTCCCTGGTGCCCTGCATGAAGCCTGGTGCCTGGTGCCTGGTGGGAGCTTGGGAAAGACCTGTTGACTCGAAGAGAAGAAAAAGAACAGGGCGGAGGTTTCCCTGGCTGTGCACATACACAGGGGTGCAGAGTCAGAGGCGCACGCCCAGCAGACACACTCACACGTTCACATCCACACAGGCACTCCAGCGCATACCTGCTCAGACTCACGTCCACATGAATGTGTGGACATGTGCAAACACACAGAACGAGAGACGAGGAGCAGGCTTTTCCAAAAGACAGAATGGGCTAGTAAGGGCAGTATCTACCCTCTCTGGTCCATAGCCACCATGCAGCTAATGGGACAGGGGGTCTCAGGAGTGTGGAAGGACAGATCTGAGCCCCTCACCCCACTAGGACAGGCTCCAGCGCAGAGCCCTGGCAATGGCCAAGCAGACAAAGCCACCTGGGACCTGGGAGAGGTGGGCCACCTGTGGGGACAGGTTCAGACCCAGCTGACCACTGGGCGGGCCTGGGGCAGGGGTTGATACCAGGTCTGACTGTGGACTAGCCAGCCCTGGGCCACCTCTTCTAGAAAACTCCCCCCCATCAGCCCGTGACTACATTTCTTAGGGCCTCGCTGCTTTCCTTGTGGTGCCCCCTATTTACACCCTGCCTCACTCTAGGGGACAACTACTTTTTGTGGGGGTTTCCCTAGGAAATCTCTTCCCACACCCCCCAATCTGCCCTCACCTTTCCCAGCTCCCAGGATCCCACCCCCATCACTTCCACCTGGGGTCCACCATAACCGCTGTGTCCCGCCATGTGTGAGGCACTGTGCTCAGCCTCTCAGGAACTACCCTCCCTCCCTCAGCGCGCACGCACACACACACACACACACACACACACACACACACACACACACACCCCGGCCACAGCTTCACCGCCCCTTCCTGGGCATGTAGGCCACCACGGTTGTAGGTAAGAGACACCTGGAGTCACCTGGTAGGACAAGAGAAGCCCAGCACGGCTGTCTCTCCTCTGAGACCAAAGCTGATGTTCCACACGACCTGTGCAGGATACCACATCTTGCCTCCTGGGTCTGAGCAGCAGGCCCTCAGATGTCCAACGACCCATCTTACAGATGAGGAAGCTGAGACCAGAGGAAAGGAACTTGTCCATGAGCCCCTAATCCAACAGGTCTATAGCAAAGACCTCTCGGGTGTTCCCAAAATAGCCTTCAGCTTCCATTCAGAAGCCCTGGCTGCCCTCCATCTACATCAAAAGGCAGAAACTCGGTGAGGCGGCTTCAGGGCAGGACAGGACAAGGTCCACTCTTCCACCAGCACAGAGCAGCCAGCTCTTCTTCTTGACCTCTCGACTCTCCCAGTGGAGAGCCCTGCACTCCAGAGGAAATAGAAGGTGAACCTGGGTAGCTTTCCAGGTAGCTTCCACTTGGCCCCAGCTCCATTCTCTATCCACCCTTCTCTGCCCTGCCGTCTGCTCCAGAGGCCGACCTGTGTTGGCCACACCAACCAGGCTTCTGGGCCCCCCAAGCTTCCATGGGGTTTGGCCGACGGGGATGCCCTGGCAGGAGATCAAGGGAGGGAGGAGAGTTGCCTGGGCTGGTTGTCTCCAGCCACTAGCAGTTCCAGCGACCATCAATGCCCCTGTCTCCTGGACTCTTCCCCTCCCAGTCACCACACTCTTCCTCTCCCTAGGGCCTCAGTGGATCGGATCAACTCCGGCTATCACTAGCTCTGGGGTCCTACCCTCCTCTTCATGGTTCCACACACCAGCCCGCATCTCAAGTCATCCTAGGGTAAATGCCGTCTGTTTCCTGCTGGACCCCCACTGATCCACCAGGCGGCAATCTCAGCAGCCGAGCACCAGTCCCCACAAGTGCGGCTAACGGGACTTCCTTTACGTATGAACAGGAAACCAGGCTCTGAGAGCTGTGACGTGGTCACACTGAACCTCATGGGCAGAGTCTGGGCCCGGCCAGGCTCTCTCGAGCCAACACCCCAAACAGCTTCCCCAGCTCTACCCACAAAGTTTGTAATCATAACCTCATGAGTCCCTGGGTTCTAGACTAGCATTTCTTTACTTTTACTCGTTATCTTTCCCTCTAAGGAGTCTTTTTAGACACTTTTTTCCTAGTTTTCCCCCATAAAATTTTAATACCACATATACAGGAAGTATCTTTTATGTACTGTATACATTTATTGGGCTTTATACAGAAAAAGAGAGGGTGCCCCCCCACACCCTGTAAGAACCAATGTTTTGCCCACTTAGGAGCAATTCTGTCCCCATTAGAATGCAAATTCTGGACCCATTCAAGTATAGTCCCCACATGACAACTTGGGCAGCTATGATGAGCTCCATTTTTCAGACAAGGAAATTGAGGTTCTAGCAGGCAAATGACTTCCTCTAAAGTCCCCCTAGCTAGGAAGTAACAGTATTTGCTGAAATCCCCTTCAACTGTTCCCCAGAAACCCACACTTAAGACCTTAAGAAGGCGGAGGGTGCCTGGAGTAGGGGCAGGAGCTCAAGGCTGGATGGACTAGCAGACAGGATTCAACCCTGGCTCTGCTGTGCGACTCCAGGCCAGCCCCTTTCCATCTCGAGCTCATGGTTTATCAGCAATCCTGTGAGTCAGGGAGTCAGCGCAGTGACTATCTCTGTTCCCCACCACCAACACCCTCTTTACACAGGCCAAGACGACGGGAAGTTGATCCCGAGTCCTAACTCTGGCTCAAGTTCTTGACAAAAACATAGCTGCCTTTAGCCTTTGATTTAGCAGCATGTTTTGGTTTTTTGTTCTTTTTAATTTGGGGAAGCAGGCAATGAGAAACTTGAGACTCAAGCCCCCAGAGGTCTAAGCAACACAGTTGGTAGAGCATGAAGGTGGCATCCCTGGGGACAGATCCCAGGAAGGCAAAACTTCTCAGCCGACCTCCTCGAGTCCCCCCAGACCTCAGAGCACTGGCCCACGAGTCTTCCCTCAGCTCAGACACACTGCGTGACCTCCGCATGACCACCCAGGCTTCAATCTGCACAATCAGGCCACAGGACCATCTGATCCTGGGTCCTCTTTCCACGATGAGGTCAAAGGGGCCTCCATTATCCCAGGGAGGCTATCTTCCTACTCCTGGAAGCCACAGCCAGAGAAACGCGTTTTAACCTTCATGCGTTTGCAAAAAATAAATAAAATAAAATCAGTTTCATTCAAATGCTGCTGGCTTAGTTGCCATGGATACCACCTAATCATGAAGGATGACTGTTACTTGTTCCCATGGAAACACGGAGGCCTGAGGAACATCCTGTAATTTCAGACAAGACACCAAATTTTACTTGTCGGGTTGCAATGCCCAGATCTTAATGCTTAAAAACAGGCAGAGGCAGCAACCTCTAATACTGACATCAGGAGGAAAGAAGTCAGCACAAGTGTAGAAAGAAGAGGTGCGTGTATATGCTGGACCTCAACGGGGATCAGGAAAATGCAAATCGAAACTACCAGATACCATGTCACACCTTTCAGATAGGTAAAAATGACAAAGAACAGTGACCCCAAATGTTGACAGGGGTGTAGGGAACTCTCTCATCACTGCTGGTGAAGTAAAAAGGATTTGGAGAACAAGCAGACAATAGCTAATTGAAACTGACACACACACACACACACACACACACACACACACACACACACTTACTCTAGGACCAGAAATTCCCCTCCTGCCTGTCTAGTCTAGAAAAATGCCTCATCCTTGTACATGAAGATGTGCACAAGAGTGTCTGTTGCAGCACTGTTTGTAGAAACATGTTTGAAGTAACCTGAATGTCCACCAATACGGGAATGGATGGCTGCACCTTGGGGCAATCATTCTACGGAATACTACACAGCAAGGAAGAAGGAATGGCTGCAGAGCACACTGTTAGGAGCTACAATGGAACAGAACGGCACCATAAAGTGCCCAGTTCTATAAGATCAACAGGTATCAAACTCAGAAATATGAGGCTGAGTGAAAAAAGTAAGTTTCAAAGGGAAACAGTGCAATCCACTTATATACATTTTCTTTACAAGACTGTTCAGAGCAGCTTTATTTGTAATAGCCCCAAACTAGAAATACCACCACCTCCTTCAATAGGTGAATGGTTAAACAAACTGGGGTACATCCATCGTGTGTGAGCATAATAATGCTCCCAAAGACGTCCACAGCCTAAGTCCCAGAACCTGTGACTATGTTATTATATGTTACATGGCAAAAGGGACATGACAGGTGGAATTAAGGTTAAGGACTTGCAGATGGGAGTTTATCTTGGATTATTCCAGGCAGGAATAATCTTACATGTGGAAGAAGAAGGCAGAAGAATGAGTCAGAGACGTGATGATGAAAGAAGAGGCAGGAAAGAGTCTAAGCATGAGAGGAATGATGGAAGAAGGTGGTCACAAGCCAAGGAATGTGAGTGACCTCTACCTAGACACCGGGAACAGCCTCCACTGACAGCCACCAGGAAAACGGGGACCTCCATCCCGCAACCACATGGAACTGAATTCTGCCAACAAGGAACAGGCCATGAAATGGATTTTCCCCTAGAACCTTCGGAAAGGAACACAGTCTGCTAATACCTTGATTTTGTTCCTTCAAGACCCACGTCAGACTTCTGACCTACAGAACAGTAAGATGACATGTCTGTTGTTTAGGCTGCTAAGTGTTAAGCTGTTAAAGCAGCAATAGGAAACTACTACACATACATGGAATAGTACTCAGCAACGAAAAAGGAATGCACTACTGCTGTGCACAACTTGGGTGGGTCTCGGGCATTATGCTGAGGGGAAAAGCCAATATCAAAAGGTCACATACGTAGTATACGATTGCATTTATAAGGCATTCTCAAAGCGGTGACGTTTTAGAGATGGAAAATAGATTAGTGGTTGCCAGGGGTAATGGATGCTGGGCAACAGGCAGGTGGGTGTAACTATAAAGTGGCAGAATACATGAGACCTTTGTGGTGATCAAGTAGTTTTGTATCTTGACTGCAGTGATGGTTCCACAAATTACACGTGATGCAATAACACAGAATTATATGCAGGCATCTCACCAACATGCAGAAAAGGCGAGAAAGGCGGGAAAAAAGCCGCCCCTGACTTCCAGAAGCTGGCCTGGCATTCACAGCTCTGCCATGTTATTCTCCCATTGGACATGAACAATCTCACAGGATACCAACCTCAGACAAAGTCACCAAGTTCAAGTGAGACAAATCAAGGCCACTTCATAATTGTGTCCAAGCAACCGACAAAAGCCAGGGCACTGTGCCACCCCCAAAATCAGACATCCCCCTTCCCTGGCTAACGTGAGTGATGGCTGCTGCTTTACCAACCACAGCTTTATCCTCATGCTTGCCTCCTCTCCCTAGAGACTAGATTTGAAATACCCCATCATAGAATTGCCCCCTGCTTTCTGACAGCAGCCAAGCTTTCCACAAGTCACCCAACCAAAGCCCAAATCCCATAGCAAGCTCTTTCTAGCATACTCTTACTGAGATGTCCCGTGGTTCCCCATAGTGTATGATCTCCCTCGCTGCAATGAGTAATAAATCCGACTTGTTCAGCTAGAGGTGTGTTTCTGGTGGATCTTTGGAGGTCATTGAGGCTGGAGGACATGGTGCTATAATTACAGGGACAGTGGGTGAAGGGTACACAGAAACCTCTCTGTTTTTGCAACTTCCCATACATCTGCAATCATTTCAAAATAAAAGGTTAATAAATAGCTTGTTAAAATACATGGAATCATATCTGTGTGTAAATAATTAAGATTTCCATCCTGAGAAACTAACTGCAGACATGTATTGGCATCCAGTGTTACCTGAGTGCAGACAGTGGCCAGCCATCTAGAGGTGAGAGGCACAGGAATAGAATTACTGCAAAGGCTTACCTTTGCTTACCTAAGGCTTACCTCTTACGGTGAAATACATTTGCTGCCTATGTGATTCGATTAATATGATTTTTTAACTTTCTGTTTGTAGGAATGTGCACTTACTCACAGAAAAACATCACAAACAGTACTCAAAAACTTGTTATCAGAGGCTCTCTTTAGAGAATAGGGTGAGCTATGGGTGGGAACGGATGACGGTACCATTTACCGAAGGAAGAATAATTCAGACTCCCCAAAACTAAAACTAGGAAAAATTGTAAATTAAAAACTATAAATAGGTGGTATGATGAATCAGTAGAAATTGTGCCCTCTGAATAGGTCTGAAGAGGAAAAAGGAAAGGAAGCAAGAGAAAAGAAACAAAACGAATGACATCAAAATCAACAGCAGCCCAAATCACAGATGCTTAGAGGAAGTGGATCAGGAAAGTCCAAAAAGTGGACTTAGAAAACAAGCCTGTGGGGGGCCGGCCGAGTGGTGCGGTGGTTAAGCGCTGGCTTGGGAAGCCAGCGGCCCCGGTTCGGTCCCACATATGAGGGCCAGTAACACTGCCCTCAAAAAAAAAAAAAAAAGAAAAAGAAAAAAAGAAAACAAGCCTGTGGGTAAAGGAACACGGCTCCCAAGTCTGGAGTGCCAAAAGACTAGTGCCCCCTGCCCCCTGCCTTGGGACTAGACAAAGGTAAAATCACCATGGCAATAGGCCATGGCGTCTCCAGCTGGTTAGGCCTTACCTGACGCAGCTGTCTAGCTGGTGTGTGTGCGTGTGTGCGTGTGTGCGTGTGTGCGTGTGTGCGTGTGTGTGTAGCACATCCATGCTATTATTATCTGCCCTTAACAGTTAGACAAATGAAGAGTGAGTTTGCCAAAATATTGCACTGATAGGTTGGTTGGTCTCCTGCCTCCTATTGCACACTTTTTCTAGTTCAACCTTTGGTTATCTTTGGGAAAGCAAGGAGAGGTGTTCCTTAGAGGTTATTAAACCTTACCCACCTGAGGTAGGCAGAATAATGGTCCCTAAAGAGCCCACGTCCTGACCCCTAGAACCTGTGACTATGTTATCTTATATAGTAAAAGGGACTTTCACAGATGTGATTAAGTTAAGGATCTTGAGATGGGAGAGTATCTTGAATTATTTAATGGGTCCAATGTAATCCCAAGGGTCCTTCTAAGCGGGAAGGCAGAAGGGTCAGGGAAGCCAGAGAAGGAGATATGGTGATGGAAGCAGAGGTGGGAGTGATGTGGGGCCATGAGGTAAGGGGCAGCTTCTAGAAGCTGGAAAAAGCAAGGGAACGGGTTTTCCCCAGGACCCCCAGGAGAAAGGCAGTCCTGCTGACACCTTGATTCCAGCCCAGGGAAACTAACTTCAGACGCCATACTGTAAGATAATAAATCCGTGCTGTTTTGGGTGGCCAGTTAGCTCAAGTGGTTAGAGCACAGTGCTCATAACACCAAGGTTGCCAGTTCGATTCCCACATGGGCCGTGGAACTGTGCTAGATTGAAGGAACCGACTAGATTGAAGACAACGACTTGACTTAGAGCTGATGGGTCCTAGAAAAACACACTGTTCCCCAATAAAATTTCAAAAACATAAAAAAATAAATAAATCTGCATTGTTTTAAGACACTAACCTTGAGAGTAGGAATAGGAAAACAATACATCCACTGATGAAAGCACAACCTATTCTAATTACATTAAAGGTAGAAAGACAAATCATTGGCCAATTTAGGCCTAAGCACTCTCAAGGTCTCTCCCCTCTCCCTTACCAAACCTACAGCTTCCTTAGAAAAGGAGATGAGGGCCGGCCGAGTGGCGCATTGGTTAAGCGCTGGTTTTGGGATGCCAGCGGCCCTGGTTCGGATCCCACATGAGGGCCAGTGACACTGCCCTCTACAGCTAACAACAGCTCCACCTGGAGCTGGGCTGTGCGAGCCCCGGTGATGGTGTGGGCTGCAGCCCCTGCTACAGTGAGTGGCCCGCAGCCGGCGTGAGCGGCTGGCAGCCAAGCGTGAGCTGCCAATAGCCGCGATGAGCGACATCCAGAGGCCAGCGACCGATCTGCCTCATCCGGGAAGAGCGCAATGACGATACCAACAGTGAAGCAACATCTTCCGCAACTAAACTGAAGAACAAGAAGACGGCAACTTGTCTGTTCCCCTTCCCCGATTCCCCAACGCTGTTCCCCTCCGCCAATTCCCCCAATAAAATCTTTAAAAAAAAAAAAAAAAAAAAAAAAAAGAAAAGGAGATGAGCTTCCTCTTAGAAATAAAACATTCTTCACTATATATACACTACAAACTTCTTTTTCTCTCCACATGCATTCCTTATCAAATGACGTATGTGATAGGTGCATATACTTGAAAACCTCAAACCTTTGTTGGTTATGTCATAGTATAGCTTATTATGTCTGTACATAGAGAACATCTCATTTTTTAATATTCATTCGGCATCCTGTGTACTTAGCATAGAGACTGATTATATTAATAACACATCTTTAGGGCATATAAGCTTTAATGACAGCACTCCAGAGAGAACCATGATTATCAAAACCCAAATATCCATATGCATTACAAAATTCATCCTATTTTTCATTAATTCCAAAAATATAAACCATCTTTTTGTCCCCAAATTCCTCCTCAGTACTTAACGTTCTACCCTTTTGTTTAAAAACTGTATTATTAAATTAGAACAACATAACAATATAATGCAACGGGCTTTTTTCCAACAAATTAAAATGGGCATAAGTTTCAAGGGTGTATATGATGACTTTTACATATAACTTTAAACTCTCTTTACTTTTCTGTAGTTGACAACTTGGAATTCAAATTTTAAATTGTCTCCAGGTTTCTAATTTAATGACTTAATACTGAAGCAAACTAAACTTCAGTTCTTTGTATAATTTTTAGCCTGAGGAACAGCTGACCCATAGATTATATATAGGATCCTGTCAGGGACATTAAGTCATAATGTGGAAAAAAACAACAGCGCTGATCATTTTATTTTATGTTGTAGAAGAGACCATCTGTGACTGCCCTAGGAACTTGGGGGAAAAGGGAATGGATGCAAACATGAAGCTCACGCTCCCTGCTGTGCCATAAGCTAGGGGTCCTTTGTCTCTGACCCAGGAATCTCCTGTCTTCAGTCAGCACCCATAAAACTCTACCACACTAAGTTTTTAGCTTGCAGGTAGGGTAAAATCTCCACCCTTCACGGTAATGACATCAAAAATACTTAAAAATAAATTTAACAAAACAAGTACATGATTACTAGCTAAAAAACAAATGATGCTGAGAGACATTCAAATCTAAATAAATGGAGCGAGATACATCGCATCTGAAGATTGGGAAGTCTCCGTATTACTAAGATGGAATTTCTACCCAAATCGATCTATAGATTCAATGCAATCCCAGTCAAAATCCTAGAAGGCTTTAAGAAGAAACTAATAAGCTCAATTTTAAGTTTAGATAGCAAAGCAAAGGACCTAGAATAGCCAAACAACCTAGAGAAAGAAACAGGTTGAGAGGCTTGTGTTACTTGGTTTCAAGACATACTTTATAATCCTGAAATATAGCCAAAGTAATCAAGACAGCATGTTATTAGCATAAGGATAGACATATAGATCAACAGAACAGAAGAGAGTACAGAAATAGTCCCACACAGATATGGTCAATTGATTTTTGGAAATAAGCGCTAAGTCAATTGATGGTGGAAAAGATAGTTTTTAAAAGAAATCATGCTAAATCAACTGGGTTTCAAAATGTAATAAAAATGGACCCCCAGGAAATGTGGAGAAACAGATCTAAGAGGGACAGTGACCATGCCATATACGCAATGTTTTTATCCTAAAACTGACTCCTGAAGTAAGAAACATCAGCTCCATCTTTAACAAGAAGAAACAGGAGTTCAGAAACAGCAACTGGAAGGACAATGACCCCACAGCTAGGAAATGCAGAGGCAGGATTCAAGCCCAATGATCTCTGAATCTAGGGGTTGCCCCATGATGAGAAAGGAGCCTCTGTGCACAGATGAGGAAGAGGACAAGGGGTCCCAAGTTATCCAGGAAGCCAAGTTCCCTCCCTGCCCTTGGCTCCTCTCTGCACCTTTCCAGGTCCCATCCCAGCCCTGGCTATAAGGCAGAAAAGAATGCCTTGCTTGATTTCATGTTTTATTTCCATGATGTTGGGTGTGGGGAAGGGAAGGAGTCATGAGACTATGGAACTGCAGTCATCTGTCATCTCCCAAATGGAACTGGCTCAGAGTTCCAGTTCTCTTAAGTTCAGGACATGGTTCAGAATCAGTGGAAGCTGCCCACTGCTGCTGGGGGTGGGGTGTGCTGGGAGAGAGGCATGGAGATTTCCATGCAGGGTTGGGGTCCAGGGCACCCCTCCCCAGCCTAAGAATCCTCAATGTAGAGCACAGCAACTTTTCAGAGGGGACGTGGAGGGGTTAGGCTGCTGGTACTTGGTGGAGGAAGAGCCAAGGAGATGCATTCCTCCCAGGCATATCCCAGGATCCTGTGTACGCCTCTCCAAGAGGACAGTGCAAGGGTTCGCCCCTGACCCCTGGCCCCTGAGCACTGGCTGGCCTTGCCAATAGTCCAGTGAAGTCCTGCAAACTTTTCAGCCTCTGTAGACACTGTCAACAGCTCTTTTTTTGCCCCAACACTGGAGTCCCTTAACAACTGCCTTTGATAATACATACTTCCCATTGCTCAGGTTGACGTGCGCCTCACTTTCAAAGAATTCCCAGCCTTCCAGAAAATGGGATTTCCTGGTCACTCTGCGGATCCATTAAGTGGCCTGAAGGCTGCTCTCACCCCCGAGTCCCTTTTTCCTCCTTTGCTTTCTGAGGATTTCTAGGAACTTTAGTGTCACCTTCTCCATTTTTATTCCTGAGTTTTCTCCAGTGACTCTTTGCTCTGTCGCCGCGGGGCCTATTCCAGGGCTGGCTGGGAACTGGCATTTATGCTGTGCTGCTGGAATTCAGGGGAGTAAAGAGTCCCAGGAGGCAGACATGGGCTTGCTCCTCTCAGCCATATAGTTTCTCTATATTCGTTTTTGAAACATGCAATGCAACACTCCTCCTTCTGAAGCATTTGCATAAGTGGTAAAAGCTTAACAGCATATGTGGGCAGGACACACACCACCTTAGGGGGCCTGGTTATCCCTGGGGAGAGCGAAGGAGGCTTTAGCTCTCTCAGGAGTCAGCACATTTTTTCCACAAAAGGCCAGAGAGCCAATATTTGAGGCTTGTGTCAACTACTCGACTCTGCTGATATGCCATGAGGGCAGCTACAGATAGTATACAAAAGAAGGAGCGTGGCCGTGTTCCAGTGAAACGTTACTTGTGGACACTGAAATTTGAATTTTATATCATTTTCACTTGCTATAAAATTGTATTCCTCTTTCGATTTTTGTTTCAACCCTTGTAAAAGGTAAAAGCTATTCTTAGCTGGCAGGTCATACAAAACAGGTGGGACTGGATTTGGCTTGCGAGCTGCACTTTGCTCATCCCTGCCGTACCTGCATCATTTTCTTTTAAGAAAGAAAAAAGAGAAGCAAGGATGGCAATGTTAACATCTGTGAAATCTGCAAGGTGAGTGCATGGGTCTGTGCAATATCATTTCCTATACTTTTCTGTACTTTTAAAAATTTCAGAATCTTCCAAAAATTCAAGCAAGAAAGGCAAAAGCCTGGAAATAATCCCCCAAGGCCCCCAGATCAAAGGTGATTTTTATTTTCTTCTCTTCTATAATGGATATTGTTTCTTTAATCCTGGGAGTTGGAGGAAGAGGGAAACAGCACAGACTTTTTTTTTTTTTTTTTTTTTTTTTTTAAAGAAGAGGTGGAGGGGTTTGGCCAATAACCAGTGGTCTCCCCTGGGGACCGTGGGTCACCCATGAGCCTCTTTTAAAGCATCCCCATTAAGGGCTGCCCACCCCTGGCCCTAGCACTCTTGCTCCTTCAACTGGCCTTCGCCCAATTAGACAGCACTGCCTGTGGGGGGTGGGACCCAAGGGCCGCGGCCTGGGTCCTCTGAAACTCAGGGTCCCATCCTGGGAGGACTCAGAGGTTGCTGCTGCTGAGGGAGAGGGCTCTGCTCCCCAACCTGCTTGTTGGCTAGACATGCAACTCTGACTGATTCCTACACACCAGGTGGAACTGTGACTGCACAGTTAGTTCATGGGAAACCCAAGCTTCTCTCAGACCTCCACTCCCACCGAGCCTCTCCAACACTGTCCAGTTCCGCACACCCCCATCCCCACATCCCGACTATTTGACCTCCGGGGGCTTCCAGTGCCTTTCCCACCATTCTTCTGCAACTGCTCCTCTAAGGCCCCTCTGCCCAGTCTGGCCTGGAGCTTCGTGAGCCAGGGCAGGCCTGTTAGCCATGCCCACAGCTCTGCTGGTCCCCCTCCCCACGTGCCTAGGCTTTTCCAAAAGCCTTAGGCCACCACCAGCTCCCATCCCTCTAGCTGTAAGGACGGCCCCTGGACCTCTCTCTCTGGAGTATCAGGCTCCCATCATTTTGGAATTTCAGGAACGAGTGTGAGTTTCATAAAGAAAAACTATGTACAAGGCGGCATAGTGGGCTGGGCAACATAGGGCCACTGACTTCTTGCCTGGCCAAACACAATGTGAAAACAGTGATCACCATCCTATATTTCATAAAAGGAATGTTCTCACCCCAAAAGAGTCCAAAGACCATCATCTCAGACTAAAGGAGACTGAAATGGATTACAATGAAATGGGTGTCACAGGAAACTCACTACACTGGCCTTGCTCTTCTCATTTTGCTGCCAGTCAGGGAGAAAATGTGCCAGGCTGACCGGCACTGATCCTCAGATGGGGGGTGGGAGTGAGGGGGTGGCCTCTCCTCTGTGTCACCTCCTCCAAATGTGTCAGCTCTTCTCAACTTCCCTCTGCCTCCCTGGAGCCCACACCTGCTGTATTCCTTTGGGATTCCCCAGGAAGCACCTGGCCGGGCCACCAAGCACTGCATCATTTCAGCCCTCCGGGATATCTCCTCACAGGCCCGTTACTGCCCCTCTCACCAAAACTGTCCTTCTCCCCCTTTCTCTGCTGGTTGTCAAAAGTCACTCACCTACATCACGGATCTGGTAAGTATAGTGAGGGTCAAGTATCTTGGACTCTGCCACCTAGTAGCTGAGTGATGCTGAGCAAGTCACTGAACCAGTCTGGGCCTCAGTTTTCTCATCTGCAAAATGGAGCTGATATCTGTGAGAATGAGGATTTGATGAAACGATGCATGGGAAGGACTTAGGAGGCAGCCTGGCATTAGGCGCTCAAAAAATCAAAGTCATTGTTATTGTAACGACTGTTAGTTTCAAAATCCTTCCTTGGATTCCCTGCAGGCTGACAGGGAGCATTCCAACCTCGTGGCCCACCATTCAAGGCCCTGCCTCCCCTTCCAGTCACACCATCTGCTAACCTGATTACAGGACTGCCTTCCCCTAGGCCCTGCTTCCTGAGGGTGGGGGCTGACCATATCCTCCACCATCGCCCCTGGCACAGGACCGGCAAACAGTAGGTAGCTCACTAAAACTCTGCTGCTCTGAACAAGTACAAGTGACACTTGTAGCAGCCTCTGGGGAAAAGCGATGCCAAGGAACCATCTGGATGGTTCTGATCCCCACAGGCATCACATTTTATTTCTAGATCAGCCCTAATAGAGCTGCAATTAACCCCTCAGGCTGTGGATGAACAGATAATGACAATTCATCCAGCCTGCAATGATAGCCTATGCAGTGCCACATTTATTTGTTAGAAGTGCTTCTGAGCCCAGAGACGTTTAATGACTCATCTGAGGTCACACAGCATTTATGGTACAGTGGGGACTCACCTGGACACACTCCTGGGCCAAACTCAGTCCCCAGAATAGAGGTACAAATGAATAGAAAGCCAGTTTTTCCTAAGACTATCCCAGATTGCCAAATTATTGGTTTCTAAGTCATCAAGAAGCCCCATCAGTGGCTGCCAGACTCCCTCGGACCCCACTTTCTCTTCTTCTCCCCTCTGCTCCCTCATCCTCCCAGGACTTAGGGGGGGGGCTGAGCCTCACAGCCCCCACAGCCCACTCCCTGCACTCCGCCTTTTTCATTTCATAGCCGTGTCTACACATCACTTCCAAGGGCCAAGGAAAAAGGAAATCACACAGCCCAGATGCCAAAGATGCTCTCCTGTCTGTTAGGGGTAAGAGAGGAGGGAAGTAAAAGCTAACAAGACTTCCAAAAGCAAAATCCCCAAACCTCCTCTAGGGTACCCAGCAGCTGTCAAAGTCAACATAGCAACCTGATGAAGGGGAAATATCCATCCCGAATAAAAGCCAGGCAGCTGTGGAGTCTGGGACCCAGAGACCACGCAAGGGTGCATTTCCAAGGGTGTGATGAGTTCCTCACAGGCTCATCTATTCTGCTAACATACAGGTGGTCTGTCTAGGCTGCAGAACCAAGCCTGTCTTTTCTGAGGACCACGTCTACCTTTTTTTCTTTTTCGTTATTATTATTTGGAGGGCTATTGAGATTCCCCTAGCTTCCTTATTTATGCAATCAGAGGAAATCGCAGCTCAGAGAGCCGCTCCCAAACTCGAGGCCACGTGGGCCAATTTCAGATGGATAATTAAATATTGAACAAACACTGAAAAGCTTCTACTGGCTTGGGATGGCTAAAAATAACCACCCTGCCACTCCATGCACGGGTATCTCGGGTATCTCGGCTGTTCATTCTCAAAGCCACCCTCCCAGCAACAGTCAAAGCCAATCTTTCTGGGGAACAACAGGGGAGGGGGACAGGAACTGACTCCCCAAATTCCTCCTACATAGAAAACAAAACTTCAGCTCCCGGCAAGCTCTAAATGTTCCTGACCAGGAAATACTCTCCCTTTCCTGACATTTAATCAAGTGGCCTCGAGAGGAAGGTGCAGGGGAAATATCGCAGCCGCTTCATTGCTTTTCTTTTTAAAATAGAGAAAAGGCTTCATCTCATTTCTAAGCGAAACACATATGTGATCCAGGCTGTGAGCACATTTGTGTCAAGTTATGCAGGAGTCCCCCCACCGCAAGAAGACCCAACAAGGAGCCCAGCTGCCTCAGTTTCCCTATCTGGGCTAATCTTAGGAAAAGCAACAAACAAAACCAACACCAAAATAGGATGCAAAGGCACCTGGACTCCAGACCTGGATCTCCCATTGACATCTTTACGCGACCTTGGATAAGTGGCCTTGGCTCTATGGGTCTCGGTTTCCTCTGTTGTCAAGGGGAACAGGTGGCTCCCAGGGCTGAGCCAAACTGCAAGAGACCACAAGGGTCAGTCCCTCCAACATCCTTCATCAGCAGCCGAGCAAAGCAAGCTCCAGCCCTTCCCTGTAGCACCAGGTTTCAGTAAGTACAGATGCAATGGGCTAGAGACAGAGCCCCCCCGGGAATCAGGACTCTAAACGTAAACCACTTAGATCAAGGGAACACTCTGAGCCCATCCAGTCCTCTCTAAATCATACCAACCAGAGAAAAGAAACACTGGGCTCCTAAGCATGGTCCAAGTGCCAACTTTGGCGTCTACTGGCCTCAATTCAGACCTTGCCTCTCTAGCCAGTGACTTCACCACCCAAAGCTCAGCTTCCTCACCTGGCAAAGGGAAATGATGATAAAGACCCCTACCTCTTAGGAGGAGGGTTGGAGAGGTCAAATGAGATATGAAATAACAGGTGGAGCTCTTGGCCCAGGGCCTGGCACATGTTCAGCTATGTGAAAGGAAGCTATAACCTTCCTCACTATTAAAGGTGATAAGGATGGGCCAGAAACACAAAGGCCAAGAGACCGACATGCCAGCAGATGCACTAGGGCCTCTGGCCTCTCTCCGGGACTAGATATCTCTGGGAAGAGGGCTTCAGGCTGGCGGCCTGTCTCCAGGGACTTCATTCCAGGGGCTGCTGAGCCCTCAGCACAAAGGGGTTTGGTGGAGAAACAGGGCTGAGGCTGTAAGACCTGAGACCCGCCCCCCAGGGAATGGACATAGCTGGCAGGCATGACTGAGCAGGACACAAGGGTGAGGATGTGGGAAGAGACTGGGCCTGGGGGATCACCTGTGTCAGCCCAAGCAGGACGAGGAGCCAACCGTGAAGACTAACCACCCGCAGATGCCAGCAGGGTCATCCCCCTGCCTCCCTCCTGACTTATGGCCAGGATTAAGGGAGACAGTCAAGAACACTTGGTGGAGCTGCTGACGGTGCAAATCAGAAGGAGGTGGCTATATCTAAGCCAAGGCCTAACCAAAGAAAGATGTGCCTGCCCCCTGGGTAGCAAGGTGGTGCATTTACAGACTCCAGATCTGGGGTCGGGCAGAGCTGGGCTCCCCTGTTTCTGAGCTGTGTGACATTGGACAAGGCTCCCGCTCTCTGGGACATAGCTCCTCACCTATAAAATGAGAATAATACCAGTATCCATCTCACGGCGTTGTTGTGAGCATTAAATGAGATAAGGCAAGTACGGTTAAGCTCACTGCCAGGTACTGAGCAGGCCCACAGCAACCAGAAGCCATTTTTACTTTCATTACACGCCATTATAGGGAGCGAGCTTCCCAGTCCCTGAAGTATGTAAAAGTGAGAAGGGCCTGGAGAAGCTGGGGTCGAGCTCCAAAGGAGGGATGGTGTCTCAGCAGGAACAGAGGAACAGACAAGGCAGGAAAAGTTATATGTATAATTTCAAAGGCACATCCAAGTTGTGGGTAGAGAGCCAGGCCTTGGGCCCTCGTGGGGACATTTGAAGACTAGGGGAGGAGGGCACAAGACACGACCAGCCCCAACCCTCAGAGCTGTTCTCAGGCTGGTCCAGCCCACAGGGTCCAAGCTGTTGGCCAGGAGCCACTCAGCAAGTCTCACTGAAGCCAGGGTCTCCACGGAAAGGTCCCAGCCCTGCCTTTCCCTCTGGGGGCACACAGGCCCTTCTCTAACTATTGCTACCAGTTAAAAAGTAGCTGTGTCAAACCACCACCCTTCCCAAACATGTCACTGGGGGCCAGGAGCCCTAATTCCATACCCTACTCTGTGATGGTGGCCCCTCTGTGCCTCAGTGTCCCCATCTGGACCCCAGGGGTTGGATCACTCAGCTGCCAAGTTCTAACCTTGAGCAGTGACCACCACCTCAGGAGGTCAGCCCTGGCCCTCCTGGGCACCTTTGCGAGGGCCCTTCTGCCTGCATTCCTCACACCATGCCAGGGCATTCCTGGGAACCTTCTCCTAAGATCCCACAGACAGACTCCAGCAGATCCTGAATGAAAGAGGCCCAGGTGGAGGGGAGAGGACCACACAGAAGCCAAGGTGCAGGGCCATGCAATGGGTGGGGGGGTGGTCTGTATGGGTGCGGAGGAGGAACTCACTGTCTCAGGGGAAAACATCCACCAAGTCCCAGCACCCTGGCAGGCTGAATCCTTGGAAACACTCAGATGAAACGTGAAGGGAAGAATCAACACTTTCTATGAGTGTGAGTCTGGACATTCCAAGAGGTCTCCCGATTAGCCCTGCTTGACAGATGGAGAAACTCCGGCCCCGGGGTGTGCCCAGAGTCACAACCAGCTCGTGGCTGAGATGGAAGCAGTGCCCCTATCTTCTACTAACCATTGCTCTATTCCCCAAAAAGTGCTCTGTGCTCCAGGGCACCTCAACAAGCCAGCCTCCCCAAGAGACTGGGGGCTTGGTGAGGGATGGGAGTATGTACCATGCATCCACATGTGCTCCCAGGACCCAGGCTGGAGCCCAGCACATAGTAGGTGCTCACCACATGTTTGCTTGCTTGCTGAATGAGCCAGATTTTATCTAGAGTGAGAGGAAACGCTGCATTTCCCCCAGCAGCCCTGGGGGGGACAGACAGATCAGACAGACAAAGCTTTTCTTGATTGGTGGGGGTAGTGAGAAGGCACCCTAGCTGGTGACACCGTACTAGGGACAAGGCCCCCTCAAATCCGTGGGCCATGCCCAGCCTTCAAGAGGACTTATGGTCACAAAACATAATGTGAAATGGCCAGATGACCCCTGCCATCCAAGGGTCGCTGTTTTCACCCTGCCTCTGGCCACGGTCAACAGTAGATGGGGAAACTGGGGCCCAGAGAAGGGAAGAGCGCTGCTTAGTGCCCCCTCTGTTCAAAGCAGGAGGGCTGCAAACACTGTCCCTCACTTGGAGCTCTGCCAGGGACAAAGTCCTGCTCTCAAGTCCACAGTGAGCCCCCACCCACCACGCCAGAGGGGCAGTGAGAGTGATGGGCAGGGATGTTCTTCAGAGGTGGCAGACTGGCAGGCCAGCTGCGGGTCCCTGCCGCCAGCCAACTCTTCCCTGCACTTCCCTGTTTCTAACAAACACCTCCCTCCATGTCCCAAGTTCTTGGTCATTGTCTTTCCTTGCTAGTGGCAGAGGCCAGAATGGATGTGGAGCAAGGGCCTGACTGGGCTGGGATGTTGGGTACCAGCCCCTCCTCTGGGATCTGATGTCACCACTGTGGGACCAAGTCCGCATACCGATAGGGAAACTGAGCCCTGAGGTCAGAAGGGCCAGGTTCAAGGCCATGGGGTTGCTCTCCCAGCATGAATTACCCCCTGGGTGGGTGGCTGCTGCCCTCAGGAAGGGTAGCCCTGGGGGCTGAGTCAGGATCTCAGGCTATAGTGGAGGGAAGTCACTGGCTGCTCCCACTGCCCCTACCCAGGTGGGGAGGGGCCTACTAGCATCCCCTCTCACTCGGCCAGGCAGCTCTTAACACCCCCCACACCCCATGACTCCCCATCACACTATCATTCCCAGCTATTCCCTATTTCCCATTCCCCCACCACAGCCTTTCCTCATCCCAGGATGAACTCTTTCTACAACGTCCAAGGCATTTTCCTCGTCCCTGTCCTTGCACAGGCTGTTCCTTGCATAGGCAATAGCTCATACTCAACTGTGGCCTAAGTCTCAGGCCGCACATGCATTCACCCTCGTTACTTAAACAGCCGCTCCCCCCCATCATTGCCATCACTGACTCCATTTACCAGATGGGGCCACTGAGGCTTGAAGAGGTAACTGGCCAAAGGATCGTTTTGTACAGAGCTGGGGCTTGAACCCAGGTCTTCCTTAACCACTCCCTTTGCAGAGGAAAACCCTATCCATCTTGTGAGACTAAATTCAAATATCACGTCCTCTGTGAAACTCTCACTGATTTCCCCAGATGTCACAGATGTCACTTCTGTTCAGTAACAGTCTCCTCCCCACTTCCTGCAGGCCCTAAACTCCTTCAAGGCTGGGACACAAAGCAGGGGCTCCTGCACAGGCAGGGCCGGAGCTGGGGCTCAGGTGACACCCGACACATAGACTGTCTCCTGTCCAGTCAGCTGAGCAGAAGTGAGACTTCCAGTCCTCTCTGTGCCTCTGTGGCCAGGGATAGAACCAGGTGAAGCGTGAAAGGGAAGGTCATGCAGGGCCCATGCAGGAGGACTCATGGTGGCCTGAGCACTCCTGGGCATTTGTACACCTCCCATTTCTCACAGCATGAACCTGTTTCCTCATGGAATCCTCCACATAATGCTAACCCCCTTTTACAGTTCAAGAAACTGAGACTCAGAAAAGCAAAGTGACTTGCCCAAAGCCACAGGGCTTGAACCCAGATCTTGAACCCAGGCCAAGACTGGGGAAGAGACTAGCCAGAGGCTGCTTCCAGAGACGCAAGAGTAGGAGGTGGATCACAGGCCCTTAGAACCCTGAAGACTGAACACCCAGCACACACCTGTGCAAACTCCCAGCCTTGGCTTGAACCCTTCCATGCATGGGGAACTCACTACTTCAGGAACTCCCTACTTCCTGAGGAAGCCTGTACATTGTTGCTCATCCCTGACCGTGGGAAAAAGTCTCCCTCATGGCCCAGTAAGGGGAAGCAAATGAACTTGACTGATGAGTAAAGTTCATTTATACTCACACTGATGAGAAAACTGAACTTCAGGGGCAACACCTACAGGGCCCAGGCCACACAACCAGCATCTGGAGGGGTGGGGATTCAACCCCAGGAATCCCCCAGGTCTGAGATTCCAAACACAGATTTGCTCAAACCCCTCTTAGATCAGGCACCGTGCCAGCCTTCCCTATTCCCAAGACAACCTGACGATGTAAACTCCGCCCAGCTCCCTGCAGGGTGGTACCAACCCCTCTCCTCCCTCCGGCCATGGGCACCTTAGTGCATCTGAGCCTTTGCCAGGGACTCGCCCCCCGCCCTCAATTCCAGGGCCTCCTCTTTGCAGGGGGCCTCCCTCCCTCCCATCCAGCCAGAGAAGGAAGGAAGTACACCCCTCACCACCACCCGGCCCAGAAGGCAGCCCCCAGGATCACACCCGTTTCCAGCTGAGGATCCAGTTACTGGAAAAAGAAAAGGCTGCTTGAACCTCCCCCTCATCTCAGGCCAGCCTCCAGGGCTGGAAAGAAACTCTTTTCAAAAGAGGTGGTGCCCACCCACTGGGAGTGGTCCCAGAGAGATCCTGAAAAGCCGCGGCTCCTTTGAAGGCAAGGATCCCAGGGGCAGGGCTCCCTGAAGTCCACCCACCTGTCCCTCCTCTACCCTAGAGGTGGAGGGACCAGTTAGGTCCCTGGGGGCGGAGGGAGGGTGGGGGAAGAAGGGAAGAGAACGACTAGGCTGAGAGGCAAGGTGAGGCAAAGCCGAGATCCACTCGGGAATGCTTTATTGCCCAGCTGCTGAGTAAACTGAGGCACAGTGGAACAGGAAGTGAAATCTCAGAGGTGGAAGAAAGAGAATCCTAGACTGCAGTCTCCCGTTTCCCTGCCCATGGCATAAGGGTTTACACTAGAGCCTCAGTTTCCCCACGAGGGTGGAGGATGAAGGGAGAAGCTGGGGTAATGGGGATCAAGCGGACACGGTAATGGGCAACTACAAGGGGGCGGATGAGGGGGTCCCAGGTCAAAAAAAAAAAAAGAATCCAGGGTCCCTGGAATCCCAGGGCATCAGGTGGCGAAGTGGCAGCAGGCTGGGCCTGGGGGCTCGGGGGTCAGGGTGGCGCCTACCCCTGGAGGGCCGGGTCCGGCTGCGGGAGCGGCTCCTCTGTCGCTGCAGCCGGGGCCGCCGCAGCAGCCGGTAGTAGTAGGAGGGCCTCCCGGTGCTCTTCCTGGCGCCGCCGCCCGCAGACATGCTGCCGCCCGCCGGGCACCGGGCCGGGCCTGGGCGCGCTCACACGGGCCCCATCGCCCGCTCCGGCTGGCCCGGCGGGCGTCCCCGCGTTCTCCTGCGCGCTGGTGCTGCTGCCTCCCAGGCCAAAGCTGCCCCACAAAGTCGCTCAAACTCCTCCTCCTGCCCCCGCCCTCCCAGGAGCAGCCGGCCCCGCAGCGGGGGCCGGAGACCAGGGCCGGCTGGCACCAGCCCGAAAAGTCAGTGCGGGAGAAATCCCGGCCTGGAGTCCAAGGGGCAGGGCGGCCTGGAGTGTCCCGGGACCCCGGGCAAGTCCCCAGGAGTGTCGCGGTCTCCACGCCGGCGCCTGAGCGACCATGCCCAACCTCAGGGCGCACGGCGCGCCCCATCCGGCCAGCGGGTATAGACACTTCACACCCGCAGGTGCGCGCTCCCCTGCACTGGGCAGGGCGCAAGCGTGGCGGCCAGGCGGGCCGTGTATTCCGGAGCCGGTCACCTTCAATCAGGGTCCGAATGAGGCTGACACCGTGGGGCCCAATTCTGCCACTAGTGCGCAGGGCTGCGTATCGACCCGCGGGCCCGAGCCCCAGACAGGTTAAAACGGCAACTTTTTCGCAGGACACTTGCCCAGTCTACATTTTTTTAAATGTTCCATTTGATACACATATTTTTTATATAATTAAAATTATGGTGCATACTTCAAAGACACGAAAGACATAATGAACACCTATGTATCCAGCGAGGTTCTGCCAAATCTAAACATGTGCCCCCTTTGATCTAGACCTTTCCCAAATAAAACCCCACAGATGCCGGGAAGTCTCCTCTCGCTGGGCATTCACAGCAGCTCTGGCAGGCCTGCAGGCTGGGCAGAACTGAGGCTGGGAGAAGAGACAATACTAACTCCCCCCTACTGCATCCTGCTGAAACGCTTTCTCCAAGTCACACGCTCCACAGCTCAAGAACCTTCTATGGCTCCCCCGAGTCCAAAAGCAACAAGTCCAAACCACCTTCCTTGGCATTTGAGGCTCCAACGATCTGGTTCCAACCAAACCAGTCTCCAGCCTCCCTACTACTCCCAGCAGGGACTGTGCTCCCAGCTATTTTCCTCTGCCAAAATCCATCCTCTTAGGGGCCACTTCCTCTAGCCTTCCCTGACCATCCTGACCTTTGGTCTCTCTCTTTTTACTCTCCCTTGGTCCCGTAGCACCCTCTATCTTTTCAATTATTCAGACAACCACCTGCCTGAGCTCCATCTCCTCAAGTACAGAAGGGGAAACTGAGGCCCTGACAAGAAGGTCTGACTTGCCTCAGCCACAGGCAAAGTAACTGAGGCAAGTGGTCTTGCCTCGGGTTCCCAACGCAGTTTTAGGGGTGTGTTTGTGGAGAGTCACACGAGGGTGCCTGAGGCAGTCTGGGTGTCCTCTGAAACAATCGAAAAGGTGGGGCCCTAGACGGGGCGGGGCAGTGTGGGCAGGAATCCAGGCCGGGTTTTGCGCCTCACAAAGGAAGCCCCCTCCCTCTCTCCCTCAGCCAGGGGGAGGGCCCCCAGGTCAGGAGGAGCCTGGATCACAGCTGGAAACCAGGCGCCTTCCCAGGACCAGGGGGGAGGGTCTGGAGGAGTATTGCTCCTCCAAACCTAGTCTGGGGTTGTCCGAAGCTGTCAGGAACTCAGGCCCTCTCCCCAGGGTACTGGCCATTCCCTCGCAAAGATGGAAAGCCCAAGGCCTGTAAGGACCCCATAGCCCTCTTTGGGTTAAGGACTGCTCTGGCCCATGCTCAATAGCAGACATTGCCAAGGAGCATCTTTTACAAGCGCAGAGGCCCCTGGGAAGAGCTGGACCCAGACCCTCAGTCCAGAGGCAAGCTGTGAATCTCCAGAGCATGCATCTTCCTCCCCAACCCTGAGCCTCCCCTCTTAGGAAGGGCGCCCACCGCCACCTACCCACCCTTGGCACTTACAGGAATTAATAACCTCCACTCCAGGCCTGCCAGTGTTGAGGGGTAGAGGGGGTGGAAGAGTCCCAGGAAGCATATATAGCTCAGGGTGGGGGCAACAGTCGTCTTCCCAGGGCCCGGAGTTCATCTGGACCTGTTTCCTTGCAAAAGCAGGAATCCTCCACTCAGCCAGGCTCTGACCTTTCTTGAGGGGATAAGAGGCTTCCTGCCAGCAGACTGATCGGTGGCTGGGCTGACTGGTCCTGGCCTGGGGGCCACAACAAGCAGATTTAGGTCTGTGTGTGGAGGGAGGTGGGGGAAGTAGCCAGGAACTCCAGATCTCGTCTGTAAATACAGGTGGGCTCCAAAAGTCTGGCATGGTCTCTGTTTAAACTTGGGTTCCACAGAGTCCTTCTCTGTGCCTCAGTTTCCCTGCCTACAAGGAGATGCCGTGGACCTCCAACCTATCTGCCTTGCGGAACGAGATGGGTCAGCTAATGAAAAGGTAGAAGTTTCTGCATTCCAGGCTTTGGGTGGGGGTGGGCATTGCCAACCACCCAAGCTGGAATCTCCACAGGTCTTGGGTCGGTTCTGAGTAGGTACCAGCTGTTGTACTGAGTAAGGAGGGGGCTGGGGGCAGGGCAGGAGGTAGGAGAAAAGGGGCCTGGGCTCCGGGCTCCTCCTCCTGCCTCAGGACCCCCAGGGCGCGCAGGCAGACAAAGGCTGCTCCCTGCACACCCAGCAGAGCATCTGGAATCAATCCTGCAGTAGAACAAGCCACCCTCCCCCTCCCCCTGCCCCGTGGCCTCCTCCCTTTAAACAGAAGCAGTCCCCCTTCCGGAGACTGCCTAGACTGGAGGAGGGACACCTGAGAATGCTCCCCCCACCATCACTTCCGGGACAGACCCCTTCTAGACCCTACAGAACTATAAGCCCCCCACCCCCCCACCCCCGGGCTGATAGTCTGTCAGTGATCTTGTTCTCTCACCTCCTTTTTGCCTCCAGAGGGGCTCCGGAATAGGCCCAGCTCCCACCTCCCCCACGGGCTGCTTTAGGTGGGGGTCAAGGCAGCAGCCTCCATGCCCCTGAGCCTCCAAATCACTTGCAGCTCATTAAAAGTCCATATTTCTGGGGTTCCTCCAAGATTTTTGACTCAGTGGGTCTGGGTGGGGCCTGGAATTCTGCTGGCTAAATCAGATCTGAGCCAAACCCAACCACCACCTTCACCACCAAAAGCCCCCAGTGGTAAACTCCCACAGTATTGAAGGACCCAGCTGCATCACACAGCAACCACCTCCCCTTGCAACCCCACCCAATCCACCCAACCTGGCCTGTCTGCTCTTGGGCCTCCAAAAGCTCCACGCTCATTCCCACCTCTCTTTGCCCTGTTGGTCAGATGGCTACCTTAAAGCTCTCTTTTCTGCACCCATCTGGAGAACTCCTCAGGACTCAGCAAAAACATCACCCCAGTAAAGAAGTCTGAGCCCCAGTGAGAGACACCCCCACCCCTGCCAGACCCACCAGCTGGTTTGAATAATGAGGGCACTGGAGAAGATCAGGGAGGATGGACCCGCAGAATTTCCCTCCCCTCCGGACAGAGAACCATCAGCATCTGGGTATCCCAGGAGACTTATACCCTGCTGGGAAGCTGGTAGGTGGCCTAAGACCCAAGTCCAGGTACACCATAGGCCAGGTCAGGGCTGGGTCAGAGAGGCCCCTGAATGCAGGCGAGGCAGCCAGCCCAGTGCAGTTGCCCATGTTACTGGGGGTGTTAGGTTTACAGTCACCGAGGAAGGAGCAAGAAAGCCTACTGTCAGCATTACCCTTGAAAAGCCTTAAAGTGCCCATAAAGGACAGTTTTTCTTCCAGTGTTAGGACAGATCACCCTTTTCTTTAGCTGAGCGCAAAGCAGGAGAGCCTGGCTTTTCCTGAGGGGCCATTTTGTGAGGGGAAAACAAGAGTGACAAGGACCAGCTATCTAACACGAGACTCCCTCCAGGAAGGAGGGGACCTGGAGGGGAGCACAGAAGTCCAAGACTTCTAACAAAGGAAGGTTACAAGTGTGTCCAGGGAAAGTTTGTCTGAGATTTAAGACTAATAAACTATGTTCAGAATTTACTGTGTGCCAGACCCTGTCTGCAGCATCCTATGCACATCCTATCATTAATTTCACAACAGTCCTATGAGGCAGACGGTTACCACCTTCAGTTTACAGAAAGTCTTGGAGGCACAGAGAGGGTAAGTAAGTTCCCTAAGGTCACACAGCTTATATTAGGAGTCAGGACTTGAACCCAAGTAGGCTAGAAAGACAAAGTCTTAAGGTTGAGCACGACTTAATGCAGAGATGGAGGAGGGGCGACAGCCTGGAACTTTCCTTAAAAGCCAGTTTTGACAAGAAACAGGAGGAGGTGAGGAGGGACGGGAATTCTGACAGGGGAAACACTGGAACCCACACCAGGCCCAACACAATGGGTATCTGGAGGACTCAGATCTGTCTGGTTTCCTGTCGGGACGAGGGTGGGCAGTGGTGACCAGAAGTCCCAGGCAGGCAGCTCTGCACACATCCGCCTCCCAGGCGGGTCTCAACCTCAGAGTCGCTGCAGCCCTAGGCAGGGGTGTGGGTGGGGGCATTGCAGGATCATTCATGGTTAAGGTCATGGGCCTCTGCCCCAGGAGGCGGCCCATCTGGCAGGCAATGACAGCTTCCTGCGTCCACTGTTCATCCGGGAACAAGGCTAGACCAAGAGATGGGGGAGGCTGGAATGGGGGGCTCACCCCACAGGGTGGAGGGTACAGACAAGCCCTGTGAGGTCACACTCAAGCTCTTCGAACCCAGCCAGGTATCCACCACCTCCACTGCTCCCTAGGACTTCCTCTCTAAAGTCCCCAATGAGGGTCGGCCGAGTGGCGCATTGGTTAAGCGCTGGTTTTGGGATGCCAGCGGCCCCGGTTCGGATCCCACATGAGGGCCAGTGACACTGCCCTCTACAGCTAACAACAGCTCCACCTGGAGCTGAGCTGTGCGAGCCCCGGTGATGGTGTGGGCTGCAGTGGGCTGCCATAGGCTGCAGTGAGTGGCCCACAGCCAGCGTGAGCGGCTGGCAGCCAGCGTGAGCTGCCAATAGCCGCGATGAGCGACATCCAGAGGCCAGCGACCGATCTGCCTCATCCGGGAAGAGCAATGACGATACCAACCGTGAAGCAACATCCTCCGCAACTAAAACTGAAGAACAAGAAGACGGCAACTTGTCTGTTCCCCTTCCCCGATTCCCCAACGCTGTTCCCCTCCACCAATTCCCCAATAAAATCTTTTAAAAAAATAAATAAATAAAAATAAAAAAATAAAAAAATAAAGTCCCCAATGAATTTAATGACATCTGATTGCCTCTCCCGCCCAGCATAAAATAGCATCACTCCTTGCAGATGGAAGTAAGGCCAGGGGAAGAAGTGACTTGCCTGAGGTCACACATGGGGGGTTGGGGGTTAGTCCCAAACATCTGCCAAGACCCACCTTCCCCCGCAATTACCTGGATCACCACTCCCAGAATGCCTGATCATTCTGCCCACAGGTGCCCTGGGCTTCCACTCCCGGCCAGCTGCCCCCCAAGCTCAGGGCTCCAATCCTATTGTAGCTGGGGGAGGCTGGGATCCAGTTTTTAGGCCCCAGCCCTGGCTTCTCCTTCCACACCCCGACCCTAGCAGCCCGCATTTCAGCCCAGATGGCCAGGCCTGGAGCCACTCTCTTCATGTACTTCCTCTCCCTGCCCTGACCCAGAAACGCTGCCAAGCTCCAGGTGGACCTACAGCCCTCCTTCTCCTGCCCAGGCCTGGGCCTGAGACTCCAGGGCTCCAGGCTTCTTCCTCTCCTTCCAGTTGAGGGGCCCAGACAGCTCCATCCCCACTGGGCCACCAGAGGGGGTGGCATATGGTCTCAGTGTGAGGTCAGAGAGTGCCCTCCCTTCCCAGGCAGGCATGCCTGGTCATCTGTGAACTATTTCATGGCTGGCACTGGCCTGGGTTCCAGGGGGATGGGACTCGTTCAACTCCGGCAGATCCCACTGAGGAGGACAGATGAACAGACCTAGTAGCCAGCTCCTAGGAAAGAAGCTGAAAGAGCAAGGGATTTGGAGGACCCAGCACTTCTTGGCTGTGTGACCCCAAATTAGTGCCTTCACCTCTCTGTGCCTCTGTTTTCTCAACTATAGAATAGGCATGATAATATTTATACTTTGTGAGGTTGTGGAAGGTCCAATAGCATAGATGTTAGTCCTGTCACAGCCATATCCCCAGTGCACAGAACAGTGCTCAATAAACATTTGATGTATGAAGGGAGCTGGGCTCAAAGTCCCCATTCTTGTTTCAAGACGAGCAGCTGCAGGACCTGGGACAAGTGACTTCGCCTCTCCAGGTGACACATGAGACAGCAGGCTGCAAAGGGGACTTTCAAGCTGGAGTCTGGGGCCGGTCAGGAGGCCAAGCTCTAAGTCCTGACACTAGGCAGGAGCTGGCACAGAATAAATGAATGGATGAACACATGCCTTGGCTTGGCTGTGTACCTCTGAGCAAGTCCCCTTCCGTTCATAGCCCCAGCTTCCCCTCCTGTAAAATGGGGTTGGCCTGGGTGGTCTTTCAGGACCCTTGGGCCTCTGCCCAGTCCAGAACACAAACGTGAGCCACAGCGGGCGTTAGAGGAGCAGTCTACGCCAGAGCCGTGGTGCTCGCACTTGCTGGTCTTTCCTGGAGATCCCACCCAGACCAGAGCTGCCAGTCTATAGCTGTGTGGGTGAGGACTAAATGTAGCTTCTGCAGCTTGTTCACCCCTCAATTCCTTTCCAGAGCGAGAACAATGCTGGCCCTACCCCCACCCTGGGAATAGCATTTTGTCTGGAAATTCCACCAGGGGTAGGAGGAAGGGCTGGGGCCCTAGAATTTCTGTGCCTGCTCCTACAGGAAGTAGCTGAAAGTATAGGGCCAATGAAAACAAGTTCAAGGTCATCCTGGAAATCAGCAGCCCAGTTCCCCCCCACGGCTGGTGGGGACTTGCCCCTCTCCCCAGGTGGGTCTCTCCTGGTAATTAATAATTAACAGACAGAGAGAGAAAGAGATAAGCAAGGCATATAGGAGGGATGGTCCAAGACCACAGGCACAGGCCTACGAGGACGCAATATTCATTAAGCCTTGCCCGGCATGCCATTCATGACAGGGAGCTCACTACCAAATTGACCACTGTCCTCAGAGAGTCTGAAAGTGAAGCTACCTTCCCACAACTGGGAGTCACAGAAGGTGTTTAGAGATCTAGTGGACATCCCATCCTCACGGTCTCAGAGGGCTTGGGACTTGCCCAGGATCACTCAGACCCACCCTGGGTCCTTCCTCAGTTCACAGCAGCAGACAAGCTGTTACAGGCACAGAAGGAAGAGCCAGTAGGGGGGCTGGGCTTGGAATTTGGGCTTCAGCCCCAACCCCCATCCCTCCTGGCTAAAATGCCCTAGTTAGGGTTTGGGGGGCTAATCTCTGGATGACTTTTGTTAGAAAGCCCAGAGGACATGGGTGGGGGCCCCGAGTTGATCGCAGTCCCCCTCACTGAGAGCCCTGGGGAAGCAGCCTGGGTTACAGAGGCCTGTACACAGCCCCCCTGACATGGCCCTGCCCTTTCCCCCTGTAGCCTCTGCCCAGGAAGCTGCAAGGTGGCTTCAGAAGTTTCTGTACCTCCTTTCTCCGGCCTCGTGTTTCCTGCGCCCTCCTGGTGCCCCCTTCCTCACACCCAGCACCCTAACACAGGCCCCTGTGCACACAGAGACCTGCCTTCCTACTCAGACCCAATGGGGAGCTCTTTCCAGGCCCTGCCAGGCTGGGGCCCACAGTCACCTGGAGCCCTCGGGAGGTGCCGGTCGGTGCTGCCCCCTGCCGGCTATGGAGCCTTAGAACAAAGTCCTTCCTGGCCCTGGGGCCACCATGGGGAGCACTAGCTTGGCTGGGTCCCCCTATCCCCGGGGACCCCAGGGTGGCATGACACAGGGTCCCAGCCTGCTCAGTGACTTAGGCAAGTCATCCATCCCCCCTCTGGGCCCTTGTTCCCGCTGGCATGAAGGGGATGAGCCAGAAACTGAGTTCTCAGACTTGAAGGCACTTGAGTCTCCTGAGGAGCGTGTTAAAGAGCAGAAGGCCAGGCCTAGTGAGTCTGGTTCAGCCCATACGGGGAGGAGCCCAGGAATCTGCATTTCAACCAACGGGGGTGGGGCGGGGGCCCACACTGACCTCACTGGCCCACCTATTGCTCTCTGTCAGGGCCCCCTGGTGCCCCAAGCCTTTTACAAACCCGTTTCTCAGCACCCTGTGTGTGGCAGGCAAGGATTCTAAGCTTCCCAGTACAGATGGGCAAACTAGGCTCAGAATGGACAGAAACAACCAGTTTGCCCAGTCCCATTCCACAGCAAAGCTCCCGGCTTCCCCTCCCTCCCCAGGCTCCCCAAATGCAGTCTAGATTCTGGGCCCAGCGGGTCAGCTCAGGCTGGGCAGCAGCCCTGACTGGTCCCCTTTGTTTGGTCCCTGTGCCCTCTGACCTCACCAGGTCCTGGGCTGATTAAAATATCCCCTTACCTCCCTGATAGGCCTCGTGTCTCCTTACAGGCCTGGGAGGGACACAGTCCCATCTGAAGCGACACTGCCAGCTTGGTGTTGCACTCCGGCCGCCCTCGGGAGGTGGACGCTGCCAGCACAACGGAAACTAGAGAACCTTCCCCCAAAGTGTTTGCACAGACCAGCCAGGAGAAACCAAGACCCGGAGAGGGGAGAGCCTTACCCAAGGTCACACAGGACACGGTTACTAATAACCCCAATGCAGTGCTTATTCTCTGCCAGGCAGTATTAACTCAGTGAGTCCTTATAACAACCTTAAAAGGTGGGCATTGTTACTCTCCCATTTTACAGGCACAGAAAGGTGATGGTAGCAAAGACAGGACTCGAGCTCATAC
Organism: Aselliscus stoliczkanus; assembly: GCA_033961575.1. Lineage (NCBI taxonomy): Eukaryota > Metazoa > Chordata > Mammalia > Chiroptera > Hipposideridae > Aselliscus > Aselliscus stoliczkanus. Next base: position 125,628,132 of record CM066728.1, read on the forward strand.
AGCCTGGCTCCTAAGGGTGACCCCGTGCTGCCACAAATGGTCTCCCTTCACCTGTCCACTGGTAATTCACCGGCCAGCCCCTTTTCAGATGCTAAGAAGACAGAGGCATTTGTAAAAAGATGCCCTGTAGCAATAAGGCCAGGGCCTTGGCTTCCAGTCCCAGCCCCGGGTGGTGGTCAGTGAATGCTGCCCGGTCCCCAACCTCACCTCCCACCACTCCCTACACCTACCCCTCCTCAGCCACACTGGTCCCCAGCCTCCCACCACTTCTTTTCCTCATGTCTTTGCTCCTACTGTTCCCACTCCTAGGACATGGGGCATGCTTTCTGGACTCTAAGCCCCCTCTGTGAATGGATTCTTGCTAGCTCCAAATTCTAGCTTAAGTCTATCCACCTCTCTCCATCTCCACTGTCATCACCCAAATCCAGGTCACAAGCTTTGGGGACTCCTACGGTCCATAACTGGTCCCCCCAAATCTTTTCTTGACCCCTGAGTCTAGTTTCCACAAGGCAGCCAGCCTGAGCATTTTACGAACAGCTCTCTGTCCTAGCCACCCTGGCCTCACTGGTCTTTGGACACTGGTTCATCTCTGCCCCCTGGCTCTCCAGAGCCACCTGGCCTACTCACACTCACTCTTCCTTTCCCCAAAAACCACCCTCCTTCCCTCTCCAAATTCACTGCTGCACCCACCCCCAAAAGGCCTTCCGCATCATTTTCTCCAAGTTCCCTGCACCTTTCTTCCAGGGAGCCCATGGCATTGTGCAATGATATCTATTTTCTGATGACTCATCTCACATCTGTCTCTCCTGGTGTGCTGCTTCCCGGAGGGTTGGGTCCTGTCTGCTCACCATCATAACCCCAATGCCCAGACCAGGACCACCAAACGGCTGCTGCCAATCAGAAGGGGAGGGGGGGGCATCACCATCGTGTTTGCAGGAAAGCACAGCACACATGAGGGTAACACTGGAGCCTCCAGACCTCTGGGCCTCCGTGCATCTTGAAGCTCCCGGGCTCACAGCAAAATGGGGCCAAAGCCCTCCACCCCCATCCCAAACAAGCCACAGTTCAGGACTTATTAATGTTCCTCCCCACAGGTTCCAGTGCTTTTCATTCTTTGATTTATAGGCCATCCAATAAATTTCCCCCATTATCTTTCACATGCAGTGTGCTGCCTTTCTGCCATTTAATAATACATTTGGCTCCCTAGGACTCTCCCTGGAGAAATCTTAGGCTTGGCTCTAATTCAGGAGCAGGCCCATATGGCCACATGGGATTCTGAGGGCCCCTTTCAGACCCAAACCTGGGCAGGTCCGAACCTCACACTTAGAGCTAACTGGGCAGGGACCCAACTCCTCTTCCCTCCCTGCTTCCCTCCCTCTCTCCCTCCCTCCCTCCCTCTTGCTGGCAGGGAAGTCTGGCAGAGAGAATGTAGGCTGAGATGTCCGGTGCCCATTGGGGCCCTGGTGGCCAATTTTAAGCCTGGAGGCTCTGGTGCTTCCCCATCCAACATCAATGCTTTCCAGAGGCTCCACAGCCATCACCTTGTACCTCTCCAACTCCCCCGGCAAGGCAAGAACTCATTAGATCCAGTTCACAGAAGAGGAAACTCCTGCAATAGAGGGAGGCCGCAACCCAGCCCCACGTACCCCAGCGGATTCCTGTGAGGCTCAGATGTGACGGAGGAAATTTCTAAGGGTGTCCGCTATACCAGGCACTGTGCCTAGGACTTGACTTGAACCATCTTACTGCATCCTCACAGCCCCCTTTAGAGGCGGAAGGTACTGTTATGCCCATTTCACAGACGGGGAAATCAAGCCTCAAAGAGAAGCAACTTCCCTAGGGCTGTACAGAAAGCAAAGAGCAGTGCCCCAAAGGATATTCTACTGGAGTGAGAGATGAGAAAGGACTAGAGGTTACAGGGAGCATATGATCCAGGCGGAGCTACCCACTCAAAAACAGAAGGTGGCAGGGAGCCAGGGGGAGCTCAGGGCTTTAGGATCTGACAGCCCAGGGGTTGCAATCCCACCCTTGGTAGCCCTCAGCTACCAAGGTGTGACATGGGGCAAGTCCCTTAACCTCTCTGGGCCTAATCTCCCCAATCTGTCCTCCCAGGACTATCACAGGACTTGCATGAGGCAACACATGGGAAGCTGCCTTGTAAACTCTCCATTCCTGGGCCGTGTCCTTGTTGCGTGTTAATGAGACATCATGCAAAGACCTGCAGGAACAACCCCCTGGGCAGCACCCTGCGAAGAGTGACCGGCCACTCCAAAGCTCGCAGGGATCTGGGCAGAAGACATGGGCTTCTCCTCAGACCACAAGCTGCTTACCTCACTCTGGTACCAGGCTCCGGAACAACCAGGCAGCCCCCCTGCTCTTGCTGGCTGGGGGTGTTGGTCCGAGGGGTGTTCTAGGCCAGCCTGGGACAGGTTGCCCCCTCCCCCTTGGCCAGCAGCCATAGGTCTGCTTTTCTCCCCTCCTGTCCCTGAAAGTTTCTGCTTCTACTTTCTAGTTTCCGTGGCAACCACCTCTCTTCCTTTCATTGTTTTCCTCTCCTCAGCCACTTTGCCATCTTAAGAAGCAAGGTTCTCTCTTCTTTAGGCTAAAGAGAGAATCAAAGTGGGTTGGCCAGGAGGTCTGGCCAGGAGAACAAGGGCAGAGCAGGCCAGAGCTAAGAGAGGAGAGGTGACTTCTGGGGTACAGCCAGGGGCCTGGTGCAGACACATTTGGCCCCCAAATGACCTCTAGGCCCCAGACTGCCCGTGGGGTCCTCCGCAGTTGGCTGCTTCACATGGGACCTTCCTGCTCAGAGTGCCTGCTGGCCCTCCAGGGGATGCTCAGACTGGGTTGTCAAGGCTTTGCAAACCGGCTTGGCCTAAACCTACTTCCTACTGTCTTGTCTTCACTCACAAGGGCAGCATTTAAAATTGTTTGTTTGTTTGTTTGTGGGCAGCATCACTGGCCCTCATATGTGGGACCCGAACCGGGGCCGCTGGCTTCTCAAACCAGCGCTTAACCACCGCGCCACTCGGCCGCCCCTAGGGCAGCATTTAGACAGCCCCCACCCCTGTGCCCCATTCTCTCTGCTTTTATGCATCCTTTCATTCCTAAGGCCTAGCTCCAAAGTACCCCCACAGGAAGTCCTGGCTGAGGCCCTACCCCCACGCCCACCCCCATCAGGGCTCCGCTCTCCTCCACTGTGTCTGTTCTCCCACGTCCTAACCTTTCTCCCAGGCGGCCTTCTGCTCTGTGTGCTGGCAGGGCATCTGGACAGCAAAGCCAATCCTCCCTCATTGCATGTCCAAACAGGACTCCAAACCTATGGCCAGAAAGATGGGGGCTCCGGTCGGTTGTACCACCAGCTAGTTGAGGTCTTTCACAAGTTTGGTCTAGAACTCGATGTCTCCCGGTGGTCAAATACGGATGGAACTCACTTCTTCCCAGGCCATCAGAGACTGAAGTGAGTTTGTGGGTTTGAAAGAGCTTGGAAAATTCTGAACTGCTGAGCTGAGTCCGGAATTATTTTTAGGCACTGAATTAGTGCCATCCAATGAGTAGCCCAAAGCCCTCCTTGACCCCAAGATCTCCTGGCTCTCTTTCTCCACCTGCTGACCTCCAGTGGCATTTACTGCCGGCGGGCGGCCAGCTCCACACCAAGGCCCTGCCTCTCTAGCCACCAACTTCTGTGATGCGGGATTGGGGATGGGGCGGGGGGGGGGAGGGCGAGAGAGAGAGAGAGAGAGAGAGAGAGAGAGAGAGAGAGAGAGAGAGAGAGAGAGAGAGAGAGAGAGGTTGACATGCCTGGGGCCCCACAGACCCGGCCAGGGGGATGAAGGCAGCCCAACCAGCCCGGCGTACATGGGGAGGGTGGGGGTGGGGGTGGAGAAACAGCTTTTTCCCAGCCTAGCTGGGGCTGGACCTGGGGCCCAGAGGTAGCCCCAGAAAGGGCTCCCCGCTGTCCACTCCCTTTGCCTGTTCCACTACCCACTTCCTTTCCAGGCCCGCCCCTGAACCTGGACCCCAGGGCTCATCTTCTTACCTTAGGGTCTGGGCAGGCTACCCCCCCGCCCCCAGCAACCAGCACCTCCTCCTTTCTCTGCTGGCAATGAACTTCACCCCGACTACCTACACAGCCTCAGACCTACACACCACCCCTTTCAAACTGCTCACAAAAGCAGCACCTGCCCAGGCTTATGCTCGGATGAGAGTCCTCCAACTACAGCATCTTAGGGGTGAGGGTGGGTCCTGTGCACACTTTGGGGACCATTTCACCACCCTCCAAAGACCTGCAGAATCGGAGGGCTTTAACCAGGCTCAGGAAAAAAAACAAAGACTCATGAAATGTCAGAACTGAGTGAATAAAGACAGGGCCTGCTGCAGCCAGCCAGGGACTCCCTCTTGTGCCACCCCTCCTGTTCTTACCCCCTGTGCCCACTATACTGATGGTTCAAGAGCCCAGGATGCCCACAGATGGCACTAAGAAGCCAGGCCATTCAGCTCCCACACTAGAGTGCATGGGAGACACTTCCCAGGTGCTGACATTTGAAAACTTATACAATACTGGCACAGTCATGAGAGGGACACTGTGTGGGCCCCAGGGGGCCCAGACACAGTCCCTGTCCTCAGGAAGCTGACAGCCTGGTGGGACATAGGAACTCCCACAGGGGCCCACCAACAAGGGCCAAGGCAGAGGACGCATAAGGAAGCAGGTAACTGATTCCAACAGGACAAGGGGACATCAAGGAAGCTTCACAGGAGGGGCCGCAGGGAAAAGGCCACGCCTGAGGTTTCAGATCTGGGAGGGGTGCTCAGAGAGAGTGACATCAGGAGCATCTCTCCCAGGCCTTTGGGTAGCATCGGGAAAGGGAGGAAACCCACTGAGGATTAGAGGCAGACTGAAAACCCCAAAGAGACTTAACTTGACTTCCCTTTTCCAAATGCCAGCTGGTTAGACCACAGTGAGGGTTTGGGCTTAGAGGATGCTGGCCCTGTGGCCAATGAGTTGAGCCTCTTAGGCCAGGCAGGTGATAAATCCCCCAAGATGGCCCAGAAAGAGCACTTTCCAAGCTGGTTCCTGAGACTAGACCCTGAGGTCATTGTTGTCACGGGGCAGTGGCCTGAGAGTGCCAAAGAGGGATAGAGCATGCCAGGTCTTACGAGCCCCAAAGAAAAGAGCCTCCTCGAGTTCCCAAAGCTGCCCATTCCGGGATTTCACGCCACCCCATGGTCCGCCAGGAAGTTCTTCTCCTATCTAACCTACATCTCTCTTGCTGAAATGTACACCCACCTTACTTTGGAGACACAGGAATTACAAAGCACAGAAGCTGAAATGCCTCACCAGGCTCTCTGTTTGCAGGCGAGGTGGGAATGGGGGTGGGTCAGTGGGCACAGACACCACCCCGGGGCTCGGCTCTGAAAGAGAGGACAAGGCCCCTTTGTGTGCATGATTAATTTATAGGCCTGGGGAGGGCTGAGCTAGCGGGAATATCCTCTCTCTGGGCCTGGGAGGCTTCCCTGACCCAATTTAGAAGCTACATTATTGTGTTGTTCGTGTCAAACCTTCCCGATGAGGTCTCTATTCCCAGCGTGCTCATGAATTTTCCGGGGGTTTAATAGTGTACAATCTGAGAACGATTTATTAAGAAGATTAAACCCCCCAAATATGCTTCCACACGCTCTACAAAACACGGCAAATTTATTCTCTGGCATCAGTGGGCTCCCGCTGCCCAGAGCAGAGCGATCACTCAGCAGAGCTAAAGCTGGAACCCCTTGACCTGGGAGGGAGGAATCCACACGGGGTGTGGGAGCCCCAGTCAGGGACAGGGGTGAATGTGGAAAGGTGCATATGGAATTCCAGGACCCCAAGGCTCAGTCCCAGTGTGAGCAGAGACAGTGTTTAAAGCCCCTGCCTCTCTCCTTGGCCCCCAAAGCCAGGGCATCTCTGCCCAGCAAGGGCTTCAGGCTCACACAGGACACTGGTCTAGACACTTTCTGCCCCGGGACTCGGAAACAAGAGCTCCTGATGTCACTCTCTCTGAGCACCCCTCCCAGATCTGAAACCTCAGGCGGGGCCTTTCTTCTCCCCGCGACCCCTCCTGTCTAATGTGTCCCCCGTCTGTCTGTATTATTACTGCTGATGAAACAACCATAGCTCCGGAGGGTCTACCACTTACTCTGTGCCAGGCACTGTGCTGAGCTCTAAACGTGGAGTCTCATTTCTCACAACAACCCTGCCAGGCAGGTGCTGTTATCACGGCGTGTCTCAGATGAGGAAATGAACCTTGCAGAGTAGACGCATGTGCCCAAGGCCATTGCAGCTAATAACCTACATAGCTGGGATTCAAACCCTGATGTTCAGACTCCAGCACCTGAGGTCTGAGGTCTCATGGACCTTGGCTGCAACATTCCATGGCTGGAACAACTCGCCTTTCTGGTCCCATGAAGACCCTCACTTTGGGCTCAGTTTAGGTCTCCATGTCCCCCATCAGATGATTGCTCAGTCCGCTGCTGACCACCCAGCCTCCAGCCCCATCTCCTGCAGACATCTCTTTACCCAACAGTGAGAAGGACTATACTAAAACCCAAACCTGAGCACCCATCACTCCGCTGCTGAGAACCTTACTGTGGCTCCCTGGGCTGACAGCACAAGATGCAAGCCTGTTTGCCTTGCCTTCAGGGTTCCCACTGCCATCCTCCCTCTGCTGTCTCGCCCATCGCGTCCTCCACATTCACAGCATGTGCCCCAGCATCTGGTCTCCGTGCCTTTGCTCATGCCAGTGCCTGGGCCTGACATTCTTTTCACCAGGCCTCTTATTTCAAAGTTTCCAAGGCCCAAATCCAATAGCGCTTTCTCCACGAAGCCATCTAAGAATCAGGTCCCTGCCATAGAAGTGACTTCTCCCTCCTCGGAATCCCGACAGCACAGGACTCACTGGCCCCTTGTACAGTTGTAATATGTACAGGTCTGCCCCCACCCCACACCCCCAACAAGCCCGGATCCCCCAGGCCCAGCACACAGCTGGGTAAATGGAGCAGGCGGGTTCAGTGTAGACGTCAGTCCACTGACGACAGGACACCTTGACCCTGTGAGTGAGGGGAGGCAAGAGCGGCCTGCATGCCCAGCCTGTGAGCCCCTTACTAATTTGAGTGCCATGGACTTCATGACCTCTAGTGAGGCCTAAGACCCCAGCTCAGAAAAATAAAAGTTTTTAAATGCATGAAATAAAATTCCGAGGATTACAAAGGAAACCAATTCCATTGAAATCTGGTTATCAAAATATTTTTTAAAAACTTTTAGAGCAGTATATGTGCTTCTCTATTAACGCCTTAAATAACAAGATCTAGTTTAATAACTACTGTAATTTTGAAGTATGATGAACAAAAGCATCATTTCAACATAGTCACAAAACTCTACTATGACTTGACAGTTTCTGTGGTTTCTATGATTTCTTTGAAATCATAAAACAGCTAATGCCACTGTGATTTGTCACCTACATTTGCAATTGAAAAAAAAATGACAATTTGTAATTATAATTAGAGGTTAGTGAAAATAAAAGTGGGATTTTTTGGGCCGGCCGAGTGGCGCATTGGTTAAGCGCTGGTTTTGGGATGCCAGCGGCCCCGGTTCGGATCCCACATGAGGGCCAGTGACACTGCCCTCTACAGCTAACAACAGCTCCACCTGGAGCTGGGCTGTGCGAGCCCCGGTGATGGTGTGGGCTGCAGCCCCTGCTGCAGTGGGCTGCCATAGGCTACAGTGAGTGGCCCGCAGCCAGCGTGAGCGGCTGGAAGCCAAGCGTGAGCTGCCAATAGCCGCGATGAGCGACATCCAGAGGCCAGCGACCAATCTGCCTCATTCGGGAAGAGCGCAATGACGATACCAACAGTGAAGCAACATCCTCCGCAACTAAACTGAAGAACAAAAAGACAGCAACTTGTCTGTTCCCCTTCCCCGATTCCCCAACGCTGTTCCCCTCCGCCAATTCCCCAATAAAATCTTAAAAAAAAAAAGTGGGATTTTTTTTTTTTTTTTTGCCTGTCCAAGTTTAGGGACACTCTAGATTTCACCGAAAGTCCCCTGGGGGTCCTTGATTAAGAACCCCCGGCTTAGAGGAGGGGGCTTAAGGGAAAGAGCGGCGTTTGTCCTGAGCCCAGGTCCTGGCTGTGTTTCGCCTGGCGTGCCTCTAACCTTCTGGGTACTTCTGTCTCCACCCACCTGCCTCGGTCAGATCACGGAGGAACCAAAGCCCATGCCCACAGGCCAGCTGTTCCAGCTTATGCAAAAGCCCTTCAGTGGGGTAGGCTTGGCAGAGCCCCCCAGAGAATGACCCCTTGGAGCCACTGTGCCCCAGACAGCCCAGCTCAGGGCCTCAGGATCCCTGGCTGCCTCCCAGGGAGCTTGTTTTATGTCCCATAAGAGCAGGGCTGACAGGTGATAGATTGCCAAGGAAGGCTGGAACGGGCTCAGACTCCCTGCCCGGCGCCTGCCCGGCCACCCTGCTGTACCCACCACTGCGCTCTCAGGAGGGATGAAAACACCATTAATTCTCAGGAAAGAAGGGGTGCCATGAGGACGCACCCAGAAGCTGCTCCATCATCTCTGGCCACATATTCTGAGTGTAGCACCAAGCCTGGTGGCCAGTGGTCAGCCCTCACCTCCCTCTGTCCTCAGCAGGCTGGGCTCTCCTCTTCCCACATCCCCCAGGGCCACCTTGCAACCTGGGTCCTGTCCCCAAACACTCCTGACCTATCCACTGTTCCTGAAGGAATTGCTTTCTGTACACAAGGCCCCCAAATAGTGCTCCCCAGGTGGGGGGTGGGACCTAGGAAATCAACGCTGTCACCTTTGTCACCTTCATCAACCTGAGTGCATCACTCTGAACTCCACACAGGAAGTGTCTCTGGCCACACTGGACGTCATTGCCACCTCTAGTCATCATCCCATACCACCTGATTGAGTCCCCTGCATGATACCCCACACCAGCTACCTTGTACAGGTCTGTGTCACCACTGTCCAAGCTAGAGCTCAGGCAACCCTGCAGCCAACCCTGTGAGCAAAGCACTGCTATCCCATTTTACAGACAAGGTAACTGAGGCTCAGAGAGGTTAACTGACTAACCCAAGTAGGCACACTGACAGAGTCAGGGTTTGAGCTCAGTCTGTCTGATTCCAGATCTCCCCATTAGCATCTTTCTGGCCCCCAAGTGCTCCCCTCTGCAACCATAGGTGGCCAGAGTCTCCACAAGGGAGGTTTGCCAGGCACCTCCACATATCCCTCCCTCCCTTTCCTGCCCCTGCCCCTGTCCCTGCCCAGGGGCTCCCTCAGAGCCCAGAGACTCATCTCCAAACTCTCGCTGTCTCCAGTACCACCTCCTCAAGGAAGCCCTTCCTGACTGCCCACCCTCTGCAGAGTCAAAAGTTTTCCAGTGCCTCCTGGCCCTTAACAGAAGCACCATGGATGCCCACTAGCACCGCCTGTGGGTAGGGGCTGAATGAGTCTTTTCCTCATCACCCTACCACCATACTCCCAGCCAGACCCAGACACCCCACAGAGAGTCTTCCAAGATGAAAGATGAGGAAAATCATGCTGGCAGATGAAGGAGTGAGCCCATGGCTTGTGCCAACCTTTCACCAGAGGAAGATCTGCTCACAGGCAGGCAGGGCCAGCTGCCCCAGGATCATCGAATGGGGTCCCACTGACCAGTCATCCAGCTTGGCTAGGGATTGGCATTGCGTGGGCCAGAAAAACAAAGTCTGCAGAGGCACTGGACCTGCACATTATTCGAGAAGAACACAGGAGAAGCGCCAGACCAGAGTTCAAGGCCATATCAAAACCATGACTTCTGCTCTGAGTTCACAGCAGGAATAACAGCAGTGCCATTCCCGACAACAACCACTTTCATAATAAATGTGCTTTCTCTGGACAAAGGGATGCTGGCACCTGAGCCTGGTGAGGCCCTGAAATACTGTGTGGGCCTCAGACACCCCCTGAGGGGGGCTAAATTGAGCACCACACCCTCAATCGCAGAAAACTCTATGCAGCAAATAGAAATAGTGAGGAAGAGGTCCATGTCTGACTAGGAAAGCCTTTTCAAAATATCTTAGCGAATGAAAAAAAGCAAGTTGCAAAATAAATGATTTTTTAAAATTGTTTAACAGATTCATAGATTTTTCCTAGGATTCATAGATATATGAGAGCACAAAAAAATATTGGGAAAAACACACTCTAAATGTCTCCTGAGGATCCCCCCGGCGGAGTCCTGCCCCTTGGAACCCAGCTAAACCCTGCCTCAGCCCTAGCCCAGACCAGTTCTCCATACTGGAGAAGTTCACGGCCAGCAGCAGGAAAGGGAGGGAGGGATATGTGGAGGCCCCTGGCAAACCTCCCTTATAGGGACTCTGGCCACCTATGGTTGCAGAGGGGAGCACTCGGGGGCCAGGAAGATGCTAATGGGGAGATCTGGAATCAGACAGACTGAGCTCAAACCCTGACTCTGTCAGTGTGCCTCATCCTGGCCAGTAGGCAGGAGTAGAAGATGCCACAATCTTTGAGGAGGGCAACTCGGCAACGTCCATCAGAAATGAAAATCCATAAAATGTCCATTTTAAATTCATATATTCTCCTTCAACATCCTATCCCTCAGATAAACTCTCACACGCATGCAAGAACAGATGTACAAGCATGCTGACACCCCCGTTTGCAGCAGGAAAAACAAAACAAAACAAAAACTGTAAACAACACTTATGTCCATCCCTGGGAGCCTGGCTGAATAAATTGCGGTCCCCTCTGAAAACGGAATCCTGGTCGCTCTGCAGTGTGAGGTGGAGATGTGAGTAATGACATGGTGCACTGCGAGGTGACAAGGCCGGGCACTGGCCCTGGATGGGTCCCTGGAAGCATGGAAACAGGTGCTCGCATATTCTTTCAAAAAATAAACCATGGTTACTGGGGGGGGGGGGTGTGCAGGGGGGCGGAGACAGAAAGAGAGAGAAAGTTTGTGTTGGGGAGGATGGACAAGAAAGGGGAGAGGTTTCATTTCCACTTTATACACTATGGCAATGCTTGATTTTATTTTAAATCATAAAATAAGCTGTTTTTATATATTAGAAAACAGATCACAGTGTGGGGTGTCATAGTGGCAGAGGCTGTGCATGTCGGGGGTGGGCAGGAAGAATATGGGAACTGTCTGTACACCCCACTCAGCTTTGCTGTGAACCTAAAACCGCTCTAAAAAATAAGGTCTATTTTTTATAAAAAGAACAGATTAAAAGCCTTTTGGAATTAAAAACACACATACATGTGTCCTCCAAAGTCAGTGCTGCTCCAGGTTGAGTCTCCCTGTGCCTTCCTCGTTCTCAGGCAAGTCCTCGGGGTTCCAGCCTGCCTCCCCCGGGGGGAGGGACAGAAAGGTGGAGCCACCCAAGCAAAGCTCAAACTGGGAGCTCCTGTTGAGGTCCCAGCTTTGAACCTCTGCATAGGACACCCTCTGCCTAGAATGCCTCCACACTTCCATGTACCGATTCAAATATCACCCTCCCTGAATACCCATCCCAGGTACCCTCACCCCCGTGAAATGCAGGCTCTCTGAGGACAGTCTGTCCCAAATAAGTCTTTGTAGCTTCCAGGGTTGGCCAGTGCTTGGCACAGAGCGAGGGCTCATTAAACATGTACCAAGTCAATGGATGCCCTACTGAACACATTAACATTTCTAAAAGCCCCAAGCACTGTCTGAACATCTCTCTGGGGCCACTCAATTTGCCTTGAATTATGATGCCGCCTGTCCTTAGCAGCAGTGAGTTCCTCAGAGGGGCTCTCGGGCCCACACCACCCCCATGCATGCCCCAGCCCTCTCGCTCATCCAGCCCAGGAATCATGAATGCAAATGCCAGCACGTGCCAGGAAGGTTAGAGAATGAGTGAAGCAGGCAGACCAGGCTTCAGGGAGCGTGCACGCCCCAGACTACCCTGGTGCTACTGGAAAGCAGGCCCAGGATGGCCAGAAGGTCCAACTTCCAGAGCAGCTACCAGATTTTAACGTAAAAAACCTTCTATGTAGATAACTAATTCACATTTTAAAACACACACCATACAGGTTAAATCGCATAGGGCTGTAGGCCAGATTCGGCCCAGCGCCCTGCCTCGGGTGACCTCAGGGAACAGCGGCTCAGAATTCAGAGCAGCCATAGGTAAAAAAGGAAAAAGAGGCAAAAGGCTCTCCTTGATCCTGCCGTCCCATCAGCTCAAATAGCCCCAGAGCCCACACCCAAACCTTAGCAGCACAGGGGACTCAGAGGGCAGATATTCTGCCCAGGGTGTTGTAGGGATGCTTGGCAGTCATGAGGGAGAGGACCTGGGGCCCAGGAAAGGGCCATCGCCTGTAAGGGCTCATTCCTTTTTTTGAGGGTAGTGTCACTGGCCCTCATGTGTGGGGCCCGAACCAGGGCCGCTGATTTTCCAAGCCAGCACTTAACCACTGCGCCACTCGGCGGGCCCTACAGTGGTATTCTGTTATGGCCAGTGTGGCTGAAGAGCAGTGAGAATGGGGAAAGGGGTATGAGCAGGGGCCCAAGGCTGGGCTCCAAGTGACTGTAAGAGCAGTGGGAGCTGGAAGCAATTCGAACCACTCCATGCTCAATTAGAAAACCACACGCGTGGACCAGTCGAGGGAGCACACACAGGCGTGAGCGCAGCTATAAGCATCCTGCAGTCACACAGGACAGGGGATGGCAGCCCAACCTGGATATAGCAGAGGCCGGGACAATGGACAGACAGATATGTGGCTCTCTACATGTACCCCTCTGATCTTACCCTTTCACCGAAGCAGCCACTGCCTTCACCCCAAGAGGACACCCCAGAGTCAAAGTAAGTCAAAGCGTGGTGGCCTTTGCAGTAGCACTTACCCCTGCCCCCTTCCCCACACACCCCATAGTATCTGTCACCCCCCTCAGACAAACCTGTCCCAAGCTGGCTGTGAATCAATCTCTTCCAAGGAGCCATGTGACTGTGAGGTTTCCTCCTCCCTGGGGGTGGCGGGTGGGGTGCTAGTGGTATTTTTAAGCTATTAACAATTGACATCTGTTAATTATTAGTTTGTCCATGTCTGTTTTGCTCTCACCCACACCATTGCTCAACCCACCGGCAGCAGCCCTAGTCCTGAGACGTGGAAATACCTCCCAACAGAGAGGTGGGGAAGCAGAGGCTCCTTCCTCCCCCGCGCAGGCAGTGGGCGGGCTCGCAGTTACTAGGGCCCATGCATCCGACAAAACCCATGTGGCCTTCTAGATACTAAATCATAAAGAGTAGAGTAAGCCCTGTGCCAGGTCCTGGGCGTCCCTATCCTAGCCCCCCTCAAGCCCCACAGTTCTGAGGTGCCCACTTTGTCCCTGCAGAGGCGGCCCTCCTAGCCAGGCCAGGAGTAAACGCCACATATTTCAGCAGTAAACAAGCTACAACTATTATAGATGCTATGGGCGGAGCATTCCACAGGAGCCATGCTATTCTGGGTGGAGGCAGGGGGCTGGACTGCATGGACATCTGCATTTCCTCTGGCATTGTGACACTGATCACACAAGGGGAGGATCTTGACAGACAGGCACAAGACTGAGGAGATGGCATTCCAAGCAGGGGAACCTTGAGAACAAAGGTATGGCAACCGGGGCAGGTGGGAGGCCATGGGGCATCAGCTGGCTGAGCTCCTGGTGCAGAGAAAGGGGCTGTGGGCAAGCAGGCTGCTACCAGAGTCTAGAGGACCCCGAAAATCAACCTTGGGTGCCCAGGGTATATCCTGGAGAGTATATCCTCAAGACCACTGAGCATAGGAGCAACCCCATCAGACCAAGGCGTAGAGCGCTCTCCTGTGCAGGGTCGAGAGGGATGGGGAACTAGGCAACATGACAGGAGGCTGTGGCTGGGTTATCCCTGAATGGACAACGGGGGCAGGACTCACTGTCAAAGGGAAACTACTAGTGTGAAGGGGGAAGGAAGGAGAAGAGGGCAACGACCAGACTGGGGTTCCCTGGCCCAGGGGCTGGCTAGGGTGGCCTTCGCCTGAAAGAGGGAAGTCAGGATTGGAGTGGGAGGAAGTGGTTTTAAGTAAAGGACTTCCATGTTGGACCAGTTGATGTGCCTTTCGAGCATCCGATGGAAAGCATTTCTCCATCTGGAATTCAGGAGAGAGGGCTAAGGTAAGAGATTTATAATCGGGGTTGGAAGTGGTTCCAGGCTCAGGGGTCACTGACACCTTGGGCAGGAATGCAGCTCCCAGGTGAGAAGAGGGGGTACCCGGGGCAGGACCCTTAGAGGACAGGAGGCATCCACAGAGAAGCACGCAAGGGACCAGGAGGGTATGGAGTCTGGGAAGGCGAGGGTCAGGATACTGGAGAGCTGGTCCCCAGCCTGGGCATGCTGGCAGAGGCCCCAAAGCGATAATGATACTATACTCATCAAAGCTCCCATGTATTGAGCTCTTTTTACACGCCAGGCCTAGAGACCCAACCAGCTTCAACTACTTCATTAACACCTCCAAAACCCACTGGGGTTAGTGCTGTGATCCTGTTTTACAGATGGGAAGGTCAGCAAAATGCAGCTCAGTCATCAGCTAGTCAAGTCTGGTCCTGAACCCAGTGGGGCTTCAGAGGCCAAACATACCTTTACAACTCTGTGGGGTCAGGGGAAGGTCAGTGCTTGCTGGCCAGTCAGTGGCCCGTATTTTCAGTAGGGAAGCGATTCCCAGGAGCCAGAAGGTGAACAGGTAGAAGCAGGCAACTATTCTTCCATCTGGGAAGAGTGGAGATTGGTTCTGGCAACTTCCTCTAGCAGCTGACCCAGCCAGTGGTGTGGGAGCCGCCCATCTGAACGGAAGGACCTGGAAGGCTGTAAAAAGGGGCCAGAGCCTGGAAGGACCTTTACTTCTTGTTTTGCCTTTAGGATCCAAACTTGGAAAACAATGATAGCTAAAAGTGATTCGATGACTAAAATTTTTGACTCTTGCTAAGTTTAGCACTCTGGGTGGGGTAAACACAATGACATATAATGTACAAACCCTGACATCTACCACCAGTCCCATGTTGTATCCTGGTCCCCTGTTTAACTTCTCTAATTGCACATTTCCAAATAATATCTTCCAACCCAAGGAGGGCTTAAAGAGGAATGAGATTCCCGTTCAGTACACATTAGTACCTAACACCTAACCTAGAAAGGGCAATGTCTAAGCCAAAGGAATCAATCACTAATGGTGGAATTTCAGGCACCAGGGTTGGTTTACAGGAGCTCCTGACATCATACCAGCTCCCCCATCTGCACTAAAACGTGCCTGGCACCTGGCAGGCACTCAATAAATATGTGTTGACTCTATTGTAGATAGGAGTCAACCTGACATGTGGTAGGCACTCAGTAACAACGTACCCCTCTAGTCAGGGGCTATGCAGCTCCTTATTATCATAGTCAAAGGACAAGAAAGCCTCCCTGGAGTCTCGGAGAACCAGGAGACACGCCCTCCAATAATCTCACCCCTTCATCATATCCCATCACATTATAATTTATCCATCAGTTCTGTAGGATAGTATTACACACCCCCACCATGCTTGGAACCAAGGCTCGGGCACATATCACTAAGCCCATATTTCTGCTGAGCCAAGATGTGACTTCAGAGCCTTCTCGGTGCCCAGTGTCTGCTTTGTTTTGCCTACAGGAGATCATGTACATGCCACCTGGGTGTTGTGCCTCCAATGTAAATTCCTCCTTTGGAGAACAAAGAAGTTTCTATAAAAATACACTGAATTTACCAACCATTCGTGACCTGTATATTCTGTGTTTATGAGTCTTCTGTTGTTTTTGCCTGTGTTTGCTTTCCCTTCTTCTGGGGCTAGCACCCCAATATTGCATGGAAACCCCTTTTCCCACTCCCAGTTCAGTAGAGAAACAGAGCTTAGAATTGGGGGGAAGTGGGAAGAGAGATGGATATATTCTAACTAACTTATTGGCTTCTTGGGTTCTTTAGATACGTGATACCATAAAACCCTCTTTTACTTTGGCCAGCTTGAGGGGGTATTTTTGCCTCTTATACCTGAAAGAACCTCAGCTGACTCTCGTGTAAGGACTGATTTGGGTACTGAGGGGTGATCCCAAGGTGACAAAGTGTCCCCTTTGTCTTTCAGGAGCTTCCCCGTTTAGCAGATGGTTAGGCACAGACTCAAGCAAGCAGTCACAGTGCCAGCTCCAGGTAAGAGCTGTGATGGGGCCAGAGAAAGCACCGCCTCCCCTGAGCATCTAGCCCCTCCTCTGCTGGGCAGCTGATGGTCTCCCAACCCCTGCACTAGAGCCCATCGAGGTCCTGAACCAGAAGTCAGGAAACTAGGTATGAGGTGGGAACTTGGACAGGTCACCCGAGGCCTCAATGTCCTCATCTGTAAAATGGGGATGAACATGACACCCAGACAGAAGGCGGTGGAAAGGAGTTCAATGTCCAGGCCTCACAGGTGTAGGTGGTCATCAGACAAAGGACAGGCCGCCTCTGGGGCTAAACCCAAACCTGTGCCCTTTGGGTCAGGAGAGGGAGGGCTGGAGGCAGCGAGGAGAAGACGGGCTCCACAGAAGTCACTGCCCCGCATTGCTTCCCCGACACAAACCCCAGATGAGACAGACCTGAGGAACCTCCTAATCCAAGCCTTGCCTCTCATGTCCAGAGCATTCACTCATTTGAAATTGGGCTTTCTCTGGGCATTTGCCGGGGGAGGGTTATTTGGGGGAGGAGACCCCACACGCTGCCTTTTTATCCACTGAGTAGATGAACCTCCCAGTGTCATCGGGCCTCCCCATGCTGAGGTCCTCCCTTCATGCTGCTCTCCGCATCCCCATTAAGCCAGGCTCCCTACCCTGCCCGTCCTCCCAGGGGACAGCGGTGCTCCAGGTGGCAGGGTCCAGAGCCAGCACCTGCATGTGCTCAGAGGAAAGGTCAGGTCGATTTGCAGCAGCGGCTCTCCCTAAAGAAGTCACCGCTGCCTGTCTGGCCCTCTGGGAAGCCAGAGGATGAGGGCAAGGGTCAGGCTCAGACCGGGGCCAATGCCCAGGACTGACCTGCCTGTGGTGAGGGGCGGCCACACCCATCAGACCTGACGCCTCCCTTTCAGCTTCCCATTTCCTACAGCAAACCTGCCCCAGTTACACAGACAGGCAAGCTCCCATGCAACCCACGCACCTTCAACACAAGAGGGAGGAAACGCAAAGGTAAGAAATACATTAATTCAGTCACTGCCCCACCCCCACCATAACCACCACCAGCAGTGCCGCTGGCTGCCAACGCCTTGGAAGATGCCTCTGGAAGATCCCTCGGCCTCTGCACCAGCACTCTCTCTCTTAAAACAGCATTCAGCTCTGAATTACCAAAATCAATTACTCCAAGAAGGAACTCGGGCAGACAGGCGCTAGAATAAAGACAGCAGATAATTCCCACCGTCAGGTAATTGCTCCCTTGAGATTTTCAGATAATAAAAGAGGAATCTTAAAAGAGCATTTTCCCCCCAGAAAGGAAGGGAAGGCTGTGCATTGATAAACAGAAGGCTCTTCTCTTCCTGGCTGCCTTCTCTCCCCTTCTTCCTTGGCTGTACCCCTCCAGGACTAAACCACAGTGGGGTCACAGAGATCCACGGGGATCAGGGTAGAAGGCAGGTGGCCCTGGGGACAGTGCTGGCTTCTCAGAGGACATCTGACTCTCATGTCTCTCCTTGGCGGGGCCCAGACAGGCCCAGGCTTCTTGTTGCACGCAGGCTCAGGCACACAGATTGGCAGCTAATCTCTCTCTGTCCCATGTAGCCATCTCATACCCTCAGAGGCCTAAAGCTCTTTGAGAGCAGTTCCTTGGCTGTCACTCCCAGCCCTTCCTCACCACCTGGCCCCAGACATCCACATAAAGGACCTGTCGATTGATCCAGGAGGTGATGGAGGGGCACACAGATTTACCAGGGTCCAGTTACTAAGCCCTCTGAGCCTTGGGTTCGTTGATGTAAAATGGGAGATAGGGCCCGGCCAAGTGGCGCGCTTTGGTTCAGAGCTGGCTTCGGACCCCAGCGGCCCCGGTTTGGATCCTACATATGAGGGTTAGTGACCTTGTCCTCTACAGCTAAGAGCTCCACCTGGAGCTGGACTGCTGTGAGTCCCCGGGATGGCATAGCTGCAGCCCCTGCTGCAGTGGGCTGCCATCGGCTACAGTGAGTGGCCCACAGCCAGCATGAGCGGCTCGCAGCCAGTGTGAGCTGCCAAGAGCTACTGTGAGCGGCCGTCCAGAGGCCGGCGACCGATTGCCTCACTCGAGAAGAGCGCAATGACGACACCAACATGGGCCAGTTGAAGCAATATCCTCCACAACTAGACTGAAGAACGAAAGGACAGCAACTTGTCTGTTCCCCTTCCCTGGTTCCCCAACACTGTTCCCCTCCCCCAATTCCCCAATAAAAATCTTTAAAAAAAAAAAAAAATGGAAGATAGCATCAAACTACTATATAGATGTCCCAACGCCACATTCCCAAGAATGTCACAAAGTCTTGTCAATAAATATTCCAGGAAGAAAGTATCCTATGGTCAGAGGTTTGGAGAGTTCTGGGATAAACAAAAATCAGCAGGTTTCTTTACTGCAGGACTTCTCAGAGCCTTTAAAATTGCTAATGTGGATTGGTACTGTACAAATGGGCATAAAGTATGCAGCGTTGTCCCAAACTCCTTTTCTACAAAGCATCTCTCCAGACTGCCATTCCATGGAACACACTTGGGCTGACACCGGTTACAGACATAAGACATAACAAGGACGTATAAGGAATTTAAAGGGGACTGACTGGGGGCTATTGGAAAATGCCATGGAAGGTACAGTGCTGCAGATAATTCTGAAGGAAAAAGGAGGGGTAAAGACAGGGTAGGGGACACACCACACAGAGGGGACTAACTGCTCAAGCAGGAGCGACGGGGAAGAACTCTGAGCATGCTGGTCTTGGTTGCTTCTGGAGAGACACTGGTAAGGCCAGAAAGTCAGGCTGGGGATGGTCTTGGGGAAAAGAAGAAGGTGAGGGGTTTTTTTTAAGGTCATTGAGCAAAAATAATGGCTTGTAGGAGTGCTTACCATGTGCTGGCGCTGTGCAAAGCCCAATTCCTACAACGTTCCTAGGAAGCAGGTGCCCTTGTAGCCCTCGCTTTAGGGCCAAGGACAGGTTAAGTGGCTGCCCTAATTCACGCAGCGCCTAAGTGGCAGGGCAGAGGTCAGACGTTCCCAGCATATCAACTTCAGAGCCCATGTCCTTAACCACTGTGCTTCCCTGCCCAGGATCCAATGCCAGTGACACCATCAAGGCGTGGAGAAGAGCTGAGACTCCTAGCCATCGGAGGCCTCTTCCCTACACCTTGGTTATTGACTCACACTCCATCGGCCAGTACTCCCCCAATATAGACATAAATCATTCGTTCCAAGTTTTTTTGTGTTTTTTTTTGAGGGCAGTGTCACCGGCCCTCATATGTGGGACCCGAACCGGGGCCGCTGGCTTCCCAAGCCAGCGCTTAACCACCGCGCCACTCGGCCGGCCCTCGTTCCAAGTATTTTAAAGGAGACTTCCACCACCCCCTCCTGGAACAGACAAGAAGGTGCCAAAACAGCAAGTTGGCACCAACAGAAATGTGGCCAAACCCATCAATATCCTCAACAAGATTTATGCTTCCCAAGCACGTGGCCCACTGCTTGATTTATGGGGCCTGTGGAGCAACTCGAAGAGGGAACAGACCTCTCTAGTGGAGGAAGGCCTCATCCTCACCAAATATTTCAATAATCATCTCAATCGCAGAAAAGAAAGCACCAGGCCACTTCCTGCTCTTGGGGGGAAAGGAAGTGAAATTGTTTGCCTTAATTCAATCAGGTAATTAACTAGACAATACAAAGAGAAATTCCAGCAAGGATATAAATACTTAAAACCCCTGTGCTGGCTGGTGAGGAGGATGTCAACAACAGGAACCCAGTGTCAGAGGGGAGAGGTGAGGGTGGAGAGGTGTGTCCCCAGCGAAAAACAACAGAGCAGGCAGCAGTTTATAATGACAGGGCCCTGACCCTGTGCCAGTTCTGTGATGAGCACTTTATATGCATTACCTCATTTACGCCTCAAAACAACGCGATGAGGTAGGTGTCACTATTATCCTCATTTGACATAGGAGGAAACTGAGCCCAAGGTAGTGAAATAACTTGCCAGAGGGCACACCATGGAAGTGACGACTCACCTCTGAATTCACAGTGCTGCTTTAGCTCCACCCCTCTGTTCCCTCTCCAAATGCATGCCAGAGAGAAAGGGGCTCTAGGGATGTTCCTGTCTAAATGGGGAAACTGAGGCAGGACTGGACACTCCCCCCTTCCCCAAGCATCCTGGCTGCCAGGCCTGGAGCCTCCCAGCTGAACTGGCTGCAAGGCTGCCATAGAGAACCAGGCAAGATGGGGAGAAGTGATTTTGCAATTGCATTTGCAGAAACCTGGGCAGCAGTCCTCCTGGGGCGGGCTCCGGCCCCACTGCCTCCAGGAAGCCCCCTGCCCTCTGACTCCCTGCCCTCCCCACACACCAGCCTGTGGCTTTGACAAAGACTGTGCAAGCTTTCTCCCTAAGGGTGGGCCCCGGAGGTTCTGGGGAGGGAGGAACTGAATGTCACACTCCACCTTCACCCAGCAGGCCTGCGTCAACAAACACTCATCCTTGTGACTCTAGACCACAGAAACAAGCTCTAGTGGAATGTGAATGCCGTGCAACAGGTAAACTTCAAGCGCCTTAAAGAAATATTTCCCTCTATTATCCCTTTTCTCTACGCATCACTGTAGCTGGCTGAAAAACCATGTTCAAAAAAACCTTTTTGATTGGCTGATTTGATTCTGCGCATCTCTACAGGAAAAATGAGTTCATATAGCCTCTTTAATTCAGACTTTTCTATACCCAGAACTTCCTTAACCAGAGGCCTCCTTAATCACACCTTCTTTCTCCGTATTTATCCTTTCTCAGTAGTTAGCTGAGGAGCACAGTGACTGACACCTGGGGCTGTAGAGCCGGGAAGACTTTCATTCAAATTCTAGCCCTGCTCCTTCCCAGCTGGGTGACTTTAGGCAAGTCACTTCACCTCTCTGGGCCTCAGTTTCCTCATCAGCAAAATGGAGATAACAGGACCTCAAAGGTCTGGTGTGGGGTTAAAATGGGCTCATTCTTAGCGAGTCTTGAGCCCAGTGCCTGACCCATGGAAAGTATTCATAAAGTGTGAGCTGCTAGCAATTGCTCTTACAGCCCAGGCAGGGCCTGTCCCAGAGCCAGTGCGGGGCAGAGCAAGTACTACCACCAGGCTCTGGCCCCTGGTCCGAGCTCTGGCTCCACACAGCGCCACTCTCCTGGGAACCTGTGAGATGGCAACGCCCAGGGGCTTATCGTGGCCAGCAGCTCCCCGGGCCTGCAGTACACAGGCCAAGTACAAAGTCCCAATGAGCAGGTTTGTTTTTCTTACACACACAAAATCGACAAGTGCCTCAGAGTGAAAGTTCCCAAACCTTGCATCCTCCCCCATCCAGAGGTGAGCAGTGATCTCATCCCTGTGACTAAGCCGCCGCCCGCCGACGCCAAGAGACCTCTCTGGGAACCGGCAGGCTTGGCGCTGCTGGCTCCCAGCCCCAGGACGAGCCAGGGCTGCAAACCTGGGATTCTCACAGAGCTGGGAGGCCCTGCTCCTGGCGCCCAGAAAGGAACAGGGTGGCCCTGTGCCAAAGCAGGGTGGTGCTGCAGCGAAAGACCAGGATGGAGCTAGAGATCTGGGTTTGAGTCCCAGCTTTGCCATGAGCTTCTCATGAGTTTTAGGCAAACCCAGGCCTTTGTCTGCCCAACTCTAAAATGCGTGGATTACAGATTTCCAATGGTCTGTCCAGCTCAGATCTGGTTAGCCTCTGTCCTGCCCACCAGGGGCCTCTGGCCTACCTGGAGAAGGAGCAAAGAGCTAATGAAGATATGGATTAGAGAGGACAATGAGCATTAAAATGTGCAGAAGGGGAGTCCAGTGTTGCCAGAGTGGTTGGTGCAGGCTGCCTGGAGGAGCCAGGGTCTGATCAGGGATCCTCGTGGGGGAGGGGAGGAGCTGGGAGGAAGACAAAACCGATTCTGGTGGTCTGGGAGCGGGGCAGAGGGAAGGGGTCCAGTGTCGGAGGCACCTGTAAAGGCTTCGGTGAATCAGGCCAGAAGAGAAGGGCCTTTCCCCCCAGAACTTAGCCACCACCTCCTCTCTTCTGCTTAATTCCTTCCATCGTGGGGAAGACAGATAGGGAACATAGATTAAAACTAGAAAAAGCCAAGAGACCCAGATATAGACTTTGCCTAAAACTGGCTCCTCCCAGAACCCAGAGACAGCAGAAAATGGGGTCCTCCCTCTTCCATGGTGCTGAGTTTCCAAAGGAGAGGTGTGGATGGATGGGGCGTCCTCTGAGGATTTTTAAAAACCTGCCCTGCCAAACACCAAATGACACCTGTAGCTGTTGGGGGGTAGGGCACACCACTGACCTGTTGATAAAGCAGGGAGCTTCTGTGCCCTGGAAGTCTCAATGGCTCCTCGTTGCCTACAGCATTATGTTCATACTCCTTATTATGGCATTTAGGTCCTTGATTTAAGGTCCTGAGGGTACTTTCCTGCTTTGCTTCGCTTCCATCACTACCCCACCTCCCACTTACAGCCTCTAGCTGATCCCCAACCCCATCATGAGTCTTTGTGTCCTGGGGCCTTCATCCATCCCTAGGTCCTCAGTCTCTCACTGTCCTTGCTGCTTTGCTTAATAATCTACCTGTAACCTCTCAACTTTAGACTTGAATTGGGCTCTTCACAAGAGTAAAAAAAAACAGACATAGGGGGGTGGGGAACGACCTAGGTTCTGCCACCAAATTTTGGGTACAGCCTCAAGAGAGGCACTGGGCACACGCTTCCACGAGCTCATGTATGAAGTGGGCAATGCAACCTCCACCTACGTCAGCGGCTGCTGAGCCGCTCTGAGATAACGGAGCCAAGGGCTCTGCACAGCCTCAAGTGTGACACGAACTCAAGGGATGAGGATGGCTATTTTTAACTCCCCACATCCTGGCCAAAAACAAATCCATCACACACCCTGCAGATCCCGATCGTGGGCTGGCAGAGACTTTTGGGAATTCTCTTCTCTCGGAAGCAGCGCGTGTTGACGGCTTTCCCTCTGCCGGGAAAGGCCCAGGGGGCCTCATCCAGCCAGGCCCAGCTTCCATATGTCTGTCTGGCAGGGTCCTCACTGCCCCTGTCAAACAGCCATTTCTTGGTTGGACTGGTTGTCACATATTCTCCAGCCAGTGACAGCCAGACAGGGTCATCACAGATGCTGAGAAGGGTCATTCATTCATTTACTTATTTACACCATACACTCCAGCCTGTCCCCCACTGAGGTGGGACCTCCTGCAGAGTCAAGCAGAGGGGTCAACCATGAGACGCCAGTGCTTGGATGCTCAGTCTACAGGCAGAGTCAGGGGTGGAGATAAGTAAACTGACAGAGCAAAGGTGACTGGGACAGTCAGTAACAAAGGCATCACGGAGGCGATGAGGCTCCAAGAGCCACTGCCAGCCTCCACCTGGGCAAGGGACTTGGGCAGCATCTAAATGTAAAACCAAACCATCATCAGTCTCATTCATTTCCCTCCAGCCCCCAGCAACCCTCAGACCTTACGCCACGATGGGTCTCTAACAGGTACCAGTCACCGTCACCTACTTCAGGACAGACAGCTTCTACCTGGCCACCTGTGTAGGTGTTGACTGAATTCATAAGGACACTGCCCATTCTCCCTGGTCCCACCTCGCCTACCTGCCACTGCCTGAGGTCGCTCTCATCAAACAATGTTAGCTGGGGGGGAAATGACTCCAATACAAGAGTTTCACAGAGCAAAAGCCTCACTCTGAATGGGCATCATCAATATGAAGTATCTCCTCCTGGCTCCCCACTCGGCCCCTCAAAGTCCTGATGGACCTGGAGTAAGAGAAGCCAGCGCAAGTCTTGGGTGGCCTCTTTCCGGCTGCGTGAGCTTAGCCGAGCGTCTCATCTCTCAGACCCTCGGTTTCCTCAGCAGAAAGTCACATGAGGACAGAGAGAAGGACTTCATTAAACAAGACCCTCGAGTGAAAGCACTTTACAAACCCAGAGGTGTTATACACGTTTTATATTTTAGCATAAATCTTGTCCTCATTTTTGCTCTTTCTCTTTTGGCCTCTGGGGCTCAATGACCCTCTCGGAACTCGGGGACAGACAGTTTCCCTGGAGATTCTGGGAATAACTGTGCAACCCTAGGAAAGTCATGCGATCCCTAGGTACCTCTGGGACCACATCTGTGGGACACCAGCACCATCCCAGTGACCCCCAAAACCCTTCATAAGTACTTTGCAAACTCTCTTATGAATTCTAAAGAATCAGGTGGATTTGGAGCTCATTTGGGACCTGAAGTTCAGCCTGCAGACAGTGGAACTGATGAGATGCTCTTTTCAGAGCTGCTTCCAGGCTGCTCTTTGATGCCACAAAGCCAGAATAGATTTTTTAAAAAGCAGATCAAGAGCGATCCAAAGGAGGCAGGAAAGCCTTTCCGCACACCAAAGGCATCTCTCTGTCTGTCCCTCTCCTGGAGCCAGCCTAGCCCAGAGTGCATACCCAGAGGACCCCCAGCTGTTTGCCTTGGAAAGCAGGGTGCAGGCAAAAATGCTCTGAGTCAGGAGCAGAAAAAAGCTCAGTAATAAGCCAGCCCAACTCGACAAGGCTTTCTGAGCATCTCCTAGACCAAGGAAGGCCCTTGTCTGGCCCCACCCACTTTGTGGGCACTGATATGAGAGGTAAGGCCACGGCCATGCCCTTGGAAGGTCAGGGCACATCTTGGAGACAGAGAAGCCAGTGATGAAGTGTAAAGCAAGGTGGCTAATAAGAGCTACAGGCCAGGACCATGCAGGGGGACAGCTCACCCTTAGTAGGGTGATGAGACCAAATGGAAGTGACAGTTGTACCAGACCCAGAGGGACAGGGAGAATTTGGGCAATGAAGCAGTGTCCAAGAGAGAAGGGCATCAAGGAATCACAGGCAGAGACCAGGAGACAGGGAGCCTGTGGAGCAGAGGGGGGCAGGGAGGAAAGTGGAGTGGGCATGCCTCCTACTAGGCCAGTGAACATGCGTTTGATTCTATGGGTGGGTAACAGGGAGCCACCCCCAGGCAGGAAAGAAGAGACATGATGGAGGGGGCAACTGAGGGCAGGTGGCTGGCAGAGACTGCGGGTAACAGGGCCTGCTTTAGGAGGCCAGGCTACGGGAGGCCCACCCCAGGCATGGAGAGCAGACAACTGGATCCCCTGGGCCAGCTGCTCGGCTCCAGGGAGAAGTTACAGCCATCCTGACACAAACAACATTTGGGAGGGGCCAGGCTCAAGGAAGGCTGGGGACGCCCAGGGGAGAGGCACATGGTGGCTCAGGAAGGAGATAAGAGACTATTCCACGCCCCCTTGGTCTCTTGGACAAAGCTATTCTGGGCTGAGAGGGGGGCTCAGCGGAGTTGGTCTCAGACCCCATGCTGCCCTTCAGCTCCCATGCACAACCCTGTCATCCCCACCATCACCTCCTGCAGTGTTCAAAATACAAAATTTAATTCTGAGGCGAGCAACCCCACCCCACCCTAGGATGCCTCCTGCTGCCCTCCTTCTGCCCTGTTCCCTCAGCTTGCTGGACACTGAGTCCCCCAAATTCTTTCTGGCTGGTTTCATAACAAGCCCCAGAGCAGCACCCTGCCCTCCGACCCAACCTAACAACTCACCCATGCCCAAAGCCCAACATGGACCCCACCCCCAGAAATACAGAAAAAAGTACAACCTATGAATGTCAAGGTTGGAAGGAATCTCAGGGATCTAACTCAACACCTTCCCTCTCCCCTTGACAGACAAGAAAACTGAAGTTTTAAGAGATGACCAGCCCCGTCCAGGACCACACAGCCCAGTGGTGTGGCTCAGTCAGAGCCGAAGTCTTGAAGCTGCCACAGGTGGGACAGAGGAACAGTGAGGCTGGCATGCGGGACAAAAAAAGGCCTATGCTTATTGCCAAGGGACCTTGGTTCAAGTTAGAAGTTGGCCACCTTCTCCGTGCACACAGACATTAGAGCTTTGACATGTCACTTCAGCTTCCTGGACTCCAATGACCTGGTCCATAGAATGGGTGTTTCATAAGTCTGTGCTTTCAGCAAGATCAAATAGGATCTCTGTGCCCAGCAGAGCTAGGAGGTGGGGACTGGGATAGTGTGGAGGCCTAGGCAGGCGGTCCCTTTACCCCTCATCCTCCCAGCAGCCAGCCTCAGGTCACACGTTTCCCCAGAGCGGCCAAGGGGCCAGCAGAGCAGCCTCCAAGGGGAAGAGAGAATAGATTCCTACTGGATTTTACAACTCAGATGCACACATGGCAGACCCAGCCCACTCTCTACCCCTAGAAGTTCAGGTAGAGCACCTCCTGTCTGAGAGATCAGAGGCCATCACAGAGCCATGGATGAGGAAGAGGTGTGTGAAGGGGTACTGCCCCCCCGGTCCTGAGTCTAATCTAAGCACAAGAGCCTCCTCCAGAGTGCATCAATCTTTCTGGAAAGCAAAGGTCAGAGGCCTTGGGGAGTGGGGAGTTAGCAGCGGCCCCTGTGAGACAGTCTTGCTGCCATGCACATTCACTTGTGGCAGGAGGGTCCTCACCTGGACACCTCTATCCTCCGAGGACCTGCCCCATCATGTCTGCCATCCATCCAGGAGACTTTCACAGCCATCGACAGACAGCAATACCCCACCAGTGGCTGTAACATCATGACCATTTTACAACTGGATGAAAGGCCCAGAAAGGAAAAGTAACCAGCTCAAGAGAGTGAAGCCAAGACTTGAATTTAGATCTCTTGGAATGCATGTCCCATATTCTATTCCTCGGAAGATTTCAGGGTTATGGTTCTCAAACTGTGGTATGCATGAGAATGGTCTGGGCAGTTTTAAAATGTCCAGATTCCTAAGTCTGGAGTAGAGGTGAAGAATTTGCATATTGACAAATGCCTCTGTGATTGTGATAAAAGCACTGGCAGCACACACCACACACACATGCACGCACGCACACCCCCATGGGAACACAGGACAAAAGTAACAATGCGAAGCTTGGGTTCTAAAGGCAGATGATGGGTTTGGGATGTACCCCAGCTCCTCATAGGCTATGTGACTTTGGGTAAATCTCTTAACAACCCTAAACCTGTTTATTCATATGCAAAGTGAGGATAAGGAAATAACCTCATTGGGGTTGTCTTAAGGATGTGAGGAAATGATGTATGTACAGCCCTCAGCACTGGACCTGGCATATAATAGACACTCAATAAATGGTGCTGTGATCAATGCCAAGCTCAGTTCAGTGTGTTAAATGCCTAAGGGAAGGAACAGAGTGGCAGGCACTGGGGGACCACTGTGGATAATTGAGCCAGTAAGGTGCCTGCAGGGTTGTACTAGAACCAGTGGACAGAAAGAAGTAACACAGAAGGGACACAGATTTCCGCTCCAAACTGTGAGAACTTTTCAACAAAGTGGAGTTGCCCAATCATGAAGCCAGCTGCCTGGTGGGCTATCACTAGAGGATCCCAGCAAAAGAGGACTAGATGTTCACCAGGTAAGGAAGATTGGGAAGGGGGTGGCCTGGATGACCTTGAAAGTGACTTTGGGCCAGTTTCTGTAGGTCAGCCCCTTTCCTATCATGCTGGTTAATTAGCACATTTGCATTTCCCTGATATTTACAACCTTTACTTCCAAGCATCCAAAAGGGATGAGGAGAGATCTATGGTAGACAGAAAGCCTATACCTTATGAATAGTTTATGACCAGGAGGAAGATGGAGGGGGCTGTCTTAAATCTGAGGTCTACAAACCCACTGAAATATTATGCCTCGGAAGGTATGTGCATCTGTGCATTTTTCTCAGAAGGGTTTGTTGAGAGGGACAGGTCCATACCAACTTTTGAGATGAGAGGAAACTGAGGCACAAAGGGGCTAGGTCCCTCAGGCAGCAAGAGGGCCCAAGCTTTAGGATGCAGACTGGCCGCCCAAGGCTGTTGTCTTATGAGCCAAGTGCCTTCCATGCCTTACTCTCAAAAGCCTCACTAGATCCCCCTGGTGTGGGACCTTTGAGCTCAGAGAGGTTAGGAAACCTTCCCAAGGACACACAGCTACTGAGCGGTGGGGCTGAGGTTTGAACCCAGGTTCTCTGGGCTCCAGAGCTGTGTCTGGTTTTTCTCTCTCAGGTGTTTTGTCATAGGTCAAGAAAAAATTGAAATGAGTTGGGCTTTAACATTGACAGGAAATAATGTTAAAGACGATGATCCTCATAGGTGACAAACTACCTAATCATCCACCCTCAACCAAAATTAAATTCAAGTCAAAATTAATTTCCCCCCTAAATAACAGAAGGGGGCGGGGAAGAGGGGTGGAGTTTCCATATGACTCAAGCCAGAAACCTCAAAAGTATGGACCATTTGGAAACCAGAAAACCCACACTCTGGGTTGGGATTCACTAGGCTGGGAATTGGGACCTGGATGGCTTTGGTGCCTTTTCCCACTCTGCTTAGCCCAAGGTGTTTTCATGAAGGGCAAGGATCAAGGAAGCCCAGGAAACCAAAAGGAGACCTCACTTCAATGACTCCGCCTCCCCCATCCCTGAAAAATGAGAAGTAGCAACGGGGTTAACAAAACAACACCCAAAACCTGGGTGCCCTGGGGTGCCTGGCTCTGGGCAGAGAGGAGTGGCTATCCAATCACCAAGCCCCCAGAGTGGGTTGAGGAGGGTTTGAAGTTTCGGGAAACCACTGGAAGCGTTGGAGTTGGGAAGCTAGAGAAACCCACCCCACCCCACCCCACTCCCCGGCCCCCAACGGTCAGCCGGCTGCGGGCCCCAGGTAGGGGTGCCTTCCTTGTAACACCCACAGTGGTTCTCTCCCAAGGACCCAGAGTTATATAGGCAGGGCTCATAGGAAAGTATAAAGGGTCAGTGCACCAGGTGGAGATCCTTGCGGCAGAGGGGGCTGTAAGGCAGATGAAGTTGCGAGTAAAGCAAAGTCGCGGCCCACTGCTCTGTCCGGCACCCCCAATACCTCCTAGCAGGCCCTCCTGACCCTCTCGAACCCGAGATCCCCCCTGGGACCGCTGCAAGCCCCCGGGACCCTTCCCTTCATCTTGATCTTACCTCTACCCACCAGCGGGGCCGCTCGGCGCTGCCATCCCAAAGGCGCCGGCGCCGGCCCAGGGCCAGGGTTCACGAGGTGGTGGGATCGCGGGGGCGCCAGGTGGCAGGAAAGTTTCCGTGGCTCCAGCCAGGCGGAGCCCAGCGGGCCGGGCAGGACTGCGCTCTGGCCGGCTCCGCGCCTCCGCCTGGGACGCGGTGCTCAGCTCCCCGGCTCTCCCGGCCACCCAGCC
Source organism: Aselliscus stoliczkanus (assembly GCA_033961575.1). Lineage (NCBI taxonomy): Eukaryota > Metazoa > Chordata > Mammalia > Chiroptera > Hipposideridae > Aselliscus > Aselliscus stoliczkanus. The sequence continues at coordinate 125,657,610 of CM066728.1, forward strand.
GGTCCGGCCTCTCCAATCCGCAGGCCCAGCCAACCGCAGCTCCGCCCGCCGCGCCGGCACCAAGAGGAGGTCGGGAGGGGAGGGGCGGGGGCGCACCTGTTTGACCAATCGACCCCACGACTGCAACCCCGCCGGGCGGGACTGGGCACCCGCCCCTTGTCCCGGCTTTGGCTCAGGACGGGCCACACACCCCCTCCCTGCCACCCCCGATCTAGGGCAGGCCACACACCCCTCCGCCCCCACTCCGTGCCGGGCCAGGCGGGGGAGAGCGCATCCGCTGTCTCAGCCAGCGAGCGAGGGCCTCGGTGCCGGCGGGACTGCGCTGCTCACCAGGCCCTGAGGATTTCAAAGAGAAAACCCCGGCTTTAGCCTGGGGGCCCTGAGGGCACGCGACTGAAGAGTGGACCGAGACTCTGCCTGGTTCAGCCAGCTCACCCTCTACATCCTCCGCTCCTGCGAGGCTCTTCACTGCCCGCTGATCCCTTAAACTTTGGTGTGGGCCCTGCCTGGATCTCTGACCGCGGGAGCCGAGATCTGATGCTAGGTCCAGAGCTCTGGGGGATAATGGGAGGTAACGGCGAAGGCACCTCTAACCCTCCCACTAACATAAATTCTCGAGGACCCCATCGGGTTGGAGTAGACGTCTCTTTAAAGGGCTCCCCAACTTCTCTTGGGGGGGTCACAACAAATATTTAATCTTGACGATTTTATTGTTCCATTTTCCAGATAGGAAGACTGAGGCCAAAGGGAGGGGACCGCTTCTAGGACCCTGGTGGTGAGACCGCAACTTTTTCAAACTAAAGGTAAGTGTGCAGAGAGCATCTGGCGCTTGTCCACAGCCCTGTGCAGAAGATGCCTGGGTCTCCCCACCTCGCCCCCCTCTTCCACCCCCACCCCCGCCCCCCCGCCGCGGACCTGGGCTGGGGAAGAAGAAAGAGGCCCCAGCAAGTGCCTGGGAAGAGCCACGGACACGCCCGCAGCCGGCCTGGTCTTACCTTGGCAGCAAAGCGTGTCCTCGCAGAGCGCGCCGGCGGGAGGCCCCAGCAGGGGCAGCGAGGCCCAGGCGAGAGCGCGGGAGGCCGCGCCGCCCGCCCCCATTCCGCACGGCCTCGGCGGCGCCTCGGCCCGCGGAGCTGCCACCCTTCGCGGCACCTGTGGAGACAGCGCTGTGCCTGCGGACACGGCCTTGGGGCTGGGAGCTGGGCCAGGCCCGGGGCGGGGGAGCTGGGCTCCCCGGGCTCCTTAGACTGTCGCGGCTCGGACTCCCACAATCGCGGCTCGGGCTCCCCGGGAGGGCGCAGTTCGCACTGGGCAGGGCGCTATTTTTAGCGAGAGCTGCTCTCCCAGTTGGACAGACAGAACCAGTTAATTTGGCTGCTGGGGAAGGGCCTGCACCTGGAGCTCCCCAGAACGGCAGCCGCAGCTCTGTTGAAAGCTGATCCTTCGCATTCCTGCCTCGCGAGGCGGGAGGGCGGGAGGACGCCTGTAATTCCTGGGGGAAGCCAGCATCCTCTCTGAAGGCAGCGCCTGGGCCCCAAGTGCACGCCCAGGATGGGACTCTTTAAATTGACTCTGAAACCCCACCAGGCTTCTGCCTGCTGACTCCAGGCCTCAAACCACTTCCCATAAAATGCCCACCTACTGGTCTCCAGCACAGGGAAGAGGCCCCCAGACGTGGGGTCTCTAGGACCTAGCACCAACAACAGCTACATCAACAGGCATACATCACTCAGGAGCTACTTGTTGAACTAAGGCAGGAAGGAGTGAAACGCATAGACCAGACGAGTGGGAGGGTCAAATACAGCCTGGGCAGTACAGCGTGAATGCAAAAGGTGGCTTTGAAATCCTGCAGAATCCCTAATCCCACACTTTCTGGCTGTGTGACTTGGCAAGTCATCTCACCTCTGTGACTCAGTTTCTTCTTCTAGCATTAGAAGCCCGAGAGACAGCGTTGAGAAAATCTTTGTAAATAAAAGCATGGCATGGATGTTCACGAAATGAGTGATATTGAAAGGGGTGCAAAGATGAATAAGACATGGATCTCCTGTCAGGAAGCCACTAGCCCTTCTAATTCAGGGGAGGAGGTTCCGAAGACCTAAAAAAGTACAATGAGACTGTATTGTATGGTGTTAGCCCAAGGATAGATAAATAGGCCAATAAATAAATAGAATAGAGGCTGCAGAAATAGACCCACACATGTTTGGAAACCTGATACGTGGCAAGAGGTGATGCTGCAGGTCACTGGGGAAAGAGTGGACTGTTCTACAAACAGTGATTTATAAAGCAATGGGCTGCTCATATTGGAAAACAAATGAAGTGAATCCCTACCTCACACCATGCATAAAAAAGTCAATTCCAGGTGGATTAAAGACTTACATGCAAAACCTTGTAATATGGAAAGATTTCTTAAAGACCTCTGTGTCTTTAGGCATAAACTATTAAGAAAAAAGATTAATGCATTTAATAAAGTATAAAACCCTTGTTTATGAAAAAAAAAGATATTGAGGACACAATATCCAAAATATGCGAAGATCTTCTACAAATCAATTTCAAAAGGAACAAAACATGATTGGGCAAAATATACAAACAGGCAACTTGAAGAAGGGGAAACATGAATGACCAATAAGCACATGAAAAGATATTCAGTCTCACTCAGATTAAGGAAAATGCAAAATACAACCCCAGTAAAGTGCCATCTCATACCTGTGAGATTGGCAACCAGCATAGAGATAGGCATAGCAGAGAGAACTCACCTACACGGCTGGCAGGAGGGGGAATGGGTACCAATACTCTGCAAAACAATTTGGCAGCCTCTAGACATGCTGCAGAGGCTTGCACCCCAGCAACCCAGAGACTTGGCTTCTGGAATAAACCTCTGGAACCTCTTGCTCATTTCAGCAGAGTTGAACCTAGTAAAGAGTCTGAACAGCCTCAGTGCCCATCAGGGAAAAATGAAGGCATGAACAGACTGTGGAGCCCTCAGTGAAATTCTATACTGCAGTGCAAATAAATGACTAGAGCTTCCTTATGAACTATAAGTGGGGGGATGGGGATCAAATTGCATGATATAAGTCATATAGATTTTTTAAATGTGCAAAACAAAATGATACCATATAATGCTAGGCATGCACATACGTGGTAAAAGTATAAAGAAATTCAGAGGAACAATAAGTATACCATTCAGGGAAACTCTTCTCTTTGGGGAGAGAGGGAGATACAATGGATGGTGGGAGGGGCTTCAGTTATATTGGTATGGTTTTATTTCTTAACCTGGGCTGTAGGTATACAGACGTGTTTGGTTTTTTTTAACTCTTCATAACTTTTTTTAAGGGGCAGAAGAAGCATGATGAGAATCCACATAAAATCCAGTCCTGCTTTTGAACTTCAGTTTTCTTATTTTAATAATGTGGTCGTGGTGTCTGTGAAGTGTTCAGCACAAAGCCTGGCTCATGGTGAAGTGCTCAGTAAACTATAAAAACATGAATAGCCTGCTCCTCAGTCTCCACTGGGGCCCTTCACACCCTAGTCCCAGCCGGCTGAGGTTCCCACACCCAAGCACCACCACTGCAGCCAGCTCCCCACCCTTGTCATACCCTCATGCCTTTGCACAAACTGTTTATTCTCCCTGGAATTCCCGTCCTCTGTCTCTGCCAGGCAAGGGCCTGTTTCTCCTATTATGATCCAATTCAGCCCATGGGAAGCCCTTGGGAGCTCTTCGTCGGCTCTCCCAGACAGAGGGTCCCCACAGTGCCCATCCACCCCACTGTCCACGCTTATCACAGTGGGGAGTGTTGCGCCCGGTTATGGAGCTGCCTCCCCCCAGCAGACTGTGAGCTCCTCCAGGTCCTGAACCTTGTCTGAGCCATCATGGCTGCCCCACCACCTCCATAGAGCCTGGCCCCCGGAAGGTTTGTGGAATGAATAAAGGGGTGAGTGGACCTAAATACTCGGAAACAAAAGAGATCATGCCAAACTCGTAAAAGGAAAGAAACCTCACTATATGGATCTTCATTGAAGGTACTTGGGAGGTAATGTGACCTTTGGGTTCTGAGAGACCTGGGTTCACACTCAGGCTGAGCCACTTGCCAGCTCTGTGACCTGGGTGGGACATGCTGTGACCTGGGGCATCCCTCTGTGCTCAGTTTCTGTGTCTGCACAACCAGGAGGTGACTGGGGCTGGTTGCAAGTGGTTCTTGTGAGGATTCAATGAGACAATAGAGGCAAAATGCATGGCCCCATTTTTGAACAGGTAGTAATTATGTGAATATTGGCCAAGAGGAAAATGTTTACCAGGGAGGCTGGAAGGAACCCTTTTGCGTTCCTATGAAAATGGGAGACGCTGAAAAGCAATGTCAGAGGGTGTCCTCCAATCCTGAACAAAAGCACGCACCTGGAGGCTGGCCCAGAAGATGGGAGGGTCAGCAGTTATGGTCCTGAGGCTCCTTCCTCCTGTCCTTGGTCCTATCCCTGGCTGAGGGGCTGTGCAGTATTTCAGAACCACAGACCTCCCCCTGTCTCCCCACATCCTCTGTGGCCCCCTTCAATCTGTTCTCGCACATAGTCCAGAGATCCCAATCTGGACCCATCTTTTCCTTGCCAGCTTCCATCTGTAGGGGTGACAGAGTCTGCAGCACCTTCCCCAGGGATGTGTCTGAGACGATTTACCAAATGCATCATCTGCACTATATATGCAAAATCCACATATGTCCACTTGTCGGGAGCTTCCATCAAGGCAACACAGAGGGTGGCAAACGGCTTATGGTCTAGACTCTACAAAATGAATTGGCCAGTGTTACATGTTGTACAAGCAAATAACGTCAAGTCGCCAGGGCTATATGGTCACTGGAAAAGAACAGCACTATGGGCCGGCCGAGTGGCGTGGTGGTTAAGAGCTGGCTTGGGAAGCCAGCGGCCCCGGTTCAGTCCCACATATGAGGGGCAGTAACACTGCCCTCAAAAAAAAAAAAAAAAAAAAAGAACAGCACTATGTGCTTCATGAGTTCGGAGACTTTCTGAACTAATGAGCCGATCCTCTTTGACCCGCATCGCACTGGACAATGTAATAGTATTCTGGTGACATGGACATTAGGCTCTGTTGGTCCTTTGTCCCATGCAAATGGCCATGCAAGGCAGGAACCCCGCTCAGCCTAAGGTCTGCCATTTCAGTGCATCTCAGAAAGGTCACCAATGACCTTCTTGTTGGTCACATGAAAGGATACCTTTCCATCTTTTTGTCACCCAGCTTTTTGGCTATACATCACCCCTGGATGCTCTCTGATCTTTTCCAACTCTCCATCCCCTCCCAGCTTTTCTCCTAGCTCTCTGGTCCTCTCCTTGGCTCCCTCATTTTACTCCACTAGGCCACAAAAGCTGGAGTTGGAGATGGTCTGTGTCCCTTTTATCCTTCCAGACTCTCTCCACAAACAACTTCAATTACATCCAGTCCAGTGGCTTCAACCACTGTCCTTACACCAGTGAATCCTAAATGTTTATTCCAGGCCAGTCCAGGCACTGTCTGTCGTCTCTTGCCTGGACTTTAGTAAGAACTGAGCTGGCACCCTACATCCAGCTGGGCCCTCTCCCTGTTGGTCTCTTTCTATGGCTTACATGAGATTTTTCAAAGAACAGATTCAATCACTTCATCCCACCCCAGCTTAAAAGCTTTCAATGGCTTCTTATTGTCTTCACGTGGCCGAGCAGGCCCTGGGCGATCTGGCCCCTGCCCACCTCCCCATACTGGCTTCTTGCCATCTCCCCACCTTTCTCTGCCTTCATCCGGCTTCCAGGTCCCCAGTTATGCAAAGCATCTTCACATACACAACCCGTGCACACCAGATTCCCCTCTCCGAAACACTTTCCTCCATCTCCTCCACCACCAACCCACCCTACATGGGGCAGGGGCCAGGGCCCTGGAATGATCGGTCACTGGGTATAGGACACCCCTAGAGGGATGTCACCTCAGGCGCGGTGGCTCTCTTTAGCAGAGGGTACCCCGAAAGAGGGCTGATAGCTGAGGGCCATCTTGGAGCAGCCTCCCCGCATGTGAGGGAGTGGGCCCTCTATTCTTGAAGGGGGCGTTCTGGGGTGCATACCACAGCCTCCATCACCACCCCCAGCCCAAAATAGCCCCCTCTGGCAACCACCCAATCTCGTCTTGCTTCTAACCAAGCCCCTCCGTGGGGCTGTCTGTCCTCCCTTCCTCCCTCCCAGTCACCCCTGTAATCTTCAAATCCACCTCCTCCTCCAGAGGAAGGCATTTTTGTAAAATTCAAGCATTAACTGTCCCTCCCCTGCTTAAGGTCTCCTAGCAGATCCCTCAGAGTCCCAGCTCTGCTCCATCACCTCCAGTCACAGTGTTCATCATCGTTGGACACTGTTCATTGCCAGAAATTTCTACATCTGTGTTCATAGACATGTGCACAAGGGTGAGTGCTTTGCCAGGTGCTTTGTGTGTTCTCTCACTTAATTCTCACAGCCACTTCGGAGGCGATTCCGTCACTAATTTCCATTTGACAGGCGGGGAAACCGAGGCTCAGAGAGTTTAAGCAATTTGCAGAACATCACACAGCCTGTAAACGGCAGAGCCTGTACTCAGATCCAAGTCTGTTTGGCTCCACGTCCTGGGCTCTATAACCACTGTACCACACTACTGTCTTCATGCATACCATGTTTCGTAGTCGTGCAAACTAACTAATTGCTTCATCTCTTACTGGGGTGGTGGACCCTCACTTGATGATGGAAGTGAGACTCCACACTACATCGACTGAGGCATCATGCGATGAAGACCAAGGCCCACAGTGTCTTTAAGGAGTGTCTTCAAGGAGCAGAAAGACAAACACAGGCAGGGATGATATGCACGGAGGGGAAGAGAAGGTAGCAGAGAGAAGCTCCTATCCTGTGTCTGGGTGCAGGGCAGTGAGGGGTCCATAGGTTACATAAAATAAACTGTAGAAACATGCGAACCTCGCTTCCAATTTGAGAATGAAATACCCAGAGAGGATGCGGCTGGAGTCGGACACTGACTGGAAGGAGGGTCAGGCGATCTTGCACAGGAGCGTGGCTCTGGTTCCCTGTTTTGAGGAGCACAGCCCCATCCGAGTTTAATCAGTCCCAGGAGCTTTGATTCTGCCTCTACATTCTCTCTCACACCCACCCCTGGTATCCTGGATTCCCAAGTGCCAAAGTCAATGTCGACGGGGGCCCCCTCTGTGCCAGACCCTGGGCTTGGTGCTGGGGACACAGAACAGTGAGCTGCTCACTTGTGCAGGAGAGAGACAGTCAGCAACATTGCTAGGGCCCATGGTGCACCCCCAGGGCTGGTCCCCAGGGCTCATGGGGTGGCTATGGGGGCCCTGATGGCAGCTTGGGCTGGTGGGCTGGAGTGGTGGCTCCAGGAAAGTCTTCCAAGGAGATGACCTCTGAGTGTCTTCAAGGAGCAGAGAGAGAAAAAAACCTCACTAGGCAGAAAGGAACCAGCCCATCCAAAACCCTGGCCGTGTAAAATGGCCCAGTATGCTCGGGATGGCAATCAAGCAGGTATAAGAGATGGGGCAGGGCCGGCCGACTGGCGCATTGGTTAAGCGCTGGTTTTGGGATGCCAGCGGCCCCGGTTCGGATCCCACATGAGGGCCAGTGACACTGCCCTCTACAGCTAACAACAGCTCCACCTGGAGCTGGGCTGTGCGAGCCCCGGTGATGGTGTGGGCTGCAGCCCCTGCTGCAGTGGGCTGCCATAGGCTGCAGTGAGTGGCCCGCAGCCAGCGTGAGCGGCTGGCAGCCAAGTGTGAGCTGCCAATAGCTGCGGTGAGCGACATCCAGAGGCCAGCGACCGATCTGCCTCAGCCGGGAAGAGCGCAATGACGATACCAAAAGTGAAGCAACATCCTCCGCAACTAGACTGAAGAACAAAAAGCAGCAACTTGTCTGTTCCCCTTCCCCGATTCCCCAACGCTGTTCCCCTCCGCCAATTCCCCAATAAAATCTTTAAAAAAAAAAAAAAAAAAAAAAAAAAAAAAAAAAGGAGATGGGGCAGGAAAAGAGGCTGGGCCGGTCAGCAGGGGCCCTGAATACCAGGCTCAGGAGCAGAGCTGGGACTCTGGGGATATGCTAGGAGACCTCAAGCAGGGGAGGGACAGTTAATGCTTGAGTTTTACAAAAATACCTCCATCTGGAGGAGGAGGTGAATTTAAAGATTACAGACTGAGGCTAGTCTGTACAGAGGAGAGGGGGTGACTGGGAGTGAGGAAGGGAGGACAGACGGCCCCACGGAGGGGCTTGGTCAGAAGCAAGACAGGAGATTGGGTGGTTGCCAGAGGGGACTATTTTGGGCTGGAGGCGGTGGTGGATGCTGTGATTTGCACCCCAGATCCCCCCTTCAAGAACAGAGGGCCCACTCCCTCACATGTGGGGAGGCTGCTCCAAGATGGCCCTCAGCTATCAGCCCTCTTTCGGGGTGCCCTCTGCTAAAGAGAGCCACCGCACCTGAGATGACATCCGTCTAGGGGTGTCCTACACCCAGTGACCGATCATTCCAGGGCCCCGGCCCCACCCCCACGCAGGGTGGGCTGAGAGCTGCGCTGAGAGTAACTGCATGGCAGCTCAGCGTTTCCTCCAGCCTGGTCCTGCTTCCTGCCCACAGTCCCCCCCAAACCTCCTTCTCCCTAACACAGTTCATCACCTACTTCCTGGGGAGCCCACCCTGTGACAGGGAGCACGGGAAGCACTTGCTATGTGTCCTGCTGATGGGAATGACCCTGGAGAGAGTGTGACTTTGAAGCTGCCAGTGAGACAGGTGAGCAACACACAAGGGAATGAACAATTTTTTAGTATAAGCATGTCTGATGCAATACTCAGGGCATACTTCTACTAAAAAATGATCCGTTATTTACTTTATCACCTTCTCACACCCTCCCTCCCAGCTACCCACTAGTGGGTTCCCCACAATGCGGCCCAGGTACTTCTCAGACTCCATCTATCCCTCCCTTGCTCAAACACGAGCAGTGGGTCCCCACTCTACAAGTCCTCAATTGTTCTTTTGAGGCCCTCTATAGTCCAATCTTCAGCCACCATCCCAACCCCGTCTCCCATCCCCTACCCCTTTAATCTCCTACCCCTGAGTTTTTGTTCAGCTGTTTCCTCTGCCTACAATGCCTCCCTCTATGTCCATGCTTCCAGGAAGCCTCCCAGGTGCCTCTGGGTGGATGGACGTGGCCATCTCCACTGATTAGAAATGGTAACACCTTGGGCAAGTCATTTCGCTTCTCTGAGTCTCCATTTCCTTGTTTCTAAAATGGGGATGATACTGCCTCTCTCAGGTTGCCTAGGGGACGAGAGACCATGTTCAGAAAGCACCAGACACACTTTCGAATGCAGGCACTCCCCCTGCCTGTGCCTAGGTTAGTGCCTGGCACCCAGTGGACACAAATTGACGTTCACTGTATTGACCCAACTCCAAGGTCCTGAGCTTTTGTAGTTTGACTTGCTTCTTGGAATTACCACGCCCAATAGTGGAACTTAGACAAATTCAATGTCCTACATTTAGATGATCTGAAAAGAGATGAATAATGGAGCGATGGCTATTCTGATAGCCTAACAGGTTTCTCCCTCAGTTGACAAGCGACCGAACCAGCTCCCCAGAAAGGGCTGTTTTGGAACCAAACACGGAGCCCAGACCCTCCAGTTGGAAGCAGGTAATATCTTGAGCCCTCCCAATCCCAGACCACAAAAGGTGATTTCCTATAACCATTAGCATAATTACCTGACTGCAACACTATAGAGAAGTGATTAGATGAGCCTGTGATTTTCGCACAGTTATCCGTCTCAAGTAAGTCACCTGAAGTTCAGCTGCCATCAGGATTCATGGCTGCATTCTGTAATCGCAGGGAATTATTTTGCTAATAACAGAGGTACCTTGATCTAATTTAGTTTTAATGCCAGGAGGTGCCCTCCCAGAACGATCAGCTCCAGAGCCATTCCAATTTCCAGGTTTGTTACACATTCTAGAGAGAAGATTCAATTCAAGGAGGCTGAAGTTACTTCTTTATCACCCAAAGTCATCTAGGGGCGAAATGCAATCCTACTCTGCGTTTGCAGAAAAATGCAGGGAGAAGCCCAGCGATAGGGAGCTGATTGGGGGTGGAAGACATTACCGATGGGTGAGGACCTGGCTGGGTTAGGACCACAAGGCATTCCCTGGGAGAACCCCAATTTTTCTTCCATTTATTCATTACCTCATGCATTCCTTTATTCCACGTTTGGGGTCTCTCCTCAGCAAGACCTAGTCTCTGCTGTTATTGGGGTACACATATTGATAACAAACACATATACAGCCCTGTTCTAGGCATTTTACACCTATTAACTCATTATATCCCCTGAAGCGGGTGGGTGTTCTATTATCCCCATTTTCTTTTTTTTTAGAGGCAGTATCACTGGTCCTCATATGTGGGATCTGAACTGGGGCCAAGCCAGCTCTTAACCACCGCGCCACTCGGCCGGCCCCTATTATCCCCATTTTATAGGTGGGAAAGTTGAGGCAGAGAGGTTAAGAAACTTGCCTCAAGTCACACAGCTAGTAGGGGGCATAGCTTGGACGTGAACCTTAGACCATGAGCTTCCCCAAGTTCATATACAAGGAAGAATCCTGCATCTACCAGGGTTGTTCAACCCCTACTCTGTGCTTTCATTTACCCTTTACAACTACTCTGGGATGGGGGTGTTGTTAGCTCTGTTTTATGGAGGAATATTCTGAGTCTCAAGAGGAGGTTGATTTGGCCAAGGTCAACACAGTGAGTAAATGGAGGAGTTGGGAACTTGTACCCTGAGATTCCGGTCCTATACCTGCCTTGGCTAAAGCCGGGAAGTCTGTGCAGTGTCTGCACAGTTTTGGAAGCAGGCTGGATATAATGTCGTTAAACTAAGTGCCACCCAGCTCTGCTCTTCCCTTCCCATTTTGGGGCAGTTCCTTTTGCCACCCCCACTCCTCACCCCAGAAGCCAAGTGTCCTTTGTTGTCATTCCATGTTACCAGACAAAACCTACTTTCAGATTCCTATTCTTTCACTCATACGTTTATGCCTTCAGCAGAGGGCTTCGTGGGCCAGCGGAAGGGCCAGGAAGCGCACATGGCTCTGCCACCGCCTCCCTCCCCAGGCCTTGGTCTTCCCACCTGTCTGAGAAGGAGGTGGGTTAGACCAGTGCTTTTTAAACTGACTGAGCCTCAGAACCCTCTTTTCAAATGAAAAATTTCAGGCAAGCCCAGCATTTATATGGGATAAAAGCGAGCGTGCTCTGGGCAGAGCTGTGTTGGGAGAAGAGGGGAGTCTCCCCGATCAGGCAACCTCTGGGCATCTGCTTGCCACCCCAGTGCTCCTCCAACACAGGCGGAAACCCACTGGCCTGGACAGAGTCTACTGGCTCTTGAGGTTCTTAGAGCCAAGGAATCCGAGCTCCACTGATGGCTGGTGATGCCCAAAGTTTAGTGTAAGCAACTAAATGTCCCCCTGGGAACTTCCCCAAAAAACACCTGTCCTGACTTGTTGGCAGCATCAAGGGCCACATCTAAGATGGGCCTGTCGGCAGGGCCAAGAGGTGGCTGACACCCTGCCTGTGGGGAATGAGCTGTCCGGGAATCTCGTCATGAAGAAATGGTATCTGCTTCTCCAAGCAGGCCGTGGGGTCAGTCTATCCTGGCACATTTCCTGGTGGTTACTCCTCGTTTCTAAAAACATGTTTTTTATCTCTCCTTCCATCCCTCCTTCCTTCAAGAAGTGCTCACTGGTCTCCAGCTTTCTGTTCTAGGCCTAAAGCTGCAGGGGAAATGAGGGGACCTGGGTGGTGCCCTCAGGACAGGGACTGTTGCATCCAACACACCAGGCACTCACTCACTGGGGCTGGGAAGGCTTCCTGCAGGCAGTGAATGGTGACCAAGGGCCACGGGTGCGTGAGTAGGAGTTAGCCCAGTTTGGGGGGATTGCAAGTGGGGAGGAGGCAGCATTTCAGGGTCAGAAGAGAGGGGTGGAAAACCATAGAGGCTTGTAGGGGCCAGGTGTTTAAAGTGCCATCAGTTACTCGGTCTGGCTGAAGCGTGGGGTTGGGGGACCAGGGCAAGTGGGGTGAGATAAGCGTCCTTGAAGGGCTGTCCAAGAGCTGTGGGCTTGATCCTGAGGGTCATGGAGGCCAGTGGAGGTTTTAAGCAGGGGAAGTGGTGAGGCCAGACATGTGTGTTAGAAGCTCATCTGGCTGGACACGGTCCGGGGGTGGGGAGATGGTGAACATGGGACTTCCCCTTGTCACCTCCCCAGCCCTCACACTCCCTCCACACCCTCCACAAAGCCCTGGATCCCTCTGAGGTACAGCATGTGGGCAGAAGGGAAGAGAGGCTTTGGGCTGCCAGCCATTTCCACCCTGGCCTGGTCCCCAGCCTGGAAGGCAGCCCTTGACCCCTTTGCCCCCAGGACCTCTGCTGAGGATGAATTTGAAACTCCATCCCACCGGCTGAGATGCTTTCATTTCAGGGCCCCGAAAAAGGGCTTGTTTGTGAACAGGAACACAGGTAGTTTAGCTTCCCCACTCCCTTCCAGCACCTTCTGTCCAACTCCCTGGCTCAGACAAGCGCCTGCCCGAACCCTGCAGCCCCTTTTGGCCCTGGATCACTGCCCAACGCCACCTCCCCCACCCCATGTTGAGGTGGGGGAGGGGGAGGTTCCATCCCCAAACACAAGCTCTTTTGTTCCATCCCTCAGCTCAGCCCTCAGCCCAGCATCCAGTTGGTGGAGGTTTTCCTGGCACTCAGTGAGCCCCAGGTCAGCTGAGGGGTGAGGCTTGGTGTGGGCTTTAGGGGCTGGGGACAAGGGCTGGAACAAGCCGTTTTAGACTGAAACCTGGGCCCTGTCCCTCCCTTGCTCCAACCCCTTCCATGGCTCCTGCTTACTCTAGGACAGCAGTTCTTACCCGGGCAATTTTATCCCCCAGGGAACATTTCACAATATCTGGAGACATTTTTGGTTGTCACAACCCGGGCTGGGGGAGGAGGGCAGGGTGCTATTGGCATCTCGTGGGTAAAGGCCAGGGACGCTGCTAAACGTCTTTCAATGCACAAGATGGTCCCCCACGGAAAAGAGTTACCCAGCCCTCAGCGTCAGGAGTGCCAAGGTTGAGCGATCCTGCCTGAGAGTAAAGACCCCTGACCCCACGTCCTCATCTGCCTACTCAGCCTTCTGGGAAGTCACCCCCGCAAGCTTCTCCTCTGCACCTTTGCTCCCTCTCTTTCTTTTGCTGGGGCCCCTTCTCCCTGCTGCCCTCCACTTACCTGAAGCTCATTTCTCTCCAACCAGTGTACTTGCCTGGAACCCCTGCTGCCCGTAAAACCCCAGTGGCACCTGGGGCGCTCAGTGCAAATGCGGACTCAGAGTGGGGTACTCGCGGGCTTTGGAGCCAGCAGGACCAGGGTTCAAGTCTGGACTCTGCCACTTCCTTGCAGTGGGACCAGGGGGAAATCACCAGGCATCTCTGTACCTCAGTTTCTTCCTCTGTGAAATGGGCTAGGTTTTCCAGGGAGAGCTCTGTGAGCTGTGTAATTTCCCTTCCCTCCCCTGCTCCCTCACTGCCTGGCTGGTTTATCTCCTCTGATGAGCACACCCCTGCCGCCTGTCCCCTTGGGGCCAAGAGGAGGAATATCGGAGTTTTCTTCCTAGAGTCCTGAGAAGCTGAGCTTGCACTGGGCTGCTGAGAACGTGAGCGGATGGAGACTTCTGAGGCCCTGATACAGGAAACCAGAGGCTGAGGCCAGGGTGAGCAGTGAACCCAGGAGTGCTGCTGCCTTCTTGGCTCTCATCCTTCTTGGCCCCTCTCCCTGTATGCACTCTCCCCAGCCTCCTCCAGCCCTGGGCTAGGTTTCTCCTGCTGGGACTGTGGCCTCCAGAGGTGGGCAGCCACCCAGGCTAAGCTGAGCTGGCTCAGGGGAGGGGCGCTGTGTTGAGTAGAGGTGTGGCTTGGGGTCTTAGGAATGCTGGGTATACAGAACAGCCATGTATTGCCTCCCCTGCTTAGAATTAGGCATGGCTCCCTAGGCGCAGGACAAAACCCAAGCCCCTGAGCCTGACCCTGCTAACCCTCTGCAGGCACCTCCCCATAACCTATTTGGATCTGGGGCTCCGGCCCCACTGAATTGCTCAGGGTTCCCAGTGGACCATTTCCTTTGCCTGCTTCCTGTCTCCTTCCAGCATCTTTAAGCCCAGCATCTCCCTCCTCTCAGAGGCTTCCCTGCCCTGGGCTGTCATTGTAGCTTCCGGGGACCATCCTGAGCCCTTCCCTGCGGATAGGGACCCAGCCTGTGTTTCCTGGGCCTCCAGGGGCAGGCACGAGCTTGCCCAGAGGAAGTGCTCAGCAGGGAGGCTGGAGGCCCTGCGGGGACGAGGTGTAGAGCGAGGCGCAGAGCCCTGGCTTGTTGAAGGAAGAGGAGCCTGGGAGGGGCTGACAAGGTGGTCTGCAGGCAGGCGGAGGGTTGGGGACACAGAGCCTGGAGAAGGACTGGCCTTAGTGGGGAGCTGAGGGGTGAGAAATGGAGCACAAATCGCAGCAGGAGCTCAAGCCTCCTTCCTCCCTTGCATCCCCAAGTCTGTGTGACTAAATGAGAGGAGCTTGGCATGAGGCGGGCGGGCAGGACTGTGATAGGGCAATCCCAGCAGGAGCCGGGGCAGCGAGAGAGAGCAATAGAGAGACTCCCAGGGGGCCCTGTCCATCCCCCCCAAGCCGTCAGAGGCCCAGTCAGGGAGAAGAATCCCAGAAGAGGGGGCAGAGCCACCCCCGCTTCACCCACCACAGAGCTGGTTAAAGGAGAGACTAAAGGGTCTCAGAGCAGACACCCTCTTAGGTGCCCTGGCTTCAGGGCCATCGAGTTGGCGCAGCCACTTGGTCAAGGACAGTCTCTCCAGGAGAGAAGGATCTCTACCCTACCCTGGTCGGCCCTGGGGAGGACATCAGGAGGGAAACCAGGGACAGACCTGGGACAGCCCAGAGGGCTCCTAAGTGGGGCCCTGACCCTGCTGACCCCAGGCTTCAGGAGGCCAGAGCCCCCCCTTACCCCTCCCTCCTGACCTGTCCTGCGACCTTTTACTTCAGCCTCATGCTATGGTTTTAGGTTCTCTCCCTCCACTGCCGCCTCTGATAGCTGTTGCTTTCCACTCTTCAGTTGCTAACATTGCACCATTAGCAAAGGCGGCATGAGGCCATTTCTCTGAGATTTGGATAGAAGGAGGAAGAGAGTCCTGGGTAGATGTGGCGTGGGGGCTGCGGGACAGGCACCCCCAGCCACTGCAGGAAACGTGGCCCTTTGAGCTGGCTTTTCTGGAGCACAGACCCACTGGCTCTGGAGCAGTCTGTGGAACCGAGGGGTGGGGGTGTGGAGCTCTCATGAGTTCGCGCGTGGACACACACACAGGAGCCCACTGGGATGTAGGTCACAGGCTGGAGTGCCTGGGGCGGGCGGGCACTGTGAGCATCCAGCCATCCAGACGCATTCTTCCCTCTGCCTGCCTCTCCCCACTGCTCGCCTGTGTCAATCTGACCCAAAGTCTCTCTAGGCTTCTGTTTAATTGTCCCCAGAATCTCA
Source organism: Aselliscus stoliczkanus (assembly GCA_033961575.1). Taxonomy (NCBI): domain Eukaryota; kingdom Metazoa; phylum Chordata; class Mammalia; order Chiroptera; family Hipposideridae; genus Aselliscus; species Aselliscus stoliczkanus. Next base: position 125,673,216 of record CM066728.1, read on the forward strand.
CTGGCTGAGAATTTCTGTGTGTGTGTCAGTCCCTACGTGGGGTAATGTGGAGTCTTCCAAGGCATAGCCCATTAGAGGGAGGGGGTAATGCCCACGAGGGTGCAGTCAGGGAGATAACAGAGCAGCCTCAGCCCAGTTTTCAGGGCTGGCTTCCTGGGGGAGGTGGCAGGACCTTGCTGGGCAGTTGAGTGAAGGCTTCAAAAACCTAGGAAAGGGGGTGGCACTGATGCAGCTGGGAAGGCCCCAGACATTCTCATTCTCCACCCTGGAATTGGAGCCCCTGCAGAGGTGACATCAAGAAGGACCATCACAGACTCTTCAAAAAAAAAAAAAAAACCCTGGAGGGCCCTGCCGTCCCTTTAGAAATAGCAAGCCCAGGATATCACTCTGCTTCCCACCCAGAATCTGCTCTTCTATCTGTGTCCCCCTCTTGGTGTAGACACCAACATCCCCTGCCAGGTCACTCTGACCCCTTTCCTCCTCCCACCCCACCTCAGCCTCCAAGGTTTCAGTCTGGCTCTTAGAGACGCTCACAGCCCAGAGGTGGAGACAGGTACCTGGGGAGCTCAAACAAAGCAGTCAGGGAAGACTTCCTAGAGGAGGTGACACCTGAGCTGAGGCTTCAAGATGAGCAGGCGTGGCAGAGTTGGGGGTAGGAGTAGGGAGAACTGAAATGGGGCAGTGTTCCAGGCAGCACAACAGTAAGTGCAAAGGTGAGGGAGGAGAGAGAAGATGGCACATTCGAGGCAGAGATTAATTCATAATGGGGGAGGGGAGAGAAAGAAGGGGTGTGGCGGGAGAGATGGGTGGAGGCATCATCCAGGGGTCAGAGGATGGACCACCTTGAGGCTGTCAGTGAGTTTAGACTTTGCCCTGCTGCAGCGGAGTGCCCTGAAGGACTTTAGGATGCCTGTGAGTGGCTCCCTTTGGCTCCCATGGAGGATGAGTTTGGGGCACGGGTAGAGATGGGGAGCCCTGGGAGGGGCAAGGAGACCATGGCAAGGCCTGGTCTGAGATGAGAGCTGGGAGGTGGAGAGTTGGGGCAGATGTCAGGACCACTTAGGAGACAGCGTGGACATTGAGTGGCTCTGGTCCCTCCTCTCTCGGGCCCCATACCCCCATCCTGTAACGGAGGACGGACCTGAGGACCCTGGAAGACGCTCTCCCGTGAGCCTGAGAGTGGCAGCCCTTTGGAGTGGCTAGTACTGTCCCCACCACGCCAATGAGACTGAGGCTCAGAGAGCCATGGGCCCAGGCCCAAGGATGGAGGCCCTGGCCTGTGCTGTAGGTAAGATGCGCAGTTCGGGATGGAACCCACCTGAAGCCTGTGGAGAGGACGAGGGTGAAATGTCTTTGCTTTCTAAACAACAGGATCTCCTGAAGGAGCCCCTCTCTCCGGAGCCCCCAGCTCCTCTCTCCCGAGCTCTCTCCTGGCTCTGCCTGGCCCCGGAACTGCCCTCCCACTCTCCCTGGGCTTCACTTCCTGGCCTTCTTGTGCAGTCAGCTGCTCAGGCTTGGGTGCATACATGATTTCAGCCCCTCCCCTGCTGGCCTCATTGTTCTTCTTTATTGACTAGTCTTCCTGATTTAGCCTCTTCCCAGAGTCCCCTGGGACAAGAAGGGGGGCTCCACCGCTCAACCACCTGCCCAGCTGGGGAAGGTTAGAGGCCTCGTGGGGCCAGCCAGCAGGACTGAGGTTCTCCTGGGCTGTGGACTGCAGGCCAGGATAGCCGGGGGTAGGGGGGCGGCCCAGAGTGGTGGGCGGAAGCACAGGAATCTGCGAGTCCTGGCTTTGAATCGGCAGTGTCCCCACTAGCCTGCGGCCTCGGGCCCTTTCAGGCCTCAGTTGTTTCATCTGTGAAAGGCCGCTTAGCACAGAGCCCGGCGTGCAGTGAGAGCTGAGTAAACAGGGTCCCCTGCTCTGCCTGTTGGCCTCATTTCTTTACCTGTGAATAAACCTCATGTGGGAAGTATTGCTCCTCCTGCTCCTTCAGGTCCCTGAGGCCCAGCCAGCCGGTCCAGGGCAGACCCCTAGAGTGAGATGGAAGGAACCCCAATCTGTTTCTCCTTCCCCACGATAGGTCGGCCAGGCTGGCCTCATTACCTCAACTACACAGACAGGGAAACTGAGGCTTGCTGAGAGCCCAGGACTTTGCCCAGGGCCTGCTAAATTAGCCGAGTCACGGGGCCAGGCTCTCAGTCCTGAGAGGCAGGGCAGTCTGAACAGCGCCCGTCGCCCAGCGCTCCGTCCACACAGTCACGGCCTCAGAGAAGGACCTAGTGGGCACTGGTTCAGCACACGGGCTCCGGTGCAGGACACGCCTTCGTGACTCTCAGCTTGGTCACTCACCAGCTAGGTGACTTCGGATGAGTCACCCGGCCTCTCTGAACTTGTTTCCTCATCTGTAACATGAGAATGATAACACCAGCCTCACAGGGTTGGTGGGAAGGGGACCTGGGCTGATGAAGGAGAGGCAGGTGGCCAGGCACAGGCGGTTATTTTATGATGGTTTTCTATTTGTTACCAGCTGAGGAAACCCGTTTGATGACATCTTCAGCTTCTGCCCCCCTCACCAGAAGGGCCAAGGAATGGCCTCCTCACAGCCTCCAGCTCAAAATAGCCCTCCCTTTAGACCGACCCTATCCCGCCCGTCCCAGCTGCTGCTTGCTTGCTGTTTCCGCTGAGAGGATGCCTTCCGTTGTGGCTTCGGCCACGTTGTGCTCATCCCTTGAACTCCTCCAACACACCCTCCTGGGGAGGCAGGGCTTTTCACGGGCAAATGCGGGGCCTCCAGGCGGCCCTTCTGGCACAGTGACGGCATTCAGAATGCCACAAAATAAAGATCCCGGGCGCCGGACCAACGTGGGTTAGGATCACTGACCTCACTGTATGATCTTGGCCATCACTTAATTCCCGGGCCTTAGTTTTCTCATCTGGAAAATGGAGCCAATAGCAACCTACCAGGTTTGTTATGAAGACTCAAGCAGACAAGGCACATGAAGGACCTTGCATGGCATCTTGCCTGGAGTGGGCACTCAGTAAATACGACTGGTCGTTATACTTGCAGCACTTGGAAGTTTACAAAATCACCTCCATCTGCCCTACTCTAGGGCTCCCAGCTGGGGCAGGTGTCCCTGCTGGTTATCAATGGGAAGAAACAAGCTTCTGGGCTGCCCATTCCTCCCCTAGGATTTCCAAAACAACCAGCCGCTTCCGGAGTGGGCATCTGGGCTTCTGTCTCAGCCCAACTCCCTGCTCTGTGAATCACAGACTTCCCACAACAGGTGTCCAGACACACACGGTTTTACCCCATCACTGCTCTGGAGCCCCAGGACAACCGAGGAAGCAGGCAGGGCAGACCTGAGTCTGCCCATTTTCAGGCAAGGAAACCGAGACCAAACTAGGAGAAAGGACTTGGTCCAGGCCACCTGATGGTGACGGGAGCTGGGATGAGACTCAGGCCACAGGGAGGGAAGAGGGTGCCAAGTGCTGAGTCGGATTTAGAATCTTAGATAGTCAGAACTAGAACATTCGGGGCATGGAGGTCAGTGCTCTCCCCTGACAGCCAAGGAAACAGGAGCTCAGATGGGAGAGGACGCCTGAGGGCGTGGGGCAAGTTAGCAGCAGGATCCAGCTGGTGCCATTCATTCATTCACTCATTCCTCCCTTCCGTCCTTCCCTCTTTCCTTCATTGATCTAGTGAGTGTGTATTGAGCAGCTTCTTAGGGCCAGATGCTATCCTGGGGATACAGTGGCAAACAAGATGCAGCCCCCCTACCTTCAAGGATCGCATGGTCTTAAGTGGGAGTCCGGCCAGCGACCAGGCAATAAAAACACACCCTGGTTGGGGAGGCACCAAGAGCGGCTGGCCGTGCATGGGTGGGAGATGGCAGCTTCGAAGGTGAGGATGTCAGGCCCCTGTGAGAACCCGAGAGAGAATGTCTCCCTCTCCGGGCCCACTGTCACGCCTCTCTCTCTTGTCCCCGTCCTTGGCAATGGCAAAGACAGGAAGGAGGTGCTCTTCATGCAACTCTGAGGGGCCCAGGCCAATGAGAGTCAGTCAGCTCTTGCCTGACCCTTACCCCAATTTACATGGGAAACTGAGGCCCATCCACAAAGGGCTCTGCTGGGATTCGTGCACAGTCTCTGGGCTCCCTTCTTCCCCTTGCCTTCCTGCCTCTGCTTGTTACATAAAAGAAATCCCTGCTCCTGGGTTTGCTGCTGTTACATAAAAGAAATCGCTGCTCCTGGGTTTGCAGCTGTGTTAGCCCTCACTAGCCTTGATCTCAGGGTCTCTCACCTCAGGACCACCCGCTGCTCAGCTCTGTCTGCTAAGACACCCTGGATATGTCCCTGGTCTCCAAAACATCAGTCAGTGGCTGGGGATGTGGCCAAACTCCTTTCAGCCCCTGAGCACCTGGCGAATGGAATCAGAGCTCAGGATATCCACCAGATGGAAGAGAACTTTGCTTGGCTTGAATCAGGGACGAGGGCCCAGAGCCCCACACCCAGAGCCTCCCCCAACCCTGTCCTTATCAAAACTCCTGAGCCCCCAAGGAGTTCAGCTTGCCAAGCCCTGACCAAAAGCATCACTCTCACTAGAACTCTCCCAAGTTCTCCAGCCTCCATGCCTTTGTGCCTGCTGTTCTCTCTGCTTAGAATGCCTTTCCTCACCTCTCTGCCTGGGCCAGCTGAATTCATCCGCTCACTCATACAACAAGTATTTGCTGGATGCTTACTCTACGCCAGACAGAGAGTTAGGCTCTGGGGATAACAGCTGTCAGAGAGCTTAGAGATTGGTAGGGGCTACAGCGGCCACACACACACACACACACACACACACACACGTCCGGTGAGAATGAGAACAGGTCCTACAAAGGAAAAGAGAAAGAGTGGGATCTAATTAGGTGGATTAGGGAAACATGGTCTAGGGAATTCTTCTCTGAGAAGATGACTGTTCAGTTGAGTTTGGGAGGAAGAGGAGGACTTGGTGAAGAGTGAGAGGAAGTGTGTTCCAGGCCAAGGAAACAGAACGTGCAAAGGCCCCGGGGTGATAGCTAGTTTGGGTGAGTGTGAAGAAGGCTGGAGCCCAGACAGGGAGTGGGTGAGGCAGGACGAAGGGTCAGATCATGCAGGGAGGAAGAAACAGCGGACTTTGGTGAAGGGGCCATGTGGGTAGCAGGAAGAGGGAGATGTCCAGGAGGAGTCAGAAAAAGAGACTGAAAAATAGGTAGGAGGAAATCAGGAGAGTTGCCTATCCCTGAAGTCAGGTGGAGAAAGTATTTCACGAAGAGGAGTCATCTGCTTCTTTAGTGGAGGGGTCGCCTCCTCCAGGAAGCCTTCCTGGACTCCACGTGAGGTTAGGGGTTCCACCTGCCCTGGCCTCCCTCATCAGAGTGCTTACCTCTCTCCCAGGCTAGCCTAGGAATGTCACAAAGTCACAGACAAAGTTTGACTTGGCTCTCCAGCCCCAAAACTTAGTCCAGGACCTGAAAGTAGTAGTTGTTAAATGAATGAATGTAGAAGCAGGGCTCAGAGAGCAAGTGACTCTGAGGCCAAAGTTTTCCTTTGCTGTCATGGTCCAAGACTGCCCCTTCAACCTTGGACCCTCAAGGCAAGCTGAAGCCAGACCCCTCTCAGGGAAATCTGGGGTAACTCCCAAGGAGAACCTGGGCTCTCCTCCATTTCTGCCTGAGAATTCCTGAGGCCAGCTTTCTCCCTTTGCCACTTCCTCCTGGCTCCCAGGCACCTCACTGCCTGACCAGTTTCCAGAAGGTCAGCAACAGGCTCCCACAGCAGGTGAAGACAAAGGGCTGTCTGGGCACGTGGCCCTTCAAGTCGGATGAGGCAGCCACAGTCTCCAGGGCGGCAGCCTTGTCCTGCCCAGAGCCTGCCACAAGCCAACCCCGGGGGACAGCAAGTCGGATTCGTGGGTTCCTGAGACACTACTGGGTTCCAGGTGGGGAGATGGAGCCCTGGGAGCCTTGCTTGGCCATGGGTTGGCACAGACAAGGCCTGTGCCCTCCGTAAGGCAGTACCCAGGTGTCCCTGTGCCAAGCTTAGGGGAATACCTCTGGAGGCAGGCAGCCTGTCACACACCCAGACCGTCTGCCTCAGCTTCCCCCGAGGAACTCATCACTCTAAATTCAGTCTCGTATCATTTCTCTGCCTCCCATTCGAGGCTGGGAGCTACTCCAAGGCCTCTTCCTCTCTCTCTTCTCCTCTCCCTCCCTCTCTTTCCCTCTTTCCTCCCTCCGTTCACTAAGCACAAACTATTCCTTAGATTTGAGCTCTTCTTTTCTACGCCCCTGACCCTGACACACAGCTTGGCACATGGGGTCACTCAGCTGCATCCACTGGCCACCCGACTGCCCAAAGATGCCAGGTCCACGGGCAGGGCCTTGCCAAGCTCCCCTGAGGGTTACAGCTCCAAACGTGGCAAAGGGCCCCTCTCCCTGGAAAGAGCTGAGCTCTTGCTGGAGGAAGGAAATTTGGCCTTGAATCTGTGCCCGGAGGCAGGGCCTGCCTGGGGTAGGGAGGAATGGGGGAGAAGAACTCAGTTTTTTTTTAGCAAGGACTGTGGTCCCAGGAGGACCTGGGCTCCCAAAGGACTGATCCAGGCTGGAGCGAGGCCACCTCTCAGTTGGCCCTCCCTTCTAAGGCCAACAGGGCCTTCTCCCTACTGAGCCCTAAAACCTGCTCCCCTCCCTACACCCTGCCTCAGTCCCTCAGCCACACTCTTGCCCTCCTACTCCCCTACTTTTCTCTGCCCAGAGATAGCCAGAGTGCACCTACCCGAGGGGGCAGCAGCCTGGCCGGGCTGAGCAATCAGGATCTTAGTTACCTGCACCCCTGGAGCCCCAAGCCTGAAGAAACTGCCGTGGCCAAGCCATTCTGAGTCTTACAAGTCTCTGTCCTGGGCTCTCAGCAAGGGCTCTGTCCCAAGCAGCTTTCCCCCAGCAATCTGCCCAGGGTTTCCAGTCACAGCCCCTGGGGCCCTACAAAGCAGGGAGCGCTTTCAGCCTGGCTTTAATTACAGGGAACGTTCCTGTTGCTGGCCCATCTATATTTATCTGCAGGATCTCACTAATTAAATTCCCCACAGCACCCGGCGGGTCTGGGGACAGCAAGGGAGGCAGACAGGCAAGGGGGCTACAAACTTCCTGCCTTTCCTTCTTGGCCAAGAGCAAAACAGAAGCAGCCGATACTCCCCCCCACCCCAACCCCCACCAGCTCTGCCAGTGCCCGGAGTCCGGAGTCCGGAGTCCGAAGGGCTGCCCAATGCTCCACTCGGGACCCTACAGCCCCTTAACCCCAGATCCCAACACCAGACAGTGCCCAACTGCCTGATCGCTTCCCCACTTCAACTCAGATTCCTGCAGCAAGCAGAGAAAAGTCTGCCTGAGCAGCCCTGAGCAGCGGCTGAATCCCCAACTCTGCCACTTTGCCAGCGCCCTGCTTACCGTAGGAGCCGTCTTGGTCCAGGAGAGAGTCGGGCTCCATGTCGTATGGGCCCCGAGCCCCTGGCCCCACCTGATTTATGAACCGAGGCTGTCTCCATGAGCGTCTGGGTTTCTCCTTTTGTATTCCATCTGGCGGCTTTTCCCACTAGATGACTGGGTACTCCTGCAAGCAGGCCCCTTTCCAGCCCTCGCCTTCATACAGTACATTTAAAGTAGCAGTAACCTCTTTTTCCTCCCCCTGCAGCCTGGCTGGAAACATTAGAAGGGACTGAGGCAGCGAGATGTCTAAAATAGGAAGACGCCGGGGACGATTGGCCTGGCTGCCCGCGAAGCTGGCTGCTGCGGGGATCTGGCCCAGCTGTGCAGATGGGAAAGCTAAGAGGTGAGGCTGAGCTGGAGCTTAGCATCTGGAAGCTGGCTCTGGAGCCCTGGGTTTTGTGTGAAGGAAGGAGGCCAATCCACTGCGGGAGGGGATGGGGTCTGCTCTGTTCACCACCCAGCACCCAAACCCCAGGGGCTTCTCCCAGGCCCTGCTGGAACCTCCCACTCAAATCTGTTCTACAGACATTTCCTGCAGTGTGGGGGATGCAGAGATTGACTCATCCATCCATTCAGTTAGTCATTAAATATTTTTTGAGCATCTTTTCCATGCCAGAGACTGTGCCAGGTGCTCGTTTTGCAGGAGGGAGCTAGTCTTGCCTCATGGAGCTCACAGGTAAACAGGTGACTGCAATGTAGCGTGTGGGGTAAGTGCTATGGGAACACAGAGAAGGGGTGCCTCATCTGGCTGGGAGAGGTGGTTAGGGAAGGCTTCCTGGAGGAATGGGCACCTAAGCTGGGGCCTATAGGATGAGTAGAGGTTATTCAGGTGAAGAGGGAAGGAGCAAGGGGGAAAGGCGTGCCAGATGGAGGGAGCGGCCTACGTGAAAGCCTCAACTTGAAATGGTACATGGGGCATTTAGTGGTCCAGGTAACTTCCAGGTGGTTGCAGCAGTGGCTGAGGGACTTGGTGCAGAGAGATGGGACCAAGGAGGGCAGCAGGAGAGGACCAGGCAGGGCCACTCAGGGGCGTTCTCAGGCCTGACCCTAAGGATAGTTCATGGAATGATATATTCCAAGCGGTCCTTTAAAAAGGCCTTTCTGCTACTAGAACTGCAGAAATAGCTGTGACACTGGTACTACTCATTATGCAGCCACCAGAGCTGGGCACTGCCGTGAGGTGTACCCACACTGTCTCATCCACTCCTCAGGGGCTCCTCTAGTAGAAACTCTGGCGATCTTAGTTTACAGATGAAGGCAATGCCACTTAGAGAGGTGAAGTGACTTACCCAAGCTTTGTGAGTGGCCTCCAGGTCAGGCCTGCACCCCAGAGAGGTCACACAGCCTTGGAGCTGGGAGACAGGGCAGGGGTAGGGGAGATAAAGATGCACTGGATGGATGCAGAGTACAGAACAGGGCCCTATGCTTGGAGAAGACGGAGTGTGTCATTTGGGCCCAATCAGGGAAGGCTGCCTGGGGGAGGAGGCATGTGAGAGAAGAACAGAATTTGGATGGGCTGAGCAGGGGAAGGTGAGGACATCCCAGGCAGAGGGAATGGCACAAACAAAAGCATGGAGGCAGGAAGGTAGCACTTAATGACAAGTGACTGGGAGAATTTCAGGGGAGATGAGCTGGTTGGGGCTGGTGCCAGAAAGGCCTGAATGACTGCCTGGGAGCGTGGGCTTGGTTCAGGGGTGACATACAGCGTCCAAAGGCATTTCTTGCACAGAATGGCCTCCTTATGCTGAGCCAGAGAGGCCATCAAAAGGAGGAAGTTGGGAGACACGGAGACAAGCCAGGAGGCTGGCAGAAAGGCTCAGACCAGGGTTGGCAGAGAGGGAAATACCCGCTTGGGCTCCTCCCAACAACCCACTGCTGCCCAGCTTATCCCAGAGCAGCCAGTGGCTGCTGATGTAGTTGGCCCAGACTTGGGGAAGCTCCTTCTGTCACCTTCCACCCTCCCTACCTCTTGAATGACAGAGATCCCAGCTCCCAACCTCCCACTGCCTTAATTACAGGGAAGCCAGGCCCTACCCAACCAGCTGCAGGCACCAGGCTCCCTGGTCTCCTGCTCAGTGGGGCAGGGAGCAGGCTGTGGTGGAGGGAAGGGGTCTAGGGGTTGGGGTTTGGACCACCTCTCCAGAGCCCCGGGGTTTCTGGGGGCTCTGGGGCCCATTTGCACATATGCACCTGTGGTCTCTATATATAGTGTGGTAGGTTCATGTCTGGGATCTCCGCTTACCATTTAGGTGACACTGAGATAATTACTCCATCCTTGGGAGTCTCATTGGTAGAATGGGGCTACTCATAGCCCTTCTTCATTAGGGTGGTTGTACAGATTCCACGGGATGAGGTGCCTCAAAGCCTTAGGGCAGGACAGGACCCGGCGGGTATGTCTTTTTTTTTTTTTTAATGTATTTATTTTAATTAGCTTCAGGTGTACAACACAGTGCACTAGTTATTCTTTTTACCCCTCAAAGTGACAACCACCCTCCCCCAATTTCCCCCCCACTCCTCCACCCCATATCATACTATCTATTACAATTCCTTTGACTCCCTACCACCGTATCATCCACATCCCGTGACTATCTATATATTCAGTTACAGTTGGTATACAATATTATACAACATCAATTTCAGGTGTACAGTGCAGTGATCAAGCCTCTTCTCCATCCATGAAGTGGTCTCCCTAACAAGACATGTGACCATCTGACACCCCACAAAATTTTTACCACATTATTATATTCTCCAGTCTTTCATATCCCTGTGGCAATATTGTAGTTACCTATTTATGCTGTCTAATCCCTTCCCCTTCTCCCTCATCCCCACCCCCCTCCCAACTAGCAACCCTGTTTTTCCTCTCTATCTACGAGACTGTTTCTGTTTCCTTTGCTCATTCATTCAGTTTTTCAAATTCCACATATAAGTGAGATCATATGGTATTTGTCTTTCTCCGACTGACTTATTTCACTTAACACAATACTCTAGGTCCATCCATATCATCGGGGGTACGTCTTAAATACTCAAGAAAGGGTAACACTCATCCTTATCCAAACTTGTATCATCCTAACAGCCTATACAAGAGGTCAGGGAGGTGGGGGAGAATGTGGGCCCATTTTACAGGTGAGGAAGCTGAGAAGGGACCAACAGAAGGGACTTGCCTTGAGAGTCTCCTGGTGACTCTCAGGCTGTCCCCATCATCAGGCTGTGCCCCCAGAACCGGCTGAGAGCAGAAGGCAGAGGTTGGTGGAAGGGGCACCTGGGCTCCATTCTGGCTCTCCTCCAGGCATTGGCGTGAGCCAGGACCAGGCACATATCCCAGGTCAGGGTCAGAGTAGGATTAGCCTGGCAGCTCCCAGCCTCCAGTCCATTTCCCTCTTTTTATGCACTAGACATGTTTATGATGCATTAGACATGTTTAAGTGCCACCAGAGCTCTGGGCTCCAGGCATTCATTCACAATAAATCTGCCTTGTGCTCTGCCTCCTTGCTTTGGTGACATGACAGTGCAGACAGGCCCATGTGCCCCGGTTCACACAACGTCCCGTCTTTCGGCTGTGCCATTTCTGATTTGAGCCATTGCCCTACTGATGGACACCTAGGTTGTTGCCAGTCATTCAGGGTGACAACACGATGAGGGTATCATACATACTGTGGCATATCTGTCTCATAACCTCTAGGGTGAAATTCCTGGGTCAAGAAGTGCTGGCATTTGTACATACATTCCCAGCATGGCAGCAAAGGGCATTCAAGCTCCGTCTGGTTCTTTGACTTATTCTGCCAACAGTTATGGAGCGCTGATTCTGTGTTCGGCCCTGTGCTAGGGGCCAGGACAGCAGTGTCATGTCCCTACATTCTAGCTGAAGGAGGCACACACACAGAGAAGAGTGCTAATCAGAGAATTAAAGCAGGGCCATGAGACAGAACATGGCAGGGCACTGCTTGCAGTTTGAGGGTCTGGGAAAACCCGTTTGAGGGGATAGCAGTTAAGCAGGGACCTGGCCAGTAAGTTTGGGGGAGAGCAACCAGGACTCTGGAACTGGGTGGACAGGCCAGAAAATGGTCTGAGAGAAGAGAAAAGTCACAGAGGCCATTTCCCAGAGGGCCTTGTGGGTCAGGGAATGTGGGGGCCACTGCAGCATGAAGCAGGGGAGTGTTATGAAAAGTTGCTGTTGGCAAAGGGGCCCGAGAAGGGGCCAGAATGGACTCACAGAGGCCAGATAAGACACTGCTGCCGTCTTTGAGGCGACAGATGCTGGCACTCCACTGGGGTGTTGGTGGCAGGATGGAGAAAAGCAGATGGATTCAGGACATGTGTAGGGCCCTTGGGTGGGCTGAGCCATCAGATGTAGAGGAAGAGAAGAGGATGGAGACCAAGGGCGAGTCCGAGGCTTTGGGCCTGAGCACTGGATTGGTTTACAGAGCTGGGGGGACACCCTGGAGCAGAGGGTTTGAGGATGGGAACCTCAAACTCTGTTGTGGGAAATTTAGACAGACATATGGAGATGCTGAGGGGCCCGCTCCTGGCTGTAGGATTGGAGCTCAACAGATCGGTGGACTTGGTGGGCCCAGACCTGGGAACTGAGGCTCCGGGCCCAGCCCAGGGCCCAGCCCACTGCACTGCCCTGTTCCAGCAGTAGTGAGATCTCCCGGTTGTAGGCCTGAACTGTCGCTCCATGTAAAGAAAGAGAGCTAAGCAGTCACAGATGGCAACTGGCCCCAAGTCCAGCTGCATGGAGGAATGTCAGCAGGAGGGAGTGAGAACGTCAGCAGGAGGGAAGGAGAGCCCAGCGGTGGGCATAGTGGGGAGACAGCGGGCACCTGTGGTCAGCTTTTTCATTGCCTTCCCTGCTGGGGAGGACGAGGCCAGCAGGCTGGCGTGGAGATGATGCTGTGTCTGTCCCACTCTCTCTCTCTCTGTCCCTGCCATGCCCTGGGCTGGGCCGAGCCTGGGAGCCAGGCACATAAAGAAAGAATGGAAACTCAGGGATCTAAATGCTAGAGGGTATGTACAAGGCAAAGCCAGGCCAGAGGAGAACCATCTGCTCAGCAGAATCAGAAAAGCCTTTGTGGAGGAGGGGCCAGCCAAGCTGGACCATGAGGGGTGATGAGGAGTTCAACAGGCAGACACGGGAAGGAAAGGCAGGCAACACTATTTATTGTATGTAGGCTTAGAGACAGCCAATGTCCAAGGCTGTGAGCTTTCAAGTGATTTTCTGCCCTAGTTCTGATTTTCTAGCTAAATCCTGCTATCCAGGGCCAGAGTCCATGGGGGCCCACAGCGTCTTGCTTCCCCTGGATGAAGGGTGAGCCTGACCCCAGGCTGAGGCACCTCCCGACCCAGAACGCAGACTGATGTGCGCCGGGGTCTGCTCCCGAGCATACCGCTGGGCTTTCTCAGGTGAGGACAGGTAAGCTTGCCCGGGTCCAGCCCCCAGCTCCCATTTACCAGCTGGGTGACCCTCGGCAGGTGATTTCACTTCTCAGTGCCTCAGTTTCCTCACCTGTAATCAGAGGATAAGGACAGTCCCTGAATGGCTGGTAGGAGAATTAATGGACCGATACAAGTGGAACTTAGTACGGCCAGACGAAGCACTCAGTAAACCTAAAATCTAGAACCCTCGGCATGGCCTTCAAGGCCCTCATCCCCTCCTCTCTCCTCTCCCTCCCTTCCCCTTCCTCCAGCCTGCCCTCTCGCTCTTTACCCTCCCTACTTCCTTCCTTACCTCCCTTTCTCTCCAGCCTCAAAGGTCCCTGCTCTTGTTGGAACTGCCCCGCACCCTCTCACCCCAGGGCCTGGCCACCTTCTGTGCTTGGAGTGACATTCCCTAGAGCCTCACCTTTCTCTGTGTTCAGGTTTCTGGCTGGTCAGATGCTGCCTCCTGACCACGCCCTCTAAGATACCATGCCCATCCCCCACCCCTCCCATCACTCTATCCACCCCTGCCCCCAGCTTTACTTTTCTTCCTGGCACAATGTTAGGATCCCACCTGACATTATATTATATACTCATATTTATTTGCGTATTGTCTGCCACCCCATCCCCCTGCTTTCAAGCAAGTTCCATGCTGTACCCCCAGCACTTAGAACAGTGCCCAGCAGAGTGGACCCCCAATAAACATGTGTTAGATGAAATACTGGTGGAAGGACTAAGTGTTAGCTGTAATTGTTATTTACTGCCCAGCACACACACACACACATCCGCACACCGCCTCCTGCCTTGATTCACAAGCATACAATCCAGCTCTCACTGAGAATCAGGGCACCTCACATCGAGATACCCCTATTGTGTTTCTCCCTGAGTCTCTCAATACTTATGTGGCTGGACTGGGTCCTCCCTTCTCATTAGGGGCTGGGACCCCAGGAAGGAGACTAGGGAGTCTTCTACTTGGGGAGTACTGTGAGCCTGGCACTCTCTATGCATCCTACTCATCAACTTTCTAAAAGAGTTTCTCTGAGTCCCATTTCACAGATGGGAAAACTGAGAGGCTACGCCAAGACCCTGAGCAGTGGCAGAGCTGGGGTTTGAGACCATGTCTGTCTGACCAGAAGGTCCTCCTGGCCTCACTAAGCATCCAAGACAAAGTGCCTCCCAGACAAAGAGGAAAGGAGTGTGTCTGGGTGGGGGTGGCAGGGAGGTTTGGAGGTAAGATCATCAAGAAGGAATGTCCGGGCCAGCTTTTGGTCTGCCTCCCCCGCCCCCCACCCACACACACACCACCCCTGGTGGCCCAACTTTACATCCTGGGCCCCTCCAAACAACAGCTTTTTGCCATCTTCTGTGTTTAAAGAGAGGGTCAGCTCTGCTCTTTTGGCTTGTTCAAAGGCCTTGAAACTGAGGGTTGGCATCTTTTAACAAGTTCTGAGCCAGCTGGCAGGGGACAAGGGCACGCTAGAAGCTGGCCCTGTCATCAGCTCTACGGGGCAAGGGGGGCTGGTCTCGTGATGACAGCAGCTCCGTGCCTGCGTGGGTGCCCTGCGTGCTCTCAGGGAGGAAACCAGGACTCAGAGAAGGGCAGAGCACACCAACCTCACACAGCCAGGAAGTGGCAGGAGCAAGGCCCAAATTCTGGGGGCGGGGTTAGAAATGTGAGTCCTTCCTCGCTGTTGGGCAGGTTAAGGAACTTGACCCTGGGGTGGTGGTAGTTGTGCAGCAGATTCCGAGGCCCAGACTCTCAGCCACAATGCGCTGTGGCTCCTGGTGCTGCACAAATGTGAGGCTGGATAATCATTAAAGAACCTCAAACCTTTCCTGGAAGAAGGCAAGCTCTAAATAAATGCTGGAGTGAAGGGATTTCTGGGCTGCAGGAGCGGGGATGGTGGTCTGGGATCCTCCAAGTTCCTGAAATCATCAATTTCATGATGAACAATGGTTAGGCTTGAGGTGTCCTGTGGCTGGGTCCCAGGGCCCTGCCTTGGTTCCAAGAAGCCCTGGAGACATTGGCATGCTCTACATTCCAGCAGCAGGATGACACTGGGCTGGCCTGAAGTGTGGGGGATCTCATTGCTTCCCCCAAGCTGCCAGAGCATGGCCTTGGAGGTACCCAAGTGCCGGGTCACCTCCCTGAGAGAACCTTGGGCTTTCCAGAGCCCCAGGTAAGAGGTTCATGGAGTACAGTCCCTTGAGAGAACAAGAATTCCCTCCATGACATCCTTGATCCAAACTCTGCTTGCTTACCTCCCAGGATGGGAAACTCACTCTTGTCTGGCAGTCAGTTCCCTCTGACTCTGAGTAAGCTCCCTCCTCAATGAAGTCACGCTATGTCATCCTGTTGCTGCCCCACACTCGCCCCAGTTTATTCTCCGTGGTCACGTAAAGTAAGTCTGCCCTGGGGGATGCCCCTGCAATCATCAGAACCCCCACAGGAGCTCAGCTCCCTGCACTCCTCCTGACTCCACCCCACACCTTCCATGCTTCCTGGCTAGTTTCCAGGTTTTGTGGTGAAACAGGGAAAAAAAACCCCAAGAAACCTGGAAGCATTTTACCCGCACGGCCATGACGGCAGTCTATGCAATTCAGCAAACTTTAGCCAGAAACTGTGCCAAGTGCTGGAGACACATATGAATCATAGTCCCCGCCCATGACAATCTCTACCAGGCTAGGGGTGGGAGGGTGGGGAAGTACACCCCAGCATCAGCCAGGAGGTGGGGACCAGCAGAGTAAGCGCCTCTTCCAGCTCGCAGGGATGGCTGGAAATAATCTTTTAGAATGGCTAGGTTTCCAACAGGTAGACAAGGGGAGACAGCAGAGAGAGAGAAGACATGTAAAGTGAATGGATTTGAGAGAGCCGAGGCCAGGCAGTGGGGCCACACATCTGGCTAATTTGCTTGGACAGAAGGGACTATATATCAGAGACCAGGAAACTTTTTCTCTGAAGAGCCAGACAGTAAATATTTGAGGCTTTGTGGACCACACAGCCTCTGTTGTAACTACTCAACTCTGCTGGTGTAACTCGAAAGCAGCCATGGACAATACACAAATGAATCAGTGTGGCCTTGGGCCCACAAACTCTATTGGTGGACAGTGAAACTTGCATTTCATATGATTTTCTTGTGTCATGAGATAGCATTCTTCTTTTGATTATTTCCCAGCCATAATGTGAAAAGCATTCTCAGCTCACAGGCTGTACAAAAACAGGCAGTGGGCCGGATTTGCTGACCCCTGATCTCCTTGTTTGGGAATCCTGGGAGATTGTGCTTGAAAGTTGGGTAAAAGAGGTCCTTGAATGCCTGGGTGATGAACTCGCCTTTAATCCATTAACCCACCTCCCCTGGACCCAACTGCCATCAAGAAGCTAGAAAAATGTGTGTTTAGATCAAATGCTGAAACATACCTAGGGGCGATTTCTTTTAAAATATGTGTCCAGTTACATAGGAATGAAAGCTTATTGCTAAAAGAAAAGTCGATAAAGAAGTATATACATACACTCACAAGGAAATTTCCCTTCTAACCCCACTCTATGGGAGGTGGTGAGTGGGAGTCCAGCCCCTTTCCTATGCACGTGGACATGTATGCACAGACACATGCACACGCAATGTGTTTATTCATACCACACAAGCTCATTCCATATGATTGTTCTTTGACATGCTTTTGTCACTTAGCAACTCAACCCTGAGTCTTTCTATCTCAGCACATGGATTCATCTTTTTGATTTTTTTGTATTTGCTACCAACCCTACATGGTGCGCTATGACACCATTCACCCTGCAGTCCTCTCCTGAGGGACCTCCAGGCTGGTCCCTGTTTTACATGATTACAAGCAGTGCTGCCATGACCCTCTCAGCACACATATCTATTTCTGTGCACCAATTCGAGTGTTTTTCTTGGAGAGATTCTCGGAAACAGAATTGCTGTGTCAAAAGCCATGAGAACTTAAAACTTGGATCCCTGTGGCATACTGGAACAGTTTCCTCTCATTGCTGTTATAAACATGGTGAATCTGCTGGGACCTGGGGTGTCCTATAAGGGCCAATCAGGATTTGAGACCTCAGCATCTTAGGTGCTCCTAAGTGACTCTGGGGTTCGGGTATCTCCAGGTGGACAGAGCTGTCTCCTCCTGCAGAGCAGGGCCTGCGACAACACCTGCCCAGTCAACACCTTGGTCCATCCCTTCATCCACCCATCCATCCATCCCCCTATCCACCCATCCCCCATCCCCCTATCCACCCATCCTCCCATCCCCCCCCACCATTTATCCACCCATCCCTCCTTCCTTCCTCCCGCCATCTACCCATCCATCTATCCATGCCTTCAGTATCTGTTGAGCACTGATGATGGCTTGAACACTCTGGTGTTGCCAGTGAATACAATCATATTTCTGCCTGTTTAGTCCTCACTGTCTGGTAAAGGAGGGTCTATACGTGCCAGATACTGAGAATACAGCAGGAAACACAAGAGGAAACATCCCTGCCCTCCCAGATCTACAGTCTAGTGGAGGAGGCAGATAATAAACACATAAATAAATAGGATATGTCGGGTGGTGAGAAGGGCTAGGAAGGAAGATAAGGCAGAGTGAAGGGGCCAGGAAGCACTGGGAGGCAGGTGGTGTCGCCTCTCTGGACAGAGTTCTTCAAAGCAGTGGGTGGGGGAGTTGTGCAGACATAGAGGGGTGGGAGTGTCCAAGGCAGGGGCACAACAGCCCGTGCAAAGGCTCTGAGATGAGATGTTCAGGGACCAGCCAAGGTTGCCAGCGCTGGGGTGGAGAACAGGGCAGCTCCTGAAGGTCTTGAAAGTGGGGAAGGACTTGACTGTAACTCCAGGTGAGGAGGGGCTGAAAGGTCTGAGGTTGGGCATGACCTGACTTACAGGCTGGCTGCTGGGTTGGGAAGCGAGCAAAATGGGCCAGCGCTGAAGCATGGAAACAGGTCAGGAGGCCACCAAATTTGACCCAAGGGGCAATCTTGGGCCAGGTGGTTGGATGGAGGTGCTGAGAAGGGTGGGGACGCTGGCATACTTTGAAGGTAGCCGTGGGCTCTCCTGATAGATGGCATGTTGAGGTCATAAAAAGTAGTGAAGGATGACACCAAGGTTTGGGTTTCATGAACTAGAAGAATGGGGACTCTACAGGAAGAGTCGGTTGGAGGAATGAAGTTTGAACTAAAAGCTTGACCTGAACTTGTTACGTTGGAGGTGTGCATAAGCCATCAAGTGGAGAGGTAAGGAGCAGGTTATAGGGTGGAGCCTGAGTTGGGGAACAGGTTCAGGATGGAGATAGAAACATGGGGGCGGTCAGCATGCAGAGGGGTTTAAAGTCACATACGTCCGCATGTTGGCACCAAGGGCATGAGTGGATGGAAGAGAAAGGGGGTCTGGGGGCCCAGTCCTGGTGCATGCCAACTTTGGAGGGCAGGATGGTGAGGAAGGACCTGTCAAGAGAACGGAGAAGCAGCAGCCAGTGAGCAGGAGAAGGAGGACTCAGGGAGCAGGGCCTGGGAGCCAAGGGGAGACGAGACCTCAGCAAGGAGGGCATGCCAGCTGTGCCAGGTGAGGCTGAGCTGAGTGAACTGGAGACTCAACACTGACCACCAGGATTGGCAACTCAGTGCGACACAGACAAAGATGGGGGGAGCCTAGGTGACTGTGGGAGCCCCAAGGAAGGGCACTGGACTAGGGAGGGCTTCCTGAGGAAGGGATGTCTAGGTGGAAGCATGAGGGATGAATACACATTTGCCAGGTAGAAAGGGGATGTCCAGGCCAAAATCAGCACGAAGGCCAGGAGGAGGCAGCAGTCGCAGCTCATTTGGGGAGCTGCGAGTTAGTAAGTCTGGCTGTAACACAGGGTGCAGGAGGTGCAAGGGGCACAAGGGGGGGCGGTGTCGTCCTCACAGGACCTTAGAGAGATCAGCAAAGCAGATGGTGGGATCAGTGATGGAGACCAGGCTTTGGTGATGGGCGAGTAGGTGGGAGTGGGAGGAAGGGGAAGTGTCTGCGGGGAGAGGGGAGGAAAAGCAAATGGGGGAAGGATGATGAATTCAGATGAGTTTAGGGCACTGAGGAAGTTCAGGGGAGATGTCCAACATCAGTGGGGCATGTGGGCTGGACATCGGAGTCTGGGAGGCAGCGGCATGTGGGGGAGGATGCTGGGCAGAGCTGGCTGGAGCCGGACCACCCATGCACCTCCTCCCTGGTGCTGCTTGAGGTCAGCGGGGTCCAGACACCTGCTGTGTGCTGGGGAGGGGCCCTGGCAGCCTCCAGCCATGTGGTCTGTGTCCCCTGACAGCAGGAGCCCAGTGGTTTCTCTGGATGGGCTGTTGTAACTGTACCCCATCCCTCCCATATCCCTCCCATCCACAGCCCACAAAGCACTTTTGCCACGCCCCTGGGGCACCGCCAAAGGAAGGGCCCCCACCATGCAATGTAGGCTCATGAACACTGATGCATAGAACGGTGATTTATGGAGCATCTACTGGGTGTCCTGCAATCCTGCTCTGGGAGCAACGACAACCCAGGCAAACAGGCATCTGCCCTCTTGGGGCCACTGCCCAATGGGGGAGCAAGCAAGGAATATATAATTTGGGTCAAGTGTGGTATCAGTAGAGGGAAGCCTGGGGTTGCCATAGGGATCAGAGGGGCTCGAAGGGGGAGGCAACATTTAAACGATAGGTCTGAAGGATAAGTCAGAGTTAGCCAAGAAAAAAAAGGGGTGTTAGTGGGGGCAAGTGTCTAAATGGATAGGAAGAGTGCATGGAAGGCTCAGAGGTGAGAGAGAGCATGGCTGGTGGGAGGGACCAAAAGGATTCAGAGTGATGGAGTATGCAGCAGGGAGGTGGTGGGGTGTGGCGTTGTGGGGGTGGTGCTGAAGAACCTCAGGAGTCAGGTTCCTTCCTAACTTGAAACTTCTGCCAAGGGTGATGGGGAACCCCAGAGTGACTTGCTCAGATTTGCATGTGGGAGAATTCAGAGGCAGAGACCAGAGACACCCAATTTCAACCCAGAGGCACCCAGGATCATTTCATCCGAGCCAAGATCGCCTCCACCCTCTTGTGGCTCCCTTGGCAGGCGAGGTGGGTCAACATGGCTTGCACTCCTCCAGGGGCCTAGCACTCACTACATTTGGAGACAGGTCCCAACAACCATTTAACAAGCCCTGTGAGGGCCCCCGCAGGCAAGCTCCGGGAATCCGAGGCACGAGGGCATTTAACTCAGCGCCGGGAGGTGGGTTGGGCGGCACCGCAGCGTGGGGAATGGCCTGGCAGCTGGCGCCGAAATGCTCCGGACGCTCGGGAACTACCTACGGGGGCGACTGCCTTGTTGCGTGCGAGCGATTCGGATGCCACCTGGTAAGACTGTGGGCCGGACGCTGAAGAAATAAATCTGTTCATGAGGATGTGCCGCCCCCGCCCCGCCACTACAGCGCCCCACTCCGTCGCATCCCACCTCCAATCCCCCGCCCGCGGCGCCGGAGACGCTGGGCTAGCCCCGCAGCGCCACCGTGTGGAAAAGGCGGGTCACGACAGCAGAGCGGTCCCAACTCGAGGCGCTTGCTCAGCGCTGGGGACACGGAAGGAACCCTGGTCCTTAACTGTCTTTCCAGGCTGCAAGGCGCACCAGGGCCTAGTCTCATTACATTCTTTAAAATTTATGATTTCAAAATGGAAATACATTTGCAGCCTGTTTGTGATTTGTAATTATTTAAGTAATACGTGCTGACTGAAACTAGAGACTGGCTTATAAGGCAGAATAGAGTCCCCCCTCACCACTACCACCCCCAGACAACTACTGACTGTTACTGTGGCAAATAGGCTTCCAGATGTTTTTCTACAGAAAAAAATACGTATAAATTTCTGTTTGTTCCACCTATTTTCTGTTTCCTTTCCTGTTTTTATGTATATACCTACATATGCAAATGGCATCATAGTATATGTGCCTAGTCTTCTGCCATTTGCTTGGTTGTTTTTTAAAATTTGTTTTTATTAACTATGGAGTAGAAACAAAAGAATATTCAGTTACTATATGTAAAGTATATGAATCAGGTCAAAGTAAATCTGCGTGCCTACCGCCCAGTTAAAGAACATTTTTATTACCTTTGAAGTTTCTTTTGTGATTTTTTTGGTTAAAAATATATTTATTTTTCTCTCCTTTCTCACTTTACTCTCAGTGGATTTTTTTTTAAATTAATCCATGTCATCTCTTTATTAGCTTGTTAGTTTCCCTTCTTTTAGTGCTTACCCTGGAGATTTATAATGTGTGTCCTTGACTTATTAAAGTCTGATATAAATTAGTGCTCTTACCACTTGATGAAAAATGCAGCAACTTTGGCCATTTAAAACTCCATTAACCCCCTCCTGACTTACATGCTATTATCCTCTGGTACCATCTGGTATTTTAATGCTTTATATATTTCAAACCCCACAAGAGGATATTCTTATTGTTTTATATGGATATTATTTGTTTAGATTAACCACATATTTTCTCTGTTTATTGGACTTCATTTCTTTCTGTATCTCCAAGTTTCCATCTGGGATTTGTTTTCTCCTACCCCCAAATCACCCTTTACTAATTCCTTTGATGGAGGTGAGCTGGTGATAAACTATCGATATTAGTTCTTACCTGTCCATAGTATCTCTGTTTCACCTTCATTTTGGAAGGACATTTTTTTGCTGAGTATGTCAGGTTGGCAAGGGAAGTCAAGAAATGAGAGAAAAGTAATAGGGAATAAGTGTGACAAATGGAAAACAAACAGTAAGATGGGAAACCTAAAGCCAAATATACAGCAATTATGTTAAATGGAAGCAGATTAAATATGCCAATTTAAAGACAAACGTTAACACATTGGATTAAAAAAAAAAAAGGGCCGACCGAGTGGTGCATTGGATAAGAGCTGGTTTTGGGATGCCTGCTACCCCGGTTCAGATCCCACATATGAGGGCCAGTGACACTGCCCTCTACAGCTAACAACAGCTCCACCTGGAGCTGGGCTGTGAGCCCCGGCAATGGTGTGGGCTGCAGCCCCTGCTGCAGGGGGCTGCCATAGGCTACAGTGAGTGGCTGGCAGCCAGCGTGAGCGGCTGGCAGCTAACGTGAGCGGCTGGCAGCTAGCGTGAGCTGCCAATAGCCGCGGTGAGCGACATCCAGAGGCCTGCGACCGATCTGCCTCATCCGGGAAGAGCGCAATGACGATACCAACATGGGGCAGTGAAGCAAAGTCCTCCACAACTGAACTGAAGAACAAAAAGACAGCAACTTGTCTGTTCCTCTTCCCCGATTCCCCAAGCTGTTCCCCTTCCCCAATTCCCCAATAAAAAAAAAATCTTAAAAAAAAAAAATAAAAAGCTGAATTGCTGGCAATAAAGTTCAACTTTAAAAAAAAAAAAGTCATATGCTGCTTACAAGAGAGAAATGTCCAACATGAAAGTGAAAGGATAAAAAATGTTAGACCATGTAAATACTAACCAAAACGAAGCTGGTGTAGTAGCTACATTAGTATCAGAAAAAGTAGAGTTTAAGAGGGGAAAAAAAGCAATGCTGAAACTAAACAGAGCTATTCACAGTACATTAAAAAACCAATTTATCAAGTAGATACAAGAATTCTAAATTTGCATGCAATTAATAGCGTCAACTCAAAATATATAAAGCAAAACTCAAGGGAACTAAAAGGAAAAACAGATACATCCACAATCCCTCTTTCAGTAACTGATAACACAAGCAGATAAAAAATTAATAAAAACTTCAAATATCTACAGGAATATTACAGAGGCGATGGTGCATTCATTTTATTGCATCCTATCAGGTGGCTCAGGATTTTTATTTGTCTCCTTTCTGATAGCTTGATTAAGTTGGTGTCTGCTAGGCTTCCCCACTGTAAGATAACTCTTTTCCATTTGTAATTAATAAGTATTTTGTGGGTCAGTTACTTTGAAATATGTAAACATCCAACTTTTTATCAAACTTTCAACTTATTCATATCATTGTAGACTTGTACTCATAGATTGCCGTTTTATCCAGAGAGTTATAGCAATATAACCATATGACCATTATCAGTCTATTATAATCAATATTCATTTTGATGCTCAAATTTTTCCAGATTTGGCCAGTTGTACTCCTTTTGATATGTCCTTTCATTCTTTGCACACTTTCTTACTTTTTGGCACAACATGACATTTATTTATTTCTACATCTATGTATAGATATTGACAATCATGAGCTTTAATTTCTACCTAACACTGCATGGTTCATTCTAGTTTCCCCTCTTCTAATATTTGAAATTCTTTTCTCCGATGGTGAAAAATCTGGCTTTCATTGTTTTTAAATACCTTTACTTCTCTTTATGTATCTGATCAATACCTGGTCAATTCCAGGAATTGTATTGATCAGAATGTATCTGATTGATTCCGACTGGCTATCTATTGCTGCATCACAAATTACCCCCACAACTTGGTGGCTTGAAACAACCAAAAACAATGATTATCCCACAGTTTCTGTGGGTCAGGAATTTGGGAGCAACTTAAACTGGAGGATTCTGACTTGGGGCCTCTCAGGAGTTGGCAGTCAAGCGTCAGTCAGGCTGTTGTCATTTGAATGAAGGTGTGACTGGCTGGAGGGTTTGCTTCCAAGGTGGCTCATTCACACCACAACCCCTCTCTCAGCAATGGATGGAACAAGCAAATAAAAAATTAGTAAAAACTTCAAGTTGGTGGGGGCTGTTGACAAAGGCTCAGTTTACTGCCCTGTCAACTTCTCCACTGGGCTGCTTGAGTGTCCTCACAATATGGCGGCTGGCTTCCCCAGCAAGAGTGCCCCAGAAAGAGCAAAGGGGCACAGGCACTCATTCCATAGCAATGGGGTTTTAGGTTCCTCCTCCTGGACCTGTGTCCTCAGAGCCCCTCCCTCAGGACTCCCAGCCCTTTTCCTCCTCCCCAGTAGAGCCGGAAGTGCGGTGAGCCCACATGCCATGAACCTCCAAAGGGCTTCAATGTGCTCACTTGCTTTTTTGTTCAAAGTCTGTCTCCCCACTGGATTGTGAGCGCCTGGGCCTGGGCCTGTGTCCCTGGGGTCTGGCATGGGGTAAGGTATGTGGTAGATGCTCAGTAGATGCTCTTATCAGTAGCTATGAATGGATTGGATGGATGAAAGAATGCTCTGGCCGTGGGGATGCCAGGCAAGGGGAGTCAGGACCTTGACCTTTCATAGACTGCACCACCCCCTTAACCCCATATGGAGAGAATTCAAACCTGAATAAATATCTGCCTCTGTCGGAGCTTCAGTCCCCTTCAAAGAGGCTAACCATATCCACCTCCCAAAGTTGATGGGGGACAGTATGGGGCCAAGGGTGGGGAAGAGCAGGCAAGGTCTGTGACAGACAAGGGTGCGCCCTGTGTGTGACAGGACACTACCTAGGGTAGGGTTCTCCTGGGCTTGGGGCCCAGAGTTGGGGTGGGGGTGGCCTCTGGAGTTTGGCAGCTGGGGCAGCCTTGGCTGTGGAGTTGAAGGAGGCTTGAAAGCTGTCCTTGTGGAGTCTTAGGGGAGGGAAGCAGAGAGTTGCCATGGAAACCAACCCACAACAACCCACTCCAATGGGAGCTCATGGAGGTTCCCTGAACAAGAATCTCTTTTCACATCTCTTTTAGGATGCTGTTTCTTCCCCACATCCACACTTCCAAGGGAGTGTGGGCATGTGTGCATGCATGTCTGTGTGTGCTCACATGTGTTGGTGTTTGCCATGTGCGCCTGTGTGTGGCCCCTGTCACTACACAATCTATCAGCTTGCTCTCTCTCTTCTGCAGGCCTTCACACATGCCATTTCCTCTGCCTAGAACATCCTTTCCCTTCCCCACACTACATTTGCCCATACTCGTTAATAGTAG
Organism: Aselliscus stoliczkanus; assembly: GCA_033961575.1. Classification (NCBI taxonomy): domain Eukaryota; kingdom Metazoa; phylum Chordata; class Mammalia; order Chiroptera; family Hipposideridae; genus Aselliscus; species Aselliscus stoliczkanus. The sequence goes on from CM066728.1 coordinate 125,698,021, forward strand.
GTGAAGGAGGCGGGCCGAGTGGCTCGTTTGGTTAAGAGCTGGCTTGGGAGCGTGAGCTCTGAGCAGAAGGGCCTCAGGTTTGGATCCCACATGGGCCAGTGACACTGCGCCCTCTACAGCTAAGATGGTGAACAACAGCTTGATCTGAAGCTGGGCTGCCATCAGTTGCCAATGATGATGTAGTGGGGCTGGAGTGGGCTGCTGTGGCCTACCGTGAGCGGCCGGCAGCCAGCATGAGCGGCTGTGAACCGTGGTGAGTGGCCGTCCAATGGCCAGCGACCTATCTGCCTCATCCGGGAAGAGCGCAATGGTCACAGTACCAACATGGGCCAGTGAAGCGAAGCCCTCCACAACTAGACTGAAGAACAAAAGGACAGCAACTTGTCTGTTCCCCTTCTCCGATTCCCCAACGCTCTTCACCTCCCCCAATTCCCCCAATAAAATCTTTAAAAATAATAAAAATAATAATAAAAAGAGTAGGCGAAGGAGCTCTCCCTGGGTAGACCCTAACCCTCTGACCCCCCCATGTCTGGCCAGGGGCCCCTCTGGTGTTCCCATGATCCCCCACTGCGGGCTTCCTTCTTCCCCAGCACTGGTCACATGAAGGAGCTCTGGTTCTTGTGTCCATGGGTTCCTCAAGTGCAGCACTGGGTCTTGTCAATCTCTACATCCCCAGCACCAGGCAGGGACCTGGCCCGGAAAATGCTTGTTGAATGAAGGAAGGAAGGAATCAACAACCACTTCTGCAGAAGGGTTTGGAGCCCCAGCAAGTCTTCTCTGCTCAACTCAAGAAACCAAACTGTCTCAGAGCTAAATAGAGATAAATCCAGGAACCAGCAGCATGGGCACCACCGGCGAGTTTGTTAGAAATGCACCTTATCAGGCCCCACCTCAGACCCACTGAATCAGAATCTTTAGGAAGATTCCCAGGCGATAGGGCCAGCCGAGTGGCGCAGTGGTTAAGCCCTGGCTTGGGAAGCCAGCGGCCCCGGTTTAGGTCCCACATATGAGGGCCAGTGACACTGCCCTCAAAAAACAAACAAACAAACAAACAAATAGAAAGATTCCCAGGCGATTCGAATACACATTAAAAGGTGAGAAGCACTGCTCTAGCGGACCCCACCTCCCATTTTATAGGCAAGAAACCGAGGCCTGCAGAGGGGAGGGGCCTTGCAAAGCAGTGGCAGGGCTGGGATTTCAGGTGGTGGCCTCCTCCCAGGTGCCAGGCTCCTGCCATCGCCCTCCTTCTCCCACCCCTCTTACACGAACCACCTTTCTGGCAGGCTTGGCCTCAGATTCCAGACCCATCCTGAGGTCTTTGCAAAGTGCTCGCACTCCCCCTGGTGGGAGCAGGAAGGGATGGGCTGGCCTAAGAGGCCCTAATTTTCTCCACTGTTTTCTTCCCTGGCACCTTTTTTACCTGGCAGGGGAGCAACTTATTCTTATCTTCTCCTGTGCGATTGCTTTATCTTCATTTATAGACTTTAGAGATTGTGGAAGTGACTACACTTCCCCTTCTGTGCCACCCGCTAAGAAGCTTAGAGCTGAGGTGTGGCCCTCCGTACCAAGAGTGGAGCGATAAGGGAACCCAGACCTCTTAGCAGAGAAGTGCTCCATGCTGCGTGTCCCAAAAGCTAAAACCTCAACAAACAAAACTATCCTTAATGTTTTACTCCTTCGAAATTATACTCCTGTTGGGTTTTTTGGAAGCATACTGTTTTTTTTTCTGACTGTATATCTGAATTTATTTTCATGTAAATACCTTATTTAATTTACTGTGACTTTTCTTATTTCCAGTGTGTATATCTTGAATTATTTTTCAAATCTACATTATAAGAATCTCCCTCCGCTGTGCATTCCAACATGATTTCTGGAAGGATGTAATGTGTGTGTGTGCATGCATGTGTGCGTGTGTGGTGTGTGTGTGAGACATCATGTGTTGTATCCATGTATAAAGAACATGTAAGGGCCGGCCGAGTGGCTCAGTTGGTTAAGAGCTCACTCAAGAGTGCGAGCTGAGCTCTGAGCAACAGCAGTTCGATGCCAAGCCGAGCTGAGCTGCCAACAGGTGGCAGGATGGCTCAGCTAAAAAAAAAAAGGAACATGTAAAACTGATGGGGTGAGAACCAAAAACTGAGTTATCACTCACACATGCCTGGTGGATTCTCCCCTCATTTCTTTGTGCCTTGAGTAGAAGATTGGGGGGAAAAAAATCTTCAAAAATTTCTGAGTCTATGATCTTGTTTCCACCACAGTAGATCCTTATGGTCTGTGTTTTAACTTTATGCTCCTGCTTCCTTTGTGCTCCCCCATCCTTGTGTTTCTTTCTTCTTTTTCCACACTCGTATCTTCTGCTCTAGTTGAACATTATGCATCCTTGGAAGCTGCCCAGGATCCTTTCTGCAGCAAGGCAGGGAGCAAATCAAGCAGCCAGACTGCCTACAACCGGCTGCGGGAGTCTCCTGCCTGGCCCCTTGTTCTTCCAGCACTAGCCAGAAGGTGGCACTAGTGTACTCCCAAATGTCATTCCAAGATTGGGGTCAGGGTGACCTCAGGCACTGGGTGGACAGTGGCTGCAGATGGAGGCCTTGGGGACCATAGAAGAATGGGGCTGGGGCAGAAGGGAGCTGAGAAAACGCGGCACCAGAGTCCTGCAGGTGGGGCTGGTCCTCAGGCCCACTGAGCTAATTCATGTCAGGTTTAGTCTTCTATGTCAATGGCAGGAGCAAATGAGAGAATAGGTCAGATGTGCTCAAGGCCTGGCACACAGTAGGCACTCAGGGTATGGTGGGACTCTCCTTTCTTGTGTTGTCCCGGAGGAATGGGTGGCTTTGCAGCTTAAAGGAGCCGTGTCTGGGGCCCAACCCAGAAACATGCTACCACCCCCGCATTTCCCCCCCGGCGTTGTGGGCTCCTCTCTCTGCAAGACAGACCCCTGCTGAACAAGGCCGATCCTGCTCTGTTGTAGCTGCTCCTTTCATGGTGAAATTCAAGGGGTGGAGAGATGGTAGAAATAGCTGCACCTTGTTCCTTGTTCTTCTGGTTCTTCTCCCAGTAGAGGAAGCCAGTGGGGCGGGCACTTTGCCAGGATCCCCTGCTGTCCCCTTCAGTGAGCCTCAGTGGAAAGAACCTGAAAACCTGCGTTTGCACCTACTGCTCTGGTTAAAAGCCTGGACGTTGGTATCAAGCAAGCCTCAGACCGGTGCTGGCATCTGGACGGACACTGCTGCTCACTGACTTCCTGACCTTGGGCAAATTACTTCATCTCTCCTAGCCTCAGTTTCCTCATCTATAAAATGGGGGCAGTCATAGTTGTGAGGATTCAATGAATGTACATAGGGCACTCGGCCTGGCACCTGGGCTACATCCAGTGCCAATCAGTACTGCCTATCACTATCGCTCCCTTTTGTGGAAGGACCCATGGAGCCTTGGTCCCACGGAGCCTTTGTTTCCTGTGGATAACTCCTTCCTTGGGTTGCCAGGAGGACTAAGAGAGCCAGCAAATGGACAGGCCCTTGGACAGTGACCAGAGAATGTCCTGTCACTTTGGGCTGGATTGGAATCCTAAGAATCCAGGGATGGAAGGAAACACTAATTCTAATCCCCTATAAGATACCCCCTCTAAATGGCTTCCCTCTATCTGCTTGAATGCTTTCAGTGGTGGGAAGCTCACCACCTCCTAGGAAGCCCTGCCCCTTCTATTCCTGTTCCATTCTGGCCATGACAACGCCCTTCTTTAGGTCGGGCCAAGATTCATCTCCTAGTAGTTTTCCAGCCAAGAGTTGAACATATTCCAAACTTTGATCTCCTGGGGGCCATCACTAACCCCTCACTTTCTTTCCCCACGACTTCTGCTAAATGGATTAGTCCTCCAGACTTTGCACAATTAGGTTCTCCTGGAAAGCAGGAAAGGGGATGAGGTGCAGTCAAAAGTTTTCCTGCACTTTAAGGAAAGCAATGAACTCTTCCATGCCAGGGCTGAGAGTGTCCTGGAAAGTTGGTGATCGGTGAGAGGGCTGCTTCTGCTGGGACTGATGACATCCACACTCAATGTTCATGTTCACGGAGCCACTGTACATGCCATCATGGCTGCCCAGTGCCCTGAGTACCACCCACTGTGGATGGGGAAACTGAGGTTCAGAGGGTAAGTGGTCAAACCGGGAGCTCTGCCTGTGGATGAGTTTATTCATTCATTCAAATGTTCTCTGAGCCCTACCTCTGTGCCAGGCCCTGTACTGGCTAGGGATACTGCAATGAACAAGACAAAGACATGATTTTGTGCTGAGCTAGTGGTAAAAGTACACAAAGAGGGAGACACAGAGGGGGAGATCATTTATTTTCCCGGGAGCTGGAAAGATGCCTTGTTCATCCATCTATCTGTCTGTTCATCTATCCATCCACCACACAAAAAATGTATTGAATGCCTAGAATCAGGGGTCCTAAGAATTGAGCGATTCCCAGAATCAGGGCCCAGTGACACCTGTAGACATCAGTTACTTTTGCTGCTCGTATCCTTTCTCTTCTTGGGGCAATCATACCCTGATTTTGCTTTGGGGGACCTTGTGCCCCAGCCCACATGTTTCATAGTAGCAAACTCGATCTCCCATCCTGGGGGCAGAACACGTGATCTATGTTAAACTCATCAGCGCTTTCCGTGATTCTAGCCACACTGATCAGTTCAGGGGTGGACCCGGGACCATGTCAGGCCAATCAGGACAAACGGGGCTCAATCCTAGGACTTTGGTTTGAGATGTGAAGGAAGAGCATCATGCCTCCCACCTGACTTGGTGTTGAGGTGATGGGAGCTGCTGGCAGTCACTCCAGGGAGCTGGGCCATGGAGTCACCCCAGGCGAAGCAGGAAGGGGCCAGCAACCCTGGGGACATTGTTTGAGTCTGGAATCCACTTCCAGATCCATCCAAGATGGGAGCCATGTTTTGTGTAAGCCAGTCTGGGTTTGGAGCCATATAAGCAGAAGATTGACCGATTCAAGCACAGCCCTCCTCTTCCGAGCTGACCCTGGTGAGCATCACCATCCTTGGCTTCTGTTGCCGTGTCATCACCCTGTCTTGCCCACAGCTCTGACTCCCCACATCTCAAGATGAAGAACGCTCTCCTTCAGCCAGCCTCAGGGAGTCGGTTCAGTTTTTCCCAGGTCCCTCAGACAGCTCAGCTCTATCCCCTGTTCTCATCTCTGGCCCGGAACAAGGAACAAGCCCCTCATCACTAAAGGACCCCTCTTCAGGGTCCTGTCCACTGACGGTGTTTCCTGTCTTGGAAAACACTCTCCCATCCGCCCAACTCCCTCTCTCTAGAAGTCAGCCCACCACCTCATTTCTCACAAAGTTTGTCTTCTAAATATCTCCAGACACCACCCGCTTCTCCTCTCGGAAGCTGCTCCGGCTCAGGGCCATCTGCTGTCACCTGCACTCTTGCATCAGCCTCCTCCTACTGGTGTCCTGGCCTGCGTCATCAACTTCAGTGGAGCTCCATCGTTTGGGACTTAGAAACTCAAGAGAAAATTCTTCCAATATCTTGCTTGGGGAAACTCCTGGCTGTTGGCATTCTGGGAGCAGGGCAGGGGGAGATGGGCTAGAGGTCCCACCATTCAGGATGCATATCCCTTAACCCCTCTTTTCAGTCCCGTTCATGCTGTGGCCAGTATTTGCAAGTCTTTGCAGTTCAGTTCCTCCAAGAAGAAGTTGATGCACTTCTGCCTGTGGGTCTAGTCATCTCTACCTATAACACCTGGGGAACAACCGCTTTGTGTCCAGATTTCCGATTATACCTGGTCCTTCCAAGACCTGAGCCTCTCCCAGACGCATCAGGACACATTGGCTCTCTCCTTATCATCTCCTCTGCGGGCATTTCGGGTTGTAGCCACGAGTTCATCTACTTCTCTGTCAGCATCCCATCTTCCAAAGATGAGTTGAATTTTTTTTTCTCTGATGGTGCCTCCTGTTCCAGCTTCTTTGTCTTTATGAGTGGGTTATGCCTACTTTATTCCTTCACTGTCAGTTTGATGGGGGTCTGAGGAGGGACAGAGGATAAATGCCGGTGGCCAATCCTCCATGGCCAAGTGGCTCATGGCCAAAGTCCAGGGAACAGTGGCCTCTGCCTCTCACTCTCTCCTCACCCTTCTCACCTGGCCCCTGCCCTCGCCACTTCACAGAAACGAGCCCTCATCAGGTCTCTAGGAGCCAAATCCAACAGACCACTGCTTTCCCTCACTTGACTTGGTATCTTGGTAGCACTTGACACTTGAGAACTCACTCTCCTTTCCTTCCGCTTCTCCCCTGACTCAGCTTCCGGCGGGGAGCAGTGTTGTGATGACCTTTCCTGCGTTTCTCCAAACCTCTGGCCTCAGCGTCCAGGTCCAATCTGCTGGCTTCTCTTCCTTCCACTTCCTCTAAACTGTTACTGTTTCTCGGGGTTCAGGCCTTAGCCCCCTTCTTTCCTACCTCACATGCTTTCCCTGAGCGTGCTGGTCCATTCCCGTGGTCTCAGTGGTTTCACTCCGAAAGCTGGTCTCTGCCAAGTGCTGACCTCCACCCCTGCCCTCTCGCCTGAATTCCAGACCCCCTGCTCCAACTGTCTCCTGGACATCTCTCCTTGGACTCACCCCCCACCCCCAAACCTGCCTCTTTTCCTGTGCTCCTAGCTCAGGGAAGGTCCTGAGCCCAGAAACTTAGATGTCACCCTTGACTGCCCTGTTTTCTCAATGTCCACACTCAATTGATCACCAACGACCATTGACTTCACCTCTTTAATAAACTCCTTTCTGTCTACCCACTCTTTATCCCTACGTTTCTCTCTTAGCGGGTCTCCCTGTCGATCCATACTGCTTGCTGCCCATCTCCGGATTAGAATGCAGTTTAGCTCATGTCATCACCCTCCTGAGCAGCCTCGGATAACTCCCCAAGAATTAAGTCCCAACTGCCCCCAAGGCTGAACTAGCCAGATTTAGCAAATAAAAATATAGGATGTCCAGTTAAATTGGAATTTCAGATAAACAATGACTTTTTTTTTTTTTTTAAAGTGTGTGTCCCATGAGATGTTTGGCGTTAAGACTTCCATGGTCTGGGTGTCCTTCCCAAACCCCCAGCCTCATTTCTTGCTACACTATATTTCACATCGACATTCAGGAGAGCCTAAAATGCTTAAAACCCCCACAAATGGGTCAGACTTTTCCTCAACAATAGGCCCTTCCTACCTGCTGCTTCCCCACTGAACGGCCATGCTTCCTTCTCACCCTGGGCAACATTTGCTCAGTTTTGGGGTCTCGACACCAGGGGTCCCCTCCTCCATGAAATGTCTCTGCTTCCTCAAAATGGATGGGGCCCCCTTCCTGACTGGCCAGAAGCCCCCGTGTTTCCCTGGATGACAGTACTTCACCCTCTGGGCTGTCATGGCAGTTTGTTCTTTGTCTCTCTCTCCTGCCATCACGGAGTCACCAGCAACTCTGAGGTTTTCCCTGGCCCACATCTGGCCCAGGCTGCACGGCCCCATCCAGCTGGATGCTCCCAAGGGCCTGGAGCCTTGGCCAAAGCCCCAGCTTTCTTCTTGCTGTCTTGGCTTCCATCCCAGCCTGATGGTTCACACCCCCTGTGTGCCTGAGTTCCCATGAAAGTGGCCTCCACCCCAGCCCCCTCCCTGCCCAGGGCCAGGGCCAGATTACAAAATGCTGAGACAATGGAGGCTCCAAGCCAAATTTCCAACAGGCCTGCCGTTAAATCTCCCACAGCATCTGCGTGTACATCTGGGGACAGACGCTGGCAGCAGAGGCCACAGAGAACATGGCTCTTTCACACTGGGCACGCCTGGGCCTTGGTGAGAGTAGAGGGGAGGGAGCTCAGACCTAAAATTAGGACATTTGGGTTTGAATCCCAGCCCTGCACCTTTCTAGCTGCCCGGAGACTGGGCAAATGAGCACCTCCTCTTGAGCCTCAGTTTTCTTGACTGTAAAATGAGAATAATAATGCTTATCTCACAGGAAATGCCATCAAAGAATCATGTGTAACACACAAAAGGAAAGGACATACGCCAGCAAACAGGGCACTGCCTCTGACCTTTGCTTGCCTTCCTGGAGGTTGATGGTAGCAGGACCCAAGGACCAGAGTTCTCCTAGTAGGTGTCATCTCCCAGAATCACTAACGAAGCCCGAAAGAAGAAAGGGGGAGGATTATCAGGTCCTACTCTCCACCCCACTAACACTCCGGGCAGCATCTCCACTATGAAAACAAACTCCAAGTCAACAGCCTAGGCGAATGCATTAGAGTCGACAAATCAAGCTAAAGATGAGGATGAGTAAATAGAGAAGCAACAAAAGACAGAGCACAGAGCACAGAGCCAGGAGCTGGAAAAGTGGAGGCCTCCTCTCTCCTCAGGTCTGTCCCCTCTACCCCTGCCCTCTACCCGAGCACCCTTCAGACCTCAGCAGACCCGTCATTGCTACAGAGCAGGCTCAGGGGGGTACACACATTCTTGGGGAACTTCTCAGCCCTCCTCACCAGTCAAATCATTGATTTACTGATGCCATTGTTTACATCCCAAACTGAAATGCAAAGAGACAAAAGGATGGGAAAAAAAAACCCCACAAAAAAATGGGACAGAATATGCAAAAACTGTGGGACAATTACAAAAAGTATAACATGTGTAATGAATGGGAATACCAGAAGGAGAAAAAAGAGAGAAAGGAGCATTAGAAACTTTGGAAATAATAATGGCTGAGAATTTTCCAAAATTAATCACAGACTCTCTCTGCCTCCTCCTCCAAACTGCAAGTGCCTCCAGACAGGAGTTTGTCAGTTGGCAAATAACAATAACTTAAAATGTTCAGGATGACATTTACTAAGTGTTTAAACACACACACACACACACACACACACACACACACACACACTTCCAGGTCCAACTGCAACATGTAAAGAGCTTGGGAGTCATCACTGCCATCCTCACAATAAGAAAAAGCTGAACTGCAATCTTATATTCATCAGAGAACTGAGGTCACAGGGCAAACTTCACCCTGAAAAATGGAGAGAGGGGGAATCCAGAGAATCACTGCCTCCCAGGGAAGGAGAGCCGGAACTGGCAGGAACACTTCTGATGATAATTGATGGATTGCTAGAGGTTCAGTGTGGACTAGGTTAAGAGTTAAAAACTCTTAGGGGCCCAGTCTTAGGGGCCCCCACATGTTTGTGGGTTTCCTCTCTGGGAACCTACCATGTTCTCATGGTGAAGGCTAGAGAGAAATCCCCCATGCTTCCGGAGGGGGCAGGGAACCAGTAAGCTTCTTCAAGTATACCCAGATGTTGTCTGTAATACGAAGTCCTGCCCCAAAGGAAAACTACTTTACCAGAGTCTTATCTGATCTGGATGAAGGGCAATTAGACAACTCCAGCGTCTTCCCGCCTTCCTGTCTAACATTAGGGGGTGGTGTGGGGGTGGGGCTGGGAACGAAAAAATGCTCTGAAGGTCACAGCCCAGAAACTCAGGCCCACTACAAAAACAACACAAAACAAAAAAGCAATTGGGATTTAATCATAAGATTATATAGAATGCTTCTCCTCCCTAACACATTACCACCACCTCAACAGGTATAATAACAGTAGATGACAATTTAGAGAGCTGCAAAACAAAGACATCAATTAAGAAAGAATTCACAGCATAGGGATTATCATCAATAACAGTGTGATGCCTCTGTATGGTGTCAGGAGGTACTAGACTTATGGGTGTAGATTACTTTGTAAAGTACACACACACAAAAATGTCTAATCACTGTGCTGTAAACCTGAAAGTAATATAATATCAAATGTCAACTGTAATTGAAAAATTTTTTTAAAAAGAAAGAATTCTTAGGGAAAACTAAACACAGGCGAGAAACGGCAAGGAACTAGAAGAAACTGAAGGCCCTGGCACCTATAGAAAGCATTAAACAGCTTAGGTCCTAGCCAGGTTAGCATAACACTCACATTAAAAGCTTAATTACCTCAGTTCCTAGTGCCAAATAGATCATGGCCAGCTTTCAACCAAAACTTACAAGACATAAAAAAAAAAAAAAAGAGTGTGAAGAGACAAAGCAAGCATCAGAATAAGATTCAGATATGATACAGATTTTGGAATTATCACATAAAGAATTCTCAATACCTATGATTAATATGCCAAGGGCTTTAGTGGAAAAAGTAGACAACATGCGAGAATAGATGTGTAAGGAGCAGCCAGTTAGCTCAGATGGATAGAATGCAGTGCTCATAACACCAAGGTTGCCAGTTTGATCCCCGCATGGGCCACTGAGCTGCGCCCTCCACAACTAGATTGAAACAACTACTTGACTTGGAGCTGATTGGTCCTGGAAAAACACACTGTTCCAAAATAAAATAAAATGAAATCATAAAATAAAATAAATAGATGTATAATCTAGGCAGGGATGGAAGCTCTAAGAAAGAATCATAAGGAAATGCTAGAAATAAAAAAACTGTAACAAAAATGAAGAATGCCTTTGATAGTCTCTTTGGTAGACTAGACACAGCCAAGGAAAGAATCAGTGAGCTTGAAGATATGTCAATAGAAATGTCCTAAACTAAAAAGCAAAGAAGAAAAAGAATAAGAAAAACAAAAAAGGAACAGAACATCCAAAAACGATGGAACAGTTGCAAAAGGTATAACATAGGTGTGATGGGAATACCAGAAGAAGAAAGAAAGGAGCAGAAAAAATTTTGGAAGTAGTTAATAATGGTTGAGAATTTTCCAAAATTAATGACAGACCCCCAAACCACAGATCCTGGAAGCCCAGAGAACATCAAGCTGATGGAAAAAAAAAAAAGGATACCTAGGCATATGGTATTCAAACTGCAGAAAATCAGATACAAAGGGAAAACCTTGAAAGAAACCCGTAATGAAAAACACCTTACCTATAGAGAAACAAGAATCACAATTACATGGGACTTCTTGTCAGAAACCATGCCAGCAAGAAGAGAGTGGAGGGCTGGCCGAGTGGCTTAGTTGATTAACAGTGCGAGCTCTAAGCAACAGGTTCCCCTGTTCTATTCCCACATGGACCAGTGAGCTGCCGCTGAGCTGCCAACAGGTGGCAGGATGGCTCAGCTGGTAAGAGCACATACTCCTAACAACAAGGTTGCCAGTTTGATTCCCATGTAGGATGGTGGGCTGTGCCCACCCGCAAATAGGATTGAACACGGCACATTGAGCTGAGGGGCTGCAAGCTGTTGATGGGCAGGTGGATGGCGACTGGACTTGGAGATCAGCTAGCTGCAACCTCCACAACTAAGATTGAAGGACAACAACTTGGCTGTTCCCCTTCCCCAATTCCCCAATGCTGTTCCCCTTCTCCAATTCCCCAATAAAATATTTTTTTAAAAAAATTGGATTGATGGGACATGCAATGAGTGTTTTTTTTTGTGTGGTTTTTTTTTTTTGAGGGCAGTGTCACTGGCCCTCATATTTGGGACCTGAACTGGGGCCGCTGGCTTCCCAAGCCAGTACTTAACCACCATGGCACTGGGCCTGCCCAACAATGAGTGTTTAAAAAAAAAAAATGAAGAGAGTGGAGCAAAATGGTTAAAATGTTGAAAGAGGGCCGGCCGAGTGGCGCATTGGTTAAGAGCTGGCTTGGGACGCGAGCAGCCCTGGTTCGGGTCCCACATATGAGGGCCAGTGACACTGCCCTCTACAGCTAAGATGGTGAACAACAGCTCCACCTGGAGCTGGGCTGCTGTGAGTCCCCGGGACAGCATATCTGCAGCCCCTGCTGCAGTGGGCTGCCATAGGCTACAGTGAGTGGCCGGCAGCCAGCGTGAGTGGCTGGCAGCTGGTGTGAGCTGCCAAGAGCCGCTGTGAGCAGCTGTCCAGAGGCTGGTGACTGATCTGCCTCACCCGAGAAGAACACAATGATGATACCAACATGGGCCAGTGAAGCAATGTCTTCCACAACTAGGCTGAAAAACAAAAGGACGGCAACTTGTCTGTTCCCCTTCTCCGGTTCCCCAAAGCTGTTCCCGCCCCCCCCCCGCAATTCCCCAATAAAATCTTTAAAAAAAAAAAAAATTGTTGAAAGAAAAAAGACCACCAACCTAGAATTCTGAATACAGCAAAATTATGCTTCCAAAGTGAAAGAGAAATACTCTCTCAGACAAACAAAAACAGGGAATTCGTGGCCAGTCGACCTACCTTGCAAGAAAGGCTAAAAGAAGTTCTTCAGAAAGAAGGATATAGGCCCGAAGCTTGAGTCTACATGAAAGAATGTCAGAGAAGGTATTTTGTGTTTTTTCATGTGGTCAGTCAAGTGTAGCTACAAAACCAGACACAGGAGAGGGCAGGAAAACAATGTTTATTATACTCACAGTTCCTAGAGACGGGGCCCAGCACACACACCACACATGGGAAGGACACCAGGGTGGGCAGGAGGCAGGAGACAAGAGTAAGGGAAGGAAGCACTTAGGCCACGGCCTTTAATGGGGTTTCCATGGGAAAGGAAAGGCAGGACAGAGTAAACAGTTTAAGATTGGCTACTTTGAATAATTCTGGGGAGCTGTGGTCCGTACTTGCTTGGCACCTGGCTCTGAGACCATTACTGCAGAGGAATAATGTCTCCTGGGATGTATGGGCCATGTGGGGACCTATGGCTCTGGGTTAGTTAGTTTGCAGATCAAAGGCACACTCCTAGCTGAGCCCTTTGCTCTAAGAATTGGCTAGCGCAAGGAGAGGCAGCCTCTTCAACCAGAAAGGTTTTTTTTAAGATGTCAAAACAACATAGTAGGCAGGAAAAATAATGTTTTTGTCTTTTTTACATTGAGGAACAGTGTGTTTTTCCAGGACCCTTCAGCTCCACATCAAGCAGTTGTTTCAATCTAGTTGTAGAGGATGCAGCTCAGTAGCCCATGCGGGATGGAACCCGCAACCTTGGTGTTATGAGCACGGTGCTCTAACATGTTTTAAACAAATAAATAAAATTTTTTAAAACAGAAAATGTTAAAAATAAATAATATATACCAATGATACAAAAGGAATAAAAGAAGGTAAAGCAAAATATTTTGTTTTTCTTATTCTTAGTTGGTCTAATAGATAACCAAAGTAATAATAGGAACAACAATGTGTTGGGTGATTGTACCATATGGATAAGTTAAAAGAATGACAGCAATGTTACAAGGTACTTTCACCACCCGTGAAGTGGTAGAATGTTATTTGAAAGTGAACTTAGATTAGTTGTCAAATGTATATTGCAAACTCTAGGGTAAACACTAAAGAAGTTTTTAAAAAATAGCATAATTACTGTGCTAAGAGAAGAGAGACAATGAAACTGTAGTAAATGCTCAATTAAAACCAGAGAAGTCAGATAAAGAGGGGAAGATTAAAATATATGTACAAAGAAATATAAAGAAGAAAAATTAAAATAGCTTATAATCCTATCTTCCAGACAATCAATATTAAAATCACATTTTAAAATAAGATTAGAGACAAACACATGAGGTCGTTCGACTGAGCTGCAGACAAAATGGGAACCTCAGGCTTCCGTGTGGTCAGGAAAACAGGGTCTATACCTGAAGAAGTTTGCCGCCTTGGGACAAGAGACCTGCTCAGCCCATCCTGCTCGATTCTCCCCAGACGACAAATACTCTCAACACCGAATCACCATCAAGAAATATTTCAAGGGCTGGCCGAATGGCGCACTGGTTAAGAGCTGGCTTGGAACGCCAGAGGCCCCAGTTCAGATCCCACATATGAGGGCCAGTGACACTGCCCTCTACAGCTGAGATGGTGAACAACAGCTCCACCTAGAGCTGGGCTGCTGTGAGTCCCCAGGGCCGGCATAGCTGCAGCCCCTGCTGCAGTGGGCTGCCATAGGCTACAGTGAGTGGCCGGCAGCCAGCGTAAGCGGCCCGCAGCCAGTGTGAGCTGCCAAGAGCCACTGTGAGCAGCCATCCAAAGGCTGGCGACCGATCTGCCTCACCCAGGAAGAGCACAACGATGATACCAACATGGGCCAGTGAAGCAACGTCCTCCACAACTAGACTAAAGAACAAAAGGACAGCAATTTGTCTGTTCCCATTCCCCAGTTCCCCTCCCCCAATTCCCCAATAAAATCTTTTTTTTAAAAAAAGAAATATTTCAAGGTGCTGATGACCCAGCAACCATGCCCTGTCCTCTGAGGGCCCCTTAATTTCATGTCACCTGCTTCCCCTCTGAGACTTCCCGAACCCAAACTCTTCAATCTGTGAGCCTTGACACCTTTTTACCACCCTTGCTCTTTAGAATCCGGTGTCACCATTTACCTTTGATCATGCTGCAGGAGGCAATCATGGTAGCATCCTCCTTAAAGGGAACAAGTTTGAATCTTCTTTTTGTAATAATAATAATAATAATAATAATAATAATAATAATAATAGAAAATAATATTAAAAAATGCAAACAATGCAATTACACAATGAAAGCAAATCTCTCACCCCAGTAGCCTCTTTCCCATTGTTAGTTTCTTGTGATTCTGTCCAGGAAAAAAGCTTTATGTTCATAAATATTTTGCTTACTGGGGACCACTTTCTTGTCTATAGTTTTTCACTGCTGCAAAGAATGCTGCAAAGAACATTCCTTTTTTAAAAAAAGAAAAAAGATTTTATTGGGGAATCGGGGAAGGGGAACAGACAAGTTGTTGTCTTTTTGTTCTTCAGTCTAGTTTTGCGGAGGACATTGTTTCACTGGCCCATGTTGGTATCGTCATTGCGCTCTTCCTGGGTGAGGCAGATCGGTCACCATCCTCTGGATGGTTGCTCACCGTGGCTATTGGCAGCTCACATCAGCTGCCAGCCACTCACTGTAGCTTATGGCAGCCCACTGCAGCAGGAGCTGCAGCCTACACCGTTGCAGGGGCTCACACAGCCCAGCTCCAACTGGAGCTGTTGTAAGCTGTAGAGGGCAGTGTCACTGGCCCTCATATGTGGGATCTGAACCGGGGATGCTGACATCCCAAAACCAGCTCTTAACCAATGCGCCACTCGGCCGACCCAAGCCAACTCTTAACCAATGCACCACTCGGCCAGCCCTAAAGAACATTCTTATACATTTGTCTTTTTAAAAACCTTTTTGTTTGAAATAAGTTTAGGTTTATAAAAGAGTTGCAAAACATAATATACTCTATCTGGCTTCTCCTAACGCTGACATCTTCTATAATGATAGTACAGTTAACTGAATCAGGAAATTAACATCATACATACAATAGCAATCTACAGTTTTTCCATTAATGTCCTTTTTCTAGTAGGCCCTGTTGAACAAATTCAAAAATAATCTGGAGGCTTTGCTATAAATAAGTGATAAAGGTTTATTCAAGGGTCTTAGAATTTTCAAACTGAGGACACAGCTAGGCCAAAACCCAGAAGTATTTCAAAGAAGAAATGTTGAACATTCTTCTAGTAAAGAAGTGCATTCTTAGCCTTAGGATTGGTCCAGGACGGTTATCAGTTAGATGTCAGGCAGCCTGAATGATGGATGACAGATTGTCAGGAAGATGGGTGCCAGGAGGTTCTGGTCAGGTCTGATAGTCTGGATAATGGATGGCAGGTGGATGTACATGAGTCCTTCAGGATGTAATCAGAGGGTTATCTGGTGGCTTGGTATCTGTCCAGATGTATATCTAGGCATTGACACAGGCCTGGAAAGTTCCAAAAGTTGAAATTCCCAGGCTAGTTAGGACAAGAACAGAGCCTTTCTTCATGCCTCAACTTTCAGAATGTTAGTAGGGTCAGCAACTTGATTAGAGTGACTCCATTTTATATCTTCCTTATCTTCAATCTTTTCTCAGAGCCAGTCCAGGATCTCACACTGCATTTAGTTGTCAAGACACTGCAATTTTCTCCAACTTGTGACAATTCTTCAGTTTTTCTTTGTCTTTCATGACCTTGAAACCTTGGGTGAGTTTTAGCCAGTTATTTTGTAGAATGTACCTAAATTTGCATTTATCTGATGTTTTCTAATGATTCAGTTGTGTCTTTGGGGCAAGAAAACCACAGGAGTGATGTCACTTCCTTCTCAGTGCCTCTTATCAGGAAGTTCATGATATGCATCTTACTGGTCATGTTAACTTTGCTCAGTTGGGTCAGGAGGTGTCTGCCATGTTTCTCCCCCATAAAATTACTATTTATTCTTTGTAATTCATACTCATCTTATGGGGAGATAGTTTAAGATGGTCCAAATATCCTGATTCTTATCATACACTTTTCCACTAATCTTAGCATCTATCAAAGCTCCTTTCCTGCCTCAGGTAATTCTCAGTGTTTGCCTAATGGCTATTTTCTATTTCCTTTATTCCTTCTACATTTGTTAATTGGCATTCTACTGTAACACAAAGCTGTCCCTTCTCCCTCATTGCTTTATTCAATCATTTAGTACCATAAACCTATGAATATTATTTTATTCTATGAGTTGTAATCCATTATCATCATTATTAGTTTGTTGTGCAAATTGTCTCAAACTTTGAGTCCTTCTTTGCTTTCTGGCACCACAAGGCGTTCCAGGCTCATCTTTCATTTTGCCACCACCTATCCCAGAATCAACCATTTCTTCAAGGAGACCTGATTTAGAAACAAAAATCTGGGCACCAGGTGTCCTCATTGCTATTGGGGTGTACTGTGATTCGAATGTCTGTGTGTCCCCGAAATCCCTATGTTGAAATCCTAACCCTCAAGGTGATGGTATTAAAAGGTGGGGTCTTTGGGAGCCGATTAGTTCATGATGGTGTAGCCCTCATGGGGCTTGTGCCCTTAGAATGGGATTTGTGCCCTTAGAAAAGGGACCTGAGCGAGCTCTCTCGCCCCTTGCACCATGTGAGGACATAATGAGAAGGCTGTGTCCAGGGCTCTCACCAGACATCAAATCTACCAGCACCTTGATCTTAGACTTCCTAGCCTTCACCATGGTGAGAAATAAATTTCTAGTGTTTATAAGCCACCTACCCAGTCTATTGTATTTTATTATAGCAGCCCAAAGAACTAAGACAGACTGTCATTGATTCTTATCTCTCTCAGCAGATAGAATTAGGAAATATGTTTATATATGGCCATTCCAGAAAATGAATTCCAAAATTGTTTTGAAGGGTGGACTAGGTGCTGGTGTCAATGCATAGTTTCTAAGGGGAGTATTTCAAAGGTGACCATAGTGACATTCAGCAATGAGGTATGTAGCACTTTTTCTAGGGTGAGTTCGTGAACTTAATTGTCTGAGCTCTTGTCCATATATAACCAAGAGTTCATACTGATTCCTTGGATTCTAATTCAATACCTAGCATTCATTCTAACCTTCCTCTTTTACTTATTTCCAACCTCTTTCTCCAACAGTGTGA
This sequence comes from Aselliscus stoliczkanus, assembly GCA_033961575.1. Taxonomy (NCBI): domain Eukaryota; kingdom Metazoa; phylum Chordata; class Mammalia; order Chiroptera; family Hipposideridae; genus Aselliscus; species Aselliscus stoliczkanus. The sequence goes on from CM066728.1 coordinate 125,715,364, forward strand.
AACCTGGTTCTACAATACATTTACTTGATTGCTCAGTCCTCGTATATACACAAAGCAGTTTTGGTAGTTTTTGTGTTGCTAACCCATACTCCTGTGAAAAATTGATTTACTAACTGGAATACAGTATTTGTATACAGTTCTTTTTGTCTTTAGCCTTGTAATCTTTTGTTTCTATCCAGTCAACTGTTTTCCAAAGTTGCCTAAGTCAGTTCTTTTCTTCCCCACTGCCTTCAGCATGGGGACATTATTCATTTGCCGTACTACTGGGTCCATCTGTCACTGTTTATATAACCTTTAGGATATCCTCTACATCCTCATTACTTCTATTTAGTTCGTTAGTTTTAGACTGTGTGAAATGTCACCATTGTGCTAAGAGTCAGAGCTATACAAAAGGCAGACTCAGACAAATGTCACTTACCCTCACCCTTCTTCCACCTTGTCCCCACCCATCCCCTGTAGATAACCAATCCCATTAGCCTCTGGTTTATCTTTACTGTATTTCTTTTGTTCAAATGAGTAGATATGTGTGTATTATTTTATGTCCCTCTTAAAAATACATTTATCTTGAAAGCATTTTGCAAAAGCTTCTGTAAAGTAAATTCTAAGCATGAGATTTCTGGTATGTGCTGCATTTGTTTCTTGGTTGTGCAAATTGCTTCCACACAATAGAGTAGGTACTTAGCAAATCATTGAGGAATGAAGGAATTCTTGGCTTGAGGCTAACTTCCTAATTTGAGAAGAGTCTCTTGGGCTCTCTAGACTTCACTTCTTCCACCTTTACGGGACCAGCTCTGACGTTCCAGCATGCTATGCATGACTAACATAGAGAAAAGTGTATTTGGCCTCTTCCCTCCTTGCCTTTCATGATTCCTCCTACTTCCTGCAGTCTACCTCTCTGTTCCATCTGACACACAATAACAAGAAACTATAACAACAATAATGGCTACAACTATTTCTTGAGCATATGACATGTGCACGATCTCATTTAATCCTTACAAAACCCACCTGTGGTAGGAACCTTTATGATTCCTATTATACCCATGAGCAATTTGAAGTCCTGGAGTTTCCAGTAACTTGCCCAAGGCTGCAGAGTTCTAAATTGTAAAGCAAGACTTGAACTCATGTCCGTCTGACCTCTGAGTTCACACAGTTATGTACTTGGCAGCATTTTCTCCCTGTCCCCGGGGTGCATTCCTGTAAACCCAGCCCTTAATGCACTGCTGACCCAATCATCCCATTCCTGGTGGCTATAAATAGCTGTTCTATGCTCAGATAAATCAGAGCCTTTCTCCCTCAGGACTTCTCAGCACTGTGTGTGCTCTGTGACTTTCTGCAGATGGCTAGAGTTGCCTGAACTTGTGTAAGCATGAAACTGTTTTTTCTTGCAACATTTACTAACATGCCATATATTAGTTCTTTGGACCATACCTTAACTAATGTGACCCAAGAGGGCCTTTCTCCTCGGAGGTAATTATATTTTTCTAGGAAGCTTGCAGCCTGGATACCATCCATGGGCCAAAAGGGTGACCCTCTGATGGTCCCTAGAAGAGCTGTCTGGAGAGTAAGCAAGGGTGTCAGGACCTTGGCTTCCTGTGGTTGGTTTGAGAGGCAAGCTGATGCTCCTTCCCCTTTCACCACAGGGTAGGGGAGTTTGGCCTCAGCTGCATTTCCTCTGGCTTAAGAGGCAAGTGCTAAATATGGTCTCACTTGTGCCTACTAGTAGAAAATGTTCTCTGCCAGGCATTATGGGAAATATCTGAAAGGCCCCAGAGATAAGGAGGCTCTATCAGAATGCCTCTTTGGGGTGATAAATGCTGCCCAGGGTTGCTACCTTGTACATTGTTTGTATAGAGACTACATGGAGCCCTAGGTGTGCTGCTCCACTGGAGTCTGTGCAGCATAGTGTCCTGAAGTTGTGCAGTGCAGTGGCCCTGAGACTGCTCCTTTCTACTTCCTGAGCCAAAAATGAATGTTTTGTTCTGCTGAAAATAAGGAAAAAGGACAATTTCAAGAAACGTGCCTCCAAATTTTTGTAATTCCAGCATTTTTCAAAAGGTCTTAATGAAAGTTATTACCAAAAAAAAAAAATTATTTTAAAAAATAAGAGAGAAATGTCCCAATCTGATATTTTAAGGATATTCTGGGTTAAGTAAAATGTCACATATTCCTTTACTACAGGACTTGTCAGAGCCTTTAGTATACTGAAGACTCTAAATCCAAGAAGGTGGAATGAGCTGTGGCATTTTTAAAAAAATCTTTTTACTGTAGAATTATTTAGACCCCCTTCTTTGAAATGACTCTTTTAGGAAACTCACTGGGAAACCCTGGTAAAAGAGTGTGTTTTCCTAAAAAAAAGTCAATTTTCCCCAAGGACGTACAGAAAATATCATTGTCCCCTTCTGTCCTTCTCAGCTTGAACCATTGTTCCATCCTTGAAGCTATTGGGACCCTGGGGCAGCTCAGTTCATCAGCCTCTGGGCTCTGGAATGAACTGGGGTATTTGTTGAAGTCCTAGGATGTATGGTTGCTGAACTGGTCCAATCTGTGTGTCTGAGATGCCTCAGTTTCCCCTGTAGCTCCCAGGCCGAATGGGACTATCATTTCAAACTTCGGCATGTTTAGCCAGCCTAGTCACTATGAGTTATGGCCCCTGGGACCTGGACCCTGCCTTGTGTCTCCATCTACTGGCTAGGAAACCACTATAAATGGTGTGACTTCATCTTCTACAACCTCTTATCATTTTTGCTCAGGCTTTGTGGTTAAACAGAAGTGGGTTCTCATTTTGACTCTGCCACTCCCTAGCTGTGAATCCAGGGGAGTGATAAGACCCCTTCTATGGCTAATTATGCACACATTATGCGGAAGTTATGTGGGTGTACTAGATAAAGGATGTAATGAGCTTAGCCCAGTGCTAAGCATGTGGTAGATGTTGGTTAGTCCCCTTTGATTGAGTGATCCCAGCTGTGCCATTTACTGGCTGTGTATCCTTGTGCAATGTACTTTTTGACCCCGAACTTCAGTTTTCTAATCCCTAAAGTAAGAACAGTCATGCATATTTCAAAGAGTCATTGGGAAATTGAATAAGATAATGCATGAAAATGCTCTTTGGAAGCTATGAAGGTCTACGTAGTTATAGTAACCATGGTAACAGCAATGAGTTAGTGAATTGTAACGTTGCTGCACCAACCACCAGGACCCCATTCTAAGTCCCTGAGGAATTCTGCATGCTTGGCAGCAACTCCTATGCATTGACAACTATTCATCCCACAGATATTTTGGGCATCCAACTCAATGCCAGGTTCCAAGCTTAGGCTGGGGACACCTATCAAGAACTGGGATGGGTATGGGATTTTGCCCTACTTGCGAGCTAACTTGGATGCTGGCAGAAACACAAGACTCTTGGGTCAGAGACACAGGACTTTATTACTGATGGCCTGACAAACGGGCACAAGTGTCAGCATATTTATACCAGTTCCTCTTTCCCCCAAGTCCCATGGGGGTAGGGTTGCCCAATTTAAAGAATAAGCATAGAGGGCACCCAGTTAAATTTGAACTTCAGATAAATAATGAATACTTTTTTTTTTTAAAGAAATTTTATTGGGGAACAGTGTGTTTTTCCAGGACCCATCAGTCCAGGTCAAGTCATTGTTTTAATCTAGTTGTGGAGGGTGCAGCTCCTTGGCTCATGTGAGGATCGAACCTGCAACCTTGGTTGAGCCTGCGCTCTCACCACCTGAGCTAACTGGCTGCCCCATGAATGCTTTTTTTTAGTATGTCTCAAATATTGCGTGGGACATGCTTGTATTAAAAAGCATTCATTGTTTAACTGGTATCCTGTATTTCACTAGACAACTCTACACAGGGATGACATGGATGGGTCCAGCAGGATGGCTCACATGTGTTGACTGTAGTATAAGAGATGAGTCCTGAGCTTAGAGAACCCAAAACTTTTATAATGAGCTACAGGCACGCCTGTCTTTTTATTCAGAAAAAGATAACTCTGTCTTTCAAGGTTGTTTGCTATACAATGTCCTTGAAAAGACAGTCTAAAAGACAAAAGGCAGTCAGTGGCTCTGCTTGCAAGATGTGAAAGACTCATGGAGAATTATCTCCTAGCTGTGGTTTCTGTCCCCTGCAGTCAGTATCCTGAGATAAATGCTTGTCCATCGGGCTAGGTTTCATCCATATCCTTCCCCTAACCTCCCCCACCCCCACCCAGTCACAGTCAGCCTCCTTTCTGGGGAAGAGGGGGTTGTATGATAATTCAGGAGTAGTTTTGCCAAAATAAGAGAAGGATGAGAATATATACCCTCCCCTTCTAGTTCATTCAGCAAATGTTTGTCTGGTGCCTCCTGTGGTCCAGGCACCCTGTGGGCATTGTGGCTGCAGCAGGGGATGAGACTGGCTGGCCCTCACCCTCATGGAGCTTACAGTCTGATGCATTTATGAAGGGGACTGCAAAAAAAATGACTGCTCCATTTTTGTAAGGAAACAGCTCCAGTTGTGAAGCCACCACTGCTCAGTTCTCTGCCTGGAGGCCTCGGCTGCAGCTACATCGTCTACTGATGGCTCTCTGGTTCTCCTGCGTCTCTACTTCCCTGCTTTAGCTCCAACTGCAGCAGCTGCCTGGCAATGCCTCCCCTCCCCCACCTTCCTCCTGCTGATATCCCCCTTTTCCTTGGAAAATTTTATCTCAAATCCTGTCCTCTCCAAGAATCTTTCTTAGAATGATGCTTCCTTTCTTCATGCTCCCATGGTTGATTTCAGCCTCACTTTGAGCATCAATGACAACTGCTTTATATCAGAAGGATATAGGGAGAGGCCCAGAGCCTGGGGTCAGATTACCTGGGTTTTCGGCCATGGTTGGTTACTTTAAAGCAGAGTAGGGCCTGCCGAGTGGCTCAGTTGGTTAAGAGAGCAAGCTCTGAGCAACAGGGTCACCGGTTTGATTCCCACTTGGGCCAGTGAGCTGTGCCCGAGCTGAGCTGCCAACAGGTGGCAAGATGGTTCAGCTGGTGAGAGCATGTGCTCCTAACAACAAGGTTGCTGGCTGGACTCCCACATGTGATGGTGGGCTATGCCCATCGGCAACTAAGATTGAACACTGCACCTTGAGCTGAGCGGCCGTGAGCTGCTGACAGGTAGCCGGATGGCAACTGGACTTGGAGCTGAGCTAGCTGCGCCCTCCACAACTAAGATTGAAGGACAACTTGGCTGTTCCCCTTTCCCAATTCCCTAACACTGTTCCCCTCCCCTAAATCTCCAATAAAATCTTAAGAAAAAAATAAAATAAAATAAAGCTGAGCAGCCCTGGGAAAATCACTCTGCTTCTCTGGGCTCTGGCTCTTTCATCTGCCCAGAGGGATCATAAAGAGGATTCAGTGAGACAATTCAGGAGAAGGGCCTAACACACCACAAATACTCACTGATTAAGTCACAAGGGGGATACTTAGGAAAAATCGCTTTCACATTCAATTTCTGTTGATTCCCTACAATAGCCCTACCTGGCAAGTGTTATAATCCCTACTTTACAGATGGGGAAACTGAAGTTCAGAGGCATGAAGTGATTTGCCAAGCAGTGCTAGTAAGTGATGCAGCTGGGACTCAAACCCTGACTGGTTCCACTCCAGCATCTGTGTTCTCCCAACGACAGAAAACCTACAGGGCCTGGGAGCCAATGTCACCAAGAATGCTGGCTGTGGCTTCTGGAAGGCAAGGCACCATGAACCCAAGAAGTGTGATTTTCCACTCTAAGCTTCTCTATGTAGAGCTCTGGTTGGCTCCCCTAACATCTTTGCTTACTGTTCCTCATCTCCAACCTGGGGAGAAATGGGCCATCTGCAAGATGAATAGACTAGACGGACATTTGCACCTCTGGTTGTCTTGGCAATGCTGTTCACACTCTCCACTGTCCACACTACCCCCTTCCCCCGCACCAAAATCTTCCCTTAATAAGTCATTTGAGCTACCACAGAACACCAGCAGCTCATTTCCTTCCATTCTTGATCTGCCTTCCCCTCCTTGCCGGATCTAACCACCGACCCATGGCCTTGCTCCAATACTCACGGAGCTGAGCCCTGAGGCGTCCTGCTCGCCTAGGGCCAGTGTGCTTGGGGAGAGTCAGATCTCTGAGTTTCCTGAGAGGCCTGACTGAGATGCCAACAGATGCTGAGAGCCACAGCTTGGAGAAGAAGTGGGTAGGGATAGGGTGCTTGGCTTGGGTCTGTGGACACAGCCTGCCCCTGGTCCCCACCCAGGGATCACCGAGGACCAGCAGCCCTCTCTTTTTCTAAGTTCTGGTGACAAATACAGACTCTTCCACCCCAGGCAGTAAATCCTACCCCATCTCCTTTTTTTGAGTTCAATTAAAACCAGCTGTACCCCTCTAACCCCGCATTGGCTGGAGGTTCTGTATCACACTCTTAGACTGTTGGGGGACTCGGGCTGCTGCGTGATGTCTTAGCTGCTGCCGCATGCCTGGGCCCCAGCCCTCGACGTCTGTCCACTGCAGCTGCCTCCTGTTGCCCAGTTTCTGGTTCAGGCCACTGGGACCCTTCCAAAAAGGAGGTGTTCAGCCAGCAACTTCATGCCCACTGTGCTAAGCTCACCCACTGGTACGAGGCCTCAAAGTCTTGGTGCCTACACCACACAAGGCGTCAGGGGCAGCAAGAATGGGTCCAGGCTTCTGCACCTCTTAGGGCCCTGCCCCATGGCCCCCTCCTCAGCCCCAGGGGCCCACTCAGAGGCTGAGTGTTTTGCTTTTCACCCTCTGGAATCACTAAGAGCATGTTTGCTCCTTCTTCTATTGTGAGGCCCCTGGATTTATCAGGAGGGTGGGAATTTGGAAATGGACCAGGCTGGTTTATCAACTTGGTAGGGTAGGGCTCAGACCTCCCTGAGGGTAAGAACATCTTTCATTCCTTCCTGAACCAAGTAATCTCTCCTCCCTGCAATACATGCCAGCTCATATCAGCTGACTGAAGGAGAAGCCCTTCCCCAGCATCGAGGAAACAAAACTCCAGTTAGGCTCTCTCTGGATCAGTTCTTTGTGCTAATGAGAGTATCCCCAGCTTGTAGCCAGTCCCCACAACCCCCTGAGACATGGGGTCATGCATCCATTTTAGAGAGAGACAAACATTTCCATAATGAACATCAATCATCATAATCAGAATGGCTGCCACTTGCTGAATGCACACAAAACACTTCACATGTATAACCCTCGCATCAGATGGTACTGCCCATCCTGGACAGCTGCTAAGAGTGTGTTTAACACCCTCCACCCCCAGCTCTCCATCCTGAGTTCATTGTTCCTGGAAGTCTACAGCCTTCCATAGTTTGTTTTGTGTAGGCTAAACTTCTTGAACAATTAGACCTGCAATGTACTGACCTAACAAAATAGACGTTTATTTTCCCCTCATGATAAGATCTAGGAGGTTCCAGATTTGTAGGGTGGTGGCGGGGCACAGGCTGAGTTGGATCTGCCATTGCCCATACCTGGTTCCCAAGGCCATCTCACTAGTAGGGAGGGACTGATGTGGGAAGCTTACTGGGCTAGGTCTGGAAGTGGCGCTTATCACTTCCACAAACATTCCACTGGCTCCAGCTCCATTATTTGGCCACACCTAACTGCAAGGGGGGATGGGGAATGTAGCTCTGAGTCCAGGAAGAGGGGAAAATGGAGCTCTCTATATAGCTGGTGGTCTCTGCCAAACCAAGCTTTCTCAAATCCTTAGCTTCTTCTTCTTTATGTGTGGTGTCTATTTTATACTGCCTTGACTCAAACAGGGAACTTAGCTCTCTTTGAATTGCACACATACACACACACACACACACACACACACACACAATTTGTATCAAGCACTACGGAACTGGCAGATGTTACTGATGATTTGGGGGTGGAGAAGGGATGGGGTAGTGTTACAAACATCTTCTGGGGAACAGTGGCAATGCACCATTATTCTAAAACTCTACTTTGGTCCCTCCATGGCTTGCCTGGAAGTCTGGCTGGTACCCCCTTCCTGGTACTGGCTCTCTCCATCTTTCTGGTTCATCTGCTCACCCCAAACCTCTTTCTCAGACCTCTTACTCAAACTCCCAACCCCAACTGGTCAACATGGAGGAATAGGGAGAATGATCCAAGATGGTGCAGTAGATAAACGTTGTGCTTGCCTCATCCCATGAACACATCAAAATTACAACTATATTATAGGACAATCAACCTGGAGAACCATCTGAAGTCTAGCTGAACAGAAGATTTATAACTAAGGATATAGATACGAAGCCACATGAAGACTGGTCAGAGGGGCAGAGACACGGAACAGGCCCCACACCTGTGTGTGGCAGATGAAAATTGGGAGGAATAGCTCAGCTACAGAGGTTCTCCATGGAGGAGCAAGGAACCCCAGCTTCACACCAGGCTCCCCAGCCAGGAGTACTGGTGCTGGGAAGAGGAGACCCCACAACATCTGGCTTGAAAAACCATGGGGACTCTGACCATCTGGATTGGACAGAAGGCAGCGGGAAACCCAGCCATGCTATTATAGTGACCCACATAGATTCACTCGCTTGCAGGTACTCACCCTGGGCTCTGGCAGAGAGACAGTGACTCAGGGGGCATTGGAGACATATGAGGGGCACACTGAGGTGTGTGACTTCGGGGTGTGAGCTGGAAGATAGTCACCATAGTCCCTGTGTGGAGTTATCTCCCCCTGCAGCAGGCAGGTGGGCACCATCTTTCCTGTGTTGATCCTGCCCCCTACGCTTATGGCCAAATCTGAATCTGATTGGCCTGGTGAGCTCCGTAGCTCCACCCTGCTGACTCACTGAGATCCAGACACACCCAACTCCCTACTGTATGAGGATTTATCAGCAGCTGAACCTTACCGGAGCTGGCAATTGGCAGCAGGTGGCAGTAGGCCTCCAGGTGTCCTGGCTTTTTGCAGAATTAACGCAGGCCCTGTACTGGTGACAGCCGTTCTCAGTTCACAGTGTGGCCTCTCCCACACACCTCCAGGTCCAGAACAGGCAGCAACCAACCATGGATCACTTTGTAGCTCCTACCAGGTAGTTCCTGGCTGGTCACAGGCAGTGGCTGACCTGGGCCTGCAGCAGAGAGCTGCCCAAGAGACCCCAGAACCAGCATACTTGGAGGTTGGTCTCAGGCCACAGCAGAGCACCACCCAATTAGCCACACAAGTGGCACATCCAAAAGGCAGTTTCAATAGGCACCAGAACCTGCTAGGGTGAATCCCACTCCATGGGGTAAGCCCCACATGCAGCAGCCTGTAAGCTGTGGATGTGACCAAACCCCACAGCCAGTCAGCCTGAGGGTCAATACCATGCACCGATGTGCCAAAAGCAATCAAGGCTGAACTATAACAGGAAGGCATACAACCCACACAAGGGACACTCCTGGAGCACCCCAAGCAGGTGGTCAATGAGACTGTGTCACTGGGCCCCACAGGGCACCTACTAAACATGGCAAGAGATGTAGCTGATCTACCTAACACATAGAAATAAACACAGAGAGGCAGCCAAAATGAGGAAATATATCCCAAATGAAAGAACAGGAGGAAACTCCAGGAAAAGAACTAAACAAAATGGAGGCAAGCAACCTACAAGAGACAGAGTTCAAAACAATGTTTATAAGGATGCTCAAGGAACTCAGTGAGAATTTCAACAAAGAGATAGAAAGCATAAAAAAGGACATAGAAACCATAAAAAAGAACCAGTCAGAAGTGAAGAATACAATAGCTGAAATGAATAATATACTAGAAGGAATCCCCAGCAGACTAGATGAAGCAGAGCATCCAACAATTTGGAAGACTAAGTAGCAGAAAACACCCAATTGTAAGAGCAAAAAGAAAAAACAATCCAAAAAAAATGAGGATAGTTTAAGAGACCTCTGGGACAACATCTAGCATAACAATATTCCTATCATAGGATTACCAGAAGGACAAGAGGGAAAGGAAAGGATTGAGAACTTATTTGAAAAAATAATGACTCAAAACTTTCCTAAACTGGCAAAGGAAATAGGCATACAAGCCCAGGCAGCACAGAGTCCCAAACAAGATGAACCCAAAGAGGCCCATGTCTAGACACATTATAACTAGAATGGCAAAGGTTAAAGACAAAGAAAACAACAAGAGAAAGGCAACTAGTAACTTATAAGAGAGCTCCAATCAGATCGTCAGCTGATTTCTTAAAAGAAGGTATTTGCAGGCCAGAAGGGAGTGGCAGGAAATATTCAAAGTGATGAAAAGAAAGGACTTACAACCAAGATTATTCTACCCAGCAAAGCTGTCATTTAGAATGGAAGGACAGATAAAGATCTTCCCAGACCAGTAAAAGGTAAAGGAGTTCATAACTGCCAAGCCAGTATTACAAGAAATCTTTGAGGGACTTCATTAAAATGAAAAAAATAAAAATAAAAAATATGAATAGTAAAATGGCAATAACTACATACCTATCAGCAATTACTTTCAATGTAAATGGATTAAGTACCCCAATCAAAATATAGGGGGGCTAAATGACTAAGAAAACAATATCCTTACATATGGTGCCTACAAGAGACACACTTCAGATTGAAAGACACACACAAACTGAAAGTAAAAGGACGGAAAAAGATATTTCATGCAAATTGAAACAAACAAAAGAGGGGATAGCAATACTTATACCAGACAAAATAGACTTTAAAACACAAACTATAACAACAGACAAAGAAAGACCTAGTAATCCCAGTTCTGCGTATTTATCTGAAGAAACCCAAAATGCTACTTTGAGGGGACATGCTCATCCATATGTTCGTTGAAGCTTTGTTTACAATAGCCAAGATATGAAGACAACCTGGGTGTCCCTGAATGGATGAATGGATAAAGAAGAGGTGGTACATATATACAATGGAATATTACTCAGCCTATAAAGAGAATGAAATCTTGCCATCTGTGACAACATGGGTGGACCTAGAGGGTACGTGCTGAGTGTGATAAGTCAGACAGTGAAAGACAAATGTCTCATATGATTTCATTTATAAGTGAAATCTAAAAAACAAAATAAAAAAACAGAACAGAAACAAACTCAAAGATACAGAGAACATTTTAATGGTTGCCAAATGGGAGGGGGCTGAGGGTAGGTGAAAAGGGGAAGGGATTAAGAAGTACATGTTGGGGCTGGCAGAGTGGCGCATTGGTTAATAGCTGGTTTGGGATGCCAGCAGCCCCAGTTCGGATCCTACATATGAGGGCCAGTGACACTGTCTTCTACAGCTAACAACAGCTCCACCTGGAGCTGGGCTGTGCGAGCCTCGGCGACGGTGTAGGCTGCAGCCCCTGCTGCAGTGGGCTGCCATAGGCTACAATGAGTGGCTGGCAGCCAGCATGAGTGGCTGGCAGCTGGTGTGAGCTGCCAATAGCCATGGTGAGCGACCATCCAGAGGCTGGCAACCGATCTGCCTCATCCGGGAAGAGCGCAATGATGATACCAACATGGGCCAGTGAAGCAACGTCCTCCGCAACTAGACTGAAGAACAAAAGGACAGACACTTGTCTGTTCCCCTTCCCTGATTCCCCAACGCTGTTCCCCTCCCCCAATTCTCCAATAAAATCTTTAAAAGGAAAAGGAAGTACATGTTGGTAGTTACAGAGTAGTCATGGGGATGTAGGGTATAGCATAAGGAATACAGTCAATAATATTGTAATAACTACGTATGGTGTCAGATGGGTACTACATCTGTTGGGGTGATAGATAGGAGGAGGGTTGGGGCAGGGCAAAAAAGGTGAAGGGATTAAGAAATACAGATTGGTAGTTATAAAATAGACCTGGGGATGTAATATACAGCATAGGTAATATAGTTAATAATTTTGTGATAGCACAGTATGGTGTCAGATGGTTTGTTGGACTTATTATGGTGATAACTTCTTTAGCACAGGGAATAAAATCAATAATAGGATGATAACCATGTATATTAGGTGGGCACTGTTGAATAACTGTGATGTACACCTGAGGGTAATATAATATTGTATGTCAGCTTTATTTTAATAAAAATATTTTTAAAAAATGAAAACAAAACAAAAAGAACTCGCAACCCCAAACAGAGCCTCCCCGCGTATCATGTGTCACGCTGAAGAGGTGGCCAGCTTATCACATCCAGCCTTGGGGGGGTCTCTGCAAGTTGCTAATCAAGGTGTTTTCCCCAAACACAGTTCCCAGCTGTTAAGCTAAGCAGTGCCAGCTGTCAAGACAACTCTTCGTTCACATTCTCAGTAGCCCCAGCGGTAGGCATTGTTACCTCACTTTACATAGGAGAAACTGACACCAAGAGAAGGGAAAAACTTGCTTAATTAAACAGCTAGTATAAATAACAGTCTTGGCTCTAGGGCACCAGGCGTGGGCTGGGTGTGGCTGAATTCGGGTCCTGACATTTCCTAAGTGGTCCGCGTGGTTCTAGGACTTTGCATTTCTTCTTGTTTGACCCAGAAGTTCTCTCCATTTCACAGATGAAGAAAACAAACACCAGAGAAGCAGCTAGCCTGACGTGTGCAGTGACCCAGGCCACTCCCCGCTGCCCAGGTAGTTTCCCCACTTGGGGGCAGAAGCCTGGAAACCTGGGTCTCAGCTTCAGCTCTACTCTTGATTGCTCTGTGAGCTTGGATAATAAATCCCTTCCCAGGGAGGAGCCCATAGGGTTGAATTGAGCAGTTCCTCCCTATGCTGATGTTTAGGAGGCTGAGATTCTATTAATATGTCCATCACATCTGCCCATGCAGCTTTAGCCACATCTGCAGGGAGGGCTCAGGGAAGCCAGTCCACCCTCTGCCGCTGCAGGCTCCGTGAATCTCAGTTTTGTCACCCAGTCTGCAGGCTCAGGATGGACTTGATAGGAAAGGAGGCTGCATGTCCTGCCACCTCTTACCCCACACCCTCTCCTGCCACCGTTCCCTGTGCAGCCAGCCACCACACAACTAGGATGACCAGAATTGCTGTCTAAATAATGAAGAGGGCTGAGTTCCTGAGGAAGGAAAATATTGGATCACAAACAAAACCAATTTGAAAACTCCCATGTTAGGGGTGGCACAAGTTCAATGCTTCGGGCGGGCTTCCTCCCCACCTCCGCTCCTGTCCCAGCTCCCCATACCTGTCCCACCCATCTTGGAACAGCCAGAGCATTTTCTACTTAGGTGAACAACTCGTCCCAGTTTGCCTGAGTTTTAAAACTGAAAATCCAGCATTCCAAGTACCCCCTCAGTCCTAGGCAAACCGGGATGTTTGGCCACCCTACTCTCACTGTATTTTTCATATTTTCTACCTTAAGATTTGCATGGTGATTAAGAATTCGGGCTCTGGAGTCCACTGGACCCGGGCTGAGTCCTACCTCTGACCTTATTGACAGGGTAGCATTGGGCAGGTGATTTCTCCTCCTCAGCTTTAGTTTACTTGGCTGTAAAATGGGCACAATAAAAACAGTTAGCTTGAGGGCAGCCGGATGGCTCAATTGGTTAGACTGTGTGCTCTTAACAACAGAGTTGCCGGTTCGACTCCCGCAGGAAGTCGAACTATATTGAAAACTGTGACTGGACTTGGAGCTGAGCTGCGCCCTCCACAACTAAGACTGAAGGACAACAACTTGACTTGGAGTTGATGGGTCCTGGAAAAACGCAACGCTCCCCAATAAAGTTAAAAACAAAACAAAACACAACAAACCAGTTAGCTTCAAAGTGTTGGTATGAATGTTGACTGAAATAATGTTTAGTGGTATCTAGTCTTGGGTCATAGAGACGACAGAGATCCAGCCTCACACAGGAAGATGGAAATAGACATTAGATAGCTCTCTGAAAGGTGGTCAGGTTCCAATGGAGGTCGGGGCTGATTGAGTCCCCAGCGATGACAGAAGACACTTGAGGGGTGAAGAGCCACTTGGGTGGGGCCTTGAGGGATGAGTAGGAGTCATGCAAGAGGAAAATGAGGAAGAACACTTCGGGTGAAGGAAACATGCTGAGGAAGTGTGCGTCTGGTCAGATGCAGCTGAGCTGAAACTACGTTTTCTGGAATTTCCTCTGGTTTAGGATTGACCATAAAAGCAATTTCCTTGAGGCTTGGGAAGTGAAAGTGAGCAGAGACACTGTTGCAGCTCATGAACGTTGCATAATTCTACTGGCTCCTTTTTTTCTTGGTGGTGGGGGGCGATGTGGCAACCAGGCCAGCACCTGCCGTAGCTCCTGCTGAATTTTCTCCAGTTTCGTCATCTCTTGAGTCACTTTGTTCAACACAAGCTCCAGCTTCTCCTGCAAGTCAGCCACCTGATGGGAGTTAGAGGCTCGGACACAATGAGAGAACAGTGTGGGTTCCAGTTCCTTCTTGTGGGGGTGCAGCCTGCTTTGCTCTCCCCAACTCCTGACCATTTTCCTTCTCTATTGCCTACGTGCTGGCCTCAGACCTGACACTAGATGCAGAGGCCACAACTGTGCATAAACCATCTATGCATCTATTATGCTCCTATATATAAAGTCAGCTCCCTAAGTGTTTTTCTATCTGAAAAATCTATGCTGATTTTCTATCACTCCTAGTGGCTCTGCTTCTCCAAACAAACCTCCACGTATACACTGAGTCCCTTGTGACTGGGAGGTGGAGAGCTGGGGACATGAGGGTGTGTGGTGGGAAATGAAGATAGAGAGCGGGGCTGGGGCCAGGGTCCTGAACATCATAAATGTCTGGCCAAGAGACTTGCAATTTATCCTGCCTTCAATGAAGCACCATTGAAGGTTTTGAGGAGGGAAGTGACATGGCCAGAGCCCAGATGTCCCTGCCCTCTCTAATATGCTTGATTCCTATGATTATGTGTTTATTATGAGCCAAACCCTGGGCTGGGTCCTGGGAGAGATACAGAGAGGGTCAGACATGGCTTCCCCTGCCCCCCCACCCCCCACACACACATACCTCAGGAGCTCATAGACCTATATGTGTTAAGTCTCTTACATGAAAAGAAACTCCATGGCAGAGTGGTCGGAACCACGGGAGGAGAGCTGGCAAAAACAGTATTTCCTCAGCTACCATATGACTTTCTTAAGCCACATTCTTTCTGAACTTCCCCAACCCAGGGCTGAGTAGGTGACAGTTGCTTCTCGGATTGGCTCGACCATGTTAATCCCTCATTATCCGAAGGAAATGAAAAAGTTGGGGCTTACACTAAACAAATAGAGGTTTTAAAAATTATTTTCTCCTCCTGTCTTCATTTACCTATAAATGTGGGTGGATCTGGTTATTTGCAGGGATGGGACAGGGAGACCTTTATCCCTAAGTCCTGGGGGTCCTGGCTGGTCAGAGTTGGAATTCAGACACCTTTGTACATGTGCCCAATCAGATGACCACCCAGCCTCGTGCTAGTTGTACCCATGGATTTACAAGTGGGCTGAGGAGCTGCCTGGGAGGGAGACCTGTGTCCACAATCAGGATCAGGCATATACAGGTGTGTGTGGCAGAGCAGGGCAGAGAAGGGAGGGACCAGCCAGGCACTCGCGGGTTATATCCAGAGGGCAAGGGGTCTGGTGTGGCATAGTGGGCTCAGCCACAAGGCTAGGGAGGGGACTCAGGGAGCTAGTGGATGCTGTTGGAACCTGCCGTCGTCCTCACGGTCCTTGTGGGAACTGCAGGAGCTGCCTCACCTAAGGGCCCACAGAGGAGGATAAGCCTTCTCTTTCGTAGCCCCAGGACAAGATTTTCCTTTATAGCCCCATGACAAGCCATGGCAGCACTGTGAGGTCTGTGCATGTAGGTGGCAGTGCTACAGGCTGAATCTTTTTTTTTTTTTTTTACATTTTATTGAGGAACAGTATGTTTTTCTAGGACCCATCAGCTCCAAGTCAAGTAATTGTTTCAATCTAGGTGGAGAGGGCATTTTTCCAGGACCCATCAGCTCTAAGTCAAGTAGTTACTTCAATTTCGTTGTGGAGGGCGCAACTCAGTGGCCCATGTGGGGACTGAACTGGCAACCTTGGTGTTATGAACACTGTGCTCAAACCAACTGAACTAACCAGCCGCCCCCAGGCTGAATCTTGATGGCAGAGCCTCAGAGAGGCATAGAAATGGCTGTGACAGATGATGTCTCCTGCTTGGCTAGCAGCAACGTTGCCATCAGCATCAGTCACTTTCTACCTGGGACAGCCTTGACCATGGCCAGGACCATGGAGTGGCAGCCAGGACTGACTTATGAGTGATTGTAACACACTTTTTGGAACTGGAGTTCTTGTGTGAGCAGGTGGAAGATTTCCAACTTGCAGAATTGAAGGTTAACAGTTAGTGGGACATTATCCATATCCACAGTTGAGAAGACCTGGAAATATTGGGTGACACCAAAATAAGGACAGAGCTGGTGAAAGGATGGTAGAGAACTGGAAATCTTGTCTTGTGTGGGAGAAGGATGTAGGACTTGGTGGCACCTGCGGAGGGGAAGCAGATATAGGTGGGTGGGGTACAATGCTGGGGGTGGGAGGCAATTATTACTCTCTTCTATGTGGCTATCATGGTGGAGAAGGTGCAGACATTCTAAAGCATCGGAGAGACAGGAAGGAATCAGGATCAATGGGGAAAAGCCAGGGGGTGGCAGAGTCTCCTACAACCCAAGGGAAAACTTTCTAGAGCTAGAGCCCCTCAGGAAACAGTGAGCAGCTGGCCCCACAGGATTCTAGCAGAGATGGGATTCTTAAATGGTGGGGATGCTGAGAACCACCAGACTCCAGGTTCTGGGTCTCATGGACCAGTAAAATTAAAACAACAAGAAAATTATTCTGGGTACAACATAAGTTTAACACCAAACAAGGGAGGAAGAACATACTCATAGCCCTTTCCAAGAGAGGATTTCTTTTTTAAAAACAAACAAACAAACAAAAAAAAACTAGAGTGGGCCGGCCGAGTGGCTCAGTTGGTTAAGAGCTCACTCAAGAGTGCGAGCTGAGCTCTGAGCAACAGCAGTTCGATGCCCAGCCCGAGCTGAGCTGCTGTTGAGCTGCCAACAGGTGGCAGGAAGGCTCAGCTAAAAAAGAAAAAAAAAAACACAAAAAATCAGAAGACTATGTCACAATATATGTATCCAGTTTCTGTTCACACAATGAACTACTAAGGAATCACCACTGGAAACAACAGCTTGGATGAACCCTGGGGACATAATATCAAGTCGAATCACAGAAGGCTTACAATGTGACAGTATGTGTATAAAAGTTTCAAAATTAAGCAAAACTAATACATTGTTTAGGGGCAGATATATCTGTGGTAAAACTAATTTTGAAAAGCAAGGGACTCAGAAACACAACTTTGGGTAGTGGTTACAGCTGAGAGGAGGCAAGGGGGTAGCATGGGCTGAGCACACAAGTGGCTTTGACAGTACTGGTGTGACTTCTAGAGTCTAAGCACATGGTTGAAGTGCAGATGTTTGCTTTGTTGTAATGCTTCATGACTTCATGGTGTGACATATATTATTGTCTGTACAACACATGCAACACAAATTCAAAAACCAAAGGATATATGCAGAATTACACACACACAAAAATATTGTCATAATGTCTAAAATTGTCCCTGTGTCTGCGAGCCAGTCCTAATAATGCAAAGGCAGGAGGTTGGACCAAGAGGACGCTCAGGCCCTGGTGCCAGTGTCAGAGGCCTCAAGGGTGGAGATAAAGGTGTTCATACCTGCCTGTGTTGCCTGCTGGGCACAGCATAGGACACCTTGGGCATGAGCATCTCTGTAAGGCCCAGCCAGACATAGGCAAAGAGCTCTGAGCCACGAGCCCTGAGCTCTGGGGTTTTGTCCTGGTTCTGCCACCAATGAAAATAGACAAATCTATTGCCCTCTCTGTACAATGAAGGTGTAAGATGCTAGCCCCTTTGGTGGATTTCAGGGCAGGAAAATGTCTCAGTGGAAGAACTGCCATCTACCCAAGCATGAGTCCTCCAGGAGTCACCCCGCTAGCTCTGGGTCTACTCTGTCTTCTTCCAATATGGCTGCCCCCAGTGAGCTAAGCTTGCCACTGTCTTTGCACTCCACCTCAGCTCCATCCTGAAGGATTATTTCAGCAGCAATGACCAGATGGCTGTGGTAGACAGCATCTAATATGGCCCCAATGATCCCCACCCCAAATATGCATGTCCTCATGTACTCCCCTCCTTCTAAGTGGGAGCTGGACCTAGTGACTTGCTTCTTATAAGTAGAATACAGAAAAAGTGATGGGTGTCACTTCCAAACTTAGATTGCAAACAAAAAAAACAAACCAACAGCTTCCATCTTCGGTGTTGTTTCTCACTCTCTCACTTCCTACTCTGAGGGAAACTGGTGTTTTGTGCCAGTTTCAGCCCATTAATAACCAGTGTTGTGTCTGGACCAGCCCTTGTGGTTCTTATTATGATTGCAAGATGCCCTTCAGCAATAATCATCAGGAAACTTTGAAAGAAAAGGGTTATTACTTAAAAGACCTGGATATGGGCCGGCCGAGTGGCGCGGTGGTTAAGAGCTGGCTTGGGATGCCAGCGGCCCCGCTTCGGATCCCACATATGAGGGCCAGTGACACTGCCCTCAGAAAAACAAAAAAGAAGACCTGGATATTACACAGAGTGAGGATGCGGGTGGGGGGATGAGGGGGAGGGTAGAGCCTGGGTTCTGCTTTTATTGGGGTCCAGGGTTTTGTGGGCTCACTCCTTATTGGTGAATCTAAAACATGGCAGCAGGGGGCCGGCCGAGTGGCGCATTGGTTAGGAGCTGGTTTGGGGATGCCAGCGGCCCCGGTTCAGATCCCACATATGAGGGCCAGTGACACTGCCCTCTACAGCTAACAACAGCTCCACCTGGAGCTGGGCTGTGCGAGCCTCAGCGACAGTGTAGGCTGCAGCCCCTGCTGCAGTGGGCTGCCATAGGCTACAGTGAGTGGCCGGCAGCCAGCGTGAGCTGCCAATAGCCATGGTGAGCGACTATCCAGAGGCCGGCGACCGATCTGTCTCATCCGGGAAGAGCGCAATGATGATGCCAACATGGGCCAGTGAAGCAATGTCCTCCGCAACTAGACTAAAGAACAAAAAGACAGCAACTTGTCTGTTCCCCTCCCCCAATTCCCCAATAAAAACTCTTAAAAAAAAAAAACACATGTCAGCAGGAATTTAAGAGGAAATAAACAAGCGGCCCAAATGGTCAATTATTGAAATTATCCAAAATCTCTAAAACAAAGGAGCCTCAATAAGGGGAGGCAGCCTGGCTCTTCATCTAGTCCTGTGGCTGGCAATGTGTGTATTGGTGACCGCTGTCTTTGAAGTGGATGCCTCTTTGAAATGGATGCCATCAAGATTTTTATCAGGCATTTGAATTACAAAAAAAAAAAAAAAGTCAAGGATTACACTACAACCAGCTGCCGTGTTGTGATCTGGTCTGTGGAGAATCCCATGAGATAAGGAACAGAGGGAGGCCTCCAGTCAACTAGCAGAGAGGAGCTAAGACCCTCAGTCCAAAGCTGATGAGAAACCAAAGCCTACCAGCAACCACTTGGGTGCACTTAGAAATGGACCTTTCCCCAGCTGAGCCTTCTGTTGAGACTGCAGCTCCAGCGAACACCTTGATTCTAGCCTCAGGAGGGATCTGAACCAGAGACACTCTGCTTTCTGACCCCCAGAAACTATGAGATAATGAATGTTTGTTGTTTTAAGCCACTTAATTTGGGGATAATTTGTTAAGCAATTATGGATAACTAATCCAATGGCTTTTCCCCTTCCCTCACTAACCCCGATGGACGCTGGGCTTCTCTGGTTCTGCTTTGCTTGCAGGCCTTAGACCCGTTCTCCAGCCATCTGTCCCTTGCTTTTCTGCCTTGTTCTGGGGCAGAGGCAGAACCTGTCCAGCCCACAGAGTCTTTCAGGACTTCTCTCTGTGCCATCTTTTGACTCTGGGGCATCCCCTTGGATGGAGGGTGACAGCCCAGCCCAGAGTTGGGTCATGGAGGGTACCAATTCTGAAAACCTCTGCAGGTTTGCTATGTAACTCTGGGTGGCTATTTGATCTCCCTTCTGCTCCCTCCCTGTGGGTGGCAGGATTGCCAGGGATGCTGCCCCTTCTCCAGTGACTGCTGCTACAGAGACAGACAGGCAGCAAAGGAGTGTCTACAACTTCTCCCTGTAAGGGGCTTCTGGTTCACTGATCTACTGGGCCAGTTACTTTCCTTGTTGCTATGGAAAACAAGGATTGTCAAGGGAAGCTCTGAGAAGCAGTCAAGTTGTGGGGATGGGAGCCATATGGCCAGACCCCAGCCTCCCCCTTTTGGCCTGCACATGGCCTTAGAGCTAAGGACCTGTTCCTCATTTCCTCCAACATGCAACTCTAGGACTGCCTCTGCCTCATTTCCCTACCACCCTCTCCACATTCCCAGTGCAGGGTAGATGCTCCTAAAGGGCCTTGGAAAGAACGGAGGAAAAACATCAGGAGAAAAGGACCCTGGATTTAGAGTCAGACCTGGGTTTGAATCTCAACTCTGCTATTCTCTAGATACATGATATTGGATAAGTCAATGAATATCTTTAAGTTTCAAGTTCCTCTTCTGTAAATGAGGTGAACCATTTCTGTTTTAGGGTGTTTTTAAAAAAAAAATCTATTTTGTGGTAAAATATACGTAACACAAAGTTTTTTACACTTTAACCATTTCAAAGTGTACAATTCATTCACATTAGTACATTTTTCACTGTTGTACAACCATCACCATCACCCACCTCTAAGTTAAAGCTCTGTACCCATTAAACAGTATCTCGCCACTTGCTTCTCCCATCACTCCCTGGCAACCACCATGCTAGTTTCTGTCTCTAGGTACCTCATATAAGTGGAATCATACAATATTTGTCCTCTGTGTCTAGCTTATTTCACTTAACTGCTTTAAAGTATTTTGAGGAGGGCCGGCCGAGTGGCGCATTGGTTGGGCGCTGGTTTTGGGATGCCAGCGGCCCCGGTTCGGATCCCGCATGAGGGCCAGTGACACTGCCTTCTACGACTGGCAACGGCTCCACCTGGAGCTGGGCTGTGCGAGCCCTGGTGATGGTGTGGGCTGCAGCCCCTGCTGCAGTGGGCTGCCATGGGCTACAGTGAGTGGCCCGCGGCCAGTGTGAGCGGCTGGCAGCCAAGCGTGGGTTGCCAATGGCCACGGTGAGCGACATCCAGGGGCCGGCGACCAATCTGCCTCATCCGGGAAGAGCACAATGACGATATCAACAGTGAAGCAACATCCTCCGCAACTAGACTGAAGAACAAAAGGACAGCAACTTGTCTGTTCCCCTTCCCCGATTCCCCAACGCTGTTCCCCTCCGCCAATTCCCCAATAAAATCTTTAAAAAAAAACACATTAGAAAAAAATATTTAAAGTATTTTAAGGAATAATTGAAAACGTGTGAGACAACTCCAGCTGCAGGTCAGCACGTTGTGGGCACTTAGAGACAAGTGTGGATGAAAACCTGTCAGGACAGCCACATCTGTCTCCTGTCTCCAGGCAGGAGGGAGAGGGTGAAGAGGGAGGAGGCCACTTTGCACATGGGCCACCCAAGCCCTGGGAAGGGGAGCAACTTGCCTGGGTCACATAGTTGCCCAGGGTTAAGGTCAGGACATGCCTGCGACATGCCACGTGGTTAACCAGGAAACCCAGCATCTCCTGTGCATTCAGGGCCACTGCCGGATACTCTGCCATTAGGGCTTCATTACTCTGGGTCTTAGTGGCTTTGATTTCCAACTTGTTCACAACGTCTGCCTCTCCTCCTGCCTAGAACCGCCTCAAAAGCTGGGGTCCTAGCTTATTCATCACGATACCTCTTGAATCTTCAGGGCAATGTTGTGATCAATACTGACCAGCATTAACTGTGTAGACAGTACCCTCCTAGAAAGCAAGTATTCCTTGGATGTGCCTGTATCCATCCGGGGCCCCTGGAGCAATGTCTTTTCAAACCCAAAGGCCTCTTTCCCTAGTCCTGCCCCTGCCTGGGCTAGAGAGGCCTGACAGGGGAGTTTGGCGCTTCCCTGACTGCACTGGAATCATCAGGTGCGGTGGTTAGTTTCAGGTGTTGTGTGTTGTTAGTTCCCTACTGCTGCTGAAACGATCACTAAACACTTTAGTGGCTTAAAACACACGTATTTATTATCTTATAGCTCTGAGATCCGATTTCTGATCTAGTTCTCACTGGACAAAAATCAAGGAGTTGGCAGGACTGTGCTGCCTCCCAGAGGCCCTAGGGGAGACTCTGTTTACTTGCTTTTTCCAGCCCCAGAGGCTGCCAGTATCCCTTGGCTTGTGGTTCCTACCACTTTTCAAGCCAGGGACGAGGGCTTGAGTCGTTGCATTGTATTACTCCAACCTCTGCTTTTCTTCTCAGACTCCTCTTCCCCCTCTGTCCTCCACTTTTAAAAACTCTTGTCTTGGGCTCATCCAGATAATCCAGAATTTTTTTTCTTTTTTAAGATTTTATTGGGGAATTGAGGGAGGGGAACAGACAAGTGTCTGTCCTTTTGTTCTTCAGTCTAGTTGTGGAGGACGTTGCTTCACTGGCCCATGTTGGTATCGTCATTGCACTTTTCCCAGGTGAGGCAGATCGGTCGCCGGCCTCTGGATGGTCGCTCACCATGGCTCTTGGCAGCTCATGCTGGCTGCCGGCCACTCACTGTAGCCTATGGCAGCGCACTGCAGCAGGAGCTGCAGCCTACACCATCACTGGGGCTCGCACAACCCAGCTCCAGGTGGAGCTGTTGTTAGCTGTAGAGGGCAGTGTCACTGGCCCTCATATGTGGGATCCGAACCGGAGCCGCTGGGGCATCCCAAGCCAGCTCTGAACCAATGCGCCACTCAGCCGGCCCCAGAATTCTATTTTATTTTTAAGGCCAGCTTTAATTCCATCCATTACCCCAATTCCCTTTGCCATGTAATGTAACACACCCACAAGTTCTGGAATTAAAGCATGGATGTCATTGGGGGGCCAGTATTCAGCTTCCACACCTTGTTGCAATGCAGAGTCCTGGGCTCCACCACAGACAGAGATGGAATTGCTGTGGGTGCCTCAGGAGTCTGCACTTCATGCCTGAGCAATAGAAAGGCAAGAAGTGGGGGCGGGGAGACAGCAGAGCAGGTGGAGCTGATGGGCGCGGGGTTTTCTGGTCAGAGCTCCACGGACCCATTTGCTTCCAAAGGGTCTTCTTCCCCGACATTCTCTGCAGCTGTGTCCTCCTCCTGCTCAGAGAAGCCAGAAGCCCTGGAGTAGGGCTGGGGCAGGTCACACGGAGGGTGGATTAAATCCCAGGTCTGAAGTGTGTATACATGTTTGCATGTGGGAGGTTGGGAGTGGGGAGACAGGTTAGGGGCCCAAGAGAACCCCAGCTTCTCAGGTGGGTTCTCCTGGCTCCAGAGACTTGTTTGTCTGCTCTGAGGGCCCTGGTCACCTTCAGTCTGTTTATAAGGTCCAGGTCAGTTGTTGATGCAGCATGTAGTGGCAATAATCATTTCTAGGTGTGTCTCTCTGAGAGCCTAGAATACCTGTGCTCTGAGTCACATGGGGGTGGTGAGGAGAGCGTGTGGGGGACGTGCTAGAGCGTGCAGAGGAATTGCAGGTGGGAGAGAGGATGTCACAACCAGGTGAAGAGTCATTTTGTCATGAGAAGAACTGGAAGGAGAGACTCCGATGAACTGGAATGAAGAGGGCCCTGTCTAAAACCTTTCGGCCTCCACTGCTCTCAAACAATTAGTTTGGGCCCCCTCCACCCGCCCATCCTATCTTACCCTGGTCTCCCCCCACCTGTCTTCTGACTCATCTTATTGGCTTCCTTTCTGTACCACATATGTACCACTGTTCTTTCCTGCCCACCACAGGCCTTTGCCCATGCTGTTCCCTCTTTCTTTACCACTTTTCCCTCTCTCGCACCCTTGTTTCTTTCTACGTGTCCTTCAGAAGCCAGCTCAGTCATCACATCCTCAGAAAAGCTTCCCCTGTCTTCCTTAAGCAAGTCTAGCTTTCTCTCACCCACAGCCCTTGAGGGTGCCTTGGCCTCTCTCTCACACTCTGTCCCTCTCTCTCAATACTTTTCATGATGGCAATTGTTATTTCAGTGGTTTTTCCTTGGTTAAATCTCCTACCAGTCCATAAGCTCCATTCACTCAGGAACTGTGCTGGCTTTTGCGTATCATTGCATCCTCAGTGCCTGGCACACAGTAGGAGCTTAAAAATATGTGCTGAATGAATGAAAGGAGATGAACAGCAGCACTGTCTAAAAGTAGAAGGTGCTTCTTTGGAGGGAGTGAGCTCTCCATCATTGAGGAGCATTCAAATACAACTGGGAATTTGCCTGGAGGGAACATTTGCACAGAAGGGAATCACACATGAGATGAGTGTCCCAGATGAGCTTTCAGGTTCCTTTGGATCCCAAGAAGCCAGAGTGAGACAGCTGGCTGGCTCCTGTCAGAGAGTCCCAAGTTAACAACTGATGTGACTTGTACTAAGCACTTTACTCTCCATTATTTCATTTTTTCATCTACTAACTTTCATTTTCTTATCTTAAAATGGGATAATAATAATGGTTATTACTGTGGGGTTATTGTGTGTACAAAATAAGACATGTCTGGTTCAAATGTTTTCCTACTGTCTTCAGCTAAGTTCCCAAGAAGTAGAGCTTGGGAGGGGCTTCTTGTGAAAATGATTTGTTGGGGGGCCTGTTCTCAGGAAAAGCGGGGCTCAAGGATGTGGGGTGAGGTAGGGAAAGAAAGCCAAGGAAGAGTGTAGTCTTGGCTGGTGATTAGCTTAACCTGATCCTTTGGGCAGGGGAGGGGAGCTCTAGAGTGTATTGTATCAGAGTTGGTTCCATCTGGAGACAAGAGGGCTAACTTTCTACAGCCCCTAGAAGTCAGTAGTCATTGGATACTGGATGCTCTGGGGAGACATGACCTCCCAGGCCAATGGCTTCCATTTGGCCAAGGGCAAGAAGGGGGCAGCTGTGACCTTAGAAGCCGGAGATAGGTGCACCAGGCGGGGTGAAGGAGATCTGGGCAGGGTCCACTGAACATATTCACAGCCTTGTTCAGGTTTACTGGCATCGGGAGGACTCAGCCTT
This sequence comes from Aselliscus stoliczkanus, assembly GCA_033961575.1. Classification (NCBI taxonomy): domain Eukaryota; kingdom Metazoa; phylum Chordata; class Mammalia; order Chiroptera; family Hipposideridae; genus Aselliscus; species Aselliscus stoliczkanus. Next base: position 125,740,451 of record CM066728.1, read on the forward strand.
GATACCAGGCATCTCATTTTGCCAGGGAGGAAGTGGAAACTCTGAGAGTGTTGGCTACTTGTCCAAAGGCTCCCCCACCAAGCACTTGAACCCAGCTTGTCTCTAGATCTCTTGCCCTGTCCATTCCTGCTGCAGGTTCTGAGGCTCACCTGGCTGGGGAAGGGACCTTGCCCTGCCATCCAGCAGGAAACCATGAGTGACAAGGAGGGAGGCAGGACAGGAGCTCCCAGCATGGGGCCAGAGCCCTGGGGTTTCCTCCAGACTCTCAGCTTCAGGGCCTGCAGACCAGTGTCAGCTTCAGTTGAGCTCTTGCAAGCTCGCCTCTTCTAGTTCCCGCAAGGGAAGCAGAATTAATAGGGTGAGTGAGAACTGCTAAGAGGCTGCCAGGGGCCCTAATGGCCCCCACTGAAGTGAGAGGGGAACTGAGCAATCATACAAACCCACAGGCATTTCCTGACTTGAGGGAAGGACAATAAACCCAGGGCTACCAGGCTCTCTGCACATGCAGATGCCCAGGCGTACACACCCTCACAGCACACACCAGAGATGGGCGCAGGTGCTAACCTTGCAGACAAGCTCAAATGCACACAAGCACCCACTCCAACACACTCAGCCATGCACACACTGACACATGCATTCACATTGTGAATGTACCCTCACACCTATGTGTGGGGACACATACTTACAACACACACACAGGTACCAATATGCATCCGTGCCTCGCACCCACCAGAAGGCACAAACGGGCGCTCTCAGATGAACATACAGGAATGCACACTCAGCCACACACATGCATAACTACACAGATTCACTCAACCATACGCACATATGCTGCCATACATAGTCATTCAATTATCACATATTGATTGAGAGTCTAATATGTGCCAGACACTGTCCAGGAATGCACATATGTGGACACACAGATACACATTCAAACATATCTGCACACACATAGAAGTACACTCAAACATACACAGTCATAGACACAGACACATGTGTGAGTGTGTACACACACACGTAGACAACAAATACACACAACTGCTGTCCAAGCACACAGTCTGATTTGGGTTTTTTCCCAGCTTTATTGAGATATCATTGACCACACGGTTTGATTTCCCAGTAAGCAGAGATGATAGAGGGGTATTCTTTCTGAAGAGGGCTTGCCTTGGTGGCTTCTTCCTGTAAGTCCTCCCACATCCTTTCTCCCTTTCCTGCTCTTTTTTTGGCCTCTCTTTTTCCCTCCCTTTTTTGCCTCTCCTCTTCTCTCGTCTCCCACCTGTCTTCTATCTGTCTCAGGAAATGGATGCCTACAACACTGTGTTACCTTTGTAAGAAATTCAGCTTGAAAATCTTGTAGGCCTGGATTTCTTTCTTCCCTTGCATTGATTGCTCCAACTCTTTTTCTTTTGTTCAGATTAACTGCCTTTAGCTGAGGATGGGGCCAGATGCTGATGACCTCCTGGGAAAAAAAAGAGTGAGATCTGGAACCTAAAGTTTGAAGAATTTGGTTGGAAAGCTAGAAGAACAAGGAAAGGGTCTAGTCTTTGGCAATAGGGTGCATCCATTGCCCCAACTATCAGGCCCAATCCCCTCACCTTAGAAAGAAAAGATTGAAGCTGGGGAAAGAGGCAGGAACTTGTTTGAACCAGGACTTATACCCAGGCGTCTATCTGTCCTGTTCTGAGCAATTTCCCCCCCACCAACCACATCAATCAACAGCCTAATGGGGCTGAACGATGAGGTGGTGGTGGTGGTGCTGGTACTGGTGGTGATGGTAGTGACAGTGATGGTGATGATGGTGAGGTTATCAGCTCACACGTACTTCATGGCAGGTTCTGTTCTAAAATCTTTAGTAAATTATTACTCTCGTTTTTCAGATGGGGCAGCTGAGGAACAGAGAGCTGACATCACTTGCTCAAGATATTAGTGATAAAGCCTGGCAAACTCAGAGAAGGCATTGATGCTCCAGAGCCAAGAATGGTCTTGGGGAGGCCCGCCCACTCTGCTAGGTCACTATTGTCGTCTGGCCAAAAGAACTCTCCAGACAATCCACCAAAAGAGAGCTTTATTTGGAAAAGAAAAGGAAACAAACCACCACAGCAGTTTGAGAATGCACTCCTCTGGCTGGGCTCCCAACTACCCGCCCACGTGCAAAAAGAGAGCCACTTCCCCAGATGGCCTCTATATAAATGGATTCCCGCCCCCCATCCCCCCCAGAAGCTACCACAAAGTTTCAACAGGAAGTCAGGACTAGAGAGTTAACAAGGGGCCCAGCTCCGCCCATAGTCCTCCCAGCTCTATGGTTAGTTATCTTAAGATGCCAGCTCACTTTTATCACTGTACAGATGGGGCACCTGGAGCCCCGGGGAAGGGACTGACTCAGGTCACACAGCAAGACGGCAGCAGAGTCTCTTCCAGCAAGATGCTGACACTCAATCCAACCAGCACTCTTCAAGACAGAAGGGGACATGGCTTAGTCTGGCTTGACTGGGCTGAGGAAGTGGTCAGTCAGAGAATCAACACAAAATGCTACTTGTCAAGCTTATGGCACAAAGTTGGGCACTCAGCAGGGCTTAGGTAGTGCTGGCTCTCCTCCTGGCCTAGAAAAGAGGCTGGGCTCAAGGGCTGCAGAAAGAGGTGAAAATGCTGTCAACATGCAGATCGCCACCACGGCACACAGCGCATGTGAACTTGTATGCCAGCCGTAGAGCCTGGCATACAGCAGGCACTCAATGAATTGTGCCCACTCTGCAGAGGGAAAAAGTCATAGTTATAATCAACTATAGGATGGATAAAAGCACTGACATCTTCTAGAAATGATCCATGGTCAAGGCACTGGTTTAATTTTGTCCAGGACCCCAGCACGAGCTGGGAGAGCAGCCGTCATATTATCCCCCCACCTTCTGTGCAGAGATGCAAGACTAGATTCTTAGGTACCAGAAGTTGGCTGTTGCCTATAGTTAAGATTTGAGATGTCCCAAGAATGCCCACCCTCCCCCAGTATCTTCCAATTCCTGACATTCTCTCATTTGAGATCCATTCCTCTATGTCCTGATAATAATCATAGCTCTCATATACCGCCGGGTGCCTCACATACCTCATCTCATTGAACCCTGTGAAATAGGATTCCTCCCTATACAAATAAAGAGGCTGCGGTTCTAAAAGGAGCAGCATCTTGCCCAATGACTCCAGCTAGTAATAGTCAAGCCAAGATGGGGGCCCAGTACTTCCTCTCTTCGCCGGGGCTGCCACTGATGACTCTGGGGTTCTCCAGTCTGTGACATTTGCCTTCAGGAATGTGTCATGGGGCTTGCATGTGGGATCCTCCAAGGAACTAGGTGTGTGAGCCTGCGGGCATGATGGGTGGTAAGATAGCAGGTGAAGCAAGCAGGAGCTATGAGTCAGCCTGCTGAGGGACATCTAGACCCAGGCACAGGGCCTCCCAGCTGGGACCTCTTAACAGGGTAACAAAGCAGAAAAACAAACCAGGCTCCTGACACGTGTTTGCTTGACAGCCCCATATAGATTGTCAGCCAGGAGATAGATTTCAATGGACTTTCTTAGTTAAAGAAGCTGTTTTGTTTTTCACAAAAAATATCTAAGAAGTACATGCTTACAATAAATAGAGAAGTGACTGGGTGAAGGAGGGGGGGCTCTGGGGCACAGGGAACAGCAGATGTAATGGTCCAGGTTTGGATTGTGCCTGACCCCTTTGAAGGACAGCGTGAAGGACGGCGTGGCTGGAGCACAGGGGGCAGGGGAAGAGTGGTAGGAGGGGAGACGTGGCTGGAGCACAGGGGGCAGGGGAAGAGTGGTAGGAGGGGAGAGACCAGGAGGCCAGTTTGTGTGGGGCTGAATTATGCAGGGGGAAGAGGGGTTTACTAGGGAACATGCAGAGGGAACAGTATAATTGGAGGTGGGGGGGACCCCATTCCTGCTGGGTCTAGTGACTGAATAACTCAGAGAATCTCTACATAATTGGTAGGAGCTCCCATTTATTTGGTGCCTAAAAGAACACACATTATCTCATTTTTTAATCTTCACAGATCCTTGGGAGGTAAAAATAATGATCCCCATTTTAAAGGTAAGATAACTGAGGCTCAGAGTGGTTAAGTGATTTTTGATCCCCTCAAGGTCACACAACTTGTGGAACTGCAGGGACAGTACTGGACCCCAGGCTGATCCCAGGCTTGTTTTGCACAACTTTTATTTCCAATGCCCAGAGAAGACCCAGTATATTAACTTTTTTAGTTGTGTTTTTATTTTATTTTTGTACTTAATTTTAAAAACAGACAGACATCACGTGGAACAAGAATCCAAGAGAAAAAGAACAATTTACACTGAAAGCTTCCCGCCCACTCCTTTCCTCCACTCCAGTGAAGTATCTCTCTAACCATTTTTTAGAGGTCAGGAGGAGAACACTTTTAAAACTGGGGAATGTTACTTTATAAATTTGGTTGCATAGGTAAAATTTTATTTCAGCTGGTAGAATTCTTTGGCCCTGGAAGCACTGACAGTTTTTTAAAAAATGAACCCAATGCCAACAGCATTAAAATACTTGGCTTTCTCCCTGTTTCTGCCTTTTAAAAACTAGATATATGTAAATGACAGAGGTGGAATTTAATATCAAATGACTTCCAAGTACAAAATCAAGTAAAAAGATATTTCCTTCCCTATAAATGATTTTTAACAGCATTTCCTTGGTTCAATAAAAGACAGAGAATTTGATGGGCCTCCAAAGAGCCAAGTCAGCTTCCCGTCTCCTGGGCTTGTCAATTCCTCTTATCTTATTTACCATCAAGCTGGAAGGAAAGCAATCATCTGATGCCAGTTCTAAGTCAGAAAGCCTTTTCTCCCTCCCTTCCTTCCTCCCTCCCTCCCTCCCTCCCTCTCTCCCTCCCTCCCTTCCTCCCTCCCTCCCTTCCTTCCTTCCTTCCTTCCTCCCTCCCTTCCTCCCTCCCTTCTTTCCTCCCTCCCTTCCTCCCTCCCTCCCTCCCTTCCTTCCTCCCTCCCTCCCTCCCTCCCTCCTTCCTTCCTCCCTCCCTTCCTCCCTCCCTTCTTTCCTCCCTCCCTTCCTCCCTCCCTCCCTCCCTTCCTTCCTCCCTCCCTCCCTCCCTCCCTTCCTTCCTCCCTCCCTCCCTTCCTCCCTCCCTTCCTCCCTCCCTTCTTTCCTCCCTCCCTCCCTCCCTCCCTCCCTCCCTCCCTTCATTCCTTCCTTCCTTCCTCCCTCCCTCCCCTCCTCCCTCCCTACCTCCCTGCCTCCCTCCCTCCCTCCCTCCCTCCCTCCCTCTTTTCCTCCATCCCTCCCTCCCTTCTTTCCATCAATGTAATAAACAGCCAAACCTGTAGAGTATTTTTATATGAGTTTATTTGAGCGAAACTGACGACAAATGCCAGAGAGCAAGATCTCAAATGCTTCAGAGAATGAGTTTTGCAGTTTTTTTGTTTTTTTTTTTAATGTATTTGAAATTAAGGAGGGAATTTAAGGAAGATTACATGAGGGTGGAGAGAAAGCAAGGCGGGGATTGGATTAGAGGATCATTAACAAGGTTTTGTGCCCTCTTGAGAATGGTTACACTTATTTCAAAGGTGTGTTGACCTACAATACCTGCACAGAAACGATGAACTGGGCTTGCTTAAGGCAAAGAGAAACATTTTACTAAAGAAGTTATGGGCCAGCCGAGTGGCGTGTTGGTTAAGAGTTGCCTTGGGACACCAACTCTGAGCAGCAGGGCCCTGGTTCGGATCCCACATGAGAGCCAGTGACACTGCGCCCTCTACAGCCAAGATGGTAAACAACAGCTCAACCTGGAGCTGGGCTCCCTTGAGTTACCAGCGAAGGCGTAGGCTGCAGCCCCTGCTGCAGTGGGCTGCAGTGGGCTGCCATGAGCTGCCGTGAGCAGCAGTGAGTGGCTGTCCAATGGCCGGCAACCAATCTGCTTACTCGGGAAGAGTGCAATGATCACAATACCAACATGGACCAGTGAAGCGACATTCCGCACAACTAGACTGAAGAACAAAAGGACAGCAACTTGTCTGTTCCCCTCCCCCGGTTCCCCAACGATGTTTCCCTCCTCCAATTCCCCAATTAAAAAAAAAAGCTAAAAAAGAAGAAGTTCTATGCCTGGGACGTGACTACCCACCATGACCTGCCCAGTTAGGAATTTATGGTTACATCACCCTGTGAGGGTGTTTTACATAGAACCGCTTTTTCTTGTCCACAGACTTCATGTTTCAGTGGTGACTGTGATAGCAGAAGTGGGAGTACTCTCTTCAAACACAACCTCCATCATGCTACCCTTCCTTCCTGGGGATCCTCCAGAGGCCCCCTTCTTATGGGAAGGACAAAATGCTAATCTCGGGTCCTCCCCGCTTCAAAGCCTCTCTACTCTGACTTCAGCTTGGCCCCTTGAGTCTCAGAGCTGATGGCCCAATGCCCTCCTGCGTGGGTGGACCTTGTCCGTCCCATCTGTCCTCTGTGTCTTTGCATGGGCAGCTGCCCCTGCCTGCTGCCACCTCCCAGGTGCTCTCTGCTCCCCCACTTCCTCCAAAACTCAGCTCTTACATTTGCCTTCTGCTTTCCCCGACTAACTCTACCACTTTCAGGAGCTACTGTAAAACACCATCCCATCCTGGAACCAGGGGTTTCCCCACCTGTCTAGGGCTGCAGAGCATGTGAGAGAGTTGGGAATGAATGAAACCCAGCTCTGAAGATTCCTAGTTTGTGATTTTAAGGAAGTCCCCCCGCCCACCACCACCTGAATCTCATTTCCTCATTTGTGAATCCCGTAAATCGTGGGTGTGACCGGCCATCTCCCTGAGTTCCAGGCCAAGTTTCACCTTTCTTTGATCTGTTATTTCTGTGGGAAGGCCTTCTCAAACTTGGAGAAACTCGTTCCATCCCCACCCCAATCCACCCTAGTTGACATTTCTCTTCCCCACCAAGGTCTCAAGGAAGCAATTTTCCCTGCCAAGAACCTTCCAGATTTGCCTTCCAAACTTGGCCTCACCACAGTGTTTCTGAGAGGGAGAATCTGAGGGAGAACGGGACATAGGTTAGAGAGGAGGAGGACAGGGCTTGAGGAAGGAGGCGGGCTCGCTGTCTGGATGAGGCAGGTATATAAGGAATTTCACCACCTGTCCTTCATCCATCTATGCACCTGATACCATGCTAAGGTCAGCAGGTTTATTCAGAATGCTGCCATTCTGGGAGGATAGTGGACTCCTAGACCGATCAGAAGGTTTTATAGGTACACAAGAAGAGCAAAGGAAAGGGGGCGTCGGTCAGGCAGGTCTGGTCTGTTTTAAGATAATATTACCTCTGCACTCTGGACTGAACCACTGAGGACTGGGGCTTTATGTGTATTCAGGTGTCTGGGTGCCTGAGGATTAAGAAATTGCCCTTTTCAGGTTAGGATTCTGTTGATTGCATGGGTTAACGAGGTATGGGTAGCCTTGAGAAAGGGAATAAAACAGAGTTCTTCAGTTAATCAGTGAGGGAAGAACAAAGAGGGAAATAGCTGAATACCAGGGCGGATTAACTCCAAACTAGCTAGGTTTAATTACATTATTGATTTACAGAATTTCACCCTTAGACACCCAGTTCTTCATTTGGTCAATACATGTACATTGTTTAAGAATATTGGTCTTTTCCTGTGTGTTTGCAGGAGTTCCTTGTATATTCTAGATAGCAATCCTTTATTAGTTATTTAGGTTGCAAATATCTTCTCCCAGTCTCTGATTCGTCTATTAATTTGTTGCAATATCTTTCCTGAATGTTATGCAATTTAATGTAACCAAAATGCATCCATATTTTTCTGTATCAGTGCTGTGTATGTAATATAGCCAAAATGTATCCATATTTTTCTGTATCAGTGCTGTGTATGTAATATAGCCAAAATGTATCCATACTTTTCTGTATCAGTGCTGTGTATGTGTATGTGCTCGTGTGTGTGTGTGTGTGTGTGTGTGTGTGTGTGTGTGTGTGTGTTTAAATAAACACTTAGCTATTCTGGAGCTTCATGCTATGTCTTTTTTTTTTTAAGATTTTTGTTAGAATATAGCTAATACAATATTATATCAGTTTCAGAAGTACATGATAGTCATTCAATATTTAGATATCTAAAGAAGTGATCACCGTAAGTCCAGCAACCATCTGACACCATACCATGCTATCACAATATTATTGACTATATTCCTTATACTGTACACAGTCCGTCTTGACATCTGAGCAAGTGCGCAACTCTCCCCTCCCTCCTATTGTCAAAACCATCTTCATAAAATTGGCCCTGTGCTCTTCCATATGAATTTTAGGAGTAGCTCATCAAGTTCCACAAAAAGCTCTGTTGGGCTTTGTTTTGAATTCGTAGGTTGATTTGAAGAGAATTGCTATCTTTATGATGACGCTTTCCAGTACGCTCACATGCATGCACCAGGGGTCTTTTCCCTCTACCTCAAGGCTTTTGGACGTGGCTCTGCTTGAGTCACTCTCTCCCAGCACTTCACCTAGTGAACTCCCCCTTCTTCCCACCTCAGGGTCCTCTGCACCCTGTATGTCTCCCTCAGACCCCTGATCCATTGTCCTGAAAGCATTCATTAGGTGGCTCTTGGTTTAATGCCTGGGTTTCAGACTCCACGCGGTCTCGCTTGTTTGCCTTCCTGTCCTTAGCTTGAAGAACAAGGCAGGGTCCCAGTAAATATTTGTCGAAAGAGTGGAGGAGGTAGAAGGAGAAAAGTCTGGCCCTGGGGCACTTTGGCTCTGCCTCGTCAGATGGTCAACAGTTACTTTGCTTGCCTGTGCCTTGGCTTTCTTTCCCGGAAAGTGGGGAGGCGATACAGGTGTGCTGAGGGTTAAGTGAGCTCAGGTATATGTGAAGCTCTGGGAACAAAGCCTGCCCAGCAGTCAGAGCTACTGACCTGCCTGTCTTCTTCATGCATATTCAGCCTCACAGTCTTGTGATGCTCCTGCTGCCTCCAAATCCTTTCATCAACAGTTATCTCTTTCTGATTTTACTTCTCCCACAAATTAGGGATATGAGGCCAATGAGTCTCTGAGGGAAAGAATGACTCATTTAAGGCCCAAAGCCTTTCACCCCTGACCCCAAACCCAAAGTATTTAATCTTTAAGGTGTTTTCTAGCTCAGACATCCAGTCAGTAGAATAGCTAGATTTTGAGAACTACATGGCTTCTCTCAAAAAAAAAACCCACAAGCTTCCAGACCCCCACAGTGTTGACTTAAATTATTTTTATTTTCTTGGTATTGAAATAGGTATAAGTCTAAAGTTAAAGTCCTCATGCTCATAGGACTTAAACAAATCTAATGTAAACACAACCAGAAAACCAATAAAATCCAAATTAATGTGACCGATCATTGGTTGTTGAAATCAAGCCCCTCACATCAGGTTTAACAGGAGCAGAGAAATGGTTTTACATGTTTTGTTTCCTCCATCATGCCAACATAAGAAACGTTCAAACTTGTAGAGTTTTATGAGTTTATTTGAGCCAAACTGACGGCAATTGCCGGGAAGCAAAATCTCAACGGACTGAAAAAATGCTCTGGAGAATGGCAGTTTTGCAGCTTGTTTTATACATTAGAATAAAAGGAAGAGACATAAGGAGGGTTACATGAAATCCATTGGTGGTAGATTAAGAGAGTGGGAGAAAGTTATTAAGACACAGGGATTGAGGACAGCTGGTTAGCTCAGGTGGTTAGAGCACAGGCTCATAACACCAAGGTTGCCGGTTCAATGCCCACACGGGCTGCGGAGCTGCTCCCTCCACAACTATAATAGATTGAAACAACTACTTGACTTGGAGCTCATGGGTCCTGGAAAAATACCCTCTATAACTAGATTGAAGCAACTACTTGACTTGGAGCTCATGGGTCCTGGAAAAACACACTGTTCCTCAATTAAAAAAAAAAAATTTAAAAAGATAAAAAAAAAAAAAAGAAACAAGGATTGTAATGGTGGCACTAAATCTTCTATTTTGAGACTTGGATCTCTGGTATAATTTGAGTTAACAAGTGTAATTTGAAGCTGGGAATTCCTGGGATTGGATAAAAAGTAAAACGGAGAAACATACTTCTTTTACATTTGTGGGTACAGGATAGTTAATAATTAATGAACACAGAGATGTGTTTTGGGTGATACGATAACAGTGAGGGGCTCTGTGGTATCTCTCTTGTGTGTGGGTGTGCCCTGAGGAGTTCTGGAAAAGGAGATTACTGCATTTCAAAGATATGTCATCTTAGATGAAAAAAAACAACAAAAACCCACAATAGATAAGCTCACTTAAGGTAAAAAGGCTGACCTTTGTCAAAGTTACAGGCCTAAGATGTGACTACCTGCCATAACCTGCTTTTTAGTTATGAATTTTTGTATTCAGATCATTCGATGTGGTTACTTTTGGTCTCTGAGTTTGTAAGGCCTGCCATGCTGGCCTCCCCTGTGCTTTTCAGGTTTCGTATGCGGCCCCTTTTTCGCCCACAGTTCATCTTACTTGATTTTGAAAATGATGAGCCATCACTTGAGCTACTGTCAGAGTTAGTCATTGTTCCCTTAAAAAAAAAAAAGAAAGAAAAAACTCGTTCATAATCCAGTTTGATGTGCCGAGCAATCAAAACAATGCATTCTCAAATGCAGTAATTAAAAATGGGCAAGAATACACTTAGTAGAAATCACTCATATATATACTGTGACGCTCACCACTAATGAACCATTACAAATGTGTCCACCAAAGACAATAATAGCACCATTTAGGCCTTAGCAAAAGGACCCAGTGTGCTGATTGCCACGGAGCTCTTCATTCCTGAGGCACTCTGTGGCGCTGAGGATTGATTCTCCCACCACTTCACTCCACCGGATCCACCAGGAAACTTCTTCTCCCAAGCAGCAGCCAAGACGACACCTGGGCCGCCTGCAGGCTGCAGGCTCTGAGCATCCTTCAAGTATTTTAGTCAGGCCTCTGTTCTTTACTTCTTAGCACGAAACAATTAAAAGTATACATCCCGCCCATGCTCCGTGCCACTCTGATGGAACTGTCATTTGTTACAGTTCCAATGTAGTAAAATATTTAAGAAGATAACCTCCTAATCTCTGAAATTGACGTTCCACGGCAAACGGAGCTTTTGCATTTCCACTGGTAAAATAGATGGTCCTGAGCCCAAGGCTGCGAGTGAGATGACGGTTGTCGTTACACGGTCAGTGAGGGCAGCCGGATGTGCCTTCATCAACTCACCAGAAGTGAACCGCTGTCATTACTGGCGCAGAAGCACAAACTCTGAAATAGGTTTTTGGTTGCCGTTGTTCCCTCGTAAACTACATTTCTCGTGTAGAACCCCAGGCGATGTGGAGCGAGGGCCCCGTCTGAGCGCCTCTGTGTTCTAAGAACACTGAGCCTGTGAGCGGGCAGCACCCGCACTAGGGGTTCAAGGACCAGCCCCTCGCTTCCGGAGCCCGGGGCTTGGGGGGCCCTGACCAGCGCGGTGGGAGCCCGCCCGCCTGTCGCTGTCCCCATCTGCGCTCTTCCTTCCCCAGGAAACAAACGACGGCTCGGTCCTCCCCGGCGCGGCCCTTCCCAGCGAGAGGCGGTGCGCCCGGGGCGCCGAGGCCCCTCCCCGCAGTGCGGGGTGACAGACCCCACTCCACCCTCTGACTCGGGGCTGACTCGGGGGGCCCCTCCCCCACTCCCACCACGTGCAGGCCCGAGATGGCCCAGAGGCCCAGCCACCGTCATCCGTGATTTTCTTTTCTTTTTCTTTCTTTCTTTTTTTGTGTGTGTGCTGGTTTCAGGCTTTTTTCTGCTGGAGTGAAATGAAACCAACACCGCCTCGGCCTCGGGGCCACCAGCTACGCAGCACCCGCACTCGCGCCGGGGCGCGGCCAGCTCCCAGCGGTCCCTGTCCGGGGCGGGACCCGCTTTGCATACACAGCCGCGGGCGGGCGGTGCGGGGCGGGGAGCGCCTCGCCTGCAGCTGCCGAGCGCTCGCCGCCCGCTCGTGCCCTCGCTCGCTGCGCTCTGCCCGCTGACCCGGGGGAGCGCCCGGCACCGGCCGGAGCGCAGGCGGCACACCCCGCCGGGCTCGGGCGGAGGCGGCGCGGCTGCGGGTCCGACAGCCGAGGGCGCAGCGCAGCCCGGAGTGAGCCCGGCTCCTGCTGATCAGGTGGGTCCCGCGGGGCGCCGCCCGAGCCCTGTACCCTCCCCCACCGCCCCCAGCCCGCGAGCCGGGCCGGGCCTAGGGGCTGCGGGCGGGCAGAGGCGTCAGGGGGACAGGAGCCGCTCAGCACTCTGGCCCTGCCCGGTGTCCCTGCTTTTGTTCTCGTTTCTGCCTCCCACATCGGGCTCTGTCCCTGTCGCTGCCTCTGCCCAGCCTTCCAGACTCGGGCCCGAGGGGCTTGCGGGCCGAGGTCTCCGCCCCGGGTCCGCTGGGTGGGCGCGCGAGAGGGGAGGCTCGGGGGGCTCCCTTAGGACCACCGGGGAAGTCCGGAAGCCGTGAGGGGTCCGACCCCGTTTGCGGGGTAGGAAGGAAGCATTGCTCTCGCCCAGGACGAGATGGGAAGAGGATGCCCCTGGGAAAGGGTGCCCGGGCGGGTCGAGTGAGGGGCGCAAGAGCGACTGAGCGCAGGGGCGCAGGAGGAGGGGTCAGAGAGCTCGCAGAGCGGAGCACCGAGCCAAAAACCTGGCATGCGGAAAGTTTAGGACTTTGTAACTTGGGCAGCCAAAGGGCCTGCTGCATTGGGGGTGATAGGAGGTGGAAGGCTCCCCTCCACTCCTCAAACCACCCGCTTCCCACCACCCCGCGATTGAATATGGCAGAAAACGGCTAAACAGAATGATTGCACAAACTCTTGAAAGGCGTCCAAGAGAGTAAAATGAAAAAAAACAAAAACAAAAAACCCGTCAGCACGCGGGGAGAAAAAGTCGAGCGGCTTGAAATCCCCCAATCTTCCCGCTGGCCGGCAAAGACCAGGAGAGCAGCCCCCAGAGTGTCAGCGAGTGTCAGCGGCGCTCTTCGCCCCCAGGAAGGAACCCTGACCCTGGCGGCTTTTGTGGCTTCGCTTGTCTTTTGCCCTCGTCTGTCTCCTGAGCAGGCCTCCTTGCTTCTTCATTCACCTGGGAATAGGTGTGTCTCAGGAGGCAGGAGATGCAGGGGAGAGTGTGGGCGCAACCCCTGGCCTTGCCTCCTAGTTAGGCGGGAGCAGCTTTCCCAGAGACTAGGAAAAAGGGATTCTGCTCTGAGTAAGGGTGGAGGGGCTCCTGTGTGTGTCTGGCTTTGGGAGGCGGGTGACAGGATATGGTTATTCTGTTGTACCTCTTCTGTGCTTCTTTGGCTATATTTAGCACGTTCTACCTTGTTTGGAGTTATCTCTGAGTGTGCTTTGCCTTCCCTACCAGATGGGGGGCAGGTGCAGATCCCGGTTATTGTTACAAGTAACAGGTGCTCAATGACTGAATAAGGCAGAGCAGAAAGAGCGAAAGAGTCCCTAGGGTTTAACCTGGGCCAGGAGGTTTCAAACTGCTGCTAGGATCCTGGCTCAAGGGCCAACATGGTGGGGGAGGGGAGACGAGGGGGCAGGGTCTGCCCCCTCTCTTCTTTCAGACAGAACCAGCTCACTTCTGCCTTGATCTCTTTTATATACCGGGAAACCCAAGAGGATGTTTTTGATATCAAATTCCTCAGATTCAGCCTGGAGAAACTGAGTCAAGAGGTGTGCAAAGGGATGTGGGCAAGATCCTCCAGAAGCCAGACCTTACCAGGAAAGCTGTTTCTTTTTTTTTTTTTTAAAGATTTTATTGGGGAATTGGCGGAGGGGAACCGCGTTGGGGAATCGGGGAAGGGGAACAGACAAGTTGCTATCCTTTTGTTCTTCAGTTTAGTTGCGGAGGATGTTGCTTCACTGTTGGTATCGTCATTGCGCTCTTCCCGGATGAGGCAGATCGGTCGCCGGCCTCTGGATGTCGCTCACCGCGGCTATTGGCAGCTCCTGCTTGGCTGCCAGCCGCTCACGCTGGCTGCGGGCCACTCACTGTAGCCTATGGCAGCCCACTGCAGCAGGGGCTGCAGCCCACACCATCACCGGGGCTCGCACAGCCCAGCTCCAGGTGGAGCTGTTGTTAGCTGTAGAGGGCAGTGTCACTGGCCCTCATGTGGGATCCGAACCGGGGCCGCTGGCATCCCAAAACCAGCGCTTAACCAATGCGCCACTCGGCCGGCCCTGTTTCTTTTTTTTTTAAGGGCAGGGTCACTGGCCCTCATATGTGGGACCGAACCGGGGCCGCTGGCTTCCCAGGCCAGCACTCAACCACCGAGCCACTCTGCCAGCCCAAAAGCTGTTTCTTAAGTCATAGGCCAGGCGCACCTTTCCCTGGCTGTGGTGGCTCTAAGCAGTCATTTCTCCAGCTCTTTACCCTAGCTCACTTAGACCCTAACTCCAGGAGTCTCATCCTCTAAGCTTTTCCAGGCCAGTAGGAGGCTTTGCATATGAGTTGGTTTCACAGTCTGAGGTCAACAAGAATTGGGTTCCCCAGAAACTAGCAGAACACTGCCCCTTTCTTAGCCCAGCCCAACAGGGTAGGATAGGTATCATGAACCCATTTCACAGCTGAGGTAATTAAAATTCAGAGAGGTCAAGTAACTTGCTCATGGGCGATCAGTTCTTAAATCGCAGCTAGGTTTAAATGCAGCTTTGTGTGGCTGTAAGGTGTGTGCTCTGTCCATTAGATCATCTCTCTTAATGGCTAGATGGCTAGAAAATGGCTAATGGACAGATGTCATCAAGACGGTGACAAGTTACCGGGAGAATGGCTGAAAGGGAGGCACCATTAAGTGGTGAGGGGCCTGGACTTAAATAGGCGCATTAACAGTATAAATATAATTTTACTGGCAACGAATGTGTTTTCTGCCCCATGTTTGATTTTTAGTGTTTATTTTACAGATACTTTAAAAATCTTTTTTTGGGGCTGGCCGAGTGGCACGGTGGTTAAGAGCTAGTTTGGGAAGCCAGTGGCCCCGGTTCGGATCCCACGTATGAGGGCCAGTGACACTGCCCTGTAAAAAAAAAAAAAAAAAATCTGTTTTTTTTTTCTAATTTTAAAGTATAATTTATGTACAATAAAATCCACAAATCTTAAGTGTTCGGTTCATCAGATTTTGACAGATGTTTATGTGTGTGTAACCACCACCCAAAATAAAGATATAAAATTTGCATCATCCTAGAAAGTTCCCATTTTCAAATAATTTTCCTTCTGCCCTTCTAGGCAACCATGTTCTGATTTTATGGCCATTGATTAATTTTGCCTGCTCTTGGACTTCACATAAATGGAATCATACTGTATGTGTTTTTGGCATCTGGCTCATTTCATTGGACATAGTGTTTTTATTTTTATTTTTATTTTTTTAGCTGAGCCATCCTGCCACCTGTTGGCAGCTCAGCGGCTGCTCAACTTGGACTGGGAATCCAACTGGCAAACCTGTTGCTCAGAGCTCAGCTCACACTCTTGAGCAAGCTCTTAACCAACTGAGCCACTTGGCCGGCCCCTTAGACATAGTGTTTTTAAAATTCTTCTGTGTTGTGTCTATGAGTAGTTGGTTCTGTTTATTGCTGAGCAGTATTCCATTGTATGGCTATTCCACAACTGCCTACTTATTCTCTTGTTGGTGTACATTTGGGTTAGTCTCAGCTTGGGCTGTTATTTATTTATTTATTTATTTACTTACTTATTTATTTTTTGAGGGCAGTGTCACTGGCCCTCATTAGTGGGACCCGAACTGGGGTCGCTGGCTTCCCAAGCCAGTGCTTAACCAAGGCTGTTATTTCTTATAGAATTATTTGTGGACATTTGTTTTCAAATAGGGGTGAAATTCTTGCGTCACAGGATGTATACCATTTTACAATCCCACCTCAGTATAAGAGACTTGTAATTATTCCACATCCTTGACAAGATTTGGTGTTGCCAGTCTTTGGTTTTAGCCATTTTAGTGCCTGGGTAGTACGTGGTATATTATACCTTCTGTTTTATGATGGAATTTTAAGAGTCATTGGAGAAGACGACATAAGCAGGGGTCAGAATATGAACTAAGATGGTGGTGGGGAGGCCACTAAGAACAATGACCTGGAAAGGAAGGAGCCAAATGGTGGTTGAAATTGTGACCTTGGGAATAGGAATTTCGGGCTCAGGAGAGCTATCTTCTGTATCACCTGAGATTTCAAGACTTGGTACTTGTACTCTGTAAAGTAGGCAAGTTCATCTAGGCTCCTGGCTTTACATCCCACCTCTATAACAATCATCTTTATCTCCTGTTCAGATCTGTATTTTGGGCCCCAAATGCATATGTTTAACTGCCTCTGGGCATCTCTCAGATGTCTCAAAGGCACTACAAACTTCAAGTCTGGAACAGAATTCATTATCTCATGTTGGCTCCCTGTCATGGGTCCCAGGATACATGATGGTACTGCTAGCTGAGAGAATATGTAAAGAGGAATGTTCAGAGCGGAGAAGAAAAATGAATTTAGTTCCATGCTACATGGTACGGAGCAGTCTAGGAAGATAAGGTCTGAAATACACTGAGAGCAGTTTGGGTGGAATGGAGGGCAGATGAGCTAGATTGCTGACAGGTGACAGAAAGAAGGAGGGATGGTGAGAATGGTCAACTCTTCCAAGAAATTTGTTTGAGGAGATCAGGAGAAAGAAGGAGCTATAGCTGTAGGAAGAGAGTGGGAAGGAAAGAATTTTAGGATGGAGAAGACAAGTGAGATACAGGCTTAGGGAAAGGATACAGTGCAGGGGAGGAAAGGGATGGCAGATAGGGCAAGGTGCTAGAGGAACAGGAGGGAATGGGGAGAGCTGGCTTTGAAAGAAGAAAGGATGGGTGTCTCCACCTCTGAGGTTGCGTGTGAGTGAATGAAGATGAGAAAGTTCATCAACTACAAAATTCTCTGTGGACTCTGCATGCACAGCTCCTCATCATGACGTGTAAGGTTCTTCAGTATTGGCTCCTTCTTATTTCATATATATAGTGTGTATCAGTTGGCTTTTGCTGCAGCTATACTGTATAACAAACAACCCTCACCCCCAGTTTCAACTTATGGCCCCAGAGGTTTATTCATTGTTCACATTACCTGACAGCTATAGGGCAGTTGCAGCTGCTCAGCCTCTGCTCCAGGTGCCAGACAGACAGATCTGCTCCGTTCTAGTAATGCCTTCTCTGTCTTGTACCCAGGCAAAAGGAGCTGCTTCTATCTGATACGTGTTATTTTTGTGGGAAGCTGCTTCTATCTGATACGTGTTATTTTTGTGGTGAGAGCTGGTGGAAAAGAGATGACGTGATGCCTCTTGAAGCCTCTACTTTAAATTGGCACACTGTCGCTTTTACCCACATTCCACTGGTCAAAGTCAATTATTTGACAAATCCAAAATCAATGGGGCAGAAATGTACACTCTGCTTATTGATAAGGGATAAGACTTGGGGACGATCATCCCATTGACCACATATATTTGTTAATAACTCCCTGATAAAGGTCCCCACTTATCTCTCCAAACTAATCCACATAACACAGCCTAGTCTTTGTTACAATTGTTTTCCTTTCCTGAAGCCTGACAATGCCCTTTCAAATTTCTGTATCTTTGCACATATGGTCCCTCTGCCTGGGAGTCATCCCCCACCCCCGCCTCCATCAAATTTATGACCTAGCTCAGTCAGCCCTACCTCTTTGCCACCTCTTCCCAGTCCTTTCACTTGTATTCCCGCCGCCCCTGCTTAGTTGAGATACACTCCTCCCCAGCCCGGGCCCCTGCTCTCTGCTCTCCTGATTCTCTGCTCCAGTCTTGTGTCTTCCCCTACCTCTTGTCACCACAGCCTAAGTCTTCTTTCCAGACACTGAACTGAGTGTGTTCTTCAGCCTTTCCATGGTTCCCTTCTGACCTCAGGATAAAGCATATATTTCTTTAGGTGACATCCAAGGTCCTGCGTGAGCTGCTCCATGAACTGCTCATCACCCTGGTCACCACACTTAGAATTTCAGCTCTTCCCTCAGGGAACTACTGCAGTTCGTGAAACCCCCTCCTGGTTGTATGCCTCTGGGCTTTTCCCCATGCTTGGCAGGCCCTCCCCACCTCCTCCCCAAACCACCTGTAGACTCCTTCTCAACCTTTAAGACCCAGATTGGCGCTGTGAAGCCAGTCTCTTCGTTGTGCCTCCCATGAATTAGGCACTTCCCTCCTTCCAGCTCCTTGGGCATCCTGCCGTACCCGACCCCAGATACATTTTATGTCATCACTTCTTCCTTCCTCGACTGTGAGCTGCTGAAGCCAGAGGACACACTGCTGGGGACCACCACTCTTTACTTGACCCACTCTGGTGGGTAAGTGTGGCCTCTGAGGCCCACTGCCTGAGTTTGCACCCTTAATGGCTGCTGACAGGACACCTCACCTGTAGCCTAGGCTGAGAGGACTGCTGACAAGAGCCTTCCCTTCCCTCTCGAGAGCAGGAGGCCAGGTGGGTGAGTGTGGAAAGTCAGAGAGGGATGTAGATTTCATCCAGGGACTGAAAGCAAAGGGGTCATCCTTTAGTATACTTAATCCAGAATTATTTCTAAAAGCCTTTCAGTTCTGAAAAGAGGAAATAAAAATATGTGATCTAAATCTCTAGTGACAGAGCTGACCTGTTCAGCTTTTCCAAAACCTGGGTGGAAACCCTGGAGCTCGGTGGCATGCCATCCAGACCCAGCCTCAGGATTTGCCCAGACTTGGGCTCCTTTGGTCATTATGCTAATTTCTTGTTGCCAGGTAGTCTCATGACGGAGAGGTGGGGATGGCAGCAGGGTGGACGTCTGAGGGGCGGTGCTCACATTTTTGAGCACCCAGGAAAGCATTCACAGGGGAGTTGGGTGGTGGGTATGTGCTTCCTGTGGTACCTCTCTGAAGCCACGTGTCCTCAGCTGATGTGAATGACAGGGAAAAGCATGGAGCTGCCACTTGGGCCTGGTCTTGACTGGGAGACAGAATGAGATGGAGGAGAGACAACACGTCTGGGAAGTCATAGGAAGAGAGCGTTTCTAGGAGGATGTGGTCAGAGGGTTGAATGGTGTGGGGAGGTTGGGTAGAGAGAATGGGCCGTTGGAGAGACCAGCTGGCTATGGGTTGACAGCAAGACCCTGAGAGAGACAAAAAAATAATTATAGAATTATCATTGTTAGTGTTCTCTACACAAGTCAACAGTTTGAAAAGTGAGGCCATAGGTCCATCTCGCTTGAGCCTCACAAAAGCCCTGTGAGGTCTGCAAATTAGGAATGATTCCCCATTTTACATGTGGGGAAACTGAGGCTTAGAGTTTTAATTTGGCCAATGAGAGCCCCATTCTGATTCCAAATATAGTGTGGCTTGGAGACTTGGTGGGTGCTGGGGTTTGAAGGTGGAGGGGTGCTGGGGACAGCTGTGGAGAAGTTGCTGGGGTGCAGATTCATGCCCAGCCCAGGAGAGGACCCTTGCCTAGTGTGCTGCTCAGACAGAAGTCTGCCAGGAAGAGTGAAACGTAGCAGCTGGAAGAGGCTGCAGAGAGAAAGGGCAGGCCTTGTGATTAGTTCTTAATAAAAATGTTTGATTCCATCCTGGCCTGGGTGCCCTCGTTTTCAGGGCCTGGACCTGCCCCCCTGTGTAGGGGCGGAAAACTGAGAGGAGCTCCAGGTTGAAAGGGAGTGGGTCTCGTCCCCCCAGTGGTGGGACCTGTCGGAGCCTCAGTTTCCCTGTCAGCAAAATGGCACGAGGCCGTGATCTAGCAAACTTCTCTCTGAGCAATGCCTGCTGTTAAATAAGTCCAATCCCATGGGAAATGAACATTCAAACTACAGACCTACACGGGGGAAGCCACTGTTGTGCCCAGCGGCACCCAAGTGTTTGCTCCCTCCCCCCTTGCCAGTTCGGGCACCTCTCCCAGAGACTCATGTATGAACCATATATTCATTTAATGTTCACTGAGCCACTGTGAATTCACTCACTCACTTATTAACACATCCAGGGTGTATTGAGCACCTGCTATATGCTATGCTAGATACCTGAGATACAGCAATGCACAGAGACACAATCCCTGCCCACATGGAAGCTAGTATTTAGCTTGGGAGACAGTCAGCCATTCCACAACCAACTGTATAGCAAGAACCGTGAAGGAAAGGTGCTGCATGGATGTGGGCCTGAGGCAGTCACAGAAGGCTTCCCTGAGGAAGTTACCTTTCAATGGATGAAGGGGGAAGTTCCAGGCAGAAAAAAGAGGCAGTGAAAAGCTATCATTCTGACATTCCCATCTGTTCCAGAAACCCGACGGCCCTGGTGGCTGGAGGGATGCAGAGGAGCACACGGGAGGGAACAAAGCTAGGGCTCTGGGCCCGTGGCCCAGAGGGGTGACATTGGGGCCGGCAGTGTCTGTGTGCAGAAGCACAGCTGCCCTCTTCTCTCCTCCCTCAGCCCAACCATGAGTCCTCAAGTGGCTGGCCAGCTGTCCCTGACACCTGTGGGGAAAGCCAGTACACCTTGCAAAATCAGGGGCAGGGTTTACTTTAGGGGGATATGCTCCCCGAGAGCAGGGACTGCGTCTGGGTTTGCTCTTGGTGGACTATATCTGTGGTTGTCTATAGATTGGTATTTGGTATAGCAAATTCTATTTTCACATATTAGTCAGAGCTGTGCAAAGGAGAAGAATTACTATTTCTGTGTACAAATTTAACTGAGTGCTTAGAAAGTCATTCCCTGGCATGAAAATGCTCAGTAAACATTGGGGTTGGTATATTGAGTAGCACGTGAGAAGCTGTGAAAAGAGAGAAACCATGGTTCATTTATTTGTTTGTTTCTTTTTGATAAATCCTACTGTAAATACCCCGAGGAGGTAAAAATATAAAGGAACCCCACAGAGAATCTTTCTATAAATGTGTATGGTCACTTCTGAATTCCTCTAGGGTTTCACATGTTGGGTTTTTGGTCAGAAATCCTGGCTGCTAGCAACAGACAGAGATTCTAGTTCACTGAGGCAGAAAGGGCATGCACTGAAAGGATTAAGGCTGGCCAGAACCAGTAGAGGTCGGGCAACAGACAACACAGCCAGGGGCTTGCTGCCTGCTGCTGGAGCTACTGTAACATGTCACCAGCATCCAAATCTTTGTGCCACTTAACTTTTTTTATTTTATTTTATTTATTTATGTATTTATTTATTTATTTTGAGGACAGTGTCACTGGCCCTCACATGTGGGACCGAACCGGGGTTGCTGGCTTCCCAAGCCAGTGCTTAACCACCGCGCCTCTCGGCCGGCCCTTGTGCCACTTAACTTTAAGATGTAAAGCCTCTAACTGGCCAAGCAGGGGTCGCTCCTGCATTCCAGGTCCATCTGGCTCGTTCTGCTCTAGTGGTGGGAGGGGGCTCTTGCCACTAATCTCGGCAGTCACAAAGTCCACCAGGGAGGGGGGACCCTGTAATGCCGCAGTATCCTGCAGGTCTGAGAGTCACAGGGCCAACAGCTGCAGGAAGGAAAAGCCTTCTGGGGACCTTTCAGAGGGGACAGCCTTGGTCAAGTTATTGAACCTCTGTCCCTCAACATTCTCATGTGTAAAATGGGTTGGTGCAGATTTTAGAGATAATATAACTGCCCAGTGCCTGACATGTACTATTAAATGGCAGCTACTGTTGTTTATTATTAGCAGTAGTAGAAGTAACAGCAACTTCACTCAGCTGCTATCAGAGCAGTTATGTCCTCAAAGGAAAGAAACCCAACATGCGAAAACCTAGAGGAATTCAGAAGTGACCATACACATTTATAAAGAGATTCTCTGTGGGGTTCCTTTAAATTTTTCCCTCCCTGGGATACTTACAATAGGATTTAATTTATCAAATATAAACAAACGCATGAATCACCATCTTACAGACCCTGGATAGTGTTAAAGAGAGCAGCTCTTTTGCAGGAACAGACTTATCTGTTTAGAGATCTCAGGCTTGCTTCCTCACGGTGGAAGCACTGAGGTGGAAGCACTAAAAAAGGAAGAAGACCGTTCACGCCCACGTGACTGGAGAGTCCAGCCCCACCCACATCCTCAGGACTGTTGAGTGGCACCACCACACCCTCGGGCTGGAGAGCACAGACTCCCATAAACACAGGCCTGGATTAGAGCTGGAGGCGGTGGTGGTGTGCTGGTCAAGTTGACACAACGGGCTCTTAGAAAAAATGGAAGCCCTGATGTGTGGTAGCTGCCACTTTCCGTCCTATAACTATTTCCACCGTAACCAGTTTCAAGTCACCACTTGAGGAACTGGGAGCATACAGTTAGTCATTTTCCACTCTGTCTAGATACAACGGATTTCAGTAACCTCAGGCATACACCATGTACGTAAACAAATACGTAGGAAGCGACGAGTTTTGATGATTACCTTTGTTCTTAATATAATTCATTTCATTGTGAAGTTTATATCATTTAATTTTTAATAATGGCCGTGTTTAACGATTTGCTTGCCAAAATTCCTGAGAGTTTAGCAATTGGCTCTTGCAAGCCAGCATGAGCTAACTCCAGGATGCAACTGGCTTGGGAGGTCCTTGGGGACCCCAGAGAGATGTCAGCACAAATAAGCCATCCCCAAAGAACAGCCTCCTACCCCACCCCAGTTGGCCTTTTTTTTTTTTTTTTTTTTTTGAGGGCAGTGTCACTGGCCCCACATGTGGAACCTGAACCAGGGCCGCTGGCTTCCGAAGCCAGCGCTTAACCACTGTGCCACCGTGTCTTTTATTAGCTCCATAACCCTTCTCACCACCTCAAATTATTTCCTTAATCAATTATTTAATTGTGATTATTAATTTTACTTATTTACCAACTAGAATGCGAGCTCTGCGAGAGTACTTCTCTGTTTGGTTCCCCACCAAATAGTGCTTAGGACACTCCCTGCCCATTGTAGGCCCTCTGTAACCAGGACTTGATTGAATGAATGGAGGTAGAGCAAGGAGCCTTCAAGGGTTCAAGTCCTGCCTCTGCACTTTTTTCTGAACCTTTTTCTTCATCTGTAAAAGAAAAGGGTTTGAGCAGAGACCGGCCAAGGTTCTCTTCAGCTATAAAAAACTCTCTATACCTCCCCTCCACACAACACGGCCAAACAGATTCTCGCCAGAGCATTGTTGAGGGTCGGAGCACCGGTTCTGAGGTTTTATCTTTTTCTCTGTGGACAGCTTTGTGACACTGAATGCAGAATGGCTTCCCTGAGCGTCCCTGCCTGGTCCTTGCCCAGTCCCTGCCCAGCCTCTGGGCTGTGCCGAGAGAGAGCCAGGACCTCCCTGCCTATTCGGTGGCAGAAGATATTGCAAGGCCTGATGTATCGCTGCTGGGTGACATGCTCTAGGGTCAAGAAGGGAGGTCTGTGTAGGGGAGTCATTTCAGTAAGATCGGGGCTCACCTTGAACACAGAGCCCACCAGAGCCAAATGGGGGTGGCACCAGACGGCAGAACAATGCGTCTTAGGACAGTGTGGTAGATCAGTCCTTTCCTCCTTTATTTCTAATTCTCTGTGGGCTGATACTTGGGTAAAATACAATAAAATGAATCACTATCAATTCCTGTGCCTCCTCTCGGAGGAGCGAATGATAGCATCTGTCTCTGTAGGCACCGCCCTTGGGGACATCGTCAGGGCTCCTTCCATTCTCACAGCAGCTGGCCTGGCAGAAGCAGGTGTTGGAGTCCCTCCTGCCCCCGCTTTGCACTCAGAGCGGAGGACCCAGTGAGGTGCAGAGGGAGGCTGTGCCGCCCACACCGTCAAGGCCCTGGTGGTAAGAAGACAACAGTCCTGTCAGAATCAGCTGTTGGGGGCTGAGGTGACTGAGTCCAGCCTTTTTTTTATCCACGAGGTTCAGGGCAGAGGTAGGAACAGAGCTAAACCCACACTGGGCATCTTCTTTGTCTCATTGCCTTCCTTTCCAAAAGATTGTTCTCTCCAGGGCAAGCCGGGGATGGGCCGGGGCCCTCCCTCCCCTACTGAACCTGGGTCCAGCCAGAGGCCTTTGGGTGCCTGCAACCTGGGGCAGCACTGTGGCATTGTCTGTCTTTCCTTCTACAGTTTCCATTTCCTGCCATGCTTGGCTCAAACTGAGGTTCAGATTTGCTTTCTCTGAGGGATGGAGGTCGGGCAGGGGCCAGCAGGGCTCTCTGGGCTCTGCTTGGCCTACAGGTGGGCAGGCTGGGCAAGGGACTCGATGCAGAAACCAGAGTAATAACAGCTTAAGCTGGGCAGCTTACTGGGCATTCACTCCAGACGCTATTCTGGGCGCTTTCCAGAAGCCCTACCTATTCATTATTCAGAAATTCCAGTCTTACAAATGAGGAAACTGAGGCACCGAAAGATTAAGAAATTTCCCAGGGCTTCGTGGTCAACGAGAAATTTGGGACTCGGACACAGGCAAGGAGATGGTGCCCTTCATCATGGCACCGTACTCCTTCAGAAAGAAAACATCAGAGTGAGCCGGGAGCTGGCACAGCCGCAACTTTAGCTCCCTTACTCAACAGATGGGGAAACCCAGGCCCAGGGAGGGATAGCGGCTCCCGTAAGGTCACACAGGGCCTGGCTGGAGCTCAAGAGTCCTGCACTCCACCTTCAGCTCGGCTCTCTGTTGGGGTTTTACCACCTTTGGTCAGGGTTAACCATCACAAGGTAACAACCCTGACACTGCCATGCTGATTCTGTGCTGTGGGGCCCCCTGTGAATACACCAGGGTGAAGGTGGCAAGGAAGGCCCAGCCAGGTGTGAACAGTGTCCTGTCCCGACTCTGAGAAAGGTCTTGGGCACGGAGTCCCGGCTTTAGCTGCAAAGTTCAGAAACTCTTTGTTTTCCCTTCAGCCCTCCCATGCTGCAGAGAAACTGGCTGTTTCTCCCACTCCTGGATGTCACATTTCCTGTTTGTGTGCCTGGACTGAGGCAGAGCTGGCGGGGTGAAGGGCAGTGGGAGGGCAGAGCCCTCCTTACGGGAATTACAACTGTTGGAGGCGGAGAGGGCCTAGAAGATGGTGCCTAAGTGTTTCGTTTTGTTGGTAGGGAAACAGGCCCCAAGGATGTCAGAGCCTGTCTCTGCTGACATAGTGTGCTGGAATCACAGTGGTTTTGGTTTTGATTTGGGTGGTTGTCTTTGTTTTACTTATTTGTTAGTTTGTTTGTTTACTGAGATGATAACATCATAGACTGAGCTGGCAGAAATCTAATTAGGCGCTCCAGCTCTCCCATGTTCCCTAGATGAGAACCTCAGAACTGGGTGGGTCGGTGGGGATGGGAGGGTGCTATCTTAAGACCATTCAGCTGGCCTCCAGCAGAGCCCCGAGAAGAACTCATTTATTCAATCAATGTACAACAAATGCCATGGATTATATTAATCAAACAATCACACGTATGTTGTCCAGATCAGGAAAAGAAGGAGGGTGCTACCAAGAAGAATAAGGGCAACATGGGGAAGAGCCCCTTAGGCAGTGACACCGAGGCTGGACCTGAAGGACAGGGAGGAGGTTGTGGGTGTGGGCGCTGGGAAGGTGTCCCAGACGGAGGAAAGAGTATGTGCAAAGGTCTCCGGGCAGGAAGTACGTCATTTTATAGATTAAAAAACCAAAGTGATTGGAAACTTAACTAGTTTCATGCCTCAAAGAATCTGTCTTCTCCCCAGCCCCTTTCTTTAAAACATTTTTAAAGGAAAGAGACCGGAGATAAACAACTACCTAAACAAAGAAGTTAGTGGCAGAGCCGGAATTCCTGGGACATCTCTGCACCGCAGGCCCAGGGAATTTTAGAAAACCCTAAAATTGACTGTTTCCTAACTGTGTGACCTTGAATATGACAGTTAGCCTCTTTGAGCCTGTTTGTTTCTTCATCTGTGAAATGGAACCCACCTTCCTGCTCTTGGGTTTCATACAGACTTCCTGTGCCTGCCAATCAACGTGGGAGATGGAACCCCGGCAGTGGGATGCTGGGCTTCCCTCTAATCCTTCTCCAGAGCCATCCCTGGGCCCTTAAGGCAGCCCTGAGCCGAGGGCCCAGGAGCAAGGAAAGGTGGGTCCCTGTGGCTTAGGAAGGCACTCTGGCAGGCAGACACACTGGCTGCCCTTCAAACCAATATTCTTTAAATATTTGTTCCATATTTATCTGGGGAGGAGGGTATTGGGAAGAAATGGATTTGCAGTGAATACAAAGACTGGGCCCCTTCTGGCCTCTGAATTCATTCTACAGAAGAACATTTCCCAGAAACCAAAGGATAGAAATTCACTGACAGTCACTTTTCCAGCTCGAGCGAGTTAATGTCCTAAAAAAACATTGGCTCTTCCTCATTTTTCTTAGTTTTCTTTTTCTCTTCAGTGTGTGTTTGAGCTTTTCAAGCCAGACAGCTTCTTGGGAGGCTCATTAGAGGATGTATTTTGGTTCTGTTTTATTTGAAATATATTTACATATAGATGAGAACAACTAGCCTTAGAAAGGTTAGGACCCCTCTGCTTGTCATTTATTTTGACTGAGCAGTTTGATGTATACTTTCGTTGGCATCCTTGAACTTGGCTTCTATTATTAAGCTCAGAAAGTATTGCTTACATTTACATAAAAGACAACAGTGCATTTTTGGAAAGTGCCGGAGAACCACCAGGTTTATTTCATTAGTTTTCTGTCTAGTTTCAAAAGTAATATATATCATCCCATTGTAGAACATTTGGAAAATGCAGAGGAGAAAGGATAAAGTGATCACTCTGCCACAATCTCATTGCACAGAATTCATGACTATTAATTACCACGTGAATCTAGTTCTGGTTAGTATTTGTGTGTGTGTGCGTGTGTGTGTGTGTGTGTGAATGTGAATATATATACTACCTTACCATTTTTAACACTTTCCTGTCTCTATGAATTGGACTACTCTAGGTAACTCGTCTAAGTAGAATTATACAATATTTGTCCTTTTGTATCTGGCTTCTTTCACTTAGCCGACTGTTTTCAAGATTCTTCCAAGTTGTAGCATGTGTCAGAACTTCTTTCCTTTTCAAGGCTGAATAATATCCCATTGCGTGTATAGCCCACATTTGGTTTATCCATTCATTCATCAATGGGCATTTGAGTTGTTTTCACCTTTTTTTTGGCTATTGCAAATAATGCTGCTTGGACATTGGTGTACAAACACTTTTTCCTAATTTCTCCTTTTAGTACTTCTGGATATATACCCAGAAGTAGAGACTGCTGGATCATGTGGTAATTTTATGTTTTATTTTTTGAGGAACTACCCGACTTGTCCAGTAATTTTGATGTGTAACATCCATAGTTGAGATCGTTGTCTGTGTACAATGTTATATCTGACTTTCTCACTTTGTTTTCCACTTTACTGACTATTCTTCAAAAATATTGTTTTTTCAAAGGTTGAGTAGTATTCCATTGCCTTGCTATGCCACTTTTCTTTCTCCACTCATTGATTTATGGACTGCAGCAAACTATTTTAAATTATGATGATAAGATAAATAACTTGCATTTGGTAAACAGCTTCATGCTCTGTTCATACTTGTTTGAGAAATACTCAACAAAAATAGGTTCCTGCCTTAGAGGGATTTAAAAATTTCTCCTTAGGGATTCTTCGGGGCTCATCCAAGTCAGTGGTTTTAGAAGTTCTTTGTAGCCAAGGAAATGACTACAAACAAAATAGCAGATGGAAGCAGAGTACAGAACAGAGCAGCAAGCAGATAAAAGGAGAGACGGTCTAAAGAAGGGTGGACCGGGGCTCAGAACTCTTGACCTTCCCCTTCTGAGGGGACTTCAGGGAGATTCTGGGGTTCTCTGGAACACAGTTTGAAAATCCCAAGCTGATTCAGCACCTTTACTTTAAAGAAGGGTAGACATCTTGAAGGAGGATGGGACTTGCCTGAGGTCAAGTTCATTTTTGTTTTCATTCATTTCACTTTTTCCCTAACACAAAGCACCTACTGCCTGCAGGTCTTAATTGCTTAGGGAGCTCGTTAAAAAGACAGGTTTCTGGGCCGGCCGAGTGGTGTGGTGGTTAAGAGCTGGCTTGGGATGCCAGTGGCCCGGGTTCGGATCCCACATATGAGGAGGGCCAGTGACAATACAGGTTCCTTCTGGGTCCAAAGCAGTGGATGAGGGAAGACGTCAGGACTGGAGCCCCCAGCTCCACAGTCCACACTGGGCTGTACGGGGTGCTTGCCATTCCAGCTCCCTACGTTTGCAGGTGCTTTTCCTTCAACCCTGGAATGCCCTTCTTTCCCCACCCATGGGACTCCTACTCACCCTGAGGCCCCGTTCAAATATAGCCTCTTTGAAGTCTGACTGCGCAGTCCCATGCAGGATGGCTGACTCCCTCTTTTGTGGCCCCAGGACAACATGGGGCTTCCATCTCCACTCACACTTCTTTCTTTCTGTCATGTGTAAGTTTATTGCTTCTGGGCCAGGCTCCCCAACTAGAATGTTAGCTCCTTAGAGAGCTTCTATAACCTCTGTAGTCTTCCCACAGTGCCAGGCACACAGTGGGTGCTTTGTGGCTGTTTAGTGACTGGACTTGGATCTAGTACAGCCCCATACTTGGAGGATAAGAAAGCTGAGGCTCAGATAGTTAACAACTTACAAAAGGGCATTCAGCCCATTGGTGCAGTGCCAAGACTGGCACCTGGGTGTCCTGAGGTTCAGGCTTTGGCACTGGCTGGCTGGCAAGGAGGGCAGCTGTCTGATCTGGGCAGGGAGCGCTGGCCCCGGCTACCTTATCCCTGAGTCCTGCAATAAGCCAGGTTGTCTGCAATCCAGAGGACTCTGCCTAGATGGGGATTCAGTGCATCTGTTTGGATGCCTGGAATTTACCTGACAGGACTTCAGCATATGCAGTAGGGCATACTATTTGAGCCCTTCCTGGACAGAGCCAGTGTGCAGATGCCCAGAGAGCAGGTGGTCTGCTCTCAAGGATGCAGTCTGGAGGGAGCGCCAGCCAGCATCATATCCAGAGGCAGCTGCTGCAAGCCCTCCTTTATCCCAATTTGTGATCAACAACGGATGCTTTTATAATTAGTGCACTGGGGGCTTAAAATTGTTTTTTAATTAGGGAAACAAGTGACTTGTGCATTATGACAAATGTTATACATGGGCCCACACTGCTGAAATCAAAGTATTTATGATGCATGGATGGGCTAAAGTAGCTATTAATCACTCCCCACCTTTGCGAAGAAGGAATAGGGTCCCTCAGCCAGTACCAGCGAGGAACTCTTGGTTCTCTGGCATAGACCGGGGACGGACTCCTGCCTCTAGAACCCTGGCCCCTGCCTCCACAGGGGTTCCTAACCTTTGTTATGCCATGGACTCCTTTGGCATCTAAGGAAGCCTGCAGACAGACAGGATGTTTCTCAGGAAAAACACGTTTCAAAGGAAAAAATGAAATAAATAGGATTATAGAGGAAATGAGTCATATTGAACTATCATTATTGAAGTATTAATATTAGGAGCTGAATTTCAGCTCAAATTGAGATGCTTCCTCATCTGTAAAATAGGGATGTTTCAGTACCTACCATGAGGAGTTTAGTGAGAGCTGAATAATGACTGTAAAGTGCCTATAACAGGGCTGGTATGTTGTAAGCATTCAATAAATAGTAGCATTTGCTGCTGCTAGTACTACTACTATTATTACAGTATATAAGGTACAGACTTCTACTCTCCAGTAGTTCATAGTATGGAATGGGAGATAAAATATACGTGTCAGTAACCAAAGGTGCAGGAGAGAAGCCTGATGTAGGGCCAGGGAGTGAAGTGGTTGCTGGCTGGAAACTAGCGTGCAACGGCTAGGCTTTGGTGTCAGCCAGACTTGGATTCAGTCTGGCTCTTACCAAAGCTGCCTGAACGCAGGCAAGAGATCTCACCTCTCTGAGCCTCGGCTTCTTTCGCTGTAAAATGGGGGTAATACAGTATAATCCCTCTTTACAGAGATGGCTCTGAGCTCCGCCTCCTTTGCCTCCCATCAGCCAGTTAAATCATTGCATTTAACCACACACCCCCTCCTTGACTTTCTGGGCCAGCCCCCTCACCAGTCAGGCCCTAACTGCAGATGAATCCAGTGAGTTGCCATCTCTGTCACTGTCCCTGGGCTGGTGAATGGGACCATGGGGCTGGCTCTGTTATGACTCCAGCAGGGTCACAGTGCTGCCTGACGCCCCGTGCCCTCATGCCTGGGCAGTGTCCTCTCCCAGTGCTCATGACATTTGCTCCTCAAGCTGCGAGCCACATGTGCTCTTATCAAATGACCTAGCTTCCTATTTCATAGGAAAGGGAGGCTGTAGAGAAGAACACTCTGGACTTCCTTCTTACTCCTTTCAAATTTTGCTGAGTGTTCACCCATCTTTGGGACTTAGGGAGGAAAAGTTGCTACAGGACATTGGAGAAATGTTCTGGCCTCCACTTCACTATCCTTTATTCATGCAGGGATCTCATGACAGTTGAGGGGCAGGAGTAACGGTTTTAAAGGGAAGAGCGTAGACTAATATCTAGAGACTGTCCGACTCTGTGAGATGGGCAGTGTATCAGTCAGGATGGAGTAGATTATGCTGCAGTAACAAACAATCCCTAAATCTTAGGGGCCAAACCCATAAAGATTTATTTCTTACTCTAATTAATGTGAGCATTTTGGGTGAGGTGGGGGCTGTGCTCCTCATTCTAGGAGCCAGGCTGATGGAACAGTCACCTTCTTGAATGTACTCCATGCCACAGAGAAAGACAGCCCTAGAGGGTCTTGCACTGGCAATGAAATACTTGGACGTGTGTTGGTCAGACTAATCACGTGGTCCTACCCAACCATAAGGGGACCAGGAAATGGAACCGTCCCATGAATGTGGAGAACTGGAAATGTTTGGGAGAACAGCATTAATGACCCCAGGTGGGACAGTCCCTTCTGTGTTTAGCGTGCTACCATCAACTCAGCAAGGTGCTGCAGAAACCAACCTGATATATAGGCTTTCCATTGTGAGTTCCAAGAGAGGAAAACCCCTAGAGAGGAAAACTCCCAAAGCCACCTCTCAGCCCCAAATGCTAAGCAGTGGAACAGAAAGGTCCCCATAGCTGTCAACATCTCAGTGGAGAATGCAGTAGCCATGAAGAGGGCAGGAGATACCTGCTGGAGCTCTAGGTGCTAAATACATGAAGAAGACCAAAGCAATGGGGTCCAATAAGGGTTTCCAAACCACATGCTTCAGAACAGACCTGCATGATGTTTCCTAAGTGGGGCACATACTTAGGTGTTTTACTCCATTTCTGAACTGTTTTATGTTTATGCTTGAGTGAGGGATGTTCTTTCTGAATTGACTGTTTCATTTCAGGGCACGTGATGTCATCAGGAAGCCCACCGTGGCATCCCCAAATCATTCAAGAGCCGTGAGGGTGGGGAAGAGAAGTACTGCGGCTGTCCCTGGCAGGGGCTTCTGGGGTTTCCTCAGAGGGGCCCAGATAAGGAACCCTAGGAAGAAGACCATTGACTGCACCCAGCCCACTCCCTGAGTTCATCGGTTTCCTGTGTTGTGGTTAAGAGGCAACTTGTCCTGGAGAGATGTCAGCCTCCTGGGTACCAGCCCCTGCCTCCTTATGTCATTGCCGAGGGGCCTAGATAGGCCATTTCCCTTCCTTGGTGCCTCAGTTTTCTCATCTGTAAAATAAAGCCGCTCAGAAGAGTAGGGACATGCTTGACCTGAGTGGGGGTGTTCTTCCAGCCACATGGGCAAGGTGGCATGTGGTGGCTCTCGGAGTCCTCCAGAAGTCCATGGAGCTCAGGGTAAGGGAGTGTCTGAATGGGATGGGGTCCCTTTTCATTGCCGTGACAGGACAGTCACCTCAGTTGCAGAATGCGTTTAGTGGCGTGATCATTGGATCCTGGGCTTGGCTTCTCCCTGGAGGCCATATTGGCTAATCTTTGTAGACCTAGCAGTCTAAACAGTGCCTGGCACGTGGTAGGTTCCAATGTGGGCACTAAGTAAACATGCATTTAATTAATGAATAAACAAATGAACTCTTAATTCCCTTCATCTTTGAATCAGACTTCCTGTGGGACAGCAAGAGGTTGGAGAAATTCTTGGCTCCAGTCCCAAGTCACCTGGGGCAAGTCCCCCGACTCCCCCGCACACAGTGAGAGCCGCAGCACCCACCCTGCCTCATGGGCTGTGGACGGGCCTCCTGCGGGCGGGAGGAGGGGCTGTTGTTTTTAGGACACAGGAACATAGTGGACTCTTTGGGGACAGAGAGCAGGTGGTGCCAGAGCCTGTGAGGTGGAGAGTTCTGGAAAAATCATTACTGGGAATTGAGTAGCTACCGTTTATGGGGCACTTGCTCCAGTATCAGGCCCTATGCCAAGTACTTTATGTACCATCTCATTTATGATGGTCTGAGAGAGAGACCTTATTATTCTCATTTCA
Source organism: Aselliscus stoliczkanus (assembly GCA_033961575.1). NCBI lineage: Eukaryota > Metazoa > Chordata > Mammalia > Chiroptera > Hipposideridae > Aselliscus > Aselliscus stoliczkanus. Next base: position 125,772,861 of record CM066728.1, read on the forward strand.
CACAGCCCAGAAGGCTCAAGTGACTTTCCCAAGGTCATGCATTTCATCCACGCCCAGGCCTGTCTCACTCAAATGCAGGCTGTAATCTCTATCTAGACTTGCCACCTGCCCTGTGATGAGGTGGAGACAATGCTTGTCTCTTAGGCATCCGTGATAATAATAAGTTGCCTTTTCCTAAATTTCTACCAGGTATCAGGAACTTTACAGATGTTATTGGCCATTCTTTCAGCAACTCAAAGAGTAAGGAATAATTATCCCTGTTTCACAGATGAGTAAGCTGAGGCTCAGAAAGCATGAAGTAATTTATCCAGGGCCACACAGCCAGAAAGTAGGGGGGCTAGGATTTGAACCCAGGCCTGTCTCATTCCAAGAACAGGTGGGGAAAACGCCATCTGCATCGTGGACTCAATTAAAAGTTGTTTTGTTTTCAGCTTATACTAGGATGCATGGAACATCTTCATTAGAAATTAAAATTCTTGGAAGGCCTCTTGTGTTCAAGTCAACTTATTACAAGGACAATCTAGTAGAGGGGCAAAAAGAAACCTAAGATAAAGCAACCTCAGGATTTTCCAGTCAATTCGAAGACTTTGAATATCCCCTGGACTGCACAGGGGACACCCCATGATAGGCACTAAAGGGGTTGGGGGGTGGACAGAATGCATCCGAAGGGCCTGGGCTTGCACCCCTCTGAGCAGCTCAGGAAAGACTCCGGATGCTGGAGAGGTGTACCTAAGGGAGTAAACACAAACCCTGAATCCTAGAATCCCAAAGGGATCCTGAAGCGGACTTCACTAAACCCTCTTTATTTTGCACTGTTCTTACAAAGGACCCTAAGATTCATCCTCCATGTGGGCACACCTTTGGGACTGAAAGGAGGCAGTCAAGCATTGACCTGTGACCTGACCCGCAGCAGGGGGAGCTGTCCTAGGGAAAGCAGTTTGTATGGTCACCCTGATTTTACAGGGCCTCCCCAGAGCTCTGTTTCCCATATCTGGAAAGTGGGAGACACTACGTCCACCAAGGAGGGGTTGCTGTGAAAAGGCAAAGCACAAATAGCAAAACTAGGAGGCTGGTAAACGAAAGAACAGGAGATTGGAGCCTGAGGTGGAGAGGAGCAGTGACCTCCACCAGGGGATGCCGATGCCGCCCCAGCTCTGTGCCGAGCCCAGGCTGGGAGCACGATGGCAGTAGCTGAGGTCTGCAGACAGTGTTTGGTATTCATGGGCGCACGTGCCCCTCTCACCCAACTTGGACTTGAAAAGTGCAGGGAGTGGGCTGATTCCTTTCTGTGCCTGTCCCAGTCTCAAGACCATCTGGGTACTGAGTAAATACCCTCCGGATGTTTATTTTTTAAAATTTATTTAATTTTTTTGAGGGCAGTGTCACTGGCCCTCATATGTGGGACCTGAACCGGGGCCGCTGCAGCGCTTAACCACCGCGCCACTCGTCCGGCCCCCTCTGGATGTTTATTGATGGAGTCAATGCTAGTGGGCTCGGCTGGCCTGAGGTGTGCCAGGGAACACGGTGTTTGGTTGGAGAGGAAAGAGTCAGAGGGCCTTACCTCTGAGGAACTGTTAGGTTCAATGGGAAGGCAAGGCTATGTGGACAGGCAGAGCTTATCGGCTCTGTGATCTTGTCTGTGTTACTTAACCTCTGAGCCTCAGTACCCTGTCTGGGAACTGGAGAGAATCATCACCGATTACAGTAAGGGTTGAATGAGATGATGTATGTAAATGAATGGTAACCATTGTTATTATTATTATTAATATAATAACGTTCTGGGAAAGAGCTCAGCTCCACCCTGAAAAGATGCGTTTCACAATCAGGGTAGTCCATGGATGAAACAGGGTGCCCAGGAAGGTGGTGAGTCCCTCATCAAGCAGAAGCGGCCTGGAATGGATGCTGTAAATGGGTTGACCACCTTTGGGAGGGAGACTCGGCTGGCGGGACTGGGGGAGGGTTGACAGATTGCCACTGCTGTAAAAGCCTGAGGGACTTGAACCCCTGTGGATGCAGGGGACTTGTTTATTCCTCTCATGTCACCTAGAAGACGGAGTCATTGGTCAGCCAGGGGAGCGCATGGGAACAAGGCTGGGATGGGAGCTGACCCCTTGAGAGCAGGTGTCTACCTCTGGGAGGGAGCACAGGAAACAGCCTGAAACTTGAACTTCTCTCCATGTGAAATGCCCCGGCTGGCTCCGGGGCCTCCCGTTTGGGCTGAGGGAGGAGAAGACTTTAGAGCTTGACTCTCAGCAGTTCTGAGGAGCCAGACAAGCCTTGGATTGGCAGAGTCTGCCTACCCAGAGTGCCCTCCTTCCACCAAAGGCTGATCTCCTCTATTCACTGCTCTCCATAGTCTTACCACGTGCCGGCAGCTCTGAAAGCACCGACTGCTCCTATGCAGGGGCTCTTGGCCCTGAGTCTGTGGCTGGGCATGAGGGCTGCCATGAACCCCAGAACTGGGATACAGTGCAGAGTAAGAGACTAGCCCAACCTTTCCATCCAGCGGGGGGCGGGGGGGTAGTGATGGGAATCAACCAGGCACAGCAGGGGGCTGCCTGGAGTTGGTGGCGGAGCTGGGAACAGAACCTCTGTGTGTGACTACATCTCTGTTTGCCTGGTACTCCTTGGGGTTCTCAGACAGCTGCCCCCTTGCCCAGGCACAGGTCCAGGCCTCCTCCTCTCTGCCAGAGGCAAGAGGGGTCCGAGGTGGTCAGAGGAGAGCAAGTGCTGCAGGTGGAGGTGAGCAAGTATAGCTTCTGCCTCCTTCCCCTTTTGTTTCTGCTTCTCCTGCCTCTCTCCCCTCCCCACTTCACTCAGGTTTCGGGGTGGTGCCCGTTAAGGACACCACACCCTGCCCTCAATCAGCACATATCAGACCTGCCCCTTCTTGCCTGTATGCTGGCAACTCCTGAATTGGGCTCCACTCGGGCTTTCTCTCTAGGCCGCCATTACTGAGTTGGTTCCAGCAGGTTCTTCCAACTCAACACGTCTAGAAAGGAACTCACCAGCTCTCCTCACTCCATTTTCTAGTCAGCAGCAAGACCATCCATTCCCCTACTTCAACCAGAAACCTGGGAACCAGCCCAGAGCTCCAGGATTACCTGGAGACTCAGATTCCTGGACCCGCCCTGGGCATCCAATGGTTTGGCCTGAGTGGGTCTGATGCTCTGTGTTTCTAACTTTCTCCCAGGCGATGCTGACGCCCCTGGTCATTCACAGTCCACACAGCGAATAGCACTGGACTAGACTCACGTCTGTCTCCTGCCTTCATCCTGTCACTCCCTATTGTTGTTGACGGTATAATTGCCATCCATTTAAAAAATAGTAACAGTTATCGAATGCATAGGTGCCAAGCACTGAACTAGTCATGCATTTAGCCTACAAAGACGTATGTATGAGTGCCAGGTGCCGTATTAGGTACTTCCACGTGTTAGAAAACATACAAAAATGTTTGCCCATAGCATTGAAATTTTTATTTTTTTATTTTTTATTTTTTTGAGGGCAGTGTCACTGGCCCTCATATGTGGGACCCTATCCAGGGCTGCTGGCGTCCTAAGCCAGCTCTTAACCACCGCGCCACTCGGCCGGCCCTAGCGTTGACATTCTGGTAAAGGAGAAAGAAATTTAAAAGGTAAATACTTGTAAGTCAACCGCAAACAGAAAGTCATTTTAAACTCGAAGATTTCACCAAGAAAGTAACATTTAAACCACGTTTGAACGAGAATTGATTTCCTGTAACCCAAGGTCTCAGGATGTCCCTTCCTTCGTTCCTCTCAAATGGCTGCTGCCTTGTCTTCCAGCTCAATCCATGGGTTCAGGTCTCCCCACTTTTTCACCTGGACATGGGCCAGCAGCCTCCCGGCTGGTCTCCCTGGCTGGAGATGTTCCTTCTCCCACCCACGCTCACCCTGCAGCCACGTAATTCTTCTTAAAAGCAAATCATGGAATTCCCTTGGCCTAATGTCTGAAAGATTCCCCAGTACCTTCGGGATGAAATGCAGAGTCCTCTGCATGGTGCAGATTCAAAGCTCCTGGTGATAAGATGGTTCTGCACATGTCCCACCCCCACCCCCAGCTTCTCTGCCGCCCACACACCCCACCCACTATGTCCTCCATACCTCTGCTGCTCTGGATTGGAACTTGTCAACTTCCCACTTTGTCTCCCAAACTTATCAACCCATCAACCCACCCATCCTGTCACCTCCCCTTTTGCACACGGGGAAACACCTACTGCCTGTCTTAGGGGCACCCCTCTATCCTCCCCGCAGGGCTGCTTTTCAACACCTGTCCTCTCCCTCCTTTGAATCTCCAAAGCCTTTCTCTCCTTGGCTCTGTCTCATCAAGGTGTTCCCATGTCAGCAGTGTACTTTGGAGTTATGTCCCATTTTCTCCAGGGCCTCTCTGGCTGGCACCCTCTCTCCAACACTTCCAGTGCTGGTCAGCAAGAGGCCCTTAACTTACTGACATCACTTCCTCACCTTCGGTTCATTCCTCCACCCACTGTAATCTGGCGCCTGGCTACAGGTGTAGAGATGGAGGCACCGAGAAGTTAAGCAAGTTGCCCAGGATTGCACAGCATAAGGGGCAGAGCCAACACTCAAACCCAGCCAGCCTAGCCCCAGAGCGCACGCTTGTAACCGCCATACTCTACAGCCTCTCATTCACCTTGACATAGAGAAGGAAGCCAACCAAATTGCCCTATCACACGCAAACATTGGCAAGTATATCTTTTGTAACTGCCCTAAACGGTATCTATCAGTGGATTAAACACTGACAGCCTGTGTTTGTCTGTAGGGTCCTTTCTTAAGAACAGTTAATCCTCACACCCTCACAGACGTAAGCAGGACGTGGATCCTGACCTTTGTTTCTTCCACTAGGAGGTGCTCTGGGATGCAAAGCCAGGGCGGCTGAAACTGCCAGATCCTGTAACCAACCCTCTGATGGGGGTGACAGGTACGGAGTGCTGGCTGCTATCTGATAGACCCAAGGACTATTAGGATTGGAAGGCGCCTTAATGACCATGGAATGATAAGATTAGTCAGCCAGGCCAGGCACCCTGCCAAGCTCGTACCTGGGCCGCCTCCTTTGATGAGCCGAGCTCCTTGGCCCCCGAGGCTCACTGACTGGGTACTCTGCCGCTCAGTTAAGGAATGGCCACGTGTCTGTGCGCTAGTGCGCGCGCTCCTTTGTTTGCAGACTCTGAGCATGAGAGCGTGTCTGTGAAGGAATAAGGTCATGCTGGATACTCCAGGTCATGCTGCCCTCCAGGTTTGCACATTCTGGGGAGCTGTGGTTAACCATCCTGGAGCCTCGAATTCCCCTGACCTGACCTGTAGAGTGTCCCCTGGAGGCAGCTAGGGAGGTAGAGCAGCCCAGGACCCACCGGCTGGCGACTTTGAACAAGTCAGTGAGGCTCCCTCTGTCCCCTGACCACCTGTGAATGACCCTGAGGATCACTGCATTACAGAGAGGCTGCTTTGTAAGCTGGAAAGTGGGAGACCCACGTTGCCCGTGATTGGTGCTTGCTTGGCAAAAGGACCCGTTTATCTTAGCCCAGCTCCTTGGCCTTCAAACTGTTATCTTTCTCCTCCCCACTGACTATAGGTAAAGATTTCTGGAGCATTTAATGCAACAGATCTTCCAGGAACCCCTAGCGAGGTGCTTGGTATTGGGGCAGGGAACCCAAGACGAGGAAAATGCAGGGCTGTGCACGGTCCCGCGGCCCACTAGCCAGAGTCCGGGGAAGACAGAACGTATGAGAGAACTTCCAGCAGGAAGGTTCCCGTTCATTTTTGGTCCTAACATACCCACAGAAAGGGCACATTCGTGATGTGTTTCCACCACGTGGACACACCTGTGTAACCACTTCCCAGCTCAAGGGACAACATGACCAACCCGCAGCATCCCTGGGCCCCCTCCCGTTTTCTCCGACCCCCGTCCTGACGGCTAGCACCTCAGATGGGGTTTGCCTGTTTTTAAACTTTACACAAATGGAATTGTCCAGGGCTTGCTTCACTCAGTGCTGTGTGTGAGATTCCTGCTGATGTTCGTAGCTGTGGGTCCTTCATTCTCGTTGCTGTGTGCAGAGTCCCATGCTCGATCCCAGTGGGTCTGTTCTGATGAGAGGCTGGGGTCATTTCCAGTTCTGGGTATCCTATGACGTGCCATGTCTCTTGGTGAGCTTGTGTGTGTTTTTGAGGGGTACACACCTGGAGTAGAATGACATGGTCGTGAGGTGGGCATTTGTTCAGCTTGGGTAGACACCAGCAGGAAGGATTTAAGCAAGTTGCTAGGAAGAACTTCTAGACCCTAGAGATTGCAGTCAACTAGCTCGCGCCCCCAGAGGAGGGGGCCGTGAAGTTTCCCTTGGCGAGCTGGAGAAAAAGGCTGGGTTAGGCATCACTTAAGGGTGGGGAGCAATCCTCGGCTCCTTTTGGGCAGATTTTGGTTGCTTCCCCTTAGTCTGGGGTTTCCAGACTGTACCCCTGGGAGGTGTCTGGGGCTGCTTGGGAGGGCTTGGGTAGGGGGGCTTCGAGCTTCCTTTCTCTGCTTCAGCCGGGGGACTCCGTGTCCTGTGGTTCACACTGTGGAGTTCTGAGGATGACTTCATGTGTTATTTGAAAAAGTTTGAGCTGTTTTCGATGTTTGAAAATGCAGGGCTCTGAGGTCCCTCCAGCTGGAAAATTCTATTTTGGGAGCAGGAGGTGGGTGTGGGAAGGGTTAAGCATTATTCAGCCAGAGAGAGGGGTTGGGCCTTATGACCTTTTAAAGTTCTTATAGCTTGGTTTGCAATGCGGGAGACCTCATAACATTCTATAAAAATAGCGTTCAAACAAAAACAACTTCCATCGCCTAAAGGATGTAGCGGACAGGCTTTACTCCGAGGTAGCGTTGCAACAAGAGCCTTGAGCCTTTCACCCACCCCTCTGCATGTAAAAAATACGTTTTATTTTTTTCATTTCTCCGTTGGCTGGGCCTGCTAGTAGTCACTGGGGGTTGTTTGGGTTCAGTTCCTGTTTTCTCCAAGGAGTGGGTGATGTGGGCAGCCTGTGTGTCCCTCTCAGGGGTGGTTGGCTTTGCCTCCTCCAACAGCAGGCCGAGTTTGGACCTGTAGTTTCCCTGGGTGAAGGAGGCCAAGGCCGCTCATGGGCCCAGAGAGAAATGGCTGTGCCTTGGCATGCAGCTCAGAGTCAACAGGCCTGAGAAACAGCCCGTTTCCTGGGGCCAGCAAGGAACAAAGCCTGTGGCAGCTGTGGGATTTGTCTGCCCCCCTTGTCCTGAAACAGCTGTTTATTCTTTTGACAGGCGTTGGACCCAGCACCTTCCCTTGCTCCCAGCCCTGCCTCCTCCTGCAGAACGAAGCTCAAGAGAACTTTGTTGTTTTGCCTTTTACTCTGAGAGGAGAGAAGCAGACAATGAGGTATGTGAAATGTTGAAATGATTTACTGCTGCCTTGTCGATGTCACTGGGGGGGAACTGCAAGCAGGCTGTGGCGTGGATCCACCTGGGGGAGGAACCCCGTCCTCCCCCGAGCCTCTCACTGGTCCCCCTTAGTATTTCTGGAAGGAAACCAAGTCTTTCTCCCCACGGCATGGGCTGTAGAAGTGGGAGCTGGTGGGATGGATGCTGGCTCAGAGACATCACTGCAAGTTCTGCTGTATTGTGCTCCTCTGGGCATGGAGTTTTCTCTGCAGGGTACAGAGGCACAGTGCATGGGCCGGGGGGTGTCCTGGGGCGGTGGGGGGCTGCATTGTGGGTGGATGCAGAGCCCTCTCGGGGCAGTGTAGGGCCCTTCGTTTGTTTACCTTGCCTTATTTCCCCTGGAAAAACCCTTGCATAATGATGTCTGGGCCTGGCGGCAAGGAAAAGCTGGCTGGACCCGGGCTTCAGATTTCCTGAAAGGGATTCCAGAAAAGGCACGACAAAGATGTACCTCAGTGAACAGGTTGTTCCCTTTTAGATGGCTGGAGAGACAGTGAGCCCTATATTTAGTCTGAGACTTGTCTCTTAGCTTCCTGTCTGTGTTTACCTGACCCTCATAATGAAACACATAACTGGAAACAGCCTTCCACGCACCGTTTTCCCCCTGTGAATTGTACCACGTTTCTTCCAATGGGCAACATTTCCCTGTAACACCCACCAATTTAGAGAGATTTAAGGGTAAAGCAGTATTTTCCCCCCTCATCCCTAGCACCATCCCTGTACCAGGGGCCTGGGCCTGGGAGGCCTACGGTTTGCTTTTCAAATTGGCATCCCTTCTGGGCGAGCCCTATCTGCCATGTCAACCTCCACTAAAGCTCAGTTTCCTCAGCCGAAAAGCCTCCGCACTGGCCACGATGAGGGATGAGCAAGGTATAGGGAGTGAGGGAGACCCACACCGGGCACACAGGAAGTACCTGGCAATGGCAGAGGAGCCAAAGGCCTGTGTGATCATGAGTCCATGCGAGCACCCCCATGTTTGCTGAGAACAGAGTGATGAGAAGGGTGGCACGGGAAGCTGACGCCCTAGACCGGAATCCCGGCTCCACCACTCGATGCTGTGTGACATGGCGCACCTCACTGCACCTCACACCTGTAAACTACGGCTAATTCTGGAGTGACTTCACAGGGTCATTGTGAGGCTTCACTTGAGAGCCCGCTGGTACAGCGTTTAGCCCAGGGCCTGACCTGCTTCAGTTGGGGAACATCCAAGGGTTTCAGGGCCCTCTTGAGAAAAAGAATGCAGTTTCAAATTCAGTATTAGGCATGGAAGTAGATACAGTTGACCCTTGAACAATATGGGTTTGAACTGGGCGAGTCCACTTATACATGGGTTTTTTTCCCAATAAATACTATAAATGTATTTTTCTTCCTTATGGTTTTCTTAATAACATTTTCTTTTCCCAAGCTAACTTTATTGTAAGAATACAGTATATAGTACATATAACATACAAATATTGGCTGTTTATGTTATCAGCGAAGCTTCTGTCAACAGTAAGCTATGAGTAGGTAAGATTTGGGGAGCTGAAGTTATATGCAGATTTTCAGCTGCACGGGGGGCGTCACCCCTCACTTCTGCATTGTTCAAGGGTCAGCTGGAACAACCTTAGGATATGAGAAGAGATATCACAACAAATAACAAAAACTGACAGATACTCCAAGTAGGACAGAATCCAGAAAGCACCATAATCAAATGATGTGAAAATCATATAAAAATGATTAGTGTTACTTCAGTGTCTAATGCACCTATCTTATTTTGGCTGCATGTTCTTGGATTACCTCTTTAACTGACAATGATTTTGTAGTATCATTTTCAATAGAGACAAAAGAAAGGCACATCACTTTTTCCTCTAGCATGATTAAGAAATGGTTGCTTTTTGTCACTGAGAGTTTAGAAGTTTCTTTCAGCTTCACAACTTGTTATTGGTGAGGCCACATCTGTTCATCTCTTGGCAGTTTCTTACTCAGGCGGCTCCTGCCGGAGCATCGGAGAGCTCAGCTGTCTGATCCTGGATGGAGGGTGTGGGCATGAGGCGGCCGTGAGCATGACCTCTGAGCAGGGAACAAGCAGTGTCTGACCCTTCCTTCTCCTTGAGATCAAAGTGGAGGGCTCCGGGGCGCTCAGCTAGGGCCACCTGGGGCCGGTTGTTATGGGGACCCAAGTGGGTGTGCAGGTAGTGGGGTGAGTCCCTCAGCCCCCACCTGCAGCCCCTGGCCAGGCACTAAAGCTGGAGTGACTCCCCCAGGCAGGGGAACACTCAGCCTCTGGGAAGCATTACCCACTCCCCACCCCATCTTGCAAGGGGGTCTAACGCCAGGCTTTTATTAGCTTTGGGGTAAGTCAGCCTCTGCGCTCAACTTGTGTTGGTCTTATCATTTGATCATCACTTCAGGGAATCCACGTGACCCTTGCAGCCACAAAAGGCCCTCCGTGTGGCTGAGTGAACTGCCCTCCTATAATGAGACTTCTAGCCCTGTGGTTGATTTCTCACCCACATCCTGGGTCAATCAGGAAAGCCGGTCATGGAAAGTGAAGTCCAAAGGAGTTGTTTCAGGGATGGGGAGACAAAGTCCAGAGAAACTCATAAATGACCCCAGTTTACAAGGCTGGCTCTGTGTGAGAGCTGGAGCTGACCTACAGGTGTGTTCACCATCTTCCTGGCCCAGCTCCGGCAGTGGGTCCTGGACTGGGAGCATGGGCGGGGAGCTGACCATCACAATCGGGGTAGGTAGGGGTGGGCTTGCCTTGACCTTCCAGGTGGTGCTGCCCTGGGGGTTGCTGAGACACCTTTCAGATGCATTCAGAGCCACACATTAAAAAGCCCCACCATCATTATGGCTGTCACGCATGGAACATTTACTGACCACAAGCGCAATGTGCTTCATACACACAGTCTCCTTTTCTCCTTTCAAGACCCCTAGAGGAGGGTGCTTGAAGCTCCATTTTGTATTTGTAAATGGAGGCTCAGAGAGTCAGAGGACTTGCCCAAGGCCTACATCTAGGACTGCTGATGCAAGAGAAAACACAGGCCTCGTTTTTACCTGGAATGCTGGATCCAAACATGGCAATGGAGGACTGAAGATAGGAGTCTTGTCCGAGTCTCTAACCCTTCCCCGTCCCTTACCTGTTTTCACCCATAACACTTGGCACTACCTGACATGTACCCTTTTGAGTCTTTGACCCCATCTTAATTGTCCAGAAGTGGCTGAGGCTTGAGTGAGCAGGGGCAGCTTTGGGGAGCAGGGGACGGGTTCCAGGGGCTGGGGGAGGAACCACAGGCAGAGAGGAGCATTCTTTGGCTGTGGGAAGGTTTGTTTCCTCTGCCACTGCTTTCCCCCTGCAGATTCCAGCTCGTGGAGATAATGGCTTTTCCAGGGCTTCTGAGTGCTCTGTTATTCAGCTGAGACGTTCACTTTCCCCTGACATAAGATGGAGAACACAAGGCCCACTAGAACCCCTTTTACAGAGGATTTCTGTTTGGAAGGAATACTTCCACTTAGCCCAGGCTGAAGGGGTGTGCGTGTGTGTGCGTGCGTGTGTGCGTGTGTGTGTGTGTGTGTCACAGGAAGGGGATGGGTAAGGAAGAATTAATTTGTGGGCCACATGGAAAAAAATTTGTCTGACACTCCAGAGAAATAGAAGTGGAAAAGGCGGAAGAGGAGAGTGGCGAAGGGCGAAGCAGGGAAGTTGGAGAAATGACAGGCTTTACAACAGCACTTTACCCTGGAAAATGCCCCCATGTTTTTAGTACCCTTTCTAGGCATGGGGGCATGTGAGTGGTTTCATTGGGGACCCATTGCAGGGGCTGAGATCTGGGAGTGGCCCAGGAGCATCTTATGTGGGAGGTAGGGTGGATTCAGAGAGAAAGGACAAGCACCGGGCCAAGAGAGTCCGAGAAATGGCGCCAGTGCTTTGTGTGTGGCTGAGTTCACAAGACAGCTGAGGGCTGAGGCAGGGTGTGAATATTCGGCAGCCCTAATTCTGTGCTCTACCTCTTCAGTGGGCAATTTAGAAGCAACCCCATGTTCCCTAGTTGGTGGCTAAGAAAGTCAACCACCAATCTTCAGAATTATATAGATTTGAAAATTCTGAGAGACAGACACATATGAGAAGGCCTTTTAGACCACGCTGGTTACCAAATGCCTCATGTTTGTCCAGAGAGAAAAATCAAAATGTTTTGAAAGATCCATTGGCCACCCTGCCAACCCTTCCTTCCCTGGAGATGTGGATTCCAGATTCTAGGAAGCATGTCTACACTTATTGCTAGTGCTTTGCTGAAGGATGCAATCCATATTGGTCCATTCGGGCAGCTTCCAATTTTACATCTTCAACAAGGGTGACGACTGGCCCCAGAAGAAAGTAAGCCGATTCAAGCGATCTATGACGTCCAAAAAGAGATGGACTTCCTGCCTGGCCTCTGATGCTAATTTCTGAAATTAAAAATCATAAACACTTGCCCAGAGAGGGTCTCGGGAGATGTGTCTGATTTGGGTCTTCCCTGATGTAAGCGTCAGGGTTCTTCACCATGAGCGTTTGAGTGTTTCTCCGTCCATGTTTCTCGCCAGGTGGGGTTGATAAAGCCTGGGATGAACTTCCAGCAGGGTTATCACCTCCTCAGCACAGGCAGGATGGCATAGCAGGTTCCCTGCCTTGATCGAAGAAAATCAAAGTCTTGTCCCCCTTCCAAGAATCTCTTAATCAGGCTGCAGCACGGAACAGATGGATAAACCTTTAGAGTCCCTAATTTGCATCTATCTGCACTTGTTCTTATTCCAAGACCCTCATTCCTTCCCCTCAAATAATGTTTTGGGCTCTTGCTAAGTACCAGGCACTGTGCTATCTCACCAGGTCTTCCCAACAACCTGTTTTATGGACACCAGTAATAAGAATGAGGATTTTTTGCGCATTTATGTAGTGCCAGGCACAATGCTAAGTATTTTATGGACATTATTTCTTGCCATCACAATGATTTTTATCCCCATTTTTAAAAATGAGGCAACCAGCTTAATACAATCCATTACAGGGTCACAAGCCCTATCTCAACCCAGGGCCAGATACACTGGAATGTAGAATTTTTGGGGTGTGGATTATATATTGTATATTAATGTAACAGCCCCAGTGCAGCAGCACCAAATAATAAATGCATCAATATTTCTGCAAAGAAATGTTTCAACGTTTAAAAAGTGGGATAAAGATTGGAAATAGCCTCACGTCAGTCAGGGCCATGATGCCAGTTGAATTACTGAAAGGCTTTTGGTTTTCAGAGCCTCTTTGGAGATTTGTGTGAGGACCCGAGGGACAGCCACATGTCCAGGGTTACCCAGTGTTGTGTGTGTCAGAACTAGGACACAAATCCCCGCCTCAGTCCGAAGCCCACGTGTTTGATCACCATCTACACTTCTCTGGGAGTGAAGCATGGAGAGGTGGCCATATCATAACCCAGTTCTTGGATTTCTATTTGCTCCCAAACTCAGGACTTTTTTGGCACTTAATGCTAGTGCTATTGGTGTAAACCGCAAGTGGGTTTTCCAACAGTGGAGCTGAGCTGCATGAAGTTGCATTTTGTGACATTGCCATATGTGCCAGCTCATGATGTCCTCAAAGGGAGGAAGCTTGAGACGGAGGTTTACATGTTGCCCAACAGGCCCATTTTCTCAGGGTCTATGGCAGGCCACCTATCATGGTCACATCTGAAGGCTGGAGGTTGTATTATGACCTTGACTGAGTTCAGCCGTGGCCGTTTCCAAACATTTTCTAAGCTAGGGGGGCTGGAGTATCATGACTGATAATCCTGTCCTTTCTCTTCTATAACTGCATTTATAACAAAGATGATGTAGCACATGAGATCCAAGACTGGAAATCATCTGTGACCCTCTTTGAAAAGAATTAGAAAATAACCTGAGAGCCCTGACAGGTGTCATTCATTCACTCACCAAACATCGACGGAGAGCCTCATCTACTCTGTGTGTGTGTGTGTGTGGGGGGGCACTGGCGCTTCAGGGTTGAGTAAAGACATCGCTCCTGCCCTCAGAGCAGCTCAGACTAATGACAGGGGAGCCAGAGGAGAGAAAGGAGGCTTCAAGGGTGGTCAGGGCGGAGGGTGGGGTGGACTGGGGTGGTGGTGGGTGGGAAGTGGCTTCACAAAGGCAATGACATTTGATGAATGGCATGGCTGGCCACTCTCCTTGGCTTCCAGGCATCCATACACTTGGTTTTCCTCCTGCCCCCTGGGCCTCTTCTTCTCATCTCCTCCTCTGTCCTACTTCTAAATGTCCCTTCAGCTCAAGGCCGTCTTCCTTCCTTTTTCTGTCTCTGCATCCTCTCCCTAGGTAATGGAATTCATTGCCTTCACCTTAAATAGCCTCCATGTGCAAGATGCCTCCAGTTGCTTTTCCCGCCCACATCTCTCCCATGAACTTCAGACTTGAATGTCTGCTTGCCTACTGTCGTCTCCATTTAGGTGTCCACACACTCCTCAAAATTAACATGTCCAAAAGAGAATTCTTGATCCTTATCCCCAAACCTGTTCCTCCTCCAGTGCATCTGAGGAAAGGCTACAGCCCACCTGCTCCAGCAGAAAGCTTGCATCTTCCCTCTCCCTGATGTCTAAATTACCAGCCAAACCCTATCAATTCTCTCTCCAAAGTATAGGAATGAATCGACTTCTCTCCATCTCCTCTGCCACCTTTTCAGCTCAGGCCATGCCTTCTTTTTGGCCATTAGAATAGCCTGTCTCCACGGCTGCCCTTGTCACCACATCCATTCCCCACCCTCCAGCACCCAGACAAGTCTCTGAAGTCTGATCAGGTGATATCCCAGCTTTGATGGTTTTGTGGCTCCCCACCCCCTTTCCACACCATTCCAGGCTCTGTCTGCCCTGCCCACCTCTAATTGCTTGCCACCACCACCCCACCCTTATTCCAGCCACTCAGGTAAGGAGGGGACATCACTATTTTCTTTTTGTTCAGGTTTTTTGCTTTTGTTTTTTTCCAACACAGGAAGCTTTTTCACCCACCAGCCTATCATAGATGCTGTTCTGAAATATTCTCATCCCTTCTCACTGCACTCTGCACCCCTTTCCATCCCGTCTCCCTCCCTTGGGAGGCTTGAGTCACCTCCCGCAAGGCCTTCCCTGATCACCCAAATTAAAGTACTCCCCCTTCTGCACTTCTCCACCCAGCACCCCACCCCCCTCAACCACAATTTCATGCAGCAATCAAGAAATAGTCATGGACCTACTGTGCGCCGCTGTGTGTGTAGAGGGGAAGAGCTGGCTGGGGTGAGGGTGGGAAGTGGGTGAGCCTAGAGTGTGAAGGACTGATTGGTTTCCCCCTCTGGGCATACGCATGTGGTCAGTCTATCAAGGGAAGCAAAGCTAGGGAATGGATGGTTCCCTGCAGTCAGGTGCGGAGAGGTGGGGCCATCTGACTGCTGGCAGCTGGCGGCCATGGGAACCATTTGCAGTTACCCCCTAATGCTTGCTCATCCTTGGCTGACCTTGTGATCATCAGATACTTTCCCTCTGAGCCCTAAAGTGGCCTTAGCATCCTTCCCAACACAAGCAACCCTGTCAGTTCGTGGAACTGGCCTAATTTGCCTTTGCAGCCCTATGCAATTTAAGGTAGGGGACGTTCCTTAATGCTAATTAAATATTCATAAACTTTTCCTTTAAGAGAGGATATAGGTAGAAGCATTTCTTAAAAACCGTATCTCGCTCTGGATTTATTGAATCCTTTTTCCCTCCTCTTCTTTTTTTTTTGCCCCGCAGGAGAAAATAATGAATGTCAAAGGCAAAGTGATTCTGTCAATGCTGGTTGTCTCAACTGTAATTGTTGTGTTTTGGGAATATATCAACAGGTAATTATGAAACACGATGAAATGATGTTGATAAAAGTTAACTCTAATCTTCTAGTATTAACCAAGTCATCACATTGGATCAAAAGTAGCATTAACGGAAACCATAAAGAAGAGATTCCACCCATCCTGTATCCTTGAGCCCTGAACTTCAAAAGCATTAGCGCTCCAAGTACTTTCTAGCTAATTATCTTCCTTCTTGCTATGTTCCTAATGTCTTGATTTTTGTACTTTGGCAGTTCTGGGCAGACTAGATCCAGAAACAGTCAAGTTGTATTAAGCCCAAAATGTGATTTTAAATTATTTGTCTGGTCAGTACCTTAAGAAATTCCAGACACAGATTCCATGAGAAATCCACCCTGATTTTTGCAATCCTAAAATATTTGCAGTTTAAAGGAGCAACTCAAGTTGTTGACTTCTGCTGCAAAATACACTTGAGTCGTTGGTGATTCATTTGTGCCTGGCTAAAACTTTTCTCTCTCTCTCTCTTTTTTTTAAAACTCTGAACAGCAAAGTGAATTAAACATTTCACTTTCAAATTCATCAGTGGATTCACCCCCAACATAAGAGCTGCTTCTGTGCTTTGGGAAACTACCAGGCCTCCGCGAATCCAGCTGGAGAGCCTTCTGACAGAAAGAAGTCTCCACTTTGACTTAAGAGGCACTGGCACAGCTCAGCCTTTCATCCCAAAAGTCCACTGTACAACTCTGGGCAGGGAGAGCTGTCTCGGCACCATTAATATTTTCACGGTAGAGTGTTTTAGTAGCCGCCAAGTTCACAATGATGGTCTGGATTAACATGTGAATGTCTCTTTCAATTCTTACATGCCAAGATTTGATGAGCCAATAGGACCATCTTGGTTACTAAAAAAGGAACTGCATCTTGAGGTCCATCAGTACAAGGAGAGTTGCTCCAGATGTGGGGAGCTATTTGGCCCCCCGGAGTGCTACATAGATCTGACAGCTTCCGGGGTGTTAATCGATTTCATTCTGAACAACTTAACTCATTTTAAGAAAAGACAAGTAGAGTGTAACCAAGAGAAAGGGGTCAACAAACCAGGTCTTTCGAATTGAGGCTACTAGGGTTACCTAGTCCGAAGAAAAGATGACTCAGGTTCAGGGGCCCCAAGCCTCCCTTAGGAACTTGAGGGCTCAGGAAATACCCTGCGTCTGGGACTCTGGAGCTAGGCAGCCTGCTGTTGGTCCTATGCCACCATTTATTTCCTCTGTGACCTTGGGTAATTTGCCCAGCGACTCTGTTCCTCATGTTCCTTATCTTTAAAATTGGGGAGAGTAATGGTACCTGCTTCATACAGTTGTTGGAGGATTAAGTTATTGTGTATAAAGCAGTTTAGGCAATATCTGGGGTTTAATAAGAGATAATTGCTAGCTGCTGTCATCATCATCACCACCATCACCACCACCACCACCACCACCTACCACCCCCCCACCCCCCCACCATCACCCACCATCACCACCATCACCACCACCCACCATCACCATCATCACCACCACCACCACCATCACCACCACCCACCATCACCACCACCACCCACCATCACCACCATCACCCACCATCACCATCACCACCCACCATCACCACCACCCACCACCGCCATCACCATCACCATCATCACCATCTGTTTCAGAGGGCAGACTAGGACAGGGGGTTTTGGCAGATAGAAGGAAGAGTCTTAGCAGTTGGAAGAATCCAAGAGAAGAACAAGTGCCCTTTGGGGGTCCTGCCCTGAGTTACAATGCTTGTGAGGATAACCTTCAAGCTCTGAACGCTTGATTGGATAAACCTGGTGTTTTGAATTGCAGCCAGAGTTGTACTTCTATATTTTGGGTGGTTCACAAAATTAAAATATGGAAGCCAAAGGCCCAAATGTGCATATTGGCACTAGCCTCCCATAAAGAGGGTCATTTTGCAGTGCTGGGCACACTCTCTCTTTACTCGGTAGCCGGAGCAGGTTCTGGCTGCTCTTCAGGCCTCTGGTCTGGCACCCAGAGTGTGGCCACGTGATTCTTTAAGAAGAATCACCTGAATACCTGCAAGGGGCTTAAAAAGCAGCACATCCTTGGCCACCTTGTGAATTGGCCATGTGGCGGTTTGAGGTGAGCCAAGGGCACGAACGTTAGACAGGGGGGCGGCACTGAGCTAAAAAGGATTTTAAAATTACTACATCGATCATATTAACCGGTTAGTAGACAGCACTGTTGTCAGCAGAGCATATGATTTGAGGCTGGATGAGGAAAAAGAAAAATCTTAGAATTTTAACTGG
This sequence comes from Aselliscus stoliczkanus, assembly GCA_033961575.1. Taxonomy (NCBI): domain Eukaryota; kingdom Metazoa; phylum Chordata; class Mammalia; order Chiroptera; family Hipposideridae; genus Aselliscus; species Aselliscus stoliczkanus. Next base: position 125,790,482 of record CM066728.1, read on the forward strand.
TGGAAACTTGAAACGTTATAATGAAACAATAATGATGGTGACGGCGATGATGATAGCAGCTACTGGTTACTGAGTGTTCACATGTGCAGGAACTGTGCTGTGCACTCCCTCCAGCTCTTAGAACAGCCCTGCGAGGTAAGTGTGAAAGCAAGCTTCTAGATGAGGAATGCTGTGTCTGGGGGGCTCTGAGCTAGATGTGGCCTTAGGCTCTCTCTGCAGCCTTTGTTTTGTTTTCTGGGGGAAGCTAAATCCTGGGTGAGGAATGGCTGGGCCATGGTGTTCATGAGGAGCGGGCAGGAGGGGACCCATCTATGGAGCCTCTTTCCCTCTTTGAAACTACCCCTGGACAATGGAGGGCTGCCTGTCATTTTTTTTTTTTTTTCTTTACTAATATTGTGAGAGTCTCCAGAGCCCTTCTTGTTCTGGGTGATACTGAAGTGGCTGCAGCGATGCCTCCCAGTCCCTTGAGATCATTGGTATATCTCAGAGGAAGGTGGACACCTAGGAGTAGCTAAAACCCAGGCTTTCAACTCAGCCCAGGGCTTCAATGATAATGGTTTGCAAAATAGCCTTTCTCAGAATTAAAAGTAACGTGATATGTTTTTATTTCTCACTTGCTTTTAGCCCAGAAGGCTCTTTCCTGTGGCTATATCACTCAAAGTAAGTGCTTTGAATTCTAGATATCTCTGGGATGTCTCCCATGGCCACTCCTGCACCCCCTCCGGCCCATTCTTAATGTGGCAGCGGGTGATGGAGCCCTGGTCGGAGGTGGAGGGCAGGGATGGGTTCCCAGGAAGCTTCTGCCCCCACATCCCTCCTGCCCCCTAGACGTGCCTTCATAGAACCTAGGCTGTGTTTTGCTCTTGCTTCTTTCTCCTTAAGGGTCTCTTTCAGTGGTGTCATTTGGAGAACATTCCTGCCTGGCTAATAAAAAGAATCAGGGTAGATATTGTCCCTTATGCTGCCCATTATATATTGTATAAAGACCTTTGCAAGAAATTTCTTTGAGACAAAGGATCATAAAAAAAGTTTGTGGTTCCTATTCCTGATTAACTAGTATGTATTATTATTATTATTATTATTATTATTATTAGCAGTGAGAACTATGTAATCATTCATTTTTCTATCTTTGGCTTTGTTGCCAGGTCGCTCAGAAAGTGTTTTGTCTAACTGCTTGTACTTTCCTCAGCCTGCATTTCAGATATAATTTACCCCCTGGCATTAAATTGGGGCTTTTATGCTTACAAAATGCCAGGGGATCTTAGCAATTTCCCCAAACCCACTCAGCCAATCTCTTAGCTACAAATGAAAATAAAGGTAAAACCTTTATTCTCACAAGGGGCTGGGATGACCCAGGTCATGTGAAAATATCTACCAGGTGACTAAATAAATGTTTCTCTTTCTGTTTCCTTTTGCTTGCTTTATTCTTGTGTTATTTCCCTGCTTATTACAACCGTATCTTCTTATCATAAACCATCTCAAACACTTCTTGAAAGTAGATGAACTTTCAAACAGGCTTCTTAATATTAATGTTGCTGTTCATGCTTCCCTGTTCTATTTGCCCAATCAAAGGGCTTTACGTCTCCTGGTTTCCCCCTTTTTCCCCTCCCCCAGAAAGTCCCCACCTTGGGGAGACTCTCACAATGAGGGGAAACTTCTGCATGTGGATGGGGAAGGTGGCTTCTGATTCACTGTCCTGAGTTTCTGGCTCAGAGACCCTCCGATTTCCTGAGGCTGTCACTGCCGACTTCGCAGCAACCTGGATTCTCTTAGTTGAACAAAAGAGATCACTTTTTTTTTTCTGGAAAGGTGCACTGGTGTCTTTATTAAGATCACAATTTGTTACAGTAATTTTCAACTTATAAAGCCTTTTTATGTATGTTACTTCATTTAGTCTTAAAGCTACCTTCGTAGTAGGTTTATTATTGTTATTATTATTACTGTTATTATTATCTGACTTTTCAGAGAACAATTGAGATTCAGAGAGGGAAAAGGTTCTATCACAGCCACACAACTAGTAAGTGGCAGATCCAGGATTCAGGTTTCTGTGTTAATGTCCCCCACCCAGTCATTCTTTTCTCTCTTCTCTCCTGCTGGGCTCCCTGGATGATAAGCTGAGTACCTGGGGCCCAGGGAGGAGAGGTCCCGCAGTGGCAGGTCCATACTCTTTCTTTCAGCTAGAGCAGCTTCCCTGCTGTCTGTTTTACCAATTGGCAGTTGAAGAAAAAAAAAAATTTATTTTTTATAAAAGATTTTGTCATAAATAAAATTTGGAAAACCCCCCCTTTAGTTGGGACTGTCTCATTTTTCTAAAAATGTTTGTCATCTCTTTCATTTCTTAGAAACTCAGAACTTGGTGACAACGGCAGGCAGAAGGACTGGTGGTTTCCAAGCTGGTTTAAGAATGGGTAAGGCGGTGGGACGCTCGTTGATCTATGCTTTTCCACCCATTGAACACTTATTGAGAGTCCAAACAGAACGGTTTTGAGGTCATGATCTTCTCAGTCACTCATCTTTCTGGAGTCCTTGCAATCCTACAAGGACTATATTTTGTGGTTGGGGCTAGCACATTTAAGTTTTTTTGGGTTTTTTTCCATTTAAGTTGGGGGTGAGGAAGGTGTGGGCTGAAGTTCCAAGTTGCAGGGAAGACAATCATAAGATAAAATGTTCTTATGAGGACTTTTATCAAGTTTGCCTCAGCCCCTGAAATAACCTGAGGCTTGTTGGTTCATTAAATTGCTAACTATGCTGACTTGCAAAGATAATAAAGAGAAGAAAGGTACTATGCCATTTCATCAAAAGTATGCCTTTATGACTACCAATTTGTTTTTTTTTTTTAATTGGGGAAGGGGAACAGCCACGTTGTCAGCCACATTGTTGTCCTTCAATCTTAGTTGGGGGGGGCACAGCAAGCTCAAGTCCCGTCCTGCAGCTCAGCTCAAAGTGCTGTGTTCAGTTAGTTGCGGGTGGGCATAGCCACTATCCCATGCGGGAGTCGAACCGGCAGCCTTGTTGTTAAGAGTGTACGCTCTATCCCCTGAGCCACCTGTCAGCTGCTCAGCTCAAGGTGCCGAGTTCAGTCTTCAGTTGCGGGCAGTCGTAGCCCATCATTCAAACCGGCAGCCTTGTTGTTAGGAGCACGTGCTCTTACCAGCAAAACCATCCTGCTACCTGTTGGCAGCTCAGTGGAAACTCAGCTTGGGGCACAGCGTCACTGACCCATGTGGGAATCGAACTGGCGATCCTATTGCGCAGACTTGCACTCTTGGGCAAGCTCTTGACCAACTGAGCCACTCGGCCAGCCCCACCAAGTTGTATTTTTTAATCCCTTCACCTTTTCCATCCAGCTCCCTAATGACCCTCCCCTCTGGCAACCATCAGTTTGTTCTCTGTATCTATGAGTCTGTTTCTGCTTTGTTCGTTTATTTTGTTACAAAATAGTCACAGAGATGCAAAGTACAGTATACAGGATACAGTCCAATAAGGTTGCAGCAACGATGTCCCAGTGCCAGGTGGGTACTAGACTGATGGGAGATTGCTCATAAATGATACACGAGTCTAACCACTATGCTGTACACTTGAAACTAGTATAAATTCATGTTGAATGTCAACTGTAACTGAAAAAAATACTTAAAAAATTGTAAAAAGGTATGTCTTTATGAATAACCATCTAGTATTATGAACCTTTCCCCAGCTGTGTACTAGCTAGACGTGTTCCCTGCCTCCCAGCCCGTATCACTGTCTGTCCGACACGGTAGAGCGCCCTCCCTGTCTCACTCAGCTTGCTTTCCCTTTGTACATAGGACCAACAATGACCAAGGGGAAGAAGAAGATATAGACAGAGACCAACAAAAGGAAGGCAATGAAGAAGAACTTCGGCTATGGGACTGGTTTAATCCACAGTAAGAAAAAGCATTGCCCACATGCCGGAGAAGTCATAACTCAGCGGGGGGTGGAGGGCTGTGTGGGCAACAGGGCCACTGAGAACATTCCCGAGTGGGGAGACAGAATCTCAGCATCCATTAGATCTACAACGACAGATTAGAGGAGAAACCGAAGTGGGGTAGATATGTGAAGTCAGGTGCTGGAGCCAACACAATGATTCTGACAGTAATGGGCCAATGGCAGCAGAGGAGTCACAAAATGCTGGAGCTGGAAGGGGTCTCATAGGCCACGGTGTGTTGTGGGAAGTCACAGGATTTATAGTCAGCAAGAAAATTCTCTCTGAGATTTAGTTACCTCGTCTGTAAAATGGCAGCAATGAAACAAAATCTTATGGGGCCAAATGGGCATTCGTTAAGCAAACTGAAAACAAACGTTTATCAAACACCCATGATAGGCTAGCTGGTGTTTTTCAAACTACTGGTCACTATCCATTAATATGTTCAGAAACTAGCTGAATGGGTGGAAAACAGCTTTTTGAAAACATTGAAATCAAATAGAAAATCAGAGGGTATCTCATGAAGTAAGGGTAAGTATTGTTTAGTAGAATTTTTGTTTCTGTATATATGTATATGTGGATGTGGATGTGATGTAAAATGTATTTCTCACTGTGATTCATGGTCAAAAATTCTGTACTAGACATTGTGTTAGGTACAAGAGACAGGAGAAATCGGTTAATATGGGCATATTCAAGAAGTTTACAGACTTAGAGGGGCCCTAGATGTGAAACCAGTATCTGCTAAGATTGCTAAGGAGGAATGGTCCACCTGATTTAGAAGGATGTAGTTTCGGGAGTAAGGTTAGGAGCTCTCCAGGGTGACCTGAGCCTGAGAGGCTGCTCAGTGGGGGTGGAGCCATTGAGCAGGAAAGGGCCTGGAGGGGACTCAGGTCTAGAAGTAGGGGGAGGTGATATGCTCGTCTGGGGCTGTATGTGGATTCAGGCACTGTGGGACACCTGGACGGAGATTCACAGGCCCATTCTGGCCCGTTCGGGCTGCTACAACCAAAGACCATAGACTAGATAGCTTATAGACAATAGAAATTTGTTTCTCAGTCTGGCGGCTGGGAAATCCAAGATCAAGGCACCAGGTGTCTGGTGAGGACCCACTTCCTAGTTCACGTATCAGGGCCTTGTCACTGAGTCCTCACATAGTGAAAGGGGTAAGGGAGTTCTCTGGGATTTTCTTTTTCTTTTTTGTGCCACAAGAATTGACACATTTTATTGGGAAAGTTTTAAAAGTTTCAGACCTTTGCCATGAGAGGTATGAAAGTACTAGAGCACAAAAGTTACCCAGGGCCGGGCCGAGTGGCTCAGTTGGTTAAGAGCTCGCTCAAGAGTGCGAGCTGAGCTCTGAGCAAAAGCAGTTCGATGCCCAGCCCGAGCTGAGCTGCCGCTGAGCTGCCAACAGGTGGCAGGATGGCTCAGCTAAATAAAAAAAAAAAATATTACCCAAAGTTACTATAATAGACAAAAATAAGCTAAATGTGCCAGCTTGAACAGACAGCCTGTCATTTCTCTACTTGGGATCTTTTTTCTAAGGGCATCGATCCCATTCATGAAGTTTCCGCCCTCATGACCTAATCGTTACAAAGGCCCCACCTCCAAATACCCCACAATTGGGATTAGGTTTCAATATATGAATGTAGGGGTGTGGGGGGGGAGCACAAATAGTCCATCTATAGCAGTGTCTGAGCTCTGGCAGAAGATATATGATGGAGATGTAGGGTGAGGAACCATCAGAATACAAGTGACAGTGGGGTCTGTGAGCCTGGATGAGGCCACCCAGGCAGAGTAATAGACCTGTGTCCTGTGTGACATTAGCATTTAAAGGACTGGTGGAGAAAGAGACATCTGAGGAACAGCTATAGAGGCAGGAGGAAGACTGGGAGAGAATAGCATCTATTCCAGTGTGAGGGATTTGGGGCTCTGGAAAGACAGTATGCGTCCTGGCAAGTTCTCTAATTGTTTAGGGTTGGGGAATCCATGCCAGTGTGGAAAGATGGGGATTTGGACCCCCCATGTGTCATTCAATGAGCTGGATAACAGAGTGGCCATCTATGAGATGCTGTGGCATTATAGGAAATTTAAGACTGTGGACACATTGTTGGACTGATAGGCCCCTTAGATGGCCGTGGGGTTACGGGTTAAGCCCTCCCAAGGATCAGGCTAGGGGGGCCAGAGACGGTCACCAAGCTCCCTCCTGAGGAAGGCAGCACACTTTTACTGTGGCACTTGTGCTTTGCTGAGTGGGACTTGAGTGGCGGGGTCAGGCCTGAATTACTGGGGGAGGGGAGGAGAAGCAGATCACGGCCCCGCCAGCTGTCACTCTCCACTCTCCCCTGTGCAAAGCTCAGGTTCTCTCTAAACAAATGGCGAGCAGATATTTAAAGAATATCGGTTTAAACCAGCACCAAATTCAAGCCTTCTCAGGGCACCAAAGTATACTTCTTGCATAAATGAATGATTAGATGAACAACTGCAGGAACAAATAAATACGTTTATGTCAGTGTATCCTTTTCTGTAATCTACCTAAAACATATTACAGCATAGCGTGTACACATTTCCTCATTAAGATCTCTCAGCATCTATGGCATCAGAGCCTCGTAATTTTCCTCCTACTTCTCCATTCTCCCTTCCCAGTTTCCTGGACAGGCGCCTCTGCCTCTCCCCAGCCTTCAAGTGTCCGAGTTCCTGGAGGTTAAGTCAACAGCCTCATCTCTTTGCTTTGTCTAGCATCCTCCCCTGATGTGGGTCTAGCTGCCTGCCTGACATCTCTGCATGTCTCACCTGCTCTCACCCCACCCTGGGTCTTCTCATTGCCCATCTCACGCCGGCGTCTGGGAGCCCTCCAGTTCAGCCTTGTCTTGCATCCACCTCACTGTCTAATCTGTTAACATGTCCTGTTCATTCTTCCTCCATAGTTCTTCCCACATCATCTCCTCGTCTGCTTTCCACAGGTGCCACCCTTGTTCACACTGCCACCAGCTCCTTTCTGGAGCCCTCTCCAGCAGGCTGCTGCTTAGAAGGAGCTCAGTAAATAACCTGTTGTTTGCATTCCACATCTTTGTTGACCTGCACCATCCCTACAATTTTAACACTTCCTCCACTCAACCTTTGGATACCACAATGTTCCCAGCGATAAGGACATAAAATTTTTAAGAAGCCACCACTAACCCAGGCAGGTCTGTGTTTTGGTTCTGGAGGCTGTCTTACTTTGTGGGAAGCCTTTGGTCTACACGGCTGGAACCACACAAGCCGACGTCACACAGAGACCTACTGGGAAGGATGGTTTCTGGGCACCTCCAAGTCTTTCCCAGTACTTTCTCCTCCTAGAGCCCCCATCTTTGTGACCTTGGACATCTCTGGGAATTGACAGTGGCACAGGCTAAAAAGCTGGCTCTTGGCACATGTGCAGCCTGTCCTATTACTTCTATTTTGGGGTGGGAGAGCGGGTGTTGTGGATTTTGATGACTAAGACGTGTTAATACAGAGGTTTATCCGAGAAGCCGAGCCCAAACTTTGTACCTCCCCTGCCTCCCCCACTACCACTGCCTGCATTTTCAGGCTGTCATCTGGCTTCTTGCTCATGTTGGAATTGCCAGTAGAGTTTAATAATTAACAGCTGGGAAATAGAACATTTTAATTTTTAATTCAACATTCATTTTTAATATTGCTACTTTTTTGTCCTGCTCAAAGGAATCTTCCCAGCCAAATAACCAAACTGGACACTGATTTCCTGACTCAGTCTCTCTAGAAATCGTGGACTGAGTGGTCATGCAGTGTCGGGACCATGAGACTCTCAGGGGTTTGAGTCAGGGCCTCGTTTCTCTGATCTCCATGCTCAGCCCTGGGCCTGGCAAGGAGCAGGGGCTCAGGAAATGTGCGTGCCTTCATCTGGCCTTTCCTATAAGTCAAATGGCTAAAGCGCAGTTCTGGTCTCCTCCTCTCCTATCCCCACTTTATTTGTAAAATGGGGGTGACGATAGCATCCACTTTCTAAGGTGGTTGTGAGGATTCAATGAGACAATGAAAGTCAAGTACTGAGCCCCTGTATACCATAAGTATACCTTCTGCCTTCTTTTTCTCCTCCTCCTCATTCTCTTCCTTTCTAAAAAAAATAATATTCCCTGCTTACCAGATACCCAATTTGTGCACAGCTGCATGACTTAGCGAGCAAGTTGGGTCAGAATCACTTAAAAGATCCTTGACAGGCTACAACGAAGGACTGCAATGAATGAGGTGACGATATAAGTTCAGAAAGGTTATAGAAATATAAGCCGTGTGTGTGTGTGTGTGTGTGTGTGTGTGTGTGTGTGTGTGTGTGACATCCTGTCATTCAACAAAGCTGGGGGTTTTATGTGTCTGAAAGCGTCACATACGCTTATAAAAACAAAGGAGAAAAAACTCATAATTTCTCCCTTTGCAGTAGCTAATTTGAGTGGAAATAGTGGCAGATCTGGATTTTAACCCCAGCATCATCAGCATGGCAAGTAAATGTCCACATAGGAAGCGATATGAGTGGTGGTGGCTCAGAGCAGACTCGAGTCAGCCTGCCTGGGTTCAAACTCCAGCTTTGCCCCTTACTAACTGACTTCTGGAAAATTACTGAACTTCTCTGTGCTGCGGTTTCCTCACTCATAAAATGAGAATCAAACTAGCACCCATCCCTGAAGGGCAAAACCCTTAGCACAGTGCCTGGCCCCACAGGAAGTGGTCAGGGTGTGGTAGTTACTTACCACCTGCTGCAGCCAGCTGTGTGGCCTTGGACAAGTTAACAAGCCTCTCTGAGCCTTGGTGTTCTTACCTATACAGTGGCATACCTGTTGCAAGGACTATAAAAGAAAGTGTGTGTGAAGGTGCCTGGCACAGGTTGGTACAGAATCTAAAATAGCTTCTTTCATGATTGAAGGAAACCCAGAGCAGCTGTCCTCCGTGCAGCCAGCACATGTGGGTGTGAGGGCAGAGCTGAGTCTCAGTTTGAGACTCCAGACAAGACGGGGAAGGTCAGGAGAGCAGCCCAGGGTGCCTCCCCCCACTCTCCACCCGCCCCATCTCTGGAGGTGACTGCCACTCTGCAGGGGGAGGTGGGGATACGGAAGTAGGCCAGAAGCAGGGCACAGGGCTGGGGTGGGAGGGCAGAGCTAGGTGACACTGGGACAGGAGGCATGAGGACCAGACTACTGAGGCTCCTTTCCATTTTGGGGCTGGGGCTGGGGTGAGGTGGAGTAGGAGCAGTTTTGTAGAAGCCCACCCTCCACCCATGCCTGAGGGGAGGGGAAGTTCTCATTGGCTTGATCTGTTTGCTTACATCTCCCCGACAGTCTAGCCTCCCCAGGGCCACATGCATGCAGACAGCAGGGACCCAACTACGGGGACCACCAGGACTTTGCCTCAAACACTCACCTCCCTACAGTGGATAAAGTACAAGCAAAGGCCTAGCAGGGGCCAGGCTTGTGCATGCTGGGCTTTGAATCTAAATGACTGTGTTTCAGCCTCCGCTTCTCAGCGGGAGAAATGCAAAAAGGGGTTCAGAGCCCGGCCTCCACCACCGGCTCCAGGCTGAGTTTCACCCGCATGCTGGGCCCCAGCTGCTTCTCAGCCTTTCTGCCTTTACCCTTTAGTTTGTCTGTCATAGCTCTTATGTTGCTTCCTGTGTTTGTGTTGGCTTTGCCAAGTTCCTTTCAAGTATTCAGAGTGCAGAAAACGTGCCCCTCCCTGCTTTGCCTCTAGCAAAGAGGTCCCGTGGTCTGAGGAAGGTGTCTCTGCTGGAGTCCCATGTTCCAGCCTCAGCTGTGGGGGCTTATATTGATCCGTTCTTTTCTGGGGGACTCTGTCTCCTTGTTCGTAAAGCGAACAGTAATACCAAAATCCCCTTCATCTGAGGCCCTTTTTGGCCTATAACCAAGTTCCTACCCGGAAATCCTTTCTTGGCAAAAGGTGAATTGCAACAGTTTTTTTCTCTTTTCAGCTCGGTGTCACTCTCTCGTTCCCCTTCGAAGGCTCAGAGGGCACCCACAAAGGATAAATAATACGCAGAGATGCCACCGACAGCCTAGGAAGGGTTTGGGGAGATGGGAAAAGGGCATTAGAAGGAAGAAGAGAACAAGAAAAATAGGAAAAGGAGGAAAGGGTATGAGATACACAGATAAGATCCCCACAAAGGCCCCCAAGGCAGCCCTAAGAGACACCTGGGCCCCAGCCTCCTATCCCACACCCAGAAGATGCTGCCCCTGAAATGTCACACAGCCCAGCTGACTGCTTGGTGTTAAGCTACAGTCAGGATTCAGGGACGGTCACTACCGGTCATAGCTGACCCCAGGTTTCCTGAAGACATTTAAAAAGCGAAGCTGGCCCGACTCATACAGCTGTATGTCTTGTCTCACCAGGAAACGCCCAGACGTTGTGACAGTGACCCGATGGAAGGCCCCCGTGGTGTGGGAAGGCACTTTCAACAGAGCCATCTTGGAACGTTACTATGGCAAACAGAAAATCACCGTGGGTTTGACAGTTTTTGCTATCGGGAGGTACGTATCGTTATTCAAATTGACCCTAACTTTTTCTTGTTCCAACTGTAAAAATGTCTGTGAGGACACCCGCTGGGCTTACAGAGGCTGTGCATGACTTGTCTGAATTATTAGATAGGAGAAGGTTATAATGGTACCATTTCAGCCTCATTTCTGCTGAGGACCCAAAAAGGTGAGACCACAGCAATGGTCTGTCAGCCAACTCCTTCCCACCTCAAAATGAGGGTATCAGGTTACAGGTAAAAATGTCTGCTACACCCACTGAGTCTGGAGGCGGCAGCACACCCACCCACACCCACAACCACTTCTACCCTGACCTCCATGGCTTTCTCTGGAAATTCCCAAAATGCCAGTGGTTAGACACCCCATTCTTTCTCTGACACCTTCAAGACCCTGGACCCTGGATGGAAGGATTTACAGCAAGTGCTCATTCCAGGTGGACCCACGTGTGGTGGTTTTCCACGTCAGAGCATGGCTGAGCACCCTAGGAAGGTTTTCGGTCCCTGGAGGCTTGGCTGGTCAGAACTTCCTCTTCTATAGGTTAAGTGGCTTCTCCTTTCAGCTTACATTTCCTTGTTGAGAATGTTTCTCACCAAACTGAAACCATTCTTGAAATTAGTAGCTTGTAATACCAGTTTTAAAATATAACCCATTTTGCTCTTGGGGAGAAGATTTTTTTTTTTTTCAATACAAAAGCAAAGCTCCATTTTTTCCTATTCCTTCCCCACCCCCACCCCTCAGTCTTTTCCGAAAGCCACATGGAAAACAGAACCCTTTGCAATTGTACAGAGAAAGTGGAAGGCGCAGGTTGGTCCGAGCTTGAACTCGGCCCACTACAGGGTCTGAAGGAGAGCTCTGTGAAGGTCTAAGTCCTCCAACCCAGAGCTCAGAAGCCATTGCTGCCACCACAGCAATCAAGTCCTAATGTCACCGACTGTGCTGACTCAAAGAACTTAGGTGGTGTCTCTAACAGAGGAGGGTGACTCGGGGGTTTTGACATTTTACTAGAAGAATCTGTACTATTATGAGTTGAGAGCCAGTGCTCACTCAGATCACCTAATCCTTTGGCTCGAGAGGGGACAAGCCAACACAATGCAGATAAATTGGATCCCGGTGTTTCCAAAATGAACCGAACACTGCCCACTGCCTGACAATGACTTCAACCATTAGTTGTGTCACTGAAAGAGGCATCCAAACCTTCAAAGAATTTTTATAGGGTTTTATTTGAGCCGAACTGACAATTGCCAGAAAGCAAGATCTCAAATGCTCCAGAAAATGACAGTTTTGCAGCTTCTTGTATGCATTTGAAATGAAAGATGGAATTTAAGGAAGATTACGTGAGGGTGGAAGAAAGCAAGGTGGGGATTGGATTACAGGATCGTTAATAAGGTATTGTGCCCTCTTGAGGGTGGTTACACTTATCTCAAAGGTGTGTTAACCTACATGCATAGAAAGAAACAATGAACAAGACTTGCTTAAGGCAAAGAGAAAACTTTTACTAAAGAAGTTCTATGCCTGGGGTGTGACTACCCACCATGACCTGCCCAGTTAGGAATTTATGATCAGATCACCCTGTGCAGCTACATTCCCAAGAACCTTTTTTCATCTGCAGTTGCAACTCTACAGAGCTCAATTGTAAATGGCATATCCTGGGGAAAGCCCTGTGTTCTCCACTCTGAGGCAGGAGAGGACTATTTGTATTTAGCAGCAATAAATCCTTGCAAGAGTGGATTTGGACTTTTAGGAGGTGTGATGTTTGGTTTATTTTCAAATAACAATGCACAGAGCCAACCTCAGTGCTTGAATTCTTAAACAACAGTTCAGCCTCACAGTGGCTCCCTGCCTCCTCCCAGGATTATCTCCAAGCTTCAGGGCACAATAGATTTTTCTTAAACTTATAAAGGACCAAAGAATTTCCTGGCCACCTGCCATGGAGCCATGTCGAAGTCTTCCTTTATGTTGCTCAGATATATTCTCTCCACTGAAAGACTCAGTCCTGTCAACCTTTAGGTTTCCAGAGGTAACATTAAAAGCACACTTTAATTTGGTAGGAAAGAAAGGGAATTCAAGCAGCAAACCAAGTGAAAAGAAGTGCCCTGTATTGTTACCCACAAAACATTGGCCGGTGACTGGCCAGGACTATGAGTAGCACATTATATTCAATCCGCGTTCACTGAGTCTGGGCTTTGTATGAGTTGGGTTAAGATATCTTTCTACTCTTTCTGTTTCTCTCCGTGTGATCTTCAAGGTTTCACAAGATGGTGTGTAGCCTGGGTTACAGAAGACATCGACATGGTGGTTTGTTTTTTTTGGGTAACTGTCTTGTATAATATATGTATGAGTGTATTGTGAGTGGGGGACAATGAGTGTCTGCGATTACTGGTATCTCAAGTGGACAGCATTAGAATTTGATATTTGTAGGCACTAGGCAATGAGTCTAGTTAGCACCCATTACCATACAATTAACCCCATTCCTCTCACTTGCCCTCCAGCCACCATCCTTCTCGTGTAATATGTAAAAAGAATTTGTGCTGTGATCCACTGAGGAGGAGTTTCATTGTTGAACTCATAGCATCCTGGGTTGTTTTTTTTTATGGATTCTGGGTTGTTTCTTGGTGGGAACTGGTCTCAACGGTCAGTTTCACAGAATAAATATCAGAAATTTACAGCTAGTGAGCGGCAGAGCCTGGGGCTCCTGACTGAACGCAGCCCTGAAATTCCCAGTGCTATCCAGTGTCCACCTATCTCCGGACTAAGGAGCCGCTTGGCTGAACGTGGGAGCTTATAGCATTAGGGCAAAGAGAGAATACCAATGCAACCCACTTGAATGGTGAAAGAGGCCAGCACATGGCATTACAAGGTGGGCTCCCAGTAGGCTGATGGGTAATGGCTGGTCCTTGGGCAGAGGCTGGGCCCGGCTTACTGAGCCTTTCTGATTATCCACGTTCCCCCAACATGGTGTTTTTCTGAATGAACTAATAAATAACTAAAATGCCACTACACACCGGTTTAAAGTGGTCAAAATCCAACACACCAACACCACCAAATACTGACTAGGATGTGGAGCAACAGGAACTCTCATGTATTGCTGGCGGGAATGCAAAATGGCACAGACACTTTAGAAGATGGTTTGGCAGATTCTTACAAAACTTGACATACTTTTACCATAAAATCCAGCAATTCTGCTCCTTGGTATTTACCCAAAGGAGTTCGAAACTCATGTCCACATAAAATCCTGCATAAAGATGTTTACAGCAGCCTTATGCATAATGCATAATAGCCTAAACTTGGAAGCAGCTAAGGTGTCCTTCAGTGGATGAATGGAAAAAAACTGTGGTACCTCCAGACAGGGGAATATTATCAGTGCTAAAAAGACATGAACTATCAAGCCATGAAAAGACATGGAGGAACCTTAAATTCATATACTAAGTGAAAGAAGCCCCTCTGAAAAGGCTATACACCATATGATTCCAACTATATGACATGCTGGAAAATGCAAAACTATGGAGACAGTAAAAAGATCAGTAGTTGCCAGAAGTTGGGGTAGGCGAATGGATGAATAAGTGGAACACGGGATTTTTTGGGCAATGAAAATACAGTAATACCTTGGTTTGCGAGCATAATTTCTTCCAGAAACGAACTACTTGTATTGCAAGACATCGCTCATTTACCACGTTAAAATGTATTAGAAATGTTTGCTCGTCTTGCAGAACACTCACAAACCATGTTACTCTCAATCCAAGGTTTTACTGTATCTGTGTAATACCGTACATAATGATAAATTCATTATACATTTGTCTAAACCCATAGAATATATAACACCAAGAGAGAGCCTTAGTGCTATGAACTCGGGGGTGATAATGTGTCAATGTAGGTTCATTGACTGCAACACATGTGCCATCCTGGTATTGGATGGTGATGGAGGAATATATGGGAGGGAGGGAGGAACAGGGGATAGATACATGAGAACTCGGTGCTTTTGGCTCAATTTTGCTGTGAATCTAAAAATGTTCTAAAAAATAAAGTCTATTATTAAAAGGGAAAAATAGTTCAAATAAGGCTAAATTAGAGGTTGTTTGCTCTGGTATTTGGATGGATCTTACAATGGTGGTTTCTGGACAAAGGATTGGGGTTTGGGGTGACCAGTGGGAGGCTCACAGGGTGAATATGTAATATGGAAGGATAGCCACACCCTTAACCCATTCCCTGGGTCCCAGACGAGGATAAGAGAGTGGCAATGGTTAGGCTTGATGCATCCCCAAAGGACCCAAGGGTCACATCACAGTTGCATGTGGTAGGGCAGTAGCAACACTGAGTATAAGTTGGGGTTCTTGATGGAAGCTCAAGAACTAACACCCCCTGATGTTCATCAAAGGGCAAAAACTTCCAGTTATAAGATGAATAAGTTCTGGGGATCTAAGGTACAGCATAGTGATTACAATTAACAATACTGTATTACATATACTTGAAAGTTGCTAAATGTTCTCACCCCAAAAAGGAAATAGTGATTCTGTGGCATGATGGAAGTGTTAACTAACATTAAGGTGGTAATCATTTTGCAATATATAACTATCAAATTTACATGTTACACACCTTAAACTTACACATTACATGTCAATTATATACCAGTAAAGCTGGGGGAGAGGGAAGAGTAGCACCCCCTTTGCCTGCCCAAAGTCTGAACTAAGACAAAGGGCTAAGTAAGGTGGATGGCAGTAAATATCATCTTAATTACAGTTGAAGCTGGAATTGGAGAATGTGGCTTATACCTGCAGGCCCTAGGCCTGCTCATATTGAATCACAGAAGTAGAAAGACTTAGGCCTTCAGGCACCTACAACACTAGAAACTACCTCACTGCTGAATATCACTATAGCTACCTTCGAAGTACACCCCTTGGGAAGCTATGCACCGATGCCAGCCCCCAGTCCACCCTTCAAAACAATTTTGGAACTCTTTCTGAAATGGCCATTAGAGCTGTTGTCATATTACCCGTGGTGTCCTGAATGTCATCAAAATGTCGTCCTTTCAATATTTCCTTTCTCTTTGGGTAAAGAAAGAAGTCAGTGGGGGCCAGATCAGGTGAGTAGGGAGGGTGTTCTAACACAGTTATTTGTTTACTGGGTAAAAACTCCCTCACAGACAGTGCCGTGTGAGCTGGTGCATTGTCGTGATGCAAGAGCCATGAATTATTGGTGAAATGTTCAGGTCGTCTAACATTTTACGCAGTCTTTTCAGCACTTCCTAATAGTAAACTTGGTTAACTGTTTGTCCAGTTGGTACAAATTCATAATGAATAATCCCTCTGATATCAAAAAAGATGAGCAGCATCATTGCAACAAGTTCGCGAACTTCGTTTTCAGAACTCGTACATCTGGGATGGGGAGAAACATTGGTCTCTTAAACTTCAAAATACAAACAAAGTGATTACAATGGCACACGGCCTTCCCGCAGAGTCAGAAGTTACACTGATCCCGTTCTTCTTTGTTTCAGATACATCGAGCATTACTTGGAGGAGTTCTTAACATCTGCTAACAGGCACTTCATGGTTGGCCACAGAGTCATATTCTACATCATGGTGGACGATGTCTCCAGGCTGCCTTTGGTAGAGCTGGGTCCCCTGCGTTCCTTCAAAGTGTTTGAGGTCCAGCCTGAGAAGAGGTGGCAGGACATCAGCATGATGCGCATGAAGACCATCGGGGAGCACATCGTGACCCACATCCAGCACGAGGTCGACTTCCTCTTCTGCATGGACGTGGACCAGGTCTTCCAGGACGCCTTTGGGGTGGAGACCCTGGGCCAGTCGGTGGCTCAGCTGCAGGCCTGGTGGTACAAGGCAGATCCTGACACGTTCACCTACGAGAGGCGGAAGGAGTCTGCAGCGTACATTCCATTCGGCCAGGGGGATTTTTATTACCATGCGGCTATTTTTGGAGGAACACCCATTCAGGTCCTAAACATCACCCGGGAGTGCTTCAAGGGAATCCTCCAGGACAAGAAAAATGACATAGAAGCTGAGTGGCATGATGAAAGCCACCTAAACAAGTATTTTCTTCTCAACAAACCCACTAAAGTCTTATCCCCAGAATATTGCTGGGATTATCATATAGGCCTGCCTTCAGAGATTAAGACGGTCAAGATATCGTGGCAGACAAAAGAATATAATTTGGTGAGAAATAATATCTGACTTTAAATTGTGCCAGTAGGTTTTTGAATTTGAGAGAGTATTATGCCGGCTACTTTCTCAGAAAAGTAACACTTAATTTTAACTTAAAAAAAAAAAAAAAAAAACTAACAAAACACCATCTCAGCAAATATATACTCCTCCTCCTTATAACGTTGAGTCATATAATATGGGAGAAAGAATTTATGGTAATCAGATATGCATTCCCAGTGATTTCAGGACTAATCATGATTTGGGGGAAATACTATCAGCTAAACCAAAAAGCGAAAGAAAAAAAAAAAAGAGAGAAAGAAAACCAGAAATACTCTACATGCG
Organism: Aselliscus stoliczkanus; assembly: GCA_033961575.1. Classification (NCBI taxonomy): domain Eukaryota; kingdom Metazoa; phylum Chordata; class Mammalia; order Chiroptera; family Hipposideridae; genus Aselliscus; species Aselliscus stoliczkanus. Next base: position 125,807,446 of record CM066728.1, read on the forward strand.
CCAGACTATGCACTGTAGAAAAGGGTGCTAAGGGAAGTGTTTGGCAACAAGATACAATTGTGGGGGGGCTCCCCCTGATTTCAGTGTTTTCTTGTCTTTGCTGAGTCAAAAGCAACAGAGTTGTGTTGCTGTAGAACTCTTAGTGAGGACACAGTTTACCTTCACAATCCTCAAATGGCTTTAATAGCAGATTGCTTCAGGCCATTTGTAGTCCATGTCCTTTCCTCTCAGGATGTTGTTGGGCTTCTGTGTGAAAGATTGGTGGAGAGTCTCAGTGGATATCATGAATGTTTGGAGTCACAGAGAATCTGAATGAGCCAATGGGTGCTCAGGAAGTGAAAACAAAAGCCTCAAAGTGAGTTTGCCATGAAATAGCAAAGAGAGTAGAACGAGCATGGAGGAGCACAGGACATGGGGTTGGCGCTTAAATACAGTATGGGTCCAAGCACTGAATGGGAGGAGGGGACAATGTAGATGGTCTCCATCCTCCTCCATCCCAGGACAACCAGGGCAGAGGGCACTTGAATGAATATACTTGTTTTGCCCATGTCACATTCAGTCTGCTAGATTCTGCAACTCGTGTCTTCCAATTCTGGCCAGAGGAAACGGCTGGTGTCAGAGAAGACAAAGGTCTGCAGTGGACTGAAGAGGCATTTTCCAGACCCAGGCCTTGTGACAATCAGTTCTCATCAAGTCCCACTGCCACCTGCTGTCACCCTCAGGGTCCCTCAGCTTATCATGCCCCACTTGAAGGGCTGACATCAAGGGGTAGATAGGAGGAAAAGCCCTCTCTTCAAGTCACCTCTCATTTTTCCCTGCCCCATCTGCACTACTGGGGTGTAACAACCAGACCCATTTAATAAAATGTAATTGATTTTATATCAAAAGGAGGGGATGGCGATGGGAGACCTAGTCCTCATGACTGCACAGCTTAACATTTGATTCCCTTCTCTAAGAGAAGCTATGAAATCATACATATTGTTTAAAGTTAAGCAATTCGGTATAACGGCAGTTAGGAGGCAACATTTACCTATATGTACACATGTATTTATATTTTGCTTGTGTCTTAGTTTAGGTGATTTGTTCCCATTTTTAAGTGATTTATTTGAAGAACCATTGCACTGGCTTGATGCTCAGTATAATGGGCTTCTCTGGTCAAATTAAACCTACGTTTTCTTTACCGTTCCATTGTGCCTCCTACTCTTCTTGCCAAAGAATATCACAACCCAGCCAAACAAAACCAAACCAACAAAAACCTTGAAGAAGTGGACTTTGTAAAAGAGAAAGGAGGTCACATGTCAGGACTCTCACATCTCTGTAACTCAAGTTTACTGGGACCCATTCCGGGGTAGGGGAAGTTAATGATTTAAGTCCTAAACCAAAGAAATCATCTATCCTGAAAGAATATAGAAATGGGCTGATGTTTACTTTTGAGGAACTCTTGATTTTTAAAAAAGTTCATTGAACTTTAAATGCCAAGTGGACAAAGAGCTCATTCATAGTTATTCTTAAACATTAAAAAATATACCTGATTTACAATTGAATAAATTATTTTCTCAGTAAATTCTGGTCTGGTCATGGATTGTGCATTTTCTCTCTAAAGATGTTCAGAACTGTCAAGGATAGAATTTTAAATTCTTAGACTCCAAAAAGTCCTCATGTGCTTCTAAAAACATGTCCACTATTACACAGATAAAAAGAACATGGTTGAGATTTGCCAACTTTGAAAACAACAAATGTTCATATATAGAGATTTCCAGAGTGACACACTAAAGTAATTAACTGCCTGTGGGAGACACAGTAGGAAAAGGCTTGTCCCGGAAGCCCAGGTGGGGCACCAGGCCAAAGGGAGAAAACAATGCCCGAACCATCCTGGGGGTTATTAGTCGTGACCTCTGGGGGCTAAATCTGGCCAAGGGCGCCCTGGGAAAAGGCTGGATTTCCAGGAGGTCTGGGCACATGTACTTGTAATAAACACAAAGATTAAAGGTGGGTGAGCAGGCTGATGGAGTGGGGTGCCCTGGATATCCAACAGGGCATGATGCTCTCAGAGAATCATTCTCCTTTCATAGATGAGCAAAGTGAGGTTCGGAAAGGTTAAGCCACCCAGCTGGGAAGTGCTGAGCTGACGCTAAAACCAGAAAAGCTGACAAGGATAAATGTATTGACACCGTACATATGGAGGGCTGCCTTTCATATCAAGGAACATGCCACTTTACAGAAGAATCTTGGCAAGAGACATCGTTGCCACAAGAATATTTTTAAAACTAGCTATGTTCCCGGTCTGTACCATTTCCCATGTTTTATGCACTAATCCTGCCCCAAATGCATTAAATTAGTTAAAATGAATCATGTAAAAAGCAAAAGACTATGGAATCATTCTTAGCCTTTCCGTAGTGCATGCAGGGATGATCTAAGACCTTTGGGCACATGAGCTGTTCTGCCAGGGCGGTGCCCTGCAGGGTGTAATTGGGCAGAGGGGCCGGACGGAAGGGAAGAAGTTTCTTTAAGGCTAGAAGGGTCTGACTTCTCTTCCATCTTTGATCTCTCCCAGCCAAAGTCACCATTTGATTTACTAATGAGGGAACCACAGCTATTGCAATACTAACAGTTGCAAGTATTTATTAAATGTACTATTAATTAAATGTAAATGTTATGCAAATTAACAACCGGCATGGCGGCATATTCACAAATGTGAAGCGTCATAGAAGGCATGAATGCATAACATACAATGCATACTCTTTAAGGAGAGAAAGCAGGATTCAGTGAGGATCCATCAGTCAAAGCCTCAAATCTAAAAGGGTTCCAGAGTTAGGATGCAAACCCAGGACTGTCTGACTCTTAAGTCCTTTGCTCATTCTACAGCCCCAGTTGGCTTCCCTCACTCTTTCACATGTATACACACATATATTAACCATCTTGTTTTTGAAATTTGAGGACACCAAGGAGTCACCATTAAAAGTCCTCAATTCCGGGCAGGCCGAGTGGCGCGGTGGTTAAGCGCTGGCTTGGGAAGTCAGCGGCCCTGGTTTGGTCCCACATATGAGGGCCAGTGACACTGCCTTAAAAAAAAAAAAAAGTCCTCAATTCCTTCATTAGGCATTAAAGAGAACTTAGTAGACCAACAATGCTTCAGGAGCAGAAGGTAGGTCTAAACTCATCATATAGCCAAGTTGGAAATGCAGACAAGTGAAAGCTGAGCAATGCTGGGCAAGGGACTTTAGGGCTAAGGGTGGAGGAGAGAAGGTGTGTGGAGAGGTGGAAATAGCCTCAGAGGAACTGACTCTGAACTGAGCTTTCAAAGAGAGGAGGGATCACTGAGAAGCAGAGGTGGAATGAGACGTCAGAGGGAGAAGCAGCAGATGTAAGGCGGAGGATGGCGGTAACATCATAGAGACCCACACACATGGCGCTGAGACCTTGGGACCAAATGGACTCCACGTTCACCCCGCATTTGTGGCTCTCTCTCCTCCCAGCAATGCTTGTTCTCCTTTACGGAGTCACTGATTTCCATGGAAACTGGTACCATCATTGGAGCAAGAGAACCAGGGTAGCTAATCAGCACCTTCCATTACTTTGGTGGCAATGATTGATCCCAGGGTGGACAGGTGACCTAAACTAGTCCTATCAAAATGAATCTCAGGTCCTCAGGAAATGTGGAAGCATGTAACATCGGGAGCTGCCAATACAATCAGCATTAGGATGAAACAGACAGCAGGTCTGGAAGAGCGGGGAAACAAGGAAACCTGATGCTTGATGATAGCCCTGAGCCACTGGCTCCAGCCTCACGTGCCTGTGGGCTTTTCGAATATGTGAGCCAATAAAGTGCCATTGTTTGAGCCAGTTGAAACAGGGCTTTCTCTTACAACTACAAATATCCCCCACTGGGCCCTGTTAGCATCCTTCATTCCTTAAAGGCAGGACCCCAGCCTGCATTTGCATCAGCTTCTGCACCTATTACATAGCCTATCTCAGAGGCGCTGCTGAACGAACATCTACAAAAGGAATGAATGAAGGAATGATCACATCCACTTCCATCATGCCTCATAAGAAGTGCTTTTTATGAGTAAAAAAAAATAAATTTAATTTTGATTGTGGATTCTGTGCCCTGTTACTAAGCAGAGCAGATGCTTTTATACCCAGCACCTGGAACTTCCTATCCCGTAGTACGCAATGCAGTTAACTCAGGCGGTGCAGACAGAGCCTCAGACTCCAGCCTGGTGTGTAATGTACAGGGTTCAGTGCTGCTTCCAGTTCAGTGCTGCTTGCGGTGGACACATATCCTTCACCGGTATAGAGCAGTGGTTCTCAACCTGATGCTTTTGCACTCTCACCTCGATTCCCCAGCCCCCACCCCAATCCTAGGGATATTTGGCAATGTCTGAAGATGTTGGTTGTCACAACTTGGTGTGTGTGGGGGTGATATTCACATCTAGTGGGTAGAGGCCAGTTATGCTGCTAAACATCCTAAAATGCACAGGAGGGCCCCCATAACAAAGAATTATCTGGCTGGAAATACGAATAGTGATGAGGTTGAGAAATGCTGGTGTAAAATTCCCTTGGTATTATTAAGAAACAAATGTGGGAGAACCAATATGCATAATACCCAGCTGTCTATACACTAGGAATAGTCCCTGATGAGCGTCAGAAGCTCGTAACTCACCTCTTCATAGACCTCCTTTGAACATTCATAGCTAAGACAAAAGCGGAGAGCAGTTCTCTATACTGGACCCTAAGGGACAGGGATTTCCAAAGATAACATTCTGAGCAACTTCAGTGATTAGAAACAACGACGACAACAACAAAAAACCAACCACATTCTTTTCTGGACCTGGTGAAGACTGCCCATTTGTAAAAATTGTTGTGAATTTTGCATATAAATGAAAATAGCTATAAATCTTTAAAGCATGAGGCTTTCAAGTGAAAACTCAGCCAAAGTTAGCAAACACTTTCAGTGAATTGACTTATTGTTCAGAATAAAAGGTGGTTATGCTAGCCAGGTATTTTATTTAAATATATTATGGTTGCAAGGAGCATACATCCCCCTTGAGCTGTCTAAACCCAAAAGAGATTATTGGGAGGTTATGGGAGCATTCCACTGAACACATGCCAGACTTGACAACCAGACTGGTGTACTGAAGCTGGTTCATTCCTGCCTGTGAGAGCCTATGTACGCAATACTTCCCAGCTCCCTGTTCAGTGCCTTCACTGTGATAGCTTGGCATCGGCCATAGTGGGAGTATATTTACACCACGGGGATCAGCAAACACTACAGGTCTGTTTTTCCTTGTTCTTTCCTTCCCTTCTCCCTCCCCTCCCCTCCCCTTCCTCCCTTCCCCCTTCTCTTTCCTTCCTTTCCATTTTCTCTTTTTTAGGAGTTGGTTGTGTAAAAATTTACCAGCACATCACTACAATTAGGCCATGAGCAGTGACAGGGCTTCACAGGGCTTCAACAGTGGAAAATGGCGAACGTCCCCTAGAGATTGGCCAATAGGACCCAGCTCCAACTACCTCCAGACTCAGAGTTTCTTCCTTCAAAACTCGGAATTCCTGGCAAAGAAAACCCAAATGGCACAACATCCACTCATGCTTCCAGCAGCTGTGCCTTGGGGTCGGTTTACTGGAGGGTGGGTTATACCATGGGGCAGTTCTTGGTCTATTGTTGTGAGCTGAGAAGATACCTCTAAAAGTATCTACTACATTCCACTTCGAGCTGTCTGGCTGTCAATCATTTCTTCCCACACATCTAAAATATGTCCTGCTATCACAATCCAAAACCACTATGCAATACTCTAGCCTAGCCCTCTCTCCTAACAGCAGAACACAGAATCCACAGATAATGCCAGAGGGCCAGGCTTCTCAGAGTTTACTATCTCGAGATTATAACCATTTCTTCTTTGGTTCCTCAGAGAGCCCATCTGACTAATCAATTTAGTCACACCCAAACATGCTACGGAGTCAACAATGAGGAACAGGAGTCAACAATGAGGAACAAGGAAGGAAGAGGGAAAAAAATTGTAATAACTTCTATTTGAAAGGAAATGATGTTATCTGCTCAAAGGGCATTTCCTTGCTCTGGAATTCAGTGGGCATGTACTGTAAGTTTTCTGTCGAGGCTAGCCACAGTCTTATCTATCACTGCAGTCCACTGCAGACCCTTGGAACTATGTAAGTTATAATTGGTCATAAGAGTTCCAGTGGCAGGGCAACTTGCTTGCAACCCGGACTAGCTGGTAAGCTTTCTCTTGTCCAGTGTCCCACTTGAAACTCACTACTTTTACAGTTATCAGGCAAATGGGAAGCAGCTGGATACCCTCATGTGTAGGATAGTGTCTCAAAAATCCTAAATAGCCCACAGGAGTTGTGCCTTTCTCTTGGTTGTAGGAGGCATCATGCACTGGCTCTCAAATTTGGCACCCTGGAATTTCCTGAAGGGCTAGTACTGATGCCTTGTTCTGACCCCAGAGGTTCTGATTCACTTGGAATGGGGTGGGCATTCAGATTTTAAAATCCTTCCCAATTAAAGAGGATTCTGGGAATAGATGGAGTGAGAAGCACTGGGAATCTGTCTTCCCCCCTAGACAATAAGTGCACTGGCAAAATCTATCTGATGTAACTATTTTGGAATTTTGTAGTCTACTGAAGGCTTGGGTGGAAAATTAAGGTTAATTTCAGCTCTTAGCACAGTAGCAGCTACCCATTCCCCACTTGCAGCCATCTGGCAGGCAGCTGTGCACGTATTCCTGGAGCAGCAGCTTGCATGTAGATTGTGGAAGCCAGGATGGGCCAAAAGGACCCTGTCCTCCAAATGTTAGGAATCTGTGCTCTGATTGCCAGTTGCTGATTCTGATCACCAAGCTGCAGACAAAAAGGCAGGCAACCTACCCACAATGTTGCAAGCACCTTCCCCTCTGGTTGAAGTGACTTTCAGGGTATGTAAAGGACTAGCACCCTTTTTTCTCCCTTCATTTTTCTCTTTTCCCCATTTGAGATATTAAACACTAGGACATTCAAAAGCAACTTCTAATGTGGGGAAACTTAGAAAGTAACCATGCAAGGAATTCCTTTTTTTCTCACTCCTTGGCTATCTTGGCAGCTACTCTTGGCTGGGAATTGTTCTGCACCCAAGACAGGAAGGTGGTGGCTGCCGGGGACCAGCCCCCGCTGACCAGGGCTCAAGAAAGTGGACACGGCGTCGGGGATACAAAAGACAGAAAATTTTTGTTACAGTAAAGGCAGAAAATGAGAGAGTGAGTGCGGGGGAGGAAAATAAAGAAGGGAGACAGTGGAGACACCGCGGGGAAGTTAGAGAGAAAAAAGTGTCACACTTTATTGCAATAACATGTCCTTTTTATAGGGACTTTTGACCATTATCCAATTACAAGTTTAAGTTCCACATAGTCTTGAGGTATTTTTCTCTTAAGACCTTTAGTCCCTACAATTGTTCTCCTTAGGGCACACTGTGACCTTTTCTATGTTTAAGGATAATCCCATCTATGATAATCTCTTTATGACCCAGACTCAGTTTCTACATAATCTGTAATCCTGGGTCTGAATACTAAAGAGAATCTCACTTTTGATATTTAAATTTAACTGATTAATTATATTTGGCTTAACTATACCTAAAGTTCTCTCAAGACTTCTCACAAACCTTAACAAAACATACACTTTGTAATAAAACACAGGCTTCAAGGGAATACAAAGTTGAGGAACACATGTCCAATTAACAGTACTTTCAGATTCACCAAGCCCACTAAAGTCAGCCTGCATGCCCCTCAATATTGGGCTACACGGCCCTCAACAGGTGGCCACAAAGAAGATGAAATGTTGCTGGAGTAGATCAACTCTAGCTCCAACTTGTTATGAAAAGTGGAAAGTACATGCTGGGGTACAAGCAGACTCTGAAAATGATCAGATAAAGCAAAGCAAAACTGGTCATCCTCACCAGCAACTACCTAGCCTTGAGGAATTCTGAAATAGAAAACTATGCCATGTTGGCCAAGACTGGTGTTCCTCACTATGTGGCAATAATATTGAACAGAGCACAGTGTGCGGACAATACTAGAGTATGCACAATGGCTATCAATGATCCAGGGGGTTCTGATATCATTAGAAGCATGCCAGAACAGACTGGTGAAAAGTAAATCGTGCAAAATTTTTCTTTAATAAAACTGGCCAGAGCTTGTTAAGGAAGAAAGAAAGAAGAAAGAAAGAAGAAAGAGAGAAAGAGAGAAAGAGAGAGAGAGAGAGAGAGAGAGAGAGAGAGAAAGAAAGAAAGGAAGAAAGGAAGAAAAGAGAAAGTGACCATGTGTAACCCGGGAAAGGCCGCCAAAAGACCTCAGAAGACCTTAAGTGACACCATAGACTGATCCTTGGCACAGAGACAGCTTATAACAATCAAAAGAGCAAAAACAATAAATGACAAAAAACAGCTAACCCTGGGGCAGGAGATAATTTGATTTCCAGAGTTATCACAAGGCATACAAAGAAACAGTAAAGTGTGGCCCATTCAAAGGAAAAATAAATAAATAAACAGAACTGTTCTTGGAAATGATCTGATGGCAGATATACTAGACAAAGACTTTAATACAACTATCAAACATGCTCCAAGAACCATAGGAGGATGTGGAAAAAGTCAATAAACAATGTATAAACAAAATGGAAATATCAATAAAGAGTGAGGAAAACTAAAAAGAATAAAAAAGCATTTGTTGGAGCTGATAATTACAATAACTGAAATGAAAAATTCACTAGAGGGATTTAAATATAGGTTTGAGCAGCAGGCAGAAGAAAGAATCAGTGAACTTGAAGATAATACAGTGAAAATGGTCAAGTCTGAGGAACACACACAAAAAAAAATTGAAGAGAAGTGAACAGAGCACAAGAGACCTATTGAACACAGTTAACCTGATCAACAAACTTGTTAAGGGAGTCCCAGAATAAGAGAGAGAATATTTGAAGAAATAATGCCTGAAAACTCCCAAGTTTAATGAAAAACTTGAATATAAGCATGATGAACTCAAAGCTACCCACACCAAGATACATTATATCCAACTTTTGAAAAGAAAGATAAAGACAAAGAAAGACTTTTGAAAGTAGCAAGAGAGAAGTAGCTTTTCACACAGAAGGGATCCTCATTGGCAGATTTCTTGTTGGAAACTTTGGAGGCCAGAGGGAGTCTTGCAGGGTGAAATGAAAAGACATTACACAGTAACTCAAAGCCATATGGAGAAATAAAGATCTCAATAAAAGTAAATACATGGGCAACGATAAAAGCTAGCATTGTAACAATGGTTTATAACTCCACTTTTTTTTTCTACATTATTTAAGAGACATACATTTAAAAAAAGTTTTTTCTAGTCTAAAAGTTAGTATTATTACAACTTTGATTTATAACACCAAAATTTGTTTTCTACATAATTAAGAGGCTAATGTATTTAAAAGAATTATTAGTTTTTATTGTGAGGTACACAATGTATAAAGGTGTAATTTTGTGACATCAACAACCATAGAAGGTGGGTACAGAGCTGTAAAGGAACAAAGTTCTGATATGCTAGTGAACTTAAGCTAGTATAAATTCTAATTTGAGTGTTATAATTCAGGATGTTAAATATTACAATCCTCATGATTACCACAAAGAAAATAGCTACAGAATATACACAAAAGGAAATGAGAAAGATTTAAAAATATTTCACTACAAAAAAACAACTAAACAAAAAGAAGACAATAATGCAAGAAATAATGGACAAAAAAAGCTATAGACTATATAGAAAACAAATTTTAAAATGACAAAAATTAGTCCCTCCTATCAGTATTTGTTTTACATGTAAATGAAAATAAAGGTGAACACTTTATTCTCATGGAGTGGTTGGGATGACACAGTCATGTGAAAATATCTACCTGAATGATTAAAGAAATGTTTCTCTTTCTGTTCCCTTTTGTTTGCTTTCTTATTCTTGTGTTGGCACCCTGTTTATTGTAACCATACCTTTTCAATCATAAGCCATCTCAAACACTTCCTGAAAGTACATGGGCTTTAAAACAGGTTTCTTTTTTTTTTTTAAAGATTTTATTGGGGAATTGGCAGAGGGGAACAGCGTTGGGGAATCGGGGAAGGGGAACAGACAAGTTGCCGTCTTTTTTTTTTGTTCTTCAGTTTAGTTGCGGAGGATGTTGCTTCACTGTTGGTATCGTCATTTCATTGCTCTCTTCCCGGATGAGGCAGTTCGGTCGCTGGCCTCTGGATGTCGCTCACCGCGGCTATTGGCAGCTCATGCTTGGCTGCCAGCCGCTCACGCTGGCTGCGGGCCACTCACTGTAGCCTATGGCAGCCCACTGCAGCAGGGGCTGCAGCCCACACCATCACCGGGGCTCGCACAGCCCAGCTCCAGGTGGAGCTTAAAACAGGTTTCTTAATATTATTATGCCTGTGCATGCCTTAAGACCCTGTTGGGCAACCAAAGGGCATTGCATTCCCTGGTTTCTTCCTCTTTTTCTCTCCTCCAAAATGTGGAAAGGCTCTCAAATGAGAGAGTGTGGGAACTTCTGCACACAGGTGGTGGCTAGGGTGGCTTCTGATTAGTTTAAATGTAAATGGGTTTTCATTTCCTCTCCTTTTCACATACAATGATTGACATGGATCTATCTTGCATTTCACAGACCTTTTCTTCTATAGTATTCAATCTATTTGTAAGCACATCCACTAAACACTTTTATTTCAAATATAGTACTTTTAAAGTTCTGGAGTATCCATTTCTTAATAGCTTCCGTTTCTTTGTTAGTTCATTTTGACCAAGTTTTCCATTAGATTGTCAAACATTTTTATAACAGCTGCTTTAAAGTCCTAGTTTATCACTTCCAACATCTGAGTTATATTGAGGTCCATTTCTCTTCACTATGAGTCACATGATTGTTCTTGTTTCTTGGCATGTCTAGTAATTTTAAAATGTATACCTGACATTATAGATGACATGTAGAGATTCTGGATTCTGTTATTTTCCTCTGAAGAGTGTTGATTTTTTGTTTGAATAGATAGTTAATGGGCTGGACTCAAATTCCAAACCCCATTTCTCCTTCAGGGGGCAGCAGCTGAAATTGCTCAATTTTTACAGCCTTTCAGATGTTTCTATATCTTGGGGAAACTGAAGTCTTTCATATGCATGGACAGTTCAGTTGTCATCCAAGTTTTAGGTCAGAGTTTTTATGCAGATTTTGGGGCTCCCCATTCTGTGTCTCCCTCTTGCTGGAATTTTCCCTATTATTTCTTAGCCTCCTCTAAAACTACCATCTCCCGCTATGACTCCTCAAGTCTTCCTGTGTGAGTTCTTCCCACCGAGCTCTGTGTGAATTAGGGGATAGCCTCAAATGAAAGGCTCTGTAAATGTGAATTTTACCCAGTACACTTGGACACACTCCTTTGCCTTCAAATAGTTTTAACTTTTTTTCTTTCTTTTTTTTTTAAATTTCATCCAGCGCTTATAGCTGTCATCCATGGGAGCTTAAGTCTGGTATAAACTACTCTGCTGTGACCCAAAACAGATTCTAATTCTGTGTTAATTTAATTATCCTCCTTCACTACTCACTTTGGTCTTCTAGGAAGAATGGAAATCAACAGAAAATTTCTAATGTTGATATGGATTTTATTTCCAGTATGGATCATATATGGTACATATTATTTCAGGTAACTGTAAACCATTAAAGAATAGTAATAACTTACTTCTTTTTTTTTAGCTGAGCCATCCTACCACCTGTTGGCAGCTCAGCAGCAGCTCAGCCTGGACTGGGAATTTAACCAACTTAATCATTTTCTTAATGGTATATTTTGATGAGCAGAGTTTTCTTATTTTGATGAAGTATAATTTGTCACTTTTTAGTTGTTGTTTCCTCTTACCTATGTTAGAGACCTTTACTTGCAAGTTACAAAGTTACTCTCCCATGTTTTTCTCTAAAAGCTGTGGATTTTGTTTTTATGCTTAGATTTATAATTTATTTTGAATTAACTTTTTGTGTGGTGTGAGATACACACAATATGGGCAAGTTGCAAAACCTTGGAGTGAAAAAAGCCAAATGTAAAGAGTGCATGCTGTACAATTCTATTCATGTGAACTACAACAGCAGGAATAACTCAGCTATCAATAGAAACTGGAACACTGGTTGTCTGGGTGGGGGAGGGTTGTGACTCAAAGGGGCCCCAGAAAAGTTACTGGGGTCATGGAGATATTCTATGTTTTAATTACACTGGTTTTTACATACACGTGTACATGTGTAACAAACCCAATAAAGTGTAGAATGAAAACTATGTTTTACTTCATGTAAACTATATTTCAATTAAAAATGTGTTATAAAGCTTTTTTAAAAATCCACAAGAAAAGAAAGAAACTTAAATAATCCTATTTTTTAAAACAGTAGGACAAAAATCTCATCCCCTGGTAATGGCAAAGAGAAATTCCAGGCATAAGAATTGTTATGATTTTAAGTATCTAGTTCTTTCATCATCAAAAGAGAATGTCATGACATCATTCATAGAAGACTGAAATAATAAACACATAAACTGGAGAGTGCCAAAGACCAACAGTAGATTATCTGATTCATGAGTTTTCAAAGGTCTCAGAATTTCATGTTTGAAAACTGTCTGCTGTCTTAAGATTCTCCAAATGTCTTCCTAACCCATTAGCCCGTAAATGTTGTCTTCGAGGAAGAAACTGTATAAAATTTCTACATGACCTTAGGAAAACAAAAGGTAGGAGTTTGTCCTTAATTTCAACCAAATTAAGCCACATCCAATTTCGTTTCTGTACACAGTTTCATATCACATAGATTAAATATCACAAAGGAGTTTTGTAAACTTTATGGCTAAAATTCCAAGATGAATGCACAAAAAAATCTAAAAATTATAGTTTAGCTTCTTGTCAGTGCTCTGAATCAATGATCTATCCAAATATATTTTAGAAGGGGCCTATATTTAATAGTGTTATCAGTTCTATGGCCTATCTTGGAGTGATCAACTTCATAATATTATTTCATTACAAATAATTAATGCATTCCTTTATAATTATGTGAGTCTTTAGAGTCCAAATAAGTATTTTAATAATTATTTTTTTCTCTGACACCCCACCCTGAAAGAGTTAGGTGGAGAAGTGATGTAACTTTTCTACAGGAAAAAGCCCTTTGTGTTTTGGAAAAGAAGAACGAAGTTTATAAGCTCTTGTATCAAGGCCAGAGCTTAGACCAGCTAACATCCTAACACTCTGGGCAGATAGCTCAGATAAACAGCGTCTCTCCAGTGACTCAACTCTATTTTCATTTAAAGTAACATCCAAAGACCAGTGGTGCCTTAAATCCTATCTAAAATCTATTAATTAAATCATCTAGTTTGAGTTATGAAGAGGTAAGATTCAACACAGCTTATACTGTATGCATTATACTTTATTTATCTACTTTTATCTGTTTCTTTTTCCTTCCAGTAAAGGATGAGGTACAAAAGAATAACAATTCTATTGTTATTGCTTTTATTGTGTGTATGGGCCTTACAAAGAGAATATCAATTCAGGTAACTTTAAAAAATTAATGAATACTGTATTTTGGTGTTTGATAAGGATCTATTTATGTCAAAAAGGTTACAGGCTCACCCCCTGAATAAATCAGCATCCAATTGTATCAATCCAAATATACCTAAATATATCCAATGATATCTAAATATATCAGCATAAATATAGCCTTGAGCATAAAAATCCTTTGTTTCCAATGGAATCAAAGGTAAACGTAATTTTTGTAGGCCCATATGTGCATGAAGGAGTAATGTTCAGCTGCCGAGACAGGTATTGTATGATTACAGCAATGTAAAGTTAGCAAATATTATAAAGAAACTACCATTTTTAAATAGGTAGCGTCTTCTTTAAGAAACATCCCTAATATTGGTGACTTTAGGCACTATCTACGATGTTTGCCCTCCACATATTTGAAATAAGCAGAAAGACCTCATTGGCAATTAGCAAATTTCATTGTTTTAATGATATTAAGTAAGCTTCTTTCATTTGTATCCCAAAGAATTAGTTGTTTTTTAAGATATAAGCATGAGTAATATTTATCAATCATTTGATATGATATAGCATAGGAGTGATGTTTATCTCAAATCACCTCAATAATTTTTATCATGTTTATTATTGTAACTCTACAACCAACAATGTACTTGGCACATAGTATGTGCCTTAGTCTGCTTGGGCTGAAATAACAAAATGCCATACACTGGATGGCTTACGAACAACAGAAAGTTCTCACAGCTCTGGAGACTGGAAAATCCAAGATCAAGGCACCAGCAGATAAGGTTCTGGTGAAGGCTTCTTCCCGGTTCGCAGACAACCATCCTCTCCCTGTGTCCTCACATGGTGGGAGGGGCGAGGGAGCTCTCTGGGGTCTCCTATAAAGGGCACTAACCCCACTCAGGGGGCTCCACCCTCATGACCTCATCACCCCCCAAAGGCCCCACCTCCTAAGACCACCACACTGAGACTCAGGGTTTCAAGATAGGAATCTGAGGGGAACACAAACATTCCATCCATAACATTATGTATTCATTAGATATTTGGTAATATTAGGTACTAAAATGAATGGATTGATGGAGTATAACTCTAGTCATCTTAAATGTGGAAACCCCTCATATAAGTTTAAAAGTAATATAATGTTTTTTGTTTTTCCTAAGCACAAAGAAACTACAGAGGCTATATCAGTGCTGGTAAGTCTTTATCTACACATATGCTATGGCCTCTTCTTTGAGGATAAAACCAGTTGGAGGACAAGGGAGTACCTGTATGTCTTTGGTTCCTGCAGGCAGGTAAACCAAAGCAGTTTTACAAACACATTTTGGAGATATTCATTTCAGGTCAGACTACTAGGAGTCAAAGAAAGAGCAGACGGCTGAGTTCCATCTGATAGAGGAGTGGGAACTGCTTAGGGGGACATGTTACCGGAGCCAGAAGCCAGCCTCCAGAAATCTTGGGTCTTTTTCAAGCTCTGGGCAAACACACAGGGATAAACTCTTGGCTAAAAGGCTCTCAGGAGATTGTATTAACCACCTGCCATCTACAATATCATCTCATCAGCATATGTGCAAAGAGGAAAACTTCCTCCAAGATTGTGGAAGATCCACTATCATAATATGTTCTCCAATTTCTCCTATAGTCATGAGGTTCCCCCAGTGAGTGAAAGCAACTTTCCCTTCTGACGCTTGTTGTGTTCAGAGGCCTTTTCTCTCTGAGGGTTCTATGGTTTACAACACGCCCACTCATATCATGACTCCATACTTGGGTGAGCTGTGCTATGCATGAAAGTAATGTAGGAAGAAGGCTTTCGTGTCCCCGACAGAGTAAGTTTCCTCCATATATAGCCATGGCTAACACAGGGGAGTAACTTTCAAGCACCTGAAAATAGCAGGGAAGCCCCTAAGCAAAGGTAGGAACATTCAAGAAAGTCTGCTGAAGTGAAGGGTGGAGAAGGAATGGGTTAAAATGTTTTCTGGCAAAATGTATTAATTGCAACACAATTTAACAATCGTTCTATTATTAATATTAGTCCTTGTTAGCCTTATCATATTAATGCTCGACATTCAAAGGCATCACTGTCAATGGAAAGGGGTGCTGGGTAGGATGTCACATCTCAGTCCCACCCCTGACGATGTAGTCACTCTTATCTGTGTACACAGGCACAAAAGAAGACAGTCTTATGACATACGACTCAGTGCCATGGCTGCCCAGTCCTCTCGGTAACTCAGCCCAGGGTCAGCTCTCCACAAGTGTCCTCACCAGGGTGTCATTACGGCATATAGAAAGGAGGAAAAGTAAGGACTCAGGCACAACTGCTTGTCCTCCCACCTGCTCTGTGACTGTGGACAAGATAATAAAAACCCTCTGTGCCTTAGTTTCCTTGTCTGGTAAAATGGGAGTAACAATACCAGTACCTATCTCACAGGGTGGATTAAATAATACTTAGGAATGTATTCCATAGGGATTAGCTTTTTTTGTTTGGTAGTTCCTTTTATTTTTTTCAATTATAGTTGGCGTATTAGCTATGAATGAAAGGCATCTAACATCATCTAGCAGTTTAGGAAATACCTCCCTTAGGAAGGGATACTTAAAATGAGAAGTCTACATGGGAATTAGCAGGTTCAAGTTGTGGCGTGTTCAAGGAAATAAGAAAAGGCCAGTGAGCCTGGAGATTACAAGTGTGGGGCTAGGTAGGGATATGGCTAGGCAGTGTGAAGGGTCAGGTCATGCAGCATATTATGGCCATGTAAGGCCTGTGACTATGATCCTAGGACAACAACAGAATAGGGACATGACAACACTGGTGCTTCGGAAACATGATACTGGAAGCAGAATGGAAATATGGAGAATGGGGTGAAAAGCAGCAATGCAAGGTCAGGCCAAGTGGGGAACACATTGCTAATTGTGGGGGATGGGAATATAGAGGTTCATTATATTAGTCTCTTTACATTTGTGCACCTTTCAAGTTTTTCATACTAAAAATACTTTTTTTTTAAGTGTACAATGAGACCAATTAGCAGGCTATTGTGATAGCCCAGACAAGAGATGGTGACTTGAAGTCATGTCGGGGCAGGGAATGGAGATAGGGGAAGGATTTGAGAGATGTTTTGGAGGTAAAACCAGCAGGGTTTAATGATGGACTTGATGGGATTTAGGGAGTGCTCTGAGTGCAGAATGACTCTCATATTCCTGCCTTGCCAATCCAAGTGGATCCAGGGAGATACGGCAACATATGAAGAGGACCTAGTTTGGGAAAGAGATGATGACTTTGACATCAAATATCCTCATTTTGTGATGTCTGTGCAAAATTCAGGTAGCTAACTTCAGAACACAGTTGTATATATGAGTCTCACACTTCTGGGAGAAATCTAGTTGTATATAAAAATCTGAAGCCCAGAAGAGTGTCGATTGATCAAAGAGGGGGCATAGGAGAAACCCCTCCGAGAATAATGATCAAATCAAGGCTCATGAGCAGACCGGAGATTTAAGGCTAACTTTAGATACAAAGTGGGGCTATATTGTCATGGTGATAGAAAGAAAAAATATTCAGCACTATACGTAAATTTGGAGGTGAGGTGGCAGAAAGTTGGGGTGGGGGCTTTTATCTGATGGCTGCTAGCTTCTCTGTGCATCAAGAGAATGAGAATGAGAATTGTGGAAACACAAAGATTTCTGGGCAGCACAGAGTTAAGCTGAGGTTGGAAATCATGATTTTTCCAAGCCACCATCACCAAGGTTTATCATTGTTTTTCTCTCTGCTTCACGCTCATTTTGCATTCTATATCTTATAACATAGCCCATGATTTGATACACCCAATTACCTCAAACTCTAACAAGGTGTAGCGTGACTCTTTGCATTATTTTTCTTGATAGGTCTGTGAATACTCGACTGGAAGAATTACAGCTATCAGACTGGTTTTTTCCCAAGTAAGAATTCCAAATCTGACATGTGAGATTAATCCATAGATTGCCCGATAGAAGTTAACAGATGGCAACAATGCCACGACTGGCATTCCAAAAGTTGGAGAGCAGATGGGTCTTTGATTACATTTTAAAAAATAAGCAGTGGCCAGGACCCACTGGGATAGGACCTTATGACCCACATCCTCCACGAATGAGTGTGTAGATCACAGAAACTCAAAGGTTCTAGGATGATGGCAGGTCAAAAGTGTAAGGGTGCATTTCAGACCATTTGGTTGATTTCTCCTCATTTTACCAGTGAGAGAACCAAAGCCCAAAGCAGATAGATGGGCTGTCAGTGCATTTCATGTTTAAGGCAACGGGTTTCCTCTGGCCTCTGTGCCTCCACCTTCTTATTCTACCCATCTGTCTTTCACTATGATGCCATAGGATTTAAGGACTTCTCCTAATTAAAATTTGAAAGGAGACATCCATTCAAGATCATTATTGGATAATGGCCCATGACACCCTCCCATAAAGTAACATTTGTCAGCTCTAATCAGGACACTGAAAGCATACCAATGATTTAAATAGGTAATCTAACATAAAGAATTGTTACCTGGTATACAGTTGTTAATTAGTAACTTGAAAGACTGAAAAAGAGAACTCTAAGCTGTAATGGAGGGAACAGCTACAGGAAGTAACTGTTTCTCCGAGGGCTGAAGAAACAAAAGGAAGAGGTTGGAATTATTAAACCTTAGAAAGTTAAAGAAGCTCCAGGAGCTTAAACTCTGAAGTCTCTCATCTGGTGCTGGTGCCTGAGCTCTAAGGGAGGCCCTCTGGGGCAGGGAACCAGACCTCTGAGGAGCACAGTGAGACTGGTTTTGCAAGTTTGAGAAAAACTGAAAGCTAGCTTCAGCTGCTCCTCTGGAAGGGAACTGCTATTGCTGTGGTGAAGACACTGGAATGGGGCTTGCAGGAACAGGATGCAGACAAGAAGTCCACAGGAAACAGGCAAAAGCAAGTTCCTTCTTCCCTCAGCCTCGTCACTTCCTCCAGTGCCCTCTAGTGGCAGAGCTTAACAGGGTGCCTGCTGGCAAAGGAGGGCTGTGGTTTGCCTAATCCCCGTGTCAGCATAATGAAGAAGAATATAGTGTGGTGGGTTTAGTTATGCAAGATAAATAGCTTAATAACTGGCACAGGTTCCCACTAAGACAAGTAAGGCCTAGCCTCAGAATTCAAGGTGATGGGTTCATCACAACAATGGAACAAGGGAGAAAAACACATAATCGTTTAAATATTGGGTTGTCGGAAAAGTCATGATGCATTTTTACAATGAAAAACAGAAAAAATACGTCATGACTTTTCCAACAACCCAATAGATTCTAAATAGGCTACTGACAAAATTCAATTCCCATTGCACTGTTTTTCTTTTTTTTGCTTTGTTTTGTTTTGTTTTCTGCATAAACAACAGAAATTTATTTTCTCCCATTTCTGAAGGCTTGGAAGTCCAACATCAAAGTGCCTGGCCAGTTTGGCTTCTCCTGAGGCCTCTCTCCTTGGCTTGCAGGTGGCTGTCCTTTTGCTGTGTCCACACATGGCCTTTCTCTGTGCACATGCATCCTTTGGTGTCTTCCTCTTCTTACAAGGACAGAATCCTGTTAGATTATGGCCCGTTAGGACCTTGTTTAACCTTAGTTATCTCTCTAAAGACCCCATCTCCCAATAGCCACACCTGGGATTAGGGCTTCAACATAGGAATTTGGGAGTGGGGGGCTGGGGGGAAGTGACAGGCACAATTCAGTTTATAACAGGTTCTGAAATAATTAATAGAATCTTTTTGTTTCAATTGCACTTCAATTTCCATTGCATTTTTCTTTTCTTTTTCCTTGATGACCATTAAGGTTGAACACATTTTTTTTTTTTTTTGAGGGCAGTGTCACTGGCCCTCATATGTGGGACCTGAACCGGGGCCGCTGGCTTCCCAAGACCAGCGCTTAACCACCACGCCACTTGACCGGCCCAAGGTTGAACACATTTTATATGAATTTTGCCAACTTGGATATCCAGGTTTATAAAATGCCAGTTCATATCTCTTCTCTCCCTTCCTCTCCTCCCCAAAGGATTGTCTTTTTTTGCCTTATAGATTTCAGGAGGCTCTCTTTATATTCCAGATACAATCTCATCGTCAGTTGTATGCTATGGAGTATTTTCCCTCTGTAGCTTACTATTTTTTTATTGCGCTAAAATTCACATAATATAAAGTTCACCATTTTAATACATGCAATTCAATGTCTTTTAGTATCTTCACAGTGTTGTGCATCTATCACCACTATCCAATTCCAGACTATCTCCATCTGTATCTTCCAGACTGTACCCATTAAGTAGTAACCCTTCATTCCCTTCTCCCAGTCCCTAACACGATTCTGCTTCCTGACTTTCTGGGTTTGCCTATTCTGGATATTTCATATGAATGGAGTATAAATATGTGGTATTATACTGGTATAAATTATAAAGGAGTATAAATGTCTGGCTTCTTTCTGTTGATGTATTTTCAAGATTCACCTGTGTTGAATATATTATATTAGTATTATGCTCCTTTTTATAGCTGAATAATGTTCTACTGTATAGACATAAACCACTTATCCATTCATTAGTTAATAAACAGGGTTGTTTCAACTTTTTGGCTGTTGTGAATAATGGTGCTATGAACATTCATCTACAAATTTAAATTTGTTATTTTTTTTTTTTTTTTTTTTTTTTAGCTGAGCCATCCTGCCACCTGTTGGTGGCTCAACGGCAACTCAGCTCGGGCTGGCCTCAAACAGCTGTTGCTCAGAGCTCAGCTCGCACTCTTGAGCGAGCTCTTAACCAACTGAGCCACTGGGCCGGCCCTACAAATTTAAATTTGAATTCATGTTTGTAATTCTCTTTGGGTGTCTGTAAGTGGAATTATTGGGTCACATGGTAATTTCATGCTGAACTTTTTGAGGGACCACTGAACTGTTTTCCACAGCAGCTGCACAATTTTACATTCCCACCAATAATGTATGAGGGTTCTAATTTCTTCACATCTTTTCTAACACTTGTTATTTTATGGTTTGCTTTTTTTTCTTTGGAGGAGGGTTGTTTTTGTTTATATTAGAGACATGCCAGTGTATGTGGAATGGTATATCTCGTTTAGTTTTCATTT
Source organism: Aselliscus stoliczkanus (assembly GCA_033961575.1). NCBI lineage: Eukaryota > Metazoa > Chordata > Mammalia > Chiroptera > Hipposideridae > Aselliscus > Aselliscus stoliczkanus. The sequence goes on from CM066728.1 coordinate 125,828,077, forward strand.
GAATTTCTCTAATGACTAATGATGTTTAGCATATCTTTTCACGTGCTTATTGGCCATTTGTATGTAGACAGAAATGTGTATTTAAATCCTTCGCTTATTTTTAAATTGGGTGGTTTGTCTTTTTATTGTTGTGTTTTAAGAGTTCCTTATATATTCTGATTCTAGGCTCTTTTAAGATAAGTTATTTGCAAATATTTTCTCCCTTTCTTGAAAAAGAAGAAAGGTGGGTTGTCTAATCATTTTCTTGTTAATGTCCTTTGATGCACAAAATTTTGTTTTTTGATGAAGTATAATTTATCTATTTTTTTTCTTTCAATGCCTGTGGTTTTGGTATCATAGCTAACAAACTATTACCAAATCCAAGATCATGATAATTTACTGCAGTTTTCTTCTAAGAGTTTTATATATATTTTTTGCTGTTGCAATTAGCGTTTTCATATATTTTGAGTTAATTTTTGTACGTAATATGAGATAAGGGTCCAACTTCATTTTTTTTTCCCATGTGGATATCCAGTTGTCACAGCACAATTTTTTGAAAATATTATTCTTTCCACATTGAATGGCTTTGGCATCTTTATTTAAAATTAATTGATCATAGTATCATGGGTTTATTTACAGACTCAATTCTATTCCATTAAACTATATGTCTATTCTGTTATACCAATACCATACTATTTTGATTATTGTATCTTTGTAGTAAATTTTGAACTCATAAAGAGTGAGTCCTTCAACTTTGTTCTTCTTTTTCAAGATTGTCTTAACTATTGGGTTGTTGGAAAAGTCATGACGTAGATTTTCTGTTTTTCGCTGCAAAAATGCATCATGACTTTTCTGACAACCCAATATTTGGGGTCCTTTGCAAAAAAAAAAAAAAAAGGCAGTTGGAAAACTGATAGTATATTAGTTTTTTTGTTTTTTTTTTGTTCTTTTTTTAGCTGAGCCATCCTGCCACCTGTTGGCAGCTCAACAGCAACTCAGCTCAGGCTGGCCTCAAACAGCTGTTGCTCAGAGCTCAGCTCGCACTCTTGAGCGAGCTCTTAACCAACTGAGCCACTCGGCCGGCCCAGTATATTAGTTTTCTAGAGCTGTTATAACATGTTATCATAAACTGAGTGGCTTAAAATAACAGAAATTAATTTTGTCACAGTTTTAGAATCCAGAAATCCAAAATCAGGGCCACACTTCCTCTGAAAACTCCAGGGAAGACTTCTTCATGCCTCTTCCACCTTCTGGTGGCCCCAAGCATTCCTTTGCTTGTGGTACCATCACTCCAATCTCTGCCTCTGTTTTTACATGGCTTTCTTCTCTGTGTCTCTCCTCTATGTGTCTTTTCATCTTCTAATAAGGACACCTGTCATTGGCTATGGGGCCAATCTATTTCATAATGACAATCATAATTAATTGCATCTGCAAAGATGCTACTTCCAGATAAGATAACATTCTGAAGTTCCAAGTTGATTTGAATTTGGGGGGGACACTATTCAACTCACTTATATAGATAACTTATGTAGATAACTTTGGTGTGTATTACCATCTTAACAATATTAAGCCTTTTTTTTTTTTTTAGCTGAGCCATCCTGCTACCTGTTGGCAGTTTAGCGGCTGCTCAGCTTGAGCTGGGCATCGAACTGCTGTTGCTCAGAGCTCAGCTCGCACTCTTGAGCTAGCTCTTAACCAACTGAGCCACTTGGCCAGCCCAACAATATTAAGCCTTTTAATTCATAAACATGGAATGTCTCCATTTGCTTAGGTCTTCTTTAATTTCTTTCAACAGTGTTTTATATTTTCATGGTACAAGTCTTATACCTCCTTAGTTACATTTATTTCTAAATATTTTATTCTTTTTGATCCTATTCTAAATGAAATTATTTTCCTGATTTTATTCTGAATTGTTCATTTCTAATGTATGGAAACACAAATGATTTTTGCAAGTTGATCTTGTATCCGGAAATACTTATTAGTTCTAGATTTTTTTTGTAGACTTCTTAGAATTTTTTCTGCTAGTAGAGATATTTTTACTTCTTCCTTTCCAGTTTGGCTGTCTTTTATTTCATTTTCTTGCCTAATTTCTGTGCTAAATTTCCAGTAGAATGTTAAATGGAAGTGGATAAAACAGACATCCTTGTCTTGTTCCTGATTTTAGAGGGAAAGATTTTAGTCTCTCCACAATAAGTATGATGTCAGATGTGGATTTTATATAGATGCTTTTTATCATGTTGAGAAAGTTCCTTTCTATTCCTAGTTTTTTGGATATTTTTATCATGAAAAAGTGTGGGACTTTATCAAATGCCTTTTCTGCATCAATTAAGATGATCATGTGGGTTTTCTCATTTTTCTTAATATGGTGTTCTACATTGATATTTATATGTTGAACTAGCCTTGCATTCCTGGAATAAACCCCACTTGGTCATGGTGGGATTTTAATACATAGCTGGATTCAATTTGCTAATGTTTTGTTGAGGATTTTTGCATCTACATTCATAATGGATATTGCTCTATAGTTTTCTTTTTTTTTAAATTGGGGAATTGGAGAAGGGGAACAGTGTTGGGGAGTTACGGAGGGGGACCAGCCAAATTGTTTTTCTTCAATTTTAGTTGTGGAGGGCACCAGTCGCCATCTGGCTGCCCATTGGCAGCTCATAGCCTCTAAGCTCAAGGTGCTGTGTTACAATCTTAGTTGTGGGTGGGCATAGCCACCATCCCATGCAGGAGTCAAACCAGCAGCTTTGTTGTTAAGAGCGCACGCTCTATCCACTGAGCCATCCCGACCGCAGCTCAGCTCAAGGTGCCGAGTTTGGTCTTAGTTGTGGGCAGGCATAGCCCACCATAGAACAGAAAGTCTTACTGTTAGGAGCACATGCTCTCACCAGCTGAGCCATCCTGCCACCTGTTGGCAGCTCAGCGGCAGCCCAGCTTGGGCACTGCATCACTGGGAATTGAACCGGTGGCCCTGTTGCTCAGAGCTCACTCTCTTAAGCTAACTCTTAAACAACTGAGCCATTCGGCTGGCCCAGTTTTCTTTTCTTGAGATGTCTTTGTTTGGCTTTGGTATCACAGAAATGCTGGCCTCATAAAATGTGTTAGGAAGGGTTCCCTCCTCTTCTATTTCTTTGGAAGACTTAGAGAATGATTGCTATTAATTCTTTAAATGATCGGTAGAACTCGCCAGTGAACCCATCTGGTCCTGGGCTTTTCTTTGTTGGGAGATTTTTGATGACTAATTTTAATCTCTTTATTTGTTGCAGGTCTGTTAAGATTTTCTAGTCTTGTGTGTTTCTAGGAATTTGTCCATTTCATCTACTTTATCTAATGTTTTGGTTTATAATATGGTGGTTATTATTTTATTATAATCCTTTTTATATCTGTGAGGTCTATAGTAATGACCCCACTTTCATCCCTAATAATAATTTGTCATCTCTATTTTTTTTTTTGTCAGTCTAGTTAAAGGTTTATCAATTTTGTTGACTTTTTTCGAAGAACCACTTGTGGTTTCACTGATTCTATTGTTTTCTCTTCTTTATGTCAGTTGTCTCTGTTCCAGTCTTCATTATTTTTCTGTTCTACTTGCTTTAGGTTTGGTTTGCTCCTTTTTTTCTAGTTCCTTAAGGTAGAAAGTTAGGTTATTGATATGAGATATTTATTCTTTTTTAATACAGAAATTTAGAGCTATACATTTCCTTCTGAATACTGCTTCTCACTGCATCCCATAAGTTTTGGTATGTTGTAGTTTTATGTTTATTCATCTCAGTGTATTTCCTAATGTCCCTTGTGATTTTTTTTCTTTGACCCATTGGTTGTTTAAGAGTATGTTGTTTCATTTCCATGTATTTGGGAACTCTCCAGATTTATTTCTGTTATTGATTTCTAATTTCATTCCATTGTCAATGGAAATATAGTTTGTATGTTTCCAACCATTTTAAGTTTATTGAGATTTGTTTTATGGCCTAACATATGGTCCTGAAGAATGTTCCAAGTGTATTTGAGAAGAATATGTATTCTGTTGTTGGTCAAAGTATTCTATGTATGTCTCATACTTTCTTCTGCCTGCTCAAATCTGCTGTTGAAACACTATAATGAGTTTCTTTTATTTCAACTATCATTCTTCTCAAATTCAGGAATTCTATTTGGTTCCTTTTCATAATTTCTATCTCTTTATTGGTATTCTCTATTTGTTGAAATAATGTTCTCTTGATTTCCTATTGTTCTTTGTTTATAGTTTCCTTTGGGTCTTCCAGCATATTCAAAATAATTGATTTAGTCTTTGTCTAGTGAGCCCAGTGCTGGGGCTTCTCCAGGGACAGTTTTTGTTTCTTTTTTTTCTGTGAACGGGCCATACATTCTTGTTTCTTCTCATGCCTCATAATTTTTGGTTGAAAACTAGACATTTTAAATATTATGAAGTGCTTATTCTGGAAATCAGATTATTTTGCTCCTTCGTTTGTTGTTCTTGCTTACTGTAGGTTGTAGGTATTTGTTTAGTGACTTTCCTAATACATATATTTTTTTAAGATTCTTTTTTATTGGGGAATTAAGGAAGGGGGACAGCCAAGTTGTTGTCCTTCAATCTTAGTTGTGGAGGGCGCAGCCAGCTCAGCTCCAAATTCAGTCACCATCCAGCCTCTCATCAGCAGCTTGCAGCCTCTCAGCTCAAGATGCCATGTTCAATCTTAGTTGCTGGTGGGCGTAGCTCACCATCCCATGTGGGAGTCAAATTGGCAACTTTGTTGTTAGGAGCACGTGCTCTCATCCTGCCACCTGTTGGCAGCTTAGCAGCAGCTCAGCTCAGCCACAGCTCACTGGCCCATGTGGGAATCGAACCAGTGACTCAGAGCTTGCGCTCTTAACCAACTAAGCCACTTGGCTGGCCCCCCTAAATAATTTTTTAAAGACTCTATGTCCTGTTTTTGGGCTCAGAGGTCCTTTAGCTTGTGGTCAGATAATGGTTTCACAGAGATTTCCTTAAGTGCTTAGAGCTGGTAGGGGGTGGGGGGAAGAAGAAAGAGAAGAAGAAAGTGAAGGAGAAGAAGGAAGAAGAGGATGGAAAGGAGAAAAGAAAAGAAAGCAAAATAAAACTAAAAAAAGAAGGAAGAAATAAAAAACCTCTCACAGTCTTTGAAGATTGGCTGTGTATTTGGACCCTCCTTCAATATAGCCCAGCTATTTATAACTCTGCCTTAGTCTTCACTTCCTGCTTGCATTGAGCCTAAATATCAGCAAGAGATTAAGGCACTGGGTCTTCACCGATCTCTTCTGAGCATGCATCATGCCCTGAACATATACATTAATTTCTCAATTCCTTGTTATACATGGGATCTTGGCAAAGCCCTTACTTTTAAGAACTCCATTCCAAAGTTTTCCTCCCAGGCTTTTAGCAAATCTAGTTTTTATTCCAAACTGTAATCTTTTGCCCCAGGTGGTAGGGGCTTGTTTTTTCTTTTTAAAGGAACACCCTGCACTCAGCCACATTTCCATTCTGAGAGAGTTCTGAGTTAAGTGAAACAAAAGACAGCACTATGAGTCAGTCCTTCATAAAACTCTCAGATAGAAAGGTCAACACAGCCAAACACAATTCCTTGGGAATTAGATCCACTCTTCTCCCTCAGAATCAGATAATACACTGAAAACATAATTTACTGTTTTTGCTACCACTGCCATACTGGGGGAGGGAGCTGGTACGAGCTTTCCTGCTCCTACCATGTAGAGTCATGTTTTTCTTGATTTAACTTTTGCTTGGTGGCTCTAAATTTTTGGCTATCTTCCAGAGTTCTGACAAAGTTGATTCTGACAGTACTCAGTAATATTAGCACTGAAAGCATTTGAAATTATGAAAACTGGGAAGTTCAGTGTTCAAAATATGGTCTCTAAAAATAGTCAATGTCAAAAAGCCTAATACCAAGAGATTTTGTCCAAACATAAGAGAAACTGTTACTACAGATTTTGGAAGACATTTCAACTATGTGTCCTTAAAGATCTTGGAATCTCAGTATAAGTAATCCATAACTGTACTTTTGTAATGATCTGGCCATTGCTGATAAGCTGATTTGATAAGCAGTTTATCATAAGCATCAGGGCTTAGGGTTAAGAGTGAGGAAATGCAATCAGACATAAACTTCATACAAAAGTAATATTTACTGCAGTCTTATTAAATGGTATTTTGTTCATATTCTTATGTCTTTATTACAGCTCATCCATGAATGCAACTACCAACTGGTCAGCTCCAGTTGTGTGGCACGGCACTTACAAAAAAGAAGTGTTGGAAAATTATTATGCGAATCATAAAATTACCGTGGGGTTGACTGTGTTTTCTGTAGGAAGGTAGGTAATGTTAGATGTCCTTTACGTTCAGTCTTTTTATTGTAGAACATGAGAGATTATCAATAACTCCACCTCAAGAATCTAGAAAAAGTAGAGTAAAATAAAGCCAAAGCAAGCAGAAGTAAGGAAATAATAAAGATGAGAACAGAAATCTGTGAAATTGAAAACAGAAAAGCAATAGAGAAAAATCGATGAAACAAAAAGTTGTTCTTTGAAAAACATAAAATAAAATCCACAATCATCCTGGAAGTCTGGCAAAGAAGATAAATGACACAAATGACAAATACCAGGAAAGAAAGAGGGTATATTACCTCAGACTTCCAGATATCACACGGATAATCAGAGAATACTACAAAATACTCTATACACATACATTTGACAATTTAGATGAAATAGACCTTGAAAAGCACAAACTACCATAACTCACCCATCATGAAACAGATCATTTGAATGACCCTGTGCCTACTCAGGAAATTGATTTCATAATTTTATAAACTCCCAAGTCTCCAGACCCAGATGGTTTCATTGGAGAATTCTACCAAATATTTAAAGAAGAATTAACATTAATTCTATACAATCTCTTACAAAAAATAGAAGAGGAGGGATACTTCCCAATTCCCTTTACAAAGGAAGCGCTGCCCTGATAGCAAAAATCATGCCAAAAAAATACAAGAAAGTATTACGTAAAATTGAACAATGTACCTAGTAGTCATTAAAATTATAAAGTGTATCAACTTTATAGTAACTTGTTATTAAATATGGATAGTAATTTATTCTTAAAGAAGACAGAAAGAGGAAGGAAGGGGGAGAGGAAGAAAAGAACGAAGGAAGAAATAAAGGAAGGAAGGAAAGAGGAAAGGAAGAAATATTTACTGGCATTGACGTTGGAGATCTATAGCGAAAGACTTCCATAAATGATGCTGCAGAAAGTTGGTGCCAACATGGGGAAAATTAAAATTGTACCTCTATAGCATACTATATACAAGCATATACAAACATCAGGTCGCAGGTAGCTTAAAGACCAAAGTTAAAGGAAAAGCTACAGTTTATCTTCATGAACTCAGAATAGAAAAGGATTTCTTAATCAAGACACAGAAAATGCTAATCATAAAAGAGAAGGCTAATAAATGTACTGTATTACAACTAACTTTACCTACGAAATCACCCGAAAAACCCAAATTGCGGGCCATTCTACAAAATACCTCAGCAGGACTCTTCAAAATGGTCAGGGTCATGAACAACAAGGAGAGAAACCAACACGGATTAGGGGAGATTAAGAAGTAATGACTAAATGGTAGTCATGGTAATCACTCTTTAGGCGATATATAGAGATAGGTGAATCCTTAACATAGAATAGGCCAGTGTACCCTGGAGAGAACAATTACAGGGAAGTAAAGACTGTGTAAATCCTGGGAACTAGAAGCCACCAAACTCATGTGATTGAGGTAATGGTCAAAAATCCCTATAAAAAGAACATGTTCTGGCAATAAAGTGTGCCACTTCTTCTCTGAAACTCAAAAAAAAAAAAAAAAAAAAAAGAAGTAATGACTAAATGCAATGTGTGTCCTGGGTTGGATTCTGGAAACTAAAAAGGCCAGTAGGGGAAAAACCGGTGAAATTAAAAAAAAATAAAATAAAATATGTGGTTTAGTTAGTAGTATTTTACCACTGATAATTTCTTAAGTTTTGACAAATGTATCATAGTTATATAAAATAATAACATTAGGGGAAAGTGGATAAAGTGTATATGGGTATATTTGTAAATTTTCTGTAAATCTAATAACATTTCAAAACAGAAAGTTTTTTAAAAATTGAAAAAAGTTAAGTTTTCCATTGTAGTGTGAGTGCTTCCTCCTCGGCTTTTTGGTTGTAAATGCCTGGCATTAAGATTTTGATTGCCCAGGAGTCCATTTCAGACATCCATCTTCAATAAACAATTGCCAACTCTGTGGTTACTAGCTAAACTAGATGAAGAACCGCCCCCCATGAAATTGCCCTTTTAGAAAGCCCTGGGTAACCTAGGTAACCTACTGCTTGAGTGACCCCACTTTTTCCTTCCCACACTTTAATTCCTGATCTTATGTTTTAAATTCATCAATAAAGAGTAAATTTGCAAAACCCTAGGTACACCACCCCTGACCCCCAAAAAAGCAAAATCCCAAGTCTGAGCCCTTTCCTTCCTCTCTCTCTCTCTCTCTCTCTCTCTCTCTCTCTCTCTCTCTCTCTCTCTCCCCCCCCCTTTCCCCCCCACCCCGTGTGGTCCTGGGCATACCATGTACCCTCCAGGACTTGTGAGCCTAGTTTTTTCAAAGTTCTCTGATGGCCTTTCTGAGATACATCTTGCAATCAAAATAAGAACCACAAGTGCTGGGCCAGCCCTACTGTTGGCTCTGGTGGGGAAATGTCTCGGGGGCCTCGCCACAAACCGTAGGGGCCCAGATGAGTGGCTCAGGCATTCCTAGCCCACAGCATCCCTGTCAATGGGCTGAGATTGACGCAAAAGAGCCCTATATCACGACGCACTCAAAAATTAACTCATATGGATAATAGACTTAACTGTGAAAGATAAAACAAAGCTACTAAAATGAAATGTAGGAGATTTTCCCTGCCTTGAGGAGGCAAAGATTCTGGAAACAACACAAAAGCACTAACCATAAAAGAAATGTGGATATATTGGACTTCTTTGGATTTGAGTTGCTAGTTTCCAGGATTTCATTCTTTTTATGGCTGAGTAATACTCCATTGTGTGTGTGTGTGTCTGTGTTGTGTATACCACATCTTCTTTTTCCATTCATCTGTTGGTGGACACTTAGGTTGTTTCCATACCTTGGCTATTGTAAATAATGCTGCAGTGGATGTGGGTTGCATATATCTCTTCAGATTAGTGTTTTTGTTTTCTTTGGATAAATACCCAGAACTTATTTTTAATGATTATATAAACATTATTTGAAGCTGAACCACATATGATTATCTTTGCTTTTTGAAATTCCCTTGAGGCCATTTATTACTCTGAGAATTTTTACTGGCTTGAGAGACTAGAAATGAGAAAGTTTGTTTTCCAATCCAGTAATCCTAGCACCATACTAAAGACCACAAATCAAAATAAGAATGACAGTGCAGACAGGGGGGTATTAACCATTCCCCCACCTCTAACCGTTTTTGCTTAGCTGACTACTCTTAAAGCAAGCCAGAGACATTAATAACTGCTCTTGCGAGGACCCAAGACCTTTCTTGCCCACAACATCCAACGCAAGTTCCCATTGCTCTGATAACCGTGATAACTTCGGTTCTCACTTTGCCCCGGGCTCTGGGCAGTTTCCTGATCTCACCAAGTTTCATTCACTCTTGAGAGGAAGTCCACAGAACCCCGTCAGGGAGAGGAAAAGGCAGATAATTCCACTTTCTTTTATATGCTTAAATACAATTCAAGAAGCATATCTAATATCCGGTTGCTTAGAAGCACTGTTGGATAAACTATAGTCAGTGTCATTTAAACACTGTGTTTCACTAAAACATAAGCAAACGAACTTAATCGCTTCATTTTTGCTTCACAGATATACTGAATACTATTTGTACAGCTTTATGTTATCTGCTGATAAACATTTTATGGTTGGCCAGAAGGTCATAATTTATGTCCTGATAGATGACTTCTCCAAGATGCCTTGGATAAGGCTGAGTCCCCTCCGTACAATCAAAGTCTTTGAAATTACGCGAGAGACAAGATGGCAAGATGTTAGTATGATGCGCATGAAGACCATCAGCGAACATGTGGTAGGCCACATCCAATATGAAGTTGACTTCCTCTTCTGCATGGACGTGGACCAGGTCTTCTTCCAGGAATATGGGGTGGAGACGCTGGGGGAGTCAGTAGCTCAGTTACATTCTTATTGGTATAAGGCAAATCCTATAGAGGTACCTTATGAGAGACGCCAGTTATCAGAAGCATATATACCTACTGGTGAGGGAGACTTTTATTACCATGCTGCTGTATTTGGTGGCACCCCCATGGCGGTTCTCAACATTGCCAGGGAGTGCTTAAAAGGAATCATGAACGATAAGAAAAACAACATTGAAGCAGTGTGGCATGATGAAAGTCACTTAAACAAGTATTTCTTTCTCCATAAACCTACTAAACTCTTATCTCCTGAATATTGCTGGGATTTTAACAGGGGACATAATAGTGATATTAAAGCTGTCAAATTATATTGGGCTACTAAGTATCATAGAATTCTGAGAATGACAGATAGCTCTTCCTGAACAGCTCCGGATTTATGAGCATCGTTTTATCTCGTATCTTAGATAATTAGGATTTGACAAATTTTAGATCTAAAAAAGTCACTAACGGAATGGCAAGCTCAGCAACACACATACTTTTGCTCAAATTCATTGTGAATCATATAACATGGGAAGCTGCAGATGCAAAATGAATGTATTGATATCAGATAATGATATAGTGATTTCACATCCTCTGTGAATGTTGAGGATACATCATTTGTTGGATCACATTGAACAAAATAGAATCTGTCATGAGAAAATGAAACCTGAAATATTTTCATTGATCCAAGTATACATACATTTCTCATATTGTTTCAGGAAAGAGGTTGTCCAGAGGTGAATAAGGGAAAGTCACTGCAACTAAACTAATATACTCTCTATGGAAAACTTTGAGGACATTAACTCTTTTCCGCCATGGTTAGACAGCTACTTAGGAAACTGAATTATTCAAAAAGAACTATATGTTTTATTTTATTTTTATTATTTATTTATATTTATATTTTAAAGATTTTTATTGGGGGAGGGGAACAGTGTTGGGGAATCGAGGAAGGGGAACAGACAAGTTGCTGTCCTTTTGTTCTTCAGTCCAGTTGTGGAGGACATTGCTTCACTGGCCCATGTTGGTATTATCATTGCGCTCTTCCCAGGTGAGGCAGTCACTCACCGGCCATTGGACGGCCACTCACGGCAGCTCACAAAAGCGCACGCCAGCTGCTGGCCAGCCCCACTGCAGCCTACGCTGTCGCCGGAAACTCATGGCAGCCCAGCTCCAGGTCAAGATGTTGTTCACCATCTTAGCTGTAGAGGGCACAGCATCACTGGCCCTCATGTAGGATCTGAACTAGGGCCCTGCTGCTCAGAGCTGGCATCCCAAGCCAACTCTTAACCAACACGCCACTCAGCTGGCCTACAAACCATGTGTTTTTGTTGTTGTTGTTGTTTTGAAGATTTTATTGGGAAATTGGGGGAGGGGAACAGCGTTGGAGAATCAGGGAAGGGGAACAGACAAGTTGCTGTCCTTTTGTTCTTCAGTCTAGTTGTGGAGGACGCTGCTTCACTGACCCATGTTGGTATTGTCATTGTGCTCTTCCCAGGTGAGGCCCATCGGTCACCAGTCCCTGGATGGCCACTTATGGTGGCTCTTGGCAGCTCATGCTGGCTTCTGGCCACTCATGGTAGCTTAAGGCAGCCCACTGCAGCCCCGCTGCAGCCCACGCCATTGCGGGCGACTCATGGCAGCCCAGCTCGAGGTTGAGCTGTAGAGGCACAGTGTCATTGGCCCTCATGTGGGATCCGAACCAGGGCCCTGCTGCTCAGAACTGGCATCCCAAGTCAACTCTTAACCAACGCACCACTCGTCAGGCCCAAGACCCATATGTTTTTGTTTATTTGTTTGTTTTTATAGCTGAGCCATCCTACTACCTGTTGGCAGCTTAGCGGCAGCTCAGCTCAGGCTGGGCATCAACTGCTGTTGCTCAGAGCTCAGCTCGCACTCTTGAGTGAGCTCTTAACCAACTGAGCCACTCGGCTGGCCCCAAAACCCATATGTTTTAAAAACACAAAGTTTGTTGTAAAAACGGATGAAAATAAAAATAATACATAGAGAAAATTAAAACTCCCCCTTTCCTCTCCCTTTGAAAATGTGTCCCTCAATATTCCTTGTATATATATTTATATACCCACCTCATGAATACATGCACACATACATGCATGTGTGTGCTTATATATTATAATATTTTATACAAATTGACTTATTACACACATACATGAATACACACACACATTTATCAGTAGTCATGGTCCACCCAGGAAAACAGAAACTGCTATTCTAAGTATTTCAAACAGTGAAAATATAACATAGGGAATTGGACACATAGGCGAGAAAAGAGCTGAGGAGCATACAAGGAAGAGTGAGGCAACCCATAGTTTGTTTTGGTTTTTTTAAATGAAGGCAACAGCACTCCCAGGGTGGGTGTCCAAAAAGACCGACAACCTAGCAAGAGTTGCCTGGCATATGCTGGGATAACAGAGAGTAGTTCTACTCACTGCCATTCAAAGGAGAGCGAGAGAGAGAGAGAAAATGAGAGAGAGAGGTGGTGTTCTTCTTCTATCCTGCTCTCTTCTGCCAGTGTTTTCCATTGTGTGGGGCTATACAACAGTCAGATGCAAGGGTGTCTGGGAAATATAGTCTCTGCCAGACTGAGCAGAGAGTGGGAAAAATGAGAGCGATCTGAGAGTCAACAGATAAATGGCTACCACAGTCCACCCATTTTGCCACGAAGCCCCATTCTCACCCTCCTACCCATACCTAACTCTCATAAAATGACTCAATGTTTCCACCTTGCAGAATTCAACTAACTTTTGTACAAATAAAGGATCACTTTATTCCCCAAAAGGTGAAATACAAAGTAGTTTCTGTCACCATGTCCAGGAATCCCAGATGATAGAATTTTCTTACTCCACACATAAAGCTTCCAGTCTTTCCCAATTCTTTAATTTTAAAACAAGCAACTTCTAAAAGCTGTGTATTTAACTTACATTCTAATTATGCATATTATCCAGTTAGATTTTGGGCCTCCCCAGCCATGAATGCCTCATGACCACACACACATGGGCGTGCGCGCGCGCGCACACACACACACACACAAATGACACCATAAGTGGTGCCACCTTTGCTCTGTGTCCATGCCTTGAGCTGAGAGTTAAATTTTTAGATTCATCACTTTATTTCTGTAAGCTCTCCTGAACAGTCAGAAGCATCAACCCCACCCCACAGACCTTGTACATATTAAAGCCACAAAGGTGACTACAATAGCTATGCAATGTCTTAAAGTCTTCCCTTCAATTGACACTTTTTACCAAGCAATAACAGGTGCTAAGATAATTTAAATAACTGCGATGCCACTACATGCCACAGGTTTCTAGTAGCCCACAAGTGGAATAGGGTTCTCCTTGTAAGGAGTTTCATGTTAGCCCAAACTTAAACAGGTGAGCAACCCAATACTGGTATCCCACTTAGACTATTTCTTAGGACCTTTGGTAGATAGTTGGCAAAATGGACCTTATTATCCTCTCTCTGTATCTGACCTGTTTGAATTGCCCCAGCTGATGTTATTCAACAGCCAGATATGTGAATATAGACCAGCAAGCCTCCAACCAATCGACCAGAGTACTGTTGTAACACAAGTGCTCCCCAAGCTGAGATCAGGTGAGCCTGGCCCAGATCAGCGGCAAACGACCCACAAACTCAGGAGCAAAAATAAAGCACTGTTGCTTCACATCATTAAGGTCCAGGGTGGGTTTTTATACAACCAAAACTAATTGATAACCAGAGCACTCCTAATTCTAGGAACCATATCAATCAGGGTCCGGTCAGAAAAATCTAGGTCTTTTAAATGAGGGATTTTAATTCAAGAATTAGTTACATGGGTGATGGAATTGCTAAGGAGCTAGAAGGGACAGGGAGGAAAGTGGGAAGCTGCAACCATCCCAAGGGCCAGGAGGGCACAAGAAGGAGGAGGTGTTACAAGAAGCCAAAAGCCAGGGCGATTGGTGAGAGATGGAATGCCATGCAACCATAAAGGGTACAGCTATTTGATGGAAGCTTGAAACACAAAGGAGATTTTCCACTTTGTGCCTTTTCTTTAAGCTCACTAGTGCCCTTAGATACAGCCATTTCACATGCCAGTTGGTCTTTGGTATCTTTATGTCCTTTATTTCATTAAACAAATTAATATATGTGTATAGTGCCTGGCACGTAAGTGTTATATCAGTTGTCATCATCATCACCATCATACATTTTTTTGGCAGGAACCATTATTGCTCCAAAGCCTTTGCTTTTGATGATCGCTTCATTCATGGGAGCCCAGCAATAATTTAATCAACCATTTACCACTATATTCCACAGGTTGCCAGAAATCTCTCTCTGTGCTTTTAACTCCAAACAGGGCCTGATAACAAATTCTACGTTCCCATTATTTCCCTGAGTGTATGTTGCCTACAACCCCCTCTCTCTGGTACTTTAGTCAGGGCACTGAAACTGATTCTAATTCATCTAAACAGAGAAAGAATTTATGGAATGGCATGTTTGCCAGGAAAATTGAATCCTCAAGTCTTAGAGTGGCTAACACACAAAAGTTTCTCTCATCCTACATATCCAGTGAGGGCTGGAGACAGGCCATCTGCTCTCTATTGTCACTTGGGGACCCAGAACAATGGAACAATGGAAGGTCTGCCATCTGTGGTACTGCTAGTCACAATGTCATGGGAAGAGAGGCACTAGAGAATCATGCAGGGGGGTCTTCAGTCCTTCAGCCTGGACTTACTGCATGCCCCCCGCCCCCCTCCGCCTGTGCAAAAGGACTAGAAAGCAGAGTCTGCCATCTGCCTGGGAAGGAAGGGAGAGCTAGGGAGTAGTGAACAGTAGCAGTGCTTACTACAGAAGGGCAGGAAGCAGTTCATAGTACTCAGCAAACAGCTGCTGGAAAAGAAATAAAGGGACTAAGGAAGGAAAGGCACAGATAAAATCTTGCCGTATGATCTGTTTGAACACCAACCATGACCCCATCATGCATTATCTCCCTGCCGACCTCCATACTCTTAGAAACATCTGCCATAATGTTAGCTCTTGGCTCTATTACAAATAATCTCAAAATGACCTCCCTTAAGGCTCAAAGTCCCAGGTAGGGTTACTGACTAATACTCCAGGCAGGTTAGGTCATGTGCCTGTATTTTAGCTACCAAGGGTACGGAGAGGAAATTTGCCTATTTCAGCTTCCATACTGGACAGAGGATGCTGTTGCCTCTTGAATTTAGGATTCATGCTAAATAAAGGGTGTTCAAGTTCTGGGCAGCCAAAACATAAAAATGTGCACTATATAGTTTAAATGTTTTGCATATTTAAGAATTTTATATAAATAGAATTATATAGTATGTGCGCTTGTTTTTTGCCTGGCTTCTTTTACCATATAATTATTTTGAGGTCCATTTATGTTTTTGAATGTATCAATACTTCGTGAGGTGTTTTTTTTTTATTGTTGAATACTACGCCATTGTACGGACACGCCACAGTTTGTTTATCCATTCACCTGTTGAAAACAGGTGGGTTGTCTCCATCTTGTGGCCACTACCAAGAAAACTGCTACGCATGGTCATGAACACATCTTTTTATGAACATATGCTGCCATTTGCCAGATTGTAGGGTAAGTGTGTGCCTAAATTGTTAAGAAGCTGCCAAACTCTTTTTCAAAGTAGACGTGCCGTTTTATATTCCTACCAACAGCATATGAGAGTTCCAGTTCTCCTACCCTCACCAACACTTGATATGGTCATTTTTTTTTTTCTTCAGGGCAGTGTCACTGGCCCTCATATGTGGGTCCCGAACTGGGGCCGGGCCACTGGCGTCCCAAGCCAGAGCTTAACCACCGCGCCATTCGGCCAGCCCTGGTCAGTTTTCTTAATGTTAGCCATTCTAATAAGTGTGTGGTATTACATTATTGTGGCTTTAATTTGCATTTGCCTGAAGACTAATGAAGATGAAGACTAAAATGATTTTTTTCATATACTTTTTTGCCTTCTATGTGTCTGTTTGAATATTTTGCCCAGTTTTTATTCTTTTTCTCCCAATCTGTAGTTTCCTTTTCATTGTCTTAGCTGTTTTTTTGGTCCTGTTTTCTTCTATATGTTTTATTGTTTTAGATTTTAATTTAAGTCAATGACCCATTTTGAGTTAATTTTTGTATATGGTGCAAAGTATTGGCCAACGTTTCTCTCTCTCTCTTGCATATGGATATCCAATTATCCTAGAGATATATTTTTTTAAAAAGCCTGTTCTTCCTCTAATGAACCTTTTCTTTTTTTTTTTTTTTTTTTTTTAGCTGAGCCATCCTGCCACCTGTTGGCAGCTCAACGGCAACTCAGCTCGGGCTGGCATCAAACCACCGTTGCTCAGAGCTCAGCTCGCACTCTTGAGCGAGCTCTTAACCAACTGAGCCATTTGGCCGGCCCTTAATGAACCTTTTCTTATTTGTCAAAAATCAGTTGTCCATACAGGTATAGGTCTATTTCTGGACTCTTGATTCTGTCCCAATGATCTATCTTAAAACCATATGGTCTTAATTACTGTATTTTTAAATCTAAAATTATGCCAAAACAAAACCTTTATTTAAAAATGTAAAAACACAGAAACCTAATGGAAAATAAAAGCTATGAACATTTACAGAGAAGGAATGACAATGACTCTTAAATAGGCAAAAGAATTCTCGACATCAGTCATAAAAAAATAAATGTCAACTAAAACTACACTGACATATAATTCATACCTTTCAGACTGTCAAACACCAAAAATTTTATCAGCACTATTGACAAGGGTGTGAGGAAATGGGTACTTTTATCCATGGATAGGACGGAGTTAAACTGGAGCCACCTCTATAGAAAACAATTTGACAACATTTACTTAAGTTTTAAATGGGTGTAACCTCTGATCCAGCAATCTCATTTCTAGGAATTTATCCTGCCATATAGTTCAACATGCTATCATTGAATATATTCAAGTATTTCCACTGTGGCATTTCTTTTTTCTTTTTTCTTTTTTTTTTTTTCGAGGGCAATGTCACTGGTCCTCATATGTGGGACCCGAACCGGGGCCACTGGCTTCCTAAGCCAACGCTTAACCACCGCGCCACTCGCCGGCCCCACTGTGACATTTCTTAAAATAGCAAAGACAGTAAACAACCAAAATGTCTGACAATAGAAAACTGGTTAAATTATGATATAGTCATGTAATGAAATACAGTTCACTAGAAAAGAATGTTAGATGTATGAGATACAATGGAATGAGTTCAAAATAGACTGATGAGTGAGATAGTCCAAGTACTGAAGAGCTGGACCGAGGCAGCAGCAGTGAAGATTCTTTTCCCTCCTAGCAGTCACACAAAAGGAGGCCTGGGGGGCCTCCAGCCCACTGCGTGGAGAAAAGAGAAAACCTGGAGACGGGGTGGGTAAAAGACGCATCCGGGGCGCCTCTTCTAAGTGCAGGCAAGGAGAAAGCTCCCGGGCCTGGAGGGAAAAGGGGGGGGCCCTCCGCCCCGAGCCACTGGCCAACCCCCTGCGCTGCTCCTCTGAGGCCAGAGCACCTGGCTCCACCGCACTCTCCCTAATACCCTATACTGGGTTCCAGCAATAAAATAATTGTGTGGGGTTTTTTTAAAACAGAGTACTGAAGAGTATTTTTAGTATGCTGCCATTTGTGTGAAAAAAGGGAACTATACATTCTCCCTCTATGTTTTAATTATATATATATAGTATGTTATATAATATATATTTTATTATATTTATATAATACAATGTTATTATATATCAATATAACATATAAATAAATATATATTTATATATATTATATATATATATATATACACACATACATATTATAAACCCCAAGAAGCTGAACAGTGGCTGCCACTAGAGATGGGGTAATGAATGGTCAGGTCCTGCTGGGAGAAGATGATTTAGTGTGTATTATATAAACTTTTCCTATTGGAATTTTTTTTTATTCACTGTCTGTGTGTCCCTTTCAATATGAAAAACTAACTTATTTTTAAAGAAGAAGCGCAAAATAAAGGTGCATGCTATCTCAAATTAAGAGTGATTATCTCAGGACAGTGTGATTACATCTGATTATCACTTTGTCCTTTGTGCTTTTATGCACTTGACAAATTTAAGAATCTGAAAATACGTTGCTTCTATAATCAGAAAAATAAGTACCGAAAGAACATCCTACAAAAGCATAAGAAGGGATTAGCTTTATCCAGGATAATTGGACAATGCCTAATAGAGGATGAAGAAAAAGATGTTTCACTTTTTGTGTCATTCATAGACACACATATACACCCACACAGCAAGCACACTATTCTTTCTGTAAGTAAAAGTCAGTCGTCAAGAAAGGTAAGAAAGTACAAAAACAAAAACAAAAAAACACCACTAAAAGCAAAACATACTTAAAATCCTTTACTTTTTCAAATGGCACAAAGTTCTACCATCTGATAGATGAGAAGACCTTGCTATCAAAGGTATCATTATGACAGTATCATTATGACTTTCTAATGCTTTCATCATCGAAAGAGTCTGGTGACATCACAATCAGCAGAAGAGTCAAACACAAGAGAACATTATACAAGTTCCAAAATGATCATGCTCAGAAAACATCCTAAGACCTTTACTTCACATCACCAAAACTAAAGGTAAGGCTCTTAGGAAGAGAGTGTATGAAAGTTTAGATGACTTGGCAAAATCATAGGTAGGGATCATCCGCAAACCTTGCCCTTAAAACTATAATGTACAAAATAGGTGACACATAAACGTATTACTGGCCTTTAAGAATAATGTCATTGAGGGCACATTGTCAGAAAACAATCTGGCTAGATGGAGTCTTACCTCATACATAGGATATTTCTAGTGTTGTTGAATTTAAAAATTGGTAATTTCACATTGCTGGGACACTAAAATTATGCCCAGTTGAAGCTTTCCCAGTCTGGTATTATCTATAGAAAACCTGTCCAAAGAAATATAATACAAGTCACATTTGTGACTTGAAACATTCTAGGAACCACATTGCAAAAAGGTAAAACGAAACAGATGACTTTCATTTTATTATTTTATGTTTTTGAATTTCACATTACCTAATTTTATTTCAGTTTAAAACGCAATTATTAAAACTAAAAAGCATTTTTATTTACAGTTGACATTTTATATTAGAGTACTGTCACATGCAATGGTTAGACATTTATATAACTTACAAAGTGATCGCCCAAATAAGTCTAGGACCTACCTGGCACCATACATATTTATTACCATATTATTGACTATATTCCCTATACTGTACTTCACATCCCCATGACTATTTTTTTTTTTTTTTTTTTGAGCTGAGCCATCTTGCCACCTGTTGGCAGCTCAGCAGCAGCTCAGCGCAGGCTGTGCATTGAACTGCTGTTGCTCAGAGCTCAGCTCAGCTTGAGCGAGCTCTTAACCAACTGAACCACTCAGCCACCTCCCCACCCCTCACCCCCATGACTATTTTATAACTACCAATTTGTACTTCTTAATCCCTTTTCCCCTCCACCCATCCCCCCAACTCCCTTCTCATCTGGCAATCATCAAAATGTTCTCTGTGAGTTTGTTTCTGTTTTCTTTATTTGTTTATTTTGCTTTTTAGATTCCAGGTATAAGTGAAATCATATGGTGTTTGTCTTTCTCTGTCTGACTTATTTTACTTAGCATAATTCCCTCTAGATCCATCCCTGTTGTTGCAAATGGCAAGATTTCATTCTTTTTATGGCTGAGTAATATTCCATTGTATATATGTACCACATCTTCTTTATCCAATTGTCTATATCAATGGACAATAGGCTGCTTCCATATCTTGGCTACTGAATATGAAATGTCCTTCTTAGTCTCCTGTTATAGCCTTTGTTTTAAAGTCTCTTTTGTCCGATATAAGTATTGCTACTCCAGCTTTTTTTTCATTTCTATTTGCATGAAATATCTTTTTCCATCCCTTTACTTTTTCAGGCTGTGTGTATCTTTCAATCTGAAGTGAGTATCTTGTAGGCAGCATGTGTAAGGGTTTTGTTTTCTTCTCCATTCAGCCACCTTCTGTCTTTTGATTGGAACACTTAATCCATTTACATTTAAAGTAATTATTATTAGGTATGTAGTTATTGCCATTATATTATTCATATTTTTTCTTCTTTTTTTTCTTCTTTTTAAAGAAGTTCCTTTGGTTCTGTTTTTTTTAATACTGGTTTGGTGGTGGTGAACTCCTTTAGCTATTTCTTGTCTGGGACAGACAACATTCATTTTAATAACATATTTCATTTAAACTACTATATCCAAAATTTTATTTTAACATGTACTAAATATAAACAATATTAATGAGATATCTTACATTATGTTTTTCAAACTGAGTCTTCAGTTTGGACTAGCAGCATTTCAAGTATTCACTAGTCACTTGTGCTGGTGGCCACCATACTAGAAGGTACAGATCCAAAACATTTTGCTCACTAATTAAGTGTTCAAAAAGTCAACAGCAGAGACCTCCATTTAACTCACAACCCAAAAGCAGAGTCTGTCATTGGATGACACCTACTAAAAACCAGTTTATGCTTGTAGACAGAGATCCTGACACCTTCAACACAAACTCCGCGCATTGACTGGAGCCAAATATTCCATGTTAGAGTTTAATGCCTTTAATTTAGACTTTTAACCACTGTTTACAGGATATATCTTTGAGAGGGTTCATATATTTTTAGGTTACAAGTCCTAATGTTTTTGAATACATTATTAGTCTTAATATCTTTGTGAGGAAAAAAAATATGTAAAATCAACTTTGGGGCAAGTATACATCCCAGTGCTTGTGGATGTCTTCATAAGTCCCTCGTTTTATTTCCGCAGAAGCACAAGTGAAATTGAACAAGAATTTTATTGAATTTCCTTTATGCAACCATGGTGGGCTTTGATAAAGGAACACAAAAGAAAAGCCACCCACACTTTGCACCTAATCTAAAAAGGACCCATTGGTGGGGCCGGCCGAGTGGCGCGGTGGTTAAGCCCTGGCTTGGGAAGCCAGCAGCCCCGGTTTGGGTCCCACATATGAGGGCCAGTGACACTGCCCTTAAAAAAAAAAAAAAAGGGGGCCGGCCGAGTGGCGCATTGGTTAAGCGCTGGTTTTGGGATGCCAGCGGCCCCGGTTCGGATCCCACATGAGGGCCAGTGACACTGTCCTCTACAGCTAACAACAGCTCCACCTGGAGCTGGGCTGTGCGAGCCCCGGTGATGGTGTGGGCTGCAGCCCCTGCTGCAGTGGGCTGCCATAGGCTACAGTGAGTGGCCCGCAGCCAGCGTGATGCAGCCAGCGTGAGCGGCTGGCAGCCAAGCGTGAGCTGCCAATAGCCGCGATGAGCGACATCCAGAGGCCAGTGACCGATCTGCCTCATCCGGGAAGAGCGCAATGACGATACCAACAGTGAAGCAACATCCTCCGCAACTAAACTGAAGAACAAGAAGACGGCAACTTGTCTGTTCCCCTTCCCCGATTCCCCAACGCTGTTCCCCTCCGCCAATTCCCCAATAAAATCTTTAAAAAAAAAAAAAAAAAAAAAAAAAGGGCCATTGGCACCCTACAGGACGTTTTTGCAGGTACTTCAAACAATATAGTGGTTTATTGGGATGACAATTGTTAATAAAGTAAAAAAAAAATGATTTCCCTGACTCAAGTCTGCATTCTTCCTAAGGCTGAGTATTCTAGAGTCAGACATTTGGTAGCCAAATTTCCATAAATTAATTCATTAACAGAAGATGGTAAGGAAGTTGTTTTGTATTTTCCAAAAAAACCCCTCTTTTTCTCCTCTTTTTTTTCAGCAGAGAATGAATTCGAAACGGAAAATGCTGTTATTGATTTCATTTGCTTTATCATTGATGTTGATTAAGCATCATTTCCGGTAAATATAAAAGATTAATGAATCATTATCTTTAGTGATTGGCAGATTTGATCTAAAATAGTAAGTTCTTTCCAAAAAGTATTGGTAAACACTCCCTAAATTCATCAAAAATGACCTCTCCTCTTTGGGGCACAAATCAAACCATATACATATGAATTCTTTCATTTTTCAACATTCAACAAATATTTATTAAGCACCTTCTTGGTACCAGGCCCTGTTCTAGGTGCTGGGAAAACAGTGATAACCCAGACAAAGTGACTATTCTTATGGACGTTTACATTCTAGGTGGAGAAAACAGCCAGTAAGCAAAGAAATATATAATATAATGTGAGGAGCATTGTATTCTATATAATAATGCTATGAAGAAAGAAATCAGGCAAGGTAAGAGGATAGAGAGTGTTGGGGGGCTATTTTAGATATATTTTAAACTACTGGGTTGTCGGAACAATCATGACATATTTTTTCTATG
This sequence comes from Aselliscus stoliczkanus, assembly GCA_033961575.1. Classification (NCBI taxonomy): domain Eukaryota; kingdom Metazoa; phylum Chordata; class Mammalia; order Chiroptera; family Hipposideridae; genus Aselliscus; species Aselliscus stoliczkanus. The sequence continues at coordinate 125,850,628 of CM066728.1, forward strand.
TTTTTCATTGCAAAAATGCTTCATGACTTTTCCAACAACCCAATACATCAAATTTCCATCTAATCAGAACAAGAGTCAAAGTAACCTGTTGTAGAAACTCAGCTGTACTGGGAAACAAATTTGTTAACCTGCTAAAATTCTCTCACACAGAGAAATTCAAATTCTTACCTCAGCCATGCCTTCCTCATGTTTTTTTTTTCAAATAACCAATGTAATGTTACTGAATGCTATTTGAAAATCAGCTTCATTGTGGGTGCTAATGTCTTTTAAAATTAACCCTTTGCTTTAGTATCATGTTGTACATGTTATTGGCCCCCTGGGATATTGTATCTTAATAGAAAGAACCTGTGGTCACCTGTAAACATATCAATAGTATCTCTTTGAAGATAATAATGGGCTATCTCAATCAAGAAGGAAATTATAGACAATATGCTCACTGCAGGCCTGAATTCTAGAACTAGATGCCATGTATTCCAGAACTGTAGCATAATGCCTGGCATATAGTAGGTGCTCTGTAATTATTTGGCTAACAAGTGAGTAAATGAATGGATCTAAAGTCTAGATTTTCTGTTATTGTAATTGCAATAGCCTTTGGATAAAATTTAACACTAAATGCCTTCTTTTAAAATTTATCTAAAGAATAAAGAAGCACATACAGAAGATAAGTCTCTGCTGGTAAGAATCTATGTTCCATAAATATTCTTCAAACTGTATTGAGGGCAAACTGGCTGGAATCAAATGGGTTTGAATGGCAGTGGCAGTCAGAAAGCACAGAAAACTAGACTAAATTCTCTAGAGGCAACCATTGATAAACTTCTTGGGGATCAGCTCAGAAATATTCTACACATGTATATATTCACATGTATGAGTTTGTAAGGACATGTGTATGTGTACATCTCCAAATTTTGCTTACTCAACACACTCATCTGCATATACCAGACAAGTTTTTGACATATGCTATAGTTTAAGTATCTCTGTCCAGGATGATGTTTTTCTTTAGATGGATAGCCATCATTAGTCAACCATGTTTTCTGCAATTGACCATTTTGTAGGACCAGAGAAATTAGTGAAGCCAACCATCAAAAAATCAAACAAAAAAAATTCATTTGTCACTGTATATTTTTAATGTTGTTTGGCATGGATAATTTGAATTTTGAATGAGCATGAGGCTTGGGCAAACCTAGAGTGAAATATCTTTGACTAAAATCACCTCTGAAATGTCAAAAAGAGATGTACTTTTAAAGGTTTTTTAAAAAATATTTGATTTTGAAATAATTATAGATTCACAAGAAGTTGCAAAGATAGTACAAAGTGGTCACATGCACCTTCCGCCCAATTTCCCCCAATATTACCTCATACACAATTGTTGTACAATATCAAAATTGGAAATTGATGCTGGAACAATGTATGTGTATCACTATATGACATTTTATCACATGTCTAGATTTGTGTAGCCACCACAGCAATCCAGATACAAAACTATTCAATTACCACAAAGATCTTCTCTGAGCTACCATTTATACCCACACTCACCCTCCTCTCCTGGACCCTCCCTAACCTCTAGCACCACTAATCTATTTTTAGCTCTATAATTTTGTCATTTTGAGAATGTTTATAAATGGAATCGTACAGTATATGATCTATTGAGGTAAGCTTTTTTCATTTAGCACTGTGCCCTTGAGATCCAGCCATTTTGTGGTGTATATCAAATAGGTCATTCCTTTTGATTCCACGAAGGGATGCACCAAAGTTTGTTCAACCATTCTTCTATGGACATTTTAGTTGACAGTTCTTACAGCACATGGAAAATATTGATCCATTTTCTTTTTTCTTTTTTTTTTGAGGGCAGTGTCATTGGCCCTCATATGTGGGACCTGAACCGGGGCCGCTAGCTTCCCAAGTCAGCGCTTAACCACTGCACCACTCGGCCAGCCCTGATCCATTTTCTTTTGGGTCCATGATTTCTGATGAGAAATCCACTTTCATTCAAATAGTTTTTCCCCCTGTAGGTGAATCATTTCTCTTTTGTCTGCTTTCAAGATTTATTTTTACCTTCAGCTCTCAGAAATTTGACTTTCATGTGCCTTAGCATGGATTTCTTTAGGTTTATCCTGTTTGGCGTTCACTCAGTTTCTTGAATCTGCATGTTTATGTCTTTTACCAAATTTTGGGGAGTGTTCAGCGATTTTTAAAAAATATTTTTTCAACCCATTCTCTGTTTCCTTCTGGCACTCCCATTGCATGAATGTTAGATTTTTTTGTTATAGTCCCACATGTCTCTGACATTTTCCCCCCCATTATTTTTCTCTCTATTGTTCAGATTGAGTGATTTCTATTATTCTTCCTTTAAGTTCACTGATTCTTTCCCCCATTCTTTTCAGTATGCTGTTAAGCCCATCCTTGAGTTATTTCAGTTAATGTTCATAGTTATAGAACCAGCACCAAACAGTGATGTCATGTTATAGGAGTGCAATATATATTTGTTGAATGAGTGGATTACTCTTAACTTGATTTTCATTTTGTACCCAGGGATCATGAAGCAGAGGAACCTCAGCTCTCAGACTGGTTTAATCCTAAGTAAGAACAAAAAATTCTGCTCACAACATAATAATAATAGTATAACTCAATTTGAATGGTGGAGAGTTTTTTTTCATCATCCAATTATAGCTATCTTGGAATGCTTCCAGGACTTAAAGAGTTTTTACTTTTAAGCCTTTTATATACAAAACCAGGGTCTACTTAGAAAGAGTCAGGCAATTAAGGGTCATAATGAGAAAGAGAATATCTGCTTTAACATTTCGGTTTCATTAAGGGAAACAACAAAAAAAATCCCTTTAGAAGCAGCCCAAAAATGCCATTAATGACTCTTCTTGATTTTGGCATTAACTTTCAGGGGAAAAGCTCATTCTTTATAATGGCTATCTAGTATTCTGTTTTATGGCTGTAAAGCATAGTTAATTCAACCAACTCCCTGTTGGTTTTATATTGTTTGCAACTTAGGGGCTATTGTAAGTAATGTTTCAATGAATATTTCTGTACATGTTTCTGTACACACTGTTATGTGAATTTATCAGTAGGATGAATTCATATTGTGGCATCATTTAGAGGATATAAACATTTAAAATTGTAATTCAGGTTGCTAAAAATGCCCTTTAATGATTATACCATTTATTTTCCAATCAGCAGTAGATAAATATTAGTAAAATTTACTGTTTTATATATTTTATTTTATCAAACATTTTACTATGGGCAAAACTGTTAGTTAAAATATCTTGATTCAATTTGCATTTCTGTAATTATTTAATTTCAGAATCTTTTATATGATTATTTATTTGTATTTCATCATCTGTGAATTCCTTTTTCATATTTATATTTTTTAAATGAACAGGTGCACAGAATAGCATTAATAATAATCCATATTTCATGACTCATCTCATCGTTAGTTCATGCGAAGTCTACTTATTTATTTGTGTGCTTTCTTTCTTGCTTTTAAAAAAAATGAAACAAAAAAGACAACCATAAATAACTTCAACATAAGCTTTGTGTCCTTTCTAATCCTCCCACTCTCTCTCTTGCCCTATGCTCTTAACAACCACCTTCCTGAATCCTGGTTCATCATCTCCTTTCTTTCTTTTTATAAATATAAATTTATATTATCCACATATATTCTGAAAAAAGTCTATTTAAAATTTTAGTTGTTTATAACTTTATAAAGAGGATACCATCCTGTATGTAATCTTCAGGGACTTATTTTTCCCCATAATATTAGATTGCTAAGATTCACCTAAAAATTGCATATCACTGTCATCCATGTGGATGGCTACACAATCATTGTTCATCCACTGCCCTGCTAAATGGGCACTGAAACTCTTTCTAGATTTTTTGCTATTGTGAACATTAAGACCCTCTAATCTTGTAAGATGCTTTCCAGGGAGTTCAAAGAGTTTAAAACATGAAAAATCATCATATATAAAATAGCTGCTGGGCCAGCTGAGTAGCTCAGTTGGTTAAGAGCTCGCTCAAGAATGCAAACTGAGTTCTGAGCAACGGCAGTTCGATGCCAGCCCGAGCTGAGTTGCCGTTGACCTGCCAACAGGTGGCAGGATGGCTCAGCTGAAAAAAAAAAAAAAAAGCTGCCTAACTTCTATCTTTGTCCTCATGTTTAACTACTGTCTCACTCCACTCTAATCACACTGGCTTTTTTTTTTTTTTGTATCGCTTCCATTTTATTTATTTATTGATATATATTTTTTAATTCTTTTATTGTGAAATAAACATTTTTTAAAAAAAATTGGTTTTAGGTATACAACACAGTGCAATAGTTATACTTCTTACCTCTCAAAGTGCAACCCCTCTTCCCCAATTCTCCCCTCCTCTTCCCCCCATATCATTCTATCTATTACAATTCCCTTGACTCCCTTCCACAGTATAATCCACCTCCCGTGACTATCTATATATTCAATTACAGTTGGTATACAGTATTATACAACATCAGCTTCAGGTGTACAGTGCAGTGATCAAGCCTCAACTCCATCCATGAAGTGGTCTCCCTAACAAGACACGTGACTATCTGACACCCCACAAAATATTTACAACATTATTAATTATATTCCCTGAACTGCCTTTCATATCCCTGTCACACTGGCTTCTTGATGTTCCTCAGACACACCAAGGATGCCCTCACTTCAGGGCCTTTGCACCTTCTGTTCCTTCTGCATGGACCATTCATCCTCCCAATAGCCAAGTGACCCATCCTCTCACTTCCCTGAAGACTCCACTCAAATGGTATTTATCATTGAAGCCTTCTCCAACCACCTCATATAAAATGGCACCCCCATTCCTTTTCTTCCCTATCCAGTTTTCTTTTTCTCCATTGCACTCACCAACGTCTGATATACTATATATCTGCTTGTTTATTCACTTGTTATCTGCCTCTCCTCACTAGAATGTGCCTAGCAAAGAGCCTAGACATCGTAGAGGCTCAATATTTGTAGAATAAATACATACATGAAACCTTCAATCTAATTGAAAGGATAGCACTTTCGTGACAATGCAATAGTGGTAGAAGGCATTCTTTAATTGGAAAGCTTTTGCTTTACTATTAAACATTACATTGGCTTTGAGTTTAACATAGAACGACCTCTTCAATATTGAGATAGCAGGGAAGAACTTATTTTCTGCTCTTATTAGGTAGAAAAAACCAATAAGCTTAAAGTAAATATGAAAGAATCAATATCTCAGAAGAGCCAAGGCAAGGGTGAAAAATAAGAAAATTTTGCCTTAACAAATATCAGAATATATTCTAACACCACTGTGATCAAATCAACATGGACTAGATCAGAACAGTAAATCCAGAATTAGATCATAGTACACTGTATAAAAATTGATATATAACAATTGTGGTATTATAAAAATCAGCGAGAACAGTTATAAACTAGGTACAACGAGAATTCCCAAAGATATAGATCTGATCCTAGTCCTCCAGACACTTGAGAGAGCTCTTATATGGAGCTTCCCTCCCCATAACCAGCTTCTAGAATTTATGACCGAAATTCTTTGTTCTAAATAACTTAAAGATTTACTTAATTTGGGGGGAAATTGACATTTTCTATTTAAATAAATACTTATGGCTACGCCCACCCGCAACTAAGACTGAACTCGGCACCTTGAACTTAGAGGCCACAAGCTACCAACGGGAAGCCAGATGGCAGCTGGTCCCCTCCACAACAAAAACCGAAGAACAACTTGGCTGGTCCCCTTCCCCAATTCACAATAAAATCTTTTTAAAAAACCAAAAAAAAACCTGCAATCACCAATAGCAAAATGGCTTCTCACTTTATATTCATTTCTTTCCAAAATGAAGTTCTTCATTTGCTTTAAATAGTTTAATGCCCTGCCTGCGGCCAAACTATTTATTATTACTGATGTTGCTACTTCTGCTGTCATTGTGTTATTATTAGAAGTACATCTAATATCATTCTCCCTTTTTGGACTAATCTCACTTTTCTTCCAGGTTGCACTGAAGGGTCTAACGCATTAGGGAAAAAAATGAAGGGTACCCTAGAGCTTCTAGGAAAAGAGCAGGGAGGAAGAGAAAAAGGAGAAGGGGGAAATAAAGAACAAGACATGAGGAGAGAGTGGTGCTGTTTGCTTTAGCTAATAATCCAACAAACGTTCAGACCCTGGGCTACTTAAGTTTAAGCTGCAGTCAGAGCTCGAACAAAAAAAAATCCCTGGGCACGGGCTGGCCGAGTGGCGCAGTGGTTGAGTGCTGGCTTGGGAAGCCAGTGGCCCTCGTTCAGGTCCCACATATGAGGGCCAGTGACACTGCCCTCAAAAAAAAAAAAAAATCCCTGGGCTCAAATGGCTCTATGGTGCAATGACTAAAGCCTAGTCCTGAAGCCCAACTGGGTAATCCTGAACCCTGACTCTGCCATCTATTAGCTGTGTGCTACTAAGCAATTTACTCAACCCATCTGTGCCTAAGTTTTCGTCATAGGAAAAATAGGGATAATAATAGTTCTTATAGGAGATTGCAAGGATGAAATGAGTAATGTAAAGCACTCAATATAACCATGCCTGGCACACAGTAAGGACTTTATGATCATTAGCATATTCACTTGGACAACAACTTCTGCTGTCATAATAACGTGGTACCTGCTTAATTTGTTTCTTGTCTGTTTAACAGAAAACACCCTGATGTCATAACAACAACTGACTGGCTTGCTCCAGTCGTATGGGAAGGAACTTACAATACACAGGTCCTGGAAAAATATTATAAACAGCTGAACATCACCATAGGCTTGGTGGTATGGGCTACTGGAAAGTAGGTGCTATTAATATTCATCCTTTTTTTATTTTGGAAAAATGGAGATAAGCACCCATGGACTCTTTATACCCAAAGAGCTATTCATATTAATTAACTCTCATCATTATTTCTGGCTGACCTGTACACTTATTTATTTATAGTGGTTATTTTCTCCAGCCTTGGATGAGTCCTTAACACTACTTGGGAATCTTTTCATTAATATCCTTTTAGCTCTCTTTGTCTTTCTTCACAACACACTTTATGGTGCTTCTCAGGCCCCCAAGCTCATTTCACTGTCTTTCACTAACCAGTACAGTTAAGCTCCAGATCCGACTTCTCTGTCCTTGCCTACAGGGAGGTCTTTAGCAACATGCATATTACACCACATGTTGAAAGGACATGTATTCTCCTGATGACTTTTAGCTTTCTTCTGTTTGTTTGTTTGCTCATGTTTCACAGGTTTGCAGGAGAGTACCTGAAACAGTTCATCCAATCTGCTAATAAGCACTTTATGATTGGCTACCGTGTTATCTTTTACATCTTGATGGACGACTTCTCCAGGCTGCCTCCCATAGAGTTAGGTCCCCTTCGAACGTTTAAACTATTTACCATTCTATCAGAAGGAGAGGTGCGGGAAGACATGAATATCATACTCATGAAGAATTTAAATGGGTACATCATAAAACACATCCGGCATGAAGTCGACTTTCTCTTCAGCATGACTATAAACCAACTCTTCCAGAATGACTTTGGAGTGGAAACCCTAGGCAAGTCTGTAGCTCAGCTCCATGCGTGGTGGTATTTTAAAAATGCTAAAAAAGTCCCTTATGAGAGAAGACCAAACTCAGCAGCTTTCATCCCTTTTGGAAAGGGAGATTTTTATTATGACAGTGCAATTTTTGGTGGCACACCCCATGAGGTTTTAACCTTCATGGCAGAATATCAAAAAGCAGTAACTAATGACACCAAAAATGGACTCAGAAGCACATATGAATGTCACCTAAACAAGTATTTTTTTATCAATAAGCCCACAAAGTTATTATCATCAGAATACAGTTGGGACCCAACTCTTAGAACTCCTCCACAAATTAAACGTGTTAAGATAGCAAGGCAGTCAAAAAGGATTTGATGGTTACATCATTAGATTTATGGGTTAATAAGTGACTTACAAGAATTAGTTAAAAACAAAACATCAATTTTTTCAGCATTGTAGAGACTTAACAAAAATGTGTGATCTTTGAAAATAAATTTTTTCTCCTTATAATTTTCAGCCACCTAAATCTACTTATGCTGGATTAAGGATAAATGGATGATAATTTAATATTAATACATAGCAACGTTGGGCTGGCCGAGTGGCGCGGTGGTTAAGCGCTGGCCTTGGAAGCCAGCGGCCCCAGTTCTGTCCCACATATGAGGGCCAATGACACTGCCCTCAAAAAAAAAAAAATACATAGCAACATTATTTATATGTTATAAATAATGTGGAGGCATAAAATGACTGTTTTATGAAGAAACAAACATAGGTTCTAGTTCAGAAAAATCAGATAGCTAGCTCATTTCACTCTCGATAGATAGATAAATGATACATAGGTAGGTAGGTAGATGGATAGATAGACAGACAGACACACACACATGCACAAATGTCAAAGGAATCTATGTAAAGAAAAAGATAAATATTCATCAACTCACTCATCAAATATTTAATGTTTTTTTCATTAATCTCAATTAGTATTCGATCTATCTAGTATGTGATTGAACTTAGGTGAACCAGAGACATTCTATCGAATATGTATCTTATTTTTACTGTTACAAAGATATTGAGTTCATTTTTTTAAATTCCCATGAACTTTATTTTAAAAAAATAGATATCTACTGGGGCCGGCCGAGTGGCGCATTGGTTAAGCGCTGGTTTTGGGATGCCAGCGGCCCCGGTTCGGATCCCACATGAGGGCCAGTGACACTGCCCTCTACAGCTAACAACAGCTCCACCTGGAGCTGGGCTGTGCGAGCCCCGGTGATGGTGTGGGCTGCAGTCCCTGCTGCAGTGGGCTGCCATAGGCTACAGTGAGTGGCCGGCAGCCAGCGTGAGCAGCTGGCAGCCAAGAGTGAGCTGCCAATAGCCGCGGTGAGCGACATCCAGAGGCCGGAGACCGATCTGCCTCATCCGGGAAGAGCGCAATGACGATACCAACAGTGAAGCAACATCCTCCGCAACTAGACTGAGGAACAAAAAGACAGCAACTTGTCTGTTCCCCTTTCCCAATTCCCCAACGCTGTTCCCCTCCGCCAATTCCCCAATAAAATCTTTCAAAAAAAAAAAAAATAGATATCTACTGAATTCTATGATAAATATATTCTTCCAGGTGCAGTCAGGGATAGAAAAATGTAATGAAAGAAGGTGTGACAACATTGCCTCCTGCAGTTATGTGAAAAACAGAACATGTACCTGTGAGCCTGGTGATGTAGATAACAAGGTTTCCAAGCTTTCTTCTTGTTATTTATAGCACAATGTAAGGAGAGAGATGGATTGAGGAAAGATGTATAAAATAAAATAGCCTGATTTCTTTGAGTCTTCTGGTCCTAGACAAAATGACATAGACTCACTTTTCCCTGTTACTTCTCTCTAAATACAACTAAGAACACTGTACATAATTACAGACAACTACAAAAGGACTCTGCAAAGTGGAAAGAGTAAGGCAGACTGGCTAGGGATTAGGACTTGAGGGAAAACATGGCGGTGAGTTCCCTGGGATTTCTTTTTGTCTCCCATATAGCCCAAACTGGGCATAAAAGAGGCCTACAACTCAGAACCACCAAAAGGCACAGACTAATAATAATAATAATAATAATAATAATAATAATAATGATGATAATAATAAGTCTCTAGGAAAAGCCAGCTCTCTGGCTGAAGGCCTAGGGAAGAGGCAGCCCAGCAGAGACCTCCTGGGGACCCCATCCCCACTCCATACCTAGCTGGCCTGCTCTGCTTACACCAGAAGCACCTGAAAGACTTGGCAGAGAATTCTACCCAGAAGCACCAACAGGCCCAGTGTCTCCTGGACCTCCACTAAGCAGCAGATGGAGACCCAGGTCCAGCATCTCGTGGGCCTCAACCCAGTGGCAAAGGGGGACCCCCAGCACTCCCACCAGAGGCAGAAAGAGGCCCAGGTTGATACTTCCATTACTCAGCAGCACTGGCAGAGACTGAGCAAGAAGCCCGTTGGTGCCAGGTGACTTGGAGAGAAGGTCATGGGAGACACTCTCTGTGCCACAGGCTCAGCATCCTCCACTTACTACCTGGTGGCACCGGCATGGGGAGCCCAGAAAAGCCCTTCCGGCAGCAGCAGCAGTGATCAGGAGGCACTGGGTGGCCCAGAGACCAGACTCAGAGGAGCACCCAGCGCCCCATGGCCCAGCATCTTCCACACTCCGCCTAGCAAGACCTGCCAGGGAAAGTGCACTCCACCCCTGCAGGCAGCATCAGCAGGAGCAAACAGGGGCTCTGGTGGCACCAGGTGAATGAAGTGGGCAAGAATAAGGCTGTATACTTTCTGAAACCTATATTGTCATTGGAACCACAGCCCCCAAAAATAATCCAGGGACTATGCACTGAACATAAACAGGTGACTTCCTGCTGAAATCAAATTTTCAATAGGATCTGGCATCTCAAAACTTAATATCCAAAATGCCTAGAATACAATAAAAAAAATCACTCATCATACCTAAAAACAGGAAAATCACAATCCAAATGAGAAAAGGCAATCAAATGATGCCAATATAGAGATAAATCAGAGGCTGAAATGCTCTGATGAGGATTTTAGAGCAGCCATCACAAAAAAATGTTTCAACAAGCAATTCCAAGTGATCTCAAAACAAGTAAAACAAAAAAATTCATAAAAAGTGTTTATCAAATAAATTATGTTTAGCAAAAACTATCTCTGGAGGGACACATACCATAAAGTTATATGTCATTCATATATTATTTTATAAAATGCAAAGTAACACTACGTAATGTTTAAGGATATAGACATATAGGCAAAAGTATAAAGATATGAATTGCAAGGATGATCACCAAATGCGTGATTGTGGTTACCTCTGTGATAGGAAGACAATGCAACCAGAAAGAGATACATAGTATGCTTCATCTACATGTGAAATGTTTTATTTCTTAAGGTTGGTTCAGTACTAGGGTATTCATTACAATAGTCTTTACATTTTTATGTCTGAAATATTTCATAATAAAAATGACTTTATTGAAAAACTCTACTGAGTAATGTCTTTCTCTTGTAGTTCAGAAAATTTTCACTTAGTACCTTAAAGCATTAGAGCTTAATATGGTTAATTTTTGCTTTCACTTAAAAAATCTATTGTCCCTACCAAAGACTGTATAAAATGAATATATTTCAAAGATGTAGAAAATATATACATGTAAAAATCACAATGTAGAAAAAGGTCTAGAATATCACCAGTACCAATAAATAAATAAATAAATAAATAAATAAATAAATCAAGAAAGACTGCCAATGTTCAATTGGCAAGGACCTACAACCAAGATTACTCTACCCAGCAAAGCTATCACTTAGAATCAAAGGACAGATAAAGAGCTTCCCAGACAAGACAAACCTAAAGGAGTTCGTCACCACCAAACCAGTATTACAAGGAATCTTAGAGGGGCTTCTTTAAGGTGAAAAAAAAAAAAAAAGATTACAAATATGAATAATAAAATGGAAATAATTACATATCTATTAACAATTACTTTAAATGTGAATGGATTAAATACTCCAATCAAAAGACATAGGATGGCTGAATGGATAAGAAAACAAGACCCTTATATATACTGCCTACAAGAGACTCGCTTCAGATCAAAAGACACAGACTGAAAGTTAAGGGATGGAAAAAGTCATTTCATAAAAATGGAAAACAAAAAGAAAAAAAGCTGCAGTAGCAATACTTATACCAGACAAAACAGACTTTAAAACAAAGGCTGTAATAAGAGACAAAAAAGGACCTAGTAACCCCACTTCTGGGTATTTAGCTAAAGAAACCCAAAATGCTACTTTGAGGGGATGTGTGCATCCATATGTTCATTGCAGCATTGTTTACAATAGCCAAGATATGAAGGCAACCTGGGTGTCCCTGAATGAATGAATGGATGAAGAAGATGTGGTAGGTATATCTATACAATGGAAAATTACTCAGTCATTAAAAAGAATGAAATCTTGACATTTACAACAACATGGATGGACCTAGAGGGTATTGTGCTGAGTGTAGTAAGTCAGACAGTGAAAGACAAATGTCATGTGATTTCATTTATAAGTGGAATCTAAAGGACAAAATAAACAGACAAATGAAACAGAAACAAATTCATAAATACAGAGAACATTTTAATGGTTACCAGATGGGAGGGGTTTTGGGGTGGGTGATAAAGGAGAAGGGAGTAAGAAGTACAAATTGGTCGTTACACAGTAGTCATGGTGATGTGGGTACAACATACGGGAGGGATATAGTCAATAATATTATAATAACTATGCATGGTGTCAGATAGGTATTAGATGTGTTGGGGTGATAGACAGGAGGGGGTTGGGGGCTGGTTCAAAAAGATGAAAGAATTAAGAAGTACACATTGGAAGTTACAAGACAGTCAATGGGATGTAAAGGAAAGCCTAGGGAATATAATCAAATATGGTAATAACCATGTATAGTGCCAGGTGGATACTAGACTAGTCAGGGGGATCACTTCTTAAATTATATAAATGTCTAACCACTATGTTGTACACCTGAAATTATAATATTGACTGTCATAAATAAATAAATACAAGGTGAGAGTTCTTGTTCTATAAAATATTAAGACAGGTTAGAAAGTAAAAAAAATAATATAATATCATCACAGAAATTGACAAATAAATCAATGGTGACCAAGATATGCAATGACTCACACATAAATGAACACCTCATATATGACAGTAATGACAATGTGTATTCTCCCCCTCCCAAAAAAAATAATCTTTTCAGAGTATTCCTACAGAAAACAATGAAACTGTACTCTTTTATCACACACAGAAGCCCATTCCAGGTGACTTACAAACCTAAGAGCGGCTCCCTTGCTTCCTTGTCCTTACTTTCCTGAACAGTTTATTCCTAAAGCCTGGAGGTAGGCCCCAGCAAGACAGGCAGTTTCTCACCACGGCCACCTTCTCTCATTGCCATCACTCGGGCTCAACCTATGATTGCTCACCTGGGTTATGAAAATAGCCTCTTTCTGCTCTTTCTGCATCTGCACTTGCCTCCATTCAGTCTGATCTCAACACAGCATCCATACTCAATTGTACATAAAACCATGCCCCCTGTTCAAAACTCAGTTATGATTTCCCGTCCCTCTCAGAATAAACGTGGCAGTCATGATCCAAAGGCCCTCCCCTCCTAACACCTTCCCTCTGGTTCAGTATACTCCTACTCACTGCCCCTTGAACTCGCCAGGCACGCTTCTACCTCAGGGCCTTTGCACTAATTATTTCCTCTGCCTGGAATGTCCCCTCACTATCTCTGTTTTTCACTCAGAAATCGTCTTCTCAGGGAGGCCTCCTGACCACCTCACCTACAATTATAGGACCCCTTACCCCAGAATTTTAAACATAATTATTCCTTCCTTGATTTATTTTTTCTCCTTAGCATTTATAACTATAGTTATATAGTTATATAGTAGTAGCATAGTATATATTTTACTTGTTTATCTTATTTATTGTCTTTCTCCCTACAAGAATGTAAGCTTCCATGAGTTCGGGATTTTTGTCTGTTTTGTTTACAGCTATAATCCCAATGCCTAGGGAATAACTGGCATATGGAAGGCATTCAAGTAGTCACCTGTCAAATGAAAAAAACAACAAAAGGGAAACTCCTTACATCATTCTGCTTTCTTTCAACCGTCTACCTAGGACAAAGGAGAACATGAGAATTAACACTAGATGGCGCAATATTACAAAGAAAGTAACGCTAATCAACACATCCTTTCCTCCAGACTGGAATTGCTTCATGAAAAGCCCAAGCGTTGCTAAATTCCCTCAGGCCTCCCTGGGCCCCAGCCTGTGGACGTTCTGTTTGCTATACAACCCAGTTTCACTATTTTATGCTCCACCTGCATCAACGTTATTCTGCCTTGCCAAGTATTTCCGTTCCGCAGGGGGCTGGTTCGTAACCAAATTTCTCCTCCCCATCCTTTGCAACCCCCCAACCTAACTTCAACTGAAGCCATCAGTGCACAAAAGCCCGTAAGTTTCCAGGGCTGTGAGTGGACTATGGTGAGAAAGAATCGGTCCCCTCTGGGTTACACTCTGTTAGAGGGGCTGGCATATTTCACTTCCAACATCCTCTCTCCCTAGAACCCATACTGGATCCATGGATCCCAAGGGTTGGGGACAGATTTCAATGGCAGCTACCACGGGGTATTAAGAATCACCAGTGCCCTGCACCTCTAAAGGCTCTCTTACTGGGCCAAGTTAAAAGCATCTTGACTGCTCACTTCTGAAAGGCTGGCTGTCCTGGAAGGCGACTCCGTGCTCATGCCAAGAAGCTCCTGTCACCAATCTGCCCTGCCAGTTTATATGAGGTGAGGGTGACTAACTGGTCCTGGTTTGCCAGGAACTTTTCCCAGTTTCATCGCAGGAAGTGTCAGGCTTCAGGAAATCCCTCAGCCTGGAGCAAACCAGGACAGTCGGTAACTCGACATGAAGCCCAGATCTCTCAAACGCCACTCTAACTCCAACCAGAACTGCAACCCAAGGTGTAAAATTTTTCTCACATAGATTTTTGTTCTCTTTTTCCATTTTACATGTATCAGTCACCAAGTCTGTCAATTCTATCTCCTTTGTGTCACCTATATTCATTTTCTTCTCTACTTTCTCACTGTAAAAGTTAATTGAAAACTACTGTAATAAAAAAAAAAAAAGGCCAGACAACAGCAGATTCAGAGACTTCAGAAATGGGCGCTGGCTCATGGCAAAGGGAACAAGAAGTGAGTGGGGGAAAAAGGAAGTTATAAATATCAACCAAGCCTCCTGACCAGACAGAAAAAAAAGGACCAGACCAAAACATTATTTTCTTCTTTGCTTAATGTATTTGTGTATATGTGTGCGTTTATGTATTTTTGTATATATTAATGAATTCTTTTCTTCTCCTTTCCCATTGTAATTTTGAGAATTAATGGCAGTGGTTCACTTTACAATTTCATCTTTAGGCTACAGAGTATTCAAGGGGGACTCTAACTGAACGTGAGGAGTAATGAACATCATGCAGAGATTAATGTAATCTCTGGAGCTTTTCTTTTTGGGAACTTTTCTTTTTTTGGGGAAAAGGTGAGAGTGCTTATTGCTAGAAAAGCATAGTTGTGTTTTGTTAAAGAAAAGTGGACACTGGTTATTGCTGTATGGGAAGTGGAAATATAGAAAGTTGTGTATGGATATGGAGTAGGTGAAGTGATGAGCTGTCTCAGCCATTAAGTCGTTTGTGTCTCAGTCCAAACCCACACTTTTCTATTCTGCGTTCTGATACTAGGGGAGACTATGAGAGCTAGATTTCTACTTTCCACTTGACTTCCTGTTCCTCCCTTCCTGCAAGGCAGACAAGGGAGAAAGGATATGCACCTTTCCTGACTACTGGTTATCAATTACAATGTTCATCTTTTGGTGGGGGCATTCCTGGAACCAGCCTCATTATGCCTCATCACAGATCTCTGCAACGGTTGGGCAGTGGCCCCTCCTCAGAGGTTTGGGGAGCCTCTCTTTCAAACTTCCTTTTGTCTCCTCAGACCTACAGCAGTAGCTTCATCCTGTGGTCCCTATATCAGGGTTAACTCAGTATCCCTTTTTTGCTTTTTCAGTTCTCCAGAGTTGTTTAACCAATTCCTTATGTCAAATTTTCTCTTTTGAAATACCAAGCGTGTTTTCTGTTGTTCTGAATGTGCCCTGATTCAACCACCCTGCCAACCACTTGCAGTACTCGCTAAAAACAAAGGAAATGTGGGATTACTGGTTGAAGAGGAAAGTGAGAAGAATCACTGACCTTGTGACTTTTTACAGCAACAAAGACTATAACATTAATGCACACTTTTGTTAGGTCCGCGTGAACAATGATTTCTGTGTTTTCCCTTCCCCATCTCCTAAAGTTTTGTATGGAGTGTTGGTTAGTGGAACTTAATTTACAATTTAATTTGTAAGTCACTAGCCCAGGTCCTATGTCCTCAAATCCATTCTGTGTCCTTCCATTGCTCTGCTCTGTACTTCAGGGGGACTGACCTCTATCCGCTGATATCCGAATGCTTAGAGGACAAGAGAGGGAAGGAATAAACCAAGATAGCTCTCTCCCTCTCTCTTCTATCTCAAACACTTCTCTGGCAGCGACTCCATCTCCTAAGTGGCCCCAGCTCCCCCTGGACAGGCCAACAACTGACCCCCAGTGCTGGGACTCAGTAACACAGCCTTCTTACTCTCGTCTCTTCCTGGTTCAAACAGTGGCTCTTCTGCTGTTACTAATCCTTGGGTTGCTTTACTTTCTCAGTTAGACACTCAGTTCCTAGCAACCACGTCCCTGAATTACATTTTGTCCGTTCTAAAAACTGGAAGTGGTTGCTATTTTTCTGGTTATCCCTGGCTGTTAAAACAGCTAACGCCACGCTAATGCCAGCTAATGCCACGCTAGGCGCACGGTAATAATACTGAGTCAATATTCTGCCACTCTCCCACTCCTGGAAATTTATAGGCAAATATACCTACACACCGACAAAATGAGGTTTGGACAAGGTTATTCACTGCAGGGCTGTTTGCAAGGCCAAAAACGAGAAACAAATCCAAGTCATACATTTTATAGTGAACTGGTTTAAATAAAGATTGGGACATCCATAAAGCTGTAAAAAAGAACAAGGAAATGCTCTATGTACTAACATGTATTATTCAGCGAAGTACACAGGGCACATGACAGTATAAATAGTGTGTGATCTTTTGTGTAAGAGGGGGAAGAATAAGAATATATGTTTGTATTTCCATAAAGAAACGCCAAAAAGACACACAAGAAATTAATGAAAGTGGTTAACTAATAAGGAGCCAGTCAAGGGAGAACAAGATAGAGAGACAGGAGGGAGAAGTCTCACTATGGACTCTAAATTGGTTTTGTTTTTTGAGCCACATAAATGCATTACCTATTGAAAAAGTACTAAAAATTATAAACATGCATATAAAGAAAAAAACCTGCAACCTACTCACTAAATGATAAACAAAACCAATATTGAAACACTTACATGAAATTGTAGGAAAACGAAAGATGAGAAAAGACTACATATTTTATGAGTTCAATGACATTCTGGAAACAGCAGAACTGAAGACAATAAAAAAGATCAGTTGTAGTCAGGTTTTGGGAGGGATAAATAGGTGGAACACAGAGGATTCATAGGGCAGTGAAAACACTCTGTGTGATATTATTATGATGGACACATGTCATTATACATTTGTACCACATCAAGAGAACCATAATGTACATTACGGACTTTGGGTGACTATGATGTTTCAATGTAGGTTCTTCATCGTAACAAATGTACTGCTCTAGTGGGGATGGTGACAGTGGGGGAGCCTGTGCACGTGTAGGGGCAGGGGGCATATGGGAAATCTTTGCATCTCCTTCTCAATTCTATTGTAAACCTAAAACTGCTCAAAAAAAATTCTGTAAAAAAAAGGTGAAAGACAAGAGAGAATATACACAGGGCTATAGCCCTCATTTATACAACTTGTTAAGAAGCCATTGCGTGTATTTTAACTCCTCTCCTCAGCCCATTCAAGTTTTGGTTACCTTTGGCTAGCGTGAGTCAGTTAACACTTTGTAAGCGGGCATAAAAAGCTATATGACAAGTTTACTCGTTTCCCGCAAAAAATGTGTTAAGGTTCTTTGCCTGGTCAACTGACCGAAACTGACCCCTGAGGTGTCCAAGACTGTCTTGTTTTTTTGTTAAACTTAAAAGTTGGGCATGTGGGCCCGGCCAAGTGGCATGGTGGTTAAGCACTGGCTTTCGAAACCAGCGGCCCGGGTTCGGGTCCCACATATGAGGGCCAGTGACACTGCCCTCAAAAAAAAAAAAAAGAAGAAAAAAAAAGTTGAGCATGTGAAGGGAAGCATTCTATACTCCATATAAGCCAAGTTTTGTAAGAGGAACCTGAATGAACCTTTGATAATCAGAGCCAACCTCACCAAATAACACTAGAAGCCTTACTTCTCCAGCCGTGAACTGAGTTTCTTGACTGATCATAATGTTTTGTGAAAACCAACAATTGTACAAAAAAAAAAGCATTCAATGAGTCCATGGATTATATCAATGGTAGAATTATGACAAAGCAGAAATAGCAAATCCAAACACAGATAAAATGTCCAGTTTGATGATCAAAAAATGTTCCCCTCATGGCTTCCCAATAAAAATGGGAGATTGGACATAATAATTCAATTTCACTTCCTCTGAAACCCCACTAAAACTACAATAAAGGCATTCAGAAAAAAAAAACCACAGACCATAAACCTATAAATACAAAGGGAAGAGGAGACAATAGAAACAAAATTTTGGAAGCTGGAATGCAGAAAATGGATGTAGGACATAATGGGGAAAGCCAAAGACTAAATTGATGTACATCACAGAATCTTCCAAAGTCTCAGGAAGTGGACTTTTGGAAGTGGGGGGATATGATTAATAAATAGGGATTGACAGAATGCAGCTTTACCACACATTTCCCTCTCCTTTCGTGTAAACTGGACTTAGTGACTTTTCTAAGAATAGGGAAAGAGAAACAGTAAGTAGAGAACCTTAGCCACGAGCTCAGGGTTAACATCACCAGCCATAAGTCAGGTTGACATCATGTGCCCCCAATATGTTGCAATGGAAAGGCCAGTTCATTTCTGTGATATTCTTCCCCCAAATCCATATTCCCAATGTAATCATGACAAACCCAAACTGAGGGACAGCCTACAAAATACCTGACCGGTACTCTTTGAAACTATCAAGGTCATGAAAGACAAGCAAAGGCCAAAACATTGTCACAGATTGGAGACTACGGGAACACGATGACCGAATGCGACAGAAAAAAGGCATCAGCAGGAAACGTGGTGAAATCTAAACGAAGTCTGTGGCTTACTTAACAGGATTGTACTCATGTTCATTTCTCAGTTTTGGTAAATGCAGCTTGATAATGGAAGATGTTCACATTTGAGGGCGTGCGTTCACATTCAAGGGGAAGAGTGTACAAGGAACAGCACACTGTGCAGCTTTTTTTGTAAATCTAAATTTTTTTTCAAAATAAAAAGATTTAAAATACAAAAATGGGAAAGGGAGCTGGAGCTCTAGTTCCCCTCGCTCATCGACACCGAAAGCCTTCTCCCGCAGAAGGCTAGAACTGGCGAAAGCACAAGGCAGAGCGGCTGCAGGCACCAGTGCCCTGCTGGAGAAAAGGGGCGTGACCTAAGCGCGTGCACACTGAAAGCTGAGACCCGATACCCATCTCAGAACTGGGCGCCTGGGCACCGCACTTTAGGAGGCCCTACCTGTGTGAGACAGACAGGAGGAAATTTTGAAAGGACACATGGGTATCATTACCACTCAAGGCCCAGCTCTCAGTGCTGCCACAGTGCAATCTATAACCTTATAGGTTTCCTTCTGCAACAGTACTGTCATTTAGGCTCCAGGGATATACTTCTGTCTCCTGTTCTTGTCCTCCCTTTTCCTCAAAACAAAAGGTGACTGTCCCTAAATGTTATACATGTGTGCGGGTTATGCTTCTGCTGTCAGAGATAGATTTTGCTAAGGAGAGAATTTGAACAGTGGCAGCACACTGATAAGAAAAAAATATTAGTTTGACAAATCGTTCCTCTCTGAGAGTCTGAATGAAATACTTGTATATTGAAGTCTCAGAGTGTTGCATGTCCATTTTTTTTTTTTTTTAAGATTTTATTGGGGAATTGGCGGAGGGGAACAGCGTTGAGGAATCAGGGAAGGGGAACAGACAAGTTGCTGTCTTCTTGTTCTTCAGTTTAGTTGCGGAGGATGTTGCTTCACTGTTGGTATCCTCATTGCGCTCTTCCCGGATGAGGCAGATCGGTCGCTGGCCTCTGGATGTCGCTCACCTCGGCTATTCGCAGCTCATGCTTGGCTGCCAGCCGCTCACGCTGGCTGCGGGCCACTCACTGTAGCCTATGGCAGCCCACTGCAGCAGAGACTGCAGCCCACACCATCACCGGGGCTCGCACAGCCCAGCTCCAGGTGGAGCTGTTGTTAGCTGTAGAGGGCAGTGTAACTGGCCCTCATGTGGGATCCGAACCGGGGCCGCTGGCATCCCAAAACCAGCGCTTAACCAATGCGCCACTCGGCCGGCCCTGCATGTCCATTTTTAAACTTCACTTAGGATTCCAGTTGGAGTATCCAGTGATATTCACTAATTAGCATAGTATTTGACACCATGCTATATGATAGCTGATGCACATTTTAATGAGTAAATAATTCATATTACCCTGAAATCTGTGTGAGTATGTCCAGATGTAGTGTGTCAAGCCAGCTATTCATGTTTTACACTGACAGGAGGATACTGATCCTAGAATTGTAATTAGTTTCACTTTTATAAAATGTTTAATATAATTTGATTTAAAAATTTAAATATTAAATTAAAAATTCTAGCTTTAAATATTGTATTTAAATTTTTATATTCGTTCATTAAAATTAGCACTTTGCCTTTTAATTTTAATACATAATTTTAAATGTTTTAAAAGAAAAACAAGGTGTACAATGACTCAAGAAGGGTCTAATGTGGCATTATTGCTAATAAATAAAAATTTATGTGAAGTTTCAGTGCAACATTTTGCTGAAATTAAGACAGGAAAAACAAAATGTATGGGAAAGAACAGAATTCATTAGTTTTGCAAGCCTTTGCTACTCATCCAAATATCTCCAACCCAGACATTTGCAATAAAAATTAAATTTAGTTGTCTGATAATTTACAGGCTTTCAGTCATAAGAAAATATCAGCTTGAGATAATTTTCAGTTTTGTGAAAGTATATATGTCAAGACAAGAGATAGAAAAGAGATTTTATTTAGTTGCTTGACTTATAACTTGTAAATATTTAGACATGTGGTGTATGGGCCTCCATTAGTATTGTCCTAGGACGCGTAAACTTGTACTGAAAGGTTATTTAATTCAGCAACATGTACCAAAGAAAAGAAAAAGAAAAAGAAGAACAGAATTTTAAATAAGCAATTTTTAATTTCAGAAAAAACAAAAAATCAAAACCAAAATCTGGTCATAATACATTACGATGGTCGGCTGCAAATAATATTTGCATAGGTATAATGGAAATACTGAATATTACTTAACCAACAATGATGTGGAGAGGATAGAGAAAGGAAGCAGACAGGATGACAGCACAAGAGATAAATCCCCATCTATCATAAGGGACGTCACTAGATAAGATCTAAAATTGTTGCTCCCCAGTACCCACAACATAAGGGATTCACTATACTATACTGATCCGCCAACAGAGAACCAGCTGGATGCCCATAGGTGCGATGCTAAGTCCAGAAGCCAGAGATGGTTGCTGTTGCTGACAAACTGAATCCTCAGCACGAGTGCATGGACCAGAGAAGCCATGGGGAAGGGAAATCCATGTTTTTGAAGCCCATGCACACATAGCCTTCATCACCGACACCATGGCCACTGTGCTGACAAGCCCATTCAGCAAGCACTGTGTTGGCCACAGATAGACGAGAACTAGCATGTACAGGGGGGCCATTTTGGACATCTTAGTATCGAGCGCCTCCTCTGCAGTGGAGAATTTCTGGTGAGCATTTCATGAAAGCAAGAGGGATTAGAGGACAGGAGTCTAGGGAGGGTTTGCTTTATCTATTTTGTTTGAATTTTTAACAAGAAGGAATACTCACATATTACTCCTACCATCAAAAATAAATTTTAATAAATTAACAATGGTAAAACCTCCCCGAGATTTGATGATCACATTCACCTGGCCATTTAATGACCGTGCCCACTATTGGTTCATTTCTATCATTGGGCTCCACTATCCCCACTCAGATTAGGGCTTGCATTTCAAATGCAGCCTGGGCATCCAGTCAAGTGCTTTCTAAAGATTCCAATATTTCCTTCAGTAATCCATCCCTGGTAGCACAACTAAACTGAGCATCTATCTTCTGAACTCCATCAGAGGATATGAGGCATGCATGGGCAGATGGCATGAGAGCTCTAACCTGGCACTCCTGTACCCAAAATGACACCTGCCCGACCACCATAACTGCCAAATATCGGGTAGGCACAATTTTATCAATTAATTCAGTTTAATCTAAACACTCCATTTGTATTTTCTTGGTCAAGCACCCTCAAATTCATTCCTGCAAATATTCCCCATATTTTCTTGACATAAATCAGCAAATTCCTATACTTCCTGTGGATGTAACACTTCAACTTCCCTACTCTGATCATACATTTGTTTTGCCTTTTGAGACATGTTGAGTTTGAATCCTGGTTACCAAAGAAGCCATAATGAAAGATGGGGCTTAAGACCACCTCTTAGTTTTCTTGCTCAATGAGTCATGGTTTCTTCAAGAAAGGATTGCATACCAGGTAACACCCCAGACCAGTGTTTCTCAAACCAGAGGCAATTTCCTCCCTTGCCTCACCTGGGGGGACATTTGGCAATATAGGAAGACATTTTTTATTGTAGCGACTCAGGGATGGGGTGCTACTGGTATCTGGTAGGCAAGTGAGACCAGGGATGCTGCGAAACATCTTATGGAGGGCTGGGCAGCCCCCCGCCAACAAAAAATTATCCAGTCTAAAATGTTAACAGTGCCACAGTTGAGAATACTGTTTTAGATAAATCTAGGAGTTTCAGGTTCTGTAAACTTGGATTTCTTTCATATATTGCTGATGCCATTTGTCAAGACCCCTAATCTAGCTTAATCTAACTCCTATGAAATACCTGACTCATATGAAAGTACATGAATTCATGTTCTAACATAATTTACCAAACCACAGTAGCAATCTCTGAATTTGGTTTTCAGTTACCCCTGCCCTATGACTACAAACCATAAGAGATTTTTTTCAGCACTATCCCATAAAGGCTTTGAGTTTCATTCCACTAAGGCAACACTTCTGCAATTTGAGGATGTCACCTGCTTGCTTTAAATTATCCCACACCATTAAAGGCATCCATCATAGTTCCTTCACTCCTGTTCCCCTTTAAATTGGTCTGGAAACAGCTTTTTGGTTCCCCAGAGCTTCCTCCTCAGTGAGCACACAGTCCCTCATGACCATAAAAGATAACGTGATTAGTCACTTTGCCATTTCATAGTATGGGATGCCACATTATCATCATGGAAGTGATTGCTTGATCACTTTGTAATAACCATTTCCCTGAGGACATGTTGCCTTCAATCCACTGTCTGGAAACTACTAGACGGCAAGCTCCATGGAAGCAGGGACTGTTTGCCTTATTAACCACTGTATCCCCAGCACCCAGGCTGTCCTTGGCACATAATTGGCACCTAGCTCATACTGACTGAATTCATAAAGTCAAATGTCAACTCTGCTAAGAAACTTTTTTATTAGAGTGCTTATTATATATTTTTCTTTATCTGGTTTTCCTCCTCAACTGAGTCTCTGGAGGCAGAAACCTAATAACAAAGATACCTGGTAACTAGTAACCAAGGTACTGAAAAGACCTTTCAAACAACTCATACAATAAAACGAACATCCTGGGCCGGCCGAGTGGCGCATTGGTTAGGAGCTGGCTTGGAACACCAGCTCTGAGCAGCGGAGCCCCGGTTTGGATCCCACATATGAGGGCCAGTGCCACTGCCATCTACAGCTAAGGTGGTTAACAACAGCTCCACCTGGTTGCCTCTATAGCTAAGATGGTGAATGTTGCCTCTATAGCCAAGATGGCTGGCGAAGGTATGGGCTGCAGCCTTTGCTGCCGTGGGCTGCCATAGGCTACAGTGAGTGACCCACAGCCAGCGTGAATGGCTGGCAGCTGGAGTCAGCTGCCAAGAGCCGCTGTGAGCCACCATCCAGAGGCTGGGGAGCAACTGCCTCACCCGAGAAGAGTGCAATAACGATACCAACATGGGCCAGTGAAGCAACGTCCTCCACAACTAGACTGAAGAACAAAAAAGGACCACAACTTGTCTGTTCCCCTTCCCCGGTTCCCCTACACTGTTCCCCTCCCCCAATTCCCTAATATAATCTTAAAAAAAACCAAAAACATCCCCACTACCATGGCCAGAGGAGACACTGTGAAATCACTGGGAGCTTAAGAGCTTATAGGCTCATCTGTATAGCAGGGTAAAGTCATGGGAAGCTGAAATCTGCTTAGGCAGCTAAGTACGCGTGGAACTGATCTTCCAAGAAATAACCAAACCGCTTTCACCCCTACCAAAAGGGAATGCCCTCTTTTGAAACTACCTGAATCTCTTCTCACATCCTTATAATGAAAGAAATTCTAATTTAAATTAATTAGGTATAAATAGGCATTCTTTTCAAAAACTAAAAATTATATCTGAAAATGTTAAGAAGTTGTACATTAATAACCTCTGTACTCATTAGGGCAAATAAATTCAATGAAGGTCTTTTTTTTTTCCCCCCTAATATCAGAGACTCTCCAGGAGAGGAAGGTAGGTCATTTTGGTGCAAAGAGAGCTCTGATGAGAGACAACAGACTTGGATGGGTTGAGCCAATGTGGTAATTAGGGAAATTAGCACCAAGCACTATAAAGTAGAGGGGGAGTAGATAAGAGTCATGAGAGGATGCCAAGGACAAAATGAGCCAATTTACAAACTGCCTAGGCTCACTTCAAGACTTAGAAAACACCATTTGCACTTTACCCCTTGCTCTCTGATTAGCACTTGGTTCACCTGCTTCTAGATGAAGGATTCTGAGACGAGGCTTCTGTTGATCATGAACTCCACTAAATACTACCACTTTCCTTGCAGTCACAAAATTGTGCCTACCCAATGCTTCTCTTGGTACTGTTGAGGCAATAATTAACTTTCTGCCACTTTGGAAGGTCTAGAATTCTCAGGAAAGTCTTGCAATGATTTCATCACCTCAATAAATTACCTGCCATAGACCTAAAAATGATTCAATGACCACATGCAGAGCATAAATTGATTAGCTTCACTCAAGGGGAAAAAGAAAATCACTGACACAACCAAATACTTTTATGAATTACTGTATTGCCACTCTATAAAAACATGGTAGCTTTTACATTAAAAAAAAAAAAGATAGTTCCACCATACTAAATTATAATCACTTTGTTGAATGCTAAGCATAAGTTCATTACTTTTTGAGGAAATTTGTATGAAATCACCACTTAATTTTATGAAATGCAGATTTTAACAAGACTTTTTGCCACAATTTAGTGCATAGTTTGTCTTTTTGTTTTCCTCTCAGTCTATGTACATTTGGTTGGTAAATAATATAAATAGAACCAAACACAGCAATAGTTTTCAACTTCTCTTTCTAATAGAAAAACAGTTTTTATTTCTCCATCAAGAAACTAGTTTAGAGGAAATGTGGGGTGACAAAAAGTCACTCTGATTTCATATTTCAAAGAAAAAACTAAAAGTGAAAGGAAGCAGCAATTATTTCTTGAATTCATATATGTGGTTTGACTTTTAGTAACCACAACCCCTGTGTTGAGTACAGATTTTAAAAACCTATATTTACAACCATCTTAACTTTTCAGGGGATGTGGGTTCTATCAAGAATAAACTTTTAATTTATCTTTAGTTCCATTTCAGTGTTTGCCATTAAAAAATATTAACATGGCACTGAGAGACATACAACACTTGAATACATGGAGAGAGATATCATATTGGTGGATCAGAAAACTGGCCCTTCACCCATCCATGTAATGCCGATTTCTGCCAGAGGTCAAGTTCCTTAAGCTTATCATGAAATAGGCAGGGATCTCCTGGTTTCTCAGAGAGTCAGCTAGTATCCGTGGAATTTCTCTTTCAACCCAAGCCACCTGCTATCATCTCTCTGCCTTTCAAACCCTACACATCACTGTATCCTTTGAATTTCTTTTCCTTAGCAACAACCCCGCCTTCACATTTTCTGTTCTTGGTGAGATGCAGCACTTTTCCCCCAGATCACCAGATCAAGGGTATGGTCGGATCCCAGTGAGTCTCCCAAAGCGTAGGTCTCTGGCTCGGGTTCTGCCCCTACCTGCACTTCAAGAGATCCAGTTTCCCTGTCGCACAGCTCTGGGTGCCCCCGACAGCTGCCTCATGGGTGCTCTACAGAAAAACCCTCCTGGTTACCCACTTGGTTGGCACCATTTTGCTCCTCTTCTGATTTCCCCTGTTGCTATTATAATAAACAAAACAGCGGCCATGCAGCTATTGGGACCCAACAACAGGTACCAATGCTGATGGGGCCTGCCAGTCAGTGCCATAGGTCCTGCCCAGTGACACTTCCAAAGCCTTCCCACGAATGCTACTGACACTTTTTGTTCTCAGTGATACAGTCCCTATAATTTCTACACCATTTTTCACTGCAGCTACCATGCTCTTTAATTCCAAGTCTGAAAGTTGGGCTGTACAACTATACGCGTTATCGTTTGCTATACTCAGCTCATCTATTACAACGCTGGCTGACTGTCCTTAAACAGAAGCCAATGAAAAAAAATCTTCCCTAATTTAAAGTAGTAAGCATTTATTCTACCTTTTTAGGAAAAACTTAATTCGTCTCCAGCTGATAAAGCTCTCCTTTATTGAAGAATGCTAGATAATGATAATAAATGTAGAAGGAATGATAGAATCAAAAAATCACCATTTAACACCCTTTATCCCTCAATGAAATAATTGATTCAGGCAACAATCATCAGTGGAGGTCAAAAAAATTTGCAAATAAGATAAATATAGCAAAATTGCTAGCACTGACTGAATGCAGTGGCAGGTAAATTCTTTTCATCCTTCTGTGTGATTAAAATTTTTTCCCAAAAACAGTTGGGCAGGAGTGAAGTCTCCCTTAATTTAAGATGAGGTCTTTCACGTGAGGATTAAAGTGAGGACAGGTGTCCCCATATGTAAAAGACCCGGGAGTCTGCTGGGCATGCCTGCTGAGCTTGCGAGGTGAGCACAGCTTAAGCCTGAGCTGAGAACCCTGCTACACTTGGCTCATAATTTCTGTCCAAAGGCCTTCCTTCCTCTTCTGATCCTTTCAGCTCTGTTTCCTCCTGTCTGTCGTAAGGCCAACCCTTGAAAATAAATATGAGTGTATAATTGCATAGTCACAACAGGGATCAAACCAGGTCTAGGGAGCTTTTTAAAAATACAGACACCCAGAGCCTGGCCCTCAGACATTTTATTCCCTAGGTCTTGGGTGGGGCATGGGCATATGATTTTGAGAAAGTCTCCAGATAACTCTGATATACTTGTCTGAACGAGAGGGGTTTCTCTGAAACTATATTTAGGTTTTTACCCAAAGAATCTATATACATAAGAAGGGGTGGGGGCAGATTTAGAAATCAAAAAGATAAATACCAAATTAGGAAACTAAAAAAGCTCATATTGGTATGACAGTCATTAATACTACTCACTGATGTCTAATTCTCCTCTCTTTCCCAAACCCAGAAAAATGCACTTTTCCCTATGCATTTGAAGTTAGACCTGGCCATGTTACTGGCTTTGGTCAATGAAATAGAAGCAGCCACAGCATGTGTCACTTCCAAGCAGAAGTCTTCAACAGACAGTGCACAAGTCACCATATCCCTGTGTTTCTGCCTTGGTGATGGTGGAAGCACATGTCAAAATGGAGACTCCGTCAGCTGAGATCCCAGGGTGACTATGATGAAAAACACCTCTGTCATCCCACATGGGACATAAAATGGGAGTAACAAATAAAGTGTTTTTTGTGATGAATCATTGAAATATGCAGAAGAACCTACTCTGTCAAGACTAACAAACTAGCAGTTTTTTTTAAAGAGCCCAAGCAATTTAAAGAGAATTAGTTCTATCTTCATCAATGATTGAAAATGTACAGAGATAGTATTAAATAGAGGGAAGTGAGGCAGCTTTAGGGTCCAAGTTTAAACCGGTGGCATCACTTGTTCATGAATAACTGTATAATATACAATTACTTGTAGTAACCAATAACACTTGTGAGGTATACTGTGTACCAGGCACTGTGCTGAGCCCTTTACATAGATTATTTTACTTACTCTTATACAGATGAGAAAAATGAAGTTTGAAGAAGTTTAATTTGCCCAAGGTCAAAGCTAGGAAGTGGTAGAACAAGGATTTCACAACAGGCACACAAAGCCTGTGCTGTTAACCACTACCCTATACTGTCTCTGTGTGAATTTGGCCAAATTACTTGACCTATTTGAATCTCAGTTTCCTCAGTTTAGAGTGGTTTTAAGAGCTACCAGGCAGGGACTTTATGAGAATTTAGGGAGAAAATTGGATAAAGCAATGAATATGATTCCTGGCATATCCGTAGGCATTTAAGACAAGGTAGCTATTATTTTTCAGTAGCTAACATGTCACTCATTTGCCTCTTCTAAACACAGAGATTAGTCGTGAAAAAAAGGGAACATATTTGTCACGACCTACAGGAATTTAGTACTGTAAACAGATAGGTACCACAGATACCATAATCAAATCCTACATTACTATGCTTGCATTACCTAATGGCCAATATTGAAATGACCACTGTTGACTTCTTAACACAGGTTTTTAAAAATAAAGATAGCGTACAAATAACACCCATAAAATTCCCAGCGATGGTATAACTGCATTCAGTAGCTCCCTGGCCATTATGCCTGAAGGTTCAAGACAATAGATTTCAAGCATAGTGAGGAGATATTTTATGCTCAGCAAGTCACAAATGATATACTGGGATCAATTCATTTCAATAGCCTTATGTTCATATATTAATTGATAAACTACATAAGACAACACCATATTAAATGTGAAACTATTTGTTCTGGGTCTTTTATTTGTTTAACTTCCTCCTTTCTTTTGCTCCCTTATGTAATAAGGGATAAGTACAGATTTTCTACATAATCATGTCTTCTGCGGTTTTACTTTTTCCCTTCCCAATCTGTGCACCTTTTACTTCCTTTTCTGGTCTAATTCCATTAGGTAGGATTTTCAGTATGATGTTGAAAAGAAGTGGTGAGTGGAATTATCCCTGCCTTGCTCCTGATCCTAGTGGGAAAGCTTCAAGTTTCTCACCATTAAGTATGATGTTCACTGCAGGTTTGTCGTACATGTTCTTTATCAAGCTGAGGAAGTTCTCCTCTATTCCTAGTTTGAGAGCTTTTATGATCAGTAAGTATTGAGTTTTGTCAAATGCTTTTTCTGCATCTAATGATAAGATGATGTGATTTTTCTTCTTTAGCCTGTTCTATGATGGATTATGTTAACTACTTTTCAAATGTTGAACTATTTTATATATAATTGTATATAACTTTTTATGCATTGTTGGATTCTATTGCTAATTTTCTTGAGAACTTCTGTATTCTATATTCATGAGAGATATTGGTCTGTAGTTTTCTTTTCTTATAATGTCTTTGTCTGATTGTGGTAAGTAATTCTGACCTCATAGAATGGGTTGGAAAGTATTCCCTCTGCTTATATTTTCTAGAAGAGGTTGTAGAGAATTGGTATAAATTCTTAAGTGTTTGGTAGAATTCACCAATGAACCCATCTGGGACTGGTGATTTCTGTTTTAGAAGATTATTAATTATTCATTCAATTTCTTGAATAGATTCAGGCCTATTCAGATTGTCTAATATATGATCTTTTAATAAATCTAATATGTTCATTCTACATCTCTTGTTAAGATTTTTCAGTGGCTTCATAATTACCTTCTAAGTTTGGCATATGCTTTTTAGTCCATTGTCATCTTTTATCATTTCTACTCTCTGCATATCTTACTGCTTACATTTCCCCCAAAATATCAAGCTTTGTCATACTCTAATGTATTTACCAGGGCTTTTCTATATTCTTAAAGCATCCTTTTCTAACTTGTATTTATCTTACTACACTCAGCTCTCCACAGAAGCCTTTTTTGATATCTCCGAGCAGTTTAGTGGCCTCACTTAACTTATATCATAGAAAAACAAAAGTTATTTTTGAAAATGACAAAGAAAAAATTCCAAACTTTTAAACAGTATTTAAAATTTTCAATGTAAAGGCCGGCCGAGTGGCGTGGTGGTTAAGCGCTGGCCTGGGAAGCCAGCGGCCCCGGTTCGGGTCCCACATATGAGGGCCAGTAACACTGCCCTCAAAAAAATAAATAAATAAATAAAACTTTCAATGTAATTCAAGGTGTACAATGACATAAACTACAAAACACTGCCCTGGTTGTGGATTATGTCCTTTATAAATTCAATAGCTAAAGCAGACAAACACATTTTGACACAGCATATCAACAATGATAAGAGATCCAAGATAGTAAACACCGTGCCTACTTCCTTTCATGACGCATTAAAATCACAACTAAATTATAGCACAATCAACCTGGAAAACCATCTGAAGTTTGGCTGAATGGAAATTTTATAACTAAGATTATAAAGAAGAAGCCACATGGAGACTAGTGGGAGGGGTGGAGATGCGAACCGGGATGGTTTCAAACCTGTGTGGCAGTTGTAAATAGGGAGGGATACCTCAGCCACAGAGATTCCCCCCAGGAGAAGTGAAGGACTCAGCCCTACTCCAGGCTGGTGCCAGGAAAAGGAGTCTCCACATCTGGCTGTGAAAAAGTGGGGATTCCAACCACCCAGGTGGGATGAAAGGCTGCAGGAAACCCAGACATCATCTTCAGTGGCTGCGCACAGACTCCCTCACTCGCAGGCACTCACCTTGGGTTCCAGCGGAGGGATGGTGACTCAGGGGGGTGTCAGAGGCATAGGAGGAGCAGGCTGAGGTGTGTGGCTTTGAGGCCAGGGCTAGGGGACAGTCGCCATTTTCCCTGTGTAAAGTCCTCCTCAAGGGCAGCCGAGCAGGCAGTCGCCATCTTTAATGTGTTGAGCCCGCCCCCTATGTTTATGGCCAAATTCAGATTTCTGATTGGTCTGATGAGTTCTGGGGCTCCAATCTGCTGACTCAGTAGGACTCTGCCCCCACCCCCAACTCCCCTAGCAGCCATATCTGCCCGCATTGCATTCTTTTTTGGAAAACTATCAGCGTCCATAGGCTCCAGGTGGGTAATGACTGGCCTCTGTGTGCTCTGAGACTTTTAATGAGTAGCTCCAGGCTCAGCACTGGTACCAAACCAGAATTTACATTAATCTTTTGACCACAACTCTTCCCACTCTAGTGACTCCCTGAGATGCTGCCTCACTTAACTCCTGTACCACACAAGGCTTTATCAGCAGCTGCACTTTAAGGGAGCAGGCAGATGGCATCAGGATTTGGGGTGTCCTGGCTTTTTGTGAAGCTACCCCAGGCCTGGTACTGGTGGCAGGCATCCTTGGTTCACAGTGTGAAAACTCTCTCAAGTGCCTCCAGGTTTAGCACAGGCAGCGAAAAACTATGCATCACTTTGTAGCTCCTACCAGGTAGTCCTCACTGGTCATAGGCAGTGGTTGACCTGGGCCTGCACTGGAACTCCTCCCAAGAGGCCCCAGAAGGCTAGCTTCAGACCACAGCAGAGCACCACCCAATTAGCCCCACAAGTGGCACCCACAAAGGTTGGTCTTAACAGGCACTGGAGCCTGCTGGGGTGAATTCTACTCACTGGAGTAAGTCCCCTGCACAGCAGCCTATAAACTGTAGACATGGCTAAACCCCATAGCAAATCAGCCTGAGAGCCAATCCCACCCACTGACATGCCAATAGCAATTAAGCTTCAACTATAGTAGGAGGGCATACACAATCCACACAAGGGACACTCCTGGAGCACCCAGAGCAGAGGGAGACCGTGCCAGGGTCTCACAGGGCACCTACTGCATTAGGCCATATAGCAAGAGATGTAGCAGATCTACCTCATACATAGAAACAAACCCAGGGAGGTAGCCAAAATGAGAAAACAAAGATATATGTCCCAAATAAAAGAACAGGAGAAAACTGCAGAAAAAGAACTAAATGCATTGGAGGCAAGCAACCTACCAGAAACAGAGTTCAAAACAAGTTATAAGGATGCTCAAGGAACTCAATGAGAACTTCAACAAAGAGATAGCAAGCATAAAAAAAGGACATAGAAACCATTAAAAAGAGCCAATCAGAAGTGAAGAATACAATAAGTGAAATGAAGAATGCACTAGAAGGAATCACCAGCAGACTAGATGAAGCAGAGGATCAAATCAGCGATTTGTAAGACAAGGTAGCAGAAAACACCCAATCAGAACAGCAAAAAGAAAAAGAATCCCAAAAAATGAGGAGAGTTTAAGAGACCTCTGGGACAACACCAAGCATAACAACATTCATATGATAGAGTTACCGAAGAAGAGTTTAGAAAGCAAGGGATTGAGAACCTATTTGAAGAAATGATAACCGAAAACTTTCCTAACCTAGCAAAGGAAATAGACATACAAGCCCAGGAAGTGCAGAGTCCCAAACAAGATGAACCCAAAGAAGCCCACACCTAGACACATTATAATTAGAATGGCAAAGGTTAGAGACAAAGAGAGAATCCTAAAAGCAGCAAGAGAAAGGCAACGAGTAACTTATAAGAGAGCTCCCATGAGATTGTCAGTTGATTTCTCAACAGTAACTGCAGGCCAGAAGGAACTGGCAAGAAATATTCAAAGTTATGAAAAGTAAGGATCTACAACCAAGATTACTCTATCCAGCAAGGTAAAATTGAAGGATGGATAAAGAGCTTCCCAGACAAGAAAACGCTAAAGGAGTTTATCACCACCAACCAGTATTACAAGGAATCTTAGAGGGACTTCTTTAAGGTGAGGAAAAAAAATATCAAAAGTCTGAACAATAAAAATGGCACTAGCTATATATCTATCAGTAATTACTCTCAATGTAAATGGATTAAATGCTCCACTCAAGAATGGAGAAGGAAACAAAACCCTTACATATGCTGCCTATAGGAGAATCACTTCAAATTGAAAAACACACACACAGATGAATGTAAAGAGATGGGAAAATATATTTCATGAAAATGGAAACAAACAAACACACAAAAGTTGGTATAGCCCTACTTATCCCAGACAAAATAGACTTTAAAACAAACCCTATAACAAGACACAAAAAAGGACCCAGTAATCCCACCTCTGGGTATTTATCCAAAGAAACCCAAAACGCTACTTTGAGGGTATGTGTGCATCCATATGTTCATTGCAGCATTAGTTATAATGACCAAGATGTGGAGGCAGCCTGGGTGTCCGTCAATGGAAGAATGGATACAGAGGAAGTGGTACATACATCCAATAGAATATTGCTCAGACATGGAAGGAAAATAAATATTTGCTGAGTTAACTAATAAATAAAGCAGATTAGTAAACGCCTTCCCATAGATGACTCTATTAAATGCCACCAATATTTCAGTAATGCTTTTTTGTTTTCTTAAGACCTGAGTACCTGGACTCCCCGTGCTCTTACCGAGTGCTGTGGTGTAATTTGCCTGCTGCCAGAGACCAAATGTATAAAATCCTCTAGTGAAATGCTTGTTATGATTCCCCTCCTGGAGTAATTTGCTTATGAGAAGAGCTAAGAAGACAAAAATGCTGCTGTAATACAATAAATGCGAATTAGTTCACATAGAGAAACAGATCAAACTCATTAGTCTCATCCGGGGGAAAAAGCCATACAGATGTAACTTGCTGGGATTGCTGTTCCTTCAAAAGTATCTGGTTACCTGATTTCACTAAAGAAAGGCATTGAGAACAGCCTGGACTCCCAATTTAAAGGAATCAAATAAATAAGGACTTCCTGTTGTTCTTATTTAAGCATTTCTTGTGTAGACACAGGAAAAAGACTAATTAAATTTCCTCCTGACTTATTCAATTATGGATTCATGGTGAAGGTCTGTTTTCAAACCAATCTCCATGTCTTAATGTCATCATTAATCAATCAATCAATATTTAGGTTGGTACTGTGAATATGCTAGGGAAATAACAGCAAAATAAAGTGCAAAAGAAATATGCAATATATAATGTATTCTGATTTTAACTTATGTGCAAATATCCTTTAAATAAGAGCTAGAGGAAAAAATTCACCAAAATGATAATAGGTCTGTTAGAGGTGATAAAATTATAAGTAATTCTCTCTCTTCAAATTAGTTGTAATTTTATATGTCTCCATTTCGAAAGCATATTCTATGCTTCTCAAATCCCATTCTAACTTCTAATCATTACTGGAAGAAAATTTAGGATTAGAAATTCCTCCCAAGGGAGAGGATGATATGCTAATATTTATTTTTCAAGTATTTTTAATTAATACATTTATACAGAATATACATGAGAAAGCCCGAATCCACCAGCTTCATGGACAAGTACAATTCAGCATTTTAAAATCAAAATCTGGAAACACTCACCCATTCTGAAAGTAATTTAAAAATCAAGTGCAAGTTTGTTCTTAGTTTGGGGCCTGGAATCAGCTCCCAAACTGATGCAATCTGAAACCAGAGCCAACAAGTGTTTACCCAAGTCTTGTCCCAAAGGGAGATGCCTCTTATTCTAATTCTCCACAAGTGATGCTGTTGGGATTGCCTTGAGACTTGAGCAAAGGTAGCAGGTAGGAATACAAACATTAAATTCATTTTGAAATATTTTCTTTCCAGCAAAACGCAAAGCTAACTACTTTTTTTCATGATATGCAATTTGTAATTAAGCCCTCCTCTACTGAAGGTTTTAATTAGCTGCTTGTGCTTGTGCTCCTGAGCATAAACAGGAAGTTCATGCCTCTGGGGTGTATTTGTTGCAGAATGGAAAAAAATGAAGCCCGTAGACTTTCTCCAGGATGATAAAGAAGGGTCATTAAATTACGATATTTCCCTCCTTATCTTATCCAGGAGGCTTATAAAGCAAGTGTGGCTATACAAGCTGTGCTCTACCCCCCGGAGTATCAAGTTCTTTGCCCCTAAGTGACTGGAAGTGTCCACATAAGAAACGTCCAAACCTGTAGAGAACTTCAATGAGTTTATTTGAGCCAAACTAACAACAATTGCTGGGAAGCAAAATCTCAACGGATTGAGAAAATGCTCCGGAAAATGGCAGTTTTGCAGCTTATTTTATACACTAGAATCAAAGGAGGAGACATAAGGAGGGTTACATGCATGAAATCACTGGTGGTAGATAAAGGGGGTGGGAGAAAGCAAAGCAGAGAGGGGGGATTCTCTGGGATTGGATAAAAAGAGAAATGAAGAGACACACACTTCTTTTTCATTGGTGGGTACAGGATAGTTAATTAACATTTTGCAGCACACAGAGATGATATTCCAGCAATAAGATAATAAAGAGGGGTTCTGTGGTATCGTGCTCTGGTGGCTTGTGCCCTGAAGGGTCAAGAAAAAGGGATGACTCTGACATTCTAAGGGTGTGTTATCTTAGATGCAAAAAGACAATAGACAGGCTCACTTAAAGTTAAGATTGACCTGGTGAAGGAAGCCCGAGGCCAAGGATGTGACTACCTGCCCTGACCTCCTTTTAGTTAGGCATTTTTCTGTTCAGACCTGTGGTTAATTTCGGTCTCCTGAGTTTGTAGGCCCTGAGCTTGTTAGGTTTAGTATGTGGCCTCTTTTTGTCCACAGAAGTCACCTTGAAAGCTCTGCTCCAGGCTTTTATCACACAGTAGAGTCTGCACCCTGAAGCAAAGGTGCTGATCAGCTGCTCTCTTAACACCTGTTACACAATTGTGTGTACTCCAGTTTCAGTCCTGACAACCATAAGGCTCCAGAGCTAAAATCAGAGAGAAAGTCTACCATTTCGTATTACCCAAACACCAAAAACGGTTAGGAATTATAGAGCCAAATATTGAGCACATTTGAGAAAAGAAAAAAGTGTTCCTTACAAGGGACGTCCTTGTGGTGATGGAATAGCTCTGTTATCTTGATTGCCCTCTGTGGTTATACGAATCTATGGGTGTGATAAAATGGCATAGACCTATACACGTGTCTTATGCTACTGTTAATTTCCTGGCTTTGCTGTAGCTACTGGGGAAAACTGGGTAGAGGATACGCATCACCTTTGTCCTGTCTTTGCAACTTCCTGTACATGGTACTTATTTCAAAGCTACATACTTTCAAATGTATTTAAAAGTGCACCTTGTGGTGTACATCAATATACCTTGCATTTTGCATAAGTCATGGAGAATAAAACATAGCTTTGTTTTCAAATATGAGGTTGCAGCCACAGCCCGACAGGTGGTTTGAGGTGGGGGGTACCTGGCTTTTCCTTCTGCCTGGGATATCCGCTCCAACCTCGTGCATCTGGGTCCCCCTTCCCAAGGCTGGCAGCTTCTTACCTTTCAGGCCGTATCTCAATACCACCTCCTTACCGAGGCCTTCCTCGTCCCCCTAATTAAAGTAGATGTCATCTGCTCTTCCCTTCGTCACGTGCTTAACCATTTGTAATGGTTTGGTTAGTTTACTTGTTTGTTGCCTATGTGTCCACTAGACTAGAAACTCCCAGAGGGCAGGCACCGCTATACCCAACTGTGAGCACGCTGCTTGGCAAACGGCAGCGGCTCCAAAAGGAGTTTGTTTAAATAAACGCACCTCGCTCGGATTCCCTTCCTTGGCTCAAGGGTGGTCACGTCGTTCCTTCTCTTGATATTTTCTTTTATTTTTTGGAGGGCAGTGTCCCTGGCACTCCAATGTGGGACCCGAACCCGGGCCGCCGGCTTCCCAGGCCAGCGCCTAACCACCGCGACACGCGGCCGGCCCACGTTCCTTCTCTTCACACCGCTGGACCTCCCCATCAGGGATGGCTCAGCTCCCTCACTTTGGGCATCAGGTGCCCCTCGCCTCCTCCCCTCCTCTCCGACCCAACCGCGCGGGGACGGCACCATTTTCTTCTCTCTCATTCGTCTGTCCAGAAGGGCGCCTTTTTCGTATTTGCAGCTTTTCCTCAGGCCATTCCCTCAGCCCCCTCCTCAATACACCCAGCCGGGGCCCCACACCTTGGGGGGTCTCCGCTCTTCTTTTCCGGGGCCGCAGGCCACGCCCCTCAGCCTAGAACCCCGCGGGAAACGCCCACCCACCAGCCCGGAGGGAAGGGCGGCTGGGCGGAGGGTGGGGGGCGTGTCCTCAATACTGGGCTTCGATTGGCCGGCTCGGGGGAGGGGCGGGGCTTCAGCCTGGGTCTTGGGGCGCTTGGTGTCCGCCCAGGGCATTTCTGGCGGCTCCCACTCCGGCGTCGGTTATCACTACGGGACCGCGGTGACTCCGGATCCGGCAGCATGTCTGAGAAGCGACACACATCGGACACCCAAGCCCGGCGGCTCCCGGACACCTTCAAGGGTGAGCCCCGCGCCCAGCCAGACCCGTGGGGTCGCCCGCGGGCCCCTCCCCGTCTCCTCCGGGGCAAGCCCCTGCGCGGGGGTCCCAGGCCCGTCCGTCTCCGCTATGCTTGGCTGCGAGACCGCGGCTCGAAGCTGCGGTTTCTCCACTGCGTCGCCGGGGCTGGGGGTCCGCTATAGGGATGTCAGGGTGCAGAGAGCGAGCTGCGTGCTCCGCTACGGCGGACGCGCCAACTGCAGGGCGCGTTGTTCAGGACCGAAGCCATAGCAGGGGCTCGCGTTATCTAGCGGTTGCCAGATGCCAGGCCCCGCGCCAGGGCTTTCCGTTCATTATCTCCTGCCTTGCACGCGGGCGAGGAAATGCCTAAACGACTAGCGGCCAGCGAGGAGCGGAGCCGGGGCTCGAACCTGCACTGCACACCTGGGACCTCGCGCCTTCCCTGTCGCTCAGCTTCCCTTCTCTCCCCGTCCCATCCCTTCGGAGGCCATCCCCTCCACCTAGCCTTCGCCCACTCCCAGCATAAGCCTCCCGCCTCCTCCGGAGCTGGTAAGAACTCCTGCACCCATCCCAAAAGCCTAGGCCAATTTCATGTAAGAAGCAAGGCCAACCTGTGAGGTTTCGGCCCCCCCCCCCCCAGTTCTCGACGCTTAGTGGGCGGGCCACATTTGCGGGAAGAAAAGTAGTTAAGTCGTTGGCATTCTTCCCGTATCTCTTCCCAGCGTCACTTTCTGCTCCACCCTGCACCCTCCACTTTACTGTGCCCTAGGGACCTCGCTCACGGGGCTGGGGTCCCTCACAAGGAATCCTAAATTCCCCCACCCTCACTCCCACCTTACCTACCAGGATCTTCAGGAAGGCAGAAACTGTGGCTCAATCTTGTTCTCCTGTGAAGGAACGATCATAGTACCCTTGAGAAAGCTATCATCTTGAACCTTTATTGGCTAACTACGTAGGGGGTTGATCAAGAGAGGCTGGGGATAAACCTGGTTCCCTCCCAGGGGGTCCTAGTGATCCAAAGGAATTTTTTTCTATGGGTGAAATTTCAGACAGGATGACATAGCGAAGGACATGTAGGATTCTGGGTGGGCTTTTCCAGCATCCCCTCAAAGAAAACTATATTGGACTCATCTAGTCTAATTATTTGCAAAGCCAGCCCTGTTCACTCATCCTATATAAGTCCCATTTCCCTTGCCCTTGACGTTAGTTCCTTTCCAGGAGCATCAGAAGAATTATAGAAATCTTCATCCGTCATTTTTCAAAACATGTAAACCGTAGAGGTCTGACACTTAGGAAAGCCATTGCTGGAATGTATTAAATAGAATTTATCAAGTGTTTATCACATGCCAAATACAGCCCAAGGGCTTTACAAACATTATCTGATTGCAATCTTCTAACAACTGGACAAGGAAGACATCATTATCTAACATTTTACAAGGAAACTGAGGCTCAGGGTGGAAAACACACACACATACCTATGCGTGAGTCAGAGCTATGTTGCAAAGTTGGGCTGATTTAACCAACCATTTCCCTATCCTAGAGCTACCTCCAAAATACATGTCCAAACTGAGGGCCTTGTCAAACATCAGTATTTCACTGAAGGTGGGAGACAAAAATAAGAAAGAAAGCCGCCTTAGAGGAAACCTAGCTTCAATCAAGACCTATTGGATAAAAACGGCTCCAGAGGGTTGCTTCTACACGAAGCAGTGGACCATATAAGCCCAAACTGTGTCCCTTTATGTTTTTGCTAATAATTAGTATTAGGAATGTAAATATGACCAAACCTAGGGCAAGACTAGTTTTTCTTAAAGGCAGTTCATTCATTTTGTAATGAAATAATGCAAGTGAATTGCAAAAAAATGTATTATCATTGAGTCACGTCAGCAGAACAAATCCGTTTGAGAAAATGCCTGAAAATAAGCAGAAGCAAGGGACTGATTTGTTTATTTCAGTTGTTACAGCCGATCAAAATGGGAAGAACTTTGGAACATCTTTAATAATTAATCTAGTTAAACCATTAAGGGTCATAAAGTAACTCAAACTGAGGACCAAGTTATTATTATTTTGTAATGATTAAATAGGTTCTTGGTCCCACCTGATCATGTCAATTTTATACTGTAAAAGGCAGTCACTGTGATTGCTGGTTAGCTTTGAAGAAAAATGATTTTTTAAAGTTAATAAAGTGATAGAGATTGGATTCAAAAATCGATTTTTTAAGTATCTGTAGAAAACATTTTCCTGAAAACTATTGTAACCATAAAAAAAGTGAGCCTCTCTCCTCTGTCTGCCTGACATTCTATACATGCCTCTATCATAATGTTTATTACACAGTATTACAATTATCAGTTATAATCACTTTTATTAGATCAGGAGAGCTTTTGAAAGTAGAGATTGTGTCCTTCACTGTAACTAGCTCAGTATCAAGTACATACTGGGTTTGCAAAAATGTTTGTTGAAAGAAAAAAGAAACAGGAAGGAGATAAAGATCCCCTATGGAGTAAATCACATTGTTAAATGTTTGGCTTCTGTTGGTGGAGAAATTTTCCAGCCTACAGTTCATTAAGTTTGTTATGACCCAAACTGTTGGTTTTAGGGTGTGAACATCATGTCTCTTATTACATGTCCTTATTACAAATAGACTATTTATCTAGGCGTATATTGTCAATAAAGTGACTGTAACTGTCAAGAAAATATATTGTACCTAATAAGGAATTTCCTTTTAATTAAGATGTGGAAAGTAGTAAGTTACAGTCATAAGAAAGAAGGAAGTGTCAGTTCTCTACTGACACACACTTATTCTTCCTTTCTTTTTGAACCTTTGGCTGTACTCTGGGGCTAGCAAAGACACTTGAACCACAAGCTCTTGGCCTTGCATTTCTTTAGATTAGCCTTAAAGCTACAAACCTTAAAATGTCTGTCTCAAAGTATTAATGAAAATTATACTACCTTTGTCCAGCTGTGAGTGTGCACTTATGTTAAGATGATGTAATGTAGTGTAATGAGTGGAATTTAGAATTCAGAGATCTGAATTGAGACCTCAAATACCATCCCTTACCACCTGGGTACCTTAACAAATCTCTCAACCCCCAGAGTCAGTTCCTCCTCCATACGTTGGGCATAATCTTACTGAAATATCTATCTCCCAAGGTTTTGAGTATCAAATGAGAAATTTTATGTGAATATTTTTGAAACTTTAAAATGTAAATCATAGGCCGGCCGAGTGGCGCGGTAGTTAAGCGCTGGCTTGGGAAGCCGGCGGCCCTGGTTCGGGTCCCACATGTGAGGGCCAGTGACACTGCCCTCAAAAAAAATTAAAAATAAATAAATAAATAAACAAATAAAAATAAAATGTAAATAATTAAGATATTTAGTGAGGAACACAGTGAATACAAAAGTTAAGGACTTTTAAGAAAGCCCAGTAATTATATAGGAAATTTTTAAAAGTTATATGAAAGATGGTCCAAGAAAGTTTAGAATTCTCACTTACCTCCCCAAATGTGGTCTGTTGCCCCTCCAGAGATGGAATCCCCTAGCAGATTGTTAGTCTTGGTATTTTCTGTATGGTGTGCAGGTCCCAGATGGCAACTGACTTAGTGAAAAGTTTATCCTTATAAACTGTATCAATAAGGATCTTAAAGTTGTGATCATAATAATGTCATCTATTTATTGAATCCTTCCTGTGTCAAGCACTTTACACATTGGGTTATCAGAAAAGTCATGACGCATTTTTGCAGCAAAAAACATGAAAAATACTTCATGACTTTTCCGACAACCCAATAGCATCTCATTTAATCTTCATAACAATTGTGTAAGTACTATTCTTTTCTGTCATTTTACTGATGAGATTTAGTGGTAGAATTGGAATCTGACACCAATACCTCAAGCTCTTAGCTACTGCTTAGCTATTTGGCTTCAATTGAAGAATTGGTAACATTATGATCTAGTTTTCTTCTGTTTCCCAGTTTTTTTGTTTTTTATTAAAATGATATTATGCTCCGAAGACCTTTATGAGAAAAACGGAATTATTGATACTTTTAAGATGTACAAGTGAGAGAGCTGAAGAAAAAAAGACAAAACAAAACCAAGAAGTAGGAGGCTTTTGTTTTGTTTTAACATATTTCAGGCCTAGTTTAAATTTAATTAACTTAATACCATTATGAAATTGTTCACGCTCCCATTTTTCTGAACATTACTGTTTCTGTCTTTCCAGACATGGGCTGTATTCAGCACATCCTTCTAGCTTCCTGAATTCTCTAACTTCACAGGTGGAAAAGGTCTGATTTTAAAAAGAGCAAAGAACACATTTGAGGAAAGCAGTATGACAGCTGCTTTGGGACAGAGGGTGATCCTCAACCATATTCTTGGATCCTGTGTGCTGACAGTGTAGTTTCAGTTTGTCTTTCGTAATAGGCAGTCTTTCATTTCTGGCAAAGAAACAGCGGAATCACTCAACTCATTCAACAACTATTTAACAAATTTTTTTTTAAGATTTCATTATCGGGGAATTGGGGAAGGGGAACTGACAAGTTGCTGTCCTTTTGTTCTTCAGTCTAATTGTGGAGGACATCGCTTCACTGGCCCATGTTGGTATTATTGCACTCTTCCTGGGTGAGGCAGTCGCTCGCCTGCCATTGGATGGCTGCTCACGGCTGCTCTTGGCAGCTCACACCAGCTGCCAGCCACTCAGGGTAGCTTATGGCAGCCCACTACAGCAGGGACTGCAGCCTCCATTGCCAGTGACTCATGGCAGCCCAGCTCCAGTTGGAGCTGTTGTTCATCATTTTAGCTATAGAGGGGAGTGTCACTGGCCCTCATGTGGGATCCGAACCAGGGCCCTGCTGCCCAGAGCTGGCGTCCCAAGCCAGCTCTTAACCAACATGCCACTTGGCCAGCCCAACAAATGTTTTTTGAGTATCTGTTTGGTATGAGGTATCTTCCATAGTAGGTCATATACTCTTCACACAAATCCCCTAAAGAGGTGCTCTTATTAGCCCTATTTTAAAACACAGATTAAGCACTTTCTCAAGATCACATAGCTAATAAGTGGCAGATCCGACTCTGAAGCCATGATGCTACACTGCTTTAACAAGACCAGGATCTCATAAAGAAGACAGACATTGAATAATTACAAGTGTGTTAAATGTTCTTTTGAGAAGGTGAAGTGCTATAGGAGATTGGGGCAGAGGGAGCGGAGGGTCCTATTTAAGATTTGAGGAGTTCAAATTTAAAATTGATGATACTCACACTTATTTTTCTCCCTCTTGTTTTATGGTTGGGAACATTTGAATGAAGGAAAGCTACAGAAAATCCTCAAGGTGCTTGGGAAAGAAAATATTTATGCCTATTTAATTTCCTTATGCTTTTCAGGCTAAGAAAAGGACTCCCTTTATTTCAACTTTTATTGAGAGTCTTTCTTAAAAGGATTGATCCATTTCCTTTCCTTAATGTTTCATGGTAAAAATATTTTAAGTTTTGTGATTCAAATCCCATAATGCTTCATCAGTAGCAGTTCTTTTGGTCTAGTATTTATAGCTATAGATGGTTAACAATACGACAGTCCTGGTTCTTGACTTGATACCATCTGGCCTGTAGCCACTCTAGCCCAGAGAAATATTTCTTCCCTAGAGGGAAGATAATGGCATTGGAAGAACTATAAACCGTGTCTAATTAAAATAATCATTTGAGGGCCGGCCGAGTGGCACGGTGGTTAAGAGCTGGCTTGGGACGCCCACGGCCCTGGTTTGGATCCCACATATGAGGGCCAGTGACACTGCCCTCAAAAACAAAACAAAACAATAAAATAATCACTTGAAAGGTGGGTTGGAAGTATGTGCTTGTTTGCTTAGGAAGTTTCTGCCCAAAGGAGCTACAAATTGTGATGTCCTAGTGAATACCATCATTTTTTCAACATACATTTATTGCAGCCCTACTATGTGTTAAATTCTGCCTCTCTTACACCTACTTGTTTTAACCTTTCTGCAGGATGGTGTCTTCATTTTGTTGTCAGTCTCCTCCTTACTCCTTCTCTCCATTTCTCTTATTTTCCTTTCCTCCTGTTCTTTCCTGCCCTTCTTTGTCTCTTTCCCCTAAAATTCCATTCATTTGAAAAAACTGAGTTATAGTAAAATTTTGATTAATTGAAGATGTATTTATAGTCACATACTTTATCTGCCCGTTTGCCTGTTTTCACCTTGAATTTTTATCAGATCTTATAAAGACCTTGTTTCAAAACAAGCAAAGGAAAAAGAAAAGCAAAAGAAAGAGAAACTGGGAATCTGGGAAATGTACCCTTAATTGAAAAGCTGGGAGAAAGATCCAGTGTGTTATTTAATTTATGAAGCCCTCCTCCTC
The DNA here is from genome assembly GCA_033961575.1 of Aselliscus stoliczkanus. Taxonomy (NCBI): domain Eukaryota; kingdom Metazoa; phylum Chordata; class Mammalia; order Chiroptera; family Hipposideridae; genus Aselliscus; species Aselliscus stoliczkanus. The sequence continues at coordinate 125,894,235 of CM066728.1, forward strand.
AAAGAGATAGTTGTATGACATAGAACAGGAATGGGTCATCCAGCCAGTGGTAGCTGGGTTACATATGATGGTGTACCAAGGCTCAAATGTTAATTTCCTGGCCCTTTCCAGGAAAAGTTTGTCAAATCCTGAAATAGACTCTCTGATGTGGAATAGTGTCAAAAAGAACACGTACATCCTAAATATATGTGCTTTTAAGAAAAAATCCCAAATCGCCAAGGCCTTTCATTTTTGACCTATTGTTACCCCTTTCAAAAGTGCTTTTGGAACCCAAGAGCACGTGTTCTTGAGGCTGAATTCCTAGCCATCCTATCTTTCCCCACCCGAATAAAACTTTTCTTGGCATTTTACAACATGAAGTGTTTCACATGCAATCCGGGAAAGAAGGAGGAAAAGCTTGTCCTTTAACCATTGCTACTTATTTAGGTATTTCAATAATTCTTTGGCTTATCTCTTTCTTTTTGTGAATAATGATGTATATGACTCTGAGTCTGACTGTCAGGATTGTGTAAGTCATGTTTCCAGCCTTTTCCTGAAGAGGAAATCCAGTATATTTTGAATGTTAGAAGAAAGTGGCAATCAGAAATGGCCGGCCGAGTGGCGCATTGGTTAAATGCTGGTTTTGGGATGCCAGCGGCCCCGGTTCGGATCCCACATGAGGGCCAGTGACACTGCCCTCTACAGCTAACAACAGCTCCACCTGGAGCTGGGCTGTGCGAGCCCCGGTGATGGTGTGGGCTGCAGCCCCTGCTGCAGTGGGCTGCCATAGGCTGCAGTGAGTGGCCCGCACCCAGCGTGAGCGGCTGGCAGCCAAGCGTGAGCTGCCAATAGCCGCGATGAGCGACATCCAGAGGCCAGCGACCGATCTGCCTCATCCGGGAAGAGCGCAATGACGATACCAACAGTGAAGCAACATCCTCCGCAACTAAAAAACTGAAGAACAAGAAGACGGCAACTTGTCCGTTCCCCTTCCCCGATTCCCCAACGCTGTTCCCCTCCGCCAATTCCCCAATAAAATCTTTAAAAAAAAAAAAAAAAAAAGAAATGGAATTTATTACTTCGCATGATTTCCAGTACACAGTGCCAAGTTCAGTTGGCCTTAATGTAAATCGGTTGATATGGGATTATTAATACCATACAGTGCTCTGAAATTGTACTTATCATCTTGAAAAGAATATTTTACTGCTTTTCCTGAAGATAACCAAACAAAAATTACTGTACAACTTTTTTTTTCATTTGTTTCATGTTTTTGTTTATTTGTTTTCTTTTGTCTCTTCTCTTCCCAGAAAGTCTTTTGCTTTATTACTTTAAAATATTACTCTTACAGGAATATTTTTACCTATATTACATATTTTTGTAAACATTAGAAATAATGTATAGAAGGAGCTAGCTTGTAGCTGATATGTAGTAGGCATTCAATAAGTGGTTAAAAGTAATAATAAAAGATACCTCCAGAATGAGAGAAATTGAAGAATTAATGTAATTTCATCTTTTCAGCAAAATTAGTATACAAAACAAGGATTGTAGAAACTTCTGCTAAAAGTATATGTTCAGTGCAGCAGAATTTCTAATGGAAAATTGGACACAATCAAAATGTTCCTCATATGGAAAATTAGAATATTATTCAACCTTTAATAATAAAGAATAGGTACTGATATGAAAACACATTCACAAGATGGGGGGAAAAGAGATTTAAAATCATCATATATACCATTATTTCTTTTTTTTTTTTTTTTTTGAAGGCAGTGTCACTGGCCCTCATATGTGGGACCCAAACCGGGGCCGCTGGTCCCCCAAGCCAGCTTTTAACCACTGCACCACTCGGCCGGCCCTACTATTATTTCATTTTTGAAAAAATGTTGGATAGAAAAATTTTAAAGAACATTTAGCAAGGCAGAAAATAACCACCATCTACAGAAAAAGTGTAGATAATGTTTCTTTTTCTGTTTGTTCAGCTATGCTTTCTAATTTTTTTTAGTGACAATATTTTGCTTTTAAATATTTTTAAAAAGCAATATTTTTAAAATTTCATGTTAGGTTTCCTGTAGGTAAGCCCAGTTTGAATGTTCAGTTAAAAAAAGTTGATGTATAGGCTTAATCCACTTTCAAAACTTTGCTTTGGCTAGTTAAAAATATATTCTATTGTAGTTTTCAGGAAAGAGTTTGATAGTGAAAGAAAAAAAAATCCTCAAACCCCTGGCAGAGTAGTATTCACAATCAAGTAGCAGGGGATTGATCACTGACCTTTAGGGATGTTTCTACCCTGCAGAATATCCCCAAGTGTATCCGCCAAAATATCTCGGGAATACCAATTGCTCGTCATTTGTCTTTTACCTCGTAAAGCTGGTAGGGAGAAGTCAGTCTTCAAGGTAAGGATGGGAACCTTGAAGAAAGTGAATTTCATGAAATTTTTGGAGTAACAGAATTTCTTTTGCCATTTAGCCCACAAGTGGTAGGTGACTAAGGGTTCTTTACCACCTGGTGGAGTTTAAGCCCTCCCCTCTCTGATCCATGTGATTTGTGCACACATTGGAGCTCTAACCAAGTGGGGAAGGATTTTGAGGGTGGAGAAAAGGATAGGTTCATTTTAAAGGCACTAGAATAATATGAAACGGTGCCATTTCCCCTCTGATTATTTCTAGCTGAGCATTTGAAACATGAAGGACCAAGCCCAGTTTTCAGAATATCCATTTAATTTCCTGTTTCTGTCTATTATCTCATCTGGGGTTTTCAAAAACACAGCATGTCCATGAGCACAAAAAAACTGGGCTGGACTTTGCTGGCTTTTCGTCATGTGGCTAATAATTCAATTATTTAGTAAGTCATTCAGTTCATAAATAAGTTTCTTGAGGGTCTTTGAATGTCCAAGCCTATCCTGGCAGGAGGGAGGCATGAATGAAGTGAGGGGTAAATTAAGTAGTTTAAAAGGCTTTTATCAAGAGGGGTAAATGCTACTCATTTTCCCACTTTTATTGTGAAAATTCGAACACTTGAGTAAAATAGGATTACAGAGAACTACCATTATATTTATATTTGAGCCCTACCTTAACCTTATAAGGCCAGTCTAATTATCCTTATAGGTGAAGAAACTAGGTTCAAAGAGGTAAATAAAGACCACACAACTAAGAAATGACAATTAAGTGGAAAACTACATATTCTCAGGAAATCTCACTCTAACAAGGGATATAAATGCCATTGAGAGAGGTTGAAAAAGTGCTATTAAGATTCAGAGGAAGAAAAAACACACACCTAGCTGGAAAGCTTAGTAAGAAGTGTTTTATTTTATACCCACTCTATGCAGGTTACTGTGCTAGACATTGAAACTATAAAAATGAGTAAGAAATATCGCTGCCCTCAGGGAGTTTATAGTCTAGAATGTTGGAGACCCAGAGCTATGCACTTTGCCTGGAATATGGGAGACTTGGGACAATATTTTAGAAGACACCAAATGCTGTCAGATAAGTATTTGTGGCCAATCTGTTCCTTGTTTGGAATCCATTTTACTTTGGAAACCTAGACCTGAGTGTGACAAAGAGTCTGGAGACTGTCTTTTGCAATAAATAGGCAAGGCTGGAATTAAGAGGGCTTCCTCTGTGGGAATATCAGATTTCATTCTCAGAACTCCTACCATGCCTTTCCCAGTTTGAATACTCTCTGAAGTGCTCCAAACACGAAAACGTCTTTAATGAGGATATTTTTATTCCGAGGCAAAGGGTCAAAGAGTGAATTGACTTAAAACATGGGCTTTGGAGTAAGATGACCTGTATTTGAATGGCAGGTATTCCATTGTATGGCCTTGGGAAAGTCATGTTGCTTCAGTTACCTCGTTTGTGCAATTGAATAACAAATATTTTACAGAGCTTTTGTAAGCAATACATGAGATACGTGTCTAAAGTAACCCAGTGACTGGGGTATATAACAAACCATCTAAAAATGGCTGCTAAGATTATCAGTTCTGATAATACCCGATAGAACTTCCTCCACAAGCAGCACTATGGCGTTGTTTGGAATATTCTCTGAGTGAATATGTCTGTACCCTCCCAAATTATAACTTAGAAACCTCCAGGATTAATTTAGATCACTTTTTTTAAAGTATGCATAAGGATATTTACCTAATGTTATGTATGACACAGAAAACTACAAAGGCATAGGTTACCACAGCACTCGTGTGTATTTCTGGTTTTTCATCCTGGATTTTAGAGCACTTGACCTGGAGCCAACTTGTGTCTCTCTTTTTCTCCCACGCTCCCAGCCTTCACTCTCTGCTTATTTTTTGGTCCCCGATTTATTCAAAGTCCTGTCTCACTGCCATCTCTGCCCTTTCTTCTGGGCAGCGATGCATGCCTGGCATACCTCTTCTGGTCTTGCCAGTCTCCCCCCATTATTCAACAGCTCCCGGAAAGAGAACGGAAGCCGTCTCTTATTGACAAGGAAAGTGATAGTATCACTTGGCCTACTCAGCCCTTCTGTCCTTCACAGAAAAGAAAAGCAAACTAAAAATGAGGAGGACACTGGGTACAGGAAGTGGGAAACAAACCCTGGGAATGAAGGGAATTTCACAAGATGATAGTAGAAGGCAATCACAGAGTGATAGCTGTGTGCACCAGCTGAGAGAAGGAGTCCAGACATGACTCCAAGAGAGACTTTCACAGAAGATGAAATTGATAGAATGCCTGACTCTTCCAAAAGGAGATTTATAGACAATTGATGAACAGTTTGAGGTTGAATCGTTAAGTACATTGAAAACTGAGCCAAGGGAAAAAAACACAAGGCTTTGACTCCAGGAAAAAAAAAAAAAGTACAGGAAAGGAAAACTATACTGCACTGCATGGCTTAGCTTTGAATTGCATTTCTATATTCAGGATAATATAACATTTGATTTTGATCTTACCAAAATTATAATGTAATTGGAAAAATGTGTATATTTATATGGGGAGCGGGAGGAAAGAGAACTAAATCCTCTTCCATAGTAGAAAATCAATAGATAATGCTCAAAACTAAAAAAGCAGGAAGTAACAAAATAAGCATACTATATAATATTTGAAAACATGGAAGTAAATGCCAAAATACTCAACCAAAAGCAATTGCCTTTGAGGAAGGAGAAATTGAAGAGGTGAGCAAGGAACTGCTCTCTGTTTATGCTAATCTTGTAGAACTATTTAACTGTTTTAAAGTGATATAAGTATAACTGATAAAAAAATTAAAACAGAAAAAGCATTAACGCATAGCAACAAAGCCTAAAAAGGAAGGTAAAAGAAAAACACCTAGAGTGCAGGAAAATAGGTTACAGTTTTTATTTATAAAAACATGTATAAGGAAAAGATTTGCAATACTATTATCTCTGGATTGAGCCGTTTTTCCCTTTTTTGCACTCCTCTGAATTTTTTGCAGTGGGGCGTGAATTATCTTTGTAATCAGACAAAAAAGCTATTTCATGTTACAGAAAAGTAAAACAATTAGAAATGTGAGAGAAAAACTACATACAAGTGGTTATAATCCTAAGAAATCAGAAACAACCGGCCTAATCAGGAAATGGATAATAAATTATGGTGCATATACCTAGTGAATTATTTACAGGTGTCATTTTAAAAAAGAGATTCTAAATGAGTTTATACTTGTGTATCATGTGATTTTCACCTTTAATTATCCTGTACCCTCTGCTTAAATGCCTCTTCCCTCCCTTTTCCTTTTCCTTGGCATTTTCTTCCCTTCCCCCTTTTGTTGGTATTTTCCTGAACCATTACTCCTATGAGAAGACCCTCTGATAGCCTCCACCATCACCCACCCACCTCACCCCACCTCACTCCACTCTCACCTCCATCCCTGCTATGTCAGTTAGTTACTCCTATTCTGTGTTTTCAAAATATTCTGAACAGATACTCTATATCTGCACCTACCATCTAGTATTATGATCATGTTTATGTATCTTCCTCACTAAACTTCATAATCTTCCTGATAGCTGGAATTGGGTCTTATTCACTTTTACCGCTTCAGTGCAGAGCACAGGTTGTAATCAATATGAGGTGCATAATAAATATTTGCTGGATAAAGTAAAGAGTAATGTGAAACATATTTGTGTTATCCTGTTAAGTAGATTAGGGAATGTAGTGCCTACACATCAGGTAGTTCTGAGGATTAGATGCGAAAATTCATGTGAAAACGCCTACTATTTTATATAACACCAAGCATAGGTGTTCACAGGATGAAGATGGCGGTGATCGTGCATAGTAAGAATGAAAAGAGCTGCGTGTTTTTTGTTTTCACAGAAAGCCCCGTTACAAGCCTTGGAGTTTGTGGATGGATTTTGGTGATTTTCTCATTCTTATTCACACTTTTAACTTTCCCAATATCAGTATGGATGTGCATAAAGGTAAAGAATATTTCATTTGCATTTGGAAAGCTGTTGACTCCTAACTACAAAAACCCACTTTGTGTTGGCATGTGGTGTGTGTGTAAGAGACAGAGACCCTACTGGCCTGTAATTCCTTTTCTTCTCTCTTTTGAAAAAGTCACTCTAGTCACCCATTATAATGGAATCTTAAAACTTTTTTTCAGCGTTTTGTAGTCAGTCCTCTCTGAGGATTAAAGTAAATATCACCATCGAAAGTGTTCTGGAGCCTGGGATGTGGGATGGTTCTGTGAGAATAAGTTCTTTTGAGTCAGGATGCTGAGGTTGGACTGCTGGCTCCATTGTTTATGCTGTGACCTTGGCCACATATCCTCACCTATAAAATGGGAGGAAATAACACCCACTTCATAGGGCTGTTTTGAGGATGAAATGAATTGATGTATTTAAACGTACTTATCATAATGCTTGGCACATGGTAAGTGCTTCCCAAATGCTGGTTATTTTTTCTATAAAGTTATTAATACTGTGATAAATGACTATCACTTACATATTCCTAAAAAGATAAACATATTCTCCAGGAACTTTCACATAAGATTATTATAATTTAAGGAATCCAGAGACAAACTATGAGGACTTTAGCTTTTTTTTTCTGTATTAACAATGCATGAGTAATCAAATAATAGTATTAACTGAGGAATGAGAGAGGTTATAGATTTACTTCTGTATATTATTCTATACTTCCCAAATTTTATACGATGAATATCTATTGCTTTTATAATCAGCAAAAAATAATAGTAAAAGTATACTTGGTGGGGGTATTAAACATTGGATATATTATTTATAGATATTATCTGGATTATAGAGAAGAAAACAACATAAAGGCATGTAACCTGTTTAGAGCAGAAATATTTAAAAAGTTATGCATGTAAATACTTGTACTCCTCATATTCACTTATTATTTGTGTTTTCAATTTAGATCATAAAAGAATATGAAAGAGCCATCATCTTTAGATTGGGTCGCATTGTACAAGGAGGAGCCAAAGGACCTGGTCAGTACTAGAATTCTAGAGACTGAAATTCTTCCTTTTATTGATGTGATTTCCCTTATAAGGGGTCTCTTCTCTGTTGACTGAAAATGAATTTGTGTAACAATAGCAGTGGTGCTAGCCAGTCTTACTATAATCACCCTTTCCTTCCTTTCTCTCCCCTCCCCTTCCCATCTGAGCTGATAAAGATTATTATAGGCCAGGAATAATTGCAGTTATCGAAGTCTGAGCATAAGCGTCCCTACTACTGGGTTCTTGGGAAAGTCATGACGTATTTTTCTATGGTTTTCAATGCAAAAATGCGTCATGACTTTACCGACAACCCAATGAAAAAAGGCTTTAAGTCATATTGTTCGGCATACTTCGATTAAGCAGCTACTGTGTTCCAGGCTCTAGGAATTCATGGGAGACTAAAACACAGTTCCTGCCCTCAAAGATCTTACTGTCTAGTGGTGGGACCACCAGCAAGGAGACCTGGTTACAATCCCATGTGATAAGTATTAGGATCAAGTCATCACAGATAGCTGGGGAAACCCAGAGACGAGTGGGTTTCCTACTGACCCGAACTGGTAGGATGAGGCAAGCCTTCAGGAGGTGACAACTTGGCTGAGTCTGGATGTGAAAAGGTTATTACCCAGAGGGGAGGTTTTCCTGCCAGAAATAGCAACCCGTATAAAGCAAATGTGGAGGAGAGTGTTTCCAGCTTGAGGAGGGCAGGCTGCTCAGCCCAGCCAGAGTGCAGGGCACACAAGAGGGGAGCGGCTGAAGAGGGGAGCTGAGGCAGGTGGTGCAGAACCTTGTATGGCTTGTTCAGGGGTTTCTATGTCAGGAAAGATTGCCCTGCTTGCAGCTTAGAACATGAATTGAAGGAGAGAAACTGGAAGAAATAGATGACTTGGGAAGTGATTGCATAGGCCTAAGTGAAAGCAGAAGAGTGACAGTCACAGTGGAGAAACGAAATGAAACCCACAGGCCTTTTTGGGGACACTTTGAGTTGGGAAGTGAGTAGGAGGAGCCAAGAACAACACTCTTGGCTTCTGGCTCATTCACTGAGATGAACTGGTGACTTACCATTGATAGGTTGACACTGTTAGAATTGAATGGTCAAGTAAACTGATGAGGTGTAATCTTCTGTGGATCTTGGTTGCAGGATTGTTTTTTGTTCTGCCATGCACCGACAGCTTCATCAAAGTGGACATGAGAACTATTTCATTTGACATTCCTCCTCAGGAGGTAAGCAGTCTTTTGCTATGAATCACTGAGGTACTGTGTGTGAAAAGTGCTTAACAGTGAGGCAGCATGCGTAGTGGTTGGAGCATACGAGGTGTGATGAAACAACATGGTGACTGTTTAAATAAAAGAAATGTATAATAGTAAAAGACACGTTGCTATGAATCCCCCTCAGAATACTCCTCCTTGCTTCGAACACACGTATCCCATCATTCTTGCCACTTTCTGAAGCAGTTCTGGAAGTCCTCTTTCATGAATGTCTTTAGTTGCTCTGTCGTGGCTGCCTCCATGTCCTGAATCATTTTGACTTTGGAGAAGAGCCAGAAGTTGCACGATCCCAGATCCTGTGAATAATGTGGAGGAGGACACACCGTAATGTTTTTATTTGACAGAAATTGCCATACCAGAAGCAATGTGTGACATGCAACCTTTCTGTAGGTTTAGAGCCTGTGTGCCTCTGCCATTTTCTAGCTATATGACCGTGAGCAAGTTTTTTAACTTTTCTGTGCCTCAGTTTTGTCATCTACAAAATAGAGATTATAATCATAGGACCTACTTTATAGTGTTCTTACTAGGACGCCATGAGTTATTATATGTCAAGCGCTTCAAATAGGGACTCATAGTTAAGTGCTGTCTAAGTGATTATTATCACAAAGTATAAGTTAGTATTATCACTGTTGTCATTTTTACCGCCACATTTCTCCTCTGGGTTTTCTGACAGAAAATCCTACTTAGCATGATACTCTTCTTCCTGAAGCTCTTGATTTTATTCTAGATAAATTGGTTAGCTGTCAAAGAATTAGAAACTGCTCCTTTGGCATTTTAGATAAAGCATACACTGTTTTAGATTAGTAATTATTTCATGCTATTTCAAATTACTTCACAAATATTATCTCAGTAGAGACTCACAGCAGAATCCCTAGAAAGTATTCAGTTGCTGTGAGACAAAGGAATTCCCCCAGACCACAGAGGCAGAGCCAGGACAAAAATCCAGCTGCTTGTGTCCCCTGTCCAGTGCTTCTTCCACAATCCCATGCTTAATGCATTCTACATGAGGTCTCATGGCCCTTGAAGAACTGGGGCCATCCTGGCACTCGCGTCTAAGGAGGCATACTAACTACTGCAGACAGAAAGCCTGAAAACACAATGAGAGGGAGGCACAGAAGACTCAGTGTCTCCTGGCTAAAAGCCAGGTGTTTAGCAGGGTCAGGGACCTTGGCCGTGTTGCCTCCTCTTGTCACACAATCCCAAAACCAACCTCAGAACTTCCTTGCTGGGTCTGCTCCAAGCAGTTGGTGAGGTCAGACTTTTATTTTATTTTTTTAATTAATTAATTAATTATTTTTTTGTTCTTTGAGGGCAGTGTCACTGGCCCTCGTATGTGGGGCCCGAACCGGGGCCGCTGGCTTCCCAAGCCAGCGCTTAACCACCGCGCCACTCGGTGGGCCCTAGAGGTCAGACTTTTATAATTCACACCTATGTAGGGACACCAGAAATCATTTTTACCCACTAAAGCAAGACATGAGTGTCGCTGTATTCTTGACATGTTTTTCCATCTTTCAAGGAAAACTGAATCTCTGAAGGAGCCCCTTTCAGGGGAGCTGGGAATTCTGGCATTTTCCTCTATAAACATCGCAGGCATCTGGCAGGGTTGCTGTAAGCTTCTGCCTTCCAGCTGCTCTCTTCTCTCCTGTGAACTGCTGAACGCAGAGCCGATTGGAACTTGGCACTCACTCGTTTTTTCAATCCCCTGTGAACTCACTGCAGTGGGAGATAAACACTCTGCCTAAGATCAACAGCAGGCAGAGAGGCTGTGGCCTTAGAGAGCTCCGGCTGTGGCAGTCACAGTGGCAAGAATTTGTTTAGAAATGATACACATTTTCCCATCACATCGTGGGAAATAATTTTCACAGAAGATGGTAATATACTATACATTTACTTACAACCCCCACACCCCACTTCTCTTCCAAGTTAGAAGTATATTTAGATTCCTAAAAAAAAAAGGATTACTGCTTTGATGCCTGGCCTGACTAAACAGCTGTGTAATATTATTATTGTTGATGATGACCGTCCACTTATATAGCTCTTTATAAAAGTTATATAGCTCTTGCAAAAGGGTTTCATTCACAAACATCTTCTTACTTGATCTTCAAAGAAGTTTGTGTAGACTTGAGCAGTATTACTAGCCCCCTCTCACAAAGGAGGGCTCTCCAGGTCAAACAGTTTGAAAGCTAGAAGTCACAGAGGGAGGCACAGGCGGAGTTGGAACGACAGCTCAGGTCTCCTACCCTCGCCCCCGTGCCCCTCATCACTTGCTGTATTCCTAGGACCACGTATCAATACCTTTTATCTCTCATTCACTGATGACCTGCTATGTATCAAGCCCTCTGCCGATGCTGGAGATTTAGAGACAAACTGCCCTCAAGAAATTCCTATCGAATAGAAAAGTAACAAATAATGCCACTGCAGAGAGGGGCAAAGGGAAGAGTGTACTCTGCCAAGTGGGTCAGGGGACTTCCACAGAGAACGTGTCTTGCATAATGAGTAAGAGGGTGCCAGTTTGATGTTTCGAGGGAGAGAGAGAAGACCAGATATCCAAGCAGAGGGGACATCAGGGGACACGGAACATGCTGCACGCAGGAATGTACACCTCGTCTAGTATAGTGTGTGCAGGAGGGAGTGGCGAGAGGGAGGCCAGAGGGCTTGATGTCATTGGGTCAGGTGTCAAAGGACTTGTATACCAAACCGAGGACTTTGCCCCGAAGGTGATAGGAAGCGTTGGCACATTGTGCCCTATGAAGCATTTATATACAGCACGCTGTAAATATACTTTTACCCTGACCTCACGCTATAAAACCGTTCCCCATTCACTTTTTGTTCTAGTAACACTGTGCTACTTACAGTTCTAGTAATACTTACACACCTAGGCTCCCCCATATCTCTGCAACTTTTCACACATTATTTTCTCTACCTTGAATACTCTGTCATTCTACCCTCTGAAAATTTTTATTCCTTCCTTCAAGACTTATTTCAAGTATCGCCCCTGCCACCAACAACTGCCCATCCTTTGTTCCGTAAAGCCTCCCTTGATACCCCAACCTCTAGGAGCCAAGTTTTTTCACAACTTTATCCCTGGCACCTAGTATAGTGCCTGTTACTGAGTGGTATCTCATTATTTGTTGAATGATTGAATGAAGTAATAGAATTAATGAATAAATGAGTGCATTTTATTAAAACTTCAAACATATAACTAACTTTCTGTCTCAGCCCATCTGATCTGTTATAACAAAATACCATAGGCTGTTATGGGCTGGCCGAGTGGCTCAGTTGGTTAAGTGCTTGCTTAAGAGTGCGAGCTGAGCTCTGAGCAACAGCAGTTCGATGCCCAGCCCGAGCTGAGCAGCCGCTGAGCTTGCCAACAGGTAGCAGGATGGCTCAGCTAAAAAAAAAAAAAATACCATAGGCTGGGCGGCATTTAAACAACAAAAATTTGTTTCTCATGGATCTGGAGGCTGGGAAGTCCAAGATCAAGGCACTGGCAGATTTGGTGTCTGATAAGGGCCTGCTTCCTGGTTCATACATGGTCATCACCCCCACCCCCAAATACCCACACATTGGGGATTAGGTTTCAACATACAAAGTTTGGGGGAATAATCAGTCAATAGCACTCACTAAAGAAAATCAGCAGGTGTTTGAAGATGTTCTGTAGACTAGCACTCCTTACAGCGGTATCAAAGAGAGAGATGGCTGACAGATGCGCAATGGCTCCCTTTGTGTTGTAGATCCTCACCAAGGACTCCGTGACAGTCAGTGTGGACGGGGTGGTCTATTATCGGGTCCAGAACGCGACCCTGGCCGTGGCCAACATCACCAACGCAGACTCAGCAACCCGTCTCTTGGCCCAGACTACCCTGAGAAACGTCCTGGGCACCAAGAACCTTTCTCAGATCCTCTCTGACAGAGAAGAGATCGCACACAACATGCAGGTGAGGCGTGCACTGCCACCGCCCTCACGGGACACTGCACAGTGAAGCAGAGGCTCGGTGGCTGTTTGGAGAACTCGTTCTCAGTCCAAGTGGGGAAAATCGCTGGCTTTTTTTTTTCTTTATAGAAAGGTTTTTCCCAGACTTCATGGAAGGGGATGTTTTTCCCACACGCAGCTCATGGGTAATAACAGTCGGGTGCATGCAGTATTTTTATGCCCTCTGCTGCGTAGTTTTTCCCCAAAATTAGTATTAGCCTTTTTCTGTAGCTTGACAGTTCAGGGGCTGTTCTGCAAGATGGTGTAGGTTTTGCTAACGCTGTTCCTCCGTGAGCCCCACGACTGTCCTGAGACTCTTACACTTTCCAGTGGTGCTCGAGTAATAGATGGCTGCATGAAACCTGACCTGTTCAAAAACGATACCGCACTATAACCCTGAACTCTTACTATTTGTATAGACTTCCCTGTGTGTAAACTCGATGATGTCGTTTGATACCCACAACCACCACAGGAAATAGCATGATTTTATGCCTCCTGTTGTAAAGGGAGGGCGTTGAAGCACAAAGCCGTGCTGTGGCTCACACAGAGTCACGTCAGCTTGGGAGTTGGCTGGCCCTCTGCTTTAATAAGTAAAATTTTATTGGAATACAGCCCCACTCCTTGGTGTATGTATTATCTGTGGCTGCTCTTGACCCACGATGTCAGTGGTAAACAGTTGTGACAGACTGAAAATAAATGATGACTGTCTGGCCTTGGTAGAAAAAGTTTGCCTGCATGAGCTTATTAGTAAGAGAATCGGGGTTGGCTCCCCAGGGCGCCAGCACCCGCATCTGCTCCCAGGCCTCTGGGCTGGGGCTGGCCAGTTTCGCTTCCCTTCTCTCTTCGTCTCAGAGCACCCTGGATGATGCCACTGATGACTGGGGGATCAAGGTGGAGCGCGTGGAGATCAAGGACGTGAAGCTCCCTGTCCAGCTCCAGAGGGCAATGGCTGCAGAAGCAGAAGCATCCCGCGAGGCCAGGGCCAAGGTCAGCTATCTTTCATTTTCCTTTTTTTGTCGTTTGTCTTTCCTGGTGGGTTTTCTTTTTTTTTTTTTTTTTTTTTTTCCATTGCAAAAAGTCAAACGTGTTTGATACCCCTTAGGAATCATCCTGAAGTATTTAGTGAACATGAAAGCTCTCCCTGTCACTTCAAATTGTATCCACCCCCCGCCAAGTCCATCACTCTTTTTTTTTTTTTTGAGGGCAGTGTTACTGGCCCTCATATGTGGGACCGAACCAGGGCCACTGGCTTCCTAAGCCAGCGCTTAACAAGTCCATCACTCTTAACCGTTTGGTGTGTATACTTCCAGATTATCATTTGGGGTTTATCTGGGTTTTGTTTGACTAGGTTTAGTTAGACTACTGGCTTGTTTGTTTTACAGAAGTAGGTCACAGTGTACATAATTGTTCTGCACCTCGCTTTTTTCACTTCACATCTCATGGACATGTTAGTACATAACAGAGTTACCTCATTGTTTTACTAACTGCACATCCCGTGCTTTATTCCTTCAGCCCCCTGTAAAGGACAAATGAACAGTTCGGACCCCGGAGCAAATGGGCAGCCTCATCAGTTTGCTCACCATTCATTCCTTTCTTACGTTTATCTTCCCTTTCCTTCGCTTTTCTCAGGATCATCTTCTTCCTTTTCCTTCCTCTCTTCTTTCCTTTTTTTTTTTTTCACTTTTCTTTCTTTGGTGTCCACTTTCTTCCCCCTTTTCATTTAATCATCATCCCCGCCTATGTCTCAACCCTGCATAGGCGCATGACCCCTGTGAGAGGGGCTGAGGAAATACTTCTTAACCTAACCTAGAAAAGAGGCTCTAGTGAGACGATGCGTAAGGACCCAGGGATATCTCACCAAACCCATGAGTGGGAAGCAGAGTCGAGCCTCATCAGAATTGGAGCGAGGGACCCAAAAGTAGTCAAGCCTGAAGGGAGCAAATCGTTTCAATTCCTGGGCCTCATCTCACTGCAGATGGCTTGACGGGGAGAAATGTCTGACTCCAGTTGAACACTAAAGGAGACAGACCAGTCCTAATACCAAATTCACAGCAGAGAGATGATCCTTGGTCCAACTTTGGTCAAAGGATAAAGTCAGATACCAATAAGGTCCCATAGCCCCTTGCATGTGAACGGGTGGAGGAATAGAGACAGTTTTCATAGGAGGGGTTGCTGTGGCCTCGGTAGATTTCCTAAGACAGAAGGAGCAAACCAATTTGTTTTTGTTGTTAGAAAAATAGCAGCAGCTGGTGATAACTGGCTAACCGCAGAACACTGCCCTTCGCTCAGGATGTCCTTTATGCCACAAATGGGTCACCATAATTTCTTAGCCAGTACCAAATAGAATAGTAGCTCCTTTGACATAATACATCCAGAATTTTCTAACAACCAGAATTTTTGTTTTTTCTAATGTAATTATTGATGTTTGTGATGCTAACCTGGTGACACTGCAGAACCCTCAAGTGCTTTCTCTCAAAATCATCACATTTAGAAGACTAAATTATATTTATGGTAATATTAAATATGCCCTACAATATTCAAATTATTTTGAAAATTAGGAATCACTGTTTCCTAGAATGTGTCATTAACCAAAAACCCAAACCATATTAAACAAAAGGATTTATCATACATAGACAAACAGAATATCAGAGCCCAAAGAATCCTTAGCGACTGGCTTCTGACGGTGACAAATACCTGGCCCAGATGCTGCTGCTCCACACTCCTATTCCCATGCCTGTAATTAACCACAGCGCTGTTTTCCACTGAGCTTAAACTTTACCTTCTATAGCACTCTAGGTAACAGCCCTCACCTGCTTGGCATTGACTCTTAACAATGAAATATATTTGCCATCCTACTATCCAGATGAAAAAAATTGAAGCCCGGAAAAGTTAAGTGATTGCCTCAAGGTCACACAGTCTGTTAGTTGCAGTGGAGATTAGAATTCCCCTCTGCTCCTCCCTGCCTCCCCTGGGACTTTTCCAGGGCGGACTGAGCCTCTTCTGCAAGTGTTCTCACCAGGTAGCAAAGAGAGTTCCTATTTTTCCCTGTATAACAATAAGAAGAGATACAGGAGGAAGCTGGTTTAAATTATGAGTGACTGTGTTCCTACTTGGATGGGGCTGTAGAGGTGGCCTGGAAGCAGTCTCATGGGACTGGGCAGTGACTGCCTATCTTTCAGATCAGGGTTAACACAGAATCGCAGTGAGTCCAGCCCTTCTGGACTACTGTGTAAAACACAGTAACCCTGCAACAACCGTAAGTCCGTAGATTCAAAACCATATATTCATGTTCTCGTGGGAAATAGGGGGTCACAGTTTCTTCAATAAATAAATTGCAAAGGAAAAGGATAGAGGAACTTAGAGATGGAGAGGCTTCAGAGAAAATTCCTCAAATGAATTAGCCATCAGGAAGATGCAAATTCAAATCACCAGCAGCTGCCACACTAGACATCCATAAGAATGGCTTTTAAAAAGAAAAGAAGCAAGTGTGGGTGAAGGAGGAACTGGGATTCGTATTTTGGTGGGGACCGTATGAATTGGTACAACCACTTTGGAAAACTGGCAGTATGTACCTAACAGAAATGCACTCGTGTTTTACCAAAAGGCACCTACTAGAGTATTCACAGCGGCACTTTGTAATTTTTCCCACTGTCCATTGCTAGTTGAATGGCTACATTAGGCATGGTTTATTCCCGTGAAAAAATACTGTGCAACATAGTAAATGAACATACAAATGCCCACAGACATGATTTGAGAGAAAAGAGCCAGTCACAAGAGGACAGATTCTCACAGTAGTTTTGCAGTTATGGTTAGCTGAATCTCTAAGGTTTTTAGACAAATTCTTAATGACTTGACATGGAATATCTTTGTTTCCTTTTTCATAACTCTCAGAAAAATGCTTGACATGTGCTTTCAAGCTCCTTTTCCGAGAGGGTGGAGTGCAACAATACAGGTTACCTTTCTCCGCCCTTCTCCCAGACCAGCCCGAAAGAGACAGCAGTATCCGCCTCACAGACCTGAGCATGCCAGAGTTTAAAAGGATGGTCTGTCACTACAAAGTGTTGGTTGACAGGGCATTACTGCACATTTGGCAGAAGGCCACACGCCCACCAGCATCTTGCTTTGCTTTCTGAGATCCTGTCCACAGGGTGTACCTGGCCTATATTTAGACAAAGCCAGCGGTATAGTGTTCACATATTTGGCAGCTCGCTCAGAGCAGCTTTCCTAATAACAAAATGTGCTCCCAGCCCTGTGGGTTTGGCTTCCCAGCCAAGAGATTGTGTATTGATTGGTAGTGGGAGATAAGGTATCTCTGCAGTTGGTCCATGTCCAGACACAGACCAAAAAAGGGCCTAATTGGACATCTGAGATGATGGGAAGGAATCAGAGCCTGCCATCCTCGTGGCAGGGGTTTATTTGTGCATTCTCGACTGTGCTTGCCTTCAAGGACAGTTTCGCCGTTCTTTCTGGGCATATCTGGCACTTGCTCCTTCTCACAGACTTAGGTAGAAAATAATGGTTGGCCTTGATAAATTAAGTTTTCTATTTCTCTAAACTGGGTCCTCTCTGTCAGTAAGTACCACATCCTGTGGATCCCTCCCCTCACCTCAGGGTGTTACCCAGGCAACCGAAACTCAGAAACCTCGGCCTCAGCCTCTGTCCACCTTTCCCCTTTCCCATGCCCAGGCAGCCTCCAGACCGTTGAGTCTCCATCCTGAATGGCTCCCCTATCCATTTCCTCCTCCATCCCCAACACCAGTGAACTGCACCAACCACTCCGAAGCAGTTCGGCTAACAGCTCTCAGTCTCTTCTCTTCCAGGTCCTCAGACATCTGTCAGTATTTTCTCAAACCCAGGTCTGAGCAGGTGATCTACGTAAACCTGTCCAGCAGCTTCCCATTGCCTGTACAAGGAAGACCCTGGCCTTCTCTGCCCTTCAGACCCTGCCCCGTGCGTTCCCCACCGTCCCCCTCTTCCTCACGCAGTGTTCACCAGCTTTTTTATACCTCAGCACATTTCCATGTGTTCTGCCTGAAATATTCTTCCTCATCTTAGTCCAAACAACAAAGCTTTCATCCTGTAATACTGAACTTCTGTAGCCTCACCCTCTGCAAAAATTGCTTTGCTTTTGTGCTAGCTCTGTGCCTCATACAGATCAGCATTTGTCACACTGACATGAAGTGACCTCTTCTCACGTCTGTCTCCCCTACTTGAAGGAGGCAAGGAAGTTCACACTCTATCCCTCGCTCCTACGCAGGGCTTGACACCTAGAAGGCCCCCAGAGTTTACTGGACAAGGAATGAAATTTCACTCATCATAAGACCATGGCTTCCAATTCTGATATTGCAGGAGTATTATGAACCATTAGTATTTTGAGAACAACCTAGCGGAATGGCTCTTTTAATCTTGATGATTATGGTATCTTTATACCTCTTCGCCTAGTATTATGAATTAAAAGTAACTGCTTTGGGGCCGGGTGAGTGGCACGGTGGTTAAGCACTGGCTTGGGAAGCCAGAGGCCCCTGTTCGGTCCCACATATGTGGGCCAGTGATACTGCCCTCAAAAAATAAAAAATAAAAATAAAACATAAATAAAAGTAACTGCTTTGATTTGGCTTCTGAATCTTTGATGAATTAAGGTACTGGTGGAGCCACAAATCAGGTCTTGCCTTGGCACTTGCCGTTTCTATATAATAGACTCAATCTATATAGCAACACTTAATATATCTTTTCTGTCTTCCTCACAATGGTCCTATAAGGTGGGTGCTGTCGCGTTTTAAGAACAACAGACTGAGGCTCAGAATGTTCTTCTTTCTGCGGACATTCAGCTGGTAGGGGGGTAGGTTTAGGATTTGAGTTCAAGTCCATCTAACTCCAAAGCCACAGCTCTCCCCCACTCCAATGATTTCAAACAGTTTTGCCCATGTAACCCTAAAAGAATTTAGGAAAACTGTATGTCTCATCACACACTTTAAATAGAATATAAAAGTTTTCATTTTGAATTTATATACCTGCCAAGTATATAATTCCTAGCATGTTTTAAATATTGACATTTTAAAATAAAACTGTGGCCCCCAGCGCTGGGTGGAGGTGCGCTGGCATTGGGGTTGTCCCACTGCAGAGGGCCTTGCGTCCCCAGACCAGGCGCTGTCCCTGCCGGGTCCTCGGGTGCAGGGCCATTGGCGCCAAGCGCCTCTGAGGAGCCCCTTCTCGGGCAGGTAAGCACAGCCTGGCCCATCCTGATGAGCCCACCTCTGCCCTCGCTGGTGCCCTGGACGCCTGCCTGACAGGTGGTGGTGGGGTGCAGAGCCCAGCAGCGGGTCCGGGTCGGATCGACCCCAGAATGCCTCCTCCACCGCTGCACACCCCCCATTCTTGATTCTCAGAATTGTCAACCTAACCCCAGCGCTCCTGTGGCTCTGACCCGAGTGCAGCAGATATGAATTCGGATTCCACTTTCAGCACTTGTGCATGTAACATACAAATTAGCATCCCACAGATTCTTACCCAGATTCACCCAGTGCCCACCACTGGCCTAAGTGCCGGGGGTCCAGTGGTGGGCAAACGAACGCGGCGCATGTCCCCGTGGAGCTCACAGTCTAGTGGAAAAGTCCTGCACATAAATGGAAATGTTAAAAAGTGTGGTTAAGAGCCATGAGGATAGAGAGTTCAGGGTGCTGGGAGAGCATTAACCAGTGGTCCCCATCTGTAAGAGATGCTGGAGCTCAGACTTGAATGTGGATGGAGGAATTCCAGGGTGGAAAACAACAGAGCAAACATTTTTGTTGGGAGAGCATGTGGCGTGTTTTAGTGTGTCTGGCCTGCAGAGAGCTGGGGGTGGGGAATGCAAATTCCTTAACTTCCTCCTGTAAAGTGGGACTGTGCCTACCCGCTGACCATTGAACTTCACTTTGTTTCAGGTGTGTAGTAAGGGAGGGAAAGCTGAAGCTGGATGGAGCAGGATGTTGATCTGGACTAAACAACATGCCTGCCTCTGAGCAAACTCACCCTCTCCTAGATGGAAATGGAAGTTTTGTTTAATGTCATGCAATTCTTAGCACTGCCTCTGAATTTATGTGCTAAAAAATCGTAAAGCAATCTTTCACCAAAACATATTTTATGCAGTAATTCCCCCTGATCAAAAAAATATTTGTAATGATCTCTCAGCTTCCAGTTCAATAAGGTCCTCTTTCCTTTCTTTGAAATCAAAGAATTGGAAATCCATCTGACTTTCAAAAGAATTTGTATCCCGTCACTGAAGTCATTCACTTTCAGTATTTTGAATTGTCTCTTTGTTTGGTGCCTTGGAAAATGAGAGAAAGGCAATAGTGAAAGATCTCCGGCATATACTGGGTTAAAGGAAACAGCATGGAAACTGAGTATCTGGAAATGGATTTCCTTAAAACTATTCTGGCATACTCCCTAGAAAGTTGTGTGTACCTGAGGCATACCTACGCTCCTGTTTGATCTCTGCTCCTCCCATTCCCCAGGTCATTGCCGCCGAGGGGGAAATGAATGCATCCAGGGCTCTGAAAGAAGCCTCTATGGTCATCACCGAATCTCCTGCAGCCCTTCAGCTCCGGTATCTTCAGACACTGACCACCATTGCTGCTGAGAAAAACTCAACGATTATCTTCCCTCTGCCCATAGATATGTTGCAAGGCATTCTGGGAGCAAAAAAGTGAGGCGTATAGGCCAACAGAGATGAGCTCTTCCCTTCCAAGGGTGAAGTGGGGGACCAAATCAGCCTTTAACCCACCCCAAAGGAGAGTGGGAACCTTGATGAATCTCCCTCCATTTCCTTTTCCATATGTTGAGTGTGAAGTTCTTGGAATGTATAGTGATCCTAGGATCTAACAGAAGTTTGTTAGCTTGTAAATACTATGTGTGTGTGTGTGTGAGAGAGATTTATATAAGATAATCTCCTCTTTAAATATTTAAAAGTTCATATTTTTAGATCATTATGAAGTAGGTTAAATCCCCTTTTCTTTGTTTTTGTTTTTGGACTTGCATTAAATCATTCTATACTCTCTATCAGGAGCTAGGCCAAAGGCAAGAAAATACACTCTGACCACCATCTGACCTCCTGGCTGGACAAACGCTTTGCAAAAAGCAGTGACCTTAGGCTACAACCAGCTTCTCGGCCATATGTGCCTTACTTCTGGGGAATATTGAGGAAAATTTGCTAACATCTGTTTATTTTCTATACCCAAACCACATTTAAAATAATTTCACCTGAGTCTAGGTATTTTCTTACCAGTACTTACCAGCACTGTTGGAAGTGATCAACATCAATGAAAATGATTACCCTAACCTTTGAAAGATTTTTAAATTCCCTGTCATAGAGGTTCTTTTAAAATAATGTTAGTGGTTTTGTTTTGTTTTTTTTAGCTTTGAGCTTCTTTATGAGTAAACAATTCCTCTGTGGTCTGTCTTTCAAATCAGCTAAATACCTGTCACAAAAGTGCTTTTTTCTCACTTTTGCCTATTTTCATATATCAGGTTCTAAATAGTTTCGATTTTTTTTTTTTAATAAAAATTTCTCTGAGTAAATAGTTGTTTGTAACCTGTTTGGATAGCTTAACAACTAATACTTGTTTTAAAAGTATCTTCAGAAACGCATTATATTTTACTGTCTGCATGCTATTAACTATTGTACACTGTGAAATATATCAGCTACCAGTTTCTTTCATTAAGTAGCATAAAGAATACACAAGATATTGGGCACATAATATCCAATGAGCTTAAGAAGATGCTGTTACACTTGGGGTATCTTTATAGATGTAGATCTTTTTTATTTGCCTAGTCATCCTTTGTTTTTCATGAACTCGTATGTTGATACTGAAAGACGAAGTGGTCAGCCCTTTGAAACCACTGTTGCTTAACCTGTACTATTAGGATGCATCTTCCGTTTCAAAATGGCTTTAAATCTGAGTAACCTGGCATTCTTATTGGTCCAGAAACTGGCTGGTGACATTTGTTATCACTTCCTCTTTGAGGCTCTAAGTTCACCAAGAGAAGTCTAAGAATAGCTGCTCCTTCCCGAGACATCCCTCATGTCTGTCCTGAGCTGGATTACTCTGTCAATCCCAGCCTCTAAATGTCCCCGCCCCTTCTACCCCATTTCCAACCTTATTTTAGAAAACCCCAAACCACCATGTATCCTGGTTCTCGGCTGAGTTTATTAGATGTGTATGGAACACTTTTACTTGGATCTCAAGCTGTGTTTACATTTTGAATTTGCAAATAATGATTTTATGTCTTTTTGTGAGGTGCCTCACCCCTGACCACCAAGGACCACGAAACAACCATATATCCTGGCTGAAACATCTCTTCTCAGACTTAAGAGGAACAGTAGTTTGTGTCCCTCCCGTTTCCCTGTCTCCAGATAACCAAGCAATCTCCGCTTTTCTGCCCCGTGGATTCCTTGCCCGATCGTCTGGAATCCCTTCGCCTGGGAGGGAGGAAGCCTAGGAATGAGAGTTGGAGCGCCAGTTTGTTCCAAGTGGCCTGCCTTCCCAGTGCTGTACAGGGTAGAGGGTGCACTTTCACTGACTTCCTTTGGGTGACAGCCTGTTTCTTGCTGCTTAGCGTATGTGGTTTTCAGTTTCAGAAGAGGCACATCATGTCCTCCAGCCCTGGCCTGGTTCCCTTACTTGCTCCTCATGGGCCAGAGGCACAGGGGTGGCTGCTTCCAGTAGGCCAGCTGCCGTCTCACCTGCCCAGGCTCCCTCTGGCGCACCTGTCCACACATTGTCCCTGGGGAGCAGCCCCTGAAGCCTTGGCTGGCTTCATTTCCCTTTGCCTGAACCCAAACCAGACAGGAACTCACTTCTTGCTGTCACCCAGCTAATCACACAGGCACACCCTCTACTTAAAAAGAGAGAAATAAATGATATAAAAGCAATGGGCGTTACCAGCAACATTCAACCTTTGAAGAACTATCTTGAGTTCATGGCTACCATTTGTAGAGCACCAGGTAGCCGGCTCCCGACTGAAAAAGTTGTACATACATTCTATTTTATCCTCAAAACGGTGTGATGAAGGTACTTATTGTCCCCATTTTACAGATGAGGACACTGAGGCTCAAAGGCTTAACCTTATCCAAAGTCACGTGGTCGGTAAGGAACACAGCTGGGATCAAACACAGATCCTCTAAAGCCAAAGACTCCCAAGTGTCAATATGCACCTTGGTGGGACTGCCTGCCTCCCCCATCCCCATATACACACCACCAGCAGCAGTTGTTTTGTATGTAGATAGCAGCTTTTCAGGGCTGTCAAAGTCCATTTGCTTAGTGAAACTGTGTTCAGTCCAAGTAAGGCGAGTAGCTAGGGAGTGTGTAAACACAACATGTTCTAACACTGGCCCTAACTAGAAGGAAACCCGGGTTCCACAGATCTTGCAGCTTTCGTGGCTCTTTCAACTAGATTATCCCTGTGATCTGCACAGCACCAGGCCTCCCCAAGGTCATTCAGCTATTAAATGGTGAACCCGTGGTTTTCAGCAGCAAACCATACTCGTAAAAAATTTTAAAGTGTCTTTTATCAGGATAAATTCTTAAGTTCACATTTAGTACAGTTACTTAAAGTCAATGAGGCTGTTTTGAAAACCAGAAATAATATGAATCGAAGTTATGTAAAAGACAGTCTTAAGCTCTACATTCAATTAATTTCTCCATTTTGTTTCAAACATTTACAAAGTCACTGAAGCACCTCATAGAATTCTACAGATCCCAGTTTTAAAATCACTGCTCTTGAGTGCTTTCCCCGCGACACCAGGGAACTTGTAATGTGACCTTAGGTTCTACCCCTCTCTGAATCTCATTTGCCTCACCTGTGAAGTAAAAAGTGGGACTCTACCTGTTTGGGTCTCTGACCATTTGAGAATATGTTGGAAGCTACAGAGCACAAATTTGCATACAATTTCAGGGCATGTGCTGACCCCACCACTATGCCTGGCCAGATTTGGAACCACTGGACCAGATAATCTCGAAGATCTTTTCTAATTTTAGCAGCTCTGGGCTCAGATCGGGCTGGGATTTGCCTAAAGAAGTCCCACTTGCTAATACAAAGTAGCCTTTTTCAATCCACCCTAAAGCCAGAAAAGTTTGGTGAGAAAGGGAATTGAAACCACTGATGAAACTGAGTTTTAGAAAGTCATCATAATGGAGGGAAAAACAGACTAGAAATTAAGCCCTCTGAAAATTACTAGATATCACAAGACTGTGAGGAACCATTACTGTTATTTTCAGCATCTGGCCCTGAAAAGCCTCCAACAAAATGGCCATCTATCCATCATCTATTTACCTCCTTCCTCCTTCCTAGGAACTGTGACTTTGCTTAGGTAACTCCTCCATAGTGCTCTCACCTCAGGGGAAGAATTCAACCCGAGATCCTGGGATGAACTTAACTGGCCCATGGATAATTCCATCCCCCTAGCCTATGATTCAGTTAGGAATGGTCATGTGACCTCATATGGGCTCTTGAGACCTGAGGAGAGGTTTTCTGTGGACCAGGGGAACAGTTCCTCCTCTCTTTTCTGGAAGAACTTCTAGAAACAATCCTTTCTCTCTTCCTCTGGGCATTGCCGTGCATGGGTGTGAAAGCCAGAATACCTGTATATAGATATTCCACTACCCGATTGGAAATGGCAGAGCCAAGAGGAAAAACAGGAAACCCAAGCAGACCCATTGGATTTAGTCAACCACTAAATTCTGCACTATCATTTATGAGGGAATGCAAGTATGCTTATGGTTTAATTTGGTTTGAGTTGGTTTTCCATTGCAATGGAAAAATATCTTACGTGACCCACAGTGCACAGTGGGTCTTTACCCCCGTGGGTATATACTAGATCTTGCTGTGGGCGAGGATCTTTAGTTTTACAAAAAAAGGAAAAAGGGATTTTTTATTTTTATTTACTTTTTTTTTTTTTGAGCTCTTACTGTAGGCCAGGGATTGAACTAAGCATAATCTCCCTTAATGGTCATAAAAATTCTTCATGTACAGGCACTGTTCTTATTCCCATTTTACAACGAAGAAAGCTACCAAGAGTTAAGTAAAAATCACACTGCTGATAAGTTGTGTAGCTAGAATGTGAAACCCAGGTCTGACTCCAAAGTCCAGCTTTTAACCACTATATGATACCATCTCCAGTTAGGGACTATTTTAATACAATATTGTCATTTTGCAGGTGGGGAAATTGAGGCTTATAGAAAATATTCTGTTATATCTCTAGTGCCTTGCATACTGCCTGGCACAAAATACACAATAAATATCTGTTGAACTGAATTGCCCAAGACAAATAGGGCACAGGATCCAAGCCCAGGCCAATCTCTTTCCTAGAGACGCCCCTTTGGGGCCTGTCATGGCATTTCACAATGGCTCCTCTATTGCAGATGATGAAATCCAAGGTCTCCCAAAAACTGTTAGGAAGAGGAAACATGTGGTTGAAGTGATATTGTTCCTGAAGTGTTACTTTGCCTTTGAGAGAAAAATATGAAGTCCAAGGAACTCAATTTGCCTCTGGCAACTTCCCCTCTCAGAGGCTGCAAGTAGCATGAACCAAAATTAGCCAATAAACCAACTTGAATGCCAATAAATGCAAATAAAGAATGCCTGGGCAGGTCCACTCACAATGTGACCTCCTGCAGGTTTCTAGGATGTGAGCTGGCTTTGTCTAAATGTGCCACCACCTGCCTGTAGTGAAGGCCCTAGAAACTCCAGGTGGTTAATGATGCCTTTGTTCCAGGATTTTGCATTCAGTCAAGTTGATTGCTTTGACCATGAAAGCAACCCTCTGTCTGGGGCAGGCCAGGCAGGCCGACAGGCCTTACGAGATCAAGTCCAAACTCCTTAGCAAGGCATTCAAGGCCCTTCATTAACTCTCAGCTTGGAGGCTTAGCACTCTCCAACTTCTGCGCCAGCCACACCAGGCTGCTAGCTGTCCCTGAGGGTGACCTTCTCACTCATGGCTCCCTGTCTTCATACTTGCTACACACGCTGCCTAAGGTGACAGTCTCCCCATGTTTCATCTGGAAAATTCCTTCTCCACTACCCTCGTCACTTCTGCGATGAATCAGAATCTCTGGAGGTAGAGCCCCTGGGAAATCTGTGCTTTTAAAAAGCTCCCTGGGCAATTTGGGAGATCAGCCAGCTTTGAAAACAACAAGTGTAAACACATACACACCCTTGCCTCACATGGGTTTTTGTTAGAACTTCATAACTTGGATGGGGAGGTGGCACACAATGAAAGCCTGGGAGGACAGAGGGGAGGGAATGGGGTCTGTCCCTCAGCTGTTCCTTGGACGACTTTGGAACCTCCCTGGAGAAAAGATGTAGAGACGCAAGTTCACGGAAATGTCAGCGAGGGACTTCGTGACAATCTAAGCATGAGCAGAGAGTCAGGGCCCAGGGGACAGAGCGGCACAGAGGAATTCCCTCTCCCACACCCAAAAGGCTGCAAACTTTGGGAGCATGTGATGGTAGCTGCAGCAGCAGATTTCCCCAAACTTGGAGGCAGTGGAACAACTCGTGGGAACCAGAGGAAGTGAGCGGAAGCGAGCACAGTCTAGGCAGATGTTACTGGGTATGGTGGCCATGAGAATGGAACCTTATCGACTTTCTACCACCAGGAATGTAAGTGACTAAAGGCCCCAGCTGCCGGGTGGCTGGGGGGCTCATCTGGTTAGAGCGTGTGCTCTTAACAACAAGGTTGTCAGTTCGATTCCCACATGGGCCGGTGAGCTGCACGCCCCCCACAGCCCACGCGACTGGATTGAAAATGGCGACTGGACTTGGAGTTGAACTGCGTTCTCCACAACTAAATTGAAGGGCAAAGGCTTGATTTGGAGCAGATGGGTCCTGGAAAAAAACCACTGTTCCCCAATTTCAAAAAATAAAAATAAAAATGTGTATACTTAAAAAAAAAAAAAAAAAGGCCCCAGCTGCTGGCTTTGAATTCCATTCCACAAGTGCTCCAAAGCCACGCCTCACAATGGCTCAGTGAAAGTAGGGAGATGGGACACACCGCTCCGGGGAGACACACGACTCTTATGCTGGCTGATTGACTTAACAACTTTGAATTGAACCGATAGTTGCACACCAGTGTTCACAGCAGCATTATTCACAAGAGCCAGAGGTGGAAAGGACCCGACTGTCCGTCGATGGATCAGTGGGAAAACATAATGTGGTATAGGTTTCCCCGGCTCTCCGAAAGGGGAGTGTTCCTATGAAACCGTTCGTAAGCAGAAATGGCATAAAGCAACGAGTATCCTGCTTTTCAAAAGGTGGTTGTTACTCCACTTCACTTTTACAAAAGACCTACGTTAGTTCCTGTTTTTGCTAACCAAAGGAAATCCGAAGCGGAGTTTCGCTGTTACATAAAAGCTGTTACCATGCTAATATAGGTCTTTCATAAGAGCGAAGTAGCCTAACAAGAACTTCTGGAAAGCAGGGGATTACCCAAATACAGTCAATGGAACATTACTCAGTCACAAAAAGGAATGAAATTTTTGTTTATGCTACAAAATGTATGAATCTTCAAAATATGTTAAGTGAAATAAGCCAGATACAGAGGACAAAAATTGTATGACTCCTCTTACACAAGGCACCTAGAAGAGGCAGATTCAGAGAGGCAGAAATTAGAATAAAGGTGACCGGGGGACTGTGGGATGCGGGGTGCGGTGGAAATAAAAAAATTTATTGTTTAATGGGCGCAGCATTCATATTGGTTATTATGAAACAGGTTTCAGTACAGACAGCAGGGGTGGCTCTATAACATCATCTATATCTTTAATGCCACTGAAGTATATACTTACAAGCAATCAAAATGACAAATATTATGCTGTGTATAGTTTACCACAATAAAAAATCCACAACAATGGGACCATACCATTGAAAACGTTTATTTTTTTTAACTTTGTCTCAAGAACCCCAGAAGCTATGCCAAACCTTCCTGGACTGCTCGGCTGGTGTAGGATGCTCGTACCCACCTTTTTCTCCCTCTCCTTTACTTGGGGTCAGACTTGCATATCGGTCTGATGGCTCCCCAGCCTTCCCTGGTTCCCTCCCAGTGTCCTTTCACACAGGAAGTACCACCTGTGCACACTTCATCTCGTTCCTGCACCTGCTTCTCGAAGGTCCAGGGTTCACACACAAGGCAAATGAAGCTCTTTCGCTGATTCACTGGTACGTGCGAGGCCCCTCCCTGGACATTCTCAGAATAATTACCAGGACATACAGAGCCACAGCAGGCTAACGCACTCCAAAAAAGCTTTTATTGAATTCAATTTCCAAACACTTGAGACCATTTTGATAGGATCCTGAATTTTTGCAGGGCTGTTGTTGGCTATTGTAACACACACACACACGCACGCACGCACGCATGCACGCACACACACATCAGAGTGGCCCTGCTATAAGGCCTCTTTGAGGGATGGATAGTTCTAGAAGGCACTGACCAGTGACAGGGGCGGGGCCTGCCTTTCTTCAGGCAGCCAGCTCAGCTATGGCCCTGTCCAAGGGGTCCACAGCCCAATAGTTGTCATCCCAGCCGAGGAACCAGCCCACAAAGGAGGGGGGCTCAAAGCCTTGCTTCACGATGGTAATGGGGGTCCGCCTATCGCGATTCGCTGGGTCCGTCTCGATATACCGCTTAGCTGTAGACACACACGCAGAAGAAAGAAACCCAGGAATCCTCAGTGCCTGCCTCACCAGGCAGAGGCAGTGCAGAGCGGGAGTTGCCTAAGATGGTGTTTGGTCCCACTGCCCTAATGCCCAGTCTCTGCACTGGACACCACTGTCCCCTAAAGGCCATGGCACCCGCATGAGTCCTCCGCCACCCCGCCCAGGAACACGAGAAGGGACAGGGTCACTGTTTAACCTTCTGCCTCACAAAGCTCATATCATTTTTCTCTATTAGATGATATTAAAGAGCCAGCTTTAGGGTTCCCAGCTCCCAAATCAGATCCATTCATCTCCCAGAGACCTGCCTGCCAACAGCTAAACCCTGACGAGTTCAGACCTTGGGCATTCTAGGAACGTGAAGGAGCGTCTGTCTGTTCCTTCCTCTCCCTGGTAAGACCTAAGGCTCCCTAAAGGGACTGAGCTTTTCTTTCACATCCTAGGGTGGGGCTCTCGAGGGACTGACAATAAATGAGGAAGTCTCCACCCTGCTGTCAGGAACTCCTAGACTCCTACAGGAAGCTGCTTCCACCCCCACCTCATGACAGACCCACAGGCAGACTTGGAGCCTCACCAGACGTCAAGGCTTCCGTCTTCTCCTCTTCTTGAGAATCCTTCCCAACCCAGACAAAGACCTGGAGATGAGATATGAAATAAAAAGAGCATGAGGGGTGCTGACCAATGGCACTCCTGGAGGAGGAGTGGGGAGATCCCAGGAGCCAGACCGGCCAAATCCTTGGCTGACAGAGCCCATGGATGATGACTCGAAGGATTTGGAACCGATGACGCAAACGAGTGACCTACGAGTGTTCACTTACCACCCTAAGTTGGTCTGCAAAGTCTGTGTAGGCAAATGTCATTGCCAGCTCATTACATTATTTCTAGATTTCCAGCTTCTCTGGAAAACCTGGAGGCTCTGGCCACCATGCGCCTTTACCTTATGGGGATGAAGCTAAGCAGAAGCTGCCCCTCCAGACGGGAAGTTCCAGTTTGCCTCAGACCCCACCCGTCCTCTGTGTCTCCCCATCCCAGCCTTCTTCACTCACTGACACCGCTAGTCAGGTGCCTTGAGTTTGAGATCTCTTTCTAGAAGTTCATGAATTATCCCTTTACAGGCATTTATTTGTTCAACAAGGGAGTGGCCAAACATAAGCTCACAGGTTTATTCAACCAACAAATATGCACTGAGAGTCTGCTATGTGCCCGGCTCTGTGTGTCTGGGCCAACTAAAGCTTGGAATCAAAACAATTCACCACCGCTGCCATCATTTTGAGTCTTATTACACGTTTTGTTACACCAAAAACACCCACTCAGCTGATTTTTATGTATCATCTACTTTTATGCTTCTCTGAAATATTTTAAAGGGCACACCTGCCATTGCTAAAACCGTATTTGACAATAAAAGGCCATTTCATTGCTCCCATTTACAAATGTGTTCCTTACTACATGGCTCTACCCCAAGGCAGGTATTGTGTCTACTTTGCTCATC
Organism: Aselliscus stoliczkanus; assembly: GCA_033961575.1. NCBI lineage: Eukaryota > Metazoa > Chordata > Mammalia > Chiroptera > Hipposideridae > Aselliscus > Aselliscus stoliczkanus. The sequence continues at coordinate 125,924,051 of CM066728.1, forward strand.
AGAGGGTTCCCAGCACTGCAGCCTTTTGCCAGTAAGACACTTCATAAATGTTGGCGGAGTGAATGAATAAACAAAGGAATAAAGAGATTCAGTAGTCAGGGCAGCCACTAGTGACGCTAGCTGAATGGCTCAAGCGGCAAGCATTTTGGTGCTGATCTCCCACCTGGGGACCCCAAGAAGCAGCCCTGAAGGGAGACAGGAGTCTCCTGCCTGCGTGGCTGCTCTTCTATTGGGTTGTCGGAAAAGTCATGATGCATTTTTGCAATGAAAAACACAGAAAAAATACGTCATGACATTTCCAACAACCCAATCGTACCCTGACAACTCTAGGAGAAGCCAAATTGATAGCCGGGGTTACTGAATGCCACCCCCATGAGAATGTAAGCGCTTTGGGAGCAGGGAAATGTCTTCTTTATTTACTGCTCCATCCCCAGCAGCTAGAACAGTGTCTGCCTCAAAGCAGGTGCTCAGCTAATGTTGGCTGAATGCACGAATGGCATTTTTCCTTGCCAAGTCCTCACACAATGGCTTTCCCTCGGATAAAGCAGAGAGAGTCCAAAGCCCTCAAAAACAGAAGGAGATGCATGTCAGAACCTCTGGGTGGCCCTGGACAGTTACCCTGCATGTGATACGCTGTTAGGTTCAACTTTCTTTACCAACAGATTTAAAGTAAGAGCTCACACTCTCCCAAAGCCCCGGGAGAGAATGCAGTTCATCTGATGTGCATTTATAGAGTGTTTTGCAGTTTGCAAGGGGATTTAATCTGCATCTCATCTTGTTGGGTTACATAAGGTAGGTACCAACACTCCCATTTTGCAGATGAGGAAATGGAGGCTCAGAAAGGAGAAGTGGCATGCAGCATGGACTTTGCCAGCAACAGCTGGCACTGCCTCTTTTAAGTCCTCCTGTCAATCACCTTAGAGCTGGAAGTCTAGGTCCTCCCACTCCTTCAGGCCAGAGAGCCTTCACCTGCTGTCCTCCACTCACCTGGTCCCAGGTGTCCAGAAGCATGACATCGTCAGTGGCCAGGTCTTCCTGCATGAGCTCTCCAGGGACCTCTTCGATCTGGGAAGGAACCCAAGAACTTAATGAAAGCGCAGCAGCCCGCCCTCTTGCTCCCAGGGTGGGTTCCCCACCAGGGAGCTGCAGTGCTGGCTCGGGCCTGCAGCAGGCTCCTTCCACTGTTTGTTTCTCCCTGCCACTGCTGCCATGGGCCCGCCCTCCTTGGAACACACCTCCCCAGGGGAAAGCAGGGGCTCACCACAAAACGTCCAATCTTGTTGGTGCAGGCAAAGAGACGAGGAGGGTGGGCATCCATCTTCTTGTCCTTCAGTCTTGGGGACGTGCGGTAGGCGGCCTTCCCGCCTAGGGCCTCCCAGAAGCTGTCTATGAGGGGAGGCCACACCAGTTACCAACAGACACCACTGCCTCCCGAGCACTTCTCTTTAGATGCTGGGACAAACCCTGACTTAGAGCTTGATCCCCACCCTCCATCTTAAAATCCCAGGGGGCCAAAGAAGGGAGAGCCCTGAGAGATTTGAAGGTGATGAAATAGAGCCCAGAGAGGGCAGACTTGGCATTTGACACACAGCCAAGACTACTTTTGGCTTGAGACTGAAGATAGCATTGCGGGATGGGGATAATTATCCCCACTCAACAAATGAAGTGAAAGGGGCTCAGAAAAGTTAAGCAACTCACTCAATATCACACAGCTAGTAAATCGTAAAGCCAGGATGCAAATGTTGTCAGACTCCAATCCCCTTATTCTTTCCACTATGCCTGTTCTGTCCAAATGAGACTATTTACATTTAAATTCATTAAAATTAAATATGATTAAAAATTCATTTCCTCATTCTCATGGATTCCCACCTGTCACATTTCAAGTGCTCATTAGCCACACGTTGAGTAGCGGCCACCAAATTGGACCTGGCAGATAAAGAACATGTCCATCCTCTCAGAAGGTTCCCTTGGACAGTGCTGCTCTAGACCTGCTACTCTTCCCCAGGTCCGTGAAGCACCAAGCAGGAGAGAGTGGGAGTAAAACGGCAGGGCGCGCCAGCGCTGGCCTAAAGAAGGTGTTCCTGACCTCTGTCCTGGAAACAGAAGAGGCCTGCGGCACTTCCGTGCATGGCGAGTCTAAAGATTAGGAAAGACTGCTGTCCCTGCGGGGCTGTCTGTCCCTCCTGCCTACAGTCTTTCAAGGCTTCCCAGCAAATGACCACCTCCTCCGGCAGCCGTACCTGACTGCCCCAGCCCATACTGAGCTCTCCTTTCTCTAACTCCTGGAGGCCTCCCTCTCACTCACCATAGCCCTTACATTCATCCAACCCACTTTTATTTAATATTTAACACACATGAGGGGACAGGCATTGAGGAGGGGTGAGGATAGAGGCCTTCTCCCACCGCCCCATCCTCAAGCAGAAGGAAGGGATGGAAACCTAACAGCTGCAGTCCCCAAGAGCAGCAGGCCCCTCTGACGCTTGCCCCTACCTGGCTCGCTGCCTTCTGCCACCTGCACAGGTTGGGCCTGCAGCACCCTGAGCAGCTCCTGGGCGCCGGTCTTCTCAGCCTCGCTGGCTCCTGTACCCACCCACAGGTAGGCGGCCGAGGGAGTTTTCAAGACAAAGGCATCATTGGAGTTCAGTGCACCAGCCTTAGGGAGTACCTGGGAGGACAGCGCTTGATTAATCGGAAACCACACCAAAAGCCCTCAGCCCCCTTCTCACAGCCCAGGAGACACTGCAGCAGGACCAGCTTAGGTGGGGACTTGGAGAAGCACACCCTAACCCAGCCAAAGGCACAGACTTTGGACACTGAGGGGCTTAGTTGACTTCCATGAGTCCCTAATGCTCTGTGGCTAGCCAAGGTGATTCTAGAATTCTGGGTAGCATTAACAGAAGTTGAGTGCCCAGAATAAAGGAGGTGATAGTCCCATTCTCCTCCAGGCTGCTCAGACTGTCCAAAAGGAGTATGTTCAGGTCTGCACCTTCCACCATAAAAGGGACAGTAGCTAACCAGAATATAATCAGGATTGTGTCTAGACTGTGGAGAATGGTCTACCTGTGAGCAGTGAACTGCCCATTATGGAAAATGTGCAATGGGCACTGGGCATCCTTGTAACAAGGGGAAGTATAAGACACACAATCCTGCTGCCAGGGTAGTAAGGTACAAAAAGCTGCTTTTTAAACCCTCACCCAATTCTACACAATTCTATGTGCAGAGATCTGCCCATCAAACTGGGGAGGTTTCAGGAGGGTCACATCCTCCTGGGGTCCAGTGCCTGGGTGTTAGTTACCTCAACGGCTCGGGTGGCTCCAGAGCTGCTGGCCCGGACTTGGAAGAGGCGGGTACTGGCGGGGGCCGTCTGCCCGCCCTCACGGGAGGTGCCACCCTTATAGATGATCATGGGTTTCCCGCCAAACAGGCTCATGAGGTGGGCAGGCTCCTTGCCTTGGACCACGCGGCTCTGGAAGGGAGACAGGGGAGCAAGTCAGGGAAAGGGGACAGGGAGCTTCTGTGTGGCACCAGGCTCATCCCCCTCCCTGGCCACCATGGCCCAGACCCACCCCCAAACAAGGCCATCACGCTTGTGTCTGTGGGTGGTGTGGAGCGTGCCCCCACAGGGGCTGGGCAGGGAAAGGGGAGTTCCAGGAAGGCTGGAGACGCCGCTATTGCCTGCCTTCCCCTGGGTCTAGCCTCAGCTGCTCTCCCTTCCCAAGAGGACCTGCCTTGCTGACCCTGAGTCTAGTCCAAGAACCAAGAGAGCCCATGTTTGCAAATACTCCCTTAAATGGAAGCACAGGGATTATGCAGGGACCGGCTTCCAGGATGGTGACATCAGCTCCAGGCATGAAAGCCAGCGGAGTGATGAGAAGAGAGCCTCCCAGACCGGCAGAGACCCCTCCCATATAGCCAGTGCACCCCAGATGCAGGCTGCAGTCAGGGGCCTGGTGGTGGGAGGGAGCGCGGCAAAGTGGCCTGTGCCAAGATATATGACATCTGCTTCTGTCCGTGTGCCACCCAGATCCCAGTCGTGGCCCGAGGGCTGAATCTAGAAGAAAATGTCACATCTGTGTTTGGGGGTACTGTGGTCACTTCCCAGCATGACCCACCACTGCTGGGTTACAGTTCAGATCCCAGTGCCACCCTGATGGTGAGAATTCGGGCACATGCCTCAATCTCCCGGGTTCTGCCTTTGTAAAATGGAGCCAAGAATGCTACTCCCAACGGTATTGTCGGGATCAAATGAGCTAAGGCAGCAATCATTCCACTCGGTACCTGGTACCCAAAGAACATCACAGTCACAAAGTTCAGGGTATCAACCTTGGATCTGAATCTAGAGCCCCACCCAGACAGAGGAAGGAGAATTGTGTCTTCTTCCCCCACAACTTTCCAACCAAGCTCTGCTGCCTTCTGGGGCCTACACTATAGCCAGAATGACCTTGGAGACCCATAAATCCCCTCACGTCAGATTTATCCTTTAGCAACATCCCCTTGTTCTCAAGATCAAGGTCAACATCCTCACCATGGCCTCTGGGTGGTCTGGCCCCTCTGGGCACCTCTCCAGACTCCTATCATGGCACTCTCCACCTTGCTCTAACACCCAATGCTCCCTCCCACCTCAGGGCCTTTGCATATACGCTTCCCTCTGCCCGACATGTGCTTCCCTTCACTCTTTGCCTGGCCAACCCCTACTCATCTGTTAGGCCCCAGCTGAAAAGTCCTTTCCTTCGGGGAAAGGAGACTTCTCCAATCCAATTAGATCCTACCGGGGATCTATGTCCTTATACATAACATGCACGTATAAGGAGCCTATCATGGGCCAGGCACAACTCTCAAGCTTTACAAATGTTAAGTCTTCATCTGCACAGCACCCCTGTCAGATAGGTGGTGTTATCCCCAGTCTGAGAACACAGAGGCATAGAGGCTAAGTGACTTGCCCAAGGTTGCCCACACATGAAGACGGGATTCAAACCCAGCAGGCTGCCTCCCTGCCCACGCTCTGAATTGTTCCGCCAAGCTGCCTCTCTGGCTTCTCTCCCACAGTGTCTTATCCTTTTGACTCACTGCACACGTCGCAGCGTGTGGCCTGATCCCCAGTGTGCGGTTACATGTGCACCCACTTGTGTGCGTGTCTGCTGAACGTCTTTCCACCCCATCGGGGCGGAGGCGGGTCTGTGAGTTTGTGGCTGCAGACACAGTGCCAGGCACAGGGGAGCCCTGATAAATGTTTGTTGGATGGATGGATGGATGGATGGATGGATGGATGGATGGATGGACAGATGGATGAGTGGACAGATGGACAAGGCACAGGGTATGACCCAGAGAGGCAGCAGCGGGGCTCACCTGGACAGGGGTACCTCCCAACTCTTCATCCAGCTGGGCGGTCAGGATGGCAGAAGCAGCAACCTCATCCTGGGTGGACTGGGCGCCCTGCCTGGAAGAAGAAGTGATGCTCAGGAAGTGATCCTGGGATTCACAGTCCCTAGTCTCTCCTTTGCCCTCGGCCTGAGAAACCCACAGAGCTCCAGATTACAGGTAATGAAACTGACACACAAAAAGGGCAAGGGATTCTCTGCAGAGCAACCACAGCCAAGAAACCAAACCAGCATGCCACACCCCAGCTCAGCCTCCAGCCTTCTGGTAGAGAACTGAGCACAGCCAGGGTACTTCCTTGCCCTAAATGTACCCTGTGAGGACCCGCCTGGCTCACTCCAGACTAGGAAGACACGAGACAAGGGGGTGTGAGATTCAAGCCTAAGATGCAGAACGGTGGCCGGGACATTCCCCAGGGTGGAAGGGCAGGTCAGGGAGGAGCAGGTGTGACATGAGGGCACCGGCTGGAAACGACATCAGTCAGGTTAGCCTCACATGGACACATGCGGAGGTCTGCATGGAGGTTCCCCCAAAGGCCAGTGGTGACAGCTCTGAGGGGAGATCTGGGACGGGGGTGGCTTTCTGTCCACCTTTTTCCAGTCACTCTAAATTCCCATAACCAACGTGTTATCTGATATAAGCAAACAAAATGTGACAAATCGATGGGCTGATGCGGCTAATTAAGAAAGAGTGAGGGGGGCCGGCCGAGTGGCTCAGTTGGTTAAGAGCTCGCTCGAGAGTGAGAGCTGAGCTCTGAGCAACAGCTGTTCTATGCCAGCCCGAGCTGAGTTGCCATTGAGCTGCCAACAGGTGGCAGGATGGCTCAGCTAAAAAAAAAAAGAGTGAGGAACTGTCACAGGCTAGATCAGACATGATCACTAGATGCCACTAAAAAGATGCGATGACTAAATGGCATGTGGGATCCTGGGTTAGATCCTAAACCAGATAAAGGTTGTACGGGAACTGTCTGTACTATTCTGCAACTTTTCAAGAAGTCTAAAGTTGTTTCAAAATAAAAACTTTAGAAAAGAAGAAACCCCACAGTCAATCATCAAAAAGTTTGAGATTGCAGAGCAAGAGAAATACAAATTAAAAATGTAGGGCCAGCCGAGTGGCGCGGTGGTTAAGCGCTGGCTTGGGAAGCCAGCAGCCCCGGTTCGGTCCCACATATGAGGGCCAGTGACACTGCCCTCAAAAAAAAAAAAAAATGTACCGAGATACCATTTTATAAACTATAAGCTTGACAAACATCCAAAAGTTGGATAAGATAATCCACTGATGAGGCTGCTAGGAAGCAAACACACTCATTTGTTGCTGTGAAAAATGTCTGTAGCAAAAAACGCTACAAACCTTATCTACGGAAACCGGGCACTATCCATCAAAATGACCAGTGCCTTTACTCTTTGACCCAGCGATCCAACTTCTGGGAACTTACTCTACAGACACTGCTCTATGCAGTCAACATGACATTTGTTTAAGGTTTCTAATCGCAGAGATGCTTGTAAGAGCCAAAGACTGGACCAGTTCAAGACTGCGCCAGCAGGGAATCTGTTAAACAAACTACAGTTTGGCCATACTGTGGATTACTATGAAGCTGTAAAAAAAAAAAAAGCAAGGAAGCTCTGTGTACTGACACAATTGATCTCCAGGAAGGATAAGGGAGAAAAGTAAAGTGTTCAGGACAACACACAATGCAGGCTATCTATTGTGTAAGGAAGGGAGAGAACTAGGAATATCGGGTAATACTTGATTATGTTTGGATAAACAATTACTGCACAGATATACAACAAACCAATAAAAGCAGCTACCCATGAAGGGGCAGGGGTTGAAGAGGGATGGGGTAGAACAAGATTTCTCAACAGGTACCTTTTTATCCTGTTTTTGTTTTTTAATTACATAAATGCATGATATATTTTTAACTTTTTTTTTTTTGAGGGCAGCGTCACTGGCCCTCATACGTGGGACCCAAACCGGGGCCGCTGGCCCCCCAAGCCAGCACCCAACCACTGCGCCACTCAGCCAGCCCCAAATGATCTATTTTTAAAGAATCAAAAATGACGTTTAATTAGAAAACGGGTGGGAGGACAAACACCTGTGTGTTCTGTACTTAGAGTGGAATTGTGAGAGAGATTTTCTGCTTGTTTGTTTCTCCCTCCTCTATCCTTATTCACATCTCCTACAATGGCCATGTGATGTTTTATAAGAATAGTTTAAAAGTCCTTTTAAGGGGCGGCCGGTTAACTCAGGTGGTGAAAGCACAGGCTCATAACACCAACGTTGCCGGTTCGATTCCCACATGGGCCAAGGAGTTGCACTCTCCACAACCAGATTGAAATAACTACTTGACTTGGAGCTGATGAGTCCTGGAAGAACACACTGTACCCTAATAAAATTTCTTAAAAACAGTAAGTCCTTTTAAGAAACAAGACAAGTGGTGTTGCTCTGTGGGCGAGAGCCTTTCCTAGCAGAGCGCTGCCCTACCTCCAGCCCACACACCCACAGACGTCCTGTTTACTTCCCCATGCTCGTTGCCATGCCCAGGGCCAGGACAGTGCCCCCCATGCTCCGCCCCACAGCACAAGGCCCCAGAGCCTCACCAGTTGTAGATGATCTGTCCCTGGCGGCCGCCATGACGGTAGTTGTACAGGATGATGTAGCTGTCCCCACCATAGAACTGTCCATACGTGGAGGGGTCCACTGGCATTTTGTTGGAGCCTTCAATTCTCCAGATCTGCCAAAGCAAAGCTGGGCTTAACAGGGCACGGTACCCCAGCCCCCCCGACTCAGGCCAGATTGGAAACCACCTTGTGGTTCCACAATGGGACAAGATTTTCATAAGTCGCTCCACCTGAGCTTAGACTGAAGCCAAATAATTTGGCCAAATCACAGAGCCACTAGGATTCAAACCCAGGTGACCTGCTAAGGATCCCTACACCGAACCCCCACCCCACCCCCTGCTTCCTCCTCGGAGGAATCAGCACAGGGACTGGTAGCTGCATGGCGGTGTAGAGAATGTGAGCTTAGCAAGCCTAACACAGTGAGGGCGGAGGGCACAAATCAACATGTGACCTGAAACCAAATCAGCCTCCACCCCCTCAGAGGCTGTGTGGCCTGGGACAACTTGCTTAAACTCTTTGAACCTCAGTTTCCTCATCTAAAAAATGGGAATAGCAAGGGTACCTACCTCAAAAGGTTGTTGTGAGGATCACTTGAGTTTATTCATGAAAGTCTAGCACAGAGCCTGGTACAGGGTGATAGCTCTGTAGGTGGCAGCTACTCTCATTATTAGAATTATTATTGTTGTTTTTACTAATATTACCATTATCTGTATCATTATTGAATTGTCTGGACTTTATAGATCACCTCCAGAGGTGGGGCCATCCCTAGGTGACCTCAGAATGACCCCTGCTGGCAGATCTCTTTGCTAAGCTGTGGTGACACCATTTTCCCAGGTGGTCACAAGGCCCTGCCCTGCAGCGCCACCTGGTGCTGCTGCTGAGAAACTGAGCCCTCCAAGTCCGAGGAAACAGAATCTCTCTGGACCTTGACAATTTTTGAAAGTGATGGAGTGGGATTGAATCTCATTTTACAGGTGAGGAAAGTGAGGCTCAAAGAGGTTAAGTAACTCACCCAACGTCACCCAGCCAGGCTGCCGGGGCTCTCGCCACAACTGCCCTACCCTGAGCTTTTCACTGCTCCTCCCCTCCCACTCAAGTAATGACTGAATGACTGACTGACTGACTGAATGAATGAATGAATGAATGAATGAATGAATGAACAATAATACCAATGACACAAACAATTATAAATTGAAATGAACGCTTTTGCTATTTCTATCATGTGGAATGGAATCAATGTTTGCCAGAAACAGATCCCACCTCATAAACATCTCCGAATACCACCCCACTCTTCTCTATCTTCACTGGGAACTTCTTGGTCTCACAGTCATCTTCTCTTCCCTCAACTATTCTAACCATCTCCTCATGGAGTCTCTACCTTCATTTTCCTGCCTCTAACCCATGTTCACAAAAATCTGTGAAAGCACAGAACTGAGCCTGTCACATTGCTGCTTTTCAAGAAAGAAAAAGAAAAAAGCCCTCAGTAGCACCCACTAGTTAGAGGACCAAGTCCACAGCCTTGGACACAGCACTCAATGCCCTCAGCACCAGGATTCCGGGACAGCTTCCCGCCTGGAGGGCCCACTCTTCCTCTCTGGCAGCAAACTCCTACTCATACTCTGAGGCCCAACCTAAGTGTCCCCATTTCTGTGAAGGCTGCCCCAACCACCCTACTCTCACCGCTTGCTGTCCTTCCTCTCTCCCCATAATCCCTGTGCTCACCTCCCATCTTCCACTGACCACGCAGGTCTGAGCAATCAACTGTGGCTATGGTCACCTCCCGTCCCGGGCCAGGCACGCCTCACAGGCAGGGTGGGTTCTGCAACGCTTGGCACAGGGCCTGGCATGTAGTAGGTGCTTAGAGTATGTTGGTTGTCAAAATTAAGACAAAACAACCTCACTCACCAGACCTGTGGTCAAAACTGCATAGAAAAAAGTCCTCGGGGAAGCAGGAGGCCATGCGGCCATGCATGGGCCAGAGGGGCCTGGGAGGGCGTGAAGGAGGGGCCCGGGCACACCCCTCCCAGCCCCCCAGGTACCTGTTTCTGGCCTGTGCCATCGTCATCCATGCCATGCTGGGCGGCCATGGCCGTGGAGGTGTGCAGGGTGGCAGCATCGAAGGGCACCCTCTCCACGTTGGCGATGTGGCTGGAGAGGTAGGGCAAGCCCGCGCCGTCCGTCTGGTCCGGGTCCCGCCAGCTCTTGAAGAACTGCTTGAACAGTGGGGTCTCGCCACCCTCGGGAAGGATGGAGACCTGCAAGAGGGCAAGAGCAGGATGTGGCTAGGCTCGGGTCCCCCTTGGGACAGGGACCGCCACGCAAGGGTCCTCAGGGGAGCCTGAGACGGCTAGTCCACACGGAGGGTAGGACACCCACCCCACCCCAGCAGGACCCACTCTCACTCTCCTACCTGGCTCCAGACTCACCTGGGTCTGCTTGGGGTAGCTCATCTTGGAGATGAAGTCGGAGGCGGTTCTGAGGGCAGCCTTCCTCTCTTCTGTGTTGGCCTGCCTGCCTATTGGCGGATGGAGCGGGGGACCCTGGGGTTACTGCTGTGTCCTAATGCTCAATGGTCCACAGCTACAGTAGCAGCCAACCCTTCCCCTCCTTATTCTTCTTAGACTATGGACAGCCAAGGCCAGAGACTGTTCCCCCACCACTCCCAGGGCTGACCATTCCTTAGCTGGGGGTCCTGGCTGATGACAGCAACTGCAGCAACTGTTGTGGACAATTTACTGAGTGTGTGTTTTGTGCTCAGAACAATACATAGATTATTTCGTTTAATCCACATACTGACACTACGTCACAAAGATCATTATTATCTTGTCCCCATTTCCATGAAAGGAAACCAGTGTCTCAGAGAGGCTAAGTGACCTGACAAGGCCACTCAGCAAGCGGGAAAGCTGTGTCTGCCCCATTGAGTCTGACACCTACACACCACGGGCTCCCCCTCTCCCCTAGGCCATCTGTCCACAGTGGGGGACTCCTCCTGTTTCACAGTCTGAAGTTTCTCCAGACCCTGAGAGCCTCCCCGTGCCTGGACAGCTCCTGGCCAGCTGATGCCAGCCCTCAGACTCCAGCCTTCCTATCGCTGAGGCTGAGAGGCCAAGATGGTAATAGTAATAGCCACAAGTGCTCCGTCTGTCTCTCCCTATCTCTGCCATTCTCTGTGCACCCACTGCCTCCGTCTTCTTCTGTCCTCTTGCGCTGGACTTACAGTAGAGCATGAGGAGGCCGCCCAGGCATCCACTCAGGAACGCCTGGGCCCACGTTTCCCAGCAGCCCCCCACAGTAAATACCCAAGACAGCCCATGAAGAGTTCCATGGACCCCAGGACAGGGTTTCCCAAACAGAAACCAGATTACCTTTCCAAAAAGCCTCCACATATATTAGCAAGTTAAAGGCTTTTAAAAGTCCTGCAGGAAACAAACCTGTGAACATGCGTCAACCCAGTGTTGCCCATAAAAGTGTTTGACCATGAAGCTATATATTTTTTAACATATTTTTTTTTTATGTGATGCCAATTAGCCTCTCTGAGAACTTGTATTATAACACATTGGGGAAACACTGGTCTTAGCCCAAATAGGAAATCTGAGACCCAGGGAGGTAAGTAAAGTGACCCAAGATCACATAGCTAGTCAACTGCAAAGCCAGGGCTTTTAGCTCAAGAGTGCTGATTTCCACTCAGGAGCCTGCCACTGCCTCAGGGTACCTGGAATACACACTCCACCTTTCCTCCTGAGAGGACAGTCTGCAAGGCTGCAGGCCCTTCCCCCTAAGGTCCTGTCAGAGGCCTTCCCCAGCCCCCAGTACCTTTCCAGACAAAGATTTTCCCATCTTTGCCATGGTCCAGGATGAAGCAGTCCTCTGACCTCAAGGCCCCCTGGGCGAAGGGGTTCTCATCAGCCACAAGCGACACCGACATGGAGCCTGCGCTATTGGAGACCTGAGGGGACAAGGGAGAGGGGAACGTGAGTGACTTCCTCCACCTCAGCCTGCCCAGAGGGCACCCCCAAGCCAACACATGGGCTGCTGGCATCCCAGCCCCAAAGGGCACTGCAGAGCGACACCTGGACTCACACCCTCAAGCTCTGAGGCACATTCAGGCTTTCTTTTCCCTTTTCTCTTTTGTCACAACCACATCCATGACCTACACACAAGTGGTAACATGGCAACTGCACCCAGAAAGGGAAGGAGGATAAAATGCAGGGACTCAGGTTGCAGAGGAAGAGAATTATATATTAAGAGTTAGCTGAGGGCCGGCAGAATGGCTCAGTTGGTTAAGAGCTCGCTCAAGAATGTGAGCCGAGCTCTGAGCAACAGCAGTTCGATGCCCAACCTGAGCTGAGCAGCTGCTGAGCTGCCAACAGGTGGCAGGAGGGCTCAGCTAAAAAAAAAAAAAAAAAAGAGTTGGCTGAGAAGGCAGTCAATCTCATGAGTAAGCAGTAAACAAATAAATAAGTAAATGTCAAAGATCTAAACGGGATGTGGTACCTTGGATTGGAATCCGGAATGAAAAATGGGGAAATCTGAATAAAGTCTGTGGGGTAATTAACGTCAGTGAACCAGGGTTCATTTCTTAGTGTTGACAAATGTACCCGGTTATGTTAAGATGTTAAGGAGAAGCAGGAGAAGAGGGGTATATGAGAACCCTCTGTGCTATCTTTGCAATTTTTCTGTAAGCTTAAAAACTGTTCCAAAATAAAAAGTTCATTACATTTTTTAAAAAGTGTACCATACTAGTCAAAATTCAAAGGAATGGCATCCAGTGTAGACAAGGGGTAAACAGACCCTTTCAAACCCCCGGGGAGGGTAATTTGGGAACCCTTGCAGAGTATAGTTCAGTAATATCTACCAGAACTTTAAATAACGAATGCTCTCTGCTTACTGAGTACTTACTATGGGCCAGCACTGTTCTAAGCAATTTATATAATCAATAAGTTACATAATTATAGAACTCCTTTAATCCTTGCAATCACCTATGATAATTCCACTATCCCCATTTCATTCGCAAGGAAACCGACACACAGAGAGGGTAAGCAACCTGCACAACTATAAAGTACCAGTCCTGGGATTCGAACCCAGGCCGTCTGATTCCAGAACCAGTATTTTCAATACTGACTCACTATCGAGCCTGTGACCCAGCATCCCGTGTCTGGGAACTTGTTCTAATGCCACACATAGCGCAAGTGCAGAGGGACTGTTTGCAATCAGGAAAGATGGAAACATTCTCTAATGTCCATCAACTAGGGGCCTGCCGAAATTCTTACATTCGTAAAATATTGGGTTGTTGGAAAAGTCATGTCATATTTCTCCTATGTCTTTCGTTGCAAAAATGTGTCATGACTTTTCCGACAACCCAATAGAATGCTATGTAGTTATTATAAAGGGTGGACCTCAAGTAGAGAAAGATATTTCTGACTGTGTTGAGTGGGGAAAAAGGCCACAGAACAGCATAAATAGTTTGGATCCATTTCATAGAGATGAAAAAGTATATAATTAGACACAGAAAGATGTAATCTGGATGTTCTTTCACCAAAATGGTAACCAAGTAACCATAGTAACCCATGAAGCAGAGAGGAGGAGAGGTTGGTGTTTTTTTTTTTTTAATTGAGTATTGTTACTTTTGTAATTAAGACATTTAAAACCTACTACAGGTTATCTTAAACCAGTAAAATTGCATTGACTTTTATTTTCTTTTTACGTCCTTGAGTATTGATTGCTATTTTATTTTTACAGCGAGCATGTATTGCTTTATCAGAATAAAAATCACCAGTGCGGTTTCTCATTTACATATGAGAGTCTGTGCCCTGTTTCGTTATTTTACCACAGATAAGCCCAGGGCACAACCTGAGTGTCACAGCGAGGCGGGCCTTCTTCCATAGCTCAGCCACGCGACCAGCATGCCTTAGCTCGAGAGCAGGACCTTACTGCCCTTCTCCCTACTTTACAGACCAGGAAACTGAGCCCCAGAGAGAGGACACGTGCTGCCAAGACCCCGCATGACACAGGTGTTTCTGCAGCTGATGGCTTTCTCTGATGCTTGGTGCAGGAGGCAAAGGAAGTAGACAGCTGCCCATTGGAGACATGCGAAAACCGAGCCCCCTACCCCACCTCCCAGGGGTGTTTCTGCTCAAGACAGCAGAGCTGGGGAAGACGGGGCCCCCTGCCTCCTTGTCCTGACCCCAGGGGACAGAGCAGCCGGGACTCACCTTGTAGAGCTTGGCCAGCTTGCGGTTGGCTGCGTCCTCCTTGACTGTATCCTCTGTGCCCTCGGGCAGAGCTGGCTTGGGGCCGAGCACCTGCAGAGATGGAGAGATGGAAGACATGGTGGCCATGAGCTCCCGGCAGCCTCCTCTCCCAGGCAGGCGCCTGGGCTCCAGAGAGAGCCCCTCTCTCCAGGCAGGCAAGGGCCACCCAGGCATCCATGGCAACCCTCCAGTTAGGGGAAGACGCCCCTCCAGAGACACCCTGCTTCTCCTCACATGCGTCCTGTGCGTGGAGCTCAACCAGATGGGCCAGTTAAGTCCTCTCCTCCCTGTAGCCCTGCCTCCAAGAGTCCTAAGAGAGCCCGCGGCTCCTCTGCCTCCAGGACAGTCCTTCTGATTGTCACCCTACCAGCGCCTCCCTGGCCTTCCAAGAGTCACTACAGCTACTGGACACCTTCCATCATGCGCCTTAAGGGAGCTCATCTAAGGCTCATACTCACGCCACGAGGCACAGACTGTCACTCTCACTTTACAGAAGAGGAAACTGAAGTCCAGAGAGATGAAGCGACGCGTCCACACAGCTATGAGGTGGCCACGTCAGAATTTGAACCCAGATCCCTGTGACTTCAGAGCCTATTTTCACTCCTCCGTGCTGGGCTATCTCCAGTGCCAACGGCCCCAGCTACCGCCTCTCCCAGGCCACGATGATGTCCCCTCTCTCCTCTATGATGGTCACCTTCTGCTCTTTCTAAAAACTGGAACTCAACACCCCCAAATAAGCAGGAGCCAAGTGGCATGGAGCAGAGCCCATGGTCTCCCCCTTTTCCTAGTGAACTCTGCCTCCGCAAAGCAAAAGGGCGGGTAATGGCACCACACAGTTGACTAAATGGGCCATAAACTACCAGGAATGGTCAGAAGAGGACAGAGGGGATTGGGTCTCAGGTGTATATTTCTGACTTGGTGTCAGCACCGGGCTTGCCCTCAGGAAAGGCGGAGGCCCTCCTCAGCTCCTTAGGAGGACCTGGCCCTCCCAGCTGCAGGGTGGGGCTCCAACCCCAGGAAACTGCAGGTCCTGGATTCCAGCCCACTTCCCAGGGGAGTCTGGGAGCTGTCAGGGAAGCTGTTCTTCCCCACTCCCTAGAGAGTTCCAGCTTGGTAGAGAAACAAATGCACCTCAAAGTTGTCTACTGATGGAAGACAGTCAAGAGCATCCTGTCCCCATGCTTGGCCCCAACCCTGCACTCCTGGAATGTGGCCGTCAGTACCTGGAGCATGGCCTCAGGCTCGCTGCCCTCCTCAGACACATGCACTCGGGCCCGGCCACTTCGCTCGTTGTCCCGGATGCCCTTGGACACCTCTGTAGCCTTCAGCCTCTCAAATCGGTTGCTCTTGGAGCCACACCACTGGTAGATGTTCTGTAAGACAAGGACCCCATGTAAGGCAGCGCCCCAGCCTTCACATAAGCCCTGCCCAGTAACAAGGTCAGGAGGAGACTGTGTGCTGTGTGAGCTCACTTTGTTCTCTGCCTGTTCAGGTGAGGGTGGGTGGAGCATGCACACAATGGGTGTGATCCGTGTGCATCAGGGTATGTGAGTGCATGGCTCGGGATATGTGTTTTTTCACAGGTGTAACTACACAGAGAACGTGTACAAAAATGTTTGCCTGCTGGTGGGAGCAGAAATTCGTACAACCACTTTCCAAAACCATCTGGACACAGCTATGAAAGCTCAGTCTATCAAATGCTATGAGCCAGCAATCCCTCTTCTAGGAATATACCCAACAACAGTGCACCCAGATGTCCCCCAAAAGAGCTGTTCTGAGTTAGAACCTGTTCTAACAAGAACGTTCTGAGCAGCACCATGTATAATAGCCCTAAACCAGAAAATAGAAAGGATAAATCAATTGTGGCATATTTAGTCAATCAAATCTTATGTATAATCGCAAGGAGAATGAACAATCTACAGCTAAAGGCAACCCTATCAGTGGACCTCAGACACAGAATGTTGAACAGAAGTCAAACATAAAAAAGAATGGTTCCATGTACATCAAGTTCAGGAACGGGCAGAACTACTTTGTGCTGTTGAGAGTTCAGGACGGTGGTTACCCATGGGGTGAAGGGACTGGCAGGGGACAGGAAGGGCCTGCTGGGAGCTGGTGATGCTCTATTTCTTGATCCGGCTGCTGGTTACAGGGATGTGCTTCACTTCGTGACATCCGTAACTGTATACACTCAGGATTCACACACGCTTCTGTGTGCCTGTATCCCTTTCACAAAAGCTTATGCTAAATATGTGTGTGCCTACGTGTGCATGAACAGCATACCATGTGTATATATGAAGTTGGGGGGGAAGGTCTGGCTGCGTCCATGTATAGGTATGAGTGATGGGGATTTGGGAGGAATGGGTACAAAGCATCACATATCTGTAAGGTGGGCCTGGGTAAGTGTGCCCCACACATGCTGCCATATAGAAGTGCGAATGTGCAACTGCACATACGACACACACACACGTGGGTCCTTGAACAACACACCCAAGTCCACTTGCGGTGCCATGTCCATGCCTGGTGGGCAACAAGAGCCTATAGTTTTGCACATGCCTTCCATGTATTTGGAAGTGAGTGACTATATGTAAAAAGGTACAGTAGATGTGTGTATATGAACACAATATGTCAGGGAGTCCATACGTCAATCAAAGTCCGAGTGCACTGCCCAAGGTCTGTTGGCATGATGGGCTGAGTCTACACGTGTGGGAGTCTATGCATGCCGGGCACATCTGTACCTGAGTCTTTGCAGGTATGTCTGACTCATGTACAGAGCATGTGTGTGCATGGGAGCTGCTGTTGCTGTGGCTTGCCCTGTCCATGTCTTTGTATGTGTTAACACGGGTGTGCCCACCTCAGTGGCCCCTGGGAAAGGGTAGGGCAGAACTCACATTGCCCAGGTCCAGGATGAAGCAGTCGCCATTGTTGAAGCTCTCCCAGGACATGGGTACCTCGGTGGCACGGACCACACGCCGCCCTTTGACCTGGAAGAGTCTCTGTACCGACACCTCGTTGGGTACCACGTGTTTGAATCCTGATGCCACGCCTCCTTTCTGTTGGATCAAGGAGACAGCGTCAGTCAGTCGGGGTGGGGGGCTGGGGGAGGGTCCAAAGCAGCAGATATGGGGAAAAGAATAGGGTTGAGTTGAAGTAAATTCTGGCCCGCAGGGCCAGTGGCCTTCGGCAGATTCTGTACCACTGCGCCTTGTCGCCACCCCTTTGAATCTCCTACTCCACTGACAAGGACCTCAAGGGCCACTGTCCTGGATCAAAGCTGCAAACATTCCTTTCTCAACACCAGCATTCCCTAAGAAGCCGTAGTGCCCCAGACATTCTGCAAGGAAAGGGTTCCATGGGGGTGGAGGAAAAAGGGCTTCCACTAAGGCCAGGAATGCGGCCTCCCCATCCAGGCCCCTCTTTGCTGCCTTGCTTTGCAGAGCGAAGCCAAGTCTGCCTCTTGCCGCACAGACTCCATGAGGGCAAGGGGACAAAGGGAGCGTGTTTTAATCGGGCTCCTATTATGTCGACACGCAGTAAGCAATATGGAAATATTTGTGAAAGGAGAAAGTCCACTGTGCGGGGCACTTCGCATCACGTAGGAGGCAGGTGTCATTGTCCCATCTTACAGATGAGGAAAGTGAAGCCCAAAAGTGAAGGGGCTTGCCAGAGGTCTCACAGCTAGTCAGGGCTGGAGGTCAGATTCAAACCTAGGTGTAACTGAATCTCTAGGTTCTTCCCCCAATATCAGACTTTCTTTAGAGCAAAGGTCACTAGGGTCGCTCAGGATGGGAGGCAGGAACAAGCAACTGTTCAGAGCAGTCGTTCAAGTCAGTGTTCCTGTTGTGAGTGGGGCGTCCCCTTGTGGCCTTTCTTGGTACGAGCATAGGCCTTTCAAGAGGATCCCTTTGGGCCCAGCAGGGTTGCCCAGGTGTTCACAGAGCCTTTCCTACTGCCCTGCTTCAATGGCCCTCCTCCTGGGGGGCAGGTGAGGGAGGGCAGGTGAGGAGAAGATGAAACGCCCTGCGCTCACCTGGTAATGATGGCAGAGGATGCCACTCACTAAGTCTTTGCCATGGGCTGGGACACCTGTTTTACAGACATACAATGTGGTCCTCACAACAAGCCCTGAGGTAGGGACTCTCATTACCCCACTTCACAGGCAAGGAAACTGAGGTGCAAAGAGGGTAAGCCCCATATCCAGGGTTCCCAGCTAGTTAGTGGCAGTGCCCTTCCAGGGCCAGGGCTGCACCCACGTCTGCCAGCCCAGGGACTGCTGAGGGTCTGTGAGTAGCCCTAACCTGCGGACTTCATTCAGCTAGAGGTAAAGAGACAGTGGATCTGAAAAGCCTCACTGTTTCAATGAATTCCTCAGAGACAAAGAATGGGGAGATGAGGGATGAGAAAGACCCTTCATTGTTTTTAATACATCTCTAAACTATTTTGCTTGTTCAAGCAAGCCTTATATTTGATATTTTAAAAAAATAAACATTTTTTTAAAGAAAAAGGGTTGTTATGTCATAAATCTTGATTCCAATAAATTCTTTGTATATAAATTTATAAAAGATTAACTGATTTTTAATTATTGTGGGCATGTATTTCCTGATAAATTAATTCCTCTGATCAGGAAAATTAGACTTAAAAAGACTAAACAAAAAATAACAATAAAAGCAAGCTCTTAAAAAAAAAATGTAAGGGCCGGCCGAGTGGCGCATTGGTTAAGCGCTGGTTTTGGGATGCCAGCGGCCCTGGTTCGGATCCCACATGAGGGCCAGTGACACTGCCCTCTACAGCTAACAACAGCTCCACCTGGAGCTGGGCTGTGCGAGCCCCTGTGATGGCTGCAGTGGGCTGCCATAGGCTACAGTGAGTGGCCAGCAGCCAGCGTGAGCGGCTGGCAGCCAAGAGTGAGCTGCCAATAGCCGCGATGAGCGACATCCAGAGGCCAGCGACCGATCTGCCTCATCCGGGAAGAGTGCAATGACGATACCAACAGTGAAGCAACATCCTCCGCAACTAAACTGAAGAACAAAACGACAGCAACTTGTCTGTTCCCCTTCCCTGATTCCCCAACGCTGTTCCCCTCCGCCAATTCCCCAATAAAATCTTTAAAAAAAAAAAAAAAAAGATTAAACTCTAATGTTTAAAAAAAAATGTAAGAAGAAGAAAAACAAAACAAAACAATACAAAGGAAGAGAGAAAAAAAATGAATAAAAGCAAATTCCTAAAAGACACTGGTGGATTTATAAGCACTGGGGGCACAAATTTTTTGAAAATTTTACTCTTTCACTATTTCTACTATGATCTTTAGGATTGATTGTTACTTTATATGATCTAATCATTAGGTAGGCAGAGGTTGACATCAAATTATTTGAAAAAAATTCAATAGGATAAATTGTTTTAAAAGCTACTTTCCAAATATAGTTCTATGTGTAGATGAATATACATATCTATATATTCATACACAGAGAGAGAGAAAAATTATCCACCATTTGGGGTGCATCTCCAAGAGAATAATCATGGGGGGGGGCTCTTACTTTCTAAAACCTATATTTCTATAATGTTTGACATTTCACAATAAGCTTGTATCACTCTTGTAGTCACAAGAAGGAAAAATCTATAAAGAATTATATGTTTTAAATGTTAAATTGTTTACAAAACAAAGAAAAACATAGTGATTGGGGCTGATCCCCTCCATCCTCTCAACACAGGGTTCCTTTATCTAAGACATAGGAAGGAGGACAGGATGGTTCAAGCGATGCTGTGAGTTTCCCATGGAGGATCAGCCCAGCCCAGATTGTCTGAATAAAGGGTTTCAAATAACCCAGCCCCAAGGGGTCTCTAGGGTTCTGTCTGAGAGTCAAGGAGGAAAATGAGGAGGAGGTGGGGCGGGGAGGGATCAATGGATTCTGAAAAGTGCAGTGAGTTTTAAAAGGATTTGGAGGTTGCAGAACAAGATGAGGCAGGCCCAGTGACAGCCCTTTCTAGTATCACCTGTCCCCTCCCTGCCCCTTCTCACAACGGAGGACAGAATTGGCTCCGAGGTGCAGGCTTTCACAGGAACAAGTCTTGCGTAACAAGCTCTGCTCCTTGGAGATCTATAATTGATAAGGGCGCCAGGCCAGGACCTTGGACTGGGCCAGCCAAGTGCGGGGGCAGCTGGGGGACTTGGCAGAAGGTAGAAAATGGGACCGGCCTTGGACCTCACATTTCCACCAGGAACCAGGGTCTTCCAGGACTGATGTCCCAAATCCAGGCGCATGTTGGGAACCTGCCCACTGGACCACTCCTGAGTTTGGTCCAAGAACACCCTGGAAAAATCCCCAGAGGGTGGGGCAGGCTTGCTAAACATGCAAATTCCTAGGCCCTATCTGAGCTAAGATCAGAGACCAGGGGGCCTTGAAATGTCCACTCTGAACCAGTTCTATGCTCACCCTTCACACCAAGGTTTGAATTCCAGCTCCATCATTTACCAGCTGTGCAAGTTGCTAACTTGTCAGCACAGCAACAATAAGCAGGCACAATTATTATATAATTGATAAATGTTTGCTGAATGAATGGCAAATGGAGAATGTGTGAGAGCACACACCCAGTGGCATACAACTGGCCCAAAGCCTCAAATCAGTTAGAAGGGTGGCCTTGGGACCAGAACCTCAATCTCTCTGGCTCCTGGTCAAGTGCTCTTTCCATTCCCTGTTCTAGGAGCTGCAAAAAAGCCTGTTCCTTCTCCAGGTCAGGGGCCTGGGTCCCAACCTTCTCACCTCTCCTTCGTCAAGGCACCAAGGCCCCAGAAGGGGCTTATAGGTAGAAGGTAGACCTGGACAGCTCAGCAGGAGCAGCTGTGAGCACTAGTGAACAGGCAAACATGGGGCGCTGGTAGGCTCCAGGGGATCCAGCCCAGCTCCGCCCAGCCCTGGGCTGAGGCCCTGTTCCCAGGACACACCCTGCCCCCTTTGCTATCTCAGTCTCACCAGCAAGTTCCCATCATCCGATTCCCTGTGCCTCACATGGGCAGACAGGGTCACCACCCTGTTGACACAGAGAACCCTAAAGTCCAGAGAGGAACAATGACTTCTATAAAGTTACACAATGCATCAGTGGCACAGACTTGGCATGAGAGGCAGGTTTGTGTAGTGGAAAGAATGCTGGGAGTCAGGAGATCTGGGTTCTGGTCTTAGCTCTGGGACTGACTTGCTGTGTGACCCAAGCCAGTTGTTTAACCTCTCTGTGCCTCAGTTTATCCTCTATCTCATAAAATAAGAGATTTGGACTCTGACAGTAAAACCCATCTGACTATCAAAGCTTGTGATCCTCTCCCTATCCTGACCAAAGAGAGCCCCAGCTTTGCAAGACTACAGCGTTTCCTGAGCCTTTCCAAGCCAAGTCCTGTGCAAGGCAGCTACACCTTTACCGAATCCTCTGCCCAGGCCTGAAGGGCAGGTACAACTGGCTCTCATGTTACCGGAGGGGAAAGGGAGGCACAGGGAAGCCAAGTGGCTTGCCAGAAGTCACACAGCATATTAGGGCACAGCTTTTCAGGACTTTTAGCTTGGCTTGGGTCAGCCCCACCTCGCTGGGGCTGGGGGAAAGATCTGGGTTGGGTTAGGCTCTTCAGAGTTCAAGTTCAAGGGGGAGTCTTCTATGAACAGAAAGAAGAATGTGATCGCGGGTACCCTTTCAAATACCTATCATGGGCCCTCTGTTGGCAGGGCCGAAGAACTAAGGGGCTCAGGAATAAGCCCCGGGCAAGTGATGGGCTAGGTTTCCACCCATGACCCACACCTTCCTACTGGGGCTAGGAAGACCCCTGTGAGACGATGGGAAATTTTCTTTTCTCCATTTTAAGATAAGGAACCAGAGGCTCACAGAAGGATTATGATTTGTCTAAGGTCACACAGCTAAGAAGGGTCCAGGATTCAAAGCCAGGGCTGGCCAGCTCCAAAGGCTGAGCTCTGACCTGTGTGCTGACATCACCCCACAAGGCTGAACGAGGGGTGGACCTGAAGGAGTCCTACCATTGGTGCATCTGTCCGTGCCGCCCAGGACCCACCTGGTATTTGATGCCAGACTTGAAGTATCCAAGGAAGGTGGCCGACTCGAAGCCCTGGACCTCACGGTGCTGCACAGCCCGACCGTTCAGGTAGTCATCCAGCTGCACGGTGAAGATGGCGGCCGCCCCGCTCTCGTCCTGGCTACACTCATTGCCTAGGCGACATTGGAGAGCATAAGCCTGGCTTCCAGAGAGCAGTCCCGGCGTCCGATGCGGGACTCCGGTGTCCCCAGCACTGAGCAGGTCTGTCTGTACAGACTGGGCAAGACCCTCAGTCAATCCATCGGCATGATGGGGGAGGTGGGGGCCGGACTCCACGGTCTCTAAGTCCTCTCAGCTCTGACACGGTCCCCTACTCTCGCCTCTCTTACTCATCCCCCTGCACTCACTCTCAGGCCTCCTGAGCACCATGGCAGGCCTGGGAGCGTCAGCTCAATTCACAGATTAGGAGACGGAGGCCCAGTGAGGGGGCAGGACTTACAGAGTCACACTGCAGAGCTGTGGTAGGGACTCCAGGCTCCTGACTCTGAAGGTAAACTGGGGCATGGCTGGAGATGGCCAGGGAAGCTGTGGAGCAGGTCCAGGGTCCCCACGTCACCTCCAATTCTGAGTGCTCCACTAACCCTCACAATACCCCTCTGAGGTGGTGCGGCGCTACTAACACATGGCCACTTTACAGAGGCACTAGGTGACTTGCCAAAGGGCAGGGCTGGGGTCTGAACTCGGGCAGGCTGGCTCTAGCGTTTGGGGACACATAACCACTACCACATACCTGATGCTCAGTAGTCACTAAGCGCCCATGGGCCCAACCGGGGACCCTGCCTCGAGGGGGTGGGGTTTGAGGTGGGGTCTGGGTGGGGGCCAGCCTCACCCAGCCAGTAGTGGAGGTCATACTGCAGGTTCCCATTCCTCAGCTGCACTGTCTTCAGGATGACATAGGCATCGCCTGTGTAGAAGTTTCCATAAAGGTTGGGGGGCACAGGCACCAGGTCGAACTTCTCCACGCGCCAGATCTGCAGACCAGCCTCCTTTCCTGCCTTGAGGAACTCGGGGTGTTCCACCACCATGCTGCCGGGCTGGAAGAGACAGGGCAGAGCCTCAGCAGAGGCAGGGGCCCTGGCGGGGAGACACCCCGGGCACGAGGGAGGGTGGTTTCCAGCACCAAGAGCTCCCCACTTGAGCCTCTGACTCACCCCACCCCGAGGCAAGTCTAACCCCTTCTACAACCCCTGTCTGGATGAGGAAGCAAACAGGGGAGAGTTTAGGCTCCAAACCCTGTCCTTGGCCGGAGCCTCTCTCTCCTAATCGGTTCTCCGGTGATGGGGGGGACAAAGGGCTCCACCTCCCTTCTCCTTCCCTCTTTAGTGCCAATTAGATGGGAATAGCTGAGGCATGGAGAGGTAAAGTGACTCTGCTAAGGACCCCGAGCTAGAAAATGGCATAGCAGGGACTGCCCCAAGCTCCAAGAGCATGAGTTCTGGGGCCACGGAGAGAGCCCCTCAGATGGCAATGGTAAAGCTGGGGGTTCCCAGGACCTCAGCGTGTTCCCTTCCAGCATCCTGAGTGGCTCTTAGAACTAGAAGCGTCTTCGGAGAACTCATCATACAACCCCATTCTGTAGATAGGGAAACTGAGGCCAAAGTGGGGAGGGAATTGGTCCAAAGTCACACAGCCTGTTTGCTTTTGCTCTTTGGAAATGGGAAGATCTACCATGCCCCATCCATGCCCCTATTACACTCCCAAAGAAGGGCCTAAATGACTTAGCCCAAGTGGCCTCCTGCGCTGTCTGCCTCCTCCCTCCTGCCCCCCAACACCCCACCCCCAAATGCCATTTCTTAGAAAAGGCAGAGAGGATGCAGCCAGGGTCTGCAGGAGCCTGTTGGAGATGAGGTGGTCAAGCATAGGGAAAAGGCCATCAGACATGCACGGGCTAGAGATGGAGCAGAGTGAGACGGTTAGCCTGAGGCCAAAGGGCAGAGACCAGCAGGCACAAGTCACCTGGCCGGAGGACAGAGGGGGCGTTGAAACAAAGAAGAGAAACAGGAGAGAAGAGGAGAAACCAGACAGGGCAGAGGAGCTGTCACAGAGGGGAGAATAAATAAGAGTAATGACGAGAAGCACACAGAGATGACATCACACAAACAGGGAGAAAACACTGGCAAGGGAGAGCGCTATCAGATGAGAAAGAGGAATCTGAAATGGAAGAAATACGAAGAGGGAAGAAGAGAAATCAGGCGGAGGGAAGGAGAAACTAAAGGAGGAGAAGGAGAAATCAGGCGGCAGGGATGGATAAGAAACCAGAAGGCAGCGAGGGAAAGGAAATCCGGCCAAGGCGAGGTTAGCCTCTAGGGAGGGTAACAGCCAGGTTCCCGAGGCTCCCACCCCCATCAACGGGAGCCCCGTAAGCAGCAAGAGATACTTACAAAGCAACAAAACAGTTTTTCCATTCTAGACCTGAATTACTCCCCTTTTCCTAGCGCTGTATCTGCAAGAACTTACAATAGAGAGTTACTCTGGGAGCCCCCGGTCCCCCTGGGCACTCACCCGCGCCTCGGAAGCCTGCCCCTGGGGCGCGGGTGACTGGGCCGCCCCCCGCGACGCGGTGGCCGCGCGGGCCGGAGGCGACAGCGCGCACAGCGCCAGGATCAGCGCGCCAAGCAGGGCGGGCGCAGAGCGGTGCGGAGCCATGGCGACGATGGCAGCTGAAGACCCAGTCAGCAGCCACCGCCTTTGGGTCGCTCGCTCCCTTTAAGTAGCCGCACGCCCATCCCATCCAAGCCAGGACCGCCCTGCAGGGAGGGCGCGGGCCAGGGTTGGGCCCCCGTGGGGCCCCGGAGGGGCGGGGATCTGGCCTGGATTTAGGAGACATCGGGTTCCCATCAGACCAAACGGACGGGGTGCGGCCGCCCTATCACTCCAGCTCCAGGGCAGACACCAAGCACAGGGCCTGGCATATAGCAGGCGCTCACTCTGGACACTAAATGGGCGAATTCGCAAAAGGGAGCCCAGCTCAGCCTCCGGCGAGACCCGCGCAAGACCCCTCCCCACTCCGCACTTAACATCTCCAGTATTGATTGTAGGCTCACCACGCCTCATTTGAAGGTTGATGCAGGCCCATTTTACCCAGGGGGAAAACTGCCAAGAATAGCCAAGCAACCTGCACACCACTAGGAAATGGTGCAGCCAAGATTTGAACCCAGGCAGTCTGGGTGGCCTGACTTCCACTAGCTAGGGACAGACCGGACCCAGGGCAAACAGAACTTAGGAAGGGGCTGGCAAACCTCCCCACTCCTGTGATCACAGGTTCTACTTGACTCAAGACCATCCTCCTCTTCTTATTTTTAAAAAGTTTTCATTCAGAAAAAAACAACGTATTTTTTTACCCAAGCTTAAAGTCACATATTTGTACAAAGTTGTTCCCTCTCTACCCTACTTACTTCTCCCTGGGGGGCAACCACTTCTATAGACCCTCCTTTAGCTGCTGATTTCAGTGTTTACCTACATGTCTTAAATAACAAGTCCTGTTGCTTCTTGTAGTTGTTGTTTTTGTTTTGGGTGGGTTTTTTTTTTTTTCAGGTCTAGGTCCTATCTATTGGCTCCCCTGGGGAAGGCAAGGTTTTCCGTCTTTTCCCCACTCCCAGGCCCCCTTCCCATTCCTCCACTCTCCCACTCTAGAGGCACAGTCACTGGGTTAGGAGAAGGACCATTCAGACTGTCCTAGTTCTGCCAACCCCTCTCTCCTCCCTCCCACCACCCTACCGGACCCAACTCATCTATTTCCCAATTCTCTTTGCATCCCAGATCCCTCCCTCTCCCAACAGCCTGGTGGGCTGTCAGGAAAGAGACATGGGGAGTTGGAGACCTGTCTCTGACTCCTACCACCACTGTGTGTAAGTTACTTTCCTTTTCTGTGCCTATCTCCTCATCTACTAAATGGGTACAGTAGCTGCTGAGGACTAAATCAGTGTATGTGTATGTATGAAAGTGGCCTGTAAACAGGTAAATGGGAGTTCCCATCCCCTTTCCCCACAGCTATGGTCCCCTGTTCCAGCCCCTCCTAGAGCCCCAGTTTCTATCTAATCAGTCTCAAGTTGGCCTTCCATCTTCCACAACTTCCTTTTACTTAAGGGGGGCTGGGGGACAGAGAAAGGGCTAAGGGAACACACACAAAGATGATTCAGATTGTAAGGATTAAAAGAAGACTTCCTGGAGAAAGGAACTTGTGACCAGGATGTTGAAGGACAAGGAAGAGGGAAATTAAGAAGAAAAGGCATTTTTCAGGGAGGGAACAGCATGTACAAAGGGCAAGCAAACTAACAATGAGCAGCGAATAATGAGGGGTCCAGTCTGAAACACAGGGAAAAAGGAGATGAGGCTAGAGAGGCTGGCAGGAGTCACAGGGCCTGGGTGCCACACTGAAGAGTCTGAACTTGATCCCGGTGTCTGGGGGGGGGCCCAGAGAGATGCCAAGTTCTCAGGGCTGTCGGTCTAGGCCTGGGCCTATGGAGCCTAAATTCAGACAGCCCTTCTCTCTCTCTAGGCATTTGGGGATTATAAACACCCCATAGTTCTCATATGCTTTGATGGAAGCATAAACTGGCTTCTCCTCTCTGGATAGCAATTTGATTATCCAAATTTGAAACACACAAGGCAACCACAGAATTACTTACAAAGGAACACAAAAATATATGTGCAAGGATGTTCACTGAAGCATTGTTTGAGGAAAACTGGAAAGGGCCCAAATGTCCTGGTGAAATAAATTATGGAGACTGCCATACAATGGACCACTCTGCAGCTGTGAAAACACAATGAGCTCGATCTCTTTGTGCCTGGCGCATAGTAGGCACTCAAGAACCGAGAGATGTCCAAGGGCAAAAATACAAATTGTTCAACTGCAGTATGACTCCTCTCCCCAGTTTTTTATAAAGGTGTCTGTTTTTGCATACATCCTTAAAAAGTCAAGGGGGACAAACGCCATACTATTAGGGCGGTTTGCTTGAAAGAGATGAAAAGGGAGAATTTCCAACACTGTTGTGAAGGCCTGAGGCTGCGGTGAGCTCCCTGATCACTGCAGTCAGCAGGAGGGCACATTTTAGGGTGATGAAAACATTCTAACACTCGATTATGGGGATGATCACACAGCCGAAAAATCTACTAAAAGTCAAAGTGCTGTATGCTTACAACGGGTGAATTGTTATGGTATGTAAATTATACCTCAACACACTTGCTGAGAAAAAAAACAAAACTTGCTGTAGGCTTTGAAACTATTTACAAGTATGTATCCAATGCAGTTGATGTTTTTGTTTGTTTGTTTGTTTGTTTTGAGGGCAGTGTCACTGGCCCTCATAGGTGGGACCTGAACCGGGGCCGCTGGCTT
Source organism: Aselliscus stoliczkanus (assembly GCA_033961575.1). Taxonomy (NCBI): domain Eukaryota; kingdom Metazoa; phylum Chordata; class Mammalia; order Chiroptera; family Hipposideridae; genus Aselliscus; species Aselliscus stoliczkanus. The sequence continues at coordinate 125,951,717 of CM066728.1, forward strand.
CCGAAGCCAGTGCTTAACCACCGCGCCACTCGGCCAGCCCTACGGGTGATGTTTTTTAATGAAACACTGATCTAGAAATAATTCCTTTTCAAAATATGTAGGGATGCCTGCTCATTAGACAATTTGGAAAATCCAAACAGGTAAGAAACGTCCTTGCCATCCCAGCCCCCGGAGTGAATCGAGCTGGCTGCCGGCCCAGCTCAGCAGTCCCTTTTTTTTTTTTTTTTTTGAGGGCAGTGTCACTGGCCCTCATATGTGGGATCCGAACTGGGGCCGCTGGGGTCCCAAGCCAGCTCTCAATCACCGCACCACTCGGCCGGCCCAGCAGTACCCTTTCTGGAGCAGCGTGGCCCTGACTTCCCCACTTGGTGATTAACAGGCCTTGGGTCCAGGGTCACTGACCCTCAGGTTAATGATCACAAAGGCCTTGCAGCTTTGCCTGCCACACATGAGTCAATCCGGAGCGTGGACCCTCAGGACTGGAGACCTGGTGAAAGGGCCCTGGCCCCTGCCCTCCGGGAGCCCATGGCCTGGAAGCTCTCGCTACTTGGGAGTGATGTGTGGAGCTTGTGATGGCGGCAACATGGTCTTAGGCTGCTCCCTGCCTGGAAGAGGATGTAGGAGTTTAGGAGAGTGGGGATTTGGGTGCGAAAGAAAGAACCCTAGGTAGAAAGGAAGAGGCCTCACTGCTAGGCCTGGCTCTGCCACGGACTTCCTGGGTGATTTGGGAAAAGTCACTGTCCCTCTCTGGGCCTCAGGGTCTCTCCACTGCAAAAGATGACATAGGTCTCTATGCTGTTTCTAGTTCCAGGATTCCCAGAAACTGGCTGTGCAGCCACATCCAAAACCTAATGTCTCTGAGCCTCAATGTTCCTATCGGTAAACGGTACTGGACCAGGTCGCCAGTACAGGTACTTCTGAATCTGACAGTCCAGCACCTGTCCTAAGGAAGGGGGCGTTGCCATTACCAGGCTACCTCTCCTCTGGGCCCAGACATCTTTGGGAGAAAAGACAGAGGAAAGGAGAGGGTGGGGTCCAAGGCTGAGTCTCCTCATAGCAACCAGGGGAAATAGGCGTTACAATTCCCATTTTACAGATGGGGAAACAGACTCAGGGAGGTTCAGTCACTTGCTCAGGGCCACTCAGCTGGAAAGAGGCATTGCTGAGATTCAGAAACAAGCGTGGCTGGCTCTAGTCCCCAAGCTCTGTCTGGGGAGATCAAGCAGGGCGTCCTGGCACCATCCAGCCTGGGCAGGGAGCAACAGCGTCCTTTCTAGGTAAAGGGTTGTAGTTGCTAAATCAGCCAAGCCCAAGCCAAGCCTGGCAGCCAGCAGTCTCTGGGGCAGCCCTCCCCACCACACCTCCCAGGCCAGGGCAGGAGGCTGTACCAGGAAAGCCCGCTAGCCTTCCACACACCTGTGTGAGTACCCAGGACAAAGGCATGTCTTAGGGAGAGCCTCAGGCTGTGGCCACTGAGTGGAGGGTGGGCTGTGACACCTATATACTATGCCCCTCATGGGCACTCAGGCCAGGCATGGTGTCTTTGACATGGGAGGCAGCCTGGCTCTGCTGCCACTCGCTATATGAGCATATCCTCAACCCTACCCTCCTCTGGATCTCAGAGGTGTCCTCAGCCACTGGTCTTGGGTGTTCCTGGTTCCTGCCCAGTGCCACGCACACAGTAGGCAGCTTTTCAGTGTCTGCCACAGAAAGCAGCTGTACAATCCACGATCCTCCCGTGTAGCTGGACCCAGGACCACCACGAGCTTCGGCCTTGCCTCCTCTGTGACCTTAGGCTAGTCTCCGTGTCTCTCTGGGTGTCCCAGAGCAGCTACCAGAGCCGGGAGGAGGCGGCCTAACCCCCAACCCCTGGCCACAGTGTACAAAAGGCCTTGGCTGGGGCTGGAAGACGCCGCCCTGTTCTTTTCTCTTCACCCCAAACACGGTTGTTGTTGATTTCCCAGCAGCTGGCTGCTCCTGGGAGGCCTTCTCGGAGCTTGTTTGCTTTCTGGTTCATGGCTGTTCCCTGGGTCCTCCTGGGAACACCTACCCCTCTGGCCCAGGGTTTTGCTAATTGGGACAATGGTCAGTAAACAAAGGAGCAAGTCATAAAACTCAGTGAAACTGGACAGGGCCGCAGGGAAGTCTGGAGCACCCCTTTGGTATCGAAAGACATGTGTGTTTTAGAATTTGGGAGACTCCGTCCCTTGAAGTAACTCAGCTTCCTTATCTATAAAATGTGGAGAATGATACCTAGCTCACAAGGCAGTGAGGAGGCCCACGGCCTGACACACAGTAAGAGCCTCCCCAAAGTTAGGGCCCTTCCTCTGGAACTATCTGGTTTCTTTCCAGAGGCTTTCATTCAGCGTCTGCCCACCACGTGAGAAGAGTGGAGCAGGTGAAAGGTGACAGTGCCACAGTGACATTCTTGAGTTCAGGTCTGGGCTGTGTCACCTGGAGCGAGTCACTTCTCCCTCTGAGCCTTGGGTGACTCATTTGTAAATAGGGATAGTGATGTCCAGTTGCAGGGCCGTGGGGCGCTCTGGAGCGAGACTGTTGGGGCGCATTGTTCAGAAAAGGACTCATTAGCAGCCATGCTCATTAGTCCATCCTTTCTTTGTAGATGATGACACCAAGAACAAGAGTGACTTCTCAGAGTCAACAGCAAGTACTGGCAGAGAGGACGAAGGCCCTAGGCCTCTTGGTGACCAGGCCAGAGTGGAGGTCTGTCTCCATGACGTGGCAGGCTCCCTGTAAGGGCAAGCTGGATCTCTGATTAGCCCAGCCTATCCTGGGTGTGGACAGCTGTTGGGGAGATGGCCAGTGGGATTGGGCTGAAGCCACCTCCAGGAGGCCAGCTATCCCAGGGACCAAAGCCACTGGCCCTTTCCCAGCTTCTGGAGGCAGCCGCACCTAGTGCTAAGAGCACTCAGAAGCGGCCAGGGCCCACCGCTTCCTGACCCCGTGCCCTGGAAGCTGCCAGATTTGGCCATGGGTGCAAGCCCAGCGCTCTTCCCGCCAGGGCCCACTTCACAGTCTGTCTCCCCTTCCGTGGGGGAGGAGCTGGTACTGGGAGGCTGGGTGGGCCAGCAGCTCGGCTGTCCATAGCTGCAAACAACTACATCCTAGCCGCTCTGGTACCCCTCAGCCTGCTGATGGGGGAGCCCAGACACAAACAAACCAGCAAGAGGACACAGGCTGTGGCCGCAGGACCAGTAGAAGGCGGGACAGTTCTCGGTCTGCAAACCCTGGGAAGGCAGGGCCTAGATGCCCCAGCCTGACCCAGGGTGAGAGGGAGCCATGGGAAGCAGCTCCCTGCTCCAGAGTGAAGGACTTTCAGGAGGGAGAAAAGCGATGTGTGTGACTGTGGCAAGCACTCCCACCAGGAAAATCTGGGTCTAAATTCCTGACCTTCCACTTCCTACATGTGGTTTGAGCAGGTTGCTTCTGCTCTCCGAGCCTCCATTTCCTCATCCATAACAAGGGGATTATAATACCCTCTTCCTAGGGTTGTTGTGGGAATTCAGTGGTAAAACTACGTTTGGGGCTTTGCACAGGGCTGGGCACCGAGTATGCACCTATAAAGGAAGCTATGATTATTGGTAGCTGGGTACCTGGGAAAGTTTCTCTCTCTCTGAAGCTCCAGTTCCTTATGTATGAAATTGGGGTAAAAATGCCTTTCTCGAAAGCAAATGGAAAGGGTTGAATGAGACCATAAATGTGGAAGATCCTAGGACCATCTATGGCCGAAAACAGATGTTCAGAAATGCCAGTTTCCTTCCTCCAGGAGCAGGAGCCGAGGCCCGTGAGCTCAGGATGATGAGAATGAGGGGTGCATGACCTCAAGGAGAGGGTGAGGGGTGCCAAGAGAATATAAGGACTGTCTGGGGTCATTTGGGACACAGCTTAGTCCCTACCGTAGGGGGAGGGGAGGGAACTGGGCGAGTGGCACTTCACTTCCCTCCTCTGTAGAATGGGGTGAGGGTCCCTACCTTGTGGGGTGCCTGGGAGGACTGAAGGAGCCCAGGCATCAGGCATGGTGCTTGGCACACAGCAAGCACTCAATTACCATCACATCCAAAGACAAGGCCCCAGCATGTGTCCAGCCCCACACACATACAGCTCACTGGCCCCTATACCCACCTCTCTGTCCCTGCATCTAAAACAGGGGATGGCTGGAGGGTCCCGGCCAAGGCCCAGGGACCCAGGGTGGTGGCTGGTGCCAGGGATGGGAAGGCATCTCAGGAGAGGGCCTCGCGCCAGCACCTAAGGAGCCCATTTTGCCTCCACCCGCTCCACAAGTCTCTCCTGAGGACGCCTCTCCTCAGCCCACCTCCACCCAAAAGAGCAAGGGCTCCAGAGTCACCACCTGTTCCTAGCCCTGCCACCTCCTCACTGGGTTAGTGACTCCACCTCTCTGAGCCTGTGTCCTTGGGTATGGAATTGCCAGACTCTGTCACCGTCTTGCCAGAATTTGATACTAGTAAAAATCAGTTATGGAAAAACTCCAGATACTATAGCCTGGTTGGAGATGTTTTGCAATTTATCTCAAACTCTTAACTACAGTAGGACACCCAGAGAGTCAAAGATATTTTTATTGCTACTAATCTTTTTAATAGGTTTGTTTAAAGTACTTGTCCCTCTTAATCATAAACAGAGGTATGGGAGTGGAACGTTTTTGTTCCTTTCCCAGCTCAGAGGACAATCGTTACCAGCTGGAAGAATTAACCACGATCCAGCACATAAAAATACAGTGCCTGGCATGCAGTAGGGCTGCAGAACGGTGCTGTCTTCCCTCCCCAAGTGTGTTCCTGGCCTCACCTCCCTCCAGACACCAGTCACCAGCATCATCTTCCAGGTGCCTGTCCCTCTGTTGGCCTCCAGAACCCTCTGGGACACGCTTAGAGGCAGGGCCCAACCAGAATCATCCCATCAGGATAATATATAAGGGCTGAGGCCAGAGCTGAGATGCTCAACCCACCCACTCCTACTTCACATTCGCTTCCCACCCCCACAATCCCATTTCAGGGCCCCCATCTTTCCTCTGGAACCACTGCACCAGCTTCCTCACTCCTTTCAACTCTCCCATTACCCAGCGATTGCATCATTCCCCACTCAAGACCCTTCCACGGCCCCCAGTGCAGACTGACAGCAGCTTGGCACCTGAGGCCCTGTGTGATCTGGTGCCCATGTGTTCTTGCAGCCTCATCACCTGCAGACTCCCTAACAACAGCCTCTGTGCCCTCTAACCTGGCCTCTATACATCCTCAATTTCCTGCCTCCGGGAGAGCTGGGGTCTAGCCTCAACTCTGACTCTGTGTGACCTTGGGCAAACTCTCAGCCTGCCTGAGCCTCAGTCTCAGGAGGCAATTGGGGGCTCTTGCTTAGATGAGACAAGACAAGGGAGCGTCGGGGTCGGGGCCAGGAGGGCTCAGGAACCGCCAGCCTGCTTTCTGCTACCTCCTCCCGCACCTCCACCCCTGCAGCCCCCACAGGGCAGTGCTGACTCTCTCTCCCTAAGCTCTCTCTCCTCCAAGCAATAGAATGCAGCTGCTCACAGCCAGCAGGGGCAGCCTGGGAGGTGAGCAGGAGGGAGGATGGCTTACAGGAAAATTACTCAGCTCAGGTCAGCCAATGCTGGCGCTTACAGCTGCCTCTAAGAGACAGGATCTGGTGGGCTGGCAGGCTCTTCCTGAGCTATGGACTTGGCCCCAAGCCTTGACCCCTGTCTGAGCGTGTGGGGAACTGGTGGGTTCTCTGGGCTCCACTCCTCTGGGACACGCCCACTCTTTGGCACCCACAGAGACAGGGAGGAGGAGGCAAAATACAGACTGGCCTTTGTGAGAGGAGAAAATTGGCTCCTGCCACTGCATGCTGGGGCCCCAGGCACTGACCTGAAAAGGGTCCTCTGGGCCCCTCTGCTGAACTTTTATACCCTGGGTTTCATGGCCCCACGTCATATACTTTGTACCATGCCCAGTAACACATATGCCATGCCCTGTGTTCCTCATACCTTGTCCTGTGTTGTGTACCCTGATACATGTACCGTGTACTGTGGCCCACGTCACTTACACCTTGGATCATGCTCCATGCACCATGTCACACCTGTTGCATGATGCACTCTGTACTACACACCATCTTTTGAATCCCATGCCCACTGTATCAGGTCCTATCCCTTGAAAGTGTGTGCCGTCAACCTGTCCAGGGCCCATGAACGGTGTGCCTCGCGCCATATCTGTATTGTAGTGGTTAAGGAGCGCAGGCTCTGGGACAGACTCCCAACCCTACCTACTGGCACCGGGGAACAGTTATGTCCCTTCTCAATGCCTCTGTTTCTCCAGCTATAAAATAAAAATGGTATTAACACTCACCTAATAAGAGTTGTGGTGGAGATTAAAGAGAAAATGCATTTAAGGCACTTAGCACAGGCCTGGCACAGTGTGTCGGTAAAATGTTGGCTGGTGTTCTTAAAACTGTGCCCAGGTGGGCCGGCCCACTGGCGCGATGGTTAAGCGCTGGCTTGGGAAGCCAGCGGCCCCGGTTCGGGTCCCACTTATGAGGGCCAGCGACACTGCCCTCAAAACTGTGCCCAGGTATCTATATTAAGTCCCGTGTGCTGCATGCCAGGCTCCCATGCCCCCAGCTCCTACTATGCAGGAGACAGTCTATCACATTCATGGAATTCAAACGATCAGCAATAAGGAGGATAGGACTATCCTTTCTCCTACAGAGGAGAAATCCAAGGCTCAGAGAGGGGCAATAATCTGCATGAGCTCACACAGCCAAAAAGGGTGAAGCTGGGCCGTGCACACAGCCAGGGCATTCAGAGGACAGAATCATGGTGGCTACAGGGTGGATGCGGAGATGGCCAACAAGTAGGCACAGGCATCTTTTATGGGTGATGAAGATGTTCTCAAACTAGATTGTGGACATGAAGGCATAACTGCAAATGTATTAAAAATCATTGAATTAAGTAAACAGGGTGAATTCTACGTATGTAAATTACATGTAAATTTACTTCAACAACTTATGTAAATTGTATTTCAATAAGGCTGGGTTTAAAAAACAAAAAAAAGCCCATGAACTTCCCACGCACCACTTTGCCCAAGCATTCAGCAAGAGAACTGACTCTGCGCGAGTCAGTGGAGACCATTGAGCAAAGGCTGAGCAGCCATCCCGAGGCCCAGCGGGACCGGCCTTGAACGGCATGGTTCCCAGACACCTCTGCAGACCAGGTGTATAACAGAATCACCTGGGGGGCACCAGAAAACCTGGCTTCCCGGGCCCCACGCCCCAGTCTCTGAGTCTGTAGGTTGGGGTGGCGCACGGGAACCTGGGATTCTGAGGCTCAGCCTGGACTGGAAACCACTTATCAAAGCCTAACAACGCCTTTCATTTTTTGGGGAAACTGAGGCCAGGCAGGACAGGGGATGTGTCAGATCTAGTCGATCAAGCAGTGGGAGAGCCAAGGCGGGCTCTGGGACCCCTTCCTTGTTCCTTTTCTCCGTTTCCTTCTCCTCTTTCCCAGTCCTCCTTGGCGACCAGCCTCCTAGTGACTCAGGGCTCTGAGTCATTCAGTGGCACCACAGAGGAAACTTCTTAGGAAAAACAAGCCCCAAACAAAGCTTGTCCTGGTCTGTGGAACAGAATAGGCCCAGGGCGCTAAGAGGGAGGGAGAAAAACACAGGGTGGAGTTGGAGGCCAGGACCCAGACTTAATCTCTCTTCTTGGCCACTGCAAGGGCTCCTGAGTCTGTTTCCCCACCTGTAAATGACACCAATATTGTCCACAGATGCTCATATGGACCAGGTGACTTAGGTACTTATAAGCTTTGTCTTATTGACAATGCTTCCCCCAAAATCCACAGGTACCATCATTCCCATTTTACGGATGGGGATACCGAGGCTCAGAGAGGTTCAGCCCAACGTTGCACTGTTAGGAAGTACAGGGCAGATTTGGAATCTAGAGCTGTCTGACTTGGAAGTCTTACTCTCACTGCTACACGCCTTTAAAACATACCGACTGAGCGGGTGGCATGCAGATAGTGTCTCAGCAAACATGCAAGGTGAACGGCCACAGCAGGAGCTCAATACATGCCTTCCTCCTGTTCTTCTGAGTCAGGTCCTGCCCAAGGACTTCCTGGCCCCGTGGGTGACACATGTGCGTTCAGGTAATCACTCAAGTGGCTCTGGGCAGGGGGAGCACCAAGCAGGGAGCATCCAGGGCCTGACAAGCCACCAAGGAGGAGCACTGGAGCAGAGCTATGAAGGATGAATGGAGGTTTGTCTTTGTGCAAGTGGGAATAGGCAAGTCAAGTGGAGGGAACAGCAAAAGCAAAGGCTCAGGGAAATGCACGCACTGGAGAGGTGTGCCTGGGAGGATGCGGACCTGCACACGCAGGTGAGGGAGGGGCCTAACTGCTCGGAGCCCTGGGCTGGTCTAAGGCAGCAGAGGAATTTTAAGAAGGGAGAGAAATGGATCAGGACTGGTTTCATCTCTGCAGAGGGCCTGGCCGATGGCTGCACTGGGAGTCAGGGCTGGGACTTCCCCAAGGCCTCTCGGAGGCCCTGCTCCGAGCAGGCTTCAGGGACCACCCCAGATCCCTTGCTACTCACCCATGGGTCAGAGTCACCCTCGAGGACCTGTTCCTCCGCCATAGCTGGGCTGGGAAGAAGGCAGACAGGCCTCTCCTGACCACATCAATCTAATAGCCTCGGTCTATAAATAGGACCCTGTGGCTTAATCTGAAAGAGCTGGGCCAGGCCCAAGTCCACAGACATAACATGGGCACGCGCAGTCCTGGGAACGGTCCTTTGACACAATTCAAAACCAAAACTTCCTCAGGAAGCCATGGTTCATGTTCTGCTTCACTCTTTATACAAGAGGCGGTGGGCTGTGGGGAAGAGCCGCCCACCTGCTGCTCATCACAGGAAGTGGGCCTTGTGACTCCTTCTCAGCTTCCCACTCTCTGGGGACCCTGAATGAGCCATTAACTCTCTCTGGGCCTCAGTTTCCCCAAATGTAAACTAAGGAGGTTGGATGATACCCTTACTTAGGCCCTTGTAGCCAGGGTGTTCTCTGGAATTGTCTGGAGGCAGGGAGCCCCTATACCCAAAACTCCCATTCCATTGTCACCCTTCTCCCCAGTTGACTTGAAATTTTAATTATCGGTATTTAAAACGTAGAATTGAGGGGCGGCCGGTTAGCTCGGTGGTTAGAGCGCAGGCTCATCGCACCAAGGTTGCCAGTTCGATCCCCACATGGGCCACGGAGCTACGCCCTCCACAACTAGATTGAAGACAACTATTTGACTTGGAGCTGATGGGTCCTGGAAAAACACACTGTTCCCCAATAAAATCCTTAAAAAAAAAATTGCAATAAATATTTGAACCAGACAGAAATGAACAGGTCCAAGCCCTGCCACTAAAGAGCTGGGTGACCTTGGATGAGTCACTATCCCTCTCTGGGCCCCAAGTTCCTCAGCCATAAAAAGAAGGTGCTGGCAAGATGATGCCCAAGGTCTATGACTTTTTAAAAATTTTAAATTGTTTTGTTTTGTATTTATGAGAACCATGATAGGCCAGCCTTGTACTGAGTGCTGGAGCTAAAGAGACAAATTAGATCTCAGCTAGCCCTCTGAGCTCAGCCCTGTGCCAGACCCCTGTGAGGGAAATTTAAAAGCATTTCCAAACCGCTCAGAGTCCCGCTAGAGGCCTCCTTCAGGGCTGCTGGGAACTCCTTATTTTCAGTTCAGATTACTGATTTAGGGCTGCAGATAAGGACTCCCCAAGGGGCAGATTAGAACATGGACTGGGCCCTCAGCCGTTACTGACAACAGGGAAATAAGGATAACCCGGCCATCCCAATGCCCGAGATATGCTTAGGACTTCACCTCCTTATCACTTAATCTTCAACAACCCCATGGTCACCCCCATTTCACGGATGAGGAACCTGAGGCTGAGAGGGGTTGAAGGATGTGTCAAGGGGCACATAGCAAGTCAGGGCAAGTAAAAAGAGGTACTTTAGCTCAGACCTGTTTTCCCCTGGAGCCTGGGGTATAACCAAACCCCAGTGCTGCAATAAAACAGCGCTGGGTGGCTCATGTGAGCCACCCAATGGGGGGAAGAACCCCACAAGGGCAGGGGACAGAAATGGGCACAGAGCATTTTACGTGTGTGTGTAGGAGGGTAGGATTGACAAGGCTTTACCCAGCAATACTCATTCTATCCAACTAGCTTATAGCATTGCCCTGTCCAACTGACCCTCGCCTCTCAAATCCCACCCATGAAGCCAGTCCATGGCTCCCTGGCACCCAGGATCGAAAGCTGACATGCCTCTCCCAGCCCTGCTCTCCCGGTCATGTCCTGCCACTCCTCACTTCAATGCCACACTTGGGCTTTAGCTGCACTGCTCACTCGTCCCCAAGCACAGAAGCTCCAAGTGGCCGAGCACAGCACAAGTGACATCTCTTGTCTGGAGTGCCCCACGCGCCCTCTCAGCCTAGTGCTTGACCCAGAGGAGCAAAAGGCCTCCCGGTCCAGGAGCCTCTGGCACTGAACACAATGCACTCCGGGCTCAGCCACCACAGCTCTGGACCTCCAAGGGTATAGCAGGTCTGATTCATCACTCCTCTCCATGCAGAAGTTCAGCAATGAAAAACATTCAAGGATCCCAGAGCATGCTGGGAAGTGCACATTTCTCAGAATTCCCCAAACCAAGCCTTGTACAGTGGCATAGCGTGAGGATGCCACAGTGTGGAGGAACCAAAAATTACACCCTTAGGCCTTATCAGTGTGGGAATGGGGTCTCTCTCTCCCAGGGGTTCTAATAATGAAATCTGGGGAGATCTCTCTATTTTTAAACTTCTGGTAGTTCCCCAGTGGCCTAGGATAAAATCGAAGCTCTAACCAAGGCTTCCAAGGGCTTGCATGACTGAGGCGCTGTCTGGTCTTCGGACCCTTCTCCCATGATGCTCCCTTCTTTCAGTTCCTCAACCACTCTGCACGCAAGGCCCTGCCTCGGAGCCTCGCCCATGCTGCTCCCTCCCCCTTCCCAGCTCCTCCTGGTCCCTCTTGGGGTCTGGATCTTTCCAGGCGTCCTCCCTCATCTGTCCAGACAGACTCCCATCACACCCACCCAATCCCATATGCTTTCACGACCCTGATTGTTCCCTTTAAAGCTGAAGAAATAATGTACTGACTTACTGTAAGACCCAGGACAATAAGACCAGGGGGCATGGGAAAACGCTGTTCTCCAACACCCAGTTCAATGCACCCATGAATGAGTGAGTGAATGAATGAATGAATGAATGTATGTAACGAGTATACATATGTAGCTCAAGACAAGGTAGTCAGAAGCCTGGTGAATGTCAGAAGCAGAAAAGCAGGGACCAAAGAGGGTCAGGGAAGTAGGAGATAAACTGGATGGTACAGCTTCCCAGAAGCAAAAAGGAAAGAAAGCTTCTAGAAGGAGGGGGTACCTGATGCTCCTGCAAGGTGGTACATGGAGACCTGAGGAAATGCCCCTGGGTTTTGACAAGGAGGAGCTCACTGGGGCTTCCCTAGCTGAGCCCAAGTTCAGCGGCGGTGGGCGTGAGGGGGCACAGTGCGGGGTGGGGGAGGGCGGCACAGGGCTTGATCGAGCTAAGCTTCACCAACAGGTACTCAGCTGGGCCTGAGCCAGCCTGGCCCTGCAGGGTCTACTCCAGCACAGAAAGCAGGTCACTGTGTCATTGTTACTAAAAGCATGACAGGGCCTAACGCCATTTTTGGGGACAAATCATTTTGAGGCAATTCGGCTTTAGGAGTTGGAATGGTCACAGCTCACTCAGTCTCAAAAGCTGGAGCTTCAGAACCGAGACCAGCCCCCATCCCTCCTCCCTGGGCAGCATCAGGGCTGCCCCATTGTCAGTAGAACCCTCGGCTGAGGCTGAAGTGGGACAAGTCCCCTCTCTTGGCCTGGTGGGCCTCCTAGGAATCCTGACTTTTGAGGACAAAGCTTTGGGAAGACTTTGTCCTTTCATCTAAGCTCTGGGAGAGAGGAACATCTCTGACAGCGGTCGGTATCACCCCCTGGAAGTCAGCTGGGTCGTAGTGGATGAGTAAGCCCTGTAGGCATTCGGCCCCTTCTCCTTTTGGCAACCAAAGGTGATGTCATGAGCTGGAGGGGTGTTTTCCAGACTTTCCATACAGCTGCTATTAGAAAGTCACTTCTGTGTTGGCATTGGAAGCTGGGTTAATCCCCTAGCAGTGATCCTTCCTGTTTTACAGCTCACAGGCTTTGGGCATCTGCGAGTTTGTGTAGTCCTCACAGCTTGTTAGGTGGGTGCGGGGGAGACCAACACACCCATTTTATAGGCAGAGAAACCAAGTCCCAAGCGGGGCGTAACCCAGGTCTCCTGCTTGCAGCCCAGGGCTCTGCACCCTACCCCCTGCATCTCAGTCGACTTCAGCAGGTCACCTGTGAATCCGATAGTCAGGTGGGCCCCACCCTGCCAGCCTTCCCCAGGTGGGTATGACTCATCCACCTTCCAGGTGACTCACTCTGCTCAGGTGCAACTCCTATAGTCAACAAGCCAGAGACCTGGCAGCCACCCCCAAGCTTTTCTCATCTCTCCAAAGCCTCCAGGGAGAATTCCTGTACCTCCTTCAGGCCAGGGTTCACTCAGCCAGCAAGCAGCACAGGTAGGTGGGGACCCAGGCACCCTGGCACCCAGCCCAGTCCTTGCCTCTTCCCCATAGGATCACCTCACCTAGCCTCCCTTTCAAGGGTGAGTGAGAAACCAATGAGGTAACGGACAGATATATAACCTGAGCTTTACTAGAAAAACCTCAGAAACTACTTTGAATTGACTGTGGCAACTGGTGGCTGCTTCCACTATCCCTTCTAGACTCCCCTGGGCAGTCAGAGCAGGTTTAGGAGGATGCAGGGTGTCTGCACTGCTCTACCTACCTTGCAGAGCTGTCAGGCTGAAGAGGGCTGCTCCGGGTGGAGGTGCTGGGACCAAGGCAGAAGCTGTAAGAGTGGGTATCAGCACCACCTGTAAATAAAGAGCCAAGACGCTCAGTGTCAAGGGTTCAAGGTCATCTGGTCAAATTAAAAGCTTCCACTCCTCCCCAGCCCCCACTACCAGGGCCACACAGCCCCTACTTGCACGCCTCCAACAAAGGGACACTCACTTCCAGCCAAGGTTTCAAGGCCTTCTGTCGGAGAGTTTGGCTGGTTAGAAAATTGTCATTAGGATGTGCTAAAACCTTTCTTTACGCCTTCCACTTGCTGGTCCAACTCGGCCCTCTGCAGTCAAGCAGAACAGGTAGGTCATCTGTGTCCCACTGGCTCCTTGGAGACTTGGAAACAGTGATCTTGGGCCCCTTAAGTCTTCTATGAGTTGTACACCCCCCTTTCCTCCAGCTCTTCCTGAGACCAGGGTATCCAGGTTCCTCACTCCTTTCCCTGATCTCCCCCAAATGAACCCTGTCTCTCCTGACAAATCAAGACCCAGGATTAGACATTCAGATGAGTGCCATCCAGGGCAGGTAGGGCAAGCAGAACTCTCACCTCCATCATTCTAGATATCATGCCTCTATATATCCATCCTAAAATCCCATTAGCATCTAAGGTAGCTCCACTGCATGACTGAATTCAGCTTACGATCACAGCTTACGAGCTGTGGTTCAGGGTTCTGGAGTTAGACAAAATGGTCCTTCAGGTCACTAACTATGTAACTTGACCAAGTTACTGCACCTCTCTGAGTCTCAGTTTCCTTCTCTGTAAAAGAGGGGTTATGTTAGAACCCACACTATAGGGTCATTATGAGGACTAAATGAGATAAAATATGTCAAGGGTTTTGAATAGTGCATATATTTACTCTGATTATTAATGAAATCCCTACATCTTTTTCTAGAAATTATACCTTTCTCATCCTGTACCTGTGCAGCTGGGGACCCAAGCTGTTTACATGCCATAATCCCACCTCTATGCTTAAGCATCACTCTATTCTTGCAGGAGCGTATTATCATTATCTGGTGACAGGGCTTTCTCTCCCAGCAGACTGTAAGTTCCACCAGGCTGCTTTGCCTCTGAAGCTTCAGCCCTGGCACATGACCTGGCAACCAGAAGACCAGCAGGTGTATGCTAAACAACTGAATGAAGGGCCAGCCTACCTGGGGCCCAAGATTGTACAGCAGGGCCTTCCAGCCCAGCCCCTACCCGCCCCCAACCCAAACCTCTCAGAGACAACCTGCCTCTTTATCCTTCCTCGCTATTCAGAGTCCCAGTCACCTACATCTGGGGACAGCTGGATAAGCTCGTTCTTGCCTACACTAGAAAATTTCTCTGCCCAAACCAGCTTCTCTAAGCCAAAGAGAGAGTCCAGGTTCCCAAATGCAGTGCGGTCCTGCAGGCTGCTGGGATTCAGACACAAATGAGCCCTGTTCTCAGCTGACAGTAAATGGCGCAGACATTCCTGGTGGATTTTGGCATTGTGAGTGGCATGAGTGCATAGCAGGGGATCTGGAAAGAGGCTGGGCACTTATCTGGGCCTTAGGACCTGGTGTTAAGCGCCACTTCTGTAGGCCTTTCCCAGAAGAGTTGCACCAAAACTTCCTGGTTCCTTGGAACAGATAAAGCAGAGTTGGCTTTTGTATGGATGGCTCCCCTTTGGCCCCTAGATAAAAAATCCAAGATCATTAAGGTTTCAACACCTTTTATGATCTGCCTCCATCAAATCATAAAGCCTCAGCTCTCATCAGTTCCTCCCTTCCAACCGCACCCCTCCAGCTCCAGCCAGACACAGCTGTAATCTCTTCCTTAAACCCTTGTCTAATCTTTGCATGGACTGCTTCCTCTTTTCAGAACTCTCTTTCATCCCTGTTCTTCTTTTCTCCTTCCACTCAGATTGTGCCCAGCTTTCCTCCAGAAAATCTTCCCTACCCTTCCCTTCGCCTTTGAGGTTGAGTTCCTCTGAGTTCCCACAGGCCTTTTGTCTTCCCTGTCACCCCATCAGTTTCCAAGTCAGCTTCCCCCATTAGACTAAGGTTTGCTCCTGTGTAGCCTAATGCCTAGCCTAGGGCTGGGGCCACCACAGCTCAAGATTCACCAACGGAAGAAACATGTGCACACCCTCACAGGCATGCACACGTTCACAGCAGAGCCCGCTGACAGCGCAGGTGCTGCCCTCTACGGGCAGAAAGAGCATTACACTCTTTCCCAGCATTTGGACACTGGGGGCTCCACCGATTCAAACTGGGCTGGGTTTAGAATTAGCCCCAGCTAACTCCAAGCTGGTCTGTTTTCCATTTTGGACCTGAAAGCTGCAGTGGCTTAAAAACAAGGTCCACAAACCACTGACTCTAGTCTATTGTCCACACGCCTCAGAGTGTGGGGCCCTAAAGAGAGGCGGGTCCTTCCGGCACTCAGATCCCAGCCCAGGCTCACTAGGCGCCTGTTTGCCGAATTATATCTTAAAGCAGAGGGAGAATAAGCACTTACAACAGTCGGAGCTGCCCACCAGTGGAAAGGCTGGCCTTTGGGTAGAGAGCTCACCGTTAGTGCAGAGTACGGGTCACCAGGAACCCCATCTGTCTAGGGGTCTGAAGCCAAGCTTTCTGCTCTGGGGGTGGGGACAGCTGGGACAGAGGTGTTTTTCTCCTAAGAGACTGGTTCCCAGCTCACTGGGAGGACTTTTAGATTTGGTGAGAGAAACAGGATATCTGTCCAGTAATGCCAGAAGTGTTCAAACGGCCACCTCAGTGACAACAGTTATTTTCTGAGCACCTACCAAGTGTTAGCTCTTTACACACATCACCTCTCACCCTCACAAGAACTGGGCCAAGCAGCTATCATTGTCCCTACTTTGTGAAGGAAAGTCACAAGCTCCGAGAGGTGAAGTAATGTGCTCAGGGTCCCATAGCTAAGATGCCTGGGCAGCTCCCACCAAGCCAGGCTGCCTCCCTGATACCTTGGTCTCACTCAATTTCAAGCTATAAGGCTCGGCTTTTTGCTCTCTAGAGAAAAACATAAAACTTGGGTTCCTCTAAGTCAGAGGTCAGTGTACTTTTACTGTAAAGGGCCAGAACATTTTAGGCTTTGTGGACCACATACCATCTCTTTTGCATATTCTTCCTTGTTTGGTTTTGGGTTTTTTATTTTTTAAACAACCTTTTAAAAATGTAAAAACCACTCTTAGCTCAGAGGTATACAAAAACAGGCTGGGGCCTCTTCAGGGCTGTAGTTTGCAGCCTCTACAGGCTGCAAGAATAAGTATAAAATAAGTATAAAAACTTGGGGTGGAAATGTGGGGTGAAGAGGCTGTTCACGGGCTGTAGTTTGCAGCCGCTACAGGCTGCAAGAATAAGTATAAAATAAGTATAAAAACTTGGGGTGAAAATGTTTCAGCCAGATGCTAGGTCCTTTGGATATATTTCTCTCTGCTTCAGATGGCTTCCTATTGAGTCACTCTCTTCTAAAGGAGGGCCCTACCTTGCTCTGCAATTAGGCACCAAAATATTTCAAGGGCTGTTCAGATTCTAGAAACTCATAGCTTTGGACCAAATACTTCAATCAGTGGAAAAGAAGGAGGCAAATACAGTAGGGAGAACAAACCTCAGGGGTAAGACATTAAGAGAGATATGGGCTCTGGTCCGGCCCCTGAACAGGGACTTAGAATCTCATTATGCAAAGAGTAGTCCCTGGTCCAGCACTATAAGCTCATTAGTGATGCAGAGTCTCAGGCCCCATCCCAGACCTACTCAACTGGAATCCGCATCTTCACAAAATTCCCAGGTGATCCGTGTGCAAAGTTTAAGGTGCTCTGGAACACCTTTTATGTCTAACTGCAACATTATTGTTAACAAACCCTTTTTCTGAGGGCAGAAAGGGTCCAAAGGCATCTTTCTTTATGTTGTAACATTCAGTCTCTGACCTAACATCTGCATGAGTGATCTCAAGAAGCACCCCACTTTAGGATGCACCATTGACAGCACTAAACCTGCCACTGGACCTTGAAATTAAACCTTCAACTGGCAGAAAAGTAGACCTGGGAGGACCAGAGAAGGTGCCATTCCCCATTTCACAGAGGAGGGAAACCGGTTAGAAAGGGAAATGACTATCCCAAGACCATACTGCCAGGACAAACGGGAGGTCTGACCATGGCCAAGCTCCTCAATCTTCCCAGGCCTTTGGTTTAATAAAAAGTGAAATCATTTTGGTTTAGATGAGTACTTTTGAAGTAGCACATGGGGTGGAGTAGTAATCAGAGGCCTTGCCTTGCAGTTTAGGAAATTCACTTGTTCTCTCTGGGTATGATGGATCCCTGGCTGGGAAGTAAGGGGGTGGGGCCAGGTGGTTCCCAAGGTCCAACTGTAAAGGTGGGAGTCTGGAAACTGTTTTGAGGTGAAATCGGGAGAGGGACCTTCAGCTGGGAGTCACCAAAGTCTCTGAGATGGGAACACAAAGTCAAGCCCTTCTGTCCTAAATGGGGAGACAGAACAGTGGCCTGGCTGGCATAAGCTCAAGGTCACATGGCAAGCGCAAAGCAGAAACTAGAATGAGAACTGGCTTCTCTCTACCATTTCAAGCCTGGGATCTTAACCATCATCCTTTACTGATGCTGATCTGGCTAAATGAATGAATGAAGTTCGATGTTTGGGGAAAATGGTCCCTGAGCCTTTTAATAAAACAGCTGGACTTTTCGGGCCAGCCGAGTGGCACGGTAGTTAAGCGCTGGCTTGGGAAGCCAGCAGCCCCGGTTCGGGTCCCACATGTGAGGGCCAGTGACACTGCCCTCAAAAACAAACAAACAAACAAACAAACAAAAAAGCTGGACTTTTGATAAACCAGCTTCTGATGCTGCTAAAGAAGCCACGGCCCTCAGGCATGGTTGGTGGGAATAAAACTGCTGCAAACTTGCTGGGCAGCAATTTGGCAAACAGTAGCAAAAGCTGTAAAATATGTCATTTTTGGCCCAGAAACTCCAAATCTTGGGCTCCCCTCTAAGAAATAGCAAAAAGATAATTTATGCATTAGGATATTCACTGCAGCATTGTTTATAAAATCAGATAGGTACATGTCATTTTTACAATAAAAGAGTAAAATTTGGGGGCGGCTGGTTAGCTCAGGTGGTTGGAGCACAGGCTTATAACATCAAGGCTGCCAGTTTGATTCCCACATGAGTCAGTGAGCTGCGCCCTCCACAACTAGATTGAAAACAACAACTTGAGGGGCCGGCCTAGTGATGCAGTGGTTAAGCGCTGGCTTGGGAAGCCAGTGGCCCTGGTTCAGTTCCCACATGTGAGGGCCAGTGACACTGCCCTCAAAAAAATAAATAAATAAATAAATGAAAACAACAACTTGACTTGGAGCTGATGGGTCCTGGAAAAAAACACACTGTTCCCCAATAAAATAAATAAATACATACATACATAAAGTAAAATTTGTTTTTTATACATAAAATGCATTATTTCACTTCTTTAATCCCCTGGAGTTAATCCTCTTGAAATAAAAGATTTAAAATAGCAATACACATGCATTTATCTACTTAGGTATAGTATACTTTAAAAACTCTTTTAAAAATTAAATTTAGAGTCCTGAATAACAGGAGAAAAATATTTATATTATAATGTTGAAAAAAACCAAAAAGTCAGAACAGAAAATTATAAATGTGTTACGACCACAATTATATGAGGGTTAAAAAAAATGTCCTGAAAATATCAGGAAGGAAATGTACCCAGATGTTAGCAGTGATTATCTCTGCTTGGCAGAATTATGGACAGTCCTTATTTTTTAATACTTTTTAAAAAAATTTTCTAAATTTCCTATCATAAACATGTATTATAATTAGAAAAAGAAAAAAGAAGCCCTTGAAGGAGGGGAGGAAAAAAAAGCACCCCATATCCCATGGGTACCCTACCCAGAGCATTGTGCCACAGCTGCAAAATGAACTGGTATTTACTGAGTGCCTACCAAGGGCCCACCCAGCCACAGTCATTACAGAAAAGAAATGAAGGCCAAGCCCCGCCCTGAAGGCTCACATATAATGTGTATATATATTCTGTGCTTGGCAAATAAGCCAGACCCAGATGATATCCTTGCTGGAGTTGGTAAATAATGAGACTGTTTGCTTAACCAGTCAGCAGAATCAATGAATCTGCTCCCGTTGGTGTGGCGCCTTCCTCAGACTTCCCTGAGAGACGCCACAGCTCAAACTGTTTCTGGAGTCCTCCAGGGTAGAGCACATTTCAGGGATGCTTTACAGCCCAGAAAGAAAACTGTTATCCCTTAGTCCAAGCACTGAATACAAGCGGTTCCTTCAGAGGCTGGGAAGGAACCTAACTGGACATGTGGCCTCTGGGGCCCCCTGAGCAAGACAGCTCACATCTCCAGGCCTCAATTTCCTCATTTATAAAATGAAGCCCAGAATGACAACCTCAGGGCTACTTGTGAGGCTCAAAGAGAAAGGAAGTCATTTCATCTCTCTAGGCCAAGCCTTAGTTTCCTCATCTGTAAAACAGAGTCATTATCTCCTCTCTCATGGCTGGTAAAAGATTAAACAAGACGGTGAAGACAAAGGGTGAACACACAGTAAGCATGCTACACATGGTGGCCATGATTCTTAGTGCTTGTAGAATGGAGAACAGCATACACGAATGCTAGGCCTCAGCTTCCTCATCTGCAAAGTGGGAGGCAGCCAATTCAGTCCACAAAGACCAAATGCATGAACAGGAGCTGCAGCTGCAGCTGGCACTGGCACAAGTAACTTAAACATGGATGACTGCTATGGGCTCACTTTGTGCTTGCAGACATGCAGGTCCCATGTCCCTGCACTGAGCACAAAGCCCTCTGACTCAAGGCCAGCAGAATAGGGAAAGCCTGACATTATCCTGTCAACCCCCAGTAGTGCAGGGTGGACCCTGGGGCCCAGAGAAAGGCACACATTAGCACGAGTCACCCAGTACTTTGTCAGTAGCAAAACCAGGACCCAAGTCCAGGCCTCTGATGCCCACCACGCCCACCGCTTTTCTCTGCCCTGCCCTTAAATTGCCGATGTGGTCCCAGGCCTATGGCAGGGGGTGGGGAGGAGAGGGGAAGCTGGGGGCAGCAGGAAAGAAGCCTGCCTGTGGTCTCCAAACTCACAAACCACATCAGGCTGAAATTTGACACACGCTCGCTCAGTTGAAAGGGAGAAGATATTTTTACTTAATGTCCCCCAGCTGCCTAAACACTGGTCTCTTTCTTTCCCTTCCCCCCAAAATGCATAACTCCTGGGACCTGCTTTTTCCTGCTTCCGCTGGCATTTTCTGGGGGAATAACCACGGGGTGAGGGTGTATGGGGGTGCCCACTTTTCCTGGCTTCCCCAGAAAGCTTTCCAGAACATGGGCTCAAATGATAAAAGGAGGGGGATTGGTCCAGGCTGGGCCCCCATCTCACTAAGTGACCTTGGGCAAGTCTTGTGTTCTCGGACATGGAGGTAAAGCTGCCCTACCCTCTGGAGTCCTGTTGATAGTATAGAAAAGTATGAGTGTACAAACAGCCCTGGGAGGCCCCTCAGCTGCAGGGCTGAGCTCCCCAAGCCACACACACTGACTCATGTCCATAGTCACAGCCCAGCCAAATTCCTCCATCAGGTCTCATGTCAGGACTAAATAGAACCTTCAGGAGAATGTTTGTAATGATTAGCCTCTGGAACCCTGGCACCATCACCTTGTGCCAACTTGAGGCACATTATTCAGCCTCTCCAAGCCTCAGTTACCTCACCTGTAAAAGGGGATAATAGTACCTACCTTATAGAAATGGTTGTGAGGAATCAATGAAGTAATTAATGTTCCAGTGCTTGGTATACTAAAAGGTAGCTTTTTATGATTATCATGCAGACCAACGTAGCCCCCCCCCCCGATTTTACAGATGAGGAAACTGAGGCCCAGAGGGCCAGAGCTTGCCCAACGTCACTCAGGAGAACTCAGACTACAGCTCTACTCACAAGTCAGTGCTTCTAACTTTTCTCAGTTCTGCAGTCTCGAATAAGCAAATACACACCCCCAGAGATTCTAGATGGCAGCTGTAAAGTTTTCTTGAAAACCACAGACCAATGCCTGAGCCAAAGGCTACAGACCATACAGAAATCATGTCTATGACCTGGCAACTTTTCATGAAAGTCCCAAACTACCCACACAAGGTACAGGGAAGTGACCTGCTCACACTGGATGGCCAAGAAGTGTAAAGGCCTCCAATCAACAGCTCTTGCTTGTAATACTTTGGCACAAATGCACACACAGCTGTTAACCGTGGTTACCTCTAGGGGATAAAAGAGGGTGTGGAGAGATTAAAGTCACTCTATATTTTTCTCTATGTTTAAATCTTGAACAATATTGTTTTTGCTTTAAAAATAATAATAAAAAGAAGAAAATAACACAGCAAAACTCAAAATAACGTAGCAGCTTTATCCAGTAGGTATAAGTCTATTGTCTGCTTTTAGAAGAAATTTATAGCAGGTTCTGAGATCTTCAGCTGGGCTTCTAGAATCTGCCACTCGGATCCATCACAGGACCACTGCTCTGGTTCAGACTTGCAGGCTCTTTCATTTGACCATGCAGTAGCCTCCTTGGGGTCTCCCCCTCCCCCGTTTAGCCCTTTCTGATGCATCCCTTACACCAGCCACCAGATTTGGGAGTTTTTATCACAGCCCAGGCCAAAAACCTTTCTCAACTCCTCACTGCCTTTAAAATGTAGTCCAAACCCTTAGTTGACAATCTAGTTCCATCTTTATTTACAGTCTCAACTCCCACCACTCTAGCCATGTGGATTGCTCAGAAAACCTCAGTGCCTTTGCACAAGCTGTTCCTACTTTTTATATGTCTTTGACCTCAATGCCTTTACTTCCTGGGAAACTATTACTGATTTCCGAGGCCTGAGTGACCTAGACAGACTTAGTCACCCCTCTTACAGGCTGAAGTATATCTCAGTATTGCATAATTATGTCGACCCCTATGGATGGGAAGTATCTTGAGGACAGAGAGCTTTGTCCTCCTCAAGGGCCCTTGGGCCATGATAGGACAAGGCACTAGTTCAAAGAGTGTTGAACAAAAGCAGCAAGGAGGAAGGAAATGCCATAAGAGGCAAACTCCCACAGCCCCCCTCCAAGGAGCTGCCTGCTTCCCCAAGTTCATGTTAGTCCATAATAAAAAAAGATGATGGAAAATTCTGGAGTTCCCTTCCCTGATTCACACGGAAACCTTCTTTGCTGCTGAATAACTCACCCTGGTGCCAACCCGAGCTCCTCCAGCTATGTACAATTTCCCTGGCATTTATAAATAGCGAGGCTCCAGAAAGGAAAATGGAGCTTCAAGGGAGCTAGATGCCTACTGTCCATCCCCCTCCTATCCTTCCTCTTCTGTTCCAAGCCTCTTCCCCAGCATCCCCAAGGCACCAACCAGCACCCACAAGCGTGTGTGGGTGGGTGAGGGGGCTGTTCAATCCTTCAAGAAAGAATCTAAGGTCCCACCAGATAAAAAGAGCCTGCTAAGACCTGGGTCCCAGACCTGCCCCTTCCCCACTGTGTGACTGGGCCTGTGGCAAATCCTCAGGGCCCTTCAGTTCTCTCCACGGTGGAAAGGGGTCGGACTTTAGCAAGCTATGGTCACTGTAAAGAGCAGTGCAGCAAAAGGTCATGGTGCCCTGGTCAGAAATGTGGTCCTGGGAGAACAGGGTGTGCAGGATCCAGTCTTTGAAAAGCCCCCCGAGGCCAAATAACGGCAGGAGGCACCTACCCCAGGGGCCGTGGCTTCCACAAAGCCCATGTTACCCTCAGCACAGCCCTGACCGCCTCTGGCTTTATAGAGCCCCGGGTGTTTTGAAGATTGTCCTCTCTGCTCTGAGGAAGGAATGAGGGCAGGATAAAGGGTAGCTGTCTGGGCAGATGAGTGGCTCCAAAAGATGTCCCCTGCCCACTCAAAGCTTCCAAGGATTCAGGCTTGCCCGTGGGCATGGCCCAGAGCACTCAGCCCACTGCTGGATGAGGGGGGCATTGCTGTCATAAGGTTCTGAAGTGATCAGACCCGAGAGATGATGGGGACCCAGGGAGAAAAAGAGATTCCGATCACTGTCTTCAACTTTCAACTCAGAAAGAAGTTTGCCTGTGAGTCAGGGAAGGGGACACACACTGCAGGGCGGAGGAGACAGCACATACAGGTTGTACAAATGCGAGCAGATTTCAGACGCGTACAAGGAAAACTTTCTAACAGCGCTGGGCCCCAAAAGAGGAAGGAGGTGCAGGGCTCCTAGTCGCTCAGCGCGAGCAGGCAAAGGTGTTACTACCCTGGAGTTAAGGATCCGTGGGGCAGACTCCGCAGCGGAGCCAGCGCCCAGACCGCGGACGGGCGACTCCCTGGGTCAGATACCCCGAGTTCTGGGGTACCCCTGGACCCAGCTCCACCAGCCGCGGGGGCGGGGTCGAGACGAGCTCCGGTGCAGGCAGCACAGCGGGCCCCGTGGGTGGGGGCCCGGCCGCCCTCCTCTTCTGCCCTAGCCTCCCATCCAGCCCTCCTGGTCCTCCAACCAAGGAGGTGAGGGAGGCGGCCCTTCTCCAGCGATGCTCCCGCCGCCGAGCCGAGCTCCTGGCGCCGGCGAGCTCGGCCCGGGACGGGGAGAGGACCCAGATGCCCGGGATCCCCAGGTGCCCGGGGTCGGAGCCGACCCTTTCCCTACCTGCTGCTGCGGCGCTGGCAACGGCGGCGGCTGGGTCCAGCGATGCTCAGCTGGTTCCGGGCCACGGGGCGGGAGGACTGCGGCCGCTCGGCCCGGGTGGGCAGGTCGCGGCGCGGAGCCGCCCTCGGGGCGGGGCGGCCGGGAGAGGGATGCAGGGGAGAGGGTGGCGGGGCGGAGCGCCCGCCTCTGCCCTGGGCTGCTGGGAGAATGGCGACTCCAGTTCCAGGCTAGTCTTCTTCCAGCGCACTGCCTGTCACTTTACCAATCCCCTCGCTACTTGCCCAAGGTAGCTATCAAGCTTCCTGCGCTACATGCGAGGAAACTGAGGCCTGGAGCTAGGAGGGGAGAGCTGCAGGAGCCTGGGGCAGGGGAGGAGCGCCTGGGCTGGGCTGGGGCCGTGGGGCTCAGTTTGGTTAGGCGGAGTGCCGCGGTCCACTAGGACCAGCGGAGCCAGATTGCAGCTCTGGTGACACCGTCCGACTTCAGGCGGCAAAGCCCTCTCGACGGTGAAATGGGCTTCCTGCAAAAGCGGGGAAGGTAGGTGTACAAGCAGCCCCTAGACCGCTGAAAGGAATAAAGAACCATGATTCCCAACTTCATTTAAAATGAAGAAACAAGAAATGCCCAAGTGTGTCCCTGTCCTTGTGTTCAGGCAGGGGCTTTGCAGTCAGACCGCCTGGGTTGGAACTCCTGACATGACTAGTCCTGTAATTTTAGGCAAAGGACTTCACGTATCAAAGTCTTGATTTCCTCATCTGTAAAATGGGCATAATAATTGCATCTTCATGGGGCTGTTGGGAAGACTCAGTGAGAGACTTTTTAGCACAATGGCAGGTATTGTGGGTTCTCTATAAATGGAAGTTCTTTTAAGTGTGATGGCAGATATTATTTTAGGTGATTGAGCAAATCCACAATGTCAGAAAGATGGATGCAAGGTCACTGTAAACAAGTATAGTAGTTCACTTAAATATCAACGGCATCTCACATGCATTTGCAAAATAGCCATGTATGATGGAGTGGGATGTAGGACAGCCTCCCGACCGACCTGGTACAAACATGGGTTCCCCAGCCTCTAACAGCTGCTCTGTGGCTCCAAGTGGAGACTCACAACAGGAAACTGGACCAGGTGACCAACATATCCATTCCCCGCACAGGTGCTGGCAGCAGCCCCATGTTCAGCTGGGTAAAACTCCCTCTAACACAAGGTAAAATGTACCAAGTCAATAATTGCCAGGTGCTGAGGATCAGAGTCAGAAAAGCAGAGAACCCTAGGGCACAGCATGTAATTTCGGTTTTTCCTTGTTTTTTCCCCTGGCTGCCACAGGGACTGGGGGATCCCAGCCTGGCTCTTCCTCCTGCCCTGTCTTTGTACAACACTTGGAATTACAGGAACCATTTCTTGAGCACCTTGTGCCATACTCTGGGCTTTCCAGGCATTACCAACATTCATCCTCATCTCCCCACGCACACATCCAAGGTAGGCATTATCACGGGCAGCTTCCAGTTAAGCAGCTCTCCCAAGTTCACACAAGTGACACCACACATGGCCCCTTCTCCTTTGCTCAATGTCCTGTGTCATCCTCTGCCACCCTTCCTGACTTGGGAAACTTTGGCTAGTTCCACTTTCTCTCAGGACTGATGCAGGACGCCCACCTCCCAGGGAGGCTCACACCCTCGTTCTGCCACTCCCTGCTTTTTCCAGAGGCTGCCTGTGGCCCACAGCGGGGCAGGTGGGGGAGAAAAGCAGAACTGCCTCCCGGTTGGCTCCGAGCTCTTTGATTACAGTCTGCGGCATACACATGCCCTGTAGTTATCTAACATGTCATTTCCAACCCCAGCAGCTTCTCTCAAACAAAGAGGTAAACCTCTGAATCTGTGTCTCCGCAGAACTGGAGAAAATCTTATTGGGCTGGAGGAAACACTGGAGAAGATCTGGTCCACCCCCTCATGTTAGAAATGGGGAAGCGGAGGCCAAGAAAGCAGAGGCTTGCACACATAATCCTGTGATTGCTGTGTTTGGTACTGGAAAGGCCTGTAAGCCTAGGCTGTCACCAGAAATAATTTAAAATGATGATGATGATGATGATGATGATGGTGATGGCCAGTACTTATACCGGAGGGCTAAGCAAATTCCTAGTGCTTTGCTTTGCATCCATCAACACATGTATTTCACAGCTGGTCGAGATATATCTTGGCCTGACCTTTCAGTCAGGGTCATGTCTGTCTTGCATGGATGCTTAGAAGTCCCCTCTGCCTTGGTGTCTTATTCTCACTTCTTTCTTTTTTTTCTTTGTACTCCTCTCACCAGTGAGTCTAGGCATCAGTAAGGCCTACTGGCCCTGGGTCTTACCTTCACAGAGTCTTGGATCTTACCTTCATGCTGAAATGGATCTCGTCTCATGGGAGAATTCTGATGTATGCTTTTGCCAGAAGACCACCTCCTCCCCAGGAGTGAGGCATTGGGGAAACAAAGGCCACACCCCAGCCATGCAACAGACAGTTTGGGGGTGCCTTCTCCCTCTTCTGAGATGCCTCTCTCCACCCACAGGGGTAACCCTTACTTGGCACCCATGTTTGTACTATAACCCTCACCCCAAACACAGTTGAAGCATTAGGAGAGGTGACCAGAACTGGGCTACCCGTCAGGCTCTTTGGGGTGCAGACCTCTCCTGAAGTGCAGAAAAATAAGTTATTAGGGTATTTATCGAGCTTTGAATGCCTTATAGCAGGTTCCCAGGAACAGAGCAAAAGGCAGTGCCAAGAATTCACTGAAGCGCTGCTCTCAGGAGATCCTGGAATATCCCCCAGGAGCCCTAGGGCAGGGACGCACCAGGCCTCAGAGTCAGACAGAAGCAGGGCCTGAGTGCTAAAGGAAAACCTAGAAAGTCCTCTCACCCCATCTTTCACCGCTGCCCATCTTACTATCCTTCTGCCTCCCATCAGAGAAGCAGCTCTGCTTTCCAAAAAATGGCTTTTACCAGCAGTGAGCTGGAATCTTTGTCTGTGACCCACATGCTAACTTGGGTCAGATGCCTGTCCTTTATCCAGTTGACTGTAGCCAGAGGGGCGGGGTCACACTGCACAAACCTGGCTGCTTCCAGTGTCACCTGTGGATGGAGGGAAAAGGGGAGGGCAAAAGGGAGGGGAGCCAGGCAGAGAAGACAGCTTCACTATGCGCAAGGACGCAGCCAGCCTTGAGAGAATGGAAAGAATAAGGGTAAAGTTGAGGAACAGGATAGCATCTTCTGCAAAGGGCACAGAATAAACAAAGGTGTGGAGACTGGGGGAAGACCAGCCTGAAAGGCGGGGAGGCGGGTGTTACTGGCTCCAGCCCAAATCCCTTTGGTGGTGTGCTAGAGCCAGCTTGAACTGGCTTGCAAGAGCTGGTGGTTCAAGTTCCAGGAATTCTGACAGCCAGTTGTTAAACACGGCCTTCAATAAAAATTAATTTACATAAACTTATAACTAAATTATAAAATAAAGGTAATAAGTTCTCTAAGCTTATGACTTCCTAATTATTTTACTATACTATTATCTATGTTCTTAGGGCATTTTAGCTATGTATCTATATGGTGGAAATACTATATAATTGTGTGCTACTGCACATCACTTCCTAATTCCACAGTCAGCGGTATCACACGTAATCTGAAATCAGGCATGGTGGGAGGACTTATACCACAGAAATCAGCACAGGCTACAAATCAGGCCTCCCTTCTTCCTGATACAACACTCACCGAACTTGTTTAACATTTACCAGCACACCACTACCAGATACCCTGGGTTCCCCCATTCACCAATCTGCACTGAGATTGCATATTTATGTGTGTATCTCCTTCACTGACTGGGAATTCAGAAGAGGGAGAAAATGTGTTTGCTTGGTTTTCCAACATATCCCCAGTGTCAAACTGTGCCTGGCACGGAGCTGATGCTTAGCAAACTTTTGTTGAATTAGTTCATCAGAAAATGAGGGAAAATGACGGATGAGTTCAGTCAGATAGAGTGAGCTGGGACGCATGGGGAGGACTCAGAAGAGAGCGCTGTACTTTGAATTCCAAGAGCTGCCAATCCTAATGTCTTCTGACTCCTTGGGCAGCAATGTGTTTATCCCATTATTTTAATGAGAACTTAGAAGTATGGGTTTCATACAATCACCATCAGCTCAGCCATAAAACCCCCAGTTGATGAATTTCTACATTGTTGGATTCCTAGCAGGCGCGAATCTATAACTGTGCCAAATAAACACCAGTCAGGTGCTGGACAGCATGACCTGGGCGAGGCTCACAGGTGCTGTTACCCAGCAGGAAATCTCCCCTCCATCCAGCCTTCCAGGTTAGATTTTTCAGGAAAATAGCAAAAGCACTCAGATGCTCTTTCTCCTTCTACCTGTCACTGCTGTCCATACCACACACAGCTGGCCCTGTGACAGTGGCACTTATCACAGGAAAAACTAAAATTGTCATTGTAACTACCATTTGGGGGGCACTTATTATATGCTGACCACTTTATTATTTTATTTAAGCCTTACAACCACCATCTAGGTTAGGTATAATCTTCAATTTTGAAATCAATAAACAGGCTCAGAAAAGATAAGTAACCTGCTTAAAAGTTCCACAACTGGGTGAGAGATAGACTGGGACTTGAACCCAGGTCTGCCTCCAAACCCCAGGTTCTTTCGATAGCTACAGTGAAAGAAAGTCAAGGGGAAGGGAAGGCCTCTTCCATGCCTCCTATTCAGGCTCAGCAATTACTTAGGTTCCTCTTGACAGTGGGCCCCATGTTAGCCCCTTCCCTGTACCCTGCATGCAATGCTTCATGACAAGTCGCTGTTTATTTATATGGAAGGTATTTGGAGTTGTTTGAGAAATGTAGGCCTATTTTAAGAAAGATTGTAAACAGCTGTGCTTTAGAAATAAAAAGTAATTCATAAAACACCTTAAATACACATACCAAAAAAAAATCTTCCAGGTAGTGCTATTTTTGTATTCTTTTATACTGTCCCCACATAAGAAGTTTATGTGTTGTCTCTTTTCCTTACTTATTTACTTACTGCTTTTTTAAGTACCAGCTATGTGCAAGCCCTGTGCTTGGGGCTAAAAGCATAGAAATGCGTTCGCCACAGACTCCATCTTTGCAGGGCCTGTGGTCAAGGAGACAGATACTTACAATAGGGTGCTATGGGGACTAAGATGGAAGAAGCTCGCATGAGGATAGGATGAGAGGCTGGGAACTCAGACAGGTACTGGGGAGACTGCAAAGATGAGCTAAGCCTCAGAGGATACCTCTCTGTGCCTACGTTTCTTGATCTGACATTGTGTCCACCTCAAAGAGTTGTGGGGAAAATGAAATTATCCATGTCAACTGCTACAAAGCACAGGGCATAGAAAGGGTTTGATAAACAGGAGCTGGTATCATTATGGGAACCCCAAAGGTAAAGACATGGAGGCATTTAAAATGAGTGAGAGTGGGGGCGGCCAGTTAGCTCAGTTGATTCGAGTGCAGTCCGCATAACACCAAGGGTTGCCGGTTCGATCCCTAAGCCCTCTACAACTAGATTGGAACAACTACTTGACTTGGAGCTGATGGGTCCTGGATAAACACACTGTTCCCCAATAAAAAAGAATAAAATGTTTTTTAAAAATCTTAAAAAACAAATAAAGAGAATGTGCCAGCATGTCTGGAATGCAGGGTACATGGACTGAACTGTGGAAGATGAAACCAGACAGCAAGAGGACGACAGGATTCATGGGTGCCTGCTCCAACCATTAGCTCCTTCAAATCTGACAATTTCCTCATATTGAACTATTCTCACTTCCCGTTCACAGATGGAGAAACTGAGGCTCAAAGAGGTGAAGTCACTTGTTTCAGTTGCACAGCTGGGAAATGGCAGAGTTGAGACAAGAACCCAGAGTTCACTGCAAAGCCACTGTTTCCCATGTGGGGCTGAGAGCATGTCAGACTGAAGGGATGGGGCAGTGGGGAGTTGTCAGGCAGGAGACTGACACTATTGGAGCTGGATCAAAAAGGAGCTTTTGCCCAGGGGCACAGGGGCCCACTGGCCTCCATACCCGCCTGCCCTGCTGGCCCTGGGATTTAGCAGGAAGAGCTAGCTTTTGTTCTGGATGAATCAGCCCAGCTGTTTCTGAAAGTCCAGCCCCATTCCTCTGGGCTCAGCAAGCAGAAGGCATTCAGCTGTCCCAGCAGGTCCCCAGTGGGGTGGGAGGGGGCAGTACTCTGTCCACTGGACGGCAGCATTTACAGAGAACAATGAGCTTTTCAAATGTTATGCTGTCTTGTGCTGCAAGTTGTAGTGGAAACACAGACCAGGAAAGCATTACCTTCTTTGGAATTTGGAGAAAACAAAGAAATAAAATAAACCACCCACCCATAACAGCTGAGTGGATCAAGGTTTTAGTCAAAAGTTGATCTCCCTTCTCCACTTTCCTCCTCTTGCACTTGAGGTCTCCTCCTTTCCCTTCTCCTGATTCTTTTGTGCTTCTGTTTTTCTTTGTTTCCCCTCTTTCACTTTCTGCTTTCTCATCACTGTTTCAGCAGTCACAGCACTTGGTTGGCATTCAAATAGCCTTGTGGGAAGAATCAGGATAGCCAAGTTGCCTCCCAGCCTGACTCTTATAGAGTGGCCCTGGGCAAGTCACACTCCTCTCAGCCTCCATTGTCTCATCTGCAAACTGGGACAACAGAGGTACCGATTTCTAAGAGAGGTTATAACTGGCTCATAAAATCTGTTTTTTCAGCCCCTGATTCTGCTGCACTGGTGATACGCTGCCCCATGGAGAGCCAGAGGGCTTCGTCTCATAAAGTTTAGTAAACTGTCCTTCAAAACATTCAACTTTGGGGGCTGGCCGAGTGGCGAGGCGGTTAAGCGCTGGCTTGGGAAGCCAGCGGCCCCGGTTCGGTACCACATGTGAGGGCCAGTGACACTGCCCTCAAAAAAAAAACCAAAACAAAACAAAAAAAACATTCGACTTTAAGCCAAGTCACTGTAGGTTGTCTTGTTTTACATCTGTAATTTGTTTTGTTTTGTTTTAAGATTTTATTGGGGAATTAGGGGAGGGAAACAGAGTTGGGGAGTCAGGGAAGGGGAACAGACAAGTTGCTGTCCTTTTGTGCTTCAGTCTAGTTGTGGAGGACGTTGCTTCACTGGCCCATGTTGGTATCGTCGTTGCGCTCTTCCCGGATGAGGCAGATGGGTCGCCAGCCTCTGAATGGCCACTCACTGCGGCTATTGGCAGCTCACGCTGGCTGCCGGCCACTCACTGTAGCCTATGGCAGCCCACTGCAGCAGGGGCTGCAGCCTACATCGTCGCTGGGACTCGTGCAGCCCTGCTCCAGGTGGAGCTATTGTTAGCTGTAGAGGGAAGTGTCACTGGCCCTCATATATGGGATCCGATCCAGGGCCGCTGGTGTCCCAAGTTTAAGCGAAAAAAGCAAGGTACAAAGCAATGTTTATGGGATGCTAGCACGTGTGTGAGTGGAGACTAAAAATGAGGGGAAAGAACAGATATGTGTTTGGTTGTACTTTGTGTAAATACTTTGGAAGGATAGATAAGAAACTGGTAACATTGGTCCCCTCTGGGGAGAGTAGTGGTGGCTGGTAGATGGGAGAAGAAAGGCGATTTTTCTGTGTCTACCCTTTGTTCCTTTCGAATTTTAAACCATGTGAATGCAAATTATCTATTCAAAATAATAACAAAAATAGACAGAAAGCACATGTTGTGGAGACACAAAAATATTGCTGTATGTGCTTGTTGCTAAAGGGACGATTGAAGAATTCGTCTTCTGGAGGAAACTGCTCTCCTGTTGAGGAAACACCTTCTAAGGACCTTGGGTTGTGCAAAGCCCACGTCCAGGGCCCAGCCTGGAGGGAAAGGTTAAAACCATTGGAGGGTGGCTCCTCTTTGGTTGAAGACGTGGCTCTGATTTTAAGTAATTCTTTATCTTCTCTGGGGTGGACCTAAGAGACAGGATTTTGGGGCACTGGGAACTGGAGGAGAGAGAAGGGAAAAGGAAGGACTGAATAAGAAATACAAGTGGACCTCCAGCACTGAGGTGGTTAAGGCGAAAGCTTTCAGAACAAGTGACTTGTTTCAGGGGGAGGCCAAATCTTGCTATTATGTGTGTGGCAGGATGTGAAGGTTCAAGCTGTTTTGGTATGAAAATATTAGTTGTACACCTGAAACCTATGTAACTTTGCTAACAAGTGTCCACCTCAATAAACTTTAATTTTAAAAAAAGGAAAATATTAGTTGCTTCCCTTTTCTTGCCTACTTCATGCAATTCTTTTTCCTCACTTATTGTGCAGTTGAGCTCTCCCTACCCTTAAGAAAAGGGAAATCTTTTCTGTTTTCTTTTTGGTTTGTTTGTATTAATTGCTGATGAACCAAGCTCTAGCTTTTACAGATCAACAAATGTTCTGTTAAAGATCTAGAGAACAGAGGGTCTAGAAGAGAGAAAGAAGGAAGTACTATGAAGGAGGCCAAAAAAGAAGGAAAGAAAGAGTTTCTCAAAAATAGAAGGAGGTCAGAGGATAGTAAGAGGAGGAGAGAGTGACAGGGAGGGTCACTACAAGGACCCCACTGGCCTCCTCCACCAAAAAGCAGGAGGACCTGAAGCTCAACCGAGCCAGGGGAATGGAACCAGTGAAGAAGGCTTCAAGGGACCTCATCTGAGCACCAAGGAACAGTGTGAAAGCTGAGTTATTGTCATAGATTGTTCTGCCATGACCAGAGAGAGGACCTCCTGGTCCCGGCACCAAACTTGTCCCAGACACATTAATCCTCGGTGGGCAGCTGGTGAATAGATCAGTCCATTAGCATCGATAATTCACTGGATACCTGCCCAGCTGGAGAGCTGCCCTTCTCTACAGCTTTAGCACGAACCTGCCCCATTACTCCAGGTGACATAACGTCCTAGGACAAAACTTGGAAGCCCCAAGCAAGGACCCAGTGTAGTGGTGACAAGAAAGCTCTGGGCATCTGTCTGTAGCGGCAGAAGGGGAACGATAAAAGTGACAGCTGAACTAAACAAGCTCAAACCCTCCTGAGATGGGACAGTGGTTAATGACACCACTCTCACACATGGGTAGGGACAATCTGGATGGCAGTATCTGGAAAATCTGACAACGTTACTCACCTGCTTAAAACTTTTCAAAGGCTGCTCTCTGCCTCCAGGGTAAATTCCAAATTTCTCACCTGGTGTATCAGTCAGGATAGGCTAAGTCATGCTGCAGTAACAAGTTAACCCCCAAATCCTCATGGCTTAACACAACCAGAGTTTATTTCTTGCTCATGGCATAAATATCATACCTGTGCTCCACATAAACATTTATGGACCCAGGCTGAAGGAGGGGTCGCCATTGTGAAGTGGCACCTCTTGGAGTCACTGTGGCAAGGCAGGAAAGCTAAGGGAGAACTTGCTTTTTTATACTTTTGCCCAGAATTGACATGTGTGGCTTCCATGTACAGCATGTTCGTGAAACTAGTCATATGGTTTCCTCCAACTGCAAGGAGACTGGGAAATGTGGGGAGTAAATGAATATTTGGTGAGCAGTAAATAAATATCTCTGTTACACATAGCATTGGAGAATATTTGTGATCTGCCCCCACCCCCCCAGGGTCCCTTCCAGCCTCATTTCCTGCCACTGCCACTACTTGCTGATTCAGAATCCACCTCTGGTCACAGGAGTCTTCCCTCAGCTACCCAGCCATCGAAACATTGCTCCCCCAAACCTTTGTTCATGTTGGTTCCTGAACATAAAATGCTCTTTCTCCACATTCCCCAACTGCCAAAATCCTACTTTTTTTAAAAAGATTTTTATTGGGGAATTGGGAGAGGGGAACAGTGTTGGGGAATCAGGGAAGGGGAACAGACAAGTTGTTGTCCTTCAATCTTAGTTGCCGGGGGTGCAGAGCCCACCATCCGATGCGGGAGTCAAACAGGCAACCTTGTTATTAGGAGCACGTGCTCTCACCAGCTGAGCCATCCTGCCAACAGCTCAGCAGCAGCTCAGCTCGGGTGCAGCTCACTGGCCCATGTGGAAATCAAACCGGCAACCCTGTTGCTCAGAGCTCGCGCTCTTAACCAACTGAGCCACTTGGCTGGCCCTCTACTTGTTTTAAGCCCAGCTCAAATGTCACCTTTCCCATTCCTGATCCCTCAGGGGAAAATTAATTGACCATTTCAGTTCTGCCACATCTCTTTTGACATACTATACTTCCATTAGCAATGGGGTCCATGGGGCTGCCTTCCTGGCACCTTTCACAGCACCTGGCACAGAGTGGGCACTAAATCAATATCTGTCAAATAAATGCTTCTACTTTAGACTTTTTCAAATAATACTTTGTTTGTATGACTTTCTCCACACCTATCTACCCGTCCCAAAGAGGCTGTGTGCTCTGGATGACACAGACTACATGTTATTAATTTCTATTTCCCCTTTACCTACCGGCCCTGGAGATTTTTCAGTAAATGTTTGAGGGAGAATTGGTTCATTTGCCTTATATTTAATTTTGAATAGTGATTTAAAAATAATTGCAAATGGGTCTTTTAAAAATGAACAACAGCTGTGTGTACATTAGACTTCACTTAAAAAGTGTACTCTAGGGCCGGCTGAGTGGCGCAGTGGTTAAGTGCTGGCTTGGGAAGCCAGCGACCCCGGTTCGGATCCCACATATGAGGGCCAGTGACACTGCCCTCCAAAAAAATAAAATAAAATAAAAAATAAAAGTTTTGGGCCAGCTGAGTGGCCAGTGCTTTAGCACTGGCTTGGGAAGCCAGCGGCCCGGGTTCGGGTCCCACATATGAGGGCCAGTGACACTGCCCTCAAAAAAAAAAAAAGAAAGTGTACTCTAAAAACCAAACAAGCATAATAAGCAAAAAAGGGAAGTATTTAGAGACTAAATTGCATAAACCCAAAGGTACTTCTAGAAGATGTAATCACTGGTGTGTGAGTTTTGCAATAGTACCTGTAGACAAAAGTATTAACGTTCTTTCGGGTGCAGTAACGTTGGCCAGAGCTGGTGGAAACGTCCTGGCCTCAGGATCAGAAGACACACAGCCCTCTTCACTTCTTTCATCTGTTTCTCTGAGCATGTACTTCATTATTCTCACTCACGAAAAAACAGTCTTAGACTTCTCAGAAAACAGCCCCTTGAATCATCAGCCAACAGCTACCAACTTCTTTCCAGAGAACACCAGCCATATTCTTTGATTCAATTTCAAGACCCCAGAGAAGGACCCTGAAGGGATCAGCTTGTTCACATGCTCACCTGGCCCACCACAGGTGACCATGGTGGGAAGTGCCCAGGCACACACATGTCATTTCTTAACATCACCTTCTTTACAGGGGAACCAGACACCAGAAGATGGGGGCTGGGTGGAAAACACAATTGCTGCCCACTAAAATCAGCAAGAAGGAGAACCATTTTTGAGAAAGTAGCTTCAGAGAGAGATAATATATTAATATAAACATGTCCTCAAAAAAGAACAGATGTAGGGACACATTATTTGGGAAGGAATTAAAATGGTAGGAGCCACTTCTTCTCTCATATCTCCCTGTACATCACTCTGCATGTACATCTCTTGACACTTCCCTTCAATTCTATCTCCCAAATCTCGTGAAATAACTCCCTACTCACCATATCTATTGATTCAGATACTTTATCATCTTTGGTCCGGGCAGCTGCAACAGCCTGTTAACTGGTCTTAGTGCCTCCAATCTCACCCCATTTTAATCATCCAACCAAGATGGCCTGAAAATGATCTTTCCTACAAACATATAACAAATAAAGGAAAGAATATAGAAACACTCCCCTGGTGGACGGCACTGGCCAGTGAACTTTCCTTACTTAAAATCTTCGATGGGGGGCGGCCAGGTGGCTCAGTTGGTTACAGCGCGAGCTCTGAGCAACAGGATTGCCAGTTCGATTCCCACATGGGCCTGTGAGCTGCGCCCCCTGCAACTAGACTGAAAACTGTGACTGGACTTGGAGCTGAGCTGCGCCCTCTACAACTAAGATTGAGGGACAACTTGACTTGGAGCAGATGGGTCCTGGGAAAAACACACTGTTCCCCAATAAAGTTAAAAAATATATATTTTCAATGGCTCCCATAATCTTCCAAACATCCCAGCACTGCCTTCAGGCCCTCCGTGACCTGGCGCCAGCTTCACCTCCTCTCATTCTTTCCTAGACACCGGGGCTCCCCCCAGACCCTCCCTACCGGCGGTCTGTGCTTCCATGTCTTCTCAAGTGTTTGTTCTCTCTGTTCCCTCAGCCCAGGATGCCCTTCCCATCTCCATTATCTCTGTCTGCTGATGCCACTTACCTTTCAAGGTCCAGTTAAGTGTCCTCCTTCCCTCTGTGGTGCATCCACATGGTGCCCATTTTGGGCTCTGGATACATCTGTCTCCTGTGTTCTTTCAGATGGCAGCCATGTCTCATTCATCTTTAGTCACCAGTTCCAAGCCTAGGGTCTGAGCCAGAGTAGGAATCAACAAATGCTTATGAAAGGATGTAAGGAGGGAGGGAGGGTGCAAGAGAAGGAGAAAGAAGGTGGGGAAGGAAAGAAAAAGAAAGGGAAGAGAAGGGAGGAGGAAGAATGAAGGGAGGGAAAAGAGAGAGGGAGGAAAGGAGGGACGGAGGGAGGATTAAGGAAAGACCAAGGGCTCCAAGTTGCAATATTTGTTTTCTCCACTATTTATCACGGATGAACTTGGACAGGTTATGGCCCTTCTCTAGTCGGTCTCCTTTGTAAAATAATATCTGTCCTACCCAACTCACAGACTTATTGGAGATCAAACAGAGAAAAGAATATGAAGCACTTTAGTCACTTCCATGAAAAGATTAGTTATTATTAATTGGCCATTGGAGACTGCAGTCTTGGTGCCCCCCGCCCCCCCGTTGGTCAGGACTCCCTTGCAGGGAGATGGCTTGAGCTATGTTTTAGGAGTGACTTCTTCCCAGAAGCTTATGAGTCAGGCGGGTCTGATATTGGGGTTCATTAGGATCATAGTGTAACAAGTGAGTAAATTTATTATCTTATTTTGGGTACTTTTTGTACTTATTTTAAATCTGGGGTGTTCTTTTTCTTCTGACTTAGATGAATAATAAGGAATATCCATAACTATTGGCTATTATTAATTACTTAAATTCGCATCAAAAATCTTCTACTCATTTCTCTCATCTTCTGGATCTGTTGAGTTGGAGAGTAGCTTGAGCCTGACTGCAATAGGAGATGATGAAACACCGCTTCAGTTTGCA
Source organism: Aselliscus stoliczkanus (assembly GCA_033961575.1). Lineage (NCBI taxonomy): Eukaryota > Metazoa > Chordata > Mammalia > Chiroptera > Hipposideridae > Aselliscus > Aselliscus stoliczkanus. The sequence goes on from CM066728.1 coordinate 125,988,692, forward strand.
ACTACTTACCTGTGTGAATCAGGATGTTTTTGGTACAATGTAACCAAAATAGAAGGCAGAGGGGAGTGAGAAGCTGCACAGACTCAAGACTACAATTGTCATGTTGCACTTGTCTGGGAGGCCAGGTGGGGCCTGCTTAGGCCTGCTGGCACAGTAAGAAATAGAACAATGTGGGACAGATGTGGGACAGCAGTGTGGCAAGGGGTCCCTTATGTGGGACTCAATGGACCCTTGAGTGCCGGTACAGCTTTTCTGCCAGTGCCATGGCCTGAGCACCTCCGGCCTGGCTAGTTTCTGACTGCCCTGGTGGACCGTACTGTCCAGTGAGCTTGAGCATGCTTCCGTGAGGACCCAGGCGAGCAGGGAGCTCAGTCTCCTCACTTGTATCCTTGTCTCATGCATATCTTCTGCATTGTGTGTTTGCTTCCCCTACTCAACCAGTCCAAGTCATCATCCTCCCCAGGCTTTGCACCCACTCAGCGTCATGATTTGGCCTGGCCCGCCTCAACTAGGTAACTGTTGTCTGGCTGCCTATTTGCTTCCCACCCCCAGGCCTCTGGGACTTGATCTTCCCCTTCTATTCACATGAACACCATGGGAACTACAGGACCAGCCATTCTGCAATGCCTTGAACCCTGATCTAGAAGCAAGCCCTTCCCTTTGGACAGGACAATGCCAGCTCCTGGAGCAGTCAATGCCTTCTTCCAGAATTTTTGGTACTGGGTCTAGGAGAAAAAAAAAATCAGTTTCTACCTGGATGGGCTGAACTTGGGTGTGTCAATCCAGAAACTATGGATGTGCGTGTTTTCCATGATGTGGACTGGAAAATGAAGAAAGCTGGGCTGCAACTTGATAGAGTGGTGGTAGATAGTGATAGTTATGCTGAGCAGAGGAGATGAGAATGGAAGAAATCCTGGCTGACCTTTATACTTTGAACTATGTTCTTCATGAATCTCAGTGGCATTTCTGTCCTAGAATTCCATGAAATTGCCCGAATGCCCATGATATATGAATACCTCCCAATTTTGCCTAACCTTTCTATTAGTTGCACCCAAAGAATTCTCATGAATACACACTGAGAAACTCCAATTTCAACATTTTTATCCATCAAAACTGCCTCATTTTCTTATTAATTAACTTTACAATTAGTCAGTCTAACAAGTTGGAATTTACACAAATGAACGATCTATCAGTTTGGCTGCACTGGACCTCAGGCTTGCACACTGAAGGTTGTAGCAGCTCCAAGCATCACAGCCTCACACAATATCCACAATCTTTCTCATATGACTTAAAAAAAATAGCACCCTTTTTATTATAAAAATGTTAATCATTAAAAATAGAAAGAATAAGGGCCGGCCGAGTGGCACGGTGGTTAAGCGCTGGCTTGGGAAGCCAGCATCCCCAGTTCGGTCCCACATATGAGGGCCAGTAACACTGACCTCAAAAAAAAAAGAAAGAATACCATAATGGTCCCAATATGCTTGTCACCCAGCTTTCACAACTATCACTACACAGTCATCCTGTATTATCCACACATTCACATAACTTTCCCCTCCCCTAGGATTATTTTGAGACAAATCCTAGACATTGCATTATTTCTCCTGTAAACATTTCAGAGTGTATCTCCAAAAGACACAAATCCTTTTTCTTTTTTTTTTTTGTGGGGGCAGTGTCACTGGCCCTCATATGTGGGACCCGAACCAGGGCCGCTGGCTTCCCAAGCCAGCGCTTAACCACTGCGCCATTCGGCCGGCCCCACAAATTCTTTTTTTTAATCTCCACAATATCATGGTCACAGCTAAAAATATTGATAATCATTTCCTAGTGTTATCAAATCTGCAAAAGGGTTCATTTTTCCGTGATTGTCTTTAAAATGTGTGGGTTGTTTTTTTTTAGTTTACTTGAATTTGAATTCTTTTTAGTGGTTGTAGCTAGAAAATATATATTATCTTATAAAGAATATGTATTTTATAATAAATATATGTGTATATAAATGTATAATGCATTCATACTGGTAATTCCAACTGAAACGGGGAACTACAGTTTTCACTCCACCTCATCAACCCTAATCTGCATGCCAAATATCTCGGTTCCCAAGGACTCCAACACAATGACTTATTTTTAGCCGTAATATGCAGTTCTTTTTGTCAAATGCTGGGGGATAGAGTCAAATGCTGGTGATTTAGAGTCACTCGGTGTCTTCTTTGTGTGGTTATGTCATGCACTGAATGCACAGTCAGGGTCATTTTTATGTCATTTTTCTTTCAGTTTCTAAGGATGGCTTTTTAATTTAATTTAATTTGTAGTTATATAAAATACTTAAATGACTCCAAAGTTAAATCTACAAAGCAAGGTATATTTTTTAAAGTCAAGATTCTACCCTATCCTTTACTCTCTAGTCTCTCCCTCTGCTATAGTAATATTTTATTAAATGTTTATAGTTCTCTTATTTGTACATAAATGATTACATACTCTACACACCTTTCTCTTACATTTCTCTTTTCACTTAACAAAATATCCTGAAGATAACACCAGAGTAGTAGAGAATTTTTGTACTTCTTTTTACTCCATTTTGGGGAACAATTTATTTAATTAGTCTCCTATTGATGGGCATTTTGGGTTGTTTCCAATTGCTTGTGATTACAGAGCTGCATTGGACAGCCTTGTGTGTATATCTTTTCATGTTTTTTGCCACTGCATCCCTGTGGTAGATTTCTGGAAGTAGGATTGCTGCATCACTGCACACCTATCAGAATGACTAAAATTAAGAGAGAAAAATGACATCACCAAATGCTGAAAAGGATATGGAGCACCTGGAACTCTCATATGTTACTAGTGGGAAAGCAACATGGTACAGTCACTTTGAAAACAGTTGGCAGTCCCTTATAATGTTTATAATACGACCCAGTCATCCTTTCCCTACATATTTACTCAAGAGAAATGAAAACTTATATGCACACAAAATTTATCTGTACCTGAATATTTAGAGAGGCTTAATTCATAATTGCCAATAACTGGAAATCAAGTATCCTTAATCTGATGGATAAATTGTGACAGATTTCTACAAGCAAATGTCACCCAGCAATAAAAAGGAACAAACTTCTGGTGCACTACAACATGGATGGATTTCAAATGCATTATTGTACGAGAAAGAAACTCCATAATTCCATTTATACGACATTCTCCAAAAGGCAGTACCGTAGGGACAGGGAATAAATCAGTGGTTACCAGGGGCTGAGGTGAGGGGATGGTTTCACTCTTAAGGGGCATATGAAGGGATTTCTTGGGGTAATGGAACTGTTGTCCACCTTGACTGGGATAGTAATTACACAACTATATGTGTTTGTTGAAACTCACAGAAATATACACTATATAGACTGAATTTTACAATAGGTAAATTATGCCTCAGTAAACCTGATTTTTTTAAAACAAGAATGAATGCACAGATCATTTTGCTCATTAGTGCTAACTTTCCCCCTGTGGGTGGATGATTCATGGCTCCCACAGACATCCAGGACCTAATTCTTAGAACCTGTGGATGTTACCTTATATGGCAAAAAGGACTTTGCAGATGTGATTAAAATCAGAATCTTGAGACTGGGTGAGTATCCAAGATTACCCAGGCAGGCCCTAAATACAATCCTAAATGTCCTTACCATAGGGAGGCAGAGGGAGATTTTACCATGGAGGAGAAGCCATATAAAGACAGAGCAGAGAGATTTGGGAAGATACTGTAGTGCTGGCCCTGAAGATGGAGGAAGGAGCTATGTGCCAAGAAATGCAAGGTATGAGGCTCTTGAAGGTGAAAAAGACAAGGAAACAGCACCACCCCTGGAGTCTCCAGAGGGAGCAGAGCCCTGCCAACATCTTGGTTTCTGCCTTATGAGACTTCTGAGCTCCAGAACTTAAAGAAAATAATTTGTGTTGTTTTAAGTCACCAATTTTGTGGTAATTTGTTACCACAGCAATTATAAACTAATACACCCTCCACAGGGGTTATACTGTTTTTGCAGTCTGACCAAAAGTATAGAGCATGTCTTTTTAAGAATGAGAAAAATCTTCCCAGAAGCCTCAGAGCAGACATTCCCTTATATCTCATTTGCCAGAACTGTGTCACATGGCCATTCCTAAGCCAATCACTGGCAAGAATAATCAAGCGTCCTTGCATCATTCTCTCTTGACCGTCACAGTTGCCTGAGCCTGACCAATATCGAGGTTCTGCCCTCAAGGAAGGAGAGGGACACTGCTTTGTGTTGACCACCAATGGTGTCTATCTCAAAAATTACTCGCCTAAAAAGAAGACCTCTCAGTTCAATATATATGTTATACAAGCGAAAAACCCTTGGACTAGACTCTGAGGGACCATCAACTGCAGCCTCCCAAGCCAGGGTTTTCCTCTGTTCAGCCATGTCTGGCTCCGCCAGACTCTCTCCCCGTCTTTCCAGAGAAGGCAGGGCCCAGCTGAGCTCTGGTTGTGAGTCACCAAGGTTAAATAAGGCCCCATGAACACACGGGACTGTCTTCCAGAGAAATGTCCCACTTGCGATACTGACTCAAGTCCTTTTAAGGGAATCTTTTCTGTTTTCTCCCTGTTTTAGCTTTTTCTCTGACATATTCTTCTAGAATTTCAGAGCCACAAAGGCCCTTAGAGATATAATAATAATCATATTAATATATAATACTATTATTATAGTAATTACAACAGCTACTATTTTTTATTGAGCATTTACTTTGTTCCAGGCACTTTGTATATATTACCACATTTAATTCTTGAGCCTTCTTGATAAAGTAGATATTATCACCCATCTGATAGATTTCAAAACCCAGGAAAAGAAAAGGTGAATTATCCAAGGTAAATGCTGGCATCAGGATTCAAACTGACATCCGTGAAGACGCCAGTTTTTACTCTCAAACCCCACGAAGTCCCAAACCTTTCATTCTACAGATAGGAAATGATAACTCGGGGTTAGGGAGCGGGCACCAAGAAGCATAAGCATCTTACCCAGTTCACATGACCAGTGAGTGGCCAAGCAAATGACTGCCCCTCTAGAGCAGCAAGCTGCTCACATTAGCGTCTTCCTTCTCCATGGAAATCAAATATTTACAAATCGTCATGTAACTGAGTTCATTTAGAGAAAAGGTATTTCTCTTTTTGCAAAATGAGAGCAATGGAGACTTTTCTCATTGTGATTGTCCAATTTATCTGGCATTGTTGGGGGATTTTTAAAAAAAATCAGTCCCAGAATAAAGAGTGCCTTACCGTTTATAAAATGCTTTCAAGTGCTTTCTCTCATGTGGTCCTTGCTGTAGCTCTGTGAAGCAGGAAGTTAAGATTACCCTACTTTGCAAATGAGGAAACTAAGGCCCAATAAGACTGTATTTCTCACCTAAGTTCTCACAGACCACTAAGAGGCAGAGCCAGGATCAAAAAACCTAGGTCCTGTCTCTTGGAAGGAAGCTTGTTGGCTATGAGGACTTGACATGCAAGGACAGGGACTTTTCCTATGAATTTTAGACTGATGTTTTCAAGTTTAAAAATATTAAGATTTTGATTGCCTGAGGTATTTTGTTTGTTTGTTTGTTTTTTGGCTGAAATGTTTGCACATCAATTTAGGAAGAAATGACATCTTTAAAGTCATGAGTCTTCCCATCCTTCATCTTTTATGCCATCAGGAGAGCCTGATGATTCTCTCAGTAGAGACCCACTGCATTTTTTTGCTGAGTTTATTCCTTTACAAATTGCCTTGGTAGCTAATCAAAATAACATCTTTGCCTCTGTTATACTTTTTCCTAATTGGTTTATATTGCATTATTTTTATTTCCAGTTGGTAACTTGATAGTTGGTTAAACATTCCTGTTGTTTCCAAGAGCTTTTCAGCTAATTATCGTCAGTGTTCAGCATAGAATTATATCATTTGCAAATATTAAAAAAAAAAAAAACCTGCTCTCCTCATTCCACCGAAAGTGTTCTACCACATGACACAGCATTTTTCCACTACTCTGCATTTTCCAGATGACTAAAGGTCTCCTTTAAGTGCCAAAATATTTAGAAATATAAATGCCTGAGCTGAAAAATTTTTCTCAAATGAATTTCAATGTGCAGCAAACAGCTGTGGTTTGCCTGCCTGCACAACACATCGTTTGTCAGAAGCCCCTCTCTTTGGGAGAACCGCCTCTCCCACACCCTGGCCGAACTGCCCACCACTTGATCCCATTCACATACCCCTAAAACAAGCCCCGATTCCCCAGCAGGCTGACCCAACCAACTCTTGCAAGAATTTGTGTGTTGAGAGAAGAGGTACTTGCTCAGAAGGACGAGCGGAGTCATCTAGAAGTCAGGCCCTGAGGAGATGTCTGTCCATGAGCTTTGGCCCGGGGTTGCCCTGAGTTGTGTGTCTCCCAAAGCCTTTGATTCCAGGAGCTACCCAACATCCCTCTAACACCTCTTCTGTCTGCTTCTGTTACAGATGCTGCAGATATCAATGCCCAGGAGCTGGCTGCAAACAATAGACCCTGTTATCGATTGAACTGTGTCCCTCCCAAAAAGATATGTTGAAATCCTAACTCCTAATACCTTCAAATGTAGCTTTATTTGGAAATAGGCTCTTTACAGAGGTAATTAAGTTAAAATGAGGTCATTAGAGTGGGCCTTAATCCAATATGACTGGTGTCCTTAAAAGGGGGAAATTTGGACACAGATACAGACACATATAAAGGGAAGACAATGTGGAGACACAGGAGAAGGCCATGTCAGGACAGAGACTGAGTGATGCATCTACAAGCCAAGAAACTCCTGGACGTGGCCAGAAGCTAAGAAAGAGACATGGAGAACAATTCCATCCCTAGTGTCCTTAGAGGGAGCATGGTCCTGCCAACAGCTTGATTTCAGAGCTCTGGCCTCCTGAACGTGAGATAACAAATTGCTGTTGTTTTAAGCCATCAAGTTTGTGGGACTTTGTTATGGCCGCCCTAGGAAAGTAACAGTCTTTCCTCTCCTGGAGAAGGACGCTAACAATGTGGAGTATGTTAGTCGTATGTAGAAATATAGGTTTAGTACTTTTGCTCCTACCCAACCCTTCCCTGCATGTTGTTCAGTGGGGAATTCATTCCATCTGGAGCAAATAAATTATTCGCACAGAAATATTTTACATTTACTTTTTTTTTTTAACCTTTTATTGGGGAATTGGGGGAGGGGAACAGACAAGTTGCTGTCTTTTTGTTCTTCAGTCTAGTTGCAGAGGACGTTGTTTCACTGGCCCATGTTGGTATCATCATCACTCTCTTCCCAGATGAGGCAGATCAGTCTTCAGCCTCTGGACAGTCGCTCACCGCAGCTGTTGGCAGCTCATGCTGGCTGCCAGCTGCTCACGCTGGCTGCCGGCTGCTCACGCTGGCTGCCGGCCACTCACTGTAGCCTATGGCAGCCCACTGCAGCAGGGGCTGCAGCCTACACCGTCGCTGGGGCTCGCACAGCCCAGCTCCAGGTGGAGCTGTTGTTAGCTGTAGAGGGCAGTGTCACTGGCCTCACATGTGGGATCCGAACCGGGGCCGCTGGCATCCCAAAACCAGCTCTTAACCAATGCGCCACTCGGCCGGCCTACATTTACTTTTTATTTGAATTCACTTCCCCTGCCCTTTTTGCCTCTGCCAGCACCAAGGCCCATGGCTTTATGGGAAACTTTTTACCCAGTCACGGTACATCACACAGCACTGACTCCTATTAAGGAATTCACTTCACAGCAAAAGTGGCGATGGCCTAATTCCCGCAGGATTCACGGTCCACCTAATGGGCCCCACTGGTGACCCAGGAGCAGCTGGACTTCTAAAACAGTAGGATGGCCTCACAGAGGCTCCCAACTGCTTGCTCTCCTCTGGAAGTGATCCATGCTTGGGGTCAGCATCCCATACATGAGGCTGTTGCCGTGTCTCTCTCTTTCCAGGACACAGGGAAGGGGCAGGCACTTCTGGTAGTTTCCCAGTAGCCTTTGTTACCTAAAGAAGTAGGATTTATAGCTGGTGCATGGGCACCCAGAGTGAAGACAACATTTGCCAGCCTTACTGGTCGCTCTGTCAAGAATTTGGAGGCACTTCCCTCCCCACTTTCCAGCTCTCAGTTGAGACACCCACTTAAGTTACTGGGTTTAGGTCTTCTTTTCCTTCTCTTTCCTTTTCTCCTTTTTCTTCTTCCTTTCTCTCCCTCCTCTTCCTTCTTCTCTTCCTCTTTTTCCTTTTGCCCCTCCTCCACCTCCTCCTTCTCTTTCTTCCCTTCGAAACAGTGTCCTAAATGAATTACTGCTTCATGAAGCTTTTTGAATCAGCTTCTTCAATTGAAGCATTTGATTCTGGGCTGGCTGGTTCTCTGCTACCTTCATCCAGTTATTGTTTGAAATGTAGGAGTCGTCCTTGGTAGGTAACATCAACCTAAGACACTCAAGAAGTATCTCGAGAATTGAACAGAAGATGAAAATATACCCACGTCTCCTGCTCTCCTCCAACTTGTTTTCCCATGAAAAGAATGTAATTACGCTGATGAAATACCCTTTTACCTTTATGGGGCTCTCCTGCTTTGCAGAGTGTTTTCAGATCTACTGCTCCTTTGCACTTTTGAAACCACAACCTAAAGGAAAGAGGACAGGCACAGAGGTCAGGGAAACCTGGATGGAATTCCGGCTTTGCTCTGCTTTGGCTCTGAACTGCCAATGAATCCTGTGTTAAAGGAGGGGGACAGCAACACTTAGCCTTTGTTTTTAGTATGATTACTCTGCACATAGTAGATGCTTATGAAAGATATTGAGGGATGCTATGAAGTCTGCAGGGGAGGAGTTCTGAGCTCTGATTTACAAGCCAGGAAAATGAAGTTCATCAGAATGAGGACGAGAGTTGTCCAAGGTCACAAAGCTGGGCTAGGAGCTTTAAAGTCCAAATCCACTGTTTTTTCTATCACCTTAATCCACTGAATAGCAGAGTTTTCTCAGGTTTTAATAATAACAGCACTGTTGATAAAGAAAGGTAGCTTTCATTTATTGAGCATTTAACATGTGCCAGACACTAGATTAAGCAGTTTATATGAAAGAATTCTTTCTACAGATGGAAAAGTCTGAGATTCAGCAAGGTGAAGTAGCTTGCCCCAAAACACACACAGGGTGGAATCTGCTTGGGTCCTAAAAGAAACCTTGTTTTCTCCTTCATTCCAAAATCTATGCTTTTATCCCCTACATTACAACTTCCTCAATAAATGAAATATCCTTCGAATGTGTTGCTAATTGTCTAAGTCTGAAGTTATCATCTAAATGTTTGCATCTTGGGGCCAGACGAGTGGCTTGTTGGTTAAGCATTGGCTTGGGAGCATGAGCTCTGAGCAGCAGGACTGCTGGTTTGGATCCCACATGGGGGTCAGTGACGCTGTGCCCTCTACAGCTAAGATGGTGAACGACAGCTCCATCTGGAGCTGGGCTGCCGCAAGTCGCTGGCTACTGTGTAGGCTGCAGCCCCTGCTGCAGTGGGCTGCCATGAGCTGCCGTGAGCAGCCGTCCAATGGCCGGCAACTGACTGCCTCACTTGGGAAGAGCATAATGAACATAATACCAACATGGGCCAGTGAAGCGACATCCTCCACAACCAGACTGAGGAACAAAAGGACAGCAACTTGTCTGTCCCCCTTCCCCGATTCCCTAATGCTGTTCCCTTTCCCCAATTCCCCAATTAAAAAATAAAATAAAATAAAAGTTTGCATCTTATTGAGGCAAGCTGTGTGTGCAGTCAGCTAAGGGATTAGCTGGCTTTGGGATCATCCACATGTCTTGCTAAGGTCCTTTCTGCACTGCAGGAACGGATGGCCTATCAGCTTAGCCTCTTTCCGAGGAATTTGGAATCAAAGTCCGGAACCTGATGAAGATCTCCAAATATTGTGAGGAGCCAAGCCATTTCATCTTTCTGAGCCTACTTTTTCTCCTCTTTACAATAAGGGTAAACGGTGAGCCAGAAAGCAAAGAAGCGTTCAGTTATTGGAGACACACCACGGTACACAGGAGCTGGCTCATAGCAGCTCCCACTGGTCAAATCTGGGACAATTTAAACATCAACATGAATAATGATGATGAAGAATTGCTATACACTGAATAAAAGAAAAAAGAATCCAAAAGTATATAGTGACACTCAACCTCCCACCCCCTCAAAAAAAGAAAAAGAATGGAGAGAACTCTGTTATACAGAAGATTGTCTGCTAAAATAAATATAAAAGTAATTAGAAAACTTGTTCTTAGCTACCAGCTATGTTCTTAGATATATGCTAAAGATTTTAGGGGTGAAGAGTCATCATATCAACAACTTTTAAATGGTTGAGGGAATAAAAGTGTGTGCATGTGCGTGTGTATGTGTCTGCGTGTGTGTCTGTGTCTGTGTGTGCATGTTTCTGTATTTATGTGTCTGTGTATGTGTGTGTCTGCCTGTGTCTGTTTGTTTCTGTGTCTCTGTGTGTGTCTGTGTGTTCGTGTACATACATGCACACAAAGATAAAACAACTGTGGCAAAATTGGTGGATCTAGTTGAAGGTGAATGAATGTTTATTGTATTGTTCTTTCAACTTTTTTTTTATCTGAATTTCTTCAACATATTTTTTGAATCCTATAATTGATCTAACAGTTGGTGAATACCTAAGTAATTTCTGATATTTTTGTTTGTTTAAAAGAATGGGATCTTGTGTAAATTCTTTTTTTTTGTTTTTCAAACTCATTTGTAGTGGTTTGTTGGTTTTTTGCCATGTAGAAGTTTGAGTCAAATTTGTTAAACTTTTATGATTTGTTTTATAAATCATAGAACCAATTTACTTGTTTTTCTTATAATCCATTTATTTTACTTTTTTTAAAATATATGTATTTAAGTGTTTGGTCCATTGGTGATGAAATAGGAATTGCATTTCATTTTTTTCAAATGGCCTAATTACATCCCCATTGACTGACTAATCTGAAGAAGAGCTTACTTCTGATGGGTTCTCATCACTCCCACTGGTATTCAGACAAAAGCAACACTGGTGTCAGGGAGGCTTTAGTTCAGAAAGAAGTCCGAAAACCCTTAGCAGAGTCCCAGGTCTGCCGCTAACTCACAGGATGGCCTTGGATAGGTCCCTTCCGCACTGGGCACTTTCCTCTGAGTTTACAGCTTTCCTCTCAGGGGAATGAGAGGCAAAGTGATCTCAGGCACGGATAATTATCCTCCTAAAAGAGTCCTGAAGAATTCTTGTGATAAAAAGAAATGTAAATTAAAATAACACCATGAAATCTTTTTTCACCTATCAGACTGACAAATATTAAAAAGATTGATACTACTCACTTTTGGCAAAGATGGAGAAAATAAATTTTCCTAAGCCGACTGTTGGGAGTGTCAATTGATTCCACCTTTTGAAGGACAATATGGTCACATCTCTATACAGTGCACATATGTTTGGACCTAGCTATTCCACTTTGAGGAATTCTGAGAAGTGGAGAATGATGTAAAGATATTCGCTGAAATCTTCATCATAGAAAAAAACTGGAAACAACCCAAATGTCCATCAATTGAAAGATGGATAAATAAACAATGATATAAAGTAATAGTTAGGACTTTGATTCTGGCTTTCCCGCTTCCTAGTTATGTGACTTTGGGCAAGTTACTTAACCTCTCTGTATCTTCTCAGCAGTAAAAATGGAATGATAACAGGATCTATCTGACAGCCTTGGTGTGGGGATTAAATGACATAATACTCAGCAGTTACTTAAAACTGTGCCTGGCATGCAGTAAGTAACCCCAAAATATTAGCTATTGTAACTACAATATATTGTGAATTGTGAAAAATTGTGCAAGTTTATTGAGTGTCCTTTTAGTGGAATACTGTGTGTTATCTTTGCGGGGGTTACCTGATATTCTAGGGGCCTAAGTCTTTCACTGTCTTTGACTAGACTATTTCACAACCCTGCAAATTATAGAAAAGCGATAGTAATGCAAGTTATTCTTATCCATAGACATGCAAATTGATTTTGTCTTATAAATGTACAATTTAAGAGATGATTCCAAACATCAGTTTATTGCACTAAATAACCAACTTTACATCTATTAGGAAATTTATTTCTGCATTCCTGATTGTGTGTATATGTATGTTAATCAGATTCTCCTTTGAACTAATTTTAACATATTACTCGTTCCTTCATTAATTACTGAGTTAATAAAATCTTTGACAAGTATTCATATTATATTTTCGTAAGAGTCACAATTTTATCTTTTAAAAAATTATAACAGTATTTCTATTGTGATCCTGTCTTCATTGTAAACATATATGTCTTTATATTTCTGAGAGAAAGCCTAGATGGATGAACACAAAAATATTTATGAAGAATCACTCAGGCAGAATATTTCAGTTGACTTTTATTCTCTTCTTCATACATTTCTATAGTGTTCAAATATTTTTATGCTGAACACCTGTTTTATGGCAAGTTAAAAAAACCAACCAACCTATTGATCTTTTCCTTTTTAAAAGACAAAACAGAAAATTCTCCTGCTGGAACCTGTCATTTGGGATGGCAAGAGAGTGTTATGCGGGATCGAGTGTGAGCAGCTGCCTCATTCTACAAGGCTTTGCGGTTGGTTCTTTATGTGACGGGACCAACTGGGAAGGCAGGAGGCCAGCTTCATTCCCAGCCAACTTGTTTTTCCTGAAACAAGGCACAAAACAATCAGAAGTGGCAAGGCATCAGTCTTCTCCGTGGCTGGCCTGAGGTGGTCAAGTCTGAGAGGTGGACCTCAGCTCTGGCTCTTTCAGGCTCTTTGATCTTGAGCTGGTCACTTAATTCGGCCTCAAACCACAGCCCACAGAATGCCAGCTCTGGAAAAGAGTTGCCTCAATCAATCTCTTCTTTCCACTGATGGGAAAATGGAAGCTGCGAAAGGTGAGGGAACCCACAGAGACCACACAGCAAATCAGAGGTCACTCTAGCACCAGAACCCTGGTACCCAGAGTCCTGGCCCAATGTGCTTCTCCCTCACTATATCGGGCTGATTGTGAAGGGCCTCAAATGCCAAGCCACGGAGACTGGCCCGAGAGAAATGGGCACGCTTGAACAGAACACACCAGGGCCAAAGGTTTAGAAAGAAGCACTCTTTAGGAAGAGTTTTCACTCAGAGCAGGGAGGAGCATATGCCTCCCGGTCTGGAGGTGGGGCTGGAAAAGGGGGCTACTCTTAGGACCTAACGCTTTATTAGGTCTGCAGTGGACAGACGGCCTGGGCAAAGCTGCTAGCCATCTAATTGCACTTGAGGGGAAAACTGGCTGCTCTTTTTTTTTTTTTTTTTTTAGCTGAGCCATCAGGCTACCTGTTGGCAGCTCAGGGCTGGCAGCTCTTTTTATGTTTGAGGGAAAACAGTGTCACGAGACTTTTGTTATGTAAAGAGAGAAGAAAATCCCCCTTGAAATAGAGAAATTTAGGACAATAAGGCAGCATAAAGGAAAGGCTGCACTCCTGCTGGGTCTGCAGTATTATGATGTTAACTAGCTTTTCTTGGGGCTGGACTGGGAACTGAGGAGAGAGGCGGACCCTCGGGACAGAAGAGGCCAGGCCACGCAATGGCATCCTGTCTGAAGTTCCTCCTTAGTGCTGTTCCCCAGCCTTGAGGCTCCGATTCTCACAATTTTTGCCATTTTAATGAACCACACTGTTGTCGACTTCATATTTTTCTGTAAATCTACTCACTTTTCATAAATATATTTTAAAGGAGCATTTACATGGCTACCTCAATGGGAAATCAACATGATTTCCATAAAAATAAATACAAGGAAAACAAAACGATGTCATTAAACTCTAGCTAGATACTGTTGCCTGCTCTCTCTTTGTTAGAAAGGGAGATTGGCACAGGTTTGAGAACTTTTCAAAGGCTATGAGAAACAACCTGAGGCTCTCCTCGATTTAATCAGAAGGAATGGAAGATAACTGAAAATAGAATCACTCTCACTGTGAGGTTCAGTTACTATTAGCTTTTGTGTGAAACAACTTAAATGAGGTGTGGTTCCACCATGGGTATTAGCCAAACTTTGGAAAGTGCTCTCTCTCCCATTAGCTGAGTAACCTTAGGAAAGTTCCTCAACCTCTCTGAGCCTCTGAGTCCTTAACTGCCAAAAGGCTATGTTGCCAGTCCTACCCACTAGGCTGCTCTGAGAGATAGTAATGATGAGGATAATAATGATGTGGTCAGGAAGGCTTTGATAAAATTCCTTCAGCTGAACCTTCTGGTATTAAGTGTGCTTGGGGAAACTGAGTGCAGAGTCTGCTCTTTGCTTGAGAAAAGAGCAGCAGAGAGAGCAACAACAGACAGACCAGCAGAAATGCTGTGAGCTTCCCTCAAGGTAGATTTGTGGGAAATGGAAGCAATCCCCAGATTCTCAGAAATATCAAGGAAGTGAAACTGAATAAAGATACTGGACTTCTGGTGATCATGTAGGAAGGATGCTTGGACAATACCAGTTGAATATTATAGTAAAGGGTGTTAAATAAAAATTCAACTGAGTAAATTTTAAAAATCGAATTGGCTTTATTCAATGATTCAAGAATCAGGCAGCATCTCATTTAGCAAATAGAAAGGAACTACAAAGAGCTGCAGAAAAGGAAAGGTTTTTAAAGGCAGAAGGCGGGTGGGACAAGGAAGCATAAACTAAAGAAAGGATTGTTTCAGGCAAGATCACCTTCCTGTGGAGGATAAAAGGGGTCTATCAGGTGAATTACCTCATTTGAGCTGATCAGTTAATTCCAGACTGACTAGTTAAGATTATATTCCTGGGAACACTGAAACTTCAATTAAGTTAGGTATTAAGTCTCCAGTTGGTGATGTGAACTTAGCACAAGTGACTCCATTTTGGGCCTTTTGTCTCTTTTAGCAAGGGTAACCTCTAAATGACAGACAATTTGAGGACCCGAGGAGATGAGTGTTATTATTATTGTCCTTCATTTCACACACAAAGAAAATGAGACTAGGGCTGGCCGAATGACACATTGGTTAAGAGCTGGTTTTGGGATGCCAGCGGCCCTGATTCGCATCCCACATATGAGGGCCAGTGACACAGCCCTCTACAGCTAACAACAGCTCCACCTGGAGCTTGGCTGCGAGCCCACGCGACGATGTAGGCTGCAGCATCTGTTGCAGTGGGCTGCCATAGGCTACAGTGAGTGTCCGGCAGCCAGCATGAGCGACTAGCAGCCAGCGTGAGCTGCCAATAGCCGCGGTGAGCGACCATCCAGAGGCTGGCGACTGATCTGCCTCATCCGGGAAGAGCGTGATGACGATACCAACATGGGCCAGTGAAGCAACATCCTCCGCAACTAGACTGAAGAACAAGAAGACACCAACTTGTCTGGCCCCTTCCCCGATTCCCCAACACTGTTCCCCTCCCCCAATTCCCCAATAAAATCTTAAAAAAAAGAAAAGAAAATGAGACTCTATATTGGGTGACTACCACAAAACTCATAGCAGACCTAAACTCCATGCCTTCATTCTTTGCAGTGTTTCAATAAATGTCTGAGCATATTTAGCTGTAGCTGAACTCTGGGTCTGGACAGGGGTGGGTGGATATCGTATACATTAAAAAAAAAGAAGAAGAAGAATGAAATGAGGATTTGTAAAACAATATGGACAATATAATCTTATTTATATAGAAGAAAAAACAGGAAAGCTTTATTTTTATGTATGGGCACCCATATTTGTAAAGGCTTAGAAATAGATCCAGTAGCAGTATTAATAGTCGGGGGTGTCGGGGGGAAGAGGACTTTAGCTTTACCTGTATTGTTTCAGGTAATAATAATAACAACAAATTTCTATATTATTTGGGTTATTAAAAAACTTTAAATAAAAAACTGTTAATGGGATAAGTTGTATCCCATCCCCCAAATATGTTGATGTCCTAACCCCCAGTACCCCCAGAATGTGACTGTATTTGGAAGTAGGACCTTTAAAGAGGTTATTAAGATAAAATGAGGTCATGTGGGTGGGTCTTAAGAATATGACTGGTGTCCTTATAGGAAAAGGAAATTTAGAACACAGACACACGTACACACAGAGGAGACAATGTGAAGACTTCCACCTGCAAGCCAAGGAGAGAGTCTTCAGAAGAAACCAACCCTGTGACACCTTGATATCACACTTCTGGCCTCCAGAATTGCGATGAGGAAATTGAGGCACAAGAGGTCAGGTAACTTGCTCAAGCAGTCACCGCTGAAGCTGGATGATGAAGGCAGCAGTCTGTGTTTTTATCTAGATCCGAAGTCTTTGCTCTAAACATAGGCACCTGCTTGTTGGTCAAAAAGCTTCTAATTTTGTCATTCACTTGTTCATTGATGAATGTCCTTAGGTTTTACACCTTTTTGAAGGAGGCAGCTGGGTGTAGCACAGGTCCAGGACTCAGAGGGTTGGGCTTTGGTCTGGCCTGGGCCTCAGGGACCCCCTCTGTGAAATGTGGAGGCTCTACTGGCCAATCTTGAAGGTCCCTTCTTGTGCCAAGAGTCTATGATTCTGTGAGTCCCCAGGCTTGGGAAGAAATTACCCATTATTAATACAGCAGCTCATTTCCTCACATCTCAGCAAATGACACAGCCAGGATTTTAATCTAAGTCCACCTGACTCCACAAGCTTCTCCACTTCTTCCTGGGGAAAAAGGAGGAACTCAAAAAGAGGCTATGGAAATACTGCTGCAGAAGCAGCTTTGTGTGAGCAACACAAGTGGGGACCAATGACCAAGGGCCAGGAGGGGTCTGGCTATGGAGCTGGCCCTGCATGGGCCTGCTGCACCCTCTTGTGGGGCAAGTCGGAAATGCTCTGCTAGCTTTTTCGCTTTGATGCCAGACTAGACGGAGGGATTGGGGTGGGGGTGGCGAAAAGGAAGTGGTTTTCTCAGTTTTGAAAATCAGTGACCCCAGCTATTGTCCTAAAATGGAGACTGCTTGAAGGCATTGGTCACTTCTCACTGAAGCCCAGCCGCTCTGTGTTCATTTACTATGAAACACACGTTTTCGTTTGTTTGTTTTGTCAGTTCTGTTTTTACATCTTGTATATATTTATGCCAGGTATAAAGCAGTGAACCTAACAGGAATGGCACATTTCCTCCTTAGCTCAAGGTTGGTAGGGTGGTGGTAGTTAGACATTAAAACCTATAAAACCCAGAATAAATAATAGGCAGGAAAAATTTCTTCTTTCTTCTTCCTTCACACTCCCTTTGCTCCTTAGCTTTCTCTCTGATATTGGAGGGGAAAGGATCTTTGGCAAGACCGAAGAATGAAAGATAAAGACTTTCCTTAAAATGGTGTCTATCTGCTCTCAAAAATTCATTTGCCTGGCAGACGCTGTGCTCTGGGGTTAGAAAGTAAAACCCTCATCTGAGAGGCAACCAACTGGAATGGGAGAAGATATTTGCAAACAACATCTCCGATAAGGGGCTAATATCCAAAATACATAAGGAACTCATACAACTCAACAACAAAAAGACAATCCAATTAAAAAATGGGCAGAGGAGGGCTGGCCGAGTGGCTCAGCTGGTTAAGAGCTCACTCAAGAGTGCAAGCTGAGTTCTGAGCAACAGCAGTTCAATGCCCAGCCAGAGCTGAGCTGCCAACAGGTGGCAGGATGGCTCAGCTAAAAAATAAATAAATAAAAAATAAAAAATGAAATGGGCAGAGGACCTGAATAGATATTTCTCTAAAGAGGATGTGTGGATGGCCAACAGACATATGAAAAGATTCTCAATGTCACTAATCATCAGAGAAATATAAATAAAAACCACAGTGTGATATCACCTTACACCAGTTAGAATGGCTATCATC
Organism: Aselliscus stoliczkanus; assembly: GCA_033961575.1. Taxonomy (NCBI): domain Eukaryota; kingdom Metazoa; phylum Chordata; class Mammalia; order Chiroptera; family Hipposideridae; genus Aselliscus; species Aselliscus stoliczkanus. The sequence goes on from CM066728.1 coordinate 126,006,520, forward strand.
TACAAGACAAATAATAGCAAGTGTTGGAGAGGCTGTGGAGAAAAAGGAACCCTCATACTCTGTTGGTGGGAATGCAGATTGGTGCAGCCGCCATAGTAGGCAGTGTGGAGATTCCTCCAAAAATTAAGAATAGCATTACCATCTGACCCAGCAATCCCTCTCCTGGGTATATACCCAAAAACTCTGAAAATATTTATCCGTAAAGATATATGTGCTCCAATGTTCACTGCAGCTTTATTGCAGGTGGCCAAGACATGGAAATAACTAAAGCATCCTTCGATATATGGTTGGATAAAGAAGATGTGGTATATATACACACAGTAGACTACTATTCTGCCATAAGGAAAGTGAAATAGTGCCATTTGCGACAACATGGATGGATCTTGAGATTATTATGCTAAGAGAAATAAGCCAGACAGAAACAGTTGAGAACCATATGATTTTACTGATATGTGGGATATAAAACTGAAAGCACCAAAGGAACAAGACAAACAAACAAAGAAACAAAAACTCATAGACACAGACAATAGTTTAGAGGTTACCAGAGGGTAAGAGGGGTGGGGGGTAGTAGATGAGGGTAAAATGGATCAAATACATGGTGATGGAAGGAGAACTGACTCTGGGTGATGGACATACAATGTGATATATAGATGATGTATTACAGAATTGTACACTTGAAACCTATGAAACTTTACTAGCCATGGTCACCCCAATCAACTTTAATTAAAAAATAAATAAATAAAATCCTCATTTGTACTGAGGTACCACGAGGAAGAGTTTTGCCACTCCAAAATATGCCTTTATGAGGATACAGATTATTTTAAGCTGGTTACTTTATAAAAAAGAAAGACTCGGGAAAAACCTTTGAGCTTCCCCAAACTGCCTAAAAGAATATACACAGAGCACCTGATCCAGGAAGGGAACCATCATCCCAGATAACTATAATTTAACGTGAACCAGGTGTGACAGACCAGGGGGAACCCAGCAAGGCCCCTTTGATCAAACTCCTCTCTGTGTCCATTGTTAAAGATGGCCCAGCAGACATTGGTTTACCAAGCATTTGTTTCTCCATCTTCAAGTGAATTGCCTTCCTCTCCTTTGAAGTCCCAAATCACTACCTCACCCCTTTCCTCCTTGGGCAAGATGGAAAATAAGCCTCAACTGCCGATTTGTCCTGGGCCCCCATATTCTTATGGAACCCCCATATGTACATATGTAATTAAATTTGGTTATTTTCTCCTGTTAATTTCATATCAATTTGATTACTAGACCAGATAGAAGAACTAAGAAGGAAAAGAGGGGAAATTCTCTCCCCGCTTGACCCCCCTTTGTGAAACCAGGGCAATGTCTAGAATCAACTTGAAGGCTGCAGGGGCCTCCAGGGGGAGCCGACGCCCTGAAACGGAGAGCAGAGGGGTTGAAATGAAGGGTGGGACTTTAGTGGAGAGGGATTTTTACATACATTTTGAACCTTCACAACAATCCAATAAACTGAGAGCCACCATACTTATTTTATAGATGAGGCGTCCATTTGAAGACACTTTTTGTCTGCCAATACAAGGGCCTGAGCAGAAAAACAGGAAGGGGGCACTGAGGAGATCCAGGGATGGGAGCGAGAAGCCCAAACCCAAGCATAACCATTGGTCAGTGATGAACTGCTGATGAGTGAATCACTGAGGAGTGATTGCCCTATTAACTGTGATGTGTGGTCACCTGCTTCTCCTCTTCTATGTCCATCTCTCTTTTTTGACTTCTGCCCAGAGCCAAGCACCTACCTGGGTTTTGGAGTACACAGAACCTGAGATATGTGGCAGGCCCATGGTATTGGAGGAAGACGGAACAGACAGGAGGGTTCACTCAGCTGGCTGCCTGACCCCTTTCCCTGGGCAGCCTCTCCTGGGTGGATCTCACAGCTTTCTCCTAAGAGGAAAAGGCAACATCCAAGATGGCAGAAATCCCCTTATCCCACTGATTTTACAGTTTTTAAACAAAAGTTCCATCCATAAAACCTTTCAAAAAGTTAACTGCTGTTTGTTTTATTTTTATTTTTTGCGGGGAGGAGGGGGAAGAACTTTGGGAAGGGATAAAGTGGGGGATAGAACCTACTTGAATCTCCTTGGCAGACTCTAAAGCCCCTCAGTCTAAGAAACATGGGACTGGACTGCTCTCTGAGATCACCTAACCTCTGCACATTATGGATTGGAAAAATAAGGCCCAGAGAGGGAAAGCCTCTTACTCCAGTCACAGCTCGTTTCAGCTGCATTAAGTCAAGCTCTCAATCTCAATTTAGTGCTTTATTTACCCTACTCCATCCCATTCTCATCTTCAATTAATTAGCAACATTTACACCAGGAAGCATTTGTTTGAAATACTGGGCCCTTAAAATGCCATCACCTACTCATACAACGGCTAAAGTATCTATCTTCTGAGCCACATTGCTTAAGGGCTGAAGACATTGTAAGACTTACTTTTTAAACATTAGCTAGTCTGTTTTATTTTATTTTATTTAGAACATCGTTTTTTTTTTGTTTTTAAATTATCAGCTGCAACCCAAAAGCAGCCCTGGGTTTCAGTCCTAACTCTACCACTCTCTACCTATGTGACCTTGAGCAAGCAATTTCACCTCCTTGTTCTCACATCTGTGAAATGGGGTTAATGACCTTCCCCATCTTGCAGTGTCATTGTGAGCGCTGAGTGAAATAAAGTGCTGAACATCCTACCGCGTTACGCGCCAATAAGCTGGACAAATCCTTTCTGTGGGCAGAGGGAGGGCTAGGTACTCTCTGAAAAGCTCTATCAACTCTCCTGATAGACTCCTACTAGGAGTGATGAGACCCCCTCAGGGGATTGCGGTGCTTTACAGTTTACAAACCACATTGCATCTATGGTCTCATCTGAATTCTGACCCCTTCCGTGAGTTTCACAGGACGAGTACTGCTGTTTCCATTTCACAGAGGATAAAGCTGAGACTCAGAGAAGGTCAGCCAGCTCATCAACAGCTCTCAGTGGCTGGCAGTCCCTCCGGCACTTCGGTTTGTCTGGATGGGGAGGGAGTCCATGGTGGTGGATTGGATTACTCTTCGCCTATATTCACCTCCCCAGAGGAGAATTATGTACCTCAACTCTGTTAACATGAGGCTATAAGACTTGCTTCGACCAATGAAATGTGAGAAGTGATGTATGTCACTTCGGAACAGCTTGAAGACTCAGCATGTTGTTCACCATGTCTCTTTTCCTTCTGCTATGAAATCCGGTAATTTTCCACACAGAGAGAAAGAGTACTCCATCAGCCTGGGTCCTGGAGCAAAGATGATGTGGAACAGGGATTCAGCCAACCCATCTTGAACACAGGGGTAAGCAAGAAGCAAACGTTTGTGATTGTAAGCCACTGAGATTTGGGGTGGGGGGGGGGTCATCTGTTGTACAACAAAACCTAGCCTCTCCTAATATATCTAAAAAGGCAATATTCTTTCCAGGGAAGAGGAAGTAGTGATGTCAGACTCTGGATACTATTGGCTGGTGTATGGGGGTGTGTGTGTGTGTGTGTGTGTGTGTGTGTGTGTGTGTGTGTGTGTGTGTGGTGGCGGCACAGTGGGTATGGGAAAGGAAAGGAAAGGCTCAGTTTACCCTGGACCATATTCCAACCAATCCTTCAAACCAGCTAAGCCTGCAGAGGCCTGTTTCCTGTTCTTCCTGGTCTCTCCCCAATTGTTTTTATTATTCTGCAGAAACCCTTCTGATCTGTTGAATTCCGTGACAGCAGATAAAGGTTTTTTTTTTCTTTCCCAATTAATATGGAGAAACTGCTTCAGGAGCTATTGATTGGCTCTCAGAAATAATAATCACAGCTTACTGTTTCCCTGAGGGCTTTTTCACTATCGGGCACTCTGCTAAGAGCTTTCTACGTTTTTACCTCATTTTCTCTTCACAGCTACCCGAGGAATTAGATACTATTATTTCCTCATTTTAGAGGCAAGGAAACGAAGAATTAGAGACCTTACAGAACTTATCCAAAACCACACGCTACTAAGAGACAAGGCTGGGTTTCAAGTGCAACTACAATGCTGGGTAATTTCTGATTTGTCAGCCTGGGTCCTTCTTGTATTTGTAGGCTGCATCACAGTTGCTTCCTCTGCTGTTTCTAAGCCTCACTCTTTGCTCACCATGGATGGGAGAGAGGAATCCCTTTTTCCTAGTTCTTGTTTCAAAGGGAAAGGTGTTTTTTGTTCATTTGTTTGTTTCCTGAACACATTCTGGGTAGAGGAAGGATGATCAGTTGGGTAGATTTGAGAATACCTGGTCATGGCGCAACTCGGCACTGTCCTTACAGGGAGAGAGCTGCTTGGGGCTACACCCCACCAGCAGGGTGCCTGCCCTAGTCTTTGCATCTTGATTCTGGGATTCACCATTTAGTTACCAGTTTAAAAGCCTCTTCTCCAACCTGGCTTATATCAGTAATACAGGTGATCTTTTGGCCTCTCTTTGTTTCTTTTTGTTTTATTCATCAACTTGTTCAGAACTAGGCAAGGCAAATGGTACGATATTTACTCAGAGTCCCTAGAGAGCCCAAAATGGGCTCCTGAGGAATTATACTGGTGGGAAAGCTTCCTGGTCTACGGCTGGTTCCAGTCCTCGCCTTGGTGGCTTCAGAGTGTAACTCTAGCTTCCCTAGGCCTTCAAGCTCTACTGCCTGCCCCCTCTCAAGCAAACAATGATGGTATGGCAGAAATGGCTAGTTATTTCTCAATATCCATTTTTTTCTTCCTTTATTAATAATGATAATACTCCCCAGAATAAAGACTACATTTCCCAGCCCCCCTTGCAGCTAGGTGTGCCCATGACTCACCAATGGGATATGAGCAAAGCTGATGAGCACAACTAGATTATACATTAAAGGGAAGGCACATTCTAGCCACTTTTTCTCCTTTCTGCTGGCTGGAATGGGACATGATGGTGGCAGCTGGAGTAAGTATTTTGAACCATGAGATGGATGTGATGTATTTGGGTGGCAGTACAACAACCAAGGAAGAGCTTAAAAATTGCTACCTTCAAGCTGCCATACCAGCTCTTGACTACTTATCCAGACTTCTGTGTGAAAGAGGAGTAAACTTCTAACTTGTGAAAGCTGTTATTATTTTGGGGTCTCTTAGTTACAGCATCTGAACCCATGTATCATAACCAACTCAAGTATGGACCCAAGAAATTGCTTCCCAATTTGGGGGAGGGGTGCAGAGCTCTGTCAGAGGCCTAATTGTGCACCTAATTATATGAGGGAATCAGTAAATGGGGAAGAATAGAAGAATTTGGCATCTGTTGAATGCTTAGACTATTCCAGATACTGTGCTCAGTACTTTCCATTACACTTTCTCAGTTAATCTAAACAATCTTTGGGGGCAGATCTATTATCCCATTATGTAGCTGAGGCTCAGAGAAGTTAAGTGATTTGACTAAGGCCACATAGCTAATAAAAAGTTGTGCTAGAAATGGAGCTAGGTTCAGTGTGCTGTCAAAACCATATTCTTGGCGCCGGCCAAGTGGCTCAGTTGGTTAAGAGCCTGCTCAAGAGTGCAAGCTCTGAGTAACAGCAGTTCGATGCCCCGCCTGAGCTGAGCTGCTGCTAAGCTGCCAACAGGTGGCAGTATGGCTCAGCTAAAACAAACAAAACAAAAACCAAAACATATTCTTTCCTCTAGAGCAAACCATTCACTCATTGTCCCCTCCCACCAAATATATAATACAACACAATAAAATCTTGTCCCTATTGGAAGACAACCTTCTATGAGTCTCTTGTTTCTGTGCATCTTGCGAGCAGAGGCACTGCCTGCCATTTGTCCCAGACTATCTTTTCAAGGGTATTTGTAGAGCAAACAGCCTTTGAAGACAGTTTCTCTCCAGGGCAAAGGACAGATGCTTACTCCCTACTATAAAAGATTTGGTTCAGGGTCGGCTGAGTGGCTCAGTTGGTTAAGAGCTCGCTCAAGAGTGCAAGCTGAGCTCTTAGCAACAGCGGTTTGATGCCAGCCCGAGCTGAGTTGCTATTGAGCTGCCAACAGGTGGCAGGATGCCTCAGCTGAAAAAAAAAAAGGAAAAAGATTTGGTTTCCCTAAGCTCAGGGTTCCTGTCCTGTAACACACTGTGTTCAGATATCCAGGAACTGATGTAAAGGTGCTAATGTGCATGCTGCATGCAATGCCATGAATAATGAAGTCCTTTATCTCCGACCTGGGAAGTCTCATGTCTTCTGCCTGTATCCATGAAACTGCATTAGGCCGTTAGCTTGCAACTAGCATTAAGGTTGCAATTTTTGGCAGCTGCTGCCATATTTTGTGCCATGTTTAGAGCGTCACCATGTTTAATACAGTTTGTCACATCACACATTCTTTCAATTTACATTATTTCAACTAAATGTACAGGTCAAAAAAGCAATAAAGAAAATTTAAATACTGCTCTGCCCTCCCTTATTCTAAATAACTGTATGCCTTGGAATAAGCATGTGATGAGAGAATTGAATCTGCCGTTTTCTTAGATCTTAGTTTTCACATGGATATCATGGTGTGGTCATTTTGCCACACTGAGTGTGATTCTTAAGTTCAACGAAGTATATTTTTCATGTAACATGGCCTTTACATCTAAATCACCTACTTCTTCTGGTGATCAGCCAAAGAGACAGCTATCATATCCAACTCTGGAGGAAAACTCAAGTCTCCAGTGCAGAGCTCTCCTGAGAAATTTTGAAGTACACTTTTCACCTTATATGATTTCTGTTGTTGTTATGGATTAACTTTAGAAGCTATGGCTTCAGAGGATTATATTATGGCAGGAGGGTGTCAGTATAGGCTATATGGGTATGGGGGGGGACCATTTTCATGGTCACAAAATTTCTTTTATAATTGAATATAGCATATACATATCCTTACATTTATACATCACTTTCTTCTTTAGTATCATACATTTGAATCTAATCCTTTCTTATGTCCAGAGACTAAAGAGTTCCATGAACTTGATTTTGACCTCTGGGTCAGCCTGCTAAATTTTGAAGTATATCAACTGCCATTTCTTTTTTGATTAAACTAATATTTTTTATTATTTGCTTTCACTTAATTGAATTATGTATCACTGCAAGTTAATCAATTATATTTGAAAACATATTAGTTTTTTTAAAATTAGGTAGCACATGCACATGTAATAAATTTCAGAGTAAAAATTGTATTGGTTCTGCCATATCTTCAGTATTACCTTAGGAACTGGGACACTGACATTTTGATATCTGGTTCTGGATTGGTGGCAACTCCAAAATCACTACACAAAAAGGAGAGAGAGACAGAGAAAAAAAAATCTACAATCCAAGATAAGCCTCTGAACCCAAATTTTAAAGCATATGAGGAAAATTAACAAATAAGATTAACCCTGTACAACCAATAAGGACATGAATTAATTTGGTTTAAATAAATACAACAGAGAGATCTGAAAATGACTTATATGCTTAGGCTCTGGAAAAAAGATAAAGAATAGAATAACATCTATTGTTACAAAAGAACTTATAAAAATATGTACAAGTAGAACTGAAACAAGAACAGGTGGCTAGGACAAAGAATCAGTACCTGGAGCCATCTCACGCATCTCCTCAGAAATGGACAACCCCTCACACATTTGCTGTATCTTCCAGCTGACCACCTGCTTGCACATCTCTGCTGTGCTCCAATCTAGGACTGGGAAGTCAAGGTGTGTGTGAACATGATGAGGGCCGTTTTAGTCCCTCTCCATCTAGAGCCCTCCACCATGACATCCAAAGCCCCCTGCTATGTGGTTTCCCTCCATTCGTGTTTTCCTTTGCTTAGGAAGCAATGGGGGCAGAGCAGATCAGTAAGCCTGCTGCTTAAACATGTATCTGGGGATTGCCGGTCTCCTCTGCCTACAGGCACACCCAGCGTTCACTAGTGAGTCTCATGGAAGGAGAGGGAGGGATGTGTCTCTTTTCAGGACACTGCATTCTCCCTAAAAGCTGACTTCCCTCCCTTTTCTGTGTTTTTTCTTTCCACTATTTAGTGGTGACGATTTGTCTGTGTAAGGGTTGGTGGTAGAACAATAATGGCTCTTCAAATGCCCCACTGGAATATAGCTGGTTCCAACCCATAGGCCATTCTTTAAATGCAGAATGTGGGCTCCTATGAAATTTTTGGTTCAGATTTGGGCCTCAGCAGCAGTTTCAGGACAATAGGAAAAATCCCCCTCAGTGTCTCGTGATGCAAGCATGTACTCATATGTCTACTTCCCCTTCCTTTTATAGCTTAACAAATGTTGGCATACTGCTTACTTTTCTGCATCTTGTTTTTTTCACTTGAGGTATTCCTTAGAGATTGTTCCATATACATGCTGCATATATCACAATATGTACTAAAAATTACAGCAGCCTTCCAGTGATGGTTTGTCTCTACTCTTTTGCTATTACAAACATTGCAGCATTGAATATTTTGTGTATACGTCTCCTTTCATATAGCTTTTTAAAAAACGTTACTTAGCGGCGTTACCGAGTGGAGTGGTGGTTAAGCGCTGGCTTGGGAAGCCAGCGGCCCTAGTTTGGTCCCACATATGAGGGCCAGTGACACTGTCCACAAAAAACAAACAAACAAAAACAAACAAACAAAACGTTACTTAGAACTACCCTAACAGATGTTTGGCAGGAAAGACAGTCCTTCTTTATGCTACCTACAATTGGTCACACAAAGAGTTTCTACAAATTTTGAAAATTCTGTGACTTATCCCAAGAATTGACAATTTCTACTTGAACTGCATTGCTTAGCATGTGACAAGCACTCTACATTTACAACAATGTTTCCCTTCAATGCTGTATCAGAGTGTAATGTCTTTGACACAAACTTAAGCAACAATTAGGGATCTACATTTAAGCTCTTACACATGTGCACTGCCGATTTTTACCCAAATGACTTTTGACTTGTATGACACTCAGTTTTCTCATTAATAAAACAGGGTACTGACTTCATGGGGGTGTTGTAGGGATTAAGAAAATATTCACTATTCTTAGGATACTTCCTGGCACATAATAAGTGTTCAGTAAGAATTAGCTATGCATTCAGGGACAAATGGATATACAGAAACCTAGCCTGGCTTAAGTTCATAGCTGGACAAATAATAGCAATTAATTCACAGCTTTCTCTGTTTGATATAGGCAAATTTCTTGATTTCAGAGATGTTAAATTGTGACCACAAAGAAACTATACGTGTTCGAATTAAAGAATATAGGAATAGAAGCATAGACTGATAGGGCTGGAAGGGATTTCAACATTACTTTATATTAGATTATCTTGTAATAACCATTCCATGTATTAAATCCTTGTATGTCAAGCATTTTACATATATTATCTCATTTAATTTTACAAGGACCCATGTGAGATAGATATCATCATTCTTCTTTTGCAGAAGAGACTGAAGATATGAGACATCAAGTGACATGCCCAGTGGCAACATATCATTAGTACGTTGCAGAGCAGGGATTTGCACCCAGGTCCTTCTGAAAATAAGATTTGCAAATTGCCATACATTTTTCCAATGAAATCCCACATGCCCATGGCAGAACCAGCTTATAAAAGGTATTGAATGCCAAGAGGGAGCTTGAACCTCATTTTGGGGGACCGAGGCGGAGTGTGTTATCCATTAGACACAGTGCCTAAGGCCCATAATACTTTCAGGGGCCCACAATGTTTTTAGTGCTTTTAAAATCAGAAGAGAAAAATGAACTTTTAGGTTCATTAGGTTCATTCTGATGTCAAAACATCAGAAAATGTTTTGCAACTGTAACATATTCACGTATACCAATGCAGTGGTAAACATATGAATTATGTATATAGATCCACAAGCACAAGGCTGAAGTGCCCAGGACCCACGAAAATTATAACGCGGCCTTGTACCGAGGTGTGCTCCTTTCTGGTAAGGTGATAACGAGCAGACCAAATTGGAAGATGGGGAGGTGGTGGTGGACAAATTGTGAAAAATGCGGTCATGATTTCTCTCCTCCCATCCAAGACACCTCCAAAGAGAGGTTAAACGGGACACAGGTGAAACACAGGGCAGAAAGTGCCCCTTTCTAGCTGCGTGATCTTGGACAAAGTGAGTTGATGAATCTGATCCTCAGTTTCGCTGTCGATACAATGGGGATATGTACTTGCTGAGGTTGTTGGACAGGAACCTAGCGTGACCCGCACGCCGTTATGTACGAAGCGCTCAACAAACACATGTTGAGTGAAGTCATGTGTACTTAGCACAGTGGCTGGTGAATGGTATGCGTCCAGTAAGTGGTCGTTGCTGGCATTAAAAAGTGTAAAAAGTCCTCAAAGCGGCAACCCTACACTGCACGACCCAGACGGACCTCAGCAGCTTCTACGCGGACCTGGGGGTGGGTGGGGGGTCCACTGCGCTTGCGCATGGGCGCTTTCCTCCGCCCCTCCAAGTGTGAGGACCGATGGGGCGGGCCTCGGCGGCAGCGCGGCCAATCCAGGAGGGAGGATCGAGGAAGGGGCGTGGCCAGAAGGCGGGGCCCCAGCCACCTTCTTCCGGGCTCCGCCAGCTGCGCGCGCATCCTCCACCCCCCCTTCTTTTGTGGTCCGGCCCATTGCGAGGGTGACAGGAAACCCTGTGCAGGGAGCGCCGCCATCTTGGACCTGCCCGAGGAAGCTTCTGAGGGAGCCGCCGGAGCCGTCCCCGCCGCCGCCGCTACTGCCGCCAGCGCGTCCGCAGCGCTTCGGGTAGCCCGCTGCCTGCCGGGGCCTCGGCCGATCGCCTCCGCGCCTCCCCCGCTGCGCCCGCACTCCGCTTCCTCGTCCTGACGCCGCCCCTCCCGCCCAGAAAGCTGCCCAGCCACCAGCAACCCCCCAGGTACGCCGGGCCTTCCGCAGCGTCCCCCCGGCCGCGGCCCCCTGTCCGGTGGCGGGGCGCAGGGAGGACGCGGGGTCGCGGGGGGCGTCCCCGCGCGGCGCTCGCCGACGCCTGTGGCCCTCGCCCGGCGGAGCTCTGAGGCGCCGCGCGGGGCGTGCTGGGCCTGGCGCTCCCCGCCTCCTCGGCGGGGCTGGCGGACGGGCCGCAGCGCAGGCCCCGCTCGCCGCCCGCGCTTCCCGGCGGCTGCGGAGCCCCGGACCCCGGCGCGGCGGCCCCCGTCCCGCGTCCCGGTGGCCGCTGTGGCCCGGCGCACAGAAGGCCGGCGCCTCGCGGGCGTCCGGGGCCTTGGCGGAGGGGGCGCAGCGGCTCGGGCCGGCGCCCCGGCAGCGTCGGGACGCGATGAAGGAGATCCAGAGCGGCGGCGTTCCTGGGATGGAAGGAGCAAGCGCGCCCCGCGGGTGTCCGCGCTGCCGGGTGCCAGGCAGCAGGGGCCCCCGCAGGCTCGCCTCGGCTCCCGGGACGCGCCGCCGGCTCTCCATGTTACCAGGGAGGCAGCCGGGGCCGGGCTGACGGGCGGTCGCCACACGCGCGCGGCCTGCGCCGGGGCGCCCCGACGTGGCCCTCGAGGAAGCAGCTGCAGCCCGATTCCCTTTTTCGTGCTTTTGCATGTGGGACGGCAGCTGATGGCGGCTTGGTCGCCCCAAAGCCTCGCGTCGCGCCAGCCGCTCCGGCGCTGCCAGGCCTCGTCCTCACAGCCCCGCGGAGGAGACACGGGGGTCCCAGAGGAAACGGAGTTGAACGCTTCACCGTGTCCTGCTCGTCTCGTTCCTGCTTCAGCTGCCTTTTAGTTCAGTGTGGTTGGTGATGGAGCACAGGCCACCTTGCAACGCGAGCTCCCACTCCTCCTCAGCCCGAGGCTTCCCGGATGAGGCGGTGTCACTGGCCCTCCGATGTGGGATCCGAACCAGGGTTTTGCGTAGGCCTTTCCACTTGGTAACGCCTTGCGGTGTGGGGTGTCTCTTGACTTTCTAGTTCAGTGACTTGAAGCAAGTGGCTTAACGCCTCAGACTCAGTGTCCTCGTCTACACCAGGGGTAATAGTTACCTGCCTTTTAGGCTTGTGAGGATGAAAGGGGATTAAAAACCGTGAGCGAGTTGCTGGGTATAGAGTCAGTGTCCCGTTGCTTGCAGGGAGTGTTTTGTTGAAGACATGAGAGAGAAACATGAGTTTGGAGAGCCGCAGACTTAGCCCTGGGCCTAAATCGTAGCTTTTCCTTGAGTGATTTATGATCACAGAGATATCACCCCTCTGAGCTCGTTTCGTTTTCTTTAAAAGTGAGTTTTTAGGATGAGAGATGTTTATCAAGTAGCTGGCGTAGTTAGGCGCTCAGTAAGTGGCAGTTGCTTTAAAGGTGTAAATCATCTAAACAATTCCTTGGAATTCAATCATCTAAACAATTCCTTGGAATTCAAGCTACATTTTTAAAAGTTTTTGCCCTTATAGTTTACGTTAAACGTTATCGTTGTGTTATGCTTCAACTGTGCAACAGAATTTGGGGTGTTCTTACAACTAATTTTTATCAGTATCAAATATCTGCATAATCTTAAGATGTACTATTAGGGGAAAGTTTTGGTGAAGGCAAATAAGATGTGTTAAAACTAGGGCTGTCGTGAGATGTTTCATTTGTTTTAAAAAAGCTTGAAATATTATGTGGTTAAAAATGCCAGGCATGTGTGGAGACAGCAGTGTGTAAATAGAAGTTATCAAAAATGTTATGCTGTACTTTTAAAAAACTTTATTCCAGATAATTTTAAACATAGACAATGTAGAGTAGCATGCTGAGCCTTCATATACCTATCAACCAGTGTCAACAGTGATCAATCTTGTTTTATCTACATACACCTTTACCCTCTCCATCAACTTATTTTTTTGGTTGTTGTTGTTTTTTTTTTTTTGAGGGCAGTGTCACTGGCCCTCGCCAGCGCTTAACCACTGCGCTACTCGGCGGGCCCCTCCATCAACTTATTTTGAAATAAATCTTAGCATATCATTTCATCAGTAAACTTTTCACTATTAGTTGTAGTCTTAACTAGTAGTAAGTGCAGAATTTTTTTGTTTTTGTTTGTTTTCTCCTAAATACTTTCTTTCTATGAACAGAGGTGCTTTATTGGAGTACTTTGTTTTCTATTCAGAGCAAGCATACTATCAGAGTTAGGAGAAACATTTTGTCTTTCTCTTGACACCTTAAGGAATCCAGTTTTTTTCCTTATTCACATTATTAATTTGTATAAAAGTATAACATTAAATAACTTGTGAAAAGTGAGTTTCTTTTTTTAAAGTGGGTTTCAGGAAATGGGTGAGTTATTTTCAGAGGTTGTATTACTGTTGAAAGGAAATTGACCACTCATTTTGATTAGATTAGCTACCGAAGTTTTGTGTCCACTTGACACAAAACCTGACAAATCGAGTAGCATTCCACTTTATAAGCAGATCTGCATGCTTCTGTTCTTGAGTTCCGTTAAGGTGGCGATAGTGTGGGGTTTTTTTTTTTGGATCATTTGCTATATTGTCAAACTCTAGCACTAGGCTTTGTGATTATTAGATGCTCAACAAATATTGTTACATTGGAATCTCAAAGCAGTCTGTCATGGCTCTGGTGTTCTTAACAAGATGTCTTATGTGTAAAAAGAAAAGCCTGATTTCAACAGTAAGGATCAGAATTGAAACCTGAAATAGTCAATGGCTTGCTTTTTTTTCTTGTGTTGTCTTGAATCAGTTATGTAAAAATTACACAGTAACATGTGTTCTAAGGATTAGGATAAAATAGCTATATAACAGTTGTGAAAGGATTAGTCAGACATAGTGCATAAGTTAATGCAGTAAGAATCCAAACTATATTCAAAAACAAAGCAAAACAAAAAACTATCCTTGATTATTGGGGTGATTTTCTGTTTGTATTTTAAGGCTGATTGGCTTCATGTGATGTTCCCCTTGTTGTAAATGTAGAAATAATGTTTGAAATATAAATGGGAGTTGTTTTGTTTTTGTTTATTCTTTAACTTGTTTTATATCAGAATTGTATACAAAATGCTTTTAAAATTTTTTTAAAATCCTTTATTTTCTCTACTTTGAATATGTAAGAATAGTACATACTCATTATACTATCAAAGAAAGTTAATAATTTCTATCCCTTCCCTTTTTCTACTCTTGGACCATGTATTCATTTTTCACAATTTGGGGTGTATCCTTCCATATTATATGTATATAGGATAGAGAGAATGTGTGTTTAAAATGGGATATACTATTGCATAAAACTCTGCAGCAGGCTCCCCCCCGCCCCCCACAAAATTATGGATATATTTCCAGGTTACATATATTTCCAAATGGTTTTTAAACTAGGTGTATATTATTTCATAGTACAGATGTACTTTATTCAGTCATTTCCCTGTTGATAGAGGAGTATAGATTGTTTCCAGTTTTTTGCTGTAAAAAAGCTGCATTAAATGCATTTGAACCTATAACCTTGTGGACTGAAGCTTTTGTTTCTTATAGAGTACTTCTAAGTGGGTTTCTTGGCCAAGGGTGATTTCCATTATTACTTTTTGTTTTCCTTGGCCAAAGGGTGATTTGGATTATTACTATTTTTTTTATTTATTTACGTGTACACCTTTGTTTTGAATTTATTTATTTTTGCTTTATAAATTCAGCACAAAGATCGGTTTCTCTGACCAAAACGGTTTTTTATTAAAATATAGCTAATATACAGTATTATATGAGTTTTAGTGTACACCGTATTCAACATTTATATACCTAAAAAAGTGATCACCATGATAACTCCAGCAACCACCTGACACCATACAGTGAAGTGCTATCACAATATTATCTACTATATTCTTTTTCTTTTTTTTTTTTTTTTGAGGGCAGTGTCACTGGCCCTCATATGTGGGACCCGAACCGGGGCTGCTGGCTTCCCAAGGCAGCACTTAATCACCGCACCACTCGGCCGGCCCTACTATATTATTTATGCTGTACATTACATCGCCATGACTATTTTGTAACTACCAATTTGTACTTCTTAATTCCTTCCCCTTTTTCACCCATCTCCCCTAAACCTTTTCCCATCTGGCAACCCTCAAAATTTCATTGGTATGTTTTGTTTGTTCATTTATCTTGTTCTTTAGATTCCACATGTAAGTGAAATCTGATTTGGATTATTTTTTAACATTTTAAAATATATACCGATTACTTCCCCAAAATGTTGTGGCAGTTCAGAGTCCCACAAGCAGAGTGTATGAAAATGCCTACCTTCAGATCTGTATCTGCACATTTCAAAACAAATCATTTATATGTCTATAACTTTATTTGGAAAGGTGTTTGATTCACTATATGGAGACCATGCAATTCTATTTTGGGTACAACAATGATTAAATGTTTAATGTGCATTTAATAACCATTTAGGTCTCTATATATATTGGCCTGGAAATACATCTATGATTTTGTTAAGTGAAAAAAAGCACATTGCAGAGTTTTATGCAATAGCACACCCTATTTTAAAAGTTTATTTCTCCGCTGGCCTGGGAAGCCAGCGGCCCCGGTTCGGTCCCACATATGAGGGTCAGTGACACTGCTTTCAAAAAAAAAAAAAAAAGTGTATTTCTCATCCTAACAATGGTATGTTTCATGTTCAAGAGGTAAGGTTGAGAAATCTCTTGTTAAAGCAATATTAAGCATAGTTAATATTTAAAAGGGGCCACACAGCAATTACTAGTGCTTAATTATGCATTTAGTAAACATTTCTCTTGATAGCCACAAAGTTTAGAGCTAAATTTTACATGCACTGATAGTAAAACTATTACCCTAAATTTTTATTGTAATTACCCTTCATCTTTCTCTGATTCTGATTTTTTTTTTAATCAGTCTACATATATATATGCCTTTAATAAGTTACCTGAGAGAAAATCAGGTTCTTTGGAATTAGTCCTGGATTCAAGTTCCAGCTCTGCTATATACTAACTTCGTAACACGCACCAAATGTGAATTTCTCCAAACCTCCATTTCTTCAGTTTTTACATGGACATGATGAGTCTGCAGTTACGAGAATTAAGTAGGAATTATATAAGACAACATAAGGAAAAGCAGTGCAGGTCATCACATGGTTTACTCTTAACAAATGTTAGTTTCCTTCAGAAACATTTTTTTGTAAGTAGGTATAATATGAATTATTACTAGTATTATCCATATCTACAAGTACTGATCATAGTGCATCCTCTGAAGTTAAATTTTTTTTTTTTTTAAAGATTTTATTGGGGAATTGGGGGAGGGGAACAGACAAGTTGCTGTCTTTTTGTTCTTCAGTCTAGTTGTGGAGGACGTTGCTTCACTGGCCCATGTTGGTATCGTCATTGCGCTCTTCCTGGGTGAGGCAGATCAGTAGCCTGCCTCTGGATGGCTGCTCACAGCGGCTCTTGGCAGCTCACGCTGGCTGCGGGCCACTCACTGTAGCCTATGGCAGCCCGCTGCAGCCTACACCAGGGCTCACAGCCCAGCTCCAGATAGAGCTGTTGTTAGCTGTAAAGGGCAGTGTCACTGGCCCTTATATGTGGAATCCGAACCGGGGCTGCTGGCATCCCAAAACCAGCTCTTAACCAATGTGCCACTCGGCCAGCCCTGAAGTTAATTTTTTAATATTGCGTATTCAGAATATTAAATGAGAACCCAATGAATGAACTGAGAAAGATTTGTGTCCCGAAGTACGATTCTAGAGTTTCATAGATGTACTCACACGAAGAAACAGGATGGCCTAGCAGTTAAGAGGGGGGTTCTTCACAGTCAAAACAGCCCTGAGTTCACTATAGACTTGACCATTTTAGCTGTGTGACCCAGACATGTTAGTCACCTGTTCAGTCTTTCCTCATCTATGACATAAGGATAATAGTCACTATTTTGTAAGAATTAAATGAGATTGCGTGTAAAGTATTTAGCACATTGCCTGGCATATATTAAGTACCCAATAAATGGTAACTATAACAGTTGTGTTACTAGTTTACAGGTTCATCAGGTAGTCAATGATACCTGTTGTCTGAATGTAATACTTTTTTTTTTCTTAAAGAAATCAGAGGCATTAAAGGAGATCTTATGCACATGTGAACTTTACTCAAATACTTTTTGTGAAACATGGAAGAAAGTGAATTTTAATCATACCAGTAGTTGTGCACAAGTTACAGAATATTACCAAGGTTTTTTTTGTTTTGTTTTGTTTTTAAACCAAGGTGTTTTTTTTTTGAGGGCAGTGTCACTGACCCTCATGTGGGACCTGAACCGGGGCCGCTGGCTTCCCAAGCCAGCGCTTAACCACTGCGCCACTCGGCCGGCCCCCAAGGTTTTTTAATGAATGCTGAGTGGACTCATGTTTTCAGTTTGAATGAGACTAACATTTCTTAAACCCTTTTTGTTTTTGATTTTTGACTAAATAAAGCAGAAGCACCCTTAAGTAATGGGGGGAAAACTTAAGCATAGTTTAAAATATCTTTCTCTCCATATCACCTTAACAGTGGCATGTTTCATGTTCAAGAAATGAGGTTGAGAAATCCTTTGTGAAAACACTATTAAACATAGTAAATATTTAAATGGGGCCCCTTAAATATAGTTCTACAAATACATAGGTTTGAGTGATATCAATAAACTATGGGAGTATATTTAAACTTAGCTAGTATCTTACATTAGAGTAAGAAAAGGAGGATCTTCAATAAGATTGGGGTGATCATTTAATAAGTTATATAAATGTCTAATCACTATGTTGTACACCTGAAACTAATGTAATATTGTATATCACCTGTAATTGAAAAATTTAAAAATTATTTAAATATGTAGTTTAAAAAAAAAGAAAAGGAGGACATATTGAGTGTTAGTGGCTGTAGTGCTAGGTATTTTCGGCCTGCCTTGTGTGTTGAAATTAGTAAATTTGAGTCATTTTTCTTTAACTCTGCTTTTATGCTTTTAGGGATTTTATTTGTAATTTAAAAAAACTGGAACCTGAGGGCCGGCCGAGTGGCGCATTGGTTAAGCGCTGGTTTTGGGATGCCAGCGGCCCCGGTTCGGATCCCACATGAGGGCCAGTGACACTGCCCTCTACAGCTAACAACAGCTCCACCTGGAGCTGGGCTGTGCGAGCCCCGGTGATGGTGTGGGCTGCCATAGGTTACAGTGAGTGGCCCGCAGCCAGCGTGAGCGGCTGGCTGCCAATAGCCGCGGTGAGCGACATCCAGAGGCCAGCAACCGATCTGCCTCATCCGGGAAGAGCGCAATGACGATACCAACAGTGAAGCAACATCCTCCGCAACTAAACTGAAGAACAAAAAGAGAGCAACTTGTCTGTTCCCCTTCCCCGATTTCCCAACGCTGTTCCCCTCCGCCAATTCCCCAATAAAATCTTTAAAAAAAAAAAAAAAAAAAAAACTGGAACCTGAAAATTGTGTGGTGAAATGGAGACGGGGTTCTGGCATTCAATTTGAAATAGTGATCATTCTCTTTTATTTGAAAATAGTTTATATCAATTAATGCTTGGTAATTTTAAAAAAACATTTTCAAAGTAAGTTACCTCAGTAGTAATTAATTAATGAATTAAATTGCATAATAATTAGCAAGTACATAAGTTACAACAAGTAGAATTGGGTTGTAATTTCATGATTAGCCTTTAGAGCATTTCAAGTAGAAATTGATAGTGTTAGAGGCCATAGTTCCAACATAATAAAATGGAAGGAAGCAATGTATGTACAGCTACAGCTTTCAGTAAGAAGGGAAAAGAAATGGCAAATCAGGAGGGGAAGAACAGAGGAGAGAAACAGTAATTTAAAGGTGACTAAATGATCATTTTTCTCCAAGTTTGGGGAAAGATGAGGTAAAACTAATCAGAAGAAAAGAGTCTGGGATGCGTGCAAGTTAAGAAACTATAACCTTGAAATATCATTTTTACTGTGGGAGGTAATTTTTTTTTCCCCTTGTGTTTGGGATCTAGTTCAGAGATCTGGTGAGTAATCCAGACCAATTGTAGCCTTAGGACCAAGTTCATTCTTAAATGTTTTGAGTCCCCAGTGTCTGGCAAAAGGGAATCAAGTTATCATGATCAGAATCAGAGTTAATCTAACTCGAAAAACCCCCTTTCCTGAAAGAACTGGTTAAGGGAGTTTTCTGTGATGTTGAAGACTGATTAAAAATGTGTTACAAGTCAAGCTGGAATGGGTAGCAGGGCAGCCTCTTTTGTTGAATGTAATTCATACAGCTAAGTGAGAAGACCATATTTTGTGAAGTGATTGTCTAATAATTTATAACTTTCCCTTTCCTGCTTTAAATTCACTTGCTTTAAATATATACTTTTTATATAAGTTAAATTTTAATAGTTATGTAGAAATTTTATTTGAAATATATATAGTAAGGTGTTAATTTCAATAAATTAATTTCTCCAATCATACCAAATGTCTAGCTTGTATAATGTGACAGTTGGCCAAAACAGTAAAAACTAGATTAAAAAAAATACTGGGAATCAAATTTCTTTTTTTTTTTTTTTAAAGATTTTATTGGGGAATTGGCAGAGGGGAACAGCGTTGGGGAAGCGGGGAAGGGGAACAGACAAGTTGCTGTCTTTTTGTTCTTCAGTTTAGTTGTGGAGGATGTTGCTTCACTGTTGGTATCGTCATTGCGTTCTTCCCGGATGAGGCAGATCGGTCGCTGGCCTCTGGATGTCGCTCACCGCGGCTATTGGCAGCTCACGCTTGGCTGCCAGCCGCTCACGCTGGCTGCGGGCCACGCACTGTAGCCTATGGCAGCCCACTGCAGCAGGGGCTGCAGCCCACACCATCACTGGGGCTCGCACAGCCCAGCTCCAGGTGGAGCTGTTGTTAGCTGTAGAGGGCAGTGTCACTGGCCCTCATGTGGGATCCGAACCGGGGCCGCTGGCATCCCAAAACCAGCGCCTAACCAATGCGCCACTCGGCCGGCCCTCAAATTTCTTAAAATGGGGTTAAACTTTCATATATATAAAGAAGTTTTATCTTTGTTTAAACTGAAAACTGGTTTGAAAATAATTTTATTGAAAATTATTACCAGCATTAGAATTCACCTCTTATTTCTTTGCATCCAGCACAGTGTCTATAACACATTGAAGGCATTCATTTGAATAAATTGGACAGGTTTTTTTTATTATTTTTTTAAGTTATTAAAAGTAGGAAACAAATTATTTTTAGGTTACATCTATGTAAGGTTAAGGAATGGGTTGTGTGTGTGATCTTTTGAAATATCTCCTATTACATAAACTTTAAATTTTACAACCACAAGTCGTATTTTATGCCATTATTTCTCTCAGCTCCTAAAATAGTATATAGCCAACATTTTATATATTGTTAATCATCAAATCTCCACATTTGGTTGAGTCATATGAAATTGCCCATAATTGACTTTAAAAAATTTATAAGAACAGTAGTTTCATGTGGTTCTAATTCTGACATTAATTTAGTTTGGAAATAATATGATTGCAATTTCTTTGGATGTATGCTAACCATTGATTTCAAGTAGAGTAAAAATATTATTTTGAGTTTATAAGTCACGTTTACTTTTTTTTTAATGTTCTATTGTAAAATCAAGTAATTCTGAACAAGTATGCCATCAGTAATTCATTTGACCAGTTAATAGGGATGAGACGTTGGTGGGGGAGGAGGACTAATTATAATGGTGTTTAACTGGAATTCATAAAGATTCCCTATTTGAAATTTTCCAGAGTAACGTTTCTTATTAGATACTTCCAAATGTGAAATACTGGAATTGTTCTGATGTACATGCTTTCTTACGTTTGTATGGATAATACCTGAGAATGTTAAGGCAATGTTCATCCGTGAAAATCTGTGCATTTGACCAGTTTGGGGAATGCAGTTATACCAACATTTTGTTTATAATCAGTGTGCTTTATTTTATATATCTTTAAAGGATAGCAATGATTAGTTTGGGTAACTTGTATATACTTTTTTACTGAAGTAACACAGTTTTCTTTATTTTTAGTGCCACCATGGCAACTGCACCGTACAACTACTCTTACATCTTTAAATATATTATTATTGGTAAGTTTATTTAACTTACACTCTTGTTCTCTAAAGAAGGCTAATATACAAAATATTTATATACTAATACTTAACATATTATTCCAGAAGTGATGGTTTTCTCAGGGCAAAATTAAAGCTCCTTTGATAAGATTTATTTTTGCATTCAAAATGTACCTTTCACATAGTGGCCCTGGATGCTATTCTGGTATATTGGTTGTTCTTGAGGGCTCCTTGAAAGCTTGTTAATACTGGGGATGAAATTAATTTCTTAACGTGTGCTGATACTTTCCAAAAAATATAATGAAAGCTCTCAGAACCCCATTTTCCAAACATGGATAGAGAACATGGATTCAGAATAATTGTGTAATATACTATGTAATTCGTGGTTTTCCCCTTAAGTTCCAAGAAGATTTTGCTCACTTTAAAAGACAATGCTGTTTATTTAAGTATAGTTTAAGAGCACAGTTGAAAATACACATACTTTTCAGTAATTTTTCCCACGAGAATAGTTTGATTTAATGCTGAGCTTATGTGACTGTATTGTAATGCTTCCTTCATCAGTGGTTAAATTGCTGTAGTACAGAAGTGGTATCTGTTTTGTTATAGTTTCCATGTAGTGTATATTCGTTTCTTCTGTGGATTACACAAAAAATGAAATAAATACGAGATAAGATGGGATCTAGTGAAACAGGCTCCCAAAACTTGCTTCAGCTTCTTATATTCTTCCCTGTTTGTCACTCCTAGAAGTCTTGCTTTTAGTCATGGATTAAAGGAAAGAACAATACAAAATTTGAAACAGCTCCAAGTAAAAAACACTATTACAACAATTTCTCTCTTAAAAAGCACTCCCAAGCAAGGTGGCTATTAACATAATTTATAATTACATTCTGTCACTGTTGAAGGTGGGTAATAGTGAAAAACTGACCTCTGTAGGGTCTTTTGAACTCATTATAAATCAGGGAAATACAACTTTTCTAAGTGTCCCAAAAATTTGTGAGGGGAATAGCAGTCATTGAATATAATTATAAGAGTATAAAATTGAGAAATGTAATTGCCACTTGAAACTTTTCTTTTTAAACAGGGGACATGGGAGTAGGAAAATCTTGCTTGCTTCACCAATTTACAGAAAAAAAATGTAAGTTTAATATGTAAGGTAACACATTAGTAAATTCTTTATTGTCACTCTTCTATCTTTTAAAAAGTGTCATTTTCAGTGTACTCTATGCATTTAAACATAACCTTTCCCTATATATGCACTTTTGTCTTTAGGGAGTGATTTTATTTTTAAATAGGTACAGATAAAATGAAATATACTCACATCTTTAGAGTATTGATTTTTATATGCCATATATAATTTGATTCACTTATTTAGATTTCTTTGATGTTAAAAATTCTTAAAAATGTATATACTATAATGTTAAATCTTTTACCTATGATGTCAAATCTTTTTCTCTGATTTTGCATTATAGAAGTTATCTTATTAGGGAAATTTGTTGCTTATATCATCTGCTAACTAAATAATCATAGATTGGAAATATTTAAAATGGAATTCTGTCTACATTCATGATTTGATCAAGATTCAAAGTATAGCTGTGTCTTGGGTCGTAGGGGAAGGGGTCATTTTATTTTATGTAACTGATAGGCTAAATATAGTTGAAATTGTTTTGTATAGTTAAAATTATTTCTGTCGTTTTTTTTGCTTACTACAACATTTTATGAAGTGTCCAGTGGTCTTTGTGTTCTTGTACTAGAGATTGATGAGTTTAGGTTTCCTATGGCCTAATACAGAAAGGACTAAGAAACTTATCTTATTGGATTAGACATAATTAATTTGCCAATATATAATTATATGTTAAAATGTGGTGGTTTTCTTTGAGATATTATTAATATTTTCTAGGATAAAAATTTGTTTGAATAATAACCCCTGGTGTCCTAAAACCATTCATTGATTTGTTTATATGTAATGATTGTCAGAAGGATAAGTAGTATAATGTTGGTATTATGAAGAGTTTATTACAATCTTTATTTTTAGTTAGTAGATTATTTCAGATCAGAGGTCAGCAAACAAGAACCTGTGGGCCAAATCCAGTCACTGCCTGTTTTTGTAAATTAAGTTTTATTGGAATGCAACTATGCCCATTTTATGCATTGTTTATGGCTGCTTTTGTGTTTCAACAGTAGAATTGAATAGTTGTGACAGAGAACTTTTGGCCTTCAAAACTTAAAATATTTATTATTTCGTCTTTTATAGAAGTTTGCTGACCCCTGTTCTAGTCCATTTCTGTGAATTCTTACTTTCACAGAAATTAGCTGACTTTTTTTTTTTTTTTTTTTTTTAGCACTAGCGTTAGTCTATTTATAGCCAACTAGCATTAATAAGTCATTTGATTGTCCAGTGGATTTTTTCCCCACTGATCTTAATTTGAAGCTTCCTGGAAGTTGAAATATTTCTTTTCCTCCCTAACAGTTATGGCTGATTGTCCTCACACAATTGGTGTTGAATTTGGTACAAGAATAATTGAAGTTAGTGGCCAAAAAATCAAACTGCAGATTTGGGATACAGCAGGACAGGAGAGGTTTAGGGCTGTTACACGAAGCTACTACAGAGGAGCTGCAGGAGCGCTTATGGTGTATGATATCACTAGGTAAGAGATTAATAATTTTTCAACCTTCATACCGGATACAAAGAGATCTACTTTAGGCAGGGTCATTTCTTTTTTATTGATTTAGGCATTCCTTAGTTTGTAACTGTGTGACTGTAATTGTGCTTATTCAGGTTTTATGGTTTCTTCTCTAAATTGCCATGTAAGACTTGACATAACATGTCGATTTCCTTTTCTGAAAGTGGGTATGACTGAAGAAAAGCTTTAGGAGATGCTGGTGGAGCTGACAGAAGAATACAATTCTGAAAAGCAGCATCAGTTGAATTATTTGAGGTGAAATAATATTTTATACCCAACTTTGTTCTTTTCACTTCAGTAGAAAGCCAGCAAGTCTTGAGGAGTTACTCTGTTTAGACTTTGGTGTTAAAGTTTACACCTTTTCAAAATAAGGCCAATGAAGGAATTAAATAGTTGCTAGTCCAATATGGTAGATTATTAAAAGTTCTTATGCTTGCATCTGAAGGTGTTTGAGTAATTAATTCTTTTTTGTTCTAAAGTGGACTGAAGGGGCTTACAGTACTTCAGGCAGTGAGATTAAATTTATTTCAACATGGCTATTTGTGGAAACTCAAAGCACTTTATTCTGAGTAATAAAACACCTGTAAATGTTTGACTTGGGAAAACATGGAAAATTGTGACACTTCATTAAATTCTGTGCTGTTTGTCTACTATAAGTTAGAAGATGAACTGGATCACCTTTCATGTTAATGCGAAACGTCAGGCATTGTGACTGTCTCTCACTTTTAGGAGGCAAGGTACGCATGGGTGAGTGGGACCAAGTGATAATTAGACTTTCAAGCGTGTTTCCTAGAATTGGGTTGTTTCAGGGTAAAACAGTGAAACAGCCTGAACAGGCTGTTCATACAGCCAGGTAATGACCAGTAAATAGTTTTGTGAGAAAACTGTTAAAGAACCTGGCCATCTGTACAGCACATCTTTTTATGAGGGATGCATTCCTGAAGACTTTGTATAATTAAAAACTCCATACATTATTAGTAAAATAAATATGCAATGTGTGCTTAAATTATAGCAATGTATAGTGTTGTAGTTTGTTTTGCTTTTTTAGTGTTTGTGTGCTTCTTTTTCTAGCTTTACTGAGATATAATTGACATATAACTGTGTAAATTTAAGCTGTACAGTGTGATGATTTGATACATGTATGCTTTTTAAAAATTTATTTATTTATTTGAGGGCAGTGTCACTGGCCCTCATATGTGGGACCTGAACCGGGGTCACTCACTTCCCAAGCCAGCGCTTGACCACCGCACCACTCGACTGGCCCTTAGTTTTTTAGTTTTTTATTGGAGGATTGGGGGAGGGGAACAGACAAATTGCTGTTCTTTTGTTCTTCAGTCTAGTTGTGGAGGATGTCGCTTCACTGGCCCATGTTGGTATTATCATTGCGCTCTTCCCAGGTGAGGCAGTCGCTCGCCAGCCATTGGATGGCCACTCACGGCGGCTCATTCATGGCAGCTCACGAAAGCTCACGCCAGCTGCTGTCCAGCCCCACTGCAGCCTAAGCCGTCGCTGGCGACTCAGGGCAGCAGGTCAAGCTGTTGTTCACCATCGTAGTTGTAGAGGGCGCAGTGTCACTGGCCCTCGTGGGATCCGAACCGGGGTCCTGCTGCTCAGAGCTGGTGTCCCAAGCCAACTCCTAACCAACGCTCCACTCGGCCAGCCCAATGTTTTGCTTTTAAACATGCCTTTTAAACATAGTAAATACTTCTGGTAAAATGTGTGTCTGTTTAAGTCATCAAAAGTACTTCTGCTGGAAGTGACCCAAATAAATGTCCGTCAGCTTATGGATGGATAAACAAATGTGGTATATGCATACAGTGGAATAGAATGCAACTATTAAGAGGAAAGAAACATTGATACATGTTATACTGTGGAGGAACCTTGAAAACATTTTGTTAAGTGAAAGAAGCTAGAAACAAAAGACCACATGTTGTCTGATTCCATTTATATGAAATACCCAGAATAGACGAAGGCATAGAGACAGAAAGTGGATTGCTAGGGGGTGGGGTTGCTTTATTCTGTTTTTGTGTTATAGAATTAGATAGTGGCAATCATTGCACACCTTTGTAAATATTCTTTAAATCACCACATTGTATACTTTAAAAGTATGGGCTTTATAGTATGTTCATTATATCCCAATAAAACTATTTACTGAGAAAAAGTACTTTAGGCTTTAGATACGTGCTTTCTTGACTCAGTGATAACTTCATAGTGACATTGATGTTGCAGCCATGACACCGATTTTTTCCTATTTTTAATCTTAACATTTTGCAAACTTAAAAATCCCTGCTATAATAGTACTTTTTATTCTTGGCATTAACTCTGATTGTTACAGAGGACTTTTCTACATGGACAGCATAGCTCATCATGGCAGTTTGTTTGTCTCTATCAGTTGTTCGATATATCTAACATCCATGCCAAAGTTAGAGGTATTTTAGCACTGTTATTTATTTATTTTTAAACACTAGAACCACCAGTTAATGAATATATGGGTGATATTATATTTGTAGATTTGACATTATGATAGTGAATTTTAAATTGATGAAACAATTACCAGAACCACTGGCAGAAGTTATGGTACCTGTAAATAATATGGTTTATAGGATCTTGATACCACTGACAAAGAATGTGTAGATTTCTTTGTTTATCAGAGTGGTACCAATTTGTAATTCACTCTTGCTGCCAGCTTTGACATTTTAAAATTCATCAAAATTAGTATAAATATTTTTGGACTTGTATTATTTAAGGTTTTGTGCGTGAAGATATACCAGTACTACAAATATTGAACAGTGCTAGGGCTTGGCTTTTTAAAAATGACATTTGACCATTGTTTACTTAGAAAATTTGAACATTGGGAAAAAGTTATTTTGATTTATGTGACTTTTTTTGACATTTTGGGTGGTGATTTGTGTATGATATTGAGCTCAGTATGATATTGATGCTGAGTAAGAAGTTCTTTTTCGTTCCCACTGGGAAAGGATTTAATGTTTGGAATGTCGGATTTTATATGAGCACTGGCAGCTGGAGATTCTGGAGATTATATTCACAAGGCTAAAACTCAGAACACTTTCTTGAGGACCTATGTGTAAAGGGTTCTAGGCCTGACTCTGAAATATTTAAATCTTTGTGGGCTTATGTTTCCTCACCTATTAAGTGAGTTAAGATGGATTAATGTTCTGTGAGTCTATATAAGTCAGAAACATTCTTAACCTTCAAAAATTGTATCATTTTGACGCTCTTGGTAAAGTCTGATTAGTATTAATATTATACTTTGTATAATATAGTAAATTATTTGGATTTGTTTGCTATTTCAGGACCTACTTGACTAGTGCAGATGAGTCTATGAGTTTTTAAACTCTTGCTTGAAGAAAGTGGAGCAATACGGTAGTCTGAATCCCAAAATGATTTAGCTGCTGGTAAAGAAGAGCACAAAGTTAGGATAAACTCACTCTGATATCTGGGGACTTGAATTTCCAGCCACATGTATTAAATGCCTTTTTAATGCCAGTTGTAATGCAGTTGTAATTAGCTGCTTCTTTAAGAAAAGGTGACTTTTACACCAGCATACTGTAGTGTGACTACAGATGCAAAAATGGTTTCCATTGAACGTCATTGGTTAGACATTTTGGTACTATTTTGTGTTTGAAAATATGGATGATTTAAAAATAATTTTAGTTTTTCAGATTGGAAATTCTGAGCTCAGAATTGTTTTCTATAAATTTTCTATGTTGTTCTTACCCACTTATTAGTTTGTTTATGGATGTGCTTTTAAGTGTAAGCAATTTACTCCTGACATGTAAGTAATTAGCAGAGTTGTTGAATATTGAGTTATTTAAAAATAATAGGTTTGGGTTTTTTAAAAGTATGTGTTTGCATTCCACAACTGTTATTCTTAGGGTAACAACCTAGTCAAAGTAAAAATATTTTTTTAGGTCTGATCAATTAAAGTGTTTAAATATTTATTGAAGTTTCTTTTTTTCATTTGAAATGGCAATTGTTTGTGGCAGTCACAGATGTAAACTTTAATTTTTGCAGAAGAAGTACATATAACCACTTAAGCAGCTGGTTGACAGATGCAAGGAATCTCACCAATCCAAATACTGTAAGTTAAATGATATCTACTAAATGGAAAATTTAAGATCTAAGCTAACCCCAAAAGGATAGCATTTGCTAGTGGGATTTTTGTGTTTGGGTACTAAGAATGAGAGAATCATTTTATTTCTTAAATTAATTGAAGAAAACTTAACATTTTTTTTCAGTACTTATTACCCCAGATGTTATATCTTATACTTGGCTTTTGTTCATGTTTGTGGTTAAAAGAAAAAATGAATGTTAGGAATGGGGTGGTGATCTCATGTCAAGTGGAGACTATGAAATCTAGAACTATTGCTTTAAAAGGGATCTGTAGTAGTAAAACATTACCATTGGGCAAATTTATGAAGAATCTCTCTGTATTTCTTCAACTGCAGTTATCTCTGTAAAATTTCAATTGAAAATCAAGAGTTCTGCAGGCTTTAAAAAATTAGCTTCTTAGCCAAACTGAGAAGATACTGAGATTTTAAAGACCAGCCAATGTAAATGGCACCAATAGGTGACTGCTTAAACAAGCTTGCACATCCATATAATAGAATATTCCTCAGCCATACAAAGGAATGAACTATTGATACATTCAGCAACTTTGATGGATCTCAAGGGCATTATGATGAGTGAAAAAAGCCAGTTTCAGAAGATTACATATTTTATAATTCCATTTATAAAACATTCTCAAAAAAGACAAATTTAGAAGTGGAAAACAGATTTGTGGTTGCCAGGGCTTAGCGATGGGGGTGGAGAGGTGTGAATGGGGTGAGTTGACTGGAATGACTTTGTGGTCATAGAGCAGTTCTGTATCTTGATTGTGATGATACAAATCTATACCTGCAATAAAATTGCACAGAACTATACACACATGAGAGTGTGTAAAACTGGTGAAATCTGAGTAAGGGCTATAGATTGCACTACGTCTGTTGCCTGGTTTTGAGAGTGTACCATAAGTATGTAAGGCACTACTGTTGGGGAGCTTTGCTGAAGGGTATATAGGACCTCTCTACTCTTTTTTGTAAACTTCTGTGAGTCTATAGTTATTTCAAGTAAAATGTTAAAAAAAAGAAACAACCCTAAAAACAAAAAACAACTCACTCACTGTAGTGTTCTTAGAGGAGTATAATAAAAAATTAGCGATATCCTTCCTGCCTCATTTATGCCTCTTGAAACTTTTGAAAATCTAATGAAAACCTTGTTTCAGGGAATGTCCTTGTTTAAAGCATGTTGTGCTTAATTTCAGTACATTCACAGATCCCCTGGAACTTTTCCATGAACCCTTAGTAATCTTAGATCAATCATAATCTTTGGCCTAGACCAGATGTGCCTCATGGGCTGTTTTCTTTTTGAATGGCTTACGAGCTAAGAATGGTTTTTACGTTTTTAAAGGGTTATTTAGAAAAAGAAAAGCAGCATATACAAAGAGACCATATGGGGGCCCAGAAACCTGAATTATATACTTTGCCTTTTACAGAAAGTTTGTGAACCCCTGGCCTAGATGAATGCCGAGATTCCTAATTCTGATGGTTTTATGATTCTGTAGTCCTGCCTGATAGATAATTCCTAGTACTTGGTTCCCTTTTTTAAGCCCATATGTTTTTCCATCAAGATTTTTGAATTTCAGAATTTTAATGGTTGCTTTTGTTTTAAGATGTCCTTCTCTATACATTAGGTAATAATTCTCATAGGAAATAAAGCAGATTTGGAGGCACAGAGAGATGTTACATATGAAGAAGCCAAACAGTTTGCTGAAGAAAACGGTGGGTTTCTTTCAAGATTTTGTGGCTTTTTGTGGGGGTCACACCTGGGAGAATTTCTAAGGAAAGGTGGGGTTTTGATCCTGCAGATTATTTGACAGGGCTTTTTTTTAAAATACAAACTGCTCAAATTTCAGGAATTAAGAAATAGCAAAATGTGTTTGAGAATTCATGGGGTAGTACAATTATTCCCTCCATCTCAAACTCATACTATTTCATAAAATACTGAAAGCTGCTGGAAAACTTATTCAGATGTTAACTGAAGAGAATGCCCTTGTGAGCTAATTTGAAATGTCCTAATCATAGTCTGAATTTTATTTTTAGGCTTATTGTTCCTTGAAGCAAGTGCAAAAACGTAAGTACAGCTAAAATTAGTATATCATTTTCAATCATAATTTTCGATTTCTCTAATTAGATTTTATAAATTTCAATAATATATGTGAAACATGTATAATGTATGTATACAGTTGACCGTTGAACATGTGTCTGAACTTCGTGGGACCACTCACACAAGGATTTTTTTCAACTACAGTTCAGTTGACCCACACAGGTCAAACCCACCTTGTTCAAGGGTCAGCTATGTAGTTGTGAGGGCCAACTGTAGTTATACACAGATTTTCTTCTGCGAGGGAGATCAGTGCCCTCATAAACCTGTGTTGTTCAAGGGTCAGCTGTACATCTTATGTATAATATTTAAATGCAAAATGCTTATGGCAGGAACAACAGTAAGCAAACACCCCTTTCACAGTTTAAAATAATACTTTAACTTTTTACCTAAAAGGTGATACCTTGATTATGCCCGTTGGTAATCCAGGTTAATAAATGAAATTGTGTTAACATTTCAGAAGTGTACGACTTTCACAACTGAGGTTGAGTTTGCATCTTAGACTCAATCTTGGTCAGCCTGTTCATTTCCTACTTCTGATCATGGTAAAAAGCATGACTTACGGAAATACTCAATGTCTAAGAGTAATCAGAAGCATAGCTAATTTTCTAATTGTTATTCCGAGTTCATTATTGAACCTGACTCTTATCATAGTTCTTCATTTATTAAGCCAGAAATTCCTTGCAGTGGTGAGAAGCTAGCCCATTTTTGTGTGGCCTCATCTGTACTGTTAGTCGTTAGAACTTGAAGTTTGAACATGGCTAATCATGGAATATGTTACCATCACTGAAAACAGTACAGCTCATGCTTGGCTAATCAGACTATGCAAATCCTGGAATCATGTTTGCATGTTTGAAGATAACTTCATTTTTGTTTGGAATACCCTCTATTATTACAGAAATGGCCTAAACTGTAATATATTAATATATTAGCACTTTAATGAGTAGAACACACACAGTTATCCAAATATGGTTTGTAGAAACCGCTCAGTACTTTGTTTATATGCTTTCCACAGAAAATATTTTCCCATGTTGTTCTCTTAGCTCAGTCTTCTGGTAATCTCTTATTAGATGACAGTGGCTAAGTTGAAGACATCATGGCAGTTGACTAAAGGTTAGCAAAAGGTCAGTGTATAATGTCTTATCTTTTGTAGAAAACTTGCTCTTGAATAAAGTTGTCAATTGCCTCTTAGGGGAGAGAACGTAGAAGATGCTTTCCTTGAGGCTGCCAAGAAAATCTATCAGAACATTCAGGATGGAAGCCTGGATCTAAATGCTGCCGAGTCCGGTGTACAACACAAACCTTCAGCCCCGCAGGGAGGCCGGCTAACCAGTGAACCCCAACCCCAGAGAGAAGGCTGTGGCTGCTAGTGACCTCTTGCCATGGCTCTCATTTGACCTTTCACCTCTGTCTGTTGGAAGCAGTACTTTTTACTGCCTCATTGTCTTCTGTACATCTTACTGGGTTTAATTAAAAAAAAAAAAGAAAAAAAACTCTGTTGTAAAAACAGTTTAACACAATACTAAACTGCTAAACAACTAGATGTAATCAGGTTATCAAAGGCAAGTAGAGTAATAAATCTCTCCTGCATGGTAAATCTAGACTTTTTTTTCCCCGATTGTCCTCGTGATAGGTATGTCACCAACACGTAATTTAAACTGAGCACTGATGCTGGACTTCATGATTTTTATCCCACCCTCTTTTTGGCAAGACTTTGTCTCTCACTGTACGGTTTAATTTGACATCTTAAGCCTTTCTCCCCATCTTTAACTGTTCAAATATGTTGTAACCAATAAGTTTATTGCTGTGAAATGACTTCTGAGGCTAGAGAAGGGGTTCTATAACTGCTTTTGTTTTGTTATGTCCGGTAAATTCCCTGCTGTGGGTGGCATTTTTCTTGAGGAGGTTTGCTTCTGTCTTAGCCTTGCACAGGGAAAATATCCATTTATCTTTTCTCTTGTGCTTAATTAATAGCTTTATCTCTCTCTTTTTTTTTTTTACATCATTTTATCCTTTTCTCTTTAGCAGAAAGTAAATATGTATAAAATTTGAAGGAACCGAACTAACATTACATTCTGTGTATATTATTTTAATGAAGAAAATAAATTGATTACTGGCATTGGAACAGTATAAATGACCAGTTTGTACAGTATGACCTACATGTGACCATGTTATTCCCTTCCATTTCATATGAGGAAGTAGACACAACTGCAGTTCACAAGTAAGACTGGCTCCACCCTTTGGTGCTGGCAGTGTTTGGGGATATTATGCTGGAAAGAGCTCCTAGCGTGGGAGGATTAACACTAGCAGATTCTTTTCCATCTTTGCACTGTGGCTTACCTGCTGATTTTCTTAACTGTTTTTGTGCAATCGACAGTGTGCTAACCTGCTTTTCTCTTTTTGTAAACGTTTTGCATTACAGGCTGCATTTCTTGCCTTACTGTATAGAAAAAGAAAAAAGGCTGGATTTATTATTGCACATTTTAAGCTTTTATACCTTTATCTTCTTGGAATGGTGAGATTCTGAACCGACAGCCAGAACCACAGGCCTGCTGTTAAGGGATTTTAAATTGTGCATTTTTAACACTACAGTGAAATAATTGAAGAGATCCCTTGTGTTCTTAGATGAGGGGGCTATTTTATGTCATGTTGGCATAAATTGTAAAAGGAAAAGTTTCTGTTTCAATGTTTGTGCTGATATAAAATAAGTTATTACTTTGCACTAGATGGTTTGGCCACTGAAATACTGTATTGCAAGGGAAAAATTTATTTCCTTAGACAACAAACTTAAGTTTTACCAATTTTTTTTTACTTGTGTTGATTAATTTCTAATTGGGTTTCTTCAGGCTGGGAATTCAGGAGTTATTTGAAGTAGGATAGGTAGACCTCGGTATATCATATAAAATGCACTCAGTTCAACTGCTGTGTTTAAAATACACATTTTAAATCCCTCTTTACAGACACTAAAGTAAAAAAAATACACCTTTCTGGGTTGTAAACATGTGGTAGTACCCAGAGTATTGTATAGTCAATGTTAAATAAAAGCCAAAACTGGAATGTGCAGATAATAGGATTTGGTTAATTTGTGGACTCACCTTTATTTTTGTCTTGAACTTTTTAAAAAAAGAAGTTGCCTGGAGTGCATTGGTATATTCTATTAAAGACTTACTGCAATCCATTGTGCTCACACTGTTGCATCACAAGGGACTCACCCAGGGACCATGACCTGCTGGTGTGTGTATATATTTACAAAGACAAAACAAACAAACCACCCATTGGAATATAAGGTAGCAATCACAAACTAAAGACTGGCTTGTTTAGGTGCAATACCTGACTCCCAAAGTTAGTTACAGTGGGTCTTATTGTTTTCGTGACAGGATTTATTCAGACTGCTGTACTCTTCATTTGATGTAACAAAATGCTATTAATCTAAATATTTGTAAATAAAGTACCTGTATCTAGATTGAATTAAAATTGTTTGTATTATTTTCTAAACTATAATAGGATTTCATATTTTCTTCAGGCAAACAACTATTTGGCATAAGTTGTCAATTTTTCTTGTAGAATTGTCCTTATTTGTTGTATAGCAGCATCTATGGGTGTAGCACATAAATCCGCATTACTCAGGAATTGAGCTACAGTTTCTGTCCTTGTGTTTGGATTACACTTGCAGTGTTTTCAGTCTACCTTTTTCAATGTGAGATCAGCACATTTGATGCCTAATAGCATTCTCCCTTGGTTGTACTTGGGGACAAATTCTGTTATTTGCATGTGTAATCCCCTATAATAAACTTGGGTGCTCAAAAGTGGAGGAGCAAATTGTCATACTGTAACATCCGTGTGCTAAACACTGGGCAAGTGCACTATGGAGAGAATGTGAAAAATTCTTTTAATTTTTAATCCATGAGAGCTTACTGCTTACTGTGGTCACCTGCTTCTCTAGTTACTCATTGCCCTCGCATCTATGAGGAGGCCCTCCAGATTAGTAATGGGTGCTCAGTCCTCTTTATATGTTAGACATTCCATAAAGGGTTCAAGTATTTTCCATGGATAATAAAGTGTTGGATGCAGTAATCTTGATATTTTTTTTTTGCGGGGTGGGGGGGATGCGGGGAGGCAGGGGTTAATGATGTTCCCAATGCTAGTGAGGTAGTAAAGTTTCTTTGGAAAAATGTCTTTTGGAACCAGGTGTTTGGCTTCATCCAGTGATTACCTTATCTCTGATGCCAAAAGACTAGTTTTGAGAGCTTTTTTGCTCACATCGTTGTTTTAAGTGTGATCTTTTCTTGTAGCTGTGTGCTTGAGTTCACTACCCTTAAACTGAAGACCTAATGATTACCTTTCCATTCCTGTTTGTTTGGGAATAAGTTCATGTGGCAGTTTCGAAAGAGGATACTTTACCCTTGTTCAGCTCGTGGATAAAACAGGAAAATGTGTCCCTGAAGGATTTCAGTAATTGTGAATAGACCAGGCTTTTCAGCATTTTACTGTGATGTGTGAAAATGAAACCAAGGAGACTGTAAGTACAAAAGATGCTACCAAGTCAATTTTTGTTTTGGAAGTTGATTCCTTCTAGAGCTTACTGTGTGTTAGTAAGTTTTATGTCATTTTTCCTGTATAGTAGTAATCCTGTACGGTAGTAATATGACCTAATAATACCTGCTGTGGGTCAGAAGCTACCTAGGGGCCTAGAAAGAAGAGAGTCCTGGGGAATATTTTAAAACCTAGTACACGTAGTTTCATACTTCACCTATCCCATGGGAATAATTCTATTGCCACATATTTTATTGTGACAGTAGTTGCTACTCGTGTTTTTAAAGAAATGTCTTTCTAGACCATGGAGTTGAGCCATTAATTATATAGTACTTCAAAAATTTTTAAATCTGTAGTAGTTTTATAATAGGTTATTTCCAAAGGTGAAATATAATCAATAGGTACAACAAACTTCAATCTCCAGGCAAAAGATGGAAAACCATTTGAAAGATTGTCATTTCTTAGAATTAAGATAATAATTTGATGGTTTTACTGTAGATCTATAAAATGTGAAATGAGACAATAGCCCCAAGTTTACTTTACCTTTTATTTTCATACGAAAATAGATTTTAAGCAAAATCCAAAAATAACTTGACACTATAAATGAAGAGGGGCATAAGTACACTTTTTTCGTTGTAACTAGATTTTAACATTCAAATTTGCAGTTACATTCAGCATTGGTTTTATAATAACACATTTCCAAGATTAAAAATCCTCAGCTATCTAGGACCCTGCTCTAAATTGTATACAACTATTCCATGTGTACAAGTGATTTACAAAAATGCTGGCCTTAACGGTACAAGTGCAGTAAACTACAATGGAGTTTGAGCATCTGAACTCACTGGAACTCGATTAAAAACAAAGTGGCATTTCAACTGTGAAGTTAGTGAGGTAGTGGAGAAGGTATTTCCTCAGAGGTCTGCAGGCACATTATCTGGCTGAGCCATTCTCGCCCTGCAGTAAGACAGAAAGAAAGGAGGAATTCTTGAGACAGTAAAAACAGGTCTTAACAGAACAGTGATAGCATGATGGCTAATAGGTAAAATACATATTTGAGTACCTCTGAGAAATGTTTTAAGATGAACAAACCACTGAACAAAATTATCTGAGAAAAAAGTTAAAAGGTTACTTTTCTTAAGGCTGTATAAGCTAGAATTCAAGACCTTCCAATCAAAAGTGCTAGTTAAAAGGACTATTTGTAACACGTACCCTGTGAGCAGGAAGCTGGGAATGGCATCAGTGTCGGTAGCCGTCGAGGGATTGTGACGGATCTTGTAGAACTTGGTGGAAGGAGCTCTGAAGAGGAGAGAAAACATTAGGTGCAGAAGCCACCCCCTAACTCCAACAGAGTTCAGGCTTTTATCCCACAAGACCTGGATTATGACCTGGACTCCAAAACCTACGAATCTCACCCCTA
This sequence comes from Aselliscus stoliczkanus, assembly GCA_033961575.1. Taxonomy (NCBI): domain Eukaryota; kingdom Metazoa; phylum Chordata; class Mammalia; order Chiroptera; family Hipposideridae; genus Aselliscus; species Aselliscus stoliczkanus. The sequence continues at coordinate 126,042,351 of CM066728.1, forward strand.
CCATACTGTGGCTCTAACATCTGTTCTCTTAAACTCATTTGGCTGCCACCATGAGCTGGTAAGTCAACCTGTCCCCCAAACCCCTGCATCTTAGGGCTGTTTTAGCTCCAAAGCCGCCTCCTTTTCAACGCCCAGCGTCTCGGACACTTCCTTAAGGACTGTCCTGAGGACCCAAGCCTAGCTGACTTAGGTCCTACCCCAGAAGGTTTTAGGTAATCATTTAAATCTTGGCTCTGCTGCTAATGAGCTTGTGCCTGTTACAGAGGCAATTGTCCTTGAATGTTCCTTGTGGCTCAACCATACACTGCTCTGTGGCAAAGACAGATTAGCCCCCAAATCCTGGTTATGTCTTTTGCGGTGATCTTGACATCATTTCTCATTTTATACAATTTCCTTATCTATATAAAGGGATAATTCTATCTCCAGAATGTAAAGACTAAATGAGATAATATATATGAAGGGTTTAGTACATGCACACAGTAGGCACTCAGAAATGGTAGCTATTATCTGTCTCTGACAGTAATACTGTGTTACTATTTACCAATCCAGGAGTATATTTCATGTTCCTCCTAAACGAGTATTGACCTTATCTAAGTCACACAGAAAACCTCTTGTGAAATTCAGGGTTTCCTTATAGACCTTCGGTTAAGAGGTCTGCGTTCCAACAGTCATCTATCTTCAGGATACTGGGGGCCCCAACACACTAAACTAGGACTCAAACTGGCCTCACAGGTCTCATCTCTTTATACTGACCCAGTAGAGAATAAGGAGATCCAGAAGTGGAGGACATGATAGAAGTAACTGTCCCAGTCTCCAGTTCTAGTCCATTTCCTGAGCCATCACTTAGACTTTTTCTACATCTACCAACCAGATGATTCCCGTTTTCCCAGGAATCATGAAAGACAGGCTTTCCTAAGGTAAGTTTTCCAGCAGTTCGAAGGTGGCATTTTTGTCCTGCGTCTCCCCTCGGTGTACCCCAAAGCTTTCGGGTCCTTTCCATGTACAGATCAGACCCTGTGAAGCGCTCCCTCTTACCTGGCTGGGTCCAAGCTGGCAGTCCTCTGCCAGGGACGACTCCAGCTGAGACACACTGGGGGACAGTGTGGAATCCACCGAGGAGCTGGTGACCAATTCCCCTAAAGCATCGACCTGTCTCCTCAGGCTGTGTAACGTGCCCTCTGTCTGCCGCTTCCCTTTGATTAAAACTTCCGCTTGCTTGGACATACAGTGTCGCAGCTGGGCCTGAAAGTGTTATGGTGAAATGTAGGGTTTTACCCAGAAGTGAACCAGAACTGTTAGTTGAACATTTGACAGGCAAATCTATCATAAAGTAGGAATGGCTGCTAAAAAAGCTCCTGTCCTAAAAACCATAATCCGTGAGGCGCGCACGACTCTCGGTGCGTGTACACTCTTACATCCTGCGCTGTCATCAGCTGGGCCTTTTCTCAGTCTGGTCTCCCCACTGTGACACCGCCAGATTCCTGCACCCCGGCCCCCCGTTAAACTGCTGCCTCCCCTCTCCTCCTCGTCTGCCCAGACTCGGAAGGCTGGTTTACACTTGACATCTTCAGTCTCTCCCAGTGTATTTCGTCTCCACCCCAGGCTCCTTTCTGGCTTTGCCTAGTGATTCTTTCAAAGTCTACAGCAGCCCTGTCCAACAGAACTTTCTGGGACGGGAATGTTTGCTACCTGTGCTTTCCAGTAATACAGTAGTCACACGGGGCTGCTGACAGCTGGAAATGTGGCCACTGAAGAACTGAATTTACATAAATAGCCGCCCGTGGCTGGAGGCTACTGGGGGGTCAAGGCCCCCCCACTCATCCGGCCACACCGCGTATGTGCTGTTCCCCAAAGACGCACTCTGCCCTCTCTGGTTCTACCTTACTCATCTTCCAACTCCCACCTCTACTCCTAGGCCCTGATCTTCAGGTCAACACTGACCACTAACTCCTCAACTCCTGTGTTCGGCTGCCTGCAGCCAGACATGCTTCCCTGGTGTCTCACAGCCCTTCATACTCAACACATCTGAGCGCAACGACTTCTTATCTAACAGTCAAGCCTCCTTTTCCAGTATTCCCAATCTTTCCCCCAACCACTGGCCTGTGAGCTTATTGTATATCACTATCTCTATTTCCTGTCCCAAATGCTTAGGTTCTGTTCAGTTTTAGTTGAGGCAGAGCAGCATCACAGCGGTTAAAGAACACTGGGCTCACCCCCAGAACTCATGGTTATGAATACTGAGCCTGCCATTTACTATTAATAACTGGGTGATCCAAACTCTCTGAGCTTCAACCATGTAATCTTTACAACTGCTGGGAGTGCTGCGATAGAGCCAGTGTGACAGCGGTGTGTGAAGCCAGCCATTTCCCATTCTCCTCCATATGCCAAGTATCTCACACTATACATGGGTTTCTAAGAGGGCAACCTTGAGTCGATCTTCACGGTGACGCAGTTTCTCCCGCAGGGCTTCTCCACGCCAGTGTTCGTCCTTTTTCAGAGGCAAAGGGAAACATCAAAGGGTCACCAAACACCTCTCAGTAGCCAGCCAGCTTTGCCCTCCTCCTCTCCATACCCCCAAGCCTGGTTTTCAGCTTATTGGGGGGGGGGGGAACCAAATTATCCTTCTACGAAGTCCAGAGAACAGCAGGGTAAATGCTTACCATTATGTGAACCTGGGAAATACTCAGTTTTTCTTCAAAAGGTGATGGTCTCTCACTCACGGTGAATGGGAAGTTCTCTTTCAAGCTTTCCAACCCTCCTAGGTTTTCGTTCCTTTCCAGAATAGCTTCCAGGTCTTCTGGTAGTTCTGGAAGAAACTGGTTGAGATTTTTCAGGCTGGTTCTGATTTCACCTTTCACCTCAGATTTAAGTGTCCTCATTGCTTCACTGATTTCCATTTGTCTTCTCTCCAAATCTTTTTGGTTTGACATCTAAAGAGAGTCAAATACCATTGGTAAAGTTTGGGACTTACCTGGCATTGGTTAATGTGTTGAATGTGTCGTGAATTTAAAGATCTACAAATGTCAAAAACTTGTGATTTTTCTTTTTTTTTTTTTTTTTAGCTGAGCCATCCTGCCACCTGTTGGCAGCTCAACGGCAACTCAGCTTGGGCTGGCATCGAACCGCCGTTGCTCAGAGCTCAGCTCGCACTCTTGAGTGAGCTCTTAACCAACTGAGCCACTCGGCCGGCCCTGGGAAGAAATGCCCCTCTTTAAGGAACTGCTGAAGAGATGAAACCACGGGGAGCGGGCATGCCTCCCAAGCCCTCTGTCCTGGGCGCACCTGCTTCTTGAGCTCCGTGTACTCATGCTGCATCTGGCTGAGCTCCTTCAGCAGGCGCCGAGCCCGTTCGTGATTGTCCTGGGCCACCTGTTCGATGGTTGCCATTTCCTTCTGCATGCAGCTGTTCTCCTGCTTTTGCTCCTAGCAAGAGGGAGGAAAATGACTCTGGGGCCAGCACATGGAGGTGTCATTGTTGGCTCACACACTCACTGGCTCTAACTTCATTTCTCATCTGGGCCGCAGCTTCCTAGCTGTAAGGCAGGTGATTTTACCGCCTCATTAGCAGCTGTGATAGAGCTGGAGTACGTATGTGCTCAGTTTGTTAGTCCAAAGTCTGAATCCTAGGTCTGCAACATCACTTTTGATAATAAGTTACTTTCCTTTGCTGAGCCTCCATTAATTGTCTGCAAAATGGGAACAATGATCCCCATCATCACAGAGATATTGGGAGGACTACAATATAGACACCTGCATGCTATCTTTACAATCATGTTGCTGACCACCAGCCGTAATATCTTTTGGGAAACGCACATGGTTGGGAAGTTCCATTCACACAACAGGGCTCCATGAATCCCTCCAGAGGGGGTTAGAAAAATCCATTCTTGTGACCGTCTCTACTGCTGCCCATCTGCCTCCATCCACCGTAAACTGTTTGGAATTCATCTGAGTATCATTTCCCAAAATTTCTTTCAGGGATAAAAGCATGCTAGGTTGGCCTTCCTAGTTTTGGGGTAATGATTAATTAAATGGTGACTGAAAAGGGCAGGATGAGAAAAATCTGTGAGCTGTGACTGCAGCTGTGTAAATATGTCTTCAGAAGCTTTCTTTCTCCCAAGCCCCCTCTCCGCCCAGTGGAGGGGCAAGCAGAGGTTTGCTAGCCAGGTGTCCTCTCTGCTTTGTGCTGCCATTGTCCGTTCACGTGACCATCTTTGCAGCCAGCTAGCCAGAGCTCCTCAGAGGCTGCAGCCGACTCAGGCAAAACCTGCCATCAGCTTCAAATACAAAGTATGCACAAATACGCCCAAAACAACAGGGGCTAGGGACTGGGTGGACAGGTAATCTGTTTCCTCTACATTGGAAGCAGTGTTTTAGTGTAAACATGTAAGTGCGTCGCTTCCTCGTACACGGCCAGGGCAGTGGGTACTCACAAGGAGGCTTTTCTCCAGCTGGCTCCGCTGCATCTTCAGTGCTTCCTTCAGGCTGAGAACCTGCTTCTCAGCTTTCTTTCGTTCTGCCAAGAACTGGTTCCGCAAGAGGCTGAAGTCGGCCCTCATAGAGTCCATCTCTTTCTGCAGAGCCAGCAGCTCATTTGATTTTTCCATTAGCTGCTGCTCCCGCTCTGAAAGCTGGTGTTCTGGAATGAGCATTTTTAGTAGTTTAACCAGAGGCCCAAGGCTGGCTATGGGCAGACTGCATGACAGGCCACCTACTCCCCATCACTGAAGTCTTCCACGTCCCCCCAACCCACATCAGAGCTCAAAAAAAAGGCCCCATAAGGGTGCCTCTTGACATAATTAGTTCCTGGAGGGCTGATTCCAAAGTGATAGAGAGCTGTTGTCTGCCTGAGTCTTTGACAAAAAACAGCACCAATCCTGAGATGCAGGAAACAGAACGGGCTGCCCAACTGTTTTTTATAAACCTGGATTTAAAAAAGAGAGGCGCACCATGCTTCTCCCTTCACAGGAGGCGGTGCTGTGGGAAGAACATAGGGTTTGGAGCAATCGGAGCCCGATATGACAGGGAGAACCTATCTCCTGGCATTCGATGGGAATCACATATGCCAACATCCAATACATAGTAAGTACTTAGTAAATACTGCTGAAAAATAACGCAATTTACAATGCTGGTCACCCTCTTTAGAGTAACACCCTATGCAGATTTCACCTTGACCCCCTCTGGCATTGTCACACGGCATATTTGCTAAGTTTCATTTTCATAATGAAAGGTTGGGTCTGGTTCTATCAAGAGCTCCCAGAGAAAAAGAAATAACTCTTTCAGATCCCCAAGTTCACTGAGCTCACTCGGCGGTACATTTTCTGAGCATTATTAAACCCTGCAGCCTATGAAAGAAAAAAAAATCACCGACTGATGTTAGGACAATCATTTACCCTGGAATCCCATGTCAAATGCATGTACATGTGGCTGAAGACAGAAAGACAGAACAGGCAGACTCAAAGGCAAATGCCTGTATTTTGGTATCTGTCAAATTTGACAGAAATTTGTCAGTGCCAAATTTGGATAGAAAACAGTTAATATTGTTTTTTTCACTGGTGGAGATAAAACGGGTAATTGTTCCCCAAACTCATAAATAATGTGCTTCACAGAAAGCCTTTGGAGCCCCATTTGGCACTTCTTTGCCTTACTGCCCCACTTTCTCAGGATGGCATTCGCAAGGAAGGCAACAGGTCAAGTAAAAAGGCTGACTGGTCAGTCTCAGGACCAACCATCGCCATCAAGATAGCTGCTACCTCGTCTTTTGCAGGAGGATCAAAGGGAACCTTACTTCCTGCTGTGCTTCCCCCGCCTCCTTCCTGGGCTCTGGCTGGGTCTCCTTCACACACTTGGCAAGACGCGCAGCAGGGCGCCCCCTTCCCCTCCCCCCGCCCCCCTTCAGAGCCGTGCGGAATACGTACCAGTTTGGGCCAGTGCCGTCTCCAGGGCTCGCCCCCACCTCTCCTCCTCCTGCAGAGTCCGGACGCGCTCTTCAGCCCCCAGCAGCTCCGTGAGCACCTGGTCCAGTTTGCTTTTCTCGGCTGTTAATTCCTTTTCTAGCTGATGCTGCTGCTCCTTCAGTGTCACTTTACTGGCTTCTAATTTTTTTTCTTCACTTTCTCTTTCTTTCTGGAGCCTTTGAAACATCTTAATAGAGAACAACCTGAGTTAGTCATAAAACAACAGTGTCCCGGAGGAGGGAACCTTCATGGACACTAGACAGATTCCAGTCCGACAGGAAGGAGGAAACAGCCCGCGTGACGGGCAGCGAGTTCCCTTCACAAAGAGGACCGAGCAGGGCCTGGGAAACAACGTGGGCAGCACGTGAGGAGGGGATTCAAGCAGTGAATGGCATGTGGCCATCAGGATTCTTTACACGCCCCATGCTGTAAGGCCATAACGGTCCATTTGTATTAATACGGCGGGAGGCAGAGTTGGGGTGCAATCCCCGCTGCTCACACAGGGCAGTTAAGGGAGGCTAGTCTGAGGGCAGGGTTACTCTCAGCAGGTTTCTGCCAGGGATAAAAATTCACACACGTGACAAAGTGTTTCCTGTTGTGTAAAACCATAAATGTGAAGTACCATGTCTTGTTGGGCTAGTCTGGCCTTGTTTTCCTCGATCTCGTTCTGGAGCACCTGAAGCTCCTGTTGTCTGGTCTCCCCTTCTTTTCGGCAGCCCTCCAGCTTCTGGACCCACTCACTGACGTCCTCCTGCAGCCTGGCCTGCTCGCTGAGCAGCGCATCCTTGTGCGTGGTGGTCCGGAGCAGGTCCTGAGGGTGAGAGAATACACTGAAGCTACTAACGAAGCCATCTTTCTTTACCAGAGGTGGCTGGTGCCACTCCATAATCTATTAAGTCTGACAAAACGAGAAGCATAAAAGTTCCATATCCTTTAGTATCTCGACAAACATATACAAAGGTCCCCAGAACTCAGTCATTGGCTTTCCTCTTTTTAGAATCTAAACAAACAAGTAGACAGAAGATGTCAGAACCTCAGCCAGAGACTGAGTTCCTCTGGGCTTTAGCTGCCTTGTCACCAAGTAAGGAATAAACAACACCCACCTCACAGGCTTGCTAAGAAGCTTAAGAAAGCTGTGAATAAGGTTAATTCTTATTGAAAATGAACCTAGAGTCATAGTTTTGTTACCATTTGAAATATTTATACAGATTAAAAAACTCAGAAAACAATAAATACATATTTCTTCAAGGAAACCAAATTGAGCATTTTTGAACAAGTGACCATATTTGTAACAAGTTACCTTATTTCTTACATTCACAAGAACCCATGTGAGACTTTTTAAAAGGTAGAATACTTTGATTTTAAGTTTCATACATCTTAGAAACACAGACTCCTAAAGGTAGATCTAGGAAGAAAATTTAGATAGCTAATCCAACCCCAAATCCTAATTCACATAGTGGAAACTGAGGCCCACAATTTGCTTGAGGTTCTTTGAAACTCAAATTATAGCACTGTTCTCACAGGACAACACTGAATTATCTTTAAGAAGATCATCAGAAGTACAAGAGTCAAGAATTCGCTCTATTCAATATTCAGTATCTGACAAGACGGAGGCCTGGCGGTTACTGTGCAGCTCAGTGAGGCATCGCATCTAAGCCCAGCCTTCGGAGGAGGCCTCATCTGTGCCTCAGAGAAGAGATGGTCCGTTTGGTCCCTAAAGCCCCCAGAGGGGCTGCGGAGGGGTTGGGCTCTGCTCTAGCCACCACCTTATTTACTAACTTTGAATAAATCATTATTTGAATCATGAGTTCTAGGGCTAAAATAAACCAGAAAATCACAGCTCTGTATCAAAATTGTTGTGTATACGATGTTTGTTATGTAAATAGCCCTATGGGACCTGTGGGTGTGAAAAGGAACCAGCCTACTTCATCTGATATTTCAGCCAGTTCTCTGCCTGCCTTCAAGATACTGCTGGAAGGTTACATGTTAGGCTTACCTGTTTTGTTAGGTTCAAATGGTCTTGGACGTCAGCCACTTCCTCCTGGAGTGAGTTCAGTGCTTCTCGTTTTTCTACAGCAATAACATTTACATAAAATAAGAAATGCATATGTATGCATTTTCCAGATTCCCATCAACAGAGTGGAAGTGAATTTAAATGTATTTCTGTTAAATGTATGACTGTATCACACTATCTAATTAAAGGCCAAAAAAAAAAAAAAAGAGAGGTACATGTGCAACCAAGATCTGGGCTTGGAGCCCAGGTTTTTAAAGACTTCCATGCTCAAAGCTTCAAAAAATGTTTTTAATAAATAACACCTAGTGCTGATGAGGTGCATGGTTTAAAATCAGGTACCTTCAACCTTGCTGGTAAAAATGTAAATTTGGTACCTTTCAGGAAGACAATTTGAGACTAAATTTTCTATTTATACTGGTTTTATCACTTACTAGCTGTGTGAGCTTGAGCAAGTAATTTCTCTTTTAAACAAGTGACAAGGAAACTAAGCTTAAGTTGCCTCATCTGTAAATAGGTAAAATAATAATTTTTATCTCATGAAAATGGTATAATGATTAAATGAGAAAATGCACGTAAAATACTTGTATAAGGTCTAAAACATAGTAGGTGCTCAATAAGTACATTAGCTAGAATCAGCTAATGACTTCTAAATAATCATGAATAATTATAAAGATTTGGTAATAAAGGTATTATTTGCATCTTTGTTTTTTTTTAAACTATACAAACATACATCCCTAGGAAAAATCTGGAAGGATATTCACCAAACTGTAAACAGGAATTATCTCTGAGGGGTGAGGTCAATAGTGATTTTTATTTCATCTTTTTCCTGTTTTTAAATTGTTCTTTAAGGAACATGAACTAGTTTTTTAAAAAAACAGCTATGAGATATATAGATACCATGTATTTCACCCATACAATTCAGTGGCTTTTAGTGTATTTACAGATCTGTGCTAATATCACCACAATCTAATTTTAGAACATTGTTGTCACTTCTAAAAGAAACCCCAGACTCCTTGGTGTGATTTATTTCTGAAATGAGGAAAATCAAATCATTAAAGGAGACTAACAGGAGGAAGTCGCAGGGCCCAGGCCGCATTGCCTCGTACCTTGTAGCTGTTCCTGCATTGCTGCCATGTCTTTATGCAGCGAGAGCTTATCTTGGTTTAGTTGGTCTAGTTCCTGCTGTAGTTTTCTGACACCCAATTCCAGCTTTTGTAACTTTGATCGCTCCATTTTGCTGCTCTCTTCTGTAGCTGCCACAACCCTGCCATCCCAGCACACAACAGTCAGATTGCCAAATATAAGCTGTTCAAGCACACACACGAGACAAGAGGACCAGTGCTACGCTTTCACAAGGCAGTTATAGAGACTGAGCGATTACACATCTTAAAACATTTAAAGCTCTTCAACTCATTTTCAAAAGAAATCTTATTTTCAGCTTTCCAAATAGGAGAGTTTTCAAAAAGTTAATTCATTAAATCCAAGTTTTATAAAAATCAGGGATAAAAACATGACTAGCATTCAGAATTCCAAAAATGTGCGTGATGGACATGGATCTCTAACTTCTGGTAAGTGTAAAGCAGGGAACATAAAATTGTGTGTATAATAGGATTTATGCAAAACCAGGCATGCATGGGCATGCATTCTTGTATATAAATGGAATCACAGAGTCTGGACTTGTCTGGCTTTTTCACTGAGAAAAATTACCTTGAGATTCATCTATGTTGTTATGTGTATCAACTCCAGCCCTTGTTAGTGCTAAGTAATATGTCATGGTATGGATGGATTATAATTTGTCTATTCATTCACCAGCTGCTGGACATTTAGATTGTTTCCAGTTTTTGGTTATTGCAAATAAAAACTGCTATGAACATTGGTGTGCAGTCTTTGGATGGGCATATGCTTTCCCATCTCATGAGTAGATACCTAGGAGTGGAACTGCTACATCTTCTGGAAGGTATATGTTTAAACGTTTAAGTTCAACTGCCAAACTATTTTCCAAAGTGGTCTTACTACCATTTGACACTCCCACTAACTGTGTGGGAAAATTCCTTGCTAACTTCCCTTGGTGTGGTCAGTCTTTAGATTTAACCATTCTAATAGGTGTGTAATGATATATTTGTGCTTTTCATTTGCATTTTTCTAAAGGTTAATGATGCTGAGCATCTTTTTATGTGCTTATTTGTCATCCATATATCTTACATGAACTATCTGTTTCAATCTTTTGCCCATTTGAAAAATTGGGCTGTTTTCTAGTTTTGAGAGTTATCTGTCTGTCTGTCTGTCTGTCTGTCTGTCTGTCTGTCTGTCTGTCTATCTATCTATCTATCTATCTATCTATCTATCTATCTATCTATCTATCTATCTTCTGGGCACAAGTCCTTTATCATCAGATACATGGTTACAAACATTTTTCTTCCAGTCTGTGACATGTCTTTTCATTATCTTACCAGTGTCTTTTGAGAAGCAGAAGTTTTAAGTTTTAATGAAGTCCAATTTTATCGATTTCATCTTCTATGGATCATGCTTTTGGTGTTATATGTATCTAAAAAATTTTGCCTAATCCAAGGTCACAAGAGTTTTTTCCTATGTTTTCTCCTAAGAGTTTTAAACTTAGATTTCACATTTATGTTTATGGTCCATCTGAAGTTTTACACATAGTGTGAGGTATGCATTGAAGTTCATTTTTTTGGTTTTGCATATGCAATTGTTTCAGCAGTATTTTTTGAAAAGATCATCTTTTCTCTACTGAAAAAGACGGTTTTGCATCTTTGTCAGAATCTGCTGTTCCACATATTTGTGTGTTTACTTCTGGACTTTTGTTCTATTAATGCATTTGTCTATCTTCATACCACAAAAAACACAATACCACAGTGTTTTTGTTACCATAGCTGTATATTAAGTCTTTTTTGTTTCCCCACTCAGACTGCGTTCTCTCCCTCTTCCAAAGGAAGAAAAGAATGATCATCAATGGCTAGTGGCAGTTGCAAAAGCAACACCAAGAACTGGCTTCACATTCAGGAGAGAACACTGCAACTCCTGCTCGTGGTTTGGGGCGCTATACACGATCAGAGAAACTTCTCTAGTAACGAACTATAGAAATGATCTCTGAAAGTATAGACTTTGTATATTATGTCTTGATATCAGGTAGTGTTAGCCCTTAACTTTTGTTCTTTTTCAAAGTTGGCGTCATAGCTAAAAAGTTTTAGATTCTATTCTAGGTTCTTTACATTTCCATATAAATTTTAGAACCAGGCTGTCAATTCCTATTTTAAAAGCCTGTTGGGATTTTCATTGTGATTAATTCGAACCTATAGATCAATTTGAGAACAGAATCTTAACAATATTATCTTCCTACCCACAAATAACATACGTGTGTGTGTGTGTGTGTGTATACATACATTTATTTGTATCTTCCAGTATGTATCATTTTACTTAGAAAACCACAACTGGTTATTTAAAACATTGCTTTAGGGCAAAAAAAACCCTAAAAGCAAATTCACCCCTAAATGCTATTGGTGATTAGCATTGTGTTACTGACGTTGTGGGGTATTTGTTTTTTTTCCTTTTCTCTGTTTTCCAATTTTTCAATACTATGTTTATAATGCTTTAGCTTTCAAGAAGTGATCTTGCAAGCTTATTTGTTACTGCTCTCACCGTTTGGTTTGTGTCAACTTCTTGTCCCAGATGTCACATTTTTCTTCGAGATCTTGCTTTTCTTTGCACAAAGACTCAACACATGATTGTAACACTCGGATCTCAGCAGTCATTCGCTCTATTTCCCGTTTGTCCCTCTCGAGGAGCGGTTTCTGCCTCTCTATTTCCCCTTTCTGACGCAGAGCTGTCTGCTGCAAATTCTCTAGATCCAATTTCTCCTAAATAAAATAAAGAAGAATTCAAACATGCTGGAAGACAAAGACTGCAGTTTGTTTAAGGGTAAAATGGCTTTGTTTATTACCTCTAGCACTTCGACCTGAGTCTTCTCTAACTCAGACATCTTTTGGTCATGTTGTAGCTTCAAACCTTGTAGCTCATTGTTTTCAAGGTGTAACATGTCTAGAATATTCTTTAGTTCTAACAGAAACAAAGCATGGTGCATGCTATTAAGTGAACTTGGAAAGATTAACAAGATGAAAGAGAAAATAATTCTATTTACTAATATAAGAAACAATAGATAATCAAAAGATATTTGTTGTGCTGAATTAATGAAGCTAATTGTTTTTTTAATGAAAAAATCCTTCAGAAGTATTGCTAAGCATTAATTTTAATAAAGCATTTTAACAAAACCATTAACAAAGATCTAGTTCTAAAAGCATTTACCCCATCTAAAAGAATTTTAATAAAAATAAATAGGAAAAACTTTAAAATACGTAAGTCAAGATTTATGTAACAATTTTTTGTCCCTTGAAATATAAATTTTAAACATTAACTCTTTTACCAATTATAAAAATATTTGCTCACTATAGAAAATTTGAAACAAAAAAGTATGAAGGAAAAAACCAAAAACCCATCATTATCCCACTATCCAAAGATGATCACTGTTGCAAAGGCATTTTGATTTATTTCCTCCCAGGGCACACATACATACACATACACATATATTTTTTTTTTTTTTTGAGGGCAGTGTCACTGGCCCTCACATGTGGGACCCGAACCGGGGCCGCTGGCTTCCCAAGCCAGCGCTTAACCACAGCGCCACTCGGCCGGCCCACACATATATTTTTAAATGAATTGGGTCTATACTCTGCATTTATCTATTTTTTTCACTCTCATTAGCATTTTTATATGTCATTAAATGTTAAAAATATGGCTTTTAAGTTGGTTATATGTTTCCAAATTTTGTCATAAATATTGCTGCAAGTAACTAACTAAACCAGATTAATTTGTGAAACAACAAAATAAAAGCTTACTTTTCTTTTTTTTCCTCATTATCTCTCTCTTTTTCTTTTTTTAAAGCTGAGCCATCCTGCCAACAGTGGCAGCTCAGCTCAGGCCGGGCATCGAACTGCTGTTGCTCAGCGCTCGCACTTAACCAACTGAGCCACTCAGCCGGCCCTAAAAGCTTACTTTTTTTTAAAAGAAAATAAATGTTATGATGTGCATATAAATGCTTGCCTTCTCTAGAAAACTAGAAATGGGCTAAATGGTTCAACAGATATGAATTTTAAGACACTTGAAACACGGGGGTAGTGTTCCAATTTTATACTTCAGTCAACAGCCTAGAAGTAAGTGCTCATCTTCACCTCCTCTTGGTCAGCAATGAATATGATTATTTGGCTTTTAAATAAATGTTATCAATTTGAATGGCAGAAAATATCATATTCCTTTTATAATCTGCTTTTATTTGCTTGTTAGTAATAAGGTTAAACTTTAAAAGTAGTCCCTTTGACAATTTATATGTTTTCTGTGACCCGGAATACAGATATTTCCAACCTCTGTATCAAGGCTTTATATGATTGTTTTCCTTTAAACTTACCAGCTTTATGTTTAGACATTTGCCCTAAAACTACCTGAAGATTTTCTTCCTCTTTTTCAATTTCCTGCTTTATAAGTGTAAGTTGAGTTTTCTTTTCACTAATCTGTACATTCAGTTCTCCTTTCTGAAAACTCAGTTCTTCCAGAAGAGATTTTACTTCCTGCGCAAAAAAAAAAAAAAAAAAGTCAAACCACCCCCCCACCAAAATTATGAATAGAAATTACTTTAATATCAGTTCTGTTATTAACTGTCTGATTTCATACAAATTCTAATTTGGAAACAGCTAATTTTTGCCCTTTATGTCAAGAACAGCACTATATTTTACATTAATACATTCCTGTATAATAGAAGAAAGTAATATGCTATCTTCATTTACTATGTATATGCAATATTTGCTATGTGCAAGGCAATGTGTTATAGAGCAAAAAGCCTGATTCAGATTCATCTCCTGCCCTCAAGAGGCTAAGGCGTTGTGGGGAAGTAAGGCAGGGAACATAAACATGATCACGAAAGGCTAAGATGTCCTAGGAAATGTGCAGAGCTGCCAAACCAGAAGGGAGAGAAACCCCCTTCAGGGTAAAGGAAGCTGGGGAAGTCTTCTAAGCATGAAGTTGGACCATCACAAATGGACAGGATCTAGACATTCCCAGAAAGGGGGTTCCTGGATGGCTGCCACAGCATGGCTATATAACATACCACTAAACAGATATTATGGAAAGGTCCAGATTCAGGAATTTATATTTTCATTTGGTGGGGAGCCAATGAAAATATCTCAACATAAACCTCTAGCGCTATCCTAGGACTCTTAAGAAAACCCACAGGAAAACATACCCTCAGGTGACTGCACTTCTCAGCTACTTCAGTCTCTCCCAGCGTCAGCGCTTCTTGGAGGCCGGCTTTGACCTGGACCATGCTTCCTTGGAGTAGCTGCACCTCCTCCTTTTTATGTCCTAGCTGCCTGTCCAAGATGGCCATTTCCTGCTGCTGAGCTGTCACCTGCATTCCAGGAAACGGAAGAATGTGGCCTTCAGCACTGAGATGGAGAACAGTTAGACCTGCTAAAGGTTGTGAGTAAAAATTAGGGGCTAGCCTGGTTCTAATTATCCTAGCTGCAAGAGTCTGGAAGTCCAGGCTGGGGATGCAGGCATGAGATGCCTAATAAAGACCTTGAGCTCACGTACATAAAAATCACTCAGCCCACAGGAAACAACAGGATAATAACAATTATCCCTCAGGTCATGGTTTTCAAAGAGCTTTCTTATCTATACCTTACTCCATTTGACAACGACCATGGCAATGGAAGTTAGGCAGGGATTTAAATATATTTTTCACTTTTTTTTTTAAGAGGGCAGTGTCACGGGCACCCACATGTGGGACCCGAACCGGGGCCACTGGCCTCCCAAACCAGCGCCCAACCACCACGCCACTTGGCCGGCTCCATTTTTCATTTTTTAAATTTAAATATTAGTTACAATATTAAGGGCAACATATATTTGTTTACAGAAAAAACAAAAAAATGCAGACATGCAAAAGGAAGAGAATGGATCCTCACAATCCCCCCTTATCAGATGACTACTTTCACATTTTTTTATAGACTAAAAATAAGAACACAAGTGAGTGTTCATAAACACATTTAAAGTAAATAATCTTAGTATATCCTGTTCTCAGAGTCACTTCTTTTACTCAATCATATATTGCATTGAGTTGGGACTCAAATGTGGGTTGGGTTCTACTCTCAATCACTAGGATATATAGCCTCATTTATGCTTTACACTTAATTTTGTATTTTCCAGTCTTAGCTACAATCAAATGTGTATTACATGTTTTAATCACCACATGGATGTAGGTTTCAAAATAACATGAACTGGTTTTTCAGGCGTCTATTGACATACCTGGCTTCTCAGCTTCTCCAGCTCTGCTCGCTTGGCCTGCAGGAGGGTCTCGGACTCTTTAAGGACCTGCAGGTGGTCATCCTCATTGCGTTCTGCGGCCTCGATGTCTTTTTGCAGCTTCTGCAGCCTATAAAGCACACAGCGCTAGAGCAGATCTGAAGGGAGGCTTGACCCCAACAGCATCTTCCAGCACCAGCCCCTAGGGGCCCCCCAGAGGCCCCCCAGAGGCCCCAGTACTTACTCTTCCGTCAGTTTTTCCTTCTTCTTGTTTAAACACTGGAAGTCGGAGTCTTTTGCTGCAACAACTTTGTTCATTTCTTTCAAGATTTCTTCTTGCTCGAGTTTGTGCTGCTCCAAATCCTTTGTGTCGGCTTGGAGCAATCTAAAACACATCCGATTATTCCCTCCAGATCCATTAAGACTTCACATGCATTATTTGTCATAAAGCAGTTATCATCCTCTGAGAGCCAAGTTTCTCATTCATCTCACTGAATACATCAGTGGCTCAGGGATCCACTTACCTGAGCTGCTGGTCAGCTTTGACGAGGTTAACAGCAGTTTCCTGAGCTCTCCTTTCTAATTCCTCAGCATCTTTCTCAGTTTGCAATAAATTTCTCTTGGCATCAGTGAACTTATCCACAGCATGTTTTGTCTAGAAAAGAAACTATCATTAAAAGCCATTCTGTTTCAATACTCTCTCATAGCTATTGGTAGTGTAGATTGGTATAACTCTTGGAAAACGACGAGGCAATACAGAATGGCTGATAAAAATGTTCATTCACTTTGACTCTCCAAATCTCAGAAAAGAATTCAGAAGTAAAGAACTGCTACACAAAAATGCTCACAGTATGCTGAAATAATATGAGAGGACAAATAATAGATTCAGCAAAGGATAATGCGTCAACACAATGGAATGCTGTGTAGCCTTTAAAATATGTGACAATGTAGCAAATGGAAGAATGTTAATGATATTATGTTGACTGAAAAAGATACATTTAAAATGGTATAAGCACTGTAAGAGCAACTAGTAAAACTGTATCTGTGTCACAAAGACAGAAAGGCTATGCAAAAAGAAAATAATCATTTGAGCGTGGTGAGCTTGGATGCTCTTATTTAAAGAAGTAATATTATTATAGGTTATGTTTTTCAATTAAAAATATCTACCCAGTTAAATGGCAGTGAAGTGATTTTACCATTATTTCCTCCAAACAGAGATTCTGGTTGTACTCTAGATATTTATCATGTTAAGTAAAACCTCATTCATCTCAAGATGATTTAATTACGGCTGAGAAACACAAATATGAAATACTCTTGAAGTATTTCAAGAATCTTCCTATACAAGATTTGGCAAAAACAGTATTTTTTGTTTATTAACTTGGTTTCTTTTTCTGTCTAAAATAAGAGGCTTAAAACAATCTTATCAAAGGTCCAAAAACAGAGTTTGTTTTGCACTTGGTTGAGCAGTGACTCACCTTCAGCAAAAAAACTCAAGTTTTGCAGCTGCACTAAAGTCAGAGGTGTCTATATGTTAAACTAGTCTATCAAATATCCCATGTGGATACAAAAGGGTTGGCAAGCTCCCAGAGAGCTAGCTATTTTTTCACTCTACTTTCCATTTCAGAAAGCTGGTTTCTGTCAGTTTCATCAGCAAAGCATTGGACAAAACTCACTACACACTCCAGAATGCCACGTTTCCAAAGTAGTTTTTTTAAATCTCCTTCTATGTCAGGTTTTAACATGTCTGGCACATTCCTTACAAAATGCAGCACTTCCTCCCTCCCTCTTTCTCCTTAGCAAGCTGCCTCCCTGAGTCATTTTGGGAGGATAAAGGGGTACGAACTTCTTTGCCTTGGTTCGCTTGCTAGCTCTACCTACAACCGGGGTCGTCAATTTTCTTGTATGTACCAGTAATACATTTTTCTCTAGCCTGCTCACATCTATTTTCTCTCACAGCAATCTAACATGTAACAGAAGAAGGAACTGATGATCTGAAAAGAGAAGAGGGTATTTTTCCATTCTTATGAAAGCCATCACACATAGAATTTCTTCAATAAGTCCTTCATTTCAGTTTTTGGGTAATAGATTTCTATTCATTTAAATCAATCCATGTTGAAATAACAGTATAAAAATAGTAGTCCCTGGGCTGGCTAAGTGGCGTGGTGGTTAAACGCTGGCTTGGGACGCCAGTGGCCCTGGTTCGGGTCCCACATGTGAGGGCCAGTGACACTGCCCTCAAAAAAAAAAATAGTAGTTCCTGAGGTGCTTCATATGGGTACTGGATTTTGTCCTGGAATTCTCATCTGACTGAAAAAGCTCTTGGTGAAGCAAAACTGTGTGACCCTGGGCCAGTTACCATCCTCTCTGAGCTAGATCTGCGACCTGGGCTAATGACCACCTTATAGGGTTGACCATCTTATAAGGTTAAATAAAATGCTATTTCTAAAAGAGCCCATGTGTGGCCACAGCAGAGGCTCAATAAGAGGTCACTCCTTTTTCTCCCTGACTTCCTTCTGTGTAACAGTCTCAAGAATACTATCTCAGACCAAAAAAAAAAAATCATTTTCTATTATCAACTTAGAGAACAAACAAAAAAAAGGAATCCTATAAGGTCCACTGTTGCTTTATACGAATATAAGATTGACCTATTTAATAAATACAGATATCAAAGCTAAAATAATTTTTTAAAAGACTCACACAAGATAAGGAAGTGGTATGTGTCTGGCACGAATGACTTCAGGAGTCTTAAAAATGCTACTTCATGTAATTCAGACTGAACATAGGCATTCTTGGCCTGGACTTATGGATGAAGGAAGTAAAGCTCAGGGATATCAGGGACTCGCTCAGGTTCTTAGAGCTGCTTAACTGGCAGAGTCCAGCCTGAAACCCGGCTCTCTGACTTGGACAACTCTGCTCTTATCATATTTTCTTTCTAATCCTTCAGGCTTGACTCACCCCAAACCACAACGGAACGTACTTTCTCTTTTGTGCATGACAGTTCACTCTCGGCTTCCGCCAGCAGTCGGTCAGCTTCCCTGAGCTCTGCTCGACGTTTCAGAAGGGTCTTCTCAATGCACTCAATTTCATCTACAATATCTTCATGGTGTTTGAGTGATTTTTCCATTTCTAGTTCATTCATAAGACTCTCCACATCTCCATCAATGAAGTCTCTAAAAAAATTATATATACATGTTAAGAGGTTTAAAATGTAGACTCTATAGATACTTGTAGCCTAACTGATAAAAAGATGCACAATGATTTTCTAACTTTATATGAGAAATGGTAGGAGAGGCAGCTACACTTGGTTATGTTCGAGTTTTAGGTTCACCTTTTTATTCAACATGGCATCCTATTAACAATAAGTGTACAACATATATGATGTATGATGCACTTTTTTTGTCCTTTTTTAATGTAAAGATTATTTTTTTTATTAGCACTTGGTCAAGACAATGTTGGCACTTCTACTCTTCTGTGGTATAAAAATAAAATGAACCACTGCTACAATAATCATCCATTCCCTCAAAACTATCCTTCAAGACCCAGCTAGCTGCTCCAAAGACCACCTAATTTTGTCTGTTTTCCTAGAGTAAAATTATGGTGATGATATCTGACAAATCAAAACACATGACATGGGATTTGGTAACTCAAGGATATCATGTCAAAATTATTTGAAAACCAGACCATCTATGACAGAAAAACATAAAAATAAATTCATCAATATATTAACAGATTCTCTTTAAATGAAGGCATAGAGATGATTTTTACTTTTTCTTTGAACATTTTTGTGTGACCAAATTCCCTAAAATGATCATTTATTATACTTTTATAACTGGGAAAAAGTAGTAGTTATCCCACTGTGCTACTCTCCTCCTTAAAAAACCACCCACAACATACACGTACACTTACAAAAATAATAGTTACAACCATCCCCCAAATCTCAAACATCGAGTCCCAATGTTCTCTTGCTTTTCCCTGCCAGGTCTGTTAGAAGGCAGAGACCACATCTCACTCACTACTGTGCCCTTCACAGGTCCCCCCCAACCCTGGTGCTTGGGCGAGCCTGACTTAAATGACAACAACTGGGGAACCGTCATAATTCACTGACTACTGCAGAAGATGGGCTGCTACATAAGTGGCCCCCTCAGCAGACACTGATTCGTTAACAGACCGCACACCAGGTGGTGCGGCTCCTTATAACATGGTGTGAGCAGTACTAAGCCCAAGGCTGCCAACCCCAAACTGTGGGGGCCTGAGGTGAGAAAGACTCTGTGCAATGGGGTCCCTGACCTTCATCTAGAAAGACAGGTTGGAGTTAGGCAGACATCTTAGGTAGAGGACAGTATGTGCAAAGGAGGGGAGGCAGAAGAAAAGGCGGTGGCCTGGGGAAACCACAGCAAAGTAAGTACAGCCAGAACCGACACGGTGTGTGGGAGAGAAGGAAAACAAGACAGGCAGGGTTCACATCTTGGTGGGTGGTGTATATTCTGATGGGACTGAGGGTGACATAGTGAGAATTACAGCCATGTCGAGGTAGAAAGAGAGAGACTAGACAAGAAAGGCCAGTGTGGATGCTACTGCAATGATTTAGGATGAGACTGATTAAAAGCCAGTGCAGTGGAGATAAAAGACGGGGACCAATTTGAGAGCTCTGTGGGTACAGTCAGTAGGACTTAAGAGACTAGCTGGATGCCTGGGGAAGGGAGGAGTTGAGGACACTTGGCATGCTTTTAGCCAGGTAACTGGAGAGGGGGACAGCTGTGTCATTCTCCAGGAGAGACTACAAGAGCTGAATTGGATTATGGGCTAGGAGAATTTAGGCTTACACTGTCCATAATATGGCAATCACCATGTGGCTATTAAGTTCAATTAAATTCTTTCCCTCAGTTCCATTAGCCGCATTCTAAGTGCTCAGTAGCCACACGTGGCTAGTGGCTATTGTTTTGGATGGCACAGATTAGAACACTTGCAAGATCACAGGAAGTTCTATTGAACAGCACTGATTTACATTACCTTAATGAACAAATGCTATGTTTATCTGAATTATAAAAATAAAATGGCGAATAACAATTACTTTCGCTGTCGATGCTTCTGGATGGTTCTATGTAAGTCGTCTACTTCATGCTCTAAGTCTTTCTTCTCTTGCAAAAGATCGTCAATATTGTGATGCAGTTCTTCCATTTCTTTCTCAGACTGCTGCCTGGATGCTCTCATCCACCGTTCCTGTTTCTTTGATTTTAAATGCTGCATGATGTCTTCTAATCTAGAAACTTCACTCTCCTGAAGAAAAATTAAAAAAAAGCAACATTGAAACATCACCTAATGGCTTCCCTCTTTCCTGCAATTAACTGTGGTTAAAGTGGTATGTATGTCTGACCTGAAAATGGGGGTAGCTTTTAAGGCTTCAATGTAAAAAGAAAAATTAAGTCAAGCCATTTTTTCACATACTATAGATGAAATTAGTGGGCTAATAAAGCTTTTAACTTTTCTATCAGTCCAACTACAGTTGATACACATTCACCAAGCACATCTGGTGGACAGCCTCTGCCTCCAGAGCTCGGCAGCTAGCAGAAGATACACAGACAGGTCTCTCTTCTCCGGCACATGGGAGAGGAGCTATCTGAGAAGGCTGCCCACAGGAAGAGGTGCTTTGCCTGGGTTGTGAAGAATAAAGGAAACAGAAAAGCCTAAGCTGCAGAGATAATGTGCAAATAAAAGTGCACCTGCAAAACTACAGAAACAGATGGGTACTGCTGGAGATAAAAACCAGTGTAAGAGATCATCAAATGCTGAACCAGCAGAACTGCTATAAATCTAATGTGCACTGAAAAACTGCAAGATAATGTGAGTCACTGTCATCTTTAACTATGTAAATATACACAGTCCCTTGGAAGTCAGTCTGACCTATTAAAAGGGGACTGGTGGCTGGCACCCAGGTGTCCTAGCCCTTTACCGTCTTCTCTGCTAATAAGAAAATGAAAAAAATAAAGAGCTCCAGGTGTCTTGAGTTTGAAGGAGGAGCTTGTAATACATTTGATTTCTTTAGAACTAAAAAGTTATGAAGTAAGCTAATGATTACAAGTTAATCCTATCTTGGAATCTAACCTAGGAAAAGAATATGAAATATAGAAAAATTTATACACAGTTAAGTCAACTACAGTGCCTACAAATAAAGAAATGTTGTGCAGTCATACTGTTAAAAACTATGTGCAAAACCATGGGGAAGTGCGCTTAACATTAAGTGGGAAAAACAGAATACAAAGTTGTGTATACATTAAGATAAGAACGATGAAAAGAACGAATCAATAAATCTCACCACCCAGGGATGATACCTATCAAAACCTTGCTGTATGTGGCTCATACCTGTGTGTATATACAATCACATACATGTGTATACACATATATATGCATATATGTATAAGTACAGGCACTAGTATATAAATATGCATACACATTAATATAGTTCTTGTCAGTAGAAAAATATATAATAAGCTTTCTAAAAATGGTTACTTGCTGGACCGAAAGCACTTTTGTTACAAAATATCAGGTTGTAGGAAAAGTCAAGACGTATTTTTTCTATATTTTTTGTTGCAAAAATGCATCATGACTTTTCCGACAACCCAAGAGTTAAACCAGGTTTGTAGACTCATCTGGTACCCTAACTCCTGTCCAGGACAGTATTTTATATGAGAATGCTGACTCAGTTCTAAACATCAGCCTTACGAACAGGCTTTTGGGGTCTAACCCACTCATAAGTAGGTCAGCTCGTCAAGTATCTAACCCTAGTCAGTGTCCATGGATGGATGCAGTGTGGACAGGGTCTCCTGTCTCCCCACTTACGAGGTTATGGTGCTCTGGGACGTTGCAGTGCAGCACGCCCATAGGGATGAGAGGGACGGAGAAGTTGGGGGGAGGAGGTCCATACACAATGGGGGCCCCAGCAGGAGGTGGGCCATACACAACAGTGCCAGGGGTGAGAGGTTGGCTATTGTTGGGCAGGGGAGGCGGCGGCGCATACAGGGCCATGCCCTGGGGCACGGGAGAGCCATCAGGAAACACGGTGTATAGCATGTAACCCGGGGGAGGCACAAACGGGAGGTCCTCTTGGTCATCCAGCTCGCTCTCTTCCTGGCTGTCTCCTCCACTGTCTGCATCTTGAAAGAAATAAACAGAAGAGTGTCTTACCCCGAAGGCTTACTAGGTAAACAAGTTTAGCAGAAAACAGTAGCATTTAAGCCAAGATACCAGGAATGGGACAATACAATTCTGTAAAAAAGGCCAAAAGCAGTTTTGAAAAGCAGGTCAAAACAAGGATTCAAATTATTTTCAGTGGCTGATAGTTGAGTTTTTCTTATGCCTATCTGTTTGTCTGTGTTTTTCCGTCTTCACTCATTCATTCATTCATTTATTCAGCAACCATTGGGATGCCCGCTTCATGCTACTTTAAAAACCAACAGAGAGGAGCTGTGAGATCCCACAGCTCTCAACATTTACCACCGTCATGACACACAGAACTCTCCAAGGTGTTGGTTTACTTCCTATCTCCCCTACCAACAGGAACTGTTTATTACTGATGACAGGGAACCTAGCACACAGCAGGCAGTCAGTAAATAGCTCCTGAATGAACAGATTCTCAGGAGGGCATATTCCCACTTTACAGGTGAACAGTTTCAGAGCAGCTAATTTGCCTAGGATCACACAGCACCTTAGTGAAAGAGCTAGGGTTTACCCCAGGACTGACTCTTCCACACACAGCTTTAGAAGACAGACCTCTAACATTTCACTTTAGTTGAGCAAATGAATGTCATGATTCAAGGATGTAAGCTGCCATGCTCCAGGAGCACAGGCAAAGAAGCCGCTCGTTTCCCTGGCTGAGGCAGGGTGGAGGAAGGTTCCATCGAAGGAGTCTCATTTGAGAACTTGGATGAGTAGAAATAGGTTTGGAAGGGGAAGGAAGAAAAAGGACATTCCAAGGCCAGCCGAGTGGCGTGTTGGTTAAGAGCTGGCTTGGGACACCAGCGGCCCCGGTTCGGATCCCACATATGAGGGTCAGTGACACTGCCCTCTAGAGCTAACAACAGCTCCACCTTGAGCTGAGCTGCTACCCGGATGGCTCAGGGGATAGAGCATGTGCTCTTAACAAGGCTGGCGGTTTGAATCCCACATGGGATGGTGGCTACGCCCAACCGCAACTAAGACTAAACTCGGCACCTTGAGCTGAGCTGTGCCGCCCAGATGGCTCAGAGGACAGAGCATGCACACTTAACAACAAGGCTGCAGGTTCGACTCCCGCATGGGATGGTGGCTACGCCCACCCGCAACTAAGACTGAACACAGCACCCTGAGCTTAGAGGCCACGATCTGCCGATGCGTAGCCAGATGGCGAATGGTGCCCTCCACAAATAAGATTGAAGAACAACAACTTGGCTGGTCCCTTTCCCCAAGTCCCCAACACTGTTCCCTCACTCAATTCTCCAATTTAAAAAAACAAAAACAAAAACCAAAAAATCATTGAGGTTTGAAGATGCTGTTGGGTATGGCTGACGTGTGGGAGAGTGGTGGGAGGTGAGAAAAAAGGACAAAAGGTCACTGGCCAAGACCAAAGCACAGAGGGCCTCGCAGAGCAAGCTAAGAAGTTTGGGCTGTGTCGTAGGGATTTCATGGAACCACTAAAAGGTTCTTAAATAGGCATGAGAATGGCAACTTCCCTTATGCGACTTAACTTACCTCTATTTGAAAATAATTCATGTAACCCACTCCTGATGGGAGAATACACCCAGTATCCCGAGGCAGGGGGGTGCGCACTGTCTTCTTGCCCGTCCCGCTGCCCAGGCTGCAGTTTTCTAACAGGAGTTGAGGCTGTGTACTTAAGGCCAACACCAGAGTCCTTGGTGGCCTGGGAGCTATGGCTGGAAACCTAAAATAAAGGACAACAGAGTATACTATCCACCACAAATGAAAAGGCTGACTTTGAAAAATATCAAAGTCTAGAGCAAAGTTGAGATGTAGCAAAGTTGAGAAAGAACTGGTTTTGTTTCATATATCATAATTCTCACTTTTCACAGACAGAGGTGAGACGTGATTACATGGTCATGTAAAATGCATGGATGCCAGCCTCTCTTCTCCAGCACTTATCTATCCTAGTGGTTTCTCTTCTTTTGCTTTGATGGCCCAGCAACTGAGGCAAAGGACACCAGTGAACTTTCAAGGGATTCTGGGGCTGTAAGTGTCCCGATGCCCTGGGAGCTTGGCATGGCTTTAAAGCTCTCCTCTGCTATTCACCCTTGCTGGCACCGCTTCCACCTCCATCCTTGGTTGTGCCAACGACGTTGGCTTCCTTTAGGTTTCTGGGAGGGGAATCTCAGATTCTGCTCTTTGGGGTTCCAAGCCTACACATCCCGGGATCCCAGTGCGTCAGAGCTGCTTCTCCCTGGCTGCTGCCTGTCAGCAGATTCTAGCAGGGTGTCACCCAGCCGTTCAGCTATGGAGGAATGTCACAGTCCTCTGCTTACTTCCCACACTCAGGCCCCGAACTCTGATCTCTGTGTGTCCTGAATGCCCCTCGATGCCATCTCCTCTGCTCCAGCTCTGGCTCCTGTCCTTCACCTGAATGAGTTCAAACAGCCCCACGCACAGTTCATCACCACCAGTCTCGCCGTCATACTCAGCCCAACTATTTTTCCTCAACTATAGCTCTTAGCTCTGATCACATTACACACAACCTCAGTTTCCGAAGGACTACATAATTAAGTGCAAGGGATTTTTGAGGTCCCTGTTAAAAAAGCATGACCCTAATCTACTTTTCCAGCTTCACCCACCTTTCACTGTTCCCATCCAACCCTCCAGCCCCACAGGCTGCACGCCATCAGCTAAACCAACTCTCCTCTTCTATATGAGCTGTCGCCTCCCTCCTAAAAGCCCATCCCTTCAGGGATGCTAAGTATTGACTTCACAACCCTGCTTGTGAAGCCTTCCTTCCTGAACTTCCCCACAAGATGAACCCTTACCACCGTTCTGCAGCTATAGCACACTGGTCAAGTCTGCTGTCACCTTCATGTCACTGCTTTGTAATTACATTGGTGTGCCTGTCTTCCCTGCCAGCCCATTAGCTCTTTGAGAGCAGGGGCTATATCATCCATCATGGTACCCCTCCACTGCCTAGCACTTGACCCAGGTTTCAGTAAGCACCGAATAAACGTTTGTTAAAATGAAATGAAATCCAGGTGCCTATTTTTATGTCTGAGCATCTGTACAATTCTATAATTTTTCAACAGGCTCTTTGGGCTCAAGTCATCTTATCCCCTCACAGGATCCTCATTCAGGAACCCCACAACGTACCACCTAAACATAAATGGGGAATTGCTACATTCCATGTGAAGACCCTATTTTCGTCTCAAATACTAAAAACACTTAAGAACTTCAAAGCATGGCTTAGACTAGATATATTGTTCTTGACACTTGTTCACAAATTTGGAGAAGGGAACACTGTCACACTTTCTTCAAGAAAATTCAGATATACTCCCAGCACCACAGACTTCCTACTTTTGATGATGATGGTGGTGGCATAAAGTACCAATAGCCTCGTCTTTTGAAGGGATCTGCTATGCTGCTGATGTAATCATTCTGATAAGAAACTTCACGTCGCAGTTCAGCAATTTCTTCCAAAAAGTTTTCAAAGCTTCCTTTGTTATCTGTAAAGGAAAGCCAGTGTATGAAGTTGGTTATAAAATCATCTACTTCCTTTCTCTCTCAAAATACAAAAGTGATTCCATGAGAGTCAATGCCTTTTCTCCGTTCCTCAGAGCTGACTTTCAGCCTGCCCTTTGGTAATGAGAGTTTGCTTACACCTAGAGAGGACAGACATAGCCTTCTCTTGTTCATATATCAAGTAAGCCGGAGAAAGAAAAGAAAGTTTGTAAACATTATTCCTTTTGAAAATACAAAACTAAACCTCTTGTCTCTTTGTAAGCAAATCCCTTCATACTGTACTTACATAAAATTTTTAAATTCTTTTATTTATTAAGCTAATGATCACTGCTGTGTGCATCAAGCATGGAACTGATCTGTAACGGTTATATAAATTTGTTAAAAGGTCAAAAACAAACAAGAGAACAACTACCAAACTACTGCCCAATACTTACCAGCCAAAACTTTACCAGCTCCTGTCAGGTCTAGTAAATTCCGCAGCCTCGTGATCTCTGTTCTTTGTCTCTCCATTGTCTCACTCAGTTTCTCGATTTCTAGAACCTGTGAGTTTGTGCCTCTGCTGCCTACATCTGCTTTCTCCATCTCAATTCGAAACTATGAGAAATCACACACACAAGGTTGCTAATGAAGTCTTTCCCAGATGTACTCATCCTTGCCACTTAATTATAATTCTATAATTTTTATTTACACTTTACGAATGAGGAAGCTGCATTACTCCTTACAGTTAAACTGCACTGTGCCTGGTACACAGTAGAGGATCAAGTGTTGACCAGTGACTGCACTTCAAAATTCTTTGGGATGTCACCTTGTTCCTACAGTGATCAGTCTTTTAGGAACTGATAAGGACCCAATAAGGAGGTCTCAGGTACCAGCACTGACCTGCTCCTCCTTATCCCTGAGAAGGTTCTGCAGGAGTTCGATCTCTGCCTCTGCTCGCATCAGATCCCTGGCGGCTTGCGCTGCCTTTTTGCTGAACCTCTCCGTTTCCTGGAACTCCTACTGGGACAGAGAGAGGTGTGAGCCAGACACCACTGCTGTCCCAGGTTGTCCTCTTTATTTCTTTCCTCCTCCTGGGTTGATTCCTCTGCTTTTATCAGATCACTTGCCTGGCTACCCCACATACACGTGGCGCCAAGTCCCAGCTTGTCCTGTGCCGTTCCCATCACCTGGCAGCCTGCGCCACCCCTCTATGGGGCCACGTGGGCAGGGTGCTGCATCAGAAAGAGCAAGGCCTAATTTTTTCTTCACTGCTCTAGTCTTCCGTGACTGGTGTCTCTCTGGACTCGCTCATTAGCATTTGTATCCTACAAAGACTGTAACTGGCATTATCTCAGCCAGGAGTTATAATAGCCCTATTAGGTGAATATTAATCATCTGACTGCATGAGACAAAATGTCTGAGGCTCAAAAGGATTAATGGCAAGCCTATAAGACCTTTGTTACAGTGTGTACTGATAGCTCCCTCCCAGAGCAGATCCCCTACACTTTGAGGTAGGGGTGGTATGTTTCATTTGATGGTTCCTTTCAGGACTCAACGGAGTACAGGATATATGGCAGGGCTGTGATGGGAGAAATATGATCTTCATGTCTGAAGGGAAACAGACAACTTCATAGAGGTTTAAAAAAATAGCCAAAGTCTATCACAAGAGGTCAGTAATACAAATTGCTATGTGCTTTGACAGCAGCGGCACTGGTGAAAACTTGCTCCGTACAGGTAGACTCACCTCTGCTCGCTCCTGGTTAATCTTCATAACAGTCCCATGGAGGGACTTCAGCTGGTCCTTAGCAATGGTGAGCTCAGCTGTGGCTACCTTATCAGAGGCGGCCACAGCTTTCCTTAGTTTCCGTAATTCTTTATCTAAACCAAGAAACTGCTCCTGGGATTTGGAATCTTCAAGTTTCTTCTAAAATAAAAGAAACATTAATTAAACAGATGAATCATTTGGTAACAATGAATTCAGATGTAATCTCCCATGAGTGCAGGGGCTCTATTCATTGCTACATGCCTCGTGCCTACAAGACCTGTACATAGTAGGTGCTCAACAAATATTCACTAAGTGAATTAATAAAATCATCTCAAAACTGTCTGGTAAACTTAGAATGCAATCAGTCTTCTTAGCCAAAAATCTTAATGATCATAAGTTAATTCATTCATTGGAAAGACATTTCTTGGCACCATCAGCAAGGGATGGACCAGCCACTTGGAATCACTGAGTCAGGTGGTAGGCCTATGCTGGTAAACGAAACAGAGTTGGCTGCTGCCCTCAAGAGCTAAGGAGAAGCAGATATTACACAAATACTCCAACAAATGTATAACTAAGATTGTGATTAGTGCTATCAAGGGACAGGGTGCTATTTGAGAGAAGAGAAGGGGAGACCCAGATTGGGGGGAAGAGGGCACTCAGGGAGAATAGTAGAGGAACATGGTCCAGGGGAGGGAATGGCATGTGGGAAGGCCAGGCGGGAAGGCAGAACTCGGCATATTTGATGAACTGAAAGAAGAAACATGGTAAGAAAAGGAGAGACAGCTTAACAGGGGCAATCATGGAGGGCCTCGCAGGATTAAGAATTTTGATCTTGATCCTAAAAATAAGGACACTACCAAAGTGGGGAGGGAAACAGAGATAGAACTGACAAGAACCAGTTCACGTTTTTCAAAGAACATGTTGGCTGCTCTGTGGAGCAGGGTCATGAGTGGAAGAGGGAGATCCATCGGGTGGCAGTGGCAGTGGTCCAGGAGAGAGATGATGGCTGAAGGAGGGTGGTAGCAGTGGAGAAAGAAAAAGTACATATATTCCGGGTATATTTTGGAGGCAAACTCAATGAGACTTGGGGGACTGATGGGTTCTCAGTGAAGTATGAAGCAGGTCATCCACTGAGGCTGGGAGAAAGGAGAGGGTAGGTGTGAGAAGGGAGATGGTAGTTGAGAGAAAGGAGAGAGTATGACACAATGAAGCATATGGGAGAATGAGCTTAACAGAGAAAAGGGTAAAAGTTGCCCATTTGAGGATGATAACCAAGAGTTTATAGTGATACCACTAGGCCTGAAAGGGTGATTTTTTTTCTCTAGGAATACTTAGCATGTGCAAGCCCAAAGAAAGCAGATAGCTGCAGTTCTGTCAGGGAAATAAGACAGGAGAAAAGGACAAGGGGGATTTGAGGATATTTGCAAAAATGGCTATAGTGGTCAACTATGGAATTTAAGTTGGGCAAGGAGGAAAATAAAGACAGGAAGGCTACAGACAGAGAAGTGGTGCTAATGCACTGGAATTCTCAATAGGGTTGAAAAACCATCAGAGTCGAGGGTGCTGGAAAGACAGATTATGATCAGAGCGGGACTCTTCAGTTTGTGATTTCAGAGGTGGTGGGCACAATTTCTAAATTGGACCAGGTCTAAGATGTGACAACGGGAGTAGACTGTGGAGATGGGATGGAGAAGTTCAGAGAGGCTAGAGTGTTAGAAGGGAAGATGAGGAATTTAAAGTAATTCCCCACAGATGTGTCCAATTGGGCAAGGAGTTTTGAAGGAGGCAAACTCATCCCAATGACATGTAAGTACCATCTCAAGTCACTCTTACATTCCCAATTCTCTTGTTTGCATCTGTTATGGCACCCTTGACTCAGACGCTTGATTCCATGACATGCATCCAGGTTTCCCTCAGGTCAGGTTCACCTCTGGGCCAGCAATGCAACTAGAGGTGACTGTGGATCAAACCCCTTCTCAGCTGGTCTGATCGCTCGGGGCAGGACCAGCCAGCAGGAACTCCGTGTCTCACTTTCCTAGTCTTCCCACCTTTTTCTCTAACTCTTGGAGTTGAGCCAGAATTCTCTCCTTCTCTTCATCAGCTTCCTGAAGTTGGAGATCTGTAAGGCCTTGGATTTCCTCCATACTTTTCAGGTTTTCTTGCAAATAGTGAATTTCATGCTCCAATTGCTGGATTCTTGCTTCATGTTGCCTCTTGTCAAAATTAATATGTAAGGAAACAGGAGTTGCAAAGTTGATTTTTAAGCAAAATATGTTTTAAGCAAAATAAAACCTTTTTAGAGATTTATATCTCATTTTACTAAAGAGAAGAACAAAATTTTGTATGAGTTAACGGGAATGGTTTTCTCTTGAATATTCTCTGGGATCCATTTTAATGTTTGTCTCATTAAAATAATTACATCAAGAAAAATCAAGGGCCGGCCGACTGGCGCGGTGGTTAAGCGCTGGCTTGGGAAGCAAGTGGCCCCAGTTCAGTCCCACATATGAGGGCCAGTAACACTGCCTTCCAAAAAAAAAAAAAGAAAAATCAGGTTTTGGCCCATACTAGACTCTCCCTTGCTTCCAGGAAAAGACAGCTGTTACAATGAAGCCTGACTTTGACATCAGAAGCCGTATTCTGGGTTAAATTTTAGTCACACCCAGCTTGACTTATTATGAGTAAAAATACCATTTATACTGTATTTACATGAGAGAGAACGCATTGTAATTCGCTGAAAACATGAGTTATTTGCCAAACACTCCCTTCCAGCCACCTCCTGCCCTCTTCTTACTCTTGCTTCAACTGCTCTCTCACAGGCCTGCCTGAACTCTTCTTGACCGTTTGCCAGTTTCTCTTGTTGCAGAGCCATTTCTTCTTGGAGTTTTCTCTCTCTCACTTGTGCTTCCTCTCTTTCCCACTGGGAGCATGCAAGGATTTCATTGAATTGTTTCTGCAAATCAGCAAGACTTTTCCCTAAGACATCTGAAGGGCTGTGGATTCTGGTAAGGGGGAAAAAGATGGTATAAATGTGACATTTTATTCTGATGCTGGATGCTGGGTACAAACATGTGGGTAACATTAGAAGTAAAAACAGCTGGGTAGAATGGGACTAGTGTCAATCCATAGCAACTTACTGAGCATAAGCGCAAACCATTGTTTTACTAAATGTCTGCTGTCACTGTGAAAACACAGGCTCCTAAGAGGCTAACAATGTTTACTCAAAGAATAAATGTGCATTTCAGATATTTCAATTAGCCTCAGCTTTCCTTAGATTTTCTATCTAAAATGCATAACGTGGCTCCACTTCCTGACCATATGCAATGAACTTTCAAGAAAGAGATACTCTCAAAAACTTTGTTTTTTTTAAATTAAATGACACCAAAAAGCATAAAAGATTTAAAATGTAAAAAGAAATCAGCAACAGATAATTTGAATTAAGCAATCTTGTGTCTCTGTCATAGAAATATGATAAGAGGGAACCCACAAACACATCGCCCATTCACAGGACTGGAACGGTGAGTTCATTGCTGGCCCTCACAAGCCGGCCCACTAAGACTTGGTGTGCTTGGGTGTCTTGATTTCCCATTACCTCATTTCCCCGGCTCCTGACTTCAGTTTTCTCCGTAGCTCATCCACACGAGCTGCCACATCTTCTGGACGAATCAAACCATCAACCACATGGTTAAGGTGATTCTGGAAATCTTTAAGTTGCTGTTTTAACAGGTTATTGTCATTCTATAGAAAGGAGGTAAAATGGGGAGGTCAAAGTTACCAAAATAAAATAAAAAAATACACACACATACACAGCCTATATTATGTGTCATATGATAGTTTTATTCAACTCTTTTACCATTTTTTTTTAAACCCTTTCCACCTGGGCTGACAATATATGAATCTACTGATCAATCTAAAGCCACAAAAGACACAGCCAGGCATTATAATGTCTCCTGATGTGATGCAAAAAGGCGTACCTATCAACACTACCTATGAATTCAACACTACCTATGAATGAATGTTTTCTTACCAAAATCTAACTAACTTGAATCTAAATAAGCCTCCATTTGTAACAGCAAAAAAAAGAAAAAAAGAAAAAAAGAGAGAAATGCTATAGATTACAAGAGCCTTAAGAATCAAGTAAACCAAATGCGATGTGTGCACCTTATTTGGATCCTGATTCCAACAAAACACTTATAAACAATTTATGAGATAATTTGAAAAATGTGAATACTGATAAGGTATTTGATATTAGGGAATTATAATTTTAGGTGTAACAATGGTATCTATGCTTATGCTTTTTTAAAGCCCTTATATTTTAGAAATACATACAATAAATAGTACAGTATTTACAGATAAAATAAGACATTTCAGATTTACTTCAAAATAATTCAGTGTGTGAATAGGTAGGTGTAAGGAACAGGGTGTGGAGGGCATTGTAAATGAAATAAGATTGGCCGCAGCTGTTGAAGGTGGATGGTATATAGATGAGCATTCTATTTTTGTATATGCTTGAGAACGTCCGTAATTCAAAGTTAAAAAAACGAAAGTACTTTCTCATACTCAGATCCATCTGCCAATCAATTGAAGCTTCTCTAATAGCTTATACTTCTCTGTGGGAGTATTTATTAGATACCAGCATGTTTTCATTACCAACAAACTAACAAACACATCTAAACTGCAGAATTAAATTCAGACAATGGCTCTTTCAAGTAAAAAGAAACTGCTAAATTTCCCTAAATTATAAAGAAAAATAGTTCTATATCCTAAGCTACTAACTGTATTCCCTTGAATACCTACCTCAGTGATTAATTTACTTCCATCTCAGTGTAATGATGTGAACTAAAATGGAGAATTTAGAATTACAATGAATATGGTAAGTGTCTGTTCCACCTGGAGTCCTCTTGTCTATAAACTGTCCATGCCCAGTAACCATATTTGTGCAACTGTGTCTAATCTTGGCTGCAGGTGATCTGACCTAAGGCCAGCCAATCCACTGACCAGACAGAAAAAAATTTCTTATTCTCTCCAAACGTTGAACCAAGATCCAGAACAGCAAGTCTGTATAAGAGCTGGACCTGTAAAAATATGTCAGTTCAGGGCTGGGGTCCATGCTGGGCCACATACAATGCCCAGAGAGACAGAGAAGGAGAAATAAGAGTGCTGTGAATCCCCCCCAAAAGACTGATAGAGCAGCGCTGGGTCGTGGTAAGCGGTCACCTTTCTTGAGTTAACATTAGTAGGGTTTCAGTTCATTGCAATTAAATGAGTTCCGAGAGAGTGAAATGTAGAGTGAGTTTAACTTGTACTCAGAATCAGGAGGCTAGTAGGCCAAGTAACCAACCAGAGGACTGAGTTCTCACTCAGGCAGTCTCACAGCACAGGTCAGCATCCTGGAGTGCTGACTTCGGTTTCTACCCTGGGGCAGAAGGCCCCTGAAGAATATTTTCAGTCCTTTTCTTGAAGAGATGTATACTGAAGTTTTTATGAGTGCAATAAAGATGTATGAGATTTTCCTTAAAATATTCAGCAAAAAATGTAGACTAACTGAAATAAGAATGGCAGAATGCTGAGACTTGTTAAAGCTGGGTTGACAAAAGGTCATAAGGCTATTCTGTTTATGTGATTATTTGTTTTCTGATTCTGTTTTTGCGATTATTTGAAATTGTCCATAGTAAAAATAAAAAATCATCCAATAAACACCCAACATACACACACAACTCACACCAGAATGGGAAGCATGTATATCTTTTATATTTGCTTCAGAGGCTGAACTGATAGCAGGAAAAAATTAAATTCTAGGTTTTTAGGAGTTTCCTTAAACTTTGGAGGAAGAGAGAGAATCTGCGTGAGCTTAGTCTGAGTTGTCACAACCTCCCTCCCCTGCCCCCGCCCGCATGACTTTTGGGGAGCTTTCCCCAAACCACAGCAACTCTGTCCCTTTATTTCTGGGAAAGTGTTAACAGCTGCCACCTCAGTCAGCCAGGCAGCCTCTGACCTCACAGATCTTGAGACCTGAGTATCAATCCAGGGATCCAGGTACTTATTTTTCCGACACCTGTTCTCTTTGAGAGAGTTTAATTATCTGGAAAATTCTGTCCACCTGCTTCTCCAGCAGTTTGTTAGTCAGGTTATTGTGACAATAGCTATTGCCAAAGAAAACCCCCAGCAGTGTAAAATGACTGCATTTTTAATAGCATCCTTTCTGAGATGGAGACTGTAAACACTGTTCACAATTTAGAAGTTCTACTGCAATCCACTGTAGGTAAATTCCTAGATAATTACACAGATAGTTCATAGGAAAAACGAGGCACCAATCTGATAACTTTAGCTCAGTCTGGTGACAAATACGCTTCTAGAATAAATGAAAGGTATTCTGTTTACTGTTGACACCACCTCTATCTCTTTGCACTATCATAACAACATAAAGGATAAGCATATTAACAATTTTAAAACAATGGGCTCATCCGGGAACAGGGACTCTGGTGCTGTCCCACTCAAAACTCCTTTTTTGTTATAATTCAAGTTGCTTACTGTATGTTAGCGCAGGTTGTTAATCGTCTGACTAAAGGTATTAACATCTTCGAGAGTCCCAGGTAATAATATATCCTGAACTAACAAGTCTCACCTGCAGCTGTTTAAGTTGCGTGCGCAGCTCACTATTTTCTTGGTCTTTTGCTTCTGAGAGCTGGGCTTTCTCCAGGGCATTCTTGAGGGCTTGCTTTTCCTGCTCAAGTTCTGCTTCACGGGCTAATTGTTCTAACTATTGCCAGAGGAAGCAATGATATGAAAACACAAAATTGCAATAATTTATGATCTAAAAAGGCACAGAGAAATTTACATATACATTCAGTTCCTTGCTAGCTATGGTTTTATAACATTTCAATTTTGTTTGAACTCCCAAATTTAAAAGCCCAAGGTAATTTTTTCATGTGCCGCCTTAAACTATTAATACTTAAGGAAGAGTAAATATCAAAATCAGCCCAGATATGGCAGTTCAGAATCTCGGGCGGTGGCCCCAAGCACCTCCCTTCAAAAGCTGTGAGTGATCTAATCATCACAGCTCTCCTTTCCCTTTGACCAATATTTCTCAAACTGCGGCCCTCAAGCACCTGCATCAAAATCACTTGGTGTGCCTGTTAGAAATGTATAAGCCTAGCCTCCATCATGGACTTGATAAACCAGGATCTCTAGGGTGGGCCCAGGAATCTGCATTTAACAAGTTTCACAAGTAATTTCATGTAACTAAAGTGTACCAATCGGAGACCTACAGATCACAGAGAGAAGATCTGTTATGCTCCATACTGTCGAAATGTGGTTTGAAGACCAATTCTGGCCATCCTAATGCCAAGGAAGGGAGTGTCCCTTTCCATACCAAGTGAATTTGTGAGAAGGCCAGGTTGTTATAATATTTTTCTTAAGACTCGTGAGAAAACAAAAAAGGACAATGGAAGTACAAAAGACAATGGATTTCAAGCTAAGGGCTGGCTTAAACTTACAGAAGAGAGAGTTGATTTGAAAGGACATGCCATCTAGAAATTTTATTTATTATTATTTAAAAATATGTATATACTGTTATTTTAATTGTTCTCCCCCAGTCTCCTTTTCTGCACTGTGATCTTATCAACAGTAATTTTGTAAAACTTGGTACTCTTGAAAAATGTAATCCTGAAAATTGATAAGTGGTTATTCGATATCTGACAAGTAAAGGAATACAAAGTAATTCCTATAATAAGCCAGGCCTATTCTTACTTCCTTTTCTAATCATCTGAATGCTATTTCACACGAATTCCTGGGATTCAAACGATCTTATTTTATCTCACTTTCATCCAATAAGAGCAAGCTGAGCCTCCTCATGTCCCAGGCACTGAAAACACAGACACATCGTTTCTGCAGGGCAGTCTTCCCAGAGCACCCTGCCCCTGCCACAGAACCGTATTCCCCTCGCCCCCTTCTTTCTCCCACACCGGTTTCGTGTACTGGACTGTCGGCCTCACAAGGACAGTGACTTTGTCTGTGCTGTTCCTGCAGCATTCACAGCACCTGCCCCTCAAAGGCCCATCAATAAGTACTTACTGGATGAATAACGACTTCTCCAATTTGCAAGTATAATTTAAACTAATGAATATTTCATCCAACCAAAATAGGAAGTAGCAAAACAAAATTCACACATGGGTAGTATTGGAACTCAGAATGTCTGACTCCCAAACTCTACATACATTACATGAAAAAGCGTTTACTCTTACATTACATTACAGGAAGGCTGATATGTTAAGGCCACAGGCTATTTGCCTTCTAGGGGGTTTTATGCCCTTACTTACCTGGCTGAGCCTTGTTAGTTTTTCCAAGTCTTCCTTGAGCTGGCTGGCTTCAGCATCGCGTAGCTTGAGCTGTGTCTCTAGCTCAGCCTCATAGGCACTGATCTCCCCCTGCGTCTGCTGTAGGGACGCATTTGCCTCATGCTGCTCCTGGAGGGCGATTTCTAGCTCTGCAAGCTCCTGGAAGGATTCAGGATATGTAAGCCCTCACTGTGCAGCTGAAGCATCTGCAAATCACTGTAAGTAACTTGAGCACAGTGAGCCAAATGCTGGCCAGCCTGGCACAGAAAGTGTTCATTAGCAATACGATGAAGCCACAGGCTACGCACTTCCAGGTGGGAAGGCAAAACCCTCAATGAATGTAATCAGAAAAAAAATCAGTCAGCTACCAGCATGTTTTCCCAAATAACCAGTGGTACAATACTTTAAATGTGCCTGAATATGTAAGAAAAAAAAGAGAGAGCAGAAGAAAATTTAAGACCTATTTTCCATCAGACATTGGAACAAATGTTTTCACATTCATTATTTCATTGCATCTTCATGATCAGTGCGAAAGACAACATATTATTCCCATTTTAATATGTTGGGAATAATATGTTGTCTTATTACTAGAGAATGAACACCTAAGTAAATGCCATGGGACTGTGTAGCTGAAAAAGGATATAGTCAGAAGATGAACCAAGATCTTGGACTCAAAAGCCCACACTGTATTAAACCACAGTATGTTCATTTATCAGAACAAAATGGGTCTAACGTTGCCTAATATTAAGGATGATAGAGTAACGTAAATGAGTGCTAATGAGAATATAAGTACATATTGATTAGCATGCCTCAGTTCTGAGTCACTTTAACTCATCTGTTTGTTATGAATAAACATTACAGCTTTCATAATATTAAAATATATTAATTCAAGTTTTCAGAGCCAGCCCTATGAAGCGTGAGGTTTGGGGATCTGGGTTCTAATACATGATAGTTTGCCAAACAACGAAAACAGAGCAAGTAAAATCTCCAAAATGGCAACAAATCAGGGACTAAAGGTATAATCCATAACACTGTGTCTGTCTTATCTGTAAAATAATGTAAAAATCATGAACGACAACAAGGATAAGAAAAATTATGTTGTATTTAATTTTGAGACACGAATAATAAAATATGAACATTTAATATACCATTTCTTTCTTTCTTTTTTTTTTTTTTTTGAGGGCACTGTCACTGGCCCTAAGTGGGACCCGAACCGGGGCCGCTGTCTTCCCAAGCCAGTGCTTAACCGCCGCGCCACTCGGCCGGCCCTAATATAGCATTTATAATACCTACAATTTCATATTCTTTAGTTATTTGATAATACCTTTTAAGAATAGAAATTCAGCTAAAATAACCTTCCATTCTTACTAAAGAAAAAATAATGATTTCAAGTGTATCACAACCAAAGGGGGGGGGACATTAAATACCCCCTAATACTTTTGCCACGTATAATTGCACTGGTGCTAACTTTCTTAGCTAACTTCGTTTGGACATCAGCTACTTCTGAGGTTAAGGCAAACAAGCAAGAAAAAACAAAGCCTACCTTCCGCATATTTTCTGCATCTATGGCAACTATTTCCAGTTGGTCCCTCTCCTGCTCAACCTCAGTCAGTCTCTGCAGCAGTGTCTCTTTCTCGTCCTGTAGCTTTCTGCACTCATTCTGAGCCTGAGTGGCCTGGCCTTTGATGGTCCCAAGGTATTCTTGCAACCCACTGATGACACCTTCCAATTCCTTCTTCAGGGCTTCATTGGCTGCTATCTGGCCTAACATGGGAAAAGGGAAGGTAAAAATGCATAGAAGAAAATGCTTTCAAGATACATAAATAATTACTGCATTTAGTCTCCTTAGCTATTTGTCACTAGCTAAGAATGAAAGTTTAAGCTTTCAATGATTTCCTACTATCTTATTTTTCAAGATATAATGACAGGAGTATTAAGCAGGTATACACTAGAAAGAATATATTTAGTAGACATTGTTTATAAAATGTTTAACTCATGCTATATAAAGTTTAAAGTGGTGATTTCCAAATAAAATAATGAAAAACGTGCAGTAAACCTGAGTTCTTGCTGCTAGCTACATTAAAGAAAACCACTCAACAAACAAGACTAACCCAAGACTGGGAGCATAAACATGAAACCTGAAGACTTAAAAACCCCAAACAAACCATATTAGATAGCTACCATGTGCCAGGCACTTTATAAACACTATCTCATTTAATCTTCCCAAGAACTAATGACTGAGATAGAAATAACTTGTCCCAGGTCACACAGCTGATAATGGCAAAACAGGGACTAGGATCTTCTTATGCCAATCGAAGCCTCTCAGCATCACAGCCTATTATCCTCCTCTTCCACTGCTATGGCAATGTCACAATTTAGGTCTGTGTTGCAAAAGTAGAACCTAAAATTCTTTCTACACCGTCCTTATAATTAGACACTGAATGCCCTGATGTCGATGGGTTCTTTGCTCCTGAAAGGATTTAATGCCTTAGAAGAAGACAATCACCTGCCAGAGTTTATCATGATCATATTTTAACTTCTTGCCCACTGAATGCAATGCCCTAACTCACCAGGACATCAACACAACAAAATTAAATTTAAAAATTTAAAATTTTATTACACACTTTTGGGTACCGTGCAAATATTTCTCTATCAAATACTAGTACAAACAGCTGAAGCATATTCAGCTAATATCTGGATTAATAGCTGTCTGGCTGTCACTGGTCTTTTATTATTACTGAAACTGATCTATCTTAAATCAACTTAAATTCTCACCTTCAGTAAGCTGTTGTTCAAGGTCCTTAATCTCTTCAGTTTCTTTAGCAATTCTAGAAAGTATCTCATCCAAACGGTTTTCAAGTTGTTTGTACTGTTTGTTCATAATGTCAAGCTGTTGTTCTTTGCCCCTTTTCTGAGCCTTCATATGGCACTGAATTGAAGAAAAAAACAAAAACCTCTTTTAAAAATAATAATCCTTAAAATTTCTAAAGGAAGAATGAAAATAAAATATAACGATTTGTATCTATTTTGTGTCAGGACGTGTTGTTTTCACGTGAGTGGTTTTCATTTAAGTATCATAACTTTATGTGGGAACTATCTCCATTTTATAGATGAGCAAACTGAGGATAAAGGAGGTTACATGATTTTTCCAAGGTAATGTAGTCAAGTTCAGAGTTCTTTGAACTGCAATAAAATGTCTTTTAAAAAGGGTTTCCAAAAAGTTAATTGATTACATATACATATAGAAAAAGACTATATTCCAAATGTTAGCAAGGATTATATCTGGGTGGAAGGATTACAGGGGATTTTCTTCTTTTTTTTAATAAGCTTTTATATTTATCTCTTTTTTTTTTCAGGGCAGTGTCACTGACCCTCATATGTGGGACCCAAACCGGGGCCGCTGGCTTCCCAAACCAGCGCTTAACCACTGTGCCACTCGGCCGGCCCAATAAGCTTTTATATTTAAACTTTTTTATATTAGACAAGTGATACCTTTTTAATAAAAAAAGCACTATATGTATTTTAAAAAAAGGTTTCTTAGGAGATAGTAAAGACATACTTACTCTCAATTCAACTTTATTTTCAATTCCTTACACAAAGAAACATTTTGCTTTTAGGGTCAATAAACTGGGAGCAGAGAGGACCCTCATACACCATTTAGCCCAGTGGTTCTCAAGATGGAGGGCCCTGTGGAGGCTTACTCCTCTACTATGACATATGGCGCTGGCGGGAAACAGCCTTCACTCACTCACACACCCTCTCACACCCAGACAGTCACGGCTTTAGGGAGCTATTGGTAACTGAAAAGACTGGATTGCATTTCTCAGGTGTGCTGGGGGAAAAAAACAGACAACCAGTGATCTAACCCTTTACACGTGAGAAACCTGAATCTCACTTCCATCAACTGACTTGCCCAGGTCACTTGGAGACTGTTCATATGGAGACAAAATACTCCCCCAGAGAATCTCTGCCCTCTCACTCACACCCTCGGCTCTAGTTTGCCTCCCAGGATCAGAGCAACAGAACAATAAATCAAGAGAGAGTTATCAGGAGAAAGAACTACATTACAGTCTGAACAAACTCCAAAGCTTTCAAGTCTAAGACCCATCTGTCTCCAAAGACAAGGCAGAAAAGTCTCTTCATTTCTGAAAAACCAATGAATGGCAGCTTGATCAAAAGGTTTTTAATTTACTACTGGTAAAATTTAATGGGATTTAAAAAACTCTTCTCCCTACACTCTCAAAATAACCACTGAAATCTTTCTGAAAAGATAACTGCAGGCAACAGCTTAAATTCTAAGTAAATTTAGGATTTTTATGGCTCAAGAAAGAATAGTAAAAACAAAACAAAAAAACTCCTGCATTCATCTCTATCAATAAATCTTTAAAATTCACCATTAAAAATGTCACTGAACTATCTTTACATGCAAAACAAAAAAATTGGTCACCATGCCCATGCATTAGACACCCAGGAACAAAAGTAGATTGTTCGATTTTCAGTACTGTGGTGTTCACAAAAGAGTTATTGTAAAAACAGGAACTTACATCTCTGACTCCGCCTCCTTTTAAGTCCTTTGTATATAGAGAGGAAAATGATCGTACCTTAACTTAGAATCTGTCCTGTTAAAACTGAGCCGTTGAGAGCAGGGAAATTGTGGGCGGAACGCTTTCTAATGTCTTCAAATTTCTGTGCACTTCCCTCTTTGACAGCCACATTTTTGTAAGCGCCTCCAAACCTCGGTAACTTCCCAGCTCTTCAAACCACATTCCAGGCAGAGAGTGAGCGGCGGCCCAGCCAGTCCAATCACGAGCAGCCTCTGCAGGAAGCTTCCGAGGGCCAATCACACACACCCTTTGCAAAAGATCACTACAGGCTCATTCCCCACAGAGCAGTTACCTTTGCTTTCTAAGGGCAGTGCCTGCCATCGAGGGAAGAGCGAGATAAATCTTTTATTATTTGTTCCTGGGATATGTGTGCGTTTAGCTATGACCACTACCTACTTTTTATAACTAAAATGGGATTTGATTTTTAAACATCTTTCCCTTTTGAAACCTAGTTAAATGCTTATGTTTGTTGAAAACTTAGGCTTGGCTCTGGGCTAATTTTAAAAGTAATTAATCTCTTTAGACCTTTAAATCCTTTGTGGGAGGAGGGTCATTTTGGCTGCATAAACATGGGCTCTACCTCTTCCTAAAACGTAAGTTTGGGAAATCATGTAATCTTTCTAAATCACAACCTCATCTTGCGCAAATTGAAAAACAAAAATGTCACCAATCTCCTATGGATGCTGTAATAAAGTTTCTCACCAGTACAGTATATGCAAAAACTTAGCACAATGGAAGACATTGTGGGCACTTAATAAATTTATTTTCCATCATATCTCAGAGTCAAATACTGTTTTCTAATCTCTCAAGCTTTTCCTTTAAATTTTATTTTATTTTATCTTCAGAAAGATACCTCATTTAATTAAATAATAAAAGTTAACTGGGCCGGTCCAGTGGTGCGGCGGTTAAGAGCTGGCTTGGGATGCCAGCAGCCCCGGTTAGGGTCCCACATATGAGGGCCAGTGACACTGCCCTCAAAAAAAAAAAAAAAAAAATTAACTGAATAAAAGTCTATGTATATCTGTAAAAATATGTATGCAGGATTCCACTCTTCTCTCCTTTGCTAAAATCTTCATATTTGTAGCCTAAAATGCGTGTCTAACACTAGCCAACAAGGCGACTTTGTGCCAATTAGAAAAGGATGCTCCCTCTGAGTGAACAAATTAAAAAGAGACATCCTCTGGTACTCAGGTTATGGCTGTAACCTTAAGAACTAACCTGTAGTAGTTTTAACAATACCAAAAAGGAACCTTAAATCTGGTTTTCATGTTTCATTCCCACTAACACAGATTGATTCTGGCTACCTTCAAAACTGGGACACCATTCTTACTTTTCAATTAACTCCTTTCAATATGTAATTCTTTACAGAAATACAGTGAGCATTAAACTCCCTGTTGTCAGGAATATCACAGTTGTTTGTTGAAAGCAAACATACAGTCTAGGTTCCAATTAGACTCAGTGATCACAAAACTAGAAGGGGCAGCAAAGGAACTTGGTTAGGGCCTGTCGACTGGTTCCTCTCTGCCTTCCTTGATGCAAACACTGGTAAACATAAGGCTGGCCCCTGGGGATGCTGTTCCTGTCTCAGGGGCTCACATGGGGTGATAGACTTCTGAACAAATAAACGCAATACAGATATTATTAACCATATTATACACATTACTTAAAATCTCTAATTTTTCATGTTCTAAAAGTTCTTTAAAGTAATGAAGACTACTTTTGGTTTCAATTTTAATACTAAGTCTTAGGCTTTTGTTAGAAAAGACCTATGTCTGTCATGATAAGGTCACCCTTTGTCAAAATTAGCTGGCTTGTAAAAGCTATCTATGCTTTTATTAAAATGTTGAAAGGAATAATTAAAAACTTGTCAAGTACTAAAGCAACTTTCCTTACGATGCATTGTCCTTACTATGTTAAATTCT
Source organism: Aselliscus stoliczkanus (assembly GCA_033961575.1). Lineage (NCBI taxonomy): Eukaryota > Metazoa > Chordata > Mammalia > Chiroptera > Hipposideridae > Aselliscus > Aselliscus stoliczkanus. The sequence continues at coordinate 126,084,991 of CM066728.1, forward strand.
CTATGATTTCTCTTGATACAGAGATCTTAAAGTTCTTTAAAAATAACAGTATTCAAGGTATACCAATAAAATATGCAGAAAATATATTTACTTCTATTTTATAAATATTGGCTAAAATATAAGCCATTAGCAAGACTTTTCAGGGTAGAGACAGAAAGACTAGAACCTAACTCCATCATCCAGCCACCTGACCACCTCTGGCCACATTTTAGGAAGAAATACTCTAGAGAAATGTTTCCTTTTTAAGGACAAAATAAAACAATATGAAACAATAAATAGCTTTAGTGGGCTATTTGCATAAAGGATTAAAAATCTCACCAGCTGGCTCTTAAGAATGAAGAAAATAAGACAAAGAGAGAGAAAGGGTAAGAGGTTTGGCAGGCACCTTGAAGCAGGTTTCTCTTTTTTTTTTTTTCTTTTTTTTTTTGAGGGCAGTGTCACTGGCCCTCATATGTGGGACTGAACCAGGGCCGCTGGCTTCCAAACCAGTGTTTAACCACTGTGCCACTCGGCCGGCCCGTAGCAGGTTTCTCTTGATTTGAAATGTAATGGAAGTCAATCACTTAAAAAAGGATAAGGGCTGGCCAAGTGGCACGGTGGTTAAGAGCTGGCTTGGGACGCCAGTGGCCCCGGTTCGGTCCCACATATGAGGGCCAGTGACACTGCCCTCAAAAAAAAAAAAAAAAGAAAAGATAAGTATATCATGCACCCCTCATTCTACTGAAAGCTGACTTCTTCAAGCCGTAGGTTGTTGTGTTTTAAACACATACGTATATATATTTTATATATAATACACATATATCCAACACGTATTATATACACATATGAGCTCTGACAATTAAATTCACGAACTCATCCTAGAAAAAGTGCTACATACCTCATTGATGAATATCACTATGGTCACCTTTGAAGTACTCCCCTTGGGAAGGAAGCTATGCACCAATGCCAGCACCTAGTCTACCCTTCAAAGCAATTTTGGAACTCTTTTTCTGGAATGGCCATCAGAGCTGTCGTCCTATTACCCTTGATGTTCTTAATGTCATCAAAATGTCTTCCTTTTTTTTTAGCTGTAGAAGGCAGTGTCACTGGCCCTCACATGTGGGATCCCACCTGGGGCCGCTGGCGTCCCAAGCCAGCTCTTAACCAATGCACCACTCGGCTGGCCCAAAATGTCTTCCTTTCAATATTTCCTTTATCTTCAGGTAAAGAAAGAAGTCATTGGGGGCCAGATCAGGTGAGTAGGGACAGTGTTCCAATACAGTTATTTGTTTACTGGCTAAAAATTCCCTTTACTTTTGTTCATCAGTGAGCTCCTTTGAGACCATTTTTGCACACACCTTTCTCAGGCCAAGATTTTCAGTTAAGGTTTTCCTAACTGCTTCTCTATTGATGTTTACTTGGTCTGCTGTGTTTCTCACAGTCAGCCAATGATTTTGATGCACAATTCGACGAATTTTTGCAATGTTTTTATCAGTTCTGATCATTATTGACCTCTCTTCATTAGCGATGTATTTTCTCCCCTCAGAAAAACGTCTAATCCATTTTACACTACCGTTTTCTTCATGGCATTAGCCCCATAAACTTGGACTAACATGTGTCTGATTTCACTTCCACTCTTGCCACATTTAACAAGAAATTTAATGTTTATTCATTGCTCTAATTCAAGCTCAGGCATTCTCGCGACAGCACACAAAACACACACAACAATAATGAACACCACTCAGCAAGACACCGCCACACATCGACACGAACACAGCTGTGAGACACTGATATACCACGGCTATGAAACCTTACCGAGCTGTTTGGACAGTGCTGCCAATGTAAATGCATGGTGGCAAGTTTGCAAACTTAATTGTCACACCTTGTATGTATTGGGTTGTCGGAAAAGTCATGACATATTTTTTTCTGTTTTTTTGGTTGCAAAAATGCATCATAACTTTTCTGACAACCCGATATTAGTCTAATTTGTTCATCAAACTAAAAAAGAATTTCAGACAGAATTCTGTGGCTAAAAAATGATGAAACATAATATCTAGGTAAAACAATATTCTAGTCCCCATAAAACAAACCAAAATGTTTTCATTTACTTACATGTTTTGGGTCTTTGGAATCCAGGCTATCTATGGCTATTTGCAGGTCCTTGATCTCCTTCTGCTTTTCAGCAATTTCTTGCCTTTGCTTTTTCATCTGCACTTCTAGATCCATAGCTTCTTGGCGCAATTTATTTAGAAACTGTATTCTACCACTCAACTGCTTGAAAAGTAGGTCTTTCTCTGCTTCTGAAATCTAATCCCCCCACACCCCAAAACACAATTAACAGAGGACAGCAATACTGATTTACACATTTAAAGAAAACAACTTATACAATTTAAAGGTATTCTATGCTCTGTCATTTTATTAATAAAAGTAAAATGTAGGGCCAGCCGAGTGGCGCGGTGGTTAAGCGCTGGCTTGGGAAGCCAACGGCCCCGGTTCGGTCCCACATATGAGGGCCAGTAACGCTGCCCTCAAAAAAAAAGGTAAAATGTAGGAGTTACCTAGGCATTTCATTCATAACTTATACTTTTATGATTATATGTAGAAAAATCTTATTTTATAAAAGTTTATGAAAACTAATAACTTAGTAGCAGATAGAAATGAAGTTGTCATTCTAGTCTATGCAGCTTATAAATTATTGATAATAATAACCATAGTATTAATGGTAGCTGACTTTATCTAGTACTTACCCTTGTTATTAGCATGTCAAGCAAATTAATAATGTAATGACAAATTTAGATTTAGATTTATTCATTTAAAATGCTTTTCCAAGCACATTTTGTAAGCATCCACTTATTTGAAAATTATATGTGTTATTTACATCTATCAATCTATCTATATTAAAGGCTGGCCAGTGCTATCATAAAGCATTCTTATTTATTAAAATTACTCTTGATAGCTCCCTCCACTATTTCCAACCCATCTTTTAAGTCCTATCAATTCCACTGCCAGCTTTTACCTAGAATCAGCCTGCTTTCTCTCCATGTCCACCATCACCTTCCTGGTCCAAGCCATTATCATCTCCTGCCTGTGCTAAACAATAGCCTCCTAACAGAAGCACACATCTCCTTTCTTCCCATCTCCCTCATTTCACTCTTCTTTGCAGTAGCTGGAGTCACCTTATAAAAACACAAATAGGATCAGCCACTTTACTACTTCAAATGTTTCCCATTATATTCACAACAAAAGCCAGCCCCCTTAAAATGCCTGGCCTGATCTTTAGTCTCTTCTTCCACTACACTCTCTCTCACTCTGCAGAGGAATCTTTAGTTTGAAGGTCTTTGCACACAGTCACCTCTGCCTGGAATAAATTCACTGGCTCCTTCTCATCCTTTGACTTTCAGCCTAAATGTCACCTCCTCAGACAGCCCTTGGTGGGTCCTCACAATCTAAATTATATATCCTTGTTATTGCCTCTCCTAATTTTCTATTTTTTCTTCCAACACTTATGTTGTTTAACTATATATTTCTTTTTTACTTTTTTGCTTGTTTATTGCTGATTTCCCAACCACAAGGGTGGGACACATATCTGCTTTGTTCATTGAGTACTCAGGGTCCAGTCAGTGACAGCCATATAATAAGCTTCCAATAAACGTGAATCAATTTGTAGTTACTATATAATCTGAAAGTAACAATGCAGTATATCTTTAAAAAGAATCTATAATTTGGACTTCACATTCTTGTTCCACCTACTATGGTATGAATATATAGCTACCATCATAATTTTGAAACGCAAATTGCTAAAAGTTGCAAATAACTAAAACCTTTTACATACTTAAAAACTAAAATGTCAAATAGGTTCTTTTTTGAATTTTCTCCCTATGTAATTACATCATGGGTTTGAGCTCCTTACTTCCTCATGACACACTTTGGTAATTTCTGAGAGTGTATCACTTCCTTTTTTTTGTACAGCATATTTTATATCATTTATATTTCTGCTGCTTCTGTTTCATAATGTTCATGGTATAGTAGAGATGTCTTCTGGCTATTAATCTAGGTCCCAGGATCCTAAAGGTAGGGAGTGTTTAATTAAATTAGAAGAGATATATCCGGAAGCAACTTCGTTGGGTAATGTGGGCACTTTCATAAGAAGAGTAGACCAAATACATCTTTTTACATAAATCACAAATAATTTATTTCTACGTGCTTTATAAAATGCTAATAGGATGTCACTATGAATGAAAGGAAACTGTAATTGGAAAATACTTTTTGACTCTGAAATCTGTTATTCTGTAACTAATTAGGCAGCATTGTTTTACATGGTTATGAAGAGAGAAAGCATTTTTTGCATTTCCTCTTAGCATTGCTGCTTTGTTTTTACATACTTTTTTAAGTTGTATAGCTTCTTCCAGTTGTTTAAATTCTTCAGTAGCTCTTAAAATTTGTTGTTCTGCCTTTTCTATTTCATCATGCAGTTCTGATAGTCGAGTTTGTGCTGCAAATTTAAAACCATGTACACAGACACACACAAGAAAAATCTTGAATTCTCAAATTTCTACATTTTTTTCTTTATAATAACCTCCTCCCTCCAATTAAATTCTAGATTATATTAAATTATAGATCACAGGAATAAAAAAAAGTAATTTCTTATGATGGTTTTCCTCTCTATTAACCTCTAGAATATTTTCATCATATGCTATAGAAATATAATTGATCCTTTTATTTGTAAAATCCTTAAGATGAAAGGGGCTTTAATTGATAATCCCAAAATAAGAACTCTTTTGAGAGAATAAGGATTTTATTGGTAAATATGCACTTATATGTCACTAAGTTATAATTAGACTTAAGCTATTAAAAAAAAATCAAACCTGTGTTAGAGGGAAATGCTTTTATGATGGGACTCAATATCAAGACATTCATTACTGAACAGTCTTTCTCAGTTGAAGGTGATGTCAAATCAATTACTTTCTACCTCAAATTTCCAATTTTTCTCTCTCCTTCCCACCCTCCCTGCCTCCTATAATAAATGATTAACCCCTTGAATCTAGTCTGCACAAATATCTGATTTAGTTTTGCTTTCTCCCTCCAGAGCCTGACATATAGTATATGCAGTCATGGACAACTCGGTCTCTTTTCCCCCCTCTCCAAGTCAACCTTTACTGGCCTTCCATGTTTTCCATTTAGCTACCAACCAAAGGAAGATAAACTGCTAATCTGATTGGTAAGAGCCCCACAATGGGCCATGATTATTAGTGGGATGGATGAGCTCAGGTCTGCTTTCTCTTTCTTCCATATCATGCAGCTGAGTGGGTAAATGGAATCAAAGCTTGTCATTGGCAGGGTCTCCAAGTACCCTCTTGGATAGACCTCTTCCTCTGTAACTTGCCAGGAGGTGATAAGGTCCCTTGAGTTAGATGTTTTTTGGGGTGGGAGAGAAGGTTAAGGAGGTGGAGAGCTGGGACAGAGTTGGGACAGGCAAAGGCCGGCCTCAGGCTGAAGCCTAAGGAGAACACACTGGTCAAGCTATCCAAAGCACTGCGTTAGGTTTTGGCTACATGCACAGCAATGAAGTGCATGTAGCACAGTAATAAAGTGGTACTTCACTTGCTTCAATAATTACTAATTATGCCTTAGAATGTACAGTTCCAATGGTGACAAGGACCTGTTGGTATCCCCTGGGCATGCTGCCATCAAATTACCATCCAAAACCCCATTTTCTACCATAACAGGAATCATTAAAAAATAATCTGATCAATGAATCACTACTTTGTTTTACTTTTCATGTAAACAACTTAATAAATACCTTCAGCATGTTTAAGTAAAAGAATTATAAAACAAAATTTGCCTATATAGTCAACATTTTGATATTGTTAAAGAATGTAAAATAACGTTTTTAAACCTGCACTTATTTGATTTTCTTTGTCTTCCAGTTGTACATCCAGTGGTGTATTGGCTCTCAAGTTCACATGTTCATTTCTAAGTTGTTCCCCTTCATCTGGCTCCATCTTCTTGATCTCTATTGGCTGGGCGTTAGCAATAATGTAACTCTCTCTGGTGAACATATTTCTCTTGTATCTGGATTTGCCAATGTAAGGGCTTTCGTCTGGGGTTTTATCAATTTCAACATACTAAAAGCAAAATAAATTAATAGATTTATTTAATAAGTAACTTCTAAGCAATCAAGTGACATTTCATTTTATTAGTGAAGAACTGCCTAAATATTAATCCTACCTGCTGAGAAGTTGAAAAATATGTATCATTCTTTTATTCTTCATATACCAAAAAAAAAAAAAACTAGAGCAAAAAATGGTCTGAAAGGATTCTTCCTCGTCCCTGAAGAACGAGTTTGGAATGACTAATTGAAGAACTGCCTACAATTGTATGACTTTTAGCATTGCTTAATTTCTCAAATCAGAAATCTACATATTTTATATTGGCTTCTTGGCTGATATAAATCTCAGTTTAATAAATTTTAATAATTGCATTTCTAACTAAATAATATATGATATTGGTTGGAATCACTGGGTCTTAGAAGATAAGTGGTTCTCAGTTGCAGTAACATTTATAGCATTTGTGTAAATATTGGTTAATACCGAACCCAGTGATTACTGAAAATACAGTGTAGAGAGATAATTGTACCACGAGTACCGAAGCAGGCAGTGCACTTTCCCTGAAAGTTCAGATTTAAGGGAGCTGATCAACTACATTCTCAAGCGAGGTAATTGAGGGTGAGAAAGCTGGTTGGGGTTATGGCTGTGGGTAAAGATCCTTCTAGGCTTTTTACCTCTTTTGGATGCTGCTCTAACTTATGGAGCCAAATAGTTCACAGATTCAACCAACATACATTTACTCTGCTGATGCTCTCAGAACAAGAAAGTGGAGTGGTTACTGATAAAATTTGTCTCCATCACCTGTCCTCCCTTGCCTCACTCTGTGCTGGCTTTAACTTTGGATTACTGAAAAATTAAAATAACTTACCTCTGATGGATAATAATTTAGTGGTTCAAATTTAGCATCAATTTTATAAAAGGCCAATTCCTGTTCCAGCTCATACTGTTTCTGACATGCTCGCGTTAGTTCCATGGTCTTCTGTTTTAGCTATTGACCAGTTTGATATGAAACAACACATAGCATCAGTAAGTCAGTACAAAGGTACAATGGTATGGGGCAATCATAACTAATAATTAGATTCTTTTAAATCCCACAGCAAACAACACAACATTCAGAGCATTTTATATAATTTTAGAGTATTATAAAGAATGAAATACAAAATTATCATAAGAGATCACATAAAAGACCTTTGAAGTTTATATGCTATTTCAGGTTGCAATGAATAAAGATTTTCAAAAATTCATTTAAATTTGCTTTATCCAAACATGAAAATAATTCTGTATCAATTATTTTCAAGTAACTAGTCTACTAAATACCTGTTTGCTGATTTTCCAATCATCAGCACTAATTTATTTAACTTCCTGGTTTTAATGATAAATTCAAATCACTGATGGAAATGACATTTGACATTAATTACAAAGGAATCAGGAGCAGAAGTGAGAAGGATGAAAATAAGCGTTTGGTTGTAACTGCTGTACTGTTGTATTAATATTTTGGCTAATGGCATCTCAGTTTAAAGTGTTCAGAATACTATTCTCTGTCATAGAGGATAAGGGATGGGAATAAGATTAATCAGATCCAAATATGGAATATTAAATTTTTAATAAAGTAATTCTACTATAAATACAACTTTTTAGTTATCCTTAGAAATTCTGAGCTAAAAGACATCAAATCTAATTCTCTTGAATTTATAAATTAAAAAAATGAGTCCTAGATTGGTGAATTGACTTGTCAAATTAGACTTGTCAAATTACATATTAGACTAGTGGCAGCAACTAAATATTTTAACTACCAGTAACAGCCCCGTTTCTTTAAACCAATCCTTTGAGTTCATTTCAAAGGTCCACTAAGTGATTTTCACCGTTTTTTTTTTTTTTTGCCAATGTCTGATAATAGAAACCAGACAAAAAAACATGCAGAAAAACCTTATTATATAAAAATGCAAGCTACAGAGAATAAAACATAAACAAACAAACATTTTACAAGGCCCAGGGAATCAAAGTCGTGCATGATTTAGCTTGCAGTCACCTCCTCATTATCCATCAAAGAGAAGTATGTTAACCCGGATAACAGGTAATCATGATCGAGTATTCACTGTGACAGACCCTGTACTACGCATTTTTTTTTTTTTTTGAGGGCAGTGTCACTGGCCCTCATATGTGAGACCCAACCGGGGCCACTGGCTTCCAAAGCCAGCGCTTAACCACCACACCACTCGGCCAGTCCCATGTACTACGCATTTTATCTGTGCTATCTCACAGAGGCTACACAACTCCCTTTGAGAGGATTAAAGCTACACAGACGCGTTAAATAACTTGCCCAATTGCACAGCTGGTAGTGGAGGAGACAGAGCTCAGTTCCAAGTCTCCTGACTTCAAATCCAACTCTTTATTATACTCGACGGCCTTCGATGTCCTGCTGCAGTGTCCAGCACATTACCCACACTGATGCCCTTTCAGTGAATACTCAGAAGGCCCGAGTCTCATGAAAGCAACTCACAACCAACAGTGTCAACTAATCTGGGGCTTCTCTTCTCAAAGATCATGGCAGTAGGTTCAAACAAAGGCAAATGTGACTGGAACAATGGAGACAGCATGGACTGGTCTCTGAAGGAAAATAATAACACCCTGTGCCTCTTAAAGTGCCTTTGTGTCTCCTATAGCGTTAGGCTTAGCATATCATAAGCATCCAATAAATGTCTATTGCAGAAATGCATCAATGAGAGCAAAGCCTTGGGAAGTAGGTTAGTTACAGTATTAGCTGTGGATAATCAAGAGTTGACTGCAGTTAACATATTTACCAAGGGGAAAAATGATACAAATTCTTCCCCCCAACATTCAAAGTCACTCTCCTATGTACACATTCATTAAAAAAAAGTTATACATACGTACACAAGCACATTTCTTGAGAAGCAAGCCAGTTTTAAAACTTAAAATGTACATAAGCATATTAATACAAGTTACCATGCAAACCATGAAAAACATAGTGTGCAATTCGGTCCTGAAGGAACTACCTTTAAGGAAGAATAAAGAATCGGCAGAAAAGGGTCTGCAAGAAACCAAGACAAGGGCTGAAAGGAGAAAGAAGCAAACAGAGACCATCACCTGGAGAACTCTAGAGAGCTAGGCTGTAATAATATAAGCTGCTCCTTACTGACAACTTACCTTAAAAGATATTGTTACTAGCACTGGCATTGTTCTTATATGGACACATTTTATCATCATTCTATGAGTTACAGATTTACCACCTTCCATTCATTACTTAGCTTGATTCATTTCAAATTATTTTCACATTCATTACCTCATTAATTCCTCACAATTCTAAGACTGACAGGACAAAGAAGTCACGCTCATTTTAAAAATGAGGAAACTGGAGAGCAGGAATTAAATAACATTCAAAAAGACAAAGAGTAATATTAATATTAAAGGTAGTTAAAGTAAGTATTGGTTGGTGGCAGGACAGGGGGATTACTATAGTTTAAATGGCCACCAGCAGCTTTACTTCAATGTAACTACATTTATTTTATAGGTTGACCTATTCCATGAGGAATTACTTTATGAAACCGGGAAACATATATCTGTAGATGATATTATCACCAAATATTCTGCATAAGAGAATGGAAAATGTTTTTCAAATGTAGGCTCTTAGAATAAGACCCAGAATTCTTTTTTAAAAATAGAGTGGTCCTCTGGAATAATAAAGGAACAGGAAAAACAATATAAATTTAAAGAATACAAAAGAGCTAATGAATATATATGCAATACTCAACTCTCTGACCACTAAAGAAATGTGACATTAAAGCAATGAGATTCCATTTGTTTCCTATTTACAAGTTCAAAATAATAGTGTCAAGTGGGGAATGGGGCTCTTTCACTCACTGCTATAGAAGTATAAAACAGTTATAAGCTTTTTGAAAGGCGTATTAATGTTTAACAAATTCAAAATGCAAATTATATAGTAATTCCACTTGTAGTGATTTATACTAAGGAATTATTAGTATGAATGTATAAGGTGTGTGTGTGTGTGTGTGTGTGTGTGTGCTATATATATATACCAGGGGTGCCAAAAACATGTATACACATTTTAAGAAAGGAAAAAAAGCTGTATCAAAATTGTATTACTCAATATGTACCCATTACAAAAGATGAATACAAGCCATGTTTGACTTCTGCAATTACAAGAGGTGCTCAAAGTGGTTCCCATCAGTTCCAGACACTTCTGATTACGGCGAACCACTGTTGAAGCAACATTGACCAAAGTGTCCACTTGTATTTGGCACTCCTGGTGTGTGTGTGTGTGTGTGTGTGTGTGTGTGTAATATATACACACACATATAATGGTTTTCTCTGTAGTATTGTTTCTCATAACAAAAAAAGTGGAAGCAACCTAAATATTCAGCAGTAAAAGTAGGCAACATAAATTATGGAGGATCCATATAATGGAACACAATATAGACTTTGAAAAAAATAAGAAAGATTTATGAGTGTGTGTCTATACGTATGTGCATGCACGCATGTGTGTATGTATTCTTTTTAAACTTGGAGAGCTAGCTATCCATGATATACTGTTTTGTAAAAAGTAAGATGCAGAATTAAAAAATATATAAAGATTTTTTTAAGTACAAAAAATTCAAAGGCATATATATATATATATATATATACATATATATATATATATATACACACATATATATATATATATATCATAGAAAATATCCAGGGAATGGGATGGGGGGGAGTGAGACCTTCATTTTCTACTGCATAGATTTGTGTTGTCTGAATTTGTTACAATAAACATTAACTTTGTAGGTAAATGTGTTTTTAAATGTTTAACGACAAAAATAGAATGACACAAAGACGAGCAGTCTATCTTCTAACCAGAAATAGTTATAAAAAAAAAAACCCAGCAAAAACTGTTGACAATTAACAAAACATTTATTCACAGCACAAACATATCAACAACATCACAAATAAACAAAAGAGAAAACTAGACAACTACAACAATCTATAATTTGGGGATAGCTCAAAGTCATAAAATACATTTTGCCAAGGTTTTCAATAGGCAGCATATGGAAATTGTAATAAAAGATGGATTCTATATTATAAAAAAAGATCAGTAACTTAAAAAGTTTTAAATGTTCACAAATGTCAAGTGACACCATAGTAAGTACAATGTGTTTGTTTTCTATATTTTAAATACAAATGTTAAGTGATGGCACAAAGTGTTCACTGCTAAAATAAAACTGATTATCATGTAGGTCTCTAATAATTTACTTGCTCATCATCCATTTTACTTTATTATGGAATGGAGAGCAACAGAAGTATGTATAATATAAAGCTATTGATAATCACCAAATTACTAACATCATATATATATGCCTTCAGAATACAGCTGACATATTTGAAAACTACCTTCAGATAAGAGGTATGTGAAAGAGCCCACAAATGCTCTGGGTATTTCACTAACAGAGCTGGGGAAGCTGCCCTTTCATAACATCCCCTACCTTTTCTCTCTGGCAAAGAAGAACTCAAGAATGAGGCAGTTAAGTATTTGGATTTCAAATAATTTCCCTCTCTACACAGAGAAAGGAACACTTTTTTCTTGCTAAACAATTTAAGTGTCCAAGCAGGATTCTTATGGACAAATGGAGTAATTAAGCCAGGATGCCAATTTCGATAGGGAGATGCAAAAAAGATAACTGTATCTAAGGTTCTATAGTTACCTGAGAAGTATAATTCTCTAAGTTATGCATGGGTCAGAAAAAGAATTGTCAAAGAAGAGAAATAAAAGTACCAATAGATATTTTATCCCCTTAAGGACAGTAGCCTAATAATGTTACAGAATCAGAATCTCTGGGAAGGGCCTTTTAAAATCATTTAGTCCCAGGCTGGCCGAGTGGCTCAGTTGGTTAAGGGCTCGCTCAAGAGTGTGAGCTGAGCTCTGAGCAACGGCGGTTCGATGCCAGCCCGAGCTGAGCTGCCGTTGAGCTGCCAACGGGTGGCAGGATGGCTCAGCTAAAAAAAATAAAAAAAATAAAAAAAATAAAGATCATTTAGTCCCTCTTCCTACTTAACGTTTTTTTTTCTTCCCAAACTCTGCGCATATGCCTGTTTCAGTGACTGCAAACACATTCCAGAGTTACAGCACTGGAGCTCAGGACAGGATTAGAAATTTCTTCTTTATTACTAAATGAAAAATGGTTTTCTTATAATTCTATTTGCCATGTCTTCATTTTACCATATGGGTCCTTAGTCAATATCTCGTAAGTCCCTCTTCTATGAAGCAGTCCTTTGACTATCTAAAAGCAACCATCAGAGCTCACCGGGTCTCCTCTTCTCCAGCCTGGAAATGCCTGTTGTGTTGGCCATTCCCCATAGGACATGGCCGCTCGGCCTCTGAAACCTCTGGGTCAGGTACCTCTTGTCAAACACTATCTAGTCTGTCTAAATATTTCTCTTTTCTTTTTTAGCTGAGCCATCCTGCCACCTGTTGGCAGCTCAGCGGCAGCTCAGCTCGGGCTGGGCATCAAACTGCTGTTGCTCAGAGCTCAGCTCACACTCTTGAGCGAGCTCCTACTCAACTGAGCCACTTGGCCGGCCCCTTAAATATTTCTCTTTTAAAATACCTTTTCTTTCTATTTCAACCATAAAGCCAAATTACATAAAATTTAAACATTATCCATATGCATAAGTGGCAATTAGAAAGTCTATGATTCCACTCCCCACAAATACTACTGTCAAGGGTCTGGTACATAATCTACCATTTTCCGTACACATACCGACACTATTATGTGCTATCTTTATATACAGGATCATACTTGATATATTGTTGTACAGCTTGCTTCTGTTCACATAGCAATATGTGTTAGACATCCTTCCATATCAGGACATGCAGCTCTAACTCATTTTAATAGTAACACGATTATTCTAATATCAACTGAGGGACATTTTAGTTATTCTGAATAATTTGCTAATATAAACACTATTGTTGTGAATGTCCTTGTATTTGTACATGGATATATGTATGTATGTATGTATGTATGTATGTGTATATGTGTGTATATATATATGTGCATATGTACATATATGTCTTCACACATTCTTGCTGCCATTTCTACAGAACATGCTATTGGAAATATATATTATATTACAATTATATAGTAAAAATAATATGAATATAATCATAACCAATACTATATATAATATTTCCAACATAAAGGACATAGGTATGTCCATTTAAATTTGGATAATTTTGTCAAATTGCCTTCTAAAAGTTTTTGCCAATGCACAGCCTCACCAACAATGTTGTGGTTAAAAAAAATACACACATCTGCAGACAGTCCAACCAGGTGCTTATAGCGCTGGGCTTCGCCCCTTTCCTTTATTTTGGATACCATACTTCACATAATGCAGCCCAAGGCAGCATTCGTCTTTTGGGCATACAGTGCCCGTCAACTACAACTTGTAAAATCTTTTGCACATATTTCTGTTGAACCACATCTTCCCCATTCTACAGTCTGGATGTTGTGTTTTTAGACTCAAGGATAAAGAATTCTCTATTTCAAGAGAATAAAGTCAAAGCAATGTAAAATATGAACTTACCAATTCATTTTTTGTGTTTAGGTTACTCTCTAGCTCCTCGCAGCTCTGTTTTTGTAACGTGGCCTCCTCTTTTAATGATTTGTTCAATTTATCTTGATTTTTAATTTCCTCGAGGAGCTTTGTTTGTTTGCTCTTAAGCTCTTCAGTTTCCATTATCTTCTTTTCCAGGTCTGTTTCCAGTCTCTCTACTTCCTCTGCCAATACAAATTTAATAATTTATTGATCATTATATTTCCTACTTGAAGAAAGGTAAGAATATTTCTTAACTAATAGCAAAAGGACTCTTAGAATAGTATCAGTACAATCTACTTTCAAAATTATTCACTATTGTTTTGGGAAAAAGACTAGAACTAGAACTTAAAACGGATTTATATTAAGAGGTAAGAAGTCATTACCATTTATATAACAATTTTAAAAAACACCATTTTTCTTACAACTATGTAATTTGTGTGTTGATAAACATAGGTCTCCTATAGAAAACATGCATTATTTTATTTGATATTAATAATTACACTTTAAAGGATGCTGCAAGCATGCTTGCAAAATACTATGCTATCTTAAAATCCTTCAAAGGCTTCCCATGATGCTTAGCATAGGATCCAAAAAACCTGCATGAATAACTAACTGACAAGGCTCTTCAAGCATGGGTCCTGAACTACCTCCTCTCCAGCCTCATTTTCAAGCACTCCCCACTGCAGCCTTTTTGTAATCCCAGTTCTTCAGATTTGTGATGCCTCTTCTCACATGCAGGCTTTTATTCACACCTTCTGCCTGGAACTGTCTTTTTCTATCTCCTACTGATCTATTTTGTATTCTCCAGATCTTAGTTTTAAAAATATTTTGAGAAGTCTGCCCTGATTCTACCCTCTCCCCAAGTTAGATGCTTCTCTGGGGTGCTCTCACACCACCTTGCACCTCTGCTGTGGCCCTCGTCACACAGGGAGTTGTGAAATGTGATCAAATAGCTTGGCTGTCTGCCTTCCCCACCAAAGCTTTGTGAAAGCAGAAACTATCTATCTGGCTCACTACCTGGTCCCAGAACTCTGCACATTGAAGGCTCCTAATTAATATTCAAAATGAATCCTAAGTAGTTCAAACATCTTCCCTTATAGTATATTTATAGGATGACTTCCCTTTGATTATTTATATTTTTAAGGACTCTAAAATATAAACTTCAGGGTAACAAATGTTGAGTTAGGGGGATCCCAAACTAATACAAATTCACCATACTTCTCAAGTATTGGATCAAACCATTATCAAACTGCCATTTTTGTAAGTCAAAATGGAGTAACATTAATTTCATATGGTTGAATTTGGAAGCTCATTTCCTAACATTTTGAAATGGCTATTTCATATCTTCCTCTTTCTCTTCAACTCCCACACCCCTATTTTCTTTCTCAGTTGATGACCTCATATTTCATGAGAAAACAGGCCCCATCAGTGGGAACTTCCTCAAGACTACCCACGCCTGCACACATATTCTCTGCCTTCTGATGAAGAAAGTGTCCTGACCCTCTTATTAAGAGATAGTTTTTCATTTTCTCTGATCTTATCTTGTCTTCCCAAGAACCAAAAGAACTGAGCCATGATTTCTCTCTCCCCTCCACTCTTGAATATTCTCTTTGTTTCTTTGATTACTAGCTTTGAGGTTAACCACATTTGCTTCTGCCCATTTCCTGGTCTGGAAGCTACAGACAAATTTTTTTTTTTTTTTTTACTTTTAAACTTTTTTTAAAAAAAAACTCATTTATTAGGCATTAGGGGAGGGAAATTGCAAATTTTCACCCAAATGTCTCCTTCCCATTCACTCTTCCATCTATACTTTAGCATTTGTCCCAACCACTCCTTAACCGCTCTTGTCAAGATCGTCATACAAGTACGGTGCCAATCGAATGCATTCTCCGTGCTCATCTTCTTCATGTCTCAGCAACAGTCAGCATAACCAACCACTTCCTCTCTTGAAATCTTCTCTGGACTTTTGAAACCTATTGTTTCCTGGTTTTCTCCTACCTTGCTGGTCTCTTTTTCCTCATTCTGCTTAGCTAGCTCCCCCTCTTTATATTCCCAACCCCTCTCTGAGTGAGCTAATCGATTCCAGTGGAATTAACTATTATTTTTATGCTTGATGACTCTCAAATTTATATCTCTAGTACAGATGTCTTTGAACTCCAGACACATTTCCAACTCTCTTCTTGGTTGCTGCAAAGGCATTCATTCAAACTCAGCATTCTGAGTTCTCTTATTTTTATAAACAATATCATCATCTCAGCACTTACGCAAGCCAGAAGCCAGGACTTATTCAGTCCATTAGAAAGTATCATCATCTCAGCACTTACGCAAGCCAGAAGCCAGGACTTATTCAGTCCATTAGAAAGTGCTGCTGACCCCACCTCCCAAACTGATGCATCTTTTCTATACGCACCACCTAAACACAGACCATCGCCACTTCTAGCCTAGAGCTCTGCAACAGCCTCCTCACATGTCCCTTTAGCTCCATTTTGTCCTGTTCCAAATCATTCTGCATCCTGTTTCAAAAATAATCATCTTAATATATAAACTGCCTCATGTCTCACCCAGGCTTAAAAACGGTCGATGGCTTTCCACTGCACCTGGAACAAAATCCCAACCCCAAGGCCCTATGCGACCGCCCCCCTCCCCATCTCTCCAAACTTTTTCATGAGCTATCCTGCAGTCATACTGATCTTCTTTCAGTTCCTTAACTCACCACGGTCTTTCCAACCTCAAAGCACCAGCTGCTCCCTCTCCCTGAATGCCTTTGTTCACATGGCTAATCTATCCTTGGCTTTGTCATCAGCTAAATGTCGCTTCCTCAGAGAGGCATTCCTTTACACCACTTTCCTAAAAAGGGGGTTCTCTTCCGTTACTTTATCTGGGTTTACAGGCTTTTTGTCTGTCTTGTCCACTAAAACATGAAGGCCAGTATCATCTATCTTACTATTGCGTCCTTATTGCCAGATACGGTGCCTGGTTCGTGCTTAATGAATACTTGTTGAATTGATTTATGGTTTTCTTTTCCATGCAAATTTTAATAACATTATAAAGTTCATAATATATTTTTCTCGATAACTTCTAAATTATTCTTCTCCCACGCAAATTTAGGTTTTTTTTTTGTTTGTTTTTTTTTTGAGGGCAGTGTCACTGGCCCTCACATGTGGGACCTGAACCAGGGCTGCTGGTTTCCCAAGCCAGCGCTTAACCACCGCACCACTCGGCCGGCCCCAAATTTAGTTTTTAAAAACAATGTCACCTTACCTAAACTGAACCTCTCAAAAGCTTCCTGTCTGTCCTGAGTGGTTACTGGCTGACCTTCCAAACTTTCCAGTGAACGGAGGTGAAAAACAGTAAACTGAAGGTAATGAGGAAGGGTCACAACTGGATTTTCAATTAGGGTCAGAGAAGTCAAATCTTGAAGTGGTTTCAACCTGCTTATATCTTGGAGCTGAAATGATATATAACAGTATTATTGGTATAATTTAAAAATCATACACACACCTAAAGGAAGTAATAAGTCAAGGGCATTGCATTAACATGGCAAGGAACCTATTTTCATGAAACTCATTATCCCCAAGTAGTGTGAGTGGAGGAATAGAAAGGGAGTATTTGAGTATCTATAGTATATCAGGGCAATACTAAGCATTTTCCATACACCATTTCACTTGTGACTCTTCACAACAACCTATGATAGAAGCACCATCTTAATTTTAGAGAGGAAGAAACTGAGGTTCAAAGAAGTTTGGTGACTTGCCCAAAGCTCAGGGGTTATAAGAGAATGAAAACAGGATTTGAATCGAAATCTGTGTAACTCTAAACCTATTGTCTTTTCATTATACAAATTGAAAATATAAATGGCTATAAAAAAGATTTTGGTAAATTGATGGTAAAAGAAATAAGGATATATGGAGATACCACTTTCAAGTGAGGTTTTTATGTTTAACCAAAGAGGGATTTTAAAAGGTTGAGAAACACTCTACTAGAAGCTAGTACAAATAAACCTCTCCAAGTGAATATATATCATTACACTTACTGATGCCAATTTCAGATATGAACTGGGTTGAGGAAGTCATACAAAATTAGAAATCATAAATATTTACTGAATGATTTTCCAGTTAACATCAGCTGACGCTGAGTACTACCTAAGGATCAACTACTTTGAGGAACATTTGTGGCAAATTTTAAATTCATGGCTACCTCTTCCCATCACCCTGTAAGTTCCATGAGTTCCAAGGTGATGCTGAGCAACATGGTGTGGAGCTTGGGCTCTGAGGCTCTTGGGTATCAGTGAAATGGTAGAGTCACCTTACAAGATCTTTATAAAGACGAAATAAGAAAGCATAGACATTGCCAGCTGCACAGCAGCAAAAAGGTGCTATTTATTATTACTGGCTTCCCCTGATGAAGGTTTAAGGAATATGACCTTAGAGATATTGTCTTAAAGTTTTTACAGTATTGCACATCTATCATTTCGTCTGAGCCCATAACACTCCTGTAAAGGAAGAGGGTAGAGATTTAAAGTGAGTTTTAGAGAGATGAAGGAATTCTCCAAGGTCACAGAAGGCAAGTCTAGACCCATATTAGAAGGCACATCTTTTATTTTCTATTCTAAGACTGACGTTCTTTACATTATAGCATGATTGTTCCAATTTTAATACAAGATTTAAATAAATTAATATTTTTACTTAACAATGTTTGAGAATTGAACTGTATAAATATCATAGGGAAATCATAAATTATACTCCACAGAAAAATATACATCATTATCAGATTATGTGAACCTTGATGGCAAAGTCACTCCACTATAACTTGGTAGTATTAATTAACCTCTTAAAACACCTAACCCTGTAATTGAGATTAATTCATAAGTTTGTAAAAAAGAAGTCTGTTCTAGGCATTTAGTGGCCTGTGTTCTGGCACAAGATGCATGACTTCGGGTAAGAGGCTTAACCTCTCTGAGACTCTATTAGAAAATGGGAATAAGACTATGACTATGGTACTTAAGTCACAGTAGTATTAAAAAAAAAAAAAAAAAATCCCTGCACTGTCTTTTCAACAAAAGTATCCTGAGGCTCAAATGGAACGATAGATGTGAAAATGCTAAGAAGTCAACTCTCAGCTACCATGGAACCATATAAAACCAGGACTGCCATATTTAATTACCCTAGAGAATCCCAGGTTATGCGTGAATTCGAAGTCAGGTCAAAGGACCAAGGACCTTAAAAGAAGAGATCCCATTTTTTAAAAAAGTTAGATTTTAATCTTTCTTTTTTTAATAAGTCCAAAAATATGAGAAAAAAATTCTTGCTACTTTAAATAACTTACCGATGATATCTTGTTGCCTTTCAGATTGAGGGCTCTCAAAGATTTTAACTTCTTCCCAAACCATGCTGGAATATGTTCAATTTCATTTCCTGCAAGGTTTAGCTTTTGCAGATTACACATATTTTCTATGCCTTCAATTTTGCTGGAAACCAAAGAGTAAAATCAAACTTAGTAAGTACAATGATATGAGCTCCTTCACTCTGTTTATAGAATTAATAGCCTTGGGTTTTTGTGGAGTCATTTTTCACAATTATAACTTATCTACCCTTTTCATAAATGAGAACCAAAAAAAGTGGCTAAAAACAAATGTACCACAGCAGCTTTGGTAAACTCTTCATTACTACGCCCAGAAATCCTACCTATCTTACTATCAAACTTTATGATCCCACAGCACAGGAAAGAAGAGTCTTCCCATGGCAGTCTCATTAACCACTGTAAAGAGTACAGTGGACAGCCAGGGGAGAGCTGAAAACTCAACAGCACACACTGTACTGTGTGCTACAGCCCTGCACAAGAGAAGATGTCTTAATTATTACCTGAAGACATTACCAAAAGATTAGCTAGGACAGCTGAATATGGCTGCCCTTCTAAACTGGTGGACCCACAGAATGATACTGTATTTATGAACATAAATATTTCATCAGAATATTAAATGAATAAAACATTTATCACCCATATTCATGAATTTTCACCGATGAACTATTTTTCCCAAGTTGATTCCAATTTAATTGCTTGGTCAATTTTCTATACTGGGAAAATATTTCCAAGCTTTATTTTCACCTTTATTTTGTTGAAGTTATTTTCATCAGGATCAATTATTTTTTTATACAAATTTTATATTAAGTATTTAATTCATTAATCATTTTTTTTCCCCCATTTCATTTTTGCCATATTAGAGCTTCTGCCACTGTTTTTTTTTTTGTTGTTTGTCTTTTGGCGGCGGGCAGGAGGGTGCATTAGATATACCAAGTCTAATGTGGAGGGAAAATATATAAATATAAAGATTTTCAAGGTTTAATAATTGTATTGTATCACTTTGTCTATAACAAGTTTTCTAGGTGCAGTTTTAGCGTCTGTCAGTTTTATGTTTACTTCTCAGAGGAATACATATTATGAAGTGGAAACAAGACAGTATATTGCTTATAGCAATAAGCAAAAAACATGAGGAAAAACACATAAGGAAGAAAACAGGTTGAAATATCAATTGACAGGGTTAAAACATACTGCTTTATGTCAACTTCCTTAATGTGATAAGGCAGTGAATCAAAGACTCTATCTGGGAAACTTGCTGTCAAAAATGAAATTCAGACAAACTTTGATACTCAAAAAATCTATTTCCTTCTTTGATAATGCTAGATTAAGGTATTAATCCATACTTTAGTAATGCCAAAACATGAAGGCAATTACCATCTGCGAAAGGCTAGCCTATCAGGGAATAAGGATCAAAGTGCCAGCTGTTTCAAAGGCTTCTTTCAGTAACGTGGGCAGCATTAATCTACCTCTCTAACAAAGATGACCCCGCAATGCTACCCAAATAAGTATTTACTTACCAGATTTTGTTATACGACAAGTTGAGTTCACGTAATTTTAACAGCTTGTCCACCTTCTCAATCTTCCCTATTAGATTATAGCTGAGATTCAGTACTTCGAGTTTAACACATTTTTCCAAATTCTCGATATACTAATTGGAGACAAATGAATAAATACTTTATACAACAGAGGCCTTGACATCAGCACAACATGTAAGTGTGTGTATCAGTGGCTGTTCTGAACAGTCACAGAGAATAAACCCTTCCTGCTCTCCTGACAGTCCCTTGGTATGGCACTCCCTGACGGGGAGTAGCAGCTCTCCTCAAACCACCAAACTCTCCTGGTCCTTCAGTGGACAACGCGTCCTACGTACTAAGAAGCTCAAGACTATCAGACAAGAATTCCCTCACCTGAGCTTTTCCATGCCTTTCCCTCCCTCCTCTGCTTTCTTCAAAGTTCAGGCTAGGTACTTAGGCTCTTCCTAACCTTACCCATCTCCTCTCCCCATGCTCTTGCATCTTCAACCTCCTTCTTTCTCCTGGATCTTCCCCTCAAGTTTAAAAACAGTCATTAGTCAACAGATAGTCATTACACACTTGTTACATAGCAAGGGTGGCACCAGGCAATGGAGATGCACCAGTGAACCGGACAATTGCCCTGCTGTGTGCAGCCTATGTTTGACAGGCTCCATCTCCTCTATATAAAGCAAATCACCTCGAATTGAACATGTTTTTAGGGTTAAGCCATCATCTCCTTTATCTGCATTTTTGTTGGTTTGATTTTTGTTTTGTTTTCATTAAGATCTTCAACTGTCTGGAATTAATATTTGTGATGAACACAATAGGCATCTAAGTTTATATTTTTTCTAATTAAAAATTAAGTTGTCTATTATACTGTGTTCATATTGTATAGTTTATGTATAGTTTAAAGTGGTAAACACTCTAAAGCAGGGATCAGCAAACTTTTTCTGCAAAAAGCCAGATAGTAAATATTTTTGGCTTTGTGAGCCAGAGTCTCTGTGACAACTATTCACCTCTGCTATTGTAGCACAAAACCAGCCACAGAAAATACGTAAACAAATGAGTGTGGCTGTGTTCCAATAAGATTTTATTTACAAAAATAGCAGCAAGCCTGATTTGGTCTGCAAGCTATAGTCTGCTGACCGCTTCTCTAGAGAGTCAATAATGTCTAAAATAAAAGGAACTTATGAATTTAAAGATGTCATACTTCTGATGTAGAGCTTTCTCTGGAAAAAGTAAAAGGTCTGTTACAAATTAGGTGACGTTCCTATATTAGGATGAGATGTTACTATAAATCTAAATAATCTTTTTTTTTTTTTTCAGTTTTAAAGCACAGAAACATCAAAAACAATGTCTATATTCAGAAATGTTGGTAACTTACCCTAAATTTCTTGCCACCATCTTTAGAAAGTGAAAGGTTCAGAGATTTTACCAAGGCCAAATTGTCCTGTTTGGTAAGTTTTTTAATAAGGGCCTCTGTGATATATCGGACTCCTGCATGAGAATCAGCTTCTGAAATTACAGAAACAGATCATTATCAGGAGAGGAAGACATGATCACTCCGAAAAACAAAGTGTTTTCATGTTACATAACAACAATAACAAAAATTTTTGTAAGCCATGCAAATATAAAAACATCTGGCTAGTTCTAATTGCAATGTTGTAATAATAATATTTTACTTTATATAGCATTTCATAATAATGACAATAATAGTTATACTCTATAAATATTAGCTGTGTGCCAAGCTTTGTGCTAAATGCTTTACATTTAAAACATTTGTACAACAAATCTTTGAGAAAGAAATTACTATTTCCATTTATTTAAAAAAAGTTATAATAATTTGTTCAAAATCTTACAGGTAGTAGAAAATCCAGGAGTTGAACCCAGGCAGATAAATCCAAAACCAACACCTTTAATTATATACGGCACTGAAGTTTTTAGCAATTAAAAAACATAATAAACTGGCACTATTTAGTTGTTTGTTTTTACAATTCCAATCTAAAGTTAGGAAACACTGGAATTCTTTTGGTGTTTTTTTTGTTTTTTGTTTTATTATTTTTTTTAATGGTGAAAAAACATCCATTTGTTGTTTCTAAATTGATAAAGGAGATCCCATTATACTTTATAAAGTGCTCACTTGATGGGTAGCAAGCCTGTCCTAAGCCCTTCCTGGATATTGCTGTCAAAGATTTTTAAAGCCATGTTACATTTTACAAAAGAAGCCGTAAAAAGAAAATTCCTTCTTGGTTCTTTCTTTAAGAGTCAGAAAAAATTAAGCCTGAGTTCAGGCTATGGGCCAAAGACTTTCTATGATTATTTATAAGTTAATATTGTATTTATTTTGGTTAAAAATAAAATAATTTTTTCTTTAATTTAGGCTGTTCTAGGAAAGAAAATGACTAATATTCTAAAATATTATTCAAATTACAAATAGCAATGTGCCAACTGATAGCAAGGGTATGTATAGTCTAAACTCAATGCTCATGTTTATTAATAAAACTGATCACATATTCAGGTCAATAGAGTTTGATGGCTGTGATTCCATGACGAAGCAAAGAAATCACATAGTTTTCTTTCACATTTAATCACATTCAATAGATTCTTAGAAAAAAATAATCTATTTTTGAAAACAGATTCCCAGGCTAACAGAATGCTTTAAGAAAAACATTAAAACCTTGGTGGAACATATATATGTCTTTATGTGAAAATTAGTCCATTCACAGATAAGTAGTTTGCAAATAAACAGACTGGAATAGCCCAAGGGTGGATAACAATTTTATACTGAATTAAGGCACTCCACTCTGAGGTGAACAGATGTGCTGTTCCCCTACCCAAGGATGGTAATAAATTTGGCAGGTGAGCTTTAAGGCTCTGTCCCACCACAGGAAATAAAGCTTCCTCTTTCTGGAAACTCCCTTCTCCTAACCCATTCAGACAGCTTCACTCCAACTCCGAAGCCTCCATCCTCCACTGTACTCATACAATGTCTGTTAATAAAAATGACAGGTCAAGTCAACACCTGGATATATGCTACATTTGGACAAAAAAATATTGAGTTCAATATCTTCCATCTCTACGTAAGAGTAAATGGTCAAATTCTAAGATTAGAAAGCAAATACCTTTATGGTCTTGGTAGTCCAAAAGTATAGTGTTTTCATCTGCAGTCTCGCCTCGCTCACACCACTGTCCTCCGGAATGAAAAGGCAGAGTCTCGGGTCCACTTAAAGGTGACAGTGACCTAGATCTCATATTGAACGTAAGAGATGATGAACTAGGAGAGTGAGATGATGGCATCTTTGGTTTGGAAAACTTTTGCTGCGAACCTTTCTTCATTGCAAAAATAAAGCCAGATGTCCATCCAAACCTGTAAGAGTTTTCAGTATATTTAACAAAGTTGATTTTTTTTAGAGCTATCAAAACTATTAAATTAATCTATTTCTAGAAGTCTCAAGACTACAAAGTTATAAACTCTGAGGCTATAGATGCTTCAAGCTGAAGGGAGCAGCCACTATTTTATTTTTAAATGTTTTTTTTTTTTTTTGAGGGCAGTGTCATTGGCCCTCATATGTGGGACCCGAACCGGGGCCGCTGGCTTCCCAAGCCAGCGTCCAACCACTGCGCCTCTTGGCCAGCCCAGCAGCCACTATTTTAAACATTGCCGATCACCTGGCCAGAGGGAAAATAGACCTCCACAGGGTTTGTATTGACACATGCTCCAGCCAGAAGTCTCACCTGTCGTTCCTGTTCTCGGTATGCAGGCCCTGGAAATATTTGGCAACAAGCTGCATTTAACACTGATGGGCACTCTCTCCTTCCTGAAATAGTTTCTTCCTTGGGCTTCTGGGACACCACACTCTCCTAGTATCCTCTGGCCTCCCTGGCCACGCACTCTTTAGCCTCCTTTGCTGGCTCCCGCTCCTCTATTCAATCTTTAAATGTCAGAGCTCCTCAAGTCTCTTCTAGTGTCTCTCTAATCTCATTTTAGACCATCTTATACACACCCATGGCTTCCAATGCCACCTGTATACTGATATTTATATCTTCAGTCCAACCATTCTCTGAGTTCGACTCTTCTTCATAACTGCCTACTTGATACCTTATTAACACCTTAAACTCAACGGGTCCAAACTGAATTCATCGTTTCCTCCATTCCTCCCTCATTTTGTTCCCATCCTGTTCCTCCTTCAGTGTTCCCTAAATAGGGAACAATGCTCATGGGAGTAAGATGGAACCTGGAAGTCATTCCTCATGCCTCCCTCTCCCTTTTTTCGGATACCAAATCAGTCACCAATTTTGTCAATTCTACCTCTTAAATCTCTCTCGAATTAGTTTATTTCTTTTATCTCTACCCTCAACCACCCTAATCGAAGCCCTCATCAAATTATCTCATAGTTTCTAACAGATCCACTTCCTACTCTATGACTACATTAGTCAGACAACCAGAGTCATCTATTTAAAAAGTAAATCTGTCTATAATGAATGTAATATTTGCCATGACTTATGAGGTCCCCTATGATATGGCCCTGTCTGTCTAGCCTCACTTCCGTCACTCATTCCCTCAAGGCCGCGGGCTCCAGCCACGCTGACCTCCACACATAATTCCTTCTGCTACAATTGCTTGTCGTCAGTCTTTTTTTTTTTTACTGTGGTAAAATACACAACATAAAATTGAACGTTTTAACCATTTTAAGTGTACACTTCAGTGGTATTAAACACATAATGTTGTGTAATCATCATCACCATCTGTCTCTATAATTCTTTTCATCTTGTAAAACTGTAATTCTATACCCATTAAACAATAACTCCCCACTCCTCCCTCGCTCCACAGCCCCTGGCAACCACCATTCTGCTTTCTGTCTCTATGATTTTGACTACTCTAAGTATATTACATAAGCAGAATCATACAGTATTTGTCTTTTCATGACTGAATTATTTTACTTAGCATAATGTCCCCCAATTCATCCATCTAGCGTATGTCAGAATTTACTTCCTTTTAACACTGAATAATAGTCCATTATACGTATATATCACATTTTGCTTATCCATTCATCTGTCAATAAACACTTGGGTTGCTTCCATGTTTTAGATATTATGAAGCATACTGCTATGGACTTGGGTATACAAATACCTTCAAGGCTCTTCTTTCAATTCTTGGGTATATACAAGTGGAATTGATGGAACTGCCATACTTTTTCCCACAGCAGCTATACAATTTTACATTCCCACCAACGGTGCATCGGGGTTCCAATTCCACCATTTTTTTTTTACCAACGCTTGTTATTTATTTATTTTAAAGAATTTTTTATTGGGTAACTGTGTTTTTTCCAGGACCCATCAGCTCCAAGTCAAGTTGTTGTCCTTCAATCTAGTTGTGGAGGGCACAGGTCAGCTCCAAGTCCAGTCGCCGTTTTTTTTCAATCTAGTTGTGGTGGGGCGGCGGGGGGGGGAGGGGGCTCAGTCCACCATCCCATGCGGGAATTGAACCAGCAACCTTGTTGTTAAGAGCACTTGCTCTGACCAACTGAGGTAACCGGCCACCCACTATTTATTTATTTTTTGATGGTGGCTATCCTAATAAGTATGAGGTAGTATCTCATTGTATTTTTGATTCGCATTTCCCTAATGACTAGTAATATTGAGCATCTGTTCGGGTGCCTATGGCTATTTATTTATTTTCTTTGAAGAAATGTCTATTCAAGTTCTTTGCCCATTTTTAAATCAGGCTGTTTTCTTTTTTTCTTGTTGAGGTTTAGGAGTTCTCCCTATATAGTCTGGATATTACTCCCTTATCAGATATATGATTTACAAATATTCTGTGGGCCTTTTTACTCCGTTGATATCGTCTTTTAACGAACATTTAAAAATTTTCTTGAAGTCCAATTTGTCTGTGTTTCTTTTGTTGCCTGTGCCTTTGGTGTCATATCCAAGAAATCACTGACAAATCCAATGTCGTGAAGCTTTTGCCCTGTGTTTTCTAAGAGATTTATACTTTTAGGTCTGACAGTTAGGTCTTTGATCCATTTTGAGTTAATTTTTGTATATGGTGTTAGGTAACGGTTCAACTTCATTCTGTCTCCACTTTAGACTGTGAGCTCCATGAAAGCTTCTGTTTTACCCCTTTCTCCACAGCCTAGCATAGTGCCTGGCACCTAGCAAGAACTCAGTACATATTTATTGATTGAATGAATGAATGAATGAATGAAGTCATTTCCCACTCGTCCCTCTCTCTCAGCCATCAAGACATTCATTCTAGTTTTGACGTCTTCTAAATTCATCTCTATCTTCATAGCTCCTGCCCTAGATCTAACTTTTATCATCTCTTCTTTAGACTGTTATGATACTTTCTTACCCAGCTTCCATTCTTCCTTTGCCTCACCCTCAATCCTTTCTCCCTGACTCACTTACTTTATAAAAAAACAAAAAAGTTTGATGGTTTTCATTGTCGAAATCTAAACATTTCTGCACCATACACAGGACTCACCACAATCTAACCAAACTTTCTGGCCCAATTTCGTATTCCTCCCCACCATGCATCCTGCACTCCAATCATCTTTTTATTATTACCTGGACACATCATGAGTTTCTGCTCATGAATTTCCCTCTCCTTAACATGGCATCCTCTTCTTCCCCTCTACCAACTAAAATGTCATTTTATTTGTAAAAGCTTTCCAGAAATCCACTTCCTTCAAGTAGAATTAATCTTCTATGCTTATTATCAAACTGAATACACCTCCATCAGAGACTCATTCTACTACAATATTTTTTGCTTTCTCAGATTGTGACATCCACAAGTGGAGTCATAATGCCTTATTCATCTCTGAATTCCCAGCACCTCGATGGTAGGTCATGAATGTGTCTAACATTTTACAACTAGAATTCAATCTGTTTAGAAACCATACTTTTAACAGCGTGTTCTCTCTCTCTCTCTCTCTCTCTCTCTCTCTCTCTCTCTCTCTGGATGTGTGTGTATGTCTCTCTCTCTCTCTCTCTCTGGATGTGTGTGTATGTTTTTGTTGCATTATATTATATATATATATATATATATTGCACAAATCATACATATATAGCTCTATGAATTTATATACAGTGAACACAAGCTGTATGTATAACTAGTATCCAGATCAAGAAACAGAATATTACCAAAAACCCTCTCATGTCCCCTTCTGGTCATTAACTCCCATACATGGATAATCACTATTCTGACATCCAACACTGAGATTTTTAAACTATTTTTGGGGCGGCCGGTAGGCTCAGGTTGTTAGAGAACGGACTCATAACACCAAGGTTGCTGGTTTGATTCCCACATGGGCCGGTGAGCCGCACCTTCCACAACTAGATTGAAAAAAACGACTTGACTTGGAGCTGATGGATCCTGGAAAAAACACACTGTTCCCCAATAAAGTTTAAAAAAAAATGTATTTTTGAACTTCACATAAATGAAATAATAGAATATCTTTTATATCTGCCTTTTTTTGATAAGCATTGTTTGATGTTCATTTATGTTTATTTCATGCTATTTGAAAAACATCTAAATGCTTCAGACTCCCATGCCTACTATTGCTTGTCCATAAAATCAATTTATTGAAGTTGAGGCCTTCCAGAAGGAACTAAAGCATGCATTGATGAAAGGGATCTTAGTCAAATTCCTTTACTTTTCATATAAAAATTTAAGGCCCAGAATGGCAAATGACTTGGTTAGACACAATGATAGCTGTAATAATGATGAGAATCAGTTCTCCTCTCAAACTAATTTGTAAGTCAAATCACATAATCAATCTAGTAGAATGTAAGTTGCATGACAGTAGTGATAATGTTCACTGGTGTATTCCTGGCCTAGAACAGAGTCTAGCAAATAGTAGATAACCAATATTTATTGAGTGAATTATTCATAAAAAACATAGAACTGATAAAATGTTTTTTAGTACCTCAACAAAAGCCTATCTTCATGAGCAATATTAGTTCTCAACACAGAGAGTCCTAATTTGCAAGGACAGGTTTATACAAAAAAAGATTTTTATAATAAACAACTGCTCTTATAAGTGCATTCAGTCTAAAAACATTGCAAATTATAAATTTGACAAATTGAGACAAAAAATATCTCATAAGGTGTATAGGTCTTCAGCAAGGCTGCATTAACAATTATCCTATTGGTGTTCAGTATCCATAATCTCCCCTACTCTCACTGCTTAAAATGTGAAGACAAAACATAAGTTATTTTTTAGAACAGTAGTTTTCAATCCAAAGATTTTGGGTAGGTTAAATCTAATGCCATATAAATTGATATTAGAAAAAGATATTATAATGGTTTGATGTGTGAACATCTTCATATATAACACACCTTCACAGGTATATAGATATTATTATACAGGTTGGGATTATGAAGAAACTTATTTTTTAAATGGTTGGAATATATACAATATATGTAAAGGAGAATTGCCATTAATATAATCAATCAGTTAACCAATTCTTAGTAAATGTAATACCTTTCAACCACTATATAGTCATTCTAGGAATGCTGATCTTGTATGAAACATTTCTGGAATTCCTTTCTGGGTCCTGCTCTCAGAATTAATTTATAAATCACACAAGAAAATCAGACCCATCATTTCAGC
This sequence comes from Aselliscus stoliczkanus, assembly GCA_033961575.1. Lineage (NCBI taxonomy): Eukaryota > Metazoa > Chordata > Mammalia > Chiroptera > Hipposideridae > Aselliscus > Aselliscus stoliczkanus. The sequence goes on from CM066728.1 coordinate 126,114,178, forward strand.
TACATTTTGTTTTTATTTTCCCAGGTTGATCATGAACTTTTATCATGCGCCAAATATTACAAGCTCTTCTATGTATCATCGCATTAGAAGGCTTAAATATAACAATTTATGAAATAGGTATTGTTATCTCCCATTTAAAAATTAAGAGGTTATATAATTTGTTGAAAGCCCCATAACTAATTGGTTAAGCCAAGACCAGGTTCTAAAGCCCATGTCTTCATTACCATGCCATATTGCTGAGTTTTCTGAAGCCCAGATCATTTGATTTGCTCTCTATCGCCTAGCATGGTGCCTTACACAAAACAGACTATAAATAAATGCCACTAAATGACCATGATTAATGGATAGCATATATTATAAAAATTCCTGAAGGAAAAATAAAAAATTTAATACGACAGCTGTCACTCAGACTCAGGCATCTGCCCTGATCTAACAATCCTGTGCATCACAGCTTAGTAGAGACCACCTCTACGTCTACCCAGCCTTTCCTAACAATGCAATGCAATCTTAATTTTTACAATACTGAACCATCCTGAATTCCTCTCATAACATCCTAATGACCAAGACCCTTTGGGCCTCACTAGGCTATCATGATGTCCTTGGTTACCTCTCTTCATTAGAAAAACTCTGCATTACTCACTTATAGAGTTAAAAAATTTTTTAGAATGGAGTCCAGAAATGTAGATCAGCTCCTTCCTTTTATGAATTGTTAACAAGATTAAGTGTTAGCCCTTTAGTCACATCTCAGTACTTTCCTTGCAATTCCACTTCATTCCATCCCCTTGAGCCCGCTTAAATACTCTTACTCCTTAGCTTTCTCTAGTCCTTTCAAATATGCTGATTCCCATTCCTCTTCAAAGTCTCTAATCTGCTGCACTTCTTTCCAAAGGCAGTTCCCCCATCCTGTGCTTGTCAACCTCTGCCTCTCATACTTCATCCCCTTCTGATTGCCCAGTTTCCCCACAAATGCTGTCCCAATTCCCTAACACTGTCTTACTCTCCTCCATTTCTTTACAGCTCTTTTCAGTATCCTGCCTCAACACTACTACATCCATTCCGATTTCCCAAACTACTCATCCCAGCAAATATTCTGACATCCTAGTCCATTCCAATACTCGGAGTTCTATTATTTCCCTCCTCAAAGAAAATACTCAAACCTCCACCCATTCATCTTCATCCCAACACAATTATCTACCTACTTGCCGTTCCCTTCTAACATTTTGATGTCTGTCTCTTCATTCTATTAACATTCTGAATTTGACTCTCCCTTCTACTCAGGTACTCTAAAATCCTCCTTATTACACCTGGTTATTACACCTCCTTATTATAAAGTCTCGTTACAACACCTTACAATTAGAATTAAATGACTGTGAAACGACTTGACTATTGCTTGTTTCTTCTTCTAGAGTTAAAGCTATAACACAGCCGGGACTCTATTTTTCTATTGTTCGGTGCACAACAAATATTGGTTGAATGAAGAAAGAACTCTGCTAAGCACTCTCAAGACATTTAAATCTCACAGATGCTGTATAAGAACAGCATCATGAACCTAATTTACGAGTGGCGGCATATCATTGAGAATTAAGAGCAATGAGTTCTGGAACTAAACAGCCCGAGTTAAAGAGTCCTGGTTTGACATCAGGCAAATTACTTAAACCTCTCTGATCCTCAGTTTCATCACTTTTAAAACACGGTCGGTAACCATCACACAAGTTATTTTAAATTCTAAATGAGCTAATAAATGCAAACGACTTAGACGTGAATCTGACAAACACTGTACGCTCCAAAGTAACAGCAATTATGTTTACAAATGAGGAAACGCGTCCACAGCGCGGTTAAGGAACAGGCATAGAGCCGGTTAAGTAACAGGGGGGTAGAATCAAGATTTGAACCCCAGGTTTTGACTTCAAAACTCATCCCTCCTTTTACAGTTATACAACAAAATATTCGTTCTTTCCATCCTTTTAACATTTCCTTCCAACATCCTAACTCTCATTTTTCTGCCTGCACAAGCCCACGATACCTGTCAGGATGCCCAGGCCACCCTTCATCCCGGTCACTCCCCAGATGCTGGCGCACCCCAACCCTCCCCCTCCTCTCGGTGCAGGGACCCCCATCCTTTTCGGAGTTACACCCCAACGTCCAACCCTTTCTGCAACCGAATCCTGTTTCCCCGACCGCCCCGGCCTCCTCCCGCCCTGACGGAAGGCTCTCCTCTCCTCCAAACCTCCCTCCATCCTGCTCCGCACCACACCGGGGCCAGGCCCTGCCCCGCTTCCCATCCAATCCCAGTTCTCAGGCACACGCCCCCGCCCCGAATCCATCCCGAGCTGCTCCAGGCCTTCCCGCCTTTCGGCCCCACCATTCCGTCCAGATGCCACCAGGTCAGGCACTCACCGCCGAGCCGAGAGGACCCGCAGGACAAGGCCGGGCGGAGACGCACCCGTCGCTCCCTTTAGGTGCCCAGCGGCGCGGCGGCCATTTTGTTGTGTTGTGCCGGTTGCCGTGGGGCAGCGGGCGCGTTGGGGGCGGGGCCTCCGCGGCCACGCCCCCTCCCGGGACGAGGGCGGGCGAGGGTGGGGCGGGGCTTCCCGCCGCCTGTGCCGCCTCAGCGGCGGGCGCGCAAAAGCGCGGGGCATCTTGGGCGCGAGACTTCAGGCGCGTGCGGCGCCTGAGGGAGCCGGGGTTTCCTGCAGCCGCCGCCGGCGAGCCGGTCCTGGCGCCGAGGCGAAGCCGTAGCCCCTCACCCCAGGGCTCGGGCGCGCTGTCTGGCGGCTGGGCCAGAGGGCCACCTGAGGGGCGTAGCGCAGGGCTGTCGCCGAACTCCCGGGCTTCCCTCGCTGGCCGCCTGGCCTTGAACCCGCGCGCCTGGAAGCACGCGCCTCCCCCCTCTGTTTCCGAGGCGCATTCTCTTCTTCCCGAAGGCCCGGCGTGGGCGACCCGCCGAGCAGCCGCCCGAGGTTCAGGGAGCGAGACCGGCCTGGGAATATTCCTGTGCGCGGCCGCGGAGACTGTTTCTCAGGATGGGTGACTGGGGGAGCTAACGCGGGACGCTTTGAGGAGACTTGGGTTGGGGCTTGCCTGAAAGTGCTGCATCTCACCCTATGTCCCACGGGTAGTTGAAGAGAATTGAGCAGATACTCATCCTAGAAAAGGGCTGCCTACCTCATGGCTGAATATCACTGTGGTCACCTTCAGAGGACTCCCCTTGGGATGCTCTGCACCGATGCCAGCGCCTAGTCCACCCTTCAAAGCAGTTTTGGAACTCTTTTTCTGGAGTGGCCATCAGGGCTATGGTCATATTACCCTTGATATCCTAATGTCATCAAAATGTCTTCCTTTCAATATCTCCTTTATTTTTGGGTAAAGTAAGAAGTCATTGGGGGCTGGATCAGGCGAGTAGAGAAGGCGTTCCAATACAGTTATTTGTTGACTCGCTAAAAACTCCCTCACAGACAGTGCCGTGTGAGCTGGTGCATTGTCCGGATGCTAGAGCCACGAGTTGTTGGCAAAAATTTCAGGTCGTTTTCATCTAACTTTTTCACACAGCCTTTTCAGCACTTCCAAATAGGAAACTTGGTGAACTGTTTGTCCAGTTAGTACAAATTCATAATGAATAATCCCTTTGATATCAAAAAAGGTTAGCAATATTGTTTTGACTCTTGTTTTGGACTGACGGAACATTTTTGGTTGTGGAGAATCGGCTGACGTCCACTGTGCCACTTCGACGCTTTGTTCCAGGGTCGTTTTTGGTACACTCCTATTTCATCACCAGTGAGCACAGCCCACAACATCGTCTTACCTCTCTAAAAGGTCTTGGCCAACTTTGACTCTCCTTTGCTTTTATTCATCGGTGAGCTCCTTCGGGACCATTTTTGCGCACACTTTTCTCATGACAAAATTTTCAGTTAAGATTTTCCTGTTTCTCTCTGGATGTTCACTTGGTCTGCTATGCTTCTCACAGTCAGCCAATGATTTTGATGCACAATTCAACGAATTTTTGCAATGTTTTCATCAGTTCTGCTCATTACTGGCCGCCCTGACCTCTCTTCATCAGGACACATTCTCACCCCTTAGGAAAACATTTAATCCATTTGTACACTGCCTTTTTCTTCACGGCATTATCCCCATAAACTTGGACTAACATGTCCCTGATTTCACTTCCACTCTTGCCAAGTTTAACAAGAAATTGAATATTTGTTTGTTGCTCTAATTCAAGCTCAGACATTCTGGTGATGGCACATAAAAACATGTAACACTGGGCCGACCGAGTGGCGCGGTGGTTAAGCGCTGGCTTGGGACGCCAGTGGCCCCAGTTTGGGCCCCACATATGAAGGCCAGTGACACTGCCCTCAAAAAACAAAAACAAACAAACAAAAAAACATGCAACACCAATAATGAACGCCACTCAGCAAGACACCACCACACAATGACACGAACACAGCTATGAGATGCTCATATACCAAGGTTATGAAACCTTACTGAGCTGTTTGTATGGTGCTACCAATGTATCGTAAGTGCATGGTGGCAAATTTGCAAACTTAATTGTCAGACCGCATATAAGGTATATGCATACATTAATATATGTCAAACACTTACAACCTGGCACTAAGTGAATGTTAGCAATGGGTTAACAGTTACCAACACTACCACCATCATCGTCATCAAGCATTGGTGGTTTACATTTTTTGACACTATCTTCATTACGTCATAACTGATGATCCAGACCTTCCAGAATCAAGCCAGCAATGACTATTAAGCAGTGGCCCACTCATCGCGCAGCCAAAGTTGCCTTTTTCTTAGCTGGACAGACAGTTAAAAGAGTTTACTTGTGGGACAACATCTGAGCATAGCTGTTATGCCTAAAAGTTCATATGTTGACAAGATTATATACTACAATTATTTGGTAAGTTCAATAATATCTTACTTGCATATCTGGTCCCCTACTTGCAACATTTCTTTATTTATGCAAAAAATCCTTAAATGATTCCTTAGCTGACACAAGGCCAAATGATATTTGGTGAATGAATAGATGAACTTACATAACACTTTATAGTCCATAAAGCACATTCACAACATCCTTATAACAGAGCCTCACAATACCTCTTTGAGCTCAGCAGACAATGGAACAGATTGGAGAAGTTGAGTGACTTGCCATGTTTACAAGTAGTTAGTCGTAGGTTTAGGATTTTGTTCAAGGTCTCTGACTCCTAGACTGATATGCCTTCCATACATAGCATGATATGAAGGGTTTGATCAGAGCTTTCATTCAGTCCCCACAGTAGTCAGTGACCTCAGCAACATTTTATGGCCAATCAGAGCATTGCCAACCATTGAACCACTAGGCCTTGCCAACATTCCTTCAGAACATACCTTATTTACAAAGGGAAGAATTTAAGTCCTGTGTTCAAGAATGCATGTAGTGATTCCAGGCACTGTTCATTGCTGTTTAAAATGCAAGGACAGTAGCATGCTATATTGGAAAAGGCATGGGCTTGAGTCAGCATGATCAGGGTTCACTTCCTAGCTAAATTCAAGTTTGGAAACAAACCTTTGAATGCAAACAATTATCTTCTTTTCAGTGACTGATAACATCATCTTGTTTACTAAGCCATTTGTTGGAGTAAGCAATAACCTGTTGATTCTGAGAAAGGCACCTTTTAAGCTAATGAGACATTTATATCTATGAGCTTCAATTTCTGTAACTACTAAATGGGATTAATAAAACCACAGCATACACTTGTGAGGATTGAATATGTTCATGTATAGATGCCTAATACACAGTAGAAGTTTGATGGACATTCTTTTTCTTTATCACCTGCCTAATTACTAGCCTCACATTAAGCCCACTCTGCTGCATATTTATTGCTATGTATTTTTAGATTTCATCTAAGGGCAAAATTGTACACTTTGCCACAGAGAAACAACTCCCAGGTTTATCTTACCAAATTTTAAACCTTTCCATGACTCAGCACATGGTGCCCATAGCCTGCCTCCTGGTCTAGTATATTGTCACAGGAGAGCAGACAGCAGAATTAGTGTCTGACTAAGTCTCTCTAAATACTGAAGAAAAGTTTGGTAACCAGCACCATGTGAGCCACAAATACTCTTATCCAGCTTGAGTTTCTCCTGAGTGACTAAGATACTTTCTCTTTTGGCTAATTTTATATCTACCTGTCTTCACATAAAGATATGCAGTCTTCAGGTGAAGCTATATCTCTTATTATGGAAACTCAGAACCATGGGTAGCATTATCATCAGTGGACAGTGATATAAAGCAGACAAGAAAGAAGCAAAAAAATTCCATGGAAAGAGTTAAGTGCGGGGCCAGCCGAGTGGCGCGTTGGTTAAGAGTTGGCTTGGGGGCTGGCCGAGTGGCGCGTTAGTTAGGAGCTGGCTTGGGATGCCAGCTCTGAGCAGCCCGGCCCCGATTCGGATCCCACATAAGGGCCAGTGAGTGATGCTGCGCCCTCTACAGCGAAGATGGTGAACAACTGCTCGACCTGGAGCTGGGTTGCCAAGAGAGAGCGTCTTTTAAGCTAATGCATAAAATTGAAGTTCTTGCCCACTCCAGGGAAGGGATCGGACTGAAAATGCTGGGGGTCTAGTGAGTTGAGTGTGTTAAATCCATTGGAGAGATGAAGGGGAGAAGAGAACAGAGGCACAGTATGGGAGACTATAGGCTACACATGAAAACTGTAGCCATGAACAGCAATTTCCTCTCTTCTCCCCTTCCCCAGCCACATGCCACCCTCTCATCCACCCAATAGCTCATAATCACTTTCATGGGTCACCTGGGTCACAGTCACAGACTGATGAGGAGTCAACCATCCTCATCAAAAGTAACTCATTGAGCATCCTTACCCATTTTTGTGCTCTGATTGATCTTGGATGGAGCAATAAAACACAGGGTCTCATTCCTCTCAGAACTTAGAACGTAGAGCTGGAAAAGACCATGAGGGGTAGTGAGTATTTCATTTACTTTTTCTTTTATTCATTCACCCAAAGGATATTTTATTAATTAAATGTACAAAGCTTCAAGAGGAAGAGTGTAAATTGTTTTCTAAGAACTTCCATATCAAAATTATGTGCTTAGCTTATAAGTTATATGCAAAGGCTTAGCTCTTGAGTGAATTTGAATTGCATGTATTTATAAACTCGTAAAGTGAAAAAGTAGGGAAAAAAAGAAAGGTTTGAGAAAACTGGGAAATTAGATTCTAACACTTAATAAATGAGTGACTTGCAACTAACATTATCCAGAAGTGAGGTATGACCCATAATGGTCATGAAATGTTGTTTTGGGGGAATGATTTCCTTTCTGAACAGGTACTTTGATCTTTCAATAAAAGTGACCAGGACTGTGGAGCAGGTGGTGGCAGGAATAATGCTGAAGTATGCTACTTAGCAAGACCCACTGTCCTCAACGATGCAAATGCGGATGACTCCCAATAAGATGGTAATTAATTGATTTTAATCAACTAGCCTGAATATTCTTGTAATGAAAATACACTGTTTTTTCCTGGACCCACACTCCTTCTCCCTCCAAATCCTCACTGCTCCCACAGCATAATTTTTTTAATTAAAATTTTTAAGTTGTTATTTTATTGTGATCAGGACACTAACATGAGATCTATCCTCTTAACAAAATTTTAAGAGTTCAATACATTATTGTTGACTATAGGTACAATGTCATGCAGGAGATCTCTAGAGCTTATTCATCTTGCTTAAATGAAATTTTATGCCTGTTGATTTGTAACTTCCCATTTTCCCCTCCCACAGCACATAGCAACTACCATTTCACTCTTTGATTCTGTAAATTTGGTTATTTTAGACACCTTATGTGAGTGGAATCATGCTATTTGTCCTTCTGTGACTGGCTTATTTCACTTAGTTAAATATCCTCAAGGTTCATCCATGCTGTTGCATATTGCAGAATTTCCTTCTATTTTTATGTTTTTTTATTTTTATTTTTTGATTTTATTTTTCTAATTGGGGAATTGGGGGAGGGGAACAGTGTTGGGGAATCGGGGAAGGGGAACAGACAAGTTGCTGTCCTTTGTTCTTCAGTCTAGTTGTGGAGGACGTTGCTTCACTGGTGCATGTTGGTATCATCATTGCACTCTTCCCGGATGAGGCAGCTCAGTCGCTGTCCTCTGGATGGTCGCTCACCGCGGCTATTGGCAGTTCACACTGGCTGCTGGCTGCCCACACTGGCTGCCGGCCACTCACTGGAGCCTATGGCAGGCCACTGCAGCAGGGGCTGCAGCCTACACCATCGCTGGGGCTCGCAGCCCAGCTCCAGGTAGAGTGCAGTGTCACTGGCCCTCATATGTGGGATCCGAACTGGGGCCGCTGGCATCCCAAAACCAGCTCTTAACCAATGTGCCACTCGGCCAGCCCTCCTTCTATTTTTAGACTGTATAATACACACACACATTGGAATACTATATGAGTATATACTTGTGTGTATGCATGTGTGTATGTATATATATTTATACATTCATCTGTTCATGGACATTTGTTTCCACATCTTGGCTATTGTGAATAATGCTACTTTGAATATAGGAGTTAATATCTCTTTGAATCCTGATTTCAAGTCTTTTTGGATAAATACCCAAAAATGAAATTGCTGGGTTATATGATTTTTTAAAAATTTTGGGGAAACTTTATACTGTTTTTCAGAGACTGCACCATTTTGCATTCCCACCAACAGTGTACAAAGGTTTAAATTTCTCCACATACTCGCCAACACTTGTCTTTTTTTTTTTTTTTAAGATTCTATTGGGGACTTGGGGGAGGGGAACAGCATTGGGGAATCAGGGAGGGGAACAGACAAGTTGCTGTCCTTTTGTTCTTCAGTCTAGTTGTGGAGGACATTGCTTCACTGGCCCATGTTGGTATTGTCATTGCACTCTTCCCAGGTGAGGCAGATCAGTCTCCAGTCTCTGGATGGCCGCTCACGGCGGCTCTTGGCAGCTCATGCTGGCTGCCGGCTGCTCATGTTGGCTGCTGGCCACTCACTGTAGCTTATGGCAGCCCACTGCAGCAGAGGCTGCAGCAGCCCAGCTCCAGGTGGAGCTGTTGTTCACCATCTTATCTATAGAGGCAACCAGGTGGAGCTGTTGTTCATCACCTTAGCTATAGAGGACAGTGTCATTGGCCCTCATATGTGGGATCTGAACTGGGGCCTTGCTGCTTAGAGCCAGTGTCCCAAGACAGCTCTTAACCAATGTGCCACTTGGCGGGCCCTTTTTTTTTTTTATTTTTATAATAGCCATTTTGACAGATGCGAGGTGGTATCTTTTTGTGGTTTTGATTTGCATTTTTCTGATGACTTGTAACACTGAGTATTTTTTCATATACCTGTTGGCCATTTGTATGTCTTCTTTAGAGAAATGTCTATTCAAGTCCCTAACCCACTTTTTAATTGGATTATTAGTTTTTTGCTATTGAATTGTAGAAGTTCTTTATATATTTTGGAGATTAACTTCTTATCAGATATATGGCTTGCAAATATTTTCTCCCATTCTATAGGTTGTCTATTTACTCTGTTGATTGCTTTTTTTTTTTGCTGTGATTTTTAGTTTGATGTAATCCCACTTCTTTATTTTTTGTTTTTGTTGATTGTTTTTTGATGTCATATTTATGAAATTATTGCCAAGACTAATGTCCGGAAGCTTTTCCCCTATATTTCTTTTCTAGGAGTTTTAGAGTCTCATGTGTTACATTTAAGTCTTTAATCCATTTTAAGTTGATTTTTGTGTAGGATATAAAATAAGAGTCCAATTTCATTCTGTTGCATGTGGATATCCCATTTCTATATCACTATTTGTTAAGAAGAATATTCTTTCCCCGTTATGTATTCTTAGCACCCTTGTTGAAGATCAGTTGGCCATATACGGATTTATATCTGAGCTCTCTATTATGTTCCAGTGGTCTACATATCTGTCTTTATGTCAGTATCACACTGTTTCATTACTGTAACTTTGTAATATAGTTTGAAATCAGGAAGTGTAATACCTCTAGCTTTATTCTTCATTCTCAGAATTGATTTGGCTTTTCGTGGTCTTTGTGGCTTCATATAATTATAGAACTGCTTTTTCTATTTCTGTAAAAGATATCATTGGGATTTTGATAAAGATTTTATCAAATCTGTAGCTCATTTTGGATAGTACAAACATTTTAACACTGTTAAGTCTTCCAGTGTTTAAACACAGACTACCTTTCCATTTGTTTGTGTCTTCTTTAATTTTTTCATCAATGTTTGTAGCTTTCAGAATGCAAGTGTTTCACCTCCTTAGCTAAGTTTATTCTTAGTTTTGTTTTTTTTTTGGGTGCTATTGTGAATGGGATTGTTTTCCTAATTTCTGCTTTGAATAGTTTGTTGTTACTATATAGAAAAGCCACTAATTTATGTGTGTTGATTTTTTTCCTCCTGAATTTGAGTAAATTTCAGTAAATTCCTTTACTGAATTTGTTTATTAGTTCTAACAGTTTTGTTTTTTTTTAAAGATTTTTATTGGGGAATTGGGGGAGGGGAACGGACAAGTTGCTGTCCTTTTGTTCTTCTAGTTGCGGAGGACGTTGCTTCACTGGCCCATGTTGGTATTGTCATTGCGCTCTTTCCGGATGAGGCAGCTCGATTGCCAGCTTCTGGATGATCGCTTACCGCGGCTGTTGGCAGCTCATGCTGGCTGCAGGCCGCTTACACTGGCTGCCAGCCACTCACTGGAGCCTATGGCAGGCCACTGCAGCAGGGGCTGCAGCCTACACCATCGCCGGGGCTCGTGCAGCCCAGCTCCAGGTCAAGCTGTTGTTAGCTGTAGAGGGCAGTGTCACTGGCCCTCATATGTGGGGTCCGAACCGGGGCTGCTGGCATCCCAAAACCAGCTCTTAACCAATGCGCCACTCAGCTGGCCCTCTAACAGTTTTTTTTAATGAAGTCTTTATAATTTTTTCTATATATTAAATCATGTTGTCTGCAAACAGGGACAATTTTATGTCTTCCTTTATGATTTGGATTATTATTATTATTATTATTTATTGCCTAATTGCTCTGGCTAGAACTTTCAATAGTATGTTAAATAGAAGTGGTAAGAGTGGGCATCCTTGTCTTGTTCCTGATCAAAATTGTCACAAGAAAGTCTAGAGTCTGATATTAGTATAGACACCTGTGCTCTATTTTGGTTTCCATTTGCATGGAATATCTTTTTCTGTCTTTTCATTCCCATAACACAATTCTGATAAGCTTATCAGCACTCTGCATAACCCTTCACCAGCTTCCATTTACAGGACAGGGCCTATTTTAGGTGGAATTAAACTGCTCCAGGATCTTCTCCTTTCTTGTGTTCCTTCTTTCCCCCTTTTTTTTTTTTTTTAAAGATTTTATTGGGGAATTGGCAGAGGGGAACAGCGTTGGGGAATCGGGGAAGGGGAACAGACAAGTTGCTGTCTTTTTTTTTGTTCTTCAGTTTAGTTGTGGAGGATGTTGCTTCACTGTTGGTATCATCATTGCGCTCTTCCCGGATGAGGCAGATCGGTCGCTGGCCTCTGGATGTCGCTCATCGCGGCTATTGGCAGCTCACGCTTGGCTGCCAGCCGCTCACGCTGGCTGCCGGCCACTCACGCTGGCTGCCGGCCACTCACGCTGGCTGCCGGCCACTCACTGTAGCCTATGGTAGCCCACTGCAGCAGGGGCTGCAGCCCACACCATCACTGGGGCTCGCACAGCCCAGCTCCAGGTGGAGCTGTTGTTAGCTGTAGAGGGCAGTGTTACTGGCCCTAATGTGGGATCCGAACCGGGGCCGCTGGCATCCCAAAACCAGCGCTTAACCAATGCGCCACTTGGCCGGCCCCCTTCTTTCCCCTTTTAAAGGAAGGCTTTATGCTCAAACCTCACTTATCTCCTTGGAACACCCGAGAAGGATCCTTGTTCTGTCATATCTCTACTTGAAATGACTTTCTCGAATTTGCCATAAAAAGCTCAAGCTTCATATTTTCCCCCAATCCCCACTCCCAAGATGGCCTGGGAGAACTGACCTCTCCTCTTATATTAGTTTCCTAGGGCTGTCATAATGAAGTACCACAGACTGGGTAGTTTGAACAACAGAAATTATTTTCTCATAGTTTTGGAAACTAGAAGTCCAAGATAAAGGTATCAGTAGGGTTGGTTTCTTTTAAGGTCTTTCTCCTTGGCTTATGGGTGGCAAGTTTCTCCTTGTGTCTCCACACAGTCTTTACTCTGTGTGTGTCCGTGTTTTAATCTTTTCTTATAAGGACACCAGCCATATTGTATTAGGGGACACCCAATGACATAATTTAACCTTAATTACCTCTTTAAAAACTCTATCTCCAAATATAATCATATTCTGAGGTACTGGGGGTTAGCACTCACATATGAATTTGTGGAGGGACACAATTCAGCCCCTTAACAGTCCCCTTGTACTCAGTATGGCATTATAACATCTATATAATTATAATGGAATGAACATTAAAAGGATTAAGCCCCATTTCATGTCTTTAGATTTTTAAGATATCCCTTGAGGATAGGAACTGAATTCCACTGATCTTTGTCTTTCCTAACTAGAAGAGTGGAGGCACTCACTAACTATATTTTAAGGAGATGAACAAATCATCTTAAAAATGTGTGCATTTATTACTTTTGTCTTATCATATTTGAGCTTCTTGAGGTAACTTTTGCAAAGAGCAAATAATGATATTCTACCAAGAAATATGCTTACTATACCCATGTACATCCCCCTACTAAAGGTCTATATAGATCAGTATTGTTGGGAAATAGAGCATGATCTCTGATAAAATGTGCTCAGTTCAATTCTGTGAAGTGATAGGTTAGATAATTTGATGGAAGCATTTATTCTGAGGGATGTTCTCTCTCTATATTTTTAACAGATGTATCATTTAAGAAATTTCTCAGATCAAGAAGAGAATTGAAAGAGGAAATAGAAAACCTAGGTACTCCAAAGTTTCATGTTGTTTTTAGATGTTATGATGCAATTACCCAGGATCTTCTGTATTTTCTCATTCTAGCTAATTGATATAGAACAGGTGAAAAAGATCTGAGAGCACTACCAGTTTGTACTTTGCATATGGGTAAAGCAAACTGGGTAAATTAACCCACAATTATTTAGCATAGTCTTAACCTAAAGGAAATAGGCTGCTATCATATCCGCTCTTCCTAGTTATAATAGAGCTGGTTTATAATTGTCTCACAGATTTTATTCTTTCAGAGTAGCCGGTGTAGCAGTTAAATGTACAGCGTCCATTAAATTTTCACAAAAGGTAAGTATGATGAATTTTAGGATGAAATAATAATAGCTAACACTACCTGAGATTTTACTACATGCCAGGCATTGTGGAAGCCTCATAATCAGGTTTTCTCACTGAACTCTCACACAATCACATGCCATAGGTATTCTTATTACCTCTATTTTCCAGGTGAAGACATCAAGGCACAAAGAAATTAATAAAAATGAATATGCCCAATGTTATGGGGTAGTAAATAGCACAGGCAGAATTCAAACCCAGGTAAGACTGACAGCAGAGCCCACCACACTGGTGACCAGTGTGCACTACTGGGCACTACTTCTTTTCTTTGGTATGTTGATATTCAGGAACTAGTTTTTATATACCACTTAAATTTCAAGTACACTATCAACAATGTTGATTACTGGAGGAGTTACAGATTCTGTGCTTTCATAATAATGATGATAATATTAAGAAAGTTTCTCCCCCCATTTTAGCAGATACTTGCAAAAACAGCATCTTTAGAAGGCATCACATGAAGTATAAAGTTTTTAGAATCAGAGACCAGGTTTGAGTCTTGGATTACTATTTATAGCTATGTGACCTTAGGCAAATTACTTAATCTCCCTGAGCCTGTTTCTTCTGCAAAATGGAGACAATTTCTCTCTGCCTTGCAGAGTTAGGAGAATTAAATGAGATCATGCAGATAAAGCCCTTAGCTTGGGAGAAACTCAATAAACAGTAACTTACAATGCTATTCTTTTGAAAACCCCTTTTCACCAAAGCCACACTCTGACCTAGGCTAGACAGAAATTATCATTTAATGATGGCAAAGTGATTTTTTGAAAACTTAACTATCTTGCCAAGTCCAAGTGACAAGGGAGGTGGGGCTGCTACAAATGTGGTCCAGTTTATTCTGTGGTCCAGTGGCCCTTTTACCTTTTGGCTCCAGCCCTGGCTCTGCCCCCTAGCAGCTGTGCCCACTTGGACTAGTCTTCTACCTTCTCTGCACCGCCATTTCCCTAACTCCTAAATGACACGATGACAGAGAGGGACACGATCAGTTCTAAAGTCCCAGTCAGTGGTTTTTTGAGAAAACAGGAGGGCAACCTAGTAAAAGCTCTGAATGTGGCTTGATTGGCTTGGCCAAGTGTCCATTGGAGGGTGACTGTACAATGGTTTTGAAACCAATCGTATTCCATAAAAATATGGCCGAAATAAAAAGGCTCCAGGAATGTTTAATGGAGAAAGGGTAAGACTTAGGTGGTCAGGATACTGTCTTCAAATAGTAAAGGAACTGGTGATTATGTGACTTTTCTGTACTAGAGAATTAAGTCTCTGAATACCAATAAGGGCATCAGTCAGTAATAGGAGTTAGATTTTGGTTTAGAAGATGTCAGGAAGAGTTTTCCAACAATTAGAGCTCTCTGAAATGGAACAGGCTGCCTGGGAAGCAAGCCATTCGTGGGGGAGGAGTGGGCTGGTCAACCCAGTACTAGATAGGGTGATACAGGTGGCATGAGGGAGGAAGTTGGGCCAGAGCCTCTTAGTCCAGCCCCAGGACTTTGAGTCTGTACTTGGCTAAGACCAATTGTATTATCATGTCAGCATCAGTATTTAAACACCTGGTTATCCAGAAGTGCTATTATGGTGGAGCCTATCCAAAGGGGGAGAGCTGCGAGCAGAGAGCTGTGCGGATCACCATTGGCCCAAATTGTGTCCCAGCTTTCACTGAGTGTTGTAACCTGGCAAATGAACTGCAGAGTGAGACTTCCCACACCCATGTAATCATGGGAAGGCAAAGTACACATAAACACTCCTACTCCATATGCAATGCAGTAACAGGGTACCAGGCAGAGTTTGTGCTGCCATAGGAAAAAGTACTTCTAAACTTGATTTAATGTAGAAAAGATGAAATATAAACTCCCGCAGTTTGACTCAAAAAGCAGAGCAGGCAGTGGCAATAATACTAGCTCAGACACCACTAGTTCCAGCTTTACCACGAACTCACTGTGTAGCAGCTGCAGGTCATTATCCTCTAAAAACTAATTTGTAAAATGAAAATATTTGACTAAATGATTCTGTGATATTTGTTTTGTGCATACAACACTGGCCACACAATGATACTTAAAACCTTCTATAAAGACAATAGAATACTTTGAAGAACCAGATTTTATTCTTAATTCTGCCAGAAAGCATAGCCAACAAGAGATAATAGAAGTAGAAGGAATCCCAATAAGCATTTATAGAAAATAGCAATGAGTAGGGCCGGCCGAGTGGCACGTTGGTTAAGAGCTGGCTTGGGACACCAGCGAATCTAGTTTGGATCCCACATGAGGGCCAGTGACACTGTCTTTTACAGCTAAGATGCTGAACAACAGCTCCACCTGGAGTTGGGCTGCTGTGAGTTCCCAGGACGTCATAGCTGCAGCCCCTGCTGCAGTGGGCTGCCATAGGCTACAGTGAGTGGCCGGCAGCTAGCGTGAGAGGCTGGCAGCCAGCGTGAGCTGCTAAAAGCCTCTCTGAGCGGCCGTCCAGAGGCCGGCGACTGATCTGCCTCATCCGAGAAGAACACAATGATGATACCAACATGGGCCAGTGAAGCAACATCCTCCACAACTAGACTGAAGAACAAAAAAGGACAGCAACTTGTCTGTTCCCCTTCCCCAGTACCCCAGGGCTGTTCCCCTCCCCCAATTCCGCAATTTAAAAAGAAAATAGCAATGAGTACAATTTATTAGAATTTTGTTTAATTTTACTGACCTACTTTTCAGCCTATTTTCTTTGCTTTAATTTGAATTCTATTTAACTAAACTACTGTGGAGATGATGCAAATTAAGGCTAAGAAAAACTAAGAAAAATATTGCATTTTTAGTTTAACTTTATCCTTTAAAAAGTCAACAACTTTTTATTATTTAAAAAATATTAATAACAAAATGGCAATACATATACACCTATCAATAATCATTTTAAGTGTGAATGGGCTAAATGCTCCAATCAAAAGACAGAGAGTGGCTGAGTGGATAAGAAAATAGGACACATGTATATGCTGTTTACAGATGGAATAAGATACTTCATGCAAATAGAAATGAGAAAAAAAAAGCTGGAGTACCAATACTTATTTTGGACAAAATAGACTTTAAAATGACTACAATAAAAGACAAAGAAGGGCACTATAACCCTAATAAACATCTATGCACCCAACATAGGAACTCCTAATTATATATAACAGATTTTGACAGACATAAAGACAGAGATCAACAGTAACACTATCATAGTAGGGGACTTCAACACCATTGTCACCAATGGACAGACCCTTTAGACAGAAAATCAACACAGAAAGAGGGGCCTTAAATGATACTTTAGACCAGCTGGATTTCGTTGATATTTTTAGAGCATTTCACCCTGAAAAAACAGAATATACATTCTTCTCAAGTACACTTGGGACACTTTCCAAGATAGACCATGTTAGGCCACAAAACAAGTCTCAGTAAAATTAAGAAGATTGAAATCATATCAAGCAGATATAAAGGAAAAACTGATGGTTGCTGGCTAGGAGGGAGTGGGGAAGAGGGAGAGGGGGAAGGTTTTGGACAGTGTAGGTGGGACTACAATGTTGCCGCAGGGATATGGGGGCAGTTCTGGGAATGTAATTGATAAGGTTGTGAAGAGACTATTATGTTGTGTGAAATAAGTCAGTTGGAGAAGGACAGGTACCATGTGATCTCACTTGTGTGTGGAGTCTGAAGAGCTGCGTGAACGATCAAAGTAAACAGACTCGTAGATATAGAGGAAAAACTGTGGTTTGCTAGTTGGGAGGGGGGTGGGGATGGGGAGAAGGGGAAGGAATTAGACAGCATAAATAGACAACTACAATATTGCCACAGGGATATGAAACACAGTTCGGGGAATATAATAATGTAAACATTTTGTGGCGTGTCAGATAGTCACATGTCTTGTTAGGGAGACCACTTCATGGATGGAGTAGAGGCTTGATCACTGCACTGTACACCTGAAACTGATGTTGTATAGTATTGTATGCCAACTGTAACTGAATATGTGGATGGTCACGGGATGTGGAGTATACTGTGGAGGGGAGTCAGGGGAGTTGTGATAGATATGTATGATATGGGGGGGGAGTGGGATGGCGAACTGGGGGAGGGGGATTGTCACTTTTGGAGGTAAAGAATATAACTATTGCATTGTGTTGTACACCTGAAACTAATAAAAAAAAAGAAAAAAAATATTTTATTTTTAAATAGTTTTCCAGTTTTATTGAGATATAATTGACCTATAACATTGCGTAATTTTAAGGTATATAATATAATATTTGAATTATATGTATATATTGTGAAATGACTACCACAGTAAGTTTAGTTAACATCTATTACCGCTCATAGCTATAATTTTTTCCTTGTTAAATAACTTTATTTAAAAAGGATTTCGGGCCGGCCGAGTGGCACGGTGGTTAAGCGCTGGCTTGGGAAGCCAGTGGCCCTGGTTCGGGTCCCACATATGAGGGCCAGTGACACTGCCCTCAAAAAAAAAAAAAAGTATTTAATAACTTCTTTGGATCTTTCCATGAATCTATAAAAGTACATAACAAGGAAGCTCTGAAAAATATATTAAAATATAAAATTTATATTTTATATATATATATATATTTTAAGATTTTATTGGGGAATTGGGGAAGGGGACTGGCCAAGTTGTTATTCTTCAATCTTTGTTGTGGACGGCGCCAGTCGCCATCTGGCTTCCCGTTAGCAGCTTGTGACCTCTAAGCTCAAGGTGCTATGTTCAATCTTAGTTGCGAGTGGGCATAGCTACCATCCCATGCAGGAGTGGAACCAGCAGCCTTGTTGTTAAGAGCACACACCCTATCCACTGAGCCATCCGGGCGGAAGCTCAGCTCAAGGTACTGAGTTCAATCTTTAGTTGCGGGTGGGCATAGCCCACTATTGAATAGGCTAATCTTGTTACACCAGCTGAGCCATTCTGCTACCTGTTGGCAGCTCAGCGACAGCTCAGTTCACTGGGCCATGTGGGAATCAAACTGGCGGCCCTGTTGCTCAGAGCACACACTCTAAGCCAACTCTTAACCAACTGAGCCACTTGGCTGGCCCTAAAATTTATTTTAAATGCTCAAGAAAAGTGATATTGTAGGGAAATCCTCTTATAACTTATAAATGTATACAATGTATATAGAGAGGGTGCCAAAAAATACACATTTTTTTTTTTTTGAGGGCAGTGTCACTGGCCCTCATATGTGGGACCCGAACCTGGGTCGCTGGCTTCCCAAGCCAGCACCCAACCACCGCACCACTCGGCCGGCCCAAAAAATACACATTTTAAGAAAGGAAAAAGCTGTATTAAAATTGTAATACTCAATATATGCCGATAACAAAAGATGAATATAAGTCCTGTATATACATTTTTTTGGCACCCCTAGTATTTTCATGATTTAAAAAGATATATGAAAGTAATGTAACCTATATGCTTAAAAAAGCCAAACAATAAAATTTAGAGGAAAATCAATAAAAAATTTAAGAATAAGCATTAAAAAAATCTGTCAGTGTTCTTACACTACCCCCACTCAGAGTGTTAACTACTGTGAACAGATTTCTATATAAATGGCATCATGCTACATAAATGGGATACATATGCTTCTGCAATGTGCTTTCTTTAAATCTTAGCATAATATTACTAACTTATTTCCACATCAGTACAGAGAAAGCTGCTTCATTCTTTTTAATGATTATCCAGTATTTGATAATATTGATATGCCTTAATTTATTTAAACATCCACATATCAATGGGTATATTATAATAGTTTCCTAGGGCTTCTGTAACAATGTAACAAATCACCACTAACTTGGTGGCTTAAAACAACAGTTCTGGAGGTCAAAAGTCCAGAATCAAGGTGTTGGCAGGGTCACCCTCCTCGCAAAGCCTTTAGGGGAGAAAACGTCTTTACCTCCGAACTTCTGTTGACTCCTGATACTCCTGGGCATTCCTTGGCTTGTAGATGCATCACTCCAGTCTCTGCTTTTGTCTTCACATGGCCATCTCCCCTGTGTTTCTGTCTTCTTCTCTTTCTCTTATAAGGTGTTCACCTTATACTTTATATGTAATAAGGTATATTATAAGGATTTAGGGCTCACTCTCATCCAGTATGATCTCATTTTCTTGATCTTTAACTTAATTACATCTACAAAGACCTATTCCCAAATAAGGTCACATTCACAGGTACCAGGAGTTAGGATTTGGACATATCTTTTGGAGGCAACTATTCAACCAACAATTGTACAATGGGTATTTAAGTTGTTCTTAGATTTTCAGTATTAAAAATAGTACTGCAAAGAAAAAACCCCATCATTTTGCATCTCTCTTTGTGCATGTGTGTATTTTTTTCTGTAATATAGATGTCTTTGTCTTAGGTACGATTGCTGAATCAAAGAGTAAGCATTTCTACAAATTTGACCTATACTTGACAATTGCCTTCTGAAAAAAATACTACTGATTTACACTCCCATTAACTGTGTTTAAGGCCTACTTCTCAACCCATTCACCCAAATGGATATTATCCATTTATAATTTTTGCCAATCTAATGAGTCTAAAGTGGTATCACTTTATTTAGCAAATTGATTCTGTAAAAATTGACAATTATTACATATGTTTACACATATTGGTTGGCCAGCCCCTAGCTCAGTGTCTGGCACATTTTAGATGCTCAATCAACAATTTGTTGAATGAATGACAGCAGGAGCACATAAATCTCAATTCTCTCACCTCCTTTCCCCTTCCTTCTCTCTTTGTATATCATCCCAACTGCCAAACTTCCCCATCTGATCAGAACATCCTTCATCTCTCTCTTCTAATGACAACCCCAATCATCTCTCTATCTCATCCCAAACACCTCAATCCCCACCAACCCCAACCCTCTTCACCACATATCACATTCTCAAGGCAGGGATAGCCAGATGCACTCTGCCACTTTCACAAGGGTTGAGGACATGACTCCTAAAAGAGAGCTAGTATGTTAATGTGGCCCTTTTCTCTAAGCACTGTTTTTTTTTGCAATTATAGTTGACATTCAATATTATTTTATATTAGTCTCAGATGTACAGAGTAGTGGTTAGACATTTATATAATTAATGAAGTGATCTCCCTGGTAAGTCTAATACTCACCTGGCATCATACATAGTTATTACAATAATTCTTTGTCAGACCCTTGATACTGGCTGCCTCTCTGGTCTTGCCCTCTTTGAAGGTGTCCTATAGATACTGACCGCTAAAATGAATGCTCCCTAAGCATCTACAGATTGGGTACTGTCTGTTCCACCCGTGGGAACTGACCTACTCTTAGGTCATAACTCTTGCTAATCTGTAAGTCTGCTGAAAATAACGGGGCTGTTCTGTCCTGACAACCACCTCCTTCCCAAGAATTTCTACCTCCTTATCATTCTCCCCCAGATTTTAATCCCTTTCCATTCTGCTAGTTCTCGGTCTCATATCTTCAGGAACTTCTCTAACCATCCTAGAGCCAAGGCCAGCAGTTCAATGTTGCCTATTAGATACCCTCTGAAAAATGTCTCGTCTTCTTGACATTCTTTGATCACTCTGCCAAAGCATTTCTCTGTGTTTTCTGAGGAGACTCCAGGAGATGCAATAAGAGACTTGCCTTTGGAGTCATATATGAGTTCAGCCCTGGTTAGCTACTATAGAGCTGCTTCATGGGCATGCAGCCTGTGCAGTGGCACAGGGCAGTGTGTTCAGAAGGACCCCACACTTAGTTTAATGCTATGTTATTGCTGTCTTGAAAATATTAAGACAGTGAAGTCTGATAGGACAATGGAGTATGCATGTGAACAGAAGAGGTGAGTGCAATACATGTGCCCCCCATTCCTTGCCTCCATTCACATAGGGCATTCACAATACCCATGCACACAGAATTCCAGTGCACCCACAATGTGCAGAAGTTTAGTGAGACTCCAAATGAGTGCAAAGCACGTGTTTCATATATATGACTCAGCAAGCAGGGGTGCTCACAGCCCCTAGAGACCACATTTCTCACTGGAACCAGAACTGGTTTTGAATGCAGAGAGAAATCAATGGCATCCCAAGAAACACAAATAACTGAGGAACCATACCATATTCTTTCTTGCCCGTGTTACTTCCCTGTATTAGCCAACCACTTGTACTAAATATGGTGACATAGAAGGAAAGAGAAAGATAAGATAACCCATAGTTCCTTTTCCTATCAGGCTTTCCTTACTCATCTTTAAGCAAAGGTAGAGAGTGTTGGTAGAATACATGCATATCAAGAAGTAAAAACAGCTGAGTTGGTTTTGTGCAGCATTTCCACTGTTACGGTAAGAAAGGAGTATATATGCATGTGTAAAGTACAAATTATGTAATTTTGGTGATTCCACAGATTAATTAAATGTTCTTGTATTTGCATTTAAACTGGCATTGCACAATATAAATAAAGATGAATGGTAAAATTCATCCCAATAATTTCAATTTTAGTTTTCCTTTATTTTGAATGACATTAAATAACAAACAAACAAAATGAACCATTGGGGGAGAGACCATGGAAGAAAGGAAAAGGCCCTATGATACCTTTAACATCATTTTTATTTTTTCCTTGCTTTTTGAATAAGTGGCTTTACATTT
The DNA here is from genome assembly GCA_033961575.1 of Aselliscus stoliczkanus. Classification (NCBI taxonomy): domain Eukaryota; kingdom Metazoa; phylum Chordata; class Mammalia; order Chiroptera; family Hipposideridae; genus Aselliscus; species Aselliscus stoliczkanus. The sequence goes on from CM066728.1 coordinate 126,136,118, forward strand.
TCATCTTGCACTGGTACCCTCAAATTGTATAGGTGGCCTTAGATACTTCTTTCTGTGTAATTCTGACCTTCCTTGCTTCCTGCCTTTCTTCCATCTTTGTTCCTTCCTTCCTTTTAATCTTTTCTGATCAGTTTATTTGAGGATAATGCCAAATCATGCCAACTAGCATCAAGTGGCCTCTGCTGCTGGGCAATCATTTCATTCATCTAACTTCTGTGAAGATATCCATGGATAAATGAGGGGAGAATAAAGTATATAAATTATATAAAGCCAGGGCGTGAGGTGGGGGGAGACATGGGCAAACTAAGCCTTTGAGAGGTTTGGCAGTGATTTGGGGGAAAATATCCAATGAAAGAATTTGATATTTGGCTTTTTTTTTTCCTATTAATGAAGACCTTTTCATGTTTGCAGACAGAAAGAAAGGACTTGATAAAGCAGGAAAGATAAGATGCTAGAAAGAATAATTGTAAGAACCTTTTACATATTTATATGATTTTCAGTGCTCAGGGTTATCACATTTCACCACCATTCCTGTGAAGAAAGCAAGGCAGGTGTTGTTATCTCCTCCAGGAAATGAAGAAGCTAATTCCCAGAAATGACATAAAGTGGGAAGCTAAAGTTTACCATGGAAAGGCAGCACGGGTTAGTTAGTACTGGCTGTCAGCATCAATCATTCCAGCTGCTTTGGAGGGCTGTTAAATTATGACCAGTAGGTGGCGCTTTCAAGCAGGCCTTTGAGCCTGCTGTTCTTTTAAGAACTTAAAATACATTTGCAAATTAAAGTACACTATTGATGACTGAGGAGCAAGTGCCCGTTAGTGCTGGTAGGGAATGCAAGGCACTTTCATGAGAGTTGCAATGTTAGAGAAACAACTATTTTAGTGTACAATTTAACTATTGCTATGAAAAAAATTACCCCTAACCTTGGTGGGTTAAAATAACAACAAACATTAACTATCTTCACAGTTTTCATGGGCAGGAATTCAGGAAGGGCTTAGCTGGGTTATTTTGGCTTGGGTTCTCCCATGAGTTTTCAGTCAAAATGTTAGCTGGGCTGTAGCCACCTAAAGGCGTGCCTGGGGCTGGAAGTTTTACCTCCATGGGGGCTTGCTCACAAGGTCTGGGCAGGAGGCCTCAGTCCTTTCCACAGAGGCCTTTCTGTAGGCTTCTTGAGTGTCCTTACCAAATGGTGCCCGTTTCCCGAAGAGCAGGCAACCCAAGACACAGCAAGGTAGGAACGGCAGTGTCTTTTATGACCTAACCTCAGAAGTCTGTATGTTTCCTCTACGTTGGCTATATTCTGTTGGTCAAATGGACCAACCCTGATACAGTATGGGAGGGGATCATACAAAGGTGTGAATACCAGGCAGGTCAGGACATTGGGGCCCATCTTGGAGACTGACTACCACATCTAGCTACTTGATGTGTGGATGAGTATAGATGCATAATAGGTATTAGAATTAAATAAGATTGTCTGAAAAAGTGTGGGACAGTGGAGCTAAGGAGGTGATTCATGGACTAAGCTTGATCTGTTAGATGGTGTAGGATAGAGAATGAACAGCTTCAGTGAGGTTATAAAACTGAGAGATAAAGGGAGAATGGACACTTTATTTTGTTTCTGAAGAAAATATGCTTAATTGCATTCCATCTTGAACACTTGATTTCCTCTTTTGGTCTTATTATTATTATTTTATTTTTTTTGTGGGTGGGAGTAGCCCACCATTGAACAGGCAATCTTGTTACACCAGCTGAGCCATCCTGCCACCTGTTGGCCTCTCAGGGCACAGCATTCACTGGCCCATGTGGGAATCAAACTGGCGGCCCTGTTGCTCAGAGTACATGCTCTAAGCCAACACTTAACCAACTGAGCCACTCGGCCGGCCCCTGGTCTTATTATTTTCTACTTCCTTCACGTGCTCTACTCAGAAATCCTCTCCTATTCTATTACTGATTTAGTAATCTGAAGTGACCTTTTGGGAAATGCTATTCCATCTCACCACTCTGGTGACCTACAAGAATATTTTGAACAACAGCTTTCTTCTTTATTATTCTTCAGTTACCATTTGGGACTTAAAAAATACAAATTAATCCACCCTTGGATCTGAACCACTGTGTTCCCTGGGACATGGCTTACCTAGTTGTTCTCTGGCTCTTCCCACCTTTAGCCTTTTCAGGTAATCTCCCCAATCTGCCATTTGCCCTGTTGTCATGTTAGCCAGTCTTACCCTAGCACCCTGTGAGGAAGGGAGAACCAGATATTAGTCAGACTAGTTCTTCACTTATGTCACTCTTATTCCCATCTTGTACCTTTGAACCTTTGTCTAGAATGTACGTAGTACATAATGAGAACTAAAATGCGTGGGCCAGGCTATAAATTCTTTAAGAACTTTTTTAAAAAAAGATTTTATTGGGGAATTAGAGGAGGGGAACAGCGTTGGGAAATCGGGGAAGGGGAACAGACAAGTTGCTGTCCTTTTGTTCTTCAGTCTAGTTGCGGAGGATGTTGCTTCACTGGCCCATGTTGGTATCATCATTGCGCTCTTCCCGGATGAGGCAGATCGGTCGCCGGCCTCTGGCTGGTCGCTCATCGCGGCTATTGGCAGCTCACGCTGGCTGCCAGCCACTCACTGTAGCCTATGGCAGCCCACTGCAGCAGGGGCTGCAGCCTACACCGTCGCCGGGGCTCGCACAGCCCAGCTCCAGGTGGAGCTGTTGTTAGCTGTAGAGGGCAGTGTCACTGGCTCTCATATGTGGGATCCAAACCGGAGCCGCTGGCATCCCAAAACCAGCTCTTAACCAATGCGCCACTCGGCTGGCCCTCTTTAAGAAGTTTTAAGATGGAGGGCCTGCCGAGTGGCACGGTGGTTAATGGGCTTGGGAAGCCAGTGGCCCCGGTATCAGGTCCCACATATGAGGGTCAGTGACACTGCCCTCAAAAAAAAAAAAAAAAAAAAAAGAAGAGAATTTTTAAGATGGAGAATCAATTACAGACAAAATAGCTGGAGGAAGTGTCCAGGGGAGGGTAAGACTTCAGGCTGGTTTGGTATTTCTGCCTTCTTTTTACTACCAATCCCACCTCTGCAAGTTACTGGTTGTGTTCCCTGAGGCAAATCAAAGTATTTCTCTGAGCCTCAGTTTCTTCCTTAGTAAATAACCCAATGGTAATAACACCCTTCCGAGTGGTTGTGAAGATGAGAGACAATTTATGTAAGTTCATTATTTCAATAACTGATACATTTTAGGAGCTAATAATTGGTAGCTATTGTGTTGTTATAGTTTGGCTAAGCTCTATAAAAGCTGGAAAAGTCCTCTATGCCTGAATCTCATATAACACCTGTTAAAACACACTTTAGTTTGTAGGTCTTGTTGAGATGAATTAACACTTATGACCTTTCTTCTTAATTACTGCACCAATCTCTGGGAAGTAAGAAAATGCTTCAATATTATCTTGCATAATGGTCAAAGTGAGGAGGAGCATTCTGATCAAAGACCTTTTACAGCTTCTGAGATAAAGTAGTGGAGTACACATAATCTGCTAATAACAATTGATGCTATAAACGAGGGGAAAAAAGTAACGCCCTCTGAAAAGGATTCTGGTCTGTGGGCATCTTTTTGTGCTTCTTTGGTCACTAAGTTAGAATGTCAGACTCTCAGGGTGTAGCAATTAGACGGACTCTTAAGAGGTCAGTCATCTATTCCCAGACTTTTAATTGGCAAACAAACAAAAAAAGAAATGGAAGCAAAATCCTGTTGGGCTCAAGGATAAAGACATTCTCCCATCCTGAGAGTCATGAGACTGTCGATGTTGTGTTCAGCTTTGCTGCAGCCAGGAGGGTAGAACTGGATGAAACACAGATTATTATGATCCCATTCACATATTAAAAATGAGTAGAAGATTATGAATATGTCTTAAACCAATAATAATAGCGGCCATTTTCAGGTACATGCTATTTCAGGTTCAAGTTCAGTGCCGAGGACTGTATACATGTTTCGTTTCATTCTTCCATCAGCAATATGAGGCATTTTAGTATTTGATTTTATAGATGATGCAAGTGAGTTTCCAAGGTTTCATTAAATTGCCCAAGATCACAACGCTCATTAGAGCCATGAGTTGAATTTGAGCTTGCCTCCCTCCAAACCACACTTTTTAAAAATGAAATATTTCAAACTTTTAGAAAAATACAGCAAGTGGCCTATCAAATACCAGTATAACTGCCACTAAACTTTACTGAATTATTTGTGAGATAGTGCCATAATAACTTCAGATGTTCCTTGAAAGCAAAAGATAATGGATAGAGTGAAAGGACTCTATATATCCCCTTTCCGACCTCCAAATTCTCCTTCCCTTCCTGGCCATAACTACTATCCTGATTTAATATTTACCTTTCACCATCATTTACCTTTCACCATCATATGGTATTACTACCAATATGAATGTCTATAGACAATAAAATTGCTTTGCCTGTTTTTAAATTTATATAAATGTTGTTATGCCCTTTGTATCATTATACGAGCTGGTTTTATTATCCAGCATTTTATTTTGTTGTATATATATACAGTAATGCATTTGTCATTTTTCTGTTGTTTTTGGTTGCTGCCAAATTTTTGCTATTCCAAATAATGCTACAGAGAGCATTCCTTTACTAGTCTCTTTAGGCACATGTGTGAAGGTTTTTCTGGTGTTTTCACTGTTCCATTATCCTCCACCAGGCCTCTTGCAGTCTGTGTGAATTCTTGATGGAATGCTGAGAGGCCAGGGTCTTGGATATGGGATACAGGTACAGGATTGTGAAGAAACGAGGGGCTTTTGGAGGGCTTGGTGTTGATAGCCCTAGTCACTTGGGAGAGGAATTTTAATTTGGGTAAAGCAGTGGATCTTGGGCACAAGGGGAAAAGAGATTGGTTTCTCTTTTGGCCTGATCAACTGAAAAACAAATTTCAAGCTGGACTTGGGGATATAAGTAGAGGGAAGTACAAGGAATGGTCCAAGTGAAACAGGAACACTTGGAAGAGATTATTTGATGATTTAAATCAATGTTTTTTAAACCATGTGTCCAGGGACCCCAGGTTTCCCATTGAGCCTCCTCAAGGGCCACCTGGGGTGCACATGGGGGAGACAGGCAGACAGCAGGGTCACCCCAGCCTGCTTCACCTGAAGCATTTCTACTCTAACTATGTTATACGTTGGACTTTCCTGTAAGACTTTGTTTCAATAAACTTTGTGTAGCTCAATGTCTTTTAAAATCCACTTGAATATATAGGAAAACAAGTGACTAATGAGAGTTATTTACTTATAAGTTTCCCCGGCTGGATGTAGTTTGTGCCCCAAGTTTTCCTTTCACCCTGGTTTACGGTCGTGCACTGACTGGGCTGTGTTCTGCAGTGAAGGTAGCAGAACTCGTATATAACTCATGTGTCTGATGACACTTCAAATTGAGGGTACAAATAGGTTAATAATAGCAGCAATGGTATTTGGCTGGCTATTTATTATCCTTCTAGGAGTACCTTCATGTTGTGATGACTTCAGAGAATAATAAGTAATTTAGCTGCTTGTCCACAGTGAAAAATGGGCACACTGAGACTGGAATATCAAGTGGGACTCAGATCAGGAGGTTGGCCTTGTGAAATAGGTGAAATCATTTAGGTTCGATCCTGAGGGTAGGATTGCAGTAGTATTAGCAGGAAAGTCAGGTGAGCACCGAAGTTTCTGCCACACCTAGCTTCTCCTCTTTTAGAGATGCAGATTTATATAAAACGCAGATGAAATTTTCGTTAAATACTGCTGAGAATGTGTAAATTGTTGAACTTTGGTTCTATTAAGGATCTTTGAGGCCCATCATTTTTTAAAAAGTTTTCTACCAGAGAAACCAGTGGTTTCCAAATATCATTTATCAATATTAACTATGATACAAGCAAATAATCTGCACTTAAAATACAAATATCTATGATGGTTTGAGTGTTGTTGCTCTCCCCTAAATATCTTTTCCCGAAAATGATGGCAAGAGTACTTTGTTTGTTTTAACTTGACCCATCTTTCGTAACCCAGTTTAATCTTTACAGATTTTCTTTGGAAACAAATGGACTAGAGGGTCAGACAATAGTGGCATATTTTTACCATTTTTAATAACATTTGCAAGAGACACCTTTAGTGTAATTTGTATATCAAATTTTCTTCTTTATGCCTTTTTTCCTAATGAATTAAGTAACTAAAGTATTGGTAAAAATAGAAGCTTATGAATTCAAAGCAAAGATTGCCAGTGTGATCATAAAACATCTAAATTATGGAATAATGTTTTGAGAAATCTGTTTTATTACTTTAAAATAGAGTACTATTATATACTATGGTAGAAATGAGTGTTAATAAAAGGAAGGTAAATATTTCTCTGGTGAACATAAAACATAAAAATCTTAATGATAAAATTGTATTTCATTCTAAATTAATTATTAGACTCATTTGTTATAGGAAGCTTTGTTTTTCTCAAGCTCTTATATTAAAGTTATTAAAAGTCTCACTGAAAGGTATAACATGAATTAATTTTTTTAAAAAGAAAGACATTCTGTGTCTGAATGAATGTAAATTTTGTATTTGTAATAGATATTGGAGGCTATCCATTCCTTACTAAATACTAAAGGACTGGTTACTTATTTCCTAAAGAATGATGCCAGCATGCTAGACATGGCATTTTCATTGCCAATCACAGCTTTCCTTCACCTAATGTTCAGCTTCTTCTCTAGAGTGGGACATACCAAGGAACTGTTCCATAGACCTCCCGGGCACATCCAGCTTGTCCTTAGGCCGTTTCCAGTGACAATGACACAACTGCTCAGGACTTTTCGGGAAAGACCACCTAGTGAGCCCTGTCTAAACCAGACAGGGCTAAAATCATGTCAGTTTGAGACTGAATCTAGGTGGGTCTCCATCAGTATCAAAGTGGATCTACCAGAAGCATACTCACAGATGATAACAAAGTTAGAGCAATTGCCCTTGTCAAAAGAGGAAAGGCCAAACACAATGTGACTTACTGGCTTCTAGCTTTAAGCCATTCATGGTAGTGCCAAGCTCCCATATTAGAATTCCTTTACTTGTGTTAATCAAAATAAATTCTCTAGGTGTAAATCCCTATAAAATTTCTCCTACCTTTATGCTGGGGCATTAAAGGTTGTTTCAGCTCCGATTTTATTTTTCCTACTTAGAAGTACCTCTTTCTGACATTAATAATTAACCAGTCAACTAACTTATGCAAATACTTCAAGCTCAGTTAATTTAAAAGGAGAGTAACTTCAAGAAGGTTACATTAATGGTTTACTGCTGTCTCCAGCCATGGGCCTTTGGGGCATACTTTGTTTTTTAATCTCCTTGGGGATAAGTTGGGGACAGGAACAAACGTAAGTAAAAGAATCCATCTTCATTTTTCAATGCATGTTAGTTGTGATGAGTGAAAAGTAAATTTAACTGACTGTGTAAATTTGAAAGTAACTTTCTACTTCTGACAATACCAAATGAATAGTTTCATCTCTGAATGAGAAAGTCATGGAAGCATTTTGATTTGATGAATAGCTAACATGAAAGCTCTTATGGGATTGTTATTTTTTAAAATCTACATAAGTGATTATTCAAATTCCTCTTCAAAAAAGTACAAAATAAACTCAAGAGAGTAAGCTTCCTTGTCATTTATTGCTTATTTATATTTAGTGAATACGTTTCTTTGTGTTTTCCATATATTGTGCATAGTAAAGCAAGGATTACTTTGGGGTTTGAAAATACAGTGATTTGAAAAACTATTGTAATTATTTTCATATTTATGAGCTCATTCTTCTGAATGTTTAGTGTTACTATTGAAAGACTATGATTTTTAAACTATGTTTAAAATAGTGATCTCATATTTATTTATTTATTTATTTATTTATTTATTTATTTATTTATTAAAGATTTTATTGGGGAATTGGGGGAGGGGAACAGCATTGGGGAATCAGGGAAGGGGAACAGACAAGTTGCTGTTCTTTCGTTCTTCAGTCTAGTTGCGGAGTTCATTGCTTCACTGGCCCATGTTGGTATTATCATTGCGCTCTTCCCAGGTGAGGCAGATCGGTCATCGGCCTCTGGATGGTCGCTCACCGCGGCTATTGGCAGCTCACACTGGCTGCCAGCTGCTCACACTGGCTGCCAGCCGCTCACTGTAGCCTATGGCAGCCCACTGCAGCAGGGGCTGCAGCCTACACTATTGCCGGGGCTCGCACAGTCCAGCTCCAGGTGGAGCTGTTTTTAGCTGTAGAGGGCAGTGTCACTGGCCCTCATATGTGGGATCCGAACTGGGGCCGCTGGCGTCCCAAACCAGCTCTTAAACAATGCACCACTCAGCTGGCCCCGTGATCTCATATTTAGAAATAACATTATAATACTGAAAAAGAACTGGAGAGTATCTAACTGAACCAACTCACTTCACAAATGAGGACTAGTGTAGACAGAGGAGGTGACTTGCCAAAGGTCACACTGCTAGAGAGAGAAGCAGGACTTGTATTAAGGACTCCTCTTTCCCACTTCAGTTTTTTTTTCCTAGTTTGTCATAAATGTATACATATAAATATGTAAACTATATTATGAATATAAATGTATATGTAGGATGCCATAAATTTATAGCACTCTCCCACCCCTAATCTGATTTGCTTCCATTGCTACAATCACCCCAGTAGTTTTAGTAGTTTTTATTTATTCCTTGTTGAAAGACAAGTGGCTGAAGTTAAGAGAGATTAAGTGACTTCAAATTAGGGGTGGAACTAGGACTAGAATCTGGGTCCCCTGATTCTGAATTCTTTCTACTACACTATACTGGCCCTTAATAAGCATTGTCTCTCTATCTCTTGAAAAAATGAGAATATACCCCTTACAACATGGTTATCAGTCAATTAAATTAATAAATTTAATTAATTGATTGACTCAGAAATTTATTGAGAACCTACCATGTGATATGCACTGGGATATGGTAGATGATAGAGAGCTTGTGTTCTAGTGGAAGAAGCAAATAATGAATGAGTGAACTAATGAATGAACAAATGAATAAAGTCAGGTAGTTACTAGTGCTACAAAGAAAAAAATAAAGGAGAGTAACAGGATAAAGAAATGATGGGTTATTATTTGAAAGTGTGGACAGGTAAGGTTCTTTAAGGAGGTTCTTCAAACAGAGCTTGAAGGAAGTGAAGAAATAGTCTTGCAAATATCTGGGGAAAGAACACTCCAGGTAGAGGCTAAAGTGACGTTCTTGCCCCTCTGTAAGCTTAGTGACCTGATACTCTGCAACTTCTGAAAGAAGATAAGAAAAGTATGGAATTCTTTATACAATTAGATTGTACTACTGATAAATCAGTAAAGACCAACACCTGTGTGAAGGGTGATTCCAGATCTATCTTTTAGGGATTTGTAAACACTGAATATTTTATGTTTCACCACCACTACCACACAGACAATTCAAAATTAAAACAATACTAAATTGAAAAATATAAAATTTCTAAGAATACTGAAATTAAAATAGCTTGGTCCCCCTTAGATTTGCAAAGCTTGCTCAATTCAGTGTAGTACAGCAGTTCAAAGTTTTAATTTAGGAAAACAGTATGCTCAGGATCAATTCCTAGTTCTATAATTTATTAGCTGTGTGACCGTGGGCAAGTTAATTATCAGTTTCCTCACCTGTAAAATGGGGGTAATAATGACACCTTCCTCACAGAGTGGTTGTAGCACCACAGTATATACGTATAAAGTGCTTTAAAACAGTGCTTGGCACATGGTATGGTTTCCGTAAATGTACTTTATTATCACCAAAGCTGAAGTTTTCTCATTTTCTCAGTTTCTGACTAAGCACATGGGGAATTCAGATGATAGTTGGAAACCTGGAGATTCTTTCCTGTCTTTCACAATTTGCTATAAATAGTTCCAAATTAGTTGTCATGTAGAACTTTCAGATGCTTTAAAGGATTTAATTGCTTCTAAATTAATTTCACTGTTACTGAAGAATTGTGATTTGAAAAGACTTTTTAAATGTCATAATGTTGATTGGAGCCTGCAATAATTCTGCCAGTTGGGGCGATGGTCAATGTTTGGCCTCTTGAATTAGTCAATCATTATGGCCTTTTGAGTTGTTGTTTTTTTCCCTTTGTAATAGCATAAGTAGCTCTCACTATTCAAACTATATACTTTGTGATATATAATTAATAACGTAGTTTATATGTGTGAGATTTCTTTTAATAAAACAATGAAAAAACTTACACATTTAAAAAATTTTATTTCAAAATCTTATATAGATTCATTTCCATTCTTACATAAATCACATGAAAAACAAAACTGAGGGAACAGCCTATGGTTGTGAACAAAGGTTGTAATTTTGACCTCAACTGAACACATATAACAAAGAGAGTACTGAATATAAAGTCCTACTGAATTAACTTATAAGTCAGGTGACTTTAGTCAAATTAGTCTCTTATCACTTGTAAAATAACAATAACAATAGTATCTACATCATTGGCTTGTTGTGAAGATGAAAAGAGTTATATGTAACGTGCTTCTGAGGTGCTGCCTGGATGGCTCAGTGGATAGGGCTTGCACTCTTAACAACAAGGCTGCTGGTTCAACTCCCACATGGGATGGTGGCTATGCCCACCCGCAACTAGGATTGAACACAGCCCTTGAGCTTAGAGGCCACCAGCTGCTGACTGGAAGCCAGATGGTGACTGGTACCCTCCACAACAAAGATTGAAGAACAACTTGGCTGGTCCCCTTCCCCAAGTCCCCAACACTGTTCCCCTCCCCCAACTCCCCAATAAAATCTTACAAAAAAAAAATCATTTTCAAGTTGAGAAAATGTGCCTATTTTAAATTGAATCTCTCAAGTGAGATGAAAAAAAATCAAAAGTATAACAAAATATGACATATAGAGATACTGATCCTTCTCTTTAATTGTTTCAACAGATATGTCATTTCAGCACCAAAAGTATTTCGTGTTGGAGCATCTGAAAATATTGTCATTCAAGCTTATGGATACACTGAAGAATTTGATGCAACAATTTCCATTAAAAGTTATCCTGATAAAAATATTAATTATGCTTCAGGCTATGTTACTTTATCCACAGGAAATAAATTTCAAAACTCTGCAATCTTAACAGTATGTATTTATCCTTTATTTTCTTTATATATACAGAATTATCTCAAAGAAACATACAGATTTGAATATTGATAGCATAGATATTGGATCATTTCTACCATTATACCTCTGTGTGATTATTAGATGATGTCAGTCACTAATGATAATATAAGTGAAACAAAATTCTAAATAGAAGAGTTGTATCTGTTTTTTGAGCAATGTATATAAATTGTAATATTCTTACTAGAAAATAAAGTTGTACTAATGTGAAAATATTTGGAAATGAATTGAAAATACTTGTTTGTTGTGAAAATTATGATTACAAAGAAATAGAGAAATATGAATATGAATATTGATCTATAATGCATTGCCTACAGAAACCAATAGATGCTATTGAACTCTTATATGTTTAAACTCTAATACTCTACAATTGTAGTTTCCAAAACTAATAAATTATTGATTACTGAAGTGAATAATTCTCATTGATAACCTGTAGTTTATAGAAATAACAACATTAATCAAATGACTCTTCTATTAAGATATTGTAGTATATAGCTTGGTTAGAAAACTGCTTGCATCTCATTTCTTATTAAAAATTCTAATAAGGGCCGGTCGAGTGGCGCAGCGGTTAAGCGCTGGCTTGGTGAAGCCAGCGGCCCCGGTTCGAGTCCCACATATGAGGGCCAGTGACACTGCCCTCAAAAAAAAAAAAAAAAATTCTGATAACTAAAGATAATTTTCCATAGATACTATTTATTCAGCCAACTAAATAAACATAAGCAAAATATTCTTTTAAATTCCAATAAAATTTCAAAAATCAAGAACCAGAAAAACAAAGATTACTAGACTTGGAAGGGGCTCTGGAGTCATTTAGATGAGTGTTTCTTGAAAGTGACTTCTTTAAAAAGGAATTAAAATTTTATAAAGAGCTTAAAGTTATAATTATATTGATTTTTAGCATTTTGAACTTATTTTGTAAATTTGCTTTGATTTTATGATTATATAAAAATCATAAGCATAAGAAGATTATACCTAAGCTTGGGTTTGCACATATTTAAGTAACATATAATAAAAATAAATTTTTATTATATAATAATTAAAAGTCAATATTGAGAGTCCTTCAGAACCTCTCATCCTTTAAAACGGGCATGTACATTATTCAGTTTGAGAAACACTGATGGAAATAAATTCTAACCAAATGTAGGAATTCTTTTATTAATATTCTTGGTGGTAAATGTTCTAATCTCTTAACAAATATACTTAGTAGGTTTATTATGAAATACAATTCATTTCCCAGAAGTGTTATTTTCAGTAGACACTCTTATCTGATGTGACTCAAGGTAGCCACTAGCCACATGTGGTTGTTACATTTAAATTTAAATCAATCAAATTTAACAAAAATAAAAAATTTTCCTCTGTCACATTAGCCACATTTCAAGTGCTCAGATAGCCACATGTGACTGGTGGCCGCTGTATTGGGCAGCACAGCCATAGAATATTTCCATCATTACAGAACGTTCTGTTGAACAGCACTGACTTAGATGGTTAATTGGAAAAGTAGATTAACGTGGGGAAATAAGAATTGATGCACGTGTTAAGCATTTAATTTTATCTTAACAGTATAACATGTCTTCATTTGCCATTTGTTTGATGTGCCAAGGTCTTTTCTTTTAAGTTCCACTGATTGGACCGTCAAATCTTATTTATTATGTGTCACACCTTTAACAAACCATCTTGTTCTATAGTTTCTTTAAAGTCGAAAGACCGCCAAATCTTATTATGTATCACACCTTTAACAAATCATCTTTGTTCTATAGTTTCTGTTTCTTTGAAGTGGAAAAAGACCTTAAAGACAGTTGCAAAGCAATCTGAGTGCAAAATCTATATAGATTGTTAATGTTTTCCAAGCTTTTATAGTTCTCTCACATATGTAATTCCACAGCAGTTGATGTTAGTGTTAACTTTTATCCCATGTGTCCAAAGCCTAAGTTTTCACAGAAGCACTTTTGTTTATTACTTTTTATAAATTAGATTTGCATATCATGCAATGTAAAGTGGATAATTACAGTTACTTACAATTATTGGATAACATGCAGCTCAATTGGTGAGAACAGGAGGATGCAGATACAATACAAAGTGTCCTATCAGTCAGGATGTTGAACATGGGCTAATCCAGCACTCTGAAGAGATAGTTTGTTAAGAGAGCTTCTGTAGTTCATATAGTTTTACTAAATGCGTATAAAATTTAGGAAACACAGAACCAAAAAGACTTTCAATTGCTTAAAGATAAATTTTGATTATGGTATTTGACACTGAAGGGCTTTGGGCAAAATTAATTTACTATCCTGGGTCCTCTACTACTTTTTAAGTGATTAAATACACATGTGCATACTTATTTCTCCTTCTAATGAGATTACAGTGGTAGTTAGAAAGTCAACATGTTTTATAACCTTAAAATTATTATGCTCTTTTCTGTTAACATTTTCTGTTACAGATACAACCCAAACAATTGCCTCAAGGAAAAAACCCAGTTTCACATGTGTATTTGGCAGTTGTATCAAAGCATTTCTCAAAATCAAAAAAAATGCCAATAACCTATGACAACGGATTTCTCTTCATTCATACAGATAAACCTGTTTACACTCCACACCAGTCAGGTAGAGTATAAGATGTTTCTTTCCCTGGGAAGGACAATTGACACTATATTGTAGAGCTTTTTAACACTTTAAATTAAATCAAGACAAGTTTCCAACATGTTTAAAAGAATTTCAATGACTTTTGCACTTATAAATACCATTTTCATTTTAAATTTATAAGAAAATTGCTAAAAAAAAGCAGTTACATTATCTGCCCCATCAATTATTTGAAAAATAATAGAAAAAAAGCTTTTTAAAAATTGTGAAATGTTGTATTATATCTTATTTATTAAACAAGTATACGATGTAATGGCAAATACAATTTTTACAATGGGAAAATAATGTATTATAGAGCCACTTTCATAAAAAAGTTCTATTACTTTGGAGCTACTCCTCAATTCGGAAAACAAACCCAACTCTAGGGGATCAGATGTTTCTGCACAGAATAAACTGGATCACAGAAGTATATGGATATTATTTTTCTAAGGGGATCTACCTAAGAAAGTTCTTATTGGAACATTGTTTCCTACTCATAGTTCTTCTATCAGAGAGGGAAAGGGCAGGGATAGCCTGTCAAAACTCTGTGATTGAGAAGTGACTGGATTTATTCCCAAATGAACCAAAAATAAAACACAGAATAGTGTGAATGCTACCCGAATATATTCAAGTGTCTTCAAAGTTCCATTTCCCCATCCCTCCCTCTCATCCTCATTGACTTTTGAGCACATCAGAGATGGAATTCTGAGAGAACTAATTATATGTGGGAAGAGGATTTTATGGAGTTTTGATAATGATATCACTGGTGAAGGACACAGGAAGGGAGGCAGGACCAGCCAGCTTTGCTGAAAAACTTTTCACACAGTGTATCCTTGCGAAATGTTGGGGATGATGATGATGACAGTTGTGGGTGAAATGAACCTATACTGCTACCGTTTCAGCAGGAGCATCTGTTATGATCTTCTCAGAGAGGAAAGACCTAGAGAGGGTGGGATATTGCTCTCGGCTTGGCAGAATATCATTGCCAGAATAGTACCATCTCTTGGCTCCAAGAAGATGACTTGGTATACATAGACAGTCTCTGCCCATAAAGCTTGGGCCCCCAGAAACAAAATATATCCATTCTACATTAGAGGATGCCTCACTGATTGGATCCTATTGACACTACCTAACACTTAGGGTCTTCAATCTTTGTCCAATAAGTAGTCTGATACCCAGAGCCCGGGACCTTTCTTAGCTATCAAAGCTTTCCTTAAGCACAGCCTCATCTATTATTACTCTATCAAGACTTCACTGTAAAAAGGCGTGTTATCTTCGTCTATTCTAGTCATAGAGGAAAAGTAGAGAACTTTCCTCTAGTTTCCTCTAAGTGGACTCTGGAGTCACATTGTCTGGGTTCACATCCCAGCTTGTGCTGTTATTAGCTCTGTGGCCTTGCACAAGTTACTCAACCTCTCTGAGCTCCACTTTCCTCACCTGAAAGATGGAGGTAATAATAGAACTTGCCTCATAGAGTTGTAAGAATTAAGTGAATTCATATGTGCAAAGCACATTTTAAAACAGTGGCTAACACAGAGTAAGCACTAGAAAAATGTTTTCCATTATTAATTAGTGTGTAGAATCAAAGTCTTATGTACACAGAAGAAAAAGAATTAAAAATTGATTAAATCTTGCTATTTGTAGCTCTGATATCCTGATCCACACATTTAATCTGACCCACTCCTTGAGGGATTTTTAGTATAAGCATTGTTAGGATAAAGGCTTAAGTCTTCAAGGGTTTATAGGATAAAGGACTTAAGAACGTTGACCAAAATCCTTCAATTCCATACAGACTGTGTCCTGCCTTCCCTTTAGCTTCATCACCTGCTGTGCTTCCCCTCATCTGTGAACACCAGCCCAGTTCACCTCTTTTCAGTTGCTTTCTCACACCATTTTCCCGTTCATATTAAGACCTGTGTCCCATTGTCTAATACATTCATGCCCTTCCTTTGCCTTGTTAATTGCTACTCAACCCTCGTATGTCCTCCCATAGAAAGCAGCCTTCTTTGACCTCCCTGACTACACTCAACAGAAAGCCGGGAAGTGTCCTTCATAGTGCTTCCCACCCCTGGATTTTTTCATGTACTTGTGTGATCATGTGTTTGCCCCTCTTTCCTCCACTCTTGTAGCAGCCTTCCATGTCTGATTTGTCTCACTGCCATATCTCCATGCCTAGCAAAGTGCCTGCACTAGAGGGCACTCAATACATTTTTTAAAGAAAATTCATAAGCCGTATCTTTGGCCCCCCAAAAATGATTGATCTTGCCTTCAATATGCCATTGCTGTGAAAAGATCAATTTTCTAACCTAAACACAAACTGGTTAGGAAGTAGACAGATAGTAGTCATAGAAATAATAATTATAATAAAATAAAATACTAAACATTTAGTGATTAGTTATTATGTGCCAGGTTGTGCAAAAGCTTTGTCTCACTTAAGTCTCACAACACTGTGAAGCAGATTCTGTCAGTCCTGTTTTACAGATGAGGGAAGTAAGAGTTAGAAGGATTAAGTATTGTACTCAGGATCACACTAGGAAGGAACAGAAGCAGGAGTGAAACCAAAGTTTTGAACTCCAGGACCTGAGCTTTTGTGGCATACTCCCTCTGGCAGCATCCCAGTGATTCTGGAGCAGGTGTGTTCATAAGGCAGGGGTAATCGAGGTGGGAGATAGGGTGAGGGTAAGGGGACAGCAGAGCGGTGGTGGGGGATTTACTGAACATTTTACTTTAATCTTATGGTCTTATTGAAACTGGTTTTAGGGAGCTTAATGTGACTTCTTATGTAGAGTTTTGCATAACACTGACTCTTTAAAAGTTTTATGGTGCCATTCAGTTTTATTTTTGTGGGTGAAGTTTGGGCCATGAAATGATTTGAGCATCAATAAAGCCCAAGAGAAATTACAATATGTCATTGGAACTAGGTAAGCATGCCTCAAGCAACTGTGTGCTAAAAGCTAAGCAGATGCATTTGTTTAAAAGGTGGGGATCTATTAACTGACAGAAAGAAATGGAAGAGAGAACTAATCGTTATCGAGCCCCTGACATTATTCTTTTAATAATGAGAGAACGATTGTAGGATCTGGCTCAATAAGTATAACAAAACTATACAATTAAAAGATGCCTTTTGGCCAGCTGAGTGGCGCGGTGGTTAAGCGCTGGCTTGGGAAAGCCAGAGGCCCCGGTTCAGGTCCCACATATGAGGGCCAGTGACACTGCCCTCAAAAAAAAAGATGCCTTTGGCAACAATAAGAGATCATTTGGGGCCTTGTTGTAAGAGTGTATAATGTCTGAGTCAAACTACCTAATTTTCCATTAAAATCTTCAACTCTAATATGAGGCAATATAATATACTCTCATAACCATATGGTAGACTTTATTATTTTGCTACTATGAAATTATTGACAAACAATGACCTAATTACAGATAGACCTAATTTTGTACTCTATATGTATTCCAAAAATGTCATATGTAAGTATATTTTAATGAAGTGAACCATACTTTAAATTCACTAGAAGTAGCTCTAAAAGAAAAAAGTCTTTAGAGGGCTGGCCAAGTGGCTCAGTTGGTTAAGAGCTTGCTCAAGAGTGCGAGCTGAGCTCTGAGCAACAGCAGTTCAATGCCCAGCCCAAGCTGAGCTGCCAACAGGTGGCAGGATGACTCAGCTAAAAAAAAAATAAATAAAAGAAAAAATCTTTAGTAATGTATATATCTGCAAGCTAACTTTTTCTTTCTTTTAAATATGGATTTTGGTGTATTGACTGTGTATTGATTTTTTTTTTTAAATGAGACTCATCTCTTTTAAGGATGGTTATTGTAAAAAGTCAAAATTACCTTGTGTTTAGCAGAGTTTTTGATGATACCAATTGTTCTTCCAGTAAAGGTTAGAGTTTATTCACTAAATGATGACTTGATGCCAGCCAAGAGAGAAACTGTCTTAACTTTCATAGTAAGTATGTTGTTTATTTAAATAATATTTTAACTCATGATCAGGATAAGATATATTATTTCATGTCCCCGCCCTAACACCACATTAACTCATTCAATGATCAGTAAATGGCGATAGAACATTTTCTGCTAGTATAACATTGTGGGTCTAGGCCTCTACAATAGATACGTCTAAAAAGCTCATGAAAATTAAATCTCAGCAGCCTATGATTTTGAACTAAGTTGCTTAAATACATCCTTCATGATTTTTTTTCTTAAAGGGCATCAATTAATCACTGTAGATTTGTTACAGGGAACTAAGACAAATGATGGAAGGGGAGTCTGTAGCCATAAGCACTGCTACTGTGGACAGGAAAGAGTGTGGAGTAGGGGAAAGCGCCCCCACCCGCCCTGGCCTGCTGCAGAAACCCAGAAGCAGAGAGAGGCGTTGTGATACTGGACTCGGAATGCAGAGAAAGGCCTCTCGGGCTGCCTGAACTAGGGAGTGAGGAGAGGAAGCAAATCAGAATGGCATTGACAGAAATGAGGAAGGTGCTTGACCAGAAGTCACAATAAATGTCAGAGTCCAGTGTGAATTTGCCAGTTTACAACCACAGGTCTGCACAGGCTGAATTGTCTGAAGCAGGGGTCCAGGAGTTGTAAGCCTTTTCCTTGGGAATCCAAGATTTGAGTTTAGGAGAATAGATACACACACATAAATGAAGACTACAGAACAAAACCATACTAGAGTATAAACCAAACAGATTGTACAGCAGGACAAATGACACATGAGCTCAGAAGGAAGACCAAATGGGGGTGAGAATGAGGAATGATGCAATCTTTTTTGGAATAGAATATGTAAAGGAAAACTTGAGCTGGGTCTTGAAGAAAGGAGTAGCCATAGGTTTTCTAAAAATCACGAAGAATTTCCCATGTAAGATATATTGTGAATTTAACTGTGGCAGCAGAAGTAAAAAATGAGGATAATAAATAAATTGGCTGGCTGATTGATGTACAAAGTCTAGAAGAGAACTAAGGAGAGGCAGTGTCAGCTCAAATGCCCTTTTTCTGGCAGAAAATAGTGGAGGATGTGGATAGATGCTCCTTATCCCACTTCCTGCCTGTCTCTGTGGTTGAACATGAGTGATACAGAATCCTGGACCCACAAGGCGAAATGAATGCTAGTCATCCCATGTAAGAGCTGCCCCAGGAAGAGAGGATTGAGGAATCTGATCCCAGAGCAGTGGATACTCAGCAAGCAGGAGGCATCCTGAAAAGAGACACTTCTCAAGAGAGATCATCTTGGAAGCACTGTGCACAAAGGACTTCAGGGAGAAAGAACAACCCAGAAGACATTTAGCTATGATTTTAATGTTCAAAATAGAGTTTTGAGATGCAAGAAAAAACTAAAATCCTGACCATGGGGAGCTGGCCGAGTGGCGCATTGGTTAAGAGCTGGCTTGGGACGCCAGCAGCCCTGGTTTGGATCCCACGTATGAGGGCCAGTGACACTGCTCTCTACAGCTAACATCAGCTCCACCTAGAGCTGGGCTTTGCAAGCCCCGGTGATGGTGTAGGCTGCAGCTCCTGCTGCAGTGGGCTGCCATAGGCTGCAGCGAGTGGCCAGCAGCCAGCGTCAGCTGCCAATAGCCGTGGCGAGCGACCATCCAGAGGCCAGCGACCGATCTGCCTCATCCAGGAAGAGCGCAATGACGATACCAACATGGGCCAGTGAAGGAACGTCCTCTGCAACTAGACTGAAGAACAGAAGGACAGCAACTTGTCTGTTCCCCTTCCTCGATTCCCCAACACTGTTCCCCTCCCCCAACTCCCCAATAAAATCTTAAAAAAATAAAATAAAATAAAAAATCCTGACCATGAACTACAGTTATGGCACAAGGTGGGAAATTTCTAGGTTAAGGATAAAATGGACCTCTCCATGTAGTCCAAAAAAAAAAATATAAAAAGACCTCGTTTCACTGATTTTCAAACTCATACACAAAGGAAGTTTATGGGGAAGCTTTATGAAAACTTTAAAGTTTAACCATTTTGAATGTTTTATCAAGCTCAAAATGTCCATGCTGCACAGTTATAAAATCTCTAGCTAATTAATGCATTTATAGTATATTGGCTTTGGAAAAGTTCAAATGAACAGATATGAAATTTAGATTCTGATATCTATAAGTCCTGTAAGTTCACATTTAGTGAATGATAGCATCAGTTATTGTTCACTTCTTGTTTTAGTTATACAATAGAGAGTTAAGTCTCTTCTAGATAACTGAGACTAGGATGCCTGAATGCAGAGTTATACTTGTGGGGAGGATGTGGGGGGTGGGCAGGAGATGGAGGAGGGATCCAAAATTAGGGAGGGAAGTGACTTAAATGAGCATATTTGCCTTTTACAACATTTAAATGATCTCCCTCCTTCATATTTAATTTGAAGACATGCATATTTGTTAGTAAATCTTTCTGTAGATCAAAAATAATATATGAAATAACATATCATAATCAATTCATTTTTTAATGCGGTTTGTATGCATTGATGTTATTTGTTTTTGTTCAAAGGATCCCCAAGGATCAGAAGTTGACATGGTAGAAGAAAGTGATTACACTGGAATTATCTCTTTTCCTGATTTCAAGATTCCATCTAATCCTAAGTATTTTAAATTATTAATAAAATTTTGTCTAAAAAGCAGATCTGGAACTTTTAGTTGTGAGGCAGGTCACCAGTCAAATGGAGCCACCTAGTGTTAACGAAGGGTGTCAGTGTGAAACAAAGGAGGATATGCAGTCTTTTAAAGACTAATGACAAGCTAGGTTCAGTTTCTGGCAAAACAAAAACAAAAACAAACCATCCCAATACTTCTCACCAATCCTCATTACGTATAGAGATTAAAATTTGGAGGAGGCAAAAATAGTACCCATGTTTTTTTTGGGTTTTTTTGTTTTTTTTTGTTTGAGGGCAGTGTCACTGGCCCTCATACGTGGGACCCAAACCGGGGTCGTTGGCTTCCCAAGCCAGCGCCCAACCACCGTGCCACTCGGCCGGCCCCCCATGCTTTTTTTTCCCCATGAAAACCATCAACACTCCACCCTTCAAGGAATCTAATAGACTATCAGTCTAAAAGGCTGGTGTGCTCCCATACCTTGCTCTGAGAGTTATAAAAATATTGGTCTCCTGTAGTCTTTGCTGCATGGATTATTAGAAGGCAGATTTCAAGAGGAAGGGTGTTCAGAGCCATTTCTTCCATTTGACCTCATGTTAAAGGATTTAAGAATATGTTTAAATATAATCCAATGTAATAAATATTCAGTAGACGTATTCCTGGTGTATGCAAAGTACAATGGTAGTAAGAAATGCAAAATAGCAATGAAGAACCCATAGTCCCTACTCTTCAAGGAACTTAGAGTAGGACAAATAAGATAAGTGTCCTACAAATGGCTACTGTACAACTTTAAAGCAAAATTTTTTAATGTCATTTTTGCTTTGTCCTCTAGAAGGGAGTTTTCAATTACTTCATTGTACTAAACATTATCTAAAAATTTGGATGAAATTGGGGGATTTAAATAATTTGAATACTTTTTAAATCATATATTTTAAAATATTACATGCTCTGTAGCACAGAATTAAACCTATTTTATAACTACTGTCATTTCTCCATCTGTATCATTTGCTCTGTGACAGATTATGTGTCAGCCATGGTAACCTTTCGTGGCCAGTACTTTCCTGCCCCAGTACCTTTGTACATGTTGTCCCCTATGCTTAGAATGTGCCTCACATTGCTCTTCACAAGGCTGGCTTCTTCCCATTCTGTAGGACACAGGGTAAATACTCCCTTTTCAGAGAGGTTATCTGGGGACACAAGATCTAACATAGTCCTCTTTTCCTTTTATTCTCTTTTTATTTTCTTCATGGCACTAATCTCAATTTTGCAATTTTTTATTTACTTGCCTTTTTATTCCCCACTAGACTGTAAACTCCTTGAAGATGGGTAATGTTTATATTCTTGCTGTTATATCTCCAGCACTTCAACATAATACGCACATGATAAATAATAATTGAATTAATTATGATAATATTAAGTTTATTGATTGCATAATCAATATTCGAGGTAGATATTATTTTTCCTATTTCACAAATGAGGTTAACCAACTTGCTCAAGTCCAATCTGCTGGTAATGGAAAAGTAAAAATTTGAACTCCCATGTACTGGACTGTTAACTCTGTGAAGACAGGGACTCTTTTATCTTGTTCATTTTTTTTATTTTTATCTCCAGTGCTTAATTCAGTGCTCAGTAAATATTTTTGACTGAAGGTTGTTAATTAAACCCAGGTCATTTTCCTCTTTAAACAAACCATACTTTGTCTCCAGCCATAGCTTCTTTTACATGAGGTGTGAATTTTATCATCTGGGCAGGCTTGACCTGTGTTATATGTTTCTAGAGACATTATTACGAATTTCCTACTATAAAGTGGATTTTAAATTATGTTAGTATAATTAAGCTCCAGGATCAAGTAATTTCTCAAGTATCATAAGCTCTTCAAATCAAAGCTATTAATAATATTAAGATAAAATACCTGAAAAAACAACACAACATATGAAAAACGAGTAACTAAACAATTTCTATTATCCTGAAAACACTCAATTATTTCTGTTTATTGCTTAAAAATCTGTGGCAAATAAAATATACTACTTAGGCTATATACATCTTTACTTATCTTTCCCTCCTTAAAACAGGAATTGATTGAGGGCCAGCTGAGTGGCTCAGTTGGTTAAGAGCTCACTCAAGAGTGTGAGCTCCGAGCAATAGGGTTGCCTGTTAGAATCCCGACTCTGCCGGAGCTGAGCAGCCACTGAGCTGCCAACAGGTGCAAGATGGCTCAGCTAAAAAACAAAACAAAACAGGAATTGATTGGATTTCCTCTGGGTGAATTAAAGAGATTTGATGACTTGTGTAATTTTAAATATTTTGCTTCCACAGATATGGTGTGTGGACAATTAAAGCTAAATATAAAGAGGACTTTTCAACAAGTGGAACTGCATATTTTGAAGTTAAAGAATATGGTAATTTCTGACAATTAAAAGTTTACTTCCAGGAGTTAGTGCTTCTGCAGTAATTCTTTTTATTAATGAGCTTAATGCAAAATTACTCCCTGAAGATGAGGCAGCCCGCTGGTATGGTTAGAAGTACTGGTGGAGGGTTGAAGGTGGGGGTGATCGTCCGAATGCCTAGACTTTAGTTCTAGGGAGGCTCTTAACATTGAACAAGTACACCAACTTCTCTGGACCTGTGTTCCTCATCATAGAGGCCGAAGAGACCTAGCCCCCTGAGGAGCTTGAGTAGTTAAGGTCCTCTTCCAGAATTATGATTTTAAGAGAAATGTAATCAGCGATGAGGTGAGTGGAATCCAGTAAAACTGACAGATGATTTACTAAACTCATTACAAGAAATTAGGGACAGAAAAAGGAAAATAATTGGATTTCCTTACCCTAGTCCAGAACTATTTCCCTTCTGGTTCATAAATCCTTAATATATTTATTTGGAAATTTAAAATACTCTTATTTTAGGGCTGGCTGAGTGGTGCATTGGTTAAGAGCTGGCTTGGGACGCCAGCGGCCCTGGTTCAGATCCCACATTTGAGGGCCAGTGACACTGCACTCTAAAAATAAAAAAACCGAAAGACTCTTATTTTGAAATAAATTATATTAATTAATATATAAACAGCTTAAGCTCTACATTTCTTATAATTGTTTACTAGAGTATTTGTGTTCTCTGATATCAGCTTTAACTTTCTTCTGCTTTTAAACAGCCCCCCAGGAAACTCATAATATGGAGAATAAATATACAAATTTTAACAATTAACAAATAAAAGTGGCACAATAATAAATTTGTTGCAATGAAACTCAACTTTAAAGATCACAGGCTCTCAATACATATAATTCCAACCAACCTCCCTTCCTCCAAGTGTTTTTGCTTCTTCCTGTATATATCTAGAATTCATCCACCTCTTTTTATCTATACCCACTCTCATTCATTCATCACCAGGCTTCCTCCTGGATTACTGCAACTGCCTCCTAATTGCTCTCTCTACTTTCAAACTATTCCACTTGGCATTAGCCAGAAGAACCTTGAAATGTAAATCTCATCATATTACTTCACTATTGAAAAGTCCCCAATAGCTCTTCATTCCTTTTATAATGAAAATAAAAAATCCTTATTTTGAGCAGGGGGGTAAGGGGTGGGGGGAGTGGGGGGTGCGTAGCCTATCTCCTCTCCAACCTCATTTTATACCCCTCTTCTCCTCTCTTCCGTCCAGCAGTGGTGACTTTGCACACGATGTTCCATCTGTTTTGAACACTTTCCCACTCCCTCATCCCCTAACCAATTCCTACTCACCTTTGAAGTCTCAGCTGAAAAGCCATTGATTCAGGGAAGCTTTCCCTGAATTCTCTTTCCAGAGTAGGATTCTCTGTACTTCTTCATATCAGTTTTTGTAACTGTGGTTCGGGTGTTTATCTGGGTAATTTTTTGCTCATGCCTATCTTCCCTGCTTGACTGTGAGCTCATTAAGAACAGGGTTTGTATCTGTCTTGCTCACTGGTTGACCAGAGTGTCCCTGCTATGTGGCAAGTAGGTATTAGATAAAAGGATGAAATATTTCCCAGCACCTCATATCCTGGCGAGAGCACACACCTGCCTAGATCTTTGATAACATAGGAATGTAGCCCAGAGCAACAAATTGCATTGCTCTTTTTTTTTTTTTTTTTTTGGAGGGCAGTGTTACTGGCCCTCATAAGTGGTACACGAACCGGGGCCGCGGTCTTTCCAAACCAGCGCTTAACAGCGGCGCCACTCGGCCGGCCTGCATTGCTCTTTTACTTCTAGCCTTCACCATCTCGAAAACACATCTGAAGCCAACTACTCACACATGTGTCCACACTATCAGGATCACTCAATCACCCAATTTTCTATCAATTGTTGTGCAGGTTAATAGAATTAGAATCCATATGCTCTGGTATGCGGTCTGCGTTAGTATAAAGAGAAGACAGTGCCATTTTGACAGGTGAAATTGTTTTCTCTTGGGAAATCAAGATACCAAGGAGAGAGAAGGGGAAAAAACAACAATAACAAACAAACAAAAAAAGCTCTTTCCTTCCTGTCCTAATTTTTAATTTTGCAGGGATGTTCTTTCTTGTAGCTAATTGTAAGCTCTCTCTTCTTGAATAAAGTCAGAATTTTATGCTGGAACTTGGGGACTGGATGGACTTTATCTACTAGACAGAAAAATGGGAAAAGTTAAATAAACAAGAATTTACCTTTTCTATGTTCAATTTAATAAATATCTGTTTAACATTTGCTATGTTTAAGACTTAGGAGAAGGGTGGGGGGTAGATACACAAAAATAAATAGAGAATAGTCTTTTTTTTTGTTTTCAAGGAGCCCATACTCTAGTCAAGGAAATAAACAATGCCTATAATAAATGCTGCAATCAAAGTGTAAGCAAACCTTTTGGTACACAGATCTGGACTGACCTCTGATTGGTGGAGTGGGAGGCTTCCCAGAGATGTCTTCGTTGTCGTCACCATTGCGGTTGAAAATGACAATGACAACGTGGATGTTGTGTTGATGTGACAACATCGATACCAGAAAGAAAGCTACTCTAAGTGGTAATATTGTCTCTGTTTTTATTTTCAGTGTTGCCACATTTTTCCGTCTCAATAGAGCCAGAAAAGAGTTTCATTGGCTATAAGGACTTTAATAATTTTGAAATTACTATAAAAGCAAGGTAAGAGAGTTTTGTTTTTTTTCCATAGCATTCAGCTAAATTGAGTGCCAACTCTGGTTGGTGATAGTTGCCCAAAGTGAGAGCTGTGATTTTATTCCCCCCAGCTTTATTGAGATATAATTGATGCAAGGTGTATAATGTATTGATTTAATACACTTATATATTGCTGAGATCTTTGATTTTTTGGTAACGTCTACCATGACTTTGGGATTGGCTGATTGAGTAGACATCATGCCTATAGTTTATTTGCGCATTCTGATGTGAACTGGTTCTGATTTTAGCTTTGTTGGTTATTCATCAGCAAAAAAACCCTGAATAATTAAGTTCAATGTGTGTGTTTAGGAACCAACATGACTTGGGATATTGGGATGGAGATATGAAATCTTTACTCCTTGTCAGTTTTTAATGGCTTAATCAGCCAACTGGTATTGCATTACTAGTTCAAGACTGAATGCCTTAAAACCATGACCATTTATAAGTCATCTGGGCAGTTCTGCTATCCTGGGCTAGGCTGATCTCAGCTGAGCTCGGCCATGTGCCTGCAGTCATTTGGCAGGTCAGCTGGGTGCCAGCTGATCTAGGGAGGTCTTACATGTCTGGCAGTTGGCTGACAGTTGACTGAAGCTACAAGGATGATGGAACCATGTGGATCTCTCATCATCCAGCAGGCTAGCCTATAGCAGCAGCAATGCTCAAAGAGAAAATATGAAAGCACAAAACCCCTCTTGAGGCTTAGGCTAGAGACTGGCACCACATCACTGCCACCACATTCTTTTGTCCAAAGCAAGTTACAAGACCAGCCCAGAGGAGGGCCAGCCAAGTGGCGCGGCGGTTAAGCGCTGGCTTGGGAAGCCAGCGGCCCCGGTTCGGGTCCCACATACGAGGGCCAGTGACACTGCCCTCAAAAAAAATAAAAAAATAAAAAATAAATAAAAAAAGACCAGCCCAGAGGAAATAGACTTTCTTCACATCCTTTTCATGCAAGAAACTGCAAAGATGATGGATACATGGGGAGATAGTTTTGCAAGCAATCTACCACAAAAGTTTAGGTCATTTAAAAATGTTAACATAATGTAATTATTAATAATTATAACCAATTTATATAACTATATGTGTCAGGTACTTTTCAAAGCACTCTCTCTGTATATATTAGCTTATTTAATATCTTTATGAGAACTCTGTGAAGTAGATTCTATTACTATCCCCATATTACAAATAAAAAAACGGAGGTACATAAATGTTCAGTAATTTGCCCAATAGCACACAGCTAAGTCGCACAATCTGTGTGGTTCCAGAGTCCTCAAATACTACCCTACACTGCCTCTCTTACTAGCATTTATTTCTAAAATACAGTGTTTGTCACTTAGTCTAAACCAAATAAAGGTTTCACTTGACAAAATTATAGAAATTAATTTCTTTTAATGGAGATTATTTGTTCAAACTATGAATAAGAAAACTTAGCTCTTGCTGTAGTATTATTTGCTATGCAGAAAGTTTCCTTTATTTTTTAATTCTAAACTACAAAGGAAATATGCAGCTAGAATTTTAAAAAAAGAACTTATCTCACATAACAATAAGATTGGACATCCTGCTTTTAAAGATATAAAAGAACAGGGCCGGCAGAGTGGCACGTTGGTTGAGAGCTGGCTTGGGATGCCAGCGGCCCCGGTTCAGATCCCACATATGAGGGCCGGTGATGCTGCCCTCTACAGCTAAGATGGTGAACAACAGCTCCACCTGGAGCTGGGCTGCTGTGGGTCTCCCTGGACGGCGTAAGCTGCAGCCCCTGCTGCAGTGGGCTGCCACAGGCTATAGTGAGTGGCCGGCAGCCAGCGTGAGTAGGCGGCAGCCAGTGTGAGCTGCCAGGAGCCTCTGTGAGTTGCTGTCCAGAGGCCGGCGACCAATCTGCCTCACCTGAGAAGAGCGCAATGCCGATGCCAGTGTGGGCCGGTGGGGTGATGTACTCCACGGCTGGACTGAGGAACGGAAGGGCAGCGGTTTGTCTGGGACGGTCCTCTTCCCTGGTTCCCTAGCACTGTTCCCCTCCCTCCATTCCCCAATAAAATCTTTAAAAAAAAAAAAAAAGAAAGGAACATAGGGAGCAACTCCCCACTGACATCAAAATCACTGAAGAAGTAATATGTCCTGTAAATAAGGGCCCTGAACCTGTGTCTTTGGAGCCCCTCAAGACCAGTTTTTTCATCTAGCATATAGTAATAAAATCCATACCTTGGCTTTATTATTATAGCTTTATGAGTATAGAATGTAACAGTGGATAGAAGACACTTTAAAGTGTGTCAAGTGCTTTATGTAACTTCAAATTGTTACATCTTATCTGAATTGTATTATTGTAACCTTGTTAGCAAAACAATTTTGTGGCATTATTGTTTGACAGATATTTTTATAGTAAAGTTGTCACTGAGGCTGAAGTTTTTATTTCCTTTGGCATAAAAGAAGACTTACACGATGATCATAAGGAAATGATGCTAAAAGCAATGCAAAACACAATGGTAAGATGTTAAGACATGTTTACTCACACCTAAACGGACATCATGAATGCTAGAGTTGGAAAGTTACTTCAGAATAATCTAGTCTGATCCCTCATTTTATATAAGTGTGGAAATGGAAGCTGAAAATTATCCACTGGCTTCTCATTGTCCTTAGAATAAAGTCCACTGCCCTTGGCACCTGCCCCCCTCACCAGCCTATCTTGTGCCATTTTCCCCTCTCCTCTACTTTGCATTAGTCACTCCAGTTTCCCAAACTTACCCTAATTTCCCTTGCCTCCAAGTCTTTGCAGTGGCCCTCCTTCTGCTTGGCAATGCTTTTCCCTTTGTCCCCTCCTGCCTCTTCTTTGCCTGGCTAATTCTTCCTCATCGTTTAAGTCTCAACGTTGACACACTTTCTCTGGGAGGTGTCCCTGACTAGGTTACCTACCCCTGACAGGTAGTGCCTTAGGCTTTGCGCCTCTCTTAGTGGAATACTTTTGACATTTTAGAGCAATGGTTCTCAACCAGGGACTATTTTTACCCCCAAGTGGACATTTGGCAATGTCCAAGAGACATTTATGGTTGACACAACTGGGGAAAAGGGTGCTTGCTACTGGCCCTTAGTGGGGAGAACCAGAGAGGCTGCTAGACTCTTACAATGCACAGAGCACTGCTCCACAACATAGAATTATCCTGTCCAAAATGTCAGTGGTACTGAGGTTGAGAAACCCTTCTTTATCGTAATGGTTTATTTACTTTGCTGTCATTTTCTACACTAAACTCTTTGTGGGTCTGAATCATTCCCATTATATGCTCTGAGAGAGCCAGCATGGTTCCTGGCAAATAGTAGGTACTACTCTATAAATATTTGTTAGTGAATGAATTCATTGGGAAGTTACTTGTCCGTGGTTAAGGGCTAGTGGTTGCTGGAGCTCAGATTAGAGCCCTGATCCACTTGCCCCTTGTTCAGTGTTTTTTAGGTTATACCACAGATAATAAGGGCTCATATCACTCTACTCACTGTTGCAAACTCATGTAGTTTGCGTCATCAATTATTTAGCCTTTGCTTTTTCAAAAGACAGTTTTATTTATTCAAGATGCCTCTTTTTGTTGCAAGATTCTATGCTAGACACTGAGATTGAAAGCTAAATAAGACAAAAATCCCTGGTTTCAAGTCATTCAATTTTAGAAGAAAAAAATTAGATAAAGTCTATTTTACTGTTGAGCTTAATAATTAAATGGCGTACAATGACTTAACTCTGTATCCCTTTACTTGTATGTTTTTAAATTAGTGTTTCAATATGTAAGCAGCAAAGTACAAATTAAATACCATCAAACCCAACAAACTCTTAGTTAAGAGCAAAAGTAAGCTGAGAGGTCTAGGAAGATGATGATGACTTGGGAATTCAAAGAAGGCATCTTTGTCAAAAGACCTATGGAATCGAATGATGTTTAAGACTCTTCCATGTCTATAATTCTATAAAATATAATAGAAAATAACATTCTGGGCTTAATTGTGGGTCCAGTCATTCACTTGACTGGTGATGATAAACCATTCCTCTGACATTTGCCTTCAATTGAAAAAACTAGTAAAAGCAGATTTTGTTAATTTTTCTTTGTAAGTTTTTCTCTGAAATAACTGTTTCATTTCCGCCCTTTAAAAAGTTGATAAATGGAATTGCTAAAGTCACATTTAACTCTGAAACGGCAGTTAAAGAATTGTCCTACGGCAGTCTAGAAGAGTTAAACAACAAGTACCTTTATATTGGTGTAACAGTCATAGAGTCTACA
Source organism: Aselliscus stoliczkanus (assembly GCA_033961575.1). NCBI lineage: Eukaryota > Metazoa > Chordata > Mammalia > Chiroptera > Hipposideridae > Aselliscus > Aselliscus stoliczkanus. The sequence goes on from CM066728.1 coordinate 126,165,911, forward strand.
GGTAAGTGTCTTTTCTTTCTTTTTATTTTATCTTGGGAAATATTTAGACAATATATTAAAAGTATAAATCATTCCAGGCCGGCTGAGTGGCGCGGTGGTTAAGCACTGGCTTGGGAAGCCAGCAGCCCCGGTTCGGTCCCACATATGAGGGCCAGTAACACTGCCCTCAAAAAAAAAAAAAAGTATAAATCATTCCTACAGTTCTTTCATATTTTATTTTCTTTCATAGTTAAATTTTACTTTTTATGTCATTAAAAACTGGGATTAGAGTATAGCTCTGCTACTCTCTAGTCATGAGTCCCCATTGCCTCAACTGCAAAAATGGGATAACACCTGCCCAGTTGGTATTCTGAGTGATTCTGCAGACTATCTGGCTGAACATCTGGCACCTAATGTTCTCACCTGGTGAGAAACAAAATCATCAAAATGAAATTATGTCTTTAAAAATGTTTGATAAAGTACTATGCAAAAGAAAGTTATTATTATTATATTGTTTTAGCCTCCTTATCTCTGCAATGATGAAGTTAAACCAAATGCTTCCAAAAGCCTTTTTCAACTGTAATATTCAGGAATTCTATCTAACATTGGACGCAATAATGTTTCTAAGATGGGTATAATAACAGTATACACTTCATAGCGTTGTGGTGAGGATCAAAGAGTCAATCCACGCAAAGCATGTAAAACAATACCTGTCATACAGTGAGGACCATATACTGTATTTTGCCATGTATAATGTGTCCTTTTTTGTCCACATTTGTGAGGGAAAAATAAGGATGCACATTATACATGTGTAGTACTAATTCCGTATCTATATAAATGCTTTTAATTCTTTTATTTATGCTTATGAATGAAGTGTAACTCTAGAAATCAATAATAATATCCGTATGCTAAATAATACCCTGGAATATGATAATCGGTTTTGTTGAACTTATAGTGAACTTGCAACAAAGAACAGTTCTTGGCCTTCTATGATGCGTAAATATCCTAAATTTGTTACTGGTGCATAACATTTCTTGTACCTTGTATCTGTTCTTGTGTTTTGTAATTATTTGTTACATAAAATTTCTTGTGCCATAAAATGTTAAAAAAAAAAGGTAAAATTCCTTTATAATACAAAAATCAAGTACCTAAATATAAACAAATAAAAATTTGAATTAAAAAATTAAAATGAAAGATTGTTTTTCCGTGAAAGTTTAGGCCAAAAACTTCTGAGTGCATTATACATGGGAGCACATTATACACAGCAAAATACAGTAAATGTTAGCCCTCCTCCTCCTTTTCTTCCTTCCCCCCTCCCCTCCTTCTCCTCCTCTTTGGGTCTACCTACTACTTTGTTAGCATCCTTAACATCATGCAGTGCTCTCAGCCCCACTCAGTGACTTTTAATAGTTACTAATCATTATTCCAAGTTGGGTCAAATTGTCTTACTTCTGGTATTTCTTGATTACTAATGTTCTTTATATTTTCAGGTTTATGTTGAACCCTCAATTAACCTTGAACACATAATTTAACCGTACTGAGTCCATTTTTTTTCTGTAAAATTAAAGTTAAACCAGATGATCCCTAAGGCCCTCTCCACCTCTTTAAATTTATCCTTCTTAGGGTAGCAGAATGAAGAATAGAGATAATTATCGAATTATTGACCACTTTGTGTATATTAGATGCTCAATAGATGTCTGAGGATGACAGTGACTTTATTCTGCTTGCCCTGGCTGTTGTTTTAGACATTATTTTATATTTTCTACTTTTATTTTTTCTCTATCTATTTTAAATAAATTCAGTTTAATCAATATTTGTGAGATATTCAAAAGTGTTTCTAAATATGCAGGCTTCCAAATATAAATGATGTATAATCCTACTACTCAAGTGGCTTACAAACTAGCATTAGCTATAACACAGGTAAACAAAGAATTCTGTTACAAGAAGGAATTCCATGTGTGCTTTAAGCAAAGTAGATAATGTTACTGACCTTCGGAGGAAGGTGAGCTCCTAAGTGATTGCTGAGCAACCAAGAAAGTTGTCCTGAAGATGATCAGTCCTGCAGGATAAGTAGGGTTTGGAGGCAGGAATGGTAGGCGGGATGAAGTGGGGCATCCTCCATAGAGGGGACATACCAAGGGTGGAAAGTGAAGCTTGATCTTTGAGAAAAGCGGACTGTCCAGTGAGCTGAAATATAGGGGGTGTTAGGGATGTAATATTGGAAAGGAGTTTGGGGACACTAGAGCTTTGTATGTTATTCTTAATAGTGTAGCTTAAGTTTTGGCTGGAGGGTAACACTATTAGGCTCTTGCCAGTGGACCCTTAGGGTTCTCTCTACCTCAAGCATTCTTTTCCGTCTTTCTCCTCATTTCTCTCCATATTCCTGCCCTCTAATGATGAACCCTCTGTAAGGCTCAATCTTTGGCCCGCCTTTTCCTTCTCTCCTTAATCCTTTGTACACACTCAACTGAAACTCAGAGCACTGACGAAAAGCAGTGTCCCTTCTTCACATTCTTGCTTAATCTAGACCTAGAGCTCTAATTCTACATAGGGCATAGCCTTGTACATATGGCTTTGGAAACTCCAGAGGTTTAAACTCTTCTCTGCACTGCTCCTCTGAACCAAGACCCACGTCCTATATGTCCTTGGTAAGTGAATAAGTGCAGGAACAGAATGAGTGAAGGAATAAGTCTGTGGAGACATATCAAGATAAAATAGATTCCCATACACATCAGTGGCCTTCTTAAAAAGGTCAACATGATTCTTGTCATTTCTTTAGGTGGATTTTCTGAAGACGCAGAAGTTCCTGGCATCAAATACCTCCTCTCTCCCTACAAGCTGAATTTGGTTGCTACTCCTCTTTTCTTGAAGCCTGGAATTCCATATTCTATCAAGGTAGATGAAGAGGGGTGGGGGAAATGCTGAATATGATCGTCTTTTTCTGTTTACAGCAGACATGGAGGGTGGCAAATGGGAAGGGTGCTAGAGAGGCAAATCATGGAGGGAATTCATTAGTAAAAGCTGCCTTTCCTGTGGATGCAGACAGGAATGGGAAACTGCAGACCAGACTCAGGCTTAGAGCAAGTGCCAGTATTTAGTAAGATAGCCTGTGTTAGCCATTCCCTAAATATGCGTTGCATTAGATATATGTAAATAAAACCCCATAAGCCTACAGTTCAAAAAATACTAACATTTAAAATTATTTGGTGGCATGGTCCTAAAAAGCCTTAAGATGGAGATATCATTCCTTGAAAATGAACCCCTTTCTCTCACCACATTTTACATCCTGTGTGTCTCTTGAGTTTGCATCTCTGTACTTTTCACTCTTCGTTCTCTTTGTGCATAACTTCATCAGATTTCATCTCTCTGTATTGTTCTTCTTCCTCTCCATCTCAACATTTTCTAATTCCGATTCTTTTCTCTGTGTTTTTTGCTTCCTCATTCCCATTTAACATTTTCTCTCCTTCCTCTACTTTTCCTTTTTTGAAAGCTGATAGTATGGAGTTAAAACAATCATTTGACTTTTAAATTATATTTTATTAAATTTAATATTATATATTTTATTATATGTAATATATTATATGTTATTTTATATAATCTATTACATTTTATATGTTATTATATAATAATATATAATATATTATATAAATATTATATAATATAATATATGTGGAAAATTTTGTTTCCTCTCCTTAATTTAGAAAGCTAGAGCAGAATTTCTTTTCGTTCTTTGAAATTGTGCTGTTTTAAAAAAATCAACTTTAGTTTAATTAAAATGTTTTACTTATTATTTACTGTGGGTCACTGGCTTTTAAGAGGAAAAGATTTACCAAGCTTTAGACATGCTTGTAGCAATATATATATATAAAATTATTAGTACATAATAATTATCAGTAGAAATCTCTTTCCCCCCTACCGCCAATTTTATCTCTTTTCAGGGCCACAAAAGGGTTAAATGTGGAAGCCTCCCTTTTTTTCTAGCTGCATGAACCAATCTACCTTAGAGCTCACTTAATAATCTTCTCTCCCAACAAATAATGCTTAAGTTCTCAATCCCAAGTAAAAAATGAGTAAGTTAATAATGCACATTAATGATCACAGCATCCATACATGTAATATATTACAGATAATATATAGTAATATATAATATAATGTCAAAAAATATAATACTATTATATTGAATATAAATATTTATATAAATTTAAAATATCTTTTATATATTTCATATCACATATAAAAATAAAAAATATAAAATATACCTTTGTGGAAATTATATATGACCATGTGCATGGTGGTGAGAGGTAGAGGCTAAGAGGAAAAAAGGATGTATTTATTGTTTCTCATATCCAAGAGAATCATTCCCAGAAGTGACTGTCTCATGTTCTCCTCCATTCAGTCCTAAACCAACTGAAGAAACCGAGAAGTTATATAGCAGAAGGCCTTATCACATCTACTTGCCTCATTTAATAGAATAGTATTAATGTTCTGAGTCTGCTTGATATACATGAGAATCTACTAAAAAATTATTTAACTGAACAGTATTAAACCTTTTTATGAGCTGAGAGCATAATCCTTTTTGCTGAATTAAATGTGAATTATTTGTACTTTGATGGGGAGGATGGAAAAGTATTTTGAAATTGTTATGCTTTAAAACAAGTGCTGAACTGTTGAACTGAATTTGGACTGTTCTGATAAAATAGGTGCAGGTGAAGGATTCACTTGATGAAGTGATAGGCGGGGTTCCGGTGACCCTGAGCGCACAAACAGTCGATGAAAACCAAGAGACGGCTGACTTGGAGTCCAGGAATAGTGTAACGGGTTCCACTGATGGGGTGGCTTCATTTGTGGTTAATCTCCCATCTGGAGTGACAGCGCTGGAGTTTACCGTGAGCTGAATTCTGTTAAATTTTCTAGGACACTGTGTACTTTTGACTGTATGTTTTGGCTAGCACGTAGAACAGATGTGGCAGACTTTATACATGAGTCCAGTGAAAGGTTCCATAATTTTGCATCCAAAAAAGTAAAAAAAACCACTAGAGACTAGAGGCAATCTGCTAATCCACTGAATGGTCCTTGAGGAAGATAAATCTATCACTTTTTAATTTAGGAATTATTTTCTCTGACATCAATAAGACTCTATTATAATCTAGAGGCTTCAGAGTAGGTATAGTAGTGGAAGTCAGTGGTAGAAATTTCTCTCCCCCTACCACAAATGTTCATCTCTTTTCAGGGCCACAAAAGGCTTAAATGTGGAAGCCTCCCTTTTTTTTCTAGCTGCATGAACCACGCTGGCCTAATAGTTTCTCTCCCAGTAAATAATGTTTAAGTTCCCAACCCCAAGTAAAAAAACAAGTAAGTTAATGTATGTTGATGACCGCAGCATGCATACGTTCACTATCATCTACTGATCGCTTAAAAAGTGCTGAGCATTGTACTAAGAGCTTTATGTAGGCCACATTTAATACTCACTTAATCAGCCCTATTGAGTTAGAGAATATTATCTTGGCCATTTTGCAGCTGAGGAAACAGAGGCTTCAAACTTCTCTTGTGCTTGAATAACTTATCCATTAATAAATGGCAGCACCAGGATGTAAACCAATGCATATCTCACTCCAGAGCACGATACTCACCCCTCTGAGGTCAAAGGTAGATATCACCGCCAAGATATCATTTCTGCCCCACTCTATGTTTATAAGCACTCCTCTGTGCCACTATTTCACAGTGAAACTGGGCCAGAGAATCTCTGTGATGTCCATTCACCACTCCTGACCCCAGTCCTCAAAACCTCCCACCAGTATCCCCAATTCCTGCCATCCCAACCCATAGGAAGAGGAGTCCCCAGCTTGCCATTACATTTCAGGAAGGTGCCAATATTTATTCTAGGAGCATCTTTTCTCTCTTCACTTCACCAGACTTTCCTCCCACAGCCCATAATCCCATATTATCCTAATTATTGTCCTAATTACAGTCTTGGTAAAGTTACTTAATGCCACAGCAGTACAAACATTGGAGTAATGGAGGGTTTTTTTTCTTCAGCATTTGGTGGTGTGAAATTTAGAAAGTGAAGCATGAAATATAAAAGGTATGTTTACCAAAAAACATTTCATCACAGTCCCCATGTCTTCTCTGAAATTTTCCTTTTAGGTCAGGACTGACGACCCAGATCTTCTAGAAGAAAATCAGGCCAGCAAAGATTACAGAGCAACAGCATATTCATCTCTAAGCCAAAGTTACCTTTATATCGACTGGATTGGAACTTATAAACCTTTGCTCGTAGGAGAACATCTGAATATTATTGTTACCCCCAAAAGTCCATATATTGACAAAATAACTCACTACAATTACTTGGTAAGTACAATAATGATAAGTTGACATCTGTCTATTCCCCTACCTGGAACATTTTCCTTTGCTTATAGAGAGTATTAGAATGATCCCTTACATTTGCTTTTACACAGCATCATCTAATTTTATGATCAGTTTTTTCAAAAACCTTTGAGACAGGGCATGATTTTCATGACCATTTTACAGATGAGAAACAGAGACAGAGGGGTTTAAAAACTTGCCATGGGCACTCAGCTCGGAAGAGGAAAATTTTGATTTGAACTGGGAACCTCTGACTCCTTGTCTGATCGCCTTTCACCAAAGAGAGCCGGCTATTCCACGCAGAGAGCCTGATTAAATTCTCCCATCACCTCTGCTCTATATCATGGCTAAAGATTTCATGCGTCGGCCTATTTAAAATGTATGCATTTCACTGGCATAAAAAGGGGATGCAAATCCTGTTCTTAAAAGTTGAATCATAACACATCTGCTCCAATTCTACAGCTCAGCAACATTGCTTATTATATCACATATACTAAACAGAGGTGGTCAATCAAGCCTGTTGGTGAAAGCTAGGGAAGAATATGTGAAAAATGTTAAAGGCTTCCTGGCAATCAATTGACAAAGAAATGGAATGAATTATTCCAGTGGACAGGCCAAATAGGAGGTGATGGCTTTTTTCAACATTTTTGAGGAAGAAATTAAAAAACAAATGGAGACCATAGATAATATTGACTAATAAAGATTTAGGGAACCTGTTTAGGGACTGTGTACCCAAACCTGCTGTATACTATATGCAGTCCTGCTAAGGACAACTTAAGGGATCTTTGAGGACATTTTTGCTTCATCTAATTTATAATTTTTTTAAAAAAAAGTGTGTCTCCAGCTTAGAACCTAATCACTGGCTTTAAAACTTAATTCCCAAGTAAGATATACTCCACTTACTCATCTATTTTTTTTTTAATCAATAAAATGAAAGAGATTTTAGTGACAGTATGATGACTTTAAATAGATTTGGGTCAAATTTTAACTCTCTGTTTTCCTCGTTATATGATTTTGAACTAAAATCAGTATGACATTTTGTTAATTCCTGAGCCTAAGTCCCTTCACTGCACCATGGAAATAATATTCCTATCTTACTGGTTATTATGAGAATTAAAGGAGTTAAAGTAAAGTTCCTGGCACATAGTAGGCCCATACATGTTAACTTTCCTTTTCTTTAACATCATTTCTACTCCAGCCCCAAGCTTCATCTTGAAGCAAAGGTTTTGTTTTTGTACTTATTGTTGCTGTAACTCTCTATTTTTAGATTTTATCCAAAGGCAAAATCGTTCACTTTGGCACAAGGGAGAAACTTCCAGACTCCTCTTATCAAAGTATAAACATTCCAGTGACACAGAACATGGTTCCTTCAGCCCGTCTCCTGGTCTATTACATTGTCACAGGAGAGCAGACAGCAGAATTAGTGTCTGACTCAGTCTGGTTAAATATTGAAGAAAAATGTGGCAACCAGGTCCAGGTAAACTACAAATTATGTCACAATTGAATTTTCTTCTGAGTAAAAGAGGCTGTAAACACGGCAACCTATGAAATTTTGCCTCATACAAGTGACCTTTTCTTTTCTTTTTCAAATGACCTTTTAGGTTTCTCTGTTTCCAAGTACAGATACACATTCTCCAGGCGACAATGTAACTCTCAATATGGCAACTGAGTCAGATTCCTGGGTGGCTTTAGCAGCAGTGGACAGTGCTGTATATGGAGTCCAAAGGAAAGCCAAGAAGCCTCTGGAAAGAGTTAAGTAGGGTATGGCCTTGGTTACTGGTGCATGGGGTAGTGCTTCCCAAAGTGTGGCCCCCAGGGTAGGTTGTGGGGGGAGAATTAACAGAAGACTAGGCCTGATTTTCTATAATCTAAATCGATACTCTAACAGTGATTCTTAGGAAGGTAAGCCATCCTCATGTTAGTCCCCAAAGCACAAGTCCATCCTTTCTTGTTCTTCCAAGTGTAGAATTAAGCACTTAACAAAAAACAAACAAACAAAAACAAACAAACACAGCCATGATAGCAATTATAGTCATGGAGCAAAAGTGCCATCAATTGGGAAGGTTTGGGTATCTGGGAGGTGTCTGGGAAGCTTTATAGTAGCAGCACAAGAGACTGGAGAGGCGACCTCTAGGGGTTGTTTTTGTTTTTTCACTCTCATTCAAATTTGTGGCGCAAAAGAATTTGAAAATGATACAATTCCCCCAAATTCCCATTTACCTCCTCTATGCTCCGCTATTATTTTCTAGGCTTGAATTTCTTTGAACAAGGAAGAAAGAACTGAGAAACTGTGAAGTTCAAAACCTTCAGAAAGGAAAGGTCATTTGGGGTCAAAATTAAAATTGGAAAAGAATAAGACCCCCAAACAAGTTCTCACTTAAAACCTAGAGCCTTCTTCATCAAAACACTAGATTGTTTTTGCTTTAAACTACTTAAAAATTAATTTGCTAATTCACTTATTCATGTATTCACCTTTTTTGGGGGTGGCGGTGGAGGGAGGAATGTTATATTGATTGTAGCATGCATTCTAAGTACAAAATACCACGGGTCTGTTTCTAGAAATCGCCTCACTAAAGTTTAAGACTAGTTCTGGATTTAATTTTGAATAGGTATATATTTATAAATACAAAAAGACAAACTAAAGGAATAAAGTTCAGAAATTTGAACTTTGGCCATTTGATCAATGAGCAGCCTGTGTATTTCTTAGATTGGTGATAATCATGAAACAACTCTTACCTTTAGCTCTTTAGGGGAATGATTTATATACCTGAATTGGTTCAATGTTTTACCTTTCTGGACAGGTATTTCAAACTTTAGAGAAGAGTGACCTGGGCTGTGGGGCAGGTGGTGGCCACAATAATGCAGATGTATTCCACCTGGCTGGACTCACCTTCCTCACCAACGCAAATGTAGATGATACCCAAGAAAAGGGTAAAATGCTCAGCATTTTTTATTTATTCTTCTGATGACTAAAACTTACATTAATCACTTGCCTCCGAGGCATCATTTTTGTTTGTCCTCCAAAATATTCTCTACATGATCTTACAATAGAATGACATGACTATGTAACTCCCCTGTTTCATTAACCTTTAGTGTAGTACTCAATGCCTCCCATGATCTTCTCTCCAACTCACTTCAGCTATTTCTCATCCTGCTCTAACTTATCCTGTTTAAGCTCTACAGAACCAAGTGTGGTTCTTGGGTGGCCCAGTGCTATTTCACACCTTTGGGCCTTTCCACATCAGAACTGCTTTCCCTTTTATTATCCTGGAGAAGCGAGTACAAGAATTATCTCCTCTGTGAGGCTCCTCCCCACATAGAATTGATCATTCCCTCCTCCTTTAATAGGGAGAATATTGTAGGGACTAGCCCCATTTATAAGTAATATAACAGCCATGCATCATTGCACATTCTTTTTTTTATTTTTTAAAGATTTTATTGGGGAATTGGTGGAGGGAACAGCGTTGGGGAATTGGGGAAGGGGAACAGACAAGTTGCCGTCTTCTTGTTCTTCAGTTTTAGTTGCGGAGGATGTTGCTTCACTGTTGGTATCATCATTGCGCTCTTCCCGGATGAGGCAGATCGGTCGCTGGCCTCTGGATGTCGCTCATCGCGGCTATTGGCAGCTCACTCTTGGCTGCCAGCCGCTCACTCTGGCTGCGGGCCACTCACTGCAGCCTATGGCAGCCCACTGCAGCAGGGGCTGCAGCCCACACCATCACCGGGGCTCGCACAGCCCAGCTCCAGGTGGAGCTGTTGTTAGCTGTAGAGGGCAGTGTCACTGGCCTTCATGTGGGATCCGCACCGGGGCGATGGCATCCCAAAACCAGCGCTTAACCAATGCGCCACTCAGCCGGCCCTCATTGCACATTCTTATACTTAATTATACATTTTGTCTCAGCCACTGCACTGTGAGCTCTCTAAGGGCAAGGACCACATCTTAATCATCTTCTATCTGGTTTAAAAATTGTTCATAAGTATATTTGATACTATTATTTGTAATAATATAGCACAAAAATCAAATAATAAAGACAGCATACCCAACAACAACTTTGCTGGCTCTAAATACTTAGCTATTTCTCTGTAATCAGTGGATCAAAAAGGTTGCAGGACTCAAAACCAAACTCAGATCAAACAAGTCAAACTATGTGACACTAGATAGTAAGCTCTTCTAAGGTAAAACAAGTCATATAGGATATGTAATATGCAAGGCCTCATTGAAAGTAGGCTCTCTTTTTTTGAGATTTTATCTCCTTTTGTCTTTCTTCTTCTTTGTATTTATCTTTTTTTATTGTTAAACAGATGCACCTTGTAAAGAAATTCTAAGGCCAAGGAGAACGCTGCGAAATAAAATAGAGGAACAAGGTACACTAAAAGTTTCATGTGATTGTAAAAAGGTTAGGGTCATATCATTCAAAAGCTGTAGAAATTAAACATTATCTAATTTCCCCTAATTCAAATAGAATGGGCAAAAAGAAAGGTATGTTCAGACATCTAGTTCACCTCTCTCAGAACAATTAATCCACAAAAATCCAATAGTTCATTTGCCATAACTTTAAACTGAGGAAAATAAGTCTTTATTATTTCTATCTCTAAAATCCAAAAGATTAACTTATATTTGTCACAAATATTTCCTTTCTACAAACTTGATCTAGCAATTAAAATCATATTCTTTCATTTTATTCTGGAAAAAAAATCTATGATTTGATAAACTTTGAGGAATACCTGGAAATCTGTTTTATTTCATATACTGTTAATAGTATTCTGCATTACTCTTTGTAAAATAAGTCTAATAGAAATTTTTTTAAAGCAGTTATTTGAATGGAAATATGATAATTGGCAATGTTATAATACAAAGAACGTTGAACTGGACTGGGAGTCAGTGACCTGAGTCCAACTAATAATCATGCTTACAATAATATAACAATTCCTTCCATTTGTATATGAGTTATTTTAATTCTAACTTTCATTTTAAGTTCTAAGGATATAAAAAAAAGGGGGGCACATTAATTTGAGCACTTACAATGAAGAGCGATGCCATTAGTGAAGGTCCACAAACCAAATCACATAAAAAATATTTGAAAAAAATAGGATATTTAACTTGAAGAAGGAACTATTTGATAGTGATGATAGCCAGCTTCAGACACTGAGGGATTCTCTGATAGTTAACTTATTTTAGTCAAAGGTGCTCACCTCAAGATGCCAGTTTCAAGAGTTAGTCTTTAGCTCAGTTATCAGAAGCCCTTTAACCATTTAGTGTGAATCAGAATGGACTACTTCGTGAGGCCACATTCTCCCCATTCCTAGAGTAGTTCCAAAGGGAGGCTGGTCAGCCAACTAGCCATGGCTGTTGTGGGGTGGGGGTGGAAGGGTCATGGTGCGGTAGAAACAAAGTATCCCTTGAGATCCCCTCTAAGCCTGAGGTGTTGTGACTCTGCATAATCAAGGGCACTTGTATTATTATTTCAGTTGCTAAATACAAACATGCAGTAGTGAAGAAATGTTGTTTTGATGGAGCTCATCGTAATGATGATGAAAGCTGTGAGAAACGAGCTGCCCGGATTACAATAGGTCCAAAATGTGTCGCAGCTTTCAAGGAATGTTGTAACATCGCAAACAAGTTCCGTAAAGAAGAGTCTCATAGACATATACATTTGGGAAGACTATGTAAGTTTGACATTTTCTATCAGAATTCTCCCCAATATGGGGAATTTTGTGTAATTTTATGCTAAGAAAGGTCGCTTCCATGCTCTTATTTAAAATTGAAAATAGAAAAGATGACTTGTAAATGCCCATAAGAAAAAAAATCTGTTTTTATTTTTGGGAATCAAAAGAGGTATATGTAATACAGAGCAGAGTGTCCATGTTCATTGTCAAGACCCAGGGCAAGGTTAGAGCTGAATCATTCTATAAATTTGAATGATTGTTTATCCTCTTGGAGCCTCAGACTCCTCGTTTTCAAAGCAAGAAGCCTAAGCCAGATGTCTATCTCCAATATGCCTTTAAGTTCTAAAAATCTATGGTTCTGTGATATTACAACCATTTAAAATTCTGCTTAATACCTATGCTGACCAAATGTAGCAAACTATTTCTAAATCTAGCCAAAGGTTAAGTGTACTTATATAAAAGTTAAAATCTTATTTCAGTTTCAAGCACAATACATATTTTCAGAGTTTACTGAACTCTCATTAATATGTTTTCAGAAAACTTTTAGGGCTTTTGTTTCATTTATATATAGTTAAAACAAAACAGACAAAAGCAGAATGACAGCTCTTGTTTTATAAACTGGACTGTTTTTCTTAATAGTGGTATCTCAAACATCATCAATCTGAATGGATATATTTCTGCAAACAAATTTTCGTGGCTAGTTATCAAAACCATGTTATTAGATATATTTAGGTTGTTTTACTTATTCCAAGCAGCATTTTCATGAACAATCTAGTACATATATGCATATTTTTCATTGTCCAATTTTTCAGCTGTAATCGTCTGGCTTGGCTTCAGCTCCATGGAGCTCAGTCTCCGCAGCTTCTCTTTGGTACTATGCTCCTCATTTAAGACAGCTTGGCTTCCCCACGCTCCCGTGTGTATTGCTGCAACTCCACAAGGGTCTGCATGGGCTCTTCTTTCCACCCGGCTGCTGTAAATTGTTTCCAGAGAATAAATCTGAACAGCTTTTTTTTTTTTTTTAAATCACTTTTGTTTTTAAAGGAAATTTTATTGGTTAACAGTGTGTTTTTCCAGGACCCATCAGCTCCCAGTTAAGTAATTGTTGCAATCTAGTTGTGGAGGGTGTTTTTCCAGGACCTATAAGCTCCCAGACAAGTCGTTGTCTTCAATCTAGTTGTGGAGGGCTTAGCTCCTTGGCCCGTGTGGGAATCAAACCAGCAACCTTGGTGTTACAAGCCTGCGCTCTAACCACCTGAGTAACCACCCTCCTCAACCTGAACCGCTTTAAGGTTTACCTAATCTTCTCCCTTCTCTTAGGGATCACAGTCCTGGGTCACTTATGCTCAAGTGTCTGAAAACTGGTTTATAGGTGTATTTGCTTTGTTTTTTTAGAGGAGAATAACCATAGTCCCTAATTATTGGGTTGTTGGAAAAGTCATGACGCATTTTTGCAATGAAAAACATAGAAAAAATACATCATGACTTTTCCAACAACGCATAGTTCATTTTGGACAGGAGCAGAAGTTCTGTCCATTTTTATTAAAGGAAATACAAATAAATTTCTGAGCTAAGGCAGAGAATCACATAAACCTCCTTCTTTTACAGTATAAACACAAATTACTGCAATTATAAAAATGCAAATAACTCTATAGACTGATTAGTATTGTGTATAATCTCAGGAACACTAAACATTTAGCAATTTAAAAAACAAATCATTAAAAACATTTTTATGCTTTGTTTAGTCAAGGCAATTAGTGGAGAAATCCTGATAGTTCAATTTTGAAGTCACTAAATATAATGTTCCATTGACCTTTCAGAAAATGCTTGTTATAGATTAATGTCCATATATTAAAATTAGGCTCTAAGTAAAATTTATATTGGTCTTCCATAATTGAAGATACTTTTTTCCCTAGATACACAGGCCCTACCGGAAAGCAAGCCAGAAATAAGGAGCTATTTTCCAGAAAGCTGGTTATGGGAAGTTCATCGTGTCTCCAGAAGGTATTTTACTTCTTTGACGTGCCTCTGAAAAATGTGAGAAAATGCAAATATTATGGCCAAAAACCTGGAGAGTACCCATTTCCCGGTAGTTTATCTAAGAGTTAAGATGATACTACCATTTGGCCAAGTTTTGTTTTTTGCTTCACTTTTTTTGTTAATGTGTGCTTTGCTCTAGTAATTGGTTCCAGGGCAGAATTAACTCTTGTGGAAGAAGAATTCTATTCCATTTCATTTCATTTTACTTTAGTAAGAACTTACTGAGCACAAAACTGTGTGCTATACACTGTATTAAGCAGCCGTTTTCATCCTGAACTGTCTGTACTATAAAGCAAATGTTAAGAAGAAAGATTCTTATTTTTGTTGAAGTCCTTTAGTCAATACATTTTTTATGAAATGCTTACTCTGTACTAACCACTGAAAACGGACGAATAGTGCCAAGTCCCTGGGTGTCACCCTTCCTCATGGGGCTCAAAGCACTGGCTTTCCCAGGAGCAGTCAAGGCACTAAGTCCCGAGCCTTGCATCAGGCTTCTAATAGGTCTCCTGGTCTCTATCCTTAATTCTTCCTCCACAGTGTTGTAACTGCAGCTGACAATGACCCTTGGCCAGTACTTCCTCTTGTCTGCCTCCCATCACTGCCCCCACCCTACCAGTGACTGGATAAATTATTCTACCCAATTAACCCTGTTCCATGTGTCACAGTATAATAGTATTTATTATAATGGCCTATTTACCTGCCAGTCTTCCACATTAAAATGTAAATACCTACAGGGCAAGGACTTAATTCAGATTATTGTTTTGTATCTAGGACTTGGTATAGAGTCTGGCTTATAGAGGCACTAAAATAACTGTGTTGAATCACACACACTTTTTTTTAAAGCTTTATTGGTACAGTTATTACAGTGCATTGCAATTTATTTACTTAACTATGTTTTCCATTAGATTGTAAACTGCTTGAGAGCAGGACTACATCTTGTAAGTGCCATATACTCAGCACTTAGCTCTATGTCTGACACAGAGCTGGTGGACAACAAGCTGTTTGTTGAATGAAATAAATAAATACATATGCTTAATCTTAATCAGAAATTTTTAGTTATGTCAGTTTTGTTATGAGCAGTGTTAAGATGCATTATTTGCTTTCCTATTTTTGAACATACTACACAATAAATATAGTTTTTCTTAGTTTTGTAAGTTTTGAATTTGCAATGTTTCAAGGGCATACTTTTGAATCTGAATTCTCACCATACAAGTAAAATATCTAAAAACATTAAACAGGTAGGAAAGTTACTAAATATATATATATATATATTTTTTTTGTTATTAAATTTTTTTTTCTTATTATTTTATTTTATTCGTTTTCGGTGTACAACACAATACAATAGTTATACTCTTTACCCCCCAAAGTGAAAACCCCCCTCCACCAGTTCGCCACCCCACTCCCCCGCCCCATATCATACATATCCATCACAACTCCCCTGACTCGCCTCCACAGCATACTCCACATCCCGTGACCACCCACATATTCAGTTGCAGTTGGCATACAATACTATACAACATCAGCTTCAGGTGTACAGTGCAGTGATCAAGCCTCTACTCTATCCATGAAGTGGTCTCCCTAACAACACATGTGACTATCTGACACGCCACAAAATTTTTACAACATTATTATATTCCCCGAACTGTGTTTCATATCCCTGTGGCAATATTGTAGTTGTCTATTTATACTGTCTAATCCCTTCCCCTTCCCCCCATCCCCACCCCCCTCCCAACTAGCAACCCTCAGTTTTTCCTCTACATCTACTAGTCTGTTTACTTTGATCGTTCACTCAGTTCTTCAGACTCCACACACAAGTGAGATCACATGGTACCTGTCCTTCTCCGACTGACTTATTTCTCACAACATAATAGTCTCTTCACAACATTATCAATTACATTCCCAGAACTGCCCCCATAACCCTGCGGCAACATTGTAGTCCCACCTACACTGTCCAAAACCTTCCCCCTCTCCCTCTTCCCCACTCCCTCCCAACCAGCAACCATCAGTTTTTCCTTTATATCTGCTTGATATGACATCAATCTTCTTAAATTGTCTCTCTGGGTTAGCTTGTTTACCTGTTTCTTTTGTTTAAAAAAGTCCTTTTAACATTTCTTGCAATGCTGGCTTGGTGGTAATGAATTCCTTAAGCTTATTCTTTTCTGAGAAGCTCTTTATTTCTCCTTCAATTTTAAGTGATAGACATGCTGGATAGAGCAATCTTGGTTGTAGGCCTTTATTTTGTGTCACTTTGAGTATCTCCTGCCACTCCCTTCTGGCCTGCAGAGTCTCTGTAGACAAGTCAGCTGTTAGTCTAACTGGAGTTCCTTTGTATGTAACCTGCTGTCTTTCTCTTGCAGACTCTAGGATTCTGTCTCTGTCTTTAACCGTTGTCATTTTAACTATGATGTGTCTTGGTGTGGACCTGTTTGGGTTCAGCTTGTTTGGAACCCTCTGCACTTCCTGGGCATGTATGTTGATTTCCTTTACCAGGGTAGGGAAGTTTTCAGTCATTATTTTTTCAAATACCTTTTCAACCCCTTGCTTCTTCTCTTCTCCTTCTGGTATCCCTATGATTCGAAGGTGGTTGCGCTTCATCTTGTCCCATAGGGCTCTTAAACTATTTTCATTGTTTTTTATTCTTTGGTCTTTTTGCTGTGCCAACTGGGTGAGTTCTGCTATTTTATCTTCCAAATCGCTGATCTGCTCCTCTGCTTCATCTACTCTACTGGTGATTCCTTCGAGTGTGTTCTTCATTTCAGTTATTGTATTCTTTAGTTCTAACAGGTTGTTTTTTATGGTTTCCCTATCTTTCTTTATGTCCTCGCTAAGTTCCTTAAACATTCTTATCATCAGTGTTCTAAACTGTGTCTCTGAAAGGTTGGATCCCTCTGTTTCATTTGGTTCCATTTCTGGAGGTTTCTTTTGATCTTTTACTTGTGACATGTTTCTTTATTTCCCCATTCTGGCTGTCGCTCTGGGATTGCTTTGATGTATTAGATAGATCACCAGGAGAGCCCTGGCTGGATCACGCAGGCACACAACTCACGGCCCAACACTCCCAGGAGAACTCCCAGTCTCAGCCTGTCCCAATCAGCCGCTCGCAGATCAGGCCGAGCAGCCCGACAACCAATCACCAGCCTGGCAACTCTGCAAGCGCAGTGTGGAAAGCAGAGATCCAAGGCGGCTTGCGTGCTCCCGTGTCTCAGTGAGCAGCCTGTTGGAGTCGGATCACTCCCACTAGGCGTTTCCCTGGCAACACAGCACAAGCCGAGCGGAGGGTGGGGATCCGAGGTGGCTCCCGCACTCCCGGGTCTCAGTGAGCCGCCTGTAGGAGCCAGAGGGCACCGCCCTATGTTTCCCTGGCAACGCAGTATAATCCGGGCGGAGGGTGGGGATCCAAGGCCACAGGCGCGCGCGTACTTCGCCAATTCCACCAGACCAATTAAGTCTCGGACCTGATCCTTCGTGGGAGGGCCCAAGCCCGACAAAATGGCACCCTCCTTACACCACTCGCGTGCAAGCTCCGCACCACGGGAACAACAATCCAAAAACCTCCAGCCTTTGCACCAAAGGTGCTCAGTTCAGTCCGTCCCCGCAGGCTCCCGGCTCACACAGCCACTCCCTCCACCAGGAACCAGGTAAGTGCTCACCGGCGAGCAAGCCCGGGCGCCGGCCCCACTGATTCTCCAGCCGCTCTTAGCCTCACCGAGCTGAGGAAAGAGTCCTTACTAATTTATTGCTGGCTATCTTAGAACTCCTCTTCCCGGCAAAGGAGCTCTGGGCTGGTGAGCTTGGGGTGCGGCCGGAGGGTCTCTCCCCCAACCAGACAAGCTTCCCACGGCGGGGGCTTCCCTCACGGGGCTCGCCCTCTCTCGTCTCTGCCCGTCCTACCAGACCCGACGCGGCCTCCTCTTTAAGTTCTTCGTTTAGTGGTTCTGTTCCTCCAGTGTTCCGGGGACCTCCAGGGTTGAATGCTGTATAATTTGCTTGTAATTTTGGTGTGATCCTGGGAGGCAGTTAGCACCGCGTCTGTCTATTGCGCCATTTTACCGGAAGTCCCACTGAATATATTTTTCTTACTTGATTTTTCCTTAATACCTGATGTGATTTTGTTTTGCTGTGATTTTTTTCTTTCTTCTAAAGTAGTATAAAGCAAAAATCCTGTTAATGAATGCTGTCCAGTTGGGTTATTCAATGTTTCACTGTATTTGAATATCAACATTTTAACTTTCAGAAACCAGTTGCAGCTTGTGCTACCTGATTCTCTAACTACCTGGGAAATTCAAGGTGTTGGCATTTCAAATAGTGGTAAGCAATTTTAACTTATTTTCATGTAAGGAGTGATTTGATTACTGAAATGTAGTTTTTTATTATCATCTATTTAGTTTACCTAGGACGTAAGTGGCAACATTTAAAAAAAATTTTTTTATTGGGGAAGAGTGTGTTTTTCCAGGACCCATCAGCTCCAAGTCAAGTAGTTGTTTCAATCTAGTTGTGGAAGGCACAGCTCCATGGCCCATGTGGGGATTGAACCAGCAACTTTGGTGTAGTGAGCACTGCACTCCAACCAGCTAACTGGCTGCCCCAAGTGGCAACATTTTAAAAGATATTCTTTTTAATGTATTATGAAAATACTTAGATATGCCCACATCTTTGACCATATCAATTTCTTCTTTTGCTCTTCTATCAACCATCTTTTTATAAACGCTGATGTCGAGTCCCCATCTTCATTTTTCTTGAGTAGAGTTAGAAACAAATGTATGACTTCTCTTCTGAGCTGATGCCCTTGTGTGGTGATTTAGTACAAGTACTTTATAAATAACTTTAGGATTGGTTTTACTTGTTTGCTATTTTCTGTTTTTACAAAACCTTGGTTTCTACAATCAAAATGTTATGCCCATTAAATGGAGTCAATGGTGAACATATACAAAATAATTTGGAGCTTTAGTTGAAAAGCTCATGACTTAAATAAAATTCAGTGTTTTGTTGGAAAAATGAAGTTTTTCTGTTAATACCAATAATTATTGAAATAAAGATCAATGAGTGAAAAATTCAAGGACATGGGGTGACAGTGATGAGAAAAACATGATCTAATTTTTTTCTTAAAGCAAGCAAATGTGAGACATTTTAGTACTAATAAAGTATTATAGGAATTCCCTAATATATTTCCATTTTGTTTTCACTGTGGGCTGAAGGTATATGTGTTTCTGATGCTGTCAAGACAAAAGTGTTCAAAGATGTCTTCCTGGAAATGAATATACCATATTCTGTTGTACGAGGGGAACAGATCCAATTGAAAGGAACTGTTTACAACTATAGGACATCTGGGATGATGGTAAGTAGATATTTATGGTATATTTAAATAAATGGAAAAGAAGAATTCTCTACGTCCTGAGAACTCTATTAATGGAATTATCACATATACAAAAAAATAAAAACTCAGTTCTACAATGTAAAGTAATATGACCCAACAGGC
Organism: Aselliscus stoliczkanus; assembly: GCA_033961575.1. Taxonomy (NCBI): domain Eukaryota; kingdom Metazoa; phylum Chordata; class Mammalia; order Chiroptera; family Hipposideridae; genus Aselliscus; species Aselliscus stoliczkanus. The sequence continues at coordinate 126,185,436 of CM066728.1, forward strand.
TTCTTTAACTCCTGCCCCACCCAGGGTTATTTGTGTTTCCAAAGAGGGAAAAGGAACTTTGCAGTTTTGAGAAATTCCTCAAAATTATTTGTTGAATGTCGGCACTCTTTCTTGTTTCCCTGCATGCTTTTTTCTGAATATCATGGATTTATGCTTTTGTGTACGTCTCTATACAGTTCACTAGATTTTGGAGGGGAGATGAAAAATATTCACTATTCGAGCCAGAAGTTGGTAGCTACTATTATTATCTCCACTACAAAGATGGGGAAATGGAGAGTAAAAGAGGTCTTGCTTGCAACCTGCTTTTGTCACACAGCAAGAGGCAGAGTCAAGGTTTGAACTTAGGTCTCTCTGAAACCAGAGTCTTGTTGTAAAGTGGGGTACAAGAGGTAAGTTAGGAGGAGGACTGGAAAATTAAATTGGTGACATATTGGGCAGGTCCTTGAATGCCAAGAGATGGAATTTTCAGTCTTTCATAAAATTATTTGTTGAATTCCAAAGACAAGCAAAAAGATACAAAGACGAATAAGATACACAGAGTGCCTAGCCTAGGGCTCCCACTGTCCAAAATACAAACAAAGAGACAGGGTAACATAACAAATGCTATCACAACAACATGAACAAAGGATTTCAGTGGCTTCACACCTGATTTAGTAGGCAACAGTATAAGGAAGATAAGACATTTTTGAGCAGTGTTGAGCTTTCCAGATGTCCCTTCACGCTGCTAAACTCCACAGCAACGTGTATGTGTTTTAGAAAATCTGAAATAAGCTTTCTTCTCTGCCGTAGAATCTAGGGATTATTTAACACTGTAAAAGTATCAGGGGAGAGTGTGTCCAGATGAACACAGTCAGAGCATACTTTCCTTATCATAAAGTGTTTTGATATAATTGTTCACTGGTGATTTTTCAGTTCTGTGTTAAAATGTTTCCTGTGGAGGGAATCTGTACTTCGGGAAGCCTAGTCACCGACGGTCAGGGGAGAAAGGCCACCAGATGTGTGTCCCAGAGAGTGGAGGGCTCCTCCAGTCAGCTGGTGACCTTTACTGTGCTTCCTCTGGAAATTGGCCTCCACAACATCAGCTTTTCACTGGACTCTTCGCTGGGAAAAGAAATCTTAGTAAAAACATTACGAGTGGTGGTAAGAAAAACATGATTTCTCTGGTTCTTTAAAATCATTTTTTTTCATTCTGAAAAAAAAAATATCTGCAACTTCTGCTTAAGTGATTCAGGAAGAGACAGAGAAAATGCTAATGTAAATGTAACAAAATGTTAACATTTGGTGAAATATGAGTAAAGGTCATCTCAGGATCTTTTTTATACTATTCTTATAACTTTTCTTTGATTCTGAAATTATATTTTAAAAATTTAAATAAAATGATACTTATTGTAGAAACTATAGAATACTGAAAAATCACGGAGAAGGAAATTAAAGTCACCAATAATCCCCACACCCAGAGATATCTGATTTTAATAATTTTGTATATAGGCTTACAGGTTTTTTTTTACCCCAAATACATTTAGAAAGTGTGTTCTTGAAATTTTTGTGCCAGACACTATACTAGGCACTAGGGATACAACAATAAATAAAATATTGCCCATGCATTTATAGTTTAGAATTTACAGTCTCGAAAACGTTCCATTTTATGAGTAAATAGGCCAAAAAAGGAAGAAAACTATCATTTATTAAGACTATTTGCTCATACAGTCTATTGAAGGTCTTCATGTTACCTTATTAAGATTAAGATAAGATTCTTGCCAGGACTCGCACAGCTAGTTAATGACAGAACTGAGTCTTCCTAGGTCTTCATTCTCGAAGTTCTGTTTTCAACCATGAAATTCACTTCTGTAAACATGTATTCACTTATTTTGTGCAAGGCTTGTTCTGTGCATCCTTGCATAGTGGTTCCACTCACAGTCTCTGGAGCCACGTTACCTGGGTTTGAATTCTGGCTCTACCACTTCCTAGAAGTTTGCCATTGGATAAGTTTCTTTCTTTCTTTTTTTAAAAATTAGTTTCAAGTGTACAAAACAATGTAATAGTTAGACATTTATACCCCTCACAAAGTGATAAACCCCTCCCCAATCTACTGCCCCCTGACATTGTATATAGCTGTTACAATTCCATTGACTCTATTCCCTATGCTACATTCCACATCCCATGACAATATATATATATATATATATATATATATATATATATATATATAAAATTATAGTTGACATTCAGTATTATTCAGCTTCAGCTTCAGGTGTACAGCGCAGTAGTCAGGCATTTATACCATCCATGAAGTGGTCTCCTGGATAAGTTTCCTGATCTCTCTGTGTGTCGGTTTCCTCATCTGCCAAATGGGAGTAATAATAGCACCTACTTCATAGAGTATTTTTGACATTAGATGAGTTAATATATACAAAGCACTTAGGTCAATTGCCTGGTTTATAATAACTTCTGTTTAATTGTTTGCTCTGATTATTATGCAGCTACCCAGAAAATTTTATTCCTGCATGTATACATAAATATTTAAACATATTTTGCCCTCTCAAAAAAAAAAAGAGTGTTTTTTAATTGGGAAAGTGGTTAAGTTGATCCAAGAATTCAGGTTATATAGATTTAATTATGTTCTTAACGGAACGTTTTCTGCTTTTATTTTAGCCAGAAGGTGTCAAAAAGGAAAGTCATGCTGGTATTACTCTGGACCCAAGGGGTGTTTATGGTAGGTAAAATAATTTTGTATTTTATATATCATCTTTTGCTTTAGACATTAGTGTATATGTAACCTGAAACACTGTTTTACAAAATGTTAATTTTCTAGAATCAGAAATGTCCAGTTCATTGCCATTCTTATTTTTAAGCTGAGCCATCCTGCCACCTGTTGGCAGCTCAACGGCAACTCAGCCCGGGCTGGCCTCGAACCGCTGTTGCTCAGAGCTCAGCTCACACTCTTGAGCAAGCTCTTAACCAACTGAGCCATTTGGCTGGCCCTCATTGCCATTCTTGATAGCATGTATTGTACTATAATCTGGATGGGTTTACAACAAAGAAAAATAATTCCATTAGTTTTAAATGTAAAGCATTGCAACAGTAATACTGTATGACTTCCCTTATATATTAATCATTTTCTATCCATCACAATAATAATTATAACATTTTTATTGAACCATCAGTCCAAAGAAAACATAAAAAGTCATTTACATACTTACTTAACATGATTTGAAAACACAATAATGTTGATTAACCATTATTCATTGTTCCTGCTTCCCTGCTTTTCCTAATGGTTAAATTTTACTTTATCGTTGCATTGAATCGTTTGTCTTTTCTTTCAGTGGTATAGCAGTGGGGATAAAAAAGTTTACCTATAAATCAAGATCACAATACTCAGAGTGCCATTTTCTCTGGGAAAGCAAAGAATAAGACCTTAACATTTTAAATTAGCTGAGTATCATAAACTGAATAAGGATGACTTCAATAGAGTAATAAAGGAAAAAATCCATCCATAGTACATATGTTCATGCGCTAGTGTTTTTCTCTAATTTGGTTTTCACACAGACCTCCTTCCAACCTGCCTACTGTGGGGATTTGTGGGGAGAGTTGTCACAAGTTCTGAGGGTTTGGACCTCACACGATTCCATCATGCCTTAGAGCCACCGCATCCTTTGGCCTCGCCTCCTTTTCACCCTTGTGCCTCATATACTGACATTATTGCAAACAGCTTTCCAAAACAACCCTGTCTTATCCATCTCAGGTGTGACCATCAGGGCCATAAGATGGGAATGGATAGTCTTTAATCTGGGAATAAATCTCTCCATCAAATATTGTACTTAAAAAAACAACCTATGCCTCTTTCCAATCTTGTCATTTGACTTTTTCCCCTTACCATTTTAGACAACTTAGATTCATTCAGCTTTGTTACTTTCTAGAGTGCTAACTAGGGTAAAGATAGCAATCATTTCTGTACAGTTCAATTCAGAGATTTTATTAAATACTTCCAATACTTAATATATCGGAATTGCTATACCAGGATGATGCTTTGTAGAGTTCGGCGGGGGAGGAGAGGCGGGGAGTTGTTTTGTTTCGTTTTTAAAAGACTAAGATGTATCTGCAAAAGTAAATGGACAATAATATTATAAGAAAACTGAAAAAAATATCAGTGAGGGAGAATGAGGTATCAGGACAAACTGTAAAGCAGTAGTAATTAAAACTGTGTGACATCAACTTAAGAGAGACTAAACCCAGAGACTCAATACTCAAGATTAGCCCTTGCTGTTAGTTCCTTTCTCTCCCTGACAAGCTTTTTTTCCCTAACTCTTCATATCGCAGATGCAGAGTTCAGCAACTGACCCCCATCACTTCCTGGCACCCCATTATCACTGGACTAGGCAGGCCCCTCTCATGTTTTATTTCCTTCTTTCATTCCTGTCTCCCATTTCTATGTTCCTTCCTCCAGATATACCCACTCAAATATGCTTGCTTTATATATCTTTGAGAGACGTAATGTTGGTTTCTGTGTGCATGTCTTTTTAACATATGTAAGGTGCTGTGCTATAGATCCTGTTCTATTTCTTGTTTTTTTTTTTAAATTCAATAGTCTGTTTTAAAGAAATATCTCTATTGACATATGTATATTTAACTCACTGCTTCTTACATAGTATTTCAAAGTGTATTCCACCACAGTTTTACTTAGCTGTCTCCTAGTAATGGATTCCCCACTACCGTAAACAATGCTGCAGTGAAAATCCTATGCATCTCCCTTTGTGAATCCTATGCATTTATCTGGAGTGGGACAGCTGAGCCAAACGGTATATATATATTCAATGGCATGTACTTCTGTCATATTGTTCTTCATAATGGCTTTATACTGCTCACACTTCCACCAGCCCTGCATGAGAGTTTTCACCTAGCTACATTCTCATCAACACTTGGTATTACTCACCTCTCGAAAATGTGCCACTTCTGTGGGATAGAAAGTGTATTTTATTATTGTTTTAATTTGGATTCTTCTGACTGCTAGTAATTTTAAACATTTTTTCATGTGGGTGTTGGCCATTTGGTGGGTGTTTCTCATCTATAAATTGCCTATTCCTATCTTTTGCACTTTTTTCTATTTTCTATTGCTTTCTTATCTGTTTCTTGTTAATTTTGTCTCTGGTGTACTTCTTCGTGCAATAATGAAACCTAGTGCATTTTGAACAGGAATCATTTATTCTGATATAGCCAAATTCATTAAAATTTCACTTTATCATTATATATTTTTGGGGATAATCTTTAAGAAGTCTTTCCACACCCTTAGTTCACAAAGATATTGCAGTATATTTTATCCTATTGGTTTTACAGATTTAACTTTTAAATGTTTTAATCTCTCTGACATCTACCTTTATATGTGATTCTTGATGGGTCTTCTATTATAATCTCTGACAAGGAGTGAAATTGACTTCTCTTAGTTTTAGTTTTCTCTTGTTTTCTCTTCTGTACCTTTTCCATCTGGTAGCAGAGTGGATAATGACAACTGAAATAGTCAAAGGCAGGTATCAATGGGGAAAATGGTGGAGGATCAAATTAAGATCATTTCAAACAACCTACTGTTATTAAATACCATATAGAGAGCATAAGCTATTTGCCAGATTCTTTGTTTATGTTATTTTTATCCTCACAAAAACCCTTTGAAGAAAATATTATTGCCTCTATTTAACTGATAAGCAAACCAAGGCACAGAAAGGTTTAGTGTCTCACTCATGTCACATACAGAATAAGCTCTTTCTGAACTCCATGCTCTTTCAACCATACTGCAAACCTCTTAAATGTCTCCACTGAGTTTTATTTTATTTTATTTTATTTATTTATTTTTTTTTTGAGGGCAGTGTCACTGGCCCTCATATGTGGGACCTGAACCACTGCCACTGGCATCCCAAGCCAGCTCTTAACCACTGTACCAATCAGCCGGCTCTGAGTTTTATTTTAATATTATATCCTCAGCATTTATTAAAGTTAATGAAGAATGAAGTTACCCGAGGAATGTTCCTGCCTCTTCTGCAAAGCCATGTGGCTTGTCCATTAAATTGCAAAATTCACTATTTTTTTTTAAGCACCTGTCATGTGCCAGGGACTGTTAAGTGCTGGTACTACAGCATTCAATAAGAGATGGTCCCTGCCTTCACAGTTTTCTTAGCAGGACCGTGGGAGGTAGAGTTTCTTTGTGGTGACTGCTATGGGCTCTGCAGAAAACTTCCTGAGTTCAGAGTGCAGCTCCATCTATATAGTAGCTTTGTGACCTTGAGCAATTTGCTTTCTTAGCCTTAATTTCCTCATCTATAAAAAATAAAAAATAATAATAGACCTAGCATACAGGGTTGTTGTGAGGATCCAATGTAACGGTGCATTTAAAGAACTTAGCAGAGTCCTTGGTACTCTATCAGTAGAATGGTAAATACTATCATCTTTATGAAATAAACAATGGTTACAATAGAAAAAAAATGTTCTGATACAGGTATGCTAAAACTCTGTTGTTGTATGTAGAGAAAAAGTATTTAAGTAGACTGAGAGAAGGTGGAAAGAATTTCAAGTTGGGCCGGCTGAGTGGCTCGTTGGTTAAGAGTTGGCTTGGGAGTGCGAGCTCTGAGCAGCAGGGATGCTGGTTCGGATCCCACATGGGCCAGTGATGCTGTGCCCTCTACAGCTAAATTGGTGAACAACAGCTCGACCTGGAGCTGGGCTGCTGTGAGCTACCGTGAGTGGCCCACAGCCATGTGAGCAGGGCAGCAGCCGGCATGAGCTGCTGTGAGCCACTGTGAGGGGCTGTCCAATGGCCAGCAAGCAACTGCCTCACCCTGGAAGAACGCAATGATCAGAATACCAACATGGGCCAGTGAAGTGATGTCCTCCACAACGAGATTAAAGAACAAAAGGACAGCAACTTATCTGTTCCCCTTCCCCAATTCCCCAGCATTGTTCCCCTCCCCCAATTCCCCAATAAAATCTTAAAAAAAAAAAAAAAAGAATTTCAAGGCATGCTTCCCAGTGGGAGCTAATCTTCACATTTAATACATGTTAGCTATTTTTTTATTTCAGTTCCAATAACAGTTGTCTTTCTTTGGACAAATGGTATGCTTCCTTTTACTGGTGAATATTTATGTAACCTATTTATTTCTTGTCTTGTAATGACCAGAAAGCTTACAGTCAAATTTAATGCTTTCTTTAAAAAGATTATATAAACCTATGGTTTCATAAAAATCCTCAATTATTTTTAAAATTTTAATATTCTTTTTATAAAAGAGTCTTTATTTTTTTTAATTCCTTGGAGGTAGGTATATCATAAATAATCTGCAAAGAGTCTTCCCTCAAGAACTCTGTATAAATCTAATAATTTTTTTTTTATTTAATTTCAGGTGTCGTTAGCAGACAAAAGGAGTTCCCATACAGGGTACCATTAGATTTGGTTCCCAAAACAAAAGTCAAAAGGATTGTGAGTGTAAAAGGTAAATTAACAAATGCCATTTTTATTTCTCATTTCACTCAGTGCTTCAAACAAAAATCAAATATTCTCATGATTATTTTATTCTCCTCTTGCCTACTCAGTAGCATATGCAAATTCACCTCTGGGAGTACCCTACCCCTATTCACACCTTCCAGTCCCTGACCAGTTTTCCAACTATCTTTTTCCACTGACCTGATTTCAATGGAGATTCATTCTCCATGATGGAGGTGGGGCTATTATTGGCTCGAAGACATCACTACTATGGGGGTGCAGCTGCTTCTAGACTTAAGAACTTCCCATCTTAGTGGCCAGTCCCACTCCAGAAAATGTTTTATGAACTGCAAATGGCCCCAGGAGAGCAGCACTGCTCTGCTAATGTACCAGCCCCAGAGGGGTTCTCTCCCCTCCAACACATTTGCAGAAGTGGTGTCTTTTGTGGGTTTTCCCTGGTCTCCAGCCTTTACAATTCAATGACATATCATCAAAATAATAAAAGGTCCTGGCTACATTTTATCTCAGATACAATCTTAGAATCACAGAATGTTAGTACTGGAAAGGATCTTTTTAATCTAGTACAACCCTGTGGTTGCATATATAAGAAAGTGGTTTGCCGGGATCACACAGTGAGTTATGGACAGAGCCCTCACAGCATTCACAGAGTGTTCACAGTTCAGACTCTGCTTTGCTTTGAGGAAGCGACTGGTTAATAGGGTTTACAATGTCTAAAGTTATCAGGTTGGATGGCAACTATTAATAATTTGCCTGTCCTTATGCAGTAATCTGCCTACTGTATTACACTATTTTACCACCATATTACAGTGGTGTTTTTAAGCCTGCCTTTGGTGTTTCTTTTATATCCATCTTCTTAACTAGATCTTTTTTTCCCCCAATCTCCAAGTTCTGAGAAGTAATTCAGTTACTTCAATAAAAAGGAAACAATAGGGATGGTTGCTCTTATCTCTATTTAAAATAGTTACTCAAAAGTTGATAGAAATTGATTGTGTCTAATTTGAATTTTTGTTGTTGTTGTTGTTGGTGGTGTGTGTGTGTGTGTGTGTGTGTGTGTGTGTGTGTGGTGTGTGTTTCAGGACTGCTCATGGGTGAAGTCATATCAGCAGTTCTGAGTAAGGAAGGCATCGATATCCTTACCCACCTCCCCAAGGGCAATGCAGAGGCAGAATTGATGAGCGTTATCCCAGTGTTCTATGTTTATCATTATCTGGAAGCAGGAAATAATTGGAACATTTTTCATCCCAACTCATTAACTAAAAAAGAATACCTGAAGAGAAAATTAAAAGAAGGTAAACAAATCTATTTCACATATTATACATTAAAATCTTGTGTTTTTAAACTAATGGTTTAAGTTAACATTTAAGTTATTACAAATTATACAAAAGCTTAATTACAAAAACATTTCAGCAACCCAAAAAAAAAAATCATGATGTGGACTCTACTGTATGAATAAATACTATTTGTTGTTGCATTTTGGCTTAACTTACCACAATGCCTGGATGAGAGACAAGACACCTGCATTCCAAATCCAGAGCACTTCCTTCATTTTTGAATGAGCTCAGAATGTTCTACTCGATAATTCCCAGTTCAAATGATTCGTGTACTTCCTTTGAGAAGGTCAATGTTGGCCACAGAGCATATGCTTGCTGCCCAGCACCAAAGGAAGCTTACTCCCGGGGGCTAATCAAGCACTTTTTGAGTAGAAATGAAGGTCAGCGAAGCACTGTGTTCTTTTTCTGCTGCCTTTTAGGGATGGTAAGCATCATGTCCTACAGAAATGCTGACCATTCCTATAGCATGTGGAAAGATGGACCTGCTAACACTTGGTAAGTAGAAGGTATTGACTTGCACTTTATATAGTAGTTGATTTATTAACTAAAGAATAACAGCCTTAATGGAAACTTCATTCGTCTGGTTGCTCAGGCTAAAAGCCTAGTCGTCCTTCACTGTCCTCTTTCTCTTATAAGCCCCATCTGATTCAGCAAATACTTTTGGCTGCACCTTCAAAATGTATCCTGACTTTGACTACTTCTCACCAACTCCACTGCACCATCCTGGTCCAAGCCACCCTCATCTCTCTCCTGAATTATTGCACTAGACTTCTCTGGTCTTTCAGCTTCAGTCCTTGCCCCTCTTCAGTCTATACTCAACACAGCATGTGAAATGACCCTGTTAAAACGTAAGTTACGTCATGACATTCAAAACCATTCAGGAGCTTCCCCATCTCACCAGGGTGAAAGCCAAAGTTCTTTCTGTGATCTGCAAGGCCCTCCATGGTCTGGCCCCATCTTCATTCTCCAACTTCATTCTCTCTACTCTCTTTCATTCCACTCAAGCCCCACTGGCCTCCTTGCTGTTCCTCAAACACGCCAGCCATGCTTCCACCTCAAAACCTTTGCATTGACTGTTCCCTCTGTCTGGAATGTTCCCCCAAGTATCAGTGTGGCTGGCTCCCTTGCCTCCTTCAGGTCCTTACCAAAAGTCACCTTTTCAGTGAGGCCTCTGCTAATCATTCTGTCTAAAATTATACCCCATTCCCATACCAACATTTTCAATCCTCCTCCCCAACTTTCCTCCTTAGAATGTGTCACTAATATTCTGACTTACCTCACTTATTGTCTGTCTGGCCACTAAAATGTAAGCTCTACGTGAGCAGTTCCAAGTATACCTGGCATGGAGTACATACCTGGCACATAGTAGGTGCTAAGTAAGTACTTATTCAGCGAAGCTTAGCTTCCATAATTCTGATGATTTAAGAGACAGACAGTCTGAATTAATTAAACCCATCTGGCAATCTATTTTCAAAAATTACTTTGCTTTGCTTTGGCAAGATACTTAATAAAAACACAGTGTGCTATGTGCTTTTTAGGTTCTATTATATGAAACACTTTTAAGGAGTTTACAATCTAAAATAGGTGACTTTTAGATTATGCCCTTTAGCTATTGAGTTCCCAGGATTCCATCCTTGACCCTCATATTTTCTGTAATCCCTCCTTATGCAATCTCACCCTTTCCTTGTCCATGACTTCATCACTTCTCTGCAGATGATTGATGTTTCAAGGCCTGACTTCTTTCTGAAGCTCCAGAGCCACGTTCCTGGGGTCTGGGAGCCAAAGGCCTTTTAACCACAATCCATGCCAAACTCATTGTTTTGTTTTTCTGTTTCCTTAATCACTGTACAGCAGCAATACTCTGTACTTTGTCCCCACTGACCAAGCCTGACTCCTCTCTTTCCTTTTGACTTCTGTCCAATCAGTCACCAAGTCTCACAAATTGTACCTTAGAAGTGGGTCTAACCGTGTGTGTGTGGATGGCACATTGTAAAAGGCACGTAGATCCCAGGAGCGTGCCAACAAGAAGGTGACAACCAGGATGCAGGGGGTAGGTGTTAGTCCACACCGGAAACCACCACAACAGGCGCTGGGTACCAAATGCCCGGGCAACAGGAATCCCCACGAGAAGATGCAACAGCCACTCAGTAAACACCCAGAGTGTCGCAAAAGTTCTGGCCAAGACTGAGTGGGTGGTATTCAGCCAGAAACGTAGAAACACTTATGTGCTGTCCTGGATCCAATGCCACACATTCCTTGAGAGAAATATATACACAGAAGAAAACAGCCAGTACCTGAGTACTTTCAAAAAAATTTTTTTTAGAAATGCAGGAAAGATGCAAAAAGTACAAAGAATAATATATCATTCATTTTAAAAAGGAAAGTGAAAACAAAATTTTAAAGTGGGGGTGGGGGGCGTCAGGTGGTCTGAGTCCCAAAGGCCTCTGAGGAGCTGAAGACTGGACAGCTGTAGGGCTGCGGAAGGAGGGGGTGAGGGAGGTAACCAGAGGAGAGGGGTGGCGTGCAGAGGCACTGTGGGGCACGGGAGGTGTGAGTAGGGCCTGAAATGGCTTTTTGGCTAATAATTTTGATCAGGGAAGTTTCTTTGTGAGCTGGTGAGACCTGCATCAATAGAATGGCTCAAAGGGAAGTGGATGACTACTCCAGGAGGTTGGGGAAGGGAGGTCAGGCCTCAGACAGGGATTTAGCTTAGATGGCTCATATAGATTTTCCAATGCAGAATTTTATGATTTTATTCAGGGTTCAGTGCCTTGACTCAAAACTACTTGTTCCACCACTATTGTCCTTAACGTTAGAGAGCGAATTTTTCTTTTAATCACCAAGCATCAGTTGTTAGCTTGGTGCAGGCTAACGATACTGCCATCCAGATGTGCAGCTTGTATTTGCTGACTCAACAGTTTTGGGCCCTTCCTAATATCTTCCTTTCTCTCATAAAATAATGACAACTTACTTTGGGATCGCATGTTTTAAAACGTTTTCTTGTAAAGAATAACCATTGTATGAACTAAAACATAGTGCAAACTGAGAGCCAAAAGGGATTCAATGTCTAAATGTTTATTTATTTGATTTTGTCTTAAAGGTTTACAGCTTTTGCTTTAAGAGTAATGGGACAAGTACATAGGTATGTATCTCAGAACCAAGATTCAATTTGTAATTCTTTAATGTGGCTGGTTGAGCAGTGTCAACTAGAAAATGGATCTTTCAAGGAAAATTCCCACTATCAACCACTAAAACTGCAGGTAAGGAAACCAAATGTACAGATTAACAGTAATGTTATTTATAAGTTTGAGTTTCATTCCTATCCTATTTTAGGAAGATGAAGAAGAGAGGGGAAAAAATATATGTAATCCTGCAGGAAACTCCTCTTCGATATAGGCAAAGGATTTGAAAGGTCTTCTTAAATGCTCTTCAGACCATCCAGTGTAGATCAGATAGTGCTATCTAGACATCTTGCGTAATAGGCATTGATGGTCCACAGGGAGCCAGGGCTAGAGATCTCAGAACAGGTCCAATTCACTGACCTGTCCACATACCCTTGGTATGGAATCTGTACCTTAAGTTCAGAGCCATCTTACACGTCAAGGCTTCAAAGGGTTGATATAAAAGATGGGAGGGGGCCGGCCGAGTGGCGCACTGGTTAAGCGCTGGTTTTGGGATGCCAGCGGCCCCGGTTCGGATCCCACATATGAGGGCCAGTGACACTGCCCTCTACAGCTAACAACAGCTCCACCTGGAGCTGGGCTGTGCGAGCCCCAGTGATGGTGTGGGCTGCAGCCCCTGCTGCAGTGGGCTGCCATAGGCTGCAGTGAGTGGCCCGCAGCCAGCGTGAGCGGCTGGCAGCCAAGAGTGAGCTGCCAATAGCCGCGATGAGCGACATCCAGAGGCCAGCGACCGATCTGCCTCATCCGGGAAGAGCGCAATGACGATACCAACAGTGAAGCAACATCCTCCGCAACTAACTGAAGAACACGAAGACGGCAACTTGTCTGTTCCCCTTCCCCGATTCCCCAACGCTGTTCCCCTCCACCAATTCCCCAATAAAATCTTTAAAAAAAAAAAAAAAAAAAAAAGATGGGAGGGACCCTATTTACACTCTGTTAGCAAGAGAGATTGGGGTCAATTTACTACAAAGTGCAACAAAGAGTTTTTTGAGATTAGAAATTACTTATAGGCGTAAATTACAAAGTAATTTCAATATCACTCCAAGATATTGCTGCAATGTGTTCTACTCCTTGGAACGTTGTTGGTTTGTTTTTTTTTTAAGATTCAACAGTTTTATTTTTTTTTTAGCTGAGCCATCTTTTTTTTTTTTGAGGGCAGTGTCACTGGCCCTCATATGTGGGACCCGAACCAGGGCCTCTGGAGTCCCAAGCCAGCTCTTAACCACCGTGCCACTCAGCCGGCCCTAGCTGAGCCATCTTGCCACCTGTTGGCAGCTCAGTGGCAGCTCAGCTCGGGCCAGGAATCAAACTGGCAACCCTGTTCCTCAGAGCTCGCACTCTTGAGCGAGCACTCTTGAGCAAGCTCTCAACCAACTGAACCACTTGGCTGACCCAAGACTCAACAGGTCTATTGTTGTTGTTGTTTTGCCTGCCCCAAGCCAATCCTTTTCACATCAGGCACAGGTGGCTCCCTGGCTAATAGGGGTCTCATAATAGTACCCTGTTGGACCAATAGTAAGTAGATTAGAACTCCCACAAGAAATGGGGGCAACTGATATCATTTATGTACTATTGGAAGAGTAAGCTACTATAGAAGTTTTTTTCTTAAGATGTCCACCCATCCATCTATGTCTCCACATTCATTCAACAACCATTCACTGAGCACCTAATCCATGTCAGGGCTTATTCTGGGCAGCATGGGGGAGGAAGAGTAGGGAGGATGCACCAGACACTATCATTGCCTCAAAGGAGCTCACACACTGAAGGGTAAAAAAGTGGTGTAAAGATACCAGCAACTCTAATGAAGATGTAAGTGTATGTGTTCATTCATTTGTTCAATAAATGTTAATTGAATGTGTACTATGTGCTATATGGTACAGACACAACAGTGAACAAAATAGGTATGGTACCTGAGGCCACAGAGCTTACACTCTAGCAGAGAAGTCAGACACGAGTAGGTAATTTCAAGTGTGTGGTACATGTTAAGGAAAGGAAAATATAGTTTCACTGAAAGCAGGGGATCTAACTTAGATTGGAGGAGTTGAAAAAAATCAGTGGACCGGGTTCCTAGGAGCTAGGTAGGAGAGAGTTAGGAAAAGTATTCTAAATGGAACCAATAGCATGCCTGGCATTTTTGTAGGGAGAGGGTAGTTCATTGAAAGAGCTAGGACCAAGAGAGCCAGCTGAGGGTGAATGACATGACATGAGAGGTCACTTCATTTCAGAGGAAGGTCTTATAAGCATTACATTGGAACGTCACTTCCCCAAGAGGAAAAAACATGGGAGAATAGTGGCAGAATAGTGCTTTGGGCATTTTAACAGGGCCTTGAAGGAAGGGGAAAATCTGAATGTGGTAAAGAGTTATGAGGTGGAGCTTCAGGGTGGGGAGGTGAGGAAGAGAAGGGCACATGAAAGCACAAAGTCAGAAAGACCCAGAGCGTACTGAAAAACAGCAAGGAGTCCAACTGGAATGCACAAAGGGAGAGAGAGATATTAAGCTCAAAATGAAGATTAGAGCCAGGTCATTTTGTTTTAAAGGCATTATTTCACTCTCGCTTATAAATCTTGTTATTGTTAGGGTACCTTGTCTACTGAAGCCCGGGAGACCTCCTTATATCTTACAGCCTTCACTGTGATTGGAATTAGAAAATCTATTGATATATGCCCCCTGCTGGTAAGTAAGCGTTTTCTTTCTTCAACACCCACCATCTATTTCTGTACCATATACTGGGGAGAGGGATAGTGTGGGGTGGAGGGTGCAAATAACTGTTACTCTCAAATAAAAGGATTTCAGAATTATGATGGATATTAGAGATCACTTAATCCAACCCATTCATCGACAGCTGAGGAAACTGAGGCCTGTAGAACAGGTGAATTTAATTGTTCAGTTTCATAGGCTACTGAATTTTAGAGGTGGGTCTAGAACTAATCACTTCTGACAGTGATGAGAGAATTACCTAGGATCCCAGCTTCCTTCTCTTATCTCTGCCAAATCTTACTAACTAAATATATATATATATATATATATATACACACACACACACACACACACATACACACACACACACACACACACACACACACACTACTCTTATCTATAGTTGAGGCACTATATCATGGAAGTACTGAAGATACACAATAGCATGTTTGCTTCTTTGGGTTGTGCTGTTTCACTTGCTTGGAAGCTGAGGAGAGAAAGAAGAGGATTCACCTGGTGAATCAACATAAAAGATTCCAAGAGGTAACAGGGATGGTACTCTGATCTGAGAAGAGACAGGTCCCTGAGCTTAGGTTAAACACTTATGCCTACAAATCAGAAGTCATTTAGACATGTCCTTCAAACCAGCATATAGAACGGAGATGGAAAAACCAAGGGGATTTGTAGGACTTGAACCACAAAACAAAATAATATTTTTCATTTAAGAGAATTGTTATTTCTACTTAACAAGATAAAATAATCAATGAGAACAAGTTCCCAGGGGCCTAAAGGACCAGTTGGCACTTAGTGGTACATGAATGAGATATAGATGGAGCTGGGAGAGAAGGCATCAGGTGAGATGTCAGCAGCAGTGCACCGTGCTATCTTCTAACCACTTGTCCAAAATAACTATTTTAGTTGCCTCGGGACAAAGTAATAGAGACTATTTTTCCAGGAATCCTTAGGATCAAAAAGCACTTTGGCAACTTGATTCTTTTTCTGCTAGTTATGGTTTTATTTAGTAAAATTCCTTTTGAAAATGTGAATCTGTCTCAGCTCTGCTGAGGGGCAATGATGAAAGCTGTGTCTGTGCTCAGTGTTTCTTCTTCCCGGAAGCTAGGTCTGACATGGGGAGCAGAAACAAAAGGGAAAACCTCTAGAGGAAGGTGAGAACTCACAGGCAAGAAAAGCTTGACACAATTTGAACAACCTCATTTTTGCTTCTGCAATTATGCTCTGCTGCTTCTCCTAGAAGGATTTGCTTCAGCGAGAGGCTATCCGTTTCCATTAGGTCATTTTTCTTTCCACCTTTTATCTTGCCTACCCTAGGACGGTGCCACCTGGGGGTAGTTCACATTAGTTGATAGGTTGATGCTTGACAAAGGAACTTAGGTATCTTCTGCCCTTATTTCCAGAAAGTCAGCACAGCTCTAACAAAAGCTGACACCTTTCTGCTTGAAAATACTCTCTCGGCCCAGAGCACCTTTACACTGGCCATTGCTGCTTATGCTCTTTCACTGGGAGATAAAACTCATCCCCAGTTTCGTTCCATTGTCTCAGCCCTGAGGAGGAAAGCTTCGGTTAAAGGTATGACTGGCTCCATATATTCTTTGGCAAGTATTTACTAAGCATATAGTCTGCTAATTCTGGGAAGTGGATGATGACATGCAAAGTTGAGTTAAGACACAATCCCTGCCCTCAAGGAAATCCAGCCGTGTGCTCTACTTCCCCAGCTCTGCACCATGGTTTGGGTATGTTTCTACTCAAAGCAAGGGGTGCCTGTGTCCCACTCGCATCAAGGTGCTGTAGGGGCTCATGAGAACCCTAGAACTTGAACTTCCACTTCAAGTGAGAAGGGAAGGTATTGGAGGATTTTGAGCAGAGGAGTGTATTAACTTGGTTTATATTGTACCAGGTTGGCTATAAAGGTATAAATTTCATTTTGAAAACTAAACATACTGCTTCCTGTAGATCAAGAGTAAAGAATTAGAAAAAGAGTAGCAATGGTTATTGGCTAGTGTGCCTGTACCATCACAGGCATGGTTGGGTACTTCTGAGCCCTCTCTTGGCTGAGGTTTTCTAAAAGTTTAATAAATTGTACATGAGGTTTATCACTGTCTGCAAAATTGACTTCTTTTTGTAATCACTTAAAAATGATGGAACCTTAACATATCTCAAAAATGCTTAGGACAAATATTATACTTGCATTTACAATACTCCTTGAGTAGTATAAGATATGGATAATAAAATCATAGAATTTAAGAGCTAGGAGATAATTCAAATAATGTCAGAGCTGGAAGTATCTTTAACAACCAAATCTTTCATTCTGATTACAGCAAATCTGAGTTTCTGCAAAGGAGGGAAAATATCTTGTCCAAAGTCATATAAATAATGGAATCCTGAATTTTAAACAGACATCAAAATGTTCACTAGTCTTCAAAGATGATTTCCAAATATGCTCTACTGTATTTTTAAAATAATTTGTTTGAAAAGGATTTGAGGTGACAGGTTTAAATTATTAGAGCAGTAACAAATATAATTGAGAACCTAATTTATGAAAAGTGCTGCATATATAAAATTGTCTTTAGTGCTTAAATTGGGAGCTGATAATAAAAGACTGAACTAAGGCTTTGGGTGTGATCTCATAATTTCCAGGATGTCGATTTTTTTTTTTCTCAAGGAAAAAAGTTCTCCAATGTATCTTATAGTGTCAACAATAATAATAAGCCCTTTGTATGTGTATGATGCTTTCTAGTTTATAACAACGTTTACATTTAATATCTCACTTGAGTTTCACTGTAAAGAAGAAAGGACTATCTACACTTTAGGGATTAGGAAACTGAGTCCCACAGAACTAAAGGAACTCTTTCAAGTGACACTGTCAGTTGGCATCTGAAGTGGGCGGTGAAAGAAGTGGGGAGGATAGTCTCGCGGACTGAGCCCTTAACCTGTGGAATCTGATGCTATCTCCCGGTAGATAGTGTCAAAATTGAGTTGAATTCTCAGACACCCTGCAGATGTCCGAGAATTGTTTATTGTTGTGGGGGAACCCCTCTCCCATTTGAATCTGAGTCTCAGAACCACCCTCTGCAACCAAAAGATGTGGACTTTCCATGTGGATCCTTTTAAATGGAGACCAATAACACTGTATTAAAGGATCTTGTTTTGTATTGATCACCTTGAAGTTCTTACAAAAGAGTAAGAGACTTCTAGAAATCAGAAGGCTTCTACTAGAAGAAACTGCTAGAAACCTACCAGAGTTGCTATGTCAAATTCACAGTTTTAATCATATTAATCCATGTGATTTGTTAAGGTTCAGATAGTATCCCCACCTACCGTTTTTGGAAAGATGATCTTGAACAGAAAGATAGACCTACACCTAATGCTGGCACGGCACATATGGTGGAAACTACTGCCTATGCTTTACTCACCTATCTGAACTTGAAAGATATAAATTATGTTAACCCAGTCATCAAATGGCTATCTGAAGAGCAGAGGTATGGAGGTGGCTTTTATTCAACCCAGGTAAGGTTTCTTTGTCTTGTTTTATCCTCCTGAAAACATTTTTGCTGCCTCCCTCGTCACACTCAGTCCGGCATGCCTTAGATAGGAATAAATAACTGAAGTCAAAGTTCTCTTAGAGATTGTCTGCATTGACACCCTTCTTATATGGAGGAGCAAAACAGCCCTAGGAAGTTCCTTCAGGGAGTTAGTGGCCGAGCTAAAATCAAAACTCAGTTCTCCTGACTCTTCTTTTATGATTCTTAATGAGCAGGAAGGGCTAATAAAATTAGCAGTGAGTATCACACATCCTGTGTAATAAACAGTGGCTGCCACATAGACAGAGGCACTAATATTCTTCTCCCCAAAATAACTAAAAAGTGAAATAAACATTGATTGTTACATGTTTATCTGTCTACCAATATAAACTCATTATTTGAAGATGTATATTTTATGTAGTTTTATAATATACATCAATATTCAACTTTAGTTCAAATGTTAATATCTTCCCTATTCCCTGGATGTTTGGACAATGGCAGAATGTGTGACTGTGTATATAAAATTTAGAGCTAGAGGGGTCCTTCAGGATTACTTTAATGTTCATCTAATCTTGGGAGGCTAGTGGATTTCATCTTGGGTAAAACTATAAGGCTTAGCAGGAAATAGTGACCCATTGATTAGCACTGGCTGCCAAGGACACGGGCTGACAGGGTAGCCGTGTATTGGACATCTCTGATGTAGTCACATTTCCTGATTTTGTAGATGAGAAAGATGAGGTCCAGAAAAATTAAGTTCATTCATTTATTTCTTCAACAAATACTTGCTACCTACTAAATGTAATGGATACCAGGAAAGATATATTACTTGACCCCCTGACTCTTACATTACAATCAGGGAGGCCAACAAGAAACTATACATAACAGTGTTACAAATTAAGATGAAAGCTCTAAAGGGAAGAAGGGGAACCTTAAATAGGGGGAAGAGGGAGCTTATGTATGGCCTCACTGTGGAGATACTTAAGCTGAAACCTAAGGATGAAAAGGAGATCGTAGTCATGCAAGGTGTTGGAGTCATTCTGCAAAGAGCAACTTGCCTGAGGCCACACACTCAGGATTGTGAAGAATGGGGACTTGAAGCCTGCATCCTTCCTGTCCCTGCTAAAGGCAGCATCCTTACTGGAGAGGGAGAGAGCTTCCTTTCACCTTCACACCCAGGTCCTTAAGTGGTGTCACTCCATTCCCTGGAGTTTCATCTTGGATTGTGTTGCCCCACCCACTCATAAGAACGAGTATTGATAAACAGAGAGCGTATATTATAAATGAGCTAAACCTATTTTTGTGCCTTGCTGATTGTTGATAGGATACAGTTAATGCCATCGAGGGCCTGACAGAATATTCGCTCCTGATTAAACAACTCCACTTGAATATGGATATCAATCTTTCTTACAAGCATAAAGGTGACTTCTACCATTATAAGCTAACAGAGAAAAATTTCTTTGGGCGGCCAGTAGAGGTAAATGAAGCATGTTTTATAATATTTTATAATTGGATGGGAACTTTGAAATCATGTGTTTCATTCTTATTTTACAAATGTATCTATTCACAACCTAAACTGGGGATTCAAAAATAAAGAACCTGTGTGTATGTGGGATGGGGGTGGAGGAGACAGTTGCTTAAACCAGACAGTGAAAAATAAGAGCCTTGCTAGACAGGTACATGGAAGAACAGAGAGGGGTCTCCTGAGCAAGGCTGAGAGGTGGGAGGAGTTTGTCAAATGTGTCCAGATGGGTGGGTTAAATCTAGAAGACTCAGAGAATTTAGCCAGGGAGAGAAAAGGGAACAGCACACACAAAGGTGCAGCAGTGGAATGAAAGAACAAGACACATTTGGAAATCTGCTGGTGAGTCCCCCTGGCCTGGTCCCACATACAGACTGTGGCCAAATTAGAATTGACCTTTAGGTCCCCCAACAACTTGCCCCTTGTCCTTTGCTACTACTGGATTTTTAAAAATGAAAATGTTGCTGGCCTATGAGAATGTCCCAAAGAAAAGGACACGTTGGAAAAACTAAGTTCCGTATCATAATAGTAGCTGCAAGTATATAGCTGCTAATATGTATTTTTATAATTACCACATTTTAGATTATTTTAAGGTATATTTAAATATACAAATAACTGGAAATAGTCCTTGATGCCCACATTCTTCACAAATCCATGTATGGGAAGAGTAAATAGGTATGAGAAGTAAAATTTAATGTAAAAATTACAAACTAGTGGCATATATATAGATATATATATATAGAGAGAGATGTAGGTATAGACATAGACACATTCCAACATTTAAAAATCCAGAGATTTCAAATAAAAACCTGATTTCCAGATTCTCTTGAAAAAACAAAGATCTGGCAATAGGGTGCTGGCAATGGCATGCGTTCTGAAATTTGTGACAGTCCTCACCAGTCATGTGATGTATATGCATTTATGTGCATACTGGCTTTGTGCCTGGCCTCTGCAGGCATTTATTCTGGTGGCCCCCAGTGTGGTAGTGAGTCACCTTTCCCTGGTAGCATTTAGAGTTCACCAGACTTTCACATTGTAAGCCAAGGGTCTAAGCTCTGATGAGGAACCCTTGGCCTGAAGAGCATGGTACCACCATCTCAGGTAGCTGGAGTTAGTCTTCTCTTATAGGAGTAATGCTGTGAGGGGCCTCTAGTCATCTTAAATTAATTTTAAACCTCAGCTCATGATGCTACCTTCCTAGGACCTGGGCTGTTTATATCTAGCTTGGAATTCTATACTCCAGCATTTCCTAAAATGTGTTACATGAAAAAATGTTTGGTAGGAAACTGTAGTTTAAATGAAGTTTAAGGAGTTCTTTAACAGGATTCCCTTGTCTTTAACATGAATGTGATGAAGTCTGGTGATGCTGGGGAAGAATGGGCGATAGGTACAGCAGAGTGCACACCATTTGCTGAACTTGTCACCTGTTTGTCTATAGAACCCTTCTTTCCTGCAGTATCCCAATGTACTGGCTTTCCAGCAAATGCTGCTGTATCCCTTCAGGGAGAACAAGAAATTTGGCCTATTCACCTACATTTACTAAAATTTTAAGGAAGGTCTGACCACCTTTCATGTACACAAAATCCCTTTTGCTATGGTGTGCTAAGGGAAGGGCAGGCTGCAGCCTTGGAGTGAACCAATCCTCAGACCTCTTACTCAAAATGACCTCTCCCATGCTTTCCACAAATTAGAGAGATCTGTATGATAATTTTCTCTGGAAGGAAAAATTAACTCAATTTATCTATTCGCTCTCCTTCTAGAAGAGTTGGAAGAAAAGCAGTAGCACCTAAGGATTTGGCAGGCTTTGGTGGGGTGCCAAGGGTTTTGATAAACAGAGACCCATGGAAGTAGAGGAAACAAGCCATTAGGAGGTGGAAGAGGTGTGCCAAGTGGAAAGTGGGAGGGGCAAAGATAAGCTGCACCCACTTGAGAGTTCTGTTGAGATTCCCTGTCCTTGCTAACTAATGAAAAGGATCTTCTTTGGCACATAGGATGCTGATACCCCAGCTAGGCACTGAAAGGAATTCATGTAGTTGGCAAAAGGAGATGAAGATCCAGTTTTGTTTTGTTTTGTTTTTGAGGGCAGTGTCACTGGCTCTCATATGTGGGACCCAAACCAGGGCCGCTGGCTTCCCAAGCCAGCTCTTAATCACTGCGCCACTCGGCAGGCCTGAAGATCCAGTTGTAACCATATATAAAAGTGTATTTAACCAGTGTATTTCATTAAAACGTATGTTACATTTTCATTTATATGTGACTTCTGACATGTCTGTTTTCCTGGCTTACTCAGGAGATTTCAGACACCTTATTTACATGTAGAAGGGAAAGAAAATTCCAGTCTTCTTGAGTGCCTACTATGTGCATTGGATCTTCAATGCCTCATTCATTTAATCTCATAAGAGCTCTGAGAGAAGCTGGCAGGTGCCAGCCCACTCTTTTCATTGCTCTCTTCTTCTCCCTATTAAATAATAAAAGAAAACATGGTTTCTCCATCCACCTTTCCAGGCGACCCTCAGTGATGACCTCGTTGTCAGTACTGGATTTAGCAATGGCTTGGCTACAGTGCATGTAAGTATTTCATTGAGAGAAACTTAATTGGGAGTTTCTGTGGCTGCTTGTACCACATAACATAAAAACAATTAGGGACTTTGCTGCAGTTACAGAAATCTGGACTTCAGTAACTGTGACAAAAGTAGGATTCTTTTATCTGATTCTTTCTAGCTATCTTGGTAGCTGTCCTCACAAATTATGTTTGAAAATGGCTATTTTCAAACCCTTTATGTATATAGTCTGTATATTTGTGGAAATTACATATATATGTATATATATAATTTTTATGGTTCTGTATGCATATGACATATACATATGTATGCACATACATGTATTCTATGATTAGTAACATAGTCACATCTCATTTATCCAGCATCATTGGGAATTGATGTATGAATGTGAGGGCTTAGCTTTATTTTATTTTAGCCAGAGGTTGCATGGATATACACAAACAGCTTAGAAAAACTTGCAACTAAATGACTAAAATATAATGTACTCTGTGCTCTGAGCATAAATTAATATCCTATTGATGATTTTAATTATGCTCTTTAGTACATTTACTCCTTCACAGACTGTTCATCAGGTTATATGTGGCCAGGGGATGGATTGTCAACTTTTCTGTCATTTCTAGTTGCCCTCAATGGACCTCCTTCTGGCAGCACCCCTGCCATCCATACACAGCCATATTTCTTGTTTACCATGGTGGTATCCATGGTGGTGTGTGGGCTGGGGGGAAAAAAACACACTTCCTCATAGTGTTGTGTATAAAATTAGAGTGTACAGGTTTGAGGGCGAGGATCTTCAGAAATCCCTGTAGAGTGAGGTGCTCAGATTCAAGTGCATGGGATTTGGACCAAGATTCTGCCCAGCCAGGGGTCATTTTTGCTTGCGTTGGGCTATGTTTCAGGTTGTGGAGTTTGCTGAAAGTCCAGCTGCTGGGAAAATGGGTCTTTAATGTACATCATTTACACTGGATTTTGAAAATGATACTTCAAGCATCCCATTTGGAATAGCAGTGCTGCCATAATACCTTTTCCACTTTCCCATTTTCAATAAAGTCTTCTTGTTTCCTTGCCCCATGTAGGTAACAACTGTCCTTCACAAAATCAGTACCTCTGAGGAAGTTTGCCACTTTCATTTGAAAATTGAAGCCCAGGACATTGAAGGTAAACAGCATGATTTACACTGTAATTTTAGCTAAGCATAAAGAATGTCAGAGAACTGCCCTGATTAGGAAAATGTGCTTGCTCAAAAATCAAAATTCCTTAATCAAATTCTTTAGCAGGTTGACATCAGAGTAAACAGTACTGCCATTTATTATAATAGAGGTAACTTTAATAATAGTTGGAAACCAATATTAAATAACTTAATAATTAAGCTAAAGGTATGCACTATTTATCAAGAAATTGCTTTGACTAAACTGCTTTACTTTTTAAGAAAGTAACTACTTGTCAAGTCCCAGAAAGGTCTAATTTCAAAAGTTTGAATTTCTGTTACTTTTGTGTCAATGTTCCATCCTAGGACCCCGAATTTCCTTTTCACCCTGTTGGATTTCCACCCTTACCTTTCCTGTACTCCAAGGGTTCTGACGAATGCACATTTTTCTGCCTCCATCTTCAACTTAGTCTCTCTGTGCTTCTGGTCTTTTATGAATGTGCCCTTTTGTTCTACCTGGCTTTCACCTCCCTCTTCTGGTGGGTTGGTTCTTCCCACCAGTCCAAAAGCGAACACTTCAGTCCTCTAACCGAGGCCCCTGGATCACGGTATGCACTGCTCCTCTGCCCTGATGGCTCCCATTTGTGGCTCAGAGGCCTGTCCCTAGAGGAAACTTTCCAACTACCAGCAAATCCAGGCATCATCTGCTCTTCCTTCCCACAACCTCCCCCAAACATGTTTCCAATGCATATTTACCTTAAATGACTCCTTCCTTAAATGGTAAGTTCTTTGAGAGCAGAGAATTGTTCTAATGATGTAAAGACTTCCTGGTATTGTCAGCAGCCATGAATTTTCATAAAAATCACGGAAAATCCCAATGTCCAAATGACAAATCATTAAGTGTGTTCAGAGACCTGCTCATTAATGATTCTGTTCTGACAGTTTCCAAAACAATGAAAGACGGTTCACTCTCATTTTTGTTTGTTTGTTGTGTGTGCTAGCATCCAGCTACAGAGGCTACAGTGACTCGGATTACAAACGCATAGTGGCATGTGCCAGGTGAGCCCATTTCCAGAGAGGGGACTTCAGGTCTCACTTTTGCTATTACATTACTTCTTTGTATCTTTTCGAATTTTAAGATAGCCAGTTGATGCAAAGCTGTTCACTTTTTTTAAATGCAGAACATAACAACTATTCCCAAATAGCTACGTACTGTTCAGAACAGCTTTTGTTTACTCAGATAGCATTTTCCCTCTTTTTTTTAGCCTTCTTCAACTTCATACATTATAATATTAATTTTTTTCTATCTTTCAGAAAGGGAGGGATGTGATGTAAGTATCAGGAAAACAAAGAACTAAAAAGGTTCCTAAGCCCTACTTAGAAAGATCACATTCACTCAGCCAAATCCCTGCCGGGTATCCGCCAGCGGTTCTCAAGTCAGCTGGAGAGCTTTCAGAAGCACCCAGAACTGGCCTCACCCGGGGCCATTCTCATGGTACCCAGGGTTGAGAACCACTGAGGCTGCACCCTCTGCAAACTAACTGCAGGGGCCTAAATTGGTCACTGTATTTGTTTCCTGTTGCTGCTAAGTAACAATTTACCATAGATTTAATGCTTAAAACAACCCAAATTTATTATCTTACAGTTCTGGGGTTCAAAAGTCCTAAAATCAAGGTGCCATCAGGGCTGCCTTCCTTCTGGAGGCTTTAGGGGAGAATCCATGACCTTGCCTCTTCCAGATTCTAGAGGCTGCCTGTTCTCTGACTTGTGGCCCCTTCCTCTGTCTTCAAAGCCAGCAGTCAGCACCTTCCGCTGCCTCGCTGATTCTGACTCCTGCTTCCGTCATCACACCTGCTTCTCCGACTCTCTGGCTTCTTTCCCTTACAAAGACCCTTGTTAACCGCATGGGGTCCATGCAGATAATCTAATGTAGTCTCCCTATCTCAAGATCTTTAACATAACCACATCTGCAAGTTCCTTTTGCTATGTAAAGTAACAGATTCACAGGTCCTGAAGATGAAGACATGGACATCTCTGGGGGCCATTCTTCTGCTTACCACACCTACAGTCCTAAGATGTTTATGAAAATGTATGGTTTTGAAAATATGTGAAATATTCCTTAGTGATCACACAGAGTGAATCAGTTAGTGGCAGAGCCAAGATTAGAACACAGATTTTTTTCCTCTTCTTTCCCTCACCCTTCAGTACCTTCTTAACTTTTCCTATTTTCAATAACAATGATTTCTGTGGTTGGCATTTTGCTGTTTTTGCTTACAATCACACTCAATGTCAAAGCACTCAGTATGGGTAATGTAGAAATCCCATAGAATTGTGTCATAGGTTAGAGCTGAAAGGATTTTAGGGATGATATAGTAATCCCCTTATTTTAAAAACAAAGAAACTGAGACCCAAAGAGGTGAAGGAACAAGCCAAGTTCTTACAAAGTTAGAGGCAGAGCTAGGGCCTCAAACCCCAGAGCCTGACACCCACTCTAATATCTAAACCACCTCCTTTAATCAGTGTAATCTGAGACCACTGACCTCCTGGAACAGCACAATTGTTTCTCACCTCCTCCTTCCCAGCCATTTCCCAGCCTTGTTGGTGGTCCCAGCCCCCAGTCACTCTCTTCTTAGGACTTTTTCATCAGCCAGCTCAGCAATCCCTGCTTCCTTTCTTGGCCAATTTCTGTTCCCCTGTGCCCGCTCAAACACCTTGCCTTATTTCTGACTTCTTTCTGTTAAGGTCACCCTTTCCCAGGCAGCTTCCTTCCTCCTAATTCCCATTCCTACTCTTGGGTACCTCTCTTCTGGGGAAAGTGCTGTGATCACAGTTGTCTTTATATCCATAACACTTGTTGCAGGAAGGTGTAAGCAAACTTGTTCTGGGCAGAGCTAGAATCAATGCACAGGACCCTACAGGGAGACACCCAGAGTGGACACAGAAAGGCTCTCTGATAGTGGAGCTGGACACCTGTGGGGCAGCCTCTGCCATGAAGTACTCACGTGACCTTCAGCAAATCAGCTTACTACCCTGGGCCTCTTCTCTAAAGCAAGGCTATTGGACAATCTGATCTCAAAGTGTCTTCCAGTTCTAATGTTCCACAACTCTGCTTACATAAAAAGGCTCTCATCAAAACCTCATTCGTTTGATTTCATTGACAGGATGCCTAGTTCCAGATTGTTAATACACAAAAGAAAGCAAATAGAGATGTAATATTGAATATTCTATCCTTTGGTTTTTACAAACTGGGGACAGAGTGTTCAAAAAAGCCAGGTGGAATATGCTTTTGGCTCTGATGCTGAAGTTGGGTTGGATCAATTACAAAAGTAATTGTGTAGTACTTACTCATGTGAGAAATTCTTTGCCTTCAAATATTCTCTCTCCTGATTAAAAAATGTCGGCACACAGTTTCTGTGTTCAGAAGGTCTCTTTCGTGTAGTTAGCTTTTTACAACATCTCAGTTGTATTCATAAGAAGAGAAAAAAGGATTTTATTTCTCTCCTTCTCTCAGAACAAAATGCCTTTGGAAAAGAGTGCTGTCTTTGGCAGCAGGCAAAGCGTTTCTTGAAAGGAAGGTTTCTGTTCCATGGTTGAAACAGTTACCATGGCAACCAGTCATCAAGGCTCCAGCAACTTTTCATGGACACTTTCCACTCAGGAGGCCCTTTTCCATCCTGTTGACAGAGTATTTGCATCTGTGAGCAAAAGTTCTCTGCTTCTGGTGACACTCACCCATCCAATTAGGGAGATGTCCAGATACATGTCATGTTACAGTTCCAAGTCGCTTTATATTCTGTTCTAATTTGTTCATCTGGTGAAGAACAGAATTAAATTGTTATAAGCCGGGAATTTTATAATACTTTAAATTATTATGGTAAATATTATCCCTAAAACTTTGAATATATATGTTCTATAAAGTGTGATTGGGGAATAGAGATTCCCTGCCAACTCACTAACTAAAATAATACCTCCCATTTCACTAACACTATTCCTTTAGGTGAGATCAATTCATTTTCCCCCTACGAAAAAGCGATTTTCCTAGTTTCTTCTTTTAATCCTGACTGCTCTTCCAAGCTCCACTCTCAAATGTCCAGCTGAGCTTGAAGCATCTTGAGGTGAAGCTGGAAACTGAAACTCAGTCTTTGCAGAACCACACTCTCTCTGCCCCTTCCCCAGTCCCTGACCCACCAACTTGCTCCATTTTAAGTTTTATAATTCTGCTTAATGGTAGCATGAAGCCTCTGCCACCCAAAACGAAGCCTTGGAATTATAAAGATAAATTTAAACACAAGTTTACACTTCTTCACAGTTAATTTTAGAAATGGGAAAATGATTTGTGGAAATCTCTCAGCAGAACTGGGATAAAACTCGTTTCCTGAATCCTCATTTCAGTGCTCTTTTTTTCTATTGCCAGAAACAAACAAACAGAAAATCCCACCAAATCTCCCATTTTACCCCTTTTGCTTTACTCCTTAGCTTCTCCACAAACACAATTCCTAGACATAACTTTAAGGATAGCTCTTAAAACATTTAAAAAAAATAAAGTGTCTATTGTGGAAAATTTATAATATAGAGAAAAGCATGGAAAAGAAGAGAGATAATCACTTATAATCTCACCATCCAGAAAAAGTAGCTGCTAATATTTTAGTGTGTTTCCTTCCAGTCTTTTCCTGAACTGCTTATTGAGTCTCTTTCCAGTATACAACTGATTTTCTCCTTTGAATATGCTCTGTTAGAAAAAGAATTATAATGAGAATCAAGAGACTTAATCAGCTCTGAGGTAACCTTCAACAAGTGCCCTCCTCTCATCTTCAGTTTCCTCAACCAGTTACAAGTAATTAAGAGCTTGGGCTGAATGACTTCTGTGATTTCTTCCAGCTCCAAAATGGTGGTCCACTTAGATTATTGATCAAATAAGTAAAAAGTTAGCTTAGATAACTAAAAGGTCTCTTGCATCTCTAAAATTCAGAGATTGCAATGTATATATTGTAGAGAGGCAAATAAGTGGACACCCACCTTCAAAAATTAAAGCCTTCTGAGGAATAGGGCCTTTTCTTAAAGCATCTCATCCATTTATTTACTTCATTTTCTAATCTCTAATTATTTTAGCTACAAGTTCAGCAGAGAAGAATCATCTGGGTCCTCCCATGCAGTGATGGATATCTCTCTGCCTACTGGAATCAATGCAGTCCATGACGACTTAAGGGCTGTAAGTGTTTTCTTTTTTTTTGAGGGCGGTGTCACTGGCCCTCATATGTGGGACCCAAACCGGGGCCGCTGACTTCCCAAACCAGCGCTTAACCACCGTGCCACTCGGCCGGCCCCTTGTAAGTGTTTTCTTGTAAATATTGTTATGGATGTTTGATTTTCTTTACTGCATTATTTTACAGACAAAGCTATTTATTTTCATTCTAATATGTCACTTTCATAGAGTCCCCCTGAATATTCTTTCCAAACCAACAATCTATTCAAGGGTTGATTTTTCAAAGTGAAGTGAGGGTATATACTTGCATGGCATGAAAAATATGAGTGCATGTGATATAACGTGTTCCAACTTTTTCAAGAAGGGGAGCTGCTCTTCAACTTCTTTGGATAATGGCTTACGTCACCATGATCTAACATCTCATCATTGGGTGAATGCATTTAAACAAAAAGATCAAAGTATTAAATTCAAACTTTGCTCTTTCTTCCCTTAGCTTGTGGAAGGGGTGGATCAAGTATTAACTGATTACCAAATCAAAGATGGACATGTTATTGCACAACTAAATTCGGTAAGCTCCACCTGCCACCATTCTTTATTTACTATTACTACTCAAAATTTATGAGCTAAAATATTATGAGTCTTTTCTCTCCCATAATTTCCTTAAACTTTGAATTTGCCAGATTCCTTCCAATGAGTTCCTTTGTGTTCGATTTCGAATAGTTGAACTTTTTCAAGTTGGGTTTCTGAGTCCTGCTACTTTCACAGTGTATGAATACCACAGACCAGGTAACCAACTCTACTCTGACATTTCTTCAGAAGACTATTTTGTGTTCATTACAGAACCTTTAGAAGTCCACCAGAAGATCATAAATTTTATATATCACCTCTCCCAGGGCTCACTCTTCATAAAAGTCTCAACTTGAACCCACGAACCACTGCATGACATTGAGCAAATCATTTCACCTCTCTGGTCCTCAGTTTCTTCATTTTTAACATAACTGGACTAGATTGCTCCTAGCATTTAAATTCTTTGTTCAAGTTTATCTTTAGTGTTCATGTTCAGTATTTGTTGTACCTCTCCTTTCTAGAGAAGCCCACTTAGTCTACTGCTTCTTTAATCCTCCCAGAATCAACTTCTACTTCATCTATATTTTTATCACAGTTTGCAGAGAGCTGTGTTAGAATAGTTGTCACATTGCATTGTAGTTATTTGTTTGCATGCCTCTCTCACCAACAGCAGACAATGTTTTCATCCCTTGTGCTCCTAGTATCTAACATAGTGTCAGGTACATAATGTAAATCAATAAATGTCAAATGAATGGCTCCACATTTGATCACTCAGCCACTTCTGAGAATATTTAATGACTGGACAGCTCTCTGGTTCACAAGACAGTTGACTCCACTTTAGACGGTTCTACTTCTTAGAACATTCTGAGAGTGAACCAAACTCTGACACCCATTCATCCTAGTTTTAGCTTCTGAAATCACATAGGACATATTTAGCCCCTCTTCCCCTTGAGAAAGAAAATACACACGTGCATGCACACACACACACACACACACACACACACACACACACACTTCCTTTCAATAGACTCTCATGTAACATTTTTTTCTCTCATTCTTAGAAGAACCAAATATTTTCATTCTAAGAAATGAATATTGAACAGTAAAATTTCAAGCACAGAAGGGTAGATAATTTTAAGGATAGAGTGCCCATGCAAAGACAAGCAATTCAAAACTTAACCTCCATGGGCCTTAGCTTCAAAAAGAAGGGTTTGGAATAAGTGATCTCCAAGGCCCCATGGGAGAGACTCTCTGATCAGTGACTGTGTTGTGTATTAATCAAGCCACATCTCCTAACCATGCTTTTATTGTCACAGATAAACAGTGCACCATGTTTTATAGCACATCCCATAGCAAACTACAGAAAGTCTGTGAAGGAGCAACGTGCAAATGTTTAGAAGGTAAACTTCGTTTAACATGATTAGGCTGCATACTTGTTTAAAGCAGCCACTCACAACCTGGGGCAAATCTGGGGAAAGCAGTTTGACAAACTGTCATATCTGAGAAATAGAAATGTCATCTCGGCTGATTGAAAGCTGATTCCTTGAGTGCTATAAAGCTACTTCTCAACAACTCCTGAACAACCTCATGTTTTTTTTACTGCACGGAGGTGGAGAGACACCATCCAGACAGTTGTTGACTATCAGAGGGATCACATTATTTAAATTCTTACTTTCTACCTGGCCTTTCTCATGTAATAGGACCACAGTCTAAGAGAACAGAGGCTCCTCTTTCTTTCCCTTGTCCTTCCCAGTTAGGGACATTCTCTGTTTATTGTCCAGTTTTGTAAATCCAAGACAGCCTTCTTGGCCAAGAAAAATACCCAAAAGTCACAAATAGTCAACTGACTCCATGAGGGTCTGGGTTGGTTTGGTTTTATTTTGTTTTTCCAAAACATTAAAATCTACAAGTTTCTTAAATAATTATTGCACCATCTTATAGCTGTAAATGAGTGAAGTTATCATCTGGTTCCTTCAAGGGACTTTTGATATACTCAAAATGGGAAAATTTCTTCTGTTCTCCAATGGAAACATATACATTTTTAAAAAGTTGAATGTAAAGCGACTAGCTATTCAAAGAATAAGTCTCATGTTCAAAATTTTTGTTTTGTTTTGTCTTTGCTTTATTTAATGTTTCACTTTATGGAACAGAAGAAAATGGACAGGTCTTTGGAATCTGGTATTTGTAAGATTGTATTAGATTGTCTCAGGGCTCATGGGCTGTGTGTTTACTTCTAAAGAGAGCGTCTATTTACTTACATTAACTTAACTTTTACCACTTTTCACAAAATCCAGCTGACTGTGGACAAATTCAGAAAGAATTGGATCTGACAATCTCTGCAGATACTAGAAAAGAAACAGCATGTGAACCAGAGATTGTATATGGTAAGTTCCATTAAACAGGGAGGGACATTTTAAGAATATATGATCAGTTAGAAAGATCAATAACTTTAGTTAGTGATCATATCAGTAGAACAGTCTGTGTATTCCTTTGAAGTAAAATGCCATAAATTTTTAGCATTAACATGCAAAGTTATTTATCCTTCAGCAAGAAACATGATTTTCATTAAAAATGATAGAAGTGACATGCACACCCAGCCGAGACACTTTACATCAATAGATTCCATTGAATTAAAGGTGCCAAACTTATCCAGGGAGAGTTTTTGAGAAGCCACAAAATTTCACTATTGTATTTTTCCAATCAATGGAACAGAGGCAGAGACAAAAGCACTTTTAGAATTTGGGTTTGGTTTTTTTTTTTTTTTTTCAAAATCCCTTCAAAAACAAGGTAAAAATATCAATACTAAATAATTTTTAATATATGCAGCATTTCAGTCCATGTTTGAGACTCTCTCCATTTCAAAAGGAGCATCTCTTGGTTGTCCAGAGCTCAGAGCTAAATTGACTGCCCAAGTACACTGGTAGTCTTGCCTCAAGTTCATCATACAATTAGCTCCTTTATTTTCTATCCATAGTTTCCAGTGTTTATTTCTGGATATTTTTTTACAAGAGAGAGAAAGAGCATATTGTACACTATCTCAAATCTCTTCTTGAACATTGGTAGGGCGTTATTTATAAACAAAAAATCAGTACAATTTATTTGGCACTTTGTGTTTATCAACTGCTTTCATATACGGTTTCTCATTGGAGTCCCATAAGACCCCTTTGAGATAACAGAGGGTCATCCCTATTTTATCAGTGAAGAAACTGAGGCTCAGGAAAATTTAAGAACTTGCTCAAAGCCATGCAGGATGTAAGCAGTCTAACCAGGAGGCATCCTGGTCTCCAGTATTATTTCCATTATATTACATTGAATTCTCTTAATGAAAATACAGCCATCATAATGAATTTTGTATGGTTCATAGTCTTTCTTTTTTTCTTTCGAATTCATCTTGATTTGTTTTTAAAGCCTAAAAGCTACCCAACTCAGCCAAGATCCTCTGCAGCTTTTAAAATACATTGAGACTTGAAGAGAATACTATATTTTTTTAGCAAAAAAAATGTTCACTAAATTATTTCTTCCCTCCATTTAAAATTATTTTCACTTTTAAATACCAGAAGCCTATTTTAACACAGAAAATAAATGCAATCTGGATCAGTTTATTACATTAAAAAAAAAAAGAAAGAAACTTAACTGGCTTTTTTGGAGACTATGGATTGTTACTAGAATAATAGAATAGAAACAAAATAAACTAGTTCCCCCTCTCCACCTATGCCACAGCAGGTACACTGCTTATATCCACCATAAACATTTGCGAACCTGAAATCCAGAACATAAAACAGAAAAGAATCTTTTCTATTTTAAACCACTAATTTACACAGTCTTTGTTTCTGCTACAATGAGTTCATTCATTCATCTATTAAAAGTCTTTTCTTGAAAGTAATAAACTAAACTCAGATTGCACTCATTCTCTGTGTTAAAATAGTTTTCTGATATCTAGTTGGGTAGCTTAGATCTCAAAAGTGGACAAAACTTTTAGGTCATTCAACCCCATCAAAAGTGAAAACAAAAGGATCTTTTCCACATAGAAGGAATGGGTCTCTTCAAGCTGGTCATTCCAGAACTGAGGTCAAATACACCATGGATTAAACACTGATGCCTGAATGAAGACATGTCAGCCGCTAATGCAAGCAAAGATGAGTCAGAAAACAGAATCCAATAAAAACCAAAAATCAAAGCCCGTGGAGGTATCAAAGCAAGGGAGGGGACGAGGAGGCTCACAGGCTGGCCTGAGTGATAGATAAAGCTCCCCCCACACCCCCACTGCAGTGTGCAGAGAAGGAAAGGGCTCTTCAAAGGGTCCCATGGGCACAACTCCACTAATCATGAAAGATCAGAATCTGAAGTTGATATCTAACAAAGGCTTATTTGGTTTGTTCTGCTTGCTTCTGTCTTAATTTAATATTGCTCTTGTCTTAATCAGCCAGTTCTATAACGGAGGCCAGGGCTAATGATTCTAAGTAGAAAGTATCATGAGAGTCATGATCAGCAGATTCAGGCTAAGAGTATTTGGGAAGGCTTCTTGGAAGTAGTAAGATCTCCCTCGATGTGCCCTTAAGAGCTTGCCATACTTTGTTTCTCATCAGTTGACAAATTCTGGCTTCTATTGGACGTGGCATTAGTGGTATTGAGCATGAACTGTTGTTTTCTTTTTTGCCAGCTTATAAAGTTATTATCACATCCATCACTGAAGAAAATGTGTTTGTCAAGTACACTGCAACCCTCCTGGATGTCTACAAAGCTGGTGAGAATTCATTCATTCTTCCACTCAACACTTATGGAATAGTCATTATGTGCTGAGCTTTATATTAGACATAGAGGACACAATCTGAATAACAGAGTTCCTACCTTCATAGAGCTTATATTTTCTTTAAGGAGACACATTTAAAAAAACAAAAATAAGGAAGTGGGCAAATAGATTAAATAATTATAAAAAATCTGCAAAGTATGTTAAGAAACTTTTGCATACTTCGGTATGTCTTTATTTGTTCATTTTTATATATGTAAATTTTGAATTTACATAAATAGGAAAACACCACATACTTAACCACTTACACAAGAATCGCTATACACTAACACTAAACCTACATAAAAACAGAACTATTTAGAATCAAGGGCAACTATGTAGTTCAAAGATAATGATAAATTGGTGCTTCTCCTAAAACAGAGTGCTTAGAGCAGGTGAGGATATAAATGAAAAAAAGATGGTCAAAGCTGAGGTTAATTATTCTCTTCTTCCGACTATGCTTGAAATTTTCCATAACAAAGGATTTTAAAAAATTATGATAAGGCACCAAATCACCACACTTCTTACTATGACAGGCATTGAATTGGCAAATAGTGCTGAGAATGTTGTTTACATGTTGCTACACAAGAGGATATCATGTATTAATGGTCATCAGACAAGCCTAAGAAAATTAGCTTGAACTAATATGTGTACACTGGAATTTATATTACCAATTAAAGTTGATCATCTATGCAGTTACTATTATATACTATATATCAATATTTTTAGGAGTTTTTCAGGATTTCATAATTAGGATGACTCTGCCAGAGTTTAATAACTAACTAGATATCAGTTTTGAAAATATAGCGATGAATTAGACCCAGTCCCTGCCTCCAGAAGTTTCCAGCCCAGCTGAAACAGATATGTGGAGTGAAACAGTGTGCTAGAAATTCGAGTATAATATAATGGGAATAAGGGGGAGGCAGGTATTTATGACAAAGAGTACCAAGGAGTGTTTACTGGATACTGTGAGAACTGAAGATGTGTTTAAAGATGGGAAGAAATTCGGGGCCAGCCGAGTGGCTTAGTTGGTTAAGAGCTCGCTCAAGAGTGTGAGCTGAGCTCTGAGTAACAGCCAATCGATGCCCAGCCCAAGCTGAGCTGTTGCTGAGCTACCAACAGGTGGCAGGATGGCGCAGCTAAAAAAAAAAAAAAAAAAAAAAAACTGGCTTGGGGGCCGGCCGAGTGGCGTGTTGGTTGGGAGCTGGCTTGGGACGCCAGCGGCCCTGGTTCGGATCCCACATATGAGGGCCAGTGACACTGCCCTCTACAGCTAACAACAGCTCCACCTGGAGCTGGGCTGCGAGCCCTGGTGACGGTATAGGCTGGGCTGCCATAGGCTACAGTGAGTGGCCAGCAGCCAGCGTGAGCTGC
Organism: Aselliscus stoliczkanus; assembly: GCA_033961575.1. Taxonomy (NCBI): domain Eukaryota; kingdom Metazoa; phylum Chordata; class Mammalia; order Chiroptera; family Hipposideridae; genus Aselliscus; species Aselliscus stoliczkanus. Next base: position 126,220,820 of record CM066728.1, read on the forward strand.
CAATAGCCGCAGTGAGCAACCATCCAGAGGCCGACGACCAATCTGCCTCATCCGGGAAGAGCACAATGATGATACCAACATGGACCAGTGAAACAACATCCTCCGCAACTAGACTGAAGAACAAAAAGACAGCAACTTGTCTGTTCCCCTCCCCCAATTCCCCAGTAAAATCTTTAAAAAATAAAAAACGGAAGAAATTCCACAGGCCAACATGGGGTGGAATACATTCCAGGTAGGGGGCCAGCTTATTGGCTACTTCTGAGTTCTTTGGGAATCCCAAAGTTATCTTCCTTAAAATTTCCCAAGTCTTTTATGTGCCTTGCACTTTTCAGCCAAAGTACACATTACCAGTTACCAACTACTTTTTTGTTTTGATATATCACATATGGAGATTAATATTGTTCAACTATAGGAGGTTCTTATAGTACCTGGTTCTACAAGAGTAATAATAACAAGCAGTTATATAGTGCTTACTGTGTTCTAAGCACTTTTCATGTATCAACCCATTTAATCTCACAACAGTTCTACATGGTAGGTTTTATTGCCATGCCCATTTTTCAGACGACGGGGCTGAGCCCTTACACAGAGAGTATAAATCATTTGTCTAAGTGGCAGAGCTGGGGTAGAACCATATGAACCACATGAACATTCTTACTCTGTGGTAGCCATTAGCATCTCAATATAGCTTTACACTCACTAATAAATAGCCATGAGGGACTAGAATGCTTAGAGAGTTTATAATCGTGACATTGTAACATGAATGTGATAACCTTATTTGTATGTCTCTCAGGCAAAGCTGTTGCTGAGAAAGACTCTGAAATCACCCTCATTAAAAAGATGACCTGTGCTAATGCTGACCTGCAAAAAGGGAGACAGTATTTAATTATGGGTAAAGAAGCCCTCCAGATAAAACAAAATTTCAGTTTCAAGTAAGTTACCGAAATTTTGATATTTTGAAGTCTCTGATCTTCCTTCCTAAACTGAGTGTAATTTATTCTCGAGTACATGTTTCTCATGTGCCCTGTTGTTAACAAACCATTAGTAGCATAAATGAAATAAAGTGAGTTGAAAACAAAGAACTGTTTAAAAGTCAGCTGAGGACTTGCTGACCCATAAGCCAGCTGAGGGCCTGTGCCTGAATATGAATCTGAGGGTGCTCATCCGAGCCCCCTATACCACACCTGCTCCTTCAATAAGTTCTCCAACTGTTCTGTTTGTAAAAAGGAAAATGTTTAAATACACATTTTATTTATTTTTATTTTTTTCCCCTAAAAAATTGGACATTGAAACAGATGCCATACCTGCCTTTTAACTGTGGGAGCCCCAAGCAAGCTTCACGACTGTCAGGGGCTTGTGGACCTTCCCAGGGGGAGGCCGTTCCAGAAGAGTTTGGCTGACAGCCTGGCCCCTGAGGACTTGAACAGCCTGAGTTCAATTGAATTCAGGTCTTCTCTACTTGTGGCCATCGTCAGAAATGCTTCTTTTTCATTTTTCCTTGGCAGGTACATCTACCCTTTAGATTCCTCAACCTGGATTGAATATTGGCCTACAGATACAGCGTGTTCATCGTGTGAAGCATTTATAGCTAAGTTAGATGAGTTTGCTGAAGACATCTTCTTAAATGGTTGCGAAAGTGCCTGAAAAAGTTCATCTGCATTCAGTTTTCACTCTGGACTCTGGTTGTTGAGGTTTTTCTTCCTTTTTTTTTTTTTTTTAATGTTCACAGCTGGTCTTATTTGGAAAGCTCACTTTACTTAGAATTAGTGGCACTCGCTTTTATTAGAGAATGATTTTAAGAGCTGCAACTTTCTGAAATAACGTGGCCTTTGGGGGGCATGGAGACAGATACTCATTCCAAGGTTATTGGACACCAGAAACAATAAATTGGAATGCCTCCTAAAACCTACCACTCAGGAATGTTTGTCGGGACAGAAAGAATAGCCCATTGAAAGGTAGTATCTTACAAAAACACAGCCTTTGCTCGAAAGAAAATACCAAAGAACAGAAAACTGATCATTAAAGCCTGACTTTGCTTTCAAAATGTGCGAAAAAGCGGAAAAATGTGTTATTTTATGCTAGGTCGGCTTCAACCACACAAAGACAGGCAAATTGAAAGAGGTGGAGAAGGTGGCAGTGAGACCTGAGAAGGCCCAACCTCAGAGACCTCAGCAAACTGAGAAGGTAGGAGAGTCTGTCCTTGCCCTCCCCTTCCATTGCCCTCTCTTTATCCCCTTGGGGTCTCTGTGCTCCCTTCCCTCCCTCTCAGCACATATTCATTTCCCCAGAAACTCGCCCTTGCCAATAATTGCTCTCCTGGAAGGCAGGCCCCCGGGTGCAGCAACCTGGTGAAAAGAAAGTAAGCGGGAATCAGGAGACCTTTGTTCTAGCCCTAACCAGACCTCTGAGCCTCGATTTGAACTTTATAAAAGAGGATTTATAAGAGGAGATTCATTTTTAAGTGACATTTTGCAGCACGTTAGAGCTCTCACATATATTCCCATTTAATGTCTCAGGCATCTCATGAGGTACAGGAATTATTATTATCCCCATTTTACGGATGAGATGGAGGCTCAAAAAGATGAGGCAATTTTCCCAGACTAATAAAGGGGCAGAGTCGCAGCCCAAACCCCCAGGCTCTCTCTCAGTCCAAACACACCCCTCTTCTATGGCACTGCATCACATTGTCAGTTTTCCTTTTCTGAAGCTAAGCAGGATGCAGTTGGAGTTTCTTAAAAATGTATAGTTTAATCAGCACCCCCTAAACTAACAAGGAAACATGAAGATGAGTTCTTCATGTAACAGTAACAGTGACCAAAATGCATTCCCTTTTTGAAAAATCTGCATTTTACCAGTTAGGTGGAACGACACGAAGCCTCGCAGTGTGTGCCTTGTAAGTGATACTAAGATTTTCCACTTCCAGGAACGAAGGATTTATTTTTGTGAATGCCAAAGCTCACACTGTAGGCACTCCCTTGGCAAAAACAACCAACGGGTCCAATATGCCCAGATTCTCTGCCAGTGAGGGGTGAGGGCCCCTCCAGAGCAAGCCTGAACTGCCTCCTGTCACCTTCCTTCTAAGGCAGGGTTGAAGGAACCACTGCAGCCCTGGGGGGTCGGGGTGGCACCGGAGTCTCCGAGCTGTGGGGTTGCCTTCTTCCTAAGCACCATGGCCAACAGGCTAGGCCACAACGGCCTCATTCATACACAATGCAGCTGAGCTTTCAAACATCAAAGCTAGCCTTTGTGAGTTAGTCTGGCACCATTTAGAAATCTGCCAGCTCCTCTTCAGCTCACTCCTATGCATTTAAACATACTTCCTCAGTGCGACTTTGGTGTCCCTCCAAACAGCCTGGGGCCCCTACTCAACCCTGTACTTCTCTTCCAAGGCGTTTGCAATTATTTACTTAATCATGTATAATTGTTTCCTGGCTCCACTGTAAGCTCCATGTGGGCAAGGTCTGGGTCTGTTCTATCCACCATATCTCCTGTGCCTGGCACAAGACCTGACACATTAGAGGGACTCAATAAGTTCACAGGGATATCCCAGTGAGTGTGGGCATCTGAAGACCTGAGTTCTAGTCTTGGCTTTCCCCTGGCAGGGATTTGGGACAAGTCTCCTCATCTCTTTGGTGGCCGATAAAACAAGGGCATTGAACCCTCCCAAGTTTTTATTATCTGTGGCTCTAAGAAGATACTTTGTAATCTTATGTTGTGAAACAGAAACAAAACTGCAGGGCACATAAGCATCCAAATGTTGGGTACGGATTTCTTTCTGCAAGTGTGAAGGGCACTCAGAGAAGTGAGGGATGGAGTGCGCTGGCAAAGCTTCTGGAGGCTTCCTGGAGAAAGACGGGTGGGATTGAGGAGGTGGAAGGGGGCAGAGGGGCTTTGTGGTTAAAGAGAAAAGCATAAGGCAGGTCCCCTGGAGGGTAAGAAGATGATTTAAGATGACAGCGGTGCACACGAACACTTCATTTCCTAGCTATGTGTTTACTCTAACATGGATAGATGGTTCCCAACTTACAGTGGTTCGATTGACAATTTTTTGACTTTACAATGGTGCAAAAGCAATACTCATTCAGTAGAAACCATACTTCGAATCTTGACTCTTGACCTTTACCCAGGCTATTTGCGGTGCAGTACTTTCTCTTGAGGCTGGGCAGCAGCAGTGAACCGCAGCTTCCTGTCGGGCACATGACCACCAATACTCTACAGAGAACAGTGTTGCCAGGAGTGTTTGGATACTGTGGTCTGAGCACATTTAAGGTAGGCTAGGCTCGGTATGCTGTGATGTTCAGTAGCTTAGGTGTATTAAACGCATTTTCAACTTAATGATACTTTCACCTTATAATGGGTTTATTAGGATGTAACCCCATCGTAAATCAAGGAGTATGAGTTTAGAAACAATATAAGTAGCACTTAAAAGCCAAGATATACAATTTTCTTTTAAAATAAATGCGTTTGTCAAGAAGTAAGTCTATTTAAGGGAAAGGTTTAAGTAAATAAAAGTATAGGGCAAAAATCTTAGGGCAGAAATCGTGAGGTTGGCATGTAAGTGATTGAAGTTCAGGAAACTCTGTCTTAAGAAAATACATGGAATTGACAATGAGCCAAGTTGAGACAGGCCACCTTGCTCCCTGTTTCTCAATGAACCATGCTGAGCCAAGATCAGTCTTACTTTCCAGCTCATGTGATGTTAATTTACTGAGCAACATCAACAAATATGTATTGATTTGTAGTCCAGGCTCAATTCTAGGTGCTTGGAACCTAGGTCCTTGCCCGTGTGGAACTTAGACTCCAGCTGGGAGAGACATGCACTAAACAATAAAGACAATACTTAGGGGTTTGACCTTGAATGTTAGAGGGTGATAAGAGCTATGGGAAAATAGCGAAAGTAGAACAGAGTAAGGGAGACTGGGAATGGTCAAGGGAGGGGTCAGCGCAGGGTGGGCGTCAGTGAGAAGGTGAGATTCATGCAAAGACTTGATGGTGGTGACAGAGTGAGCCATGTGGCTGTGAAGGGGATGAGTGCTGCACGCAGAGGGGGCACCTCGTACCCAAGCCTAAAGCAGGAGCATGCCTGGTGTGTCACAGGAAGAGCAAGGAGGCTGTGGGCACAGAGGGGAAGGTCTGCTGAGATGCGGCCAGAGAGGCCACAGGGAGCAGATTATGCAGGTCCTGGAGGGAGTGTCGGAGGGAAGGGGCAGTCATTGCAAGGTTTTCAGCAGAGGAGCAACATGGTATATCTTACCTTTTAAAAAGAGTACTTTAACTGCTATGTTGAAAATAAGGCCAGGGTGGAAATAGACAAACCAGTCAGGAGACTACTGCAGTAAACCAGGCAAGAGAGGATGGTAATTTAACAAAGCTGAGCTTACTGACTCAGCAATAAAAGAGAACACACACCATGGGAGCCATGAGCTTTTCAGTAAAAGGAGAAAGGACTTAATGTAGGATTTGGGTTTGTGATGGATTATTTTAGGGAAGGTTCAAGGAAGCAGGGCTTTGCTCTGGATTAGATGCTGTCAGGAAGCCGGCGAATCCTATGAGTATCTTAATTCTTACCTACCAGGGAGAAAGAGATGTACTAGTCACTCACATCATCCAGGAAGGGGAGAGTCACTCATTTTTGTGCTTTAGATAATGTTCTTGTTTTATTATCTTCTCTAACATGATTATGGAGAGGTCTTTTGATTTTTTTTTGTCTTGATCCATCATTATGTGTGGTGATGGTGTTTTGTGACATCAGACAGAAAACACCACAGCCTGGCTCTGAATGCCAGGCCAGCTCCTCGGGACACCCAGGCCTGGCTCCCAGTCTAGCTCCTAGCTGTCAAGGGCTGCTCTTCTAGTTCACACACCCTTTTCCCTGGAAAATGCACCTACGCACTTGGCGCACAGACTTGCATATTATTTCAGAGGCCACTATGAAAGCCCCTGTGTGACCTCATGACTGAAAGAAAACCTCTGCCTCAAGAGCTGAGAATTTAGCAGCCAAATCTGGGAGGTTCTCAGAGATGCAAACAACTCTTATTTCTATGGATTTTCCTTACTCCTGAAAACAGATTGATTCTGCATGTTTAATGTGACCTGAGAAAACTTTCACCAAGGACATGATCTTTAACTTTGATTGGAAGATTAAAATAGTCCTTCAGGCCTTTGAATTAGAAAGAAGGAAAGGAAGGAAGAGGAAGAAAGGGAAGAATGTAGGAGAGAGGATGGGGGAGAGAAGAGGGAAGGAGGTAATGGAGGGAGGGAGGAGCTTTGTTTTAAGGCAAGATGAAAACTTCATTTCTAAGAACCTTCTGGAGCCTTCTCAGCTGGCAGCCATGTTGGCAGGAGCAGATCTGTTCCTTGGAACACAGTGTCCACTCCTTCACTGTTTCCCTCATTATAATCAGATATGTGTGCAGTACGTTCCCAGTCGTGAATTATATAACCCTAAAGTGTACAAACCAGGAGAACCTAGAGCTCATCTCCTCCAAGTCCTTCATTTGCAGCTGGGAAAACTGGCCCTGGGGAGTGGCTTGCCAGTGGTCGCAGGGCCGTTAAGTGCAAGGGCTGGGACCCCAACCCGAGGCCTCTGACAGCCCAGCATTCTTTCCTCCACACAAATGAGTGGAGGTTACAGAGAAATCAATCTTGGCTCTCCATAAAGAAGCATTTTCTTATAGCCAGAGCCGTTGAAAGATAGAATAGGCCCTCTAGGAGGGACCTAGTTCTCTTTCACTGTCTCCTTCCAGAAATGTCGCAGGAGTCTTTCAAGGTGGGAGGTTGACCCTGACATCATCCGCTGTCCCTTCAGCTCTGAGAGTCCATTAATAGAAAAGAAAACATCTGCTTTCCTTCTTTAAGCCTCTGTTTTCACATCTGAAAAAGGAAAGTACTAATAATTCCCCCTTCAGAGGGCTTCTGAGAGACTTACAGGAGACAATACAGATCACGCATGTAAAGTGCTGAGCACAGTGACTGGCGTGATAAATGTAACTTGCAGTGGTGGACCATACATTCCCGTCACATAAGCGATAGATTCAAAATATCTTGCCTGGCATCATACTGATTGCATTTCGTGGAGTATCCTGTTGACAATTCACAACCACCCTGGGATGGTTGTCACCATCCTTACTGTTAGGCAGGAAGCAGCTGAGATGCCTGGAGGCTAAGCTGTGTGTGTACCTTCACTAGGGGTAGGGCATCTTTTGGGCTCTGGGGCCCAAGCTCCTAGCTTCTGAGCTGGATGGCCTTCTCACACACTGGGCGGTGGTACATTGTCACTGTGTCATCTCGGCCAAGACTCTGCCTCCCTGGGCTTCAGCACCCCCTGACCCAATAGGTATGTTTCATTAGATTTTCTCCAGGCTGTCGCCCATGCTGGGACACCAGGTGAGGCAGATGAAGGTTCAGGGGATGGTACGAGAGCAGTGGGAACACTGATGCTGGTGTAGAAAAATGAAGGAAGATGGCCCCAGGGAGAAACTCGATAGATTTACAAAATGTGTTCTGAAATCACTTACTACATTAATACAATGCAGTTTGTATGACTCTGAATTAATAGGTTCCCCTACCTCCCTTCAAAGGACTCGAATTTGCCAGTCGAGTTGATATTTTATCCATTATGAGCCTCCTATATAGAATCATAAAATAGTGAAGTTTAAAGATCTCCTAGGGATCATCTAATCAACTTCCTCCATTTCACAGGTGACAAGACAGGCCAAGAAACAGCAGGGACTCCCAAAGGGTCCCACAGGGGGACCGGAGCTGGAACCAGAGTGCCAGGCTCCTCTTCCCTCCTATCAGGACCTGGCGTCTCCTCCCACCACCTGGGCCTAGTGGGCAGGCAGAGACCCGAGCCCTGGATCGGGCCCAGGGCTAATGTTTCTAGCAGATGAGACAAGAGAAATCAGAACTGTCCTGGAAAGAGGGTTTTATGTGTGGCTGGAGTTTTGGCCTTTGGGTGTGTGTGTGTGCGTGCGTGTGTGCGTGCATGTGCGTGTGTGTGTATTTTCGTGTGTGTGTGCATGTGTGTGTGCATGTGCGTGTGTGCACATGTGCGTGTGTGTGCGTGCATGTGTGTGTGTGTGTGTTCTGTTGGTGTTGTTGGGGTAGGTGCAAGGGGAGTTGCAGCTGACTATAAGGCAAGAGAAATTGGAGCTGCGGAAAATTATTTGGCTTAGTAATTTTTTTCCAAATAGAGAATCTTTAGGAAATTAGAGCCAAGACTGAACTCTAATTCTTTGAGCACACAGAAAGGGAAAGGAGATACGCCCAGAAAGGAGATTTCCTGGGCATGTCGGGGCTTTGGGTCAGGGTCGGTCATCATTCATCTGCCTCTTACCATCTCCTTTCACCTCTAAAGGCAGAAGGCAAAACTGTGGCCTGTTCATTCTTTAAGTGCTGGAGAAACAGCCCCTTGGTTTGGCTACTGTGTGTGTGTGTGTGTGTACATGTGAGAGACAGAGAAAGGAGTTGTGACTATGGGGAAGTGATATGGTGAAGAAGTAAGACCTGCCCTGATCTGTGACGCTGAGAAAGTTCCTGAACCTCGCCAGGCCTCTCAGTTTGCCCCTTTATAAAGGGAAAGCAGCATTATCAGCCTTGGAGGATGGTTAGGATTAGAAGTACTACCTGTTTGCCAACTCAGGGAGCACAGTCACTGTGGGTGGTAGCCAATGACAGCTGACTGGCTGTGTGATCTCTCTGTGCCTCACCTCTCGCTTTTGGACATGAGGTAACAGTTTCTCCTGGTTCAACTTAGGGTGGTTGCAAGATGAAATAAGATCAAATGAAAGAACTTCTAAACTGTAGAATTTTAAATGCATATGGAAATAGTCAAAAGCATCTTTGTGCTAAGATACCACAAGCAGAGACCTTCTGATGTGCTCTTGAAAAATTAAGACAGGTCTACTCTCTTAAAAAGCAATCTTCCCCAGTGCCTCAAAGCTCCGTGTTAGAGCTTCATTTCATTGGTCCTGGAAGCCGTCCACCTCAGAGCAGTGCTTCACAAAGTGCCCTCCCCTGACCAGCAATATCCCCATCCCCTGGGAGCTGTTAGAAATGCAAATTCTCAGCCCCGTCTCACACTGACTGAGTCAGACACTTCTGGGAGTGGAGCCCAGAAATCTATATTTTAAAAGGATCTCTAAGAAAATCATAGGCACATTTGAAGTTTATAAGGAATATTGTTTTAGAACTTGTGAAAATGCAGATTCTAAATCTGTAGGTCTGGGGTGGCCTGAGACTCTTCATCTTCCAGGTGATACCTGTGGCACTGGTTTTTGACCTAACGAGGGTGCAGAGTGTCCTATCAAATCAGGCATTCTTGCACGAAGGGCAACAGCCCTTTATAAGCCAGCACTGACATGGAGAGTAAACGTGCACAAGACCTCTCAGGAATGGGTTGCGGAAAAGGCAGAGGGATTCTGGGGACAAGAGAAACACAGGGCATCAAATACAAAGAGGCGTTAAGAATAAAAGATGAGGAAGGAGGGTGCTAAATCTAAGTGAAAAGTAGGCTGCCTTTGCAGAATGTGTGAGGGCAGGTCTGGGCATTAATACATTGACTCACCAAGATCCGTCTACGTGTTAGGCATTGTTCTATCTTATTTATATTCATCAACTCAATCCACAGAACAACCCATTGAGCTTGGTACTATTATCCCCATTTTACAGAGGAGTAAACTAAGGAACAGAGAGGTTAGGTAACTTGCTCAATGTCACTCAGCTAGTAAGTGGTGGAGCAGAGACTTAAAACTTAGGCAGCCTGACTCATTAGCACTACACTATTCAACCTCAAATATAGTCTCTGCCCTCAGGAAGCTTCCAGCCCAGTGACATATCTGGGCTAGGACTAATGGCCCACACTTAGCCAATGCTTATTATGTGCCAGGAATTATTCCAAGCACCTTACATATATTTACTTCTTTAGCTCTTATAGCAACCCTAGGAGACAGGGGAGGGTGCTGCTGAATGGGCCTGGCTGTGTGCAGAACTGCGTAAAACAGGTCTCTCTATTCCTAGAGGCTTATGACAGTGGTGCTTAAATCGCCGAATGTTCTAAGCGCCATGTCCTAGGTAGAAAAGCTCTGATCCAGAAGTGGCCTCTGCAAAGGAAGCCTCAGGGTCCAAGCCCCACTTGGTGTCCTCGGCTCCCACCCCCTCACCACTTGCTTACCTGGCCTCCAGGATGGGTCTCCCTGTGCTAAAGAGCAGGTGCACTTGTCAGCTCTCTTGCTCACCCTGGCTCCCATCACTAGGCCCGAGTTCAGGCCACAGATGGATATCCCTACATGCACTGCCCCAGACAGGCCTGCATGGCCAGGCTGGTCAGTCTCTCCTGCTGCCGAGCACTCTGACTCACCAGGGACCACAGCTCTGACCTGCCACCCCTACTTCTGCCCCATGTCCTCCCTCCGTCTCTCCCCCACATACCAGAAATCACAAATCTGGCAACTGGGATTCAAAAGGAAATAAAAACAGATCTTACCTCTTTGCAAAGCAATTTGACAATACATTGCAAGAGCCAAGATATGTGTATATCCCTTGATTCAGTAATCCCCCTGTTGGATTATTTATATAAAGAAAAGAAAAGTTCATACACAAAGATCTTCTGTGCAGAATTAATTATTCATTCAATAAATATTTATTAAGCACCTCCTATGTGCCAGGCACTGTTCTAGGTGGTGTAATCAAGATAAACAAGGTCCCTGCTCTCCCGGGGATTATGTTATTGGAGAGAAAAACATAAATACCAACATAAATGAGAAAAGTAATATATTTACTAAATTCTCTGCAGAGAATTAAAGGTCTGTAATAGAGAACTAGCTGCTCTAGATTGGGTGGTCAGGGAAGGTCTCTCAAACGACACTAAATAAGATGACATTTAAGTTGAGAGTCTCACGACAAGGGGCAGCACGTGAAAGCCCAGAAGAGACATTGCAGAACAGGAAGCCTGTGGGTCCTGGGGACCGCGAGAAGGCCGGTGTGGTTGGATTGAGGAAAGCAAGTGATGGGAAATAAGGTTGGAGGAAGGAGAGGCCCCAGGCTAGGAGGATTTTGTAAGTGTGGGTGAGATGTTTGCATTTGTTCTGTGAATGCAGAAGAGGCAGGGAGACCGGTTCGGAACTATTGCAGCTGCCTTGGTGAAAGGTGATAGTAGCTTGTACTAGCATGGTAGAAATGGAGATGAAGGGAAATGCACGGTTTCGGGATATGTTTGGAGGTAGGACTAAAAGAATTTGCTGAAGGAATTGGGGTGGAGCTGATGAAGGCAGAGGAATCAGGCTTACTCAAGAATTCTCAGTTTGAGCCACTACAGTGCCACTTATACAGCTGGGGAAGACAGGAGAAGGTGAAATTTAGGGCAATGAGGAAGGAAGATGTTATGGGTTGAACTGTGCCCCCTCCCGCCTCTCCCTCCCCCGCGTCCCATAAAAGACAGGTTGAAATCCTCATCCCCAGCACCTCAGACCTTATTTGGAAATCGGGTTTTTCCAGGTGTATTTAGTCAAGGTGAAATGAGGTCCTACTGGAGAAGGGTGGGTCTATTACTCCAATGTGACTGGTGTCCTTATAAGAAGAAGGATATTTGGACACAGACACAGAGACACATAGAAAGGAGAACACCATGGAAAGACACAGACACTCAAGGAAAGCCAGCCATGTGAAGATAGGGCAGAGACTGGAGAGAGATGTCTACAAGTCAAGGGATGTCGCGGGTTGTCAGCCAGCATGAGAAGCTACGGAAGAGGCATGGAAAAGATCCTCCCCCAGAGCCCTCAGAACCAGTCTTGATGATGCTTGGATTTCAGACTTCCAATCTCCAGAACTGGGAGAGAATACATTTCTGTCATTTGAAGCCACCCAGTCTGTGGTCCTCTGTTAGGGCAGCCATGGGACTCTCATACAGAAGGGAATAAGGATTTCTGTGGAGGCCTTGGTATGTTTGAGGAATCTCTTAGACATCCATGTGGAGAGCTCAGGTAGTGACTGGATATATGAGTCTAGAATTACATTATATAAAGCAATGCATTGTACTTTTTTGAAGTACTTTATGTGAGATATAAAATATGATATCTAAAGTGTCAGCCTAAAAAGGGAGAAACCATTACATGATTGATGGTACACACATTTCATGAAATATGCCGCCTCTAAAGAGAATCACTATAAAAACTAGTAGCAACCTGGAAAATGCTTACGATAAGGTTATATACACGTGAAGCCAGTGAGGGCCACTGTGGAATAGCTGTCTGGATACGAAGCAGGTGTCAAGCTCTCTGTGTTCACATCCCAGCTCCAGCTCTTTGGAATGGCCTGGGATCAGTTGCACGTTACTGTATCGTGCAGGTGATGTTTGTTCAATATATTTGGGGCGCCCGGGCAAGTGAACACGAGGCTGAATTATAAAGCGCTGAGATGGCAGAGTAAAGGGGCAACGAGATGGGCAGCCAGTTAGCTCAGGTGGTTAGAGTGCAGTGCTCATAACACCAAGGTTGCCAGTTCAATTCCCACATTGGCCACTGAGCTGCGCCCTCCACAACTAGATTGAAGACAACTACTTAATTTGGAGCTGATGGGTCCTGGAAAACCACACTGTTCCCCCAATTAAAAGGAAAAAAAAATGCTTTAAAAAAGAACAAAAAGGCAATGAGCGTGCAAGAAGAATTAAGCAAGGAAGTCTTCCTGGAAGAGCTGACCTTGGCAAAAGAAACACACAGTCTGGGGCAGAGTAATTACCACAGGCCAGGCATTGTGGCAGCAGCAAGGAGTGGACTCAGTAACACCTCCAATAAGCCATTCTCTGTGGACGCACCCAGGCTGGAGCTCTTACCACACACTGCTTATCTGTGTCTCTCTGTCCCACTCTGAGCTCCTTGAGAACAGGGGTCATCCTTCCCAGTATCCATAAGCATGAGACTGGCACAAGGGACATATAAATTCAAGTCAAGCACAACAGAATCAGAATTTGATTGTCACGCAGGAACTAACAGGAAAGGCACATGGACACCACAGTCTATCAACCCGTGAACGTGAGGCTCTCCTTCACATTCCAAGAAAATAGGGATCTGAAGCTGGAAGCACAGCTGAACTTTCCAATGATGGTTAAGTGGCTTAGTCCGAGGACAAGGACTTACTTGCTTTGGAAGAAGTGACAGAAACAAACACCACCAATTAGAAAAACATAACGGACGGAGACAACCCATTTTACAACAGCAATTAGAATCCATACACTGAGTAAAGAAGACTCGCAGTGTACAATCATAAATCAACTTGATTTTGTCTCCCAACCCCCTATAAAATTTTTATTCGGAGGAAAGGGAGAAAAGGCCTTTCTCTGCCCTTTAATGAAAATTCAAGCATCCTTTGACTCTTCTGATCACTCTTAGGAAAGAAAAAGCCCTCTCATCACTTAGTCACCAAACGCTATTCATAAATTAGATGCTCAGTCCCAAACAAAAGCAAAATTCCAAATTTGATTTAAAGTTCAACCTCTTCTCTCAACCATGGCTTGCTGCATGTGGGACCCCAATAGCTGGGGATGGGGACATGGACAGTTGCTTTCCCCAGACCTTCCTCCCCAGTTTGCTAAGTATGATTTCTGAACTCTCCAGGGCTAGAAAGGTGGGGTAGTGGAGAGAGGCGGAAGGAAGGGGAGCAGGGGAGCTCTTACTTGACCAGTCCTATGGTAAGATGGCTGTAAAGCTGACTTCCTGTGGGCACATCTTTGGAATTTTCAGACACTCCCCCAAAACCTGAGGACCTGTCACCCTTATGTGGGTGTCACACTACCTTGTATCTCATTGTTCACTCATCTGCAGCCCTAGGAAGCCAGCAGTACCTCAGTTTGTCCCCACTGTTGGACAGACATAAGAGGCTTTCACATCAGTTCTTCCGGTGCATTGCCCCCTTCTAGCCCCTGGGAACAGCATCCTTCGGGCGATCAGGCTGATCCGAGCAGTGCCACCTCTGCTTTGTCTAAGACGGCACCCACCTATCCTGTAGGTTTCTCTGGCAGCTGTCAGATACCAGCCCACTGTGTTTCCCCATTTCACACTAGAAACATGTGTGCAGCCGTCTAAGTAGACTCCATGGAGCCCCTCTCTCTAGACTTGAAAAGAGGAGACACACAAGAGCTCTCTCACGATCTCTCTTCAGCCCTAATCTAATGAGACTCAGGCTCTTTCTATAGCACTGTACTGCTAAGCGGCATGAAGGGCGGGCACACACACACGTGTGCACATGCCCAGACAGGGGAATCAAAGATGAACCCCCCTTGAGGGTTTCGGTCTCTTAGGGGAGCTGGAACATGCATCTCCAAGGTTAGCATAAGGCAGCTTGGTTCCTCCTGGGCACAGTGAAGAAGGCTCCGTGGACAAGGTGACCTCTGAGCAGGGTCTTAAAGACTAGGATCTGAACAAGCTGAAATGAAGTTTTTTCAGAGACGAAATAGTGTGAGCACATGTCCAGCAGTGGGAATGAAGGGAACTGTATACAGAGACCCCTACGTGGGCTGTTTAAATGACACAAGTGGAGGAGAAGGCCAAGCCAGACTGAAGACCAACAAGACAAGGGGGTCGAACTTTTTCCCTGCAGGATGTGAGAGGTTTTGAACAGGGCAGCAGGGTGGAGAATGGGTTGGGGAGGGCAATGACTAATTCTTAGTGAAATGTGTTCTTCATTTACTTGTGTCATTAACCAGAACCCCATTAAGAAGAAAAACAAAACAAAAACCTTCCAGGACCTGCTTTCTTTTCCAGAAAACTCCTTGCCCTTTGGAACCTCTCCTGAGTACAGTTTATAAAGACATCCAATCCTGTTTTTACTGTGAGTTCAGGGGGCTTTGGCACAGCTTCCAGTCCCAGGACCCTCCTCCCTGCTCTGGGGCCCTCAGCTTCAAGCCTGATGGGGCTGCTCGATCCATCTCCCTTTGGCCCTCTATGCTGTCCCCTGGAAGTGGCCTAGAAGAGGGGCTCCCCTTTCTGAGCAGGAGAGCCATTAAAAGCTTTGACTCCATGAGCCCAGCCACAAAGGCTCCGCCCTGGGCCCACTGGAGCCAAGTGGGGAAAATCCAGGAGGCTGCAAAGTCAAAAAACCCAGCAGGTTTGGATTCCAATCCAGGCTCTCCTCCTTCCCTTTCTGATCTTGAGACATCGTTCAGCTTCTATGTCTTAATCTATAAAGTGGAAACAACGCCTCCTACCTCACAAGGTTGCTGTGCAGATGAAATGAGAGAGAATGTGTAAGCCTAGCTAGGACATAGCACATGCTGAATAGACACTCCTCCCACTCTTTACCTCAGCCTCTCTCTGTGTCTTGGTTTCCTTGCCTATTAAATTGGGTGGGGATTCAAGGATACAGTTGGATCTGATCAAGTTCCTAAGCCTTTGCCATCCGCCCCACACAGAGGCCCTGGGGAGCGGAGGGGGACTTGCTCTGCCGTGTTGGAGCTCCGGAAACTATTTCTTCTTTTATTATTGCCAACAATGAAAAAAATAATCACAAAATCTGGCACACACTTGGCATGAGCCCACACGCCCCAACCTCTGCCCACTACCACGGTCTGACTCAGTTTCTCCCATCTGTGAAGCAGTTGCAACTGAGACAGCTCCCTTGTCTTCCCTCTCTGCACCGGCCCACTAGGCTCAGGGGAAGGTGCCCAGCAGAGGGCGCTCTGAGTATAACCTCCAGGCCAAGGCCCTGGGGAAAGGCACCAGGCCAAGGAAAATTCTAGTGGAAAAAACGAAGAAAGGATCCAGGTTTATGAGTCCCAGACTATGAAAAACAAAACTGCTGAGCTGTCTCCTGAGTTAGGGAAAAAGAACACCACAGCCGCCGAGATTTCCAGGAAACAATTTGTGAAGGCTTGGGGCAAGGTTGGCAGGGGGACTCGTGGAGGCCCAGCTCTGTCTGATGCCCTGGGAGAGGGAGATGGGGGTGGGGGTGTGCCTGTGGGAACAAGAGTGTCCAGGTGCTCTTGGTCACAGCAGAGTGATTTGCCTGTGTGTGGGTTTGTGTGTGCCTGTGCGCAATCCCACAAGTATTTATTGAATACCATCTATGTTCTACTGGGCACGGTGCTAGGTGATAGGGATGCAACAGCAAATAAAACAGTCTCTGAACTCACAGAGCTGGGCTTAGTGAGGGAGGCAAATTCGCAGGAATTTCAGTTCAGAATGCAGGCAGTTCAGAGCACTGGCTTTGCAGCCAGGCAGCCTGGGATGCAAGTCCACCCCTAGCGACTCAACCATGGAGAACTCCAGCACTCAGCCTCCTTAGCTAGAAAATGAAAACATGACGGCTCCTAAGACATAGCATATGGATGTAAATTTTCAATGACCCATCTCTGTTATGTGCACGCAGGGTCTGTACCTTGATAAACACATACAATGTGCAAAGTCCAGGTGGGCTACATGTGGGACCGTAGCTCATCTGCTTAGGTTGTGTGTATGGCATGCCAGCCTCTATCAGAGGTCACAGGTAGTGGCCTGCAGACACAGTTTGTGGGAATGCTCGTTTGGTTTGAGCTTTTTTTATTATTATTATTTGGTTCATGGAGTGTTCTAAAAATCAAGACATTTCACATTAAAAACCCAGATTTCCAGTTTCTCTTGACACCATAGAAGATCTGGCCATCCTGCAAGCATGTTCATGTGTGTGCCTGCATGCCACGTTCCCTGCTTCCCAGAGATGTGTCCTTCCCAGGAGCACCCTCTCTCCTGGCCCGTCTCCAGGTCTGTCCTTGGAGGGGTGCCAAGGTGGCTTGGGAGGGCTCATGTGCAGACACGTTCTCTGTGAAAGGAGAAGCAAGACCAGGCAGGGGCTGCTGCCAGGGCCCCAGCCTCCCCAGGCAGCTCCAGTTTCAGCAATCAGAGGGGCCAGGGAAAGCTGTGGGCCCCGCCCCAGGCGCACTGGCTGTGCAGCTGGACATTGCTTACAGAAGACAGTAATTAAGGATGGCAGCTTCACAGAATGGCTTTCTTTTCTTGTCCATAGGATTTTGCATGTTAAAAATGCCTCAATTCGAGCTCCAAAATGATTAAGACAATAATCTCGCCAGAAAGCATCGCTAGATGTATATACTATGGTTCTTTTTAAAATGAGCAAATTGTCTCATGGGAGAAGCCAAAAATGGACTTGTTAAACGCATTTTGAGAATCCACAGATGTGAAAGGTCGGGATGATGTTTTCCTGAATCCTCCTACGATGGCAAATCAGTCCCTCTTTATAAACACCTGCTGTGTCCCCCTCAACCCCACACCCCCTGTGTGCAAGATGTAGGCTGGGCACAAGGGGCCTACAAACACGAATGCTCCCTGCTAGCAGGCCCTCTCGTGGAGATTTATCCAAGGAGAGGTGAATGCAGGAACAAGAAAGGACAGCGTATGATTGAGACATTTTGAGGCAAAAGGGTGCCAGAACATAGAATAAGACGCCCCTGGACCTCTGGCTTCACTGTGCAAGCTCCTACTCTGCGCATTTCCCCTTTTGTAAGAGGAGAAGGTCAGAAGAGCCCAGCAGACACCAGCCCCACACTCACCGCCCTCCCAGCCCCAGCTCAGGCATTGTCTGAGGGAGCCGCAGGCTGTCGCCTGGTTCTTAGCCTCTTACTCCCTGCCCCACATTCTTGCTTCCAAGTCTTGACTTGTGTTGGGAATTCATCTGGCTTGAGCTCTGAAAAAAAAAAATCCATCAGAGGAGGTTTTTCACACTGCTTTCTCTCAAAAAAAAAAAAAAAAAATGTCTGAAGTCCAAAATGACCAGACATTTAGTGGAAGCTTCCAGTATCTCTTATAGGGGTTCCTAGTCCAGGTGGGGAAAACAGCTTCAAGACAGGTGGGAGAGTTGTACCCCTCCCTCAGCACCAGGGTTTAAGTGGTTACAGGGTTTGCTCTCAAGGATTCCTCTGAGGTCATTCTCCCACTTTGCAGATGAGAAAAACGAGGCCCAAGGATGGGGCAGGGGGGTACTTTTCCCACAGTCTGCATCTCCTGATTCCTGAGTAAGAGCTCTCCTCACTTCCTGGTTTTTCTCTCTCAGGCTGAGTGCTCAGGGCGGAGTGAGATGAGGACCAGCAGGCTGCCCCCTTCTCCAGCCAGGTGGTGACTGCTGTGGAGCTAGAACATTGAGTATCCTTGTTCCGCACCAGCCAAGAGCCCAGGAAACCCAACCTCACAAAGGTAAGCAATAATTCTACAGCCCAGCCAAGGGCCTTGGAGGCCCAGCGCATCCACCTTTGGGAAAGTCTTTATTGCCAGAGTCTATGAAAGTAGGGATTTGACACATCGCTAAACCCATCTTTTAGAACAGAGCCCCTGGGTGACCAAAGAGAAGCAGTAGGTTGGCTACTATTAGTCTAAAGATATTTGCTTTTCTCACTATTGGCATCTTAGGAGCCTCCTTTATCAAAAGGTCTGTCTGCCAAGCAATTCGCCTGAATCGCATCCCCATCCCCATGAGTGCCCCTGGCACCCCAACTGGCATCATATGTTGTAACTCCCAAAGCACTTTCAAAGTGGCCGGTCTCACCAATAATTGGAAAAACCCTAGGGACAGCTCTGGAACTTACAATTCAAAGAACTTCAGAGGCGCTTTGTTTCTTTCCTTAAAACCTGGGAATCTATTGAGATAGGGAAAAAGCACCAGACATAGAAACTCCGTTCAACAAACAGCCCCAGATTTCTTTTCAAATTTTTGTTAGAATGCTATTTTTAATTTAATAACACCCCGAAAAAGGCCAGGCCAAAGATACTTCATAAATGTTTTCTGATGATGGTGAAATCATCATTAACTATTGTTAACCTTAGTAAAAATGTTTATGGATAATGTCTTGTATATTAGTCATTCACTGAATAAATGTTTATTGAATGCATCTATGTGTCTAGCACTGTGCTAAGCCAGGGGAAATGTCATCGAAGAATTAAGACACAGCTTTACTTTAATGGCTTTAAATAATTTAATGTCTTATATTCACATAATTCATATGTTCTAGTGGGGCAAAAAGAAAAAAACAATTTTGTAAACAGGCACATTTTTCTAAATTGCCAGTTATATAATAAGTGTAATAAGAACCAAGATGGAGATTAACAAAAGGAAACGTGGGACATTTTTAATTATCATATCAAAGCAGGGAATGCATAGACTATAGTTTTTCCAAGATTAGTTGGTGTGTTTCTTTGTCTTGTTGTTGATATTAGCTGTGTATTAGTTACCCCAAGGAGGCATTGAATTTGGATTGAAGAACCCAGTACCATGTGGTCTTCTAATCCACAGGGTAACTGATAACGTGTAATCATCTATTTAATTAAATTTCCTGGTTCAGGAATCAGAAGTTATCGGAGGAGATTAAGATGATGCTAACAGGAAAGCTGTCCCCTACCTGTTTTTACTAAACACTAGCCATGAATGTCAGAGACAAAGCATGCTGCTGGCAATGAAAAGAAGGAATAGAGGGCAAAACAGGGAATGTTTGGTTTGTGTAAGTAGAGGGAATCATAGCCCACTCTGGGCTCCACGCTTTAAGGGTTGTTGACCAATAGGTGCATGGCTGCCTTTAGCTGACTAGATTCACTCACTTGGTTCATTCACATTCAGGAGGTAGCCATCCTGAGGCTAGGAGCCCTGTCTGCCTCATTCACAGCTGTAATCTGGGGCCTTGCTCATGACTGAACACAAAGTAAATATGTGTGGGGTGAAGTCAATGAAAATGTCTGCAGCAACGGTGACCCCCCACTCCATCCCCTTCGCCCCTCCATGGAGCATACCTCCTCCCCACAGACTGGTCTCTGTTTCCTCCTCCGCTCCCACCTTACCCTCAGGAAAGACTACTCCTCACACTTAGACAGAACTGTGGGTCCCAGTGTCTCCCTCCTCTCCTCTCACTGAAGAAGATGGTGATCTGCCTCTTGGTAAAGAAATGCCAAGAATTCAGAGGCTGGAGAGTGGGCTGGTGTATTGACTGGGAGAGGAGTCAGGCGGCCCCCTTCATTACCTGGGATCTCGTAAACTGAGCGTGACTGTGACTGTGACAGGGTGTAAAGGATCCCAGGGAGTGTCTGTTCCATTCTTTCACCTGACACAGGAGGAAACTGAGGCCTACAGCAGGAAAACAACCAGCAGATTGCCAGTGAGAAATCAGATGAGATCCCAGCTTGGACCGAACAAGTGGAAAAAACACCAAAGCCTGGAATGACTGCCCTTCCTACTTGTGGTGCGGCCACATCCTGGCTGCTTAACCCGGACCAGGTTACTTAACTCCTTAAGCCTTGGTTGTCTCACCTGGACAGTAGAAAATAGCATTCTCACCTCTTCTTGGTGATTTTAGTAAATGGAGCAAGGCATGTGACATGCTCAGAGCAATGTCTGATATTAAATAAAAGGTAGTCACTGTTATTGTCACTATTAGTATTTTTAACATGACCACAGACCGCAATCCTCCAGATGCTTAGGCTCTGATCTGGTCCTGCCTATCTTGCCCCCCCCCCGCCCCCCCTTGCCCCCCCACCGGCCCAGGGTTGGAAGGCTAATAACCCAGGCCAATGTAATCACTTCCTCCTCTAATGCCCTTGGCTTTATTCAGCATCCTGAACCATAACACATGTAAAGGCAGTTGTCAGAGAAACACATGAATGGTCTGGGACAGCAGGGGCCAGCCAGCCCAGGAGAGAGTCTCCGTTTTCACATCTGGCACCTGAGAACATTTCATTCAATTTATGATTGTCAAACTGTGTCCCTAGAGCCTAGAGGTCACGATGGGGAGCAGAAAACCCCAATACACAGACTCTTGGACACCTGCTTTGCTTAACAGAGCATCTCTGCTTCCAGCTGGTTTGTACATTTGGGTTCCAGGTAAGAAAGTATTTGAAGACACAGTTCTACAGCTAATACAAAGTTTTAAAAACCCAACGCATTCTAGCATCTTTAAAGCCATTTTCTGCTAAAAAGAAAAAAAAAATCTATGAACTATTATTTCTTGAATTATGACTTAAGTTACTCATTTATTTATCTTCCCACACCCCTCCCCAAACAACTGATTTAGTGAAAGGGGGATATAACAGGATATAGGTCTCCTGACTCCTAGTCTAGTTCTCATTCCAATATATAAATATAGCCTCCAATATATCACTAGAGATTTCAGATGGGGGTAGAGAGAAGGGAGACAGAATTCCTTTCATCCTAGTACTAAATTGTAAGGGCCTTGTCATTTTTCACCATTTTTCTATTTTGCATCTTATAAGGGATTAAAAATCTCTCTTCTAGGAAAAAGCCTGGCCAGGAGGTGGTCAGACACTTAGGGAGCTTGTCACATGGGCTCCACCATCTTCAGTGTAGAACGGCTCACAAAACTTTGCTATCCGAGTCCTCCTGCCATTCAGTCCTTAGCTCTTTGCAGGAGCCTGATGCTCAAAGGCTACGAGGCTAGGCAGGCAACTTCACCGCCAGAGCCTGACAGCTGAAGGATCGGGACAAAACTGGAGATGGAAGCCTTTTGACGCCTCTTCCAACAGGCAGAGATGTGGGTGCAGGAGAGACTGCTGAGGCTCCAACACTCCCCACTTGGCTAGGCTTGCTTTCTTGTTCCTCAGTCATGACCCAGGGCTCACACCACCAGATCTTAGGCTTTCAACACGTGGACTACTTTTCTTTTTAAACTTATTTTTGGGGAAAAAAAAATTTTTCTTTTTTTTCTCCTGGGTAGAGATGAATGGTCTCCAAAGGGTTTCATTTCCTTTCTGAGTCAGGTTCAGCCTCATGAGACCTGGCTTTCGATTTCTGCAGGCTTGCTGTTCCCTGAGCGCTCCAAGGTCCTCTGGTGATGCCCCCTCTATTTCAGGAGCCCCCTAAAATAAGCCCAGTGACTACAGATAATTTTTTGGTACTTTCCAAAATTAAACTATTTCCCTTGGTAAATTTCCACCAAATGAGCTCATTAATCTGAAAACAGGATGTGGCACATGAAGAGAGTGAGGTCAGGTGGCCTGTTCACTTCTACTGGCTTGGGGTGGAGAGGAAGGGGTGGGTGGGAGAGAGGTGGGACCAGACAGTTGCTTTTATAGGTCCCAAATCCTGCATGGAGTCGACTGAGAATCAATGGGTTTTTAAACCATAGACTCAAAACTCTGACTCCTTTTCTCTTAGAATTGAAAGGCCCCGCAGAAGCCACTCTGGTCAACTGCCCACAGATTGCGTGTGTTGGAGTTCCCTGAGACCCTCTGCTTGTCCAGGACAGGTGTCTTCGCTCCAGGTGGGACCCAGAGGCCCTCCTTCCACCAGTGGGACTCTGTCAGGGGCCAGAAGAAGCGCGGCC
Source organism: Aselliscus stoliczkanus (assembly GCA_033961575.1). Taxonomy (NCBI): domain Eukaryota; kingdom Metazoa; phylum Chordata; class Mammalia; order Chiroptera; family Hipposideridae; genus Aselliscus; species Aselliscus stoliczkanus. The sequence continues at coordinate 126,243,120 of CM066728.1, forward strand.
CTTGGTGGGTGGTCGGCTTACGTGCATCCCGGGTTGTCAAACGAACGAAGAAAACCAAAGAAGTAAAACACAGTTCCCAACTCCAGTTGGGTGTCAAGACAAAAGCTAGGACACTAATACATAAAGAGAATTTAATGGGCGCCTCTGAGTAACTAAAACAAAATCAAACCAACAACATGAGCAGCTTCACTCCTCCCTACCTGACAGTCCTGCGGACTTGAGAGGTCTGATGGAGAAAGAGCCTTTGGCAAATTCGCAAAAAGAAAGGTTGTTGGTATCTTTTCATAAGGAATAAGTGGCCATGTGTGTGTGTGTGTGTGTGTGTGTGTGTGTGTGTGTGTGTGTGTGTTCAGACGAAAACAGAAAGCCCTCCTTAAAACATCCAGTTTCGTAAAAGCACCCTGCCTTCAGACGGCTCTGTACCATCCCTTTTGCTGATTGTTCCAACCCCATCAGCCCGGATGAGCCTGGCACTGTGCTAGGCGCTTTATACAAATCCAAGAGGGCCCGGAGTCGTGTTCCCCTACGGCTCACCCCATCCCCATGCGGGGTTTCAGGAAGGCAGGTGATGCCGGGGGTGGTTCAAGTCCCAGGTCTGTATTCGTTTATTCTGCGAACGTTTTACTGAGTCCTTCATTGGTGCCAGGACACGGCGCAGGCACGAGGGGAGTGGAAGCCCGTCCGTCCCCAGAGGGAGAGCAGAACCTGCGCCGCCGCCGCCCCCGCCCTGGGCCTCAGTTTCCCCCACAGTGGCGAGCTGGTCCCGCCCCCGGGGCGGCCTCGGCTGCCGGCTCGGGCGGCAGGATCCGCCCCGGTGCGCCCTGGTTTCCGCCGCCCGGGCCGCGTCCTGCGGGCCCCACCGGAAGCCCCTGCCCGGCCGCGGGGAGGCGGTGGCGGCAGCGACGCCGAGGTTGGTTGCACCGCACCCCGGCCCACCCCGCCCCCACGCCGCCCGGGACTGCGAGCGGCGCCCCCGCCCCCACGCTCCGCGCCGGGGGCGCCCTAGCTCCTGCCGGCACGGGCGGGCTCCTCAAGGGCAGGCCTCGCCGCGCGCCGCCGGGGACCTGGAGTCGCGACTTAGGAGCCCACCCGGGACTCACTGCCCCTGCAGGCCTGGAGTCCCCCTGGGGTTCGCTCATCCTTGCACAGTCGCGGGCGCTGCTCTCTGCGCACTCAGCTGGAGAGGTGGCAGTGGCCAGACGACAGTCACCTGCTGGGGCGGGGGAGGGGCGCACGAACGGGGCCGGGGGATATGCAGGCATCGTGGCATCCCCGAGCCGGGAGGCAGGGGGCTGTGTGCGGGCTGCGGGCCACGATGGGGTCGCAGAGCCGGGCATCTAACCCCACCCTGGAGGCGGCCTACGGACACTCCCGCGGGAGGCTGGGGAGATGGGGTTCCGCGGTGCAGAGGGACTCCACGCGTGTTGACCCCGCGGGTGGAGACACGGAGATGGGACCGATGAGGTTCAGAGTGGAAGAGAAAGGGGTCAAAGAGAGATTAGGAGCAGCCAGAGAAGTGAGAGGAGGAGTTACGGAAGCCAAGGGCTGGAAGCGAATTCGGAAGGAGGGGCCAAGGATATCTAGGGCTGGCCCGGAGGCTGGTGGAAGAGAAACTGGAATGGGCGCCCGGCATTTGGCAGCTTCCACAGTGAGAGCCTTGGGGAGATGTTTCCGTGGACTTCAAATGAGGAGCCCCAGCGCCTGTGTAGACAATCTTTCTAGAAGTTCTGTTAAAGAGAGGGAGGAGGGGGAATATAGCCGGGAGAGGAATTTGGGATGAGGGTGAAGGCCTTTTCAAGTGCGAGGTGTTGGTAGAGCACGGGCTGTAGGCTCAGGCTCTACCTGCGATACCTTGGGCAAGTCACCTACCCTCTCGGTGCCTTAGCTCCCTCATCCTTAACGTGCGGATGACCATGGCAAGACCTGCTTCACCAGGTTCATTTGAAGATTAGATGAGATGGTACCTGTAAATGGACTTCACACAGCACTCAAAAGTAATACCTGTTATTTTTCACTTTTATTAGTGGAGCAGCTTGGACATACCTATTTTCAAGCTGATGGGAAGAAGCTGGTAGAGAGGGAGACATTGAAGACAGAGGGGAGAGAAAAGGGACTGGGGAGAAAGGGACCCAGAACCTGGATGGGGAGAGACGTCTTGGGTGCCTGTCCATCCACGCAAGGGAGGGAGGAAGCAGGTGGGATGCAGGGCATTTTGCAGGTTTGGGGCATGTGGTTAAGGAAATGCCTTTCTGATTGCCTTTTCTCTGAAGTAGGCCTCAGGGTCATTTGCTGAGAGGGCCAGGCCAGGGCTGGCCCTGCTAAGCGTGGAGGTCCTGGTTACTGTGCCAGGGGGCCGTGCCCTCTTTACCAGTGGCCCTTGGCAGCCCCAGTGGAGCTCCAGGGAAGGAGGGCAGTTGAATTTATCTGGAGTCAGAGGACAACATCTGACCCACCTTGCCCACTTGTGAGGTTCCAGTAAAGTTAATGGCTATAGAAACACTATGTAAGCATAATTCACCATTTTCATCCTTTTCCCTGATCTTGAGCTGGAAGGGCTGTGGCCATCATCAGAATACAATGTCAGAGCCTTTCAAGCACCTCACTTGGACTGTGCACCATGCCACACTTTCACTCACGATCTCATTTAGTCATCACAACAGTCAAGTGAAGTAGGTGTGATTATTATCCCCATTTGACAGACGCAAGAACTGAGGTTCAGAGAAGTTAAAGACCTTGTGCCGGGCGACGCACAGCTAGTGAATGTCCACCATGTAGGATCCCCACTCAGATCTGTCAGACCTCAAAGCCCATGATTTGAAACCACTATGAAAGTTTGCAAAACCCTTAGTAGCAGCCCAGCATGATAGGAAAATGTGAAGGGACCATCTTTTCCATTTGATGGGTTAGAAAACAGAGGCTGGGTGCTCCATGCCAGGCTCTGTGGACTCCCTGCTCTTGCTCTCACCTCTCCTGTGGGTGGAGTCCCACAGACCTGGTACAAATCCTGCTTCACCACCAGGGCCTGTGTGACTTTGGACCCGGCATCTTGCTTCTTTGAGCCTATATAGGCCCCGGAGTTCTCAGCAGGCTGCTCTGCGGAATGGGAAGGAAAATGCCCAGCCCACAGTGGGTGCAGCAGGAGCCACAGCTCCTCCACAACAATGGACCTGCATCCCACGTGGCCTCTGAGACCAGCTCCCTGCGGCCTTGTATTTATTTAGAGCTTTGTTCTCCTGAGGGCCGGGAAGTGGTGGTGCCTGTCCCCGGTATGTGGCCGCCTGACTTCCTGAGTGGGGCCATGGGAGGAGGGCCCTGAGCAGTGTATGGTTCAGTGTATGGCCCTGAAGAGGAATGCCACGGGCAGGGCTGGGCCACCAGAGCCCTCTGCTGCCTCTGATTGCGTGGGCCATAGGGTCCCAGAATCTTAGAGCACAGAGGGGTCTTGGACACCATCTGTTGTATCTCCGTGTTTTTACAGATGAGATAACTGAGACCCACTGTGAGGAAACGATTTTTACCTGAGACGCTGGATACGGCAGAGCTAAAGCGCCTGGAACTTGCATTTTTGGATCTGACACCAGGACCCTGGGGATTTCCACCAAGCAGTGAGCACTCCCACCAAGAATTCCAGGCTGCCTGGAGGTCCCAGGGCACAGAGATCAGTCCCACCATCTGTGACTGTCTCTGCCGGTGTCACCCAGGGAGGAAGTAGAGGAAGCGAGCGGCAGCCTGACGTTCCCTGACAGGGGGAACTCAGACTGGTTCCTGAAAGTCCATGACATGGTTGTTTTTTTCTCTCTGACTCCTTCTCTTGCTCTCTCTCATTCTAAAGAATGACTGGACACTCCTAGAGCCTTCAGTCAGCATCCAGGGGATTTTTTTCACCACAAAGGGTAATTCCTGCCCCATTCCTGCTGTGACTCAGCTGTGACGTTGAACCACACAGGCCAGCAAGAAGATAAAGTCATCACACTCCTCACCAGAGAGGGTAACCCACGCCAGAACTCATCTCTTCTCTCAGCACAGACTCCACAGGGCTGGTCCCATCCCCGGAGGCGCTGAGTCGGGCCCCCTGGCCAGCGTGGGACCCCAAGATGGCCTCTGGCTCAGCCAGCAGCCCCCGCCCAGCCCCTGATGAGAACGAGTTCCCCTTTGGGTGTCCCCCCACCGTCTGCCAGGACCCATCAGAGCCCAGGGCCCTCTGCTGCACCGCCTGTCTCTCTGAGAACATGAGGTGAGGGGTTGGAGGAGCAGAGGGTGGGGGGCGAAAGATGGTGCCAGGGAGGGACCCCTGAAGGGAGGCAAGCGTGAGAGGAACCGGTGGCTTTGGTGGATGACTTGCCCTCCCTGGCCTCAGTTTCTACACCCTTTCCTTGCAGTTCTTGACACTGCCCGTCCTGACTATGGGCAGAAGGAGAAGTAGCCAGAGATAGATGTCAGCTGCCACAGCAAAAGGCTGTTGGAGGGTGGGGGGAACGCCTCAGGCCCAGCTGTGCGCCTTACTTACTGTGTGGCTGGGTGCAGGTTACTTCGTGGCTCAAAGCCTCAGCTTCCTTATCCGTACGATGCCTATAAAGCTATTTTCTACTGCCCAGGATTGTTATGAGGCCCAATCAGTAATATTCCAAAATGTTTCTTGTAATAATGAATATAAGTGATGAATTGTTATACAAATATACCTCCTTCCACAGTATCACCCATCACTTTGTACTGTTTGCTGAGAACATTTTTAAAGAGAACAAAGATATCTATATTTATATATGTGTTTACAGATGGTATATTTATACATAATATAATATGAATTGTACATATTATATACTATATATCAATGTGTATGTACTTATAAATATATACTTATATTTACATAAATACACATGTCTTATATATGAAAATATACATATAATATACATTGTATATATAAAAATATATGTATATTTATATTTATAATTATCTCAGAGATGTGTGACATCAGGACAATCATTAGCATTCCGCCTTAAGCAAGTATTATACACCTTCTGTGTGCCAAGTGCTCTTTCCTTGGGTCCTCAAAAGAGCCTTGGAAAGGTGGATACTGTTATTATCTCTCTTTACAGAGGAGGACAGTAATGGAGAGATTAGGTCAGCTTGCCCAGGTCAGTTTCCTGGCAGATGTATTTCTTAGCTGCCCTGCGCCACTCAGCATGACCTTTGTTGGGGGCTTTACAGCTTAAGATGGGAAACCTGAATCAGGCCAGTTCAAATGCTTTGACTCAGTGGGAGGCTGTGAGGAGGAGGGGAGGTTGTGACTGTGGAAAGGCCAGGCTGTGGGAGTGCGGTGGTCCAAGCTTGACTGGTTTTACCATCAATCTGATCGTCCTGGGTTCATCTCAGGCTTTTACATTGGGCCTCTTGGCTTCCCTCTCATTCTTTCAAAACCTGGCAGAGGTGGGGATGTCAAAGCGAGCCAGGTCTCAGGTGTGAGGAGCTCTGCCCAGCTCTGCTTCTGAGCATCTCTACCCTTGGCCAATCCATATGTCCTCCAAGGTCTCATTTATTTTCCCTGTAAAATGGGCCTGAACAGTGGCTCTGACTGTGGATCAGAATCACTGGGAAGCTTTGTAAAAAGCCCTGGGGCCCATGTGTCACCCAGCCAGAGTGACACCCATTCCTTGTTAAGAACCTCAGGCTAGGTGTTCCCTGAGGCGCCTTTTTTTCCTAATCAGCCACGATCATCTGTAATTCCTAAAACCGAAAGACTAAAACCAAATAGAGGAAGCTGAGAAGAGCAAATAGAGCCACACATCCACAATCCCTTATCTGAACCCCTGGCTCAGATGGATTTTGGAATACAGAAATTGTTCAGATTTCAGAAAAGCAAGTCAGTGCATCCCTACTATGCAGTTCTTCCAGTGGGGATTGGGGCAGCACCTTATAATCAAGCCTATCAATATTTCTGCAGTGAAACATAAATATTCACACTAAGTGGGATACGTCGGGACTATAATAGCTCCAGTCACTTAGGGTCAGGTTTGGCTGCCAAGCAAGCTCACTGCAAACTACAGGAAGACACTGGGTGCCCCGTGCTTTCAAGGCTTGGGAATGGTGGGTCTGGGTTGTGGACCTGCCCATTGGGCTCATTGATGTCCTGCATTTTGGAGCTCTCGGGATGGAGGTTGGTGCCTGGGAGTTGAAAACGCCTCTCTCAGCTGGATTTGTTCCTGTGTCCCCAGGAACGGCGAGGATCGGCTCTGTCCCAAATGCAGAGGACATGACCCCCAGTCTGTAAGCCCGGGAAGCCTCCCGTCTCAGGAGAAGGTACGTTGGCACAGCCAGGAAACGCTATTTGTCCTTATTCTCCATTTGTCAAGGTTGAGGCCAAATAGGCAGCCGTTTGCATGGTCCCTGGCAGGCGTCTCCCTCCTTGTCTTAAGTCTAGAGTGAATTTGGTTTGTAAGCCGTGAGGAGACTGACAACATATTGGTGAAGCAACTTGTCCAGAAAAGCCACCTGGCTGATCTGTGACAGATCCAGGATAAGAACAACAGTTTAGACCTGGGATCCACAAACTGCAGCCTTCCGGCCAAATCCAGCCTGCCACCTGTTTTTGTACAAGCCCATGAGCTCAGAATGGTTTTTATATTTTAAATGATTAAGAAAAAAATCAACAGAGGAATGATATTTTGTGACACATGAAAATTATGTGAAATTCAAACTTCTGTGTCCATAAATAAAGTTGTATTGGTGCATAGCCACTCCCACTCACTTATGCATTGTGTGTGGCCGCTTGAGTGGCAACAGAGGATTCAAAGCCCAAAATATTTACTGTCTGGCCTTTTGTAAAAAAAAGTTTGCCAACTGTTGATCTAGACAGTTCTCCTTGCCTCGTTTGTCCTCAGACAGGGAGAGGTCATTCTCAGCTCTCCTCTCAGGCTCTGCCAAGCTGTGCTCCCAGGAATAAGAGACAGCTTTGGAAAGTGTGAAAGGCCAAAGAGACATTCTCAGGCCCACAGTTTAGAACCCCAGCCATTCTGGGTTGGAAGAGCGCTCACAGGTCATCTGTAGAGCCCAGTGCTGACCAGAACTAGTCCATTCCCACCAGTTCATTATACAATGATAAAAATAAGGAAATTGTAGTGAGTTTTTATACAACTAATTTTCCATTTATAGAATCAACCTTTACTCTGAGATTTATACTCTTCCTTTACCTGTCTTTGTATAAATGAAATGATAGTGATAGCAAATGATAGAATTTAGGGTAAAGCCTTTACTTGGTAAAATTAAAAGGTGGCAATCTTTATGTTAATCTCTCAATTTAAAAAAAATAAATGAAACTTGTATTGATCCATGAATCCAAAGCTGTCAGAACCACTGCTCTAAATCTGATCCCCTCATCTTACATGTGGGGCCCCAGCACCCACTGGGGCATCTTAGTAGAGCTTTCTAGGAACCAGGGTCTCGCTACTGCTCAGCTTCCCACTGTCCTCTGGGAGGCGCTGGCTCCTTTCAGCCAAAGCTCCCCTCTTGCCCTGGCCCAGGGCTCAGGAGCTTGATGTCCAGGGGATGGCTCTGTATAATTCATGGCATGACCGAGATGACTCTTGTGCCAGTTTCTCCATCTGTAAAATGAAGAAGCCCAGTTGGCTCTGCAAGGCCTTTCCAGGGCCTGTGATGTCCAGATTACCGGCCAATGGCTGGCAGGGCCACTCTCCTTCCCACCGCTGGGAACCATAGGCAGGCAAATTTCCACCTCCTTCTCCCTTCTCCACTGTGACTCGTCTCCTTCAGAGGGTTGGCGGAATTTCCTCCCCACCTATAGTTGATTTTGAGGGCTCACCTGTCCCCTTCTCATCAGCCCCTCCTCCACAGACCCTCAAGGGAACTGTAGTTAGGCTCCAAAGTGTTTTCCCAGAATTTTCACTCCACAGCATCCAATAGGCCGATCCATGGAATAACTTCCCAAGCCTCCCTGTTTGGGTGTCTTTGTTGGCTAACCATGAGACATGAGCAGACCCATAACTCTCTCTGTGTGCTCCACCTGCAAATGGGAGGGCATGGGCTAGATGCTTCCTGAGGCCCCTGCCTGCTTGAATGCTCCAGGACTGTGCTTTCTAACTTGTTTTATGCTTGCCTCAACACAATTACATCCATTGTACAAATCTTAGATAATATAGATGAGAGATATTTTAATATCTCTTAGTCCAGTGGTTTTAATTTTTTCATCTTGGTTAACATGAAATCAGATGACAGTGGAAGTGCTCTGATTAAAGGGGAGCCTGGAACCCTGTTCTCTTAGTTACCCTACTTCTTTCTACTGCCCCGCCCCTGAGGACTCTGGGGATTCCTAGGGCCCGGCCAAGCACATTTTGAAACTTGCTGCCTTAAACCAAACGAAGTAACTCTAATGGTGTTTACCAGCACTGTAAGAGGCTGTAGGGTAGAAGGGGGTGCTGCCTCCACTTGGGGGCAGGCAAACTTCCAAGCATGGGTCCTTTTCCCACCCCCAGCTTTCCCACCTGATGTGGTCATCACTGCAGCGCCCCCAGTGGAAAGCTGGGGGGCAGGGTGAACCAGAGGTCTGACTCCTGCACAAAGCCACACAGTGGAAAGACCAGGGACTCCTCCAGCCAGCTCCTGACCTTGATAGGAACTTTGGGGGACTTTTGACCAAAGAAAATCAGCTGATTATAAGTCAACACTTTCGTGTGTGGTAATTGTGAAGTATGTGCATCTGGGGAAACCTGGGGAATGCAGGTGGGTGGAGGGGCGGGGCCAGAGACCAGCTGAGCTGAGTTCAGAGGTGCCCATCCTTGCAAACACTTTCCATGCCATATGCTTATCAGTTTGTCCTCATCCTCTGATGTCATTAGATTAATATCTCTCTAAGAAGTGCTCAGAGCCATGGACCGATTAGGTAATAGAAGAAGCAGATATTAAAGAATTACTGTTGACCTAGTTGGAGATTTGGTTCTTGCCTGGAATGGCCTTTCTGTAGAAGTGACAATGAAGTAGCAGACGACTTGGTGGCTGGAAAAGAACATTGAATTCTGTCTGCCTGTGACCCTGTGAATGGGATTGTTTCTCCCTCTTCCCTCTGAGGCCACTCAAGGTCAAAAGCAAGCTGGCATCTACTGCCAGGGGCTTACAATAAGGCCTTAACTCCTTCTAAAATCAGAAAATGACAGGAGGTCAAGCTGTCTAGTCCGATTTCCGTTCTGTGCTGGATTCCCGCCAGGTGGCCTTACGTCCTTCCAGTGACAGGGAGCCCATTCCTCCATGAGCTGACTGCTTCCACTGGAGGGGACTCTGACTGTTGTACCGCTTTCCTCTTTGTTTGTATTGAGCTGAAGTCTGTTTCCCTTAAGGCCACAAAAATCAAGTCAGTCAGCCTTCTGTTTCCTGAGGCAGTCCTGCATACAAGGTCAGACAATTAAGTTTGCGAACTCATCCTAGGAAAAGTGCCACATACCTCATTGCTGAATATCACTACGGTCACCTTCGAAGTGCTTCCCTTGGAACTCTGCACCGACGCCAGTGCCTTGTCCACCCTGCGAAGCAATTTTGGAACTCTTTTTCTGGAATGGCCATTAGAGCTGTCATCATATTACACTTGATGTCCTGTATGTCATCAAAATGTCTTTCTTTCAATATTTCCTTTATCTTTGGGTAAAGAAAGAAGTCATTGGGGGCCAGATGAGGTGAGTAGGGAGGGTGCTCCAATACAGTTATTTGTTTACTGGCTAAAATCTCCCTCATACACAGTGCTGTGTGAGCTGGTGCATTGTCGTGATGCAAGAGCCACGAATTGTTGGCGAAAAGTTCCAGTCATTTTCATCTAGCTTTTTCATGCAGCCTTTTCAGCACTTCCTAATAGTAAACTTGGTTAACTGTTTGTCCAGTTGGTACAAATTCATAATGAACAATTCCTCTAATGTCAAAAAAGTTTAGCAACAGCGCTGCAACAAGTTCTCAAATTTTATTGCCCCACCTCGTATGTGGAAAGATGCTGACCACATCCCTCTGGAGTCTGTCCTCAGTCTACGTATCTGTGTCCTCTGAAGTGTGTTGCCTAGAAATGAACCCCCGAGCCCCTACACTTCTGAGCTTGACAGTCACATCTATAACCTCGCTGATCCTGTGATAACCTGTGTCACAAGTGGTGGTGATATCTCTATTTCACCACGAAGTGACAAATCGAGGCTCAGTGAGGAGGTGTGCCTGGACCAAAGTCATATAGCAGGGGGAGGCAAAGCCAGGCTCCAACTCCTGCCTCCTAGGCTGATGGCATCTTTTCCTCTGTTGCCTCCAAATGGCAGATCACCCCCAGATGTTTTATGCAGGTTAAATAGCATAGTCAGCCTTAAGTGCTGGAATCCACCAAGTGCTATGGAAAAACAGGAATGGGCATGACTACTTTCACCCAGAAGAATCAGGCAGGGCTTCTTGGAGGAGATGGCATTGAGCTGAGCAGAGGTTGCCAGAGAGGAAACTGTTTCCAGTGCAGAGGAGGGCAGGAACTGATGAGCAGAGGCAGTGGACTGACTGGGTCGGACCTCTCCCTCAGCTCCTGCTGAAACCTGAGCAGAAATGATCCCTCCAGGCATCCAAGACCTCAGGCGGTGTTTGTGCCCAGCGCAGTGGTGTGGGCAGTGCCTAGCAAGCCACAGACCCTCTGTTTTGTGCAGTGGCTTCATAGGGGAGGCTCTCATGCTCCTGGCACCCTCTTTACACTCACAATGTCAGGGCCCGCAGGTCCTTCAGTGGGGGGGGCGCCTCTCGATGGAACTCCACTGAGCCCGTCACAAAGGGCTGGGGTAAGCAGGGTAGCTGGGAACACCACACACCTCCAGACTTCCCAGACGCAGACAGAAGGACGAGTGTTCCCTCAGGGCTGGGATTTTGTTTTCTCTGTTTCTGTCTCCTCCTCAGAGGAAATTCCACTGCGAATTTTATTTTTAGCAGTTTGAAGCAATGAGGCCACTTATAGGGGCGCTTGTGGCAGCAGACATACACCAGGCTTGGCCCAGGACAGATGCCCCAGCCTTCCTCTGCCGCCCAGCCTGCTTCCCTCTCCTGTCCCCAGGGCCCATCCTTCAGGTGAGGCCACCCTTTGGTCAAAGCAAGGGCTCCCAGGTGTGGAGAAAGGCCCCTGGACATGGACTCCAGGCCCCTAACCTCTGCCTCCCCTTTGCCCCGAACTTGCATTGCCTCCTGCAAGTCACTGCCCATCTCTGAGCTTTGGCTTTCCTGCCTACACAGGAGAAGCAGGACCACCCAGGCCCGACCTCCTCATCATGGCACCATGAGGCCTGATGGAGCGGTGCTCACACAGGTGCTGAGAAAGCAGCGAGCCCTCGCAAGGTCTCGTAACTGTGAGACAGAAGACCCCAATTCAGTCAGCTCCTCAAGTGTGCGAGCCTGATATGACCTCAAGCAAGCCAGTCACCCAGTTTTCCCATCGGTGTAAAGGCGAAGGTCATCGCACCCTGAGGCAGGCATCCTCTGAGATAGTCTGCACAGATACTGTGGTCCTGTACAAATACAGATACAGTTAGGGATGTTCCTCACCAGCCCGAGGAAATCCCATGGGAACATCGGGTTTCATGGAATTAATTATTAAGAGTTTGAGATGTGAGGATTACATGAGATGCATATATATGACACACACTGGGGGAGAAAAAAGATGTCCCAAGGGCAGTGCTTAATCCACAGGAATGCTACCACTAATAGTCACACTAATAACGATGACTAACATTTATTGAGCACTGCATTAGGCAGAAGGATGTTCCCCAAAGATGCCTACCTGTTACTCCCTGGAACCTGTGAATATGTTGCCTTCCGCAGCTACATTAGCCTGTTCAGGCCTCTCTAACAAAGTACCGCTGACCGTAGGCATAAACAACAGAAATTTATTTTCTCACAGTTCTGCAAGCAAGAATTTCAAGACAGGGATGGTTTCTCCTGACGCGCCTCTCCTTGGCTTGTAGATGCCAATGCCGTCTTCTTTCTCCATCTTCACGTGGTCTTCCCTATGTATGTCTGTGTCCAAACGTTCTCTTCTCCTAAGGACACAAGTCATATTGTTTTAGGACCCACCCTAATGACTTCATTTTAATGTAATTCCCTCTTTAAAGTCTCTGTCCCCATATACGGTCATGTGCTGGGGGTTAGGACTTCAACAGGTGAATGGGGGGATACAACTTAGCCATAACAATGGCAAAAGCGACTGTACAGATGAGATTAAATTAAGGATTCTGAGATGGGGAGACCAGCCTGGATTTTCTAGGTTGGTCCAGTGCAATCATGAGGGTCCTCATAGGAGGACGACAAGAGAGAGTCGGAGGGAGACTGGGAGATGCTGAGCTACTGGCTTTGAAGGTGGAGGAAGTGCCGTGAGCCAAGAGTGCAGACTGTCTCTAGAAGCTGGAAAAAACAAGGAAACAGATTCTCCCCTGGACCCTCCAGCAGGAACACAATCCTGCCGACACCTTGATGTCAGGACTTCTGATCTACAGCACTCTAACATAGGAAATTTGTGTTCTTTTAAGCCATTTTGCTATAGCAGCAATAGGTAACTAATACCAGAATTTACATGTGTTATCTCATTTAATCCTCACAATAACTCTATTATCCCCATTTTGCAGAGGAGGAAAGTGAGACATGGAGAGGCTAACACTCTCCCAGGGCCACAGACTCGTATGTGAAGTGACCAAAATGGACTTTGCACCCTGCCAGGCTGGCTCCAGAGCCCACTCCCTTAACTCCTGTAGCAGTTTAAGGAATGAGTGACTGATTAACTGATGGTAAGACTATGGGCAGCCAGGCTGCCCACCGAGGCCTGTGAAGGCCTCTCAAGTCACCCCTGCCCCTCCTCTGTCAGCCATTGGAGGCTGGTCACAGCCCACACCCATCCACACATCATAACAAGGATGACCCCAACATCCACAGAGCACCTTCCCCGCTTCAGCAGGCTTTTCACGGCACTGGCCCATCACACCAGCAAGGCTCAGCTGCCCAAAAACACATGCCCTTCCACCTGTGGGGTGAGTCGGGATTTCCACCGTTTTCTCTTTCCCACCTGTTTATCCCTCCCATGACTCCCACTTCCAGCTTAGAACTGCAGAGGATTCGAATCATGGACGTGGAGGGAGTTTTAGGGCCTGAGAGGTTCCACTAGCCCCTTCGCCAGGAACCAAGCCCTCACCTAGCACCAGTGCCTCCGTTGTTCCCACAGGTCAGGAAGCTACCTGCTGGGAGAGGCCATGTAATTGCATGCTGCCCAAAACCAGTGCAGTCTCCCTGCCAAGGCCACCCTCTATCACCGCACCCCCAGTGGAACATCTGTTTCCTATTCTTTGTTGGGAATAACTTGTGCTTGAAGCCCCGGGGTAGAGGGGAGAAGAGGAGGTGGCCCTTTGCTGGGCTTTCTGTGTCCCAAACCAACCATACTCATTAGGCCCACAGCTCTCATTTATTTTACTTTTAAAGAATAATAGCTAGTGTAGCTTTGTATTTGCTTGGCCTAAAAGACCTCTGTCCTCCCCCCACCCCAACCCAGCCCTTTTTTAATCCAAATCTCCCTTCATTTTGCCCCATTAGATTATTCTTTAAAAAAAAAAAAACTTTGAAAGTCAAGATATTTATATGCAATAAAATTCACTCATTTTAAGCAGGCAGTTTAATGAATGCTGGTAAATGTATACATTTACTGCATCAGTCCACATGGTGAGTGTTTCTTTTCTGCATCAGAAGTTTCCTTGTGCACCTGGTGAGTGTCCCCCCGACTGCACCCCCAGGCAGCCACTGGTCTCCTTTCTGTCACTGTCCTTTTGCCTTTTCTAGAATCACACAAGAATGGAATCATAGCATGTAGCCTTTTGTGTTTGACTTCTTTCCCGTAGCGTAATGTTTCTGAGGTTTCTCCATGTTATTGTGTGTAGTCTGTCGATCCCTCTCATTGCTGAGTAGTGTTCTAGGGAAAGAAAAAAACCCACAGTTTGTTTATTCGTTCACCAGATGATGAATATTTGGATTTCTTCCCATTTGAGCTATTATTCATACAGCTGCTATGAGCCTCCACATACACACATAAACATATGTTTTGGTTTCTTGGGCAAGTTCCTAGAAGTTGAGTGTGTGGCTTGTATGATAACTTTATAAGCATGATTTATAAGGAAGTTACTTTGTAAGTATGATTTAACTTTATGAGATACTTCCATAGATGTTTTTTTTTTTTTTCCCAGAGTGGCTGTACCATTCCCACGAGCACCGTTCATATGTTCCAGTTTCCCGGCCTCACCAAAACTTGGTGTTGTCATTCTTTTATGATTTTAGCCATCTAGTGAGTAGACAGCGGAATTCATTATAGTTTGTATTTCTCTGATGGCTAGTGATGTTGGCCATCTTTTCACAGGCTTGTCACTTATATATCTCCTTTTGTGAAGTATCTGTCCAGTATTTTACCCATTTTTATTAGGTTGTCTTATTACTAAATTATAAGAGGTTTTTTTTAAATATATTCTGGATACAAGCCCTTTCCAGGTATGTGTTTTAGAAAAAATTCTCTCCCAGTCCCCTATGGGCTTGCTCTTGATAAGAGATATAATTGACCCTTGAATAATGTGGGGATTAGGGGTGCCGACCCCCTCCCACACAGTAGAAAATCTGTGTATAACTTTTGACCCCAAACACTTAACTACTACAGTTGTCCCTCATTACACAAAGGGGATTGATTCCAGAAACTCCGTTGGATACCAAAATTCATAGATAGTCAAGTCCCCTGTATAAAATGGTGTAAATCTATGCATTCACAGGCTCCCAACCACAGATCAAAAACAGTACAGGTGTTTATTGAAAAACTCCACATGTAAATGGACCATGCAGTTCAAACCTGTGTTGTTCAGGGGTCACCTGTAGTGATGTGGTGTGGAAAGAGCCCTGGGGCCATGCTGCATCCTCTCTGTTCTTTCTTGGGCAAACCCCTTCCCCTCTGTGAGCCCCAGTTTCTTCATCAGTAAACTGAGAACCAAAAACCTACCCTGCTGTCCCCTGACATTGTTAGAGGCCCTAGGAAGAATTATGACCCTGAACGCATTTTGTAAACTCTTCGGACCTATCGATAGGTTAATAGCAGTGTTGAGTTGTTGAGTCCTGAGCCCCTTGTGTGTCCCAGAAGGAGAGCAGGCAGGGCAGACACACCTCCGCCAAGGATGGACTGCCAAGGAGGGATGCAGATGGCATTGTGAGGAGCGTCCCCTTGGGCTTCAGGAGGAAGACATGCTCACTCAGGCACCCAGCATGTCCCGGGTGTCTCCTTTGTGCCAGGCTCTGCCCTCAGCATGGGGAACACAGCTGGGACCCTCGCAGAGCCTCCAGGCCAGTAGGGACAACTGAAGCGTGAACGCTGACTACAGGGCTGTGTGGCTCATGTCCTGACAGGAGAACTAGAAGGGCTGCCCAGGATTGCGGCAGGAGCATTGATCCTGTTTGGAAGGAAGGTCACAGAAGGGCTGAAGCTCAAAGGATGGAAAGGAGTCAGCCAGGCAGAAGGAACAGCATGTGCAAAGCCACAAGGCGTGGCCAGCTCATGCCCTGTGGGGTCAGCGCTCGCCACCAGGATTCCCATGACATCCAGTGACATGCTATTATTTCCAGGATCACCCGGAGGTGGCAGTGGATGGAGTTGAGTGCCCCTTTGCAGGCGTTGGCTGCTCCTTCAAGGTAAGCGTCTGAGTGTGAGAAAGTCCACTCCAGTCCTGGACCACTGGGCCTCCCCCCTCAGCCCCCTCTGGATTTCCCCACAATATCAGGCCACTCCTCTGGATGTCCCTGACATTAATGCCTTCCCCAAGCAACAAATCTCACTAGTAAGTCATTTTCATACTCAGGATAGTTCTGTGTCTCATCTCGACATTGTAGCATCACTGTAATGACCCCCCCATGCCTCTCTCCATGGTCCTGAATCATCACTGAGCTCAGGGCACAATTGTTGCTGTGGAAGCCGGGGTGCCCGTGGCTCACTGTGGGCATGTCTGATGTCAGAGTTCTCTGAACTTCCCCTTTGCTGGGTGAATGGGTCTAACTTTCTTTGGGAACCTTTGGTGGCTGGACCCTCCACTGCTCCCTGGTACTCCCTCCCCCTTCTCTGTGTTTACTGACCAGCCCCGTTCTCTTGGCAGGGGAGCCCAAAGTTCATGCAGGAACACGAGGTCACCACTCAGGCCACCCACCTACACCTGCTGTTGGGGTTCATGAAACAGTGGAAAGCCCAGCTGGGACCCAGACCCGTAGCCCTGGAACAGAACCTGTCAGACCTGCAGCTGCAGGAGGCCGTGGAGGTGGCTGGGGCCTTGGAGACAGACTGCTACCGGGCACCCTGCCCCGAGGGCCAGGAGGGGCTGGCCCTGCAGCACTTCATGAAGGCGAAGCTCCTGGCCGACCTGGAGGGGAAGCTACGCGTGTTCGAGAACATCGTCGCTGTGCTCAACAAGGAGGTGGAGGCCTCCCACCTGGCCCTGGCCGCCTCCATCCACCAGAGCCAGCTGGACCGCGAGCACATCCTGAGGTTGGAACAGAGGGTGAGCAGGAGAGGCACGGTTCGCTTCAGGGCTGGCCCAGGGGCTCCCCTCTGGCCCGTCTTGTCTCCAGACCAGTGGACCAGCCTTCCTCCTAAGCAGAGCAGTCTCGCCCCAATCAGGAAGTCTCTGTCCTGTGTCCCAAGATCTTCTAGGAGGGGCACTGAGTCAGAAGTGACAATCAAGGTCAAACGCCCCCCCCCCATCCCTTCACCCCCATTCAGCCAGTGCTTCCTTTCCTTTGCTCGATTTTCTCCTGTAATAGGATACTCCCTCCCCAAGCAGCTCACTCCATTGCTGGACATTCTTCACCATTAGAAAGGTCTTCCTTATACTAAACTGAAATCGGCCTCTCTGTGTCTTCCCTGCATTGTTCCTGATCCTGCCCCTCAGGATTCATAAAACAACTCTGCCTTCTAGTCCCCGCTGAAGCCCTTCAGAGATGAGCCGTCAGTGATTATATCCTACCTGAATATTTCCTTCTTTACGCTACATGCCCCGAGTACTGTCACCCTTTCATCACAGCACGTTGTTGCATGCCATTCTCATATGCTCTGGCTCAGCCTCTAAAGGATCCCACACATTCAGAGTGGTGGTACCCGACAGACTCCAGGTAATCCACTTACCTGACGGTCCTTGGTTGAGCAGGACTGTCTCCTCCTTTGTCCCAGAGCATATACTTTTCTTAATATAACCAGTCACCATGTTAATGTTGCTTTTTTCTTTTCTTTTCTTTTTCTTTTATTTTCTGCAACATTATTTCATTGTTCCATGTTGAGTTAGGCCTGAATTTTAGTTGCAGCTACACCATTACCTTGCTGTATAGGTCTGATCAAGTTGCTTTCCCTGTCAGGACTTCAACTTTCTCATCAGTAAACTTAGGGATTCAATTTCTTTAAGAACACAAGCTTCCACTCCTGACTTCCCTACTTGAGAACACCCAAGAATACATTTATATTCTTTCAAATGTCAGTGGGAAACCCACCAGAAGAACCAGGCACTGGGTTCATGGGACCACATTAGAGCCTCTGTGTATGTCATTCTTGCCCCAGTTAGAAGGTGGACTTCCAGAGGGCAGTGACCATGTCTTTAGTTTATCAGCAAACTTCTTGGCTCTGCTCTTACGTGCCAGGCACTGTGAAAGGTATGGACACAGAGAGAACACAAGCATGGGCCCAGACCTTGGTACGGGAGACCATTAGGTAAGAAAGGCAGAAAAAGATATCTCAGAAAACTGCTGTAAGGGCTCTGTAAGGACATAGGAGAAAGAAAAAGAGAAAGAGAGAGGGAGAGAGAGAGAGAGAAAAGACCAGCAGCTGGGCTATGACAGTGGTTGACGGCTGCTCCGAGGAAGGGCTGTATGAGCCAGGTTCCTGATAGGTGAATAGGAGTTGGCCAGTGGAGAAGAAAGGAAAAGGAATTCCAGGCAGGAGGGACAGTGCATGCAAAGGCAGACACATGTGCCTGAGGGTGACATGGCCAGGAAGGCATATTCTGAGCAGACGTGTCCCCATATCCCACCATCCCCACCCCATCCCCAAGCTGGGTCTGGTGCTCCTGGCTGAATGGGTTTCTCCACAGGTGGTGGAGTTGCAGCAAACACTGGCCCAGAAGGACCAGGCCCTGGGCAAGCTGGAGCAGAACCTGCGCCTCATGGAGGAGGCCTCCTTCGATGGCACCTTCCTGTGGAAGATCACCAACGTCACCAGGCGGTGCCATGAGTCAGCCTGTGGCAGGACCGTCAGCCTCTTCTCCCCAGGTACCACCTCCTCAGGGGCACAGAGACCCACTGGGGCAGGCAGGCCCCACTGGGCCCTGGAAACAAGCACGGGGAGCAGTCAGCTCTGTGACAGCCATGCTGTGTCCAGTCAGGCCGGTGTCCATTCTGGCCACCTACCGTGCTGAGACCACAGAGGAGGTAGGTGCCCACCTCAGCCACATACAGCAGGGGCAATTTGAACTGGGCACACCTCCCACCTCCTGGAGTCAGTTTCATTCTGAAGCCAGGGATAAAGTTGTTATTGACTTTGTATGGATGCCAGATGTGGAAGAGAGTACAAAAGCAGAGGGCGATTCTCACAGGTGAGTACCGTGGGAGGCAGGGCAGCTGAAAGGGGCTCCAATAGCCCCAGAGAGCCAGTGGTCTGAAATAAGGCAAGTGGAGAACTAAGTGTATGATTGTGAGTAAAGCGTCAGGGAATATTGTGTAAATTGGGGCAGGTCTTATTCATTTCTGGGGCCCCAGAGCCTGGCACAATGTCTTACATAAAGTAGTTACTCAGTAGATTTTTCCCTTAATTAATTGATACCTGTTTATATAACAACATGTACACTTGTGTATAAAGTGCTCAGACCTGTGTGCCTCACCTCATTCATCTGTGGGTCATTAAGGAGGATTTCTGCAGGTGGCGATTTGAACGACCTGTCACCTTTGCCCCAGCTTCGTACCTTTCCTGTCCACCACCTCCTCTGATGCACCCAAGACCAACAGGGCGGGGATGAAGAGCGGCATCAGAGCTTACTCCACACCACAGAGTGGGGCTGGGTCCCAAAGCCAGGCCCCTTTCCTAAGGAGCAGGGGCAGCCCCTCCGTGGGGTGGACTCACCTCCAAGAAAAGCGAGGCTTTTTCTCCTCGCTTCTTTCCAAAGAGGAACACAGCAAGCAGTGCCCCTGGCTTCCTGTTCTACCAGAACCTAAGGGGCAGAGATGAGTCACCCTGTCAGCCTGGCCCTCCTCCACCCCTTCCTGCCTGCCATCCCACACCCTGTTGTCACTCCCAGA
Organism: Aselliscus stoliczkanus; assembly: GCA_033961575.1. Taxonomy (NCBI): domain Eukaryota; kingdom Metazoa; phylum Chordata; class Mammalia; order Chiroptera; family Hipposideridae; genus Aselliscus; species Aselliscus stoliczkanus. The sequence goes on from CM066728.1 coordinate 126,262,452, forward strand.
AGGGCCCTTCTGGTGACAGCCATTGGAACCCCCACTGCATGGCCCTTTCAGCTGCCCAGGGAGAGAATCCACAGGCCCCTGTGCTTAGACACCAGAGGGCAATTCTCCCCTCAGGAGCTTTTGCCAAGGGTGCCTGGCAGAACTCTGAGTTGCCCCAGTCTCCCTGAGTCTCCCAGAGACCCCGACCAGTTGGCCTAGGGCAGCAGAAAGCAGTCAGTGTTGGGAGGTAGGAGACCAGGCCTCTAGTCCTGGCTCTGCCCCCATCACACTGTGAGGCCAGCCGCTTCCCCTCCCTGGGCTCGGCTTCCCAACTGCAAAATGCAGGTCGGTTAAATAAAAATGTGGTCCCAGGGCCACCAGCATTCCCTTCCCCTGTTAGGCATTCTCAGCCCACCCCCAGCACTAGAGTCAGAGACTCCGGGGGTGGGGCCCGGCCATCTGTGATGCTGATGGCCAGTGACAGCCACTGGGCTAGCCGATCGCCCAGATCCGGGGCTTCTTTGACTGTATATAATCTAGAAGAACGCTAGCTCCGCCCCAGGTTTCTTAGTTCTGTGCCGTGACGTTGGGCGTGTCTAACCGCTGGTCCCAATTTCCTCATCTGCAAAGTCCAGCCCTCTTCGCTTGCCTCTGTGCTGACTCTGGCTTCTGCATTTCAGCTTTCTACACGTCCAAGTACGGCTACAAGTTGTGCCTGCGGCTGTACCTGAATGGGGATGGGACAGGAAGGAAGACCCACCTGTCGCTCTTCATCGTGATCATGAAAGGGGAGTATGATGCTCTGCTGCCATGGCCTTTCCGCAACAAGGTACGGGCTGGGGAAACCTGGGTCCTGGTCTTGGTCCTGGCTTAGCCGTGAACTGGCTGGGCGACCTGGGCAAGTCCATTGCCCTTTCTGCATTATCAGTGTCCCCTCTTATAAACCAGGAGCCGGAGTTCACACCGAGGAGCCAGGGCTCCCTCCAGCATCAGGAGTCCAAGGGCAAAAAAGCCTAGACCAGCATGGGAGGCATGTGGAGGCTAAGTTCACATGTTGGGTAAATGAGGAGAACTTCCTGGAGGAGGCGCTGTGGGGCTAGCCTGAACTGTCAGAAAAAGGGACGGAGGCTGAGACCACTAGACACCTGTTAGAGTGGCCAAAATCCAACACACCAACACCACCAAATGCTGACAAGGAGGTGGAGCCAAAGGAACTCTCATCCACTGCTGGTGGGAATGCAAAATGACACAGACACTTTAGGAGACAGTTTGGTGGTTTCTTACAAACCTAAACATCCTCTTACCCTATGACCCAGATATCACACTCCTTGGGTTCAAATCAGTTGAAAACTTAGGCCCACACAGAAACCTGCACACAGATGTTTATAGCAGCTTTATTCATATTTGCCAAAACTTGGAAGCAGCCAAGGTGTCCTTCAGTAGGTGAATGGATAAGCAAACTGTGGTACATCCAGGCCACGGAATATTACTCAGCATCAAAAAGAAGTGAGCTATCAGGCCATGAAAATATATGCAGGAACCTTAAATGCATATTACTAAGTGAAAGAAGCCCCTCTTACAAGGCTCCATACTGTATTGATTCCAACTATATGATATTCTAGAAATGGCAAAACTGTGGAGACAGTAAAGAGATCTGTGATTGTCACGGGTTGAGGGGGGAGGGATGAACAGGCAGAGCACAAGAGGATTTTTCATTCTCTGTATTTTCCATTCATTTTTTTCTGTGTGCTTAAAATAGCTCTAAAAGCTAAAATCTATTAAAAATGTTTAAAAGGGGGAGTGCCACAGTGGTCTGGATATGAGTCAGTAGGTCAGTGGTTCCGACACCTGCTGGGGAAATTTTAAAATGACCAACGACTCAGTCTCACTACAGTAAATGGTGAGGCCTGAGCATCAGGACCTTTAAAACTTTCCCAGGGAATTCTAAGCGCAGCCTAGTTTGAGAAGCGCTGTGGTGGGCAAAGGGAAGCCATTTCATGTCCTGATGGGCGTTCCAGTGACATGTGCCACGGGAGAGGGTTTGTGTCATTAAGATCACCAGTGTCTTGGGGGTACACGTATCTGTCTGTGCAGACAGAAGCTCCATGCATGTTTCCGGGCATTGATTGACAGCCCCTCAGCAGCAGGCCTGTCTGTTTTTGCCCCCTCGCCTTACCCAGCATGTTTCAGTGTAGCTGGCGATCAGACATCTCAGAGCAGGAAAGGGCATTACAGGCTGAGTCTGGCTTCTTGTCAGTGCTTAGTCCCAACTTTAGCCCCGAGCAGCCAAGAAAACTGTGGCCCCAAATCCTCTCTTCCTGTGGATAGAATGGCTGATCCCTAACCGCAGGACAACCAGGTGTGGTCCTTATATTGCTTCTGTGGCTCCTGACCTGCCTGAGCACAGGGTCAGAGGGGCTGCACAGGCAGCAGCCACAGACTCCGCTCTGAGCTGCTTGGTGCGCTGCCCAAGGCCTGGCCTCACCTGCCCCCTCCCCGCAGGTCACCTTCATGCTGCTGGACCAGAACAACCGTGAGCATGCCATTGATGCCTTCCGGCCTGACCTGAGCTCTGCATCCTTCCAGCGGCCCCAGAGTGAGACCAACGTGGCCAGCGGCTGCCCGCTCTTCTTCCCCCTCAGCAGGCTGCAGTCGTCCAAGCACGCCTACGTGAAAGACGACACCATGTTCCTCAAGTGCATCGTGGAGACAAGTGCTTAGGGCGGGCAGGGCCGCCCGAGCCGCGCCTGCATCCTCAGCGAGCACCAGCCCAGACTGGTCCTGCCCTTGGCACCCAAGGCCCCAGGGCACAGTGATGGGCTGGGGCTGGCATGGCCTGAGCAGGGCTGACAGAGTGACTGTGGCCACCATAGGCTCAGGGTGGTGGGACCTTGGGCTGGGCCTGCAAAGGCAAGGGAGTCAGAGGAGGAGGTGGTAGGATCGTTCCCTCTGCACCGACCACACAGCGCCGGAGGCCCGGGAACTGCTCCAGCCCTGAATGTTGAAGTGGACTCTGACCAAGATGGGGAGGGAAGGGGGACCAGGCCTGGGCCATAGATGGTAGGCTGGAGATGTAGGACCTGAACATGGGAAGGTCCCTGCAGGGCCACCATGGAGAAATACCAACATGCTTCTGCCCAGGGTCAGAACTAGTGGGTGGAAGGGACAGGGTGACAATGTGAATTCTGTCTGTCCGGGTGTGGACTGAGTTCCCCATCACTGGAGGAAAACAAGCAAAGCCAGAGGCTATGCTGGGAGTGGAGGAAAGTATCAAATTGGGGGTTGGATTTGAAAACCTTCAAGGTTCCTTCCAGCCCAGAAAGTCTCTAATTCTAGGCCTCCTGGCCCAGGTGAGGCCGGGAACTGCAGGGATTCTGGGAACATCCGGGTTCCTCACTCACCTTCAGTAGCACCAGGTGGGCTGAGCTGGCCCACACGGCACCTGCCACCCAGGCCTGGCAGCTCAGCTTCCCTACAGGCAGAGGCACACATGGGCCCTGCGTCCTGGGCCTCCCCAGACAAACTCCTCTCCATTTCTCCAGGTAATGAGCTCCTTGGGGCATCCAGAAGGAGTGTGAAGAAGCAGAGAGGCATAAACTGTCCACCTCCTGCCTGGGGGCCCCACCTTCCCCTCCAGAATCGCATGTCACCTGGTTAACCAAGGTACTCACTTCCCTCGTTCACTTCAGGGCCTCTGAGCCACTAGCAGAGGTTGTCCTTTCAGATCTGTATAAAATCAAAGGAAGAATTTTTTAAGAAATCTCTTTTGAAATTGTCATGAAGTGTATGGTGGTAGAAGTTGGTTGTAACTGAGACAAGTTTGAAAAGACCATCGCTGCGCTTTCCGGTGCTGCTGCCGGTTTTGCAGGCTGGTGCGCCGGCAGGAATACCTCTCTCCACCTCAGTCTTCTCTCTGTAATGGGAGAAGCACCCCAGCCTGCCTCCTCGCTGGGTTCTGTGGACCTCACAGGAGGAGGTGCCAGCAGGAGAGTGGAGAGGGCAAGGCCCGGGCACCACTGCCTACCTGGCCTGGCCTGACCCATGCTTGACTTTCACCTTGGTGGCCTCACACAGCCACTTCCTATGGGGACCCTCTCCCGACTTTCCAGAGACCCTGAGGCTCACGCTGCTGCTCAGAGCTCCAGGTCAGGACCTCGCTCCTTGCCCCCTACCTCACCCTGACTTCAGTCTGCCCTGAAGCTTAATCTTTCTGTACTTGCCAGGCCAAGACCAGCTTCCCTGCTCACACCCTCAGGGTTTGCTCTGTAAAACGTGTCAGCAGCCCAGCATCTGTGAGGAGGCCCTGACGAAGGCGGGGAGGGAGCCTCGCAGCCCAGCGGGCTCGCTAGATCAGGAAACTCAGATCTAACCTGAGCCCAAACCTGGCACCCCATTCTGCTTCAGCCTCTTCATTTGAAAACCGGGACACGTGCTGCCCGGTGCTGCCCAGCTCACAGGGTTTTCCTGAGGCCCGAATACAATAATGGAGCACTAGTGCTTTGTAGTGCGATGGCATTTTGCCAGGTGCGACAGGCTACCCATCTGTCAGGGCTCTTTTTCCTTGTCCCCACTGCGGACAGCCTGTCACTAATGGAGACTGACTTGCTTCCTTTAAAAGTGTGAATAACGAGGGAAGGTCTGGCCTCGCAAGTTATGGGGACTTCTGCCTCAGAGCTAGTGTTCCGGCAATGATATCTTCATCCCTACTCACTGAGCCCCAAGCTAATAGGGATCTGTAGGACAAGCTACTGCTAGGGACAACTGTGACTGTACACTGATGGCTTATTTCTGGTGGGCAGTGACACAGACTTCCTTCAAGCACTGTGAGAGGCTGCCATTCTTTCATTAAAATTGATTGAGACCTACTGTGCCAGATCGTAGGGAGGGAGAGGTAAGATGTGTATCCTGCCCTCAAAAAACTCTTTGTTCAGTGGAGGAAACTGGTATATAAGTAGATCGTTGCAATTGATACGTAAGAGATGCTCAGCATAGGATGCCAGACCTGTTGGATGAAGCAGGGGGGCTTCATGGAAGAGGTGGCAATTAAACTCAGCCTTAAAGTATTTTGAGATGCAGAAGACAGGTGTAGGGGAAAATAAAGTTGTGGCGATGGGAAGCAGTCTTGGCTTAGGGTATGGTCTGTGAGGTGGAACCACGGAGGAAAAGACGGAAAGGCAGGGTGGGCTGGAGCACAAAAGGCATGGAAGTCAGTTCCATCTGCTGGAAAGGAGCAGCACAGGGCGAGGGATTCCCCGAATCACCTGTGGGTGACCCTGGGGCTGTTAACAGCAGGATGAGGTAATGACTTAAAACCTTTACTAATTTATTTTCCAGCAAAGCCCTTTCTTAAGTGCACCAAACACCTGACATCTCACCTCTTTAGAAGTATAAAATGGAGGGCCGGCCGAGTGGCGCGGTGGTTAAGCACTGGCTTGGGACGCCAGCGGCCCCGGTTCGGGTCCCACATATGAGGGCCAGTGACACTGCCCTCAAAAAATAAAAAAAAAAAGAAGTATAAAATGGAAATAATACTAATATGTAAAAAATATTACTAGTACATAAAATATTTACCTTGTTGAGGTGCTACAAGTATTAAAATAAGACATTTAATATAAACTCCAGCTTCAGAATCCTGAAGAAGTAGTAGTGTCTTTCCCCTATTCCCTGCTTGCTTCACTATAATAGCTAAAGCTTTCAGATCAAGGTTAAATAATAGGACCAGATATCCGTATTGAGTTTCTCATTTTAACTAGTTTCCAGGGTTTTACCCAAAAATCTTGTTGATAAGCAATCATGCCATTCTAGCTATTACATATATACAACATGGAAATCACAGACTCCTCTCTAAGGCAATCACTCTCCCTTAAATTTGAAAAGTCAAGAACCTCTCACAATTTTACTTGTCAATTACATATATATATAAAAAAAAAAAGGGCCGGCCGAGTGGCGCAGTGGTTAAGAGCTGGCTTGGGACGCCAGCAGCCCCGGTTCGGATCCCATATATGAGGGCCAGTGACACTGCCCTCAAAAAAAAAAAAAAAAAAAGAAAACTTGCTGGGGGTTCAATGCTTCATTTTCTTGAGGATTCTGTTCCTTACTGGATGAGTCTTAGTAACTCTGGGATCCAAGTGAGAAAACCCCAGGAAGCCAGGCCAGACTCCCCTGGTCTCATATCCTGACCCACTCATTCCTACCTGTGTGGCCTGACAAGTCCCATCACGAGCTCTGAGCCCAGTCTGCCATCATGGGCAAAGATGGATAACCAGTGGCTGCTGCTGTTGTTACAGTATAAGTTGCCCATCCACGGGAGGCTCCTGGGAAGATGATGCTCCAGTGACTTCTGTGCCAGGTTTGTTTTAAGGGGGAGAATCCCTAAAGCCTTCCATCAGTAAGTGACTTTTGGGATGTTCACCCAGCAAATCCTGACATCCACTCACTATTAGTCTTGGTAATCAGCGGTCAACACCTAAGTGCATAGAACAGTGGGAGACTCAGACAATAAACGTACAGAAATAAACGAGCCTCCTGTGGTGAGGGGATGTTCAGGGTCCCTTGGGGTTGGGCCCAGGCTGCCCAGCACCCACAGGAATGCAGTGAGCTGCTCTTGTATCCCCAGCACATGGGGCGCCTCTTGCTGGAATGTGCCAGACCCTCCCCAGGCAGTGGGAGCCTCCCAGCTGATAAGGGCCTCCCTCCACGGCCTTCTACCAGAGCAAGGCCAAGGCCAGCAAGGGAAGGGAGCATAACTGGAGCCCACACTTACTCTGCCTGGGGGTGTCACTGACCCTCTGCAGCTTCTCCAACAGCCCCTCCTGCCCCTGGGACTAGGAGCGGGCCTGGAGAGAAGGGGCCTGGTGGCCCCAGCGGCCACTGGAATCACAAGGATCCTGTTGCTTTGTTGTAGAAAAGTCATAAAAACATTTAAAATAAAAATCTTGGGCCGGCTGAGTGGCTCTGTGGTTAGGTGCTGGCTTGGGAAGCCAGTGGCCCTGGTTCGGGTCCAACATATGAGGGCCAGTGACACTGCCCTCAAAAAAAAAAAAATCCTAAAATTGGCTTCAGGGCCCCAACCAACCTTTCCAGTTAGCTTTCCCTTCACTTTGTCTTATTTCTCCTCCCTGCTGGAGCCCTTGTCTTCGGGTCCATGATTGATTCCATGGGGATCACAGAACAGTATCAGGTCATAGCTGACCCTCAAAAGTTGGTTTGGCAAATGACTGAATGACCAGGTAAGGGGATTTCTGAGCACCAACCACGCACCAGGCACACTCCCCTGTGAATCTCATGTCCCTCACAGAGCCCACGGCCATAGCATCGTCCCGTTTCCAAATGAGGAGGCTGAGGCTCAGAACTGGGACCCAGGCTTCACACTCCCCACCACTCCAGTGGTCTGCAAACTGGCTGTGCACCCGAGGGCTGAGTAAAACAGAGTGCTGGGCCCACCACCTTCATTTTTGGAGACCACAGTTCTGGGGTGGGGCAGGAGAATTTGCATGGATCACAGGTGCCCCTGATGCTCCTGGTCCATGCCTGATCACACTTCGGAAACCTCTGATCTCCACAATGATGCCCCCTCTGAGTAAATTTCAGCACTTAGGCAGACCATAAATTAACCATAGGCCACTTCCCATGGCAAGGATCTGTGATGAATTGCCTTCCCCATACAGGCATTAGAGGGTTCCATTCCTGACTGTTGCACTGATGTCCCACCCTCAGAGGAATGCCCCCCAGAGACTGCATTCAGTCCTCTCTGAGTGCTCCCCCTGAATGCCACAGGACAGAAACTCCTTAAAGTGGGGGTGCCTCCATCAAGCAACCAGGCAAGCGACTGCTCATGATGAATTTGCTCCTTTAAGTGATCCTTTAGAGAGAGACACGATGCAGGGCTATGGAAGGAGCTGTAAAGCTCAGAGAAAGCTACCAGAGGCTTCCAAATCGGGGATGCACACGGTTAGGGCTGGAGCACTGAGTGATGGGGGAAGCAAGATGGGGCGTTCAGCACCTGCGCGTGCTGGGAAGCAAGTGATGGGGTGGCCCGCAGACCTAGACAGAAAGCGCCCTTCAGGCAGCACTGTCACCAGGGGTGCCCTGGGTGTGGGAAGCAGAGCTGGGACAGAGAGCTGAGGAAATGGAGGGCATCCCGGGACACATTTCTGTTTTATGCCCCCAGTGGGTACACGTTGCTTCTTTGTCAGACTCTGGCCGGCTTGAGCAGAGCGAGAGAGCCTCACTCATGCTGCCACCTTATTAATTATCCTGTTAAATAGTGACATCATATATGAGGGCGTTTTTATTAATAATCACAGCTGCCATTTATAAAGTGCCTCTTATGTACCAGGCACTTTACACTATATATATATATATATATATATATATATATATATATATATATATATATATATATATATTTACATTCCATAATCTCATTCAGCACTCCCAAAGCTCCAATAAGGTGGGTGCTGAGATGATCCCCATTTCACCGATCAGGAGACTGAGGTTAAAAGAACTTAACTTGCCTAAGGTCCTAGTAACTAGGAAATGACAGGGCTATTGTCTCCCTATCTCTAAACTGTCACTTTCCACTCCATCATCCTGCCCCTCATTTCCTGAGCACCTGCTCTGTGTAAGGCCCTGGGTGGGACCGAAAGATGAATCATTCAAGTACTCACTTACTCAATAAACTCTTTAGAGTCCTATTTTGTATGGGCTTATTTATTTATAGCATGCCTTCTTCCAGGAAGCACTTAACATAACTTCTTTACTTGATATACAAGAGAATAAAAAATGAAAGTCATGGTTGTATGATGGGTGACAAATGGAAAACAGATGTTGAAAAAGTCAGAAGAAGCCGGGAATGAGACAGGTACACAAAGCATAGTCCTGCATGTTCCAGAGACAGGCCCTGATTGTCCTCTGAGCTTTCTAGCATGCAAAACCCAATCCCGTGTGGTTCAAGGTCCATACAACACCAACAAACCAGTTGCCAAGGGGAATCATGACTCTTACAGGCCCTGAGACCACAGAGGCCTTTTCCTGATGAGCTGGCGTGAAGAGATCACTGGAATGTAAGGAGCAAGGTCCCCAAAGAGCATACTTACTACACATACAGTACAAGCCTCAGAGGCTGTTTCCTGCACCCCCTGTTTCTGCTGGCCCAAGTCCCAATGCACGAAAGCAGCTCAGAGGAGAGAGAGTGACAGAGGAGAGTGACAACACAGGGCAAGGAAGCCTCTCTCTAGCTTAATCCACACGCAGGGTCTATAAGGGAGCATTTATAGCAAATTGGCAGCCTACTTGCTAAATGCAGTTCTCAGGTAATCTTTGGTTGGTCTGAGACGTGTATTTATAGTGTTTGAATTAGTTGTCAACTTTAAACAGATTTCAGATAAAAATCCAGATTTTGGTGGTCTATTTAAAAAAAAAAAAATGGATTTGACCACATGGGGCCCCAAGGACAAAAACTGGCCAGAGCTGAGTAGTTTTCCAGTCCCTCTGGGGTTCCCCGGAGGCACTTTTTTTGGTTGTTGTTGTTGTTTGGTTTTTTTTAGAGGGCAGTGTCACTGGCCCTCATATGTGGGACCTGAACCGGGGCCACTGGCGTCCTAAGCCAGCGCTTAACCACCACGCCACTCAGCCGGCCCCACCGGAGGCGCTTTTTATCTTCCCTACCCGGCTTTTCAAGTCACTGGGAGCCTGCAGCCCCTTTTTAGGGTATTTTGAGGTGTGGCACATTAGTGCATATCAGAATCACCCAGTAGATTGTATACAGTATGGGGTCCCAGGTCGGTTCCTAGGATCTGGGGTGGGGCTCAGATAAGCATCTTTCTAATAGGAGATTGTGATGCAGGCAGCCCTTGGAGGGCTGGGTGGGGCCTTGCAGGTGATTGTATTGCTACTGGACACCGCTGATCCAGATAAATGGATGAATAGGCTTTCTGTCAACACAACTTTCGGCAAGTACAGTGGGGTTGTTGAGTTCAAGGCCAGGATCCCCAACAGGGGCCTAAAGGGCAGCTCCTGAGTTGCTGGGGAAGTTCTAAGACAAGTGCTATAAATTACAGTGGTGCTCAACCTTAGCTGCACATTAGAACCGCCTGGGGAACTTTGCAACCCATGCTCCCCAACCTCATGCCCAGGCCACCTCCCAGACCAATTAAATCAGAATCCTCGAGGTTGAGAATGCAGGCATCGGCAGTGGAAAAAAGGAGACCCTCCTCAGGCCGGGTAGAGACACAGAGACGAGCAGAACACCCTGGAGAAGGGGGCGCCTAGAGGAAGTGAGTAAGTGGACTGTTCGAATGTCATGAGCACTCCGGGAAACCGAGCAGGGACACCTCACCCAGCCTGGGGAACTCAAACGCTCCACTCCCCCACCCCCACCCCCACCCTCTCCCCCATCCTCCAGAGGAGAGGCCTGGACTGAGTTTGGGGAATAAATACCATGCAGCCACATAAAGAAGGAAATCCCAGCCAAAGCCAGGGTACAGTCCAAGGCTCAGGCCCCAGTGGAGGGGGAGGAGGTGGAGCTGAAGGTTGTCTGGCACAGCTGGATCGAGGGGGGACGTGGGGAGTATGGGAAGAGGCCACAGAGGTGGGAAGGGGCCCAATCTAAAAGGCCTTGCATGCCAAGCTAATGAAATTGAACTTGACCCTGAAGCTAGGAGGAACTGCTGGAGGGTTTGAAGTCATACGGAAAAACAAACCCCTAATGGGCCGGGGTGATCCAGAAGAGCTTCCTGGAGGAGGTCAGCCCTGAGCTGAGGGAGGGGTAGGATTGGGAGAGCTGGTAGGGAGGGAGAGGTGTGGGCATTTTGATGAGCTGCTGTAGTTAAAGCTCTTGAAAACCCTTCCCTCCCCCACACCCTTTGAAACCGTTTGAATCACAGACTGCCTGTGTTCAAGATGTGTTTGTCTGTTATTTGAAAGCTGTGGTCTCTCTTTCACAGATTCTGGGCCCCATCCTTTGACTAGGAACCAGGAAGGAATGAAGAATGCATCCTCTTGCCCAGAGAGCTAATTATTGAAATACTGTGGACCTCACCAGGGTGTATGGCGTCACTCATCTCTCTCCTCCAATGGCTCCGAACTTCTAACTGGTCAGTTTTCAGCACATTTTTATGGGCTGCCTCAAAGCCAGCTGGAAGCTTTTTTTCCATAAACTCTCCCTGAGACAAGTAGCCAGGTTTTCACATATTAAAATGAAAACGTCAAAAGGGTTGTTAAAAAAAAAAAAAAGATGCAGGCTCATTTGTGAGGCCTCAGCTCATGAAACTCACATCAGAATCTAGCAACATCTGCCAGGCTTTTCTCTGCAAAGCTGATGGTCAAGTTAGAATGGCCATGACCATCACTGATCACTTGTTTATCCATTCACTCAACAAACTCTTACTGGGCATTTCCTGCGGGTTAGGCCTTGAGCTGGGTACCAAGGTGGGAAGATGCCTCAGGCATGATTGCTCCATTCCCCACTGCCCTCTATGTTCAAAAAAACTTCACAGTTTACAAAGTTATCACATGTGACTTTGTGAGCTGTATGTACTGTTTTATCCCCATTTTTCAGAGAAGGAAATCAAGGCTGTTGGAGGCTAGATAACTTGCCCCAGAGTCACAATGCTAGCAAGTTGTAGAACTTGGCCTTGGGTCATCCAAGTTCAGATCCTAAGTGCTGGCCATTCTACCTGGCTCCTTTTTAAACAATACCATCTAACTGTTATTGGCTTAGCTTGGACAATAGCTCCAGCACGTTTAACTGTCACTTACAATCTGTTAAATATCCACCCCCACCTTAGAAACGTGGTTTCCCATTTAGCGGGGGGGGGAATTCCCCATTGTGAGGAAGAGAAAAACTAGCATCCACCTCTTGTGGCCACAATCAGTACGAAAACCTAGTGAAGCCAAATTCTTCCCCAGCACCTCCTTCTGCCTGGACAATGGGCAGGCACACGTGGAAACACAACCTCAGCCCATCAGATGTTCATTCCTGGGGCTGACTCATGAGTGGGTGGTGAGGGAACTCTCGCAGGTCACAGTCACTCGCAGCAAAGGACCCTGGATCAGACTGTGCCCACAGCCTGTGACTGGGGTTCCTGCGACTCTCTTGGCCCTGCTCTTCGTCCAAGCCTGTTCTCCAGCCTCTTATCGGTTCTGTGCGCCCTCATTATCTTCCAATGAGTCCCTTCTTGCTTGAGAGGTGGTTCTGGTTACTTGTAACCAAGAATCCTGACTTATGCAAGGTCATAGGTCCCCATCCTGTTTACACAGCTAGCAGGAAATAGATACCTCCCATGGTACTGTGGCCAGTGACCAAGGAGATCTTACCAGGAAACCCATGTTTGAATGCTGTGAAAATGTTGGCATCGCTTCCCTTGCCAGGGCCCAGGAAATGCCACAGCAGACAGACCCAGTTGTCCAGGCTGCTGCCTGTGTCCTGCAAACAGACAGATCGCCTGTTCCACGTCTCCCTGCTGGGTTCCAGGCCTCTCGGCTTTCCGAGAGGAAGAGCACCAAGCTTGCTCTTCCACCATTCCACTCCCACCTGGGTCCTTCTGGCCTTTTCAGGGTCCGGAGAGTGGAGAAGCTGCCTTCTGAAGTAAAGCCTACGGTGTGGCCTGCTGAGGGGCAGGAGGGCAAGGAGCAAGGGGACAATATAGGTGGCATTAGTCTCTCAGGAGATGGGCTATGACAGGCCTGGTCAGTTATCAGGGACGGTGAGGGAGGGCTCATCAGTCAGGGGTTCTCCAGAAAAACAGTACCACTTGGATATATACATTTAAATTGTATATATTTATAATATTTCTTTACTTATAGATACGTTTATTTTAGCTTTAAGAAAGTGGCTCACGCGACTGTGGAACTGCCCAGTCTGAACCCGCAGGGCAGGCGGACGAGCTGGAAACTCAGGCTGAGTGAATGCTGCGGTCTTGACGTGTTATTTCTTCTTCCCTTTTGAGGCACCCCTCTCCAAACATGCTCAAGGTTAATCTTTCCTTAAATCTGCTGACTGTAGATGTTCACCACATCTACAAATACCTTGATGGCCACAGCTAGATTCGAGTTTGATTCAATAACAGGGTGCTAGAGCCCAGTGCAGTTGACACATAAAATGAGCCATCATAGAAGGGTCCTCCTAGAGCGCGGCCTCCTGTGATGGTCAGAGGGGGTGACTGCAGGCAGGATGGACCAGCAAGTGCAGTGGGGAACATTCAAGCTGACATCGGGTCATCTCCTGGCTGCAGAAGAAGACACAGTCCCTCCGCCACGCCAAGGGTGGTTTGCCAAAGGCCGCGTTGGCTGTGCAGGGTTTGCGAATAGATTACTCATTGTTTGAGCCTGGGTTCTTCTCTGCTTTCCTGGAGACCCACAAAGACCTTGCTGCAGAGACCTGTCCCTGCCTGTCTCTCTCTCTGTGTGCTCCCCTTTTATTGTGCAGCTGCCTTAGTACCTCTCTATTTTGTCTGGGTGTTCATACAAACTGTCTGTCGTCCTCACCCACCCACCAAAGTCCCAGGGCCCCCTTCCTGAATGCTGACTGCTCCTGATTCCCTCCCCGCTTCTCATCTAAACACACACACACACACACACACACACACACACACACACACACCCCTCTACACACCCACCCTGGGGCTGTGGAAGCCTCACAGGTGGGATCCAGACCCCAATAATCTAAACCCCATCTGAAGCGAAGATCTCTCAGCTTACAGGCTCCTACCCACGCCGTCTCCCACACAAGCTGGGCCCCCTCCATGCAGCTCTGGCCCAGATGTTTCGTCTCTTCTGTGGCAGGAGGCATATGGGACCTTGAACTGTGATCTTGGGAGAAGGGGCCATTAGGATGCAGATCTGAGAGGTCCCAGCTAAACCTCCAGGAGCAATTGCCCCAGTTTAGGCTCAAAGGCTGGGGAGCAGAACAGACCACAGAGAGTTTCTCTGAGAGCAGCGAAAGAGTGGAGATTATTTTTAAAGAGCCATGGCATGCTGGTGGCAGTCTCAGCCTCTCCAAGCTGAAAGAGGTCCCAAAGGTTCCTTAGACATTCTCTCACCCAGGCACAGACTCCCTCTGAAATCCCTGAGAATGTCACACATATCACAGAACATCCAACCAGAAGGACTTTTAAATAAATTTTGGCAGTAGAAAAATTCAAGAGGACTGCTAGAAAACTCACAAAAGTAACATGAGGTAAATCACTGGACAGGGAGGCAGAGACCTTGATGAAATTATGGAGCATCTATGTGCTGACTGACCACTTGACCTGCTGATTTACCTGTTGATGTGTCTATCTCTCCACCTCACCTGCCAGTCCAGGACCAGAAGGTTTTTAATGCCAGACGCTGTGTCCTACTCACCTTTATGGCACCTATCTCTCTGCTCCCACCCCCCATTCCTAGCATGGTGTCTGCCCACAGCAGTTTCCCTAAATAGCTGCTGAAGGCTGAAAATGTAAATCAAGTGCCACTTTATTTTTAACAGACAGGGAGACTACAATTCAGAGAAGAAAAAAAGAGCCACCCATGGTTCCACAGCAAGTCTGAGATTCCAGTAGCATCTCCTGCGTCTCCGTGAAGGCTCGCTTTCAACCCTCCTGGGCTCACAGAGCAGGCAGACACTAACTTCTCTCATTTCCCCACAAAAAAAAAAAAGCCACAGGTAAAGGTGTTTATGGCTTGGCAGCTAACGAAGGCCACAAGCGCTCCTGTAGGTCTCCGTCTGGCCCTGTCATCTGTTTTGTGTTTTTCTTTTTTCTAACGTTTAAATGGTGTTAACAATCACACTTTCTACTATAATTTGAAAACTCTCAGCACCTCCATGTTGAGAACATTATAAACTGACCCCCACATTCAGGCAATGAAGCACAGGCCCACCTAGGTAGTCACCTGCTTTCAAGGGTGAAAGCACCTTTATCACCATGATTCCCAGAAACTGTATTACCATAGTAATTATTCATATTTGTGAAAAGCATTTTCTTCTTTGTAGGGCACGTTCACACATGCTAAGTTGTCTAGTACTCGACAAAGATTTCCGAAACAAAATCATGTTCTCTCGAGATAGTATTGCACAGTTAAAATAGGTGGATTGATTGTATGCAAATTATATCTATGCCCCCATAAAGTTGACTTTAAAAGTAAGACAGTGAAAATCGCAAGTGATTTTTTATTTCCTTCCCTGTGCTTTTCTACATTTTCCAAGTTGTCCTTAATGGAAAGAAAGAATAGGGCAGCCGATGGAAGAAGATGGATGGATTACATGTAGCAAGGCCGGAGGCCTTCTCTCCGGGTTCTTTGGCCTGTGGTTGTCCCCCTGATGCGCAAGCACAGAGACAAAGCTGAGGGCAGGGGATGCTGGGCGTGACCTTGGGGAAATGACTCCATCTCCCCAAGTCTCTCTTCTCACCCCTTTAAAGGGATCTGCTGCCTGCTGTGCCTGATTCACCAAGCTGTGGCACCTCACAGAACAGACATGTTGGGACACCAAGCTCTAATGGCCCTGCACACGTGACCAAACCTCCTCTGCTATCATCTCGACATAGTATCCCTGCCTCTCCCATCTTTAAAATTACCAAATATTTCAAACACTCAGAAAATAGAGGGAAAAAAATTTTAGACTTGAGAAGAAGGGTCAGAGAGAACAACCTATGGACCTAGCTTTTTCAAATCTTGACTGTTTGCTGTATTTGCTTCAGATATTTTTTTTCTAAGAAATGAAGCATTATAGATATAACCAAATCCCCGTGTACCCTTTTCTGATCTCATTCCCATCTCTCCCTTCCCAGAGGTAACCACTCTGCTAAATGTGCTATCTTTGATTTTCCACCCATGTTTTAATGCTTTTCCTATCTGACTGTATCCCTAACTATAGGTAGCGTAGTTTTGAATGTTGAAAACAATGTTTTGTATCATGCTGTATCTATTCTACAACTCAATGTTGTTTTTTTCCCTAGACAATATCTATGTTGAAGCTTATAGCCTTTGTTTCTTTTTACTCCCAGTGTATTGGTCCATGGGATGATTAGATCACAATGTATCTGCCTGGATGGCTGTCAGTGAACAATTAATGTCTCATTTCTCCCAATTATATGTGGAATGAGTGAAGTGGAGTCACTGAATTGTAGCTATGAAGCCTCTTCAACTTGATTCAATGTTGCCCAACTCTACTCCAAAGCGGTGGCTGTCTTCACCTCTGTCAGTGGTGCAGGAGGGATCTAACGGGCCACATGCTCGCCAGCCTCACCACCCCCTTCCCCACATTGACAGACTTTTCCTCTTTGCCAGTCTGTTGGCTGTGAAACGGTGTATCATGGCACTTTTTATTTGCATCTCTCACATGACCAGTGAGGTTGAACCTCTTTTCATATTTTTGGCCATTTAGTTTTTCCTCTTTTGTGAATTGCCTGTTAATATCTTTAACCCATGTTTTTAAAATTGGACTGTTTGTCTTTCTCTTCTCTGTACACACTTTCAACCTACTTCTGCCAGGTCCCAAAGCAAATTCAGGTCGTGGCACTTCTCTGCTCTAGACTTCCAATGGCTCCTCCAGAACATGCAGCACTTGTCACCTTGCTCAGTGGCCCAGGTTTGCCCATGGGCTAAATATCAACTTCAGCCCATTACACTCAACTCCACCTTCTCTTCCAATCTCACCTTCCACTGCTTCTCTCCACACACCTGAACTCCAGCCCAATACCCACAAGCCCGTCCCAGGCCTCCTGCACATAGCATCCCCTCCACCTGGAAGGCTCACCTCTCCAGTTCCACATTCTGCCTAAATGCCAGCTCTTCCGTGATATTTATCTTCTTTTCTGAATTCAAAATTGGAGCTGCCTCTGAACAATCACTAGTGACATTGTACCTTTCTAATTTATAATTTCCTGTTTTGTAGTGTTTTGACAATGCCTCATTTCACATACCACTTTTTCCTCTACAAAGCACCTGCTCCCTCATTATGCTATTTTAACCTTTATTCATAATCCAATTTTAACCTCATCTATGCAACGGCCCTGTGAGATGGGGTAGTATTATTACCCCTTTTGAACAAATGAGGAAACATGGCCCAAAGGGGGACTAGCTCACTCAAGGTCCCACACTGGCTCTGAGGCAGAGCTGGCCTTGAAGCCAGGACTCCTCCAATTCCAAGTCCAGTTCACTGTGCCACTCCCGTCATAGTCATATTTATATGTGTTGTCGCCGCTTGGGCCAACACCTGTCTCCCCCATGAGACTGTGGGCCCCACAGCTCCCAGTTCTAGTTCTACTTAGGGGGGCACTCCATGAATATGCAATTTCTTAACGAAGTACAACAGTCACTTACTGCATACCCACTGTGTGCCAGGGGCAGTGTACACATTAACTTTAACCTTCTCACCAACTCGATTTAGATGAGGAAACTGAGGCTGAAGAATTGAAGTGATATGCTCAAGTTCCCATGGCCAGGAATCAGTGGAGCTGGCCTATGAGACCCAGAGGTAAAGTGCTTCCATAATGTGCCCTGCGCGTCCCAAAGACAGACCCAGCCAGCTGGAGAGATCATAGCCCAAGGCTGGGAGGCAGAGGGCCAAAGGTGGGCAGCTTGACAGCAAGTAGGGAAGGCTGAAGGGGTGGGGAAGTGATGTCCACTGGCCAGACCCATGATGTACACCCTCTCCCAGCCTGATGGAGGTGTCTGCAGAGTGTGATGGTGGCAGGTGAGTGGAGGGCAGATGGATGGGGGGGGGGCGGGTGTAAAGAGTGGGGTGTTGTTGGCAAGTGTTCTCCACCCCCCTCCCAAAGAGTGGGTCTGGATTGGGGACCTGTCTGCCCTTTCTCCCCAGGGCAAGCAAGGGCTCTGCTATGACTGGAGCCACAGCCGGTATGCCATTATCTGCTATTCCTATGGCTGCTGCCTTTCACTGTGTGCCATTTGTTTATATGTCATGTTTGTGTATGTGGTAGGTAGTTCTAATTGTCTCTGTTGTTCCTGGACATTGTGTCTGCCTGCACTTTGTTGTTCTGTGTTGTGGCCCAATGTCTGTTGTTTGTCTACCTTATGTGTAGGTTCTGTTGTGTGTCTATGCTGTGTACACTGTGTCGCTCTTCTGGTATCTGCGTGCATACCCTGTAATCGTCTCTGTAGTGTGTTCGTGTGGTGTATGTGGTGTGGCGTGGACTTGCGTCTGTGCTGTGTGCGCTGTGTATCCGTTTCTGTGTTACGCTTGCGTTGTGTCTGTGTTGACCCCGCTGCCAGCGCAGGGTGGTGGTGTTTATAGTGTGTGAATCCCCTGTGGGTCGCCGGGGTGTGTGTGTCTGCACCTCCCTGCGGTGCCCGTGCCAGCGGCAGGTCTGCGCCCCGTGCGCAGAGCTGCGTTTCCGCAACAAGTGTGGCCAGCGCCGGGCGGCGTGCGCGCGGGGAGCCGCTCCGGGGTGGCCCCCGAGTGCCCGCGCCCCGCGGGGCGGCCGTGTCGCGGCGCGTGGGGCCCGCGTCCGGCCCGAGCGCCGCGTGTCTGCGCCGGGCGCGCGGTGGCGGCGGCGGAGGATGCGCGCCCACGCCGGGCGGGGGCGGCCCGGGGGCGGGCGGGGGGGGCCGCGAGGCCCGGCGGCCCCGGGCTCCAATGGCGAGGCCGGCGCGGCCCCCGCTAATTACATAAGCGGGACGTCAATAATTCGCGGGAAAACGCGAAAAAGATGGCGCCCCGCGCCCGGGGGGCCCCTTCCTGAGCGCCCCGGCCCCTCCCTCCACCTCCACCCCCCCTCCTCCCCGTGGCGCCCCCGCCCCGCCCCGCCCCCGCCGAGACCCCGACCCCGGCCCCACGGGCGGACACTCGGCCAGGCAGCCGCAGGCCGAGCGCAACCGCCTCCTCGGCGGATGCGCCTGGTGGCCAGACTCCAAGTGGGACCGGCGGACACGCAGGCTCTCGGTAAGCGCAGTGCTGCGGGCGGCCGGCCCGGGCCGGGGACTCCCCGCCACACGCTTCTCTCTCTGCACGCATCCCTCTTTTGCAATCTCCCTGAACTTTGGCTGTGCGAACGGCTCCGGGGGGCGGGGGTGGAGTCCTGGGGAGCCGCACGCCTGGGGGACCAAGAGGGGTGACCACTGCTGGAGGCAGGAGTCCCGCCGGGGTCCCCGAGCCCTGGGGGGGAGGGGGCCGTGGGTGACAGGTCGCTATTTCCTTGCCCCAAATCTTTACTTTTTCTTGCTCGGGGGCGGGGTGGGGTATGGTGGAGACCCACGGGGGCGTTTGGGATTTTGCTCACGTCCGAAGTCAGGCTGCGGCAGGATGGGGAGGGGGGAAGCTGGGCGTCGGAGCGACTGAGGAGGGGAGCGCTGGACCCGAAGGGGGCACTCCTTCAGGCTTTCCCCCTCCTGAACACCCTTTTTAAAAAGCCAACGGCCGCCCTGGGAGAGGCCCCGGCTCATGAATCATCGTCGCTTCCTGCCCCCGCCCGGCCCTGCGCTCCCGGTGCCGCGGATTTGAACTGGACGCCGACGAGAACCCGCAAAGAGGCATTTCTTTGCAGATGGGTTTGAATTAGCCAATCACAGCCCGCGGGGGCCCGCTCTGGGGGGGCGGGAATGGAGGCTCGGGTTGGGGGGCCGCCACCCGGGGGCCCCCAGCCAGGCCAGCGGGGGCGCGGCGACCCGGCCCGGTTCCAGCGGCGCGGCGGGGGAGGAAGTGTCAGTTTGTGAACCTGCCGCGGTCGGGGCCCCAGGCCCTGCGGGCGGGGTCCTCGCTGCGCCCGGGAGCCAGGTGGCAGAGAGAAGGCAGGGATTCGGACCGGGTACCCTGCCCGGCGCTTGTGCCTGGTGCGTTGGAGAAAAGAGAGGAATGGGGACACGCGATTCGGATGGGGGTGGCCGAGCTGCGGTCTGGAGAGACAAGACCCTAGCAGTGCCCTGCCTGCCCTGGGGCCCCTGACATGCACACACTTGTATTTAGCTTCTTATGCTCACTGGCATACTGCTGCAGACATCAAACACAGTCTCACAGGAGTACACGCGTACTCACATGGAGAACACACGGGACTCTCCCCCTGTGTACAGGTTGTCATCACACCAGGTGCCCAGAGCCATGGCAGAGAGGGAGGGAACCCGAGGAGTGGGTGCAGGGAACACAGGCAGGTAGTGTTTGGTTTAGTGGAGAGTGTATGGAGGGACCTGGAGCCAGGTGGGCCCAGAAAAGGGAGAAGAGGACCTTGGGCAGGGCTTCGAATGCCAGTCAAGTTTTCTTGGAGGGAGAATAAAAAGATGGGAACCTGGGGCTCTGTGGAAGAGTCTGGTGAGGAAGCAGAAAAGCAGGGCGTGGCCTGTTTAGCACTGGTCACTGAGGGTACCATTGCCCATGCCAGGTACCCAGCATAGGTGAGCACAGGCCTCAGGAAACAGTTATTGAATGAGTGAATGGCCCGGGCCAGGTGAGGCCCTAACTCAGACCAGGACAGAGGGATGCAAAAGATAGCAGGATGCCAGAAGTCACTGTGCTTGAAGTTGGCCCGCTGTGACAACTCATTGGTTAGAGAAGTCTAAGATACTGGAAGTTTGGGGAGAGGGGAGGGTGTCTGGGGACCCCAGTGGTACCATTAGCAGGAAGAGTGAACGCAGTGGGGGAGCAGTGCATTTTATAGGCTGGTGAGAGACCAACTTAGAGAGGGTAGCGTGAGGGTGACAATTGCTTGGAGTAAATTTGCATCTGAGTAAAAGCATAAGTGAGTTTAAAGGTCCCAGCATTGGTTTCCATTAAATCATCATTTAATTGAGAACAGAAAAGGGGATTAGAGAAGAGACACAGATGGCCAAGTCTATACCAGTTCACAAGCCACCCAGGAGTTTTTCTTTCTGGGTGAACTTCCTCTGCCAGCTCTCAGGGTAGCGGTGGAGAGTATAGACTTCTAGCTGCTCTCCTGGAGAAGACCCTCCACTCAGACAGCATGGAGTATGTTTAATTTAAGGGATAGAGCCTTAGGCTACAAAGCCAGAGAGTGCGGCTCAGGACCCTGGCGGGGGAGGATTTGCTCTGTGCTTGGCTGAGAGACTTGTTCTCTGTGGAAGGCAGCCTGGTGCGGGTGGGAAAGAGGGCAGGGCTTCGAATCAGCTCACCTGATTATGAACCATGGCTCTGCCTTGGACCTCCTTGCTGCTTCCTCTTGCCATACTTCAGTTTCCCTACCTGTCAAATAGGAATAATAAAGTCTCCCTCGCAGGGTTGTCACGAGGATTCAGTGAGAGAATGAAAGCGCCTGGCACATAGCACAGGTTGCATAAATGGTGGTTCCCTTCCTTCTGCCGCCCCTGAAGCAAGAAGTAAAACGCCACTTCTCTTTCTCTTCCAGTGTTAGTGGAAACTGATGGAGAATCGAGCTCTGGACGCAGGGACTCGGGGCTCCTATGGTGCCACCAGCCACCTCCCCAACAAGGGGGCCCTGGCAAAAGCCAAGAACAACTTCAAAGACCTGATGTCCAAGCTGACAGAAGGCCAGTATGTGCTTTGCCGGTGGACAGATGGACTGTATTACCTCGGGAAGATCAAGAGGGTAAACCTTTCCTCCTGGGCCCCTGTTCCCAGGCTCTGCATCTCTCTGCTCATCCTCTATCCCAGGCCTCAGACTGCTGATGGAGGATGGGGGCGGGGGTTGCTGGAAAATTCCCTTGTTGTCCCTCATGCTCAAAAGCTGATCATGGAAGAAGCTTTTTGCAGGTTCCATCCTTAGGGCCAACATCACCCAGCCAGTTCTTTAGGAAAGTGCTCTGTGAGCCTACAAAACAAAACAGAATCAGATTGGAGAGGATTGCAGATGACCCTCCGTCTTGTTCTGTCTCCAGCACCCCCACCATGCTGTTGTCCCCTAGCCCCTGGCTGTGCACCTCCAGTGACCAGGTGCTCATTTCCTCCAGGAGCTGCCATCCTCCTCCCGCTTCTGGCCAGGCTCTACTTTCTGGAGCACAAGGAGGGCATCTAATGAATCCCCGTGCCCTGCGGGGACAAAAAGAGCAGAGGAAGCCCATGTTCCCCAGCTTTCCCAGCCGCTTTCTCATGTTGCTCCTTCCTCTCTGTGCCCTAGGTCAGCAGTTCAAAGCAGAGCTGCCTTGTAACTTTTGAAGATAATTCCAAATACTGGGTCCTGTGGAAGGACATACAGCATGGTGAGTAGTTCTAAGATTTAGGGCGCCCCTGCCCCGCCCTGGGTCCTCTCTCCTCCTCCACCTCCATTTTTCCTCCTCTCCTGGCATCTGGACTTCTCCACGGCCCCCCAACCCCACCTGAAATGCCTATCACATTACCAGCTGTGTGTTTACGTGGAAAGGCGTTTATGACATCCATCACCCACTGGAGTACTCATACCTCGTAAGGGAGGCAGGCAGATGGAGAAAGAGGCTTGGGAGGTGCGGGGAGAGCAGGGGTGGGTCCCAGGCCTGTGTCTGCCTCCTTGCTGCGCTTCATCTCCTGCTGCACGAAGCACTGGGTCACTCGGGGCTAGGATCAGGGAGAGGCCCAGGGCATCAGAATTGTCACCTCTAGATGTGAGCAGTGTCCCCCATCAACATGTGAAGAAAACTAGTGGAGGCAGCTCTGTCCATTGGGGAAAGATCAGGAAAGCAGAGATGGGCCCGGCCAGGTAAAGATGGACACGCCCAGTGGAGCTGGATCAGCTTTCTGGGTCTGAAGGGAGCTGGGCTGGGTAACATAGCTGCCCTCAGAGGCTGACACTTGTCTTACAGAGATGGCAAATTGGGGGCATTCTTGCCACCATTTTCCCTTCCCATGTACACAAGAAACATCACTAATCAGTCACAACACTCATATTTTCAACATGGAACTCCCAGCAACCCCTACTGGTCAAACAGAGTCACCATGAAAGAAGAAACCTATTTGCCATTTGTGCTCTAACAGGAGAATAGATGTGGTGGCATGAGGAGAAGGACAGGTGTGATGGTCAGATATTCCTTGGACCAAGTTCTAGCTCTGCCATTTGCTAGCTGCATATTCTTGGGCAAGTGACATAACCTCTCTGACCCTTGGTCTCTTCATCTGGAAAAAGGAGATGATGAAAGTACTGGCCTCTCAGGGTGGTTAAATGAGATAATCCACGGTAGGGGGAGCCAGCCCCAGCGAGGACCAGGGGTTCCCTCGGGTGGGATGGCGTCCGCAAGGAGAATGAAGGAGGGAGACACTGGAAAGAGGTTCACAGGAGCGTCACACACACTTTATTATTAAAGCCTGGCCCCTTTTATAGGGGCTTCTGACCATTACCTCAATTGCAAGTTATGTTTCACACGATCAGGATGTTTTTCTCTTCTCAGAGCTTTTACCTTTTTGTAATTTTATCTTTCCTGGGTTCATTGGTTACCATGACTACCTTACAGGGCATATACTTGAACTTAGTAGCAAAAGGAGTCTCAAACTTTTCCTATCCTACCAAGAGCTGCATATTATTGCAATGGAGGGGAACACCTGTTTCTCAGTCAAAGCTTCAGTTTTTGTTGCTACAGCAATGTACAAAGCAAAGAGTTAAAACAAGGCTGTTGGTTAAAATACCTCATGGTCAGTAAGTTGTCTCTTATCAGAACTCTCATGGCCGAGAGACCTTGGTCTCCTGATCTCCAAGGAAACCTTTCACAGCTGCATAGGCTAAGGGGCTTGAGTCCCCAATATCTCAGTTCAGGGGTCCCCTCGGGCTGTAGCCTGTTTTAGGGAGTTTCCTTTTCTTTAGGAAATCTTGCCCCGTCGGTGACTTACACAGCCAGCTATCATCAGGGTACCCCAGGAACTTGTCACAAATGCAGTGAGTATATTGTCTCCTATAGGAGGAAAGGCACATGGGTTCATAGAGACAGGAGATATTACATGACCAACCATAAGGCAGCATCCCAGACATCCAGTGCTGAGCGTGGATCTTTATTTCAATGTGGTCTTGTCAGACATCGGGAGACTGTCGGCCCCCGGCACCACAGAAAATGCCTAGTCCAGTGCTATTGAGTTATAGAGGGGCCGTTTCTAAAGAATTTGTTACTGTTAGAGATGATTTCAAGGAGCCTGCCAAGAAGAGGCCACAGAGCCCAGGCAGTTATTAGAGCTTCCCTACTGCCTTTTTCTCCAAGATGTTGTGGCCAATACAGACTGATTCTTCTTCCAGCCCCTCTCACCTCAATTTATTATATACAGATCCAGAAACATGAGGCTCTTCTCTCCTGGTTACCCTCTTGTTGAAAGAGTAAGGAAACAGCAGAGGAGGAAAGACAGTTCACTTTAGCAGACCTTGAGTAGAAAGAAGGCCCACTGCGCACCAGGCACCATGGGGAACAGCTTGGCTCCCCAGCCAGGTAACTGCTCTTCACGGGCAGGACGGCAGCCCCCTGGCACCTCTCAAGGTGACATCACGAGGCTGAACACATCATCGTTATTGATCCATCATTCCTTAAGCCACCGAGGGTTTACTGAGACCCATGGTGGATACTGCTTTCCTGGGGGCATGTTCAGGAAGAAGAGGCAAGAGAGCCTTTACTCAATAAACATGTCTCTAGCGTGTGTTACATGCCACACACACACTGTACGTGTCCTGGGGACACATTGATGAGCAGATACCATTCCTGCTCTTGCAAAACTTTCAGTCTGCTAGAGGAAATAGAACAGAAACACACGCCAACATGTATTTAATTTTTTCACCCAAATCTTTCATGAACACGTGTTTATTCTTCAACAACATCAAAAAAAAATTGCAGAGAAAAAAAAGATGGAACCTGTAGTTTTAAAGCAATTGAACAAACAACATTTTTATTTGAACACTAACTGAATTTATTGATAATATTAAGAAATTATTTTTAGTTTTTAGGTATAGTAAAGTTACTGTAGTTATGGTTTGTTTTGCTTTTAAAGAGCTAGAGTCCTAATCTTTCAGAGATACATACTGATATATTTATGGAAGTGATTGGGTGTCTGAGACTTGATTCAAAATAATACAGGAGGGGGAAGTAGGTGGGAATATTGTCCAAACAAGATTGGCCATGAGTTTATAATTGTTGATGAGAACAGAGTTCCATTATAACATTCTCTTTATTATTATTCCATAATAAAATTTAAAAAAATTATTTAACATTAAAAACTTTATAATAAATCAAGTTAAACTAGGCAGGAGAGGCAGCATGACATGATCAAAAGAACAAAGGATTTGATGTCAAATAGCTATGGGTTCAAATCTCACCTCCCCTGCTTCCTAGCTGAGCAAGGAACTTAACCTCTCTGAGCCTCAATTCACTCATCAGGGGGTAACGACAGTAGGCACCTCAGATCTCAGAGTGGTTGTGGGGAGTCAGTGTGCTGGCATATGGGCCCAGGGCTAGGCCCAGCATGCAGAGGCTCAGAACCTGGAATGTGATTTTAAAACTCTAACTCCCGCCAGCCAGACCTGACCCAGAGGGCCTCTCTCTTTCTTTCAGCTGGTGTTCCAGGGGAGGAGCCCAAGTGTAATATCTGTCTGGGGAAGACATCAGGGCCATTGAATGAGATCCTCATCTGTGGGAAGTGTGGCCTGGGTGAGTGTGATGAGCAGAACACAGAAGGCTCCCTCCCCCGCTGGCCCCGGGCAGGCACTCCCTCGGACTGCTGGGGCCTTAGCTGGCCTCCTGTTTCCCTTGGAGCTCCAGCGTGACAGGGGCCAGTCTCTGGGAGTGAAGGCCCAGAGAGATGACCCTTGGGGAGAGCTGGGCCTTCTAGAAAGTGAGACAAGTTATGCAGCTTGGGTGGAGAGGATGGGTGGGCGAGATGGGGCACAGAGGCTGAAGCCAGGCCTTGGCGCCTCCCCCACCGGGGTCCAGGCTGTCTTTTTTTTTTTTTTGAGGGCAGTGTCACTGGCCCTCACATGTGGGACCCAAACTGGGGCCGCCGGCCTCCCAAGCCAGCGCTTAACCACTGCGCCACTCGGCCGGCCCCAGGCTGTCTTTTACTCATCTGCTTGGACTCCAGCTTGGCTGCCTTGGTGAGAGTGGCCAGCCAGTACCCTGGCAGCTGGCAGGCTCCCAGCTCCCAGGACTTGCTCCCAGCCCTGCCGCCTTTGGGCTGACTGGCCTTGGGCCACTGTGTCCTTGTGGGCACCCACCACGCCTCCTCTGCCTAGGTTACCACCAGCAGTGCCACATTCCCATAGCAGGCAGTGCCGACCGGCCCCTGCTCACGCCATGGTTCTGCCGACGCTGCATCTTCGCGCTGGCTGTGCGGGTGAGCCCCCCATCTTTCCAGTCCCTGCGTTTTGCCCCCTCCAGTGCGAAGCCCAGTGACTCCCTGGGTTCAGGCCTGACTCCTGGTCACAGAGCCACGGCTTTGGGGGCAGACAGCGCTGCTGCCACTTACCAGCTGTATGTCCTTGGCCAGGTTCCGTAGCCTCCCTGAACCTCAGTTTCCTCAACTGTAAAATGGATACAGATGTGGTGTCGGGAGTAGGAGGCCCCGAATAAATGGAGCCTTTGCATTAAAAGAAACCATGTATTTGCACACTCTCTGGTTATTGTTATCTTTATTGTTGTGCTTCTTACTATTAATGGAGATCCTTCTGGGATAGAGAGGATGGATTTGGGATTGGTGAGAAAAGGCTCCTTGCATCTGACTCCGTTGGAAAATCTCAGGAGTCCCCCTAATGGACATGTCCCTTGTGGCCCAACCGGGACCCCTCATCCCCCACAGAAAGGCGGCGCGCTGAAGAAGGGTGCCATCGCCAGGACGCTGCAGGCGGTGAAGATGGTGCTGTCCTACCAGCCCGAGGAGCTCGAGTGGGACTCGCCCCACCGCACCAACCAGCAGCAATGCTACTGCTACTGCGGCGGGCCCGGAGAGTAAGGCCAAGGGGTCGAGGTGGGGCGGGGCTTCCCTGGAAGATCGAGAGCGGGGCGGGGCCCTCCCGGGAGTGTCAAGCCCCGGGGCTCAAGGGAAGAGCCTGAATATTAAGGATGAGACCGGAGCACGGGGCTCAACGTGGCGAGGCTGGCTCTCCTGAAGCGGGCGGTTGAAGGTGGAGGTGTTTTCCTGGGGCACTAGTGGAAAAGAAGGAAGTATTGAAGAGCGATTAAGAGCCTGGGCCCCAGTGTCCAAATTCTCTCAGCTACTTATGGCTGTGCAGCCCCTGAGCCTCAGTTTCCATAATATTGATAGTTTCCTGTTAATGCTAGTTGTGAGCAGAGCCTGAATTAGATAATTTACGTAAAGGATTTCACAGTACCTGGCACTGGGTAAGCACTTAAATGTGAGCTGTTATTGGGGGTGAACAAGTTAGACAAACCTTTCCATTGTCAGGGCTGGCGAGATACTAAGATCCTTCTCTCTGGAGGTTTGCAAGCAGGGAGTAGGGGTCGTACATTGGGGATGCTGCCGAGGGGAGTCTCGCCCTGGCTGTAGGGCGGGAGTCTTTGCCTGATTCTTCCTTGCGGCCTGAACCTCCATGTAGCCATGGTAATTAAGCCTGCTCCCTGGCCTGACTGCCACCACAGAAGTAACAGGTGGGATCTCTGCCCTCAGGAAATTCAGCCTACAGGACACCCTGAAGTCCTAATCTTAGCCGTGAGCTTTGTTGACAAGCACTGGGAGTTTGGAGGCTGTGCTTTCAGCCGACCTGGCTAATTTGGGCAAATCACTCACTTGAACTCCATCTCTCAAGTGAGATTCATAATAACCTCAGCCCTATCAACTTCTCTGGGTGTTGAGAGGCCTGTAGGATAACATGGAGAAATGCTCACAGCATTGAGGAAGTGGCCTGGAGTGATTATTAAAAATGCATCTCGGGCCGGCAGAGAGGCATGGTGGTTAAGCGCTGGCCTGGGAAGCCAGCCGCCAAGGTTCAGGTCCCACATATGAGGGCCAGTGACGCTGCCCTCAAAAAAAAAAAATGCATCTCCCTGGGGTTCCCCCAGAGGTTGAATAGGCTTGGAGTGGGCCAAGGAATCTTCATTTTAATCTATACCCCAGGTGACGCTGATGCCGGTGGTCCATGGACCACAACTGAAAGGTGTGAACAAAGCATTGACTATTATTAAAGAAATAACTTTTTGCTCTTTGTTTATATTCAGTGAGTAGTTGTTGCATGGCCATGACAGGGTAGATACAGTACCAGACTAGAGAAACCAGACGCAGTGCTGCCCTTTTGGTCACAGGAGCCACTGTGCTCCTATGAGGTCTCCTGGGCAAACCCTTCCCTGTCAGCGGTGTTTGGGAAGCCATGCGGGGGGCACAGTCCAGAGATGGGGGCTCCAGTGTGCTATGGTGGAAGATCACCGGCTTTGAAGTTAGGGAGGCCAGGATTTGAGTCACCCTCCACCACTTGCTTCCTGAGTAACCTTGAGCAAGCCATTTAACCTCTGACTCTGTAAAATGGGGATCGTGGCCCATCCTGAGGTCAAATGAGATAGCATATGCCCTGCTCCCAGGACCTCCCATGGCACAGCCTAAGTGCTTGGTAACTGAGTTCTCCTCCCTTACCCTAGTGGAGGGTAAGTTTATTTTGGGCAAGGCTGCTGAGACCCATCCTAGGCTGGGAGTGTGGGCCCGTGACCTTGGCTCCTTTGTCTCCTCAGATGGTACCTGCGGATGCTGCAGTGTTACCAGTGCAGGCAGTGGTTCCACGAGGCCTGCACCCAGTGCCTCAATGAGCCCATGATGTTCGGAGACCGGTAGGTGCTAATCTGGTCTGGCTCAGCCTTGGGTGTGAGATGTGGGGACAGGGCTCAGCCGCAGCAGCTCCTTCAGACTGCCCGCCAGGCCCTAGTCAAGTGGGGGGATCTGTGAGAGTGTACACCTGTCTACGGGAGCCAGCTCAGGTTGGGGGAAATCGTCCCATAAAGGAACATTCCAGACCACATCCCCAGGGTTGCCAGTGACTTACGGAGGACCGTAGGCAAAGCCTGACCTTCCTAAGCCCCAGTCTCTTTTAAGTGTCTGGGGAAGGGGGAGTGACACAGGCCCTGCCTTACCCCTGCCCAGGGTTGTTGTAGGAGCCACCGGGTAAATGAGTGATTCGATCCAGCTTCTAACCAACAGGG
The DNA here is from genome assembly GCA_033961575.1 of Aselliscus stoliczkanus. Lineage (NCBI taxonomy): Eukaryota > Metazoa > Chordata > Mammalia > Chiroptera > Hipposideridae > Aselliscus > Aselliscus stoliczkanus. The sequence goes on from CM066728.1 coordinate 126,291,414, forward strand.
CTAAGCTAATGGGAGACTTGTGTGTGTCAAACCAGACATCATGTGTTTCTTGATGTCTCATGTTATTTGTGATTGTGTGTGTGTGTGTGTGTGTGTGTGTGTGTGTGTGTGTAAACAAGGGTGACCACTGCAGCCCAGTGTGGCTCTCCTCACTCTTTCTCAAAGCCATGTTCCAGGGTAGTGACATCTGGGAAATGGGCTGAGGTAGGGGTTAGAAGGGGCGGGGAGTATTTCTTTGTCCCTGCCTTGCCCTGTCCTTACTGAACTAGAGGCCACCAGCCCTAGGAATGAGAGCAATGCTGACTAGGGGAGGGCACGTGGGAGTGAGGGTGGGGTGTCAGAGCCCTCCCACCACAGGCCCCCTCTCCACCCACCTGCAGGTTCTACCTATTCTTCTGCTCCGTGTGTAACCAGGGCCCAGAGTACATCGAGAGGCTGCCCCTGCGATGGTGAGCCCATGGGGCTTGGCCCACACCCACCCCTGACCCCTCCCAGCTCCTCCTCTCCCCACTCGCTCCAGGAACAATTCCATTTCCAACCGCCAGGGCCCAGCCTTGCCCCTGCCCTCAGCCCTGACCTAGGAGGCTCCCGCCTTGGCTGCGGCCTCACCCGGCCCCACCTCCTTGCCCCCTTGCTCAGGGTGGATGTGGTTCACCTGGCCCTCTATAACCTGGGGGTGCAGAGCAAGAAGAAATACTTCGACTTCGAGGAGATTCTGGCCTTTGTCAACCACCACTGGGAGCTCCTGCAGCTTGGCAAGGTATGCGAGACCATGCGGCGGCGGCAGAGTGGCAGGAGTCCATTGCACAGCGGGGTTACCCGGTCCAGAGAGGTTTGCCCAGGGCCACGCAGTGCAGGGCTAGGCTGTAGGTCTGCGTGCTCGCTCTCAGCTGCTGGCTGGGACAGAGACCCAGAGCCTTTGAACTGCTGCATCCCTGAGTCCACACCTCTGAGCTCATGCCTTTCAAGGGGCTTCCTGATCCAGGTTTTGGCAGTAGGCAGGTTAGGGCCTCACAAATTCAACTGCAGGGAGCTAGGGATGGGGTCTGGCTGGAGCAGGGCCCTCTGCAGAGATGCCTGACCCACGGCAGACTACCTGGCTAGGATGGAAAATGAAGTGAGCCTGCCCCCTGCTGGTCCTACTTGGAATAGCAAAAGTGGGCCGAAGAGGCCTGGGCGCCAGGGATAGGTGGAGTGACAAACCAAACTTGCAGGATGTCACAGGTGGAGAGTGACTTGTCAGTGGTCAGCACAGCTTTGGAGCTAAGCTGGAACTGGAGCAAGGGCCTATCCAACCTCTTCCATGGTGGGGCCATGCCCCAGTTTCCCCTTAACACCCTTAGAATCCTCTCCACCGCGTCTAGAGTAAGGCGTCTTCTCTACTGACTGCCCCAAACCCTTCTTTGATAAGACAGGGATTAAAAAAAAAAAAAAAAAGTAACCCTTATGCTTTGCAAAAGATTTTCATGTAATAACAACATCTTCATTTATAGTGTTTGATAATTCATAAAAGACATACGTATTACACAGCCAAAAAGATAGGTAGAGTTGGTATTTTTTAAAAAAATAATTTTTTTTTCTAATTTACAAAAAAAATACATGTTCCTGATAGAAAAATTTTAAAATACCAAAAAGCATAAGGAAGTAAACTTCAAAAACAAAGCCATCCATATTCCCACATCACACAACCCAGAAACAACTATTAATGCACAGGTACATTTCCTTCCAGCCTCTCTTCTGTGTGTATTTTTTCTTTTTATGTGCTTTAGATTATACAGTATATACAACTTAAATGATCTTTTTTCAGTTTATATTATATCATACTTTTCCATATCATGAGTTGTCATTTTTATCGTTTTTATCATTCCATATCGTTTTTAATGGCTGCGTTGGTTCCCACCATCCTGTTGGCCATATAGTCTCTTTCCCACGTGTCCCACGGGCCCAGCATTGGGCCAGTGCTGCAGTGAACATTTTTGTACATAAAACTCTGTTTCATTTTATGTCTGTATCATAGATCCCATGGAGCATCAGTGGGTCAAGGGCATGGGCATTTTTAAAGCTCTTGACACATTTAGGACAGGAGTTACTCTCCCCAGTTACTGATGGGAACTGAGCTCAGAGAGGTGAAAAGGCTTGGCTGAGGTCATGGGATAAGTCGATGGTCCCCACGTGGGGGACTCAGAAGCGTCAGGAGACTGGGGAGGGACGGGGCGGGGCAGAGGCCGCCTCAGAGGCCACGGGCGTGGGTCTGACGGTCCTGCCGGCCTGCTCCCCTCAGCTCACCAGCACCCCTGTGACCGACCGAGGACCCCATCTCCTCAACGCGCTGAACAGTTACAAAAGCAGGTGCGTGCAGGGAAGGGAGTGCCATGGGGCCCCGCCAGATGGGATGTCAGTCTAACAGTTCTTCCTGCCTCGCAGCCTTTGCTCAAGCTGTGCTCCCTGCCTGGGTCTCCCTCCCCCTCTCTGTCTATATAAATCATACCCATCCTTCAAGATCCAGGGAGCACCCCACTGCCTCTGTGACACCTCCCCTGAGCACTCCCGTCAGCGTGACACATTTGGTTCTGGGCTCGGCTCCATGGGGGCCTGCACCCCTGACCTCTGAGGGCCCCTTCTGCCCCAGCCACCTGTGTTCTGGACCAGACACCGAGCGATCCATTCATCACCTCTCAGGCGGCCCACATGGCCCACGGCTCCCCATCCAGACGTGCTGAGTTCTTTTCAGAACACACAGTACCACGCCCCTCGCTACTTCCGCGGGCAAGGCCCAGGCTCCTTGGCACAGCAGTCAGGGCCTCTTAGGAGCAGTCCCTGCTATGCCTTCTGACACTGTCCCTTTGCTTCATTTATTCTGGGTGTCAGCTGTCCTGAGCCCTTGGCTTCCCCACTCGTGTGTTTGCTGACGCTCTTCCCTTTGCCTAGGATGCAATTCAGTCCCTTTCATCTGTGTGTTCCGTCAACAGCTACTTATGGAACTGCTGCTGTGTGTCAGCCCTGTATAGGTGTGAGGACACGGTGAGGGCTAAGACATGGCCCCTGAGTCTATGCAGCCTCTCCAGACACCTCTAGGCAGACACACCCACTCTGTCTTCCACCTTCTCATGCTTTGGGGCCAGACACCGCCCTGCTCTTGAATCCATGTGGCCTCCTGCCCTCCGTGGATGGTCTCCCAAGGGCAGCCCAGCTGTGTCTGAGTCACCTGTGCAGCTCCCTGGCGGCTCAGCCAGTGTTGGCAGAATGAGGGAAGCGCCTGGAGGTGCCTTCAGTCTCCCTGGGGAGAGCCGAGAGCAGCATGGTGTCCCCTGGGAGCTGCAGGAGGCCTTCCTGGGGGACGTGGCCCTGGGGCTGGTTGCGGCAGAGAAGAAAAGGGAGAGGAGCAGCGGGAACCACACACGTATAGGGGAGGACGGAGGAACCACCCGCCATGTCCTCAGCCGCCTCCTGAGACTCTACATGCTTTGAAGGAATCGGCGTCTCCGCAGGCCACTCTGGAGTTTAGCTCCGGGTCCAGGGAGGCGGAGAGAGTAGTTTTAATGCTTGACCCTCCTCCCCAGGAGGATGGACAGACAGACTCCTGAACTCTCTCCTCCCCCTGCCCACCCCGCAGGTTCCTCTGTGGCAAGGAGATCAAGAAGAAAAAATGCATCTTCCGTCTGCGCATTCGCGTCCCACCCAACCCGCCAGGGCGGCTTCTGCCTGACAAGGGCCTGGTGCCCGCTGAAAATGGCACCTCCGCTGAGCTGCGCAAGAGAGGAAAGAGCAAGCCTGGGTCAGTGCCCGGGGACCCAGGGACCAGGGCGGCAGCCCAGCTCAGCTTCTCGGCTCCCAACTCCCAGCCAGTGGGCTGTGCTATGGGCCTGGAGGGTACCCTAGCATCCAGGCAAGCAGGGAGGACCTCACCCAGGAGTCCCAGCTGGAGCCCCCCCCCCCCAGAAGCCTTTGAATGGCTGAGCCAGGGCTTGGCCCCGCATCCCGACTCCTCCCACCGCCCTGAAAGCCTTGCTTGATCCTGGGACCCAGTCTCGCTGGATGAGGGCTTAGGCAGAGGTGAAGGAAGGGGTCCCCGGCTCTCCTGGCTGAGCTGAGCCCCCTCACCCTGGGCGTGGGGGGCAGAGCGTTTGATGATATTCCTGGAGAGGCACCTTCTCTGCCCACCACACCCCCGTCCGCGCCTTCCCGCATCTGTGCCCCAGAGGGCTCTCCCTTCTCCCCAGGTCTCCGTGGGAAGGAGACGCTGTCCCCGCCCCAGCCGTGCTCCTGCCCCTCCTCCCTCTGGGCCACCTCAGGCTCTGACCGGGCCACTCTCTCCTTTTTCTGTCTCCACAGTTTGTTGCCTCACGAATTCCAGCAGCAGAAAAGGCGAGTTTATAGAAGAAAAAGATCAAAGTTTTTGCTGGAAGATGCTATTCCCAGTGTTAGTTTCTTGTTTTCTTACTCTCCACTTTCACACGCAGGGTCAGCACGTGTTAGGGAGTCCTGTGCAGAAAACAGGTCCCCCAAGCCCAGGCGCCTCGCCCACCTCCCACACAGGAGTCAGCCCCTATCCCAGCCGAACAAGGAAAAGCCAGGCACTGCAAGGCCGCTCCTTTATCTCCCCAAGTTCTCCCAGAACCTGAAGGGGGACAAGGGTAGGGAATATCCTTGTCCCCACCGTCCAGGTGGGGAAACTGAGGGCCGTGGAGGGGCAGTGACTCCTGAGGCCACCCCTCAGGCAGAGGTAGAGCCCAGCCTAGAACCGGGGCTCCAGGGCACCCCCCTCCAGCAGCCCCGGGGCCTCACTGAAGCCCTCCCTTTGGGCAGCAGTATTAGCAGTGCCTCCCATGTCCCCAGCACGTGACAGGTTACAACACACTTGCACAACCGTCATTTCATTCTGCTGCACTTCCTGACACCTCAAAGAATGAAGCGCGGCAGCTGAGGTAACTGAGACCCAGACCTGGGAAGGTCACACAGACAGCAAGAGCCAGGGCTAAACTGCTGTGACTTGGCCCCGTGTCAGGACCGGGAGTAAGGAGGAAGTGACAGGCCCCACCTCAGGAGGGGCCAGCCCTCAGAAGCCCTGGCAGCCCGTGTGGCCTCAGCGGGGAGGAGGTCTGAGGCTCACTGAACACCCCCCACCCCTTCCTCTGTGTCCGCAGAGCGACTTTACCTCGGCCTGGAGCACCAACCACCACCTGGCCAGCATATTTGATTTCACATTGGATGAAATTCAGAGTTTAAAGAGGTAACAGTGAGGGACGCAGCAAAGAGCTGTGCTCTGGGGACCAGGGTGGAGCCAACTGGGGCCTCCACTTCCATTCCCCCAGCAGCGAAGGTGGACTCTGGACAGGGCGAAGCAGAAAGCTTCTGGAGGGAGTAGGGGCTCCCCCAGGATCATTCTAGTTAAAAGGGCCCATATTGCAGAAGGCTGCCTAGAGGGTCTCTGCTTGAGCGCTTTCAGCATAACACCCCCTTGCTTGGTCTCCAGGGCTCCCCTGGACCGCTCCTCAGAGCAGCATTCCGGGCCTGCCTTGCCCAGGTCCGCCCCACCTCCCCATCCCTCTCCCACTTCTGGTCCCACACCTTCTACCCAAACTGCCATGGGCATCCCACGTTCACATTTTTCCATGAAGCCCTCACTAGCTAACCCTTCCCGGCTGCCTTGGACGCTTCTGTGTATTGTGACAGCACCCTGTGCTTGGTATACCCAAGGGGAGGGACTGCAGATTCCATTATTTCTAAAATTACTAAGGTCCTTCAGTGCTTTCCTGTAGGCACGGAAGTGGGAGCCCCTGCTCACCTGCTTCTGGCTGTATAACTTTAAATTCTTTAACCTCTATGCCTCCTCACCTGTTTCTGCATGGTTGTTAGAAGACTCAAACAAGATGCTATAAATGAAAGCACTTCAGGCCCATAACGCGTTGCACAAGTGTCTGGGATCAAGCTCATTCGTTATCTTTAACTGCTGCCGCAGTGCTTGTATCACCTCCAGGGAGGGGGTTGGGGAAGGCTTTCTTGACTCCTGGAACTTTGAAGTCTGGGAAGGTGGAAGATGGACCGAGAGGTGGTCCCTGCGGGTGGGGTGGCAGGAAGCTCAGCAGTGGGAAGATGGGCCTCCGCAGGGAGGAAGGATGCCTGTGGAGAGGTCCCCAGGGGGGCCGAGGGCTGACGGCAGGCCCACCCTCCCCTCCCTCAGTGCCAGCTCAGGCCAGACCTTCTTCTCAGACGTGGACTCCACGGATGCTGCCAGCACGTCTGGCTCTGCCTCCACCAGCCTCTCCTACGACTCCAGGTAAGCTTCCTGGCGGTCCGGACTCAAGTTTGTGGTCACCGCCCCCCAACCCCCGCCTCCACCTCCTACTCCTGTGACTGACTTCGGGTTCATTCCGTTCATGAGTCTGGCTGAGGGGCCTGGCCTTCCGCAGTTGTGAGTCTGGGACTCTCTGGTCTAAGTCATGGGGTTCAGACGGCGCTGAGTATGGACATCGGTTCAGGTCGCTCCTCTCTGCCTGCTGCACAAGCTTCTGAGACACTTCTTGCTGGGCACTTCCAGCTCAGGGGTCACACGACCAGAGGCTGTTTCTGGGGCTCTTGGCCTCTGCGCGCCATGATGTTGCATGTCTGCCTCTGCCTGCAGGGTCCCCGAGCCTGGTTCTTGGTTACCTCAATCTGGTGTCTGTCTGCAGGTCTCTGAGGAAGACAGCCATCGTTTTGGAAGCCTGATGGAGGGGGCAGTGGCATCCTGCAGGGTGTAGGGCCTGGGAGAGGGGACCCAAATCCCTGAGGCCTAGCTGAGGGTACAGCAGCGTGGGGAGGGAGTGCTGCAAAGCACATACATGAGCTCTCCTGAACCCTGGGCTTCTTCAACTTGAGGCTCTTGCAAAAGTAGACTTGTGTATCTTGGGAGATTTTCTCCGCTCCAAACAACTGTCTCTGCTGTTGCCTGTGTATTTTATTTCCTTCTGTTTCTTTGTTCTCACGAGCTCTTTGACCTGAGTCCCTGAGAATGTGTGCCTCTTCTTGTGTGCATGTTCAGTTCTCTACCACCTCTGCCTCTTTCTGCCCGTGTGCACGCATGGCTGTCTGTCTCCAGGCCAGACTCTGGGGTATGAGGGACTTGACTCCATAGCCGCCATCTTACCCCTATTTGACTCATCTAGCTACACGCGTCCAGATGGGACCAGGCAGTGTACGCAGGGCCTCTGCATGGCCCGACTTCCGGGGGCACAGATGCCGCCACCCCTGGACTTGTGCAGGGCAGAGATCCTAAAGCACACAGACAATGTGTGCGTTAGAGCTGGGACACACGTAGCTTGGAATCCCAGCTCTGTCACTCCCCAGCCGGGAGCCTGTTTGTCTCCTCCCAGGGCTGATGTGAGGAGCCCCCTGAGATAAGCCATGCCTGGGGCTCTGCCCAGCACTTGGTGCCCAGGGGGTGCTCAGAGAGGGGGACTTGGGAGGACTTTTCCATTTCACTCCCATCTTCCGCTTCCCTTCCTGATACAGACGGACAGTGGGCAGCCGCAAGAGGAAGCTGGCCGCCAAAGCGTACGCGCCACTGCAGGCAAAGCGGCGGGCAGCTGAGCTGGGCGGACGCTGCCCCTCAGACAGCAGTGCCGAGGGGGTTTGGGGCCCCGAGCGGCCAGACGAGGGCATCGACAGCCACACTTTTGAGAGCATCAGTGAAGATGATTCGTCCTTGTCCCACCTCAAATCCTCCATCACTAACTACTTTGGCGCAGCTGGGCGGTTGGCCTGTGGGGAGAAGTACCAGGTGCTGGCTCGGAGGGTGACGCCCGAGGGCAAGGTTCAGTACCTGGTCGAGTGGGAAGGGACCACCCCTTACTGACTGCCCGCCGAGGATGCCAGGAGCCCTGGAAAACAGGAGAGACGGCGGTTCTCTTCCGCGTGGGCTGGGGGAGGGAAGGACAGCTGCCAGTGCCTGGCCCAGGGCCTGCTGCCTGCCTCCCGGAGGCCAAGGTCTGCTCCTCGCTGCTGTGCCATTCGGCCCTCCAGCCAACTCAGGCCCATCTCCCCTTTGCCTGTGTCTCTAAGGTCCCACCGGCTTAGTTTTCAGTGTCCCCACACCCCCTCCCCCACCCCCTCAAACTGTTCATCTGTTCCTGGCTCTGGGACCCCTTTTCCTGAGCCTACGTCTTTCTCCTTGTCCCCAGCTTTGTGTCCCTTCCCTCCCTCTCTCCTTTGGGATGTGTGTGTAGACCCACGCGCAGGCTGCCCTCCACTGGTGTCCCTCACACCTGACTCACGGGGCAGCCAGTCCTCCCAGGGACGTGTTATGAGAACAGGCACCTCTCAGAAGGAGTGAAGATGGATGAGAGGAGCTCGGAGCTTCCTCTCCCCCATTCCTGCCGCTCCCGCTGCCCTGGGAGGTGGTGCTGAGGGTAGGAGCACGCTGGTGAAAGCCTGGGGCAGAGGCCCCAGGACCCAAGAGGCTGGGTCCCTGCCTCAGAAGGTACCAGCACCAGAGCCCAATGGCTAGGTCCCGAAGTCTTCCTTTCCTTGGCCACATCCCCTCAGCTGTCACGGGGCTGGGCCTGGCCTTGCTGGGATAGAGGTGCCCTGGAAAACCTGACGGCCCGGGGAGCAGTGGAGAAAGGGAAGCCATGTCCCGCTGCACCTCCGCCTGTGCCTCCCATCCCCAGAGGAACAGCGTGCCCTCACACAAGCTTCTCTCCACGCGTGCCGGCACCCTGCAGGCAGACATTTGGCCCGCGGCCTCCAGGTGCGCTCGCACGGCGCACCTTCCCTCCCGTGCCAGCCTGGCGCCCGCCCGCCGCTTCTCCTTGGCCCTCTTCCAGGGACCGTGTGCTGCAACTAAATGTGAAAGTCCAGCTCCTGCCCTCAGCTTTCAGCCCGTGAACCAGCTTTGACCTCACAGGGAGGCGCAGGGGACTTATCTCCTACCCCTCTTCCTTTCCCCCTAACCCCTGAAATCGACAATCACTTTTGGGGACAGGTGAGGAGTTTAAAGGGCCTGCGTCCTTCATTCCCCACAAAGGAAGGCTCTGTCGGTGGGAGTATACACAGAACTATAAGAGCCAACATTAAAACTCCTACCCATCTGGAGGGAAGTCAGAAAACAGGAGGGGGAAGGGAGCCCTCATTTTTGCTGCTTCCAGAGATAATAGAAACTGACTCACTTGATTGGAAAAAGGAAAGAAGTGCCTTTAGGGGGAAGGGTTTGCACCAGATGGGGACCAGCCCTGCCAACGGCTGCTGGGGCCTCCCACTTGGCAGCTGCAAGGTGAAGGGTGCACAGTGAGGGGACAGCAGTGGGCCAGCAGGCCTGAGGTTTTCCCATGCCTAGGCTGACCCCCTCCCCACCGGGCAGCTCTCAGGGGGTTCCTGTGACAGTGTAGATGCCCCTTGCCTTAAGCCTCAGCTCCTACAGTGCCTTTCCGATGGGACCTCATTTCCTGTGCACAGCCCTCCCCCTTCTCTGCTTCCCTGGCACAGCCCACACGGGGGCGGTCTGTCTCCCCTTCTCAGCTCCACAGCTGCTGCCACTGGAGCTCCGCTGGGGCCAGGTGGAAGGGGAGCTGGGAGGGAAGGCAGCCCCAGCCCAGCAGGGCCCGGGACCCGGTGTCCAGCCTGTGGCTTCCAAGAGCACAGCAACCTCCTGGGCCTGCTTTCCGGGCCTCTGACAAAGCCCAGGATGAGCGAGGACAGGCACGGTGCACCTGCACCTTCTCGGCGTGGGCTCCAGGGAGGCCCTGGGTTGGAAGAGGGGGAAGGAGGGTATGGGTGTCTTCCCCATTTGGGAAGTCAGCATAAGGCCTAGCAAGGTCAACCTGACTCAACACCCCAGCATTTCATTCATACCAGATCATACCTGCATTACTGCCAACTGACCTTGTAATAATCCTGTGCACCTTCAAAAAGATTTATCGTTTGAATTGCTGCTTAATAACATTTGTTATATTAAAGTTATAATTAACGTGTCTGATTTACAATTTAAAGGCCCCGTTTGAAGAGTTGCCTATCTTCCCCCTAGTGGACTATCAGAGGTTGGGTAGCAGGAGGAATTCGTTGGCTCCGGTTTCTGGTCTTGGTTTCCGGGGGATTGAGGGGGAATGGCGGGACCCCATCCTCTCTCGGGCCACCCTGCCACTGCCCACCGATACTCTTACCCTTATTTACCACCAAGAGGATGTGGAGCCTGTTTTCTACTCGGAGAACCTGACCCATGGGGGCAAAAAAATACTAGCTGAGGGCCACAAGGGAGTAAGAGATGGAAAATGAATTTAGAAATTGGCCGTGTTAAGGTACCTAAACGAAGGCACACAGCCCTAGAACTCCGGCCCCACGCGTCAGAACCTGCACCACTCCGGTCCAAGCCTCATTCGGTTTCCTCACGGTTTCCTCACCCTTCGGGCCTATGCCAGAGAGAATCCCTGCTGGATTCAGTTTCCCTTTCACATGTAAATGTGATGGATTATTACTTTAAATTCTCTACATCTGGGGATGTTTGGTGAGAGATAACGCAAAGGAGTAGGGAAAAGTCAGTGATAGGGAGGTGAAGGCAAAGGGTTTAACTGAATTCTGTAGTTTCAGGGGTAAAGTGTAGGCCTGTTACCCCCCTAAATGTTCATGTCTGAACTTAAAAAACGTCATTAACGATGGCTCCTCCTTTTTGCTATCAGACCTGTTTCAACCTTTAACTGCCCTTGGAACAAAACCACAATTGGAGCTGCGGGTGGGGTGCGGTGGGGTGTGGGCGTCACTCTTTGGGCTGAAATCTATATAATGAAAGTGAATGGTAAGAGGGGTCAAGAGACCTGGGTTCTAGTCTAAGTTCTACAGTAAGCAGCTAACGAGCGCCCAGGCTGGGGGTGCCTGGTTCATTTGGGGCTAGGTTAGTGTTTACAAATCTACAACATACTTAGGAATTCAGGAGCAAGAAATTAGAATTCTCAGAAATTCCCCAAACCATTAAGTTACTCTTAAAATACTTTAAATGTTCTTTACACTTTTTCATTATTAGGTATATCTGGAAAAAAGTTTAAAAATAGGAACATTAAACTTAGTTGTATTATATTTACAAAGAACTGAAGCCTAGAGGGAATACTTAAATACTGGAAAATGCCGGGGAACATTGCTGGGTAGCATTCAAATAGCATAACATTCAAATATCCTAGCAAGGCTCACAGTATAAGAATCACATGTCAAAACTGGCAAATTAAGAATTTATTATGTTTCCAAAGCTCATTTCTTGGAACACAGCTCATAGGATTTGTATACAGTATACTACGTGTATAAACTTGTTTTATTTGCAAGGATAACTCATGGTTTGCCACAGACAGGGCCACAGCAAGACCATTTCTGTCCTACATGCTCTGTCCCAGTTCTAACCTTCAACTTCACGTTAGTGTTTCTTGCTCATGTTTTTCGTTTGATGAAGATGGATTCCTTCAAACCAGTTAACATCTCTATGCTTTTAAGCTTTGGTATTCACAGATAATTCTAATACTTTCTCCTTTCTCTTATTTCCTCAACTGATTTTTTTGGGGATTCTAGATTCAAGAAACATACATTTCCAGAGAAATGCTGGGAAAGCATTCCTACATGGAAACACTGGTCTAGGTCCTAGCCCAGTTCCCACAGCATTCTGGGAAGACAGTGTGACATAGTGGCCACACCATGTCAGTTGGAGTCATGCAGACCCTAACAATCATTGAATTCCTCTGAATCTATCCCCTTGTCTATAGAATGAAGATACTGTCGCCAACCTCCAGATCTATGAGAAGTCAACAATGCAATATATTTTTAAGTGCCAGACCAATTTACCCACATAGATGTTTTCAGGACTAGTGACTCTTTAGTCAGCTGCAGCAGGCTCTCTGGGTCTTTGGTCTACAAAAGGATAGAGCCAACCTCTCTGAAAGAGTCAGTAAAGACATCCTGCTTAGAATGAGATTTGGATTCAGAGCCTAGCTGCCACTTCTAAGTGTCTTATGCTCTGACCTCAGGTTTCATTAGCAAATGAGGAAAAGGTTGAGTTATGAGGATAAAATGATGTTAAGAACCTAGAACAAGGGCCTGCCGAGTGGCTCAGCTGGTTAAGAGCGCAAACTCTGAGCAACAGGGTCACCAGTTCAATTCCCACATGGGCCAGTGAGCTGCCCCAGAGCTGAGCTGCCAACAGGTGGCAGGAGGGCTCAGCTGGAGAGCATGTGCTCCTAACAACAAGGTTGCTGGTTGGACTCCCATATGGGATGGTGGGCTACACCCATCCACAACTAAGATTGAACATGGCACCTTGAGCTGAGCTGCCAAATGGGCGCCGGATTGCTCAGTGGTTAGAACATGCGCTCTTAGCAACAAGGTTTCTGCTCGACTCCTGCCCGCATGAGATGGCAGGCTATGCCCATCCACAACTAAGACTGAAAACGGCACCTTGAGCTTAGAAGCCACGAACTGCCGATGGGCAGCCGGATGGCGACTGGACTTGGAGCTGAGCTAGCTGTGCCCTCCACAACTAAGACTGAAGGACAACAACTTGGCAACAACTTGGCTGTTCTCCTTCTCCAATTCCCCAATAAAATATTTAAAAAAAAAAGAAGCACCTAGAACAGTGCCTGGCAGAGAGGTGGCGTTTTGTCCCTGTCCCCTTCCATTTCCTATAAGAGCCAACTATGACACTGAGGCAAAGCCCATGAAGAAACAGTTTTCAATGCAGTCAGCACAAAAAATGACCCAATAAAGGCCAGATAGAAAAATCTCCTTTGGAATTACTCCCACTTTAAAAAAGGTCAAGGGAAAGTTGTATTTTGCCACTTCCATAATTTAGAAAATAACTGTGGACTGTACAGAAAGCTTTATTTAAGTCCTTGAAACATCAATTGGGAAAATATTTGCCAAACCCTGTACAAGAGATCAAATCAATTCTGACATGCCCCTGACCTCGAGCATCTCAGTCTAAAAATACAAGGCTGACAGGGACACCAAGGCAAGGCAAGATTCCTTCCAGCTGGGGGAGCCTTGCAAGGGAGTAGCCAGATTTCACAAGCATTCGTGGAGAAGGGCATCAGGGCAGAGGGCATGGCCTGAACACAGGAGCAATGCCACACAGCTTACGGAAGCCATTCACTTGCCAGAGTACGAGGGCGATATAGGTGAAGATGCAAAAAGGGAGCTGAGAGTCAGTCCTGATTCTGCAAAGCAATACGAGCAGTCCACCTGGGGTCCCTAGGACAGTTTCAGTAGCATTATCTGACAACAAGGGTTTCTGTCAGAAACACCTGCTGTAAAAAGGGGCATCATTAGTATCATCTCTTTGTTCTCCTGAGACAGCCCTTCAAAACCCCCACTGGCTATCAGAAAAGAACTCTCTGGACCTTGGAAGGGCCTCAGCCTGAAGTCCCTATCAGGTCTTCATAGGACCACCCTTGGAGAGCCTCCCCCATGTTATATTTGGAGGAACTAAGGTACAAAAAGCACAGCAGGTGTCAGGACTAGAGCCTAGCAGTACTGCTCCCACACACCATTCCCTCTGGGAAGAAAGGCCCAGGATACCGCAGATGTCTGTGGGACCCTCACCAAACTGCCCCCAGGCTCCCCAGGGTGGGGTAACCTTGTGACAGATTCCTGGCGGGGGCCTCGGTCAAGTCTCTCCTCACCCCACAGGCCTCTGCCTTCCCTGCCCCCTCCCACCTGCGACCCGTAGAACAGTAAAGGAGAGCACAGGCGCGCTGAGCAGCCTCGGCTGTGCCATGCACAGCTCTGTGGACACACCACCCCCTTTTTGGCCCTCAGTGCACTTCAGCTTCCTTCACTAATCTAGAAAATGGAGACTGGCTTAGGCCACTGGTTTAAAACTTTTAACAAAGAAAACTTACAAAAAAAAGCTACCACCGAAATATCACAGGAGAGGTCAATACGTAAAAATAATAGCAGCACAGTTGCACTGGCTGAAGTAGGGGGAGGCTTTATGTACTTATCCCCACGCAGGCAGCCCCCCAGGGTGGTTTTTGTCAACCCCTGGCACTTTGTGGAGCAAGCCAGAAAACAGTGGTCCAGCCATTCCCTGGGGCTGTTTCCAATTTTAGGATGTTCAATGTCAATGCTCAAGTAAAAAGGTTAGTATGGCGGGCTCAGAACCTGTCTGCTGAGCAAGGCCGTAGACCCTTCTGATGTCCGTCACATCCAGGCTAGGAAAGAATCAAGACCTATTCCCAACCCGTGACGATGTGTCTAAGCCCCTACATTCCCCACCTCCTACACACATTCCTAAGCCCATCCATCCCCAGGCCCACCTCCTGAGGACTCAGGAGTAACCAACACCATCCCAGCTGGGACAAATCATCCTGCTTGCCCCTGAAATTGCACCATTAGCAATTCATCCTTTTGAATAACGCACTTGTAGGTCCCCTAGAAAGTGGCATTCATTCCACTCGCTTCCAGGTAAACAGGTCATCAGGTCCATCTCTTCATGGGAACCCAGAGGGTAATTACATCCTAGACACTCGAGGTAGGCCCAGTTACTAGGAGAGGATGACAAACCTCCCCATCACTGCCACCTCCCCTTGTCCCCTACACACATCCATCCTTGCCCTCCACCCCCTGGCCACCTTTAGGCCTAAAGCACTCAGAGACAAGTTCCACTGTGTTCTTGTGTGGCCAGACTGGCCCAGCCGCCTCTTTTAGCCTCAGGAGCCTCCGACACTCAGCCTCCATGAGTTACTTAGCTCCTCTGTGCTAAGATGCCAGGAGGCAGAGAGCAGCTGATGAAGGCTAGAGGCAGCCAGCAGGACCCACAGAAGGCCTCCCCAATTCAGTCCTCTTCCATGCTCTCCTTCAGCCACTTTAAATAGTGCACATCTCCTTGGTCCATGGGAAGACTGAAGACCTCTGGGATTTCAAAAGGATGCACCGACCTTTGGAAAGAAAGCAGAGTCCTGTGAGTGACAAGGATTAGATCAGCCCTCTGCAGTCTGCCCGCAGCCCCTCTCCTGAGCCTGTTTTCCATCTGGCTACAAGTAGGGAGTTGGGCCAGTCGGCTTTCGAGTCTCACACACATGGGTCCAAATTCTAAGTCTGCCCCTTCTGAGCTACTACCCGTGGATAAATCACTTCATTTCTCTAAAGGCCCTACAAAAGGGGATAAAAGTAGTACCTACGTGATTAGATTGCTGAGGATTAAATGCGACAAGGTATCCAAAGCACTTACCTAGTAGGCTGACTGGCACTGTGTGCATTCATTAAATGTTAGCTACCGTCTTTATTACTATCCCACACTCATCACCGTGCCGTCCTCAAACAACTCCTCCCCCAATCCCTCTGTATTCTTCTCTTCTCCACATAGGAAGTTCTTCTTGCTCCTGTTGACCAATTGTAAGCCTCTCTATCTCTCAAGGGCAAACTCAACCATTGACTTTTTCCAGGGGATTTTCCTTGACTACCCAAACCCTCCCCCCCGTTTCTTTCACCTTGCCCTCAGCATACAATGCAAGTTTTCTTCACTTTCCAGAATGAAAAAACAGGAGACCTTGGGCCTCAGTTTCCCATCTGTCAAATGGGAGCAATAATCCTCTGCTTCTGTGAAGTGCTCATGCGATAGCATGCTTAATAAATCACAACATGTGTGCAGGTGCTTAAACATCTGGAGTGAGCTGGGTTGTTTTATCCAGCGCCCAAGTAATTAATTTTCTTAACTCAGTTCATGGACACTTGGACCAGTGTATGTGGTTTTATAAGCAGACATACAGTATTCAGACATATAGAGTTAAGACATTTGTAACACGTCAGTAGTAAGACTGCCACTGATACAGCACTTCATGTGTACACTTTGCATGAATTCATCCCAAAGTACCAGTATGATCCCCATTTTATAGATGGGGCAACTGAGGCACAGAAAAATCTAACTAATATGCAGGCACTTATGTATGCTGTAACTAGCAAGTGGAAAAACCAGGATCTGACCCTGGAGGTCAAGCTTTGGGGTTCACCCTCTTAACCCTGAGGCTGTTGCTCACCAGCTAAACTTTCAAATCTTGACAGAGCTGGTTCTACCAAGGTGCCTCATTCCCACACCTCTGCTAAGCTGGTAACACAGGGCCTTCTCTACTGCTAATCTGAGACCAGGAAATAGCCATATATTCACAGACTCCTGGCTGAAGTGAAGGGAACGGATTTAGCATCCAGATAGGGGTGACTTACACCCCTAGCTGCACATTAGAAAACCTGAGTGCTTCTGGCAAATCCTTTATTTGATCCCCATTCCAGATGAATTAGGTCAGAATCTGAGGCAGGGCCTAAACTGGTCATTTGAAAACATCTCCAAGTGATTACATTCTGTAGCCAGCATCAAGAGTCACTGGTTTGGACCAGTACTTCTCAAACTTTTAATGGGCATGGGAGTCACCTGGGGATCTTGTAAGCTGCAGTTTGGTTCAGGAGGTTTAAGTGAGCATGAGGCTGCATTTCAGCAAGCTCCTGGGCGATGCCAATCATTCCCAAACTACACTCTGATAAGGCTTTAAACCAGTGGTTTTCAAAGTAAGGTCCACGGACCCCTGGGGAACTCTAAGAGTCTTTCAGGAGATCCATGAGGCAAAAACTGTTTTGTAATAACACTAATTTGTTCTTTCTCTTTTCACTACTTTGACATTTGCACTAATGGTATAAAAGCAATAATGGGTAAACCTCAGGAGGCATCAGGAAGACAGCACCAAACTATACTAGCTATCACTGGATTCTTCACCACCGCACATCTGCATTTCAAAAAGTCAAACTCACTTAGAACACCTTGATAAAGTGGTCAAAATTACTATTTTTATTAAAATTTCACCCTTGTGTACATGTCTTTTTAGTACTGTGTGACAAAATGAGAAGTATACATAAAACATTTTTGTTATGTGCCTAAATTCAATATTGTCTTAAATTGTCTGATTGTTTGAGTCACAAGCTAACCTAGACTTTTTCACAAAATGCCATTTTTAAGCCTGAGTAACCATAATTTGTCATGTTTACAAATTATGATTATTCAGATTTGAGTATTAGATAGGCATTTTCTCAAACATGAACAAAGTAAGCCCATCATTCAAATGGAGACAATTTAAATCATTTGCTGCCAATGAAAAAAATGCATGTTTTCAAACAAAAAATTCAAAGTTCGGAAAACTTGAATTTATCACAAGCTTTAAAAGTGTCCCAATACTTAAAGATGTTTCTTTTTTTTTTTTTTTTTAAAGATTTTATTGGGGAATTGGTGGAGGGGAACAGCGTTGGGGAATCAGGGAAGGGGAACAGACAAGTTGCCGTCTTCTTGTTCTTCAGTTTAGTTGCGGAGGATGTTGCTTCACTGTTGGTATCGTCATTGCGCTCTTCCCGGATGAGGAAGATCGGTCGCTGGCCTCTGGATGTCGCTCATCGTGGCTATTGGCAGCTCACGCTTGGCTGCCAGCCGCTCACGCTGGCTGTGGGCCACTCACTGTAGCCTATGGCAGCGCACTGCAGCAGGGGCTGCAGCCCACACCATCACCGGGGCTCGCACAACCCAGCTCCAGGTGGAGCTGTTGTTGGCTGTAGAGGGCAGTGTCACTGGCCCTCATGTGGGATCCGAACCGGGGCCGCTGGTATCCCAAAACCAGCGCTTAACCAATGCGCCACTCGGCCGGCCCATTAAAGATGTTTCTTATTAAGCCAGATTTTGCAAAAATTTTTAAAAATGATGTAATTCTCCTTTTTTGGAAAATATGGTTACTTTTCATAAAAATGCATTATTTATTTTAATATGTAATGGTTTTATTGTTATTTTAAATGAACTAAAATATTTTTTAAACTTCTATTTTAATTTCTAATGCAGTAAACTTTGGTATAATCCACACAAACAAAGCTCTTTTGGGTCCTCAGTAAGTTTTTGAAGTGTAAAGGGATCCTGAGACCAAACTTTTGAGAACCACTGGTTTAAATGAACTCCTTTTACACAGGAAGAATCTAAGGGACAAGCACTGCCCAGGGGCATGTGGAAGGTTGGTGATGAGGTTTCCTGCTTTTCAAGCTCATTCACTTAGTGCCCAGTATGTTCCTGGCTGAGAAGAAATGTCAGCATTACCTGACGTAGCTGGACAGCATGTGGACCTTGGAAGTCTTTGTCTTTATTAACTGTAAAAGAACAAAAGAAATCACTGCTTTAGGACCTCAGTGCCAGCTCTGCAGCTGATCATTTGTTTGGCCATTTAGGAGACAGCAATCCCTCCAGGTCACCAGGCTGTGTCACTAGCTCACAAATGAACCTGAGGCAGCTTATGTGGGTCAAAAACCTCAATCAGTTGATTTTTGCTGATTTTTAATTGGAATCTGGGAAAAAGGCCTTAGTTTCACTCCTATTAAAGCCCCATCCCCCCCATCCTTACTTACCAACATGATCTCAGTGGCTTCTTCTATTTCTCCATTCCAAAAGTACCTGGGGACAAGAACAAAACCAAATGATGATGCCCATAAGATGAGCCCAGTGAGATGTGAAACCTGGCACAGTTAGGTCACTTACTGAGGCGCAAACTTTAAAATCTTTCCACGCCCAGAGAATTGGCCAAGGCGCTACAGGTCATCCAGTTCACCCATCCTAATGCCTACTTCTAGCACCTGCCTGGGCATTCCTGGAGGCAAGAGGCTCACCAGCTCCTATTGTAAAGGTTTTCACATCTGTGGAGATGGCTGGTCTTGTGGTGTGCCAACATCTGCCACCCAGTTGTTTTCCCCAACTTCCACTTGAAGAACCACCTCAGGAAAGCCCTGCAGAAAATTCTGTTTTCTCTCCTCCAAACTGGGCTTCTCTAGCTCTTTCAACACTCATTTTATACTCAGAGCTTGCAGGTCCCTCCCCATCCTTTGGACTGATGCTACTTTTATCACTGACTCTCAAAGCTGAGTGCCCAGGAAAGGAGAAATAAAAAGCACAGGAGGCTTTGGGGAAGTAGTAAGCCTTACAAAAGTTGCAAGTCAGTGATGATGCTCAGCAGAGTCTGAGAACAGTACTTGAAGGGAAGGGAAAGAAATTTGGCCTCATAATACCTACACTGACCCAGGGCATGTCTAAGATGACCTAGGCCATTGCCTTCTCTTACAGCGCTGTGGTCAAAGGAAGGATGGACATATGAAGGAAATGTTGGGCTGAAATTCTATTCTCGTTCCCAAGTACTGGCTCTCAGACTGGCTTTGTGTGAATCACCTATACAACTCTTTAAAGGTTCAGAGACCCAAGCCCCACCCTCAGGGAGACTAACTGAGCAGACCTAGGATGGAGCTCAGGAATCTAAAGCACAGCCAAATGTGGGAGCCATAGCAACAGACAACGTGAGCCAACGGGGCAATGGCATTGGTGGTGGTGGGGGCAGCTTTCACTATCCAGTAGTTTTCTGTTTTGACCTTCAGAGTAGACATTATTCCCCCAACACACACACCTGTACCCACCCTCACATTCTCTCCCTCTTTCCAGAAGGGAAGGAGATGGGAAACAGGCTGATCAGAGGGATTAAGGCACAAGACAAATCCTGCACAACAGGTGTTGGGCTGCTAAAATGTTCTAATGAGAGAAATGGTGCAGACCTCGCTTAGCTAAAGTGAAGATGTCCAGGAAATGAAAGGCAGACAATGTACGGAAACAGCCTGTCACATGTGCTAAACCCTCAGCTTTCCACAGAATCTAAAAGCAGTGGACATTGTTTTCTTCACTATCCCTAGTTGGCTCACCTAGGGCTGGACTGGCCAGTCTGCCTTCCTCGCTAACAGCAAGCTAACTGATTTAAACAAAGAATGTGCAAATAAGATTCCCTGGTCTTAAAGTGCAGGGTTTTCTCTCCTTTCTCTAGACACAGCCTGTTTTTGCTTTTGCTCATGGATGACACAAGCCCACTGGTGGATTTATTTGAATGCAAATGAACGGGGAGGTGCTGATGAATTAAATGCCTCTGAGTCATTCTCTGACAACTCCCCATTAGCTCAGGGCTCCTTCCACCAGCCCCCTGCCCCCCCCCCCCCTGCTTATACCACAGCAGAACTCACAGTGAGGATGCCTTGGGCAGGATGTTCACAGAGGCAGCCAGCTTCTTATCCAGTATAGTCCTAAAGCAAAAAGAGTGACAGTCACTGGGGCAAATGTCCAGGATCTTAAGAGAAGGGACAGGGGACAGGAGTGCCTGGGCATTACCAGGAAACCTGAGTCTAACTAGATAACCACTTAAGAGTGTCCCTCCCTCCCTCAAACCACACATTCCATCACCACCATACACAGAACCTAAAGCCAGAGCTTGTTTAAGTCCTCCCCTGAGTGGGGACAGGAGTAGCGAAGCAGCTATGCAAAGGAAGTTTTAAGGACAGGCCCAGGCTGCTTGGGGAATGGGAACTAACTCTGGATGGGGAACAAGAGGACCTGGAATGGCTTTTTGACCATATGCAAGTTCTTTCTTTCATTCCAGGAAGACGTATTTTAGCACCTCTCCAAGATAGGCACAGGCTCCTCACTCAGCCTGCCTTTCCTACTGTACTATCAGATAATTGGTTCAGCCAGGGGTTTCTAACCCTTATCACCACCAAAAAACTCCTTGTTTATGTCAGCTGCTTCTGCTTCTATCTCTCAGAAATATATCAGGCTGACACTCGGTGCTTCTGATCTGCAGATATCCATGTGACCACACAGAATGGCTGTAACTCCAAGTAAAAGCAAAAAAACCATCATAACCTGAGTTTGTCTTTGGCAAATACAGACTCTTTTCACCTTTTATTTTTGCAGAGGTTTCTATCACAACCCTAAGAGCAATCATCACCTTAGCAGACCACTAAGATTTTCTTTTTGGACAGACCACACGTTGGCATTCCTGGTCTGATAATCTCAGATTCCTGTGCAGAGCCTGGTGAACACAATAAAATGTGCTTGAACCGTACAGGTGTCATAGAAACAGGAGCACCCCCAAGTCGTTCCTGCACAGAAGTGTTCCCAAGCATCAAGCCCTTGGAATCAGGCAGGCTCTGACAAACCTTTCTCAGGTCTCTCAGGCAGCCAAGGGGCCCAGTCTGTTCTATATAGTGCTTGGACCTTGCCAAATAAACCTCATCTGATCCCTGCTCACTGATGCCTCCTGCCCTCAGCTGCTGCCAAGAGAACTGACCTACTTTCTCTTCCCTTGAGTTCCAGGCTAAACAGTGCTCTATTTAAGGCTCCACATTAACGTGGCAATACTACCACCCTCCTTCCCTTGCATAGTTCCAGGAGCTAAATAAATCCTTGACTGTAAGGAGGGCAAGTGACACAAATCTGTTTAAGCATCTGAAGGTGGTGTTGAGTCTCTAGAGAAGAGAATCCACTGCCTCACCAGCCCTCTCCAGTCTCTTTGGGAATGTGAACTCCGTGACTGATCACAGCAAGCTGTCCTAGGGCGAAAGGCTGTAAACTGTGGAGGCTGTGTTCATCACAAAGCCCCTTGTTGAGAAAACACACACACTCTCAGGGCCAGCAATCGAGTCACAGGCCCTCATGCTCATCTGAGAAAAGCAGGAGCTAGAAGTACAGAGCTGCTAGGGCCTCTAGAAATTGCCAAGTTCACAGACTGCTGGCTCACAGACCAGATACATGGTTTGCCTCATGGCATTAAAAAAAATCTTGACTTTATTCCAATTATTTACTATCAGGCGATTTCATATTTTAAAAAATTAAGATTACCTCGCTTCTCACCCAAAACTGAGTCTTATAACATTGGACTTGCAGTCCTATAAAGTCACAGTTAGCTAGAGCTGAGCAATGGCTACTCCATGTAGGCATGGCATGTTTCTCAGGTCAGCCCAGTTCTAATCGCTCTTTCCTGTAAACACCTCGGCAGAGTAGGCGTTGCTATCACCGTCATCCCACATCGTTACACCCAGCCCACTTCGCCCGTTTCAGTGACCTGCCTGTAGGTATTGGTATTTGGGACCCTGGCCTAATGCAGTGCCCTCTTTCTACACATGAGGTTGAGGTCCAGAGAAGGAAGACTCGTCTAAGGTCGTTTGTGATGTTGGCAGCCAGGAGGACACTAGAATCCGCCTCCTGATTCATCGCTCAGGGTTTTCACCTGATCCCTACTAGAGATTAGAATGTGTCTGTCAATGGAGAGATCTAAGAACAATGCCAGAAACCAGAGCTGAGATGAACCAGAGCTGAGAGGCAGCAGACCAAACTCTGCGGAACACTAAAGAATAACTAACCTGGGGCTGAGGGGCCTGGTCTCGACGCTGCTTCTGTAGCTAAAGCTGAGGTTCCTGCCAGCTAACATTTGTGGGGCCTCCCTACCATGCGCCCATTTACTCGCCCCTTCCACACGTCCTGGGAACTAAACCTGTTTGCTTCTCTTCTGTCCAAATCGCTCATAAAAATACTGAACAGAACAGGCTGAAGTGAGAGCTGCACAGCCACAGCACTGAAGACTTTCGGATCAGCTTGGTGGACTGAATACACCCCCTTTACAGCAGACCCTAGAAATGAGAGAAGACACTATGTAGCCCTGCCAGAACCCAGGAAGAAGAACGCTCTATGCACCAGCTGCTATGAGGAAGTCCAGAAGAATAAAAGGCAGCCCTGAGATGTAAAGGGGGACTGTCCCCCGCCCCCGAGATGAGGGTCTGGATCTGAAGGTGATGGAACCAGAGCAGGCAAGATCTGGGAGGCAACCATGGAGGTGAATTGCTGGAATGCCATGGCAGAAGCAGAAGCAGGTGGACTCCCCAAATCTCCCATGGCCTAGGCAGCATTAATGGGGTGTTTGTCGCCAGGAAGGAGCAGTGAGTGTAGGTATTTTGGGAAGAAAGGCAAAGCAGTGTCCTGGTAGCTGGTGACAGCCAAGGATAAAAAGGAGAACTCATACCTAGAGGACCAGTTTACCAGGGTACCCCAACCTCCACCATGTTCTCCCAACCCACACTCACACTGAAAACAGTGCTCCTAATGCATTTCCTTGCAGCTATTCCTGTGACTCCCCAGAAGCATAACTAAAAAGATGAGAGGGCTTACAATTAAGAATCCCACAGTATATGAGGAAAGTCAATACCAAGAGACATAAAAATTCAACAAAAACCAAGAATTTACATAACAGGAGGACTAGTCAATGGAACATTTAAAACCAAGATTTTAAAATAAGTATAATTATGGGGCTGGCCGAGTGGCGTGGTGGTTAAGCGCTGGCTTGGTGAAGCTAGAGGCCCTGGTTTGGGTCCCACATATGAGGGCCAGTGACACTGCCCTCAAAAAAATTTAAAAAAATAAAAATAAATAAATATAATTATGTATACTTGAAAGTTGTTGAGAGAGTAGATCTTAAAAGTTCTCACCACAAAAAAAAAGGTAACTGTGTGAGGTGATAGATGTGTTAACTCACCTTACTGTAGTGATCATTTTGCAATATATACATATATCAAATCATCACATTGTACACCTTAAGCTTACACAACGTTATATGTCAATAAAGCTGGAAAAAAATTAAAGTATAATTAATATCTACAGAAATATAAAGCAAGGATATTACATCCATAAAATAAGATCAGACTAAAATAAGATCAGACAATTATGAAGCATGAGCAGCAGTTGGTTATAAAAGAACCATCAGAAATATTGAAAAGGAAAACTGTAATTGTTTAAACCAAAAACTCAATAGAAGGGTTGAATAGTAAAATAGATACAGGTGTAAAACACGTTAGAAAGAAGACTGGGGTCAGAAATTCTCCCAGGATGCAGAATAAAAAACAGAAAAATATAAAAGGTCAGTCATAGAGAACAAATTCAACATCTATCTATAATAACAGGAGCTCAAAGAAAAGGACATAGACTAGAGAGAGAATATTTGACAATAGTTAAACATTAAGACAAAGAGAAAATCCAAAACACTAGCAGAGAGAAATTCATTACCTACAAAGGAATGAGACCCTGACTTCTCATCCACAACCTTGGATGCAAGAAGACAACAGCTGATACGGATCCATTCACCTGAACTAGCCTTTCAACCAGCTAGAATCCAGCCATTAGAATCCTTTTCCTCCCAACACCAAACCTCACAGATGTCAGCTAAAGGGGCTCCCTCTCAGGACCCCAAGTGGCTGACCCAGGGGTACAGAGAAAAGACAGTTCAGCACGGAGGTATGAGAAGGGATTACATTTCCTAGCTGCTAAATACTATGGTTCTATTTCTGGACTCATTACAGGTTCTCTTAGACAAGAACTGTTCTCCCAAAGGTAATGAGGGAAAACTACACATTCTGCTTGGGGGAAAGAAAGCTGGAATCAAATGCAAGGGTAACCTGTGACCAACAGTTTGGAGGCTGTGTGCTCCCAAAGACCAGATTCAACATTTTAAAACACGGTAACAGTCTATCATCAACTTTAAGAATGCTGAGTTGTGGAGCAAGAAGCAAGGGAGCAGAAGCCAAATCCACTACCCTCCAGCCCTACTAGCCCTCTTCAAAGCTGCATCTATAAAGAGAGATAAAGGGGAAATTCAGACACTACAAACATTTATTGAGCATCTACCACGTTCAAGTTACTGGGGAAAGGACTGTACATATTTTATATCATTTAATCCTCACACAATCTTGTGAGGTAGGTGACATTATCCTATATTAAAATTGAAAAAACTAAAACTAATGCTTAGAGAGAGGAAGCAGCTGGCCCAAGTTAACACAGTAAGTGGTAGAGCCAAGATTCCACTCTGGTCTGCTTACAAGACCAGTGCTCTTTCCATCAGAGCACAGCTGCTTCTAGCAATTTCCTAACTACTTGGAATGGCTGCCTCCTCTTCACTACTCATAGTGAGCACCTTTGGGACTGAGCAGAGAGAGTCTCCAAGAAGAAAGAGATGGGCCAGGAATTAGAAGACTTAAATTCTCAACCAGCAGGATTCCACTGTTCCCTTAACACCTTGGATAAGCCACCTCTCTCTCTGGGTTCATATTGCACCCCATGCACCCCTCAACATTTTCAGGCCCGGCAGCAGGATGCACTGGGTGATCAGTCAGCTGCTTCCTCGTAAGCAGACAGCTGTGTAGTTCATCACTGGATGGGTGGTTGTTAAAAGCAAGAGAAGGACCCCAAAGTGGCCCCTCTGGAACATTCTGGTAGCTCCCTGGAGCATCCTGAGGAAGCATCTTTACCATACCTGGCAATATCTCTGGCAATTTGCTCATTGGGACAGTTGACAAAGACGATGGAGTAAGTGCCGGGGACATAGCTGCCGGTGACAGCTGCATGGAGCTTCAGGCTAAGGGTCCTGAGCATGGGGTATGTCAGGAAAGAAACAATCAGGATCTAAATGGTGGGAAAAGAAAAGCACAAGTCAGCAGTGACATGACCATTTCACCACCTGCCAGCTCAAGCAAACCGTATCCAAGGCTGGGCGTCATTTTCTCACCCCCCTTCCCCACCCACAAAATTATTCCTGGGATCTTGAGCATTAGTGCTTCAAGTTTTCCTGCCCAGGTATCTACCTCTTCATTTCGCAGATAAAATAAAAAGTAGAGGCTCAGAAATCAAAGAGCTTGCTCAAAATCACATAGCTTTTCATTGAAGCCAGGATTAGGACTCAAGTCTGGATGACTTGCCACTTATTGCACAAAACTGCTACTGGAGGTAATGCCAACTGGCATACACTAAACTGCTATCATCCTGTGGACATAATAACAAATGATAGACAAGCTCTTACATCTACTGATGCTTTAGGGAGTTAACTTCATCTCCATTCATTTGTATATGTGCCAGGCATTGTGGGTAGGCTAGTGGAAAAGGTAGCCTAATTCTAAAGCTATACGACTTGTGCTACTGAAACTGAGAGCTGGGGTGACCATGAGGAAGGCTCTACCTGAAGGAGCAGGAAAAGATTTCACAGAGAAGGTACCATCTAAACTGGAGCTGAATAAGTAGGATTACAAGAGGAGAGGGAGACACTAAGCAAATGATAGTATGTGCAAACTCAAGAGGTATTTAGGGATAGATGAGATATAGTCTACGTGGGTCTCAGTCTGTGGATATGAGATCAGGAGGAAATGAGACCAACTAAAACTATAAAGAAATGGGTCAGGCTAAGCAGTTTGGGCTTTGTACTCAAGTGATAGGGTACCTTTGGAGGTTTTTAAGTAGTAATGATATAGTGACGCTAAGTAGAGTGCCAGGAGGGAGGATGGGGAGTGACCAGATGAAAGCCTACTCAGAAGCCATTACAACGATCCAGGAAAAAGACTAAGATCCTGAGCTAAGAAGATGGCAATGATATGAGAGGAAAAGGCATTCCAGATATAATCAGTCTTACTATTTTAATGATAAATATTAATATACGAAGAAATGTAAAGAACTGGAGAGCGCCTGCCATTCCAGGGTTCTCTGCTTGGGGATATAATGGAGTCATTAAGAGGGAGAGAGGCAGCCTGCAAGGAGCCCCCGTGACTTACGCCAGGCTGGACAAGGCTTGCTTCTCCTGCTCCCAGCCCAGGGCTCACGCCTTGCTCAAATAAACCTCTGTCCTCCTACTCCTTTTATGCTATGGCCGAAGTCCTGGCTCCTACTTCTTGGCAGGGCCTGAGCAGCGTTTTTATGTTTTTAGCTTCAGTTTGACTAGAGGCCTGTCTAGGCTGGGTTTTTTATTCCCTCCCACTACCTCCACCAACACCATCAATTCAGCATACTAGTCCTCTGAACTAAAGCAATGACCAGGGATGAAAAAAAGAACCAGGCTTTTCAATGAAGCTTTTTGAGTGTGTGTGTGCAGCAGGATTTAAATTCTAGTCCAGTACTGCTAACTGCCTGTGGCCTTCAACAAGTTACTTCCTCTCCTTCTATAAGCCTTATCTGGAAGTTGGAGGTTATGACACTTGTGCTGCCTATCTCAGAGTTGCCATGGATGCAAACGAGATAGGAAAAATAATTTGTAATCACAAATTCAATAAAGGGACCGTGCTTTGCTCATCACCGTATCCGTGGCACAGTTCATGACACAGCAGGTTCTCAATAGATACTTGTAGACTGGCAAATTAATACACCAGCAAGATGTTGTTGTTAAAACCATAGACTTGTGAAGTAGAGAAGGATTTTGGGTCACATGCTATTAGCGGTGCTTTTGGCAGAGATCTGGACATACTGCAACATTGTAAGGTGTCAACTACGTGACTCTACGGTGGCTTCCGGCAGGCTCCAAACAAAAGGAGCCATGGCCTTTCCCCCAACCAAAAAGAGCCATTCCAGGGGGAGATCTGGGGCATTTCAGCCAGCAGTTATCAGGGCAACACAGAGCTAATAGGCTTACATGTAAACTTACCGAAGATATACTGAAACTCTTATATGAATTCAGTCAAAATATCAGGCTCTTACATCTGTTGATGTTTTACCAAGTTAATTTCACCTCCGTGTGCGAGGCGCTGTGGGTAGGCTGGTGGAAAACGTAGCTAGCTGTACTACTGAAACTGAGAGCTGTGCTCGCAACTATTCTCTTAAGAGAACCCTTCAACTGACAGATAACTGCGACAGAACATTCAGAAACTGACAGAACCAAGTGGGGTGCAGAGCCGGGCTGTGTACCCTGTGCTGCTGACCCCCTCCTACAGACGGTTCTTCTTTCCCCCTCTCCCTCCCCCACCTCAGCACTGGAGATACTCTGTAAACAGTCACTTCGAATCTTAACATTTTAAGATAGTTTTGAGAAAACAAAGCCCCCAGAAAAATACAGAAAAACAAGATGTAACTGCAACAGGAGGAAAAGAATCAATCATGTGACCAGTAGACAAGAACTCACCCTCAGGCTCCCTGACCCTGGCAATGAAACACAGCCTAGTCACTCCTCCTCACAAAGAGTGAAGAAGGGGTGCTCATAAGCTTTAGGAACACACCCCAGGACAGTGTGGGGGGGCGGGGCCTCTAGGGATTTTACTGTCCAGCCCCTACCTGTCTGTCCCTAGCTCAAAACCCCAGGGGCAGAAAAGAGAACTGTGCATTCTTCCCTCAGCCCCCACGTTGGACGGTTACCGGTGAGGGGGTTGGTAACATCATAGTGTGGGCACTCACCAGGAGGCATGTAAGGACAGAGGGCCTCGGGTAGCCTGGCAGAGGGCACCGTGAGCACAGCCTATCCATGGCGTCGCTGGTAATTTAGCGGCACAGCGGCAGCGAAAGTGGCCTCAGGCAGAGCTGCCGGCTGGGGGTGGGGGGGCGGGCACTGAGGGCCTAAACCGCCCTCCCCCCCACCTGCTGCCTGCCCTACAGCCCAGTCCGGCCCCAGACAAGCTGGCTGGAACCAGATAGTGGAGGGGGCGGGGAAAGAGGAAGGAATTTTCCCGGGACTGCCCTCTCCCTAGAAACATAAACCCAAGCACCGTACGCAGACCTGCAACCCATACAAATATAAAAATACTAATTTTCCCTTCCCATTCTAACAACAACAACAAAATCCTACAATCCTGAGATGTACAGATGAAAAGACATTAGTTTCTTAGGTATCTAAAACCTTCAGAAAGCACAGCACACTAAGACACACACACTAAACTCTTCCACTTTACAGAGGCCCAGCCAGCCAAAAAACCACCAGGTGAGGTGCGCTTGGCTGCCTTCCTGTCCCCCATCACCCCCTTCTCCCAGGATCTCCCTTCAAATCCTTCTACCTAGGATCCTCTTGCTCCTACCTGCTTTCCCTATGAATTCATTCATCTCTCCTTGCCAGCTTCTCTGTGCAGCCCTTCCCAGTTAGTTAGTCCCAGTCCTGTGTTCCTAAGGCACTTGGGACACACTTCTGTTGCAACATTAAACATCAACCAGGGGAGCTGCAAGCTAATGGCTGAGTGTTGCCCTCCCAGGAATGCAGAGTCCACTGTCGCCAGGGTTTCCAGTTTTTTAATCCAGATCTTTAAAGTGAACTATCCTAATTTTTTAAATGGCATTACTGGGACAGAAAAAGGCATTGAGTGCACAAGGACACTAGTAAACTTTTTAAATTAAGGAACTGTTCTATACCTTGATTGTGGTTAAAAAAATTCAACACACTATATACATTTAAATTGGTGAATTGTGTTGTATGTAAATAGTACCTTAAACAAAAAGGGGAGACGTGCTGGAAACCAAGTCAAAATTGTTTTAAACTGGGCAGGTCAAACAAAACACATCTGTTATCCAAATCTAGCCGGCAGGCTGCCAGTTCACAGCCTCTGTTTATTTTAAATGACCTGTTCACCTGTCTCATTCTTTGGGATTATAAATTCTCAATGGCCTGATACACTTTCCAGCAAAGTATCTGACAAAGTAGTTAATAAATCAGTTGTAGCCCTAGTCTTATCATTTACATCATTAGCTGTGCAGACTCAGGCAAATTACTTAACCTCTCTGAGCTTTTGGGGGGTGGTAAAGGAAGGGATAACACCTTCTTCATAGGTCTAAAGTGAGGATTAACACAGAACATTAATAAATGTAAAAGTGCTTTATAAAATGTAAGACCATGGCAGCATTTGAAGAGCAAGTAGTCTCATGGCAACTACCAAAGTTAACTCAGAAAATCTCCATTTGCGATTGAAGAATTTAGCATTCATGGAAAAAACAGAATTAGAGAAAATGAGGCCAAGTGGTCCTAAGAAAACCCTTATATTCAAAGTCCACTGAAATAAATCAAGAATGTGATCTTTTATACCTATTACATTAGTAAGAAAGGCCACTGTTAATGACCATTTACCTTAGATCCTGAGATGATATCCCCAAGTTTAGCACAAGACACCACAGTTTAGGCTCAGCAAGTGTTTGATGAATGACTACATGATATGGATATGTGTCTGGGTGATTAATTATAAGGATGGTCACAATAAAGGTGATGTTGGGGCAACAAGGGAAGGATGGCAAGAGATGAACTGTTATTTGGAAGAAACTGCCTCTGGATTCTCTTTTCAATTCAGGCACCTCTCCTCTCTCCAGATCCAATTCCAAGGTTAGATTCCAAAAGTCCAATCAATCAGGCATTTAGGGTTTTGGCAGATTCTACAGATACAGTAAGATTCTTAGTGCCACTGCTTGAGGGTTCAGGCTCTTCCTCTGGAGCTTCTTACCCTCTTTCTATCTGCTTCCCCTTATCAGATTCAGACTTGGACTAAAGTTCAGACTCAGACTCCCCTTCAGACAGATTAGGTATCCATCTCCTTCACCCACATTTCCTCTTTATTGTGTCTTCCCTCCCTTTCTTCAATTCCTTTATTTTGAACGTTCTTTTGCACCTCTTTTTAAGTATACAACAATTTTTTTGAAATCTTTTTTAAGGCCAAACTTTGATCCAAAAAAAGGATCCACGTCAATTGCAACATCAATGAGATCTGAGGCAGCATTCAATTTCCTTAGGTTGGTTCCGGAGACGTGTCTTCTTCCTCATATGTAGACACAGACTCCATCTCAGTTATCAGCAGAACTTGAGACATGAGTAGCTCATTAATTTCACTTTCATGGCGAATGAAGCATTTAAAGCTCATCTGTTTTTCAGACTATGATTTTTTTCACCTTCTTCTAGGGAAACATGTATAATCATTCACCACATCGTCCCAAAGTTTCCACCAGGTTTTAGTAAGAGCGTCTGGTTTTAGATCATCCATCACTTCATCACTACCAAAGCATCAGCCATGTTGTACTGTTACCCAATTTCTTTCAAAGTAAGGCAAGGTTTTCTTTCAATAGTTAGCAAAGTGGTCAAACATGCCTGTTGTAATGCCTCCTGAATGGTTCAATTATATATACTCTCATCGAAGGCTGAAGATAACTAGGGTCTTCCAGAGGGAGAAACACCATATCCCATTGGGGGATACTGGATGAGCAAAGAATAATGAGTCTGGGTGATCGGGACCTCTGTCCCAAGTTAGCAACACTCTGAATTCAAGATTTTTTTTTTATTAATTTAACTCCGGGCTTAATGGATCAAAGAATTATGAAACCAATCGAAAAAGAGGGCAACGGTTAATGATACTCTAGGGCACGATTGCCAAAAACAGGGAGGCCTTTTCAATCTTTTTCCAAAAGACAAGTGGGATTGGGTTCTTTATGAAGCAGCAACCGTTTTATCTTTTTGTCACTTTTGTGCGCGCGCACACACACAAGTAAACTCCTTTCCTCAGCTTCCTCTAAGATGTCTGGGTTTTTGTCTTTTCCCCTGAAATACACGAAGGCATTCACTTCCCAAACAAGCTCATGTCCTTGGTGGAGAAGACCTATCACATAACCTCCAGCTCTGCCCGGTGTCTGGAGCTGAGTGGAATGCTTCAGTGCCAACTGGGCGTGCGACGGCTCTTCCTCCCCCATCAGCCTTGAATTTCACAACTGTAATGGTTCCTCAACTTCTCAAACCATCCTTTGCTCGCATGCAGTCGATCTGGGGTGTCCCTCCCAGTGGTTTGCACCCAATGCTGGTAAGAAGGCCTTTGGCCTGGCTGCAGATGGCTGCCGGCGCCGGCCGTCCGACGCCATGGTCCCAAAAGGCTAGCTCCGACTCCACTCTCTTGATGTTGATGTCGCCGGGAGCGCGCGGAGCGCCCTGGAGGAGGCGGGGAAGGCACGCAGCGTTTTCTTAATGGCGCGCACGGTTGAGTCATTCACGCCGAAAAGGCGGCCCGCGTCGCTGTTCCTCACGCCGTCTTCCAGCTTCTGGAGAACTTGCACCGTGTCTTCCAGAGGCGCCTCCGCTTCCTCTAGATACGCGCCCGGCCCGGGAGGGGGAGCTGCTCATGGCCGCTGCTCCTCCTGGGCTGGCCGCGGCCCAAGGCCCACAGCCGCGGCGTGAGAGCCAGGACGCCGCCTGCGGAGCCTCTGAACCCTCGGCTGCTCCTCCTTCTCACGGCCCCGTGTGCCGGACACTGGATGCGCCTCCGCTCTCGGTGGGACATACGTAAGCGGACGGCAAAGGCGACCTGCGTGGCCAGCTCCGCGGCACCCAAGACACGACCCGCGCCCCCCCCCCCCGCAACCACGGGCGGACCGTTGAGGCGACCCTAACGGCCCCTGGTCTCGCGAGGCTTGGCAGTGACGGAGCGCGCGCGGCCCGCCAGCTCCGTCTTCCTATTGGTGCGGGGGGAGCGCCGTCACAGCCCACATGCCGCGCAAGGGAGGCTGGGCCCGGCACCTCTCGCGAGACTGGAGAAGCACGCCGGGACGGGGGGCGGAGTCCGGGCCCCAGCGGGCGGGGCATGATGGCGGCTCAGGTGCTGGCGCTGCTGAGGGAGGTGTCGCGGCTGGAAGCGCCGCTGGAGGAACTGCGCGCGCTGCAGTCGGTGCTGCAGGCGGTGCCGCTCGGCGAGCTCCGCGAGCAAGCGGCGGAGCTGCGCCTTGGCCCGCTTTTCTCCTTGCTCAATGAGAACCATCGGTGAGAGGACCCTGCAGCTTGAGCAGGGGAGAGAGACACCCCCAAGTATGGAGACGGGGGTAGATGGGGCGAGGGGAGGGCTTTTCCCGGTCGCAGGGAAGGTTAAAAAAAATAATAATAATCTGAAATTTCAGAGAGGGAAGGATCCTGTACCGAGAGGCAAGGGAGAGGATTCAAGAACAGCCTCTGAGGTGTCGGTTTGTCCCCGACAATCTCCTGGTCTCGCTATCTTCATCCTTAAAATAGGCACTGAAGGGGGGAAAGCAGGATTGCCCACCTATATGGAGGGCTCCACAATTCTGTGTACACGTTCTTGATTTCTTTTTCCTCTTAAGAAGGGGTCCTATCTTTGCAGTTTGGCAAGATCCATCGACATGTTAGATGGACATAACCATTTATCCAGTAATTCCTGTTACAGGAATTGAACATGCAGGCATACTCGCCCACAAAATGTACTATATATACAGCAATTCTAACCAGGTGACAGCAAAAAACTTGAAACAACCTAAGTATTAATTCAAAAGGGATTCTAAGTAAATTAGGACACATTATCTGTAACACTAGGCAGCTATTAGAAGAGTTGAGATAGATCGATAGATGTGAACATGGGAAGATCTCTAATATATGTTGTTGAATGAAAAAAAATTGTAGGAGTTGATGATTCCATTATAAGTAATCTTAAAAAGGATTCACACACACACACATACACACACACAGGCTAGTATAACATTGAGACTGTCTGAAAGGTACAGCAGAAGCTATTAATATGGAAGTGGGACTTAAAATGATAGGACAGCAACTTTTACTTTTAATTTTATGCACGTCTGTAGCGTTTTATGTAAAAACACGTTGCATTTGATAATTTAGGAGAGTTTGAAAATATTTGTGATCCAGAAATTTTTTACTTGAAAAGATAATGACACACTGAATCAACAATAGATGATTTCAGAGGGCTTTCTTGGCTGACCTCAGATGCCTCCCTTTTTCGTGTTTCCCTTTCATGAAATCCATTAGTTAACATTTTCAGGTCAGTCTGTAAACTATCTCTTATTTGTCCACTTTAATTCAGGTCCTTATTTTCTCCTTGCTAGGTCTGTTCCACCAGTGTGACTTATTCTAGGCTTCCTTTTCTAGCATGACCTTCCCATGCTGCAACCACAGTGAACTTCATTTGGCTCACATCTTTTTCATGGTTTTCCACTGCCTACAGTGTAAAATCATGACCTCTTAATCTGGCATTTGGACCCTTACAACATACTTTTCCAGCCTTATCTTTTCCCTCCACTCCTCAATACATAATCATCTGCTCCATCTACTAGGGGCACCACCTACTTTCCCTTGAGCATGACTTGGTACTCTCCTAACTTTGTCCATGCCAATTCTAACCGAAATGCCTTCTCCCTCTCCAGATTCTGTCCTTTAAGGCCCAAGTCAAGTACCATCCCCTCCAAAAGGTCTTTCCTGGTCACTCCAGTTGCAAGTGACTCATCCTCAGATCTCCTGAAGGGCATTATCATTATTTCTGTTAATGATACTTGACACTATAGTCTTATGCTATATAGTTCCATGTGTGTTTATTTCTAGTTTGTAAATTCTTTGAAGGCAGAGGCCATATTTTGTTCATCTGTGTATCCCTCCTTGGGCGCAGCAGGTAATATAATATATGCCCAATAAAAGATTAGACTTGGGCCAGCCGAGTGGCTCAGTTGGTTAAGAACTCGCTCAAGAGTGCGAGCTGAGCTCTGAGCAAAGCAGTTCGATGCCCAGCCTGAGCTGAGCTGGCGTTGACCTACCAACAGGTAGCAGGATGGCTCAGCTAAAAAAAACAAACAAGCAAACAAAAAAAACATTAGACTCAATAATCTTAGAGAAGCGCCTAGTCCAACCACTTTATATTATGGATGAAGAGGCTTTCAGAGGTCATACCACAAGTTAACACCGGAGATGCAACACAAACTGAAATAAAGGGGAATTTAAAGAGTAAGGTCCATGGGGGAGATGGTTTGCTGAATGAAGGCAAACAATTTTAATGGAAATTTATTAAAGACAGGGTAATTCAGAACTGGGTACATAGTAAATACCAATTGTAATTTATGGAAGTAATTCTCTGGATAGATCAGCAGTCTCCAGATATATTGTTGTTATCCTGACTAAACCACATAGGTTGCTATATACTGGTTCAGTATCTGGCCTAATAAATGTAAACCTAAAATCTTTCTTGCTTTTCTCTTTGAGTAAATATCTAGGAATGGAATGGCTGGATAGTATGGTAATTGTATGTTTAACTTTTTGAGAATCTGCCCAACTGTTTTCTAAAGTGATTGTACCATTTCATATTCCTACCAGTAGTATATGGGAGTTAGTTATAGATGGAAATATAAAACCTAAGACTATAAAACTTCTAAAAGAAAACATAGGAAAAAGTTTTTGTGACCTTGGGTTAAACAAAGATTTCTTTGATGTGACCCCAAAGGCATGATCCACAGAGAACAAATTGATAAATTGGACTTTATCAAAATTAAACATTTTACTCTTCAAGGGTCACAGTTAAGAGAATGAAAAGGAAAGTCACAAATGGAGAAAAATCTTTACAAAGAATATATCTGATAAAGGACTTATATTCAGAATATGTGAAGAGCTCACAAAACTCAATGAAAAGAACCCAATTTTAAAATGGGCAAATTTGAAGATATATAGATGGCAAAGATAAGAAGATATATAGATGGCAAAAAGCACATGAAAAGATACTTAATAACATTAGTCATTAGAGAAATGCAAATTAAAATCACATTGAGATTCTACTACACACCTATTAGAATAGTTAAAGTAAAAAAGATACCAAAGCAGCCCAGCATCCATCAATGGATGAATGGATAAACAAAATGTATATATATACAATGGAATACTAACAGCCTTAAAAAGGAAGGGAATTCTGACATGCTACAACATGGATGAAGCTTGAGGACATTATGTTAAGTGAAATAAGCCAGTGGCAAAAACACAAATACTGTATGATTCCACTTGTATGAGGTACCTAGAAAAGGCAAATTCATAGATATTGAAAGTGGTTACTAGGGAGGGAGTATGGGGAATTAGTGTTTAATGGACACAGAGTGTCAGTTTTAATGGAAGATGAAAAAGTTCTGGAGATGGATGGTGGTGATCGTTGCACAACGGTGTGGATTTACTTAATGCCACAGAACTCTACCTTTAAAATGGTAAATTTTATGGTATGTACAATTGCAATTTTTTTAAAAAGGAAAGAAATCCATTAGCAGTCGCTCCCCAGCCCCGCTTTAACCCCTCCACCAGTTCCTGGCAGCCAGCAATCTGCTTTCTGTCTCTGGATTTCATATAATTGGAATCATCATCAAAAGGAAGCCTTTTGTATCTGGCTTCTTTTACTTAGCATAATATTTCCAAGACTCATCCATGTTGTAGTATGGATCAGTACTTCATTCCTTTTTATGATTGAATAATATTCCATTGTGTGGATACACCACATTTATACGTTTACTAATTGATGGGCATTTGGGTTGTTTGCACTGCTTTGAATATTCGTGTACAGATTTTTGTGTGGACATGTTTTCAATGATCTTGGATATAAAAACATCCTTAATTACTTCCTTAGGCTTAATTGTGCAAAGTACAATCCCTGAGTTAAAAGGATATGTTCATTTTTAGGACTTTGGCTATGTATTGCTTAATCACCTTTTAGAAAGGTTATACCAATTTAATTGTATACTTTTAGCATATGAATGCCCATTTACTTGCACTGCCTATTAAGAGACACAGAAATTATTCTTGAAACATTGCATCTATCTCTGGTAGTCATCAAGTTCTGATTAATTTATGCCTTTAATAGCTCTTGAACCCTTTTCCTCTCTTCCATCCCCACTGCTGCTCCCCTCCTTCACTCTTTTCATCACCTCTCACCATCAGCTGCTTCTAACTGAAAATTCTTTCTCTAACACTGAGGCAGAGTGATTTCTGTAAGATGTCATTGTGTTTCTTCTCTGCTTTAAAACCAGTTCTGGACTTGCCATTGCCTCCTGGAAAAAGGCTAAATTCCATAGCAGGACATAAAAGACCTATCAGAATCAGACTCCTTTGTGTTTTTTCTATGTAATTTCTTGCCATTCATCTCCCTCCTTTTACCTTCTCCCCAGTTCTGACCCCAGTCATACCAAGCCACTTGTGGTTCCTTGAACGCATAACACTGTCTCATTTCTCTGTGCCTTTTTGTGTTCCACTACTCCCTCTACCTGCAAAACCTTTCTTCTCCTAGATAACTCCCACTTTTTCTTAAAATGTAGCTCAGATATTAACCCTGTGCCCCGTATTCTTTACTGAGCTCCCGCAGCTTCCAGCTCTAACCTAGCATTTATCTACCTGGACTATAGGTGTCTTCCTGTTTTTCTGTATCTTCCATTAGACTGAGCTCCTTGAGATTGTAGAATGGATTTTACCCTTCTGTGTAGCCCCAGCACAGGCATGGCATGTAATAGGTACCGAGTAAGTGTTTAGTAACTTAATGGAAGCTGATGTTTCAAAGGGAAGTATATGTGGAGGAGATCCTCACTGAGCCGGGTGTCGGGTGTTATTAGATTTTTACCTCCTACCTGGTAGGACATGAACTAATGAGGCCTGTGGTGTCTCCTTTAGGGAACAGATGACTCTGTGTGTATCCATTCTGGAGAGATTGCTCCAAGCTATGGAGCCAGTTCACGTGGCCCGGAACCTCGGGGTTGACCTGCAGAGGGGACTGACTCACCCCGATGATTCTGTAAAAATCCTCACTCTGTCCCAGGTATGAAATTTTGCTAGACATAATAAGGGAACCAACATTTAGTTACCACCTGTTCTGGGTTAGGCTCTATGCTGGGTGCCAAAGACAGAGAGATAAAGAAAACATCATCTATCTCTCTCTCTCTCTTTCTCCCTCCCTCTCTCCCTCTCAAAGAAGTTATTTAATTTGCCCAGGGTTTCAGTGCAGCTAAAAATGGAACGAACTAGGATTTGTATTGTTTCACTCTCTGGGGTGTCTCAACTCTTTTTTTTTTTTTTTAGAGGGCAGTGTCACTGGCCCTCCCATGTGAGATCTGAACCGGGGTCGCTGGCGTCCCAAGCCAGCTCTTAACCACTGCGGCACTTGGCCAGCCCATCAACTCTTTACCTACCTTTTTTTTTTTGCCCTTTCAAAGCTGCGACTAGGCCAAATGTGTATTTGGGTCATTTGGTATTTTTAATCACTTGTCTTTTAGTTGTAATCAGCAACTCTTAAAATAACTGCACACTAAGGAAATTTGACCATCATGTGTTCACATGTTGCCCTACCTTGGGAGAGTATTTCTGATTGTTTTTTTTCTTTCAGGTTGGAAGAATTATTGAAAATTCTGATGCTGTTACTGAGATTCTAAATAATCCAGAATTACTAAAACAAATTGTTTATTGTATTGGTGGAGAGAATCTATCTGTAGCCAAAGTGGTGAGTCAGCTAGAACCATCAGCTTAAACAGGCAGAGAAATTAGTATCCTAAAAGACAAAGAAAGGCTTTCTGGATTGAGGGGTGAAGGTTTAGAGGGAGGATTTGTGTAATTGAATTTGCAACCTCATATAGATGATATCAAATAAATTATGGTGTCAAATAAGTACTTACTAGTACTTATCCTGTCTATTTGCTAGGATGCACATTTATAAATTATCCATCATTGGGCTTACAATGGGTTACTTCATAAGAAGTAAAATGTGCATAGTAGCTGTGTATGTTTTCCAATTATAAATAATAATAGCTAAAATGTAGTAAATGCTCATTGGGCAAGGTTACATTCCATCCATTAGTTTTCACATCAGTCTTATGAAGTAGATATTAATATTCTGTATGTTTATGACTTAAAAGATATTTTCTTTCCTATAAGGCCATCAAATCCCTGTCAAGAATATCGCTGACCCAAGCTGGCCTGGAGGCTTTATTTGAAAGCAGTCTGCTGGATGATTTGAAAACTGTGATGAAAACAAATGACATTGTTCGATATAGGGTGTATGAGGTGAGACAAAAAAGCATTCTTTCTGGGGCCGGCTGAGTGGCGCGGTGGTTAAGTGCTGGCTTGGGAAGCCAGCGGCCCCAGTTCGGTCCCACATACAAGGGCCAGTAACACTGCCCTCAAAAAAAAAAAAAAAGCATTCTTTCTGATGCTTATAATTCAGAATGCAGTAAGAGTTACATTGGAAGACAAGATGGCTCATTGAACATACATTAGTGGAGTACATAGTCTGTGTTAGGCCCTGTAGTGGGCGCTGCCCTCCCTACCTAGTGTGTGAGACCGTCATGTAAAATGGATTTATACTGCAATATAAGTACTATAGTAGAGGAGATGCCATTGAAAGTAAACTTTGAAAACCTTAGTTGCAGTAGTAGTAGTAGAAGGAATGGCTCTCGTTTGCACCAGCTTTGTACTGAGCACTGTGCTAACTCCTCACACATATTGTCTTCAGTTCTCACAATAAACCCTACCCTCACTATTATTGCTGGAGTCATTGATGCTAGGCCGCATAGTTAATTGGCTACATATTCCAAACAAATACTCTATAGTCTAATTCCCTCTTCAAAACACAGATCTTTGCATGTCTTGATACCAAGCTATCCCGTTTTTCCTTCTGCCTCTCTTGCTATTTCTTTTAAGTCTTCTGGTTCGTTCTCTTCTACTGAACTTTTTTTTTTTTTCAGTGTTCCAGGTTTGTATATTATGGCGCAGTGCAAAGCTTAGATCTCTTGACCAAAGCCGCCTGTGCTTTCTTTTTTTTTTTTTAATTTATTTATTTCTAATTAGTTTCAGGTGTACAACACAGTGCAATAGTTATACTTTTTACCCCTCAAAGTGACAACTCCCCTCCCCCAATCTACTGAACTTTTAATTGTTGGGGCTTGTGAAGGCCAAGTCCCCAGCCCTGTTCTCCTTGTAATCTGTATTCGTTCAGCAATTGTATTCATCCTGTGATGTCAGTTCCCACCTATCATGGTGATGACTCTCAGATGTAAACCTCCAACCCAGATGTCTCTTCTGAGCTCTGACCTTCATGTCTAACCGCTCTCTCACTCTCTCCCCTTAGACATATTCCAGGTCCCTCACCTCATGTTAAAACCAAACTCCTGATCTTTTCCACCCACCTCATGCCCCTAATAAAAAACAGCAGCAACAAACTGGCCCTGTCGCATAGTCCATGTGGTTGGGTGTTAGACCTCAAGTTCATTCATTATGAGGCCTTGTGCTTCCCCCGCATACCCAATCAGTCATCACTTCGTGTCAGTTTTACTTAAACCCATGTGTTTCTCTTCTTTGCTATACCCACTAGCACCCTAGTCTAAGCTACCATCTCTCACCTGGACCACTGTATTTGCATCCAAACTGGCCTCTTGTCTTTTTTTTTTGTCACTACTATTCTATGTTCACATACAGTCAGAATGATCTTTTAAAAATCAAATCTGGTTCTGTCATTCCTCTGCTTAAAATCTTTCAGTGTCCTATAGCTCTCAGTAAGCCCTAAGGACATACCTGAATGAGTAAGTGAATAACTGACTGACTTAGAATGCATGCATGCATGAATGAATGAATGAATGAATGATTTTTACAGCCTGTTGTTGGTTCAGACTTTTTTACCTTGATTGATGATTTCTTTTGTAAAAAGTACAGATACACCCAGATACAATGGAGTGATTCTGTGCTAAAGTAATTTCTTATGTTTTTGATGAAATTTTCCTACTTGTGGAGACAAATAATAGAGTTTTAAAAATTTATTTCTGTAAAGTGCCTAGTCTGGCATTTAACTAAAGATGAGATTTAACAGGCTTGGGGCTGTTTTGACCTGCTTTTTCTGTTCTTTTCTTTCAGCTAATGGTAGAGATTTCTTCTGTGTCACCAGAATCTTTAAACTACTGTGCCACCAGTGGATTGGTAACCCAGCTCCTCAGAGAGCTGACTGGTGACGATGTGCTGGTCAGGTATGTGGCTGAGAGAGTGGGCTGTCCTCTTTGGGAGGGCCGAGAAACAGCCTTAGGACTTAGCGTTATCTTCCCCAGTAGGACCTGTGCCCAGGTAGCAATCTCATGACAAGTGTATGTCCTGAGGAAGGGGCTTTTGGAAAATATCCCAGGTTATACTGGGACAACATACTGGAGCCTAGCAAAGC
Organism: Aselliscus stoliczkanus; assembly: GCA_033961575.1. Taxonomy (NCBI): domain Eukaryota; kingdom Metazoa; phylum Chordata; class Mammalia; order Chiroptera; family Hipposideridae; genus Aselliscus; species Aselliscus stoliczkanus. The sequence continues at coordinate 126,331,923 of CM066728.1, forward strand.
CGCATGTGATGATACAGCTACTTTTGAATGACTGTTCCCTGTCCTTAGGCATGCATATATGCTCTTACAAAGTTGCAGTCCCATGATAAACTGCCACGTTGAATCACTTCATGTGTTATCACATGTGTTCCACATTTTTTGACATTGTGAAATAATAGCACTATGGCATGAAAGAAAAACATGGACTTTTGAAAATGAGAAAGACTTGGGCTTGCATGCGTCTCTCTACTTATTAACTGTTTGACCTCGGACAATTTGTTGTAACCATTCTGCACCTTAAGTTTCCTCATCTCCTAAATGGAACAATGACAAATCTATAAAGAAGATAATATGAACATTAAGTGAGTTGACCATAGAGATCCATGCAATGGCTGACATAGGTTCTAAGTCCTGTTTAATATTGCCAAATGTTTCCTGATTGATATTCCACAATTTACTAATACATCCTCACTGTTGAACGCTTGGTTTGCTTCAAGTAGTTTGTTACTATATAATAGCACTATAGTTACCTTCCTGTACTCAGGATTTTGTTTTCTTAAATGACTTTATTACCACCCTGTGTTCTTTAAAATGTGACTGAAGTTGTTAAACTCCTATGCATAAAGCAGTCACCAATTACACTGTTTTACAGCATTCCTAATCAGGAATTAATTTTGTTAATTTTTTTAGCTGTATATCAGATTTTGTGACATAGAAAAAACCCCAGCAAATAGTCACTTAAAATACCTTAGGAACAATTATAAAAATACTTTTATTTTATTTTATTTTATTTTAGTTTCAGTTCTACAAAACCACATAAATGTACAAGACATTTACACCCCTCACAAAGTGATAACCGCCCCGAGTCTACTACCCATCTGACACCATCCATAGCTGTTACAGTACCAATGACTATATTCCCTATGCTGCACTTTACACCCCGTGACTATATAAATATACATTTAACTATAGTTGACATTTGGTATTATTGTATATTTGTTGCAGGTGTACAGCGCAGTGTTTAGGCATTTATATAATCTATGAAGTGATCCCCCCGATAAGTTCAGTACCCATCTGACACCCTACATAATCTTTACAACATTATTGATTATATTCCCCAAACTGTATTTCACATCCCCATGACTATTTTGTGACTACCAATATAAAAATGCTTCTTTAGTTAATTGGGAAAATTGATCATGGGTGGGTATTAGGTGATACCAAAGAATTATTATTAATTTTTTAAATATGTCATAAGGAATTATAATTGTTTGAGAAAATATTCATGTTTTTTAGAGATGCATATACGGGGTAAGTATGCAGAGGTAAATGGCAACATGACTAGAACTTGCTTTAAAATAGTTCAGCAAAAAATGGAGAAAAAAGAGATGAAATAAGTACAGCAAAATCTTGATAACTATACAATCAAGATTATGGGTGCACAGAGGCTTACTCTTCTGTTCTCTTTTGTATGTTTGACATTTCAAAACACTTTTTTTTTATATCTCTTAGGAAGTAGCTATTTTATAGTGGAAACAATAATGGGTCTCAAGTCAGAAAGTCAAGATTTAAGTCTAAACTCTACCTTATAATAAAAATGTGATTCTGGACAAGTCATTGCCATGTTCTCATCCTGTGTCCTTATCTGAAAAATCTGACGTTTCAGATTTGGTGGGAAGAGTTAAATGAGATAACCTGTATGAAAGCAGTTTATAACCATGCTAATCACATGCAAAATATTGGCATTTTAGAGCCACCTGTATAGAAATGGTGACATCACTGGCATATACTCATCATGGACGACAGTACCTTGCTCAGGAAGGAGTAATTGATCAGATTTCTAATATAATTGTTGGGGCAGATTCAGATCCTTTCTCTAGCTTCTACTTGCCAGGTAAGAAACATAGATGCTTGTGGAAATGATTGTGCGTGTTTTGTTTCTGAGTTATCTGTCAGGAGGAGGCCAGGGATTGTCTCCTTTAAATCTGATTCCTTCGGGTGACACCCATAGCCCCTTAATGAGGCAGAATCTATTGCTTTGGGAGCCTTGCACTGCTGATTCTGATTTTCTAGAAATACTGCTGTTTCGAGCATTAGGATAATTTCCTTTGAATCTCAGCCAAACGAAACATAAATAAAAATACTAGTATGGATATTTACAGTGTTATTTCATTGATTCATCAAATCTCTGAGTTGGAATGTTTATCTAATACAGAAACTACTCCAATCACGCTGTTTAAGGACATGGTTAATTAGCTTTTCTTGAGTATGCCTAGAAATTGGAGATTTATTCCTTCCTTAGGTAGCCTAGATTATTTCATTGATGAACATCTGTTTAAAATTTTCTTTCTAATAGTGACTCCAGACTTACCTTCCTATAATTTGTATCCACTGGTTCTTGTTCTTTGTTCTCCCTTTTGCACATGGCAGTGCTTGGACCCCGCTCCATCGACACCTGGGGTTTCTATTCTCTGGGCACCACGCATCCCAGATCCTTCAGTATTTCCTATGGTCTGTCTGATTTCCAGGCAACACAGCACCATAACCATTCTCCTCTTTCTGGCCTGTAGTGTATTATTGTCCCATGAAAACATAGGACCCCCAATTTATGCTGTCTTCCTTCTCTATTAAAATATATTTTTGTAAATATCTCTAGGATTTGTCAAGTTTTTTGGAAACCTGGCTATCATGGATAGTCCTCAACAGATCTGTGAGCGGTATCCTGTCTTTGTGGAAAAAGTCTTTGAAATGACAGAAAGTCAGGACCCCACCATGATTGGTGTAGCAGTGGACACAATTGGAATTCTGGGATCCAATGTTGAAGGAAAGCAAGTTTTACAGAAGATAGGTTGGTATAACTTGTTTTGGCTTTGTTTAGGGATATCTTAATTTTTGACAAGGATTCAATATAGAATCAATCATTTGCTGGTACGTTAATTGCATTATAGAAACTACTTTGGTAGATGGCAGTCTTTTTACCAGGACCTTGACTTATCCCTAAAAAGTCTTCTAATTATTACTTTTCTTTTTTTCTAACTTGGCTGACCCAAGCACTCCCCTCTATATCTTCCATAAATAGTATTCATGGTACAAAGACCATGGGCTACAGTCAGGAAGACCTGAGTTCTTGTCCCAGTTTTAATACTGACTTAGCTTTTCGAACTTTATTTACTTGCTTCACTATTCTATGCCTCATTTTCCTCATATTTAAAAAGGATATAACTGCTTCTCGGGGTTGTTGTAAATATTTAATGAGAAGATGCATTTATTTTATATATGTAACTTCAAGGAAGGAAAAGAAACAAAAATTTGTTGTAAGATTTTATATTAAGAATGATACTTTTATGGGACATCCATGAGTATGTTGAAAGCACTATGAATTCCACACAAACAAATCATATGCAGCACTTAAAACCCTTGTGAAGTAAGTGTTGAAAATTTATATGCTGTTGTATATCACAACTAGTATCCTTATTATATGTACTTTTCTAAGTGCTTTTACCTATGATATGGAATCCTTCTATAATCCTACAAAGAACATACTATTGTCATTCTCATTTTACAGATAAGGTAGCTGAAACTCAGAGAAGTTAAGAAAATTTTCTAAGATCATACAGACTGTGGGGCAGCTGCTACTCAAATCCAGGTCCTTTGATTCCAAATCCTCTACACTTTGACTTATATATGCTGTATTGCATATGAATGTGTGTTTTAGGCTGCTCACTTGGTCTCTGACTACATGTTTATTTTTATGTTGGTTTAGGTTTGTAGGGGTCATAGTATATGAAAGCAAAGCATATTTTACTTTTTTTTTTTTTTTTTTTTTGAGGGCAGTGTCACTGGCCCTCATATGTGGGACCTGAACCGGGGCCGCTGGCTTCCCAAGCCAGCGTTTAACCGCAGCGCCACTTGGCCGGCCCCAAGCAAAGCGTATTTTAAAAATCTCATTGTTCACTTAACACTCACGAAGATGGCTTTTATTTTTTTTAAAAAACACAAAATAACAAGTGTTGACAAGGATGTGAGAAATTAGAGCCCTTGTGTGTATCTGGTAGCAATGTGAAATGGTGTAGCCACTGTGGGAAAACAGTGTTGCTATATGATCCAGCAATTTTACTTCTAGGAATATAACCCAAAGAATTGAAAGCAGGGACTCAAATACACCTGTGTTCATTAACAGCTATTATTCACAATAGCCAAAAAGAGTAGAAATAACCCAAGTGTTCATTGACTGGTGAATGGATAAACAAAATGTGGTGTATACATACAATGGAGTGTTATTCAGCTTAGAAGCAAATGAAATTCTCATACATGCTGCAGCATGGAGAATCCTTGAAGACATTGTGCAAAGTGAAATAAGCCAGACCCAGAAGGACAAATATTGTATGATTCCACCTATATGAGTCACCTAGACTAGTCAAATACACAGAGACAGAAAGAATGGTGGTTACCGGAGTATGGGGGTAGGGAGGAATGGGTGTCTTGTTTAATGAGTACAGACTTTCGGTTTGAAATGATGAAAAAGTTCTGAGATGGATGATGGTGATGGCTGCACAATAATCTGAGCTGTATGCTGGTTAAAATGGTAAATTTTGTCATCTGTATTTTACAACAATGAAAACTATCTTGTTGTCCTTCAAAGGAACTCGCTTTGAACACTTGCTCGTGAAAATAGGCTATCAAGCAAAGAATGCCTCAACAGAACTCAAAATTAGGTGTTTGGATGCAATTTCATCTCTTCTTTACTTACCAGTAAGTACACTGGGAAATTAATGAGGGACAGTGGGATATGTGTGGGAGAAACAATCTGTGTGAATCAGCATAGTACAGGTTAACTTAATATAAATTTTGACCAAATAAATGCCGTATTTCTTAGTCTTAGTGAAAGAGCACAACCCTCATTCTATGACTAGTGACATTTTTTTTTTTTGAGGGCAGTGTCACTGGCCCTCATATGTGGGACCCGAACCGGGGCCGCTGGCTTCCCAAGCCAGCTCTTAACCACCACGCCACTCGGCCAGCCCAACTAGTGACATTTTTAAGTTGAAGTGGAATCAGAGTATTAGAACTGGAGAGGACCCAAGAGATTGCTTAATTAACCCCATCAAAAAAAAAAAAAAAAAAACCTGGGAAAGTGGGCTGTGTTTGGGAAAGAGTGTCCCAGAGTTAGCAGAGATCACACAGCAAGTAACTACAGAGTGCCATCACAACCCAGCTTTCCTGACTTACAAATGCCTTGAGAGTTTTCTTTTCTGTCCTGTAGCCTGAGCAGCAGACGGAAGACCTCCTTAGGATGGCAGAGTCCTGGTTTTCTTCTTTATCTCGGGACCCACTGGAGCTCTTCCGTGGCATCAGTAATCAACCCTTCCCTGAACTACACTGCGCTGCCTTAAAAGTGTTCACGGTAGGCATCCCCTTCTTTTCCACAGGTCCTGCTGGGACTCTGCCACTTCAACACGTGAGTGCTTGAAATGAGCAGGCCGTCTGCCATGCCCTGGGGATACACAAGTGCATAGCACAGTGTCTGCTATTAGTAGAGATCAGTGAGGGAGACAGATACATACACAGATCGTTTCACTAAATGGCATTGTGGCAGAACACAGGGTGCTGTGGGATCACAGAATTAATTCCAGATTCCTTATGTGCCATCAAGCAGGCCCTTATTGACCCAGCCTGGTCTTCCTGAGCCTTATTTCCTGCCCTGCCCCTTCCAGCACTTAATGCTCTCGTGATAACATACTGCTTACTGTATGCCTCTGGACCTTTGTGTGTGCTCTACTTTCAATACTTCTTCCCTGATTTGCTTATTAACCTCTTATACATTATTCAAGGACTAGCTCAGGTATCTCTTCAGCAAGCTTTGTCCAAACCCACAAGGTTAAGTTAAGCAGTGTTGGCTCTCATACTTTGCACTTATTTATTCACTCAGCAAATACTTGTTGAGTTTCTGTTTTGCTTTTTGCTAGGTTCTGGGGATACAATAGTGAACAAAATATACAAAGACCTTCCTTTCATGTAGTGCACTGTCTAGTGAGGGACCCAGACAGTAGATACAATAATACAATTAATTATATCATTACAGTTGTAGTAAGGATTTTACCTCTGTGGTCTGTTTATTACATTATGTTAAAATATGTATTGATCTGTTAAACAGAGTTTGTTGAGAATAGGAACCATATCTTATTTATCTCTGTAGCCCCAGCACTTACCATGGTGCCTGGGCTCATGGAAATACAGTCATCACTTTAGTAATCTTAATAATGGGATCTCAGGCAGCATCTTGGCTTAGAGAGGGAGGGAACAAGGAGAGCGGAGGTGAACAAGAAAGGGAAGACTTCCTGTAGGATGTCATACATGATCTGGGCCTTGGAGAATATAATATCCCTATCAACTTCAAGAACATTGTTTTCAGACTGCTTCCTCTTTGCCAAAGTCACTGTGATGGTCATTTTGGCTTCTGCATCAGAGTTCCTATTATTAAATTCCCCCCCCCCCCACTCTTCTACCTTATGCTCTATTTAGTTGGCCACAGTTGTAGATATAATTTTTTATTTACTTTGGGACAGCTGTTTTTATGGCAGCACACGGTTCGTCCTTGACTAGTGTTAACAAGGCTACTGTTTCTCAGACTTGAATATCTTAGGAAAACATAGATTCCGATTCAGTGGTTCTGAGATGGAGCCTGAGATCCTGAATTTCTAACAAGCTCCCTGGTGATGCTGATACTGCTTGTCTGCAGAACACACATTGAGAGGAAGAGACTAAGCTATAAACTTGATTGTTCCTTGTTCTTCATTAAAATGGAGTAGCAAGATTTTTAAAAACATAAAAAGTTGCTTTTTAATTATTTTAAAATTTGGAAAAGATTAAGAAGTAGACATTTTTTAAGTCACATAAGCTCATAACTGTATGGTGTATTTCCTTTTAGTATTAGTATTAGTGTTAGTATTGATTGATTGATGAAATATTTCAAACATACAGTCATACCTTGCTACAGCTCTGCTCAAACCCATTCCCCTTTCTCCTTCTCTGGATAAAATTAATCACTGTCATGAATTCAGGGCTTACAAGCCCACACATGATTTTATACTTTTAGTACATATGCATATATCCTTAAACAAAATACAGTATTTTACATAGTCTTTAACTTTGTAAATGGTATCTTGCTGTTCATATCATTCTGCAGTTTGCTTTTTCTCTTCAACATTATGTTTTTAAGGTTTATCTATACTAAAAAAGGCAACCAGAAAGTAATTAGTATTTCATTGAATAGCCACAGTGTATCATTCCCTTATAAATGAAGATTTAGACAATGTCTATTACAAATGATGCTACAATGAAGATTCTCGACAATATCATCTTACATACATGTATGAGTGAGAATTTCTTTAGGGTAGTCTTTTCTTCTCTAGTTTTTGTTTTTATTTTTCCACTATTATAATTATGCCATGTATATAACTTCGATCTGCTTTTTTCATGTAACTGATTTACCTATTCTTCATTGGGTTTTCAGAAAAATCATGACGTATTTTTCTATGTTTTTCATTGCAAAAATGCATCATGACTTTTCTGACAACCCAGTATAAACATTCTTAATGTTTATTCAATTTTTTTTAAAAGATTTTATTGGTGAATTGGGGGAAGGGAACAGCGTTGGGGAATCGGGGAAGGAGAACAGACAAGTTGCTGTCTTTTTGTTCTTCAGTCTAGTTGCGGAGGACATTGCTTCACTGGCCCATGTTGGTATCGTCATTGCACTTGTCCCGGCTGAGGCAGTCGCTCGCCGGCCATTGGCAACTCACGGCGACTCACGGCAGCCCAGCTCCAGGTCCAGCTTTTGTTCACCATCTTAGCTGTAGAGGGCAGAGCGTCACTGGCCCTAATGTGGGATCCGAACTGGGGCCCTGCTGCTCAGAGCTGGCGTCCCAAGCCAACTCCTAACCAATGCACCACTCAGCCGGCCCCAAAAGGTTTTTTAATGTTTAGGTTGTTTTCTTAAATTAGATTCCCAGGAAGGAATTTACTTAGGCAAAAAGTAACATTTTTAAGGTTCATGTTGCCAAATTTCTTTCTAAGGATGTGCCATCGTACTAACAAACTTAACATCTTAAGGCTCAGAGGAATTGTGTTCTTTCTGCCTTCCATTTCAGGCCATTGCAAACCAACCCTGGGCTCAGAAACTTATGTTTAACAGTCCAGGTTTTGTAGAGTATGTGATGGACCGGTCCGTGGAGCATGACAAGGCTTCAAAAGATGCCAAATATGAACTGGTGAAAGCACTTGCCAATTCCAAGACAATTGCAGAAATCTTTGGGAACCCAAATTATTTGAGGCTCAGAACTTACCTGAGTGAAGGTCCATACTATGTGAAGCCTGTTTCCATGACAGCAGTGGAAGGAGCTGAATGATTTCTTCTCGGATCTGGACCATTTTTGGACCAAAACTTCTCCTAAGGCATTTGACTCCCTCTGTATTTTACAAAACAGAAACTTCCTCCCCACCAGAATTAGGGAGTGTCAAACCTAATTTTATCACCAACATTTGTTGTGTTTCTGCTTTGAAATACAATGTGAAACCAGGAAAGCAGGCAAACTTGGTCACAATTGAAACAGATGTTTTTCAGATTTATTTGACTGCCTTACTCTTTGCAAGAAGATGGAAGTTTCGTTCTCCTCCCAGAAAATTTTCATGGATGTAATATCTTATTTTAAAACCTGTTTCAACCAAAATGGAACCAAATTGTTTCTCTTCACCACCTTTTTTTTTTTTTTTTTTTTTTTTTTTTATCCTTTCCCCCTTCTGATTCCACTTTCAGAATCTTGGATATATGTATTCTTTGAAAAACAAGTAATATGGCATCTTAAAATTATGTTCTCTATACTAAGAATAAATACTTTTAATAAAGTCTCTTGATTTTTTTTTTTTTTTTGGTTACTATTATTCCTTTGAAAAATAGACAGTAAACCTTACAAAAATGTTTCTAGTATTCTTTTTTTTTTTTTTAGCTGAGCCATCCTGCTACCTGTTGGCAGCTCAACGGCAACTCAGCTCGGGCTGGGCATCGAACTGCTGTTGTTCAGAGCTCAGCTCACACTCTTGAGTGAGCTCTTAACCAACTGAGCCACTCGGCCGGCTGAAAACGTGCTTTGTTTTTTGTTTTGGTTTTTTGAGGGCAGTGTCACTGGCCCTCACATGTGGGACCCGAACCGGGGCCACTGGCTTCCCAAGTCAGCGCTTAACCACCGCGCCACTTGGCCAGCCCAAGTATTCTTCGATGCTTTTTTCTATTTATCAATGTAGTTTAAGAGGAGGAGGACTGATGACATACAAAACCAGAAAGGTCCCTAAACCGTCTTTATATTTATTGGTGGGTCATCATTGTTGAGGGTTTTGCTTTTAAGTTTTCAGATCCATTAAGTCAACGTTAGTTGATCGAGGGAACCGGACTCCTAATAACCGGCGTCAGAGCAGAGGGGACGCTGTGTAAACCAGGATGCCATCTCATTGATTAACGAAGGATGCACTTCCTTTGCGCTGACAAAAATTGTTCCCACCTGTTTTCCAGTGCCCTGCTCTCTAAACGGCAAAGCCCTCGGCACACCAGCCACCAATCCACAGCTTTCTGCATGAGTTTATTATCAAAGTGTGACAGTTCAGAATCTAGACAGAGGTTTCTATTAAGCCATGGTGACGTCGATAAACCATCCCTGTTCTGTAACAGAATGTTTCTCAAGTGACCGGAACTCTTGTCTCCAGATTGCTCATCTCTCTTCTGCCATCTCTGGTATCCCTAAGTCTCCTTTTTCCATGTTTCCATAACTAGGCCACAGTCAAGTCTGTCTTGGCCTGGAAGAAACATTCTGTCCCTTGAATGTGACTTTGGTTTAATCTCTTTCATGATGTTTTTATTCATTTAACATCAGAGTCAGAGTATTGCCTCTCCTGTTGTATGGCCTACACACTCATTCTGATTTTGCACCTGCAACTTTTTTTTAAGATTAAGTAAAATGTGCAAATTATTATTTTAGTTTGCATTTAATACATAAACACCTATTTACTGTTCATTATGTGCTTGGCATTGGCAAAAGTGTTAAAATTTGTGGTAAGTGCTAAATTCATCTCATTTAATTTTTTCATCTCTGTTTCACAGATGAAGAAACTGAGACTCAGAGAAGTTAGGTAGCTTATCCCAAGATCACACAGGTAACGAGGCTAATCGTGGGAAAAAATAGGACAGTAGAAAATTAGGACCATTTTCTCTGAATGAGGTTTTTTGTTCTTCTAGCTTTTCAATCAGATGAGTAAGATCTGTCCAGTGGGTGTCAGTTAAGTGTTCAAGCAGTTTTTGAGGCCTTTCTTTCAGCTAGGCACTTTTGAAGGTCATCTATAGAATCACCATGATGACCTATGGTAAGGCAATGACCACAGACTCACTTTTTATCTAGGAGATAGTAAACATTTAATGGTTCCTGTAATGTTCAGGGCAAGTGACCATAACTGGATGGTCTTCTGGCTGGTACTTTTCAATAATGGCCCTTAATGCAAAATTAACAGGTAAAAATACAATACCAGTTGGAGCAATTTTAATAATACTTCTGCAATTAGGGCAATTCAGTGGAATTTGTAAAGGTCTCTATAGATAGAAGTTACAGAATAACATTTTCCAAGCAGTTTCTACAAAATAGGAGAGCATGGTAGTACATGGGGGTCTTCAGAAATACTATAACAAATAAGATATGTTAACTCGTCCTCAAAATTGTGCATTTCCTGTCAAGAGAAAAAAGTATTTTAAGTCTATATAGTATAACAAAGATACCTGCACATATGTGAAGTTTTAGCTGTTAACCTCCAAATTGTTAATATACTGTGCTTTCATTTAAAAAAGGATAATTGAGGTATTTACTAAGTTTTTTTAAATGTAGATTTTTTTTTGGTAGTGCAATTTTTTTTTTTTTTTTTTAGAGGGCAGTGTCACTGGCCCTTATATGTGGGATCCGAACCGGGGCCGCTTGCATCCCAAGCCAGCTCTTAACCACCGCGCCACTCGGCCAGCCCAGCAATTCTTAATATATAATATTGAATAATTGATCATCTTTAAGAGCTTATTACTTTGGCACAGAAATCATGCTCAACAAAAAAAATTCTAATTCGTAATAATATGTTTCAAATTAAAGTTATTTAAGTTTGTTCCTATGTAATGAAGACTAAAATTCAAAGTGTTCGATTGAAGTCTATTTAGTGATTATAGCTATTCTGTGCAACTTTTTACATTCTAAAGCTCTAAAATTAGGCTTAGCAAAATTATATTCTTTAGTTTAAAAGAATTCAGGCTCCCTGTCAGCTCAACCATGGTGATAAAAGCAAGTTATTAAATTTCTCCAGTAACTTACTATGAATTTCTTAGCTTCTTGAAGTGGACTGTAGTATGCTTAAAGCCCAGATTCAGCATAGTGTAACCATCTAATGTAATCATTCTAATCTGAAGATTTTGAAGGGAAAAACATCTTTGAATTGGTCCTTGCAATAAAAATCAGTTTGAAAGATTTAAAAAAAAATAGCATATAGTAAATACACTAATAGAGGAAAACAGAAGACACCTATTCTAGGCTTAAGGGAAGTTTTCCCAGGGAAGGAAACCTGAATCTTGAAGAACCAGTAGGAGATAATCAAATGAAGAATAGAAGAGAACAAGCAGGTAGATATGAAATCGAGAAGATATTTGGGGAACTAAAAGTAATTCAACATGACCAAAGCCTAGGGAAAAATTGCAAAGTTCTTTATCGTTATTACTAATAAATAGCTACCATTTCTTAGCATTTACTTTATGTTAGGCACTTGGTGTACATTTTCTCCTTGTAATAGCCTGACAAGTAAGTATTTTGTAGACATAGACACTAAGCCTGAGAAATTAAGCACCTTGTTCAGGTCGCACAGCCCAGAGCCAGAATATTAACCTGGCTTCCTAAAGATTAGAGGTATTTTCCTTTTATTACTTGGTTATATTTTGAAGATAATAGCAAACAATTACTGTGTGTCAGGCATTGTTCTGAAAGCTTTTCATGTACTAACTCATGTTGGTATCCTCTTATTCTTAGGAGTTAGGTACTGTTATTACCCTGTTTATACCTGACACTGAAACAGCAAAGTTAAGGAACTTGTACAAGGTCACAGCAAATAAGTGGGGCCAGAGATTTGAACGTAAGCTGTTTAACTCAGAACAAATGTTCTTAAATGCTGCCTCTTCCTCTTATTGAATATTTATATGGGCTAAATCCAATGCTAAACACTTGCCACGTCTCATTTAGTCCATAATCCCTACAAAGTTGATTTTGTACATAAACCAAGGCTCAGTATGGTTTAGTAACATATCCAAAAATATGATCTAAAAAATGTGGCAGGGATTTTCAAAGTGTATTTCTTTACCTAAAATCCCCAAGAACCCCAGGATGGGAAATACTGATTTGGTGTGTAGTCATTGTACACAAGAAATTGAAAGTGTGTATTGTGAGTTGAATTGCACTAGATACTGAAATCCTAACCCGTGGTACTGATGAATGTGACCTTATTTCAAGATAGGTAGGTCATTGATTTGCTTGATTGCTGATGTAATCAAGTTATGATGAGGTCATTAGGGTGGGTCCTAATCCAATGACTGTGTGCTTAGAAGAAAAGGGAAATTCGGACAGAGACACAGTGGAGGAAAGATTATATGAAGTCACAGACACACAGGAGAAGGCTGTGTAAAGATGGAGGCAGAGATTAGAGTGATGTGTCTGTCAGCCAAGGATAAAGCTAGAAGAGACAAGAAAGGATTCTCCACTACAGCGTCAGAAAGAGCGTGGCCCTGCTGACACCTTGATTTTGGACGTCTAGTCTTTAGAATTTCAAGCTAGTAAGTGTTGTTTCATGTCACCCAGTTTGTGGTACTTCGTTATGGCATCCCTAGGAAATTAACACAGAGTGTACACATATACATACCATGAAATGTGAATTTGTTCATTCCATCTGTGAAGCACTGCCTAACTAGGACCTGATGAAAATTGTTTCACAAAAAGTTAGAGATCTGAGTCTTTACGCTAGTGAGGTTTAAGTTAATATATACTAGGTAGCTACCACTTTTAAGTTAAATGTAATTTCACCACCCAGAGTACTAAAATTTTTCCTGTTTGCAGACAAGATGAACATGTTGTTAAACCAATTCCTTATTTAGTGTTGTTTCTTTAATTCTGAGCATTCTCAAAAATTAGTCACTCTGGCTATCACTGAGTCATGACAGTTCCATAGCATGTGATATTTAAAAAAAAAATTCACTAGTTGTAAACAGAAACAAGACTTTTGGTTATAATTAATGTTCTCTCTTTGGTTATAATTAATAATGAGTGGTTTTATTTTGAAAAGACTCATGTTACACCAACTTAAATTTCTTAAAATGGGATTTCAATATAATGTAGTACATCAGGGCACTAAGAACACTTTGCAACTTTCTAAGAACAATTAAAATTACACAAAACATCACAACAAAAAATAAAATCTCCCTGCCATTCAACAGCCAGCATTAAAAAAAAACAAACAAAAAAAACTACATTAAACACAAGGAAGGAGGGATGCTTTCTATAACAAAGTAGGACATAATTTAAAAAGAACACTCCTATAAGAAAAACAAAGATCCTAATCACCAAAATACATGGCATTGTTTTTTATGGTACCAATGTGAAAACGTTTAAAGCTGTCAAGGTATGTCAGAAGTTTGCAGGAAATGAGCCCGGAGTAAGTCTCAAACAGTGTACATTCTTTCCCATCGTTAATTTCCTTCCATGCCAGGGGCATTTCAGCATCTGTAGTTTCTGAGGATGTGAAGATGAACTTATAGCAGCATCTGTTGTATCTGATGTGTCTTTTTCCAGAAAACCTTGAACTGTGGATGGGTATGAGGCCAATGGACTTGGCACAAATTCCTACAAACACATCAGCAGGCATTATCATGGGTACTTCTTTGAAAACCACGTACATCATCCGAGCTACATGTTGGGACATAATAAAGGCCTCACCACTGCAGTAAGCTGGGTAGTACTTTTCTGGGTACTCGCTGAAAGGCACAAATTCTTGGCTGTTAGGGTCTCTGTTGGGTGTATCCTGATGGATAACTCTTCCTACATAGATATCTTCAAGGTGTTCTTTCAGATTGAGGAGATAGTCTACCAAGCTTGGTAGGTTGACAAACATCTCTTCATCAACCTTGAGAATGAACAGGGCATTAGGGCAGAAAGTCACAGCCCATTGTGTCATTGTGATGATTTTCAGGGTTTGGTTCTCAACACTGTCCAAGAAGATTCCTTCAATTATATCATTATTTTTATGGGACTCTTTGTCTATCTCTTGCTGGGTAGTGACCAAAATAGGCATTCCCAAAGCAAACAGTGTGAGAATGGGGTGCCCTCGGACACTGGTCATGTTACCCCAGGTTTTCCTGATGAGGTCCCGTCTTGTTTCATTTCCTGGGCTACTGAAGATGAGAGAGAGCAGAAATATATTCTTCCCTTGACACACTTCTGACTGGCTCAAGATATAATATCTGGAAAGATTACTTCTTAGGGGTTCCATGTTCAATTTTCTTGCCTTATCCTTAATTTCAAGAACTTTCATATTTACATAAGGCAACGCATGCAGAAAGTATTCTTCCACAAAATCAGCCCCAAAAAGCAGAGCGTGAAATAGGATAACATTAAACAGGATGAAACACCACTGGTGAGTCCGAAGCCTGAAGAATGTCACCTAAATAAGAAAAGAGCACACGTTCATTCAAGCTTCATTTCCGTTTGTTTTTGTCCCCACTGAACACTTCACGTACCTCTTAATAGCACTTAGATAATTTAAGTGTTTCTTATTATTTATGTTTGCTAATTTCTCTCCCATCAGATCGTGGCCTCCTAAACAGCAGGCATCAAGCCTCGCTCTTCTCCAGGCTGCTGAGTCCCGTGTTTGGCACATAGTGGAAACTGAATAAAATATTGGTTGTTTGCTTGTTTGGATGACAGCCTGCTTACTATAAATACAAGGTGCTATGTTAAACACTGGGGAAGCAAAGAGGAATCAGACATAAAGTAACAAGTGGCATCATTGTGCTAAAAGTCTATAGGAAAATACATGACGTTCCTTCTGGAATTGAAGCACTTGGATCAGTTTCTTCTCTAATTACAAAGGTCAAGGGCTAATTTTCAATGAAGTGGTTGTTTTGGTTGGCGATTCCACCGTGGCTACTATCAAACGTTTACATTCTTCCAGTTTAACTTTTCAACTTAATCTAATACTGAATTCTGACATAGTCTGTTTTGACAATATCCCTTAATCCATCTGATATGTCTGTCAATATGGGCAGATTCCTGCTATCTGCATAGCACCCCTTCAGAGATCTAGCATGGACCTGTGCCAAAGCTTACTCCGCCTCATCAAAGGAGATGGAAACTTTCCATCTGGAAGAGCATATGCAGTATTGTAATATAATAAAGCCAGGAAACATTAGAGGAATTAAATCTCTCTTCATTGGAGCTTTGATCAACAAAGCCTCCCATAATATTAGTTATCTCTTATTGAACACTTGCTGTGGGCCAGACATGGTACTAAGCACTTTACCTGCCTTAATCATTTAGCCCTGGTAATAGCCCTTATGGATAGGTTTTCTTCAAAATTAAGCTGAGCATCTTAGCTGTGTAGTAATTTGCCCAAGATCATTCAGTAGGTGAGGGCGGGTAGGGCTATGATTTGAACTCAAGTATATCAAATTCCAAACAAAGCTCACTCTTAACCACTAGAGAATCCTGATTTCCATCTTTTACTTTTCCATGTTTTTTTCAATAGGGAAAAAAACAAAACAAACTCCTGAAATTATCATCCGAACTCCTTTCCATTTTTCTCAGTGCTGATTATTTGTACCGAGAAGAAACTTCAGCCTCCTCAAAGCCTATTTTAATAGAAAGCAAATGCTTCAAAGATTATATATATAAAAAAACTTACCTGCATGTTGTCTGTGAACAATTTCAGAACTTTGGAAATTATTACGTCCAGATGCTAAATTATGCCCAAATGGATTTCAGGATCATGCCAGTCTAACAGCAACTGAGGTAAAGTACTTTGTGCCTGAGACTTCTGGATAAGGTTTCTCTGGCCAATCAACCTGAGCTTTTGTCCCAGAATACCTGCTGGCTCTATAGGAGAGCAAGCACTGATCATGTTACAGCCAAAGGGAATCCAGAACAAAGAGTGAAAAAAAAAAAGCGAACCTCTTTAAATGCTTCCCATCTTCTGTACCTCTTGAAGTCCACCCCCTTGTCTTTATGCTGCGTTCCAGGTGAAGTATGCATGGGAGTTGAAAGAACTGTTCACCCATATCACCTCTCCACAACATCATCACACAAGGAGAAATGTCCAAGAGTGCGTTTGGAGTGTCTCTCAAGAAACTAAACAGTTGAGTAAAATCTGCCAGGATGGTGGGATAGAAAAAAGAAAGAAACTAAACAGTTGGAGTAGTTGCTCCCCCCCCACACATGCACATGCAAGACGTGCACTAACATCATAGAATATATGTTGTCCCATGTGGGCGCAATTTTTCACCCCAAAGAAGCATGTGAGGTGTGAGCTCTCATTGAGAAGGATTTTGAATTTCTAATATAGACCATGCAAAAACTTGACTAAATCCAACTATCTCTCCCAGGCAACTATCTCAAAATGGAAAACAACATGTAGTCCATTTTAGTGAATTGAAGAGACTGAGCATTTGATGTTGGCCACTTTCCTAGAGCATATATGTGTAGGAATTATCCCAAATACTGTTCCTACCAGCAAGTTTATTTTTAGAAAAGAACAACATCCAGTGTATTTACATGTTTCTGTCACATAAGCAATTGTACTGAGCATTCTGTTCTCATACCAGGCTATATTTCCTCTTTTTCTTTTCATAGATTGACTTTCCTACCTGCTACTCACAGCAGTTTTTTGTAATTATTTGGGTAGGAATAACTCATTATATTTAAAGTTGTCTATGCTTTCTCAACAATTATTACTTAATCTTGGAAATTTTTACAAAGTGGAAAAATCTAACCTCAGAAATTGAATGGTTTCTCAGAAACCAAGTGAAAAGGAGTTTTTACATATAATAAATCTAATGATTAAATAAATAGGTTTTATGGGTATATAATTAAACATCCTATTTTGCAATTTTTTTTAGAGCCATAAATTTTGCTCCTGGGTCTCCTCTGGGCTTAGAGAATTTGGTTTCTTTGTCCATGAGAAGTTCAAACAATATTGTCTCTGGGAGAGTTCCATCTGGAATTTTCAGTTTGAGTTATCAAACTCCTGCCATATTGAGGTTGAGAGTGTTTGCTGCAAGTAGATAGTGGTGCTTGATTTTCTTGATTACCTTAGTACTTTTTAAATCTGATCTATGCACCCATGTCTTTAAAACTTTTCTTATAATGTTGTCAACAGTGACTCTCTGGCTTAGAACTCTGCAGGGGCTTCCTGTTGCCTACCAAACCAAATTTGCTCTCTTGACACCTGACTTTTAGGACACCATACTTGGTTTCCACCCTACATGGTCAATTTTTTAATTTTTTAATTTCCCTTGTTCTAGTATCCTAGGTGAACTCAGGATGTTTGGAGGCTTGGCTGTGCTATCCCACTAATTGGATGTGTGACTGTCTTATTATCTGTATTATGTGTTATGTCTGTAAATTGGACCGAACTATCCAATATGGCAGCCTTAAGCCACATGTGGCTATTTAAATTTCAACGAATTAAAATAAATAGATTTATTTACGCATTTGCATTAAGAACCTTTCAAGTGTTCAATAGCCACAAGAGGCTACTGACTGCCCTAGTGGACAGCATAGATAGAGAATATCATTGCTGCGAGTCCTATAGGATAGAGCTGGTGTAAGATGCATGTGAATATGTGTGAATTGGGTGTGTGTGGTTTATGAGCCCTTAGAGAGATACAAGGATAACTTATGCTCTTAAGAGGGCCGGGGTTGAAATCCTCTTGACCTGGGTTTCCTCAACTCTAACATTTAATAATGATAGTAACTACTATTACCATGTACAGTCATTGTAGGAATTGAGTGCTATAACACATATCAAGTGGCTAGAAGAGTAGCTGGCACATAGGAAGCACATAGTTTTATTATAGTTCTTGACGCTGAAAGGTTTATGTTTCACCTCCTTAGTCCTCAGAATAATCAGAGGAGGAGGAGACTATAACGCTATAAAGATGAGGAAAATTAAACCAAAGTGGTTAAATAACTAGGCCATGGGCACAGCCAGACAGTGTAAGAGCTGGGATTCAAATCTAGATCATCTGACTCCCTTCTTTCCCTCACCAACCCCTTTACCTTGCTTATATTTTTTCTCTTTAGCACTTGCTAAAGCTTGCGCCGTGCCTTACTTAGTTGCCTGCCTCCTCCACCTGGAGGTAAGCGGCAGAAGGTCAGTGATTTTTGTTCATTAACCCAACCCGCTAGAATAGGGTTTGGGACATAATAGCTGCTCAGTGGAACCGTCTTAGGACACTTTGGGCACGTCTCTTAGCTTCTTCCTCTCCGCCATAAAGTGAGGCTAATGAGAAAAAGTGCCGGAGAGTTGGTGCAAGATCAGATTGGATGAGGGGCATAAATGGGCTGGATCTATTCGGATACAACAGCGTGCAAGTAAGCTTTGGTCCAGGGTCCATACTGCGCAAGCCCGGTCCTACGGGCTCTTCTGCTCTCCTGTTTCCCCCTCGAGGCGGGGGCCGGAAGTGCAGCCGCATCCGCCTGGCGCCTCGGGTGGAGGGACGCGAGGAGATGACGCAAGCAGCACCGGAAGCCGCTCCCCGGTGAGGTTGCGGAGTCGGAGCGGCGGCGGCTGGTCCAGGTCCGTGCTGTATTTGAGGCGGGGCCGGGTTGGGGAGGGGGGTTTCTCGGGCACTCGCGCCTCTGCTGACCTCCCGCGCCTCGGGCCGTTTGTCTTTTTCTCCCTGCAGACGCCATGGCTACGGAGCGGACCCGGCCGCTGCGAGGCTCTGTCGGCCCGAGAGCGCTTAGTTGGTGTGAGCCCCGCGCGCGGTCCCGGGCCCCGGGGCGCTCGCTCAGGTCAGTGCCGCGCGGAGCACGGAGCCGGGGACCTGGGAGCGACGAGCGGGTTGCAGGGATCTGGAGTTGGTGTTAGAGATGGGAAAACGGCATGTCGGAGTTACCGCGTCCTAGTGCCTCCGTTTCCTTAGCTACGAAATGAGTTAACAGTGATGACCCAGGGCTGCCAGGAGTTTGAAAGGTGATCAAGTGTGGCGAGGTGGTTTCTGAAGTGCAAGCGCTGTGCTCATGTGAGGGGCTGCGCCGTAGTTGTGGGTATACCATGGAAACAGGTGTGTACGTGGGGGCGCTGCTTGAAATAAAGATATTAATGCGAAATATGGTTACTGGCATTTCTTGTAGGCTTACCAATGTGTCGGGGCCACGGGCCAAACGCTTTACATGCATTACGCTGTACACGGAATTCCTTGTCGATAGTGCTAGTCTGGTTACAAGTGGTTGCAGCTCAATTTTACAAGTGAGAAAACTCGGCTTGAGATAGAGGCGATTTGCCCAGGGTCGTCCGGCCATAAGTGGAGCTGCGGAACCCTTATGCTATAAACACTATTTGTATTCTTACAGAGCTCTTTAAAATTCATCTTAAAACTAAAGGCAGGTTTTCAACAGTGTATTTACGTGGTTTTACATTCAGAAAGGGGGCCCCTTATCCCTGTTCCTCAGCTCATCCGTTTTCTCTGGAAGCACAACCAGTGTTACCAGCTTCTCAGAAAGATAGTCTGTGTATTTGTAAATTTACGCACACGCACACACGCACACTTTCAAGGCCTCTGTGCTCTTTTAACTGCTGATTATGTTAATAAGAAAGGGAAGATGAAGCCTCCTTTTCAACATCAAATGCCTTGCTTTCACTCTTGAATAGGTCAGGATTTGGTGGAGGAGAGGAAAATGCACTCATGAGGTTTTGTCCAGAATGTCATATCTCTAATAAGACCTAGAGGTATAGGTTTGTTTTTTGGGGGGAGGATGGGGCTGGCAAGATGTTGAGCCTGCTGCTTCCTATGGGACCCTAGGAAAGGCGTGCCACTTCTTGATCCATAAATCTCAATTATCATTGGGTTGTCGGAAAAGTCCTGACCCATTTTTGCAATGAGAACCAGAAAAAATGTCATGACTTTTCTGATAACCCAATAGTTAAGGGCAGTCATATGGATACCTTCCATAAGGTTGTGAAAAGCAAATGAGGTAGTGTCTATGAGTAGTAGCCTTTTAAAGCAGTACAAAAATGAGAGTCGCCTCAGGGAAGACAGGGAGTTAATGGCAGAACCAGAGACCAAACCCAGGCCTCCCATCTCCCAATTTCAGAGTCTTTTCATCACCACCCATTTTAGAGCTTTGTGATTGTTAATATTGAGGGCAAGAGGGCAAGTTTAATGTTTACTCTGAAGTGGGGGGGAAAGGGCAAGACAGCATGAGTATGGGTAGAGTGAGGAGAAAAATGAACTCAGTGGGAAATATACTCAAATTGATAACTGCTCTGAATTGTAAAATTAAACTCCCAGTAAGTTTGAGCCCTTGAGGTTTTTTTCCGCATATCTTAAGGCATTCTAAGACATGTTACTGGTCATGTCCATTCCAGCCGCAGGGCCACTAAAAGCTTTCCTGCCAGGTATTTATAGTAATAAAACTAACAAAAAGTGCTTTTTGAGTCACCCTCAACTGGAATCTGCTAAGCATGCCCCTGCTCTATTTCTGACTTGCACGACCCTCAAGGTGAATGGTAGCTTCTGTCACTCACCTTGGAGTTAGTTGAACCCGTGATCACATAAGGAAGTGGCTGAATCAGTGAACGATTTGACTGACTCCAAAACATTTTCATTTATCTCATTTCTGCCTCTTTATCCAACTGTCTTTGACTGTTCCCAGTGATGGGAAAGTTACCACTCTGGAGGCAGTTATTTATTCCGTCATTGGAAAGCTCTGATGATTTAAAAGCTCCTCCCTGTGTTGAATTGAAATCCTGCTTCCTGAAGTTCTCCCCTTGGGGCCTTGTGCTGCCAGTGCATAATATTTCTAGAAACTCTCTAAAAGAAACCCGTGGGCCTTAAGAAAGTTCCCTCCAAAGTAAGTTGAGTTTTTAGAAAAGTGAAAACTGGTGTATTTTAAAAAATTTTAATTGTGCATTTTGCAGAGTTAATGGAGCCTGCTTTATTAAAATAAAGATTTTTTTTTTTTTTGGTGACAATCAGAGTTGAACCGGAAAACAGCCTCCCATAAGAGGTTCAGTAGCTTAAAGGGCAATATCTAATGTAAGAGGAAAAAAATATTCTTAAGAGTTAGGACAATATATACATCTCAGAGATGGCTGGATTTTTTTAAAGGTGCTCATTGGAAAGCTTGTCCCATAATCTGTGGTGTCATGGGCACATTAATTTGGCATGCTGTAAGATGTCTCTAGTTATTTGTGAATGATGGGAACCTGATAACATTTTCCTGGATATCGTAAACTGCCTTGCGGCCATTCAAATAACAATTCAGCTTACATAAATGTAAGCATATTTGTGATGAATGTGTGGCATACTGTGTGTGTGTGTGTGTGTAGGTGCAGGTATTAGAGGAAGCCCCCACAATTTGTCACTGTAAAAAAGATTCTTAGGCAGATGTTTTGGTGTATGTTTTTAATTGGCCAGTATTAAGTAATTAGCTGTTGAGACATTGTGTGAATGTCCACTGAAAAGGGTTGTTTTGTCTTGCTGTGAATGATTTTTTTTTCCAGAAATGTTATAGATAGAAAGTTGTTAGGATTCAGGAGGAAGAGGCTTGTTATCTTATGTTAAGTTGATAAAATCTTTGGTGAACTGATTATTTTTTGGCATCAGGTAAATCCTTAAATTAATAAATCCTACCTAGCCCAAATCCTGAGGACTCAACAGTATTATTTTAAACTCCATTCGCTGTTCCAAAAAGCAAAACTAGATCATGTGATTGGAAAAGTTTGGTTGCTTCTACTGTTTTTTGTTCGCATAACATTCTTGCCAAATTTGATATTGGGGAAATTAATGAAAATGACATTTACTTTCCTTAAATTAACAAAGTTGGAAGATGAGATCTGGCTTTTTGTGTAGGCCTAATCTAGATGACATATATAGAAAGGAATTTGTTTTCTTCTACCACATTAATTTGGATGTTTTTAAAATTTGTATGACAGTCTGGTGGGAAACTGATCAGATTAAAGCAAAGTTTTTTTCTTTTTTTCATCATGGAAATGTTTGAACCTATGAAAATAAAGAGAATTGTAAACCTACATCACTCAGCACTAACATCTATCAACCTATGGCCAATCTTGGGAAAGATGGTTTTTACTGATTGGCTTCATTTTTTTTTTTGTTCCCTTTCCATTAATTTAGTCCCCATTGTAAAGAGTGTGTAGACACCTTGAGGCTATGTAATGCTGGCTACTTGTAAACCATTTTTTTTGGTTCCAGTTAGCCTTAGAGCAACTTGTCATTTTCCTAAGGGGAGAGATGGTATAATCAGGTAGACACAATGCCCTGGATCTTATCACGGATGCTCCTGGTTGGAGCTGACTTCAGAGCGAGACAGCTTGGTCAGAAAAGTACTGAACTTGAGAGCACTGGCCTGTAGTCTGTTCTGCTATTTTAATACTCTGTTGAGTATAGGCAAATTATTATACTTACCTTCTCTGACCTGAAACTTCCTTATGTGCAAAGTGGAGATAATGATTCACTGTTTTTTGGTGTTTTGTAAGTATCAGGATTACTAATTTGTCTTATTTATTTAGGCTTCCAGGACCCACATGACTCTTTGAGGGTCACATGGTTAAGAGTTGTCACGAGCTTATATGAGGCTTATAAAATAGACTATGTATGGCCAAATAAGGCCTTTTGTAATTCATGTTTTAACAGGCGGTGCCATAAAGGAAGTGGAAGAACCAGAATACCTGAGCCATATAACTTATTAATATCTGCTTATTTTTCTTCCCCAAACCTTTATGCCTGAACATCTATTGCAAAAGCCAATAGTCAGTTCTATGATTTTGGTAACAAGGTCAGGTTGTGCCTAGCATGATAACTAATGTTTCAGGTTATTGCTCTAGACTTGCTTTCTGGTTGACATCGTGGTGCTTATTTTTGTGATTTTAGTGCCCAAGTAGAGTGATATAAGGAAATCGTGTTATGATGGTTTTGATGGGGGAGGGCTGAATTATATGGAATATACCATTTCATAATGAATGAATACTTTGTAAATCTTAACTGTGAAAATGCATGTAGCATGTGCTAGACTTCAAAAGGAGCAAGTCGTACACACCAACATAACTTTCATCGACGTATGTTTCAGAGATCATGATTTGTAAAAGAATGTTTTTGAAATGTATTTTCTTTTGTGTGCATGGGAAAATATCAGATAAATATAGTGTATTAACTGTAAAGTTGTAATGTAACTAAGGATAAAATTGTAATGCCAAATTTTTACACTAATTTTTAATACTTCATTTGTTAGCAGTCTTGCTTGAACGGTCTTTTTGAGCAGAACTAATACAATATTTTGATGTGCCACAGGTAAATTTTTCCATAACCTTATGGAGAGAAAGGACTTTGAGACATGGCTTGATAACATTTCTGTTACATTTCTTTCTCTGACGGACTTGCAGAAAAATGAAACTCTGGATCACCTGATTAGTCTGAGTGGGGCAGTGCAGCTCAGGCATCTCTCCAATAACCTGGAGACTCTCCTCAAGCGGGACTTCCTCAAACTCCTGCCCCTGGAGCTCAGTTTTTATTTGTTAAAATGGCTCGATCCTCAGACTTTACTCACATGCTGCCTCGTCTCTAAACAGTGGAATAAGGTGATAAGTGCCTGTACAGAGGTGTGGCAGACTGCGTGTAAAAATTTGGGCTGGCAGATAGATGATTCTGTTCAGGACGCTTTGCACTGGAAGAAGGTTTATTTGAAGGCGATTTTGAGAATGAAACAGCTGGAGGACCATGAAGCCTTTGAGACCTCGTCATTAATTGGACACAGTGCCAGAGTGTATGCACTTTACTACAGAGATGGGCTTCTCTGCACAGGTAAGAGATCCTGGAACTGCTTTCTTTGGTTTTGATTTTTGTATTTTATAGGGTGTAATCTTACAAACAGAGCAATCTACCCCTAAGGCTTGAGAATGACAAGTGTTAATTATATGAGATATCTGTAATGGACCCTACCCCCCTTATCCTCTTCCTCTAGAGAAGATAATCATCTTTATAAAATTGGATGAGAAGCAAGCTCCAGACGTTGTGCTAAATATGATGTGAATCAGAAAGCTGTAATTTTCTCCGTGCTTTTCTCCCATGTGCAGTGCTCCATGTGGGTTCATTTTTATTTACTGTCAGCAGTGATTTGGGGAAAAACAGTGGAAAAGTTGATGTCTAGCCCAAGCAAATAGTTAGATCATCTTGGGAGAATCACTTAACCTCTGTGTTTATTTTCTTGTCTGTAAAACATGTATGTGAAGGGTGGTATTTCTTTCTTGCTCTAAAATCCATCTTGCTTCTAAGAAGAATTAGAAGAGTTTGGGCATGGGAACGAAGACAATTGGATATTTTAAAACTAGGCCATTAAGTAAGTCAATATAACAAATTTAATCATTAAAATTATAATGGGTATGTGTTAGTACATAATCAATGCCCATGTTTTAGGCAATACATTTTGACAGGCATTGCAGATAATTCTTAGGCAGTGCTTTGAATGGCTGTAGGCAGTTTTTATCAGTGATCCCAATGCCTGTTCACCTCGATTGTGTATAATTTGTAGGGATACTCTGTTTTCTTTCTTCACCCCAGATAATTTTTTGTGTTTTTTTTTAAGATTTTTATTGGAGAATTGAGGGAGGGAACAGAGTTGGGGAATTGGGGAAGGGGAACAGACAAGCTGCTGTCCTTTTGTTCTTCAGTCTAATTGTGGAGGATGTCACTTCACTGGCCCATGTTGGTATTGTGATCATTGCTCTCTTCCTGGGTGAGGCAGATGGGTTGCCTGCCATTGGACTGCCGCTCATGCTTGGTTGCCAGCCACTCACAGTAGCTCATGCCAGCCCACGGCAGCCCATGCCATCGCCCTCCACTCATAGCAGCCCCGCTTCAGGTTGAGCTGTTGTTCACCATCTTAGCTGTAGAGGGCGCAGTGTCACTGGCCCTCATGTAGGATCCGAAGCGGCAGTCCTGCTGCTCAGAGCTTGCGTCCCAAGCCAACTCAACCAGCGTGCCATTCTGCAGGTCCCAAGATAATTTCTAATAAACATTTGAGTGTTACCTAAACTATGTAGTTGCCATTTTTAATAGTTTATACTGTTCTTGGTGTAAATGTATCATAATTATTTAGCCATTTCCATATTAGTGCATATTCAGGTTATTTCTATTTTTATGAATATTTTTGTTTGCATTTTTTTCCTTGAATTTGTTTTTCTTGAATTGAAATCACAAGATCCAGAAATATGAATGATTTTGTAGCTCCTCTTAGTGTCCTTTCCCGATAGATTGAAGGATGCCATGCCTACAGCAATGTCTTAAATAATCTGCCTCTCCCTTAGAGTCCTACCAGACTCAATTTTAATATTTTTAATAATTAGATGTATTATTTCTCAAGGTTGTTTTCAAATTACATTTCTTTATTCATTAAGGATGTATGTTTTTTCATGTGGTGGTATAGTCTCTGAAATACTAGACTCTTTGTTTTGTAAAAATACACATTAAATTTAAGGCATTTCGTGGTTTTGTCTGTCATACTGAAGTTACTCCATGCTTACATTATTTTCCCTGTCCTTCAAGCCTGATTATTGGAACAGCATCATTGGTTCTTCTACACTTTGATGTACTTTCCCAGTTGTGATGATGGCTTTTCCATGTCCTCTTCGCCTCATGATCAGTGGCGGGTATTTGAAAAAAATTTTTTTTGGGCCGGCTGAGTTGCGCAGTGGTTAAGCGCTGGCTTGGGAAGCCAGCGGCCCCGGTTCAGGTCCCACATATGAGGGCCAATGACACTGCCCTCAAAAAAAAAAAGAAAAGAAAAATTTCTTTTAAAGATTAAGATGCAGCAGTGCCTTCGAGCTTGTTGCTCACTCACATTTAGGTAAATACTGGCAGCTGACTTGTTTGTAGAACCACCTCTAGCTTTTTTTTTTTTTTTTTTAATTTCTCATCAGACTTTACTTTTGATATACTATAAAACCTCAGCAACTTGGAGCAGAAGTGAATGGGACACATTCATTGAACTATTTAACTATATCCAGAAAGGTAACATCTACAATAACTGGATCAGACCTTGCATTTTAAGATGGGTCTGTTCATTCTGTTATTTTTATTCTGATTAAATGAATCAGATTTGCCTATTGAAAATTATACTGTGTCTATTGAAAATGACCCAAAACATTAATTTAATTTTTCTAATGTGGCATCCCTGAGATTGTTACTAGTGAGAAAAGTATTTGTTGTAGAATTATATAGGCATACCTTGTTTTATTGAGATTCCCTTTATTGTATCCGCAGATACTGCTTTTTACAAGTAAGCCTCTGTATCAGCAAAAAGAGTACGACTTACTGAAGGGTGAGATGATGGTTAGCATTTGTTAGCAATAAAGTATTCTTTAATTAAGGTTTGTAGTGTTTTTTAGACACAATGCTATTGCAAATTTAATAGACTATAGTATAGTGTAAACATAATTTTTATATGTACTGGGAAACCAAAGGATCTGTGACTCGCTTTATTGCAGTGGCCTGAACAGAATCCACAATGTCTCCGAGGTATGCCTGTATAAGTTTGTGTCATCTTGTTACATAAGAGTTTATATTTTCACTGTGGTTGAATTGCAAAATTCCGAATTTGACAATAAGCTTATAGAGACTCTCAGATTATCCCTTGAACAAGCAATAAAATAGTATTGCCAAAAAGATTGATGGCCAATGCTAAAATTAATATGGTATAGATTGAACGAGGTAGTTATCCTGCTTATTTCTGAAATAGTAAGAGAGGAACCTGTTGTACTTTGTGCTGTTCAGTAGATATTTATTTATAAAATGCCTTCTGTGTGAAAGACGTTTGCAGGCATACATAGACGAATTATTTATTTATTTATTTTTAAAGATGGCAGTGTCACTGGCCCTCATATGTGGGATCTGAACCCGGGCCGCTGGCGTCCCAAGCCAGCTATCAACCACCACGCCTCTCGGCCAGCCCCTTCATAGATGAATTAGAGCAGAGAACATACACACTGAGTTCAGGAAGGTAACCTGGTTAAGTAACCGTCTCCATGTGAGCCATGGCTCATCAGAGAACACCTGCCCTTCTACAGAGGGTAGCTGCTGCTCCAGTGAAGTGATGTACTGCCACGTGGGTTTCAGGCTCACAGTTGTCAGATCTGACTTTTTAAGAGAATTTCCAAATCTAGATTTTTGTGAAATGTCTGTCTTTTTTTTTTTTAGCTGAGCCATCCTGCCACCTGTTGGCAGCTCAGCAGCAGCTCAGCTGAGGCTGGGCATCAAACTGCTGTTGCTCAGAGCTCAGCTTGCACTCTTAAGTGAGCTCTTAACCAACTGAGCCACTCGACCAGCCCAATCTGTTCTTTTTTTTAATAAAAGTACTGATTTTTAAGTATTACTCACACTTGAAAAATACTGCGGTTGGGCCATATTGTGACCTCTGCCATAGTCAGATAAGAAAAATGAGCTATAAAAGAGGTATGATCAAATGATACAGTTGAATTGTATGAGAAGCAAATTCATGTAGTTGTTCAGAGGAATGAGTGATTTCTTCCATTTGTGAAAACTGGGCAGTGTTTCTGTTGAATCTTGAAGAATGGGTAGGCTTTAGAGAAATGAGATTCAGAGTGGAGGCTTTCCAGTAGGAAGGTTAGCATTAACAAAGGTGTAGACAGGGCTAAGCATGGTGTGTTAATGAGGAACATAAAGAAACTTCATTTTAGCTGGACTCTTAGGATAGATGAGGTCTGACAAGTAAGTTTGGGAACTTGTTGCAACGATGTTGCTCACCTTTTTTTTTTTTGAGGGCAGTGTTACTGGCCCTTGTATTAGGGATCCGAACCGGGGCCACTTGAGTCCCAAGCCAGCTCTTAACCACCGTGCCATTCGGCCGGCCCTGCTAACCTTTTTTGATATCAGAGGGGTTATTTGTTATGAATTTGTGCCAACTGGACAAACAGTTTAACCAAGTTTACTATTTGGAACTGCTGAAAAGACTGGGTAAAAAGTTAGACAACCTGAACATTTCACCAATAATTCATGGCTCTTGCATCACGACAACGCACCAGCTCACACTGCACTGTCTGTGAGGGAGTTTTTAGCCAGTAAACAAATAACTGTGTTAGAACACCCTCCCGACTCACCTGATCTGGCCCCAATGACTTCTTTCTTTACCTGAAGATAAAGGAAATATTAAAATGATGACATTCAGGACATCAAGGGTAATAGGACGACAGCTCTGATGGCCATTTCAGAAAAAGAGTTCCAAAATTGCTTTGAAGGATGGACTAAGCACTGGTGTAGCTGGCCTAATTGGTGTATAGCTTCCCAAGGCGGGGTACTTTGAAGGCGACTGTAGTGGTATTCAGCAATGAGGTATGTAGCACTTTTTCTAGAATGAGTTCACGAATTTAATTGTCAGTCGTAATCTGAAGACTAAGCTTGGGCTGTGTTGTGAAAGCCTCAAATGGTGGGAACAGGAATTTGGACAGTTTTCTATAAGCACTAAGAAAACACTATGAAATATTTCTGAATAGAAAAAGGGTCAAGATCAGTGCTTTCTACTTCAGGTGTTCAAGACCAGTATTTTCATATTTCTGTCAGACCCAGGTCCTTTTTTTACAACACATTTTACAATATTCCCCTTTATCTTGAAGTAAAACTCATAGAAATAATTTATGTACACATATACATATTTTAAAAAAATCAATATTATGCCTAAACTGCGATTCAGAGGAGAATAAGGTCTGTAATTTAAAATAACACACATTAAACATGTAGCGCTCAAGGACAGCTGTGCTAGAAGGCAGTAATGTCATCAGATGTTTGCACTTGCCTGTGCTGACAATGAACTTGATAGCTGTAAATGTAGAATGTATTTGTGTCGCAGATATCATCCATGATGGGATTTCTCAAATTGTGAGGAACTCTTAGGCAAGTTCCCAACAAAGCAAAGTACATTTTTCCTCAATTTATGTGGTTACACTATTGGAAAATTCAGAATAAACTGCAAATATGCTTTGTAACACAGGTCTAGGCTCAGATAACTAAGATTAAGCTTTTCACTTATGAATATCTGACAGCAACTTCAAGAATGTCATGCAAAATACAAGATAATTCTTTTTGTACATTGTCCTAATCATTGCAGTATGTCTAGCATTCCTCGCCTCTGCTCGGCAGATGCCATTAATGCTCCCCCCTACCCCCACCCCCAATCATTGTGAGAGTTGAAGCCACTGCTAAGAATTTCTAAAATGTTCCCTTAAGAGATACTACTTCTATTGAGACCCTCTGACATAGAGAAAAGTAGAGGTTCCAAATTAAAGTGTTAGCCTGTTGCAGTTCAAATGAGGGTAAATAGGCCTAGATTTAGGACAGTAAGGTAGAGATTTTAAAGAGGAGCAGTTGAATGGAAGAGCAGCCATTGAAATAGAATTGTCAGCATTTGACAACCAGTTGGGTATGTGGCAGGAAAGGGAGATTTAAAAAATGGGTGAGGTTTCTAGCTGCGTGTCCACCTGGGAAGATAGTAGTACTAGTAACAAGAATAGAAAATGAAGGGATACACTCAAGAGGATAGGTGGAGTTCAATTTGGAATGAACCTAATTCAGTTGGCTGCGTAGGTGGAGAGTCCCACAAGAATCTGGAAATGCAGGAGTAGAGCTGTGGGGAGCACTCAGGGCTGGAGAGAAAGAGTTAGGGGTTAGTCATGTTGCAGCTCTGGCCGTAACTGACATTTTAAAAGAGATGTAGAGAGGAAGAAAAGTGGATCCTTGCTGAGTGTACTTAGAGAAAGGGTAGAGGTAAAGAAACCAAACAATGATGAAGAGAGTTTTAAGAAGGAGAGTGTCTTAAAGAGGCACTGGTAAGTGTTTATTCTGTTGGTCCGCAGAGTCAGTGGCTCAGGGTGGCAGTTGGGAGCTGAGATCTGATTCTACCAGTTAAATATTTAAACTTGGCTTGATACGATCGTTGACTCCATTTGAGTTCAGCTCATTTTTCTGCTTACCTTTGTAACACAACCATCCCTGTAATTTTTGATATCAAAGTATTATTTTCATCCTATTTTCTGAATTTAGAGGGCTTTTCTTCGTTTCATCTAATGAAAAATAGTCTACATTTACTTAGTCCGCTTTCTTCGTTTTAAGGCTGTATCTTGATGACTCTTTGTAAACGTGCTTGGCTAGTCATCACAGCAAATGGGAATCCATAGGGAAAGTTGACATAAAGCCAGACAGGAGCAGAGAATGATGGCTCCTAAAGACTCAGCAATTAAGAGTAGAGTCGTACTACTAAAAAGTGGGTCTCAACTCAACCTGATTATTTTCCAGTGTTTCTTGAGGGTATAAAACCCAATAGTCCAGTGTTTTCCTGTATAAGCTAGTTTAATTCGTTTGGATAATTTCTCCCTTTTTAAAAATCAAATTGTGATAAAATATATATAACATAAGATTTATCATTTTAACTATTTTTAAGTGTACAGTTCAATGCTATTAAGTACATTCACATTGTTGTGCAAAAACATCATCACCATCCATCTCCAGAATGTTTTGCATCTTCCCAAACTGAAACTACTCATTAAACACTGACTCCCTGTTCCCAGCCCCCCCAGCCCGTGGCAATCGCTCTTCTGCTTTCTGTCTGTGAATTTGACTGCTCAGGTACTTTATATGGGTGGATTCATACAGTGTACCTTATATGGGTGGACTCATACAGTGTTTGTTCTTTATGACCGACTTGTTTCACTTAACATAATAGCTTCAAGATTCCTCCATGTTGTAGCATGTCAGAATTCCCTTCCTTTTTAAGGCTGAATAATATTCCATTGTATTTATATACCACATTTTGTTTATCCTGTCTCCTCGTTTTTTTAAAAAAGATTTTATTGGGGAATTGGGGGAGGGGAACAGCATTGGGGAACAGACAAGTTGCTGTCCTTTTGTTCTTCAGTCTAGTTGCGGAGGACATGGCTTCACTGACCCATGTTGGTATTATCATTGTGCTCTTCCCGGGTGAGGCAGTCGCTCGGCGGCCTCTGGACAGCCACTCATGGTGGCTCTTGGCAGCTCACTCTGGCTGCCGGCCGCTCACGCTGACTGCTTGCCACTCACTGTAGCCTATGGCAGCCCACGGCAGCAAAGGCTGCAGCCCATACCTTCGCCAGCCATCTTAGCTATAGAGGCAACATTCACCATCTTAGCTATAGAGACAACCAGATGGAGCTGTTGTACACCACCTTAGCTGTAGATGGCAGTGTCACTGGCCCTCATATATGGGATCCGAACCTGAGCCCCGCTGCTCAGAGCTGGCATCCCAGGCCAGCTCTTAACCAACGCGCCACTCGGCTGGCCCCCTCTCTCTTTTTTAACTAGCCTTCCTGCCTCCCATTTTGCCTCCAAACCATTTTCTATGATGCACCCATAGTGATCTTTTAGAAATGCAAACAAGGTCCTGGTTAGACATCCTCTGGACTTCGTTCTCCAGCCAGACCTTGCCACTATTTCCCAGTCAGTGCATGTTTTAAACAATGCATTTTGACAAGCATTGTAAATAATTCCTAAGCAGTTTTCAGAATGGTTCCAAGTAGTTCTTTATGACTTGACCCCAGTATCTATTCACATATATATTTATGTTATATGTAGAGACACTTAATAGGTACTTTCATAGGTATGTACCAGGGGTTGGCAATCTGCAAGGTGCAGGGCTAAATACAGCAGAGTAGATTGATTCCAAAAGAAACACCATATGGCTCAAAAGACCTAAAATATTTACTATCTGGTTTTCTACTGAAAAAGTTTTGCTAACCATGGGCATATACTATCCCTTTGGGGAAAGGTTAACTTATTCGTTCTTTAAATTTCAACTACTTAAAACTTGAAAGTTTTTTAAGTCATGAAATGCCTTCTTCAATCCTATGCCAAAGTCCAGATTAAATACAAATACAAGTGTAGTCGGGGAGCCAGTATCCTAGGCATGTTTATGGAGCACAGTTGTAAACTCAGTGGAACTTTGTCTGAGGCGTTTTCTCCATTTCTCCCCTCCCTGTATTGATTTGGGCTTTTGTACTGCCCACCACTTACTGTACTGAGTTCTTATTGCTTGTTTAGCTTCCCAGGTAGACTAAGCACCAAGAGAGCAGGAGCCCTGCCTGACACACAGGTTGAATGAAAGAATGAATGCAACTGCAGTTGATCGCTGGCAATAAATCAGCACCAAGGTCAGATAGGACCTAAAGTGATTTCTTTTTATGCTTTAGCTCCCTAGGAATACAGTCACAAAATGTCCAAGTTTAAAGATTATCTAGACCTGTGCTGTCCTGGATAGTAGCCACTAGCCACTGAACGGCTTTTGAGCACTTCAGCTGTGGCTAGTCCAAACTGAGAGGTGAAACTTGAAATACTCATTGGAGTGTGAAGATTTAGAATATGAAATATTTCAGTAATAATCTTTATATTGATTACATGTTGAAATGATAATTTGACATTGAATTAAACTATATTAAATTATTTTTTTTACCTTTTCAAGTAAATAATAGAAAATTTTAAATTACCTATGTGGCTTACATTGTTTTATCGGACAGTACTGTTTTAGAACATTGGTTCTCAAAATATTGCTTATGCATCACTTGGCAAGCTTTTAAAGTTATTGGACCCCACCTCAGGTATCCTAAATTAGAATTTCAGAAGGTAGGCCCCTGCATGTATGTTTTGATAAAGCTCCCCAGATGTTTCTGATGTCTTATATGCCCATCGACAATCACCAACCAAATCCCACCCCTCAGTTTATTATAGAGTGGAAATGGCCTACCGAAATACAACAAGTACAGTCTTCATTTCAGTATGCTCTCATAGGGTTTGTCCAGGTTGAAACTCATGTTCTGCCTCTTTCATAAGTGATAGCTATTTTTCCATTGTCTGAAACAGTGGCTCTTGACCAACCCTTAAAGGTAGAATTGTGGTTGGCTTTATTTTTTTTTCAGCTTTTTGAAAACTGATCATTTGGTACTTTCCTAGACTCCTATGTTCTTGTCTTAGTGATGATATTTGTGTACTCAAAATGCCTTTGTTGGTTCTTATTATTACTTTTCTAAAGGTAAATGGTGAGATAAGAGTTACTTATTAGGATTTTTAAATGTAATTAAAGCATTGTCACCATGATAAGTAGAATATTTTCATCAGATGCAGAAATGATACCTACTTTTTTTTTTACACGGTCTTAAGAGGCTTTACAAGCTTATTGTTGAGTTGTGGATGTCTGGGAGTAATTTATCCATGGTTTTCTTAGAGCTCCCTCTGCACATTTCAAGATGGCCCAAGATCATTTGAGGTTACTTGCAGTTAACCTTTGCAGAAGTTAGCCTGTGATCTGAGGCTCCTCTTTGACTTGCCTGAGAGTGGAACGTGTTCCAGCAGCCAGCCTTACTATCCAATGTGCTTTATTTGTTCAGGGTTGTTGGGTAATGGACAGGCATGCAAGTGTACATATGCAGTCAGAGGTAATACTCATCATTTCAAATTCAAATCAGAGCTCACGATAGTCAAAGATTTATGAAATTTTACAAGTGGAAGCACCAGGGGATGCTTTAGTCTAATGCTGCTCTATAACCTGGAAGCTTAAGGGCAAAGGACTAAACCAAAAAGCTCGCATTCAGTCCCCGTTCTGCTAACCCTCTCCGTACTTTGGTTTTCTCGGCTAGAAAGTGGCCATTAAGGTTCTTCTGTAAGAATACCATGGTTTGGGGATTGGTTTTCCTTTTTTAGTGTTTGCTTTCTTACTCATCTCTCTCTTTTTCCCTTGAAGGGTCAGATGACTTGTCTGCAAAACTATGGGATGTGAGCACAGGACAGTGCGTTTATGGCATCCAGACCCATACTTGTGCAGCAGTGAAGTTTGATGAGCAGAAGCTTGTGACAGGCTCCTTTGACAACACTGTGGCCTGCTGGGAATGGAGTTCCGGAGCCAGGACCCAGCACTTCCGGGGGCACACGGGGGCGGGTGGGTTGCCCTTTTTCAAGGGTTTCTATAGTTCTTGAACCTCATTCCTTAAAGCCGGGAGCCAAGAATGTGATTTCTTTTTGGTTTTGTTTTTGCTTTTTAATGTCACTTGCCTTTCTCCCTTCTTTCTCAGTCATGATAATTAATCCCTTTATTCAGGTTATTCTTATTTGGAATTTTCCCCCTAACTCTACTTTCTCTTGTCCCATTTGAAAAAAACTCCCGTATACCTTTATGCTGGGAGGAGGCAGTTCTCCTTCTCTCCTGTTTCATTTATATCCTGTTGAATAGTCAGTCCCCGTTGCTCTTCTCAGATTTCGTACCTCCAAATTGAGTATGTTCTACACTTGTAAATTCAGTCTACTTTTATTTGTAGAATTAGGGCTGAAATCCTTTGGAGTGATAGTCATCTCCAGATTGTATGATCTATACATATTTCAGTGAATTGGAACTTGATTGACAATAGATAACAAGCCACTGCCTAGAGAGAAGATGAAAGAAACAGACACCTGAATATTTCCTAATGAGCTTCTCCGTCTGTGTATATTGTATTTTGGAATTTGGGGCAGCAATCACTTTGAGCTATTTGCCAGCCTCTTAGGCAGTAGCCCCCTTCTTTCTTTTCTCCACATACCCACTGCATTAGCCCCACAGAGTGACAGCCTAGGCTCTTAAGCATCACGTTTTGTGAGCAGCCTTCCTGGACTCCCTGACCAGGTTGAGTCCCTCTGATATGGGTTTCCTAATAATACGCATTTTTGCCATAACACTCATCATCCCGAAGGACAGGGATCCTTCCTGTCTTCTTCACCCTTTGGTCCTAAGATCTTTGTAGTGTTTTATTGCTAAAAGCAATTTTTTTCTCCATTTTGTTTGTTGTCCTATACATTTTCCCTCAGCCTGCTATCTGCTACCACGTATTTATTGTAGAAATTACTGTTTGAAGACGTGATTTGCCATGGAACTTATGTATTAAGCTGTGTGTACTATTCCACAGTTTCAAGATATACATTGACTCCAGGTGATTTTATACCTGATCAACTTTGAGAGCCGTGCTCTAAAAAGTTTCCTTCTTGCTGTTCCCTGGGCATTGCTGTGGCTTTTCCTAACTCCATGCCTTTGCTGTTCCCTCTACGTGCAGTATTCTCTTTCTTTTCTTGATAAACTCTACTCATCCTTCAGGGCCCATCTCCAATATCGCCTCTTCCCTGAAGTCCTCCCTGATAGCCCTGGGCAGAGTTAGTCATTCTCCTTGGTGTTTCCCTAGCAAGAGGTAAACATTTATTTATTTTTTTTGGACTTCCTCCTCCACCCCTCACTTAGACTGAGTTCCTTAAAGAAAAGACCAATGTCTTCATCTCTGGGTCCCCAGGGTTCCTTTAGAGTTTGGCAGTCATTTAAAAACAAATATTTCAGTACTTGCTGTATACTCAGGCACTGTTTGGATGCTGAGAATACAGCTGTGAGGAAATACAGTTTTGAGGCAATGACTTAGCCTGACCTTTGAGATCCTTGTTTGTGTTTTGTTTTTCTCATTCTCAAGAAAAGCTGGCTTTTTTTGAGAATGAGTATTGTATAGTATTGTTTTGTTTTGCAGCTTATTTTCTTGATATTCTGTCTTGCTGCAATAAATAGTGCAAGTCTGACTAGGGCCACCTATGTTCTGTTTTCCCTGCATACGTTAAGTTTTGTGTAGGGTCAAATCAGG
Source organism: Aselliscus stoliczkanus (assembly GCA_033961575.1). Classification (NCBI taxonomy): domain Eukaryota; kingdom Metazoa; phylum Chordata; class Mammalia; order Chiroptera; family Hipposideridae; genus Aselliscus; species Aselliscus stoliczkanus. Next base: position 126,367,920 of record CM066728.1, read on the forward strand.
GGCTGCCCTGAGAAAAATGCCACTGTCTCCAGCACTGGGTTTGCCTCTCACTTTGAAGCTAGCACACGTGTGACTCCAGGCACTTCCCACCTTTAGAATTATAAGCAATAACAATAAGCATTTTGAAATGGGTATACTTTTTTCTCATAAAATTGCTAGTTGAATAGCACCGTTGTTATCATAACTCTGATTGAGAAATGATAAAATTGGGGAGTGAGGGAGAGTAAATGCTACTGAGCACTATTATGAAAGATCCTCAGACGGGCATGTTGTAACTTTGTGTATATTATATATATTAGTGTTTAGTGTCGACTACAATGATGAACTGGATATCTTGGTGAGTGGCTCTGCAGACTTCACCGTGAAAGTATGGGCTTTATCTGCTGGGACATGCCTGAACACACTCACCGGGCACACAGAATGGGTCACCAAGGTAGGAAGAAATCTTAACGTCACACTTTGTTGGGGGGAGGAGGAGGATGGCAGATGCTGCCTTCTAAGTGGTAGGTGAGTCATAAGATGGAATAGATGCAACCACAAAGCATGATGTGTATAGCAGTGACCAGCATGTAAAAGACTCAGTAAATATGAATGACTTATGGACATGAAAAAATGTCCACAATATAGTAGGTGGGTAGAGGGAGCAAATAAAACAGGTCAGATACAAAAAAAAGCTATAGAATATGATACCAGTGTTTCTGAATGTGTTTATGGACCAAAATGTTGAAGATGATTATTTCATATGGGATTGTGGGTGCTTTTTTTCCCGTTAGGATAAGTGTATTTTTTTTTAATTAGAAAAGCAGTTTTCATTTTGAAAAATAAAATAATTGTAAGAAGTAGAACACAGAAACATGTTTAGGATCTTTAAAAGAATATTATGATATTTTCTAGTTTTCAAAAAAAGATTGCTATGCAGATGAAATGCAGTATGAATGATGGAAATGCCATGCAGAAACACTTGAACTTACCATGCTGTTCTGTGAGTGGCTGAGGATACAGGATTGAGCCAAACAGACCCAGCCTAACACAAATGTTAGTTTAGTAGGAGAAATAGTTGTTAAACAGTAACTTTACCTATAAAAATGTAATTACAAATTGTGTTAAGTGCTATGAAGGAAAACTGTTCTGTGAGAACGTCTAGGAAGGTATCCAGTTTGTTCAGGGAAAGCTGTTTGAGAAGGGACAAAATGTGAAGAATAAACTGGAGGTAGCTGTATAACGAGTAGCGGAGTGTTTCAGATGGTGCAGTGTAAGCACAGGAAAGAGCCTAGAACATTCGATGACCTAGAAGGTCGGTGGAGCTGTGTTGTGGGGGAAGGTGTGAGAGAGGGAACCATCATCTACGCCTTACTTGGTCATGTTAAGGATTTTGGATATCTTAAGTGTGTAGGAAGCTATGGGCGAGTTTCGTGCAAAGGTCTGGTGTGGTTTATGTTTTAAGAAACTAACTGTTGAGTAAAAAATGGATTAGACTGGGGCACAAATGGATGCAGGGTGGCCAGTTAGGCTTTTCAATAGTCTAAGCAAAAGATACCCATGGCTTGGACTTGGGTGGCAATAAAGAAAGAGAAGGGCACACATGAAGGGTATGTCTTCAAGATAAAGCCAGATGAACTTACCGACTCGTTGGGGAACAAAGAAGGAAGAATCAGAGATGACTAGTATGTTTTAGGTTGGGTGGGTGAGTTTGTCTTTCTGATGATATAGGTGGAGCTAAAAGGAGAATAATTTGTGATAAGATCAATAATACCACTAAACTGTACATTTAAAAATAGTTAAGATAGTAGATTTTATGTTATGCATATTTTACCACAATAAACAAATTGGGAAGAAATATTTCTGTATTGGGCACTTGAGTATTTAAATACAAAAGTTATGTAAGACAGTTTGTTGTTGTGTTAAAAACAGTGGACATGGGGCCAGGACACTGACTGTGATGCCTGAGTTTCATCTGCCAAATGTTCCTGTGAATATTAAATGAGATGATGGGGCAGTACCAGCAGGGTGCCTGGTTCTTAACGGGGCCTGTCAGTTTCAGTTGAATCTGCAGCCCAGGCTTCTGAATGAGTAAGCTTGGCCTCCCCACTCACTTTGTGCTGATTTACTACAAAAATACAAAAATAACTAGAACCTAGTGTTTATAGATTACCCTAAGTGCTAATGGAATGTTTTTATTACATTATTATTATTGTTTGCATTGTTTTATTTCATTTTGATAGCAGTTGTGTGAGATGATAAGTGCCCCATCCCTTATTTTAAAGATGAGGAAACTGAGAAACAAAGAGATTCGGTAGTCTGCCAACGGTCACAAAGTCAGTACGTGGCAGAGTTGCCCTGAGTCCAGTGCGGTTTCTTTTATAATGCATATGCTTATGAGAACACGCATGATTTGTATGTACTTCTATGTCTGTGAGCTTTTTCTTTCACATTTTCTATAAAGTAACAATTTATAATTTTAAAAATCAGTCCTAAGATTTGCTTCCAGACTAAAGCTAAGATTAAATGTTGCCAACAGTAGACACTTTTAGATCCTGCTGATAATTCAGACGTTGGTTGTAGTAAAACTTAGTAGAGGTTAACTTGGTCATAGAGTTAATAGCCCAGCTATTGTAGCATACTATATCATGTCAAGCTCTTAATCATATTTGAATTTTTTTAAGCAATATAGAAGTAGCATCAAAAGGATCTTTGTGTAACATGGATATTGATATTTCTAGGTGGTTTTGCAGAAGTGCAAAGTCAAGTCTCTCTTGCACAGTCCTGGAGACTACATCCTCTTAAGTGCGGACAAATATGAAATCAAGGTAAGGTTTGTTTGTTTTTTCTTTTTTTCCTCCATTATTTTGCTTCATCAAAGAAAAACTGGCAAATATAAGAAAATTAAAATGATGTGGCAAAGGAGCACTATTTCAAGGGCAGCAGGACTATCTTAGTCCAAGCATCTAAAACCCATTGTAAAGAGAATTACTGATTATCTCTATGTTCTAGGCAGTTTCTAACCCTGATTTTTAAATGAAGAACAGAAAATCCACAGAAAATGATCTTCAACACATTCTGTTTTTGTAAGACACATGTCTTCTACCCTCCTCAATTCTTAGATCCGAACTATGAAAACATAAACATTTACTTGTATAATAATAAAAAAATATGTAAAACCTTTACAGAGCACTCTTACATACATTATTAGTGCAGCTTTCAAACTATTCCATGTGGTAGGCATTATCTTCATTGTGGGACTGGGATTGAGAGAGGTTGTGTTTTCCCCAAGATAACATAGCACATACATGGAGAATTAGAGTTTGAACCTGTGCCTCTCAACCATAAAACCTGTGGTCTTTCCAGTTTACTTCGCTTCGTATCTGAATTCAGCAAACAAAACCGCATTAAGAACAAGCTTTTCTATGGCGATGTGACCTGTCATCTCTCCTAACTTGCTTTTATCTGTAGATTTGGCCAATTGGGAGAGAAATCAACTGCAAGTGCTTAAAGACATTGTCAGTCTCTGAGGATAGAAGTATCTGCCTGCAGCCAAGACTTCATTTTGATGGCAAATACATCGTCTGTAGTTCAGCACTGGGCCTCTACCAATGGGACTTTGCCAGTTACGATATTCTCAGGTAGTCTTTCTTCGGACCTTTACCTGTGACAGGCTGTTGCAGCTCCCTCCCTCCCTTCATCCCTCCCTCCCTGCCTTCCTTCCTTCCCTTCTTCCTTTTTTTGTTCAGTTTAATAATAAAGACAAGACTAAATATTTGGATAAACCAGTTTATCCAACTTGCTTTTGGGAAATGTTTACATCAGTTATAAACAGGGTTATATGCTGACAGCCTCACACATAAAAATGTTTTAGAGGCTCCTGGTAGTTAGAAAGAGTGATACACTCGAACCTAGAAAATCGAGGATCTAATCCCTCCCCTTACTTTGAGTCACTTCCCCTTTCAGAATTTACCATGATTTTCTGGAAAATGAGGAGCTTGGATGAAAAGATCTTTCAGATCTCTAGTTCTAATATTTTAAGTTCGACTTCCTAGTCAGTTGAAATTCTGTATTGAGTGATCGAGTAGTCTTCTGTTGACAAGTAGAAAGACAGAGGTATTTAGAGAAAAATAGGCTTGCAGGGCTTCACTCTAGAGAAATAAACAAGAAAAGGTCCATCCGTGGACAAATAATTTTGTGATTCCCTGCATACCGCAGACCCCCCCTTGGAGATTGGTGGTATCTATTAGCACATTGGAGGCTGATGGAAGCCGGTGCCATATGGTGATTAAGAGAACTGACTTTGGTGATAAATAAACCTTAGATTAAGACCGTGTGCCATCTCTTATGAGCTGTGTGATATTATGTAAGTTTCTTAACCTCTCTGTGCCTCAGTTTTCTTACCTGTAAAGTGAAGATTAAATGAAATGCCTATAAATGAGGACCTAACACAGGACCTGGCAGATCTTTATTACTAATAGCTCTGAGAAGGCCTACATGAAGAAACCTGTTTGAATTTGTTCAGGCTACTGTACCTCACACTTAGCTCTTTTTTTGAGCAACACCGGTTACAAGCTCACAGAATTAGTCTGTTCCACAGCATGGTTCAGGAAATGCTGACTTGGGGGGTACAGAAAATTGACGGTTCTCTTCTTTGGTTTTATGCATGACTGTTTGCAGCCCTCCTGTATGGAATCTGTTCATACTAGGACTTTGGTGGACCCTGTCTCTCTGGTCATAAAGTTAAAACCCTGGTTATGTCTCCCTGGACCCAGATCTACATTTCTAACCAAGTAGGTTTCCAAGCTATCTATGCTTTGAGAAGGAAAAAACCAGAACAGATTCTGGAAAACATTTGTCCAAGCTCTTCATCTTATAGATGGGGAAGCTGAAGCTGAGGGAGCATAGGAGCCTTACCCAACATCACACAGCTCACTCTAGTTCAGCATGCACCCACCCACCTGTCCGTCCGTCCGTCCGTCCATCCATCCATCCATCCATCCATCCATCCATCCATCCATCCATCCATGGCTGGATTGTCCAGCAAGGATGTGCTTAAGGTACTAGCAAGCCAGAGAGAAGGAACTTTTGAAAGAACTTGATACTTTGCAGAGAAAAAAATCCAAGTAGTCACCATGGGAAATCAGATCTTTTACAGTTTAGTACTATTTTTATTTTGAATTAAAATTTGGGAGGGAGGGGTACAAAGACAAGGTAGAATAGAGGTTTCATAATCTTTTTAATGCTTAGAGTCTCTGAAGGTTTTAATTTGATCCTTTCTCACACATGCTTCTTACTCAGAATACAGAGTATAAAGAGTCCAGTGTCCCAAATGAAAGTTCTGTTAGTTTTGAGTATTTGGATCCATAAACTTTAAGCAATAAACCTACAATACTGTTTGCTGCTAGGAAGGGCTAGGTCCAGATTTTTCTTTGAAAAGGGGTTATTTTATCTCCTGTTCCCCCATCCGCCACCCAAACACAAATAAACCAACTTCCTTTGAAATCTTAGTATAAAATTGCTAGGACCAGGTAGGCCTACTTGGGTTTTGAAGCTAATTGAAAAGAAATGGCAGTGCATTGCTCAATACATCTCAGATATGATGCAGTCTCTTGAGTTAAGTTATCTCACTACAGTAGGCAGGGTTATGTAGGGTCAAGATCCCAGACTGCACCGCAGGGATGTCTTTCTACAATTCTAAAGTAACCAAAATGGGCTGTGATTCTGTCAAAACCTGTATTCTATCCTGCACCGTGTTTGTGCTTCAGCCTTTGGAGTCAGCTCACCTTTACCAGGCTGTCTTGTCCCCAGCCACCCAGTTCTAAGTTTCTGGTTATTTCCTCTTTTGCATTGACAATGTGGGATGCACTAGACTTCATTGCTGTTTTTCCCAGTTTCCTTCAGATCTGTTTTGTAGAGATTTTTATTTGCCCATGTTCATGGCACCACTGCTCTGTTCTTTGGCAGATACTTACCAAGCAGCTACCTGTGTTGTAGGCATTGTGATGCACACTGGGAACCAGCAGAAGTACTTACCAGTAGGAGGAAACACTGACATTTAATAGCAAATTACATATAGATGTATTAATGGTTGGGATAAAAGCAACGTAGTATGGGGTGCTTGGAGATCCCACCTAGTTTGAGGAGTGAGGGAAAACTGCTCTGAGGAAGAAATTTGGGCTGAGCTCTAAAGGATGAGTATATGCATTCGCTCAGTGCTAGGGGTAGATATGCAGTGAGGAGCATTGCAGACCCAGAGACCAGTCTGTTCAGAGGCCTTGAGACTGAAAGAGCCTGGTGTATTTGAGGAACTGAAAGAAGGCCAGTGCGGATGGAAATGATGGTTCAATAGAGAGCCATAGACAGCTTTAAATGAGGTGGTAATAGGATTAGATTTTAGTCTGAGGCTAACTGATTGAAAGTGGCCAAGAGTGGATGTGTTGAGACCAGTTGAAAACTTGGCAGTAGTGTAGGCAAAAGATGATGTCTTGGATCAGAGTTGTGGCAATTCAGACAGTGGTGAATACATTAGAGGAAAATTTAGGAGGTAAAATCAATAGACCTTGGTGATTACATTTATGGTCTGAATAAAGAGGAGAGTTGGATGGTTGCCATGTTTCCGAGCTTGAGCAACTGGGTGGATGAGCAACCAAGGAAATAAAGAAGACAAACAGGTTTGGTTAATAAGCTCAGTCTGGGGCAGGCTGAGTGTTGAGGCAACAGGTCGTCTTCTCTACCAAACCCACTCTGTTCCTAACATGAAACTGAAATCTGCTTCTGTGTACCCTTTGCCCTTGGATGCCTGTTCTCTCTCCTAGAGCTTGTACCTTCTGGCTTCACGCCTTCCTCACTATTTAAAGGTGATGGTCATGGAGAGTGTCCCTGTCCCTGCCAGTTCTTTTTCTCCCCTCTTTTCTCTCCTCTCAGCTGATGTCCTTCAGCTGTTTCTTACTTGTCCTGGTTACTAGGCCCTGCCATTCCAGTTAACCTCTTGGATGTACACTAGTTGGTAGTGTCCTTGTTAACACCTAGGCTAACTGGCCTCTCATGGGGCCCAATATTATTGTCACAGAGCAGAATTTGTATGTCCCTTGTCTTGTAGCTTTTCGTGGTGCCTCCAAAGAGGACATCAACTTCGCTTCTCAACCTTTTACCTCAATAACTGTGCAGACAACAGAGACTTAAGTTTTTTCTTTGTTTTTTTTTTTGTTTGTTTTTCATTTTTGCTGCTGTTTAGGTAGGTCTTTCCCATTTTGTATCTCTGTCATTGACGTTTTGGGAACTGCCAACCTGAGAAGGTTAAGGCTGTCCTTCCAACTCCCCCAGTTTTCACTAGTGACTTCTTATGAATCTATTTTAAATTACTTGGGCAACTTTTAAAATATTTTCGGTCTCTGTTGTTTTAGGGAGGAACCTGTGTGTTTGCTACCGGCTCATCAGAGTAGCATTTCAGTCACTTGGCTTTCAGTCTTTGTTCCAGGCTTCAGGAGGCTCCCCTAGGCCAGCAGGCTAGGATTTGATGAACAAATCTTTTTACCTAGTGGTAACTGGCTGAGTCTTATATTCTAGATCTAACTAGGAACTAGTGAATCCTTAGCCAAAGTATTTACCCTGGCTGGACTTCAGCTTTTACACCTTACAAATGAGAATGTTAAATGAGATAATCTGTAAGATCCTTTCCAGCTTGGATGGGCATTTTGTGCTTTTATAAATGTTTATCAAACACCGCCTTTCTCCTTACATGTTTGTGTTATATCATTATAAAGTCCCCCCCCGCCTTTAAAAGTGCACTGTGCTTTTTGTCTTCTATTTTTGTTTTTATCAGAAACTTTCATTTGAAGAGATTACAGTAGCAGAAACCAAAGCAAAGTTGCCTTCTGGTTCACGTTTCCTAACTCTCAACCTTGTAGGGTCATCAAGACTCCTGAGATAGCAAACTTGGCCTTGCTTGGCTTTGGAGATGTCTTTGCCCTGCTGTTTGACAACCGCTACCTGTATATTATGGACTTGCGGACAGAGCGTTTGATTAGCCGCTGGCCCCTGCCAGAGTACAGGAAATCCAAGAGAGGCTCAAGTTTCCTGGCGGGCGAAGCGTCTTGGCTGAACGGACTGGACGGGCACAATGACACGGGCTTGGTCTTTGCCACCAGCATGCCTGACCACAGTATTCACCTGGTGTTGTGGAAGGAGCACGGCTGAGGCCATGAGCTACCACCATGACTGACTTTGCGTGCCAGGCCTGCAGGTTTTGGGTGCAGCCTCTCTGGCAGCCGACCGCATGAACCAAAGTTCTCACCTGATGGAATCATCACGCAGTGCACAATCATTTACCTATGTTTGCCAGGGGGCCAGGGCTCGGGGTGGGGGAGGGCTCGTTTTATGGACACACAACGCAGCATGCTAATGGGGTACACCATTGACTTCATTTGTACTCAGTTATGTTGGTCCGTATAAGAGGATGCATTTCGGGCTCATCTTTATTGAATATTGATTTTAAGTAAAGAAATTTAAGCGGTTCATTAATCTGCTAATTGGTTACCTATAAAAACACATTGTCTATTAAATTTTACCATTGCCTTTTTTTTCTTTCAAAGTTGAAGCAAAGGTGCTATGATGTTTTACAGCAACTTGTCTCACACGAGGCTTAGCTTTTATAACAGCCAGTGTTACTGAGACCACCAAGTCCTGTAACATTCATAAACGCTCCACCGAATATCACTTCTAAAGGAAATCGGTCTTCCAGTACAAATCCAATTCTATAAATACGTTGTTCATAAGGCATTCTAAACCCGGGTTCTTGGCAGAGTCAAGGTTGGCTGTGTCTGAGATGTGAGAGGGTTCTGTAATTTTGGTTTTCTTGAGGAGCAAGCTGGCCTAAGGTCCCCCACAGCTTAGGTGACTGCACAGAGGTGACATGGTGGATTAGAGCACTGAGGTGGAAGATTAAAGATTGGCTCTGTTACCTAGGAAACCTACGGCCTCAGGCATATCACTTGTCTGGGCCCCATTTTTGTGTCTGTCTGGCTAGTTGTTAAGCTAAGTGATTTTTGAGATTCCTCCTGGTCCTGTATTTGCTGAGGTATGCAAAAGTTGGTATTACACTTTTGTCTGGTTCCTGATTCATTGTTTCTTTGGGGTTGGATGTAATACATAAATTAATTCACTGATACAAAGTTGTCAGCTGTAAGGAAATCAAATATAGGACAAGGATGGATAAAGGAGAATATAGAAAATAGAACATATTCTAATTAGAAAATGTAACTAATTGGTGGAAGAAATGCTGATCGGACTTGTGGTTCTGTAGAGAGGAAAATGTGCTATGTTAGAAAGATACCTGACTTGTTTTCTTCCTCCTTTTCCTCTAACGTGATGTGTATCTTCAGGCAAGTTAACTTTCTGTCCCTGGGCCCTCATTTTCTTCATCTTTAAAATGAAGGAATTGCCCTAGATTAGGGTTCACACACTCAAATGCCCAGGGGAGCCATGCAGATAACATAAATGAGTGAAGCATGCTGGGTAGTATGTGCTGAACTATGGAAAGCTGGTCAGGGCTAAGCAGCGCTCAGCGCTAAGTGTTGGGCACAAATGAGCCCAATGTTGGCAGGCCTTCTGACTTTTTTAGGAGGAAGTAGAAATCCAGAATTTCATTTGAAATTCCCTGATTTTAAAAATGTTGATAACTAATTGAAGATAAATTAAAATACAGTGGGCTAAACAAATCATGTCTGTGGGCTGCCAGTTTTCATATTCTTGTAAAGGTAAAGAATACTGTGATTCAGCAGTGGAAATGTTTTAACATGATTGTCACAAACATGAGAAAGCAGAGGGAGCAAGAGGTAGGAAAAATTCAACCATTTCCCATTGTATTACAGGAGAGTGAGGGTGCCTGTGCGTATCTCCTTCACCTACAGGAAAGAACTAGAACCTCACAGTGAGAGTCTCCGCCTGGGAATGTGAGTTACTCATCCTTCTTGCTGACTGTAATATAAAGCATATCCATGGTGGGAAAAAGAGCTCCTGGCAGAGCTGAGAATGATGTAAACTACAGCGGGGACACAGCTCTCCCAGAATTTGCATTAGCAAGAGCCTGACAATGGACCGCTGGCCACCGTGAAGGTTCTGTTTTGGAGAATCGATGGTTGGTTTCAAGGGCAAGTTTAGTTAATATCCATGTTGAAGCGCTAAGGAAATTAGGTGAAAGAACATTGAATTCCTCTGTCCCCCAGTCCATCTCATCCTGAGTTTTGTGCCTGAGCTCTCCTTGTTCCTCCAGGAAATGGAACCAGAATTGCAGCTGGAATCTATTTGGTAGGAGACTGAGCAAGGAGGGTAAATGACATTTTCCTTCCCATCCAGCCTGAACAGATAGCTGAGATTACTGATTTAATGAGCATCCCTCCTCTCCCCTCACTTTGAGATATATACCCAGTAACTTCAAAGAGCAGGTAATTATAATAATAGTCACTTCTGGGAAAATGCGTTTGAAAATGGCACACGTGAAACTTGCATGGTATGTGCCACTTCCGTTTTCAGTGGTGCCTATGTACCGGATTTATCATCAGGACGGTGCTGAGGGCGGCTGGTTTTGACAGCTGTCCTCGAGGCAGGGGTTGGAGTGCTAACTTCAGTTCCTCCTCACAGAGGCCTTCCTTTCACCTGAGCACTTTATTCACTTGCTTTATGGATGTTAGATTTAGTCATACGACTGCCAGCTTTTATAAAAATGGGAAGCTAACCCACCTTTTTTAAAAAATGAAGCAAAGTGGGGAGTCGGCGAGAGAAGTGGGTGGGGGATAACCGAAGTCGTAGTGGCTGAGTCTCCTTTCTCTGAGTGAGAGGCTGTCTTTAGCACGTCCTGATGTCTGCTTCCTTAGCGGGGGGCAAGGGAATTGCCTTTGTCTCTTCTTTTGTGAATGTTCTCGCTCCTGAAAAATTCTTGAGTCATGAGTGGATAGGCTCCATCCTTCTTTAACACATTGGATTTCTTGAGTGACCCTGGTCTGGTGGCAGTGAAGGTCATCTGTCAGGTTCATAAAAGGCACCATAACAACCAGGCTCCACAGTAGGGGCAGGGGCCCAGGAGAGCTGAGTGTGAGGTTTTTAGTAGACTGTGTTCCCATTCCAAAGTAAGCTAGCTTCCTCCAGCCCCAAGAAATTAAGTAGTCAGTGACGCCAAAACGGGCCTCTTCCAGGGACGGGCTTGACCTTGAAGAGGCTCGCGGGTAGGTTCACTTGTTTGGATAGCTTTTCATGAGAGGAAGGTGGGGAATATTGCTACGAAATGTTAAGGTTTGCACTGCATTTCTCATAGTTTAAAAATGACTCTGTTCTGGCCATTGAAAACACTTAGTGTAAAGTGTGAATGAGGATTGTAATTAGTATTTGCTCTGGGGAGAATGGTTACTGCTCTGTATTTGTAAAATATCTTAGGGAGAAAAATACTTTTGGAAACAGTATTATTTTAGATGTGAAGAAATTGTTTCTCTTAGGTTAGGCATTTTGACCAAACAGAAGTAGCTAAGGGTCGTGGAGTTGGGCCTTACGCATTGCTATGGCCAAACCCAGCCAGCAGCTTGAAGCTGTGATTGTGTGCGTTGGCTCCTTGGGCACCTAGGGGTGAATCTCCCCACCATCACCCTTCTAGCTTTCTGTGCCTCCTCCCCTGGGCCTCTTGCAGGCCTTTCTTTGTAGGGAAGTGTGCAGAAACAGGTCGCTGCTCCAGGAGGCTGCCAGGGGCAGGGAGCACTGTCACCTCTGCCCTTAGGGACATGGAGTTGTCAGGACAGGGGAGAAGCCCTGTAGGTCTGTCCCGTTGATACACCTCCGCACCTGGTTATGCTGGTGCTTGCCACGGTATATAAGACAACCAAGGCACTGCTGCGAATTACTCAGTCCCCAGATGGACTGTCTGATGAACGGGTCAGCGTGCTTGACAGAGAATGCCCACTCGCCATCCTTGGCAGTGTCTCTGATCAGGGGTTCTGCATGCCTACTCGAGAAATGTGAAGTTTTTTCAGGATAAATTCTCAAATGGCTTGCTGGATAGTCTTTGCACCTCTCGCATCAGTTTAATCAGTCTGAGTGATTGTGCTCAATGCACAAAGGTGTTTTGCTGTCAAGTTGTTTCGATGTGTTTCCAGCCTTTCCTGGAATGGTTTACTTGGTTAAAGTTAGTGCTACGATCCTGACTGGGGTAAACCCACTTAATTATCATGGTTTAAAGAAGCCAGCTACTTCTACTCTTCATGATTGTGCTCAAATAAAAATTGTGATTTTTCATATTTAAATCTGGCAAATGATGCATTCAGAAGATAAAACTCACATCATGAACAGACATATTTCAATAACTTAGACCGAGTACTCTTGATGAGAAGGCTCAGGTTGAAAAAGGCTGGTCTCACCAATCCAACATCTGCAGCAACGTGGTCGAATTCATCAACTCATGTTTTTCACTAATTGGATGTATATTGTGACCTAGGGGGAGTGAGGTGATGTTTATATTTGAACTGTGGGGCGTGGGGAGAAGGGATTGCTTAAGCAAATAGTGGAGTGATTGTGGGGCAATGTGTCTCCAAAAGACGAGGCATTATTTTTCTGCGTCCTAAGAAACTTGCTTTTACCCATGAGTGATCATGCTAAGTATAAATCATTTGTATCTATCTACAGCAGGTTCCTTCGATGAGGCAACATTTGGTTAGCCAAGCCCGAGTTATCGTTTGTACCTGAAAGTAATAAAGCTGCATTTCCTTAAAAATACATTCTGTAGTTAAGACTATTTTCTTGCTCTTTTTAACCCCCAGCCAGTTCAGAGGGGACTTTTCAAAGGTGACTGTGTTTTAGAATGTGTTTTTAGAAATGGAACTGCCCCTCATGTGGTCTGTTCTTTTACTATTTCTGCGTGTCCTAGAATGTAAGCCCAACAATATATAACGATTTTTTAATGAGATCCAAGAGGGAAAACGATACATTTAAAAGTAAAATGCAAGAAAGGAATTTGGGCGACTTTCAGGAATAATGCAGTTGGGGAAACAAGTGCCATTACACAGGTCACGACCTTGGAATCAGCTTCCTCTCTTTGCCCTCCTCTGCTCAGCAGAGGCCTGAGTTGGCTCATTCTTCTCAGTGTAAATTGGTAGGACTCCTTGTCGTCAGACACGGTCCTGTAACTTTGATGCCCAACAGCGCCATTACACGGCAGATTGTCATTCCTCCTTTACAGATGAGAAAGCTGAGGCTGGGAAGACCGGCTAATTGCTTAGAGGAGTAATAAGCTGTGAGGTTGAGGCTGGGGCTCTGATTTTGAGCCTTCATGGACCTGGGTTTTTCCTGCCAGCCCTTGTTTCCCATCTCATCTCTCCCTGTACGAGTCTCTTCACACCTGGACAGCTGCCTTCGCTGTTCGCCACTTGTGAGTACCTTTCGAGCCATCTTATGCTTTGCTTTCTGAGCTTTTGCCCAGTCCTTTAAGCGCATGTCTCCTCTGTTCAGACAACCTTGATGATTCCTTTTTATCAACAGAAGTGTCTAGGTTTATTGACCTCACATAATCGAGCCCCAACTCATCTCTTCAAACGGTCGTTGCCCTTTTCCCTCCTTTACACTTTGGCTTTTCCCGTCCTCATAGGAAAGCCCCCGTGTGCCTTTCCACCTGCCCCAGGGCCAGCCTTTAGGACCCCACTGACCTCCCACCATCTTTAAAGCCTCTGCTACTACCATCTCCCACTCAGCCTGACTCAGTGATTCAGTCTAGGGTAGGTAGTTGTGCAATTTGTTTGGCAATTCGTCATGTAGTACCTTTTGCAGTTGGCAAACCATTAACTTTCACCTTTGATGCATACATTTTTCACAATCTGGTGACTACCATGCCTCTCCAGCAATATTGTAAGATTGAGTTCTTACATGATGGCCAATAAGTTCTTGGTAAGATATTTTAATAAATTCCATGGATTATCTTAGAGGCTATGTGTTATGGAGGAAAACGAACTTGGAGAATATCAGAGCATTGAGGCAAAATGAAAGGCCAATTACACACAGCTCTTCCTCTCTTAGAGTTCCTTGTTCAGCCATGTCCTATGAACATCTGAAGTGCCTTGAACACATTGGGGTGGAGTGTCTGACTATCACTCTGTGAGTAGACATGGGTAGTCCTTGCCAATGGAATGTTCCTGTCCTTTGCATTTTAACCATGTGTTCTGTTCTCTTTGTGGTAAAAATAATCTAATGCCAGTACCAACTGATGGAGAAAGTTACCCAGAGCTCCTTTATCATAAGGACTTTTACTATTCACTTCTAATCCTTATGCTCAAGTGTGCAGAGTTATGTGATTGCAATCCCTCATTTTGTATGGTGCTGTCAGAAATGTGCTTTAAGTCTTCGTAATTACCATAGTACTTTGTAATATTCCTTCATTACTATAATTTGCCAAACCATTCCTGTTTTGGTGGATAATCAGGTAGTTTCCAGTTTTGCTTTTTACGAAGGACTTCTTTGCTCATATTTCCTTGCAACAAGTTTTATGTATTGGTAAAAGCACACGAAATTTTTTCCCTAACGTTTTTTGTCAGAGACACAGGAGAGCACATAAAACACACAGAGTTTACGTAATAGTTATAAAAGGAACACCAAGCTAAACACTGCCCAAGTCAGGAAAGAACATTCCTGGCTGCCCAGAAATGTCCTCTGTGTCTAGGAGGAAACTTGCTGATGTTCTCTTCATAGTTGGTGTCGTGGCTTTCCAAACAGGTTAAAGGGATGGAGGTTGTCACCTTGCTGGTTGGAGTGAGCAGCATGTTTCAACACTGCATCATTGGGTTTGAGTAGTTATTGTAAACAAGTTTGCTGATTTAGTGGGTACAAAGACGGTATCTCCAGGTTGCTTTAATTGACATTTCTTTAACATGTGAAGACAGATATTTGTATGTACACATATTTGTATTTCTCTTGAATTCTGTCTTCATCTTTTACTCATTACATCTTCAAATACTTGGAAAACATTGAGTTGAATTATAGTCACAAATAAAATTTCATTCATCTAGGCATCATGAGTTTGGCTATAATTCCGCACAAGGCATGCATTGACATTTTCTTTCATTGCATAGAAAGGATCGGTGTCAAACAAACCCATCAAAAATTGCTATTTACATCCCAGTAATTAACGTGATATGTCCTAAATCATGCATTGCCTGTTAAAGTAAATCTAGCATGACCATGTACTTCAGAAGACAGCTGGTCAACAGGACTATTGTGTGAGAACTATATGTGTGAGAACTATTTTTAATTTTAACTTTTCCTCATGAAGATGGACCACCGGTGATCAATAATATTAAAAGAGAAATACAGGCAATCGTGAATCAAAATGTTTTTTTCCCCAAATTAACCATGTGTTGAAATTTAAATGAGGGATTAATCCAGAAGGCAACCAAAGGCTGACTCCAAGAATATATTCGTAGTGTTTTATTGTTGTTACTCATTAATGCGGAGTCAGGGACGGGGGTGTCACATGTGTTTTTATATCTCAGGCCTCTGTGAGTTCAGAGAGGAGATTTTTCCATCTGTGAATGTTTCGCAGGACAGCAAACATTTCCTGAGTTAGCTGGGCAGATTTCGCCATGGATGGCCACTCAAGCTAGTAGATCATATAAGCTTTAAGGGCAAAAATTTGAACTCTTATTTGTGAGGGAATCAAAAAACAAACAAGCATTTATGAAAGTTGTGGGTCAGCCCTTAGCTGACAAAAGTAAGCGTTAGAAAACACTGTTATTTTCTTCATTTCTCTTTTTCTCCCCCACAAGACTATGTCTGGGGAGCAGGATGTGCCCCTATTGCCTAGAACTGTTAAAAAGCAAACTGAAGGAGGGGTCGGATAGATGTGTGGGGCAAATGTGCCGTGGATTAGTCTGCACTGAGCCCTGTAATCCAGTGTTTTCAAAATGCGCTTTCCCTCCAGCACATAAGCATCTCCTAGCAACTTGGTAGAAATTCAAATTCTTGGGCCCCACCCCAGGCCTAGAGAATCAGAAACTCAGGCTGGATGCAGCCTGGCAGGTGGCTAAGACGCCCTCTATGGGTGAGAACCACTGCTATTCTCTAACCCGTTCTGCCACCTAGTGGAATATTTGGGAATAGCGCCTGGCAATGAGCTGGGCCGAATTTTGTTGCTGTTTAGTACATTAATTATATTGGGTTGTCGGAAAAGTCATGACGTATTTTTTTATGTTTTTCGTTGCAAAAATGCGTCATAACTTTTCCGATAGCCCAATAGTAAGGACTTTTTTTTTTTTTTTGAGGGCAGTGTCACTGGCCCTCACATGTAGGACCCGAACTGGGCCGCTGGCTTCCCAAGACCAGCGCTTAACCACCGCGCCACTCGGCCGGCCCAGTAAGGACTTTTTTGCTCTTAAGGTTACAGCCCCTCTAAATGTCTTCTAAAATGGAAGTTGTCTTCTGCCTTCTTTCCAGTTATTATAGGGCATGTCATGGCAGGATATCAGCTGGCAGTTTGTTTGAACTCATCTTCATTGCTTTAGAAATGCCTTTACTTTTGTACTAAAATTTCTCTTATACACTGGGCTAATATACAGCTATTAAATAATGCTATGAAGAACAATACATGGGAAAATACAGAAACATAAGTGGAAAACAGGATTAAAAATGCCATACAGCATGATTCAAATTAAATGATTGTAAATATGCATAGGAACAAGATGAAATTTACCAAAAGGGTAATACGGTTTTCTTAGGGATAAGATAATAGGTAAATATTTTATATATGCTTTTGTATTTTCTAAGTTTTCTACAGTAAGCATAAATAATTTTTAAGAATAATTAAAAATGTTATGTCATAGAGCTGCATCATTTAGCTAAAATTCATTCTTTCAGGAAATATTAGGTCCCTACTGCGTATGGCATTGTGCGAGGGCCTGGGGACACAGAGATGAATTGTGTGTGGTTCAGCTTCTGGGAGTCATGGTTCCCTGCAGTAGTGCACATAAAAAAACTCAAGAACCGCAGTGAAGGAAAAAGTTCTCCTTACGGGTGATAATCAAAGTTGCCCAGAGAAAGTAACCCTCCATCAAGTTTCTAAGCTAAGAGGAGGATTCTAGATGCAGACATTCTGTAAGTGGCCAACCTTTTTTTTTTTTTTTTTAAGATTTTTTATTGGAGAATCGGGGGAGGGGAACAGACAAGTTGCTGTCTTTTTGTTCTTCAGTCTAGTTGTGGAGGATGTCGCTTCACTGACCCATGTTGGTGTCATCATTGCGCTCTTCCCGGATGGGTCGCCCGCCTCTGGATGTCACTCACTGCGGCTATTGGCAGCTCACACTGGCTGCCGGCCACTCACTGTAGCCTATGGCAGCCCACTGCAGCAGGGGCTGCATCCTACACCGTCGCTGGGGCTCGCAGCCCAGCTCCAGGTGGAGCTGTTGTTAGCAGTAGAGGGCAGTGTAACTGGCCCTCATATGTGGGATCCGAACTGGGGCCGCTGGCATCCCAAACAAGCTCTTAACCAATGCGCCACTCGGCCGGCCCAGTAAGTGGCCAATCTTTGTTAGCTGGCTCTACGATATATGTGGCTGGCTGGATTGCATTACTCCTAAGAGTTTTATAATCAATATAGGAACATATAAAACACTACCAGAATTTGAAGATAAAATCATTAAACAACTGAAATTCCACACAAAGGGAGCAGGTTATTGGCGGTAGCAACACAATTCGTCAATCTGAAGCCCCACATAAAATAAAAATAACAAACAGCAAATCCAAGAAAACAGGCAATGCTTATAACAAAAGTAGGTGACAAGGTAACCCCATGAGCCCCAAAATACAAGCAATTGAGACAAACCAAAACCTTCTACAAGAACAGCGTTTCTGTAAGAGGAGAAGGAAGAAAGGAAGGAAGGGTGGGTAGTAAGTAGATGATGGACCTGAAAACAGGAGAAAAAATAGGCAACAGGTGATCACTGAAGAATTGGGCAGCCAATCTGAAAATGTCAGCTGAAACCAGGAGAGGTTTTGTCCTCTCCAACAGTGGGTGAGTGTGAGAGCCTGTGGCAAGAACAACTGAAGGCTGGAGCAGGGCAGCCCTTAGAAGCTCATGATACTGACCTGCTGTCATCTACTAGGGAAAACTAGGGCTAGAATCAAAATTGAGCAGGACAGGGGAGAGAGAGAGAGAGAGAGAGAGAGAGAGAGAGAGAGAGAGAGAGAGAGAGATACAGAGAGAGAGAGAGAGACTGTATTACTCATGGGTGTCTTTATAGTCAATATAGAAACAAGTAAGCCACTTCCAGAGTTTGACGACAAGGAAAGAGATGGATCAGGCCCAAGAAAGGATAAGGGCAGAGGCAGGAAATCCCAGAGAGCAAGCTGCCTTAATTTTAAACTACACACAAAAACAGAAGAGGGGACTCGGTGAAGGTTTGAAATCTTTCCTGAACGTAGCCTTGTGCCAAAAAGTCAGGAAAAATAATTTCACATGAGAATAAACAATAGACAAGCATCAAGGCCAAATTCCCTACAAAGTTATTAAAGGAAAAAGGGCTAAAAGGGAGCAGAATGATGCAGGCAATGAAAGCACACCAAATTAAAACGAGACACTGCCTCATACTCATTAGGGTGACTCTTATCAAGAAGACAAGAAATAAGATGGGCGAGCATGTGGAGAGACTGGAACCCTCAGACATTGCTGGTGGGAATGTGAAGTGGTGCAGCCTCTATGGAAAACACTTTGATGACTCCTCAGAAAGTTAAACACAGAATTACCATATGACTCAGCAATTCCACTCCTAGGTGTATATGTAAAAGAACTGAGAATAGATTCACACAGACACTTGTATGTCAGTGGTCATAGCAGCATTATTTGCAAGGTGGAAACAACCCAAGTGTCTGTCGACAGATGAATGTATGAGAAAATGTGGAATATACCTACAGTGGAATATTTTATTCAGCCATAAAAATGAAGTTCTAACACATGTCATATGTATGAACCTCAGAGCATGCTGGGTAAGAGAACCCAGACACAATAGGACAGCTATTGAATGATTCTCTTCATGTGAAGTAGCTAGAAGAGTCAAATTCATAGAGACAGCAAGCAGATTGGAGGTTACCAGGGGCTGGACGGGGAGTGGGGAGGAGAGAAAGGGGAGTTATTGCTTCATGGATAAAGAGTTTCTGTTCAGGGTAATGAAAAAATTTGGAAACAACAGTGATGGTTGCACAACCTTGTGAATGTGATTAATTGCAAAGCTGGCTATAGAGCTCAGCAGTAAAGTCATTTAATTCTTTAACTTTTTTTTTTTTTTTTTAAAAGAAGGGCTGCATCAGCAATGCTATTGGTAGCACAGACGATATGTCGGAAGTCACTGACATTGACCATCTGGACTTGAAAATTGATTTAGAAGAACTGAACTCTGATTGGGCAAAAGTTTCAGGACTATCCTAACCAAAGTATTTTACTATCTGTAAATGGATAAACAAATTGCGGTCTAGCCGTACGATAGGCTACTGCTCAGCAGGAAGAAGGAAAAACTAGCAACACACATAGTAACATGGATGCACTTCAGAAGTCATCATGCTGAGTGAAATAAGCCTTTTACAAAGGAATGCTAACTGTATTTTTTTTTTTTTTTGAGGGCAGTGTCACTGGCCCTCATATGTGGGACCGAACCGGGGCCGCTGGCTTCCCAAACCAGCCCTTAACCACTGCGCCACTCGGCTGGCCCTTGCTAACTGTATGGTTCTATTTAGACAAAATTCCTTGTCTAAAACGAAACTTCAGTGACAGAAAGCAGTTGTCTGGGATGGCGGTGGAGGGAAGGATGGCTTATCAGGGCCAGGAGGAACCTTTGGTGATGGAGATGCTCACCATCTCGATGAGAGGGATGGTTTCCCAGACATATACTTACGTCAGAACTCATCAAATTGAACACTGTCAATATGTGCCTCTTATTGTGTATTAAATGATACATCGCTGAAGTTGTGAAATGATTTCCTGTTCTTCCCCTGTATTTGAAGTATGTACCTTGTTTTCCTAAGTGTATTTACCCTGCATTGTGACCCTTGGCCAGCCAATCCCAGTCATCTTGCTTCAGGTGGTGGATGTTTGTCCTCCTATTATGTGGTTGGGCCTCTCAGGTGGCTAATTAGTTGGGTCTGGATCTCATGTTCCCCCGAGGGGCTGTCAGCTTCTCTGTGGAGCAGTTTTTTGGGGAAGGGTTGAGGGCCAGGTTTAAGGAGAGAGGAGGGGATAAGCCCCAGGTCACTGAACCCAGGGCCCATAGACTCACCTGGAAAGGTGGGATTAATCCTCTGTCCAAGGATTTGTCCTTTAAGTTTATAGTAAGCAGCAGCCTCCATTGAGGCAGTCTCTCTGGGGTGTACCCTCCAGCTCCATTTTACTTTTCTTCTCACTGGGGCATTTTGCTTTTGTGATTGGCCAACACACATGGCCTGCCTGTGATGCTGGTTTCTAATGGGAAGGTGAGGGCAGGGGTAATCCCAAGACCACATGGGGCAAGGCAATAGCTGACCTTCACGGCCTTTCCTCCAGCGTCCCCTTCTCTGCTCCCTCCATCAGCCTCCTCCACCCCAGGCTGCAGCACCCCATCTGCTCCCAGGAACATTCGCCCCTTCCACAGAGACTCCTGCTCCCCAGAGCCTCACCTGATATTTTGTTTTGCAAGTTCTTTAACTTCATGCTTCCATTTCACTTAAATAATTTCCCCAGCATGAATTTTGAGAAAGAGAAAGAACCCAATGTTAGTTTACTGTCTTACTAGGGACTCCACAGTTTATTTGGTCTGATTCAAAACCATCTAATTTTATTTGAAGAGGTAGTCGACATCCGAACATTAGGTTCTGAGCGTTGTAGGAGAACACTAAAGACAGTAAGAACTACAGGAAAGTAGACAAGGCTTTGCTGATTCAAAATCTAGAAAAGGAAATAACTTTTAAACATATTCGGACAAATACTGTAGGACTATATCCATTGTAGTTAGTGTTTAGTGACTGTGCGTGACTGACATTTCCTTGTTCTGAGTGATGGGAAAACTGAAATACAAAGAATTCTGAGGGCCGGCCGAGTGGCGCACTGGTTAAGAGCTGGTTTTGGGATGCCAGCGGCCCCGGTTCGGATCCCACATGTGAGGGCCAATGACACTGCCCTCTACAGCTAACAACAGCTCTGCCTGGAGCTGGGCTGCGAGCCCCGGCGACGGTGTAGGCTGCAGCCCCTGCTGCAGTGGGCTGCCATAGGCTACAGTGAGTGGCCGGCAGCCAGCGTGAGCTGCCAATAGCCGCGGTGAGCGACCATCCAGAGGTTGGTGACCAATTTGCGTCATCCAGGAAGAACGCAATGACGATACCAACATGGGCCAGTGAAGCAACGTCCTCCGCAACTAGACTGAAGAACAAAAGGACAGCAACTTGTCTGTTCCCCTACCCTACGCTGTTCCCCTCCCCCAGTTCCCCAATTAAAATTAAAAAAAAAAAAATTCTGAATAAGCTACAATGTTACCTTAAATTAGCACCTATTAGCATTAAACAAATCCCACTGGCCTCTAATACCGTATTCTGAGTGTACTAAGATTTTCCCTACACACTCACCCAGATCTCCACAGGTCTTGTTCAGTTCAGCATTTAGGACTATACTCAAATTTGACCTTTGTAGAGATTTCCATGACTACTCTATCCTCAAAACACCCACGTTAAACCTCATTCACTTTTGAACTTGCCTTTTTTTCTTACTAGCACTTATCTCCATAGGAAATTATATATCTGTTGGTTTACTTATTTATTGCCTGTCTTCCCCCATATGAAGCTGGGGGCAGCTCCTATCTTGTCCAACAGATACAGATCCCCAACACCTGGGATAATATAATACTTGGTACAGTGGGCCCTCAGTACATAATTCTTCAGTAAATGAATAACCCCCTGGGCATTGCTGCACCCATCAGTTACCTATTGTTGTCTAATCTTCTACTCTGAAAGTTAGTGGTTTAAAACAACACTTGATTATTTCTCACACTGCAGTGTGTTGACGAGCTGCTGGGCTTACCTGGGCAGCTGCAGTCATCTGGCGGCTGGTCCTGCGTTGGTTTAAGATGCCTCCCCCACACGCCTGGGGCCTCTGCCGGGGCAGCTGGGCCTCTTCGCATGGTCTTTCAGCCCAGGCTTATGTGCTCGTGGCAGAAGCCTTCCTCGAGGGCGAAGGTAGAAGCAGCGAGGCTTGAGTTCTAGGCTTCAGAACTCCACAAGTCACTTCCACCATGTTCTCTTGGTAAAGCAAGTCGGGAGGCCAATGCAGAGTCAAGGGGTAGGAAAATAGACTCCCCCTCTTGATGGGAGAATCTGCAAAATATTATAACCCTGCTTTTTCATCTACCACATTGCTCCAAAGCAGCTTTCATTTGTAAAAGGCAGAATTACAGGAATCATAGCTGTTGGTTCAGTGAATGAATGAATGTCATCACTGATTCCACTCCCTTCAATACCGTGGCCCTGCTTCTCTAGACCCATTGACTTGTACTGCCTCCTAGTGGCGTGTGATGATTGATGGTTCCAGCCTGGGGCCGGGGACTAACTCTCCCTGGGAAGATTAAACTGTAGGATTCCTGGTGACAGATTAGAGCAGTGGATCCTAAATTTACGCATAGATACGAAGTATATGGGGATCTTATTAAGAACAGAAGATTCCTGGGCCCCATCCCAGGTGAGATTAGAGATAGTGCCTAGGTTAATGATGCATTGTTGTGAGATTAGAGATAGTGCCTAGGTTCAGTGCATCCCAGTAAATTCAGTAAGTCTAGGTGAGTCTAGGTCTTTATTTAGGCTTTGTGATGCATGCTGGTTGAGGGGTAAAGCCGCTGAGCAGGGCACAGGACCCTAGGATTAAGGGCAGAGAGACGTGCGTTGGAAAACGGCTCTGCCACTTTTTATCTGTGTAACCTTGTGAAACTCGGTCTCTCAGATTCTCGGTCCCATCATTGTAAAATGAGGTTAATGATGCATTGTTGTGAGATTAGAGATAGTGCCTAGGTTCAGTGCATTGCAGTTAGGGCCCACCTCCACTAAGCAGGGTTAATACTGTTGGTGTATGTAATACAACGGAAGACAGAGGTCTGTGAAAAGTGTAGCATATAATAGATGTTCAGCAACCACTAGGAGAATTTTAAGTACCATAAGCACCAGGAAAACAAACATCATGTCTGTTCACCATTGATGACCAGGATCTAGTGTGTCAGAAATGTCAGAGAACAGGTGCCCAACAAATGGTGTTTGAATGAATAAATGAGATTCTCATACCCTCTCTCCATCTGTATGAATGCTTATTTTCCCAGTGTGTGCTTCCTTATCAATACTGCTTATATCAGAAGTTTGGGGGCGGGATGTGTTTTACATTATTTTAAGTCTTCTAAGGTCTTCCAGGCATATTTTGTTTTGTGTACACCTACCTCACCACTGAGTTGCCGGGTCAAGGGTTTTTTAGAAACTTTTCTAGTGTGGTAAAGTGAAAAGAATACCAGCTTTGAAGACAGAGGCCAGTGGTTCAAACCCCAGTTTTGACTAGCAGTGTTACGTTAGGCAACTCGCTCACCCTCTCTGAACCTCACTCTCCCCATTTGGAGCATGAGGGGTTGTTGCCCAGGACCCATCCTGCTCTAATGTGTTAGAATTCTGTGAGTCTAAATAAGTGTTTTAAATAACCCCTTTGTAGGGCTGGCCAAGTGGCTCCGTTGGTTAAGAGCTCGCTCAAGAGTGTGAGCTGAGCTCTGAGCAACAGCAGTTCGATGCCCAGCCCGAGCTGAGCTGCCACAAAGCTGCCAACAGGTGGCAGGATGGCTCAGCTTAATAAATAAATAAATAAATAACCCCTTTGTTAATAAAAGTCATGTATGTTCATTCCAAAAATTTGAAAAACACTGAAAAGAATAAATAAGACAGTTAAAAATCACTGCTAATACCACTCAGCTACAAGAACCACTGTTAATATTTTGGTGGCTATTCAAGTCCTTTTTATCTCTGGATAATTTTAAGTAAAAATTTGGAATCAGATGTGCTTTACGATGTGCTTTTCTCACTATATAAATTTTAATATCATTCATGTTCTTCAAATGCATGATTCTCATGGCTGTGTCGTAATCTATCATGTGGATGAATGGATTATAATTCATTTAAATAATTCCCTGGTGTTGGATGTTTAGGTTGGTTCCATTTTTTAGCGTTACAAATAAGCCTTTGATGGCTAGCCTTTTATGCAAATCTGTACCCACATCTCTGAATTTCCCCCCTTGGGTTGAATTTGTAAAGCTTTTGAAATCTGTTACCAAATTGCTCTCCAGAAATGTTGCACAAATTTACACCCTCATTAGTAACATTTGAAAGTTGCCATTTCCTCATTATCTCCTGTTAGCCGCTGTGGTTTAAAAAACTCTTTGTCAATGTCACCGATGAAAAATAGCGCATCCTTGTTTTAATACAACATTATTCTCATCATATTGTTTTATTCTGGTAGAATCTAGAATTCACAGACACGTATTTTTGAAAATACATGTATGTATCAAGTGTGGGAGGGACCACAGAGAAATGTCAGTAGTTGTATGATGGGATTGTGACATAATTCAATTGTTATACATTTTTTTAAAAATTAAAAAACGACTTTTGTAGCAGGTGGCTGCATGTTCCCCTAACCCCCTTCTCTCCCTCTTCCTGGGCAGAGTAGAGACTACGTTTCCTAGCCTCCCTCACAGCCGGATGTCGCCCTGTGGTAAAGCTTGGACTAATAGGATATAAAAGGAAGCAATGTGGACACTTTCTGGGTCATCTCTGACTCCAGCTCTTTATGGTAAATGTTGGTGCTTTCCCCTTTCCCAGGAGTAGTAGCCCAGCTTTAATTAAGCAAATGCTGACACCTCAGGGGATGGCAGAGCAACGGGAACCTGGCTGCTGCTCACAGCAGAGTCGCCTCACCAACCTGCTTTTTAAGAGAGAAACTAATTGATGATGATGTTTGGGCCACTATATATTTTGAGTCTCTTTGTTACCACAGCTTAGCTGTGACCTTAACAAACCCAGCATGAAACGTCTCCCTGACACTGGGGACATTTTGGAGACCATTTCACAGTTCATGGAGCTGATCAGACTCCGGTAGCAGAGCACTTGGAAGCCATTATGCACTTTACAGAATACCACAAAATATTGGTCTTTTACATTTCTTCATTAAACTTTGATTTAACAAAAATTAGGTATTTAGCATTTTTTAGGTTTAGGATATTTAGAAATAATACATATAATCTAAGTTGTTATTTATTATAACTTATAGTTTAAATTATATATAATATGCATATAATATATCGTTTATTATACATATAATATGTTGTGTGTAATAAATACATATGTATTATATATTATAACTTATAGTTTGTTATGATAAAGAGTATCATCTAAGTGTATTGCTGGAACCTAACATAAGAGTCACAACTACAAGCATACAGCCAATATCCTCCTCTGGGGCTAAATTTTCCCATTAATATTTCAAAGACTGCATGATCATCATTGCTTTTGCTACACTGTGCATTCTTAATGGTAATGGTTGTAGTCTAACAATAGAAAGCATACATTAAAAAAAGAGTTTCACACGATTGGTTCAATTGAATGCATTCACAGTCGCGTGAGTCGAATGTATTTGCAGTCACTGCCCTGGGAAGCACAGAGGCAGGCAACACTGGAAGAAGTCCGCCTTCATCCCAGATGCTAAATGCTGGCAAGAGACTCGTGCATGGCACACAGGAAGTTCAGGGGGTCCCATCCCAACAGGGCACCCATTACCTTCACGAATGACTGCTTCCATGGCCCCAAGATGGCCTTGGTGCATGATTCTCATCACAGTTACACAGCCCACTATGGCTCACCCTCTGATGACCTAAGGAGCTGCAATGTGACAGCTGCTTCTCCTGTCACTTGGGAGGAGAGCCCTCCCTCCTCTGAGTGGGCCCTCTCATGGCACCCTCAGTAGCGCAGGCTGGCAGTGATCCCCAGCCCGCTTCTTAGAGAGGAAGCCCAGCTGGTGTTGGTCATGGTGATTTGGCTTAGACGGGACACTCGAGGCCAGAAGGCATGGGGTGCTTTCCGGCTCCACTTCTTACTGTGTGAGAAGCAGCGTGGGCGAGTGATGCCATTTTGCATTTTGTTGGTTTTTTTTTTTTCCTTTAAGATCATCATTAGCAATTTACTTGTTGCTATATTGCCCTTGTAATCATCATTGTCGCTGACTGTATATTATTTCATCAAATAATAGAATTCATTGAAATAGCTCCTTATTGTAGATTCTTTAAGTAGTTCCAATTTTGTGCTATTATAAAAATTGCTGCAATTAATATCTTTGTCAATATAGCTTTTTGCTTAGGTTGGATAATTTCCCCAGGAAACCGGGTACGTTTTGACTCTCTCTTATGGAAGACTAGAAAGATGTTGTGGCAACATTTTTTGAGTTAGCATTCTGCATTAGGGAAAAATAAAACGGGAGAGATCTGAACTATACTTCAGTAGAGAGTGCTTAAATAAACTATGCTCCGTCCAATCAATGGAGTACAGGGCAACGATTGAAAAGAATGAGGATATTCATTGCCCCAAAGTAGAAACAACCAAATACCCACCAACTAATGAATAAACAAAATGTGGCATAATATCCATACAATGGAATATCATTCAACCATAAAAAGGAATGACGTTCTGATCCATGCTGCAACACGGACAGAACTTGAAAACATTATGCTAAGTGAAAGAAGGCAGACACAGGAGACCTCATATAACATGATGCCATTTCTATGACATGTCTAGACTAGGCAAATCCATAGAGACGGAAAATAAGATAAGCAGTGCTGGGGTTTGCTGGTATTGTGGGGGAATGAGTGCTCATGGGTACAAGGTTTCTTTCGGGGCTGATGAAATTGTCTGGAATTAGAGGAGTGATGGATGCACTGCCATGTGAATATATGAAAACCACTGAACTGTACACTTTAAGAGGGTGAACTTCATGGCATGTGAATATAAACGAGAGTGAGGACTCTGTATTGACATGATTTGTCATTCGTTGAAAAAAGCAAGTGCAGAGTGATATCTAAAATACATCATTTAGGGAAAGTCTTTTTGTCTTCCTGGTGGTTGAAATTGTGAGGCTTCCCCGGGGACACATAGGTCCTGCCCTCGCTCTGCCCCTTTCTCTGGTCAGCAGGGAGCACCTGCCGTGTGCCTGGCTCTGAGGTCACATACAACGGCTTCTATGCAATGGATCGCCGTTCCCGTTGTTCAGGTACAACACTGAGTTGTGCCATTGGGTAAGACCCCAGTGGCTTGCCAAGGTTATACAGCCAGGAAAATGGCTTCACCAGGAGTCAAACCCCCATCTGTGTAAGTCCGGAGACCGTGAATCGGAATCCCGGGCGTGTGCAGGCTCATCCTCAGCCTGGTAGGTTCCCTGTGGTGTGGCCGGCTACGGGGCGTGGAGGCTGCTTCACCTCAGCGAACATAGCTTACAAGAATGCTGGTTTATAACATCTCCACCTGGAGCTAGGCTGCTGTGAGTACCCCGAGACGGCATAGCTGCAGCCCCTGCTGCAATGGGCTGCCAGAGGCTACAGTGAATGGCCGGCAGCCGGTGTGAACCGCCAAGAGCTACTGTGAGCAGCCGTCCAGAGGCCGGCGACCGATCTGCCTCACACGAGAAGAGCGCAAGGATGATACCAACATGGGCCAGTGAAGCAACGTCCTCCACAGCTAGACTGAAGAACAAAAGGACAGCAACTGGCCTGTTCCCCTCCCCCAATTCCCCAATAAAATCTTTAAAAAAAAAGAAATGCTGCTTTATGATTGACACTGAGAGGTCCTTTGTGGTCCTTTGTTTGAGGACACCAGAAAGGGAATTTCAGAGAGTCATCTAACTAAGGACTAGTTAGTCCCTGATCGTTTGACGGGAAGATTTCGACAATTCCTAACCGGTCCACTCATGCTGTCTGAACATTCCATGCTCCTTCACAAAGCTGCCCTTGCTGCCATGACTAACTAGAAAACTTCCTGCCCACCAGTCGCTCAACAAACTCCTCCTTACCTGTCAAAACCCAGCTCATATGTCCCTTCTCTTGGTTTCTCCTTAACAGCACCATTCATAGATGCCCCTCCTAACGTCTTGATAACAATGCTAGTCATATTAACACTAGTAGCTAACATTTACTGAGCACCCACTATGTGCTAGGTTGAGTACTGACGTACTTATCCTTTTTAATTCTCATGGGAATTATGTAAGAAAAGTATAATCATTCTTTACAATGAAGAAACAACCTAGCGAGGTTAGGAAATTTGCCCAAATGCACACAATCAGGATGTGAAGAAACCGATCTTCCTGACCCCAAAGTTCATCCTTTTCCTCTTGCCTCACATCCCCTCCCCTGTGCCAGTCACCTTGAATTGCAAATGCTGCCTGTCCCTGCCCTCACTGCCTGTGAGCTTTGGAAGGCAGGTGGTGGCTCTGATTTCAGGACTAACTCACTGGCTCTGCACACAAGTGCCTGATCCGAAAAGTGCCTGTTTTTTTAACAGGAACAAATTGTTCCATCTGCAAGGGACCCAGCCTAGAAAGTAAAAGCAGCGTGTTTGTCCTCTTGCTGTTGATGGGACAGGCCCGCTATCTCCTAGAAAGGCGATAAAGGGGCAGGTCGTGCCTCCTTGAGGACTTGCAGATGTTTCCTGAGGCCGTGAGAGCATTTCTGCTTCTTGCCTGTTCAAGTGAGCTGCTGGGAAGGCCGGCTCGGGCTCTTCTGAATGTCAACAACCAAGTCTAGCCCGTTCTCTGGAAGTTGCCCCGAAATATGAAGGCCAGTAGAGGCCCAGGGAGAATGGCAGCCCTGCCCCCGGCCAGACACACGGCAGGTGCTCCCTGCTGTCCAGAGAAAGGGGCAGAGCAAGGGTAGGACCCACGTGTTCCCGGGGAAGCCTCACAACCTCAACCACCAAAGACAGAAAAAGACTTTCCCCAAATGGTGTATTTTAGGTATCGCTCTGCATTTTGCTTCCTTTAATGAATGACCAATCATATCAATAGAGTCCTCATTCTAGTTTATATTCACATGCCATAAAGCTCACTCAAATTGTACAGCTCAGTGGTTTTTGTATATTCACATGGCAGTGCACCCATCACTCTGCTAAGTCCAGACAATTTCATCAGCCCCGAAAGAAACCTCGTACCCATGAGCACTCATTCCCCCGCAACCCCAGCAAACCCCAGCACTGCTTATCTTATTTTCTGTCTCTATGGATTTAGCTATTCTAGACATTTCATAGAAATGGCATCGTGTTATATGAGGCCTCCTGTGTCTGCCTTCTTTCACTTAGCATAATGTTTTCAAGGTCTCTTGCCAAAGCCCAGCAGGGAGGGGTTTGTGTGGTGCAGACAGCAGGACCTGGGGTTGAGAGGTCCAGCTTTGCTTTCAGCTCTAGCTCTGTAAACCATCTTTGCCACCTTCTAAATCTATGGCCTTGGGGAAAGTTGCTCCATTTTCTAAACCTCACTTACTTCTCTCTCTCTCTCTCTCTCTCTCTCTCTCTCTCTCTCTCTCTCTCTCTCTCTCTCCTCTGGCAGGGAGTAATTGCCTCCTTTTCAGAGTTATGAATAAAAAGATATAATGCATATGAAACCCTTACCACCAAGCCCAGTGCCTGCATACAACAGTGACACGAATGATGGTAACAATAACAATCATTAGGAAACTGTCCATAGTAGATTTTTGTTGTTTGCAGCTAAGAATCCTGACCAGTAGGTTTAATGTTATGACTTGGGGAGCAGAGCAGTTTTCTAGGACAGGCCACTGAGGCCAGATGGATGGTTTCCCCTGGTCCAGGCCAACTGCTGTCTGAGGATGTGCTCCCCCATCCTTTGGCGGGTGAGGATATGCTGTTCTTCCCCTGAAACCGATCTCCTGAGGCAACCTTGAAAGGGACAGGCCTGCTCAAGACTCAATCCCCAACGCTTCTGAATCCCAGGTAGCAAACAACCATTATCCCAACCGCCTAACACAGAATTGTGCAATTAGCAGCTATGAAAATGTGCTAGTTTTTGAAGAAGTGAATTAATTTATATGGAACAATATTTAAACGTTAGAAAGCATTTCCACAAGGATTATTTTATTTATATTATCTAAGCACACAAATATACACAAAAAAGAAGATGGGCTTTATTTAAATTTTATTCAACTCTTTCTTGAGCTCTCTCAGTTTTCTTCTACAGGCCTCTGGGGGAGGATCATGATAGACTTGTGCAGTTTTGGTTTCTAATATTTTCAGTGGACGTTCTTTCATATATACTTTCCATATCTTTTATTGTTGTTGGCAGCAAATTGGGGAGGGGAACAGTGTTGGGGAATTGGGGAAGGGAAACATTGTGTTTTTCTAGGACCCATCAGTTCCAAGAGTAGTTGTTGTTCTTCAGTCTTAGTTGTGGAAGGTGCAGCTCAGCTATGAGTCCAGTCTCGGCTTTCAATCTAGTTGCGGGGGGAGGGGGAGGAGTAATCCACCATCCCATGCGGGAGTCAAACCAGCAACCTTGTTGCACACTGAGCCATCCGGTCACACTTCAGCAGCTCGCTGCTGCTCAGCTCAAGGTGCTGTGTTCAATGTTAGTTAAGGGGGAGGGAGCGGCGGTGCAGCCCACCATCCCATACAGGTGTCAAACTGGCAACCTTGTTGTTAAGGGCACACGCTCTCACCAGCTCAGAGGCAACTCAGCTCGGGCGCAGCTCACTGGCCCATGTAGGAATCGAATCGGCCACCCTGTTGCCCAAAGCTCGCACTCTTAACCAACTGAGCCACTCGGCTGGCCCTACTTTCCCACATCTTGACCGGATATATATTGGCCATTTTAAACTTGTCATAGTATTCCTTTAAGTGAGTGGGCCAGGGTTTGTCCCTCCACCTGTCATTTAGCACCTGGGTAGTTCCAATTTTTGTTATTATCTATAATACTATCTACCTTATGAAAACAGGCTTTAAAAAAAATCTTTAGGGGCCGGCCGAGTGGCGTGATGGTTAAGCACTGGTTTGGGAAGCCAGTGGCCCCAGTTCGGGCCCCACATATGAGGGCCAGTGACACTGTCCTCAAAAAAGGGAAAAAAAAAAAAATCTTTGGAAGTCCTTCCTTAGGACAAATTGTTAGAAGCAGTCTGGGGGACCAAGGGGTAAGAATAGGTTTTCTTGGCCTTATTATTGAAGGTGAGATTATCCTCTAGAAAGGCAAAGCCAACTCACAGAGATTGCCCACGTGTTCTCTCCTGGTCTGAAATGGGAAAGAAACCCAGAAGCAGTGCCAGTGAGATGACAAGACAATTTGCTGAGCCAGGCAGAATTTTCTGGAAGGGACTGACTGGACTTTTCCATGAGAACATGCTCAACTGATAGCGCAGTCCTCTGACTGTCAGCTGATTCATGGCTACCCCACCCCAGCTTCAACCGCCTCTGTAGGAATAGTAGGTGCGTTGGCAGTTACTATAGAGCTAGGCACGCTCTGGAACCTCCCATGAATTCCCAAGGGTCAGGTGCCTGTGGTAGGTGGGAGTACGTGTTTTACCTGAGCAAGGCCAGGTAGCCTGGTGGAGGGAGCACTGCACCGACTGGAGATAGAAGACCCTGACATGAACCTGCTGACTCACCAGGTGCTCCCTGCCGCCCTCACCCAGATGACAGATAACTGAAATTACACAATTCTAGATGCATTCCTTCAGCTTGCGACTTTGACTCAATACAATACAGGACAGCTGGGAGAGGGCACAGTGCCATTTAGACCCCAGGATGACCTATTTTATCATTGCGGACTCTAAGAACAGGCCTGATTGAGGAAGGAGGTAAAGAACCCCCCGTGAAGACTCAGAAAGCAGGGAAGGCGCCCCACGGAGGACCTGCAGCTCAGAGTCTAGCCCTCCACAAAAACTCTTAACACCCAGGCTCCCTTCCCTAACGGCCTCTGAGCTGTGGGGCTCCCCCAGGAGTGCAGTGCCCACGGAAGCTCTGGACTAGCCTTCCTGAGGCTGTTTGGCTTGGACAGAAGCCAGGATGGAAGTTCCCTGATGGCTTTGAGAACTCCACCACGGGTCCCTGTGGAGTTGCCCAGTGACCCCACCACAGCCACACTGTGTGTGAGCCCTGGGCTTGCACAGCACACATCACACAGCCATGCTGTGACTCCTGCTGTGTTGTGGCTCTGCTTCTCTGGAAGTGGACTTGTCTCTGTGATTTAATCTTTAGCCAAGCCCAGTGCAGTGGGCTGCGGCTCAGACCACAGCCTCCTCGCAGATTTTTATCTCCTTCCCTCATCCCTCATTCACTGTCTTCTACGCATTCTGGACCTTCTCTTCCTCAAACGCACTAAGCATGTTTCTGTCCAAGAGACGTGGCATGTGCTGGTCCGTCTTCTTGGATCTGTCCATGCTGCCTCCTGGTCCTCATTCAGAAACCTTCTCCGGAGCGGCCATCCTGCCCCTGAATGATTCTCTATCCTGTCATCAGCCTGTATTTTCTTCTTAGCACTCCATGTCCTACAGTTATCTTCTTTACTTCTTTACTCAGGTACTGAGTGATGCCCTAACCAGAGCGTAAGCTCCCGGAAGGCAGTGAGAATGGCTGCTCTGCTCCTTCCTCAGAGCTGACTGAGCTCATATAGGGCAATCCATCCAAGAATCTCAGGCAGAGCTGCCTCCGCTTGTCTTCATTCTGTTTTCACACTTTTTCTCCTCAGGGGGATGTGCATATCGGCTTGGCAGTAGAGAGAGCCTGGGCTGGGCTGCATACAGATCGGGGTTTCCATGCAGTTTTACCTGTGCCATGACTGGGCCACCTCCCATCCAAGTCTGCAGAAGGAACAGACTGGACCTAGTGCCCAGAAGTTCATAGAGACAGACTTTAGTGTGATATAAAAAGAACTTTTTTTTTTTTTTTGAGGGCAGTGTCACTGGCTCTCCTCACGTGTGGGACCAAACTGGGGCTGCTGGCTTCCCAGACCACCGCGCCACTCAGTCTGCCCTTAAAAAGAACTTTTGAACAGCTGACAGGAGACAGAAAGATGCTGCTGCTGCTTACCTGCCCAAGCTTCACACCTTGTCCATTCCTGCATGGCCCGCTCCCCACCCTCTGCCGGGGGGGGGGGGGCTGCCCACCAACCTGCAGGCTCACCGAGCTCACTGGCTAGGGGACTGTTTCTCAGTACAGGTGCTGGGGAACAGATCAGATCATCTCTGTGGGTCATTTCTTCTCCAGTTTCAGGGGCTTCGCTGAGAGCTGTTGATTTCTAATCTGCAGTCTGTGGACTGCAGGGTGTCCAGGGAGGAGAAGGGGACAGACTGGTTAAGATGCTAACGGTGTGCCAGAGTTAAAGCTTGGGGACCCACAGCACCAGCACTCACCACCTCTGCCCCACCTGCTGTGTGCTTTCCCTGAAAGCTGATGGTCTGAATCAGGAATGCAGCATCTCGGAGAAATAGGAGCTGCAGCCTGCTCCTGCTGCCCAGTTACTGTGTGAGCTTCACGATGTCCTTTCCTTCTCTGAGCTTTGTTTTTTCTCCTGGGAAAACGAGAATGTTTGGATGAGATGCTTTTTAAGGTGCTCTCTTCTAACCCTGGCATTCTAGGATTCTACCAGTGACCCTCAGCCGCGATTACCTAGTGTTCGTGCCCAGACCCAGACTTGATTCTTCAGCAGGTCGTCTTTCTTGGTTGACAGCTTGGCGAGGAACCCAGACCCCTGACCTTCAGCAGCAGCAGCTCACGTCTTCTGGTGTCTGTGTTTATTCACAGCTCTGGCCGGGCAGATGACATCAGCGTGTGATCTGTCCGTGAGCAGAGCCTGAGATGTCCGTCATGAGAGAGCTGGGCTGAATTTATCTAGTCTACACGGAGAGTCACCTGGAGGCGCTCCCACCAGCACCCAGACGGGTCCGCTCATCCAGAGGGCAGGGTGGGACTGGGGCCCCTGGCTTTGACCAGGTAGGGACTCCTTGGGCAGCATCTTTGCCGAGACCTCCTTGGACAGGAGGGCGGGGGGCCTGTGGTCCCGAACCTGGAGCAGAAAGGCAGGGCAGTGAAAAGGTGACTTTTTGTGATGCCCTCTGATAATTTCACAATGTCCTACAGTTTCACACTGCTTTTCTGAGACTCATCTGAATTCATCTGAGGCACAGCCGCACTGGAAGAACAGAGAAGTCTGATGCTGAGTTCCCGGGGCCGCACTGTCCCGAGCCGGCGTTTTCTTTCTCCCCGTAAGATCCCGCAGGAATGAGAGGCTCAGAAAGCCCAACAGTTGAATAAACATTTCCCAGGCATCTTCTCTGACCTAATGCCAGGTTGGGAATTGGGAATTAAAAATGAATCATTAACTTTTTAATACTCTATAAAATATATATATTTACACAAATGCAGGGTATAGATTCTCAGAGAAATAGGCTTTTCATGAAATGTAAATCTTTTAGATCACCACTGAAGTGATGATACAGTGGTTTTAAGGGAATATACTTCTCGTGTTTAAATAAATAAACATGGAAAGAAAAGAAAATAAACAAGAAAAGAAAAGAAAAGAAAAAAAAAATAGAAACTCCCTGCTCTCAGGGTGTTTGGATAAATCTGTTCACCCTTCTGAGCTCTAGTTTTGCAAAATGGGGTTAATGTCCCTTGTCTAAGGTTGTGAGATATAGCAAATAAAAGTACAGGGTACTTAGTTAAATTTGAACTTTGGACATACAGTGAATAACATTTTAGCATAAGTATATTCCATGCAATATTTGGGACATACTTATACCTAAAATTTTTTCATCATTTATGTGAATCTCAAATTTAACTGGCATCTTGTATGTTATAGGACAAACTTATCCCTGTCCAAACTAGTTCAGGAGTTTTATGAGGTGCAACAGGAATAATATATGCATTAATAATGTAAGAAAGTGCTTTCCAGCTTATAAAGGTCTGTGTCAGCCAGGTGGGTTGGGATTGCAGTGCTTTGATGGAAAAGGTTGTCTTGCAGGCCTGGAGAACCATCTTCTCATGATGGAGGTCCCAGGCACGAGGAGAAGGGTCCAATGCCACATCCTGAAGGAGCGCTTTTCATTCTAGGACAGGGGATCCAAAACCAATGGCACAGAGTGGAGCAGCACATGTGAGAAAGCCCTGAGGGTTTGGTATCATAGAAAACTCAAAGCAAAGCCCCTGAGTATGTGAACAGCCCCTGACCATCTGACTGCATCCTCGGAAGTATAGCGTCCAGAATGCCATCTCTGCTGCTCCGAGTCCCCCTGGAGGACTGAAAGGGACAGGAAAGGGCTGGATTTAGGGACAGGAGAGAGAAGAGGTGTGTAACTTGGAGATCTGTGGACTCAGGAGACATAAGGCTCCCGGTCCAGCATGGGTCCTGCTTCTGGAAGGTGTCACTCCCACCCAAGGTGGCATTTTGCTTTGGGAAAGGGCCCCAAGCAGACATTCCTTTGTCATCCAGCCTAGAAGCAGAGCACCAATATCAGCAGCAATTGTTCAAAATGAGAAGGCTGGAAAAACCCTTAGACTCTCCACTCCTCCCTCCTTCCATCTTCCAGATGGGTAAGACCAAGCTGGAGAAATGACTCACTGAAAAGCATGTAATAAGTTAGGGCAGAACCAGGATGGAACCCACACCTGCTGCTTTTCATCTCACAGTCAGACTCCCTTCTGCCCACCCTCTCCTGAGATGCCTTCTGTTTGAGCAGGCCCCCCAAGCAGCCACTGTCCTCCAGGCAATAACACAGAGACGCTGCTGAGAAACCTCTGTTTGCCACAGACGGGAAGGTGGTTATTTAATAATAGAGATGATAATCGGCTTGGGGGCAGTACTTGATAGTTTGCGAAACCCTTTCATGTTATTTATCTCACCTTCCTTCGACATCTACCTTCCTACACCCTAAACTTTCTGTACTTGTCAGTCCCTTAACGTGCAGCTCTCCCACGGAGAGGAAGTTTGGTGTGGTGGTTAGACCCTGGCCTCTGGAGCCACACTGCCTGAGACTGAAGCCTGGTAGGAGATGGCATGATCTTGGGCAAATTATATGACAGAGGTGAACTGCGCCTCAGTTTCCTCCTCCATAAAATGGGGATGATAATAGTCTCTACCTCAGAGTTCCCATGTGAGGATTCAGTGAGTTAATTTGTGTTTATAACAGGACCGAGCACATTGGTAGGGCCTCACAAATGTCCGCTGGTACCACTACTGCTACTATTGTTATTTCAAAATTCTGTTCTATGACCCCAAAGCCCTTCTCCTTACTGCTGTTCCTCCTGCAAGACTCACCTCAACTTCTCATCCCCTAGGAAGAGTTACGTGTTCTTTAACATTGACTGTACTTATTAAAATGTATACATTTGTCTATTTTCTGGTCTCTCTCCCTGACTAAGGTATGATCTTCATCCCCATCTTGATCTGCAATATATAGGTGCTTAGTGGATATTTCTTGAATGAATAATAACACCGATTCCCTAATCTAGGAATCATTCTTGATTGCTTTCCCTCCCTCACCTCACGCCCAGTCTAACACAAAGTCTTGACAAGTCCACATCTAAAATAGATCCCGAGGGCCAGCAGAGTGGCTCGGTGGTTAAGCACTGGCTTGGGAAGCCAGCAAGCCCGGTTCAGGTCCCACATATGAGGGCCAGTGACACTGCCCTTAAAAAAAAACAAAAAAAAAAAAGAAAAAAGAAAAAAAACAAAACAAAAACAAAATAAAATAGATCCCGAATCCGCCCCTAGGCCAGTCCGGGCCACCACCTTCTCACACCAGAAAACCCGGCCTTTTCACTGGTTTCCAGGCTCCTGCCTTTGCCATCCTATGACCCACCTTCGTCCTCCTCCTTCTAACTCTCCCTTGACTTCTCATTGTTCTGAGGAGAGAAGCCAGTCTACTCCCATGGCTCGGAGCTCTGCGTACCTAGTTCCCACATCGCATACTACTCCCTCCTTCATCAATGTATTCATCTGTTCTGGTCTCCTGCACTCGCTGTTCTTTCTGGTCTTTGTAGAGCCAGCTCCTTCTTTTGATTTCAAGTTTAATGTGACATCCTCAAAGAGGCTTTCCCTGACCACCGAAGGGAGTGCCTCCTAGCTATTCTGAGTCACAGCTCCCTTTTGATCTCCTGGGTAGCATTTCTCATAATCTATAAATATCTTGCTTGTTCACCTGTTTATCTGTGAATTGATGATCTCACTGAGTATATTGCAAGCACCACAAGTGCAGGTACACTTTTTTTTTTTTTTTTGGTCTTGTTCACTAGGGTATGTCTAGATTGGGTCAGCAAACTGCGGTTCATGAGCTACATGCGGCTCTTTGGGTATGTACATGTGGCTCTGAAGTAAAATTGAAAATGAAAATAAAACTATCATGGTTTCATTTATAAAATTTTTAAGGGATATTATTCATATAATGGTGATTTCATTTGTTTTATGGCTCTTGAATAATATTTAAATTGTTTTGAGGGACAGGATTGGTTCTTGTGTCTCAGAAGTTTGCCGATCCCAGGTCTAGATCAGTGCTTCATATATGTTTACTGAATGAATGAATGCATCATCCTAGCAAGAGAATGAGTAGTCCAAATGTATATGCTCACTTTACAGATGACAAAGCTGAAGTGTAGAGAGGTTGCTCCTTGCCCTAGATCACACAGGCTGGAAGGAGCATACCAGGCACACTAGATCATGGACTTGTCCTGCTAGACTATTTCACCTTGAAGGGAGTTAGATTCTGGGCTGGGAATCTGGCTTGGCTGATTCACAGACTCATTCCCCAACATGGGATTGGATGGCCCAGATCCCAAGGTTCCTCTCTCTAAAGAAGTAGTGCTACCAGTATGTGGTGAAGGATTGTATCCAGTTCCACATTTCAGGCTGCCCTTGTATCCAGTTCCACATTTCAGGCTGCCCTTGAGGCATTGCACACACCCAATAAACACCCAATGATCGTAAGGAAAGTGCAGTGATGGTTTGAGAAAGGAAATCAGACCCACAGGCCTGAGAGCAGGCTTCATCTCCCAGGACCCTCTTCAGAGCTGTTCTAATTTAGGCCTAATGGAATGGGAAAGATGTTGTTTCTAGTTCCCGTACATGAATCTGGCCTAATTTGGAAGATTTGGCTTTTCCTGAGTGTGCGATTGCTGCCTGAGAGCTGCCCTTGATTATTGTCGTCATGTAAAACACCGCCTTGGCCATTGATGAAAAGCTGGCAGCAGGGCACCGTTTCTGTGATTTCAGGAGGAAAGTTCCTGGAGAGGGAGCTGGGAGACATAAAGAGAGCCCTGGTGCAGAAGTGAGAAGGGCAGTACTGTGGGTGGGAAGGGAGGCCCTTGGGTTTCCAGCCAGCAGACTCTAGGTCCCTGACTGACCCTCAGCCACCTGCTCTGTAAGGAATGATGTGGATGTGATGGTGGCCCGAGAGTCAGAGGGTTTGGATCTGATTCTGGCTCCGGTGCTAGTGTTCAGTGAGGGACTTTGTCAAAGCCCTTTCTCTCCCTAGGGCTTGGTGTATCACTTGTACAAGGACAGGTTTGGATCCAGCTCTGGAATTTGCTCTTTCTGTGGCTTTTCTAGGGAAACATTTGCTCCTCTACGACTGGGTTTCCCTATCATGCAGTCTTCAGAAGCCAAAATGAAATAGACACAGCTGCCTCAAAATAGTTCAGTAAAGAGCATCTGAGTCCTAAAGACCTGGATTTCTCAGGGGCACTCTAGGAGTCAACAGCCCTCTCCTGTCACTCTCCCAGCCCTAGATGCTAGCTCGGTACACGTTCTGACGATAGGTACCCACTCCCGTGAAGGAGGATCTTCGAGAGATGAGGTCACAGAAGCAGGTTGGGGGTTACAACTCCTCTGAGAGTCTAGAAGTTCTGGGAACTGTTACCCCAAGGATATAGTACTCTCTCGGCCCTGACCCATGATGTGAGAACACAAGGTTTATGGAAAATCAGATATGTTTCAATGTCTTTTGAGTGTTTACCATGGGGCAGACTTTGGCTCAACACTTTATATATATTGTTTTATTTGACCTTGAGTCCTCTGAGATAGATATTATGATCTTTATTCTGCAGAGGAGGAAGTTGAGACAGAGCTAAAGTGACTTGTCCACAGTTAGAAAGACCAGGATGGAACCCAGTACTCTTTACTGCTAAACTACCATCTCTCCTAATAACGATAGCAATAAAAATAATCAAAGTTGAGGAAGTTCAGTAAGCAGTTGTGGAAATTACTCTGGACTTGAGGACTAAATACATGACTCTGAATTCTAGTGCTTTCATTTATTAGCTTAGTGACCTTGGGCAAGTCATTGGACTTAATTTGAATGATATAGTATACTAACATATAAAGTGGAGAGATTCACTCCTTCTATTTCACAGGATAAGATGAACAGGGATAATGTACATGAAGTGTTCAGCATTGGTGCCTGGCCTGAAATAAGTGCTCAGAAGATGTTAGTTAACATTATTGTTATTGTCACCACAACCTTCCCTCCAGAGTGGTTGCAAAGTTCAGCTGAGATAATGATTGGGGAATGTTTGTTTTGCACCTGTCAGTGAATACCCTTTATTACAATTATAGCAACCTAAGGGAAAGAATTATTTGTGAAGCTCTGGCTTCATTCCTCCCCCAAATGGTTCAAATTCTTTGCTCTGGAGCCAACACTGATGACGAGCGAGGGTTTGACTTGGTGCCCACTGTGAATGACGTCCTTCAGTAGGTCTCCAAGAGCTGCAGCAAATGCTTTTTGGAGCTTATTTTTAGCCCCAGAAGGACTGTGAAGTGGGATTTCAACATTTAGCATCATTGTTTGCAGAAGGTGCTTTGCAATTAATATGAATGTATGACTTAGGACTTTCTCCCCCTTGTCATCTTAAAAAAAGATACCATGGAGGCAGATCAAGGGTGTGGTTGGCAGACATATCTCCAGATGCAATGAGTTCAGGTTATTCCTGATTATTGAAATAATATGTGCTCATTGTGAAAAAATTTGGAAAATGCAAAAAAAAACTATGAAGGAGAAAAATTTTCAAAACACTTATAATGTAGTTATTTGGAGGCAAAGATTGTTAATGTTTTGGTGTATTTTCTTTTGGTCTTTTATTTTATACATATATTGTTTTACCTAATTGGGATCATAGTGGAAATAGTCATTTGACCT
This sequence comes from Aselliscus stoliczkanus, assembly GCA_033961575.1. Taxonomy (NCBI): domain Eukaryota; kingdom Metazoa; phylum Chordata; class Mammalia; order Chiroptera; family Hipposideridae; genus Aselliscus; species Aselliscus stoliczkanus. Next base: position 126,408,110 of record CM066728.1, read on the forward strand.
ATTTTTTATAAGGCTTTACATTTTTAGAGCAGTTTTAGGTACACAGCAAATTTGAGTGGAAGCTACCGAGATATCCAAACTCCCCCGCCGCCCCACCTCCCCCACCCCCCCGGCCCATGCATAGCCTCCCTCTTATCACCATCCCCACCAGAATGGTACATTTGCTACAATGAATGAACCTACATTGAAACCTCATATTCACCCAGAGTCCACAGTGTACATTATGGTTCACTCTTGGTGTGGTACATTGTGTGGGTTTGCACAAATGTGTAATGATATGTATCCATCATTATAATATCACACAGAGTGTTTTCACTGCCCTAAAAATCCTCTGTGCTTTACCTATTCATCCTCCACCCCAAAACCTGGCAACAACTGATATTTTTATTGTCTTCATAGCTTTGCCTTTTTCAGAATGTCGTATAATTGGAGTCATACAGCATGTAGCCTTTTCAAACTTGCTTCTTTCACATAGTACTATGCATTTAAGGTTCCCTCATGTCTTTTCATGGCCTGATAGCTCATTTCTTTTTAGTGCTGAATAATATTCTGTTTTCTGGATGTACCATAGTTTGTTTATCCATTCATCCACTGAAGGACATCTTGGCTGCTTCCAGGCTTTGGCAAATATGAACAAAGCTGCTATAAACATCTGTGTGCAGGTTTTGGTGTGCACATGTTTCCAGCTGGATTGTATGATAAGCGTATGTTTCATTTTATAAGAAACCACCGAGCTGCCTTCCAAAGGGTCTGTATCATTTTGCATTCTCATCAGCAATGCGTGAGAGTTCCTGCTGCTCCACATCCTCAGCATTTGGGGTGTGGTCAGCGTCCGGATTTTGGTCGTTCTAATAGGCGTGCAGTGGGAACCTATTTTTTCACAAAGAATTTCCTTCACGAATATCATTTTTTATAGATATCTAGTGTTTCAACAGAGGGAGGTGCTAGAGCACAAAGTATGTAACCTATCCTTTATTGTGATCTGCTTAGAGTTTTCTAATTTTCACTACTATCAATAACATTCTGATGAACGTTGTTGTACATAAATATTTATTTATTTACATCTAATTATTTCCCTTGGAAATAGTCTTAAAAGTGGAAATAATCAGGCAAAAGAATACAAATACTTTTAAGGGCTTGCTGGAAAGGCTCTATCACTACATTCCTATGAACAGTATAAGGCACTCCCTTGCCAACAAGTATTACCAGTTGTTCTAAATGCTTGCCAAAGCAATAGGTTAAGAAAATGGTAACTCATTGTCTCGATTTGCAAACCTTTGATTACTTAAGTTGAATATACAATACAGGTATTTCATGTTTCTTAGCTACTTGTGAGTTGTGTTCATGTCCTTTGTAGGACAGACTTTGTTAATAGTGGCCCCAGTCACCCCATAGTTGTCTGCAGATGACACCAAGCCACGCATTTAGCCACATCTGATAGGAGGCTAGTTTCTGGCTGGATTAGAAATAGTTCATGTCAGCACTGCTGTTTCAATGCAACCAGAAAGGGGAATGTTTCTGTGTTTTATTGGCGTCTGGAAGCTGCAGTGATTTTTCTGAGCCACATCTTTTATATGATTATGCCTGCTTTTCTTTTCCTACTCCCAAAACTTCTCCTGTTTTCAATTCTGCTCTAGCAAGAGAACTGAATTTGGTGTGTATGTATTCCTTCTTTCAGTACTTGTGGGGAATAAATGCATTATGAATGCAAAACTCCTGGAACAGTGTCTGCCACATCATAGGACTCCAGTTAACCTCATAAACAATTCTTGGGCCACTGCTGTGCACCTGACACTGTGCTAGGTGCTGAGTCTACGAAGAAGAGCCAGGTAGGGCTTTTTATAGTGTCTGCATTGCCTACAGGAGAATGAATGGCCTGGCTGTTTGTGGACTCTGACAAGACCCTCTCTGAGCCCTGTTGTTCTGTGGTCCCTGATTAAATCCTGTGGCCCCAGGTGTCACCAGTGGGTTGACAGCTCTCTTTAGAGCCCTGGGCCTGAGCTGCAGGGCTAAGAGCTCCTGGAGCCACAGGAAAAGTGCCAGTCAGGATTCTGTTACCCAGAGAGTCACTGCTATGATTTTTCTCTTCTTAACATTGTATAAGCATTTCCCCTTTACGGTACAGTTGTTAAGGGAACCACTAGAGCCAGCCAGCCTCGGTTTGATTTCAGGCTCCATCACTTACTAAGTGACCTTGAGCAAGTGACCTCAGGTACCTATCTGTGCCCTAGTTTCCTTATCTGTGAAATAGGGATAATAATAGTACCTACTTCCTGGGGTTCTTTTTAGGATTAAACAAAATATTTCATGTGTCGCTGTTAGTATAATGTTTAGCACATAGTATACTGTGATCTAGTATTACTATGTGTTATACTGTCTTCTTAGCCACCTTTACAATGACTTTCTATGATTAAATTGAATGGATATAATACCTTTCTCTGTTGTTGGATATTTAAGGTGTGTCTGATTTTTAAACACAAAGAAAGTATTATTCTTAAGAAATTTTTAAAGTCATCTTGCGGTTTAGAGATAAAGGCAGGGTAAGACATTTAAGAATTAAATGCCAAATGAAGAACATTAATACACTTAAATAGCTTTTCAAAAAATTCAACATTTCTATACATATCACAGGGTAATTAGTCCTTCTTAGAAGCATAGGGGATCCCTGTCTGAGGCAGAGAACTGGCCTGGATCACTTAGACAAGGTCTTCTAGTCTTTCTCCAGGCAAATAAGCTGCATCAGCTCCTCTCTCCTACTGCCAGAGAATCTCTGATACAGCACAGCTGAGGGCCAACGCAGCATTTTCAGCTATACTTGGATCTGGCAGGGTAACTCCATGTACCTGATGGGGAAGTTATGGGGCAGAGGTTTCTGCTGTGGTCCTTCAGCCACCACGGCTCAAAGTTAGCACTGGTATCAATGAAATATGAACCTACACAGATCTAGCACCTTCTGTAAAGGCTGTGTAAAAACATTCTCTGCCATCCTAAGCTCAACTAAATGAGACTGAATTTATTAGCCCCATTTTGTAGATGAGGAAACTGAGACTCAGAGAGGCGTAAGGTTTCCTCCAAGGTCACACCGCTGGCAGAGTCATGATCCAGATCTGTCTGACTCTAAAGATACAAGCTCTTCTCATGGCACCACAGGATTTCTTTTTCAGTTTAATTCCATTTAACCAGCATGGATTAGCACTCATGTGTATTACCCCTGCTAGGCACAGAGAACAGAGAGAGCCTCCTAGTAGTAGGCGGGTTCATGCCTGTGAGAAATAATAAAGCCATGTGGGCAGTTCAATTTATCCTGTTGTATATCTTTCTGAAAGCCACCCTTAATCCTTTTAGGAAGAGGCAGGGGAGTGATAGATGGATAGATCAGGATTTTAATCAATGAATAAACAAACGGCAGTGGGAAAATGGAGGAGAGATTAATTCCAGCTCTGAGATCCAGGAAAGTCTCAGTCTTTTGGTTGGGGTTTGAGGGTGAGGAAGAATCAGCAAGAGAATATTGGGAAGGGGCATGACCTATTCAACGCCTTCCCCAAGAGAGGTAAAAACAGGATCTTGATTTGTGCTTGCTAAATGTTGGGCTGAAACCTGAATACTCACACACACCTCTCTCATTTTGCCTGGCCACCCACATCATACATAGACCTACCAAGACACACCCAGAGATACTCACAAATGCAAAACCACACAGAAGATATACGTGAAACACACACCAGTACACCTGTAGATACTTAAAATACATAATATACACAAATGGATACTAGCTCCCACACTCAAAAGCTCACACCAATGCATATAATACTCATCCACACAAAGATGCTATGCTTCCATCCACAAGCAGGTACGTACGTATCCTCTCTCCACTAGCTACTCCTGCATGTAAATAAATGCATTTTTTTTTTCATTATTAACATGTACACAGATTCACAGGCAAACCTCATCCTGCCGTTCTGGTTGGAGGCCATGCACAAGCATCAATCACTCAGCGTAGGGCCAGGAGTGGGTTGGCGGTGGGGCTGGGATTTAGCCCTGTCAGATGACAAACCCTCCGTGCCTGGCTGCCTCCGGAAAGCTGCTGAGCCGAGGATGCAGCGCCTGGGCGGATGGTGCGAGGCTGCGCGCCAGCCTGCCAACCTCACGCAGGGGTTCGTGTCACCCAGGGTCAAGCTGTGCTGTCAGACGCACCCCAATCCCTGCAATAGGCAGGCCGCTCTGGGGACGCTGCAGAGCTGTGACATGGGCTGGTCTTAACACAGGACACTGAGAGGAGGTAGCATTCAGACGGGTTTACTGCGGGCCAGGCTCTGGGTGAAGCCCTTTCAGTACCTAAGTCTCACAACAGCTTTGGGGGCGGGGGAAAGTCGGGGTGAGAGTGGGTTGTGTGTCACGTCCTCATTTGAGAGACAGAAAAGTGCGCTCAGGCCACAAACACCACTCAGCAGGAGACGAGAAGCTGAGGTCCCAGCAGTTCGGTCCTGTTTCCATCGGGGTGTCGGGTAAAGCCTGTGAGCCTGTCCCCCCAGAGCAGGCAGTTTGCACGTCCCGCGCGTGGTGGGTCTCTAGCCCGCGTGCCCCGCCTGGCACAGCGCCTGGGCCACAGCAGGTCCCGGGGGAAGGACTATGCATCATGAACATTTTTTTTTTCCCCCACGTTAGTACCTAACATGGGTTTTGGTTCAAGAAGGCTCTCAGCAAACGCCTCAGTTTCCCCATCTTTGAAATGGGAACGGCAGTGCAGACCTCGCCAGGCGGAGAGCGGGCTTTCTCGGGCAGCGGAGGCAAGGCTGAGCTTTGCAGCCTCGAGGCTGCCGCCCTGGCCCATCGCGGGGGGTTCCAGCTCGGTCCCCGCCCGGGTGCGGCGCCGGCGCCCCATTGTTCACGAGGGCGGGGAAGCTCCCGAGAGCGGATTCCCCGCCCGGGCCGCGCTCGCCGCCCCGTGGAGCAGACGCTTGGGCCCGGCGCCTGCCGCGCGGGGCGCGTCCTTTGTCTGCTCCGTGGCGCCCGGTGCCCGAGGCCCGCGCCCCGCTCCTTTTGGGCAGACAAAGCCGGGGCCGCTGCGAGCCGGATCCGCTACAGCGGCGCTCGCGCCCCCCTCCTCCCACCTTAGCACCGCCCCCATCTAGTCGACGTCCTCTGATTGGCCGGCGAAGCTCCAAAGAGGCCCGGGCGCTGCTGGGTCACGTGGGTCAGCGTGGCCTCCCATTCGTCGGGCGAGGCTGCCAATCGGGGAGGGCGGGCTGTGCGCGCCGGGCCGGGTCGCTCCCTGCGCGCTGGGGCCCGCCCGCGGGGCCGGCCGCCTGTCAGAGGGAGGCGGCGATGGTGCGCGCGGTGGCGGCGGCGGCGGCGGCGGCGGCGGCTTCCCTGGTCCGGGTGCCGGGAGGAGAAGATGACTGACCGGCGACGGACTGAATGAATGAATGGCGGAGCCGAGCGCGCCATGAAGAGCCTGCCGAGCCTGGGCGGCCTCGCCCTGTTGTGCTGCGCCGCCGCCGCAGCCGCCTCGGCAGCCGCCGCAAGGAATGTCACCGGCGGCCCTGGGGCCGCAGCGCAGGTGGACGCGTCGCCGGCCCCGGGGTGGCGGGGCGAGCCCACTCGCGCTTTCTCCCCGGAGCCCGCAGCCCCGCGCGCCACCGCGCGCCGAGCCCTCGCCGCGTCCTCGGCAGCGCCGTCTGCGGAGCCCTCCGCTCCTCGGGCCGCCACCGCCGGACCCGCTGTGACCGCCGGCCCCGCTCCTCTCGGCCCCGCGCCGGCCACCGTTCCGGCGGAGGAACGCGCTGCGACCACCGCGCGGGCGACCAGCGGACCCTCGCCCGCCGCCCTCCCGGCGGGCACTGGCCCGGCGCCCACCGCCCCGGGGGCCACCTCGGGCCCGGCGCCCGCCACCCCGGGGAGCCCGACCGGCGCCCTGCCCCGCGGCAGCAGCGCCCCGCCCGCGCCGCCTCCCGCAGGTGAGTCCCGGCGCTGCCTCCCTCCTGGCGGCGCCCGCCCCGGAGGCCCCCCAGATTTCCGCTCCCACGGCGGGGAGGTGCAAGCTCCAGCCAGCGCACCCCCCGCCCCCCAAATCTGGAAAGCCTTCGTGCCCCCTGCGCTGGGCTTCCTCGGGGGTCGGGGGTCGGGGGCGCAGCTGCTGTGGGGGGCGCGTCGCACCCCCTCCCAGCGGGGCTTTCCGGCTTCGGTGGGGACCCAGAGCGGGCACAGACTTTGGGGCTCCGCTCGCTCACCCTGCCCCTCCTGCTGGGTCACTGCGCGGAGTTTGAAAGCCAGCACCGGGCCTCCCTCCACCGAGGGGTCCAACGCCGAGTACAGGGAGCCCCGCCCAAAGCCCCCCTTTCCTGCTCGTTTCTCCCTGTTGATATGAATATCAGATGTGCGTGTGACAGGTGATACGGGGAGGACTTTCTTTACAAACGCGCGCAGACCCCCTCGAGCTGGCCCCGCCCCGATAGGAGAGACCTTGTCATCCCTGTGTCCCCTGCAACTCAGCGGACTCAGTAGGTCATTCGGGACAGGTGTGTATCTGGGTTGCGCACGTGTATAAATTAGGTTAAATCTCTTCCTTTGCACCATTTTTTTTTTCTTCCTCAATTCCAAGGTCAATATGTTTGGACAAGTGCACAGCTTAAGTTGGGATGCCCGTTTCTTTCTACCCTTAAGCCAGAATGTTCAGTTTTGCTGATGCTGATACAAGGCCTATTTCTGTTGGAGTGCACGTAGAAAAGAAGACAACTCCTGGTCTCTCCCCTCTTTCGGTCTAACATGGGGCTGGAACGAAACAAGTAAAACACTTTCCTCATCGAGATGTTGGACCCGAGTTTCTGAATCCCTTTGCTTTGAGTTGGGGTGGAGATTTGTCCATCCCGTTTGCCTAGATGTACTGACATTAAGGGATCTCTGACCTAATTCGTAGGCTCAGCGATTTACTGTGGAGTCAGGTACGGACTTTGGGCTATAATTGAATCTGCAGAGAGTTTTCCCACATGAGTATTAGTCTTAATACAGTCTTGTGCGGTTGGCGCTTAGCATTGATGTAAGTAGGAATGCAGATTATGCACTCACAGGAAGCGAAGTTTTCATCTCTTCTAGTTTCAAGGAATGTATTAACTAGCTGGATTTTGACTGTAACCTTTTTTGGCCTTTGCAAGGAGAGATTGACATGTCACTGAGACAGGGAGCACAGCGGTAGAGATTATGAACTCTGGTTCTGCCCCTTATTAACTATGCTCTTGGGCAGGTCGCTTAGCCTTTATTCATCTGTGAATTGAAGATAATGATAGTACTTACCTCATAGGATTGCTGTGAAGATTCAATACATTTACAGTGCTTAGAAATAGTTCCTGGTACAGAGTAAGCACCGTGTGTGTGTGGTAGCTATACTTGTGACTAGGCTTTGTTTCCATGGGATAGAAAGCATTTGAGGAACCTATTAGGGGCTTGTGCTGATTTTTATTTGGTTTAGTGAAATATGATAGACACAGGATGAATTAGGTTTTCTAGAATTTGAAGCACGCAGTAGCATTTAAGTAGCAAGATCACTTATTTTGAATGGCTAGTTTATGATCAATAAGTCTGTAACTGATGTTATTTAATTTTATTATTTTTTGTATTGTTATTTTAAAATCACAAAATAGCCATTGCTTGCAAAAGCAAAACAAAACAAACAAACAAAAAACCCAAACAACCAGAAGTCTACCAAGGAAAAAGTGAAAGTCACTCCTTTACTGCCTGCTGGTTCCAGTCAGTCCCTAGAGGTTACTACTCTTAATAGTTTGATCTCTTTTCAGACATTTTTTTCTGGGCATATATGAACATACACACAGGGTTTTTAAAAAGAGTTTTTAAAAACTCAAATTGAAATAAATCTATACATCTCGTTTGCAACTTGTTATATTCACTTAACTGTGTATCATGAACATTTTTTTAACATGTTAGTACCTAACGTCTACCTTATTTTTTTTTTTTTAACAGTTGCAGTTTTCATTGTAAGGGTGTATAATGAGTTATTTAACCAATCCCTTATTTGTGGATGCTTAGATTGCTTCTGGTCTTCACTTCTAAAAGCACAGAGAAGAGTGTGTTCTTGTTAAGTCCATCATGTGTATATTATATTCTCTAAAACTTTGGCTGGAGTTTTTTTTTTTTTTTTTTTTTTTTTTAAGAGGACGGTGTCACTGGCCCTCATATGTGGGATCCGAACTGGGGCCGCTGGCATCCCAAGCCAGCTCGTAACCACCGCACCCCTCAGCCGGCCTTGGCTGGAGATTTTTGTAGACTCCAAATCAATTTTAAATGAAGTAAAGCTGGATTGATTAATATTTGCCATACAAACTGTTCCAGGATTTTCATGGACCATATACCTATGTCTGTGGTGGTCTGGGTGACAAAAGTTTTAGGAGGATGCCCCACTTCAATAACTGTGTTTTAAATTTTCCATAGTTTGTACTTCTCTGTGAATTCACTATGCGTTGCCTGTGTCTAGTTCTCAGCAGCTGAACGTACTGAGCATATTAATAGGCAGTTTTAGATTTACAGTAATATATAATCAGGTGTGGCCTTTTTATCTGAGCGTGGGTTCTAGTTTACTTCAAACAGTAAACACCTCTCTCTGGCCCAAGGGAAACTTCTACCTGAATTTAAGAGACCTGGTTTGGCTTGCAATGTTAGATTCTCTAGCATTTGGGAGGATGGTTGTATAGGGTGTTTTATTTTAGTGTTCCTCTAAGGACTGATGCCATCGATGATACGTTATTGGGTGGGTCTTCTAGCTGCTCTTTGAATTAATAAGAATTTCTTTCATGGAGGTCTAGCAGAGCACTTGCCTGCCTCTCAATTAAGGCCCTCTTTTATTTACAGGGACACTGATCGCAAACTGAAACTAATTGCCCAGCAAGCAGGCACTTTCCTCCCACAGACCTGGCAAAACGTTTGGCTGATTGGTTGACTGAGTAGGACATTTTAAAAAGGGTGAAGGGAGAGGCTGTGATACCAGAGAATAATAATTATCAGCAGTAAGAGACTGAGGTGATGACAGATGTTTGATTTATTGAAAGTATGGGCCTTTCATACATCCATTGGACAGACCTGGAGCAGTTAGTGTCTGCTGCAAAGGTTCTAGTGCAGACACAAGACAAAAGGGTCCTTGCGCTTTCTGTCCGTCTGATTGTGGCAGCCAAGACCGAATGGGGTACAGCAGAAAAAGAAATGGACCTTTCAGACTAGGTGGGACTTTAGAAGGCACTACCTCCTAACATGGCTCTACATTTTAGGAAATACTTCTAGATGTGGCCGAACTGTTTCTCCCGTAGTTAACACAGACTGGTTCTGGTTCTGCCCTTGGGGGCCCTGCAGAATAAGCCTGCTCTTTCTGTGCCATGACAGTTCTTTAGGGATTTGGGGACAGTGGTCACGTTCCCTCTGAGTGCGGACTAAGTAACTTCTGCTCCCTCAACTGTTCTTTATGTGCCATGGTTTCACATTCCCTCACTATCCCAGTCACCCCTCTTCTGGACTTTTTCAATCTTTCGGTGTCTCTCCCTAAGTGTGGAACATGGGCTGAACATAATACTCCAGATGTGTTCTAACTGGCTGGAGTGGAAAAGACAGTTACCTCCTTCTTTCTGGAGGCGACGCTACTGTTGATGTAGCTACTGCTAATCAGAGTAGTGTTTTTGGCAGCCACGTTATTACGTTATTGACTCATGGAGTCCATTAACATAGCTAAGTCTTTTTTTTAAATTTTTTATAGCATTTGCTAGGTGAATCTTCCTTCATTCCGGACTTGGAAATTCTTGTTATTTTCTAAAGTATAAGCTGAGAGATTTGCCAAACATGTAAGATTTATTGTGCTAGATTCAAGTCACCCTTTGAGATCCCAAGTCCTTCGGTGTACCCCACCCGGTTTATTCACATTCACCTACAGGGTGTTCCTAGAGCCAGAGTCTACAGGCAAGTTAGAGCAGGTTATTCTTACCTCAGGGGAGAGTCAATTTATGGATGTTAAACAGTTGGGGAGGAAAGGAAGAATAGTTTAGATTAGTTCTCAAGGGTCTCCTCCAGTTCTGAAGTTCTGCGAGGATTTGCTGTGTGTGACTCAGAGACTATGAATGCCCCCACAAAGAGCCTTCATCATTTATTTGGGATCTAAGTTAAGAGAATAGGCTTTGTTTAAGCAGGCTATAGAATTTAGAGTTTGAAGACTCCCAACTACTATGACATGTACATAAAATATTATAAATGCATTTTTTTTTTTGAAAGGAACATTCTGGGAATGTGGGACTCTTCTAACTGTACTGGGAAATGTTTTCTTCATCCTACAGTTCTCTACTATTAGGTTCAGGGTGTTATTTCCTTAAAGTTATTTCAGGAGATACCATTCATTTTAAGGAAATAAAAATGATTCAGGCTCCGAAAGTAATGTAGGTCCATAATCTTGTCCAAAACCTGTGGGTCTGGATGTGTTTCAGTATTTAGAATTTTTCAGATTTTAGGAAGTTAATAAATATATGCCGGTGAAGTCTGGGGCGGCATCCTATAATCAAACACATGAAAATACATGCAGCAAAATGCATGCATATATGTTCACACCGAGTGTGATAAATAAAGACTATAAATAGCCTTTCGTTTGTTCAGGTCAGGTTTGGCTGCCAAGTAAGTTACAGAAAAAAATTTTGGTTTTTGGATCTTTTGGTGTTTAGCATCAGGCCTGAGGGATTGTGGACCACTGTAATAGTAATTGCAAACCCATATAGTATGTACTGTATTGCAGGAAATGTTCTAAAGTGCTTTAAATATATATGAACTTTTTAATCCTCACAACAGTTAGGTGTAATCAAGTTATTATTATCCCCATTGTATAGATAAGGAAACTGAAGCTCAGAGAAGCCCAGCCGTGACAGAGCCTGGATTCAAACCCAGCAGTTATGGTTCCAGAATCTCTATTATTGGCATTTAATGAAGTATTTATATAGTAGAGAAGAGAAGGAAACCATTTTGCTAAAAGTATTGGTTTTTGGATAATAATCTGAAAAGATTTCGGCTATTCTTGGCATTTATTTCCTTCACTCTATTGTGTACTACTCATTGACCTCTTCAAATTTTCCGTTTCACAATGTTTTACAACTGTGATTTTAAATTATAGCTCTAATTCTGCCTTCGATTTGGTTCTAATATGGTCTGTGACAGAGAAAAATTTGACTGTAGTATTTTTGGGGCCTGGCCCAGGGATTTCTCAAATTCACTGTATCTTATTCCTGGTCGTGTAAAGTGCCGAGCTTTCTGTAGAAATTCCTTAGTCTGATTAGCTTCTGGAACAGCATAGTTAAACTCTAGAACATTAGTTTCACATCTTTTGAATTATGTCCCCAGGAAGCCTTCTGGCAAACTTAAAGTTTACACATTGAAATAATCTGACTAGGTCTTTTTATCTTGATTTTTTTTTTTAAAGACCCATAAAATTAAAGTGTGTATTACTTTTCATCTCAGCATTCCTAAACATGTATATATTAACTCCCAGACGTGCTGGCACCCTTATAAAAAGAATGGAAGAAAAGTATCATGATGCTGTTTTTACTGATGGGTAAATTGTGGGTAGAGAGATTATTGCTCTAGGGCACTTAATAGATCAGAAGAGAATAGAAATATAAGATCTGGTTTGGCTGAAAGACAGTGTTAGATGATGTTTTTAGTTTTAAATAGCTTTAATATGCTTTTTGCCTTGATCTTGATTTTTGTTTGTTTTCATTAGATATGAAATAAAAATCTTTGTTACTAATGCTGAGATTATGCTACAGGCACCTCTTCTGTGGTCACTTAGTCTTTTTTTAAGAATACATTTTGGCATTTTGGTTTATCTGTTTTGCACTAAAACAACTACCCTAATTGTACATGTAACTTTAAAGGGAGATTTTAAAAAATTACAATGAAAAAGATAAAGATTATGTCTGGATACATATGTGTTTGAATCACAATAAAGGTTTACTCACAATAGTTATCCTTTTAGATGTACCTAAGTACATGTGATAAATTTGTGTCAAAATAATCCCTCTGGTAATGCCACTGTTTCACAGATAATTATTATTGTCAGGAGAAATCTTCCCCTATTACTTTTTCTTCATTAAAAAAAAAAATCTTTCTTCTGTTCCCCTTGCTCATTTTTTTTTTCCAGTTTAAACTCCTGTATGTTCCTCTCACTCTTGTCTCTCATTCTTAGCCTCATCCATTCTCTCAAGTTCTTTAAGGAACCAAATTATCTTCTCTATTTAACAATTTACCACTTTGTCCTCCTTCAGAGCCTCCTCAAAGCCCAATTCTTCCAAGAAGCCTTTCCAGAGGAACAAAAGGCCCTTGAAGGTGTCCTGGTAACAGGGTGCACAGGGCTGAACACTTTGCACTCAGAACAAAACCTGTCTTTCTCTGTGACTTTGACTTTTTTCCTTCAAATTTGTTTTTAGTCCATTTAATTTAGATTATTAAGCCCACTTAATAAGAATATGTCATCGTTTATACAATACTCATGACATGGTATTATTAGTTCTCTCTTTTTGAAAAAAGTGAGAGAAAAGATTTTGTTCTTGCTCTGGCTTCTTTATTGCCCAGCATTTTTTTTTTCTTTTCCCGTCTCCTGAGGAAAAATACAGAAAAAACTGTCATCACAGAAGTTACTTGTCTCAAAAAATAAAAAATTGAGTACTTTAAATAAGCAGCAATTTTTTTCTATGTATGAATTATATGAGCTGGGTGTTTTGGAGGGTAGGTGGGTTGGGGCTGCATACCAGTATAAAAAGTTTAGTTTAGTTGAGAAACAAATGTTTGATCTTTCGAATGACAGAATTTCCCCTGTAGAAATCTAATTAAAGTTAATAGTGAACAGAGTGCTTCTAATAATTAACAAGTATGCAGTGTTTTATGGTTTATAAGGTGCTTTTAGAATCTCCAAGACTGACATCCATATTTTGTTCATTTATGGGTATTATATGAATGAATAAAGGCTTAGCTTCTGTCCTCTCTTGGTACTTTTATTGATGAATATTGACAAAATCTTGATAGGTTTTTGGTGGGTTTCACTTTTGCTATTTTGTATTTCAGACTGTTGTCTTTTAAGTTTATTTTGTCCAATGTCAGTCTTTGACTGGTTTGCTACCCATATTTACAGGACGGGGCAATGGTATTTGGAGAAGAGAACTTCTTCTAGGTACCATGTGGAGGTGAATGTTATGAAAAGAGCCCAGTAGTATTTGAAAGGAAATGGTGATGGAGGTAACAAAGGTGAACTAGGTGACCTGCAGAACTTGATTGGGAGGCCTCATGAGAAACATCTCATTTCTTCAGATTGAAACACGATTTATCTCTTTCCTAATATAGGAAGCTGTTTGAAATTATCTTAACATACTCTTTCAGTTGTAGTGCCTGATATCAGTGTCAGTAGCAAAGAGACATTGGAATTCTCTCATGTCTCATTTCTAGTCTAATATTTAACACTTTGACAGGAAAGGTAATTAATATTAACACATATTATGTGCCTAGTTACTTACCAGGATTTTTTTTTAACATGCTTCATGTTGTTTAATTCTTAAACAATGCAGTAGTTAAATATTATCATCCTCACTTTGTGGATGGCAAACACTCACATTCAGAAATGTAAAGTAGCTCGCTCAAACCTACCAGGTTTATAAAGCCCCTGAAGGCAGGGACTTCTGTTTGTCCTGTTCATAGTTGTATCTCCAGTGTACAGCCCCAAATAGATTCTCAGTAAATATTTGATGATTGAATGAGTGAAGAAGAACGAATGGTTTGTAGCGATAGTACAACTGCAGAGTGTCCTGGAGGAAAAGAATGTAATCACATGACCTTTGCTGTTAGGTTAGAAGTGACAATGGGAGTTCTTTGAGATCTAGCAAATTACATTAATTATTCATTTATTTTTGTTACATAACTTTGTCCCTTCTTTTTTTCTTAGTCAAAGGAAGGACAGCAGTAGACAAATGAACATCTGATGACTTTTGTAGAATGCTGGGTACTTGTCTGTAAGACATGGGGCCCTAACTTCTTTCTCAGCTCTTTGACCAGTTCTGCGATCTTGGACAAGAAATTTCATCTGGAAAATGAGAGCGTTAGACTAGATTTGTGGTTTTTAAACTGTATTGTTTGGGGACCTTGTGTTCCTCGGATGTGTTTGGGAACCAGTATAGGGAATATGGAAGCCAAGTGGGTCTACTTCTGGGCCTTCCACCCCCAACCCTCACCCCCGTATTGCACTTTAATTGGCTGCATTTTCATCTGGTTTGTATACTGGGTTTCTTTCGGTAAAGGCTTTTGAAATAGGAATTCTTCTACTACTCTTCTATTCTTCTACTCTATGATAAAGAAACTGTGGTAATCTATGAACTATTATGCAGGCATTAAAATGCTTGTATTACATTGTATAACAATATACATAGGAGGAGAGAACTATACCAAATGTTAAATGGCTAAAGCTGAATAGTGGGATTATGGATCATTTTAATTGCCTTCATTGTGTTTTTCTGAATTTTCCAAATTTTTTCAATAAATATATCCAGTTTTGATTTTATAGTCATAAAAATAAATGAATGAATAAGATGAAAAAACATGAATAAAAAGGCATGATAAACTTGGTAAATCTTCACTTACATGAGATCAAGTTAGGTGATGGTACCCAGGGCCACTTATCTGTAGTTTCTGCTGCTGATTCAGTAATTTTGATTTGCGTCAGAGATATTTACATAGTCTCAGTGAGTTGTGGTTCTGAAGAAAGGAGATTGCTGAAGACAATACTCAAGAAAGGAAACACTCCTGAGGCCTGAAACATACGGTTGGATGATGACATATCTGATTTGGTACTTTTACGAGAGGTTTAAGATCTTAGAAGAGACTAAAAACAGAGCTGGTTCTGTCTAGGGAATTCAAAGCATGCACTGAAAAATTAAAGTAGCTTATTGAAGTAGATCTTGTTTAAATTGTGCAAAATTTGAATTCATGGCATTGTTCACAGGCTTTACCAATAGAAGATCTTTGATTAGTTTTTCCTTTAAGGATACAGAGCTCTCACAAGTTTGGTTTCAGTCTGTCCATATGTTTTGCAATTAGATCAGATGGGATTGCTTTTATACTGGTCATATAACAGCTGTTCTCTATGATACCCTTGCCAGGGAGACAGCCAGGCTCTCTGAGGGAAGGGGAAATTCATTCAGTTGGAAAAAGGAATGTGTTCTGACTAGCCACAGGGAAAATGATAAGGAGTGGGAATGTTTTCAGCCTGGCTGGAGAATGTTAAATAACCTTTATTTACTAAATTTTAGACTCTTTAGATAACTGATTTTGGAAACCTTTGTATCAGCCTTGCATGCTTCCTAGAAACTGGCATATTACCAGGGATCTTATTAAATTTTTGCTATTTATTATTTAAAGATTTTTATTTGGGGAATTGGGGGAGAGGAACAGCGTTGGGGAATCGGGGAAGGGGAACAGACAAGTTGCGGTCCTTTTGTTCCTCAGTCTAGTTGTGGAGGACGCTGCTTCACTGGCCCATGTTGGTATCATCATTGCGCTCTTCCCGGATGAGGCAGATTGGTCTCCAGCCTCTGGATGGTCACTCACCGTGGCTATTGGCAGCTCGCTGTGGCTGCCAGCCACTCACGCTGGCTGCCGGCCGCTCACTGTAGCCTATGGCAGCCTACTGCAGAAGGGGCTGCAGCCTACACCGTCGTCGGGGCTCGTAGCTCAGCTCCAGGTGAAGCTGTTGTTAGCTGTAGAGGGCAGTGTCACTGGCCCTTATATGTGGGATCCAAACTGGGGCCGCTGGCATCCCAAAACCAGCTCTTAACCAATGCGCCACTCGGCCGTCTCTTATTTTAAAAAACCTAATGCTTTTACTTGATGTATGCGAGCAAATAAATAAATAAATAAATAAAGAGGTTGGGGGTAGCATTGTTGACTGTAAGGAGAACATCATATTCGCTATGACCATTTTAATTTTGGAAATGGCTTTTAAAGGTGAAATTCCTTAAAAAATATACTAGGAGAAGCTTAGATGTTGGCCTCTCTGAAGGAAATTGAATGAACTGAGTAGCTCTCCGGTTCTCTTCAGTCCTGTCCATCATTTCATAGGGAGGTAATGGTAGTTTGGAGAGGGTAAATGGAGATGATGGCAAATAAGAGGGGGAGCTTGGTATTCCAACATATTTAATCTTCTTTTATTGTTTGTTGAGGCTTGATTAGAGGAATGTATTGGGACTTTTCTGCCGTAGATTTCTCATTTGACTTCTTAGTCATTATAATCCATTTATCCATTCTGTATGAACTAACTACATTAACAATGTGGCCCCACCATCCATTGATGTGTGGGTTAATGAATAGTTACGAAGTGTAGCAAAAACAGAAAGCAGTCTAGCTGTTGGGTATTATTATACTGAATTGTTGGTATACTGCCTGCAAACCGACCCTGTTCAACTGGTTTTAGTTTTTAAGTTAGTTTGTTGCTTCAACTTGTCCACGAAGGCAGAGCTAAATGGTCCAGCTCATCAGTAGAATAGCAGTCAGAAGAACTACATTCCAGTCTTTATTCCCATTCACTTTTTGAGTTCTTGAGCACATTTTAAAAAATGGCTCTGTGACTTAGTTTCTCTAACTGTAAAAGAAAGCCTGTTTTGTTTTTTTTTGAGGGCAGTGTCATTGGCCCTCATATGTGGGACTGAACTGAGGCCGCTGGCTTCCCAAGCCAGCGCTTAACCACCGCGCCACTCCGCCGGCCCAAATAAAGCCTGTTTTTAATACTTACTTCCAGCCTCACAAGGTTTTTGAGAAGTTACACATGTAAATTATGGTGGGCTTTTGTCAAACACAAAGGCTTTGTAGAATTCAAACTGTTTTCTGGTATTCTTTCCTGATTACATGGTTTATATATCTTACAG
Organism: Aselliscus stoliczkanus; assembly: GCA_033961575.1. Classification (NCBI taxonomy): domain Eukaryota; kingdom Metazoa; phylum Chordata; class Mammalia; order Chiroptera; family Hipposideridae; genus Aselliscus; species Aselliscus stoliczkanus. Next base: position 126,425,041 of record CM066728.1, read on the forward strand.
TGTAATGTGAATAAGATAGCTTTTGATTAAACACAACAAAGAAGTAAACACATACATTTACAGGTGGCTTCTTTATGAAAATATATCTTTATGCTATTTTGCAGTTAACATATTTTTATAGTTTATTGACAGTTATGTTATGGTATTTTCCAAAGGTTTGGGATCCTTCAGTATTATTTCTCTTCCTGTACTACCTTGAGAAAATAACTCTTATCTCATATAAAACTCATAAAATAAAGAAGTTGTGCTTTTATAGATCTTTAATATTATTTTTAGTTGATCTCTTTAGAATGCATTATACTTAATCTTTTTTATGATTATAAAAATAATATATATTCACTTTAGAAAATATAAAGAAATGTAAAGACAAAAAAGTGGACCCAGAGATAACTAAAGTTAACATTTTAGTGGTAACTACAGATTTTTTCTACATCAATACTTATTATATCCCCCTCCGTACCACTGAGATAATTCTGTTTAGATGTAGTGCTTTGAAATTGCTCTTTAACGTAATATATGTCAAATATTTTAACATTGTGAAACAGGACACTTTTCAAGTGAAATTGAAAGTAGTTCTATTGGTGCTATTACTATAATTTAAATGATCAAACTCTGAGTGCTTACTATGTTCAAGTTACTATATTAGGCGCTTCCTAATAGTTACAGAAAAAAACTATACCATAAAGCTTTTTAATCACTGACTGAGTTTAATGTTTTATTACTGCATACATTGCTCCATTTCTTACAGCAATAAATGAGGTCACTTATTTGTTATGAAAACAGAGGTGTGGGTTGGATTTAGCACTCTTCTGAAGTCAAGTATATGACAGATCAAAATGGGAAAACATTCACCACATTTAAATTATTTGTCATGTTACCAAAAAGACTGTAAATCTATTTGAATAGAGATCTCAGACTCCATATGATGTTTTACTTGAGACTTGGTGCTCCTTGGCAGAACCAAACCAGTGACGAGTTTTCTTGTGTCTGTTCCAGCATCAGCATGGTTTTTCCTGGGTTCAAGTGGACCCTGAAAACCCAAAGCAGACTGGAACCAAGCCAGGCAGTTAGTATTTTCGATTCTGTGATGAGAGTGGTCAAGGTACCCATCTGCCAGCTCTTACATTGCCAGGAAAGGCCTGGGTGCTGTGCTAAAGCGTGACCCTGGCCTTTAGAAACTGTTGTCTGCCTTGCGCAGTGATCTCTGTTCTCTGAAATTAGTGATGAAAACGCTACAGCTTTTAAATCAGAGCAATAATGAACCATAGCGTTATTGTGAGAGGGTTAAATTATTAATGTATCTAAAACAGTTCAGAAGTGCTTAATAGTCAGCACATAGATTAATAATCAGCACATAGTAAATACTCAGAATTAGCTATCATCATTATTAATAGTTTTTATTACCTATTCACAGTGTTTGCAAAACAGCAGAGGAAGCTTTATGAATTCTAGATTAATAAATTGACAGCTTCCTCGACACAGCCTGGAGACTGGCACGTTGGTACCAGGAAGACTTGCACGTTGTCATGGGTCAGCCTTTTCTAACAGGCAGCTCTGAGGTGCAGAGTGAGCCCAATACCGGTCCTGTCAGAGGGGCCCAGGGGAAGCCGGAATTACCCCATGGCATGCTGCAGATGCAGCAGGTACTACTCAGAACTGGATTAAATGGAAGCTGTTTTCTCTTTCCAAAAAATTTTAATTTAAGTATAGTTGATGTACATATTATATTGGTTATATTAGTTTCAGGGTACAATATAGTGATTCGACGTTTTTATGCCTTACAGTGTGATCACTCACTAATTATTGTGATCATCTATCCCCGTGCAAACTTATCACAATATTATTAACTATGTTCCCTTCCCCTTTTTACCCATCCTCCACTGCCTCCCTTCTGGTAACCATCCCTTTGGTCTCAGAAACAATGGTCAGGTGCCACAGAGTAGGTGGCAGTGGCTTAACTGTCGGTTCTGTGTGTTGTCAGGCTCGAGAGTCTCTTCCACCCTTGTCAAGGAGAGAGCTAAACTTCTCTCCTTTCATACAACACTGGGAGGTATTTTCAAAAAGCAATACAGAGATAGGACTCCAGGAATCCCTGAAACGGCCATTGTCCAGTTCTGGCAGATGTATACTCCTCTGGGATCTATTGTAGGTATCAAGCTTTAACCACAAATGACCCAGTAAAGTGAAAATAAGACTGGCCTATAGAAAGACATGACCACTCAATTTTATATTGGTTACACATTGATATTTTTGAAAGCCTGCCAAAGAAACCATGCAAATACACAGTGCAAAGTCACATAATCTCCCAGGGCTTCTATACCATCAGGTGTAACCCGAGTATAATAGTACCAACCTAACAGGGTTCTTGAATGTTGACCTAGAATCCAAATCCAGCTCTGACTTAAAATTCTGTGCTTTTTTGGTTTTGACTGAATTGTGCTGCATTGCCAAAGCAGATGGAAGTAGCAGAAAATGAAATAAAACAGTCAGTGGTTGCAGAGCACATTTGGGTTCTGTTTTTATTGCTTTCCTTAGCCGCCCCCAGCAAGCCCATATATTGTCCTTCTCAGCACTCGTTCTGAATTACACCGTGACTTAGGTTGGATTTCAGTAGCTACGGCGAAAATCAAAGTCAGATCAAAGTGTTTCTCAGAGGCTGCTATGGCTGTGTAGTGGGGATGGGGAGAGGAGATAATGGTGGACATTGGATGAGAGTAAACAGGTAGACAACCATGATAAACGTAAAGCAGAGTTGAACAGTAACTAGGAGGCAGTCTGCTCAGCACTAGAAGAATTGGTGCTAACAGAGGCATTTGGCAAGAAATAGCACACACTGCAAAATGGTGGTATTGATTGTTCTCACCTTGACCATAAGACCTTTCATCTTTAACTTAATATGGACTCTAGAGCCAGATGCTGATGCAAAACAATATGTTGCAAAAAGTAGCAGGTGATATTTAATTTTATCAAAGTCATAGAGGAATCTCAGACTTGCAAATGTAATTCACAGTTCTGCCAGTCACCTGAGGATGCATTCCCCCGCCCCATTTTATAAACTTCCCTCGGCACTCAAAGGTTAGTTGTGTCTCAGATCAAAGGAGAAACTATTGGGTTGTCGGAAAAGTCATGACGTATTTTTTCTATTTTTTTTTTTTTTTGAGGGCAGTGTCACTGGCCCTCATATGTGGCACCCGAACCAGGGCCGCCGGCCTCCCAAGCCAGTGCCTAACCACCACGCCACTCGGCCGGCCCTTTTTTCTATGTTTTTCGTTGCAAAAATGCATCATGACTTTTCCGACAACCCAATATTATTTTAAGTGTAGACCCAGCTACTTCGGATCCAATTGCAAAACATATTGACAGATGATGTATGCAGTTTTGGAGGATGTGTGTCAACTAGACATAGTTAAATGTCTAATTAAATGTCAGTTCATGTGGCATCAGGACTTAGCAGTAACACCCTGCAAGTGTACAGTGCAGTGGGCAGGTCGAACTCTACAGCTATAGCTGATGAATGCATATACAATGCAAAACCTGGTCATATTCTCCTGGTTAATAATTTAATATGATAATTGTACTTCAGTAGAATTCCCCTATTTAATCACATAAGTGATTCCAGCCCATAATGCTTAAGTTTCTTAATATGACTTAAAATGTCTCCATAATCTGTCTCTGTAATCATTTCCTACCACCCCTCTCCTTATGCTCTAAACTCCAGCACAATCAATTGAATTGCTTATATTTCCTCCCAAAATATTAATACTATACTTATTATTAATAAGCAATCATCTGTGTCAGATTCAGATACTAAGAGCCTTAAATGAATTATCATGACCTTGTTTAATTTTCAAAGAACCTATAAAGAATATGTATTATTATCCCCACTGTACTAAGCAGAAATTGAGGCTTTGTTAGTTTAAGTACCCTGAGCAAGGCCTCATAGCTGATAAAATGTAGGCCCTTGATTCAAATTCAGGTCTGCTTGGCCTTAGAACCTCATCTCTGAATCACTGAGCTAACGGGCCTCCAGTTACTTTGCCGATGCTGTTCCCTCTGCCTGGAGTGCTCTTCTGTTCAGCTTTAATAAGGGCCTTAATTGTAAGCAACAGAAACCAATGCCTGCTGATTTAATCAGAAATGGAATTTTTAAAAAGGATATTGAAGAGTTCACAGAATCGCCAGGGGAACCAAATTCAGGACATGGCGCTAGAGATACTGCCCAGCTGTGTGAGAGAGAGCTTCGCGGAATACGCCCCCACCGAACATGAGAGGCTCTAGTTTGCCCCACCAGCACAGCCAACACTGGGTACCGGATGCAATAACAATACTGCTGCCACTTGTCACACTGCAGTCACCTTCCCGTCTGCCACCAGAGCCTCATGCTCCTTCCTTCGCATCCTTAGTTTTGAGGAACCAGCCAGGTGTGGGTGTGTGTGACTGTGGGAGCCTCAGTCACTTGCCCATGAGGTGGATGCAGGGGAAGCCGGAAAACAAAAACAACCTGGCACTACGACCCTGTGGTGGGATAGCAAGGCTTAGAGGGCTGAGGATTTCCCCAAACCAGAAGGAATTCTGAAATAGTAGGAAATTAGACTATGACACTAGGCTGCCAGAAAGAATGACAGATGCCTGCCACTTCCCTTTCTTTCACCTCACAAACTTCCTGTCCTGGGAAAACGTCCATGCAGCCTCCTCTATTAATTGTACCTCGTGTATTCTAACATTACTGTACACACTGTATTAATATTTTTGATTATTTGCTTTTTAAGGTTCTTGTTTTAAGTATTAGTGTTGGTTTATGTAGCTGTCTCCTCTATGCCTTGTTCTCAAGTAGCTGATTGGCCAGCCCGAAATTTTACCATGTATTTCTTTTTTTTCTTTGAGGGCAGGTGTCACTGGCCCTCATATGTGGGATCCGAACTTGGGCCACTGGCGTCCCAAGCCAGCTCTTAAACACTGAGCCACTCGGCCAGCCCTGATGTTGGTATTCCTTAACATCTACCTAGGACAGTGCCCACCACATAGCAAGCACTCACTAAATAGTTGAACGGAATGGAGGCATAAGTCCTTCCCAACCACCACCACTAGACCGTAAGTTCCATAAGGGCAGGGATTTTTGTCTTTGTCTCTCTCTCTTTTTTATAAGTGCCGTAACCCCAGCACCTAGATTAATGCCTGGCATGTGGTAGGGCCTCACTATTGATTGAATAAATGTATTCTCCTAAATAGTAAATTATTTCTCTCTGAGAATGACACCATCAGAAAGATCTTTGATTGTGAATGGCAGATTCAAAGCACTATGTAATTCTTTCCAACTAGACCGCATATGATCTGAGGCCAGAAACTGCCTTGTTCATCTCTGGTTACCTCTTCCTTCTACCCAGAAGCATAACCAGAAAAGGGCAATTTGGAATTCTTTCCCAGACATAACCACTATAGTCACTAGCCACAAAAATGGCCTCAAGTACCATACCTGTTGATGTAAAACGTTTTTGTGTTCCCTTTTTGTAAACCAGCTATATCCTGAGATTGTATCTATCCTGAGAAGAAAAGGCTGTTGGGCAAATTGTCTTGTATCCTGTTTTAAAAAGTATAATAACCTAGTGCAGTAGCATTTTACTTTGAAGAAATGAGGAAATGAAGGCCCATAATTGTGAAATTATTTGTACAAAGGCAGTGGAGTAGCAGAGATGCACTGTAGATCAGAGTTTTGTAGCTTTTAAAGGTTAGCTTTTGGGGGGGAACACAAGCACAATTATGTTAAGCTGAAAGAGAACTTCTGTTCATGCTAGCTAAAGAATTACTATTAGTGCTATTATCTCTGGAGCCAGACTGCCTAGATTTGAATCATTTTCTCAGCCACTTACTAGCTGCGTGACCTTGGGCTGTGCCTTAATTTTCTTATCTGTAAAATGGGCATAATAGCATCTACCTCACAGGGTTATTATAAAGATTACTTAATCCTTATAATAACATGTACAAGGTACTTAGAATACCTGGCATAAGTAGACCTTCTAAATGTTAGCTGTTCTTTGTATTATTATATTTTGAATACCTACTGATTTTCAACTACTTCTAATCTTTTTGATTCTTCACTACCTCTAATCCTTTCAATTCTGAATTAGTAGTGTTACCCTGTTTTACAGAGAACCTGAGTCTGAGATGAAGGTAAATTGTTTACCCAGTTGTTACATAGCTGGGAAGTACTCATAGTTATTTGGGGCTCAGACCCAAATCTGTCTTATTTTTGAAGCTCTTTCTATCATAGCAAATGAACATGCTAAAAGTAGATTGAGTTTGATGTGGTCTATTATATCCTTTTAACCACTGTTGTTAATTTTAATGCATCTTTTCCCCCTTGACACCTTCACTCTCTTTTCTAATTTGTAGTCATTATTTTTCTGTATGTACTGTAGACCACTTTACCACCCGCACTGGTTTTCCTCTTGATTCTCTGGATTTGTAGTAGAAAGTATGCACTTTACCTGAAAGACCAAAGCATGTCCTTACATATTACTGACTGTCCATTATAATTTCACTTTCATTTTTTTGTTAGCCTAACTGATCTGTACAGTGGCCTGGTTTCCGGAAGAGAAGACTTAGATATCTGATAGTCAGATAAGTAATTTTATACATTAGCTAGGATGGCAATTAAGGACAAATTGCATAATTCCAAAAACTTAGGGCCATTTCAGTTAGTGTAAAAGATGACACACAGTTTGTCAGATATAGAGACAATCTCAAATAATGATATTGAGTTGCTACAAAAACTTTGCAACTTAGTGAAGTACTTTTGTGGGTATTAATCATTATTGAACTTGTGCATAACTCTTCCGTTGAAAAATTCCACACGGACTCCAGACATTTGTTGCAAAAAAAAAAAAATGTTTACTTAAATTTACTGTTTTAGAGAACTATTTTTCTTATCATATGATCTTCCTTGTTAAGGATAAGTCTTTTAACAGCTTATCAGACAGTAGCATTTTTCTTTGCTGTATTTCTTTTAGTTGATAATCTCACCTAATAGATCACTCATTTAGAAGTACACACTTTTTTTTTTTTTTTTTTTTTTTTTGAGGGCAGTGTCACTGGCCCTCATATGTGGGACCTGAACTGGGGCCGCTGGCTTCACAAGCCAGTGCTTAACCACCGCGCCACTCGGCCGGCCCAGAAGTACACACTTTTAAAATCAGTGATTCAATAGTTTTCAGGGACTAAAGCCACAAGTGTCAGAAAGCGATTACTTTGTATTTCCTTATTGCTTAACCAATCTTCTTGCTTTTTCTTCTTTTCTCTTTTTTTTTTTTTAACTAGACAAGATTTCAGATCCTTTTTTAACCTGATATTTTTTTGTCTTGCCATGTTCAAACTGGCCTTCAACTGTGTTTCACTGAGATGGTTCAGCTTGAGACTTTGTGTTCATTTTTACCTAAGTAATAGGGAAAAGGCTATGCTTTTGTCAGTAAGTTTACAGTGGGCTTTCCATGTTAAATTATTTATCAGATCTTTGTTAATGTACCTAGTGCTAGGCTGGAGAGACGCTGCAGAGACAACTAAGATACGGTTTCTGTACTTGAGAACCTAGCGGAGGATACCGAAAATCAGACTCCAGAGCGATGAGTTCCATTCCAGGGGGGGTGCACATGCTACAAGAACTAAGAGGGGACTCCTCGCCCACACTTTTGGGGAGTGTGTGTAAAGGATGATGTCCGAGACGCTTTCTGGACGAAGTTTTCTCTGAGCTGAGTCCAGAGAGGAGAGGATACTCTGCGAAATGGAAGTAGCGGGTGAGAAAGTGCGGCGGCGGGCAGGCACACGCGCAGTCTGTTCAGGAAGCCCCCAACCTGGGCGCCTCCAGGAGGGGAGAAGATACGCGAGGGGTGAACAGGGAATGTGGACTTGAACGCCCGGATTTTCAGCAGTTGTGAAACAATGAGGTACTTTCTATGTCATGCTCACAAGTTTATTCTAAAAGCAGTAGAGAAAGTATAAGCCCTAAAGTGATATGGTAAGGTTTGTGTTTTAGACCAGTCTGGAAACTACAGTGAACTCCTGAAAGAGTAAATGATCCCCAACAAAGATAATTAGAGGCCACTGACTGTCTCTACATTTTTCCCAGCACTAATTTAGGATTAAAGGGCTTACATGCTAAGATAATGTAATAATAGGAGAGGGACATGAATTAGTTTTGTGTCCTCTCTTATTAAGCAAACATTTGAAACCTATTTTGCTTGTTGGTATAACATATAGATTTGACAAATAAAGCCAGCAATTGATGCTGGACCTCTTAATGGATCTGCTGTTGGACTGCGCAAATCCGAGCGCCTCCTGGGTGCCAGGTCCTGTGCCAGCAGCTGAGGACAGGATGGTGAATGACTTAGGGTAGAACAGGCATGTGTGTGAATGCTTTAGGGTACTTATGTATTAGATTCCTTTACATACATTTTTACTTTGCATCCTCACCTCAAACCTTCAAAATATGGATGAAGAAACCAAGGATAAGAGAGGTTTTTTCCCCCCAGCTTCGTTATGATATAATTGACTATAACACTGTGTAAGTTTAACATATACAGTGTGATGATTCGATACACATATAGTATATTGCAAAATGCTGGCCACAATTAAGGTTAGTTAACATATCCTTCACATCACATAATTACCGTTTTGTTTTTGCTGTGGTGAGAATATTAAAGCTCTATTAAGAGAGGTGTTTAATTTAGTCAAGGTCATGTAATAATGAATCATAACTAGCTATAATTGAATATTTGATCTACCTAACTTCAAATGTTTTCCATTCCCCCCGAGATATATATATATATATATATATATATATATATTTATTTATTTTGCTTCCCCTGACAAAGCCATGGATGTATATTAGGCATACACACACACACACACACACACACACACACACACACACACACTGCCTCCCCTGACAAGGCCATGGATGTATATTCTCGAGCCTAAAGTAGTTTTCTTCTTCTCTTCTCTGAATTCTTCCCAACACTACCCAAAACAGTAGTGTGGAGCCTCTCAGCATCCAATCATTGGTGGCTCGGAGAACAGGCTCTAAGGTCATATCATCTGGAGTCAGATCCTAGCTCCATCTCTTATCTCTCTTTCAGCCCACTTCATAGGGTCATGAGTACTCTTATGAGATAATGTTGCTAAAGCACTTAAAACAGTGAAAACACAGGGAAAGAATTCAAAATCAGATGCCTTAACCATTATTAGGCCACGTGGTCTCGCCATAGAATTAAAAAAATCTCCGTTGTTAAAATCATCTTTGCAATAGCAACTCATCTATTTTCCAAACATTAAGGAAATTTTGTTTAAATGTATTTAAACCAACCTACCTTATTCAAATTGATCTTGGTGAAGAGCTTTTGCCTATCTGAAATAGCATTCTTATTTGAAATTGGACCTCTTGTTCAGGGGATCAATGAATGACCTTGCAAACAAAAACCTAAGAAAATATGCCTGTGAAAGTACCATAAAGACACTTAAAAACTTATTTATCATGGAAAAATTTGGAAATAGACAAAGGTTAATAGAATAGTGCAGCAACCTCTCTCATACCTGTCACCCACCTGGACAGCCATCAGCCCCACCCTGCCTCGTCCATACCCCCATGCATTTACCTTGCTGCTGTATTAGTTTGAAAGAATTCTAGACATTTTATCATTTTGTCTATAAATATTTCAGAGTATATTTGTAAAATATAAGGCTTCTTTTATTTTTCTTAAATATCCACAGTGCCCTTAGCATACCTAAGCAAAAAAGAAGAAAGGAGGAGAAGGAGAAGGAAAAAGAAGGAGAAGAACAATTTCTTAGTAACATAAAATATAGAGTCAGCAAAATGCTTTCTTTATGATTGGGGCAAATAACAGCTTCTTTTTTTTTTTTTTAAGATTTTTAAAAATTTTTTATTTTATTTATTTATTTTTTGAGGGCATTGTCACTGGCCCTCACATGTGGGACCAAACCGGGGTTGCTGGCTTCCCAAGCCAGTGCTTAACCATCGCGCCACTCGGCTGGCCCCTTAAAGATTTTATTGGGGAATTGGGGGAGGGGAACAGACAAGTTGCTGTCCTGTTTTGTTCTTCAGTCTAGTTGTGGAGGACATTGCTTCACTGACCCATGTTGGTATCATCATTGCACTCTTCCTGGGTGAGGCAGGTCGGTCACTGGCCTCTGGATGGTCGCTCACCGTGGCTCTTGGCCACTCATGCTTGCTGCCGGCCACTCACTGTAGCCTATGGCAGCCCACTGCTGCAGAGGTTGCAGCCTACACCTTCACCGGCCATCTTAGCTATAGAGGCAACTAGGTGGAGCTGTTGTTCACCACCATAGCTGTAGAGGGCAGTGTCATTGGCCCTCATATGTGGGATCTGAACTGGGGCCTTGCTGCTCAGAGCTGGCGTCCCAAGCCAGCTCCTAACCAGTGCAGCCTGCCCTTCTTTTTTTAAACTGAATATAGAGACTTGATTGATCAGTTTTGGGGAGAGGTAATGAAAGTTGGTAGCTTTCTTGTTGTTTCTGACATTGCTAACTACTTTAGATAGCTCAACTGAGGATGAAAACTAGCAGTAGAAGGACTCCTTGAATTGTTTGGGTAGGATTGGTCACAGATTTTTATCCAGTTTTGACGTGTGAGTAAACTGACTCAGAAATGATTTGCCAATGGTCATATTAACTCAAACAACTTGTGCTGAAATTTGTCATTTGAACCATGCTTATTCTAGAAATATTTATTGAGTTCAAGAAACTTACTATTTATATTTCTTTTTAAATGTCTATGGCCTATATTATTTTTACAACAAGGACATTCTTCTCTTTGACCACCTAATTTCCATCTTTTGTTGTCTTAGAATTTTAAAGTACTTCCCCTCTCCCCTGTTCCATCCTAATTTTTAGCTGGTATAGTGACTGCTGCGGGGCTAATACAGGGGACATTTTGGTCTCCAGCAGAGGGTCAGTTGCCGCTAGGAAAACAGCTCAGGCAAATAGTCTATTGATAGTGGGACTTTTCATTATAAAAAGTTCCTTTTCAAATTTCAGGATATTGGTTGCTTGGTCACTGCAGAGTCTGCCCCGCCAATTCACTAGCACCCTGGGTGTCTGAGCAGACCTGGTTAGGAATGTACTGCTCATACTGAATGAGAAGAAAGCATGGGAAGCTGCCTCTAACATTGCCTCGCCCAAGTCAAACATTCCACATCTGATGCGTAGTTAATACAAACAGTAGTCTTTTAGAATATACCCTCACGTTCAACTCATTTTCATCTTGCGTGGTTCCATCTTTGGCTACAGCCACACAAATTTTTTTGAGTTTTTTATTATTATTAGTTTCAGATGTACAAAACAATGCAACAGTTATACTTTTCATCCCTCATAGTGACAGCCCCCATCCCCCAATCCACCGCCCCCCCATCCCTGATATCATACATATCTATTACAATTCCATTGACTCTACCCCCCCACACTGTACTTCACATCCCGTGACTATATATATACACAATTATACTTGACATACAATATTATTCAATGCCAGCTTCAGGTGTACAGTGTAGTGGTCAGGCCTCTACCCCATCCATGAAGTGGTCTCCCTAACAAGACATGTGTCCATCTGACACCCTACAAAATATTTACATCATTATTGATTATATGCCCCAAACTCTTTTCTATCCCTGTGGCAATATTGTGGTTACCAATTTATGTTGTCTCATCCCTTCCCCTTTTCTTTTATCCCCACCCCCTCCCATCTAGCAACCATCAGTTTTTCCTCTATATCTCTGAGACTATTTCTGTTTACTTTGCTCATTTATTAAGTTCCTTAGATTCCACGTATAAGTGAGATCATATGGTATTTGTCTTTCTCTGACTGACTTATTTCACTTAGCATAATGCAGCCACACATTTTTTAAATATACACTTGATATATACAGTATTCTAGAGGGCACTGATGAAACCTCACAGCTTTCCTGGTCTCTGCTGGTGAGTAAAATTGTTTTAATGTGTCAGTTTGGTGTTGTCAACAAAATACCCCAGCATATCAACCTTTTTTATTACCATTTAAAAAATGTTAAGCCCTTGGACTGTTTATAATTTCCCCAAAGCTCTGTATACTGTCCACTGAACAATCAGCAGGAATGATAGTGCTGATGAAGTGTGTCCCTGACACTGGCTCAGTTAGATAGCTGGAATGTTTCTTCCCTTGGGCTTTCCGACCGAGGGAGCTGGGCTTGGACTCCTACTTTGGAAACTATCTGAGTGGGTAGCCTTGTGCCACATTGCTCTCATTGTCTGTCTGTGTTTACTCAGCTGAAAAGCTGCTCTTGTCTCTTACGCTTGAGCCTCCAAGTTTCAGAAGATGTTAAAATGGGCAGAAATATTGTTTTGGGAAGGGAAAGGATGAAAATTATTACCAGATTGACATAATGTATAATGAAGGTGCTCTCGTAGGGCACAACATAACGACTTTAGGTGGTTATGAAGCAGACCTCGGATAACGTTTTTTATGGGCCTGTTTTATTAGGGTCTTTGATTTTATACAATTTCCCTACCTTCCAGATAAGCGACATTGGTAATTCATTGACACATCTGATTTGTTTTTGCTACAGTCGAAAACCAGGTTTAAGGACGTGGGCATATATCCTCCAGAGGCATTTCCTCTGGTCTTAGTAACATGCCCAAATTCTTGGCTGTCTCCTAAAAGGTCTCTGCCTTAATTTTTTCCCAGTCCATTCTTACTCTGTAGTCAGAGGTATCTTCCTAAAATGCAGACCTGATCATGTCATTCTCTCCTGTAAAATTCTTCCATGGCTCCCCAGTTGCCCTTAAGAAAGCCCTTCACCTGTCACCACTGCTGTCCCCTGTCCTGTGCTGGGGCCACAGTGAACTCACGCAGTTCCCTGTGGTGCGAGGCTCTGTCTTACCTTCCTGACATCACACATGCTGCCTCCTTGCTTTGGGAGATTCTTCCCCTCCACTCCCAGCTTGACTAAACTCTCTAAGTCTCTGGGTCTCACTTTAGACTTCTTCCTGGGGAAAGTCTTAATGAGTTGTATGTCCCTTCGCGCACACATCTACCATGTAGTGTGCATATTTCCATTTCAGTACTTGTCAGTACACTATGCTGCTGCTTTGTTTTTCTCTCTAAGACTGTAAGCTGTATGGGGGCAGGGACCATGTCTTTCTTCCACATTGTTGTAAGAATCTCCAGCATCTAGAAATTATACTACCCATTTTGGACACAATACCAATTTGTTGACTGATTGAATCATGATCATGTGTTTTATCAAGAATCTTTTCTCCTATAATCTAAGAGAAAACGTAGAGTTCTCTGTTTTCATGTTCTTGATGTTATTTTCCCAGTCTTCTAGTCAGATTCATTCACTCATTTATTCATTCATTCATTCATTTATTCAACGGAACATCCCTTGGAGGCTTTTACACCTCCATATCTGCCCGGAAGTGTGTGTCAAGAGCACACAAAAGGAAACCTCTTGCATATACTTCCCATGGGCCCCCGCTGTCCACCCTGCCTAACCCTGCTCTCCTCAGCACACACACACAGTCCCTCCTCGTCTGCCCATCCACGTTTCCCTTCCCTGTGCTGCTTTTCCTCTTTACCATGTAACCGTTTCCTAACATGCTAGATATTTAACATAAGTTACTAATTGTACGCGCGCCCCCCCCCCCCCAGCTGACAGGTAAGAGGCGCGAGGGCGTGAATTTGGGTGTATTTTATTTCCGGCTGCATCCCTAGCACCTAGATAGTGCCTGGCCCATAGAAAGCCAGTCTATATTTGCCCAGTGACTGCATAAGCCCATACCCTTGGCTGTGCATCTCTTGTGTTTTTACCCTTCTGTTTCCAGCACTGTGCAGTGTGTTTTCTTTTCTGTCTTTCTTGCATTTTTCAGACTTTACCTGTAGTCCTATTTTGAGGCCATAATCTTGGCTGCCCCAGGCAAAGATTCTGTTTATCCATCTTATTGCTTCAGGTAGCCATCGCTCAATTTAAATCTGACTTCTACATTGTCTAACCTGGTTCTGAAGCCCAAAGCGCCATGTAGGCATGTGTTGGGGAGGGACAAGGATGCATCCAGTTATAGTCAGATGTAAAACCTGTTCTTCTAGAACCTAGGTAGGACAAGCAGAGAAATACAGCACAAGGTTCAGGAGGATAATATTTATTGATGAGAAATGTTAATGAGAAGAAACTTATGTCTTGTAAAAATTATGAAATATAGGAACTTCCAGAAAAGTACAGAAAGTAATATAGTGAGCATTCCCTGTATACCTACCTCTCAGCTTCGTAATAATATCTGAATTTTCTCCCACATTTGCTTTGGATTTTTTTTTTGGACATAAAATGCTAGATATGATTAAAGCCTTATCCCATTTTCTTCTTTCCCTACTCAGATGTAACCACTTTCCTGAATTTGGTTCCATGCATTTAAAAATGTTCCCATTAAACAAAACTCCTTCTTTCCCCTTCCCCACCCCAATCTCTGGTAATTACCATTCTACTCTCTGGGTCTCTGAATTTGAGTACTTTACCTCATATGAGTGGAATCATGTACTATTTGTCTTTTTGTCACTGGCTGATTTCCTTTACCATAATGACTTCAAGCTTCGTGCGTATTGTAGCATGTGACAGGATTTTCTTGCATTTTAAGGCTGAATGATAGTCCATTTTTCCCACATTTTCTGTTCATTCATCCGTAGATGGGCAGTTAGGTTGCTTCCACATCTCGGCTATGGTGAATAACGTTGCTGTGAACAGGGGAATACAGATCTCACCTCCAGACCCTGCTTTCAATCCAGAAGCTCTAGTCTTAATTTTTTGAGGAACCTTTATACTGTTTTCCATAGCGGTTGTGCCATTTTATAATCCCACCAACAGTGTGGTGTTAGCTTTTAACAGGACAGGAAGTAGTGAATGGGATACGTGAAATCAGAAGTGAAGTCGGAAGAACAGGTAACATGAATGTGGAGATAAATTTCACTTAGCCAGAGTGTATTTCCCTTGATATTTTAGCTGACACCACTTGCTTCTCCAAGACTATTGCTTCAGGAGTGGAGGAGGGAGACAAATTGTTTTTGATTTATTACTGACCACTGGTCCCTGAGAATTTCTGAGATTGCTGACTTCCCGTAGGGCCTTAGCAATGATTAGGGGGAGTTTGAAGGTTGGCTTTTGTTTTGTTTGCAAACTTGAACAAGGGCTTTGACATCATTGTGCTCCCAGAGTCTCAAAAAAAAAAAAAAATGAAGCCTCCCAACCTGTTTAGACCACTTCTAACCATTTCAGTTTTCTTTTGAGGGTCGTGTGTGTGTCTGTGTGTGTGTGTGTGTGTGTGTGTGTGTGTGTAAGAGAGAGAGAGAGAAAGAGAGAGAGCAGGGTGATCAGTTTCCTCTGTGGCGTGTACAGAGCAGGAATGAGCAGTGGGGTTGAAAGAGGGGCTTCTCTCTCTCATGCCCTTAGTTTTGAACTTGACAGTGTTCCCCAAATGCTTAGTCATGATGATAAAGCACAGAACTTCACAGCCTGCAGTGCAGAATAGTGTTGATACTGTGTAAGTGTTTGAATAGTGAAGAGTGGCAGGAGAGTGGGAAGAGTTTGTCAACATGTTTTGAAGAATGAGAGGATTAGAGAGGGAACACAGAGCAAAGAGCCCACGGCCAGTTCCCAAAGAAGAAAGCACTTCTTCTAAGTGTCCTTGGGGATAACTCAAGGCTCAGCTATTTTACGTGGCTCCGAACTCCAAATCTATTAAACGTTGAGCACTTCAGACAGGTATGTTTTCCACCTTGCAGTGTTTATTTGTTCCGAAAGCAAACGGACTTGCTATCAGTGTATACGATACAGACAGGTATTTCTGTGTGTTTGCAGAAGCATTACTAGCGACACTGCCCCAATCCAGGCTGTCCAGTCAGGCTGCTACTCTCACCTCCAGTCTCAGCCCCAGTCCTCCCTTCACACTGCTGAGAAGGGTAATCGAATTCCAGCTGGATGCCTTATGGCCACCTGACCTTGGGGAAATGAGTTCATTTCTGTGTACCTCCCTTCCTTTATTGGCCCTAGATCACCTTGTAGTAGCCACCTTAGAGATTCCTCAGTTTTTCATGTTCATGCATGTAAAGTGCATAAAACAGTGCCTGGCATGTAATAAGTAATTATATAATAAATACTAGTAGAGCTGGCCGAGTGGCTCAGTTGGTTAAGAGCTTGCTCAAGAGTGCTAGCTAGCTCTGAGCAACAGGGTCGCCGGTTCAATTCCCAGCCCGAGCTGAGCTGCCAACAGGTGGCAGGATGGTTCAGCTAAAAACAAACAAACAAACAAACAAACAAACAATCAGTCAAACAAACAAAAAACAACTGAATAAATACTAGTAGAGAGAGATACTGTTGACATTATTATTATTGCGATTATTGTTTTTGCTGTTTTTACTTCTGAAGCCCAACTCTGGCCACATCATTACTCTGCTCAAGAATTATCCATGTTTTCTTTTCTCTTACAGCAAACTTTTTGGGTACATCAAAATTACTTTTTTTTTAAAACATATTTTCAATTTTATTTTATTTTATTATTATTTTTTTATTGGGGAATTGGGGAAGGGGAACAGCCAAGTTTTTGTCCTTCAGTCTTAGTTGTGGAGGGCGAAGCTAGCTCAACTTCCAGTCTAATCGCCATCTGGCTGTCTGTTGGCCGCTTGCAGCCCACTCAGCTCAATCTTAGTTGCGGGTGGGCATAGCCCACCATCCCATGTGGGAGTCGAACGGGCAACCTTGTTGTTAGGAGCACATGCTCTCACTAGCTGAACCATCCTGCCACCTGTTGGCAGCTCAGGGGAAGCTTAGCTAGGGTGCAGCTCATTGGCCCATGTGGGAATTGAACCAGTGACCCTGTTGCTCAGAGCTCACACTCTTAACCAACTGAGCCACTTGGCTGGCCCCAAAATTACTTTTGAAGGGGCGGCTGGTTACCTCAGTTGGTTAGAGCACAGTGCTCATAATACCAAGGTTGCTGGTTTGATCCTTACATGGGCCACTGAGCTATGCCCTCTACAACTATATTGAAACAACTACTTGACTTGGAGCTGATGGGTCCTGTTTCCCAATTAAAAAACACCAAAACTACTTTTGAAGGTTGTAAAAAAATACATTTTCCTGAATCCCTCCACCAGAGATTTCTATTCTGTAGGTGTAGGCTGGGACCCAGAAATCAGTGTCTTGCTGGGCTCCCCTGGTGATTTTGAAGCAGGTGGTACGTTTTTGGAGAATTAGGTAGGATGAGGCACAAACTCAGACTGGAACCCAGAGCCCCAGTATACCCTTTCTAATAGGTACTTTCTCCTGTTCCTTCCTGTCAGTCTTTGCTACATCCACATAAGTAGATTTTCTCTCCACCCATTCTTCCCTGTATACCCCATGTGTTTCCCCAGGATGGTATGGCATAATTGTGTGATCAAATACATATTTGTTCTTAGTAATTCACAAACCATCCACTTAATAATATGTTTAAAAATTGGCTGGGTATGAATATTAAACTGTAATATGTGGGACCAACCTTACCTGTTTTGAAAATTAGGAAATGATTCCTAGGTTACATCACTGGGTGCCGTAGGATAGTATTTTTTTTTTTTTTTAAGATTTTATTGGGGCATTGGGGGAGGGGAACAACGTTGGGGAATCGGGGAAGGGGAACAAACAAGTTGTTGTCCTTTTGTTCTTTAGTCTAGTTGCAGACTGGCCTATGTTGGTATCGTCATTGCATTGTAGGATAGTATTTTTAAATTGACCTTTCCTCTTGCTCTCTATGCACTTCTTTTCTCTGAGTTAATTTTCCAGGTATTACAATGAGCAAATACATATTTCTAGCCTTGAAGTTGCTCAGCTGTGGTTTGTAGACAGAGACACTGAGGCAAATTAGTCGCAAACTCAGAAGCAAATGGCTCTACTTGAAATTGAAGTTCCCTTCTTTTTCTTACCTTTTCTGTTCTATTGCTACAAAATTAAAGCATTAATAAATTTATTTAGGGTAACTCCTTTTTGTGCATTCAGAAATCTCTGATGATCCCTTTTAGTTCTTATTATAATTCTTGCAATCTGTAGTAACACCTAAGGATTCTGTTTTCCTAAAAGATTGCTTATAATAGAAAGGTAGGGTGGGGAAGGAGAGGGTCCCATCCTAGGTATATATGTCCTTTGCCTTGTCTTCTCCAGTTCTCACAACACCTTCCTAAGTTAGGTATTATTACTCCAGTTTTATGAAGTTGGACATTCTGTATTTTAGAGTAATAATAATAGCTAAAATTAATTGAACACATGCTAGGCATTATTTTATGCAAAATCTTTACAAAGCGGGCATGGAATTAAAGATCATAGAACTTAGAAACAATGGTTTCAGTATTTAAACCCAAGTCCCTTGACCTCATATCATAGACTGATCTCTTTCTGTTGTGGCCTGGAGCCAGAATTTAAATTGTTCAAATTCATTTTCTGTATTTGCTTCCCTTCCCTTCTTTGTCTCCTGTTAAACTCAAGGATGCTATGAAAAATGCTGTAAGTAAAACTCATATTAATTCAAAATCTGATAGAAAAGATTTTTCTTTTAAGCCGTACAGGTAGTATTTGGTTAATTCCTTTAGCGCTTTCTAAATTTAATAGGAGCCTGACAGAATACGGTGCCCTTTCAGAAAGTAAGCAATTAACTCTTGTTAGATGGCAAAATTAGTTTTTTGGGTTTTTTTGTTTTTGTTTTTGTTTTTGTTTTAACCTTGAAAAATACAAATGGGAAAATAGTGGCACAAAAAGAAAAATAGTTTTGCCTACGTTCAGGTAGCAGTTGGGCAGTGTAGCATAGTTCATATGCAGAATTTATAGATACTGGGAATATTAATTAGTATTATTTTAGCTATGAGAATGTAGTTAAATAAAACAAACAGATCTCAAATATTAAATCATGAGCATGTGTCTTTGGCTCTGGACCATGTATTAAGACTCGCCAATCAAAAGTAAATGTGAGGTATTTTAAGCCTCCAATTGAGAATTATTTTTGTATCTTCAGGAACTCTTTCTCCCCTACCCTACTGTTTGTTAATCATTCAACCCGATGTTACTTGCTTATAAAGAAAACAGATCGAACACCACCTCCCATCCCCCCCCAAAAAAAAAAACAAACCCAAAAACAACTGCGTTTAACAGCGTTAGGTTGAATTTCTTTCCTTGCTTTTTTTTTTTTTTTTTTTTTTTTGCAACTTCCCCCCTTC
The DNA here is from genome assembly GCA_033961575.1 of Aselliscus stoliczkanus. Classification (NCBI taxonomy): domain Eukaryota; kingdom Metazoa; phylum Chordata; class Mammalia; order Chiroptera; family Hipposideridae; genus Aselliscus; species Aselliscus stoliczkanus. The sequence continues at coordinate 126,444,326 of CM066728.1, forward strand.
CCTTCTCTTAAAGAAAGAAAGCTCCGTGGTGAAATGAAATGAGAAAGGGTATTGCAGTAAGATAAACCTGTGGCTTGAATGCTGTCTCAACCACTTAACCTGTGGTCTTGGGCGAGTGCTTAGCTCCTTTAAGTTCCAGCTCTCCTATTTATAAACAACCATGGCCAGGCTGCTGTGAAGCTAACTGTCATGCAAGCAAAGTGTCTGATAAAGGCTGAGACATTGTAGGTAATAGTAAATGGTAATTACTTTGACTATAATTAATAGTAAGGCGGACTCGGGGATTAAGAAAAGCAGTTGTGTAAAATGGTTTGCTCTATTTTACCAACAAACTGTTATGGTTGAGGAAACTCAGGATTATATCTGTTGTTAGCCAGGTAAGCTATGACCTTCAGTGGAAGACCTCACTCCATGTAACTTAAAAATAGAAGCCTTACTCAGAAGAATCAAGGGAAGAACCATGAGAAATAAAAAGAGAGTTTCTTAAAATGACTCTGTATATATCCCCCCAAAATCCAAGTTAGTAAGTATTATTAACTAATACTAATTAGAAGAGATAATGGAAAAAAAGAAAATAGTTTTAACCATTACCATGAATGATAAAAAGTTTAGAAATAATCTCAAGATATGTATGAAACTCATATACATGTATTTTTTTAGTTATGAAATTTCACTGAGAGATATAAAAGAAGACTGAATAAATGGAAACGCATACCAGTTCTTATAGATGGAAAAACTGAGTATTGTAAAGCTACCAGTTCTTGATACATTAACTTTTAGAGTAAGTGGAATTGGGGAAATTACAATAAGATCTTTTTTGGAGGAAATGTGGCAACAGAGTTCAGATGGAAACGTAAATAACTATGAATAACTAAAAGAAAATGTAAAGAAGAGTAATATATTAATGAAACATGTTCTAAAACTGCAATTATTAAAGCCTTTTTAAAATTGTGCTGGTATAAGAATAGATTTAATAAATCAGAAACAGATTCCGATGAGAAAAAATATATTAATATATAAAAAGAACCACAACTTATTTAACAATTCACCAGTTGAAAGACATTTAGGTTATTTGCAGCTTTTAGTGATTATGAATAAAAATGTGCTGTAAACAGTCACTAACATTTATGTGTGAACGTGTTTTCATTTTTCCTGGGTAGATACCCAGGATTGGAATCACCAGGTCATATGTTAGGTGTAAATTTAACTTTAGAAGAAATTGCCAGACTGCATCCCTGTCAGCAACACGTGAATTCCAGTTGCCCAGCATCCTTGGTAGCATTTGGAATTGCCTGTTTTTTAAAATTTAGCCATTCTATTAGGTGTGTAGTAGTATGTCGGTATGGTTTAATTTGCATTTTCCTAATAAAAGACCTGAACATCTTTTCATGTGTTTATTGGCCACACATACATTTTCTTTGGAGAAATGCTTGCTCAGCCCTTTTCCCCATTTGTAGATCGTGTTCTTTTCTTACTTAGTTTGAGAGCTCTTTGTTTTTTTTTTTTTTTTTTTTTTTTTTTAAAGATTTTATTGGGGAATTGGTGGAGGGGAATAGCGTTGGGGAATCAGGGAAGGGGAACAGACAAGTTGCCGTCTTCTTGTTCTTCAGTTTAGTTGCGGAGGATGTTGCTTCACTGTTGGTATCGTCATTGCGCTCTTCCCGGATGAGGCAGATCTGTCGCTGGCCTCTGGATGTCGCTCATCGCGGCTATTCGCAGCTCACGCTTGGCTGCCAGCCGCTCACGCTGGCTGCCGGCCACTCACTGCAGCCTATGGCAGCCCACTGCAGTAGGGGCTGCAGCCCACAGCATCACCGGGGCTCGCACAGCCCAGCTCCAGGTGGAGCTGTTGTTAGCTGTAGAGGGCAGTGTCACTGGCCCTCATGTGGGATCCGAACCGGGGCCGCTGGCATCCCAAAACCAGCGCTTAACCAATGCGCCACTCGGCCGGCCCTCTTTGTGTTTCTTTGTACGAGCTCTTTGACAGGAATGTGATTTGCAGACAGTATCGCAGTCAGTGGCTGTGTGGACATTCTCTGTAGCCTTTTCAAGGACAAAATTTTTTAATTTTTTTTTTAAAAGATTTTATTGGGGAGTTGGGGGAGGGGAACAGCGTTGGGGAATCGGGGAAGGGGAACAGACAAGTTGCTGTCCTTTTTTGTTCTTCAGTCTAGTTGCGGAGGATGTTGTTTCACTGGCCCATGTTGGTATCATCATTGCGCTCTTCCCGGATGAGGCAAATCAGTCGCCGGCCTCTGGATGGTTGCTCACCGCTGCTATTGGCAGCTCACACTGGCTGCCAGCCGCTCATGCTGGCTGCCGGCCACTCACTGTAGCCTATGGCAGCCCACTGCAGCAGGGGCTGCAGCCTACACCATGCCGGGGCTCGCAGACCAGCTCCAGGTGGAACTGTTGTTAGCTGTAGAGGGCGGTGTCACTGGCCCTCATACGTGGGATCCGAACCGGGGCCGCTGGCATCCCAAAACCAACTCTTAACCAGTGTGCCACTCGGCCGGCCCTTTTAATTTTAATAAAGTCCAATTCATACATTTTTCTTTTCTTTTATAAAAATTATATCTAAAAGTTCTTTGCCTAACCCAAGGTCAATCAGATTTTCTCCTATTTTTGTTTCTAGAGGTGTTATAGTTTTACATTTTACATTTGGGGCTATGATCTGTTTTGAGCTAATTTTTGTACAAGGCGTGAGGTTAGGTCAAGGTTCAATTTTTTTGCATATGGGTGTTCAACTGTTCAACACCATTTATTGAAAAACAATCTTTTCTCCATTGAATTTCCTTTGCACCTTTTTGCATCAACAAAAATTAGTTGATGATATTTGCGAGGGTCTACTCCTGTGCCCCCTATGCTGTCCCATTGACCTTTGTGCTTATTCTTTCACCAATAACACATTGTCTTGAAAACTGTAGCTTATATAGTAAGTCTTGGAATCAGTTATGGAGAGTCCTCCAACTTTGTTCTTTTTTGGCTATTCAAATTTCTTTACTTTTTCATATTTATTTTAAAGTCAGCTTGTAAATATCTACCAAAATATCCTGCTGGGATTTTGAATGGGGTTCATTGAATCTATTGATCTAGTTGTTATAGTATGTTTCTCCATTTATTTATGTATTTTTGGTTTCTTTCATCAGTGTTTTGTAGTTTTTAGCATAAAGATCATACACATATTATGTTAGCTTTATATCTAAGTATATATTGACACACTGAAACTCAGAGCATTTAGACTTAACTGAAGGTCACAGAGCTGGTTCATTAGCAGCACATCCTGGTTTTAAGGTGTCGTCTGCCTAGAGTTGTTTTCTACTCATTTTCATAGGCAGAAGCTTCTCATGGTGAAAAGATGTGGACTTTGGAGCCACTCAGTTTGGGTTCCAGTCCATTCTCCAGTACTGGGTAGTTGTGTAATTTTTTCATCTCTGACTCAGTGTCCTCATTTAAGGTACCTACCTCACAGGATTGCGTTGACCTAAAGGAGACATAGGTACAAAGTTTCTAATGTGATGTTTGATATACATGTAGGTCACGCTCAATAACTTCGTTACTGTTAGTAGTAAAAGCTGGTTGTTACAACCCTTGTCATCTCTTGTCATTAGTTAGATGAGTTGTCTTTGAATTGTGGAAAACTGGCAGTGAGCCAGGGACAAGCACTAACAACATGGTCCTTAAGTGTGAGACAGAAAAATTTCTGCAAAACCTGTCATGTCATCCCCATTTTTTTTTATGTCTACCATAAAGTAAAAGAAGTGTTTTGTAATAGTGAATTGTGATTGGGAATTTTAATGGATATAGTTCTATTTTAAAAGGTAAAGCTTAAAGTTTTTCTTTAAAAGTGGTGGCTTTGAGACTTTCCACATTTCTGTGAAGTCTGCTTTAACTCAAGAAACTCATCAGCTTTAATATTAAGTTTCCCAGCTTTACAAAGATTTGTGACCCTGCCTTGGCATGGCATAAATGTGAATTGTAATTTGAGCATCAGTGTTACGCTAGAGTGAGACCTTTTCCAAAAATGAAAACCCTGTGTCGATAATTCCTTTTCCCTAGAATGAGGCCTTTCCGAGATTCCTTTACTCTGAACCTACAGAGATGAAATATGGGCCTAATAAAAAGTACATTTTGAAATAAATACACCATACACTTAGGGAAACAGGCCTATAGTCAAGACAATATAATTCATTGTTATTTTCTGTTCTTTTAATGTATAGGCAGAGGTTTGAATTAAGTATTGCTACTCTTGATCCTGAGTTATTTTTCCTTTTCTTTTCAATTTGAAAATCAGGAAAGGTATTATTTTTGTAGATGCTATGCTAGGTTTGTGGAAAAGGGTGAAGCTCTATGTTGGATAGACAGGATAGATTCAAAGTTCTTATACTAACATATATTTCCCTGGTCTTTGTTTAAATAGAGTAGGGTTTTTAATGATGAATCTCAAAGGGAAATAAACAATTTATATGAAAAAAAGGGATGGAACCCCATATATCTTTATCTTTCATTTTTTTCTCTTTTTCCCTCATTCTGCACAGAAGTAATTACAACCCAACTAAAGTTGGAGCCAAAGGGAAAAGAAAAGATTCTACTTCTTTCAGTTAAATGACATTTTGAATCCTAAAGTATTCCATAACTCCTTATGCAATAATCAGCTAAAGCATTAATCCTTTCTGCTATCTTAACTATAACATTAACTTTGAGAAAGATCGTTATTGGTTGGGTCTCATGTTGACTTTCGTCCAGTAAAGGAGTTGTTTGTAGCACACCAAGTCTTCCCTCTGGCAAAATTAAAGAATTTAGTCTAGTAAAACCGCAGTTTTTTTTTTTTTTTACAAATGTGTTTGTTTGTTTTTAAGTTTACGTCCAATAAAATTACTCACTTGGTATTCAGTTCTTTTAGTTTTGACAAATGCACAGTCAAGACACAGAGCAGTTTCATTACCCCTAAATTCCCCTGTGCTGCTCCTGGGTAGTTAGCCCTCTACCCACAGCTCTGGGAGAGCCCTGACCTGCTCTCTGCTCTTATCTTTTCGCCTTTTGCAGAATATAAAGTGGAACCGTACAATGTTTAGCTTTTGAGTCTGGCTTCTTTCATTTAACATAATTCCTCTGTGATCCATCCATATTCTTGCACGTCAGTGGTTCATTCCTCTTTGTTGCTGAGTAGTGCTGCATTGAGAGGGTGCACCATGGTCTGTCCTGTTCACCAGGGGAAGGAGACTTGGGTTGTTTCCAGACTTGGGTGATTGCGAAGGTAGCTGCTATAAACATTTGTATACAAGTTTTTGTGTGGATGTAGGTTTTTATTTTTCTTGGATAAATACCTAAGAATGGAATTGCTGGGTCATATGGGAAAGTATATTTAACTTTATAAGAAACTGTCAAACTGTTTTCCAAAGTGTCTGTTTTACGCTGCATTTATATCAGTAATTTTTGAAAGTTTCAATTGCTCTGCATCCTTGGCAGCAGTTGATATTATCAGATTTTTAATTTATTTAACTTTAGCCATTCTAATAGGTGGGTACTCATTGCCTCTTAATGTGCAATTTGCTCTTTGACTTCCATTCAGTGGATGTTGTATATAATGGTTGCATAGTGTGTATACATCTATCTACTTTTGCAAGTTAGACCATGGTTCCAACACTCTAATAACTGATACCCATTTTGCACTTATAATTTGAATAAATAAGCAAGTAAATAATATTTTTCATCACTCTAGATATATGCTGATCAAGTGGTCATGTTCTGATAAAGATACTAAAGTATGTATCCAAATATTAAAAATAATATTTATTGTTATATTGTATGCCTACTTTGCATTGTATTTTTTTTTGCCTCATTTAATTTTCAAACAATAGCCCACAATAGAGAGAGAAAAAAGAAGGAAAGGAAGAGGGATAGGAATAGGAACTTATTCCCTAGGTAGCTGGGCAGATGTGTTTCTCCTTTGGCTTTAGGGCACAGTGCCGGAAGTGGTAACAGTTGTCCCAGTATGATGGCTGACAGCGTGACTCCTGTCTTAGGACCTCAGTCCATAAAGCTCCCCAGATATTTTATATTCTGGAATCAGGTTATTCCTATTTCATAGTAAGCCCAAGAAACTCAATTTCTCCATAATTACAGAGGACCTCTTCATATTGACTCACAAAGTAATTATGTTTTCCTGCTGAAGGTACTAACGTGTAATGTGCAAACAGAAAGGTAGTTTTCAGGCACTTTGAAGTCCTGGGCATAAATCTTTCCCCTATTTTAAAGAACTATTTGGAAAAATGTGAAAACTGGTGGTATTTTAGAGAAACACCTTTTATAGATACTAAATAACTTAAGAAGAAACAGTACACTTTAGAATAGTTTGGTTATAGCTTTTATTGATAATGTTTTAAAATTTTTTCAGATAAGCTTAAACTTAATGAATTTTTAATATTTTAAATTTGGTTATAAGATTGAATACTGAGCCTTATGACATTTTTAAATACATATTTTCTAGTTTTTGCTACTTTGAGATTCAACAGAAGATACCATCAATATCATGGCACCTTTTGTACACCTCCTGAATATGGAGAAAAATGGAAAGTTTTGGACTAGCCTGGAGCAGCTTTGTTATTTTTTTATTGGGGCAGGGGACCAGCGTTGGGGAATCAGGGAAGGGGAACAGATAAGTTGCTGTCCTTTTGTTCTTCAGTCTAGTTGTGGAGGCCGTTGCTTCACTGGCCCATGTTGGTATCATCATTGTGCTCTTCCTGGCTGAGGCAGTCGCCCACTGGCCATTGGACCACCGCCCACAGCAGCTCATGGCAGCTCAGGCCAGCTGCTGTCCAGCCCCACTGCAGCCTACACCATTGCTGGCGACTCATGGCAGCCCAGCTCCAGGGCGAGCTGTTGTTCACCATCTTAGCTGTAGAGGGCGCAGCGTCACTGGCCCCATGTGGGACCCGAACCTGCGGCCCTGCTGCTCAGAGCTGGTGCTCCCAAGCCAACTCCCAAACAAGTGGGCCCTGGAGCAGTTTGGTTTTTGTTTTTTTTTTGTTTTTGTTTTTTAGAGCGCAGTGTCACCAGTGGCCCTCATATGTGGAATCTGAACCGGGGCTGCCGGCGTCCCAAGCCAGCTCTTAACCATCGCACCACTCGGCCGGCCCTGGAGCAGTTTTTTTATTCTTTCAATATCTGATGGTATTGAAAAGCAAGAGTGAAATCATTGTTGAAGGAATGAAAAAGAGTCAGAAATTGAGTTTAGCCAATGTATTTCCACAGTTTTACAAGAGGCTATAGGTAGAACTACAACCTATATTCCTGAACCAGGTTCCTGTGAGTGCTCAGTGTTAGTTATACTTACAAATATTTTCCCAGTATCTATGCAGTACTTGTTTTGTAATCATTTTCAGCAATAATGCTGTTATCAATGAACATTTCTTTGTTCTATGAGATTTGCATCATGAATTAACTGAGGATACATTTTTTACTTTCTCATTCAAATCTTTTCTTTACTGCTTTTATGGTTCTTTTTTATCTGCAAAAAGCTAACACTCTTTTATACCAAATTGCTTGAGTTTCTAAACATCATAGTTAATTACAGCACTCAGAAAGGACTTCAAAAAGAGGTACAGAGAGACAGAGGACACGTTGATTAGGACTTAATATTACAATTAATATTTTCATAAAAACTCTCATCAAAGTAGCTACAGATACCAAAACACAATTAAAATTTGCTAGAAGGTGTAATGGGCTTTTTACTGAGCAGAGACGTGGAGTGTTAAAAGTCAGGTGCAGAGAGAAGCCGACCAGGTGTATGAAAGGCCCTGAAAAGGTCTTTGATATGTTCAAGGAGACCAACTTTTACCAGGACAGTTTGTGCACAAAGCAGGGGGTGAGGGGACTTAGGGTACTTCAGGTGCTGAAAATGCTCATCTCTTGACCCTCGGAAGGGAATGCTTGCAAAAGTGCAGTGTTTGATTTAAATGCAGTGATTGTTTTGGATACTTTTACATCAAAACCATTCCATAAGTTCAAGATCAATTGTCTTTTCTTTGGGCCTTCATATTTCTACTTTCAAACAGTTTGGCAGATTTTAGTTTCTTATTCGTCTTCAGGGTTCAAATCACTATATTTCATTGCTCTTCAGAAGCGAAACAAAAAAAAAATGACTGCAGTCTCTCTGCTAATATTTATGTTACTCTTCTCTAATATTTCTCTATAGCTTTTCCTGAGAGTTATTGGGCATTGAAAGGAAACCTGCTCCTGAAATGATGGAGAGTTTATTCCATGTTTCCTCTTAGGCAACCAACATGAGCTTTTGGCACTTCATTCAGACTTGCCTGTGATTAGCTGTTTGTGACCCCTTCATGTTGTTTCATTCCCATTAATATCCATTAGTCATGTCACAGACTCCTTTGTGCTGCGCTGGTGTCCGTGATTCCTCCTCATTAGAAAAATCAGCGCTTCATCTCTTGTCTTTGGCTGTAGGTCTTGGCATTGCTTCTATCAATTGAAATGTCCTTTCTTCCTTTTCATTTTGCCAGCCTCGTAGTACGTCACATTCTTTCTGCATTGACTCCTATCTGGTTCCACATGAACATCAAGAACTGTGAAAGCTCTTAGATTTTACTCTACTTACGAGCTAATGCGTTATCCTGACACGACTTAATGGATGTTCACGGTGCTTTACATTTGTTACTGCTGCGCATAATATTCCCTTAACTTGAGTCATTTCATTTGAGGTCAGTCACTGGGATCAGGCCTTGACTCTGCACTCCAGACAGGAAAGATGCACATGTTTCCTGGTCCTTGGCACACTGTGCCTCAGCTTCCCTTCCCTTGGTTAATTTGGAGAGGCATGTTAACGTGATAGGGTCTCTGTGTCTTGCGACTTCAGCCCCGTCCCTGGTACTAGGTCTGTCTTGCTGAAAGATTGCCATTTGCCTACACTACCGTTAAGGTGATTATTAAGCCATAATTGCTCTTCTTCATCCTCTCTGAAACCATGTCCTAAACCCTTCTGTTTTTGTTGCTGTATTTATAGGCACCCATATTGGTAATGTACGGAGCCCACCATAGGTGGGGATACCCTCTTATTCTCTCCTTAGATGGCTCACAACTTGGATTTCTGGATGTCAGGACAGTCTGTTTCCCAGACACTTTCTAAAACTTCCATGGTAATAAATCCAATCCCAGGCTTTCAGATCCTATCCACAGGGTATAACAAAGCCTATGAATCTGACACCTGAATTGTGTTTATGTTATTTTATTAGGTATCCCTTTCTTCCAGTGATTGTATTAATTATTGCAGTACTCGTAGCCCTTTCCAGCTTATGTGTTGGGGCTAAGTGTTGTTATAGATATGATTATATATTATGTCCTTTTTACATACGAGAAAAGGAAGGCAGAAGGTTAGCTGACTTGCCTAAGGGCATAAAGTTAGTAAGTGAGAGAGCCCGTATAAACCTGTCTGCCTCTACTGTCCCTGCTCACTGTACTGCCCCCACTTCACTGTACTGCCTCTTCAAATTATTGTCATGTGAGAGTTATAAGTAGTAGATGCTACTGATTCACACTAGAGGCAATAGAGTTAGTTTATGGAGGAGTAAATTTCAGCTGATTCTTGAAATAGGGGAAAGGTTTGAATATGTGGAGAGAAGAGAGCATTCCAAGAGGAACAGCGTGAACAAAGGCTCAGAGAAAGAATATGTTCAGGGGATAACAAAGAGATTGAATGGGCTGTATAGAAATAGTAACTCATGAACTTGGTTAGTACTGAAGGTTAATCCATTAGAACTTCACTGGGAAAGAAAAACCGTTAGTTTTTGACTCAGAACTCTTAGATTAATTGGGTTCTTAAAAAAAGTACTTATTCATTGGGAACACTAATTCAGGTTTCAGATGAAAGTGCATTAGTACAGAAATAACAGAATAAAATTCTCAGTCTTAGTTCTAGAGGTTTTTAATCTTTTTTTTTTTTTTTTGAGCTAGTTCTGCCCACACCAGTGTAATTTGGTTAGGTAACTTGTGATGAAATTGGTCTAACAGGAGGAATTGGATGTATGTTGAAATTACGCCAGGTTTTGGAAGAAAAATGTTATTTTAAGCGTTCTGGTCATTTTTGGTGGAGTGAAGGTCTTGCCATGAAGTTATCATTGGCAAGTTTACAGACCACTAAACACGGCTTCTTTATTTACAAAAACCACACACACACACACACATACATATGCAAACACACACAAACTAGGAGTAATGTGAAAACATGTAACTCTGTCAAAGAAATGTCATGCTTACAGAGCCTCGTAAAAACAAGAATATTGATTGAGATGGAAAGCTGATTTCTTTCCAGAGTTTGGGGCTGAAGAAATCTGAACTGTCCCTTTGGTTTTGTAATTAACTCACCACTCAAGCTTGAAATATATATAAAAAAATCACTCCCCCATATAGATTTATTCATTTGGTATATTTACAAATTAAAAGAGGGGTGAAGAGCAGGGAGATAAGCTGACACCAAAGGTTAGGAACTAGAGAAATGTGGGAGGCATAGGGTTGGTATAGAGTTGACCAAGTGGAATATCTTTGTGGATTCCTTTGTTTTGACTTGTGTGTATAAGCAGCTTGTGGTGACATAAAGAATTTTAAGGTTGATTTCCTTTTCTAGAATAGAAAAACAAACTCCTTCATAACTTTCTATGCAAGTCTCTGGATTTGCGGCTACCTAATAACACTTAAAAATCATCGAAATTGTGTTAAAGATTATTTTTCCCAAGGTAAACTTTTATCAGTATAATGCCATTTTATGTAGTGCCTTATCTATTCATAAGTATAATTTGTGCCATAGATTTCTCTGGGCTTTTTAAACCTGGCTTCATAGCTACTTTGGAATGGTTTTCTTTTATCTGCAGTTGATTGTAACTATAAGTTTTTCCACGTTTCCAAAATCCCATGTTGATACTGGGTCAAACTGTGTTGAAAATACTTTCTTTCTGATAAAATGAGTATAAACAATAGCAAAGACCAAATCCTAACTGGCCTTTAAATGTATCTGCATTAAAAGGCTAAAGCCAAGGACTTCTAAATATTTTCATCCAAAGAGCTATTTAAAATGTATCTAAAGAAAATGTTTATTTTCTAAATCTTTTAATTTGGGAAGGAAATTCAAATTTGGGGAAGATTCAAATTGTGATTGGTTTTCACTCACTGATCAGGAGGATCCTGTAAACTTTCTCATCTGGGATTCATCCCAACATTTTCTTAAAGTTTCAATTCTCCATTAATTTCATCCTGGGAAGAACATACTGGCTTACAGTTCCAGCTGCAGCACAATCTGGTCTGACCTATATAAGTTATCACACTTAGCCATCTGAGCCTTGGGCTTTTGCAGCTATACAGTGGGATTATTTATTATTTAACATGTCATTTTCTGCATACGCTCTCAGTGCCATGTAGATAAGCCTTTGGAGATTTGCAATCCAGAAAAACTAATAATATACAGAGCCACCCACACATTGGAGTGTAGGGTCAAAGAGCTAGAAATGAAGAGTACTGGAAAGGGGACTGAGAATGTTAGTTTTATAATTACAAATAATACATAGTTTTATGTGCTTTCCTGTATATATTTGCCAATTTAAATAAACTAAATGGGATAGAAAGTAGATTTGAACTAGAATTAATTTTATTCATCTCTACAAAGTTGTAATGAACATTTATTAAGAAAAATAGAGTTCATTTTATTAAGAAAGCATTAAATCTTAGTTATGCCTCTTTGCTTATTTCCTTTGCAGAATACGTCTGTAACTGCTCTGTGGTCGGAAGCCTGGGTGTGAATCGCTGCAACCAGACCACGGGGCAGTGTGAGTGTCAGCCAGGTTATCAGGGGCTGCACTGTGAAACCTGCCAGGAGGGCTTTTACCTGAATCACACTTCTGGGCTCTGCTGGCCATGTGACTGCAGCCCACATGGAGCCCTCAGCATGCTCTGCAGCAGGTAAGCAGCCCAAGGTGGGGCGACCAGGCTGGCTTAAATGATGAGCGGGAGGGGCCATCGACTTAACAAATAGTTCATATACTTCTATTCCCTTGTTTTGTACTTCGTGTTTAATATCATGATTACAAAGCTTCTAATTTATAGATTTAGTTTTTCAGAAGCGTCTGAGTCACCAATTTGGCTTTGTGATAGTTTCTCTAAATTTCATAGAAATAAATTATTGAGATAGCAATGTGCTTTCTGGAAGCAATAAATTCCAGGCATTTCCAGGGGAAATGTTCCTGTTATGTTTATTAGCATACCACTGGAGTTTCAGGAAGCATATTCTTTGGTTTACTTTTCTCTTATCAAAATTCTAGAACTGTTTCTTTGCATATCTAAAGCTTAAGCTTGATAATATGTTAATTTCTTTAACTAGTGGGGAAAAGGACTGGTTTCACTCTATATACCAGCACATTTTGGGGGCCCAAAAACTCGATTAAGCAGGAATTGTCTGAAAATTACCTTTATGATAGTATGTTATTTGGAGGCGATTTAATCTAGTAGAACAGTACCCAGAATCTGAGGATTTGCCTTCCACTCTACTGAAAGTAACTATTCTTTGACCTTGTATGAGGCACGTAGTTTTTTGTGGACCCCAAGTCAAAAAGCTCAGGAGATATTGTTATGTAAAGAAAAGAACACAGGCTTTAGAATCAGTCTATCCTGGATATGGATCCAAGAACTGCTACCACAGGAGCTTTGTGTTTGGGGCCAGTTACTTCATTTTTCTGAGCCTTAGTTTCTTCTCAAGGTTGTTGTGAAGGTTAAAAAAGTAGAATGTATATAAATGCATAACACACATCACTCAATAAATTCTGGTTTGTTTTAATTTCAAAGGAATATTGTTAGCTTAATGAGGGAATATTTTTAAGAACGGTTAGCTCCTTGGTAGAAAAGCTTCTTTATGCTTTGCTATAGATATTTTGTATGCTTCTTTATAAATCATAGTGTGCTATTATACAATATAGTATCAAATTGTACTTCTATTAAGTGAACTTGGTTCAGAAGTTTATAATTTAAAGTGCAACAATAATACATTTATGATGCTTGGTTTGTTAAAATACTCATTTGTCTTCATTCTCATAATCACTACTTTTACGTAGGTTACTATATAACAAAAATTGTAAATGGAGAGAAAGAATTCCAAATTAGGTCTTCCAATTCCAAATCCTGTGTCCTTAGCACCCTACCATATGGCTTTTATAATGAGAAAACTGATCATCTCTGTTATTTGAGGTTACCATTGCAAAGGGAGCTTACCATTGCTCCCTTTACTCCCCCAAAATGTGACCACACTAGTTATATTCAGAGGTTTGCTTTTCTTAGTGTTTTAAAAGGTGAGATTTGTTCATTCTAGTAGTATCTCATGGCTTGTCTACTACTTCTTTTAGGATAAGATTCTGCAGACATAACTTGCCTTGAGTACTTTTGGAGAGAGAGGAAAGTGTTTACTTCTAGGCCCAAGTACCTTGTTAGAGGAAAAAGAAATGACGAAATTGAGAGTTTCAGAAGCAGAAAAGGGGAAAAAAATAATGCTAAAATTTATATAATATCTTACTGTTTTTATAGGTCTTTTACAAATTATTTTTTATTTATCTTTTTCCTGACACTAAACATCATTAAGTGACATAAGGAAGCACACCATTCTAAAATAGGTAGTAATTATGAAGTAATAGAAAAGTGCATAATTTGGAGGTTCAGGCCAAGGTCTGTAAACTCCAGCCCAGGAACCAGACCCAGCCCACTGTAAGTCAGGTGTCACCAGAACACAGATGCACCTGCTGGCTTACCCATGATCTATGGCTGCTTTTGTGCTGCAGTGGCAGAACTGACTACAGTGTTGACAGAGACCTGGAAACCTAAAATATTTACTATCTGGATCTTTAAGAGTGAGTTTGCCAGCCGCTGGTGTAGAGTTCCCATCATGGTGGGTATTGCCAGGTAACGATATAGCTTTGGACAAGGCACTTTACTTCTTTTAAGTGCCCTGTTGCTCTCCTGTATAGAGTTGTTTTGTCTTAAGGATCAAGCAAGATAGCGCCTGTGTAAATGTTTATAATCCTACTTGCTAGACAGACAATAAAACGAATAATCGGAACCACTGATTGAGCATGTGCTATGCGCCAGGGCACGGTGCTAACTGCTTTATATGCATCATCTCCTTGATCTTCACAAAAACTCACTCGAGGAGCCCGCTTTTACTTTACCACTTTGAATCTGAGAATTTTGATGTATAAAGGGCATAGTTAAGTTGCTGAGTTCACACACTACAGCTGCCATTCAGTCCAGCTGCACAAATGTAATAAACAAGTGTTTATTCTGTGAAGCAGAACACTTCACAATTCTAGTGTTCTACTAGCTTTTTCTAGTAGAAAACCTCTTGGTAGTCAGCACCCAAATATCCTAGAATGTATTTATCCTTTAATTCATTGTGTTTTGGCTAATGATCATATAAGAAAATTTGTATTTATGGCCCAGAAACTCAATAAAACCATTTACAACATTGAAAAAAATCATATGTGGGAAGTCTTGTGTTAAATTCCCAGTATAACTGGTAGAATGTCAGGATCCCATGTGGACAGTCTGTCAGGTGCACACACGCCGCCAAGGTGCTGTGCTGTGTTACTGCATGCGAAGCAACTGTTAGCCACAGGAATTGTTTCAGATCAGGAAGCGATGCTTTAGGCATTTTATACCCTACAGTGGAGTTTTTTACTTAGAAATGAGTGCTTTACTGTGTTTTAGTTATATGTAGGAAGTCGGTGTAGTGCTTTTGGGTTGATATGTAATGAATTGTAATTTTTTCATTTAAAATATTGGAAAATAGGTTCTGTGATTGCATTTCATACAGAATATTCTGATTTTCAGTAATGAATGATTGATGGCAAACATGAGGTAGAAGATACCATTATTATTATTATTGCCTCATCTACATGGACTATTTTCCATATGCGCCCGTTCGGTTCTGTTATCCTTAATAGGTCTTCTGTTTCTAATGCGTAACACATGATTTTATATTCTCTGCATACTGTCAAAGCATGCTGATTTCTCCTTTCCTATATCGTCATCTTCTAACTGAAACCTGTAAGAACCTTGTCTCCCTTTCAGGCCGCCCAGGTGGCTCCTGCTTTCTCTTTCACTCCTCTTAGACATCTGGATGGAGAGTTGGAACAGATCTCTTCCTTGTTCCTTGTTGCAATTCCCAGAGTGGTTTCCCTTCTTCCTTCCTAAAAACCCCACCTCGGAAGCTCATCTCAACAGACTATATCGTCACACATCCTTGTCGCTGTTCCCTCTCCTGGGCCCTACCCCGTAGTTTTCATATGACTCACTATTGTCAGTCTGATGCCACATCCGTCATAATTCTGGATGATTTCAATATCAGTAGTAGATCGTAACAGTGCTTTGGCCTTTCAGTTTCTTGACTTCGCTACCAATAAGCTTTCCTCCATGCTCCATTTCTTGGTTGTCTCTGGCCCCAAGGATAGGCATATTAAATTTTTAAAGATAACTCCATACTTCTTTTCTACAGGTTACTACAGAGTAATGTTGAATTAAAATTTTTTTAACAGTGCTATTTCAGAATGTCAAGCAATTTGTCAGAACAAGCCGTATATCACAAAAGTCACTTAAGGAAGCCTGTATTTAAAGGAAGTCTTTAGAAGGGAAGTGTGGGAGCTCCACATCCAGCTCTAAGCACCGCATTTCTGGTCTACCAGAAAGGAAGTCAGATTGACCTTAGGCTAGAGGAACAGAAATGTAAAGTTGCAGAACTACGAGCTTTGGCAAGAGCATATGGCGAGCTATGAGAAAACACCTCTATGTTCTGCTTTGCTATAAATTATATAGAAGTGAGTTACGGGAAAAAGGAAATTGTAGGCAAGTAGTGTGCTAGGGAGTAGAAAGGAAATGGAATCTGAAATTAGTAGACTTTGATTCCATTCTTGGTTTAGCCACTTATTAACTATATACCCTTAAGATGTTTGACCTTTCTGAGCCTCAGTGTTCTCTTCTGTAAAAGAGGATTAATGTATGTAACATAAAGGATTTTTTGTGAGAATTGTGTGTGTGTGTGTGTACCCATTTACATTGTGACCAGCACATGGATTCGGCTCTATAACCCCTTAGAAATCTCTTTAAAAACAGTGAGGAATAGAATTAGTGACTCACACAAGGTGAGGATTAAGTCAACCACACTTGGCTATGAGTAGCAATTGGGGTATTTGTTTTTGTTGGTAGGTTAAAGAACAAATTGTTCATTCTAACAGAAAAAAAAGCATTTTGATCATTGTCTTCCATTTTCATGAAAAAACCTATTAAACCTTTTAAAATTGTATATTCTATATTTTAGAATAATAATAATAATAGCTAAAATTAGTTGGACACATGCTAGACATTATCCTAGGCCTTTTGCATGTAGTAATTGATTTAATCCTTACAACAACCACATCAGGTTGACACTATTATTATTATTATTATTATTATTATTATTATTATTATTCTCATTTGCACAGGAAACAAATTGCAAGTTGGGTAATTTGCCTAATTTACGAGGTAATAACCAGTAAGTAAAAGAGTTGGGATTACAACATTTGCAGTCTGGATCTAGAATATGTATTCCTACCCACTGTGCTGATACAGCTTTCCTCAAAATCGCAGATACTAAGTGAAGTGAGTATCTTAAGTGAGTGAGTATTTTAAGAAACTTTGATGCTGTGGTGCAGACTATTTGATATTTTATAGGAATTTCTTCTGGTTGTACTCTGGTAATCAGACCCTGACTCCAGTATGATGTGGCTCATGCTATGTAAATAACTTATTAGAAAAAAAAAGTAATAACTTTTTGGTAAGAACCAATCCATTTTAGCTTAGTAGAAATTGAGAACAGTAGAGGATCAGCCCTTTGATGAATAATTATCCATTACAATATCTATTATATTGTCACCCTTTGTGTTGAATCTGTCTTGATAAAAAAAAAAAAAAAGTAAGGAATAGAACCACAAAAGAGGAGTAAAAACTTTGGAGTGAAAACAATATTGCTTTTGTTCTTGTCAAGAAACTATAACCTATGCAAGACTAAAGGACACAAAACTACTAAAAGCCAGTACACAACAGTTTATAAATATTGGGGTGTCGGAAAAGTCATGATGTATTTTTTCAGTTTTTCGTTGCAAAAGGGCTTCATGACTTTTTTGACAACCCAATATGCTAAATTTCTAAGTCGAGTAGTTTACAGTGGGAAAAGAACAAGGGTAAGCTGAAGTAATAAGGAACGGCTTTCCAGAGAAGGTGCGAACTAGGTAGGATGTGTCGTCCAAGTTATGATTTGCAAAGTTCCAGAGATATGAAGAAGACCTTATCAGGAGGAGAAAGCCATGTGAATTCAAGTGAATTTTATAAGACTATACAATAAGATGAGAAATCTGATCTTCTAACACCTACTCAAATTCTCTTCTGTTTGACCTCACTGTTCTCCTTTTAAAAATAAATAAAAGTGGCAAAGTAGACTCAATTCTGTCCTGATTCTCTCATACATCTAATGCTGAAGGAACGAACAGCTGGCTTCTTAAAAATTCATTTTCCTGTTCTTTATGCCCATATATTTCAGTGGGCGTTGTCCCAGTGAGGGTAGAATTTGGCTACAGGAGACAGATGTGGGTTGAGCAGTGTCTTTGTGTGCAAACACAGAGTCCTTTATGTACTGACAGATGGCCGCCCCTCACATCATCACTGGGGTTCCAACCTGTTTAATTGGGAAGGAGTTGGTCTACAATATCTGGACTTTAAGTTTTTGCTTTTGGGGATGCATTTCGAATATTTTCCTGACTTACATTTGGACATATGTTTAATAAATGAATGGAGAAATCAGATAGCATTTTATCTCCAACAGCAGTTTGCCTAGTGAGAGACTGAATCTCTTAAAACATTGTCAGGACTGACTTTATATGTAGGGCATTTTCCACAGATTTGAGATTTTTAAAAATGTATTCATAGTAGGTTAGTTAGTATTACAAGGTGCATCATTTTGGGATAGAAAAGAAGTTCTGTAGTGGTATAACATCCTTTCCATAAAATCAGTGGTTGTTGCTGTATAGTACATTTTGAAATATTTACTACTTTGCATTTTTAATCATGGGACTATGCCCCAGGACAGAGAGCAAAATTTTACTCATGAAGTAAACTTATGCTGAAATAAATGTCAGTAGAAAGATGACAAAACCTCCTAGGCTCAGTCATATTCACATGGGGCTCTGAAAATCATCTCTTGTGGAATAATCGGGAGTAACAGTTGCTTGTGTAAACTCTTATTTATTATTACTTCACCTATAATTCTGAGAGATCAAGAAAAGGTTATTTGATCACTAGGTACAATTAACAATTGAGGAAAGCTTTGTCATTTTATTTACTCATTTCATTTAATAAAGACATTGCATTTGCCAATTATGTGTCCAAAGACATTATGCCTGTCTGTGCTCAAGGCATTTACTGTCTAGAGGAAAGATAGACAATGCAAACAACATAGGAGTATTTATGAAGTACATAGGCGATTCAATTCAAGGAGATCTCAAGAGAGGAAGTCATATTTAACTTGAGATTGGCAGGCCGAGTAGAAGTTTGTACAAAAGAATAGTCATCTTTAGTAGATTGCAAGTGGCTGTTTCTTGAAGGCCGGGAGGAAGGGATGAAGGAGTAGGCCATGGTGAGAGATGAAACTGTTGTCTGTTTGTTTACGATTGTGTCTCTAACACCTAGAACAGTGCTGGGCACAAAGTAGACTCAGTAAATACTCGATGAGTGGACAGAACGAACGAATGAAAAATAAATAGGGTCAAGCCATGAGCAGCTTGATATGTCATGCTAATTAGTTCATCCAGTGAAGCATGTTGGGTAAGGAAGGCCCTCAGATTTGGTTTTTAGAAAACTCACTCTATCAGAAGTCCGGTAGCAAGAAAGAGCGAGCTCAGTCAAGCAGACCAGTGAAAAGGCTATTGTAATAGCCCAAGTCAGAGAAGTTAAAGGTCTGATCTAAGACATTAGCATTAGTCAAGGTGCTAGAGAGGAGAGAACCAATATAAGAAATATTTGGAAGATAAAATCTATAGGACTACAGAGTTGACTGTATGTATAGTGTGTATAGAGTAAGGGATAGACAGAGAGATAACTCCCATTTTTCTTTTCTGGCTTGGGCACATGAGTGAAGAGATATTCTGTTAACTGGATGAAGAATACAGGTAGATAAGCAAGTTGGAGGGACGTGATGATGATGTTAGGTTTCAAACATGTTCATTGTAACGTGACTGTGGGGCATTCAGACAGAGATGTCTTGTAGACAGTTGCATATGCATGGTATGCCAAAGTCAAGAAATCCTCTTAGCTAGCATTTTCTTATGCTGTTTCAGAGGAAAACAGAACAAAGCCTTATAGCTTGAATTTTATTTTAAAATAACTTTATTCCATATCTTAATTACTTTTCTTGAATTATACCAATATCTAGTTTAAAATACCTTTTTGAGGGTACACTTCAATTTTTTTTTCCTTGAATGTAGAGTTTTAAAAGGTAGTCACCTTAATCAAAAGCAGGGGACTGACCTCAGCCTTTGTTCTATCGTGGTTGATTTGTTTCAATAAATGTTTGTACAGTGCCAAGTGGTTTATGTCTTAGAAGATATTTTTTATGTCTTAGAAGATATTTTAAGCACATTATACCAAGTATCATGTTAAGTTCATATTACAGCAAATTAGACTAGGATTTGAATGTTAATAAATGGCCAGGCAGGGGCTTATGCAGAAAAAGGCATGGCGTTCCTGGAGGTTTTAAGTGTAAGCAGTGCTATTACAGTTGGAAAGTTCCGTGTGGTTTTCAGTGCATTTCTGTCTTCAACCCGCCATTCAATACAGGGCATGATCTGCCCTCCTAGTCTTCTAATCATTAACTAGATATCAGCTTTAGTCAAATGAATGAAAAAAACCATACTTTTTTCCCCACTCAGCTCTTGGTGACCTTTGTCACATTGACACTTGTCTCGGTGAATCCATGTAGCTGCTGTTGAGCAAACATGTTACTTCCTGAAACCATGCTGCAGACTCTTCTACTTATTTCATTTTATGAAGCCACTTCTAGGCCAGTTTGAAATTAAAAAAATATATATATATTTTAAAGTTAAAGTTTTGTTATGGATGATATTAAAATATCATGCTTCTCCTGAGAGGCTCCCCCAAATCTGTAGTTATGCCTATGCTAATAGTACAAATAACCAAATTCATATAAGTGCAGAATTTGGTACCAAGGTATTTATGTGTTCAACAAATTTTATCCAAGATACTTGAATAAATTCTGTGGGAAATAAAAGATAGATAAGACAATGGGAAGGCCAAAAGAGCTTTTAGTCTAGTAAGAGCATGAAGAAAAAAAAAATTTATACACACACACACACACACACAATTAGAATACAAAGTGAAAATTGACCCACATCATAAAACATAAAGACAAAATGTTAAGGGGATTAAGAAACTAGGTGATATGACTAATAGCTGGAACATCAGAGCTGATTTCATTGAGCTTTTGACTTCAGTTTTGAAGAGAGGAAAGGATCGAGACATACAGAAGTGGGAAAGGTCTTTACAGAACAGGAAACAGCAAGATGAATGTCTGGGCAATGTGCTTACACAGGATGTAAGGTGGAAGAGGAGTCCGGCAGAGGAGATAAATTTGGCAAGGCCTTCTGGGGTCAGGTCACAGAGGGCCTTAAGGGCCAGACAGACGATTTGGATTTTATTGACAAAGCAATATTTAAGCAGAAGAAAGATCAACACTCTGTTCTAGCAGTTGTGGAATGGGTGGATGTAAATCGGGGGATTGGAGACAGAGTGGAAACTAATATGCGTCAAAAGTAGAGTAATAATAGTGGGAATGCAGGGAATACTGAGAGAGTAGAGAATAGTGAGACTGGTGATATGCCCCATGGTAGCAGTGTTCCTGGGCATAATTGCCTAGAAAGCTTGTGATTTTTGCATTAGCACATCCATACAAATCTAACGGTAGTTTGTTTTTCTAAGTTGAAGTTAGGGAATGGCCCAGTCCCAGGGTTCCTTCTCAGGCCCATACCCTCGCCCTATTGCTTGCCATTCTTCCTCTGTTGCAGGTTGCAGGAATTGAATCTGCTTTCCTATGCTTCTGTTGTTGCTCCCACCTACTGTATCCCATGGGATTTTTATTTCCCCATAAGCCTTGCTGCTGAGTGTCAAGCAGTGTCCCCATACTCATGTTCTTTCTGTATTGCTAAAAATAAACCCAAGGGCCTTTTAAGAGTTTTAAAAACTCTTCATTTTTATAGCAAGGCCTGTGGGGGAAGCAAATATAATAGATATGGGGAAGTTGAAAGCTTATATAACTGACAGACTTTCCCACAAACACGGTTCAAATATAGGCATACCCATTTTATTTTTACAGTCATTTATTACTCTGATACTCATAGACCTCAGTATCATAAATCCAGTGCCCTCCTTTTGAGGCAACCCATACTCCACACAATTAATTACTATTTTTTAATAAACTCTAGGAGACAGTCCTTCTCTAATGCTAAGTATTAAGAGGACATGATTCTGATTAGTTCACTGATATTGCCACTTGTCACTCCTGCGTGGAAGTGCTGGGTTGAGGCCTGGCCTTGGACAGCCTGACAAATGATGCTTGCTCACTGCCCTGACAATGCTTTTACTGATCAGAATCATTGGCAGCAACAGTTCTTTGAGGGAAGATGAACCCACATTCCCTTGGTGCTAAGTTCTTTTAACACTTTGTAAGCGGGCATAAAAAGCTATATGACGAGTTTACTCGTTTCCCGCAAAAAATGTGTTAAGAATGCTCTAAATTGGGCTCCAGAGTTAGCAGTCTTAATCATCTCCTTCCGTTTATATCTGCAGCCACATCCCCGTGAGCCCTGGCTGAGGATCTTTGTAGAATCTTTTACCTAACAAACCCCAAACCCCTTCTCTTGCCCAAAATAAAAGGTCTTGTTTAACCTTTTCTGAGGACAGTGGGACCTTTTCATTCTATACTTACATAATTAAGGGACACCTAATAAACGATTCTTTACCCAGTCAGGAGAATCCGCTTCAAGATTATTTTCTATCCCTGCCCACATGGCAAAGCGATTGTAAACTTCTCTTGCTAAAGAAGAAAGAAACCATAGATATAACCTCTAATTTAAATACTTGTCTGATAGGACATTTTACTACACTTAAAAAGTTTTAAAATCTTATAACATGCAGTGTTTTTATGATCTGTAGTCTAACTTCCTTCTGAGATGAAAATACCAGACAACTTGGTCAACACTGCTAACATTATCACCACCTCGCTCCCCATCCTGGAATGAACAGCATTAACATTTATTTATTCAATGTTTACTATGTGCCAGGCTAAGTGCGTTCTATGTACTATCTTGTGAGGATAAAATCACAACTGATTGAAGTGGTATTATCCTCATTTTAAAAATGAAGAAACTGAGACTTGAGTAATTTTCCCCAACACAGACAACTAGTTAGTGGCAGGAACCGGCTCAAACCAACACTCATCTGACTGTAGTGCCTTTGGTAGGTCCCAGGGTTTACTAATTGAGTGGCGGAGCCTTTATTTATTTTCAGATAATAAACATAATGGGCCGGCCGAGTGGTGTGGTGGTTGGGAGCTGGCTTGGGACACCAGCGGCCCCGCTTCAGATCCCACATACGGGAGCCAGTGGCACTGCCCTCTAAAAAAATAAAATTCATCAAATAATAAACGTAATAATCATACTAAGTTTTGCTACTATACAGACAGATTCCTAGCATGAAAAGTTATCATTTGAGTGATCAAGATAAGGTCATCAGTAATAAGTCATGGCTGTCGTGTGGTCCCTGATAAGATGCAATGAGAAGGGCACATTACTTCTGTGATATTTTTCCCCAAACTTTATAACCTCAGACTAATTGTGACAAGATGTCAGACAAATTCAAAGTGGGGAACATTTTACAAGATATCTGACCAATACTCTTCAAAAGCTTCAAGATGATAAAAGATGAGGAAAGACTGAGAAACTGTCAGACTGGAGGAGGCTAAGGAAACAAGGCAAGTAAATGTAAGGTGATGTATCATGGATTGGATCCTGGAACAGAAAAAGGACACTGAGTGAAAAGTTAGAGAAATCTGATGAAGTCCCGTGTTTAGTTAAGAGTATTATAGCACTGTGAGTTTTTAGTTTTTTATTTTTTTATTTATTTTTTTATTTTATATTTTTTTATTAGTTTCAGGTGTACAACACAATTCAATAGTTATACTCTTTACCCCCCACAGTGAAAATCCCCCTCCCCCAGTTCGCCACCCCACTCCCCCGCCATATCATACATATCGATCACAACTCCCTTGACTCCCCTCCACAGTATACTCCACATCCCGTGACCATCCACATATTCAGTTGCAGTTGGCATACAATACTATACAACATCAGCTTCAGGTGTACAGTGCAGTGATCAAGCCTTTACTCCATCCATGAAGTGGTCTCCCTAACAGGACATGTGACTATCTGACACACAGTGTATGTGGGACTATAATGTTGCCGCAGGGATATGGGGGCAGTTCTGGGAATGTAATTGATAATGTTGTGAAGAGACTATTATGTTGCGAGAAATAAGTCAGTCGGAGAAGGACAGGTACCATGTGATCTCACTTGTGTGTGGAGTCTGAAGAGCTGAGTGAATGATCAAAGTAAACAGACTCGTAGATGTAAAGGAAAAACTAAGGGTTGCTAGTTGGGAGGGGGGTGGGGATGGGGGGGAAGGGGAAGGGATTAGACAGCATAAATAGACAACTACAATATTGCCACAGGGATATGAAACACAGTGAGTTTTTAGTTTTGATGAATATACCATGGTTATATGAGAAATTAACATTGGAGGAAGTTGGGTGAATGACATACAATCTATCTGTACTCCCTTTATAACTTTTCTTTAAATCTAGTATTATTTCAAAATAAGAAGTTACTAGAGTTGTTATTTGAAACAGTCAGTTAGTCTAGGGACTATAGATAATATTACTGTCTTATTACGAGGACAAAGGTGGTCCTGGTGATAATTCTTAGCCTTTGGTCCAGAAGTGGAATCAAGATAAGGAAATAAATTTACTCTGCTGGCCCGAAGACCTGCCATTTTATATGTATGACATTGTGGTTAGAATATTCAATCAAATTCATAGCCTATTTTAATATCTTTTTTCTCTGAAGTTTTAAAAGAGCTTCTGAAACTTCTGTTAGTCTTAAGCAAAAATAGAAGGATGCTTGTTGCCACAAAGAAGACTTTGTCTTCCCCCGTGTCTCTTGAAAGAAAATTAAGTCAGCATGACTTTTTCCATCTCAGATAGTTTTTTTCACAGCAAAAAATGTTGCCTAGATGGTAGAGAAAAATATGGGACCATTCATCCTTTTTCTCCTTGGATTTGATTTCCACTCAAAATACTTAAAATTTTCAATCCCAGAGAGAGATTTGAACTTGAAGTGTCTCTAGATTTCCTATAAAAAGGTCCCTAAGGGCTTCAGCCATGATTATTTTGACACTCAAAGTGTATGGGACTAGCTTAAAAGCTGTTAATTTTATTATTATGTTTCTTTATATATTAAATGAATTCTCTGGTATGATATATTCCATGTTTCAATAATTTGGGTTTTTCAAGCTTGCTCCTGTGTTTATAAATTCAGTGGGTTTCCAGGGGATGTTAAAAACTAATTATAAAGTCATTTACAATTAATAGTATTCTTTTCTCCTGTACATTTTCTCATTTGATTCTAACAACTCTGAGAGGTAGATAAGGATGAATATCCATCAAATTACAAATGAGAAGTAATAATGGAAAGGTTCCATGATGAGCCCAAGATTGGATGTCTATTAAATTTTATCAGAATGAGAAGAGTCATTTCAAGGTCTTCTGACACCATATCCATGTACCTTCTGTTACATTAAACTCCCAGGGCTTTTGGTTCTGGGTTAGTATATGTCCCTATGCTCAAAGTCAGGAGTCCTTAACCTCAGAGGAGCAAAGTACGTGAAATATAATGGTGAATATGTGCATATTTTTGTGGAGGAGGTTTATAACATATAATAACACTCAATAGATTGTCTCAAAGAGGTATGAGATGCCATCAAGTTTAAGAAGTTTTATTCTAAATATTATACAGGAAAGATGTAGACGTTCTTCTCACATTGCAAAGCAGTAACGGAAGAGTGGCTTATGTTATCAATATCAGAATAGCTCTATGTCTCTGCCAATTTCTAATGCATACACTATGAACATTTCTTTAATTAAGGTTTATTTTGCTGGGCTCAAATTGATTTTTTTTATTAAATGTATTGGGGTGACAACGGTTAGTAAAATTATATAGGTTTCAGGTGTACATTTGTATAATAAACTGCAGAGAAGAAAGCATAGGTACTAATCTTATGGACCCTTGGGTTCAAAGAGGAGTTTATGAATTTGACCTCAACGGCAAGGGAAGTAAAAGCAAAAGTAAATAAATGAGACTATATCAAACTGAAAAGCTTCTTTCTGAACAGCAAAACAATTGATTTTTTTAAAAGAGTTCTACCATTGAATAGAATGTTCGGTAAAACGATATTATAGGTATTTGAGAGAACGGTTTTTGCAGGGAAATGTATTAGCTTTTTGACCAAACTTGTCACCTAAAGAAGCTGCACAACCTGGGAGAGGCAGCAGGAGGAGCGGAAGGACATTAACATTTAGGGAACACTGTCAAACCTCTGTGCTTGGTGCTTTACCTCTGACTCCTCAGAACAACTTAGCTATCTTTCCCTTAGAGGCTGTTACTTAGCACTTGGCATAACTAATAAATGGCAGAGGTTAGATTTGAGCCCAGGCCTATTTGACTCCAAGGCTTTCCCACTGTATTCTGAAATAGCATGGGCAAGATTAGATATGACAATGTGAGTCTCAAGTAAGTACAGGTCTGGGTGTGGATAATCATGATTCATCCACCGAGGGACGGGCCCATGGAGACATAAATCTATTATAGACGTCAGATCTGGTCTACAATGAAAATAAATATTGCATAGAAAAAGGCAACAGGAAATAATGAGAGTATCCATGGAGAATCACTGGAAAAGCAGGAATGAAGACATCTGTTTCAAAGCTGAGTCCACCTGACTTCCTGGGGCTCAAATGGCAGGCATTTGACATGTGGGAGACCTGAAAGCAAGTGCCATGGACCTAGCCACTGGGGTGGGAAGTGGGAGGCAGGGCAGCTGGAACCAGGAGCCAGGCATCGAGAAATTAGGGACAACAGTTGCGGTGGGGAGTAAGATCAAAGGAGCCAGTAGGAAAGGGAGTTTAACGACAGATAGATCACTGAGGTTGACTACATTAAGTACCTTCTTCTTAGGTCAGAACTGATACCAAATTAAGGGGTCAGTGCTAAACTCAGAGGTGTAAATTAAGCAACTTTGCTAGTCAAAGCTAGGAGTGTGAAAAGTAGAGAGTGAAATAAGTACAGTGATATTTTTCAGTTGATCTAGTCCAGTGGTTCTCTAAATATGGTGCTCAGACTAATAACATAATCCAGGAACTGATTAGAAACGCAGATACTTGGGCCCAACCCCAGACCTATTGAATCAGAAATTCTGGGCTGGGGCCCAGCAATCAGTATTATGACAATACCCTTCGGATGATTCTGATGCATGCTAACATTTGTGGTATTGGTTCAGGGATAGACAAATAGAGCAAAAAAGAAAGCCTAGAAAAAAACCCATGTGCACAAAGACATTTGACATGTGGCAGAGGAGGTACTAAAGCTTAGAGACTTTTCGGTAATTGTACTAGTGCTTTGGTTATGTATAAGGAACAAAATGAGATTGGACCTCTAACTTACACCATATGAAAAAAGTAAAGTTCAGGTGGATTAAAGACCTAAATATGGAAGGCAAAACATAAAGCTTTTAGGAAAGCATCTGAATGAGCTTGAGGTAGGGAAGGATTTCTTCAATAGTATTAATGTAGTAGCAATATTTAATGTAGCTATGTGTTAGGCGCTGTTCTATATGCTTAACACACACTAACTAATTAGTCTGTACAACAAACCTCTGAGAGCAATACTGTTACTGTCTCCATTTTACAATTGGAGTTTAAGTAATTTACTTAAGGTCATGTGGCTAGTAAGTCATAAAGCCAGGATTTGAATCCAGGTAATGAAGCCCCAGAGTTTATATTTTAACACTTTGTTAACCTATAAAACTTATTTAAAAAGTGGAAATACAGCCACAAACTAAGAAGATAATTGATCACATTGAACTGACAAAGGATTCCTTTTCCAGGAATATATAAACATGTACAAATCAATGTCAAAAATACTTAGGCAGGGCCGGCCGAGTGGCGCAGTGGTTAGGCACTGGCTTGGGAAGCCAGCGGCCCCAGTTCGGGTCCCATATATGAGGGCCAGTGACACTGCCCTCAAAAAAAAAAAAATACTTAGGCAGACCCTTCATAAAAGAGGAAGCTCAAATGGCCAATAAATATGAAAACATGTTCCATCTCACTAGTAATCAGGAGAATGGGATTTAAAACCACAATTTATTTGATAGCACTTCAAGCTGCCAGATTGGCAAACATTTTAAAAGCTGAGGTGAGGATACAGAGCAAAGAGATCACTACTCCCTTGGTAATGGGAGGGTAAATTGTTACCACCACTTTGGAAAACTGTCATTGCCTAGTACAGTTGGTCATACCCAGTATCTATTACCGAGCAGTTCCATTCCTCGGTATATACCCTGGAGGAAAGCATGGTCATGTGCACCAGGGGACGCGCACAGGCATGTTCACAGAAGCATTATCCATAAAGCTGAATGAAAACAACCCACATGTCTAGAGGAATGAGTAAGGAAACAGGGTGATACTCACGACACGAAATATAATAAAGCAGGGAAAAATGAATGAAATAGAAGAAAACAATGGTTTTTAGTAATATAAAGTTTAAGAGCAACCAAAATATATGATACATTATTGAATGATACATACAGAGATGGCGAAACTCTTAAAGAGCTAAGGAATGATTAAACTAGTTGCTTCTGGGGCAGAAGGGGATGCAGTTGAGGAGGTCCCTACACGCGGCTTCAGGTGTCTGGCTAGTGTCAGAGTGTTGAGTTTATTGCTTTTCTTTAAATTGTATTGTCTTTAAATTCATCTACTTCTGGATGAATGATATTTTTTCAATTTAAAAATGAAGATTAAAAATGCCTTGCAAGTTTATATCAATAAAGCCGTTAAGAAAAAAGAGAAGCTTTCAAGGAAACTGGCTGGAATATGGGGCATTTGCAAACGGCTAGATGCAGGTAGGAAACTCGCGCTCCTGGATCTTAGAATTGTATTGAGACAGATCAGAAGCAATGTCTCATTTTTTGGCAAATATTTTAAAATCTCATTCATCAGAGGAGATACTTAAATGACTGACGATTGAGCCAGGAGAAGATTAACATTAAAAAGCTTCTTCTGGGTGTGTTGCAAGTCTATTAAGATGAGCACATTAAATCCTTCTGGCTTGCTTTCATTACGTACATAGAGGTAATCTATAATCTAGGAGAAAGACAAAAAAACCCAAAAAACATTGTATTAGTAGGCAGGAGATCTAGGTTCTAATTCTGATGAACCTGTGGGTTGCGTGACCTTAAAAACTGAGTCAGTTTACATTGCTGAAGCTCAACTAATTGGGGATGTTTAAGAGTATTAATATTTTACCCCAAATGGAGCTACTAATATTTGGAAGACACTTAAATATGTGACTTTAGCTAATTTTCATAATCTTTTTTTTTTTTTTTTTTTTTTTTTTTTTTTTGAGGGCAGTGTCACTGGCCCTCACATGTGGGACCGAACCAGGGCCGCTGGCTTCCCAAGCCAGCGCTTAACCACCGCGCCACTCGGCTGGCCCTTCACAATCTTTTGAAACGGGAATTATTACTCTTATTTTTCAGATGTGAAAACTTAACTTGCCCAATAATCAAACAGCTAAAAAGTTGAGACTAATGAATGTCATAGAATTATTTTAAGGACTAAATTAAGTAATGCATATATAAATATTGTACTATGTACTTTATTTATAACCCCATAGTAGGAACTCAGAAAGTGTTACTATTGCCACCTGACTCTGAAGGTGTTACTATTGCTGCCTGACCATTCCACCCACTACAGGGTTCAGAACTCAGAGGCTTAGGACTGGGGCATAAGGGACTTGGCTCTCAGCACCATCCGTATCAGCATTTTGAGTTAAACAGGTTTTTGTTTGCTCACTTGGAAACTAAGCCACCACTTATGCTGTCATTTCTGTAGAAAATGAGTTCTAAATTCTAGACACTACAAGTTAATTTTTGGAACACTTCAGGTACACAAATCAAGTATTAATAATTACCCTTTCACTAAGTAAACCTTTTACAATGGTTATAAAAGAATACAAATGTTAACACATTTGAGAAGCATCCTTTTTTTTCCTTTTTTTCTTCCAGAAGATGATACTGGGACTTCATCGTTTTTCTCTTTTCAGAATGAACTTTTTTTTTTTTTTTTTTTTTTTGAGGGCAGTGTCACTGGCCCTCATATGTGGGATCCGAACCGGGGCTGCTGGCTTCCCAAGCCAGCTCTTAACCAATGCGCCACTCGGCCGGCCCCAGAATGAACTTTTGAAATGCAGAAATCTCTAATAAAATAATGGAGTAATTGTGTGTGAGAATTCTTATGGCTATATTTTTTCCTTTAAAAAAAAGTAAAGGAAGTAAGAAATAATTTTCCTAGTTGAATTAGGCTCTGGAAATAAGACACTTTTTATTTTTTTACCATAAAGTTTTACTTCTGATTTTTCAAATAAGCTTTTAAATTTGATTTTTATAATATCAGCTATCAAAAATATTTTTTGCACTTAGGCAGTACCCTTTTTGAGTATTAAGAATTTCTGTTTGAATATGGATTTCCTCTAAACATATTTTAGACTATTTGCCCTCAGAAATACAAGGAATGTTTAGCATAATAGCCCAATGTTTTCAACAATAAAGCAATCTTTTTTCCTCCAGAAAAGGAGTTTTGCTGATTGCATAATGGTCTTTTCCATAATTGTAGAAAGACAGTGGAATGCTAAATGGAGATGGTGTTTTGCCAAAATGTTTAATTATTGAGTTTCTTTCATACCAAAAGAGGAGAAACTATTTTTTATTACCTTTATAAAATCATGACCCAAACATGAAGTTAGGAATTATGAATAATTTTTCATTTTGTTTATTTTCTCATGTGAAACTTTTTCTGCTTCACAAAACTTTTTCTAGCTGTCTTTTAATATTACTTTTAAATTATTGAGAGAGTTTATAATCAGCAATTTTCTGTTAATTTCAGATTCTATTTTAACTAGTAGTTTCAGTCTCTTTCTAAACTAAATTGTTTTACGTTATTAAAAAAGAGGAAGAAAAAGAAAATTGATACATTTAATTATCTATTTTTTTTTCCTGTTTCTTGTTCTTTCTGTGTCAGACTGCCAACATATGAACTGTCTGAGCAAGGAGGAAGGAGGAAAAGCAAGGCTTCTGAATAAATTAATTTCCCCTAATTAGAACTATATTTTTGGTTATTCTGTGACTGCTTGAGTTAAAATTGATAACATATCTAAAGGTATGCCATACACACGATTTATAGCTTGTAAATCTTGAGAAGAAAATCAACAATGATTTTGATAACACAAAACCTGCCAAGACATTTGACAATTTAGAAAAAAGTTAAATCAATCAGCTAGTTAGTGCAAAAACACATCAGGCCTTGCTAGCTTTGGTTCCATGTGATGTAGGATTTTGCTGATCTTGACCCTTCTTAATTTTTAAATTATCTTCCCAAAAACCTTTTCTACCATGTGTTCATATGTGCTTTCTTTTCCTGACCACATTTTTGCTCCTAACTATCAATTACCCCAGAAATTCTAGTCATTTTTCTAGGTTTGTTAACAGAATTTGAAAAGTAAATAACTTAGTCTTGTTTGTCTTTGCCTATTAGAGATTCTAACCCATTCTCCTTAGAATTCTCCTAAAAATTTAAGATGTAGGGTGTTGTCATTCTCTTCATACTTCTGTCATTTTCAAGCAGTGATTATGTGTCAGACACTGTGCTCAGCTTCTTCGTATGCAATCTTTAATTCTCATAAAGTTTGGCATTATTGTCTTCATTTTACAAATGAGAATGCTGAGTCCAAGATAGAGTAACTGCTTGGTCCCAGCTAGTTATTAAGATTAGCAGAGCTGGAATTTGAACCAAGCTTTCTTTGTCTCCTTAGGCTATGAATTTTCCATAGACCCTGATACCTCCCTTCCTGTGTTCCACCCTACCCACCCTGGTCAGTGTGATTATAAAATAATGGAAATTCTGAAGATTCTCCACCCATTCATCTTAAACAAAACAGAACCTTTAAAAAGATATTTTGGTTACTACTTGTATAGCATACACATGTACCCTATCTTGAGATGATACACCATTGAATTTCCTTTTGAAAACTTAATAGCTTCGTGTCAGAAAATATATTCTTTGTTTACATTTTAAGAAATAATTTTTAAGTGTATTCAAACCATGTAATAGTTGCTAATACCTGTGAGTGTGATAAATTCTCCAAGCACTAACACCATAAGAAAATCTGGGAATTCTATTATATTTGAGATAATTTAAAAAATTATTGTATATACTTGTAGTATAGGCTTGGTTATGTTTATTGGATCTTAGTTCTACAATGCTGTGCTTCCTTTATAATTAACTCTGTATTATTTCTGATATAATTCTCCATACTACATTATGCTTTACTAGCAACTAACTCGTCTCTATAAAGAGTGACACCACATGAGCATTTGCATCTTAAATTCTTTGTTAGTTGATCTCAGTAGTATGGATTTTTGACTTCTATACAAAATCCAGGTCTTTGCCCCTGACTCCAGATATGATGTGAATCTTTGGTTCTTTCATGGATAAGCCTAAGTGGTTTGTTAACAGGCCTTTTTCTTTTTCTTCACTGCATTTATATCATTGACCTTTGCTTGAAAAAGCATTCGACAGTCTTTAACAGAGGGAGACCATGAAAGAGGGTGTTGTAAAGGCTTTATTCTGTAAAAGAAGTCACACAGGGAAAGCTTTATATTTGCTGGGTGATTTAATTCTTAAACAGGCAGAAATTGGCCATGGGCCATGAGTAACATGGTGGAAAAGCACTGCTAGCGCAGCCTCACAATAAAACTTCCCCACTGTGTTCTACACATTTTTTAAAAATAAAGAGTCAAAAGCATCTCCTTTCCTGTTGTTTTAAAGTCCACCCAGGAAAAGTGAAGCATGGTGTGTAGACTAGTCAGCTGCTTATCACAATTCATAAAGCTATTCATGGACTTTTTTCTTGAACCAGCAACTATGGAGCATATACTCTAGGGTGAAAGATGTCGGCTTAAATCTGTTTTGTGAGTGCCCAGAGCAGAATTATGAGGGTAAAGTCCACTTAGAAGAATGGCAACTACTTTGTGAACACTGGCTATATCGTATATTATTAGTAATTAATAATATTAATAATTAGCATAATTTTGTCATAGCTATTAATAGTATTAGGGATTCCAAGATAATACCTTTTTTCTTGTAGATGGTGGTTTAGGCAAACACCGTCACTAAAAATGACTGTTTATTCCTCTGTATACTGAATAATCTAATGTCTGGAGAGAAATGAGGGGCAAGCATATTCTAATTACCATTTTAAGAGCTTTGGAAATTGGCTGGTGAAGTGTTGTTAGCCATTCTCTGAAAAGTACGTTTTCTCCTTTATGATTTTCTGACAGTATAGCAAGACTTAAATTGACTGCTTCCTTCTTGTTGAGTCGTAAGACAACCCTGAACTTCGTATTTGATGACGACAGATTGACTTTACTGGATCTTTAAGTGCGTTGGGATGGGTAGTCTTGTGTAAGACTGCACCCATGTATATACACGTATGTAGATGCGTGGAGGTTTTTCTATTCTTTTAAATTTTTTTGCAAAGTTACTTGAGAGACATGGTGGTAATGTAAATTTCTGTTGCATTTAAAAAATATAATGCTCATCTTCTATACTAGGTGACTTAACCAAATTTTAAGTAAGCTTTAAGCATCTAAATATTTGGGCTTGTATCTCTGAGAATCTTGGACTTCGTTAGGCTCCAGCTTCTCTTCAAGCAGTAGGAACGCTTAGCTTTTGTTAAAGAACATCCGAAATTTACTGGCAGTGAAAAAAGAGATGGGAGTTTATTCTAGCCAAGGCAGAAACAGCTCTTTGGGGGTAGAACCTAAATAAATGGTGAGTTGTGGTGCTTGAAAGTTACAGAATGAAGCTTGATACCCAAGTGGGTATCAAGTTGTTTGGCAGGCAAATTGATTGTACAAATTTAGAGTCAAACTTAGGGAAGGGTAAGTATCATGGTATAGTAGGAAAAGTCTGGCTTTGTATAAATAATTACAGGGTGTGGACAATAACATTAACCTTTTTGAATTTCCTTGATAGTAAAATGAAGATTATGACCTTCACCTAGTAGAGTTATTTTGAGGGTTAGAGAGGATATACAGAGGGTGCCAAAAAATGTATACACATTTTAAGAAAGGGAAACTGTATTAAAATTTTAATACTCAATATATAAGATAACAAAAGGAATACAAATCACGTGTGACTTCTGCAGTTACAAGAGGGGCTCAAAGTGGTTCCCATCAGCGTCCAGACACTTCTGATTACAGCAAACTACTGCTTGAGCAACATTGACTGAAGTGTCCACTTGTATGCATTTTTTTGGCACCCCCGGTATATTTATTGACATAGGCCCTCAATCAATGATGGTTCATTGTTTTCATCATCATCCTAATCATCACAATCACTCCATTTACACTTTCTGTAAAATTATTTGTTAATCAAGAAACTGCATAACCCAATACACTAAGCAGCTTTAAGATAGAAATATAGACTTTTGTATGTGGCTTCTCAGGATACTGGCTTTCTTTGCCTTTTGGACTGGTCCTGAGATATTGCAGAAAACCATGATAAGTGTGAGGGAGAAGAAACCTTCAACTTTAGCTGCTCAAAATAGTTTTTTAAGGATAGAAGGCAAAAGCACCATTATTTTTCCCAGTTGCTGCTGATGAACAACAGAGAGGCACATCTCAAATAATCAGAAAAAATAATCCTTAGGTTTGTATCCTACAAATAGAATGTATCCTACACACAGTTTAAAATGGCTTTACTTCCATTTTGCAAAGTTCAACCCAAAGTTCCAATAACTCTCAAATTTAGAACTTTTATTGTTACTACAGAAACAGGAATATGGAAAATAGTAGGGGATTACTTTAACTGATACATGTAAGAGCTGTGTAAGTATTAACAATTTGATCTTGGGCCCCTGAACTAAAATTAACATCATAAGGGCTTATTATTAGGAGCGGATTCTCTAAAAAAAATTATATTGAAAACTAGTTGTACCTTGGATTGTCTCCTATCAAATATGATTTATGCCAAAATCTTCTCTGATGAAGTCTAAAATTTTGAGGTCCAGAATGAATATATAAAGAAGGATCACACTGTTGGAAAAAAGGGAAAGAATTTTTGCTGTTTGGAGAACCATGGTATTTAGTGTAGTTTTTCATCTTTCTTTTTCCCTCCCAGTGCTTAGCTCTAAAACTCAGTTTGTGTATTAATTGAACGTTTATTTCTCAAGCATATATTAAGTGCCTACAATAAATCAGGTACTATATTAGACTCTATAGGATGTTAAGATGGCTAAGATATGGTTGCTGTACTCAGCAAACTTACCAACTAAGATGTAAGAATATGTATATAGTATATAGAATGGAATATTATTTGGCCATAAAAAAGAATGAAACCTTGACATTTGTGACAACATGGATGGACCTAGAGGGTACTAAGCTAAGTTAAATAAGCCAGAGAAAGACAAATACCATATGATTTCACTTTTATGAGGAATCTAAAAAATAATAAATGAATAAACAAAGGAAAAACCAACTAATAGATACAGAGAACAAATTGTTGGTTGTCAGAGGGGAGGGGGTTAGGGGTCTGGGTGAAAAAGGTGAAGGGATTAAGAAGTATAGATTAGCAGGTATAAAATAGTCATGGAGATATAAAATACAGCATAGGGAATATAGTCAGTAATTTTGTAATACTATGTATGGTGTCAGGTGGGTACTAGACTTACTGGGGTGATCACATTGTAAGTTATCTAAGTGTCTAATCACTGTGGTGTACACCTAAAACTAACGTAATATTATATGTCAACTGTAATTGAAAAAAAAGTGAAAAATGTAAAATAGTTTTAATATAATATCCATAGGCTTGTGCAAGATTTTGAAGATGATAATAATAATAATCTACATGATAATCTTTGTCTCAGGTCTTCAGTCTTTTAACTAGAGAAACAAGAATTACATATATGAAAGAATATAAAACAGACCATAATTAAGATTAAAATGTACAGTGCAGAGAATGTGAAGTCAGGAAGCCAAAAGATCTCTGTAGACCAGTCAGAGAAAAGTTTCATGGAAAAAGATGAGCCTGAAAGCAGGAACATTTTTGAGAGGTGAAGAGGAGGAAAGACATTGTAAGAGGGATGATTGTAGAGGAAAAAACAATATCAAGAGATACTTTGAAAAAAAATTTGACAGAAATTGGCGATATATTAGATGTAAGAGCATGGGGTAGAGAGAAAGGACTTGAAAATGACAACAAAGGTTTAAGTTTCACTGGTTGGAAAGAGATTATATTGATATAATGGACATATAAGAAAAGAAAGTAGGTTAATAGGAAGAGATGGGATATTAAAAAATAATATTTTTCTTATTTTAGAGATTTAGTCATTTGGGATTTGACAATCTAGAATTTTTATATGGATTTAATCAAGAAAGCGATAGAGGTCCCCATTATAGTCATTTTACATAATTGTGAATTTCAGTTTAATTACCAGAAATATTTTAATACAGACTGTACCTAAAGTAGAAAATTATATTTAGTTTCCAGTGTCTAAATGGATATTATTGGGTTGTCGGAAAAGTCATGACGCATTTTTGCAATGAAAAACATAGAACAAATATGTCATGACTTTACCAACAGCCCAATAGTTGACACAGTCATTAGGATCCTGGTCTTCACATTCTCCATCCAGAAGCTTGCTTGGGTGAAGCTTTTCCTTCTCCTCTCCGGACCAGGCGGTGCGGATGCTGATGGGACTGTGGAGTGAGTGGGGAATGAGGTGTAACAGTAGACCAGTTCTATACCCCAGTGCTTATTAATAAAAAAAGATTTCTAAGCATCGGGACTTATATTCTCCATGGCTCCTTTATCATTTATTTTAAGGTACCCAAATGCAGAAGATTAAATTGTGACAAATTATTAGTGTTAGTACTATGTCATCGAATTTATAGTCGTGAAGCTGTTCAATTTCCAAATAAAAATAAAAATCACTCTGTACTTCTAGTAATTAGAATCTTGTTGAAACAATTTCTACATTAAGATCACCTTTTGATGGGATGTTCAGCAACAAAACTTTCAAACTGGTTTACCTTTGTTTATTGTCTTTGCTTTGATTTGCAGTTCTGGGAAATGCCAGTGTAAAGTGGGTGTCACCGGCGCTACATGTGATCAATGCCAAGATGGATATTACAACTTTAGTAAGAGCGGCTGCTTGCCCTGCCGATGCAATAATCGGTCTGCCAGTTGTGATGCCCTCACAGGTACACACTTTCCTTACCTTTTATGGAATTAGTCTATTGTTCTTTTCATTTTGAGGTCCTTCGTCTATAGGTTTATGCTTTCCAAACCATTTGTAAGGGTTTTTCTCCTCTAAGTTGGATGGAATCGGTCATAGCAAGCCAAACTCCGGCAACAAAAACTTGAAAAAAAAATACATACATTTCAAAAGTCATATTGGTTGGAGAGCTATGGAAGGAAGGAGGACTGTATGAACTCAAATTCCAGAAAGGGTGGTACCCTTCCTAAGTGAGCTGATGACCGCAGCCATTTCCTTTCCAGGGGACATTTGCTGAGTCTGGGCACAGGCTAAGGAGCAGGCTTGGCCCAAGCAAAGAAATTCTTCTTGAGGAAAGAGCTACAAGAAGAGCTTTGGGCAGTCATGTGGAGCTTGCGTGATGCACTGGAAACTAGGGGAGCCCTAACACAAGGCCAGCTTTGCCTTAGGACATCAGCTGGCTGTGTACAAGATGGAAGCCTGGCCCAAAAGGCAGAAAGAAATCTCAGTCTTGTGGTCCTTAGGAGACAAAAATCTCTTTAGATGGAGAGGGGCTATTACGCCATGCAACCATCCCTCTCTTAAGACACTGACACATTTTGAAGATACGTGGAGTGGGACCTCAGCTCAAATCACCAAAGGGAAACACGGTATCTGGTGCAGCCTTTTAGGACTGAGGACACTCAGGCCTGTTAGGCTGTCAATCAAAAGCCTTAGAGGGCCATGACCAAGAACAGCGAGGAACTGTAAGTGAATTGACTCATACTAAAATAGCAGTCCATCCTCAACCTATCTTGATTTCTGATGGAATTGAGGTGATCCTCTTGTTCTATTTGCCTAACACAGGAAAGGGGAGTCATCTGTGGTTCCTTTATATACTGTGTCTGGCATACAATCAAAAATACTAAGGGCCGGCCGAGTGGCACGGTGGTTAAGCGCTGGCC
Source organism: Aselliscus stoliczkanus (assembly GCA_033961575.1). Classification (NCBI taxonomy): domain Eukaryota; kingdom Metazoa; phylum Chordata; class Mammalia; order Chiroptera; family Hipposideridae; genus Aselliscus; species Aselliscus stoliczkanus. The sequence goes on from CM066728.1 coordinate 126,482,070, forward strand.
TTGGAAGCCAGCGTCCCCAGTTCGGTCCCACATATGTGGGCCAGTGACCCTGCCCTCAAAAAAACAAAAACAAAAACAAAACAAAACAAAATACTAGACCATCCTCTTGGCTGCATCGACTGTGAGGATGAAGACCATTCCCAGCAATCAGATGGTGGACATTCCAGAAAATGTGGACATCGCTCTGAGAGATGCCCACTGATTGTGAAGGGCCCAGAGGCACCCTGCGGAGGGACTTCAGTCACATCAATGTGGAACTCAGTCTCCTTGGAAAGAAAAAGAGGCTCTGGGGTGACAAACGGTGGGGAAATAGAAAGGAACTGGCTCCTGTTCACTCTATAGTCACGTACAGAGCACACTCAGGGTGTTACCCTGGGCGTCCGTTACAAGATGAGGGCTATGTGTGCTCCCTTCCCCATCAATGTCATTACTCAGGAGAATGGTTCTCTTGTTGAAATCCGAAAAATACACCCGCTGGGTTTGGATGAGGTCAGGTGTTGCTTGTTCAGTATCTCGAGGCCAAAAAGATGAGTTAATTCTTTTTTTTTTTTTTTTTTTTTTTTTAAGCTGAGCCATCTTGCCATCTATTGGCAGCACAGTGGCTGCTCAGCTCGGGCTGGGCATCGAACTGCTGTTGCTCAGAGCGAGTTAATTCTTGAAGGAAATGATATTGAACTTGTATCAAATTCTGCTTCTTTGATTCAACAAGCCACAACAGTTAAAAATAAGGATATCAGAAAAATTTTGGATGGTAATCTGTGTTTCTGAAAAAGGAACAGTTCAGCGGGCTGATGAATAAGATCTAAGTTATTCTGCTACAGAAACACCAAGATGTTGAGTGATTCCCCAGACTGATTTGTGATATTTTAATGATGCAGTAAAAGTCATGTATTGAAAAAAAAATACTAGACTAATGCTGAGGTAGGAAAATATGACCAATGAAGAAAAAAACAGTGGAAGCAGACCCGCTGGTGATATACGTGTTAGACTAGCATATGACTTGAAAATAACTAAAATTAATATCTTAAGAAAATAGAGGAAAAAACATAAAATATGTGAAACGAGGCAAAATTTTAAAAGAATCAGAACCTATCAAACCATCAGAAGGACAATGTAAAACAATAAAGTACAACATCTGAAATTAACAGCTCATTGCATAGGCTTAACAGCAGGTTGTACACAGTGAAGACAAGGTTAGTAGGTTCAAATATAGCTCAATTAAAAATGTCCAAAAAGGAAAAAAGCAACGGAAAGAACAGAGCAGGAAAACCATGCGAGATACAAACAAAAGTCTAATGTAAATGCAATTGGAGGCTCACAAAGAAAGGAGAGAGAGATTGGGGCAGAAGCAATATCTGAAGAGATAATGGACAAGAATTTTATAAATTAATGAAATACATCAACCTACAGATTCAAAAACTCAGCATGCCCTGCGCAGTATAAAAACAAGTAAACCACATCGAGACAAACTTAGTCAAACTGTAAAAATCTAAAGACAATCAACTTTTATGATCTTTAGTTTTCCTAAAGGTAAGGATTGGAGATACTTCCTTGAAAATCTTTTTTTCTCCAACCAAAAGCTCAAGACACATTAGTCTGACAAGTACATGTGTTTTTATGAGAGCATGGCAGCAGAATATTTGAAATTGTAAAAGTACCCTGGAAACATCTCTGTTGAAATGTTGTTTTTCATTGTAATCCTCTACCCCTACAGTGAAACAAATTCATTTAGAAGAAATTGTGGGTTGGTATTTTTTTTTTCCTATTACATAATTGGGTCCCTCCCTACTTGCCAGTTCTATGTTGTGCTTTGCTTTTTCTTTACTGTCTGTGATCTGGGCCTACTGGCTTCTATTATTAAAACAAGTTATGTTCCTTTGTCCCAAGGTTCTCATACGTGATCTTCTTGCCTTTGCCTAGAATGGCCTTTCAAATACACCTCTGTCCCACCTCCGGACCCTTTACCTTAATAAATCATATCCTTCAGGCCTTCGGTTAAGGTTACTTCATTTGAAAACAGTTCCTGATGCTCCAAGCTAAATGGCAATTCCCAATTATATACTCTCATAGACACTATATTTTTTTCATTGCATTTATCACAGTTTGTATATCTATTTGTGATTATGCATCATACATTGATTTAAGTTCCACTTTGTTTTGTTCACCATTGTATACAATCTCTAGCATCGAACCTGACACATAGTAAGTACTCACTACATTTTTGTTGAACAAATGAATGGAAATACAGAGGGAAGATGAGTTTCAATGCTGGGTGATGACAGAGATGCTTCCTAATACTGAGTTGACTTCAGTTGCTCCCTGAATCTTTTACGGATCCAGGAAGCAGCCTACAGTGCTGGTTCGTGCTTCTCATTTTCCTTGCAGCAATGAGGTAGCTCTCGAGTGTTCAGTAAATCCCAACCTGTCCTTGCTCTGGAGATAATTTAAGGCAAAAGAAATCCTTTTCATGGTTATGATTTCTAAAAGTAGCTAGTAATAAGATAAATAGTTTCTCTGTTTTGAAATATAATAAAAGTGGAATCCAACATGAAGAACTGCCAGTACTTGATTTAAAATCGCTAGCTTAATATAAAATCAGTCTTTTGTCTCAAATGAGATGTTTTTTCCAACAGTGCTGTGATACGGTTGCCCTCTGGTGGCCACTTACTATCTTCTCATAGTCCTTATCACCCCACCCCCACAACGCGCCCCAGTCTTTTTCTATATTGCATATTTTATTGGGTTGCCGGAAAAGTCATGACATATTTTTTTCTATGTTTTTCTTTGCAAAAATGCATCATTACTTTTCTGCCAACCCAATAGATTGAAGTAGACTTTTAAAGAAACCTGTTGTGGTAAGATATATTGGGGAAAACATTTTGGAAAGCAATGAAGATGTGTACCAGAAGCTTTAAAACTGCTTCCTTGATCCAGCATTTGTTTCCAGGGATCTCTTCTGAGGAAATAATTCTACAAATAAATGCAAAAAAACTTTATGTTCAAAGATGCTCACCAAAGTGGCAGTTATAATTTAAAAAAATTAGACAACCCTATTTATAGCAACAGGAAATGAAGTAAATTATGTTATCTAGGCAATATGTGGTTAAGAGCACAGAAAATGAAACCTTAACTTTACCTATTCCAGTTACATAGCCTGTTTTTCTCATCTAGAAATTTGGGATAATAACGGTAACTGCCTAATGGGTTCTTGTTTAGATTCAATACACCCTTAATACAATGCCTGGCTTTTATATACACCCTTATAACACCATTAATACAATGCCTGGCTTATTATAAGCAATGAACAAATGGCAACTATTATTATGTTGTCATTAAAATGTTTTAAAGAATAATATATAACAACATGAGAGAGTGAAAGAAGCATAGTATAAATGACATGGGCCGTATGTTTAGACAATTTGAAAAGCAAAACCCACGCCTCTTATATATGGAAAGATTTCAAGGAAAAGTACTCAAAATCTTTTTTTAAATATATTTTTGAAATTTTTCAATTTCAGTTGACATACAATATTATATTCGTTTCAGCTGTACCACTTAGTGGTTAGACATTTCTATACCTGATCACCCCGATAAGTCTAGTACCCACCTGGCACCATACATAGTTATTACACAATTATTACTTATATTCCTTATGCTGTACGTTACGTCCCATGACTGTTTTAATAACTACCAATTTGTACTTCTTAATCCCTTCCCCTTTTTCACCCATCCCCCCAATTCCACTCCTGTCTGGCAACCATCAAAATGTTCCCTGTTTCTATGAATTTGTTTCTTTTCTGTTTGCTCATTTATTTTGATTTTTTAGATACTATATATAAGTGAAATCATATGGCATTTGTCTTTCTCTGATTCAAAATCTTAATGACCAATCTCTTAGGGTAATTTTTTTTCTTTCTACTGTACTATATTTTTCTAGATGTTCTTTATTCAACCCATATTTCCCTTAAAACGGAGGTGGGAGACTGTTATTTTTTAAACTAGAATGTTATGTTCATAGAGCATACTGCTTTGTAAGAATTCAGCGCCCACCAGTATTCATAGTGTCCCAGGGACACTAACGTGACCGTGGCAGCGGGACTGAGTTGACTGCGGCTTCACCCCTCAGGGACTTCCTTCATATTAGGGGATCACACTTTCCTGGTGGTGGTGGTGTTTCCCTCCCCAGCCAGCTCTGCCAGACCTTCTGCTGGTCAGCTGTGAGCACTGGGGTGCCTCGAGCTCAGCCCTTGATGCGCTTGCCTTCTGCCTGATGAGCTCCCTAAATGATCTCATCCAGTCCCCTGGATTTAATTGAAATGCAATCTACATATGTACTGATTACCAGATTTACATTTCTTCCTTGATCTTCACACTCACACATCTAACAGCACACTTGACATCTTCACTTGAATGCTTTAATTGGTTTCATAATCCTAACACATCCAAAACAACTCTTTATTTTACTCTGTAAGCCAAGCCTGCTTTCCCCCTAGTGTTCGTCATTTTGGTGACTGGCACCATTCGCCCAGGTACTCAGTCCAAAAGCCTGGAAGTCATATCGGGTTCCTTTCTTTTCCTGCTGCAAATATCCAGTCCATCAGCAAGTTCTACCAACCTGACATTCAACACAGCACCCTGAATCTGACCACTGTTCATGACCTTCATTGCTGTCATTCTTGTCTAAGCCAACGTCCTCTCTCTGAACTGTATTGACATGCTCTCTGCCTCCTCTTTTGTCCTCTCATTCCCCGACCCCCACCCCACCACAGTCCAATCTCCACGTGACAACCAGAGTGATTTTTTTGTAAATATAAAACCAGATCATTTTATTCCCATGCTTAAACCCTCAATGGTTTCCCATCCCTCTTGGAATGAAATTCAGACTTCTTTCCATGGCCTACATGACTTGACGTTTGTTGGCCCCTGCCTTTCCCCTCTGACCGTATCTCCTGCTACTCTCTCCCTGGTTCACACAGGCTTGGCCTGCGTTCTGACAGGCTGAAGTTTGCTTGCTGTCTGTCCTGCCCTGAGGAGCAGGTATTTCTTCCTGCAACAGAGCACCTTGCTGTATTTACAACAGGTTTATACATAAACTGTGAAACGGCAAAATGAATAAGAAAAAGGCTTTTCAGGTGGCAATTTATGTTTTCAAAGCTTTGTCACTGAATTTGGTTTGAAAGGAGCCCTACATTCTTTTCTTTGACCAGTTATTGTCTCGGTTACAGCTACCCGATGTTTTTGATGCTTCGCCAAGGAGCATGAGATCATCTTCAGGAAACAGTCATGCCTTCCTTTTTTGTGGGGTGGAGGGGTGGGGAGGTAAGGAGTGATCCACTCCTTTGGCCATATTTCAGCAAAGAGAATCTGAATTTTAAGACAGTATTGTTATATTTGAAATATTTTATAATATACATGTGATATATTTTACAATGTATTAATTTTATAATCAGAATAAAAACTGAATAAAAATAAAATTGATACATGCATACCAGAGACAATTTGAAAATTAGAGTGAAGTAAAACACTGAAAGGACTGTTGCCCCTCACAACTATTGTTAGCATTCTGGTATATTTATGTCTGGTCTGTCTTGAATGTATTAATTTTCTTTCTCTATAGCTGTGTTCCAGGTGCATGCTATTTTCAAAGAAATGCTTTTAAGAACTAATAAGTTTTATTGTTATACTTGTTTTCTTCTTTACTTTTGAGATAACATTTACCACATTGGGTTATTTTTTTCTAATTGTTTTCTCATTGCAGGGTATGTCTTAAAACAAATAAAAATGAGAAATCATTCTGAAAAAAACTTAAAATAGTCTAATATAAATGGTTTAAGAGAATGAAATTATATTGTGATAAGCACAAAACAAAGGCTTGGGGTCTTATCTAGAATAGTAAAAAGCCCCCAAATAATAATAGGCATGTAGGCCCAGTAGCATTGTAGGAGCAAAGTATTAAAAGTATATATATTTACAATTTTTTAAGAAAAGATTTGAGTGGGGAATTGGGGAAGGGGAACAGCCAAGTTGTTGTCCTTCAATCTTAGCTGTGGAGGGCGCAGCTAGCTCAGCTCCAAGGCCAGTCGCAATCTGGCCGCCCGATGGCATGTTTAGCTCACGGTGCCCTGTTCAATCTTAGTTGCAGGTGGCCCTAGCCCACTATCCCATACTGGAGTCGAATCCCCAACCTTGTTGTTAGCAGCACGTGCTCTCACCAGCTGAGCCCTCCTGCCACCTGTTGGCAGCTCAGTGGCAGCTCAGCTCGGGCACAGCTCACTGGCCCATGTGGGAATTAAACCAGTGGCCCTGTTGCTCAGAGTTTGGGCTCTTAACCAACTGAACCAGTCTGCCGGCCCTACATTTTTTTAATAAGAGTAGCAACATGACCTTCTCTTGTCACATTGCAAATGGCATGTGATTTGAATGCATCTTGTCCCAAATCTCCATATTCTGTTATAGAACTGTTAACTTTTTTGAGGTAACTTTTTATACTAAAGTTTAAGACTTTCTCAGATCTTTTTTTAAAAATTATTTCCATTGTACATTTTTAATAGGGGGAGAGCAGGTAGACAAATTTTATTCATAATACGGGTTTTGACATTTCTAACCTGCAGAATACTTTGACATTTAAGGTTATTATTATTATTATTATTATTATTATTTTGAGGGCAGTGTCACTGGCACTCATATGTGGGACCGAACTGGGGCTGCTGGCTTCCCAGGCCAGCGCTTAACCACCACGCCACTTGGCCGGCCCAAGGTTATTTTATTTTTAGAGCCGAAATATGAAGTGGCCTACTATGTCTTTTTCAGCAATTTTGATTATCATATCACAAAGATACAGATCTAAAAAGCAATCAGAATACAAAAAGATCTGGAAAGAAATCAGTACCTTAAATATTTATCACAGTGTGAGGATGTACTGCTTTGTTATATATATGAAAAATATCATTGACATTATCAGGCCTCAAAAATTATATGATTAAAAATGATGATGTTTACATGCAAGTTTGATTTAATTCAAAGTTAATTGTTCAGATAATAAAGCTTTGAAGATGTCTTTCCCAATAGGTTCATGATGTTTCAGGGACTCCGGCTGTAACTACTTAAGAATTGAAATTTGATTAGAAACCCCCCCCCCCAAAATGGACAAATTCCTAGAAACACACAACTTTGCAAGACTGAATCATGAAGAAATAAAAAACCTGAATAGATATTGAATAAGTAATTTAAAAATTCCCAAAAAACAAAAGCCCAGGACCAGTTGGCTTCACAGGTGAATTCTCTCAAACATTTAAAGAAGAGTTAATACCTATCCTTCACAAATTATTTCAAAAAAATTGAAGAGGAAGGAATGCTTCCAAACCCATTTTATGAGGCTAGCATTACCCTGATACCAAAACCAGACAAAGATATCACCACACACAAGAAAAATTACAGGTCAATATCCCTGATGTACATAGATGGAAAAAAAACCTCAACAAAATATTAGCAAACCAAATTCAACAATACATTAAAAGGATCACATATCATGATCAAGTGGGATATATTCCAGGTTTCCAATCAATCAATGTGAAAAATTACATTAACAAAACAAAAAATAAAATCATATAATTATTTCAATAGATACAGAAAAAGCATTTGACAAAATTTAACACATTTTTTTGCGGGAAACGAGTAAACTCGTCATATAGTTTTTTATGCCCGCTTACAAAGTGTTAACAGAGGCCTTTTATGTCAGACCCACAGCTAACATCACACAATGGTGAAAAGCTGAAAGCTTTTCCTCTAAGATCAGGGAGTAGACAAGGATCCTCACTCTTACCACTTTCATTCAATATAGTTGTATACTTGAAGTATACAGTTAGGCAAGAAAAATAAATGAAAGGCATACAAATTAGAAAGTCAGAAGTAAAACTGTCACTATTTGCAGATGACATGATACTATGTATAGAAAACCCTAAAGACTCCACAAAAAAACTATTAGAACTAATAAATAAATTCAATAATGTCACAGGAAATGAAATTAATATACAGTAATCAGTTACTAATAACAAGCTATCAGAAAGAAAAATTAAGAAAAAAATCCCACTTACAATTGCATCAAAAAGAATAAAATACCTAGCAGTAAATTTAACTTATGAGGTGAAAGACCTACGCTGAAAACTATAAGACACTGATGACAACACAAATAAATGGAAAGATATAGCATGCTCACAGATTGGAAAAATTAATCCTAAAATTTATATGAAACCACAGAAGACCCTGAATAGCCAAAGCAATCGTGAGAAAGAACAACAAATCTGGAGGTATCATGTTCCCTGATTTCAAACTCTATTATCAAAACAATGTGGTACTGTAGATGAACAGAACCTCTAAACGGGGACATAAAGAGGAGGCCGCGATGAGTCTGGTAGGAGGGGCGGAGACGAGACAGAGTGAACCCCTCTGTGAGGGATGCCTCAGCTGTAGGAAGGCTTCTCCTGTTGGGGGAGAGACCCTCCGGCTCCAAACCGAGCTCACCAGCCCAGACTATATATATATATATATATATATAGTCACAGGATGAGGAATACAGTGTGGAGTGGGGTCAGGTGAGTTGTAGTAGCTATTTTGATATGGGGGAGAGGGGTGGTGGATTGGGGGAGGGGGATTGGCACTTTGAGGGTAAAAAATATAACTATTGCACTGTTGTAAAAAATAAATTAAAAAATTAAAAACAAAAACAAAAACAAAAAAAACCACAATATGGTACTAGCATGAAACCAGACACATAGATCAATGGAATAGAATAGAATAGAGACCCCAGAAATAAACCCACACATAAATGTTCAATTAATCTATGACAAAGGATGCAAGAATATGCATACAATAGGGGAAAAGTCTAGTCAATAAATGGTGTTGGAAAACTGGACAGCTACATGTAAAATGAAACTGGACCACTATCTTATAACATATACTAAAATAAATTCAAAGTGCATTAAAGATTTGAATGTAAGACCTGAAACTATAAAACTCCTAAAAGAAAATACAGGCAATAAGGTCTTTGACATCAGTTTTAGCTATAGTTTTTTGGACCAGTCTCTTCAGAAAAGGGGAACAAAAGCAAAAATAAGCTAATACTATTATGTCAAACTAAAAAGTTTTTGCACAATGAAGGAAACCATCAACAAAACAAAAAGACAACCTATTGAGTTGAACTCTGTCCAATCCCTATTGGATAACTTCTGGTTGACTCTTAAGGTCTTTTGTTTGCAGGTATGATTTATATAAAGTTACTGCACTTTCAGAATAAATCTTTAACTTCTTAAAATACTTTGCTTCCTTTAGGTGCTTGTTTAAATTGCCAGGAAAATAGTAAAGGGGACCACTGCGAAGAATGCAAAGACGGATTTTATCAGAGTCCTGACACCGCTAGAGAATGCCTTCGCTGCCCTTGTTCAGCAGTGACATCTACAGGCAGTTGTATCCTAAGTAAGGCCTTTCTCTAAATCATTGTTTTTAGAGGAAAAATCAGGGAGTCAGTTATCAAGTATGTTAATGAGAAAAGTTCTGGATGTTGTAGTTGAAAGGGTGTTATAAAAACAGCAAAGGTATTCCTGTTAGGAATTTGCAATGGAATTCAAATATATACGAGTGTATGCAATGAGACTTGAGGGAGGGATGAGGAACTTTTTGTTAAAACCATATTTTATTTTGTCTGTCATGACTAAAGAGGAAGGGAAAAAAAACTATATGAGTGCCTGTTCATCACATTCTTCATATTTCTTATGTAAGCATATTTCTTTTGTTCTTCACTCGAATAGGTTCTCTGATGGCCCCATCATTTTCCCCAATAAACTGGACAGTTAATAAATAAAGTGTAGATTATTAGTTTGATTCCATGTGCCTCTTAAGTTTGAGAGGAGATAGTCAGGAGGGTTTATAAACCTCTTTGAGGACTAGTAGTTGGTTTTCATTTTCATCTGTAGCTTGAGACTGTACTAAATTACTTTGGTATTCTCTCTGTTTTAGAATTGGGTGAATTGGAACCTAAATGTGTCCAGTGTAAAAATGGTTACACAGGCCAGAACTGCAATAAATGTGAAAATGGCTATTACAACTACGACAGCATCTGTATGAAGTGCCAATGTCATGGCCATGTGGACCCATTCAAAACTCCAAAGATTTGCAAGCCTGAGAGTGGTGAGTGCATCAACTGCCTCCATAACACCACTGGGTTTCGGTGTGAGAAGTGCCTAGAGGGCTATGTCCGAGACCACGAAGAAAATTGCATCAAGAAAGGTAAAACTTCACCTAAGGTTTCAAATTTAATATCTAAACCTAGCATTGAAAATTTCAGGACAGCTACCTTTAGCTTTGTAAAGCCTTCCAGTCCCACCAGAGGAGTTTTCTGGAAATTGGTTTTCATAGAGGTTTGCCTAACGCGATTTCCTTCCATTTCTGCTGCTCTCCTGATACTCCAAAGTCAACTCCAGAAACTTGGGGACCAAGATCAAGTCATTGCAGTGTTCTCACATTTTCTCTTCATATACTTTTATTTTTATGTCAATAATTTAAAAGTCCTATCATTTTTTTTTTTTATCCTTTGCTTCCTGTCTTCTCATTACGTCCAGTGACCACCAGAGGTCTTTTTCAGTAGGGACCTAAATCCAGTTAGAAATTCCAGCTGAGAAAAAGAGTTCATTCGCGCCATCAGTCCTAACTTTGGGCCCAAGTTTTGCCATGTGTGATGAAGGAAAGGGAAATAATATTCCTTTTGATTTTTAAAAGAAAAAAATGATTCTTATGGCAAAATGTGTCTTACAGGGAGGTTCCGTAAGGGTTTAGACACAAATTAATGTTTAGAAATTCAGGATGAGTTAAGAATATTCAGGCTTTATTAGGTCATGGAGAGATTAGACCATGTTCCTCTACAAACTACTCTTTGCTATTCTGGCAGATGCTGTATACTGGGCTGATGGACAACTGATCTGTGGCCAAGTGTCGCCCTTTTGCCATTTTCTTGATATCCTTGTTCTGTTGTGATCACAGCTAGAAGACTCAGATTGAACCCTATCACCAGCCTGGAGATCCTGTCACCCAGTTCTCTTTCCTATTCAGAGGCGTACCGTGTCCATACTTAGCTGACAGGGCTGCGATGATTTTTCTTATTAGTTAGTAAATAATATAAACCATGCCTCTTTTTAGGATAGATTGGTGTGGCTGACTGTGGTGATGAATTATCATGACAATAATTATTTTGTTGAGTGACTACTATGTGCCAAGCACTGTAAACTTTAGGATAATGTTATATAGTTATTTAATCCTTCCCCAAAACTTTACAAAGTAGATATTATTATTCCCATTTATAGATGAGGAACATTGGTTTTGAAAAGGTTGACTGACTCCTCTGTAACCACACAGTTCTACCCGATTTGAGAGCCTTTGGTGTTTCCCTGAGCTCTGCTGCATTAGAAGTACCGAGTATAGTACCTTCATGATAAAATAGTTGTAATCTTCACAAAGGGAGGATGACTACACAGGCAATTAAAAGAAGGCTGTCTTCTCTCTTGGCTGATACCAACTTTGGACATTTAAATTGTGTTATTCAGAAGTGATCAGAACTACAACTTTTCCTATTTTGTTTTCGCCTCCTTTGAAGAGAATTTTACCCTTAGGAAATTTCATCAGACATGCTGAACTTATTTTAGTTCAAGTGATTGTCATCTATTCCTGTCACCTTTAGCCAAGTGATTTAGAACTCAGCAGTAACATATTTACCGCCTTTGCAGGAATTCATATGAATCCAAGAATAAAGAAGGTTGGAATACACCAACATTAGAATTTTTCCAAAGATTTTAATATAGATATTACACATTTTGGACAACAGCCATGGATGTAACAATCAAGCTTTCTAGACCCTGATTCTTTTCAGTATCTTTCTTTAAAAATTACTTTTAACTTGCATGACCTTAAAGCAGAATATCATGTCAACATGCCATACCAACTTCCACTCCCATGTATTTCTTTTATTGTTTCTTAAAACTAGATAATTTTGTCTTTTACATTTCATTCTCTGTTTTTATTTTCAGAAGTTATTGTTCCAACACCTGAAGGTTCTACCATTTTGGTTTCCAATGCCTCTTTGACCACATCCGTGCCCACCCCTGTTATAAATAGTACACTTGCCCCCACAGCCCTGCAAACTATCTTTTCAGTAAGCTCTGCTGAAAACAGCACGTCAGCTTTAGCCGATGTATCATGGACCCAATTTAACATCATCATTTTGACTGTCATCATCATTGTGGTGGTGTTGCTGATGGGATTTGTGGGGGCTGTATACATGTACCGGGAGTACCAAAACCGTAAACTCAATGCCCCCTTTTGGACCATCGAGCTGAAAGAAGACAATATCAGTTTCAGCAGCTACCATGACAGCATCCCCAACGCGGACGTGTCAGGACTGTTAGAGGATGATGGCAATGAAGTGGCTCCCAATGGGCAGCTGACCCTGACGACACCCATGCACAACTACAAGGCCTAGGGATCCAGGACTGAGTTCCAGGACCACGGGGCTGCGTCGGCCCTGGGAACACACAGACCTGGGCGAAGCTGCTGAGAAAGCGCAGGCACGTGGTGCATCTGGAATGCCAGGTGCAAATTCACGATGCACTTAGCCTATTGCTCTCAGTTTCCACAAGAAGATCTGAAGTCGTCACTGTCAATAAGGACTCGAAGTAAAGTATATTTTTGTACCAAACCACATGGGAGTATAGAATGGCTGAACTCCAGAGTGCAGCCCCAATGCACTCTGACCTCCAGACAGACTCCTGGGGAGTATTTGCTCAGCCAGTGGAAACAGGACAATGGACGTGGAGGGCTGAGGACGGCTGGAAGGCTTCATCTCCATTCCTGAAACACGTTTCTTAAAGAGGAGGGTCGGGGATGATACTCATTTTACTGTGCTGAATGACATCATTGAGGAAGAGCTGATGTCTGAGCTGTGTCACAGTAAACAATCTGGATTGTTTCTAGGATGGAAGCAGAAAAGGCCCAAGAAGGTCTTTAGAGAAGTTTGATTTTTCCTTCCAGAATTCTTGCACGAGAGTAGGACTAAGGCACAGGGAAAGCTTCTGATGGTAGCGAGAGGAAGGCAATATCCGGGAACTGGGAGCTGGCAGTCCTCCTTCGGGTCTCCGTGTAAATGATAAATGGTCTAAAAATAAGGAATATTCTTGCCTCTAGAGAAATAAGTGTATATAGTTAATGTAGCATATCTGGTGAACATTGTATTTGTATCTATTTGTAAAAAAAAATCATGTCATATTTTATCATCTAGAATGTATTTGTACAGCAGTTAATGGTGTTGTAAAAAGAAAATATGGGGATTGGTTAAAGTACTGTAAAATAGATGACAATATTGCTAGAGCTGGGACTCTGGTGAGCATCAGTCATTTTTAGTCCCTCTTTGGACATTGTTGAAATTTATAAGAGGTTGAATGTTTTTAATCTTTCTTTCCTTTTCTCAATCTAAAAGTAGAGTTATGTGTTCTTTGACTTATAGATTCAAGCAATAGATTTTGAAGTCAGTGATTGTTAAGCTGGGACATGGGCTGCACTCTCCAAGCTACTCATCTGATTAGCCATTAGCCACTCTATATATTTTACATAGATTAATGTAGAACATGTCCTCATTAAAAAATGGTCTTCCAAAGGAATGGGAATATTTTAGTTCCAAAAGAAAAGCCATCATATCACTTGGGGTCCCGTTTTCATGCCTGTGAAATATTTTTATTTCTCTGCCCTTCCTCCAAACCATACCTCCTACATTGGAACATGGCCTTTCCCCCATGCCATGAGGTGGGTCCCATCTCTCTGCAGTGCTGCAGTTCAACGACCATCTTGTCCAGTTAGCGGGTAGCCCTGTGGTTGAGTGAACGTGGTTAATCCTTGCCTTTAGATGCAGTTTTTTCCAGAGGCCATCTACTGTTGCTCTCATCTGTTTTGTTATTGACAGGTTGTGGATTCAGCAAGCCAGTAAAAGCAGCCAGAAGTCAAATGCAGGTATTTGTTAGGAGGAATAACCAACTGTCAAGTGGTTAGAAAAAAAGTAAAGACTTATTAGACCTAGGAAATCCAAGTTAACAACTTTGCCTGACTTCCCAGAGAAAAACCTGGAATTTGTCCATCCCTCTGTAGTTCATTCCTCAGTTGTTCTCAGGGTTTGGAGGTGATGCTCTGGAGGGCGTATTGGCAGACAGTGTACCCCTGGTGATCTGAGGTGCATCGGACTTTCGGCCATTGCTCATGAGTAAAGATCACATTCTGTTACAATAGGCTCATGTTTCTATAGCCCTTTGCAGCTTGCAAAGCACCTTTCCATCTGTGTGTCTTTTGTTCCAAACCATAGCCCCCCGAGGAGGTAGTAGCTGTCCCATTTTGTAAATGAGGTTAAATGTCTTGTACAAGGCTACACAATGTGTGATTATCAGGCTTGGAATTCCAACTCCTAACTAGGAAGCACGTGCTCTTTCAACTATGTGCTGATGCAGAAATTACATAGCCACAGACATAGAAGGCTGGGAGGAAGAATCCCATCTGTGTATGTTTCTGATTTTTGTGAGTACAAGGTGCCATCCAGGGCCATGCGGCTATGAAGGACTTTGCGGAAAGAACGCAGGAGGATTACTCCTGAAGCCAATATTGGCCGTAAGAAAATAAAAATAGCAGTTTGTTCTTCATTGAAGTGAACTAGCCCTTCCAAGCAGGGAGAGAAAACCTCTTTCCACAGCAGCTGCCACATACGTGTGTCCAGACTGTGCACTGCACAATTTTAAGGAATTGTGCAAAGTGGTGTACCTGCCTTTCTCCCAGATTACCACCCCCTCAAAACCAGGAATTAAGGATGCTGAGAAACAGACATGTGTTAAACAGAAGTTAACCCAGTAGAGTAAGAAGGATTGTTTATTGGGATCTAAGAGCCAAAGCCAAATAGTCCGGATTCTGGCCATGTAGAGATTCCTTGAAACAGATTTTAAAAGATATTGCAAAAATTGAATCACAAAGAATGTTTACCTTTAAATAAACTTACAAACTTTCCAAAATCATGTTTTTAATTTTTCCCAATGGAAAAAATTTAGGATTTAAGTTTAAAAAGTATTATTTCGTGTCCCTGCTTCTCACTGATGGAAACAATTTTGCTCTAAAATATAAATCCATCATGAAGTGATCTACCACCAAAATCAGACTAGAAAACTAGCATGGAATGCATTACACAATATTTGTCCCTCTAAAGGCATGATCCCCAGAAGTACAGCTTTCAACACCAGGATCCCATCAGCCCTTTAGAAAGACTAATATTGGAATTGTTTTTATCTAAAAATTAGAAATGTGTTTATTTTCAAATAAGATAAGACTCATGTGACTCTTATTGATAAATGACAGGTACTGCTCCTAAGTGATACTTTTGTCTTCATTAATTCATTTTAGTAAATCTTTAAGCATTTCTGACAGATGTCTTAGGTAGTGTTGTTAAGTTTGTCCTCATTGCCCCCTCACTCTAGCTCCCAGAGGTTGCTTATTAATGGAATTTCTCCAGTTATAGAGAAAAATGATAATAAAAACTAACCTCATTTATACTAAGGTCCTATGGACTTACTGTGTTACTCTTAGAGATACCTGCATTTTAGAAGAGGAGAAGAGAGTAGACATGGGATGGGAGGAGAGAGATTTTTTGGTGGAGAGGATTTGTAGAAGTGTCAAATTACATGGCACTTTCTAGCCCCAGTATTTGCGGGGAAAACTGACCGTGGAAGCAACACTCACTGACCCACGAGTTCATTTTGGTCAGCTGAGTGCCTTCAGGCCATTTAGCCCTCTTGTGCTGTTTTGGAGGCAGAGAGCTAAAGCACCAGTACTGCCTCCTGATCGGGTTATTAGATCATTCACCTTGGTCCTGTGTTGTTGGTAGGACACGTGACCATACCACCACTTGTAACCAACATTCCCTGTTTTGTACATTTTGAGATATGTGGGTAGGTGTTGAATTTTTACATCTCAAGGAAAGCTCTCTGACAAAAGTGCAGAGATGTAAAGCAACCCAATGTAACCTATTCGAGCAAGGATAGCACTTCTGGCCTCATCCATGAAGAACCGTTGGTCTGTTACAACCTTCTTGATAGTAAGGAGTTTGGGAGCTAAAATGAGTTTCCAGTGTGCAGGGGAGTAATGGAAAGCTAATGGAAGTTCCCTGTGTAACCCCGACGGGGTACTATGCCAAGAAGAAAAGCAGGAAGAACACGCTGATTCATCCGAAGAAGTCAAATACTATCAAATGAACAAAGGATATGGATCATTGAAACGTCACTGGCTGAATGATGCTTTGCCAAAGGCGTTTGGGATCTTTCTTGCTACTTATACATATGCAGCCCTAGAATGTGAGCCCAGGGCTTCAGATTTAAGTTAGTCCAAAAGCTAAATGATGTAAAATGAAATTAGAATGCTGGGCACAAGCACTCTGTAATACATTAAATTTCAGCCCAAGCAATTAGGGAATGTTTCTGAAACATTCAACTTGTATTTATGTCACTAAAATTCTAACAAATTTTAAAACCGTGTCTCATACATATGCTGTACTAGGCTTCATGTTGCATTTCTAAATTTGTGTATGATTTGAATATATAAAAGAATTTATACAAGAGTGTTATTTAAAATTATTAAAAAAATAAATGTATATAATTTGTATCTATTGTAGATTTGATGTTTTACTTTTTTATGCGGTCAGAGTTGTTGGAAGTCTTTGAATAGATATCACAAATCATTTATTTTCAAACCATTTCATGAAAATCTTTGTACCCCTTCATTTATTGCTTTTTGTTTTGAAAAGTTCCTTTAAAGAATGTTTTCCACTTCCGGAGAAAACACCACATGAAGAAGATTCCACCTCTTAGAACAAAACAAAACATCTTGAGAAAAATAGACTATATTAACATATATTCTTTTTTGTGCTTTTGCTTGTCCTCTCAGATCCATTGGGATTTCCACAAAAATGTAATAGAAAAAAAGTTGCTCCTTTTGGATTTTTGTCATACATGTCAAAATTTCCTTTCTGTGGTATAAATTTGAAGGGCCACAGCCATGTTCTATGCATTATTAGATAATTCGTAATGAGAAGTGAGTTTTATTTTGATAGAGCCTCTATTTTGACAAAGTTCAGTGGTGATTAATGGCATACCATTTAGAGATCCAAGCGGTACTTTGAAAAAGAAGAAAAACTGAGGCATTTTTTTGTACTGAAAGCTTTATAAATTTCAGTTTATTCAACTTAAGTTGTTGATATTTAAACTTTAAAACCCTGTTTTTCTTTCCTAGTCATATAAGAAAACAAGTTTTTATTACCTTATAATCTCACCTTATATACTTATACATGTGGTTCTATACATGTAGTTCTGTGATGAATTGGATATTATTTTAAGGAAAGAGAATAAGATGACAGAAATCAAACAAAGCAAATTAAAATTTCAAGAGAGAAAGTAAATAATTCTACAAATTTACCACAAGAGGACACACTGTCAAAAACATTATTTTTATAATAGTGTAGTTATACTTTTGATGAAAGTCTATCAAGTAAAGATATTTACTAGATTGCATTATCAAAAATGGTTATATTGGGCCGGCCGAGTGGTGCGGTGGTTAAGTGCTGGCTTGGGAAGCCAGCGGCCCTGGTTCGGGTCCCACATATGAGGGCCAGTGACACTGCCCCCAAAAAACAAACAAACAACAAAAATGGTTATATTTATTGTCCGTAGGAGTGTAAGATACATGTGTTTTAAAAAATTACACATGCTTCATTATAATTAGAAACTTTAAAGTAATAACTGTTCTTAGTTACATTTAAAAAGTTAAGCTAAATTCAAAACAACAAAATGTTTTTCATGAGATGATCATATTAGGAGTGTTAAACTGCCAGGCTGAAAAGCAACATTATCAGTGAGTGTGTAAAAACAATCATAATTTTATCTATGTTGGTTTTTCAATGCAATTTTATGACGAAATTGTAATTATTGTATGGACTTTCTAACACTTGCACTTACAAAACAAAATCCATCGGACAATGTTAAATTTAAAATGTGTTGCCTGCTTATATTAACAAGTAGGTTTTAAACCTTGTATATTGAACACCGAACTTCTGACAATTGCAGAAAAACCAGGCAAAATATTTTCTCTGTATGTGGTAAGAGTAGGTTTGGGTAATAAAGGAAGTGTTTGGGAGGAAATCTTCTTTTGTGGTTTCCTTTGTATTGTCAGACCAACTGCTAAAGTTTTCTATGCCAATGTTTCCTTAGTCTCTGCCCCTAATAAGGAAGAGTCATAGCCCTTCCTTATATTTAGTACCATCCTAACCCAACCATGTTAATTACACTCATGTATAATTTCCTGTATTAGGAGTATGCCCGGTTACATGATGTCATTCTCCCTTTGCTGGTACTGTTTTTTTCTGTAACATCCTGGAGAATGTTTCTTCATTTCATTTCTTGCAGCCCCTTGATAAAAAGAAGTTGATCAATCCTTAATCCTATCTCCATTTTGTCACATGGACACCTCTCTTATTGCACACATTTTGTTGTAAGTACTTGTTATTTTATGTCTTCCTCAATAGACTCCATATTCCTTGAAGCCGAGCATTTAGTCGCCTATCTCTAGTATCTGGTCTAGTGCTGGCATATTGTGGGTACTCAGTATATGGTTTAAAACAAAAGGTTCTTGACAGATGCAAGAGTTGGTATGTGAACTTCTTTGGTGAGGTTTTATAAGAAATCAGATTCGGTGGGTAAGATACTGTTCTTTTTTTTCAATTTAATAGAGATGTCAGCATATGGGTTTCAAGGGGTCTAAGAAACTCTTGAAATCGTATGCTGTTTTGTTTGTCCATACAATTTGTCCATGGCCTTAATTATAATCTCCAAAGGATCTACATGTATGGTCCCAAAAGGATTAATGACGACTTGGATGGGGATTACTTTGTGCATTTCAGCAATAAAAACCCTCCCAGTGAATGTAAATTGGTACAGCCTTGACTCAGGAAATCCACTTCTGGGAATCCCTCATCAGGAAATGACCTAAAAAGCAGAGCCTTCTGTGCAAAAAATGTCATCTTTTCCATAGAGTTGTGTATAAAGTTCAGAAAAATGGGACAAACTAGATATTTAACAACAGAAATGTGGCTTAGTGTGTGCACTTGTGATAACACACAGTCATTGAAAAGAATAAGGAAGAATGATTAAAAACAGAATCAAAGTTAACTGAAGAAAGCCAGGATATTTTGAAGATGTGCACGCAGTCCCTTTCCTGGTGTGTAGTTTAGAGAAACTCATGTGCACCAGGATCCACATTTCAAAGTCTTCATTGAAGCATCATTTGTTACAGCAAAGTAATTGGAAACACCCCAACTGTCTGTCAGTAGAAGAATGTATACATTGTGGCCGATTCCATATACTTTGAACAGAGTTTTATGCAGTCGTTGAAAATGAATGAATTACAACTATAGACATCAATATAGATGAATCTCAGAAACAATGTCGAGCAAAATGAGTAAGAGAATATATACAATATACTTTTATATAATGGCCAAAAATGGAAGATGGAATATGTTGTTTAAAAATGCATATGTGGGAAAACTGTAAAGAAAAACAAGGAAATGATTGATACAAGAGTAAAGAGAGCTTTGGAAGGGAGAGGGGGATGCACAGACGACTTCGAAAGTATTAGTAATGTTCTTTCTTAAACGGTGTGTGTGTACATAGGTTTTCATTGTATGTTTTTTTAAAACAGTGTGTATACACACATTTACTCTGGTATATATGTAACATTTCATAGTGAAATTTTTTTTATTGGGAAACAGCCATAGTCATTGATTACACATTGCTTTCATGCTACACTGGCGTAGTTGACTCTTCTAGGGAGGGCACAGTTCACAGAGGCCCATGCAGGGATTGAACCAGCACCACGCTCTAACCAACTGAGCTAACTGGTCACTGCCATAGTGAAAGTTTTTAATAGAATATACTGGTGGAAACAACATGATTTCGATTGTGAAATGTACAGATTCCTGAAAGACACAGACTAGCAAAGCTCACTCAAAAAGAAACAGCTATCCTAAGTAGCTCTGTGTCTATTAAATAAATTAATTTGTATTTATTTCCGCAAAGAAAACTCCAGGTCCAGATCACGTCAATGGTGAATTCTATGAAACATTTAAAGAAGAAATAATACCGATTCTATGCAAATTCTTTCAGAAAGATGTAAAAGGAGACAATATTCCCAACTCATTCTATGGGACTAGCATTATGCTGATACCAAAACCAGACAAAGACATCAAAAGAAAACTTCAGACCAATATCCCTCATGGACACAGACACAGATATTCTAAGAAAATTTAAGCAAATTAAATACAATACCTAAAAAAGTCAGTACTTCATGACCATCTGGGGTTTGCCCTATGAATGCAAGATTGGTGTAATATTTGAAAATCAGTATCATTTGCTTACACAAACTGAAAAAGAAAATTTCATATGCAGAAAAAGAATTTAACAAAATTCAGCATTCATTTATGATAAAAATGATGAAGATGATGATGATGAAGAAGAGGAGACTCTCTACTATCAACTTATCTGTTCAGTTTGAGGGCTGGGACTGTCTTCATCTTTTAATCCCATCGCCAAGCACAAGCCCTGGTACCAAAAAGAGCTCAATAAATATCAGTGAATGAATGAGTGATTGAATCAGCTGGGTTGCAGTTTTTACACTGGTCAATATGGAAATGTAAGTATACTGCAGTTGGTAGGCTTTGAATTAGAGCAAGCCTAAACCAAAAACCAACAGGCTGTAATTTTGGGCAGCACCAAGTCACTTGTAAGGAGGGATGTTTTTGAGTGACCCTTGAACAAACAGCCCAGATTTTCCATCCGTGGAATGGTGCTGATGAAGCTCATTCCTTCAGGGCAGAGAGCTCACCCACAGCCCGGATTGCATATCCTCCAGCACTGTGGCATGTGCTGCCTGGGTAGGAGCAGACTTACTTGGCCTCATGGATGCTCTCGGTGCCTGCCCCTTCCTGCTTTTATTTTCAGTAGCTTGCAGAACCAACAGGCTATATAGCTCAGTTTTTTAATTTCCCCCAAAACATTTTCCAAATGAGCCACTGTTATCTTTAATCAGAATAGCTAGGGGATTATCCAACTTTATTTGAAGAAGCTATTTTTACCAAGAGATGAGATTCTTCCAGACAAGGATAAAGATAGTAATGGTTCTGTTTTAGTTGAAATCATTTTGGGTTAATTAAGTAAATTGTATAGACTCCAATGGGCCATTAATCCCCCCAAGAATCTTGAGACATGGAGAGGCCTTTAAATTCTTTAGCAAGGATCAGAGATAGCAACAGTGATATTTTTGATTTCTTTCAGTAAAAGTGAGAAGGTAGCAATGTTAACAGGTGTTGGTCCTGGATAAAGAATTAACTTCATTTACTTCACCTTTTTGTATTAAAAAAGATCATTAAAGCCAGCGGTCCCGGTTTGGTCCCACATGTGAGGGCCAGTGACACTGCCCTCAAAAAAAAAAAGACCATTAAACCATTAAATTAAGGGTGAAAGTATTAGTTAAGTAAACCGAAGAGGAGGCAGAAATATATCAGCAAACCTAAGCTAAAGGTCTGTGTATAGGAAAAAACAGTATATACAGTAATACCTTCGTTTGCGAGCATAATTTGTTCTGGAAACAAACTACTCGTATTGCAAGACATTGCTCATTTACCACTTTAAAATGTATTAGAAATGTTTGCTTGTCTTGTGGAACACTTGCAAACCAAGTTACTCGCAATCCAAGGTTGTACTGCATAGGGTTCAGGACTATCCATGGTTTCAGGCACCACTGGAGGTCTTGGAACATATTGCCCAAGGATAAGGGCTGACTGTACTGTGAAGTGGGGAGAATACAGGCTTCAGAGTCTATACATTTAGGTTGTAATCCATGCTCTGTTATGAAATTACAGAGTAAACTGAGGCAGGCCACTGAACCCATCAATGTCTCAGTTTTTCCATAGGTGAATCCAAGAGATTTAGTTAAATGTTCTCTGTGAGGGCCTTTTCCACTCTTGTATTCTGTTAGGTGGGGACAAAAGAGTGAGGTGAGATCATTAATTCCAATTAAGATTTATTAGTGCATTCTTTCACCAACATTTATTAAGCACCTAATATCTGCCAGGCACTAAGAATAGACCCTAGAATACAAAATGAAAAATCCCTGCTCTCAAAAGAACCCAGACACAAAAGAGTGCATACTGCATGATTCTAGGTGTATGAAACTCTAGAAAAGATCAGTCTTTCAGGACAGAAAGTATATCAGTGGTTTTCTGAGTTAGAAGGGCAATTGACTGGGACTGGATTGCAACTGAGCTTTTTGGGGTGATGGAAATATTTTATATCTATGCTAATACAGTAGCCGCTAGCCCCATGTGGCTATTTCAGTTTGAGACAAAAATTCTAAAAATGCAGTTCCTCATTCGCATTTTCAGAGTTCAATAGTCACATGTGGCTAGTGGCCACTCTATTGGACAGTGCAGATTTAGAACGTTTCCACCATCCCGGAAAGTTCCGGAAGGTTCTTTTGGAGAGTACTGTTCCACATCTTGAGTGTGGTGGTGGATACATGGGTGTATAGGTTTGCCCAAACTCATCAGAATCTATACTTAAAATGGATGCACTGTATTGTATGTAAATTATATCTCAATACAATTGATTTAAAATAAAGTCCTGCTCTCAAGAAGCTCCCTGTCTAATAGAGGAGACAGCCAAGTTAATGGACAGTTACAGAGCTGTCCTGAAGTCAGGGTGTCTTGAAGTCCAGGGGTGGGGCAGCTATCCAAACAAGGTCCCAGGACTTTCTCTTAAACCATGGTTTGAGGAATTCTGGGAATTAGGCAGAGAGGGGGAAGCAAAAGTATTCTAGACTGTAAGACCCACTAGCACAAAAAGTTCCTTTGGGCGAGTTAGAAAAATATGCCCCTTCTTTGGAATGGACTCAGCTTTGGGAAGCAGGGTATGGGCTGGATTTCGGCCTCCCCCTGTCCCTTAGCTGGGTGTCCTCGTGCAGGGCACACCCTGTGCAGTGTGCTGGTGGCCCACCAGACCGGGGGTGGGGGAGTGGGGGGTGGGGGGTGGCGGGGGGGGGGACGCTATGCAAAGGCAAACAGCTTCACAATCATCCCTTTGAGGAAGCAGGTGTTGTGGCCCCTTACATATGGTCCTCCTCCCCACAGCCTCACCTGCTCTCTCAATAGAAATCCACTGCATTTGAGGGACAGGCAAGTTGACACCCTCTCATGCAAGTCACGATCCAGATGTCAGTGCTTTTTTTAGTCTGCAAAACGTCCAGACAGTTGATTAATTCAATTACCCTTCTTTGCCTACAGCTACTGCTGTTTCGCATATTCAAATGTGCAGCTGGGAAGGGTGCTCCGAAGATCTTGGCACGTTAGGATAGTTTTCCTAGGAGCCTCTGACTCTCTCTGCCTCAGCTTCTGGGTTTAGATGCAAAGGGATCTGGCCGTGGTACTGAGGATGATCAATTTAGGCAGGGGGATCTTGACTGGGGACATATCTAGGTTTTCTGTAAGTTACCAAGAGCTCAGGAGTGCCAGTTTTAGGGATTAGGAAATTAAGGTCCAAATTCCTTTCTCCGACACTGGATTGCTGTATGACTGGGGAAATCGGCTCATGTCTCTCGAGCCTCAATTTCCTTATCCATAAAGGATAACTACTTGTCTCTGAATTGTGAGAGAGCATGAAGGGATGAAGAGCGTGATATGGGCTCTATAGATGGTGTTGCATCAAGACAGCTATTTTTTAAAATTTTATTTCTTCTGGCCTTAAAAAGTGTGGGATTAGTGCTTATACGGTGCATACGTTTCCATCCTGCTCTGGCAGGGCATAGATCTTGCCTGTAAACACCTTTCCCCAACCCCTCCATCAAAATGACTCAATCTCTTCTTTTTGTGCTCCTAGAATCTTACTGTTATTTTCTTATAATGACAAAGTGTTTAAGATGTTTTACTTTGATTTATAATTATTTATGTGCATGTTAACCAGCTTCTGAAGGCAGGATACCAGTAACTCCATGAAAGTCACCATGGCATAGCGACTAAGAATACGGGATTTTGAATGAAATCTGGGCTCAATTCCCACTTCGCCACTTAGCAGCTGTGTGGTCAAGAAAATCCGTCTCCTCTCCGAGCCTCAGTTTGTCAACAATAAAACTTAAGCATAATCAGTCCGTTTCATATGGTTATTTGTGAGGATTGTATGTAAAGTCTTAACACAGTGCCTGGCACACAGAAAGAGCTCAGTACATGGCAGCTAATATCAGTTATTCATGGACTGTCAGTGCAGGGCCGGGGGCAGGGGGGCTCAATGTTGTGGTCTAATGCATTGAGCTTACAGATAAAAAAGCAAGCCCAGAAAGTTGAACTGGTAGGTCTAAGGTGATATCATGTGATGAGTGTTACCCTCTCCAGCCCAATAATTTACATGCTGTTCCCTTATAGGGGCCATTTCTCATTCCTCTTCCCATCTTGAGAAAGTCAGGACTGAGTGAATCTGACAATTGAGTAACCTATTATGTGCACAGCCTGGGGCTAGGTGTGGGGCCTACAAGGCATCACTGGCTTAGTAACCCAGCATGCTCTGGAGAAGACAGCGGGTACCAACTGGGAACTGGTCAAGGCTGCTGATGGGGAGGCTGGCTGGGGGTAGTTCTTAAGAGCCAGTGGCGGGGTGGTATACTAGAAAAGCTGCTGACCTTGGGACAAGACAGACCTGGGTTTGAATCTTGGCACACCTATGTATTCAAAGGGTGATGTGGGCAAATCCAGGACAAATATGTAACAAAAGAAATAATGATAGTAATGGATTATAACCCATAAGATAAAGGAAGTACCTACAAGTCCATACTGATATAAGTAAACAACTGAATAAATGGGAGAGAAGAGAAACCTCTTCTCTATTAGTTAGAAGTCTTTTTTTTTAAAGATACGTTAGGATATGATTACTTTTTATTATAGAAGTGTTTCTTTAGCAAATGACTTAACAGTATGTTTTTTGTTTTTTGTTGTTTTTTTTTTAAAGATTTTTATTGGGGAATTGGTGGAGGGGAACAGCGTTGGGGAATCGGGGAAGAGGAACAGACAAGTTGCTGTCTTTTTGTTCTTCAGTTTTTAGTTGCGGAGGACGTTGCTTCACTGTTGGTATCATCATTGCGCTCTTCCCGGATGAGGCAGATCGGTCGCTGGCCTCTGGATGTCGCTCATCGCGGCTATTGGCAGCTCACGCTTGGCTGCCAGCCGCTCACGCTGGCTGCGGGCCACTCACTGTAGCCTATGGCAACCCACTGCAGCAGGCTGCAGCCCACACCATCACCGGGGCTCGCACAGCCCAGCTCCAGGTGGAGCTGTTGTTAGCTGTAGAGGGCAATGTTACTGGCCCTTATGTGGGATCCGAACCGGGGCCGCTGGCATCCCAAAACCAGCGCTTAACCAATGCGCCACTCGGCCGGCCCTATTAGTTAGAATTCTAACTAATAAATACAGAAGGCATGATGCAAGTAGGAGATCACCAACTGGCAAGTACCATTGTAGTCATTGTTTTGGGTAAGAATTATCAATAGATGGTAAAATTAGTGGGTGAAGTTTGATGAAAAACAGGATATTTACATAGTCTCAAATATCACCCCCAAGATTCTTATTAATTATAAGAAAATAGTAATTTTACCATGCAGAATCTTGGCAGATACTATCTTAGCCAAGAGATCAGAGTTAACATCACCAGTGAGTGAGACGTATTAACACCATCTGCCTCCTGACACCGAGAAAGGCACAGCGTCACTTGTGTGTTGCCCTTACCCAAAGCGTATAATCCCAATCTAATCGCAAGGAAATGCCACGTGAACACAAATTAAGAAACAACCTATCAAATAACTGGCAAGAACTTCTATAAAGTTGTCAATGTCATGGAAAAAGTAGAGGAACTGTCACAGAAAGGAAGAGAGTAAGGCGACATGACAACTAAACGCAGTGTGGGCTCCTGGATGGAATCCTGAGCCAGAAGGCGGGCACTGATGGAACACTGATTACATTTAAATAATATCTGTGGAACATCACATTGCAGCACTGTAAGTTCTTATTTTTGACAATTGTGCTATGGTTATGTAAGATGTTAATATTTTAGGAAGCTGGGTGAAGGCTCTACAGGGGATTCTTTGCACTATTTTTGCAACTTTTTTCTAAGTCTGAAATGATTTTGAAATGAAAAGCTAAAAAAGAAGAAGAAGGAAGGAAGGAAGGAAGGAAGGAAGGAAGGAAGGAAGGAAGGAAGGAAGGAAGGAAGGGAAAACGTGGCCTTTGGCAAACCTCTCCTCTCTCTGAGCCTTAGTTTCCTCATCTGTAGAACAGGGCAATAGTTCCAATCTACCTCAGAGCATCAAGGATAAAATGAAATAGTGCACAGTAGCAATGAGTATGTGTTGATCCTATAAAAAGGTATTCTTGCTGTTAGTAGTGGCAGCTCATGTATCTTGATGAGATGCTTGAGCTTCTGAAACTTCAGGAGGGTTCTACCCTAATGAGAAACATCTGTCTGCAAGCTACTTCCTCCCAGCCATTCGATATGACCTTGCCCAAGGAAATAATAATGCCAGCTTTGTGGCTGGGTGGCTGTTGTCAAGGAGATGGCGCCAGATAGCCCAGACAGCTGGTGGTAGTGACGTCACCTCCAGGCTTGGCAGAAAGAAAGGCCATGGTGAGACAGAGACGGGGCAGAGGGCTTCGTCCCTGACCATGAAAACAGGAAAAACAACTTCCCAAATAGCCTGTCCTTTGTCCGATTGATTCTATTTTCAGTTTCCAGGTTCACGAAAGGGTTTAGCACACAATCCAGGAACACGGTCATTTGCCGAACGGGGCAATGGATTAATCATAAGGAGAACTCACTCTGTTTCTTTATAGTTTCCAAAGCATCTAATTAGATAATGCAACTGTGTGAGCTTAGCATTGTTTGCCCTGTTTTACAGGTGGGAAAACCAAGGAGGAGTAGGTGGAAAGGACCCCTGGTCTCAGAATAAGTTGGAGGAGTTTCTGGAGTCAGAATCCAGGTGCCTAAACTTCTAGTCCTGTAATACTGCCCACACTAAGAGTCACCTTGTGGCTGCCTTGAAGCAGTGGCCCAAGGAGTAGAGTCTGGTGAACACATCTCTTAAATACTATTGTCTGGATGTAGACCTCACCTTTTAATTGTAAATTCTAAAGTGGAGAAAAGGAAACAAATAGGGCAGATGGGCTGCCTGAAACAATTAGGGTGTGGTGTTCAGAGCCACCTGAGCTCAATTTCCAGCTGTGCCACTTACCAGCAGCGAGACCTTGAGAAAGTTCTTTTTACCCCTTTCAGCGTCAGTCTTCTCACCTGTAAGTGAAATGGGGCCAATCGCACCTACTCCAGAGCGTTGTGGTGACGGTAAAATGAGGTGGTCCATGTGATGTGCCTGGCACCAGTGGCACATAAGAGATGCTCTTCCTTGTTTTCTTTCTCAAGGGCTCTCATCTGCTGGATGGAAAGTTAGTTCCTTCATCTGGAAGTGATGATTCATAACTCAGCCTCCCTCACCAGAACAGAGTTGGTTGTGTATTAGTAGAAATCACCTGCAGGGCTGGGAGGTCCTGAGACATTCATCCAGCCCAATCCTGTTATTTTACAGATGTAGAAACTGGGGCCCAGAGAAGAGGAATGGTCCATTAAAGATCACAGAGAGTTGATGGCCAACCAGGGTGGGAATCCTGACACCCCAGCTTCCTTGCTAGGACACAAGTAGCATCGGGCAGAACAGTTGGTTTCAGGGCTTCAAGGACTGTCCCTTCCCTAGGGCAGGGCATGCAGTGTGCTAACTGTTTCCTGAACACTCTCTCAGGCTGTTATTTTATTGTTAATTCTAGGGGCGGTTGAAGATCTGGGGAAGGAAGAGGGACACGGATATATCATGAACTTTGTAGGTTTCACTAAGGTAGTGATTGGTGGGGTCATTCTTACATCATCATAAAAACCTTGCAAGGGTAGGTTTTAGTCCCATTTTCCAGATTGATTGAATCATTCCTTCAACATATATATATTTCAACACCTGCTGGGTGGCAGGCACAGTGACAGGCATGGGGAACATAGCAGTAAACAATTCAGAAGACAGTCTCTGCTCTTATGGAACTTCTAGTCTAGTGCAACAGGAAGACATTCAAAACAAAAACAAAACAAAACATAACACAGAAGTCATTATACTTGCAAAATGTGGTAAGTGCCACAAAGGAAAAACACGGTTGCTAACATTATAGGAAAGGGCTTGATTTCCATTAGAGAATTAGAGAAGGCCTCTTTTGGAAAGTAACACTTAAATTGAAGAATGAGGAAAGTGAGGGTGAGAGCGGTCTTACACCTGATTACAGGGAAAGTCACCCTCTAACCACTTACCCATCTCTTCAAGTTATTTTTATTCTGGACTTTCCTGGTAGTAACCTGGAGATGGGGAGACGAAAGTTGAGTTCACTGACCAAGTTCTGCCCCAATTATCCAGCTGTTTGGTGATGGCTGTGTTTTAGGAAAGGTAGCAGGGTTATGCAGAGGTCCCTGATGCAACTGGCAGGAGGAGCCACAGATCTGGCTTCAGGGGGCGAGCTCACTGTGCACTTTGGGCCAGTCATTTCCTCCGTGTGCCTGTTTACTGACCTCAGGTTCGTTTGATCCCTACAGGTAATACCGAATCATTAGGCGAGCGATTGGAGAGTAAGTGCCGTGGACCACTTGGCTCATAGGAAGGACATTCTCTGTTTCAAACTAAGGGTGCAAATTACTACTTTAGTTGGGATTCTACAGGTAGGGTTTTTCTAAAGCAGGCAGCACCCGATGATCTGAGTTTCAATTCAAGGCGGAAGCCTTTCGGAAGCACGGACTCTAAGGTCCAGGGCCAGGATTCCAGGAAAACCCACACCCGGTTTCAAGACCTCTGAGCAGCCATGAGGGGGTCGCCGTCCCAACTCCCGCTTAAATGAACGGACCAAGGCCGGCTTTTGCCCTCCACAAAGATGGCGCCGGTCCTGGCCTCAGCCTGACTGCCCTCACAAAACATGGCCGCGAGCCTCTTTCGTTAGCCTGGCGGGTCCCAGGGCGGACGCTCTGCCCTTCGTTAAGATGGCGCCCGCCGGCTTCCCTGCCCGCTGCTCGGTGACTCCGCCTCCTTCCGTAGGAAGCGGCGCCGGGAAAGATGGCGGCGGCTGTGGTTTGAATTCCAGCGGCGCCGCCGGAGGCCGAGCCAGCGCGGGATCGGAGGGGGCGGGGCCCTGGGCACACGGCGGGTCGCGCCGCGTGGGGAGCCGCGGCCACAGACACCGGCGCTACCACGTCTTCTGTGCCCGCGATGGACTCGGTGTTGGAAGGAGACGTCACCCTCCCGGGGACGCTCAGCGGCTGCAGGTGCGGCCCGGATTGGCGGGGCTCGCGGTACCGGGGTCGGGGGTCTCGCTGCTGTAGGGACCCACCGGCTGGCACTGAGTAGGGCTGGGGGTCCCGGCCTGCGCCGCCCCCGCCCCTCGTATTTCGGGACGGACGTGGGACAGGAGGAGAGGGACTGGCAAGGGATTCTCCGAAAGAGCGGGCGGAGGGGCACCATGAGTGGGGGGCAGGGCCTTGACGGTACTTGCTGGTTCACTCTGATTTGGGGGGGTTTGCTTTCATTACACGGAGTGTCGTTTGGTCTGTCCACACTTTGCTGTGGAGTCGTATAGTGGCCACCGAGACAGGCAGTGGCTAGGAACCTTGACTGGAGTTGAGCAGAATTGGTAGACTGGCGGTAACCTGCTTTTTCATCTGTAAAATGGGGCAACTAGGAATATCCATGCAACAGAGTTGGGGTGAGGATCAAAGGACTAGATGTCTGCCCCAGTCCAGCAATTTGCTTGGCAAGCGTAGTGCCTGGCACATAATCAGTGCCTAAACATCGAATGTGTTGCCGCCAGCATCATCAATAGTAATACAGATTGGGGGATAGGGGTCCACAGTGGCCACCCAATGGACCCGTCCAAGGAGGCAGTTGGGGTCCAGGTTGCTGGTGAGGTTGGGGTCTTGCCTTCCGCTAGGAAGGCCTGACAGAGCCTGGCACTGCCCCAGGGCCAGGGCCCTTTGGTTGCCCGTGGCTCCTAATTGGACAGTGAGCAGAGGACAGCCTGACTGAGAATCTGCACTGTTTGACCAGGTCTGCTAGGGACAGGCTGCTTCTTTTAGTCCTTTATACCACAGACCCTAATTGAAAGGGTAACCTTATTGGTTTTGTAAACCCAGACACTTTTAAAAGTGAATTGGGCACAGTTAATATTTATGCCTGGGCAGCAAGGCATAAACAGGTCCCGTCATGGGCAAACCTGGACAAATGGTTACTTTGCTTATTGAGAACCTACTGTGTATAAGATAGAGAAGGCCCTTTGCAGCTCCTGCCTAATTGGATCCTGTGGCAGGCAGTTCACGTCCCTTTCTCTTCATCTTACAAGACTACCCACATATCTTGGGGTATGACATCTCACCTGGATTGTCGTATTGCCCTTCATGCCCCTGATAGTCCTTTATACCACAGCTTGAAAGCTCTTTCTAAAATGTACATCCGACCATTACAGTCTGCTGCTTTATATGTTTAATGCTTCTCATTGCCATTAAGACAAAGTCCATTATTATTCTCTCAGACAGCTTTTCTCATCCCAGTGCTAGCTGGCCAGACCTAGCTGGTGGGTTTCAATTCCAGTTATGCCACTTAATAATCCTGTCACCTTGGACAAGTCACTTTTTCTCCTTGAGCGCCAGTTTTCATCATCTTAAAGTGGGTGAGCCTGCAAAGGTTTAGCCCAGTGTCTGACCCAGAGTAGCAGCTCAGTGGATCATCAGATAGTCTCCCTTCTCTTTTTCCCCTGACATTGCAGGACCCAGATTCCTGGCAGCTAATCTCTTCCTCGCCTGCTCAGACCCTCCCTGGCTTCTTTCCACACTCAGGATGGAGCTTTTTAACACGGCTTCCAGGGTTCTTCCTAGTCGGGCCCCATCAACTTCACAGCCTCCTTGGTCCTCCCTCTCCCTACCCTGTCTCCTCCCCAGATTCCCTGTCATGGATGTCTTGTCCATTCTGATATCTTGGCCTGTGCATGTGCTGTTCCTGCTGCCCAGATTGCCCTCTCTTCACCCATTTGCCAGATTAACGCCTACTGGTTTTCAGGTCTTAATTTAGATGTCATTGCGAGGAAGCCTTCACTGACAGTCCCCCATCCCCACATGGGTCCCCTGTACTCTTCTAGCCATCCCACCCATCACTGGCCCCATCGCAGCACTTGTTCACCTCACTGGATTTTATTGACTAGTGCTGTCCAATAGAAATATAATGAGCAATATATGTAATTGAAAATTTTCTAGAGGCCACGTTAAAAAAGTAAAAAAGAGACAGGTGAAATTAACTTTAATAATATATTTTATTTAACTCAGTATTTCATTCTAACTTGTAAACAGCACAGAGTTACTAATGAGATAGTTTACATTCTTTTTTATCTTACTGAGTCTTTGTATTTTACACTTGGCAGCACTTCCCAGCTTGGATTAGCCACCTGTCAGTGCTCAGGGGGTACATGTGGCTGATGACTCCTGCATGGGACAGTCCAGGTGTGCAGTTAACTTCTCTGTCTCCCGGATTAGACTCTGATCTGCTTATGAGCAAGGGCTGCATTTTTTTTTTTTTCAGGGCAGTGTCACTGGCCCTCATATGTGGGACAGAACCAGGGCCGCTGGCTTCCCAAGCCAGCACTTAACCACCGCGCCACTCAGCTGGCCCAAGGGCTGCATTTTAATCATCTTGCAGCCCTAGTTCCTGACCAGGTGTCTGACTCATAAATAGGGCTCAGTAACTATTTGTTTGCACTGAATAAACAGCGGTCTTTCTTTTCAGGTGGCAGTATTATCCCCTTTTCACAGGTGAGGGCACTGAGGCTCAGAGAGGTGAACAGTCTGGGCTCCACAAAAAGTACATGATCGAGCCAGGATGTAAATCAGTCCTATTGACTCCAAAGCCTGGCTCTCAGTATCCTGTCCTGCCTTCCAGTTAGTTCTCTGCACCTATTCTGAGAGGATTCTGGAAGATTCCATGGAGCTGCTGGTACCTGGATTGGCCCTTAAAGAATGGAAGAAATGTCCTGAGAGACAGGCTCTCCATTCGGTGGTCACAGTGGAAGAGAAAAATCCCTAGAATGAAATCACCTCATCTTCTGCTAATATGAGCACTCTTGTGCTTGGTAATTTCCAAGCCCCAGTTTTAGAGACTAAATTGGAGTCCAGTTTGTCCTCAGACTTTTGTTGAATTAGGACAGTGTGCATCACTCTCTACAAACCTGATCACCTGTGGGTGCCCCAGAGAGCTCCAGCCCTGTGATATTTAGGCCTGGATTTCGGCCCCAGGAACCTTGCCCAAGCAAAGGCCCTTTACTAAGTTAAGCCCTGCCTGGTGGTAGTCAAAGACCCTGGGCTTTGTACTCTGGATGCTGGGCCTGAATCCTGCTTCCACCAGACACTAGCTGTATCATTTGAGTAATGCACTTAACCCTTCTGAGCCTCAGTTTCTCTTCAGTGATAACATCTGTTTTATTGGGTGTCTGGATGAAACGAGGTTCTATATATTGGGTTGTCTGAAAAGTTATGACGCATATTTGCAACAGATGGCACTAGTTCATTTTTGTAATGAGATAGTTTACGTTCTTTTTTATCTTACTGAGTCTTTGTATTTTACACTTGGCAGCACTTCCCAGCTTGGATTAGCCACCTGTCAGTGCTCAGGGGGTACATGTTATTGCATGTACGTTATTGCATCTATGTTATTGCATCTATGTTATTGCTATGTCATTTGACAGCTGACAGTTCTAGCTTCTTTCTAAAAAGAAAAAATGAGTGATTTGGTTGAGTTTTGGAGATTTTACCACAAGTTGAAGATGAAAGACCAAACTGTGCATTTTTGCCATATTTTACTGTTTTACTTCCATAAAGGGAAGAATGCACATCAAGCTTATGAAAAGTTCCATAAAGTTTACGGTGACAGTGCTCTACAACTCGACAAGAACCTCAGTACCAATGATGGTTCATGAAATTCTGTGCTGGTGATTTGGATCTCAATGACATTCTTCAGTCAGGGAGGCCCACCGAGGTTGATGATGACAACATAAAGGCATTGATTGACTCAAACCCACGTTACATGACACGAGAAATTGCAGAAACGTTGAACATCCATCATTCAAGCCTTCACGACCACCTGAAGAAGCTGGGATACATAAGTAAGCTCGATATTTGGGTTCCACATGAACTCAAAGAAATTCATTTGATGGCGCTTATAAACATCTGCAATATGCAATATGCTCATTAAGCATGAGGAAAACGATTCTTTTATGAAGTGACTGATAACTGGTGATGAGAAGTGTATTCTTTACAACAATGTGTTGTGCAAACGGTCTTGGTCTCCACGTGATGATTTGCCTCAAACGACATTGAATGCAGACATTCATCAGAAGAAGGTTATGCTCCCAGTGTGGTGGGATTTTAAAGGGGTCGTGTTTTTCGAGCTCCTACCAAGGAACCAAACAGTCGAATGTGTACTGTTGGCAATTGGACAGTTTGAATGAATCCATCATCCAGAAATGTCCAGAGCTTGTTAATTGCAAAGGAGTTGTGGTCCATAATGACAACGTGAGACCACACACAAACAAGTTTGATCACCCGTCAAAAATTATTGGAGCTTGGATGGGATGTGTTGCCACACCCACCATACTCGCCTGTCCTTGCGCCATCAGACTTCCACTTGTTTCGCTCTCTTCAAAACTCCTTGCATGGTGTAACGTTCAATTCAGATGAGGCTGTAAATCAGCGCCTTGTTCAGTTTTTTGCAAATAAAGACAGGTCCATCTATGAACGAGGAATTATGAAGCTCACTGAAAGATGGCAAAAGGTTATCGAACAAAACAGGCAATATATCACTGATTGATCTTTGTTCTTTATATAAATAAATGACCTTTGAAAAACAGACAAAATACGTCATGACTTTTCCAAAGACCCAATATTAAGTGCCTGGCTTCTAGTAGGGTGCACATTGAATGTTAGCTGATTTTGTTGTATTGTTACCATGTGGTACTGTTTCCTGGACGAAATCCTCTGGGCCCACAATCCTGGGTCCATCCCTTCGTTTTCATGCCCAGGATTCTGCCTTTTCCTAACTGTGAGCTTCCTAAGACTTGAGACCAGCTTCCTCCTCTATAGGTTCCTCCATTACGTGGCCATTAAGAGTTTACTGTCTGCTATCGGGCAGACCAAAACAAATGTGTTTTCCTATAGGTTTGTACTTTCCTAAAAGTTTGTACACAGTCTACTTTCTCAGACAAAGAGTGCCTTTGTGAAATTTTGTAGAAGGAGGTTGAGGAAGAGGATGGTGGAATGAAATTTCTGGTGAAGGCTTGAAAGCTTGATCCAAGGCTGACCTTGGATCAGGCGTACCCCTCTACCGTGAAGTTTGAGGAGAGCAGTCCTCGTCACCAGTGTAAGCTCTGAGTGCAGGGAGCACGTCTGGCTCATTACCCACTGTATGTTTAGACCTAGGACTGTCTGGTACATAGTAGAGGCTCCACAAATGTTTGTCGAATGAATCAATTTTGTTCAGTCTCTGAAAAGATAAATCCCGTGTAAACATGGCATCCATATTTAGTAGTGAAATGCTGCTTTGTAATCACTGAAAAAGTGCGCTCGGAGAGTCTCCACTGGCACAGTCTTCCTGGAACACAATTTGGCATTATCTATTAACATTAAAAGTGTGTCTGTGAGTTCGTCAAACAATTTTATTGAAATATAACTTATATGCCATGAAGTTCACCCATTTAAAAATATACCTTTTAAGATTTTTCTAGTATATTTACAAAGTTGTACAACCATCACTGTAATCTAATTTAGAACATTTTCATCATCCAAAAAAAATGTGCCCATTAGCAGTCTCTCCCTGTCTCAGTCAGCTGGGTACCACAGACTGGGTGACTTACAGACAACTGAAATTTATTTCTCACCATTTTAGAGGCTAAGGTCAGGGTGCTGGCATGGTCGGGTTAGTGAGACGCTTACCTGGGATGCAGACTGCTGACTTCTCATTGTATCCTCATGTGGAAGAGAGTAGACAGAGGAATACTTAAGAGCTCTCTCAGCTCTTATAAGGGCACTAATCTCACTCCTGAGGACCCACCTCACGACCTCATCCAACCCTAATTACCTCCCCAAAACCCTGCCTCCTAATACCATCACATGGGGAGGGGAGGGTTTCAACATTAATTTTGGGGGGACACATTCAGTCCATAACACTCCCTTTACCTCAGTCCTAGGCAAACTTAACCTCTTTTTGTCTATAGAATTGCTTATTCTGGACAATTCTTACAAATGGGATCTTACAATATGTTCTGTTTTGTGAGGTTCATCCATGTAGTAGCATGTGTCAGTACTTCCTTCCTTTTTATGGCTGAATAACATTCCATTTTGTAGATGTACCACATTTTGTTTATTCATTTGTTGGCTGATGACAGTCGGGTGGTTTTACTTTTTCGGGTATTATGAATATTGTTACTATGAACATTTATTTTTATACAAGTTCTTATATAGATGTATGTTTTCATTTCTCTTTGGGTATATACCTGGGAGTGGAATTGCTGGTCATATATTTGTGGGTCATAATTGCTGGGTCACAAAACGTATTTAACGTTTTGAGGAACGGTTCAGCTCTTTGCCAAAGTAGCTGCATCATTTTATACTCTCATCAGCAGTGTATGAGGGTTCTTATTTCTCCATAGCTTCACCAGCACTTGTTACTGTCTGTCATTTTGGTTATAGCCATCCTTGGAGGTGCCACATGGTATCTCATTGTGGTATTGGTTTGCATTTCCCTAATGACTAATGATGCTAGTTTTTCATGTTCTTATTTGCTATTTGTATATTTTCAAATCCTTTGCCCATTAAAAAAATGTGGATCCAGCAATTCTACTTCTTATTTTCTTATTCCTTGAGAAATCCTCATGCATGTGCATGAGACCTGTATGAGGATATGTGTAGAGCATTGTTTGTAAGAGGAAGAACTTGGAAACAAATTGAATTACATCAGGAGATTGGGTAAATACAGATCCTTTCAAAAGTGTCTTTTAGACTGTGACCCGCTGGAAACTCATGAAATTCAATTTAGTATGTTGCATCCAGGATTTTTTAAAACGGACTAGAACAGAATAGAAAACATTTCAAGAATTTAGGGT
Organism: Aselliscus stoliczkanus; assembly: GCA_033961575.1. Lineage (NCBI taxonomy): Eukaryota > Metazoa > Chordata > Mammalia > Chiroptera > Hipposideridae > Aselliscus > Aselliscus stoliczkanus. The sequence goes on from CM066728.1 coordinate 126,518,473, forward strand.
AATATATTTCCTTCTATGGGTCATGGGCAGTAATAAAGTTTGAAAAATAATGCTGTAGAAATATTAAGGTAGGTATATTTGTAGTGTCGTGAAAACATCCGTAGGACACATTAAGTGAAGAAAAGGTGCTGCAGAATAATATATACAGTTTGAGTGCATTTATTTATTTTTAAGCCACAAAATAAAACTATGTCTCTATGTATGTAAATATGAGTTGAGATATAAAAAAAAATCCGGTGAATGTTTAAATAAAAAAAAATTATTACAGAAAAAGACATATTGCCATTAATTCCCCTAAAAACACCCCCCTCCCCCCGCCCACCACCACACACACACAGTGGCCACTCAGCATGGGTGCCCTACAGGGTAGGTTTGTTATGATTATGCTGGATTTTGCTGGATTTGGGTCTCAGCTTTGCCACTTATGCTTTGTGATTTTGAGCAAATAAGTTCCTTCCCCTTTCTGGGCCTTAGTTTCCCCCATCTGTACTGCCTGAAAAACACATCTAAGCCCTCTTCCTTTGCTTGCATAGTTTCGATTCCTTATGGGGCTCCATGAAGCCCCAACCTTCGTTCTCAGGCTAAAAATGAGTGATCAGCACAGGAAGAGGGAGCTACTTAGAGCAGGAGGGGTGGCTGGAATCAACTGGAATGTGCGGATGACAGATTCATAGCATTTTAAAGGAGGTAAAGCCCAAGTGGAAATTTGGGAGGAACTAGACAGGAATTGCTGCTTTACATAGTGGTTGCTTCTGAGAGTTGGGATGTCAGATGTCATTTGTCAAACTTTAGCATTTGCCTGTTGGAAACTTGTCTCAGACCAAATTCTTTGGCTTCGCCTACCAGGTGGTTTTCAACCATGATTGATCTCGGCTTGAATAATTGATGGACCATTTCACCAGTGGGAGTAATTCAGTGGCCATGGTGGGGCGAACCCCCAGGTTGGGAATGCAGAGACTAGGCTGTAGCCTAAGCTCGACCAGTAACCTGGGGTGTGTCCTTGGCCTCTGGACCACCAGCTGCAAAAAAAGGTGGTGGTTGAACTTGATTTTAATTTTTAAAATTCAATTTAGAGAATGGAGTTTGTCCTGTCTAGTGATGCTTATTGGAGGAAATTGAGAATTAGACAAAATTAGAAAGGAGGAAAATACCTCCCGTTTCCCGACAAATGATGATTTTTAATATTTCCTTTGTCTCATTATGTATTTATAGCTCACCTAATTCCCAAGAAGCATTTGAGGTGACTTTAGTATATATTTTTTTTTCATAATTGAGGACATTTTCTACTTAAATTTTCTTCATTTATCTTTATAGCTGACACATTTTATATCGTCATTCTGTTGATGTTGGAATTTAATGATATTCAGTTCTTTGCTTGGTCCTCATCTTGGAGGTGCATTCCAACTTTAGAGTTTGGTGATCAGGCAAACTTAGGAACAGAATGGATTTAGATTTAGAGGTGGGAAGGAGCAAACTGCCAAGAAGTCAAGCCGAGCCTCCACCAACCCCTAGTTTACAGCTTGGGACAGGGAAGTATCATTGGGCTTGGATTCTGGACTTGGTTCCCCTCCCAACTGTCACATTACTGCCCAGGCCACTGAAATGATCTGGGTCTTAGTGCCTTGCTTTGAAAAATGTGTGGATGCACAGGGAACTGGGGAGTGCTCGTGATGGTAAATCATAAGTTACAAAGCACTGTATGTTTCAAGGTGACAATGGTATTTTGCTTCCATTTATGGGGTACCCACCCACCATATGCCAGGTGCCTTGCTGGGCACTTGTGTCTTGTTTAATTGCCAGTTACTCTGTGAAGCAGCTGCTCTTCTCCTTTCACAGATGCGGGCAGCAAAGAGGTAGGTGGCAGAACAGAACAGAATCCGGGCAAGTGTCTTCTGTGTTGAGCCACACCTCCTTTTATGGTTTAGCTTTCTGTCAGTGTCACCAGATCTTTACTGAACCCATTTTTGTTTTTTAAGAGGGCAGTGTCACTGGGCCTCACATGTGGGATCCAAACCTGGGCCACTGGTGTCCCAAGCCAGCTCTTAACCACCGCGCCACTCGGCCGGCCCTTTACTGGACCCATTTTTATAATTCTCTTAGTAATATACTGCTTGGATCAATGAATTTTGCATTTTTGGTTTGACAGTTTTTTTTTTTCCCCAAAGATTTTTATTGAGGAATTGGGGGAGGGGGATAGACAAGTTGCTGTCCTTTTGTTCTTCAGTCTAGTTGTGGAGGACGTCGCCTCACTGGCCCATGTTGGTATCGTCATTGCGCTCTTTCCAGTGAGGCAGATCGGTTGCCGGCCTCTGGACGACCGCTCATGGCAGCTGTTGGCAGCTGACTCCGGCTGCCAGCCACTCACACTGGCTGCTGCCCACTCACTGTAGCTTATGGCAGCCTGCTGCAGCAGGGGCTGCGGCCTACACCGTCACCAGGACTCATATGGCCCAGCTCCAGGTCTAACTGTTGTACACCGTGTTAGCTGTAGAGGGCAGTGTCACAGGCCCTCATATGTGGGATTCTAAACCTGGGCCGTTGGCGTCCCAAGCCAGCTCTTTTTTTTTTTTTTTTTTTTTTTGAGGGCAGTGTCTCTGGCCTTCATATGTGGGATCTGAACCAGGGCTGCTGGCGTCCCAAGCCAGCACTTAACCACCGTGCCACTCAGCCGGCCCACGAAGCTAGCTCTTAACCAACATGCCACTCGGTCGGCCCTTGTTTAACATTCTTAAAGCATCTGGATTGGTGCCTGATTCTTGGAAGCTTAATTTTTGGTTGTGATAGGCATATTAATAATAGTAATTACAAAAACAATAGATATCACTTATTGAGTGTTTACTATGTGCTAGGTGTTTATGTACATTAACTCATTTAATTCATTTAATCTTTGCAACTGGAGGGTGGTATCCCCATGTAACAGATTAAGAAAGCGAGACTCAGAAACTTAAGTGGCTTAGATTTGACCTAGTGCCTCTGCACCTACCACATATGTGGCACACAGAACATTGGTGTGAGTGAATTAATGAATTAGTGAAGGACTGACGTTACTGGAGGTCACTTGGCTATTAAGTGTTAGAGCCAGAACTCAGCCCCAGAGCCTGAGTTCTTAACCTCTGCACTGCCCGCCTCCCAGGTAACTCCGCTGTTGGTCCCTGGTTGGCCGTGGCCTGATGGATGCCATGTGCTGTCTAGGCAGTCTTAACAAAAAGTCTCTGTTGTTCAAACACTAACTCATCTCTTATGCACATGTTCTCTCCTAGTGGCCTTGTTCCCAAGTTACCCGATGACCTGCATGGCGTCAGTCCTGGTGGTGGTTTGGGAAACGGTGGTAAGTACACAAAGCCGGGCATTCTCTTGAGTAAGGAAAGGGAAGTAGAAAGAAACCAGACCATGAGGGCCTGGAGGCCTTGAACCTGGGACTGGGCTCTGATGTCCCTGGGGCCCAGAGCCTCCCTGGCCAGGCCAGGGGCTCACACTGTGCTCGTATTTTACATGCATATTGATTGGTTACTCATCCCCTTTCATAAACATTGGACTAGAGGAATTGATGTCGTTTAGGCCATATTTCCTGAGTTTCCTTTCTTGCTACCAAGTTTGGGGATTCAGTCAGCGTTTGCTGAACTGACTGCCTGCATGGAGGCTGGACACTGAATTGGTGATGAAGTCTGGCCTGGAGGATCTGCTGGTCCCCATTGCTGAGTGGCGGCATGCCCAGGAGAGCTGCCGTTTGAACTTTCGTGTGCCAAGGTCTTCCTGGCAGGCTGCTGGATTCCATTTGCATCCTGAGGCCAAGCATTCCTTCACAGGCCTGCCCTTGGGAGACAAATAGCTGGTTAGCCCACAGGAGACGGTGCTGAGTAAATAAGCAGCCTATTGTGGTTACGCTGGATCAGGAGGAGAATTGCTGCTTTGCAGTGTGGATTTTGCTAAGCGTTCTTCATAAATTTTGTTTCAGAAAAAAGTGAAAGCTGTCGTAAGTCTATGGAAAATGCTAATAATTTGACTTGTTGAAATATCTTAGAGATATTTTGACTTGTGTTTTTTCCTCTTCTCCAAAGTGATGAGATCTGTACAAAAAGGAAGAAATTCTCAGAGCAGACGCAAGTGTCACAGGGTTTGTTTCCAGAGAATACTTCAGCTAATAAGCTACCTTCAGGTTTTCCTTCAGAACGTGTTGACTTTTTCTTTTAACACAAAGTTGAGCGGTTCAGTTTCTTCTTTTCTTGCCCACAGGCCATTAGAAGCAGACATTGGTGGGCCTGCTCCTTAATTCAGCCCATGTGTACGCCTGCTTCATGCCAGGCTCGGGGCTGAGCACTGGGAACAAGCCTTGAACGGGTTACAGTCAAGCCGAGAAGGCAATTAAACAATAAATTATTATGATAAGTCACATGACGAACGGAATGAGGGAAGAGGAATAAGGAGCTGTGAAGGGGAGAAGAGAGATTGACCTTGGTGCCTGGACGAGGCGGGTCAGGGAACAGTTTCCCAAGAAACTGACACTGAAGAGCAAATAGAACCTAGACAAGGACAGATACCCATGACAGCGTGTCCCATTTGACAGGAAAACAGCCTGTGTGCCCTTAGCTGGGCACACAGGGCTTGTCACGGTCTGCCCCGCCCACTCCTGAACTGCTTTTCTGCTGAGTGGCTTTCCCACGCCCACTCCCACCTCGGCGCCTTTCCATGGGACCTTGCATCTTCCTTTTGCCCCCTCCACTGCCTGCTGCCCCGGTTAGACTCAGCTCAAAGCTCACTGCCTCCTTTGGCTCTCCTCAGGCTGCCTTAGGTGTGCTTTCCTCTCTGAACCTTACATTTATTCCTGTTGGCTGCTTAACAGATACTCAGAATCAGACCACTCCTGATCTACGTATACTCCGACCACCCTGGACTAAGCCCCCATGATCTCCGGCCTGGATTACCCCAATGCTCTCCTAACTGGTTTCCTTGGTACCAAGTGCCTTTCAGTTTTTTCTCAGAGGGGCAGACAGAGGGAGCCTGGAGAAACCCAAGCCCCACCATGTTACTCCTCAACTCGGAATCCCCCTTTGGCTCCTCCAAATGCTGAGAAGAGCCTACAGGGCAGTACACTGCGTGTCCCCCCATTGCTCACGTACCCCCTCTCCGGTCTCCTTTGTTTATTGCCCTCCAGTCCACTGGCATCATGGCTGGGCCTCAGATCCACTAGACATGCCCCCACCTCAGGCCTCCCCCTTTGCGCTACTCTTCAGGCCTGCCCAGATGTCACCTGCTCAGTGCCACCTTCCTTAATCTAACCACCTTATTTAAAATGGCAACCCTCACCCCACCTTGGTAGTTCCTGTCCTTACCCACTTTATTTTTCTCCATAGCATTTATCACGTTTCAACATTCTATGTAATTATGCTATTATTTTGCTTATTGTCTGTCTTCTCTTTCTAGAATATTGGTTCCATTTGTTTGTTTTGTTTCCTGAGATAGCCACATCTCATGATGCCTGGCAGAGACTAGGTACTCCCTGCATAGCTGTTGGAGGAATGCTTTCATTCACTCAACACACATTTACTCAGCACCTCAAAAGGGCCAAGCCCTTGGTGCAGCATAATAGTTTGTTTCCATCTCTGTCTTGCCCACTAGATTGGGGACCTTGAGTGCAGGTCACTGTCTCCTAATCACTGTGCTTCCCCAGCATCTACTGTGGTGCTTTGCACAGAGTAGGGATGTAATACATGTTTGCTGAATGAGAGAAGCTGTGGAAAAATCTGGGTTTTGGCCAAGTTTTTTTTTAAAAGATTTTATTGGGCAATTGGGGGAGGGGAACAGACAAGTTGCTGTCTTTTTGTTCTTCAGTCTAGTTGCGGAGGACGTTGCTTCACTGGCCCATGTTGGTATCGTCATTGCGCTCTTCCCGGATGACACAGATCTGTCGCTGGCCTCTGGATGGTCGATCGCTCACCACAGCTATTGGCAGCTCACGCTGGCTGCCGGCCACTCACTGCAGCAGGGGCTGCAGCCTACACCATTGCCAGGGCTTGCTCAGCCCATCTCCAGGTGGAGCTGTTAGCTGTAGAGGGCAGTGTCACTGGCTCTCATGTGGGATCCGAACCGGGGCCGCTGGCGTCCCAAACCAACTCTTAACCAATGCGCCACTCTGCCAGCCCTTGGCAAAGTCTTTAATCATTCCCAAACAGGAATCGGCAGTTTACGACCCACTGCCTGCTTTGGAAAATAAGCTTTTATTGGAACACAGCTCGTTTATTTGTTTATGAATTGTCTGTGGCTGTTTTTATGTGACAACAGAAAAGTTAGTAATATAGTTGTAACAGATTTTAGGCTGTATGTTATTTTATGGGTAGCCTACAAAGCCTGTTATAGTCTGGTGTCTTAAGAAAAAGATTGCCAACCCCTGCTGGCAAATCGGTGAGACATGCCTTGTTTTAATTGCTGACGTGTGAAGATGATACCCTGGTCAGCACACTATCCTCACGACAGGCAGTAAGGAAGTACATATCAGGACGGTTCTGCTTTGCCACATGCCCAGTGCATTTCCTGGGTTCACCCCCTGACACACTGTATGGGGGCTAGGTTAAGTAATTTGTAAATCTATGAAATCTAATGGTTTAGAGCTTTCCCTAGACTCTAATCAGTCCATCACAATAGACAAACTACCAGCAGACTACACTGGAAACTAGTCACGTTGTTTTCGTCTCTGGGCTCTGTTCTCTAATAGGGGTGCTGGGCAATTTGCAGACCATGATGTTTTTGTCTGTTTTACCCTTTTATAGTGCTCCCAAATGTATCAGAAGAAACGGTGTCTCCCACCAGAGCACGGAACATGAAGGACTTTGAAAATGTAAGTGGAAATACGAAGTCAGCCTCCCCGACAAATCACGTCTCGTGCCACTGTCTGAGCAGACCCAGGAGGGAGCTGTATTTCTGCAGGAGTGTCCAAGCTGGATAATGCCAGTGTTAGGAGGGATGCCGGGTCCCAGCGGCATTTTCTGTGCCACTTATGTACCTGTGCCAGTTACGGGTTCCGACAGGATCAGCAGTTTCCGGCTTGGGGGAGGGTGGTATATTTCCGGTGTCCCAAATGTGAGGATATTGTCATGTTGCACACTTGAGAGGAGCTCATATTTGTCAAGGGCTTTCCTCTAACGTCAGATGCCTTATTTATGGTCTCCACTCAATCTTTGCTACAACCCTGTGAGGTATTTTGTATTATCCCCATTTTATAGATAAGGACTCACATAATACTTGAGTGGCAGGGCTGGGGTTTGAATCCAGGTTTTAAAGCCCCCACAGCCATTATTCCTTCCACCACACTGGGCCGACTCCGTGCTTCCTGTAGGCTTCATCTTTGTTGCTGTTGAAGGACACGCGAGCAGCCTGGGCCCAGTGCTGGGTGTTAATTGCCTGAGAATGGATTCTTCGGTGCTAGATTTGACTTCTGTGCTGAATATCTTCCAGCGCTGTGTCTTTCCTTTGTTAGCAGAGGGCGTCTGTTGTCAAGTAATGGAAAAGAAGGTTCTTTTCCCGATTCCAATTCTCCTTAACAACTTACCTGTTTAGCGCTCTCATTTATCATGGGAGGAATTAGACCCTTCTTCATTTGTAACCAAATGAAATCCATACTTTGCAAGATACGGGAGGCATTTATCAGTGGGAAGATGGAGGACACAGAGAAGGACGCTCGCTCCCCAATTATGTTCCTTGCTCCCCAGCCGTCTTTACAGAACAGAGCGGTACCGTCTCTGGATTTAATTTAGAATACTCATTACTGCAAATAGTTATCTGCAAACCACTAGTGACCAATTGAAGAAATGACTTGTCAGATCTCTAATGGAAACAAGTAATTCGAGCTTTGAGTTGTTATAATTTCAGCTGTACAACTTGATCTGTGCTGTAGGGTCTGGGGCCTCAAACGAAGGAGATTTGATTATTTCACACCGTGTATAATTAAAATGTGCTCTACTGTTAAATGGTTGTTCCTGTTTTATCATAAGAGTAATAATGGTTACATCTTATTGAGCTCTTCCTCTGAGCTGGGCACTTGAAGTGTTAGGCTCTTTATATACCGATTATGTTAACATTAAAGCAAGCTCTGCACGCGACAATGTTATTTAACTTATGAGGGGCACAACCTTGAATTTTGTTTCTAGATGGCAAAATTGAGTCGAATCCCAGAATTTTGGTTTCACGTTTGTTTTTTTTTTGTCTGCCTTTTGAACTGGGAGGAATCTTAGAATTGAATCCAACCCTCTGTATTCTCTGTAGGAGAAACTGGGGCCCAGGGAGGTGATGTGGCAAAGCAGTTCCCAGAGGCAGCCTGCTCATCCACTTCTGCTGGGTGACCTTGGGCCAGCCCGTTAATCTTCCGGACTTGCCTTGTCTTGAAAGTGGGCACGATAATAGCTTCCACTTCACAGTGTTGTCGTGAGGATTAAATGAGTGAATATATGTGAAGCACGTAGGCCTGAGAGAGCTCATTCTATGTGTCAGCTATGGCTCCTTCTTGCTGTTATTGGCGTATTTATTATTGTTGCTTTTTTATACTCTGCAAGTGATTTAAGCTTCCCTTGCTCAGACGTGTTCTTGGTGACCTAAACACTATTTTTCTTAAAGGCGAGAGAGAGCCTTCAATGCCAATACGTTTTAGGATTTATGTGTTTTCTTTATGGCTGTGGTCCTTTGGCTGCTGTTAGGTTTTTATGGCATTAATATTTTTTACTATAGCATTTTCAAGAGCAAATTCTGCAGTTGAAATTGAAATGACCACACTGTTCTCCATGGCTCCCTTTTAGGCCTTTATAAGTCACTGAAAATTTTCATCGGGCCTGAGCTACCAAATGCATGATCCCTGGGTTGAGGTAGCCTGAACTTTTTGTGGGACGCTTATAGGAGATGCTCTTGGTACCAAACACTCATTTTAAAGGAAACATGCATGTTAACGAGGAGGCTGGAATACTTTTGGTTCAAAGGGGAAACTTATGATTTCTCTTATTCTAGCCTCAGATGACGAATATCTGAACATCAGGGTCTGTTAGCTCAGATCTAGGAAGACATAGTCCTCCTCCTGGTTTTGCTTAGAGTTCGTCCATTCATCAGTAAATATTTTCAAATCTATGTACCCTGTGCCGGGCTGTGCCAGAGGCTGGGGAATTTGCAGATTAATACCAGGTACGTGTCTCCCTGTCAAGAGGCTGACAGTCTAATTGGGGAGAGGATAGGAAAATAGCGCAATGATAGAAGCAAGGACAGGGTGCTGTGTGGCATAGAGGGGGGCGGGGGCCTGACCGTGGCCTGGGGTGGGGGGATTCAGGAAAGCCTCACTGGAGGAGGTGGCCTGGAAGAGATGTTCCTTGAGCTGGGTCATCAGGGACAAGAAGGGGTTAGCCAAGATGAGAGGACTAATTCCAGGCATAAGGAGAGAGAGGCATGATAGGGTGTGATGGGTTTAAGGACTTGTAAGTTCCCTTTGTCTGGAAGGAGGCTGTGTGAGGGGGCTTCAGAGAAGTGAGGCCATCGAAGCAGGCGGAGCTCAGATCCTGCAGGGTCTCGTATGTTATACTGCTTTCTTTGATTTTGTCCTGAAGATGAAGGCCAGCCAGTGGTGCTTTTACTCTGGGGAAGGAAATGACCAGAATTAAGCTTTCAGAAGATCTCGGCTGGGGCCTGCAAGGAGGGAGCAAGACTGGTGACGGTGGGATCAGTTAACACATTGAGGACGGGGCATTGGAATGTATAGACGCAAATCTGTGTTGCCATTCCACAGTGTGTTAAAAGGTTGCTGCATGTCGCGTGGGGGCGGGATGATGCTGGAGCTCAGGGATGGGGTCGAGAGATGCTTAGGAGAAACACCTGTCAGAGCGGGAGGAGCCCCAGGAGTCTTCTTACCCAGTCTCTTCATTTGACACCTGGGGACACTGAAGCCCTGAGCGTGTCAGGGACTTACTCAGGCTTTGAACCCAGCTCTACCCACACAGGAAGTCTTTCTACTCCACTTCGCTGTTCTCTGCAAGTCCTCACCCTGACATTTGACAACCACATGCCTTCTTAGGGGCCTTCAAGCTGGTAACCCATTGTCTACTACCTTCATTAGCTGAAGGCACCATCACCTGTACAGCAGGCCCTATGGCAGGAAGTTGGCTAGTCAGTTTGGCCTTTGGTGGGAGCCTGTCTTACTGGTCTTTTCTAGATGTAGTGTAGTTGGGAGCTCCCTGGAGTGGAGGAGGCCTGCCTGAGGCACTGCTTTGGAAAGTCTTGTGCTTGCCTGGTGTGACCTGTCCCAGAGGCTGGAATCTATCTCAATTGTTCTCTTTCTCAAAACTTTCTGAGTGAGCGTGGAAGACCCAGAGCCTGGCTCAGCATATCAGCATATCCAGTAAGCCCAGGTAGCAGCAATCTGTGTTTGTATAAAAACGAGTTTAGTGCCAGCTTTTTCCGTGACCTTCCTGACAGAGAATGACGTGGGTAGCCTTCCACTTGTGGTATTAATAGGAACCCCCATTATTTTCTTTTCTATTGTAGCAAGCACTGTCTTTTTTTTTAATTTTTAAAATTAGTTTCAGGTGTACAAAACAGCATACTCATTAGATATTTACACCCGCAGCAAAACCTCACCAAGTCTTCTACCCCTCTGACATCGTCAGCGCGCTGTCTTTCCCACCATGGGTCTTATGCCTGTTAATGTATTTATGTGTGGACTTAACATGTGTCTCCTCTACCCTCTCCCTAATATTCAGCACCTAACCTAACAAGGTGGTAGCCGCCTCATACATATTTGTTGATTAAACGAATGTGTGACTTTATATAAGATACTAAACCTGTAACTTTTGGCTGCCTGATCTGTAACATGCAAAAAGTAATATTCATCTCATAGGGTTGTGGTGAGGATTGAATAACATATGCTTAGGATGGGTCTTCAGCAGATGGGGGCGGCTGCAGGGACTGTTAATAGAGTGGCCAGAGGCAGCGCAGCTGCGGGGAGGCAATCAGGGTGGGGGCCGCAGAACCCAGTCGGAGGAGCACGCCAGTTCGTCTTGAGGGCAAGGTGAAGCTGCACAGGGGGAGCAGGGATACGATCAGAACAGTGCAAGAGAGCCAGAAGCAGAGGTGCAGATCAGCGGGCGTCAGGGGGCTGTGGGGCGGGCAGCGTGGGCGTTGCCTCCACTCCGCTGCTGGTTCTGCACAAGGAGGAGCCTGGCAGCGCCAGGGGCCTCTGGAATCGTTGGGCTGATGGCTGGGGGGGTCTGGGAAGTGTTTAGTACAGGGGTTCGTCCATGTGGTAGGGCAGCCTCCTGCTTGCCAGACTGACTGAGCGCTCTGAGTCCTCATACCTCTGCATGCCCTGGCCACGCCCTCCAGAAACCTGGCCAGATGGCGGGCTGGGCAGTATAAATTTTAACCATCTTTTGGAAGGCCATGTGGAAAGGGATTTTGATAGTCATAAAAAAATATTACTCTTGAGCCCACTAATCCGTTTTGGGAAAAATCTATCCTAAGCAAACAACCCAGTGGAAGGAAAAAGCTCTGTGTGAAGGTGTTTGTTGCCACATTATGTATAATTGTGAGAAACTGGGAACAAGGGAATTATATTTTACATTTGTTATTTCTTTGGCTTCTTGTAGTAGGCATGTGATGAAGGCATTAAACAGATGAGGAAATGGAGATTGGAGGGGTTAAATGACTTGCTCATGAGCTCGATGTGATTGAGAGGCTCAAAGCAGCCTCAGTGCAAGCCTGCTCTTTCTGATGGTAAAACCGGTACGCTGTCCACTAGATCACACTGAACGCCTAAATGCTCACTAGAGAAATGGTGAAATAATCGACAGTGAACCAGGCAGGAGAACTGAGTGCAGTTATTTTAAGTGATAATGATGTGTAATTGTGCAACTGCATGAAAAATATTTAGGATATAATATTAGGGGGAAAGCAATGGAATACTCAAATTCACCTGTTATAATTTTACAAAAAATGTATATCCATGAGCAAAGGCTGAAAAGAATATAACAGGAGTTGACTGCATAAAGTAGTTGTATTCCAAGTATTGTTTGGGTTTCAGTTTTAAAATTCTGTTATTGCTGAAGTACTGATTATTAATAAATAGATGTCAGCCTAGGAATCGTTTTCTTTTTCTTTTTTTTTATTTTATTGGGGAACAGTGTGTTTTTCCAGGACCCATCAGCTCCAAGTCAAGTAGTTGTTTCAATCTAGTTGTGGAGGGCACATCTCAGTGGCCCATGTAGGGATTGAACCGGCAACCTTGGTTTTATGAGCACTGCTCCCTAACCAGCTGAGCTAACTGGCTGCCCCAGGAATAGTTTTCTTGATGATTTGAAGACACCTGGGAGAGTATTCGAATCAGAAACTAATTCCAAAGTGTCCTCCTCATTTTATTAATCTTACTTAGCTGCCGCTGGCAAAATTATCAAACATGCAATATTGTTGACCAGAGATGAACTCTGGACAGCAAGCGTTCATGGCTTTTGTGATGTCCAGGTGAGAGGTCTGAGAGTTTTTGGACTTTCAGGGAGGATAAAAACTGGATGGTGGCCCAAAGACCTGCTTAATGAGGGCTTGAGTGAGAAATGGGTTCCTTTTGAAAGCCATCTTGTGTTTCCTGCTCACTAATGCCAAGCTCTGTCAGGTGTTTTAGCGCTTGTGGTTGTCACAACACCCCTGTCGGGTCACTGATCTTTATCCTCATTTTAGGGATGAGCCAACAGTGGCTCAGAGATGTTAAATCATTTTCTCAAGATCACATGGCTCACAGGTGGCAGCAGTGGGAGCTCAGTCCGTTCTGCTGACCCCAGGGCCTTGCTCTTAGCCCTTGCTGCCTTGGAGTGAAAGGTGGTCTGGTGGTTGAGGCCTCGACTCGTGCAAGCCATCGAAACTGATCCCAAGAGTGAGGCGCCCTGCCTAGATTTTATTTGTGGCAGGCCTGGTTGCAGTTGCCCTGATTCTTTTCCATGTTATTCATGTTTGGTTTTCTTCTCTTTTTGATGGAGTTCTAGACTGGGCAAGGCTTTTCGGCTGGGAGTGGGAGGAAACCAGATTGGCTGACAGCAGATCCTTCAAAGTGGGGCCTCTCTCCAGCTTCAGAGAGCACCCCCTATAATCGTGTCGGGGCCCTTCCATGGCGGATGGCTGCTGTTCCACAGTGACACTCGGGTGCCCAGGGTGGGACTAGGGCACGTGTGGCCCTTGCATTAGCTTTTTTTGGAGCATTAGGCTTCTGAGTGGGTTTTCTATTTTGGGATATTTATTCCTACTGTACAGTAAGCCGTTTTCAGTTTTTCTGGCTCACATTTTTAAAATGTCTTGAACTTGTTTTTCCCAAAGGGAAGAGTCCAAATGAAAAGAACAGTAATATGTTTTAATTTCTTATTCTGTGCTAGGCATAGTAATGAACATTCTAATGAATTTCTTCTAATCCTTATAATAGCGCTATGAAATAATCATTATTATAATCCCATTTTTACAGATAAAGGAACTGAGGCACAGGGCAAAATGAATTGACTAAAGTCATACAGATAGTAAGGTGGTCTGGATTGTACTCACTCATTACTTTTCATTCATTCCACAAATGTTGATTGAGTGTGTACTGTGTTCTAGTTACTGTGCTAAAACCCCAGGGGAAACAGCCATGAACAGCTAGATAAGGTCCTTGCCCTTAGGAAGTGGATTATATTCATCTAATAAACACGATAATAAATAATGTGTCCAGAAATAAGGTGAATACAGATTGTGCAAAGTTCTAGCGAGAACATTAAGAATTACGTGCTAGAGTATGACTTGGTGGAGGTGGCAGAGATGGGGACCACTTTAGAGCAGATGGTTAGGAAAGGTCGCTCTGAGTCGGTGACATGTGAGCTGAGTTGGAAGGGATGACACTGAGTTGCCCTGTTGAGTGGTGTAGGAAGAGCTGTGCAGGCAGACAGGGGTTTGGCTTCTTTGAGGACCAGAAAAGAGGCCAGTGAGGCTGGCACCTGGTGAGCTAGGAGGGGATGGTACGTGAGGAGGCTGGGGAGTCAGGCGGCAGCCAGCTCAGACAGCGATCTGGGGCCACGGCAGGGAGCTCTGGTCCAAGAGTGATGGAGAAACAACAGTGGGGTGATGTGAACCAGGGCTCTCTGACCCTGAGTCCTCCCTGCATCACGCTGCCTTCCGCAATTCTTACGTGCTTGTCCACCCATCCAGCCATTGGGTCTTCAGTAACTATCTCTTGTGTTTCAGACTAGAATGCACAAGAAGATACTGTTCCCCGTCTCTTAGAGATGGTTTGGGTAGAAAGGCAGATAACCAGCTGGTATAATGCAGTGTGATAACTGCTCTGAGTAAAAAAGCAGAGGTTGTGTGGAACCATTTAGAAGGGCCCCCAATCCAGCCTGGTGGGGGTTGTCGGAGGAAAACTTGACGAGGGAATTGGTAATAAGCGGAGAACTAGACTGGCCTTGTTATGGGAAAGATAGTGCCTGGGTTTCATTTTCTTCATTTGGGCCTGTCTGGCACTGGCCGTGACCTTTTGACGGCTTATTTACCTTTTTCTTATTTTTTTTTTTTTAAAAGTCTTTACCTATAAATAGGACAAATATTCTTTCAAGTGTTGCTAAGAATTTTAGCAGTGTGTACAATGTGGGCATTCTAAGCAAGCTCCATAAATATTTTATTGGTAGCTGAGTAACAGAATAAGTCCCTCTTTATGGGAAGCAGCTGGCAGGGCAGACTTTTTTTGTTGGAGTGAATGTTTTATGTGCTGTTTTCTTAAAACATTCAAAAGGAGGCCTTAATGAACCTACCAATTGTTTCTCGTGCTGTTCCTGTGAACCACAAAATTGTTACCAGGAGGGCCAAGGGCAGACACTGGAAAATACACTACATGTAGAGTGTGCTTATCACCTTCTTTTGTCCAGACGTAAAAGTGTGTTTATTAAACAGAATATTATATGCTATTATCAGTTATTTTTAAAAAGCCCAAATAAAAAATGCCGGTGAGTGTATATATTTGAGAATGTATTAGCATTCAAGTATAGCTATTCATATTTTGCTACATATCATTTGTTATTTTTAAATCAACTTTATTGCAATATAATTTACAGAAAGTAAAATTTACCAATTTTAAGTGTTGGATGAGTTTTGGCAAATGTATACCCTCTTGTAACCTCTGTCATAATCAAGATACACACACACACACACACACACACAATGCCAAAAAAATGTATACACATTCTAAGAAAGGAAAACTGTATTAAAATTGTAATACTCAATATATACTGATAACAAAAGATGAATACAAGTCACATTTGACATCTGCAATTCCAAGAGGTGCTCAAAGTGGTTTCCATCAGTGTCCAGACACTTCTGATTACGGCGAACTACTGATTGAGCAACAGTGACCAAAGTGTCCACTTGTATACAACTTTTTGGCACCCCTTATGTACATACATATGTATTTATATGTTTGTTAATATGTGTATACTGTTCTAGGTTCATGTGACCAGCATCATAATCAGAATGTGGAACAGTTCCATCAGGCTAAAGTATTTCCATGTGTTGTCTCCTTGTGGTCAAACCCTCTCTTGACGCCAAACCTCTGGCAGCTGTGCTCTGTTCTCTATCCCTATAATTTTGCTTTTTCCAGATGTCACATAAATGGAATCATACAGTATGTAATCTTTTGAGGCTAGCTTCTTTTCCTCACTGTCATGTCTTTGAAATTCATTCACGTTGCTCTGTGTGGCATAGCAGTTGAGTATTATGCCATCATCACATGGATGTACATACACTGTTTATTCATTACCCTTTGAAGGACATTTGGGTTCTTTCTAGATTTTGGTGATTATTCATGAAGCTGCAGTAAGCATTCACGTGCAGGTTTTCTGTGTGCACATAGGTTTTCATTTCTCTAGGGTAAATACCTAGGAGTGGAACTGCTGAGTTATATGGTATGTGCAGTTTTTTTGGGGGTAAGAAACTGCCAAACTGTTATCCAGAGTGGTTGTGCCATTGTGCATTCTCAGTAGCAGAGAATTTTGCTCCACATCTTCATCAGCATTTGATATTGTAAATTAAAAAAAAATTTTTTAGTTATCCTAATAGGCACATAGTGGTATCTCATTGTAGCTTTTAATATGCATTTTCCTAATGAGTAAAGATGTTTAAAACCTTTCATTGTGCTTATTCATCATCTGTATATCTTCTGTGAAATTTCTTTTCAAATCTTTTTACCTGTTTTTTGTTTTGTTTTGTTTTGTTTTAGTTGTTTCATTACAGTTAACATTTTGGGAATTATTTATGTTTTTTAGCTCCAGTTCCTGTGTTGGATATGTGATTTGCAAATATTTCTCCAAGTGTGTAGCTTGTCTTTTCATTCTCTTAATGAAAGACTGTTTTTAAGAGCAAAAGTTTTAAATTTTGAGGAAGCCCAATTTATTAAGAAAAAAATTTTTTTAATGTGTTATGCCTTCATTGATATATCGAAGAACTCTGCCAAATCCTAGGTCCCAAAGATTTCCCCCTATATGTTCTAAAAGTTATATAATTTTGCCTTGCCTCCATTGTTATAGACTAAATGACCATATAGTGTGGGTTTATTTCTGGACTCTGTATTCTGTTACAGTGAGCTGTGTTTGTTTTTATGCCAGTACCATACTGTTTTGATTACTATAGCTTTGTAGTATAGTTTGAAAACAGGGCGTGTGATAGTGCCAACTTTTTTTCTTCTTTCTCAAGATTGCTTTGGCTATTCTGGGTCTTTCATGGTTCCATATAAATGATAGGATTATTTATTCTAGTTCTGTGAAAAATGCCATTGGTATTTTGATGGAGATTGCTTTGGATCTGTGGATTGCTTTGGATAGGATGGACATTATAGTGATATTAATCCTTCCAACCCATGAGCATGGTGTATTCCTCCATTTATTTGTGTCTTATTCAATTTCTTTCATCAGTGTCTTGTAGTTTTCAGAGTATGGGTCTTTTACCTCCTTGGTTAAATTTATTTCTAGGTATTTTATTCTTTTTGATGCAATTGAAAATGGGGTTGTTCTCTTCATTTCTCTTTTTTTTTTTTTTTTTTTTTTTTTTTTGAGGGCAGTGTCACTCGCCCTCATATGTGGGACCCGAACTGGGGCCGCTGGCTTCCCAAACCAGCGCTTGACCACCGCACCACTCGGCTGGCCCTTAATTTCTCTATCTGATACTTTGTTGTTTGGGTATAGAAATGCAACAGATTTCTGAATATTAATTTTGTATCCTGCAACTTGACTGAATTTATTTATGAATTCTAATAGTTTTTTGGTGACTCCTTCCTCCCCCCTCATTAGAGAGTTGGTTGTAGACATCATGACAATACCATTAAGTACTTCAGCATGTACAAGCATATCTTACCTGAGACTTTCTCCTACAAAATCATAACACTGCCAGCTAATATAAAATTGTTATTCAAATTCCCCCAGTTATCTCCATATAGCTTTTTAAAAAATTCAGGATTCACTGTATGATTTTATCACACTTAGTAGCCATGCCTCTAGTACTTCTATTTTTTTAGAAGAGTTAGCTCCCCAATCATTTTTGACTTAAGATTGTCATTAAGATTTTTAAAGAGTCCAGGCCTATTTTTCAGGATGTCCTTCAATTTGGATGTGTCTGATTGACAACTTTTGATTAGATGCAAGTTAAAGGTTGTGGGCAGAAGCATTTTAAGTGAAATTGTTTGCTTTCAGTGATTTATTTCAGGAGGCACGAGACATCACTTTGTCACACCAGGGTTGGTCCTCCATATCTGTGGGTTTTGCATTTTTCAATCAGCCATGATTGAAACTACTTGAAAAAATATATAGGTTATAGGCAAATGTTACATTATTTTCTATAAGAAACTTGCGCATCTACGGATTTCAATATCTGGGGGGGTTCCTGGAACAAATCCCCCATGGATACTAAGAGATGACTGTATATGCTTTTTTTTTTTTTAGCTGAGCCATCCTGCCGCCTGTTGGCAGCTCAGCGGCAGCTCCTCTTGGGCTGGGCATCAAACTGCTGTTTGCTTAGAGCTCAGCTCGCACTCTTGAGCGAGCTCTTAACCAACTGAGCCCCTTGGCCGGCCCTGTATATACTTTTGATTAGAAGGTTTCTGCTAGGTTTCTAAATTGTAAAGGTACCTTTTCCTATTGTAATTAACAGTCCATCTGTGAGGTGGTATCTTGAGATGTGGGAATATCGTGTTTTTTAGTGATCTTTCATCTAATGCTCTTAGCACTGAAACTTTTTACTCGAATCAATTATTGCTGTAGGGGTTGTGTAATGGTGATTTTCTGTTCCTATTAGTCTTCTGTATTTATTAACTGGATTTCTTTTGTAATGAAGAGATTCCCCGTTTCTTTTCCTTTTCTTTCTTTCTTTACTTATTTACTTCTTATCAGTGCAGAGTCATGAATTCTTTCTTCACTCAATCATTCATTCCGATGCTTAGATGGTTGTAAATTTGGTTAGAGGGAACTACTTAATTCCAGGTTGGTAATTGTAGCAAAGGTAAGCCTTCTCTAGTATTTAACATTTCAATCCATTTGTAGCCTTGGAAGCTGTGGGTATTATTAATGCAGGTAACATCCCTTAGTCCTTCCTTTTGATGACCCTTCTGTGCTTATTTTCCAGCAAATCACTGAACTGAAGAAAGAAAACTTTAACTTAAAGCTTCGCATCTATTTCCTTGAGGAGCGAATGCAACAGGAATTTGATGGCCCCATTGAACACATCTGTAAAACTGTGAGTGCCTCACTTCTCGCAGCCATGCCTGGTATCTTTTCTCATAGCCGTTCCAAGCAGAAATTTGATGAATATTTGTTCTCAAAATTAGCATGAATAGATAGAGGTGCTTTCATTTAATTTGAATTGATTATGGGGAACATAAAGATAATAGGATGACCTTAATATTAAGTGAAGAGATACAAGATTAATTTTAAGGGAGTCATTCTCTCTCCTTAAATTCAGAATTCTGATTTACTACATCTCGATTGCCATTTTCGAATTATTTATAATTTAGACAAAGACAGTGAACTGGTGGGATGTCTTTGGAATTGAATCGTTTTTTTGTTTTTGTTTTTGAGGGCAATGTCACTGGCCCTCGTATGTGGGACCGAACTAGGGCCACTGGCTTTCCAAGCCAGTGCTGGAATTGAATCTCATTGTTACCAGCTATCTTTTGTGTAACCCTGGGCAAGTCACTTCCATTCTCTGGGCATGGTTCCAGAGTTAAGTGATAATCCCTCTGTAATAGGGTTATTTGTGTGGATTTAAGTGAGATGTCAGATGCAAAGCCCCAGCACACAGCCAGTGTTGGACAATCATCATTGTCTCATTGAGGCTTGCACTGGCTGCCCAGAGTCAGGAGTGGCAGTTTTCCTGCTATATGACTCTTCTGTATGCCTTGTGTTGTCTGCTTATAACTGTCAGAAGGGAAGTCGATTCCCATCTGAAGCTTTGACCTGGAGGTCTCTGCCTCAGAACAAACCCTGGTTGTGAAAGTTGAAAAAAGAACTTGGCTTTTTTGAAAAGACATGCATACAAACAATATTGCAGTGCCCATTTCTTGGCTTTCTCCAGTAGAATAGCCCTTGGCCTGGGAATTATTCCATTTTTTTCTCTTCTTGAAGTTGGCACAAGTGGAAACTTTTGAAGGAGGAACAGGAACTCTGCTTGAATTTCAGCAGATGAACTCAAATGGACTTCTTCTGAAGAGGGATTGTACAGTACTTTTCAAGCATTGAAAAGCAGCTTTGTCCCTCAAGACACAATTTTTTCTTCATTGCGGGGGTGGGTTGGAAAGACAATGAAGATGTCCCTTTTTCTTGAAGGAAGTGGTGATGCTATCAAATTTTTAAAGAAAAACCAATAGCCTAAAGCGTTTTACATGTAAGTATAGTTATCACCTGTGTCAGAACTTCTAGGGTGATAGGAAGCCAGAGCATGTTAAACACTTACTCTGTGTCAGACACCGTCCTGGGCATTTGTACATCATCACCTTACTCATATTTTAATTCTCAAGACAGCCCTTTGCAGTGGAGAGGATCCTCCTTTTACAGGAGAGGAAACTGAAGCTTAGGGAAGATTGGTAACTTGTGTGATATCATAGCTAGCGTGTGAGGTGGCATTTGAACCCAGGGCTGCCCACCTTGTTGTACTGCGTACGCTGTTTCAGCAACTCTTTTCCATTATCTAATTGCATGACGTCATGCAATGTGCAAATTTTATTGCGTTTTTATTACAATTTAATTTTTTGGATAGGTGTGTACATGGTTCAAAATTCAAAAAAACATAAAAGATACACACTGAAAAGACTGGTCTTCTGTTCCCCTGGGTCTTAACCAATATTTCTAGGCCGAGAAATTTTATGTAAATACAAGCAAGAGTGTGTGTGTATGTATATGTGTATAAGCCCAGCCCCTTTTTTTACATAAATGCAAGCATGTTCTGTCCCTTGCATTTTTCCTTAATAGTATCTTGGATATCTTTCATTAATAGTGGTTTAAGGGCTTCTTTATTCCTTTTTATAATAATAATTCCATTTTAGGCTGGTAAGGTGTCTTAATTATTTGGTTTGGAAATGATGGTCACCATGTCTACAAGGTTATAACTTTAGGGGTTGGGCGTGGGGAGAAGAGTCCAGTGGACACGTTAGCTCTCCCTTCTTTCCAATTTGCTAAGCTGGAGTGCCAGTTGGTTCATCAGAAAGCAAAGCACTTAGAATCTATGATACCAGCTCTCACAGAGCTCTCTGCCCTTCTGAGAGCTGGAAAGGAATTCTCTATTTGAAGGGTGTTTCTGCAGTTTTCACAGAACTGCAGCTGAACATGTCGTGCATTGTAACTCAGCATCCTTTATGCAGAGATCAGTTACTTCTAGAAAAAGTTCTGCCGCATAGATGACCTCTGTAGTTCCTATTGTTTGACACTGAAGAAAATAGCACATTCTGAGCCCTGTTCTAGACTCTTCTCATTTGTGAGCTCATTTAGTCCGCAGATCACCCCCTGTCTGGTGGGCTTTATGTTTTTCATTTGCCACTTGGGCACATGAAAGGAGAAACCTGGTGGGCCGGCCAAGTGGCTCAGTTGGTTAAGAGCTCACTCAAGAGTGTGAGCTCTTAGCAACAGGGTCGCTGGTTTGATTCCCAGGCCGAGCTGAGCTGCCGCTGAGCTACCAACAGGTGGCAGGATGGCTCAGCTAAAAAAAAAAGAAAGAAAAAGCAGAAACCTGGTTTTCTCACCTCCTGGACTTGTGCTTCTGTGGACAGTTACAGGCTCACACATCAAGTCTTCTGTTCGATACCTGCATGAAGACAGGGACTGTGTCTGCCTTGTTTACCAGGGTATTCAGTGCTCGACCTGTCGTGTTGGCGGGCGATTGGCAAATGTCTGTGAACTGAAAGGATGAGTAAATGAGCATCCATTGACTTCCTATGGCTTCCTCCTGGAAAAAAAGTGGAGGCAGAACTGGAACCCATGTCCTTTTGGTCCCAAGCCCTTGGCCTTTCCATTCTGGCATCTTTGCAACCTGTGGTACTCGTTCCCCAAGGGCTGCTTGGCTGAAAGGAGGGAGGCATGGTCTCCGAGATTGTCAGTTTTACCGGAAATGTTATTTTTATTTAAAATGATACACATGTATTACAGAATAGAATGTAAAATTGGCATGACTTGTTAAAATAAAACAGGAGTAAGATTTCAAGGAAATCTTGGATGTATAGGAGTTCTCTGCAAATTCGGCACTTAGACCCCTGTTTCTGCTATAAAATTCATCCAACATTCTGTCTGGGATCCATTTGTGGGCTGGCCTGAGAAGCCCACCCCTGCCCCACTGTCTCATGTGGCGATCTGTTTGCCCAAGGTTCTGTCTTTGGATTCTCACGGGAGTTATAAGGCCAAGGCCACGTGTGACTCCCTTCATTCCAGTCAAGTGAAGAGCAGGATGGGTGGAGAGCATTGTGGTTGTGACTCTTTTGTGAGTTCCCTGAAATCTTATATTGAAATGAGACGAGGCTTCCCATTTATTCATCCACATGTTTAATTTTTTTTTAAAGCTGTAACACGTTCCCAGTGCTACAACCAGCACGTGCATGATGGTAAACACCCAGAAGTAATTGCTTTGGAACGGTAAAAGCAAACTGCAGAATTGCTTGCAAATTTGCTTGGTGGCGGGCGAACAATTTTTAAATCAGCCTCACTCCCTTGTATGACATTTATGCCCCGATGTTTGAATGCTTTGGCTGTTAGAAGCTTGGAAAATTTACATAAGTGTTCTGAGTCTTGAGAAATGTGGGGCTCTCTTTGGAGACCACCGGTGTTTAATAATTCTCTTTTCCCTGTGCCCTGAGGCTAATGAGGATTTGAAAATAACATCTGCCTGCTCCAAACATCATGGAGTTAGGCCATGGTGAAAGCGGCTTCCTCACAGTAGACATTGGTATGCCCTGAATTTTACACCACGTCTTTTCTTTCCTAATCTTGTCTGGAAGAACATCGAGCTCAAGGTGGAAGTGGAAAGTCTGAAGCGAGAGCTCCAGGAGAGAGAGCGGCTCCTCATCAAGGCCTCGTGAGTACCTGCCACCCTTTCCCAAGCTCACGGGTCACCCAGGGCTTCTGATGGCGGCGGCCCCGTGGGTCAGAAACATAGACCCTCGGGCTTTCTTTTTTTTTTTAAAGATTTTATTGGGGAATTGGTGGAGGGGAACAGCATTGGGGAATCGGGGAAGGGGAACAGACAAGTTGCCATCTTCTTGTTCTTCAGTTTAGTTGCGGAGGATGTTGCTTCACTGTTGGTATCGTCATTGCGCTCTTCCTGGATGAGGCAGATCGGTCGCTGGCCTCTGGATGTCGCTCATCGTGGCTATTGGCAGCTCACGCTTGGCTGCCAGCCGCTCACGCTGGCTGCGGGCCACTCACTGTAGCCTGTGGCAGCCCACTGCAGCAGGCTGCAGCCCACACCATCACCGGGGCTCGCACAGCCCAGCTCCAGGTGGAGCTGTTGTTAGCTGTAGAGGGCAGTGTCACTGGCCCTCATGTGGGATCCGAACCGGGGCCGCTGGCATCCCAAAACCAGCGCTTAACCAATGCGCCACTCAGCCGGCCCCGACCCTCAGGCTTTCTAAGCCTGTCGTTCCCCAGCTGGTCTCTGAGGACCCCACAGGGGTTTTGTTTTTATTTCATTATACTTCAACACACTTTTAAAGTATCACATAGCTACAGGAACGTGAACAGATCTTACACGTATGGCGGGAAGAATTTTCACTTAGCAAACACACTTGCTGGGCTGCCGTCCAGCTTAGAAACTAGAGCCCCACCAGCCCCCAAGAAGGCCTCTGCGTGCCCGGCCTACCCTTCTCCCACAGAAATAACCACTGCGCTGATCAGCCTCACCATCACTTAGTTCTGCCTGGTTTTGAACTTTGTAGAAATGGAATCATTTACTGCGCATACACCGTTTTGTGTCTGGCCCCTTTCCTCAGCAATATATTTGTGACATCCATCCCAATGATCTCATTAGCTTCATTCATTGCTGTACAAACACTAGGGGTGAAAGGGGCCTTGAAGAACCCCTGGTAAGGCAGGGGTGGGGGAGGAGGGGGCTAAAGCCAGAATAGCTCATTTTTCTATCTGTTTTGCTTAGAGAACATTTGAAAACTATTATTTTAATTAATCAGTTAATTTAAATATTTAGAAAACAACCAGCATAATTGAGAGAACCTAGCTTGAGACTTGGTTGGTTATTCATTCATTCATGTATAAGCATGTATCATGTAATTATTGTGTCACACATTGAGGATTTGCAAAGACATTTCCTCACCCCAGGAGCTCCTCAGAGACTGGTGACTTATGTCCTATAAACGAAGTGGAACGGAGGTGCAGTGATAGAAGGTGTTTGTGGGTACAGTGGGGACTCGCTCGGTGAGAGTGGAGTAAGACTTCCCGGGGTGGACCCACCAAGGACCTGGCTGAAGGCTCCTATGGTACAGCTCCTGCTGCGCGTGGGGCCCGGACCAGGAGCCTTTGGCTTAGGGTGCAGCTGCCCTGCCCTGGGCCGCAGGGCCAGCAGCTGTTGGCTTGGAGTAGACCAGAGGTTCCCAAGCCCAAGCTTGCCTTGGACACGGGCTATTTTCTGAATGAGTGACTGACTGACTGAATAAACTGAATGAACAAGTTTTTGTTTTTGTTGTAGTTTTTTGTTTTTTTGGCAGCAGATCAACCATCAATCTCTAGGCAGGGAGTCAAGTCTCCTTTCCCAGGCCTGAGAGTCAGTTCTCAGCACCCTGCCTGCTGCAGCTTTGGCTAGGACTTGTTTTCAGTCAAAAATGTACGCGTGAAAACCCAGACTCCCCAAGACCGGCACACAGGGGCGCGTGTGCATGTTTGTATGCACAGACTCCCCAAACAGCCAAACTGGTGTTCAAGGCCCCTGTCTCAGTTTATTCAGAAAATATTTATTAAGCAGCTGCTCGGTGCTGCCCTGGACTAAGTTCCTGCGGATGCAGTGTCATCCACATAGACTCATGGGACTCACATCCTGTGGGGGGGATGGTAATGAAACACTTGCAATAATAAATATATCAATACAAACTGATAATAAATATATCAATCCAAATTGAGAAGAGCTGTGAGAAAAATAAAGGGAGCAGCGAAGAGTTTATAGCAGTGGGAGTAGATACATCAATACAGACTATAGCGGGGAAGGGAGCCCTGAGGAGGAAGCGTTTGAGATGAGATCTGAGGGGTGAGAGTTAACCAGGTGAAAGCGTGGTAAAAGGTGTTCCAGGGAAGGAAATGTGCAGGTCCGAGGAAACAGGAGAAGTCTTGGGGGCTTGGCCTCGTCTTACAGAGGCTCGAGGCCTCACTAGAGATTTTGGTCTTGATCCTAAGATCAAAGAGAAAGCAGTCATGGGTTTTAAGCAACTGACACAATCAGAGTTTTGTTTTTGAAAAGGTCACTCTGAATGCTGAGTGGGAAACGGAGACCGGCTGGGAGGCGAGGCCAGAAGTTTAGGTGAGAGACTAGTGACAGAGATGGGGGATGGATCGGAAAGACATTTAGGAAGCGAAATGAACAGGGCTTGGTAATGGATGGAAGGGGCGACGTCCAGGGTGACTCCTCGGCCAGGGGTTAAGATCAGGAGCTCGGCTCAGGACTGCTCACAGTGACTTCGCTGCTCCAGCTTTCTCTCCAACTTTTTATCCTGAAGTACAGCTCACAGATGCTAAAAATGTTCTTGTTTCAGCTGCTCTCATTTTCCCTGACAGAACCCTTCCCCCTTCCCATCCCTTCCCAGCCCGAATGCCTCTCCTCTTGTCTGCCCTACGCAAAGGCTCATGCTGAATCCTACCTGGCTGCCTTAGCCCACGTCAGTCTCCAGAAACGTCCCTGGCCTATAATGGCAATCCTGTGTGTGTGTGGCACTTTTCGGTTTGTAATATACGTTCATGTCTGTTTGCATTCTGTCATTATCCTGAGAGTCAAATCATCATTTTAAAGAGGAGGGAATGTAGTCCTGGAGCGGGGAAGGGCCGTGACTGAAACCATTCGGCCAGAAAGATCAGAGCTGGGATTAGAACTGCAGTCTGTGACTTCTGGCCCAGCACTAGGTTTCATATTCTTTTTATTAATAGCTTTTCATGTGTGTTTCTTATTTCTCCAACACAACTATACATCTTCTAAGGCCAAGAGCCTCCTCTCCTTTACTGGAGTACGGGGCCAGGGGCCAGGGCGGGGCCCTGGGCTGGCCTCCGAGCCTGGCTTCTCATCTGCCTCTACTTCCTGGGGCCTTGTGTGGATGCCGTGCCGTAGGGTTTGCACACTGTCTGCCCCTATTCGCTAATAGTGCCTTTCCCATTACCTCCAGCTGCCCAGCATCTAGCAGTGCGTGGGGGACATACTTGTTGATGGAAAAATAGCCTTTTATGAATGCCCTCAACTCCCCTTTTGAGTTTTATGGTTGTTTTTTTGGGGGGTGGGGGGTGCAGGAGATACAGGAAAAGCCCCTGCTTTTCCCTGAAGAACTATAATTAGAGTGGAAAGAATCAAGAGGAAATGTTGACGGTTAAAAAGAGTAGCGAGGGTGGTGTTTATGGAGGGTTCTTTTTTGTGTTGGGTGGAAAACTGGATTAGATGAGTTTTTTTCAACCTTTCCTCTCTAGATCGTGCTGTCTGATCCGCCTGTTGGCCTAAATTCTCTAAGGAAAGAAGGAGTAGAAGGAGGGAACTAACATTTATTGAGATCCTTCTTCGCCCCAAACCCTGTGCCTGGCACTTGACATGCTTTATTGCATTTGATTTTATAGCAGTTGTGTGATGCAGCCAATGTTCCCAGTAGAGCGAAGAGAAAACGGAGGCTCAGGAGTGGGGGAACTTGCCCAAGTTGGTAACAGAGCTGGGGCTGGCCTGGCCCTGTAGCCCGCTCTGCCTTGCTGTGCAGTAAACGTGTATGACCACTGGCTTTCCATTGTTCTGTTTATCAGTTACCATAAGGGGACATTAAAAACAAAAGCAGACATATTGTCGGGAGTAAATTTTATCTCTGTAGCTTTAAAACACAAACAAAAAACAATAATTTCATTAGTAGGGGAAAATTGCACCATACTGCTGAGTATAAATTTTATTGCTACAGTAACTGTAAAATACAAAGATGATAAATGAAAAGTTGGAGCATTTATTATTGGGCATATATTTTATTGGTATAACTAAAACACAAACAAACTGAATATACCAGTCCTTGTGAAAAATTGTAGTTGGCCTCTTGGCAATGTATTCACGTGATGCTGTCTGTAAAACATGAAGGTTCCATCTAGGCTGCTCGGAGGGAGAGGGCATATTTGCACTGGACAGGTGGTGTGACAGGGTGAGGATGGATGGGCAGGGATGAGGTAGCGAGCGAGCCATTCTCTACAGGAGGCTCTATATAACCCTGTGAAACTAGGGTGTTTAGAGGAAATTCAGGACTGGGAAAATGCTGTATCTAAGGCTCAGGAAGGAAAAGCCCCTAGCCCAGAATTCTTGCAGCCTCTTGAGGAGTGACAGGAATGAGTGCGAGTCGCTGCGAATTCCAGACAGCACTGACCAACAAATGAACTGGGGGCGTGAGGGCTCAGGACGTTGCCCAGCATTCATCAGGAAGGGGCACTGGTGGCCTCAGCTCTGGCCAGCGGGTGATCTCTCCTCAGCTCAGGCGCCAGCAGAGGGTGGAATTGATGCCTCAGAGCATCTCAGCAGGGGGCCAGTGCTTCGGTGGGGTGGCCTCAGCAACAACAGGCTGTCATGTGTCACTCAGACCAGAGAGCAAGGGGCACCATGCTACAGCCACCACATGTGTTCCTGTTAGCACAGCCATCCCACGAGGTCATCATCTCGTTTTTCAAATGCGGAAGCTGAGGCATAAGAGGTAATTTACCCAGACTCACGCTGAGGACACAATAGAGTAAAAATTTAGAAGCAGATCTGTGCAGCTTCAGAGCCCGTGTTCTTTCCAATTGTTCACATTGAATTCCATTAAAATGATATCATGACACCGGGGCCTTCTGAAGGCTTTTTGGTGAAAGGAAGCAAGATGTGAATAAAGTCTTTATTTGCAGGCGGCTCATGTCTGAGCCTGGACAGCGCGTGTGGCTCTCTTGACTTCCCATTGTTCTCAGTCAGAAACTCGCGTGGCCCGTCCACGTGCATGTCTGGTCACGTGGCTCTTGGTTGGAAAGGCCTGAGATGCCCCTGAAGTAGGGCATGGGCGGCCGGTGATGAATGGATTTGTTCTGTTGCAGTTCTTCTGAGAAACCAGCTTTAGGTGGAGCCATTTCCTTTATATTATTCTGCCTTCTGGAAACCCGCAATCATTTTAGAGATCTGCTGCGAGCTGCTCTGAGCACGTGGCTCGCAAATTCATATCAGACGCTGTTTCTCTCCTGGGGAGAGTCAAAATGAAAGATGGCCGTGCCAGTGGTCCTGTGTCTGATTTTGGTGTCCCATCCCCTCCACTGCTTGTCAGGCAGAGAGAATAGCCCACGGTGCCACGCCCTGGGAGCTGCATTTTATGTTAGAGCAACACCAGTGTGGGCTGTTTGCACTCTCTCGCCTCACGCCCTGAGTGGGAGCTCGCACTCACACAGATGGTGGTGCTGTATTTACAGCACTTTCCCCCCACAGCGGGCAGAAGAGGAAGCATACAGAGCCTTAATCCCTCAGATGTATTTTTGTTGTATACTGTCCCTTTGCATACTGGTCTGTCAAACCAGCTCTCTACCTTTCCTAACTGTGGGGAAAAGTGGACTTTGTTGGGAGTTTCCTGCTGGGAAATCTGATAATAGCTGTCAAAGAAAGTCTTAAAAGAGTACTTAACACTTTGACCCAGTAATTCCCTTTCTAAGGATTGACCCTAAGGAAACCACTGGCTAGTATACATACAAGGATGCTGTCATCATAACGTTGCTTATGATAATAATAATAACACTAACATTTATTGAATACTTTGTACTGTTCTCAGAGCTTTTAATGAGTATTATTGGACAAATGTGTAAAATCAGGAACAATGTTTTAAAAATAGGATTGATTTAATATATTACAGTATGTTTCATGTAGTGAAATAATATATAGCCTTTAAAATTATGATACAGATTTATATTTATTGATACCAAAGGGTATTTGTAGTGTGTTAAGCAATAAAATCAGGTCACAGATGTGTACTGTATGGTTCCATTTTTGTAGAAAATGTCTGAGGCTATATACTGAATGTTAACTTAGCTATCCCAAGTGATGAGATTATCGATGATTCTTTTTAATTTCTTTATATTAAAATAATACATATGTTTTTGACACATAATTGACATAACTTACATGGATAAGTTAAGGTGTACCACATGTTGATTAGATGCATTCATATATTATATGATCAGTGTTGTTGAACTGCAAATGTTAATTAAAATAAAAAGGAAGCTGGCCTGTGGGAGAAGTGACTAACAAATATTCCTTGTCTCTTGGGGTGACTGAAATCCCCATCTGACGCCACCCTCGTGCCCCTTACGCCCTCGCCTGTGTTTGCAGCAAAGCAGTGGAGAGCCTCGCCGAAGGGCGCAGCTCTGAAGTCCGGCGCGTGAGAGAGGACGCCCAGAGGAAAGTGCAGCAGGTCGAAGACCTCCTGACCAAACGAGTGCTTCTCTTACAAGAGGCAAGTCTGGAAGCCCCGAGGAGACTGTTTCTTATACTTAGTTTCTTATACTTAGTGGGCTAATAACGAAGACTGTTTCTTATACTTAGTGGGCTAATAACTGTTTCTTATACTTAGTGGGCTAATAACGAAGTGGGCAGGCTTTCGGTGTAGAAACAAGAGCCAGCCTTAGTGAATGCCTGTCTCTTGGATTCCAGCCCCATTCTAGGCACTTTTCATATAGAATTCATACCCTGATACCTGCAAACTGGCCATTATTGTCTCATTCCTGTAGGTGAGGGCACTGAGGTAGGGCGAGAAATACTAACTAGTCCAAGTTTTTAAAAACAATTTGTTTATTTTTATTAAATTTATTGGGTTGACATTGGTTAGTAAAATTATATAGGCTTCAAGTGTGTTTCTGATACGCCATCTAGATATCACATTGTGTGCTCACCACCCAGAGTCAGTTCTCCTCCATCACCGTATATTTGGCCCTCTTTGCCCTCATCTCCCACCCTCCTCCCCCCTTACCCTCTGGTAACCACTAAACTGTTATCTGTGTCTATGAGTTTTTTTTTGTTTGTCTTGTTCGTTTGTTGCTTTCAGTTTTATATCCCACATATGAGTGAAGTCATATGGTTCTCGATTTTTTCTGTCTGGCTTATTTTGCTTAATCCTGGATTGAAACTTAAGACTCCTGATTTTAAACCCTGTGTTCTTGCTGCAACATCTCTCTTCTTACTTAGTTTAGTCCCTTTATTTTACAGAAGAGAAAACTGAGGTCCAGAGAGGGGCAGTACTCCCCCACCCCAGCATTTGCTAAGCTCGGAACCAGATTTCCCGATCTCTAGGCCCCGGTGTGTTCGTACGGCCCCGGTGTGTCTGTGCGGCCTCTGTGTGTCCGTGTGGCACCGGTGTGTGTGTGCGGCCCCTGTGTGTCCGTGCGGCCCCCGTGTGTCCGTGCGGCCCCGGTGTGTCCGTGCGTCCCGGGTGTGTCCGTGTGGCCTCTGTGTGTCCGTGCATCCCCAGTGTGTCCGAGTGGCCCCAGTATGTCCCTGCAGCCTCTGTGTGTCCGTGCGGCCCCCGTGTGTCCGTGCGGCCCGGGTGTGTCCGTGCATCCCCAGTGTGTCTGTGTGGCCCCAGTGTGTCCCTGCAGCCTCTGTGTGTCTGTGTGGCCCCGGTGTGTCCGTGTGGCCCAGGTGTGTCCGTGCGGCCCCTCTCCAGTGAGGGCCACCACCCACCTGTCGGGTGCCTCTTCTCGGGAGGCACCGTGTGTGGCTCCTCCTCCTGCTCATTCTCAGGTGCTTCCTGCAACTGAGTCAGGAGGTTGCTCCCTTAGGAAATCCTATCTCCTGGGTGTTAAACGGTTTCCTCCATTGAAAGCTAGTATTACGTAAACTAATTACTTAGTTCTTGGCTTTTCAAGTCTGTTGTTTCATCTGACTTTCTCTACCTGAAACCCTGGTTCTTAGCAGGTATGAGAAGAAATAGCACCATAAAGCACTCCTGGATACAAACGGATAGATACATTTGTACTGTTTTGCACCTTACACTCCTGATGTTCACATTAGCCATGTATCTGCCTCGTGGGGATGTGTGGATACTCGGTCCACAGCATGGATAAGGAAACAGGCTCAGAGAGGGTGACAGACTTAGTTATGGTCATAAGTGGTAGCACTGGAACCAGAAGAAGGGACTTCGGAGCCCATGTTCTGAATTTTAGTTAAGTCTGCCTGTCAGTGTGTAACTTTTTGAGTGAAGATCAAAGATATGTAAATAGAGCTCCTTGCAAAGCTGGCATTGAGTAGGCTCTCAGTAAATGGTATTCCTTGTCTCAGGATATTGGGTAATGATTTTTCCTACCTCTCTTGAGATTGACAGGCAAGCTTCTTGGGGAGATGGTGGTAGGAGAGGCACTGGAGGGGACGGGGGGAGGAAGCCAACATTTTTTGAGCTTCCTGTGCTGCAGCAGGCATTTGACAGAGGCTCACAACTCTGATGGGATGGTGGGTATCCCTGTGTTATAGACTGGGAGGCTGGGGCTCAGAAAGGTTCAGCGACTACCCAGGGTCACACAGTAAATACTTAGGAGAGCTGGATCCTGAACCCAGTCCAGTTTGACTTTTATCTTTGTGATGTAATCAGAGGCAGTTGGCGTGAGTAGTCGGAGGATCCTGTCTATTCCCAGGCCGCTTTCAGAAGCACCGGAGCCTTTCTACCCGACACAGGCACTGCCTGTGTGATTTAGATAATGTCCATGGTGGATTCTGGGAGCTCTCAGAAAGAACAGAGTTTTTCACCACCTCAATCACTTTGGAGATGTAAAATACGCACTTTAGAATTGTGTAGTCATTATCTAAAAAAAAAGCAAAACAACAAAAAACAGTGAGGGGGCGATGTGGTGTGGGATGAATTTGTATGGAGATTATGGTGAGTCTTTGGAATTTATGTGTGTTTAGGTATTGAGAGGCACATTTTTCCTTGTTCTCATTGAGCTGTAAATATTGATCTGATTTTTCAAAACCCAAACAGTTCTTATAGAGTCCTTTCCATTGGAAATGCCTATTACTCTTCAGGATACAAGAGGGAGAGCTGGCTGGCAAATGCATTTATTACTGATGCTCCCCATGTATAGTGCAATTCAGGGAGGGGAAATGTGCCGGAGAAAAAGTCATAAATATTTATATTTTAATCCAATTTCCTTTCAAAATGTTCCCAATTGTATTGAAAAATTGCATCACATGCATTTAATTTAACTCTAGGATGTGAAAGCCGCCCAAGCAGAACTGGAAAAGGCCTTCGTGGGGGCAGAGAATGAGAAGGCCCTCCGGCTGAGCTTGGAAAAGCAGCTTTCCGAGATGAAGAAGATGCGCGAGGGGCACTCGGACGCGGCCCTGGCCCTGGCGCCCAGAGACAGGTCTGGCGCTCGTCCCTGTGATGCCCTGACTGCCGTTTATCTGCCAGCATGGGCCAGCAGTTGCTCCCTTCCTCCCCTCCCCGTCTTCCCTTATCTGCTTGGTCCCCACAGTGAGAAATGAGGGTTAAAATCAGGATGAGAGGAGAAGGAAAGGGATAGTGATCTGAGGATAGAGATAGAGTCGGTAGCCAGAAATTCATGCTGGAAACTTCTACTCAGGCACTAAATTCGGCACTCCGTTTTCACGGTAAGCTTCCTGGTAACCCATGGACAAGGAGAAAAACCATCCTGGTGGACATAAATTCAACTTGCTCACAAGATAAAACAAGCTGATAGCTCAGGAGAAGCCCAGTTTTCCTTGACTTTATCAGAGAGAAATTTCTCTCGTGGATCTTCCCAGTGGGAACAGTAAATGACTACATCCCCACAATAAATACTAGTGAATTTGGTGTGGCCTGTTTTCCATCATATCTTATATTGCAGGCTGAGGGTGCAGATTGGTATAGTGCAAGGGGCCAAAACAGTATAGATCAAGTACTGAGCTCTTGGATCGTCAAGAATAGAATGTGTGCCATTTGGTCCAGAGAAATGGGTGGGCCATATGTGGACTCTCGGCAGTCTTTAAGCTCATCCTCTAGCTTGGTAGAAGCCGTCAAGGGCAGGAACAGGGTGATAACGGCTGGATGGGGTGAGTTCTGGGTTGACAGAATATATTGATGTAACTCAGTCTAGAGCAGGGCTCGGCAAACTTTTGAGATGGAAGAGCCCCCAGGGGTCAGCAAACTGAGGCTTCCGAGCCACATGTGGCTCTTTGGGTACATCCATGTGACTGAAGTAAAATTGAAAATGAAAATAAGACTATCATAGTTTCATTTATAACATTTTTAAAGGATATTATTCACATGGTGATTATGTAAAAATATATTTATGGCTCTTGAATAATTTTTAAATTGTTGTGAGGGACAGGATTGGCTCTTCCAGGGGTTGGCAAACTTTTGAGACGGAATGTACCCAAAGAGCCACATGTGGCTCGTGAGCTGCAGTTTGCCGACCCCTGGACTAGAGGGATTAGGAAAAACTTCCTAGAGAAAGTGTAGGATAGAGGAAGAATGGGTGTTCCAGGCTTTGGGAACCTTATGTGTGAAAGTTCAGAGGCAAAAAGACGCACTGTGTGATCAAGGAACTGAAAGAAATATAGTTAGAGCATGGCAGAGTGTTGTTTTCTGGAAGGGAAGTGGGAGAGATGAGGAGAGGGAAGCTGAGGTGATCTTGTGAGCCTTGTTGGAGAGTTTGGGTTTTGTCCTCAGGGCATGTGAGGAACCACTGCAGAGTTGGGGGCAAGGGACGGGAATGACAGGGTCAGCTTGAAATTGAGAGAGACCCCTGGGGCTGCCCTCTGGGGCTGGGGGGTGCTGAAGCCCAGAGGAGATGGTGGTGACCAGTATTGAGGGGACCGAACTAGGGTAAGGGAGAGATCGAGAAAGTAGAATTGGCATGTTGGCGTGAAGGGCTTGGTGGCTGATTGGATTTGGGGCTGAGGGGAAAGGCTGTGGAGACACCCCCTCCCCCAGGTATTGACCCTGAGCACCTGTGGGATGGTAGTGCCGTGTGCTGCGTTTGGGGACAAAAAGGGAGAACGGAATGCTTTTGGGTGAAGGGGGTGGGAAGATGAGCTTTTAGTTGGGACATGTTGAGTTGAGGGACTGTGGACATCCAAGAGGAGAGCCCAGGAGGTTCTGGGGTATAGGGATGAAGGCCTGAATTAAAGGAGACACAGATTCATTCCTTATCCAGCTACTGAGCAGGCCTTGGATTGGGAGCCACATTGCAGAGATGAGGTGTGTCTTCCTTACATGGAGCTCCCAGCGTGGAAAGGGGACAGATGTAAAAACTGTCTTCATTGGTGCTGTGACAGAAGCAAGGGAGTGAGTGGCTCTCCCTGGGCGTGGGGCAGGGAAGGCTTATCATCACAGCAGCAGTGCCGGGAGCTGGGTGAGGAAGCCTTGCCACACCGAGGGGGCAGCACATGTAAAGGTGTGCAGCCTGGCACGTTTCAAGGTAATGGGAGGAAAGGGGTCCCTGTCAGCATACGCTGCCGAAGCTTGGCTTCTCATCTGTTTGCAAGAGGGCATTTGGGAAGGCTTAGTGCTTATTGAGTACTTACTGTGGTCTAGGCAGTGGGGCTCTCCAGGGATGTGGGTGGTCAGGCTAGGCTTCACTTAAAGGCTGTGCTTTCTGGGGGCTTTCCGTAGGTCAGGCTGCGCAGGCGCAGAAACCTGACTTGTCAGTACCGTGGATGTGTCTGTCTCGGTAGGTGCCCCTGACTCACTCCCAGAGACCAACCAGTGCAGCAGCCAGATGCCAGCCCTGGATTCCTGCTCACTCGGGCGTGGCCCTCTTGGGGGAACTCTCCTGTGACGAGGCTCAGTGTGTCCCCCCGCACCCCCACCCCCCGAAGGCAGGCCTGCCCAGGAAGCTAACTCCAGGTCAGAAGCGAGTTGCTAAGCATGGAATTGGAGTCAGGGTCCTTGTGCGCACCCTGGTGAGATGAATCCAGGTCTGCCAGGCAGGTGGATTCACCTCTGGGCAGGGCCCTCACCAGCCCTTATGGCCTCCTGGGCTCCCAGCACCCTCCTCAAAGGTTCGTGCTTTAGCCCCTCGGTTTTCTGCAATCGGACTTGAATCAAGCTAGTCTGTAGCTTTAGGGCAATTGACATTGAGGAGTCCTCCAGGTCCAATATGGCCAACAGATATATTTTATTCGGCTCACAGTATTTTTTAAAGTTTGAACTAGTTACTAATATATTTTTTAAAAATCTGATTTCATGTAAAAGTCTGGATTTCCAGCTTCTTTTGGAAACCTGGAAGGTGTGGTCTCGCTGGATTGCGGCTGCCCCCTCAGGGGGGCCTGGGGCTCTAGCTCGGCCCAGTCCCCACAGGCCTGCCCCATTCATTTCCATCCCTATCTAGAACTTTCTTTACGGTAACGAAAAAATTGGTTGTATTGAGGTATAAGTTCCATATAACACAACACATCCATTTAAAGTGTATAGTATGTGACTTGTAACCTCTCCAGTTGACTATGTGATTGCAGAGTTCACCCCCAAAGGGCACTCTTACTTGTCTTTCCAAGTTTTGGGGGGCATTGTACTGGTGCTGCCTTGGGGTGCTGTAACAAAATTCCACAGACTGGGTTGCTTATAAACAATAGAAATGTATTTCTTACAGTCCTAGATGCTGAAAGTCTGAGATTGGGGTGCCCGTGTGGTCAGGTGAGGCCCCTCTTTAGGCCCCTGTTCTAACTAGCCCCACCTGGCAGAAGGCGCAAGGGGTCTCCCTGGAGCTTCATGTATAAGGCACTACCCACTCATAAGCGTTCCAGCCTCGTGACCTCATCTCCTTCCAGAGACCCCCACCTCCTAATGCCATCGCTTTTGGGGGTTAGGATTTCAATGTATGAATTTTGGGGGACACAAATATTCAGGCCGTGGCTCCAGTGCATTGCCGGGTGCATTAACTGCTGAAAGCTCATTCCTCACCTTCACCCTGGGAGTCAGGGAAGCTCGCTTAGACCTCCAAGCCTTTTTAGGCTTAGCTAGAAGCACTCTTCTTAGGGTCCTTTGACAAAATGCTGATTATTGAATGTTTAAAAAAATAATAATTATCGCAACTGTCAATTTGTTGAGTTCTGCCATATGCCTGGGCTATTTTCAATAGCTTATCTCCATTCCACATAAGCAGGCTCTCCCATTTTATAGCTGAGGAAATGCAGGCTCAGGGATCCTAAATAACTTGGCCATTGTCAGGGAACAGCTGATGGGTAATTCGGTGGCCCTGAGAAGGATATGTTCACCTCTACCTGAGGGGGCTTTTGGGGGTGTCGGTTAGTACAGCTTCCTGGAGGACAATAATGCCTAACTAATCTGGCAGGATGATGTGTGTTTATCAGGTGGAGGTGGGGGTAGAGTTGTGAAGGACATTCCAGGTATGTGGACTAGTGTGCAGTAAGGTCTAGAGGCACAGAATAGCCTGGTTTTTGGAGAGAGCTGGACTTGTGGCTCTGAATGGCGATGGAGCGGGTGATGGCTTCCTGTGAGACCCAAAGCTGAAGCTGTCAGCAGGGCCTCTGATCCCCTAGGCCCTGAACACTAGGGCCTTGAATGTCTTGCCAAGGATCTTGGCCTTTATCTTGAAAGTCAGTATATTTTAAACTTTGCCCTGAGAAGCCTTGGAGAGATGTTCTCTGTTTTTTCACACTTACCAGAATAGTTCTGCTTTATTGGTCATGTTTGTTTAGCCTTCAGTGCTGCATTTCTTTTGGAGAGAAGATTCTTGGCCAAAAGAATTGGTAACCCATGGATGGTGGTGGTGGGGACTGTTGAAATTCTGAGCAGGGCTGTGACTCAGTCAGACCATCACCTAGTAGCTCAGAGGTTGGATCGACCAAGACCAGGCAAGGGGTGAGGGGACAGCTAATGTCACACAAACTCTGTCCCTTCCGCTCTGACCTGCGAAATGCGACACTGTTTATGTTCAGTTATTAGACAGGTCTACTTTGAAGGTGTCTAGCCCCATTCTCTACCTCCTCTTGCTCCACCTCGCTAAGGGAACAACTTAGAATTAATATTTAAAAAAATTTTGTTGTCTTTTAGACCGATGGAGGAGTTGTGCGGAGAAACTGTAATTCTGGGCCTTAAAGGACAGAAATCTCAGGTGGTATCTCTTGATGAGAATGTGTCACCTGGAGAGCTCCAAGGACTTTCTGCTGCTGTGAGGGAAGAAAAGGAGAGAGAAACTGAGGTGAGGTGACAGGACATGAAGCGGGGACTTTAATTAGCAGACCAGACTCTTCGATGGGAAGCAGAAAACACGTTCAGCCCCCACAGTTCACGCGCAGTCTGCTTCTCAACGTTAGCTCCCCGTCAGCTGAGGAAATAGCAGAAACCGCCTTTGTCAGGGGCCCTGGCATGCTTTTCCCCTCTCAGCCTTGTGTTTCGATAGAGTTGGTTAAAAAACAGTGCAAACCTGCTTGCCTCTGTTTTACTGTGTGTTAATTTGTTCTTGCCCGGGGACTTGATTTTCATCCTTTGAGTTTTCTTAGGGTAGCACTGTGGTACTTACCCTTTTTACTTTTTGTGATTAGAGGCAGGTTTAAGGCCAACTTGGGTCTGAAACTTCAGAGGCTGCGGGGGTAGGAAACGAACCTGTACTGGGCCGGCCAGCACAGGAAGGGGTTCAGCTTGCCACCTCATTTCACCCTGGCTACCTTGTGAGGTCGAGGTCACGGTCCCTCGTCGAGTTTAGAAATAGGCTCAGCACAGAGTTGTTATATTTTCTCAGTCTCCAAGAGGTGGGTTATTAGTACCCACTCCACACCCCGTCCCGCCTCCCGTGGCCCCCCGCCCTTTCCCACATAGGCGGCCTCCATGCAAGCTCTTTTGAGGAGGAGGGGCAGGGCCTGGAGGTGCAGGTAGGCCTAGTTGAGACCGCACCATTCTTGTTGGACCACGGGTGGCTGCTGCGTGTGGTACGTTCACATGACGGGACATTCTGGATGCTCATAAGCCTTGATTTCTCTATGGAGCGGGGTCTCCTTTGTCCCTAACACAGAAGTGAATTCTTCAGCCTCACCAGTTAGTTTTGGGGGCTGTAATCAGCCTTTGTCTCCCACTTCTTTTAACCTCTCTGTTTCTTAGGCCCTGTTCTTTAGGCCTTTTTCACGGTCTGGTGGCTTCCTGGTTTACTCTTGGGCTAGGGACCAACCAGTGTGGGTTACTTGTCTTTACATTTTTCTTCACCAGGGTGGGACTTTGGGTGACTCAGAGAGGAGTGGACACTTGTTTTCATGCATTCCATAGCACTAGGGGACACTAAGTCAATGAGGTGCTCATTCTAATAGTTCTGGGGAAGCTATTGGATTGTGGGTCCCTTTTGGGCACCAATTAATGCCTTTTCTTAGGCTGCACAAATGGAGCTCCAGGAGGAGAGAAATCGCTTTGAAGAGAGGATCCAGGTATGTTGATACAGTTTTTAAAAATATACTGAAGATTTATCCTTGCCTGTTACTTTATTCCAAGTGCAATAGATAATTCTGGGTGACAGTAGCTGTCAGTCATTGAATGCATCTGTCTGCCAGTCAAGCTTTTGGCACAGTAGAGAGGGTTTCTCAGTCTTTGCAATACCTCTGTGAAGTAGGCATTCCCATTTTGCAGGTGTGGTGCGTGAGGCTCAGAGAGGTGAGGTCCCTTACCCAAGGTCACGTAGCTTGGAAGAGGCATAGCACGGATTCAGCCTTGCCAGCCTGACTTCAGAGCCACTGCTGCATGGCTCCTTAGTCACAGTAGCCGGCTTTTGTACAGCGCCTGTCAGCTTCGAAAGTGCTTTCATGTCCGCTATCTCATTTGATCCTCACAGCAGCGTGCGAGGGAGGCAGCGGAGATTATCTTTAGAAATGAACTCAGACTATAAATGTGTATGTTCAGTCTCCATCAAATCAAATTCTCTGCTAGCTTTTGTAGCATTAAAGAATGAAATTAATGATCTGTTATTTCTCCCAAATAACCTGGTGCGGTTTCAAAGACTCTGATGGGACTGTATTCAAATTCCAGAACCCGTTGGAGTCCTTCCCATAGGAATAGCTGTCATCGTCTTAACTGATCTGATCCCCTTCCTTTCACCCAGCCCTGTTGCCGCGAGCGGTAACACAGTAACTTGGAGCTGATGCCACAGCGTTCAGCTCCACTTGGAAACATTCATCACAGGTTGACAGGAGTGAGATAGAATAACTGCATTTCAGTGTGCTCTTAAAGATATATTTATAGTGCATTTTGGTCGGAACACATCAACTTAGAGAATCTTTTTCTAATCTAATTTAGGCACTTCAGGAGGACCTGAGAGAGAAGGAAAGAGAAATTGCTACGGAAAAGAAAAATAGTTTAAAGAGGGATAAAGCCATTCAGGGTCTAACCATGGCATTAAAGTCAAAGGAAAAAGAGGTAAGTCTAACAGACCGCAAGTGAGATTTTTCTTTATTAGCTTCTGTGGCTGGCCTGCCCTACCCTGAAGTTTTAGCTTTAGCTACAAAGTTTACAAGAGAGCTGAGATGGCTAAAGGAAGTGGGATAAGAGTCCTTCAGGCAATGAGAAGCTCGTTGGGAGTGTCTAATCCAGCACTGTCCAGTATGTGAAGTATGTATGTAATTTTAAATTTTCTAGTAGGCACATTAAACAAAGTACAAAGAAGCAATGACGCTAACTAACTTTGATAACATAGATATATCAAATTTAACATTGTTTAAAATCTGAAGTCCAGATATGCTTACAGCTCATACATCTGAAGTCAGGCTAACCACATTTAAGTGCCCAGTGGCCACAGGTGGCTTCCATATTGGACAGTGCAGGTCTATTCTTTTGAAAGATAACATAAAATTGAGATAAAGGAGGTCGGGGGTGGTGGGGGGCAAGGCCATGACTGTGAACCAGTTAGATAGCTCCCTGGGGTGTTGGGATCCAAGGTGTGGCTGATGGCTCTATACTGTTTTCTTGTCATTGGTAAGCAGTCTGCTGTGTCTCAGTAACAGTGATAGACACAGAGACAGAAGCAAGCCCCGCTCTGCTCATAAACGGGGGAGACCGGGCGAAGGTGTTGTGATTGAGGGAAGTGGATGTGGGGGCTGTGGGTGTGGAATGAAGGGGACCTAATCCAGATTAGGGTGTGTCTGTGGGGGTAGGTACTTCCAGGAGAAGGTGTCTGAGCCTAATTTTAAAGGACGAGTAGGAGTTGGTTGGCTAGGGAGGCCATTTTTTACAGAGGGGAGTACATGGGTCAAGGCATTAAGTTGGGAAAGAGCCCAGTATGTTTTTGTGGAACCAAAAGCAGTTTGAGGTTGTCAGAACATGAAGGGCAGAACTCGAGCGAAGAGAGAGAAAAGCTGGAGAGGTTGCAAGGCACCAGCCCCTGGGTGGGGGTGGGGGGCTAAGCATGTTTTGCCGCTTGGGTGCCACGCCACTGAAGGCCCTTAAGCAGAAGGGTTGTGACCACAATGCATTGTGCGGAGGTCTCTGCCTAGACCCAGTGAGTGGACTGGAGGAAGGAGGCAGTGGAGGCCCGATTCAGGAAGGCTGAACTAGAACAATGGTCATAGCAAGCAGGAATGGAGAGGTGGCGCTTATTCAAGAACTAAAATGAGCAATAATTAAATAATGAAAAATCAGTAAATTTGGGGAAATTTGATGATTAGATGTAGGACTTGAGAGAAGGAGCAGTCATGGATGACTTCTGGCTGGCAAGACTCCGAATATGGTCATGCTGTCAACTCAGTTAGATGCATAGAAACGGAGTGTGATGGGAGATGGGAGGTGATGGAGGTGGTGAGTGTTTTAGAAAGCATTGACTTTGAGGAGTCCGGACCGTCCAGGAGGCAGATAGATGTGCAGGGCTAAAGCCTCACGTCTGAAGGTGTAGATCTCGGAGTCACTCTTAAAGAGAGGTGAGTTAAAATTGTGAAAGTTGATCCACTTATCCAAGGAGAGTGTAGAGTGGGAAAGAAGGAGGCT
Source organism: Aselliscus stoliczkanus (assembly GCA_033961575.1). NCBI lineage: Eukaryota > Metazoa > Chordata > Mammalia > Chiroptera > Hipposideridae > Aselliscus > Aselliscus stoliczkanus. The sequence goes on from CM066728.1 coordinate 126,559,097, forward strand.
GATGATTGGGATGCAGGAGACATCAGAATCCAGGGACAGGAAGAAGAATGCACAAAAGAGACGGAAGGCAGGGCTGCAGAAGCACGAAGCTAACCAGGAAACGTGTTGAAGGAGCTCCAGGAAGGCAAGAGTCTGAGCAGCGTCAGTTGCAGCAGAGAGCTGCTTATAACAACAGTAGCTCCAGTTTGTATCACGTGTTGGAGTTCACGGCCCCGCTGAGGCTGGAGACCTTCTATATGCGGTGGCGCTGGTGGCTGGGGCAGTTCTGGGAGCCGGCAGAGTCCAGGGTGTGACCACGGTAGTCCATGGCAGTCGCTGGGATGATGGAGAAGGTCGCTAGAAGATGAGGAATTCTGGGAATAGCCAAGCTAGTTGGGCGGGTCATCCGTGTGGATGATAATGATGATAATAAAAATAGTAGTAGTAATAATGATAGTAGTAATCGCAGTACAAGCCAGGCCTTGTTTTAGCTCCACTGCACATTACCTCGTTGAACCCCCCAGTACTGTGGTCAGGTGAGTGGTGGTACCCTCATTTTATAGTTGAGGGAATGGAGTCTCAAAGAGATTGAGTCCTGTGCCTGAAGCCATCCAGCTAGTGCACAGCCAAACTAGAAATCCCACTTTTCCGACTTTGGGCTTTTACTGACTACAAAGCCGTTGATTCTAAGCACTGCTCGGTTTAGCAGGTTTAGCAGGAACACCATTTGGGCTGTGCAGAGGTCGGAGGAGCCCAGCTGCATACTTGGCTGCCAGTCCTTTTTTTTTTTTGTACCCAGGTTGAAGAACTTAACTCTGAAATCGAAGAGCTCAATGCTGCCTTTGCGAAAGCCAGGGAGGCCCGCCATGAAGCCCAGACCCAGAAATCCCAGGTGGGTGTTCACTGTTGCAGAAATCGTTGCCTCTTTGATCCATGCGCCTGGTGGGGTCAGAACTTCGCAGCTGAAAGGGACCAAGGAAAACCGAGTAGTTTTTAGTAATAGAGCCACCTCGGTCTAGTTAGAGGAAATTTTCTAGCAGCTTCAGGTGTTTCTCTAGCCCCCTCCTTGCTATGATAATGATGACACTATTGATAATGATGACAACTGCCCCTCAGTGCTGTTTACTCTGTGCCCGTAGTAGACTGAGCAAGATGTGTGGATTATCTTATTTAATTGTCACAACCCTGGGGAGGATGGTATTTATCCCGCTTATATTCAGGCGGTGTTTGAAGCTCAGCGAGGGTATGCAGCTTATTTACTGTCACACAGCTATTGTAGCAAGTGGCAGGGCCGGGATTAAATGCAGGAATTGCTACTAATAACAGCTGGCATTTACTGACCGTATACGGTGTGCCGAGCCCTGTGCTAAGTGTGCTCCATGGATTCGCCCCATGAACCTGCACCACGGCTCCATGAAGGAGGCGCTATTATTATGAATATCGAGGGTCCGAGGCTCAAGGTGTGTGCTCAGGGTCCCACAGGTGGTAAGAGGTAGACTAGGGTTTGACCCCAGAGCCAGGCACTAAAAAGCCAGTGTTTCCACCTGTCACCTGACAGCTCCCCTCACCTGGCTGCTTCAGCCTCACCTGTCCCTGTCAGGTGTCTGTTCCAGGCCTTGATGACTTGACCTCCCCTTTCTCTTTTTTTCCTCCGTTGTTATCCTGCAAGGACTCCTGCTGGTCATCCCTTTCCTTCTCTCTGGCTAATTGTAGTGCTGTTTTTAATTATTTTAACGTTTTCTTCTCATGTTTCCATTTTCCCTGTACAGTGTGTACCTGTTATTATAATAATAACTTAGTAAAGCCCATCACCTGAGTGAGTCCACAATGCCTTAAGCCCTCCCCTCCCCATGTTGGTTAGCTATAAAGTCGGAGTTAGATGTTGAATCTAATCTGAGACTGTTTGATTCCTAGGATTCACCTTCCATTCCTTTTGTGAAACTTTGGGTCACAGTAAGAATAACTGAAGTGATTTGGTTTAAATACTGGTGCACTTATAAGCATAGAAAAATCTCTGCTTTGGAATCTCAGACTTGCCTTCCCCACCATGCTGACAGTGGTTGACGAAAAGGAGCTGAGATTACAGTTTTTCACTGAGTTTTTTTTTTTTTTAACCTTGTTTAGAAAATAACAAGCTTTAAAAGCTGAAGTTTTAGGAAAGCCATTCATATTCTCATTGCTTGAAGAAAAATATTAGTACGATCAACAAATACGGTAAATAATAAAAAGTGTTTACAGTAAAAGACACATTGCCATTAATCCCCCTCAAAACACTCCCCCTTGCTTCAAACACACTTATCCCACTGTTCTTGCCACTTCCTGAAGCAGGTCTGGAAGTCCTCTTTTGTGGGTGAGGTCTCTACTTCATCCTGTCATGACAACGCTCCATGTCACACATTGCTTCTGGTATACAGTAATTTCTGTCAAATAAAAAAAAAAACAACCATTGCAATATGTCCTCAACCACCTTATTCATGGATCTGGCACCGTACAACTTCTGGCTCTTCCCTAAATGTCAAAATGATTCAGGACATCACAACTAAAGACACTCACAAAAGAGGACTTCCAGAACTGCTTCAGAAAGTGGCAAGAATGATGGGATGAGTGTATTTGAAGCGAGAAGATAGTACTTTGAGGGGGATTGATGGCAATGTGTCTTTTGCTATAAGAAATTTTTTTAAATTTAAATATTCACTGTATTTTTTGATCACACCTTGTATATGGTGGCAATTGGTAAGCAGAGAGACCAGACATCCTTATAAGTGTTGTGATATTTTACTTATGTTGGACCTTGAAGGAAAGTGAGGAGTTTTATACGTTTAAATATTACCCAGATTTATATGTCCATTTATTTCAGAACCCTCAGTCCTTGTAGAAAGGCTTTCAGAATGATTTTTGAGGTCTTGTTGTGCACAGTGTTGCCTGGGCCATGCAGAGATCGGAAAATGTGGAAACTCCTCAGGTTTTCCTTGCCTGGTTGGCTCTCCCGAGAGCGCTTATTTAATCCTTACCCACAAAGTTAGTGTGTTTACTGGTTTGACAGGTTGCCGGAACTTGAATTTGAGTCTGACTATAAGGTCTGTGTTTTTTCCACTATTCTGACTGTGTGTGTGAATCAGTGCACAAAGGGTGCCTGTACTGGTTATTTCATTATGAGGTATACATAGTTTCCATGTTGCACAGAAACTTGAAAATGCATTTTCTCTCACGGATTGATTGGAACATTCTTGGGATATCATCTGATTTGAATTAATTGCAGCATGAGTAAAATAGCCGAAGCTTACAGGGTGGGCCCCAAGCCTGATGCTGAAGTGACAGCAAGTAATATTCAGATTCTTGGAGCAGTGGCCACAGTGCAGAGACGTGTGTTCCATCATAGGCGTGATGCTGTGAAGGTTACCGTGGGGGCTGGCTGCACCCATTTAAAAATATATATATTTTTACCCATTTAAAAAATATGTTTTCAAATTGGAAATTATGTTATTCTTCCTCCCATCCCGGCCCAGCTATAAAAGTAAAATTGTACATTGTAGGAAATTTATAAAAATAATTAAAATAGTGGGAAAAGGTTGATAAAGGTTACCAATAAAGTCATATCCAAAGATGTTCACTATTCATACCTTGACTCTTTTAATGCATGTTTATACATACTCGTATATACCTATAACCTTTGAAAAATTAAATAGGACCATAATATGTATTTTGTTCTATTAATATAATCTTTTTCTTTTTCCCATCTAATATTCTTGCCATGGCAGCATGTCTAGATCTACCCAATCCCTCTCCCTTTTTTTAATTTTTATTTTGAGATGACTTTAAGTACACGTGGTAGATTTCTGGACACCTTCACCCTTTATGTGATAGCTCGTGTAACTCTAGTCCAATATCACAACCAGGACAATTGACATTGGTGCAAGCCGTTGCCTTTACCCGGGTTTCAGCAGTTTGACATGCACTCGTGCGTGCGTGCGTGTGTGCGTGCGTGTGTGTGTATCTGGGCTTTTCAAACAATCTTTAAACAGCTGCATTTAGTCCGTTGTAGGTATGTACCATATGATTTTTACTGGGAAGAACATGAACATGGTTGGGGCATGGATTTGAATCCTAACTCCACTGTTCATTCACGGTGTAACCTTGGACAAGATACCTGAGCTCTCCGAGCCTGCGTGCTCATCGTAATGTCCGGATAATCTCACTGATATCACATAATCCTCACAAGGGTTAAATAAGAGTGTATCTGAGCACGGGTTACACCTCAACAAATGTTAACTCCTCCTTAAGTTGGGTGGTGTACCTTCTGGCATAAAAATGTAGTTACTTTGGTCTGGTTGTCATATTCTCTACTAGTGGTATACACATAGATTTTAGTTTATGGCAACTGTCCTTGGGATCTCTCAGTTGGAAATGAAAGATAATGGAGTACATGATGGAAAAGGGGAACTGGGTTTATCTTTCCTGCACCCACTGAAGTGGAACTTGGTGTATCATATTTAATCTTCACGACAGCCCTGTGAAGTACAGATTGTTGCTTTCACAGATGAGGAAACTGAACTTCAGAGAATTTCACTTCTCCCAAATCCTACAGCCAGGCCTGGTTTTTGAACCCTGAGCTCTCTGACTGTCTTTATTAAACTTTCTACACTGTGGGAAAGAGGGATTTGTTCAGTCTTATATTTGGCCTTCAGTTTCTGTCAATGTCTGATGGGACCAAATGTTTGTCACTATTGATAAGCACCTAACTCATGAAATGGAATTCAAAAAACAGGGTGTTATGCAGGAAAAGGTAAAAGATTCTCCGAAGGTTTTCAAAGTGCCATTTCAGGAAGATGCAATATGGAAGGAGATTTTATGAAGTGAATACAATGGGTGAATTTACTGCAAAGAATTTGAATTCTTTGAGCTTGGATTTTTAGAGGCTTTGCCATCATTATTTGTGTGATAATCCCACAGAACTTTTATCACTTTATAATAACCCATTTTAATAATAACCATTGCTTCTGTGTTTAACGAGCTCCTAACTTATGCTCCTGTCTCTAGCCTTCCCCCCTGAATTTAGTTCTTGTTTTAATTCTTGGTAGTTTATTAGTATTAATTGGAATTTGCACTGGAATGGGCAAGACGGGTGGAAAGAACACGGGCTCTGGAGTCATTTTGTCCTAGATTTAATCACTTTGGTCTGATGAGAGGCTAGTCATTTAATAGCTCTTAGCTACGGTGACAGGAGCTATCACATAGCAGGTACAGGGCATACCGAAATCTACCACATGTGATTCTGTGATTATCTCAGTCACTTAAAGAGGGATTGGATGTGTGTACTTGGTAGGGTTGGTACGAGAAATGGAGATTAATGTGTGAAAGTGCCAGCGTTAGCTCCACATATGTGATGTATGATCAAAAAATACGGTGAATGTTTAAATAAAAGAACATTATTACTGTAAAAGACACATTTGCCATGAAAGCCCCCAACCCCCAAAATACTCCGCCTTGCTTTGAACACACGTATCCTATTATTCTTGCCACTTTCTGAAGCAGGTCTGGAAGTCCTCTTCCGTGAGTGTCTTTAGTTGCGCTGTTGTGGCTGCCTCCATGTCCTGAATCATTTTGACTTTGAGGAAGAGCCAGAAGTCACACGGTGCCAGATCCTGTGAATAAGGTGGATGAGGACACACCATAATGTTTTGGACAGAAATTGCCATACCAGAAGCAATGTGTGACATGGAGCATTGTCTTGATGGAAGATGAAGTAAAGACACTCAGGAAAGAGGACTTCCAGAGCTGCTTCAGAAAGGGGCAAGAACCCATCGTTCTTGCAATACGTTGTGATCAACAAATACGGTGAATGCTGCTGCTGAGTGCCATCCAACAGAAAGGCAGGGATCTTCAGTACGGGAAGCATATTGAACCTTAGTAACCTCAAACCTTAGTAGCAGTGTGTGACCAGTTTCAACTTGTTCGGTACAGTCAGTCGGGTGTGAGCTACAGTTGAGAGAAGGTGTGTTTTAAAGTGTGCTGTAAATTGCCGGCCGAGTGGCGCGGTGGTTAAAAGCTGGTTTAGGATGCCAGCGGCCCTGGTTTGGGTCCCACATATGAGGGGCAGTGACACTGCCCTCAAAAATAAATAAAGTATGCCGTAAATCATCTTCCATCATGTCCAAATCACACATCGCTTCTGGTACGGCAATTTCTGTCCAAATGAAAACATTACAGTGTGTCCTCATCCACGTTATTCACCAGATCTGGCACCGTGTGACTTCTGCCTCTTCCCCAAAGTCAAAATGACTCAGGACATCGAGGCAGCCACAACTGCACAACTAAAGACACTCACGAAAGAGGACTTCCAGAACTGCTTCAGGAAGTGGCAAGAATGATGGGATGAGTGTGTTGGAAGCGAGGGGGAGTATTTTGAGGGGGATTCATGGCAACGTGTTTTTTACTGCAACAAATTTTCTCTGTGTGAACATTTACCATATTGTTTGACCCCATAATCAGTGCTGAATAAAAGGGAACTGAAACTTGTTCAAGATGACCATTTCCCCAGTCGTTGTTCATTTTCTTTTATTTTTTGAGTTTATTCAAATAAGCACTGCCCCAAATACTTCTCTTTTGTTTTTGGCTGGTGACTTGGGTTATTCACTTATTTTTATTTATTTTAATTTTAAGGGAAACTAATTTAAGGGAAGCTTTATAAAACCTACTATGAAATTTGAATGGAGTTCTCCCTCTGTGTCTGTTGCTGTGTCTCAAATAGCAGCTGGGGGAATGCTGGACCAGATGGCTAGGCTGTAGGGGGCTCAGGAAAACAGCGCGCCTCCGCCTCCAGATGAACTAGGCTGTAGGCCCCTCTCCTGAACAACTCAGATATGCCTGTCGGTGGTGGCAAAGATGGATTTCCTGGAAAGGTCAAGAAGTTGGAGCCAGTCCCTTTACCCCATAGTCTGAGTCGTGACCTTGATAGCCCAAGTGTTCCTTTTGAATTTTTAATCTGGAGCCTTAGTATAATTGAAAGAACACATTTAAAAAATATAAGTATTATTTTCTCCTGATTATAAGTAGTCTGTATGCTTCAAACTTTTTTTTTTTTTTTTAACTAGAAGACTAGAAAGAAGAAAAAAGGGAAACCAGGAAATCACCTAACTACTACTATCATTTTGGTATTTTTCCTTCTAGGCTTTCTTCTATGCATGAATTTTATTTTTTAGATCATTGACAATTTGGTTTTTCTTTTTTTCATGTAACATTGTGGCTTAGAAATATTCCCATATTGTCGACTCCCATGTTGTAAATAGTTTTAACACATTGAGGACGGGACATTTAAATGTATATAGACTCAAATCTGCGTCACCGGTCCACAGTGTGTTAAGATTTTATTGTGTAGCTTCATCATATTTATCCATTTTTATATTCTTGCACATGTTGGTTGTTTATTATTTGTTACTGTTCTAATTCTGTGATGAATCTGTGATGATTTTGTGTACAAGCCCCCCCCCCTTGCATATTTTGAATTCTTCCCCTGAGATTTGAGTCCTAGGAATGGAATTATTGGATGAGTGTGAAATGTTTATACAATACACACATACCTCATATATATATATAACCTGTCCACCAGGAGTTATATCAATTTACATTCCTGCCAGCATATTTCCTGACTTCTAGATGCTTCTGATTCTTGAAAATTGAGTATCAGTTGTGCCATTTCACAATAAGCTCGCCAGCACTGGATAGTCTCATTAAAACAATCCTAGTTGTTACATGAAAGCTTGTTTTAATTTGCTCTTTTTGATTATTAGTGAGTTATAACATCTTTTTATAAGCTTGATAATCACGGTGTTTCCTGTAGTAAACTCTGTTACTGAAATAAAGATGTATTACTTGACACATTTACCCTGAGACTCAGCAGAATGTATAGCCTCTTGAGGTGGCCTTCGGATTACCATGCCGACCACTTCTTTTTCTCCAGATGACCCTGACTTTGAGTCCCTTTAATGTAGGTGAACATTGCCAGTGTTTGAATCCATCTCTGCTTTTCAAATGAAGCTCTTTATTCTGCTGTTTTAAAATAATTTAAAAAAAAACTAACAAAAGTTACATGCTCACTAACTTTAGAACACTTGAAAACACAGAGAAGCGAAGGAAAAAAAGTCAATATATTCCCACCCCACAAAAGACCGTTACTGTTAACATTCTGTGCTTTTCCTTCTAGTCTTAAAAAAATATCTATTTCTTTACATAGTTGTAGCCTCCCCACCACCCCTTAACATCAACATCATAACATAAACATCACCCCCAGTTATTTCAAAATCTTCCTCTTGTTTGTGCTTTGGGTCCTGGGTGTTGCTTATGTTAATCTCCCCCCACCCCCAGGTGAAGAAGAAGCATGTTTTAATGAACCGTGGAAGTCCACTATCCCTCCTGTCTCCCTCCTCTTCTAGGAGTCTGAAAATTATGAGGCCGCTTTGCTGGAAAAGGCAGCCCTTTTGGCCGAGCTGCACTCAGAAAACCTGACCACGAGTGCAGAAAACCACAGCCTGCGTAGGGACGTGAAGAAGGTCACCCAGGAGCTGAGTGACTTGCAGCAGGAGAAGGAGAGGCTGGAGAAGGACCTGGAGGCAGCCCGCCGGGAGCAGAGCAGAGGAGCCTGCACCATCCACGTGAGCAGCCCGTTCCCTTCTGAAAGAGCGGGCCGTGCGGTGGGGCTGGGGCTGTTGGCCTGTTTCTGGTTTTAGGGAGATTCATTGCAGAAAGCTTAGGAAATCCGAAAAATATAAAGGAGAACATATTTCCTGTATCATCTGATCACCTAGAAATGGCCAGTCTTAACTAGCTGATGTTTCCGTCCTTTTATACTTTCTCTCCACTGCCCCCACAGGCATTATTGGTATCAAGCTAAAAAATGCAGTTTTGTATGCTGTTTTTTTTATTCAGTGTTCTCTCTTTGTTGTGTTGCTGTGTTATGAATGTTCTTCAGAAACATGTCTTTCTGTGCAAGCACAATATTTCATCACTTGGATGCACTACAATTTATTGAACTAGTCTGTTATTGTAGGATGTTTAGGTCGTTACGCTTTTTTTTTTTCTTTTTGCCTTATAACAAATGCTGTACCAAACATCCTTATCCATAAATATTTATCCACTGTTTTGTTTTGTTTTTTTCTTGATAGAGATATAATTACTGGGTCAAAGAATATGAATATTTTAAGACTGTTTTATGGATAGACTTAAATTGTTTTCCAGGAAGATTATACCATGGTACCCTAGATGAGTGATTGTTTTAAGACTGTTCAGCATTGGGTATTAGCATTTAAAAATTTCTATCTGAACTTGGCAGTCAAAAAATAGTTTACTTTTAAAAATTCGATTACATTTAAATTTAAGTATTCAGTGCCTTGAGAGTTGCATCCAGTATATAAACATTGGTGCAGTAAGGTAGATCAGGTCTGAGTTTGAGTGATACTTGGGTTATTGGCCCTAAGTAAGTGTCATCGACACTCAGGGTCATTGACACTCAGGGTCATCTACACTCAGGGTCATTGACACTCAGGGTCATTGACACTCAGGGTCATTGACACTCAGGGTCATTGACACTCAAAGGTCATCGACACTCAGGTTCATTGAATTATTCGCATGGGACTCTGGGGCAGGTAGAATCATTATAGTAGAGAGCTCAAAAAAGAGCCCACAGGGACCAGAGGTTAGTTCTCTGGTGGCTGCTGTTGGCTGGGACACCAAGATCCATAGTTTGAAATCTTAACGCTAAGGCTGAAGAGAGAATTGAAATATAATATTTGTATAGTTGAACAAAAACTTTAATGACCATAAGAGAGCAATAATGGAAATTTGGAAGAGTAAGTAATTGTTACCTAAAGTCCACCACTCAAATAAAGTAACTTGGTTTTACAGCATCACCCTTTAGTCCTGCCGCAACTGGGCCCCCAATCTAATCAGAGGCTAAATACTGTCTGCGTCCTTGGATCACTTCCTCTGTCATGGGCACCTCCCCAGGTCACTTCCTCTGTCGTGGGCACCTCGCCAGGTCACTTGCTCAGTCGTGGGCACCTCCCCAGGTCACTTGCTTAGTCGTGGGCACCTCTCCAGGTCACTTGCTCAGTCGTGGGCACCTCCCCAGGTCACTTCCTCTGTTGTGGGCACCTCCCCAGGTCACTTCCTCTGTCGTGGGCACCTCCCCAGGTCACTTCTTTATCATGGGCATCTCCCCATGTTGTGTAGACTCCATAGTGATTATGTTTGAATGGTGCATAAATTTCACATGATTTGCTTAATAATTTCCTCCTCTGTTGGACATTTTGGCTGTTTAATGCTATAATGAACATCTTTAGGCATACAGGTGTTTTTTCTTGAAATCCCTAGATTATGAGGCGTGAGATTACTGGGTCAGGTAGTGCAAATATTTTCTACTAGTTAATTATGCTGCCCAATTATTGGTCTAAAGGGTTGGTCCAGTTTAGGTTGCCACCAGCAATATTGGAGTGTACCAGTTTATTTCATGTTAAAAGGCATGTTCCCTGTACTCATTCAATGTTATTGAACACCAAATGTACCTAGTTTAGATGCTGATGGAAATATAAGGCATGGCCTCTGAAAGGTTCATTTTCCTATGGGAGTTGAAAATGTTATACATGACAAGATGCAAAGCAGTTGACAGTCCAGAGCTAATTAATGTAGCTTATATACTCAGTGCAAATCACCCCTGTGGGATGGAGCAGTCAGGGACGCCTTCGAGGAGGAGGTGAGACTTGAGTTGGATGAGAAGAGTAGGATTTGAGTAGTGTGCCTTTATGCATAAGGCAAAGACAAGACTGGGTCTTTTAGAGGTACAGTTTTCATAGTCAGCTTTTTCAACCTTCAGTTTTTGTTTTGTTTTATAGCTGAGCCATCCTGCCACCTGTTGGCAGCTCAGTGGCAGCTTAGCTCGGGCTGGGCATCGAACTGCTGTTGCTCAGAGCTCAGCTCGCACTCTAGAGCGAGCTCTTAACCAGCAGAGCCACTCGGCCGGCCTTTGCCTTCAGAGTTTTTTTAAGTTAACAAAACTTAGATAAGTTTTTTGTTTTTAGGTTAACATAGCTCATATCTGTTCTCCTTTACTGTCATTGTAAAAATATTCCTTCAATAGAATTTGGATGAGGAGAATACACACACACACACACACACACACACACACACACACACATACCTATATATAAAACATATGATTTTTCTTTTACATTATAACTTCTTGGTAATAAATAGCTAGATAACTCTATCAAGTGGATATGCTATAATTATTTACCTATTCCTCTCTTGTCAGACATTGTCGGTTCCGTAATTCACTTATGCATATAAACTCCGGTGTTGCTGAAATAATTTTGGGCTGCTATTGATAAAAAGATGTAGTCTTAGGCAAAAAGCGACATTTATTGCCTTGTGTAACTAAACTCTGCCAGGAGGACGGGTGGCTGGAACGCCGCCAGGACCGAATCCCTGCCTCAGAGCTGGCTCCTTTTCTTGCATCTACTCACTCCACTGCCAAGGGGTTGGGCCCATCCCTGGCAGCCCTGTTGGGATCCTGTCTTCCCAGTTTATTACCTAAGGTGGAGGGGAACTCACACCCCCAGCCCTGCTGTCTGTCTGTCAGGTTGGCCAGTGGGGTGAGGTTCTGAGAGGTCCCACGTGGGTTGCGTGCCCATTCTTCTTTGTCAGAAGTGTGCGTGCGCGCCATCATTGTCCATCATTTCCTCCAGAACCACGCACTTGACGGAAGCGCCCGTGTTGTGTCAGGGCACCGGGCGAACCAAAGCCACAGCTGTGCAGTAAATGCTTCCCTCAGGTGAGCTTGCCTGTGGCGCAGCTTCCTAGCAGCTCATCGTGACTGCTTTTCTACATCAGGTCCTGTGTGTCTAACAAAATGATGTGTTCTTTTTGCGTCTGGATTGCATCCAGTGATGCCTCTATTTAACTTCTGGTTATATCCTAAGAGTTTGGCGGTGTCCATTTCCTATAAATGTCTTACACCAGATCTTGGGGGCACTGGCTTGTTCAGAGTCTGGGGACACGTGTTGGGGTGGTGGTTTTGCCTTGTGGTGCTGGGGTGCATGTAGACGTAGAGCGTGGCTACTGACTGGCCTTGCCGTCTGATCAACTTGTCTGTTAGCTGGGCCCTTTGTCACTACAGCCTGCCTCTCAGCAGCTGCTCCACTGTTGCTTTTAGATGGAAACAAACAGAAACCCAGACCTTTTAGTGGTTTGTGTTTCTGCCCCGGGAAAGGAGAGAATCCGTTCACATATTCAGCAGCATTGAACACTGTGCAGGCCCTCGATGAGGCACAGGGACAGTCCCCTAACAGACATAAACAAAGCCCCACGGGAACACAAGGGAAGTAAGTGGCTTGCAGGTACAGAGCAGGCCGCTGCAGAAAGCGACTTTTGAACTGGCCCTGGAATTTGAGTTAAAGGTGACTTGATAGGCAAGGGAGAGGGGGGTTTTGTACAGATGTGTGAGAGTGTATGTTGTTTTTGGAGAAACAAAACAAGAACACCCAACTTCTAAGTATTTTGGTTATTTGAAGCTTTAAAAAAAAAAAGGTCATTTATTCCTCTTGGTGTTACGAAAACATTGTCCGAGGTTTATGGGTAGTCAGAAAGTTAAATGAGATTCAAAATAAAGATGAAGACCCCCTAAGGTCAAGGAGAAGTGAGGGTGACTGGTGGAATGGAACCAGTGCGTAAGTAGCCGTGCATATTGGGTTCTCGTCCCAGTACTGAAGACGGGGCTTAAAATGCAGCTGGTAGCTCCTGGCAGCAAAAGTAAAAAGGGAAATTCAGTTACAAGGTCTCCAGTGTCTGTAAGATGAACATGGCGAGATAAAAGGACGGCTCTTGCCAGCACTCAGGCCTGAGGGAATGATTGCCTCTGGGGGGTTTTATAAAGAGTTCTCTGAGCAGTGGATGCAGCGTCTTTGACAATATCCTGTTCAATAAAAGTCATTTTGCATGGGACCAGATCAAAGTCATCCAGGTTGGTGAGCTTGTAAGCATTAAGGTTTTCAGTCCCTGGGACTGTGTCTCACTGTTTCTCATTGTTCTTGTTTCTTGGACAATTACAAAACCTGTTTATAGACGAGCCCTGACTCGAAGCCCTGTTCATAGACGAGCCCTGACTTGAAACCTGTGCAGTGGCCCTCAGTCACGCAGTACTGGATTTTAGAGCGTTCCCTGAATTCCTTCTGATGGTGAGCCAACCAGTCCTGTTTCGGATGTGACCAAACTATCCTTTGGTCGTGCCAGAAACATTTATGGCTGTCTCATCATGTCTGCGCTTAAGCATTGTGGAGGGAGACGATTCCTGTCTGAAATGCAGCTTGAATAGAGGCGTGTGAAATCACTGTGCCTGATGGTGCCTGAACACTGAGCAATCGGCCATGAGGGTCAGTTTTCGTGTTTGTTTTAATTGCCTGCCATGGCAGTGCCCTAGTGCCAGGTGACTCAGCCTGTGTTTTAATTTGCAGTGTATTCATTTGTTTATCCAAAGGGACATTTATTGAGTATCTGCAATGGTGCAGGCACCGTTGGTTGGCACTGGTGAATACAAGTTTGGTTCTTTACTGTGGAAGTCTTTTTACAATGCGCAGGTTCAGAAAGAGGTTCTCTCAGATAGATCCCCTTCATTGTATTATACATCCTTGCCACCAGAGGGACCCATATCCCTTCAAGGAAATTCAGGAGGCTTTTGCAAAAAACAAACACCACCCCTCACCCCCCAACCCCCACTCCCTACCGCCCGCCCCCCGCCCCAGTATTCCCAAATCAATATCCTTACTGAGATGTTTAAAGTGTCCTAGCTTCTGTGGCCTGTGACAGGAACACTGCGTGGATTCTTACATCTCTGACTTTGATCCATAGTGTGGCTCCAGAGACGGAAGGCTGTCCTTTGAGCGTGCGTGTGTGCATGCGTGTGTTTGATGAAGGGGATAGAGAGTGCTAAATCTTTATTTCAGATGTGCTATTTCTGGTTCAAGTATTCTGTGTGCTGCTCAGGGTGGGTGGGGGAGCGGAACAAGCCGTAGTCTTTTTCTGCCCCTGTATAAGCAACGTGTATTAGACATTGGTTTAGCCCGATTCCCCAGACGGCCTCATAATGCTCTCATCTGTTATGAGACCTGTCATCCGCTACTCTGACAAGCGTGTGCTTCAGTACCTGGGCACTGAGCTCTGTGGGGATGCATTTGCTGGCGAAAGCCCAAAAATCTAATTAAAGTCGTACCTGTCACCCAGCTGGCTAATCCCGTGTGCTTCAACAGGCGCAGGTTTAATTTCAGGGTAGTTCGGCCTGAACCCCTCCGGTTCTCACATGTGCTTGTTGATGGATAGCTCCAAATGAGGCGGTGACAGCATTCAGAACATTTCCTGGTGAACCGTAATCAAAACACGGCGTTTGGGAAGTGTCTTCAGGCTGGCTGCTTCGGGCTCAGACCACAGACATGAGGCAGCGTGGTTTTGACCCAGCGTCAAAGCTCGCTTTGCCTTTCTTGTTTGTTTTAATCAGGTATAAAGATTTTTGAGTGGGTATCCTTGTAGAGTAATTTGAAGTTTAAATGTCAATGTTGGAAGAAGTTTTGCCTTTGCAAATTCCAGTTTCTCATAAAAGAGGCCGAATGCAGAGACTTTGGGGTCAGCCTGGATTTGAACCCTGGCTCCATCGCTCACCACCTGTTGGACTCCGAGCCAGTGACGCCGCCTCTCCAGTTATGTCCATCTTGTCAGAAAAACAGAAGTCAGTTGTAGGGATCATAGGAGGAGGGCCTATCACTTAGTATAATTCCTGGCACGTCATACATGATCAATAAATAGCAGCTGTTTTGATGAAGGTGATGCTGCCGCCACCTTGGGAGCTAGCGACAGCAATTTTAAAGGCGTCCTTGCAATGGTGGAAAGCAGCGCTGGAGCTTGGATTAGAATCTCAGCTTCAGCAGGTTCCTAACCCTAAACCTCTAAGTCAGTTACTTGACTTCTCTAAACTAATGTTTTCTCCCCTCAGATGGGGTTGGTGATGTGTACTTTAGGATTAAATACATGAATAATAAAATGTAATGCAGGGGGAAATGCCTACTGTGGATCCTGGCACACAGAGGTCGGTACTCAATGTATTAGAATCCTTCTCTCCTTTTTTCCTGTTTGAGTTGAGTGGCGAGGTGCTGCTTCAGGACCCTGAATGACAAACCACTGCTGCCTTCTAGACTCTAACGGACACTGTTGACTAATAAATGCAGCCTGCCCTTTTCCTAGTCAGGTCAGCAAAGCTGGGAATTTCTTCCTTGATCAGCACTCAGCTCTCTTCTGAAGAAAGTGCTTGTGTGTTCCTTTCTGACTGAGCCCTCTAGGAGGGGGTCACAGCCCTTTCAGAGTGACAGACCCTGGAGTACCCCATGGCCCCTGCGTGGGGTTGCTGGGGAAGGTGGTTTAAAAGGCCGTTCCCATCGGTTTTCATATGCAACTGCTCTGGTCTGTCTGGGGCACACACAGAAAGGTTTTTCCTTATCTCTGGCTCTTTATTATTTCTGTGCCAGGCTCTGTCCTGGGCACTGGGAGGATAGGACTGAATCATATCAGACACAGTCTCTGAAGGAATCTAGCAGAGAAATAGAATAGAAACGCAGGAAAAGAACTAATTAAAATACAGCACGATAAGCGCTGATAGAGGGATGGACCACAGGCTCTGGGGGCACAGACCCTGGAACTGCGCTAAGAGGGGGAGGGGACAGGGGAAGGGTCACAGAGGAGGGGGATTTGACTGAGACTGGAAGGGTAAGTCGCAGTTGGCCCAGGAGACCCGAGGTAGAGATGTGTTCCTGGTAGAGGGGAGGCCTGTGCCAAGGCCTGGGGGGAATGGATGAACCTGGCACAAGAGGGGACGGTGAGTGGGGCTGGAGGAGAAGGCAGGTGTGTCCTGCTGCATCGTTCAGGCGGGATTTAGAGAGGCGCAGGGCCTTGCCTGGCGCCTGACGCTTTTAAATGGCTCAGCTGGGCCTTGGCCCCTGCACAGCTCCAGCTCCTCGGTCCGTTATTTCCCAGCTTTCTGGTGAAAGCTACATGGAGCCCCATGCTCAGAACTCGCGCGGTCCTCACAGCCTCACACATGTTTGTTAGTTCTCCATGGCAATGGCTGTCTCATTCCAATGGCTTCCATTTATTTGTTTCTTTAAGCATATGGATTCGTTGTTCAAATGAATGCTTCTGGAGAGGAAACAGAAAAGTGGAGCTGCTCAGGGTCAGGTGGAGCAGGAGGCCTGGTACGGCCCCCTCCCCGTCAGGCCTGGAACTGCCCCCTCCCCGTCAGGCCTGGAACTGCCCCCTCCCCCATCACACCTGGTACTGCCCCCCCATCACACCTGGTACTGCCCCCTCCCCCCATCACCCCTGGTACTGCCCCCTCCCCGTCAGGCCTGGAACTGCCCCCTCCCCCCAGCACCCCCGGTACTGCCCCCTCCCCGTCAGGCCTGGTACTGCCCCCTCCCCCCATCACACCTGGTACTGCCCCCCCATCACGCCTGGTACTGCCCCCTCCCCCATCAGGCCTGGAACTGCCCCCTCCCCCCATCACCCCTGGTACTGCCCCCCCATCACACCTGGTACTGCCCCTCCCCCATCACACCTGGTACTGCCCCCTCCCCCCATCACACCTGGTACTGCCCCTCCCCCATCAGGCCTGGTACTGCCCCCTCCCCCATCAGGCCTGGTACTGCCCCCTCCCGTCAGGCCTGGAACTGCCCCCTCCCCCATCAGGCCTGGAACTGCCCCCTCCCCGTCAGGCCTGGAACTGCCCCCTCCCCCATCACACCTGGTACTGCCCCTCCCCGTCAGGCCTGGAACTGCCCCCTCCCCCATCACACCTGGTACTGCCCCCTCCCGTCAGGCCTGGAACTGCCCCCTCCCCCATCACACCTGGTACTGCCCCCCATCACACCTGGTACTGCCCCCTCCCCCATCACACCTGGTACTGCCCTCCCCATCAGGCCTGGAACTGCCCCCTCCCCCATCACACCTGGTACTGCCCCCTCCCCGTCAGGCCTGGTACTGCCCCTCCCCCATCACACCTGGTACTGCCCCCCATCACGCCTGGTACTGCCCCTCCCCCATCAGGCCTGGAACTGCCCCCTCCCCCATCACACCTGGTACTGCCCCCCATCACACCTGGTACTGCCCCCTCCCCCATCACACCTGGTACTGCCCCTCCCCCATCACACCTGGTACTGCCCCCTCCCCCATCAGGCCTGGTACTGCCCCTCCCCCATCAGGCCTGGTACTGCCCCCTCCCCCATCACACCTGGTACTGCCCCCTCCCCCATCACACCTGGTACTGCCCCTCCCCCCATCACACCTGGTACTGCCCCTCCCCCATCACACCTGGTACTGCCCCCCCCCATCACACCTGGTACTGCCCCCTCCCCCCATCACACCTGGTACTGCCCCCTCTCCCCCAATCAGGCCCTGCTTCCGCCACGGCCCCCAGTGGCCCTGAGGCTCTGCAGGATGGGGCTTGAACACCACTCTCTCCTACCAATTCTGGGGATTCGCGCATCACTGAGTCCCTATACCTCATTAAGATTTTGGAGGTTTCCTTTGTATATTTAACGGTAACTACTGAGTACTTTGACAAGCTTTCTCACAGTGAAACCTGATAAGGGAGAAATTTGATGGATGAGAACCTTCTCATTCCCTGTCTGGTCAGAGATAAAACAAACCAGCTGACTGGAGAAGGAAGTGAGGGCCTGGCTTTTCATTTCTAATGTGATCCGGAGATTATAGGGATATTTTACTTTTCAAATAATCTGCTTTTTAAGACATCAGTCTGCTCTAAGGGAGCCCTGATTTGCAAAGGCTCCGCTCAGCTCACTGTCGGTCCAAAGTGTACCTGCAAGTCTTAAAGGAAAATCGCCCATTAGGGTAGAAATCGAGGCCACCCAGTCGATGTCATCATACAGAGCTTGTCTGGGGCAGCAGAGGGGTTTCTCAACTCATCTCCTTTGTCCCTGTTTGTTCAGGAGCAAATAAGTCACATGCATCCACGGGGGCTGGGCAGGTTTCTTAGGATAGTGGCTTCTTGCATTAAACTCAGAAGTTTCCGTGCTTTTCCCCAAATCGACTGAGAGTTTCTGGAGGAAGGTCCAGACACATGTAGTTAAATGATACTGATAGGCAGCCACTCTTGGCACTGCTAACCCTAGGGCTTCCTGAGCTTGGCTTGAAAAACCACTAGTTTTGTGAAAAGAACACACAAATAGACATACCTGCTTTTAAATCCTGATTCCATCACCTTTTACTTCTGTCAAGTTGCTTTTGCATTTTGAACATCTGTTTCCTGATTGGTAAAATGGGGATAGAGTTGTGAAACTATCCGCCTCATGGAGTTTTTGGGAGAATCGGGTGAGATGGTGGCTAAATGCCACAGAGGTTTGTAGAAAAAAGTGGCGGGTGGCATTGTGAAAGGAAGATTGCTGACGGCCAGGGAGGGCTTTGTGGAAGAGGTGGCACTTAGATTGGGCCTTGCCAGATAAGCATGCTGCCCCCCGGCAGAATCGGGGGGGATTTTGTTTTCTTTTTCCAGTTGGTGGTGACAGGATGGATACATGCGCAGGGCCTGGAGAACAGGTTAAGGAAATGAGTGGTGACAGGAGGTGAAAAGGGAAGCGAGAGCCTGCTTACTGGTGGGAGCCTGGGATGACGCTTGTTAAGGTAGTTTCACTCTGCAGTTAACTCGTCGTCACCGAAGGGTCCTGGGCAGAGATGTGATGATGAAAGGGCATGCACGTTCATCTGGGTGGGTGAACCTGGAGACAGGGATGCCAGCCAGGAAGGGGTTGCGGTTGACCAAACGAGAGCTAAGCTCTGAGGAAGGCAGTGTCTGTGGGATGAGGGAGAGGAGGGGCTGAGTGTGCAGAGAGGAACACTTGCTTCTCCCCAGCTCTTCAGCTGCTGCTCTTTCTCCTTCTAATACCTCCTCGGGGCGGAGGAGTGACTGACGGGGCTAATCAGAGTCCAAGCTATTCACTGAGCTTCCCTGCTAATGGGCGGCCGCTGTGCCTGAGGGCCAGAACCCAAGTTCCCGATTCTTCTGCTTCCTGACTGCAGTCGTAGCCCAGCCTGGCCCTTGTCGGGCAGGTGGCCCTCCTTAAGCTGCACATATTCTCCCCACTCAAAAAATACAAATCAAAAAGAGCCCTCACTTTTATGAGGAAGCCCTGCTTTGGGTGTGAGATTTTCACAGACTTATACTTTGAGTCCCAGTCTGCGATCGTTTCTTCTGTTCAGTTCCTTTGAGAACCCTGTGGGTGGCAGGGGTGGTTGGCAGGGCAGGACGTGGGCACTCGTGTCCAGGTCAGAGCGCCAAACCCGCACTCCTCGTGTCTCATGTGCTCTGTGTGGAGGACGTGCGGCACCTTCAGGCCTGGGTGACCTGTTGGATGGCCCGGTGTGTGTGCGGGAGAGGGAAGAGCCTTGTGGCTGGGTGCGTGGCGGTGCGGTGGCCATACGAGGAACCCTGGGACTAGAGGCCAGCCTGAAGGTTGTATGTGGGGACAAGGACTGGTGACATGGTATCACTGCCTGTGCTTCTGTGCTCGGCCCCCATCTTGTATTCTCTCATTTAACCCCCACCCCCAAGGACCCTAGGAGCTTGTTATATTATCCCCATTTACTGAAAAGGAAGTACTCCTAAAGATTTTAATTTTCTACCTTTAGCCACTCAGCTTATTAGCAGTAGAGCCAGGCAGATTCAAGGCGAGGTCTGCCTGTCTTCACAGCCCAGGAATATTGAAGGAGGATCGGGGGAAACCACCCAAGATGATCAATTTTCAGTTCTGATTGTTTTGCTCAGGTGAGACATGCCGTCTCCATGCCTCCCCGAAACATTTATTGCAGCTCCGTTGGTCCGAGCACAGGAGCCGGTCGGCTGTCTTTGAGTTGCCATGGCAGCCGCTCCTCCTCAAGGCCATCTCAGCACATGTTCCCTGCTCCCTGCAGTGGTCCTTTTCCTTCAAGCCTTCTCTTCACGTGAGGTCCGCGATCCTTGGTCCTGCCCCATTCCTTAGCAGGAGGGCCTCTGTCTCAGGCTGGGTATTCCATCAACTCTGAGTGCTTGAGAAACGATAACGTTAGCTGGAAGTATTGGAGTTATTGACCAAAGGAAAGCCATGTCACAGCGTGGTTTTATATTTCTTTGGTCTTAACAGTGCAGTTGGGTGGACAGAGCACAGAATTTGGGGTCAAACTGACTTGGGTTTGAATTTCAGTACTAGAACTTACTGGTAAAGCTTTGCGAAATCCCTACCTCTGTGAGCCATAGTTTCCTTTCTGTAAACACAGGACTAATGATACTTACCATGTAAGCAATCATTAGCGTTAGAGATGTTTGAGATATAGAGTTAGATATATAAAAATGCCTTGGCCCATGCTTAGCTCTTAGCTGGTGTTCGGTGAATAGTAGTTTCTATGACGAATACATATAATAACAGAAATGGCTTATACTCTTTGGTGTCCTGCCTTTCCTTGAGACCCTGATTTGTGTAGAGGGCCCTCTAACTCTCAAAATGTACACACACAAATTTGCATAGACTTCCAGGGGCCCGTCTAGTGGACCTCGGGTTAAAAACCGCTAATCTTGAGGGGCGACAAAACCACATGTCCTCTGTGGGACCCTGGAGCTGGTCATTTTCATGTTGTCAGCCCTTGTTAGGTTGGGGGACACATGGAAGAAATGTGACAAAACATTAGGAGCCTTTCTTAAAACACCTATGAAGTTCTTGGGCCGGCCGAGTGGCGTGGTGGTTAAGTGCTGGCCTGGGAAGCCAGTGGCCCCGGTTCGGTCCCACATATGAGGGCCAGTGACACTGCCCTCAAAAAAAAAAAAACACCTATGAAGTTCTTAATCTGGATAGCGGAATTAAAATTTTGTAAGCAAATGAAATGGAGACTGGAATAAATTATTGCTGAACACACACACACACACACACACACACACACACACACACACACTAGAACTTGAACCAGACATCAGAATATGGGTCTGATAGATGTTTGTGTAAAGGAGGGAACTAAATCTGGGAAACGATGTAAGTGAACCTGTAATTACTGTGTACATGAATGGCGCGTACTTTTTACTTAGCATGATACATAAACATTGTAAAATTAAAAAATCGGCATGATCTTTCTAGAATGGCAGGCAAATTTATCATGAATTTAAAGATGTACCCAAATGGCTTAACACAGATTTTTATGGTTCCTGTTCTTTTCAGGGACAGGTTTCTACAAGCGAGCTTCAGATGACCGTGGTGGGTTGGGATCACGGCGAGAGAAATCCAAACCCTTGTCGTAGTATGGCAGTGAATGAGAGGCTTGGAATCAGAAAGACCTAGAATTAGGCAGGTGCTGTCCCTTAGTGATGGTGATCTTGGATAAGTTACCTTATGTGCCTATTTCCTCACGTATAAAATGGGGGCAATCCCACCTCCTTCCCATCCAGCCATCAGTCCAACAGTATTTATTCGGTGCTGTTTTGGGTTATCTATTGCTGCATAACAAGTGACTCCAAAACTTGGTGTCTTAAAACAATAATCATTTTATTGAATCGCATGATTTTTGTGGGTTGACCAGGGATTTGATAGGGCTCAGCAGGGTGATTTTATGCTCTGTGTAGTCCAGGTCACTCATGGTTTTCAGCAGGTGAATGGGCTGGTTCTGAGGGTTCATGACCCTTCACTCACATGTCTGGTGCCTTTTGGGGGCGTGGCTGGACAGCTAAGCACAGTTGGGATTGTCAGTTAGAGCACATGTGCCTGGCCTTTCCAGCATGGCAGTGTTGGGTGACTCTGCTCCCAGAGAGCATGTTGCCAGAGACAAGAGTTGGAAGCTTCCAGCTTCCTAAAGCCTGGCTTCAGAAACTGGCAGTATCACCTCCACTATAGTCTGTTGGTCACAGCACTCATTGCATTGGCCAGATTATAGCTGTAGGAAGGATATAGACTCTACACTTCTCAGCGGGTAGAAGGTCAAAGAATTTATGGCTATGTTTATTTTACCACGAGTGCCTATTGTTTGCCAGGTACCATTGTCGGTACTAGAGATAGAGCAGTAAACAAAATCCACAAAAATCCCTGCCCTCGTGGAGCTTACATTGTGGTGGGGAGATTATAAACAAAATCCATAAATTAAGTAGTACATTTGAAGATGCTATCAGGAAGAATAATGAAGGAAAGGAATATGGAGAGTGGAGCTAGTGGTGGTGACATTTGAGCACAGACTTGATGGAACTGAGGGAACAGCCTTGAGAAATTTTCCAGGCAGAGACAGCAGCAAGCATAATGTCTTGAGCTGGGAGTGTCCGTGGTATGTAAGAGAAACAGCAAGAAAACCAGGGTTGCCAGAGCAGAACAGGTTGAGGGGAGTAGCAGATGGAGAAGAGGTCAGCAAGTCAGCGGGGTCCAGGTGGAGTGAGGCCGGGCAGGCCTTTGTAGGTGCAAAGATTCCCTGACTTAATAAGGTGCCACGCACAGCCCCCGGAAGAGTAGTAGCCACTTGACACACAGTAGCTTTTATTTCCCTGGAACCCAGGTGTGGCAGCCCTCAGGTCCTGACTCCACTGCTCACTGCCCAGCAGCCCTGGTGCACGCTCTCAGTCTGATTAGTAACAGCTCACAGGAAGGCAAAAAAGTCATGAAGGTTTTGAAAGGTGCATCCTCATCTTTAATAGCATGAGGAAGACAGATGGGCTCTGTCCTGGTGACTTTTCTGATGTAGGGGGACAATGAGATTGTGTGTGTGTTTGTGTGTGCACACCATGGGTGATTCTTGAGAGATTAGCTTTTTGTTAGAAACATCCTGGGAAGTATTTTTATTAATGGCCAGACAGTTTGCACCAGAGGAAATCCAAACAGTAGTCAAATACATGGAAACATTGTGGCAGTCAAAGAAATGTAAATTCAAACTCTTGTGAAGAACCAGTTCATACCAACGAAATGAGCAAACATTTAAGAAAATATCAGCACTGGTGAGAATACAAATCAAAAGTTAGAAAAAAACCCTGTTTTATGCACAGAGCTGTTCTTTGCTATTTTCTGTAAGAACAAACAACTGGAGGCAGTGGGGGAACAGATACGTGAAATGGAGACACATGAAGACCGAGGTACCTTTCACTGAGCATCACCAAGCCACCTTGTCTTGCCTTTCCCTGCAGGAGGAGGTAGAAGGAAAAGCCCAGCTGTAAGCCCAGGGGGAGCAGCCTGTGGACCTTTCTCATCTGCCTTTTTTTTAAAAAAAAAAGATAACTATTTTCTTGACTTTATACCCTTAAACTTTTCTTTTTGTTTATTAAGCATTATTTTTGTGTCAATCGTTATTTAATTGGTGTCTGCTCTTTGTAGCTCGTGGTGAAATGGAATAAAGGAAATTGGGAAAAATCCAAACCAGAGTTAAAGATATATAAAAATAATGGCTGCAGATGGATAAGGACTGATAGGAACATACCGTCTATTTATTTTTTGGTTTGATTTGTTGGCATGACTGTATTGTGGGAGAATGTTCTTATTCTTTAATTTTAGAATTCTGTTAATGTAACTTTAGTATTATTTGTCTGATTAGAAAAAATCCTTTCTTTCCTCCCTCGAGAATTGAATTTGTTTACTGACATTTACAATTCATGACAGGTTCTTGGTCCAGTCTTATCATTATCTGTTTGTACAAGAAAAAAAATAACATTTAATTTTTTTTTTTTTTAAAGATTTTATTCGGGAATTGTGGGGGAGGGGAACAGTGTTGGGAAATTGGGGGAGGGGACCAGCCAAGTTGTTATTGTTCTTCGTTGTGGAGGGCGCCAGTCGCCATCTGGCTTCCCGTCCACAGCTCGTGGCCTCTAAGCTGAAGGTGCTGAGTTCAGTCTTAGTTGAAGGTGGGTGTAGCCACCATCCCATGCGGGAGTCGAACCCAGCAGCCTTGTTGTTAAGAGCGCATGCCCTATCCACTGAGCCATCTGGGCGGCAGCTCAGCTCAAGGTGCTGAGTTCAGTCTTAGTTGTGGGTGGGCATAGCCCACCATCGAACAGGCAATCTTGTTGTTACACCAGCTGAGCCATCCTGCCACCTGTTGGCAGCTCAGCAATAGCTTAGCTTGGGCGCAGCATTCACTGGCCCATGTGGAAATTGAACCGGCGACCCTGTTGCTCATAGCTCACGCTCTAAGCCAACTCTTAATCAACTGAGCCACATGGCTGGCCCCCTTGATATCTCTCTTCTTAAAAAACTTTATTTTGAAATAATTTTAGACCTAGAGGAAAGATAGGAAAATTATGATTGAGTTCCCACGTTCTAGTAATGTAGTTCTCATCAGACCTGGGAAATTAACACCGATACAATACTATTATCTACAGACTGAAGCTGAACTTTGCCAGTTTCCCATTAAAAACCCTTTTCTGGTCCAAGAGTCAATCCAGGGTCCACACTGCCTTTAATTGTCATGTCTCTTTAATCTGGGACAGTTGCTCAGTCTTTGTCCTTCATGACGCCTTTGAAGAGTACTGGTCAATTGTTTCGTCAGTGTCCCTCAGTTTGGGCTTGCCTGATGTTTCTCATGATTAGATTCAAGGTATATGTTCCGGGCTAGAATAGCACAGAGGGGCTGGGTTCTCAGTGTCTGGAGGTGCACAGTGTCAACCTGTCTTATTACAGGGGAGGTTAGTTAGTGTTCAGTCATTCGGTTAGGATCGGGGGAGGCACCTGGGTTTCTCCACAATAAAGTTACTATTTCTTCCCTTTGTGATAGTATTTTGTGGGGAGATAGTGTGAGACTTTTTAAATACCTTGTTTCTCATCAGACTGTCAAGAATCTAACTATCCACTGATGATACTTCCTTGCAAGTTATTACTGTTGTGCTTGCCTAATGGTGATTTTTTATTTCCATGATTCCAATCTACACGTATTATAATTTTTCTGTCCCTTTTCCTGCATTTATTTATTATTTAGTTATTTGTTTATATCCATATGGACTCATGGATATTTGTTTTAGTCTGTTGGTTGTAAGCCATTACTGTCATGATTTATTTCGTTACTTAGACTGTCCCAGATTTGGCCATTGGGAGCTCCTTGAAATTGATTCCTGGCTTTCAACGTGCGTCATCATCTTTTAAGCCTTTCCTTCTAGGATCAAAGTTGTCCTAGACTAATCTTGAATTTTCTTTACCTCAGTCCTGGAATCAATCATTTCTTCAAGGACCCCTTGTTTCTTTTACTGATGAATGATATTTAGAAACCAAGATCCTAATGGAAAGTGTCCTCAATACTACTGGGGTGTCATTACTTCTAAACCTCATCAGTGGACAGAGCTTGGAAATAAATGTATGCATATACTGATACATGCATACACATATCTATAATTACATGCCCAGCTCTGTATGTGAGAGAGAGAGTGTGTGTATACATATATAGTAAGAAAGGCAGGGAAAGCTAGAATGAACTCTGTGGAATAGTATGAATTCATTCACATGAACCATCCCCAACTTTCTTCATTAGTATTTAATCCACAGATCCTCCCTCTTTTTTTTTTTTTTTTTTTTGTAATTTATAGGGTTGTCAGAAAAGTCATGACATATTTTTTTCTGTTTTTCGTTGCAAAAATGCGTCATGACTTTTCCGACAGCCCAATATTTGTTGAACAAGTTGGGTCATTTGTTCCTTACAGTTTTCCACATTCTGGATTTGCTGATTGTGTTTTTGTCATGTCATTTAACTAGTTTCTCTGCTGATTCTCTAGTAAGCTGGTAGTTAGATAAGATGCATGATCACATTCAGGTGTAATTTTTGGGCAAGATTTACATTATAGGTAGCCATTTGTACTTCCAATAATATTTGCAAGTTCCTGTTTCTGTGATGATACTGGCCATTGATTGTTTGTAAACTGGTGGTAATTTAATCTCCTCATTCCTTCTTCATTTATGGCTGAGTACTCCTATAAAGAAAAGCTTGTATTTTTCATCTATTTAGTTACCCTGGGGTACAGTTCATACAGGAAAGACAGAATTCACCAAAGGTAATTGTGTTAGTTTCCTGTTGCTGCTATAACCAAGTGCCACGACCTTGGTGGCTTCAAACACAAATTGATTTTACAGTTCTGGAAATTAGAAGTCTGAAATGGGTCTTACCAGGGTAAAATCAGAGCGTCAGCAGGGCTGCATTCCTCCTGAAGGCTCTAGGGGTAAGCCTATGTCCTTGCCTTTTCCAGCTTCTAGAGGCTGCCTGTATTTCTAGACTTGTGGCCCTCTTCCATCTTTAAAGCCATAATGGCTGGTGATGTCTTTTGTATATTTTCCTCATCCACTTTTAAAGGATCTTTATGATCATATTGGACCCACCTGGTTAACCTCCCTATCTTAAATTCGGCTTATTAGTAACTTTAATTTCATCTGCAACTTTCATTACCTTTTGCCATATAATTTAGCATATTCACAGATTCTGGGGATTAGGTTGTGAACATCTTTGAGGTACATTATTCCGCCAATTATAGTGACTGAAGGTTTTTTTCTTTTTAAATATCTTTATGAGCTCATATTTTTAACAGTTTTTATGTATTTTAATTCATTGTTATTATCCATGCTGTTCTAATTGCCTTATCTTCGGACAGTGGAAATGCTTATTCAGATTGACTCGTGAACTCTTTGGACATGAACATTGAGTCTTTCATAGCTTCCGCCTTTCTGACATGAGAAGACCTGAGCTCATATTGTATATTGCTGCCCCAGGTCTGGAATCATGCCTTCCAGTAAGGCAGGCTTTAGTGTGCATCAGAATCACCTAAATTAAAACTCTGCCTACCTGCAGAGTTTCTCATTTGATAGGCCTGGGGTGGGGTCCAGTGAATACTCATTTGTGGTTCCTGGGTGATGTCGATAACGCTGGTCTAGGGAGGACGCTTTTTTGAGAACCACTGCTTTAAAGAACCCCGGTTCTCTTTGGTGGGAAATGGCATTCAGAGACTACAGTCTGGACAATAGGGAGGATGATTCTAGACTTTTTCGGTAAAGGATGGAAATAACAGAAAATAGGAGAAGTTCATATTGATTATTTCCTATTCAAATTTAGAATTACACGTTTTATCTTCTATTGTATTTCTTTTCCGTTAGGCTTAAAGTCTTGGTTTTTATGACATTCATAATTACTTATTTAATAACAATCTATGCGCACAGCTTCAGAATAACAATAGTAACTTTATTTCTTCAAACATGATGCTAAAAACTATTTCAAATTTTTTTGCAGCAGCCCCTTTTGTCCTTAGAGAAATACCCTATTAGAGATGTACAAATTACCCTGCTTCAGAGTGACTGAAATAATCTCTTTCTGCTTGGTTAACCAATCAACTCGATACACAGTTAGATTCATGTTTCATTTTTATTCTGCTTCAGTTTGAATGGGTTTTAATTTTATTTTTAAAATAATTATCTAAACATTTAAATGGTTTCAATGTAACATCTATAAAATAAATCCTACTCTCTGTCTCCGTCCCTTCTACCTTATTCTTTCTTTTTCCTTATAAGTAACCATTTAATTTATTTTATGGGTAAATAAATGGCTGTATTACACATACCTTTTTTCTACTGGGGCCTGCGTTCCTCCTCTCCCAGCAATATACTCTGAAGGTTATTTTAGAGCATGTGCCATAGATTATTCCTTTATTGGCGGACATTGGGTTGTTTCCGCCCTCACACTGTTATGAATAGAGCTTCAGTATTTCAAAGAGTACATATTTTGAGGTAGTTACAGTCATACTGTGTACTGTTTTCTGCTGTTTTTCCCTTCACATTATATAACATGAACATTTCCGTGTTATTATTGTAAATGTCATGATTTAAGGCAGTTGTTTTTTTTCTGATTATGAAAGTAATACAGACTTAGAGATTTTAGAAACTCAGAAAAATAAAAAACTAAAAATCAACTGGAAATCACCCATAGTCCCTCTACTGTTCTCATTTTGATGGGTTCCCTCATAGCCTTAACAACATTTTGTATGAACATTTAGAAAACAATCAACAGCATATTATTGGATTGTCAGAAAAGTCATGACTCATTTTTGCAACGAAAAACATAGAAAAAATACGTCATGACGTTTCCCACAACCCCAATACATAATATCCTGCTTTGCTTTTACTCATAATTGTGCATTTTTCACACCATAATCTCTTTATAATTAATTCCGTGGTTGGATATTTAGTGCCTTTCTGTTTTTTCAGTATTATAAGTAATGTTGTGATAAATATCTGTGCATAGAACATTTTCCAAATTTCAGATTATTCTTAAAGCTGGTTTTCGAAAGACTTTAAGTGAAAAGGAAGCACGCATTTGGTAAGTCACCTTCTAGCTTATTGTCTTACAGCAGTGAGATAAACAGGTGAGAGATTGTGACCTTGAAATTTATGTCATATAAACTCCATTTTTTTCTTTTCTTCTCTAGGACCTCAGAATTGAAGTTGAGAAGTTGCGCAACGAAGTGAATGAAAGAGAGAAGGCAGTGGAGAATCGTTACAAGAGTCTGTTGAGTGAAAGTAATCAAAGATTGTACAGTCAAGGGCGAGCCATCAGACGTCTAACAGGAAGTACCAGTCACACGGACGAGGACTTGTTGTTTCAGGTCCCAAAACGTTTTTTCTTTTGTATTCAAATCTTTTGACTTGGCATAGGGCTTTTTAAAAAACTTTTTTGCAGAAACGTTTATGTAAACATAAGGATGGTAAAAATGATTATCGTCTTTGTTGCTATATATCAGAGCACCTTAGAGCTTTGTTTATGTCATTTGGGCCTTAGCCGCCAGGGAGGTGAGCCTGGACACACAGAGGCTCCGTGAGGGGAGAGAACTTATTCTGAGTCAAGTGACAAGTAAATGGCAGGCCTGATTCAGACTCTGACCTATTTACAGAAGATTTCACTTTCCCCACGTTTCTGGCACATGCCTTTGGGATGAAACACTAACAAGAAGCAAACTGATTTATCCCACAGAGCCCAGAAAGGCTCAGTAGGCTGTGGAGGTACCTGGTGCCTTTGTACACAGGAGATTTGGCTGGAATGCTGGGCAGTTAGGTAACCATTTCTCTTCATTAGCAGGAAATAGGAACTTTGCTCTCTGGTGACCTTAAATCAGAGCTCTGACCTGGGGGTCACCGCGTGTGTCTGACAGCAGGAGCGTGGATCTCTTTAGCGAGAACCAGGAGGGAGCAAAGTGTGCGTACCCAGCTGTGGGGTTCCTCTGAGAGGAGAAAAGACCGAAAGATGCTGACAGCTGGGAGTCCTCTAACGAACCAGCTGAGTCTCCACCTGGTCATCTCACAGCGAGGCTGCCTCTGATAGACCCTGTCCACATTCACATTGCTCTGAGAACTTGCACACTTTTCAAAGTAGCTGCATGGCTCGAGTTCATGAAACAGGAGAAAAGAGTCTAATAGGAAGGGTAGAGGCCCAAACAGACAGGATAGAGCTGTATAAGAACTAGAAACAGCGGAGGTTGGGTAGAAAACTAGACAGCTTTTCAGCAAATGGAACACTAACACCTTTAGAGAAGAAATAAGATTGGGCTCCATTGAGACGATATTTGGAAAAGAAGAATGACGCCTTTTGGAAATTGGTAGTATGATTATAGGTATAAAAAGTTCAGCAGAGAACAGTTAGAAAAGTTGGAAGATAAAGTTGAACAAGCCTTCCGAAACCGAATTAAATAAACAATCAAAAAATGGGAAAATGGGAGAGAAAAGAAGTAGACGTTGAAGAGCTCCGATATACGAGCAGCAGGAGGACTCCCAGGAAGACGGAGCAGGCAAAGCAGAGGGAGAGGAGTTTTCAGGCATAGGACATTTCCAGAATGGAAGGACAGATGGGCCTGCTCTTTGCCTAGCACCATAAATGAAAGAAGACCTATCGCCCAAGGCATGTCTTTGTAAAATTTCAGGATACATGGGTAAAGAGAGGATCTGAAAAGCTTCCAGAGAGAGAATATGGGTCCACATAGAGAAGACCGACTCGAAATGACATCAGCAGTCTCAGTAGCAGCACCGGAAGCCAGAAGACAGGAGAGCAGTTTTTCAGATTTCAGAGAAAGAGTGGTTCCCACTCCAGCACCCTGTATTCAGCCAAGCTGTCGTCACGCGGGAGGGCAGAATAAAGGCTTTTGCAACCATTCAGTGCCTGAAATCATCTGCCTCCCATGCACTCTTTGCCGGAAATTTCTGGAGGAGGATTCCATACAATCGAGGAAATAACCAAAAAAGAGAGACATGGGATCCGTAAAGCAAGGAGCTTACCTGGGATGTGAAGGCAAGAGTCAGGCAGACAGCGGGGCCGCTGATGCGGAGAGCTGGGTCCACGCTGGTAAGGGGGTGCTCTAGTGGGGATTTCTCTACGAAACTGGCATGGAACCCATCATTTACTCGACGGATCTCCCTTTGTCTAGGGGATCTTTTCAGTTCTCCTAGAGAGCTTGGAGATAAATTAACATTAAGGAAATACTTCAGTTTTATGAACTAAGTAAACAGAACAAAGCAGTTGATACTAATTCCAAGAAAAGCAAAGAATTGGAAAATGAAAGGAAATATAATCAGTGATCATGCAGCTCCATGTATGACTGAGCTGTGAACATAGTCTGCAATGGCCATAATAATGTAAATGCGGAATATTGTTTAGCTAAAATTGTGCTACCCCTATTAGGAAAAGTGTTGGGGGGACAGATGATGTAAAAGCCAAATTTTTAAACTTCTGTGATGAGAACCAACGGATAAAATCTAACCGAAAGAAATCAAGAAATGTGAGAGGAATGTAAAACATGGAAGTAAATAATAGAAGACGTAAAGAGTCAAAAGTTGTTTTTTTCTGAGAGTGGGACTCAGAGGTGAGATGTGGAGAGGTAGGGGGGCTGCTATTTTTCATTTAAGCCTCACAGTGGTGTTTGACTGTTAAACAATATATACGTATAATTGGACTTTTGAAAACTAAAACATGAAAAGTATAACTCAAGCACAACTGTATTATGGCAGTTCTAGAGATTTAGTATTGGTTATTTGATTCCTGGTTCTTGCTGTTACAGTTCAATAGGCTTTTACAAAAAATTGCCTCTGCTGCTTGTTTATGTTTACCTGATTTCTTTTAAAAGTTTGACATGATGAATTAATTCTGATAGGTGCTTAGGAACAAGGTATGGCTCTCGCCCTTAATTTGCGACAGAGAGTGGGCAGACACCTCGTTCAGCAGTTACCAGGGTTTAAATAGTTAGGAATACATTCTGTGCTGGGACTTGGGCCCAAGAGCAGGGAAATGGGCTCCGGTCCTGTCTTGATGTTGGATGTCAGATCTTCTGAAGGGGTCAGTGAGCAGAACCGTATTTACATCATTATGAAGGAGACTTTCAGATGTGATCAGACCCCAAAGCAGTGTACACAGTCTTGCCTTTTTCTTTCTGGAAGTCAGATCTCCTCATAGATATGGGTGGTTCAAGTTTTGTCAAATTCATCACGTTTCAGGGGAGACAAAACTTCGTTGAGTTGTGATATGCAATCAGCCTAGCCACTGCAGTAACCCCATAGGATAGGAAACAGACCAGAGGTCACACCCTGGCCAAGGAAACGTGGGATTGGAGTCCAGTCACGTGGGGCCAGCGCCTGGGCTGTCCCCGACACCCACCGGGAGGCCATCACAGGGGTAGCCAGAAGGCAGGCTTGTAATGACCGCCACATGCTGACATGCTGCTTTCCTAAGTTGTAATAACACACAAATGAAGTACATCACAGCTTTGTAATTGCCTGGTATTCTGGGATGATGGAAATGAGACATATGGGCATTGTGAAGAAAAAATAAAATACCTTCTCTTAAAGAGTTGGGGAAAATCTCTTAATATTGTTTTCTTGATGAAAACTTCCTGTGATTTGTTTTGTTTCTTTAGAAATTCAATGAGAGAGATTCGGAAGCATTACAGCAGAATCGTTATTTAATGACTGCGGAGGATTTCAAGTTCAGGAGTGAAGACTTAATAACAGAAAAGTGCTCTTCTCAACCGTCACCAGGCAGCAAAAGCATCTCTGAGGTAAGCTTGATGGAAATTGGACGTTCACATGCGAATTCGTATTTCTTCCTGACACATACTTGGTAATTCCTTTGATCTAGATCCTCCAATACCTTCTTGCTGAGCCTTGAACTTAGACCAGGTGTGGGGGGTTTCGTCTGCGTACCCTGCAGATTAGCATCCCGCCGCAAGCGTTAGCGTTTGCACTCCCTGCACTGGACACAAAGAAATCGCGGCTCATTAGAGATGAACCTCGTGTCTGCTCTCCCAGGGCTCACCTTTCCAGAATTATAATATGTAATCTCATATTAAGACAGTCTTTCTGTTCAAATGTACACAAAAAAGGGGCACAGTGGGCCCCCAGTTCTCTTTCTATTCTTGTTTTCTTTCATTCTGCGTCATCACTAACAACAGCCAACTTTTTGCAGTTTCATGAAAACGCCATGTTTGTGCCTCTGTGCCTTTGCACATGCTGTTCCATCAGCTCGGAATGCCTTTTTCTATCTGTTTACCTGGTGATGCCTGAACCTCCCTACATGCCACTGTAGTGTCACCTTCTCTGTACACCTTCTGGACCCGCTTAGGAGTGACATCTCTGTTTCTTCTCTGGCACGCAGCACTTTGTATGCCGATCCATCATGGCACGTAGTCCGGGACCCGCCTTTCTGATTTCCCCTCCCTCGAGCCCCTGCACCCCACGGGCAGGCACCTCAGGGGTAGAGAACTGGCATTCGTGTTTGAATCCCAGCACCTAGCCCAGGGCCTGGCTCGGTAAGTGTCTGTGGGGTGAATGAAGGATTCTCTTGGTTTGTGAGAGATGTATAGAGGTTGTTCTGACCCCAAGCTTGCGTATAATGCAACTAGGCAGCCAGATATGAGAAAGGAAAGGAGTTTCACTGTCGGCCAAGGCCAAGGTTTTTTTTTTTTTTTTTAAACTTGGCTTTAATTAAGTTCATGCATTCAGAAGACAGAGAAGTCTTACACAAATTAGTTCTCTGATGAATGGCTCTGATCGTGACTTGTGGTTTTGCGAACAACAAATGGGCATGGCTATCGGAACAGACTCGGGCAGCAGGGCAGGTGTAGGGGCCTGGGGGCCTGCCTGTGCCAGGACCAGCCCTGGAGTCACCTTGGAGAGGGGCTAGTTCAGGGGGATGGATCTGGTGTGAAAGTTGTTCAGTATTTGAACACCAGTACTAGCCATTGCACTGCGTATCAGCTTGGTACCATCCCTGGCAGAGGACATCATTGAGTGAACAGTGCGAGCTCTTACTTAACCCCGACCTTTTGTGGATTTGCATTTTTCTGTGTCTCTGGAATGAGTGTTGGTATAAACTAGTGGAGCTCTGGGGCCCAGCCAGAAGTCTGGAAGCCTGGAGTCCTCTCTTGGCCCTGTAACTAACTACCTGAGTGACCTTGGACAAGTCCGATAACTAAATCTCATGGGGCTAATATTTTGTTTCTGATTTACATATAGTTGTTTTACTTTAACCAAATTTAGTTGAGTTTTAATCTGTAATAGTAGTCTGTAAACAGTAGTCTGTTTTGGAACAAAATAGCAGCCCATCAGGGGTTTAGATGGACAGATCTGTCACTTATTTCAATACATTTAGTTAAACTTTGTTATTTTGAATCATGTTTTAGTCATTTAAAAGGTATCTATGTTGAACAGAATGTTTATAAATTTATTGCACAGGCTGAGTATTTTGAAATTTAACCTCATTAGTTTAATCACCTGTACCACTTCCTTTTTAGTTTTTTACGTGATGTTTGTACTTTCATATTACCACAAGTATTAAAGTCATTTCACGGGCAGTTCAGTTATATTTAGATCTGATGATGTTTAAATTACTGTGCAAAATACCTAAGTGTTTTAGCAAAAAGGTTTTAATTCTGTTCTGTAAGACTGATTGCAGATTGTGAATACAGGATTATAAAATAATCATTTAGGAATTGTAAATTTCTAGGTGTCAGTTTAAGAAATTTCAGTTGCAGCCTGCAGTCCCCTGTCCATTCTTCCCCCACCCCCTACCCCAGAAAGGTATACTTTTTAGATTATAGTTCTGTCTCTGTAGAAAACATGGATTCCCCCTGCTGTGCCCTTGGCCATTTTGTGTTGGTTTAGGTTTTATCCTCTGCCTGTTCCTACAAAGAGCTTGAGGCTGTGATGAGGTCTCCATTGAGTCTGGGTAGTCTCTTTCCCTTCAACCCATTGTGTGAGCCTGATAATTAATGCTGCATGATCAGGGAATTGAAGAGCAGAGAGGAAAACACGCAGACCATTTTTCTTTCTTTTTCTTTCTTTTTTTTTTTTTTTCGAAGGCAGTGTCACTGGCCCTCATATGTGGGACCCGAACTGGGGCCGCTGGCTTCCCAAGCCAGCGCTTAACCACCGCACCACTCGGTCGGCCCACACGGACCATATTTAACTTGCTGCAGACAGAGATTTATAGCTTGGCTGTTGACATGGTTGGGACATCGCTGCTGATTTTCCTGAGTATGAAAATAAATGTCTTTGTTGCAGAGCTGTGACATAGCTTCTGATAGACACCATCTATGTATCAGGCCACTAAATTGCCCTGATTACCCAGAAGTGAGCCATTACGTTTTCTCTTTCCATATCTGCTGCTTCTTCAGATTGTGGTCAGCGCGTCACACGTGTTTCCTTCAAGTCATCAAGAAAATGGTGACAGAGCAGAAAATGTGGCGGCTTTGGTGTTGGAATGTCAGTTCTGCCACTTACTAGCTCTGTGACCTTGCACAAGTCACTTAATCTCTCTGAAACTCACCTGCCTAATCTGTATAATGGGGAAGTACATGCTTGTTTCCTGAGAGGATTAGCAGTAATGTAAGTGTATTAGTTAAGGTTCTTTTGGTTGCGAGCTATAGTAGAATCCAACATTGAGTAGTTTGAGCAAGAAAATAACAATGGAAGGGAGTGTTTGTTGGGAACATACTGGGGGCTGTCACCGATACCATATGTGACATAGAGCATGCCGTGAGAGAACCGCAGCAGCCCCATGGGCAGCACGTTGTAGACTTGTCTTTGACATGATACACCCATTGACTCCCAGACTTCCGATGTCTCTGGTTAAATTTCTAAATCTCTGGAGAGAATTGTACTGGTTTAATATGGACCCAGGGGTTGGCTCACGGAAGAGAGAGGGGTCTTCCAAGGATGCATCCGTGTGTTTTAGGGACAGTTCTCAGGTGATGAGCTGGGTGTGTAGTCATTCTCCGGCTGTGGGAAACTACTGCAGTAGACGTGTGGCGATTTCAAGTTTTCTGTGAGATGAGCGGCCTCCTGTCTGGGTTGTTTCTTGTTTGGAGGGGCAGCGTGGAGGGTGAGGGTGACGGCGAGGGCTGGAGGTGGGGCGTGGGTTGTTGCTGCTCAGAGGTGCCTCTCCTTACCCTGCTCTGGACAGCCTGGCCCTCTGCTTCTATGCCGAGGAGATCCACTTTTGTTTGTCAGCTCTGCTGAGGGAGCCAAATGACTTCATTCTAATGGGGCATGATTCAACGCAGGGGAATAGGTGATTGATGAAATGTGACCCAAATGGCTCCAAAGAGTTCATTTATTTAACATGGGTGAGCAATTTGCTTCTAGGAAGATGTTGACTCATTCCAACTTCCATTATGTAAAATATCCACAGGAATCTGTGCTCTTAAGATTCATATCAGTCCCTGTGTTCCTCTCTTACCTATTTAATCATCAAGTCAGCAAGTATTTGTGGCTGCGTGTGATCTGTGCCAGGCACTGTGCCAGCCTCTGTACATGGCTGCTCACGAGGAGCCCCAGACCCGTAAACAGCTATGGCCACTAGCTCTGGGGTGCGGGTGAACCAGGGGAGGGCATCTCTCGGTCAGGGAGGGTTTCCTGGTGAGAGTTTGGCCTGAGCGGATCCTGGAAGGGTCTGGAGTCTCTCTGTGGAGAGAAGTGACTGATGGATGTGGTCTCTGAAGAGGCGTGCGGAGTTTCCCCCTGGCGCTTGGATGGAGGGGCTCCCCAGGTTCATGGAGATGGAAGGGCAGGAGAAAAGCAAGTGTAGATGTGGTCAGCTGGCAGGTGGAGGGTGGGGCTGAGGGGGGCAGGGACCTGAGTGGCCGGTGAAAGGTTGGATCACCTGCCAGAAAGAAGAGAGGGATGCTGAGCCAAGAGCCCAGGCCCTGACATCACAGTGGGGTCCTCTAGGGCTTAAAGCCCATCCCACAGTGACCCAGTTAAGATTCAGGGTCCCCAGGGTCGCTGTTGTTTCCCTGGGCACACACATCCCATACCTGGAGTCCACTTCATCCCCCAGAACTCCGTTTTTATCTGTCTTCCATCCTAGCCATTCTTGGTTGGCTTTGAAGTTACACACCTACCGAAGGCCATCTGCCTGCCAATTGTTAGCTGAATGGGTTCAAACAAGTTACCTCTCCTCCTGGAGAATCAGTGTATTCATCTGAAATGTGGGAAGATTAACATGTCTGCCTGGGTTTTTGTGATTAGAGATGATCTATGTAAAGTACCTAGCATAGCTTGGAGCATAGAAAAAGTAATTATGGCTGATGTTTATCAAGTGTTTGCTCCATGCCAGGCATCATTCTGAGAACTTTGTATAGATGAACTCATTTAATCATCTTAACAACCCAGTGAGACATGCAGAATTATTATCTCTGTTTCTGGGTGAGGATATTGAAGCACAGAGAGGCTGAGTAACTTCTTCAAGGTCACACAGTTAATAAGATCACACGCTTTTAATCATCATCGCCTCTCATGGTAGGTACTCAAGAAGCAGCAAGTTTTCCCATTTTCTCTTGTCACTGTTGGCTGGCTCTGATGTGGCTGACGATGCTGACGTTACCCTTCTCAAGCCCCGAGTGCTTTGTATTCATTATGGGGCCTTGGCAGGTGGACCTGGAGCCCAGCTGCCCTGACCTTGGGCACGCTACTGGCCCCTGGGCCACGGTTCCCTCATCACCACAATGGGGAGAGCGGTCACATCCGAGCTCACTGGGCTGTTGTGGGGATTAAGGTAAAGGAGAAATTGCCTGGCAGGCACTCAGCACAGAGGCCGCTGTGCCGAGGTTCTAGCCTCTTCGTCCAGAAACCCTGTTGAGTTTTTCCCCAGTCTCTTCTCTCAGACCCTCTGTTCGCACACATGGTGTGTACAGGTGGGAGCTGAGACAGTCCACGCGACACTGTGCACAAAAGGCGTTTGGGAGCTCCTGGTGCCAGTGATACATGGCAGGATTCATAAAAGGGCCCGGGGTTTCTAGCCGTCTTGGTGCCTAACTTCTCGTGACCAAACTGGTGGGTTAGCATTTAAACCTTGAATTGGCAGGTGCTGCCGCCTCGTTTTGTTCAGGTCTAGAAGCCCAGCAGCGTTCCCGCAGGTCAGGGCTCAGAGCCATTGTTTGCCCTCTGCAGCCCTTTGGTCGTCGGCTGAAGCCCAGGATCTCTTTCCTGGAAAAATACTTAAATGCATAAGATTATAAAGGAAACCAATTATTTGGAAATTTGGTTATTGAACTATTAAAATGCATGCTAAAATGGTGCTGCTTTATTAATGTGTAAATAACAAGATTGGGTGGTGGGCACAGTGACTGCTGTAGTTTTGGAGTCGAGATAAGAAATATTTTGAGCTACCCACCACATGTACAAAGTAACCATTTCTTTTGATGACAGTCACAGGAGAACACTACTGCTACTGTGGCATGTAGCCATAGCCGCGTTCCGCCACTTCATAATTGAGGCAATGCTAAGCTTAGGGGTTAGTGAAAATAAAGATGTGGCTCCCCCCACCCCCCACCGCCATTTGTATTCATGCAGCCCCTGAATTTGAATCAGGTTTGGAACCCATGTCATAGGTAGTATGTTAACTTTAGGAGAAAGCGTAAGCCATTGTGAAATGCTGCCTGCACCCTCCAGGCCTGCCATTACCCGCGTCCCCTCCCAGCACTTAGAGCATCTAGGCCGTGCTAGGTATTGTGCGCACATTCACTTTATTCATACTCACTTTAACATCTTATTTCGAAATAATTTCAAATATCCAACTGGTTATAAGCCTGAAGGATGTTACTTTTCCCGCACCATCTGAGGGAGTTGCCCACGCGAAGCCCTGTCACCTCTGAGCACTTAGCTCTTGTTTCCTGTAGGCAGGGACACTGCTGGGTAGCATGACGCAGCCACCACAGACGAGGCGTTAGCAGGGCTGCTTCCCTGCCTCCCGGCCCTCAGACTTATCCGTGTCTCACTGGTCGTGCCATGAAGCCTGTTGTCACAAAAGGATCCAGTTCAGGGTCCCGACTGCATTTGCCCCGATTCTTTAGTCTGCAGCCCAGAGCAGTTTCTCCGTCTTTCCTTGGCTTTCACAGCCTTGATTCCTTTGAAGTGTCCAGGCCAGCTGTACTGTCAACTGGCCCTGAGTTTGGGTTTCTGGTAATTGGCCTGAGACTGGACATCTTTGGTAGGAGTGTCACAGGAGCAATGCTGTCTTCTCATCGTGTCCTGTCCAATGGCACGCAGTTTAGGCTTGTCCCATTTTGGCCATGCTGACCTTGATAACTTGATGAAGGTGATGTCTGCCAGGTGTCTCAACTATATAGTTACTGTTGTCCTTTGGAATAAGTTTTTTTTTTGTTTTGTTTTGTTTTTTGCGGGCGGGTGGGGGACATTTGTTTTGAATCCATATAAATACCCTGAAATTCAAACTTTCGCCCACTGGCTTTAGCATCCTTTTATGTTTCTTGACTGAATTTATGTATTATCATGGTGGTTGGCAAATGGTGATTTTTCTAATTTCATCATTCCTTCTACATTTATTAGTTGTTGTTCTACCATAAAGAAAAACCCACCTCTTCTCCCTATTTATTCATTTATTCATGTCAGTATGGACTTGTGAATTCCTATTTTATTCGGTAGGTTATAATCTGTTACTATCATTATTTATTTTGCTGCTCAAATTGTTCCAGGTTTGGCCTTTTCAAGCTGGCTCCTCTGTCCTTCTGACAACACAGTCCATCATTATTTAAGCAATTCCTTATGTTCTGGCACAACAAAATGCTGCAGACATATCTCGCTACTATCCTTGACTCTCTTCCCCAATACTGGCATTTCTCTCGGGACCCCTGGTTCTTATAGTACACAAGTTAACTTTTACCTGCTCCATACCTCCATGAGGTGGCAGTTATTCACCATTTTACGGTAGGAACACCAGGTCTTCAGTAAGTAACTTCCTGAGATCCCAGAACCAGTAAGTTGGCAGAGGCAAAATTTGAACTTTTAAAAATAATTTCACATTTGTGAATGTTGATTCACAAAATTGCATCCCCATTTCATAGATGAGGAAACTAAACCTCATAGAGGTTTGTTAAGCTAGTTCCATAGGTCGCTTAGCTACTACTAAGTGGCAGACCACCCCAGAGCTCTGTATTGTCACTCTGTGGGACTCCTGGAAAGTGTGACTCACTTGACTTCTACTTTAATGTGAAGTCCCTTGTCCCTAATATTTGTCAGGTTTTGGTTTCTGAATTTCTTATCTCTGGAGCAAGAAACAGTGTGGCAAGACATTCTTTGTAGTGCTGTGAAAACGGTGACCAGCAGCTCTGAGGGGTGGCTGCCTCACGATGGACCAGTAAGGCAACCGTGATGGTCCTTTCATTGCAGCTCTCAGCTTTCTTCCGAGGCGATGGACAGTCATTCTCCACGCCGCCTGCAGGTGGCGCTTTCGGACTGTGGCCTGATCCAGAGCCTGGCACAGGGGATCACCGTTTGGATTTAGAAGCCAGAACTGTCCACATATGTTTGCATAATGTAAGGACGTGCTGTTGCAAAATTCTTCCCTTAATGTCGGATGCCCATTGTCATTTTAGGAAAAGCAGCAGTTAGACTATGAAGAGCTGATTCAGGTCTTAAAGAAAGAGCGTGACATCTATGGCCACCTGGTAAAATCTCTGCAGGACTCAGACAGGTAAGGGTTCCTGTTCGGACACCTCATGCACGTGAGTGTGAACACACACACAGACACACACACACTCACACACATTCTGAATAAGTGCTCGTAGTCACTGAGGCAGCAAAGCCCTACCAGTTTGCTTAGGAAGCTTAAAGTACTTAGATGGTAATTGCCTTATTTAAATCTGAAATACCTATTTTCTATCAAGAATTGTCTGACTTTTGGCCACAAACTTAGAATAAAAATATCATAATCGCTCAGATTTTTATAATACTTTATTATAGATTTGGAAAGTGCTTCTATGTATTATCTCAGATGATCCTCACAAGTGTTCTGAGAAGTAAGTATAATATTAATGTTACTCCTGTTTTCCATAAGAGACGTTAAGTGACTTGTCCAAAGTCACACAGGTGGTGAGGGACAGAACCCCAGGACTCAAACAAGCCTCTGTGTCTTGGGGACCTTTGTCTTTACAGAATTGCTGATATAAGTTGGTGCCCCTGAGGTGGTGAGGGGAGTCAGTTACAGGCTCGCAGTCGTGTCCTGGCCTTAGCTCTGTGTCCACAGACACGTGGCTTCTGTTTGCCCATATGTAAATACAGGGATGGCCTCAGTGATTTCTCACATTAAGAAATCGTCTCTCTACACACTGGGATAGTTACAGGTGAAAGGAGTGGTGTCTGGGGTTCATTTCAAAACAGTGCAGAGGCAGTGGAAGTGGACAGGGATACCATGGAACAAGACTGGTCATGGCCCCTTGGTGGTTGGGGCTGCGGTGTGAGCGGATGGGGGAGGGGCTCATGACATCACATTTTGTCTTCTTTCGTATGTGGCTAAAAGTTTCCGTAATAGAAAGTTAAACAAAATCACCCTTGATTGCTCCTTCTCTTAGGCCCTCCACTTGAGCCATAGGAAGTCTCTTCATTCTGTCCTCCCTGGGCTGGGTGCGCTCCTGCCCCTGCCTTCGCCTGGATCCCCACACCTTGCTCTGCCTCCCGCTGGCCTCCCGGTTTCATCCTGACGGTGACCCTTGTCAGGGGGCCCATGCGAGTCCCCAGGAAAATCGCCCCCTCTGTTTTCCTGCCCTTACCACTGCCCTTAGCACCTTTGTGTGCTGTCCCTTGTGACCTGCCTCCTCGCCTAGACCGAGAGCTCCCTCCGGGCGCGGACCCAGCCGTGCTCGTCTCCATTTCCCAGCGCCTGTCGCTGGGCTGCCGTGGAGTAGGCACGTGCCAAATGTTCAGTGGATGACTACTCCCCTCCCCGCATCCCCCCCGTCCCCAATCTTTTAAGTTATGAGATTGTTTTCAGATTTTTAAATCTGAAATGAGTTTAGGGAAAATGAAAACATGCTAATGAAATTCTGGGAGTGGCATCACTCTCTGAAAGGGAGCATTTTCCAGCACCTGTAGCTCCTAGTCATTGTCACTTGGGGAAGGGGTTGAGTACAGCTGGGAAACTCCAAGGAGGAATGGGTGACGTGAGTTTAATGGTGCGGTTTCCCTGGTGGGAGCCAGATTCGAATCTGGGCACTGAGCGGTCCTGTGGGTGGATACGTTGCTGTCCAGCCCACTCGGCATCATGGATGGCTCTGAGTTTCATAGGCTCTTAATGTATGAAAACGTGGGATGGGACTGAGGCAGGTCAGGGCTGTGGCTGACAAGGGTGCTTACAAGGTTTCCTGTTCATCTTCAGAGATAAAATTCATGTAGGGTGAGGCAGACCTGGGTCCGTGTCCCAGCCCTGCCACGCAGCAGCTCTGAGTTCTGGGGTAAGCCTCTTTTCACCCCGAG
Source organism: Aselliscus stoliczkanus (assembly GCA_033961575.1). NCBI lineage: Eukaryota > Metazoa > Chordata > Mammalia > Chiroptera > Hipposideridae > Aselliscus > Aselliscus stoliczkanus. Next base: position 126,600,874 of record CM066728.1, read on the forward strand.
CCTCAGTGTGTGTTTGCACAGCCGAGATTGGCTGGCCTACCTCCCTACTTACCTGCCTACCTACCTACCTACCTTGTAGGGTTGTTTTGAAACGAGATGATAATGTGTGAAGTCCTAATACTGCCTGGCACAGAGTCAGTGCTCAGTAAATGGTAACACATGAAGAATATGACATGAAAAGCTTCCCTATGCCTCAATACCCCAGTACACGTAAATATAGCTCTAGGCGGGTTTTGGATCCTCAGTCCTTGCCATACCCAGAGGGCAGAGCTGTGGGCTGAGGCAGGTGGAGCCCCTTTTGGTAACTAGCATTGCTCAGTCTCTGGAAACTGGCAGTGCAGGAGGATGACTCTGGAGACGGGTGATGTACTTGTAGAGGAAACTGGCAAGGGGGGGGTTGTCAGGAAGGAAACCAATCATGGGTAACTGTGTGCCCGCTCCTTTCCCCGCTACTTGTTTATTCCTCAGAGCAACACTTCAAAGTCGGTGCCTTTTTCCCAAATTACAAATGCAAATTCGCTCTCGGAGATGGTAGGGTGTGGTCCAAGCGCCTACAGTTGGGAATCCCCAGCGCTCAGACCTCCCTGGGCCCCCAGCCTCGGCCCTTCCTGAGACAGCGCTCATCTTGAGAACTAATACAGTTTGCAGTCCCCTGCGACTTGGGGTTTCTCACCCTCGGTGCTGTTAGGACGTGGGGCTGGATAACTTTGTGTTAGGGGGGTGCTGCCCTGTGCATTGTCGGATGTTTAGCAGCATCCCTGGCTTTTCACCACTACATGCCAGGAGCGCCCTTCCCTGCCGACGTTGTGAGAGCCAACAGTGTCTCCAGGTGTTGCCACACTGTGCAGCAAGATCATGTCCAGCTGAAAATCACTGTTGTAACTCATGACAGCCAGAAATTTTGGCTTATAATTATTATCTTTTGCCTGGGACTTGTTAGGATATACAGAAGGAGGAAGGGATGTTTATTGAGCATGTAGTGTGTATTAGGCACTGTGCTACACTCTTCCCCATGAAACAGTTCATTTACTCCTCAGAACAGTCTTGAAAGAGTGATTGATATTAGTCCACTTTCCAGAGGACATCAGGACTCAGGCAGGTGACTGACTGCAGGACCGTGGAGCCCGTCAGGGTGCTGCGCCATTGGGAGCCTGGGTGTCTCTGGCTCCTCGTTTCTGCCTCCTCCCCACTGCATTCTGGAAAGCAGAGCGCCCCGAGCTCTCGCTTCTTTCTGAGCGAAGCATCTTTTGTTCCACCAACTCCTCACACCTTGAAAAAGATTCTGGAGTTGGGGAAACATAAGTGACAGACACAGGCGCAGCAGCTGTGTCCTTTTCACCCTGTCAGAAAATGGAGGAGGGAGCGAAGCAGTTAGCTTTCCCAGCCCTAATCACAGGAGCTTCGCGAAAACAATCTCTTTTCCCCCCCGGTTAAATACCTCTGCAGCACGACCGCATCCACACGAGTGCTGTGCCGCCGTGACACCTCTGTAAGGTTTTCCATCAGCTTCCGCATTGCTCACTGTGATTGTTCTGAAATGGAAGCAGGTACACGTTGCTAGTAGGGCCCCTTCCCTGGCAAGAAGACGGCTCCACAATGAGCCGTGGTCAGAGCAGCGAGTGCAGAAGATTGGACATAATGGCTTATTTTCCTTCTGATACATGTTGATTTAGGTGTGCAGCCCCGTGGCTGGAGCTGGAAGAAATCCTGAAGGAGAAGTGGGGCTTGAGTCTGTAGCACACGTACAGAGGGTGCCAAAAAAAATGTACACACATTTTAAGAAAGGAAAAAACTGTATTAAAATTGTAATGCTCAATATATACCGATAACAAAAGATGAATACAAGTCACATTTGAGTTCTGCAATTACAAGAGGTGCTCAAAGTGGTTCCCATCAGTGTCCAGACACTTCTGATTATGGCGAACTCCTGCTTGAGCAGCGCCGACCAAAGTGTCCACTTGTATCACTGTGCATGCCGTTTCAGTTTCTTCCCAAAGTACCACCAGTTAGCTGGTTTTCTAGGGTACACCACATCCCTTAAGGTCCCCCAGAGGGAGAAGTCAAGGGGTGTTAAGTTGGAGGCTCTGTTGCAGACTCACGCCTCCATTGTGGTTGTACTTGCACAGCGTTCTCGAATTTCAAATACCGCTTAACACGGTCTTGCGCTCCTCGGACAACATCTGTGTGCCCAGCATTTTCTTTGACTGTCCTGCCTGCTGCATGGTGATGCTAGCATTCATTTGATTAACGCCATCTTTTGAGCGAACGTCATACTACACATTGCTACCATAATTGAATTCAACTTCGAAAAGTAACACATAGATGACAGCTCTTAAAATGTGTATACATTTTTATGGCACCCCCGGTATTTAGAGCAATAGCTCCTATCCACTTTGGGGTTACGAACCCCTTTTGAAAGCTGATGGGCTCTCTCTCTCTCTAGAAAAAGCCACATCTTCATAAATTGTAGATAGACAGTCTCCCGGTGTTGGCGGAGCCTCTTAGGGAGCCACAGGTCAGACGCTGGACAGGGAGGGATGTATTTCTTCAGGTCCAGAGAAGGAGGCTTTCTGATTTGTTAGTGTGTTTTGGTAGCCTTGAAAAATGACCTGCTAGGAATTTGTCTTAAGAAACTAACCTGAGTGTGAAACAAGGCTTTAGGCACCAAGTTCAGTGAAACACTGTTTGCGTTGTTCAGATGTCGGCTGGGGCCTGCGTTCCTCCGCGAGCTGTGTGTCGGGTTCAGCCCCGTGCCCTGTGCATGTCGTAAGGAGCCTTCCTGGAGCCATGTGACTGTTTACATTTAAATTTTTAAAAAGGGTTCAGCTCCTCAGTACGCCAGCCACAGTTTAATGCTCAGTGGGCGTGTTCAGCCAGTGGCTGTGTATCAGCATTTCTGTCATTGGAGAGAGTCTGGTGGACAGTCCTCCCTGAGCTTAATGCAGATTCTGGGAGGCGTGCATTTTCTTGGCCTCCCCTGATTCTGGGGTGCTCTCTGTGCAGCTCAGCAATGTATCACAGCAACACCAATATGAAACTTGACACCCCCCCTAAAATATAAATCGGTTCTGCTGTGGATTTGTGAGCGGCTAACCCATCACAGTGGAGCTCTTTTGGCTCCTGAATTTGTCCTTGTCTCCATCCTTTTATTGGCTCACTCTTCTTTCTTTTTTCTCTTCCTTCCTGCGACTCACCCTTACCCCAGTGCCACAGCGGACATTCTCCCTTGTCTCCTCTAATGAAGCCCAGGTGCCAGGCGATACCCAGGCTCTGGAAGCCACCCCTTCGAAACCCAAGCCCTTGGAAGGCATTTTCCCAAACATTCTGTGGATTTGAACTATTTTTGCCTAGTTACATCTGTAGCAAAAACTTGGAAATGTCCACTGGTAGGGGTGAGTTAAAGTAAACAGTGGAACAGTTACCTGTTAATAGTATACAGTCAGAAAAAATGATGTTTGCAAATAATTTCCAGAAATGTAGGGAAGCATTTAAATGAGGAATGCACAACCTACCTGGTACGTCCAGTGTAATTTCAACCTTGTAAAAATACTCCAGAAAAAAAAGATTGGGAGGAAATACAGTCTGCCATGTGTTCATTGGTAGGGGACCGTGGTAACTTTTGTTTTCTTTATACTTTTATATTTTACATTTCCTGTAATAAAGATGTATTTGCTTTTAGAACCAGAAAAACCCCCCACAAATGACATAAAATCAAAGGAAGGCTTGCTGGGTTTTGCATCTTAATGCACTAACAGGTCCGTGTTAAAATCGCCGGTGTCTTGTTTTCCCAGCGCCGACACCCTGCAGGCTGAGTTAGATGGCGTTCAGGCCCTGCGGAAGCAGCTGGAACGGGAGGTGCTGTCCTATCGGAACTTGCAGAAGGTGCTGGAGGAGCAGATCAGTGAAGTTCGGAGGCGGGAAGGTACACTCTCTTGTATGTGTTTTCCTTTGGTTTTTCCACGTGGAGGGCCTTGGCTGAGCTTCAGGAGAGCCCTAAAACTCCAGTAGGAGAAGAGGCACCCCCCAGGATTCATCTGGGGCTGCTGTTCTGTGGTGACTGTTAATGGTGGGTCTCGCAGCCTATACCCATCTGGCTTCATTCAGCCTTCCTCGTCGGAGGCCCAGAGGGTCTGCTGCAGGATTGCTTTTCTGATGCCTCTGCATGGTCTGCAGCCTTCGATACTTGCAGCTTCAGGCGAACTTGGAACTTTGCAGTCCCCTTTCTCTGGGAAGCATCCCTCTTTGCCCAGAACGGCCGGGCCCTGCCTGACCCGGCACCCCATGCAGAGAGCCCTGACTGCAGACACAGGGGGCTGAGACTGCTGTCTCACGTGGAAACGTTGCTTTGTCATTGTCACTAGCACGGGTGGGTTTACTTAGGCAGGGCTGCCAGATGAGGGGCCTGCAGTTCTCGCATTGCTGTTGCCATTACAGAACTGTTTGGCCCCCTTGCCTCCTAGAACCTGAGCCCCTTAGGGCCTGGGCTGGAATCGCCTCCCGTCCTGTGTCTCTAGCCTGGTGCCTGGCACTTCTGGGGACAATTGGTAGTAGCAGCTGTAGGATTGACACTTCTTGAGCACCTTGTGTCCAGGGCATAGCATCAGGCACTTGGCTTCTCATCCCCAATCCTGACAGGCATCCCATCAGGTAGAGCAGGTATTGGCTTCATTTTACAGATGAAGAAACTGAGGCCCAGGGTGGGGGTGGGGGTGATTTACCCAGATGTGAGCAGGGACATCTCCTTTTGAAGTGTAGCACTGTCTAGTATATTAAGTGTATCAGCTCATAGCCGTGTGTGTTAAATGAGATGTCGGTAGATATGCCTCATTCAGTAACTAGCCTGCCCTCCTCTGCGCCTTCCCTCCCATTAGAATGTGACCTTTGTGGCAGAGGAAATGGACCCTTACGTAGGTGACCAGATTCTCTTACCTAGCGGGCAGTTTCTGCAGTTGGTGTGCTTGCTACCATGGAGGACTCTGGGGCCAGCAGAGAAACCATCAGGCACTTATATTCCTTGCATTCTACCCTTGCGGGTCACGTCCGATTTCCCGGTGTGCTCCCATAAACAGAGTCACTCCCTCATTTAAACTGAAATCACTAGTTGCTGGTGCCACTCAGAATGGTCTCCAGGCACAACGCTTAATATGCAAGTTAGAGTTCAGAATTGGCTACAGTGAAAGCCGACACAGCCCACTCTGAGATACCAGCCTGTAGAGAAAGAAGGGAAATTGCATGTGTTCCGAAGGTTCAACTCCCTGTGTGTATTTATGCTCCCCTCCAGTGCTCCTCTCCCCTCCCCCCACCCCACCCCCCACCCCCATTCAAACTGCTTGAGATGGATTGCACTGGGACTGGGATTGGTCTTGAAAGGATCTATTTCTGATATTCTTTTTCTCCCCTCACCCCACTTTTTTTTTTTTTTTTTTGGCAGAAGAACCATTTTCATTTTATAGTGATCAAACATCTTATCTGAGTATTTGTCTTGAAGAGCACAATCGATTTCAAGTGGAGCAGTTTTCTCAAGAAGAACTTAAGAAAAAGGTATTGGCCTCTACGTTTTAGTGCTTTGTTGGTTATTTGTTGTCTCTTGGGTTCCTGATCAGAGGTGTGAGATTCTGAAAACCCCTTTTCTCTCCTGTCTTCCCCTTCCTCCCTCTGCCTGTCTTTACTCCTGCGCGCGTTTCCCGGAGTGCCCTCCCCGTGCCTGATAGGTCTCTCCTCAGGCCTGAGGACCTGCCCGGGCTCGATCTTCTCTAGGAAATGCTCTCCATCCTTCCACGTGGAGATAGCTTTCCTCAGCTCATTCGCCTCTCTTCTTGTCCCAAACCTCGTTGATTCCCTTCTCATACAGATCTGTAATTATCTGGCTGCTTGTCTGTATCCTCTGCGAGGCTGTGAAGATCTTCAAGCAGTGATTGTATCCTATTTATTTCTGATTTTCCAGTACCTGGCACACACAGTGGGAGTTCATAGATGTTTTTTGAAAGAATAAAGGTCCAGGTTTGATCAATAAATCTTTTTAAAAACTGTTGATTGTTGGTCTGGTTAGAGTGGTTTAGTATTTCAAGGTTCTGAGAACCATTGATACAAATAGAAAGGGTGAGCTCAGAGGAGACTGTGTTTTATTGTAAAATTATCATATACACATGACAGATTCAGTTTCTGTCTTGGAATAATTCACATTCTGATATAGTGGACAGACATGCAAAGGAGGAATTGCAGTGTGAAGTGCAGGGGTTGCTATAATACGAGTAGGCAGATGTACAAGGTATAGAGGCAGCAGAGAGGGAGACGGTAATTTTCGGGGTTTGGGGAGTGCTCATTTGATTAGAGGAAACTTCTCAACAGAAGTGAGGTCTGAAGTGGGTTTTGACGGATGAATAAGAGTTTGGTTAAGAGGGTGTTCTCAGCCGAGAAGGGGAAAATAGCAGGTGTAAGGTATAGAAGCAAGAAGTAGAAAGGAGAACTCTACAAATTTCGGTATTTTGAGAGGAGTAAATTTTTGAAGAGAAAGAAAATGAGGATGGCACTTTGTGTTTCTAGAATCAGAATGTTTGGTTCCCACTGTAACCTTGAGGGTTGGGTCCAATTTGTGTTCATGTTTTGGTATATGGGACATTTGCCCTGTGTAGCCAACGTGGGATTTCCCACTTTATTTGAGAGTCTAATGAGTACCCTATTAAGAAATCTTTGGAAAATTACTGGCCATTGGGATTTGAAGGCTGCAGGGAACAGAGGTGGTGTCTGCTCAGTTGCTGATGCACCTGGCCTACCAAGACCTATCCCTGAAGGAGGAGCATGGAGCTGGGAGTCCCAGGATCTCAGCCGTGGGCCTGGCTCTGCATCTGTGGAGGCAGCTGCCCTTCCTACACAACCAGGACTTGGGCGGTTTTATACTCGTGTGTCACTTAGTTGTTAAGACACTCCCAGCTGCGGGACCTGGGACTCTTTGTATCTCGGGTTCTTCGTTGTACAATAGGGATAGTCATGCCAGCCTGTCTACTCCTTCAGGATTTTTGTAAGGAACGACCGAGGAAAGCTTGTGGGAGTATTTTAGTAGCTGTAAATTGCTTTGTGATTGAAGACTATTATTACTCACGTTGCTAGGTAGGTGTACGGCGAAGGTCGACACTGTAAAATAAGGCTCTGACACAGTCTCAGAAACTCTGGTTTCGGGGACTTTCCTCCCGAGGGTCTCTAACAAGACAGACAGTAGGAGCTGCCATTAGACTGTCCCAAGGACGCTAGGCTCTGTGACCTTGACCCTGTCCCGTCTCTCAGGAACCCCTTCCACAGATGACGTGGAGGCTCACTTTAGGCAGCTTGCCCAGGGCCTCTTTCCCTTGCAGTGGTGGCTCTGGGATGAGAACACAGGCACGCTGGTGGTTTTTCACGGTTCCCAGCGTAGCCTGAAGCCTAGAATCAGGCCGCCTGACTCCGTAACTGTGATGCTGAAAGGTCTGCTCAGTAGGCAGGCCTGTGCCCTGAGAGTGGCCCTGGGCATCGGAGCTCTGCTTATGGTACCCAGTCCTCTTTCTGCTCTTATCTCTAGGTCGGTGACCTTATACAGCTGGTGAAGGAACTCTATACAGACAACCAGCAGCTGAAGAAAGCCATTTTTGATCTCTCCTGCATGGATTTCCAGGGCGATGACAGATTCGAGTCAGTAAAACAAACAGAGGTAAGAAGAAACACTCTTGTTGTCAGGTGCTAATTACAAAAAAAAATAAAATAAAATAACAGCCTCCCAAATTTTCAAGACTTCATCTGTCCTGGGGAATCTCTGTTGGACTCCCCTTTGCTGTGACTGGGTTTTGAGGGCCCTCTGGGTCAGCAGGTCTGTGCGCAGGCTTTCTCAAGTTTGGGTCATGTCTGCACGGACACATTCGGTATGTTGTGATGCATTTGATTCCAAGTCCGGCCCTAGTCTGTGCTGCAGATGCACATCAGGCTGATTGGCGTAGTCTCAGAGGGACCTGGAGAGTTGCCCTGATAATGTGGGTAGTGGAGAGGCAGCATGAATGAATTCATTAACATTGAAAAACAAACGAGTAACACATCTTTCACTCCCTCTCGGTATTAATCCCCTGAATTTTGTGCATCTTCTCACTCTCATGGCACCTGGACTTCTGGATTAGACGGGATGTGTGTCTTTCCTTTCCACACAGACCCGGGAACCCCAGAGGGCCGGACAGGCAGGAAACAGCCCCATCAGCCTGCAGGGCCAGGCTCCTGGCTGTGGAGATTTTCCACTGGCGGATTTGGAAGTTCGACAGGGCCACAGAGGGTTAAATCACTGCCATGGACACTAGAGCTTGTGGTTCCCTGGGCGTGTGTATGTACTGGGGGTGAGGGGCCCATTCTGTGGGTTCCGCCCAGGGAAAGGCGAGGGACGCCTGTTCCCTTTGATGACGTTGGGGCCTCTGCTCGTCTCTGATGTGTTTGTTGTCTCCGATTTTCTCGGTTCTCAGCCCATGCTGCGTGCTAGGAGGACCCCAAAGGCGTGACAGTGAAGGAGAGTTTTTCGTTTCCTCCCTTTAGCTTCTGACTTGGCCTAACTCGCCCACGGGAAGAGCCTTGCTCCCCACACCTGTTAACCTTTCGCAGAAGACCGGAAATGTTCTCGCCATGAAATGCAGTAGGACCTTTCTGTGCTTGGGCCCTCTGGAATGTTCTTGGTTAGAGTTATCTTGAACTCAGCCTGGCATGCCAGGTAAATAGACAGAGGTCTCATTGCCACATCATTCCTGGGGAAAGATTTGTCAGCCTGAAGCTGTCTCCTCCTACCTTCAAAGTGAGAAATGCTCCAAGGTATTTATGCTGTGCTCTGGCCATCTGCTGTCTTTGCGAGACGGAATGCTATTGATCTCAGCCTCCAGGGCTCCAGATAATTTTGAAAATCAAGAATATCTGCAGTCCATTTAGGGAGAAACAAGTCTCTTGGTTTGTTTTCTCCAAGGCAGCATTTTTAATAAGCAGCTCATTCTTCACCTCCTTCATCTGGGTTGTAAATGGCGAGTTTGTGTGTTCATTTGCCCTTTGAAAAAAAAATCTGTTAAATGTCCCATTACGTCCTTAGGAGAACAGTGGCTCTTTCCTCTTCCCACTCTGTGATCTTAATACCAGCCGATTCAGATTGAGTCATTTGTCAGATTGCACTTCAATTTGCTGTTCCCTATGAATAGCCTTGTCCTTCCCCGCCATCTTCCCCCAGGACGGGACAGGCCAGGCAGCCAGGGGAGGATGATGTTCCCGCAGTGATCGTGTGCTGAGGGAGAGTAGGTTGTTTGAGGCAAAGGTGGGGTGGCAGATAGCGGCAGCTGCTGTCCCTGGGAGTGTGTGGTTCTCTGATGAGAAACCCAGCGGAAACACAGCCTGCAGAGTGGGGGCTGGGCGCTATGCCTACTCTCAGGAGCCTGTAAGTCAGAAAGGAAACAAAACAGACAGACATAGTTTGTGTTTTTAAAACTCAGTATTTTTTTCTCTAATATTTAATTAACACACAGCATTACCTAACACTTGGGAAATAGAGAAAAGAAATTACGCCTAATCCTGTCACTTTAAAACACAGCTGACTAACATTTTGGTCTCTTTCCTTCTCTAGTTGCGTATATGAACGTGCGCATGTCCACAATACATGCATACAGCTTTGTTTCTTGTTTTTGCCCAGTTGCTGTTACATTATAGCATCTCTTTCCATCTTATGAATGTACCTACTGAGATTGAACTAACTGCTTTGCTAATTGTTGGACATGTGGAGTCATTCCAGGGATTCATTGTTTTAAAGGACCTGATGAATGTCTTTGGACTCAAATGTTTTTTGGGGGTTAGGCTTTTTTCCCTTAGACTGTCTTCCCAGATGTGTAATTGCTAGGGTAAAAGCACAGGTAGAGGTTAGGTATAAAATGGGCCTCTCCCTTATTTTCATAAAGGAAACTTTTAATTTGACAAAGAGTGTAGATAGTAGGAGGGCCTTGAGGATGGTTTGCCACGTTTTTCTTCAGAATGGTCTCCGTGGTATCCCCTCAGCTGCTGCAACACTGCCATTCCCTGCCTGTGGGCGGCTCACTCAGAACCAAGCAACGAAAGGCCAAGAGCAGGCATTCTTCTTTTTTTTTTTTTTTTTTTTTTATAGCCCTCCCCCAAACATACAGAAGACTACTTTTTTTTTTTTTAAACTTTGTTGGGAACAGTGTGTTTTTCCCAGGACCCATCAGCTCTAAGTCAAGTTGTTGTCCTTCGATCTTAGTTGTGAAAAGAGTAGCTCAGCTCCAAGTCCAGTCGCCGTTTTCAATCTTAGTTGCAGGGGGTGCAGCCCACCATCCCATGCGGGAGTTGAACCAGCAACCTTGTTGTTAAGAGCACGTGCTCTAATCAACTGAGCCATCCAGCTACCCGCATTCTTCTGTTTTAAAGTACATTTAAAAAAATCTCTAATAAGGTTGCCCCTATTTTAATACACACACACACACATATGTATATATATTTTACTAGTTATTAATTTATGTATTATAGGAAAATGTGGTTGAGAATTGACATACTCATACAGGAATAATTTGAGCAGACTATCGCCTGGGTAGTCTCACCACCCAGATTCTGTTATTTACATTCCCCCCTATCCATCATTACTCCATCTTTTGGATAAATTTTAATGTACACACATCAGTACATCTCCCCCTAAATACTTCAACATGCTTATCTTTAACCTTAATATATTTATAGTTACATTTCCTTTTAAGGTTAAATTTACATACAGTGAAATAAAATTGTAAGTCCTCATTTGCTAAGTTTTACAAATGTGAGTACCCGTGTAACCCAAACCCCTGTCAAGGTCATGTCCCTTCACAGCAGTTCCCACCCCCACCCCTGTCCACTCTTCTCATTTTATTCTACCATGGGTTAGTTTTGCCTGTACTTGACCTTCACATAAATGGAATGAATCCTAAAGTATGTTTCCTTTTGTGTAATGCTTTTTCACTCAGCATAATGTTTTTGAGATTTATCCATTTTGTTACATGAATCAGCAGTTTGTTCCATTTTATTGCGAAGTAGTACTCCGCTGTTAGAATATATGAGATTGTTCATTCATTCTGCTATTGATGGACATTTGGATTGTTTCCAGTTTTTGGATATTATGATGAAAGCGAATGTGAGCATTCGTATACAAATCTTTATGTGGACATATGTTTCCACTTCTCTTGATGAAACCTAGGAGTAGAATTCCTGGGTCACAGGGTTACTAGTTTTAGAAGAAACTGCCAATATTTTTCCCATAGTAGCTTAACATTTGGTACTCTCACTACCAAGTTTAGTAGTCCTAGTTGATCTGTATCACTTGAGAACGTTTTAATAATGAGGGAAGAAGCCCATAGCAGGAGAGGGTTCCTCACCCATAGTTAGAAACTTTTGCACTGTCCTAAGTATACGTACTACACATGTCTAGCCTGTTTATCGCTTGATCGTTAGCATAGTAAGACCTGGTTTGTGGCCATCAGTCCTGTGTGATCCTGATTGCAGATTTGGATGTAGTTGGGTGGAATATGTTCTACTCCTGGAACATTTTCTATAAAATGACTTCCTGAAGTCAGTTTGCTCTGTTTTCTTCTTCCAAAACAAGTATTTTCTCTAAAAGGAAGATCAGACAAATTTCAGGTGGTCTGGGAGAAGAATGATGGGGGTAATTGACTGAATGTAGGAATTTATAGACTGAAACTGCGGCGATAGTCCCCTGGACATCTCTCATCTGTACAGCATGCCCAGCAGGTGACTCAGCACTTGTGTGGTTTTAACACTTTGGAAAGACAGGGTTTGGGATAGTTTTTGAAACAACTTTGACTGATTCTCCCCCTGGGTGTGGCCATCTTTCCCCTCGGTTTCTGTGTGGTTAACACAGGTGTCCGATGACTAAAATTTGCCCTTCCAAAGAGCTGAGATCTAGCCCTCTTGAGAACTCTGTACTGTTCATTCTGTAGAACAGCAAACCTTTGGGATTTACACATCTTTTTTTTTTTTTTTTTTTTGAGGGCAGTGTGGGACTGAACCGGGGCCGCTGGCTTCCCAAGCCAGCGCTTAACCACCGCGCCACTTGGCCGGCCCCTTGGGATTTACACATCTTTAAAGCATTAGGTATTTATGCACCCTTTATAAATAACTGTCCTTCCTTTTCAAAAGCATAAAGTTATCGTCAGGCAAGCCTGGTGCTCTACTTATTAGCAATGAGGACTTTTTGCCAGTAAAATGGCAGTGTTGCTGGACCGTCCATCTCAGATGTGTGACAGTCCAAAAAGAGGTTTATGCCCTGTGCTAAATAGGAGGAGTGATACATGAATCAGGCACACCATAAATTTCATTTACTGCTTTCTCGCTATTTGATATTTTCAATTCCATCAATAGCTATTTTCCAAAATCTTGTTACTTTTATATAATCTGAAAGTGAATTTAGCAATGGCAGGGATGGCAGCAGCACAACAGACGGCATATTCAATTTACAGCAGCTCAGGGAAGGCCGCGCGAGGTGGCGGGAAATAGCTCTCGTTATTTCTTGGGGAATTTGTCCTTAAATTATGCCTGATACCTGGCAGCTGAATGTGATGTGCCACAACTAGCAACTCTAACTTTGGTTAATTTTCATTTCATGGCTTTGGCATTTGTTTCTGCCTCTTTTTTGGTTTGGTTTTTGCTTTGCATTTAAAAAAAAAAAGTCATCATTGACTTATTCATGCATATTCACGCGGCACCCTCTTTTGGGTTGCATTTTCACACCATTCCATGCACCATGTAGCTTCCGGCTAGCAAGGAAGGCGAGGACACGATCAGGATCGGAGAGGATGACGAGAATAATTTGCTGAGTGACCAGCGTTTGGAGCAGAGTGACAAGGTAGGAACATGGCAGCTACCTCTCATTCCATCGCCCCTCTCTGTGCCCAAGCCAGCCTTCCAGTCTGGAAAGACTCCAGAGGGTTTGTGTTCATTCCGCCTGTATGGAGTGCCAGCTGTGTGCATGTGAAGAGCAATGAGCAAGGACCCTTCCTTCTCCGAAGTTACAAACTGGGTAGTGGAGCCAGCCAGGAAACAGCAAGCGTATAGTTGCAAGTGAGAACAGGGCTGTGACAGGAGAATGATGGGCATTGGACGTTGGACCTGGACAGATCTTTAGAGATCTAACCCAACCCACTCGTTGCGTGCACTGCAGACTGAGCCTATTTGGAGAGCTGGTTTATGCGGGACACAGGGTAAGTCAGTGACAGAGCTGGGACAAGAACCCTTGTCTGTACACTTGTGAACTCCCAGATCATTTGATTGCAGTTAAGGAGCCCCTGCTAGAAGCAAACTCCCCTTCTCAGGGCCTTCTCTCTTGATCTGAAACCCAGTTTAGTGTCACCTGGGCATTGATGAGAATTTGACCCCGTCCACGTAGAATGTTCCTTTAGTCACATTGATATTGAACATGTGGAGCAAACATTCTCCAAGGTTGAAAGGACCCAAAAGGCTGGGTTGTGCTGGGAGACAGGAGGCTGCAGAGTGCGACCTCCAAGGGTTCAAGTTCATGGGGTCATGAATGGGAAATCATTACATTGTAGATATTATGGAGAGCAAAGCAGTGAAAGTGGCGGCTTTGGAATCAGCTCTGACTTGGAGTCTTGGTCACTATCTCTGTGACCTTGGTTAACCCTCGCTCAACCCCTAAGCCGGAGTTGCCCCATTAGTGAAGATAATAATACTTCTTGTTGGCGTTATTGTGATATTTAAATAGAAAGGTATGTACTAAATGTTCAGTAAATGATAGCAATTACTTTTTTTGTTGTTATATTCTATACTTTTCCTTCTTGGGAGGTTGCATATTTAGATGGATTTAATAACTAGATCAGTGGCAAACAAGACCCTATAAATAACAGCTCATTTGTGTGGGTGTTGTCTTCCATTTAAAAACTTAATCATTTTACAAGTGTTGAGAGAGGGGTGTGACAGCTAGTGTGTATCTCACCAGCAGTAATGAAGTCAAGGGGAGTTATTTACAGGTTGGTAGAAGGAATTTATAGCTTTGGAAAGAAGGAGAAAGAATGCTAATTGCAGCACCTCAAGACATGCCCAGCACAGGTGCTAACTAGACGCATCCTTGGTACCACTCCTGGGACCCTCAGTGACCCAAGAAGGGGTCACTCAGTGACACATAAATAACATCTCCATGGGAATGAGGAACTCTCCACCTTCCTAATGAGACAAATCAAAGTTACGTTAATTAGGATGTGTCTGTAAGGAGCCAGTCGGCTTTCTGTTATGTGATGGGGAGGGTACATCGCAGCAGTGTATGTAAATGTCCACAGCATTGTTAATGGCATGGGTTCTGTGCCCTTAGGAAGAGCATCCAAGGGGTGGGCCATGGGGGGCGGGGAACGCCATAGAGGCAAAGATACTGTGCCACGCACTCAGGGAGTCAGTCAGCCCCTTTTGTTCTCATCTGGGGAGTGGCATTACTGTTCCTATTTTCTAGAGGAGGAAACTGAGGCTGAGGAGAAGTGATGTGAGCATCTTTGGGCGCTGGCCAGAGCATCTCAGTGCCGTAGAGCATGTGTGGACCTGTGCCCGAGCCCCTCTCCGCCCCATCCCACTTTCCTGTTCTGTCTGGCTCACTTGAACTCACTCACTCACTCTCTTGTTTCCATCCTTTTCTGCTCCTCCGTGTGCCTCTGTTCCCTCCTCCATAGTCCATTATTTGACCAAATACTTTGATTTGCAGATTGTGGAGGACTGTTCCAAAGGGGGCTGCAAAAATGGATACTTAAGGCACACAGATTCCAGTATTTTAGACCCCGATGGAGCCCACACACCTGGCTGCCCTGGAGACCCTAGCCTGGCGGAAGGCGAGCTTCTGAACCTGCTTGCCCCGTTCTTCAGCGAGAAGGCCACGTTGTTCCTGGAATCCAGGTAGGCGTGGGGCCCAGGCTTGCTCTGTCTCTAGTGTGAGGGGAGAGCAAACTGTCATTCTGCTACATGGGTTTAAACGGGGCACCGTGTTATGTACCTGAGAGAGCTCCGGAAATGACCTGGAGGGGATCCTGCCAGTCACACAATTAAGTCATTAGGCTGCATGCTGGTAGCTGTGAGGGGACCTCAGCAACGCTTCGTGCAGGCCCATTATACAGAGCAGAAAGAGAGCTTCCGTCTAGAGTGACTCTGGAAGCCCCAGGAAGGACTTGTCTGGCTGTCCGCGAGAGGAATCCGCCCTGCCGAAACCCCTTCCAGTTTCCACGGCAGCTTAAAAAGCACCACTGTAGCTGTGACTCTGCTGTTTCATGTTGCGCTTCAACTAAAATTCTCCCCTCTTCTGTCTGCTGGGAGTCATCCCTGCGTGAGGAAATACTGCAGAGTGTTTTCCTTAAAACAAAAGCAGAGAAACATGCGGTACATTTTTATTTTTAAAACTAATCCTTTCGGTGCCAATTTCCCCCCTTTCACATTTGTTCTAGTCCATCTGGGCCTCAGAGCCAGAAAGAGCTTTGTCTTCATCTGTCAGTGCCTCAGCTTCTCTGAACATTTCTTAGGGTTGCTGCAAGGAATAAGAAAAAACAGAAAAAATACCGTGTAAGGAAAATGGCTGGCCTGTGGTGTGTGTTTAATGAAAGTTCCCAATTCTCCTCCATCACAGATAGAGAAATGGAGCCGGTAACCACTAACCATGACTCTTGGCAAGAGCCAGGAACCCCACTGTTTTTTATATCATCGATGGACTAACCTGCATCGCACTTCCTTAGCTGAAAGAAAGGATTGAAGGGTTCTGTGTTTGTGAGCGCAGGCAAGCGCACCCTTCCCCAATCCCTGACACCTGCCTAACAGTTTTCTAGCATGACTGTGCATGCCCAGTGGCTATTCTGGCTTATTATCATAGGGAGTTAGTTGACTGTAGTCACTGTTTGAGAAATGGAGGATTTCCTCAACATCAGGGTCCCCAGTGTTACATCAGAATTAAAAGATGTCTCTCTCTCTCTCCCTCTCTCGCGGCCACCTGGGAACACACCTGGGTGGTGTGAGCCGGAGAGTACGATGGGCCGGGGTGGGAGTAGGGTGAGTGGGTGTGTGTGTTCCCTTCTAGTGGACAGGAAGGGGCAAATAGATGGGCTCAGAGCTTCCATCCTTTCGGTAGAAGTCCAAAACCTGTATTCTAAATCACTTGATCTTTAAAAATTTAGACCTAGTTACATTTTTTTAAAGAAAGCACTGTATGTCCCGACACCCTGCAGGCAAGCTTATGATCCCTGAGGTTTGGTTACCAGTTCCCTACAGGTCCCACAGGTTGCCAGGCCGTTCGGGCCTGGCCTAGCATTAGAGAAGGTTTTCTTACACTGGCCCAGATCTGCTGCCCGGATCTTGTTCTCTGCAGAGCTGGCATTCACGGGGCACCATTGAATTCCATGTCAGAGCATTCTTGGCTCCCAGGGCCCTCCTGAAGTCCCCGTTGGGGTCTGTACCCCCTTTTGGCACACATACCGTGTGCCAGGGCCCAGGCTGGTGGCACTTTTAGTAAAATGCCTGATCTCAGGTTGCCCCCACACCACAGCTTTGCAATGATGCTGCCACTAGTGATCTTTTCATAGGCGTGGAAGCTGACATTGGGGGACCTGACAATCCCTTAGCTAGTAAATGGTAGAGTCATTGGAGACTCTTCTGGGGGCATCTTTTTAAAGAGTCCTTGGGCTAACCAGGATTCTGATTGGTCAGGGAAACACCCGTCTTCTGTCTGGGGGTTCCCTCCGGGACGTAGGTCATTTTGGTACACTGGGAAAAACAGCTTTGAAGTCAGGCAAACCTGTACTCCAGTCTAGCTGTACCATTTAGACCTGTGACCTAACTCCACATCTTGGCTTCCTCATCTGTAATGTAGGGGGTGATGCTACTTATCTAACCCATAGGCATCTTGTTAGGAGTAAGTGAAATAATGGGCGTAAGTATAGACTCAGGTTGGTAGTAAGTGGGGTTGTGGCGATATTACTGCTTAAATCTTGCCTGGACAGTTACTCCTACAGCTCCCCACAACCAGCCCGCAGGTAGGATTCATACTGTATGTAAGATACGGAGCCAGCCGGTGAGTCGTGCCTCTGCAGTCATCGGTGAGCCGTGTCTGATAACCTGGTGCAGAGCTCGCGTGGACGTGGGCCTGAGACTTGCCTTCAGCCTTTGGGCTCTTCTCCCTTCTAGCCATCCACCCCGGGGCCCAGGGGGCTAGCGAGGTAGCTGGGCCCCAGGAGCAACGCAGATTCCGTGTGCCTGTCTGCTGGGATGAAATACGGGAGCAACTTGTCCAGCAGTCACTCGAGCCTAATTAGCTGTCTTGCACTTGATCAATGGGAGCAGTCCATTCGCCGGAGGAGGAGAGAAGGGGCCAGTGCAGGGCCGCACCGGGCTGGCCCTCCTCCCCGGCAGTAGTCACCGTCTGTGTGATCTTAGCCCTCTCTTTACGTGTTTTCAATTTGTTTCGTCCCCATTCCCTAGAGGACTATGGTCTAGGATTTTATTACCTCAATGTTTTGGTCTTTGTAGCCTAAAATTAGGTGTGAAATTTGATATCTGAAAATCTTGAAGGGAAGCCTGTAGGGACTATTGGTTTTTTTATAAAGCTAATACAGTCTTGAGCTCTAAGTGACAGAAGTAGGGGAGCTAACTCCTAGAAAACTGGAGTCTGCTCTGCTGGGCATGGTTCAGGGGCAGGCAGGGTAACCCTGGAGAGTGGCGCTGGCGAGGGGTCCAGGGAGGTTAGCAGGCAGCAGGTGAACAGCTCAAGAGGCTTGGCACTGTGTGTGGGCTGCAGGGAGGAAGTGCTGGAAGGTAGACTCTGTGCTGCAGGGGGACCCGATCTGTGGGGGTTCCCGACAGGACCCCAGGTCTCCTTGATGCTCCCCTTTCCTCTACCTCCTGACTGCGTTATCTCCTAAAGAGCCCGTAATTCATAGACGTCTCGCCATCCCTGTGGCCCCTCTCCACTCCCAGCTGCCGCCCGAGTTCCCCGGCGTCTCTGCTGTAGTGTCCCCACTAGTCCCTGCAGCATCCTCGCCCCCTTCCAGGCTGGTCTCCACGCCACTTCCCGAGCAGTCACTTCATTTCTGTGCTGAAACGCTCCTGATCCACATTTCTCGGATCGGGACGGGTAACGTTGCCTGCTGGGCCCTCGTGTCCGGAGCCCTGACCTCCAGCCCCCTTGGTGCTGTTCTTGCCGTGCTCACTGTGCTTCGGCCACGCTGACCTTCCCGTTCCTAGAACCGGCCGACTGTTTTGTCTCGTTCCAGGCCCTCTGAGTGAATACTCCTGTTTATCTGCTGCACCCAACCCCTCCTCACGACCGGACCTGCTGCTCATGTTACATGTGATCATATGACAGGTCGTCCTTTATTGTCGCTGATTCCAAAATGAGCACTTAGCTTTGCCCAGCACCAGAAGCTTTGCAGCTTCTCGTCCCTTCCTGACTAGTGACCCTGCCTGATACATCACTGAAAACACAGACAGCCGAACTCAAACTGTTTCACTTTTCCCGCCGGTGCTGCCGGCTTATTTGCCTCTCTACCCACAAACGCTGACTTCCCTCCTTTGGAATGGAAGAGATAAATATCCCTGCTCCTCCCCAAGACCAATCCTCCCCTTGGGATTTAGTTCTGGTCCTCTCTGGGTCCCTCTCCTCTCTGCATCATTAGTTTTTTCCTGTCACCAAATCATTTCCAGTAGCATCAGACAGGCATGAATATTAACCGTTTGCAAAAACTTCCCCCTGCTCTCCCCCTGCCCCCACCTTTTCACTCAATCTACTGCCCCGTCTCTTGATTCCCCTTAGAGTCAGGGAAGAACTGGTCATATTCACTGTGCCCACTTTCTTCCCTTCCATTCTCTCTTTCTCCCATCCCTAGTGCTGTATTCACTCCACTTATCAAGGTCAGTGACAAACTCCACGCCGTGAAATCCGGTGGCTGGTGTCAGCCTCCCCGCAGCCGCCGGCCCCTCTCTCTGGCCTTCTGTTCGGCGCCCTTCCTGGCTTCTTCTGCTCACCGGCCTCTCCTTCTCAGTCTCCTTTGCTGGCTGCTGAATGGGGAGTGTCTCAGAGCGGAGTTCCCAGCCCCCTTCTCTCCGTATCTTCTCTCCCATGGCTTTAGAGCATGCTGTGGGATTTGCAAATGTCTACCCACAGCCCAGACCTTCTCCAGACCATACAGCCAGCCGTCTACTTGACCTCTCCCCATCGATGTCTAACAGACACGTGAACATTAATCTGTCCACAGCCCAGCTCCCTGCCCTAGCTTCCTTCTCTCCTCTTCTTTTGCCTGTCAGTAATAGCACTGCTATCAGATTGGTGTAGCCCAAAGTAATTTCCACAACCCCCGTCCCCCTCAGCAAGCCCCCTTGATTCCACCCCCACTGTGTGTACCTTATTTAATCGTCTCGCGTCTCTTCTCCCACCCTCTTAGTCCACGTCTTGCCTGGCCTGCCACAGCGTAGCCTCCTCGACAGTCCATTCTGTGCAGAGCAGCCAGCGTGGCCTTTATAAAACCTAGGTCAGCCATGTCTCCTCCATGCCTAAAACCCGCCAGTGGGTCCCCATTGCTCTTACAGTGGGGTCAGAGCTGTGAGCTGGCCTCCGCCTGGGTGTCTGTCTTTATCCCCTGCCCTCTTTCTCACTGTGCTCCAGTCACACTGACCTTCTTTCTGTTCGTCACACACCCAAGCTCGTTCTCTCAGGGCCTTTGCAGTAGCCACTTCCTCCCCCTGGAATGCTCTTTTCCTAGATGTGTGTATGTCCCGTGGGGGTCTCAGCTACCGTGTTTCCCCGAAAATAAGACCAGGTCTTATATTAATTTTTGCTCCAACAATCTACATTTATTCTTTTATGCATGTACAAAAATCTGCATTTATTCAAACAGTCATGTCGGGCTGACGATCTTAACTGGGGCTTATGTTTGGAGTAGGGCTTATTTTAGAAGCATCCTGAAAAATCCTGGTAGGGCTTCTTTTCCAGTTAGGTCTTATTTTCTTGGAAACACAGTAGATGCCAGCTCTGCAGAGAGGCCTTTCCTGACCCCTCTGCTGACAGAAACCCTGCCTCTCCACATCGTCTCAGAACTTCCTTTCTGAAATCACTGGTCGTCGCCGGGCGTGTTCTTCCTTAGCTATCAGTGCGCACATGGACGGGCGTCTGCCTCCTTATGGAAACGTCAGCTCCATGATTCTTTTTCCCCTTGCATATCCACTGCCTCGCTCGACCAGTGGAAGGTGCTCAATAAATATGTGAATGAATGTGCAGGCAATTAAAAGCTTCACATCACAGTAGAAGGTGAGTTTAGGAAACTGGAAAGAGCACTTTTTGGAGTCAGGAAGGCCTGGGCTCCAGTCTCTGCACTTGACTAGGGGACCTTGAATAGTTACAATCCTGTTTCTTCGGGTGTAAAAGGGGGTTAGTGTCAGTCGCCATCTCATGGTCTTACTGTGAGGACTACATGACATACCGTGAGTGCTTCATAAACATCAGTTCCTTTCCCCTCGTACCCTCTGTGTGACATAGATGCTCTGGAGGTCTATAAACAGTGTTTGGGTCTCTGACAAGACCCTTGGACTGAACCATTAAAACGGTCCTGATGATGGTGACAGCTTAATGAATCTGCTGTTGAGATTTCTAGCAAAGGAACACTTGAAATGTTTTATTTAACAGCACCACCACTTTAGTATATTATAATGGCCTCTTTCACCACCTTTTACTACCCATTTGTAAAGTCTTTTTCCTGGGTTTTATTGTGTGTTGTTTGGTAGTGAGTAATGGTTCTCCCTTGGCCAGCTGAATAGCAATTGTCATTATTTTTAATCTATATTAAGGGAAGGAGAGGAAAGGAAAATTTAGTTTAACGTGTTTGAAATACCAGGAATATTTTTAAAGCCTGGGTTTACTGAATTTTAAGATGGTTTGTGTAGTCTAGATGATTCCATATTAGAAGTGAAAAATGGACCATACATTTTAATTTTGTTTTTTATGCCTTTATTTTTTTACTCTATTTTAGTGTACTGTAGCTGTTTCATTTGAATTGAATATACTGTGCTCCAGAGCTAGATGATTGGAATTCAGAGATGAGCCAGGCCTCACCCCTGCCCCGGGGAGGGCAACATGAAACACAGGTTCCTGCCACCTCGAGTGGTAGCAGAGATACAGAGGGCGGGAGCTCCGGGTATGTTAAGGGCATCGGTAGTCGTGATCTGTCTGTCCCACAAGATTTTTTAGAAGTCAGGCAGGCAGGAGAAACTGCGGAGGGAACAAAAAAGATCTAATACTGATGAGGGTCTGCCCTGTCCCCTTCTCTCTGCTGACACCCCGCCCTCACCCTGACGCACAACTTCTTTTTCCTGGAACAAGCAAGAGCTTCAGCTGTCCTCTCCCTCTGTTCTTGCTCCCCTTCACTTCCTTTTTTCATAATTTTCTGTCTATTTTATAACTTTCTCTCTCTCTTTTCTTTTTAATGAATCTCCTTTTCTCTTATATTTTAAGGTGATTGAAACATACTTCAAAATCTTCTTCGGATTGCATTATTATTTTTATTTTCCTCAGTGTGAACTCTCCTGTGTTGGACTGTCTTACGTAATGGCGGATTTGGTTGCAGGTTTGCTTTGCCTTGTTAACAGCCCCACCCTGCAGGTGGTTTTGAAGTTGCCTCCACTTGGCTTCCTAGGTCTTTGTTTAGAGCTCAGGAAATTTGAATGCTGCCCCTACTATGGGAATTCAGTTTCTGGCCCCACTGCTTTCTGTAAATGTGCCGCCCTCTCATGACCTTGGGTCTCTTCTGTTTCTGACCTCTGGATAAATTTTATCCTTTGAATCCTGTAGTGTACCTCACATTTTGTCGTTACATATTTTTTCTGCCCTTTACATGTGTTTAGAACAGAGTGGGAGGGGGTCCTGTGTGTACTCACACCACCCTCTTCCCAGGAGACCTCTCCATTCATCCCTTACACCACAGCCAGAGTCGCCTTTCCCGAGCACACCGGTGACCCTGCTGCTCCCTTGCACAGAGCCTTGCAGTGGTTCTGCGTTTCACATGGCTGGGTTGTCCCCTGTCTCACTTTCCAGCATCACCTCTTCGTTCTTCAGCATCTTGACTCTGTTCTTGTTGTTTTCCATGCTTAGAACGTTCCGTTTTCCTTTCCTCCTGCTAGCCTGTATCAACTCTAGAATCCTGTTCTGACATTCTTCCTGCCACCTCGGACTGGACACCCTGGGATGTTGCTCCACTGCCCTCCCAAACTTGTACCTGCCTGTGTCTCACTTTTTACCCTGAGGAGGAGTGACTCGTGTACATATCTGCCTCTAGCAGCAGCCTAAGTCCTCGCAGGTGGTTTTGCACCCCAGTGCCCGTTCCATTGCCTGGCACAAGAAACACCCTCACGAGGGACTCTTCTCAAACTACTCCACAGTCTTCTACATGCTGGCTTGAACGAGTCCCCAGGAAAGCAGAACCTGAGATGAGGCCTTGGGTGCAGTGGTTTATTTGGGATGTTGGTTTCAGGGGGCAGGAAGGAGGGATCAGGGAGAGGAAGACAGAAACGGAGGCAAAGCCAATAACTGTATGTTATTGATCTAGCCAGTGCCATGGGCAGCTGGGGCTCAGTCCTACTGGGTGCCCTCTGATGGATGGCACAGACTGTGCCTCAGTGTTATCCCTCCAAAGGACGGGAGACTGGAACATTTACCCAACGGCTCTCTCCCCCAGTTTGAGGGTTCTCCCCCACAGATATAAAGCGGTCCACACTTCCCTTCCACCCTGCTGGCTGCCTCAGAGAGCGCTGGGAAAAGTCCCAAGGCAGCAGAGAGATGCAGGGCGTGCTGGAGGGGATTGCCTGTGTCTGCGGGAGTGTCCACACAGCTGTAGCTGCGACCCGCTGGAGACCTAGGGCGTGTGGCCAGGGGCATGCGAGGGCATGCGAAGCACCCGCTACCCATGCACTCTGTCGGTTAATCCTCAGCTGTCCCGTGCAGGAAGGCTTTCCGTACTTTCAAAGAATTGCAGTTAGAGTTTGGCCCCTTTTGCCTGATTGCAAAGCCTCTGCTCCTTCTGATAAGAGCAGTTTACGGCACCCCTTCGTTCAGCACCTATTTACTGAGCACCAGCCGTGCGCCATGATGGGCCAGGTCACTGACGGATCCACTAGGTCGGCTGCCATACTTGCCTCTGGATGTACAGTAGCAATGGGCCAGGGGGCAGGTGGACCTAGCAATTGTCATGAATACTCTGTGACCCTGGTTGCCCCTTCCTAGGCCCAGCCTGCACCCATATGGCCATGTGAGCCATGTGGCCCCCTCACGTAATGTGTACTTGTGTCAAATGAGTTCTCCTCTTCTTATCCGTGAAATAGATATGGTGGCACCTACCTTGTGCGGGTATCATGAGGTGACATGGGATAAACCATGCGGTGTGGGTCCTGGCACATGGCAGGTGCTCACTATGTTTAGTTTATGTAGAATCTTGGCCAGTCAGTGGGGAAGCTTAGGAAACTGGGCAAGGGACCAGGCCATGGCAGAAAGCTCAGTTTTCCCACTTCCTTCCCTTGTGGAAAAACAGGCCAGACCTTCTGAAAGTGCTGTGTGAGCTGCTTTTGGAACCAGTATGCTTGACAGAGGAGGAAGCTTCCCGAGAACACCTTGATGGTAAACCTGAGAAGGCACTTAAGCAGATGGCTGTTCAGCTAAGAGGTGAACTCAGACACTTCATCCAAGCCAACTCATTTTCCAAGCCACATGATGAACTGAAGTCACCTTGGGGAGCCCAGCCAGTAAAGGCTGCTGGACCGTCCAAGCCGGAGCTGAAAGATGCCTTGGTGCAGACCATGGCCGTGGAGGACAACACGCTCAGATTCGAACACCAAGGCGAGACAGAGGCCTGGGAAGAGGAGCCAACAGATGCCACCCTCAGCACGGAGCACCAGCCCGAGAACTTGAGCAGGATGCCAGGGCAGCCGGCCATTCCCCCTCCCCTCCCCAGCGGGACTGACAAAGTGAGTGTTTCTATATATGATTTATTTGCATCTTTTATACAAACAAAAAACTTAAAATAGCCCTGTTCCCACTACTTTTTTTGATTTATGTAAAGTCGGACACCTCTTTCTGCCTGCACTCTTCCTGGTCCCTTCCTGGGCGTGGTGTCCATCCTAACCGTCCCCAGTCTTACTGACATTTTCTCCTCTCTCTCCTACCCCATCCCAGCCATATCTCATTTATCTTTCATGACATTTATATGTTTTCCTTATACAAATAGAGTCATGTTTGTCCATCTGTCTGTAGCTTTCTCTTTCATGGCATGCATCGGCACCATCTTTCCCCGTAATGACTGTGTATGATTCCATTGTGTGAAATGTGCCTGAATTTATGTAATTTTCACCTATTGATGGACATTTACTTTTGCAGGTTGCAATAAAATTGTAATGACCTGACTTTAGGGGTAGGGACGAGAAGCTAGGTTTTAGTTTGTGCAGATTTTTGTATCTGAGAATTACTATTCTGTGGGCTTTGTCTGCATTTTCTTATCCTTGCAACAGCCATCAGAGATGAGGCAGCCAGACCCTGGGTACCTGTGGTCACCTGCGGTGAAGGGGCTCAGCTGGGACGCTCACTGTGCCCAACTGCACAGCCAGGCCCTTTCCCTGGTCAGCCACCCTCCAGCCGGTGCTGGCCTGAAGGGGCAGCATCTGATGTTGTTAAGTGAATGTCTGCATTTTGCTTCTGTCAAGATGGCGTCTCCAAGCTTCTCCTCAGAGACCATCGAATATACCAGATTATTATAATAAAAGCCAGACTCTTGTCAATGTTTTCTTGGACCTTTTGTTAAAATCCTTCTGGATGGAGGGGTTGGGCTTGGGGTTGAGGGTCCCCAGAGCAGGGAGATGTGAGTATTCTGGTAGAGAAGGAAATAGGTCGTGTTTCTAATACAGCTCCGGTGATAGCTGTTGGTATTCTGAAGTGTGTTTGTGAAGTGTGTTTTATATCTGAGAAATCAGCTGTACACACTGCTTTATGGCATCAGAATGGAGAATTAAGCTTATTTTCTGACCACTAAATTACTGCTTTGGTACATACCAAAGAGACTTGGATATATCATTAGCAAAATTGCTTTTGATTGTTTTAAATTATGCACTAAAACTGTAATTTCTAGAAAAGGGTTTCTAAAGATACCAGTAGAGACAAAAAAAAAAAAGACACTGCCATTATATTAACAGTACTCGAGATGCAAATTTGGGCAATTTGGCTAGAAGAGAAATGCTCTGCTCCTTTAGTTTCTATCTATGTTAGGGAAACTAGACCCCCCCCCCCAATTTGTATAGGAGATATCCTATATTCAGGAAAATTGGATAATTGAATGAACTTAATTTTTGCAAATATCTTGGGAAAAAAAATTTTTTTTTTAAGTTTGGAATTATCCTTTTTGCTTAGATCTTAAAAAAGAAGGCGACTGTGTTTATTTTTAAGCATCTGCTCTGTGTGCCAGGATTGTGCTAGATACCTAGATCGTCACATTTAATCTTCTCAACAAGCATAGGAGTTAGGTAGGTATCACCTGCATTTTATATATGAAAAAATAGAGGCTCTGAAAGGCTCAGAAAATAGTCCAGAGTGACTCAGCTGTTAAGAGGCATAACAGGGATATAAGCTAAAGTCCTGTTTTAGAGGTAGGTAGACAGGGATATTATAAAGCTCCCTTTCTCGGGAAGGGAGGGGCCCTCTTCTCACCCGTGTGGCCTCCAGTCTGTGCAACGTGGAAGAAAATGTAATGCTTTCCTTTGTGGGCTTTGATTAGTCAGTCCGTTATTAATCCTAAGGCCTAAGCTAGAACTCTGCTATCCTGTGAAAATGAACATCATTGCAGCCCACGAGTAAAAAGGGGAGACCGGATACACTTCCGGTTGTTTAGTTTTGGAGGCAAGAGGATGGACTTGAGAGATACAGCTGTGATTGCTTTGGGCCTCTGGTGGCATCAGCGTAACCCGGAATCTGAGGACGGCGTGATGGTTAGGTGCCAAGCGCCTTGCACGTGGGAGCTCAGCACATGTGCGTTGCTGTCCTCCTTCCTTTTCCCAAGTGAGGAGTTCCGTTATGACGCCTTTAACAAGGTGGTAGGTGGGACTCTGTTCAGTGTCCATAAGGTAGCATTTTGGGTGGTGTTATTTTAGAACCAGCGTCGGGTTGACTGACGGCAGTCTTCCAGCCTGAAATTGGCTGTGGCATTTGTGCACTTGCAGACATCTTCTCTGCCATCTGACACACAGATTTGGATCCAGGAATAAAGATCGGTGGAGCCTGAGGACCAAGCAAATGACTGTGATTTTCCAGTCCTCTTTGACGAGGCATCCACCTCCTCCCAACTGGTCCCCTGCACCACTGCAGGCTGTTCTTGTCCTGGAACCTGTTCTCTCCTCTTCCCTGGAATTTCAGGGCAGGAAAGCGCCTCACTTTTCTTAGCGAGCAGTGGGGTCTGAAGCGCTGTTTTGAAGTCCAGCTGTCTAACCTTGTTGTATGACGTTAACAGGTTGTTTGACATCTCAGTTCTTTGTCTGGAAAACAGACGTGATAACTTCTATTATCCTGTGAGCTCTGGGAATACACAGTTTATGTGAGGATTATGGGAGAATGTGCTTGAAAACATTTTACATCCTAGAACTTACAAGAAGGGACTTTTCCTCTTTTTTCCTTCTTCAGAGAGCTTGTTGATTTCCTCATTTCCAAGGTCCCAGATATTTCCTATTTTCCTCTCAGGTTCCTTCTCCTTCACTTAAAAAAAAATTTTTTTTTAAAGTAATAGCTTTATTTAGGTAAAATTCACATATCATACAATTCATCCATTAAAGTATACAGTGCAGTGGGTTTTTAAGTATATATTCATAGAATTGAGCATCCATTAATTAGCACAATCAATTGTAGGACATGTTCATTATCTCCAAAGAAACCCTGAACCCATCTGCGCTCACATCCCATTCCCCCACCTACCCTCCCCCTCCCCCAGTGTAGGTAACCACTGATCTACTTTGTCTTTATATATTTGCTTTTTCTGGATGTGTCATATAAATGGAATCATAATATGTGATCTTTGATGACTGGCTTCTTCCATTCACTGTAATTTTTTCAAGGTTCTTTCGTGCTGTAGTCTGTATGAGTACTTCATTTATTTTTACTGTCAAACGATAGTCCATTGTATGAATATAGTACATTTGATTATCTATTCATTAATTGATAGACATTTGGGCTATTTCCACTTTTTTGGCTATTATGAATAATGTTGCTGTGAACTTTCATGGACAAACTTTTGTGAGTGCATATGTCTTCATTTCTCCTAGGCATATACCTGGGAGTGGAATTGCCGGGTCATAGAGTAACCTATGGTTAACCTTTTGAGGGACTGCCAGACTGTTTTCTAAAACTGCTGTGCCTGGTGTACACATTTTCACCAGCAATGTGTGAGAGTTCCAGTTTTCCACACCCGCACCAGCACTTGTCATACTTTTTTTTTTTTTTTTTAGGGCAGTGTCACTGGCCCTCATAAGTGGGACCCGAACCGGGGCCGCTGCCTCCCAAGCCAGCGCTCAACCACCGTGCCACTCCGCCGGCCCATGTCATACCTTTTTTATTATAGCTGTTCTAGTGACTAGGAAGCCACAGTATCCCATTGCAATTGAATCGACATTTCTCTGATGACAAATGATCTTGAGCGTGTTTTCATGTGCTTATCGGCCATGTGTGCATATCTTTTAGAGAACTATCTCTCAGAACCTTTGCTCATCTTTTAATTGGGTTATTTGTATTTTTATAACTGAGTAGTAATTGTTCTTTATGTATCTAAATTCAGTCCCTCTCCTCAGTGGTTGAATATGTTTAAGATTCCCTCACTTGAAAAACACTCGCATTTGGCCTCTTACGTTATTGTTTGCATGTGCCTTCCACCAAGTCGTTGTTGAGCACCTGCTGTATGCACATTCTTGTGCTGGAAGCTGTGGATAGAGTATGACCAAGAAATGCAGAGTCCCGGAACCATGGAACTTATAGGCCAGAGCAGAAGATAAAGAGCACATGATTGTGTAGGCATTTAATTATAATGGTACTAATGTTCTCCCAGGAGAATTGTAGGGGGCTGTGAGTATATACCAGGGAGACCTGTTCTTGGAAATTAGGCCCATTCTCTTGAGGACGGCACGTTTGAGCTGAGTGCTGATGAATGTATTAGGACTAGTGGGATTGGGAGGGGTGGGCAAGAAAGAGTGTCGTAGGCAGAGAAGACAGCATATGCCAAGGCCCTGAGATGGAAAGGACATAGCATTTTGAGGAACTGATAGGAAGTGAGTGTGTGGCCATCGGGGAAATTGGGAAAAGGGAAGTAACTCAGGCTGTGGGTCAGGCACAACATGTAAACTGTGGGAGGGACTTTGGCCTTTGGCATGAGAGAACTGGGAAGCAGTTAAAATAGTTTTAAGCAGAGGAGATGAATGGTAGGTTTGCCTTTTCTGCTACAGAATGGATAGCGGATTAGAAAGGGCAAGAATGAACGTTGCGGGGACTACTTATGTGTCTGTGGCTGTGGCCTAGTGAAAGCTAACAGCATCTTGGAGTTGGATGGTGACAATGGAGGATGAGAGGAGTCGAAAGAATTCAGAGACTACTTGGGAGTTGGAATTAATGGCACCTGGAGAGTGACTAATATAAAGGGAAGTTTAAAGAGGACTCCCAGGCTTCTGGGTTGTGCAGGAAGTGGGTGATGGTGTGATTCACCAAGACAGGTTGTTGAAGCAGTGTAGCTTTGGGGACACGGGGTGATAGAACTAAAGAATTGAGTTTTCAGTTAACTTTGGAGTCCCTGTGAGCCAGTGAAAATGAAGATGTCTAGGATTGGCAGGTCAGGAGCTCTGAGCGTGGGAAATATGTGTTGGATTAGTGACCCAGGAGCCGCTGAGAACGTTAGTAAGGGGTGGTCTGGTAGACTAGCTGGGGTGGGAGGCAGATGGGGTCAGGGTGAGGAACGCATGGGAAATTAAGAACTAAGTAAGGAGCACGAAAATGTTTCCCGGAAGACTGTGTTGGGAAAAGGACTGCCATGTATTGAGCATTTAGAATGTCCAGAGAAACTGGAGCCGGGACAGAGGGTGTCATGGAGGAAAAGCTTGGCACTTGCCAATCAGAGGACAGACTTGCCAAGACAGAATCTCTGTAGACCGGGAGGCAAGCCTAGAGGCCATTATGGGAACCGGAAGCCTGGACCGCGGTTTCAATTCTGTGTTGTAAGATTGGCACGAGAATGCGACTATTGCGACCAGAGGAAGTGTACTCACTGTTGCTTAATGTGTGTGTTTTCAGGATGCTAAGAAGTCCCGCTTGCCCATGCTAATCAAACCGTCTCGGTCAGTAGGAAGTGTCAGTCGGCTCCCTGCCACGCAAGAGCTGGTGGCCCAGCTGCAGGGCCAGATCTTGGAGCTGCAGGGGGAGCTAAAGGAGTTCAAAGCTCACAATAAGCAACTTCACCAAAAGTTAATTCTGGCTGAAGCAATGATGGAGGAGAGGCCAGCGCCAGACAAAACGCTACTGAAAGGTAAGCACCTAGAAAAATGTATTCCCCGTGAGCTAGATGAACGACCCGATAGGACTGCTTGAAATGTCAGCCTTGTTGTTTAGAATTGCAATAAGTTTGAGTATAAATTTCATGAATTGCGGTGATTAATCTTGACTCTTGACAAATGTACAATTGAGGAAACACAATAAGGAACATGAATCTATTGTTTTTATTTTATTCTGGTGTCTGGGTAAAGGGGACTTGTGGCTGCGCGTCTTGCGAGGTCACTGCTCTCTTCACTTGGGATTGTCTGTGGCTGCCCGAGTTGTGGGATGACTTGAATCCGGGCTTTTTTCCTGGCTTGGTGTGGGGAGGCCTCGGGCATGTGGCATCGGGTATGCGAGTGAGAGTCCTCTTCTCAGGGTTCTTCGGAATGTCTAGGCCTCGTTCCAAACCCTACTGACCTACGTCTTCCTGAGACGTGATCTCCCTCTCGACCCACCTTGAATCTGCTGTTAACGTTCTCCCGGGAGCTCCCAAAACAGAGAGCCCCTGGGACAAGATGTGTTGAGGTTAGACTCCATAGGCTTGGAGGGAGCGCCCCAGGCGGGGTCCCCTAGTCTGGGACAGTGGTGTTTAGAGATTTGGGACCACTGTCCCTTTGAGAATCATTTTCAGAGGGTTCATGAATCCACAAAAGTACTTACGATGATCCCTGATTTTGAACTTCTGCTATAAGCAGATGATAGCAACACACAGTAACAAGAACAACAATAGCAGACTTTTCTTTATTAAAAAAGTATTTATTAAATCCTTCTGTGTGCCAAGCACTGTTGTGGTTACGGGGGGGACAGGCGTGAATGAAACATATGATGCCCGTGTGCAGCTTACATCCTTGTGGGGGGAGAAAGACAGTAAGGCGATAAGCAGGTATATGACATATGAGATGATAAGTGCTGCAGAGTACAATAAAGCCGTAATGTGGAATGGGAATAGGGTTGGCTAATGTACATGGAATGTTGGAGAGAACACCCCGATGAGGCGACATTTAAATGGGGGCTGGGGGGAAACGAGTGCACTAGTCATCTTGGGAAGGGCCTTCCTGGCAGAGGGAACAAGGGCAAAGGCTCTGAGGTTGCTTTGAACTTGAGATGAATAGGAAGGAGGCCAATTATATGGCTGGAGTGGAGTGAGAAAGGAGAGAGAAAGAGGTCAGGGAGGCAGCAGATCGAGGAGGCCTTGCAGGCTCCTCCAGGGCTCTGTCTTGCACTCGAGGTAAGACTGGAAACCGCTGGAGGGTTTTGAGCTGCCCAGTGACATGATCGGACCTGAGTTTTAAAGCGGGGATTGGTCAACTACGGCCCGTGGGCCACGCTTGCTGCCTGTATGTGTAACACTTGGTCGGAACATAGCCACACTCATTTGCCTATTGTCTGTGACTGCCTTTGCACTATGATGGCAGTGGATAACTGTGGCTCACAAAGTCTGAAATATTTATTATTCGGCTTTTTTAAAAAAAAGGAGCCCAACCTCTGCTTTAAAGAATCACTTTAATGTGAACCATTGGAAGGGTGGAGTTGCCATACACCAAGGTGGGAAAGACTGCCGGAGAGGCAGGTGTTTTGTGAGGTGCCTGCTGACCACCCCAGGGGAGATGGCCGGGCGGATGCAGATAGGTGCATCCGGAGAGGGGAGAGGTCAGGGCGAGAGCTAGCAGCGCAGCCCTGGTATCTGAAGCCGCCAGACTTGGAGACATAGGGAACAGGGCCGGGAACTGGGGCTGAGGCTCTAGTAAGTAGAGGTGGGACTGAGAAGGCGCAGCCAGGGAGGTAGGAGGGGCGCCACGAGGGTTCGGCGCCCAGAGGCTGAGTGGAGAACAGGTTAGCTGTGCCGAATGTTGCCAGTAAGACAAGTGAGACGAGGACCGAGGGTTGGCCTTGAGACTGAGCAGTGGGGATCCTTGGTGACTTTGAAGGGAGCGGTGTCTGTGAGTGGTGGGGCCTGACTGGTGTGGGCTCCTGAGAGAGGGGAGGGGAGCGGTTGGAGACAGCAAGGACAGCTCTGAGGACCTTCTCAGTAAAGCTTTGCAGACAAGCAGGGCAGTTAGGAGTCAGGCTGTCAGTGAATCTCAAGAGATTGAGGTGACCGTGGATGAGCGCAGTGAGGTGGTGGCCTCGACTGACAGCGTGAGACACAAAGCCAGAGTGTTTAAGGAAGAGAGAGAATGGTCTGGAAAGGTCAGGGGAGAGAGAGCAAAGGTATTTACACCCGTCCAGGTCCACGGTACCGGGGTAGGGGGAGGAAGCATCCACTCGTGGGGAGGCTGCAGGAGAGGTTTGTTAGGGGACAGCCCAGGTTCCCTTAGAAGGAGAGGCTGAGATGAGTGTGCGGGAGGAGGTTGAGGTTAATTGGGCTTTTTGCCCATGAAGGGTTTGCATGAAGGGGTGGGAAGATTGTATTGCATAGGGATTTTTAGAGTGGCTCAGGGAAGGGAGATGACAGATCCCTGGACTTCCTGGGACAGTAAACACCCAGCGCCCGGTGTTCACGCAGCCCCACTGTCCATGTTAACAGGTTTTTTTTTGTTTGTTTTTTTTTAGCTGAGCCATCCTGCCACCTGTTGGCAGCTCAGCTCGGGCTGGGCATCGAGCTGTTGTTGCTCAGAGCTCAGCTTGCTCCTGAGCGAGCCCTTAACCAACTGAGCCGGTCGGCCAGCCCAGCCCAGTGTCCATTTTAAATACACGATCTAATTGAATCCTCTCCACAGTCCTTTGAGGTGGATACAGTAATTATTCCTGTTTTATTGTGGAGGCAGTGGTGTTAGAGGTATAAAGTGATTTGGCTACAGTCAAACTATTACTAACTTCCCGAGCTGCGTTTGACCCTGCCTGCCTGATTTTAAAGCCTGCACCCTTTACTGTTTCATGAAGCTAGTATATGATACTTTGCATGTGGATTTTATGATGCTCAATAGCCAGAGATATTTTCCATTTAATTTTAGGTTCTTTCTTGGGTTTACCATAGTTAAGTTTTCAAGATAAGCTGGCCTTTGGTGGGATTGCTCTTCCCTCCCCTCCCTCCCTCCCTCCCTTCCCACCTACTCTTAATTCATCCACCTACCCATCCAGGGCCCAGCCTCTTGTCCCAGTGTCGGGGAGAGAGACAGGAATGAGAGACAGTTTCGGCCTTCTGAGAACTTCCTGTCTAGTGGGTGCTGGGGGCAGCAGATAATTAAACAGATCAGTTCAAGGCAGGAGGTGGGGTCACTTCAGAGAGGAAAGATTTCATGCAAAGGTGACTCAGCCCAACAGAGGCCCGGGCACTTTTCCCAGAGCTTGCCATTTGCACTTAACAAAATGTTTTTATTTATTTATTTATTTTGCTGAGACCCCGGGGTGCCCCGCCAGGTGCTACCTCTGCAGTTGCCCAGAAGACCCCGGGGCTTCTCTGTTCTTGAGAAAGGTGGGCCTGAGTCTATAGAATTCATTTTCTCACTCACAATTTTTTGAGAGCCTGGACTTAAACCATTTCAGACAAGCTGCAGTGTATTTATGCTTTTTATGTCCTGTTATGGCAGCTCAATAGATTAATTTTATCTTATAAATTGCATTTTGCCTCCCCAGTGTTTTTATTTCCCTTTTGTATCTTTGTGTTCTTTTCAGGTGCTTGGCTAAGTTTCAAGTCTATGATTTTATTTATTTTTTGTTCCCTTTGTAAAGCCCTCTAGCCCAGCCCCTTGTGGGAGCAACCTACCAGGACAGCCCTGGACAGAGAAAAAAAAAAAAAATTAAAACTACTCCCTGTGTCTGGAGAAACTAGGAAAGGGACAGTGATCAGCAAACCAGTTATAAGACTGGGCAGAATTCAACCCCTATGTATAGTCAACAGCTACTGTTACCAAGCCCTGCAACAGCCATCTTACGATGTCATCATTATTACCATTCAATACATGAGGAAGGGAGTGTTTTTAAAATAATTGGTCCAGGGCCACCCAGCTGGTAAGGAGGTGGACAAGTCAAGGGCCTGTGGATGTCTGCCTGAGTTTAGCAGTCCGTGTGTCAGATACTTTTCAGCAGGGCAGCAGGGTGGGTTCTGGCGGTTAAGCCTGCAAGGCCCAGCGCCAGCTCTTGGGAATCTCCCAGCCAGCCCCCCGTCAGGCAGCGTTCTCCGTGGTGCGGGCTGCTGTTAGGGGTGCACAGTGGGCCGCAGGCTGCCCAGGACGACGGGTCAGAGGTGGGCCTGCACCGCCACCTGTTTTGTGGGGTTTGTTGGGCAAGTCCGTGGGAGGGTACAGATGTGAGTGATGGGCCAGGCATGCTGCGTCTCTTTCATCTTAAAATTATGAATTGCTATAAGCAAAATTGTGAATTGTTATATGCACGAAGGAGGATGGAACAACACTCACGTTCCCACTCAACCGGGATGGACAAGTGCTGACATTTTTTTCTTTTACCTTAGATCTTTTTTCCCTCCATTAAAAAACAAAACAAAACAAAACAAAAAATCACCATTAATCTGGACCTAATTGACGCTATAAGAAATAGTTGTCTTCAGGAATCCTAAATCTGTCATGCAGTAGCCATGACAGTCCCTGGGAGAACACCCATCTCTGAGGAAATACCGAGTTATGGGCCTGGTTCCCAGTGGTGAAAACATGGTGATGTGCTCCTGGGTGCTCTGAGCTTTGAGGAGAAAGCCACTCTACCAGGCTATATAGTGTCCCTTAGCTGAATTGTAGAAAGTTCCAGAATCATAGTGTTTTCCATAATGCAAATAAATGGTCCTGAGGCATCTTTTCTTGTTCATGGTTGACTGCTGAAGGCCTCTTGACTGTTTCTCTTTCCCTCTCAAATCCCTACGTTAGTGAACATCTTTCCTTTTTCTTAACCTGTTTCTAGGACTTGGCACACTCTGTGGCCTCTGCCCTAATTTCCCCCCTTTAATGGTTGCCTAGCTGATGCCGCATCCTTTAAGCCTCTGCTTAAATGTCACTTTCCAGGCAAGGCCTTCCTGAACCCCCTGCCCCCCATTATTTAGACATCCCAATTTAGCGCCCCATGATCTGGTCTTAAAATGACTTGCTCAGTGACTGCCCTTTGCAAGGCTGGGTACGGTGTGACGCCCCTTGATGTAGATACTTGGGAAGTGAATGAAGGGGATTCCACAGATGAGATTGGCCTTCACATTGAGGGTTGAGGGATGTCGCCCTGGCTTCTGCAGCCTTGATGTGGGAGACCCTGGCTGCAGGAAAGTTATCAGGGGGCAGCACTCAGAGTGTTGGGGACATGCTGCCAGGCTCGGGGCAGAAGGGGGCGCTCTGCTGCTCCCTCACCTGAACCTTGGGCAAGTGCGTATCCCTCCTTCTGTAAAATGGGGATCTCAGTGAGGCCTCTCGGGGTTCTTAGGCAGAGTGAGTGACAATGCAGACAGGAGCTTGGTGCCTCGGCCAGGTCCTCGCATGTGGTTTTGTGTCCTTGGCCTTGCTGGACATACAGGTTCATGCCATACACTGCAGCTTATCATCCCCCACACCCTCCATGCATGATTTTCAAATGAGAAATGGAAGCAGCTCCTTTGGACCTTCATCCAGGGCTGCAGAACTGAGAACAGCAGCCACATTGCCATGTTAATGCTGGACTTGCCGTCTCCCGGCCCTGGAGCCTGGAAATCACATCCTTACCTCTGCTAAAGATGGGGGCACTTCTGAAGTGAAAGCTGTGAGTGTCGTGTTGGAATGTTAGAGGTGTTGTGTTGTAAGGAGCAAAGTGTAAAGTAGTGTGACTATGAGAGTGCACACCCAACCATTCTGAGGGGGGGGTGTGTGTGTACATGCTTGTGTGTGCGTGCAGCATGTGTGTCGCTAATCAGAGCTGGCCACAGTCTGTATCACACAGGGACATCTGTGTAGGTCTTACATCTGTCTTTGCCTCGTGATCACTTAACAGTCATCAGAACTGATCTTTATCCTCACTTGGGAATATAGCTTCTCGCCCTGAAATTCCGTTATTGTGCAGTCGTTAGAGCAAAGCTGTTTCCTTGTCATGGAGGGTGGTGATTCCCTGGCAAAAGCCTGGTTGAGATCCCTCCCCCTAGCTCTCTGTTACATCATTCACCCAGCAATACTTACTGAGTACCTTCTCCGCCCCAGGCCCTGAGCCAGACACTGGAGACACAGAGATGGATGATGTGGTCTCCCCGAAGGACCTCAGAGACGTGTGATTATAATGAAATTTGTACAGTAGAAGTGGTGTATTAGGAATGCTTCCTTGAGGTCATGTAGCAGCTGCTTTCGAAAATAAAAAGGTTTACTTTATGGCATTTACGTCGTGAGCTGAGGGACAAGAATGGGCTTGAAGTCAGGAGGAGCCGTTGGGGAACCTAGCAGTTGGAATACACAGGTTGACAGAGGGTCTCGTGGGCTTTTTTCCCCCCCGAGCGATCTCCTCGGTCTTCTCATCCAGTCCGCATCGCTGCTTTTGCAGCGTTTCCCAGGCCCACAGCCTTTGCCGGAACGCCTCCTGTGGTAGGCGCCCTCTTCTCTCTTTGCATAGTTTTAGGGAGGCAGAGGATGTTAATATTAGTTGCCTTCCTTCACTGCTAGGTACCAGTCACTTAGTCTTTTTGTAGATATTGTCCCATTTGGCCCCAAAAACAAAACAAACAGCTCTCCACAATGACTGATGTTCTCTCCATTTTGCAGATGAAGCTACCGAGGCTGTTAGAGGTTGAGGAACTTGCCTGAGGTCAAGTAACTAAGTGACCTGCAAGTAACTAGCAGAGCCAGAGTTTGAAGCCAGGTCTCCTGGTTTTCAAAGATGGGGTTTTCTACTAAATTTTGCTGCCTCTTAAGTAGTCAAACCGTTCTTTATATTGAGCTGAGCTTTCCCTGAACAGCAGGCAGCGTGGTCCATGGTGAAGGACGGAAGCTCTGGACTCAGGCCTGAGTTTGAAGCCTCACAGCAAGTTATTAGGCATCTCTGGGGAAACTGAGGCTCTGGGAGGGCAAGTGATTTGCCTAAGGCTCTGCATCCAGTAAGTGGCAACGCTAGGTCTGCCCCCACTTCTTGTTGGCTTCAAAGCTATGCTTTCTGCAGTAGCACCCCACCTCTCCAACACCTGAGCTGCATCTCTGGGGATTTAAACTTGCTGTAAGGAAACATTCCTGGCAGGGATGGGAGTCATTACAGCAGGTCGCTGCAGGGGATGTCATGGCGTCTCTGGGAAACCGACAGCCATGGAAACAAGGGGACTTGCATCTGTCATGGATTTTAGAATCACTGCTTTGAACGTTACTTCACTCGGTGCCCAACATTTATCAGACCCTCACTGAGTGCTGCCCTGGTTAGGGACTCTGCGAGGCCCTGAGCATGTGAAGATAAAGGCCAGTGAGGGATTCAAATAACTACTTGCTAGGTAAATAAATAAATGAGCCAATTGTAATTCCTACATGAGCCCCCCGGCATGGCCGCGTGATGTGTATAAGGTGCGTGCCAGCACAGAGGGGAGCGACTGTTTCTCATAGTTTGGAGATGGACTTGCAGAAGAGGGAAATTAGATCTGGGTGTTGAAGGATGAGTAGGAGTTCACTGAGCAGGAGTAGAGTAGAGGGAAATGCACACGCAGAAGTGTGTAGGCATGAACCAGCCTGATGTGTGGAGGGGATGGTGGTAAGTAGGGAATCTCCATAGGCTGTGCCAGGGGATATTCCTGGAAAAGTTGCCTGGAACTAGATCTTGGAAGGTCTCAGATGCTGTGAGGATTTGATCTTCAATATAGCGGAGATATTGATCAGTTTTAGGTGGCAGGGCCATGGTTACCATGGTTAAATTTACTTTTTAGAGCAGTCACTCTGAGGAAGAGGATGCATTGGGAGGCAAGAGGGGAAAAAGTGTAGAATCAGGGAGGCTTGTGGTCTCGGCTCAGCTGTGAGGAAGGATGGGATGGTTTTCAGCCAAGAAGATACTGACATAAATGTGTTTGATTTTCAGACCCTGAAATTTTCCAGCCCAATGACCTTGCCATTGTGCCAACATGCAAAGAGAACCTTTCTGAAGATTTTCAGGGCCCAATTTCAGCAGCTACTTACCTGAGTTCTGAGGGTCAGCTTTCCACTAAAAGCAGTTTGATTGGAACTGATCGGTCTGAGAACACTGATACCTCGAACGATACAGAAAACTTAAAACAGAAAATCTGTGACTTGGAAACGGAACTCAAGGGCTACCGGAATTTCATACTTCAGCTTCAGAAGCACTCCCAGTTCAGTGAAGCCATTATCACAGTTTTGTGTGGGACAGAAGGGGCCCAGGACACCTCGGACAAGCCCAAGGGCAATACTGACGACGAAGAAATGACCTTTTCAAGTTTGCGCCACGTCCGTTTTGTGAAGCACATGAAAATCCTCCACGCGCTGGCCCCAGAGATGAGTGGCGACAAGATGCGGGAGAGCCTGGAGCAGCAGCTGGTGGAACAGGACTGCGAGCTGCAGGAGGGGCAGCATCTGAACATGGAGCTGCTCCGTGACGTCCATAACATGCAGAATAAGCTCAGAGACCTCTCGCCCTCAGGGTACGTCCCAGCTCTGTCTTCTCTGCTGTTTAAGCCTGCAGTTCCCCTCTGTGGCCACGAGGTGGGAGCCCATGAGCTAAAGGGGAACTGCTGTGCTGTGGGTGGGGTGTGTACCAAGGAAGGCATGATGGTGGGGTGAGGGCAGCCGGGCCCTGTGAAGAGGTGAGAACATGAGGCCACAAAGAATGGCGGCTGCCCACGTACCAGTGTTCTGCCCTCTGAAATTGGCAGGAAAGATTTCGCCCTCCTCAGACTTGGGGCTCAGGGTCAAGGTTTTAACCAGGCACTCGGTGAGTTGCAGTGTGTTTGCTGAAAGGCGGTGTTCATGCCTGGATCCCATTGTGGGCTTTTACTGAACTGCAGAGCTGAAACTGATGTCCTAGGCAGGGTGGGAAGAATATAAATATTTCCCATATCTTTGCCCTTTAAGGTCATCTTAGAGAAATAAGCCTGTGTTGAAAGAGAAGAATTCTTAGGTCATGAAGATATGTTTTATGGGCTTAGATAGATACAGTTTTGCTTCATGAGATATGGCAAAAATGGGATCATTTGTAAAGTTGACCTTCATTTGTCACTAATTTGACACAAACACATTGTTCTGAATCGTCAGGAGGAGCCAGGGTGAATTTTTCAAGACTTCCCAAACAGTGAGATTGAAGGAAGCTGGTATTTATTGAAAAGCAGCTGTGTCAGACCTTTAGTTAGGCGTTTTTCTTATTAAATCCTCAAAATCACCAGAGAAGGAGATGTTATTAAACGTGTTTCTGTAGGTGAAGAACCGGAGCCTCGAAGAGCTTGCCTTGAATTGCCTAAGATTTGCAGAGCTGGTCAGAGCCCGTGCCGGGTTCAAGTTCACGTTACCTTGCCCCAATCCTCTAGTTCTTTCTCATCCACGAAACTGGCCCCCACCTGCAGTGCTCATGTACCACGATCAGTATGTGCATACTTGGGTGAGCAGTGGTCACCAACCCTATGCCCTGTCGTTTCAGGGAAGGGGGAACACGAACTGAGGGGGCAGCGTCTCTGCCAAGCCACCGGAGCCAGGTTACTGCGGCCTGAGTTTGTACGAGCCATGTTTTCCTTAACTGGGGTTTTTCTCAGTGCCTCCTAAATCCTGTGGGCTCACGGAAGGAAAGACGTAAGATATGGTATCAGGAGGTTCCACTGCTTAATAAGACCATGGGCTTTGAAGGCAGAGCTGTGCGTTAGTCCAAAATCGTCACCATTTAACTGCCATCTCTGAGAGTCAGTTTCCTTTTCCGGAAAAGGGATGGTTCATACCTTTGTTGGAAGACTGGGAGGATGCGATAACTTATAAAAACCACCTAATTCAGCGAGCAAC
This sequence comes from Aselliscus stoliczkanus, assembly GCA_033961575.1. Classification (NCBI taxonomy): domain Eukaryota; kingdom Metazoa; phylum Chordata; class Mammalia; order Chiroptera; family Hipposideridae; genus Aselliscus; species Aselliscus stoliczkanus. The sequence continues at coordinate 126,640,321 of CM066728.1, forward strand.
AGATGGGAGGTAGGATTCTGGTTATCCTCTGACCTTTCAGTTGAGAAGAGGGAATCCCATCTTTGTTTGCCTGCCTCCAGTTTCTTTTTTTGTTCTTCGTGAGAATTTGTGGTGGGTCCCCTGACCCTTGGGCCCTTGTTCCTATAATTTGGAATAGGATTTTTGAAGAGTGTATGGCAACTGATGGTTCTCCTGAGTCCTTGCCAATCTTCCTTTAATTGGGAGCTTCATGAGGTTAAAAATATTGCAGAGGAACCTTTGCGCCAGCATTTGTTGGCTGTTTTGAAATCGAAGGAGGTGTGACCTTGCACGGCTTCAATTATTCTAAAAGTATATATACTTGTACAGCTGCAGGCTTTTAAAAATTGTGCTCTTGTCATTTTTCCAATTAGTGCTAAGGTCACCCAAATTCAATTCTGAAATGGTTCAAGCGTTTTCTTTCCCCGCTTTTATCAGATACAATTCATTAGTTCAGTCCCAAGCCAGGGAGCTCTCCCTTCAGCGGCAGCAGATTAAGGAGAGCCACGGCGTCTGTGTCGTGTGTCGTCAACACATGAGCACCGTGGTGACGGCGTTTGGGGAGCTGCTGCGTGCCAGCGACGTGGACTGCTACGTGGCCGAGGGTCTCCGGGAGCGGCTGACTCAGTGTGCCCGGCTGCTCGAGACGCTGGAAAAGCTGCTTGAGACGCTGGAAAAGCTGCTTCTCAGCGGTAAGTGGGCGAGGTCCTTCGGGCCTGAGACGCGCCGGTAATTGGCCCCGAGGAACTGACTCCTCGGCCCTGCGTCCCTCCCGCCTCTGCTCTGATGAGGTGACAGCAAGGCCACACCAGGGGCTGCTCCCTTCCAGTGACCGCTTCCCTGGGGTTGGGGGTCTGTCCTGTTCCAAACCTGGGGTCCAGTGTGGATGCCTCAGGGACCGGGCTGGTGACGCGCCCGCATGGAAACAGCCAGGAAGCGCCGCCCCTGGCGCCCACCACATAGTGGTCGGTTCCTCCACATTTTCATTCAGAGATGAAATTTTTTTTTTTTTAATGGTAAAATCTCATGAATTTTAAATGTTGGCAACAACAAACAAACAAAAAAACCCCAAAACTTTCACTGGTTAAAGAAATATTCAAGGGTCAGAGGTGGTCAGAGGAAGGATGAAAGAAAACCTTTGCTAACCATTTGCTATATGCTAGGTACTTCAATAAATATTATTGCATTAAAAACTTTAAATAAAAATAATTTGCAGTTTTTCACAACTACAACAAAGAACTTCCATGTCCCCTTCATGTGGCTTTGTCAGTTGTTAGTATTGTGTCACATCTGCATTCTCTCTCTCTCTCCTCTCTCTCTCTCTCTCGCTCTCTCTCTCTCTGTATAGACACACACACTGTAATTATTATTATCTTTCCTAACCCTATGAGAGTGCATTGGTGATATCGTTTCCTTCCCCCCTAGATACTTTACTGTATAGTTCCTCAGACCAAGGCTGTTCTCTTCCATAACCACAGTACAATGATCAAAATCAGGAATCAGTATTGTCTAATATACAGTCTACAGTCAAATTTCACTAATTGATTTAATAATGTTTTCTATGGTCCCATAGGCAACCACTGCTTTGAGTTCTTCATAGAGTAGTCTTGTATACAGTAAAAAAAAATAGTGTCTTTTGTGAGAGTTTTATTCCTGGTCCTGATCCAGGGCCCACTCCCCACATTGCGTTTAGTTGTCATGTCTCTTGGTTTCCTGTAAGCTGGAGTAGTTCACTCTTTTGTCGTTCATGGCATTAACATATTTGAAGAGGTCAGGCCAGTCTCTGAAATCTCCCTTAACCTCCTCTTATTTATGCATTTGTTTATTGTCAGTGTTGACTTGTAGATTCTTCTTTCATTCAGTGGACTGTTTATTGTCCATCCTGTCATTCGTATTAACACCCAAATTGTTCCAGAACCAGGAGGTGGCAGCTCCTTTTGTCATGTCTCCATCTTTTGGTGGAGGCAGGAGTGGGGGAACACTTCCTTATTTTCTGGCACAGAAAAAGCTGTTTCAGGTTCATCTTGTACTGTCCTTGCTCCTGAGTCAGTCACTTCTCTAAGTAGCCCTGGTACATTTTAAAGGGGAATCTATTTAAAAACCAAGAGTTGGAGCCGGCCGAGTGGCTCAGTTGGTTAAGAGTTAGCTAAAGAGCGCAAGCTCTGAGCAACAGGGCTGCCGGTTCAATTCCCATATGGGCCAGTTATGCTGCCCCCGAGCTGAGCTGCTGCTGAGCTGCTAACAGGTGGCAGGATGGCTCAGCTGGTGAGCACGTGCTCCTAACAACAAGACTTCCTGTTCGATGGTGGGCTACGCCTGCCCGCAACTAAGACTGAACTCAGCACCTTGAGCTGAGCTGCCGCCCGGATGGCTCAGTGGATAGAGAGTGCGCTCTTAACAAGGCTGCTGTTTGACTCCTTCATGGCGTGGTGGCTACGCCCACCCACAACTAAGATTGAACACAGCACGTCGAGCTGAGAGGCCACGAGCTGCCGATGGGCAGCGAGGTGGTGACTGGCGCCCCCCACAACAGAGATTGAGGAACAACAACTTGGCCAGTCCCCTTCCCCAATTCCCCAACACTGTTCCCCTCCCCCAATTCCCCAATTAAAACAAAAAACCAGGAGTTGGTGCTGGGTGTGTTAATTGCTAGTGGGGGGGTCATTGTTTCTAGGCCCTATGTCAGGCAGAGCTGGGATGTATGCTCATATACATACATGTATATACACACACTGTATATATGTATGTACAAAAAAGTATGTATGTATAAAAATGTATAACATTTTAAAAATCCCAATGGTGCCTCCAATTTCTGTCAAAACCCATTGTATTCTTTCTTGCCTTTCCTGCTTCTGTGTTTGAGCTCCCTTCTCCAACAGTGAGAACCCTGGCTCTCACAGCATCTCATATCTACTCATTCGCTTAATTCTATAACACACAGATAGTTCCAGAATTGTTCCATCCACACCAGTGTGGAAAAAAAACCTATAAGAGTTCAAGATTTGTTTATAGTTCTTTTCGTTTTTAGGCTAAGGGTATTCAGTCAGTATTTGATTTAGTTATTTGGTTTCATTCTTTCTGCAGTCTATTTGAAATACGATTAGGCTGGTGTTCCCCCCCCCCGCCCCCCCGTTTGTGTTCAATTTTAGGATGCCTACATCCTTCTTGATTTAACTTAATTTTATTTTTTGAATATGAAAAACATTAAGGTGGTTCCAAAGTTAAAACTTTTATCCTTTTAAGCTGCTTCGATGAAGTCATTATTTTTGTCTCTTTTTCTTTTATATCCATCAGTGTCTTTCTGGTCTCCCTTTGTCCCGTAAACCCACTGGAATTGGGCTTTCAGACATCCCAGCCTCTCCACCAAAGTGGCATTTGCTGGAGTCACTGCCTCCATTCACTTTGCTAAATCTAATCGGTTTTCAGACTGCATTGTCCTCAAACACAGCTGTTTTGCATGTGGGACTCCTGTCCCCCCTTGGCTTGTAAGAGGACAGCACTCCGAGCCAGTTCTGCTACCACCCCTCTTCTCCCCTCCCCCACCCTGGCAGCCCCTCTGAAGCTCTCTCTTCAATGTGTGTTCCAAATCGGACCAATGGGCACTAGCTCATTTCTGCCCCCGCTCCAGTTTGCCATGTCACCTCACCTGGATTATTGTAGTCCTCTCCCCCTGGGCCTCCACACTGCCACCCTTGCCCCACTACTGTCCCTTTTCACACAATAGTCAGAGTGATCTTTTCAGAATGTAATCGGGTCATGTCCCTTCTCTGCTCAAAATCAAAGGCTTTCCTTGGTGAGGTGTAAGAGTTACATAAGGGCTGCGAAGCCGTGGCTCAGTGGCTCAGCGCTCCGGCATGGCTTTCAGTCCTTAGTGCTGGCTCATACCTGTGCTTGTGCGTTGGCGGCTCAGTCCTCACAACGCCCTGTTTGTCGTGAGGAACTCAGCCTTCACCAGGGAAGGTCAGTTGCTCAAAGTCACGACTGACTTGGCGTGACTAGGATTTGACCTTAGTTCTTCTCTCTTCATGTATACAGTACAGATGGTTCATGAGGGTCCACATATGTTCAATTTAATTCCAAGAGAGAACGTGAGATGGTTTGGCCTCTGCGCTCAGGGAATGTGTTTTTCCTGAGTTTTTTAAAGAGCCCCACAGCCAGATCCACTGCAGACCCATTTTCCTAGCGCCATGGCTGCAGGGCCTTTGAGGGCCAGGGGACAGGAGCACTTGACTTTGCCCAGCTTTATGAAATTGCTTTCTTCTAGCTCAGGTTTTCCAAAACAGCTAGTGTTTGTTTTATTATTGGAGAAATAACTGAGTCCTCAAGATGGAGCCATACCTTCCAGGCCTGGGGCACCTTCCATCTGTCTCTTTTCTTCCTACAAGTTCTTACCCTGGGCCCTAGGAAGTGGGGTGCTGAGAGCGCGCGCGTCTGGCACTAGCTGCCCTCTCTCCTTTCCTCCCTCGTTCAGCCGTCCCCCTACTTGATTTATTTTTTAGTTATTTACCTTGACAAGCCCAAGGAGATCTCACTTTTTGTTTTCTGCAAAGCAGCAGTGTTTTGGGCTTGGCAGATAACATAAACACAGAACTTTATTTTCTTCTACGAAAAGCATAGAGGTCTCAGGGACGTCGCTGCAGGCCCTTTTCTTGGACAATAAAATGTAACAGAGGTGGGTCTTGGATGCTATCTAAAGGGGTCTGGCTCCTGAATTATGAAGTGAGCTGATCGCAGCATAGTTTTTCATATTTGAAGCAATAGCATAGCATGAGTTCTTAAAAAATGTAAATATAGTCTGTATTAATATAAAGCAGTACATGTTTGTTGTGGAATAACAGATAAGCAGAGACTCCTATAATTGCATCATTTATACAGCAAAACGTGAACACCCTGGAGTTTATATTTTCAGACCTTTTTAATACATATTTGTGTTATTTTGTGGCAGTAGGACTGTTTGCAATCTCACCCTCTGTTCAATTATAGATAATAAGCATTAATCTACATTGTAAGTTTCTGTGGCTGCAGAGCATTCTTTTGTGGGAATGTACCATCATTTATTTAGTCATTGCCCATGAGACGGACATTTAGGGGTCCAGTCTGGGCTTATGATAGTGAGCACTAGTGGAGTCTTTGTGCGTATCCTTGTGATTTCTTTGTTAATGGTTACTTGGTAGAAGTAGGGTGATAATGTGGCTTCCTGATGCTCGTAAGGCGGCGCTGGGGCTCTTCCCTAGCCTCACAGGCCGGGGAGTTCCCTTGGGGCCTGGAGCCCCCAGGATTTTGTGAGCAGGTGCACTTTTCTGGGACGAGGGTCCAACACTTAGATTCTCAAAGCAGGGTGAGACCCCAGATAGAGCAAGAAGTGGTGTTGGTCCCCAGGTTTTCCACCATGTCCTTGTACCTCCCAAGGCCAGAAGCATCAATCAGCAGGGCGGTATTTTGTCTTCAGGTATTTTTGAGTAAACAGTGGGGAAGGTACAAAGAAGACGGTGAGGAAATCCCTTTCCTCGGTGAGCTCACCACGTGTGCCAGGGGTTTAGCCCCATGAATAGAAGACAGCTGCCGGGCTCCCCTTTGCCCACACCTGACACATGCATTTCTTTCTAGGCTTTCTACAGTCTGTCTTTTCCAGCCCGCCAACCTCTAAATAATAATAAGGATGATGATGATGATGGAGAAACAATGAGGAAGGTTGGTCTTTACTATATGCCAGTTGTTCTCAGCTTATGAGGAGGTGCTGTTTATTTTCTCATTTAATAAACGAACAGAGAGGTTGATTTACTTTCCCAGAGTCACACAGGAAGTGGCAGAATCTGGATCTGAGCCCAAGGAGTTTGCTTCCACAGCCTGGCCTCCTGACCATGGTGTCATGCGTCCCACATGCCTATCAGATTGGGTGTCCTGGTTAACCCTTTCTGTCGGCCAGGCCTTGCATCTCCCCACTTCTGTGGCTGTTCACACCAATTCCTTTTCTAAAAGGGTTTGATTCCCTTTCCACTTCTAGAAGTTCTGCCCCTCCTCCAGGAAGCTTTCCTTGTTTACCCCAAGTGAAAGCAAATCTGTTCCTTTTCTTCTGGGTTGTTCGTAGCTCGCACGTCTGGCCTTATGATGGAGACCGCGTGCTGGGGTAGGAAGAGAGGAAGGAAGCGCTGGAGCCAGGCCGCCTCGAGTTCAAATCCCAGCTTTACGGTTAAGGGTCATATTTCCCCTGTGAGGTAATGGTACCTGACTTGCAGACTTATTTGTGAGGAGATTATTTAAAGTTTCTGCCCGGCCAATAGCAGGAGTTCAGAAGGTGACAGCGGTGGTTTCCTGTGGCCATATTTCGTTTCCTCAGAGCATAAGCCCAGGCCTCCCAACCTGAGGAGGATTTGATGCTAGTTTTAAGGGCTGTTCAGTGGTAGGGACCTTATTTGAGGGCACCCTTTGATTAAATGTCCTCTGACTCTGACAGGCGCGTGGAGGGTGAGCTTAGTGGGCAGCTCCCCTGAGCTCTGAAGGGGAAGTTTCCAGAAGGGAAGGGTGTTGGAACTTGACTTTCCATAATGGAAGGAGTCATCATTTTGGGGGAAGAGTATTCTAGGAGCTGTAGTGGGGTATGCAAATTAGGGTCAGCACAGTGAACCAGGCTAGCAGAGAAAATGGAGGGTTTTTCCTCCGAAGAACTGTAATCTGGCTCCACATAGCCGCGTAGCTGCTTCATATCTTCATAAAGCAACGCTTTCCTGCCTGAAAGGCATAGGCCATTTGCTACCTCCTCTGAATTCTCCCCGATGGTCTAGCGGGGTCATGTTTGTTTCCTCGGTGTTTCCTCGTACAGTACCCCATGCTGCCCCTTGTCACAGCACTGAAGAAAAAATTGTCTTTTGGGTCCATTGTCCCCTCTGAGTTGCGAACTCACTGAGGCTAGGATGGCCCATTCATCTCTCTGTGTCGTAGGCGACGGGCGCAGGCACTTACGAGCAACACTGTGAATATGTCACACAAATTACTAGTGAGATGGGAAGGAAGGAACATTTGGGTCAGGTAGGAGATACCTAGCTATGATATTATATTATATTTGAACTTAATTCTGTGCGATTGATGGGTTCTGAGCTAGGGAGTACTGTTTCCAAAGAGGCATTTTAAATGGTGGCAGTGCACAGGACAGGTCAGTGCAGAGAAGAAACTGAAGGTGGGTCAGCCAGTTACAAGTCTGTCTTGCACAGCAATGCTCTTGCTTGTTCAAATGTGGATTGGATAACTAGCTGCCTCTTTATTTGGAAAGATGAAGTTCCCCCACCGCCATACAGCTTCTAGGTGTAGCTATAAGGTTTGCCTGAGAGGTGGGAGCAGTGTTTTCACGGCATCCTTCCTAAGCTTCTGGAATAGCCTGACAGATGGTAGGTACCCTGTCACCTGGAGGCTGGCAGTTTCCACCCAGAAATTCAATGCATCAGTTGGAATGCTCTCCCTGTGAATCCCACAATAATAGTTTGTCATTTAGTTTTAAAGAACTCTGTTGTGTTAGGGGAACAGGTGGAATGCAATTGTTGAGTCATTACAAACTCCCCAAAGGATCTCTCTCTTGAACAAGAGGAGACCCATGCAGCTGCTGACATCAGAGGCCTTCCTTCTGTGGTCACGGGTTTTGTTAGGAGTCGAGGAGAGGGTGTTAGTGGTTTGAAGATGAGTTTAGGAATGCCAAAAGCCTATCCCAGACCAAGGGTCCCCTGCCCTGGGAAGCTGCTGAGCGGTGTATCCAGGCTTCAGAAGCACAGTGTTTGTAAAGTATGAAGCAGGAGTTACTCTTTGCCTGGCTGGTGTGTGTGGATTGCCTAAGCTCTTTGGGAGGCTGGGCTGGGGCAGATGGCCCACCCCCAGGGTCAGTAGGGCCCAGATCTTACCATCTGCTGAATGTGGTAGGCAGCCCCAGTGCAGGTGTGGGATGGAGAACACCCACCGAGTTGCTCTTTCAGCGGACCGTTGTCCCTGCCCATTCGTGGTGCATTCTGGGACTTCAGTCAAGGTCTTAGAATCTGACCCAGTCAGATTTAGATTCCCGCACTGAGGAGGAAGGTGGAGGACGGAACGGTGGGGCCCCTGAGAGCACCCACTGTGGTAAAGGCCCGTCCACCCCCCACACCTTCAGTGGAGCCAGAAGATCACGCCATTTTGGGTCAGGACATGGCCAAGAGGATGAGTACGTAGATTTCTGGTTGAGCTATCGGAACATGCCCCGTGTCCCTTGCTAAAGCGGGACAGGCAGTGAAGTAGGTGAGTGTGCGCATTGGGCAGAGCGAGAGTGTGAAAGCATTAAACCTGGATTTCCACCCCTTCATTATAAAATGGAGATACTAACACTGGGCCTGTAGGATTGCTGTGAGGCCTAACGGAGACAGCAGATATGAAAGAACCGTCCTCAGGGCCTGTCTGACCCATTCCAGGTGCCCCTCAGTGCCCTGCAGAGAGGTAGGTGACTTTCAAGCACTTGGTATGTTTCACTGCCTGGGGCCCCGTGGCCGGTCTGGTGGGGGGCGCGGGGGCCCTGACAGCCCCTCCAGCCGCCTCGTGAGTTTGTAGGTGGGAACCACAAGACACACAGCAGACGTGTGAGTCTCCAGCGGTCCTTTCCTGCGTGTCGTGGTGTTTGAGAACTTTTCCTTTTAGGAGTATTTTTGAAAATGGTGTGTGTAGGCGTAGTTTAATTATAGTCTCATTTTTCAAGTACAGCTATAGAAGGGTTTGGTTTTTTTTTCTTCCTTTAGCCACACGTTAGTTTCTTCAAAGAGCCAGCTCATCCCAGTTTGCAATTTCCAAGTTTTGAACTATTTTTAAAATAAAGTTGTTAGTCTCTGAAATCTGGGCTGCTTTCAAACAGCCAATGATGAGATGACGTGCAGGAAAGAGAAGAGCATCTTTTGCCGGCTATGTTTTGTTTTGTTTTCTTCTGTCGTTTCTTTTAGTCATTTTCCCCTGTTTCAGACACTGCCTTTTTCAACCTCACTCATATACGCCTTTCCCTAGTAATCCCCCTTCTGAGAATCTGTCCTAAGGAAATGATTTAAATGCAGATAAAGCCATATGCACAAAGATTTTTATTTCACTGATTTTTATAAAAGTGAGAAATTAGAGATGACCTAAATGTCCACGTGGGACTGGTGAACCTGGTACATATGCCTAAGTGAGCTATCAGTGGAGCCATTAAAACAGATGTTTCTAGGGCCGGCTGGGTGGCACGGTGATTAAGAGCTGGCTTGGGATGCCAGTGGCCCCTATTCGGATCCCACATATGAGGGCCAGTGACACTGCCCTCTACAGCTAACAACAGCTCCACCTGGAGCTGGGCTGTGTGAGCCCCAGCGAGGTGTAGGCTGCAGCCCCTGCTACAGGGGCCATAGGCTACCGTGAGTGGCCGGCAGCCAGTGTGAGCGGCTGGCAGCCAGTGTGAGCTGCCAAGAGCCGCCTTGAGCGGCCGTCCAGAAGCCCGCGACCAATTTGCCTCACCTGAGAAGAGCACAATGATGATACCAACATGGGCCAGTGAAGCAATGTCCTCCACAACTAGACTAAAGAGCAAAAAAGGACAAGGGCCGGCTGAGTGGCGTGGTGGTTAAGCACTGGCTTGGGAAGCCAGTGGCCCCTGTTCGGTCCCACATATGAGGGCCAATGACACTGCCCTCAAAAAAAAAAAAAAAAAGAAATGTTCCTGGAGAACAAAAAAAGACAGCAACTTGTCTGTTCCCCTTCCCCGATTCCCCAACGCTGTTCCCCTCCCCCAATTCCCCAATTTAAAAGGAAAAAAAAAATGTTTCTAAAGCAAATTTAGTTAAGAGAAAGTCTTGTAATAAAGCACAAAGTGAAAAATGAAGTCCCAATATCATATCACCCATGGAAAAAGAACGGAAGGAAATCCAGTGACATGTCTGTGATAGGTACCTGGGGGATAGGGGTCTTTTTCTTGATTCTGTGACCCGTTTCCTGTCTTGAGCATGTGCTCTGTTAGTATCAGGGTGTTAAAGAAGGAAAAAGAACCTGCACCCAGCAGTGCCTTGGTGATTGCTTTGCAGAATCACCTCCCTCCAAACGCTAGTGCCAGAGACGTGAGAAGGCTCTATAGCCTGAGTCGTGTTCTTGGTAACCCTGCTTGAATGGTTATAAAGAGTGTTTAAACGAATGGACTAGTGTCTGCAAATGTATGAGCAAGAAATTATTAGGGAACACTGTAAAAAAAAAAAAATGTTTTCCTTCTTCTTAAAGTGATTTCTGTTTCCAGGAAAATCAGCCGGAGTAGAAATGAGTGCCCAGAATGAGCTGCTGGAGAGGTGAGTGTAGCATTTGGTAAGAAGACTGTGGGTTTGTTTCGTCTGCCGGCTTTCTGAGTATTCCAGCTCTCCACCATTCTTGACTTCCTGCTTCTTGAAAATAAAGCATAAACACGTACAAAATGGGGAATGGCCATACAAAAGCAAGGGTTCTTGCTGTGTATCCTGCAGCCTTTATTCGGTTGTTTTAAGTCACTCGTGGCATTTCTCTGTCAGGCGATTTGACTCAGATGACACATTCCTTCTGTTGGCACCTGGGTACCTGCAGAGTAAATTGCAGATTCCGTAGTCTGGCATTGAGGCCCTGCTCCGTCTGACCCATCTTTCCTTGCCATCACGTACCCCCACGCTTCAGTCTCATCTGACGACTGTTCTCCTGACCATGCCTTTGCACAGCTGTACACTCGACCTTCTTCCCCTGGGAGTTTGCAAACCCTTCTTCAGTGTCAGCGCACTTGGAAATGACCCTGGCTCTCCCCGACTCCCCCATCCCTCTACTGCTTCCCAGGATCAGTTATTCTTCCTGTAGCACTTGACACCTAATTACATCACAGAACTTACCACATGGTACTGTAAAACTTGCTGCATGTTTCTTTCTACTCCCAGAATTCCTCAAAAGGGGTAAGAAGCTCGCATTAACTGGGTGTTGGTGATGGAATGCCCCAGGCATTCACAATAATTTTTCCTGCCCCTGCAAGGCGAGCATGATAATTCTCATTTTAGGATGAGGAGCCCGAAGGTCAGAGTTGTACACTTGCCAGTAAGAGCAAAGCTGGGATTTGAACTTGAATCTGTTGTACTCTAGTGCTTGGGCTGTTATTATTGTTATTCCACATTGCCTTTTGAGGGCAAAGACCGTGTTTTTAATACCTTTAATACCTGCTCCAGCCCCAAGTATCTGAGACATAGTTGGAATTCACAAAAAGTTCATGGGATAAACAGATTTTATCCTTTCTTAGCCTACCCCTATGGCCAACTAGAAATGTCACGGTCTTGCCCTCCTGTTTCTTTCTTAAAGGTCCTGAATACTATCAGTGCTATGGGTACTTCCCTCCTGTTTGAAACTGTAGCCCTTTGGGCTCCTGGGTGTAAAAGAAAGAAATAGACCAGTTTGGGGTGCAGAATTTCAGTTGTTATTGCATCACGAAGCCTACCAGCATCATTAGAGAGAGCAAGCAGGGAGTAATCACCACTCACCAGAGGATGTTTTCATCAGGGCTTTGCGAGTTTACAAGAAATAGTCCTCTCCCACTGCAGTATTTTCAAAGATCCCCTCCCCCCACCCCCACCCCCACCCCCCACGTCCGCCCCAGTTCAGTCCTCCACTTCTATCCTTATCATATCAGATCATATCTCATTAGCAGGCTGTGGGGAGGGTAAGGATGGCCTCCCAGACTGGAGGCAGCCTTAGCCAAGGTCTACAGGCTGAGTTGAGGGGTGGAGGCTATTTGAGAGAGTGTCCATGCTCCAGGCGAGGGAGACATGACCCCTTTGAGCAGTGTGGCTGGAGCCTGGAATGTGAGGGGCAGGCTGGGCCGGTCCTCAGATTCTCTTCTGTAGGAAGAGGGGGCATTTGAAGGAGGGTGAGCTGGGACAATCAGCTTTGCCATTCTGAAAGACAACCGTGGCTCTTGGAGAGTGGGCTGGAGGGAGGCAGGGGGCCTCTTTCCGCCCTCCTCATCCGAGTGTCACCCTTTGCATTTCTGACAGGTTTGTTTCTTTCTTTCTGTTCTATTCAGCTGGAGGCTTAGTACTCACCTGGGTCACTCCTAAGCTAATTAAATGGGTGCCCTTGGCCCGTTTGCACGGTTGCAAGGCAGCAGCAAGCCCACGCATCCATCACATTGTCTGAGCCAAGTTGCATCTTGTGTTTACCTGTTAATGAATGCATTGCCGCTTTGGAGTCCTTTGCTCTTGTCTGAGCTTATGAATAATGAGACAGGAAGTAATAGGAAAAAGTGGGAGAAAAAAGCTTAAATTAAATAGCTTATCTATAATAGAGATTCACATGAGCTTTTCACAGAGTTCAGGGTGGTTTTCCTCATGGCTTATAGGTGAGAAATACCTAATGAAATACAGGTTAATAACCAGACGATCGCCAGGCTGGCGATATGGGACCTGCTTGGGGACCACAAGGACTCTGAGAATTTTAAACCCGTAAGGCCACTTCACGGGTTTGGGTTGGCCTCTCACACTGTCCTGGGGCCTTGAAGGCAGACAGACCTGGGTTCAAATGTGAGATCTGCCCCTCGGCAGCTGGGAGAGAGTGGGCAAGTGTATGATGAGCCTCAGCCTCCCCGACTCTTAAGAGGCTCGTTCTCCATACTTCAAAGGGCTTCTGTGAGGACCAAGTCAGGCAGTGCGTCGAACATGCCTGGAATGGTGCCCGCACTTGGTAAACACTTGCTGTTGACCACTGTCTTCTCTTGGGGTGTCTCCCCTATAAGGCAGATGGTGGCTCCCCACTTCTGCACTGGCTCCTAACTCAAGCCCACTGAGCTCTTTTTGTTTTTAGAATATCCTCGGTAAAAAAAACAACAACAACACTCTAGGGAAAAAAAAGTGCTACAAACTCGAATTGCAAATAATGGGGAAATTGCAAAGAGTAATCTTCAGTGTTCTTAAGATTGGGGTCCTGCTTGGGGAACTTAGTGTGAAAAGTGATTTCTCTTTCAACGGTCAAGGACTGAGGAAGACAACTTAAGCTACCAACATATCCTGCCTGCGTCTCCCGAGCCTTCAGCCTCTCACGCATTGTCCGATTGTGAAATGTCCGAAAAGTCCTCCTCCTTCTACCGAGACCAGAAGCAAGACAGCGAGACCGAGAAGACGTCAGCTATGGCAAACAATTTTTCTCAAGGTAAGCTAAGCTTTACAAAGCGTTTTAAACACAGCCAAGGTTTCCTGGTTGAAACGATTTGTCACCATGCCTTAGTAAGCAGAGCGTAGTGACATTTGAATATTTCTCTGATGAAAGGAGGTCCTGTGAGGGCCAAAGTTGGTCATTCAGTTTCACATTTATCACTGGGGAAAGCTGCTGGTTTGGAAAGTGTTGGTAATTGGGGAAAAGTCATTCTTATTTCTTAAATGATGACTTATTATATGACTTGCCATTTCCATGCTTTCCTAACAGTGACAGGCTGGAGAGCACTGATGTTATATGTCAGTTCCAAGTTTGGTTAATTTCCTTTGTTTCTTCCAAGCTCTTCCTAAAGCAGGGTCCCTTGGAAGACTGCTGCTTTGAATGGCGCAGGTACCCTGTTTGGATATTTTGTAATTCTCTAAGTCTGCTGTGTTTCTCTTTCGTGTAACCCTTGGCGCATTGGGTCAGCTCCTCGGCCTGCCTCTGACCATGGAGCCCCGGGCTCCGTTGGCAGAATGAGCCCCCCTAAACTCCCCTTTATTTACCTCTACTGTATTTGCAGGCTGATTACCTCCTGTTGGGTATTAGGTAGGGCACAGTGTATAATTCAGTGTATTTCAGAAGTTCAAGGAATAGCATAGACCAGATCAGAGAGACCAAGGATCGGCACTCTTTTCCTGTAAATGGCCAGGCAGTCACAATTTTAGGCTTTGCAGAGCATATGGTCTTTGTTTCATCACTTAATCCTGCTGTGCAGCCGAAAGCAGCCATAGACAATCTGTAAACGGATGATGTGGCTGGGTTACAATAAAATTTTATTTACTAAAACAGGTGGTGGGTGGCCTTGACCCAGGGGCCCTAGTGTAGACTCTGGACCTCAACTGACATCTTCTGGTCTCTCCTCTCTTCCACTGGGTTGTTTGCAAGGCACCCAGGCGGACCCAGAGCACAAATCAGACTGGCACCTCCTTGCTGAAGTTCTTTGCTGACAGCTAATCACATAGAGCAGGGGTCGGCAAACTGTGGCTTGCAAGCCACATGCGGGTACGTTCTGTCTCAAAAGTTTGCCGACCCCTGGAAGAGCCAATCCTGTCCCTCACAACAATTTAAAAATTATTCGAGAGCCATAAATATATTTTCATACAATCACCTTTATGTGAATAATACCCTTTAAAAATTTTATTTTTTTTAAAATTTTTTTTAAAATTAGTTTCAGGTGTACAACACAGTGCAATAGTTATACATTTTCCTTTAAAAATTTTATTGATGAAACAATGATAGTTTTATTTTCATTTTCAATTTTACTTCTGAGCCACATGTGGCTCGCGAGCCACAGTTTGTTGACCCCTGGTGGCTCGTCCGTCTCAAAAGTTTGCCGACCCCTGACAGAACAGTGGTCTTCAGATATTCTTCATCTTTTTTTAGCAGCAGAATATGCCCCCCCTTTTTCAGATGGAACTTTACATGGATGCCCCGTATGTAACAGATGTGAGGGGAGCCGTGGGGCTTCTCAGGCTCCGCCAGGACACTCAGAGCCCAGTGAAGCACATTGGAAACACACCTAAAACACGCAGTGTACACGTAGGCTGTAACTCAGGCAGCAGCTGGAGTCTTCCAGTAGCCCGTCGCCCAGATTTGCTTTCTCTGGATTTCTGGCAGTGTCCCTCTGTGATTTCTGAGTTTCTGTGTACAGTCTGCCTTCTCCTAATTTAGGTCAGACCACAAATTGTTTTCCTGTCCCTGGTACCACCTCCTGCATTGTGTCCGTGCAACATGGAAGTCAGTCCCTTCCCAAGCACCCCTGAAACCACTCCCATAGGCCTTTGTGGGAGAGCAGACTTGATGGGGTGTGAGGAGCTGGAGGGCTGGGGTTAGGGCCAGCTCCGTTACACTGAGCCCCCTGTTCCTTAGAGCCCTCCTGCTGTGGTCCTGGGCATGTCCTGCTTTTCCCTCCTGCCTGCCCCTCTTTTTCTAGTCTCCACCCCACCCACCACACCAACCTCTGTTTATTTCCAGTGTGGAACCATTCAGGCACCTTTTATTTCTGAGTCCTCGGAGGACCTCCCCCTCCCATGCCCTCCTGTGGATTACTGGGCACCCTCCTGAGTGGGGGCGGTGCTCACTGGAGCCATCCTAGTAAACACACTATTCGTTAACTTTCTCGGTTTGTTTGTCTTCAGACTTTGTCTCTGCATTTGTTTTTCCTTGTGTCATATTTATAATCTGAGTAAAGGGATAATTTTGCATTTTTCCTGTTTTCCTTTTATATCATAAACGGTCTGACATGTTACATACATCATTTTTAGTGGCTTTAGGACAGTCCGTTGAAATGGCTGAACTGCAGTTTTTCTCGTGTCCCCTATTGCTGAGCATTTAAGTCGTTTCTAGAATTTCACAATTGCGAACCGTGCTGCAGGATAGATCCTTGATCATGAAGTGTCCCCCGTATATGGGGGGCATTTTCTTAGCCTAGATTCTGTAAATTGGAACGCTTGGGCAACACGTGCACAGTGTTTTTGGTGGTTTCTTCTTCACAGGGTTTATGGTTTTGAAGAGGATGCATTTGTCAGACGGGTATCATTGTAAGAGGGACAGATATTTTTCTCCCCCTTTGTAGAGGCGAGTGTAGTGTTTCCTTCTCCTTGGTGAGGGCTGCATAATTAATACGCAGTGTCCTATTCCACTGGGAATGTTTCCATACGCCCCAGTGATGATTCCAGCTCCTGGCCAGACTGGGCACAGATGACTTGTACCAGTGGCCACGGAGCATGTTTACCCCAGCAGCCAGCAGCCAGCAGCCAGCAGCTGGGTTAGCCAGCAAGGGAGGCTCAGTCAGAGCAGGAAAGTTCCTGACTCACTTGCTCCGACCCTGAGTATCCTCTGGAAGCTTTGCAGGGCCGCACGACAGGAACGGCAGGTGGGGTGCGGTGCCGTGCTAGGAGTTTATTGCAGACAGGATGGGATTCACTGCTGGGCCGCAGTGAGACCCTTGGACGGTCCAGCCAGTGACTAGCCACACGCCTGGTGTGACGAGGAGATAGCTGAAGGGTTGAGAATGAAGTCATCTCAGTCATCTCATAAACATTCAGATTCATGGCGAAATTACTATTTAATTAGGAAAAGATCTGTAACATTGTGCTACTTTCAAATGAAAGTCGTTTGGGGGGAATTAAAACTGGGTCATAACATTAGTAGAATGTTTTAAAACAAACATTACTAAGACACACTGAGTGTAGCCTAATTGATGAATTAAAGACATTAGTTTTGCCTTTGGATACTTAATGTGATTATGCTTTAAACACTGATTCTAGAAACCTACCTCTAGATTGGAAATGTGCTTCTTTCTTTATTAAAGTGAAGTGTGGCGGAGGCTAAAAATATATATATGCTCATTTAGGAAATTTGGAAAATTTAAATTTTTATATATTATTAAATATAATATTAGGATATAATATAGAAGTTATGAAAAACCTAAAATCTACCACCCAAAGGCAACCTCTGTTAATATTTAGGTGTTTCCTTCTTTTGTATACATGTGTTCCTGTCTGCAAGTTTTTAAATAGAGTTGTGATTGTGCTAACTCATTTTGTATCTATATTTTTCCATGATATTATAGGGTCTTCAAAATATAATTTTAAAAGCTCTGTAATACTACATCATAATGGATACAATACAATTTATATAATAATTGGAGTTATTTTCAGTTCTTACTGTTACATGTAGTGCCAAAATGAATATTTTCATGCATTCTGGCAAATGGTTGTCAGCATCTCTGATGATCTCTTTAAATAAATTCCTAAAAGTAGAATTATTTAGTGAAAGACATTGGAAAGAAGCTCTCTAAGGCTAATGATAAAAATAGTCCCCAAAAGTCATATACATTTATACTCATGAAACAGGATGTATCCTTGGGAGTACTCTTCTCACCATTCTCACTGGCTTTGAGATTATTGTTTTATTTTGTTTTCAAGAATCAAGTTAGTAAGTGATAAACGAAAGGAAACATATTCCTTTCAAAGAATTAGTCTTGAAAATATCTAAATTCCTAATGAAGGTAGTTTAATCAACTCTCAGGCAATTTAAGCAGACTTGAAAGTGATCTGTTAGTTTCACCATAAGGAAGATTTTAATATTTGATATTTAGAAGAATAAAAGCCTGCGTTCGAGTTAGCATTAAAATTGTATGGAATATAATTTTTCTGTATGATTTAAAACATCTTGCTCGTGGAGGGCAACAGAGAATCACTACAGAACTGCGCCTGGGGGCCGTGGGCGATTGCCCAGCATCCCCTAGGAGGGAATCTCCAGTTGCTGACTTGCTTAATACATCCAGGACCACTGGAAGAAATCACTGCATAATCTAGACATTATTCACTTTGTCGGGGGCTTCAGACTTTAAATTAAAAATGGCCTCCTTCCTGTAGACCTACTAATGGAGCACATACAAGAAATCCGAAGCCTGAGAAAACGTTTGGAAGAATCTATTAAGACCAATGAGAAGCTACGGAGACAGCTGGAACGGCGAGGGTCTGAATTTGATCAAGGTAAGGAGGACCTTCCCAAGGGCAGCACAGACCTGTGGGCGCTTCATTCGGGATGCGTTTGCCTGGATAAGCATTCTGTGCATTGGGAAGAGCATTTAGCGTTGCAGCCAGAGAGACTGCAGTTCAAATCCGGCCCCTGCTGTTCACCCCCAGGGTGACCTCGCTTAACCCTGCTGACTCTCAGAGTAATTTGTCCATAAAATGGGGATAACAGCTTCCGCCTTATCCTGTTACGATGGGAATTACGTGCACCCAGTTAAGTAGTGTGCCTCACAGTCCCTGGCACAAAGCAGGTAGGTACCTTGGTAAATGTTCATTTCCCGGTCATTGGAGAGGTCTGCCGGCCTCTGACATCTTGCATTGTGGTTGACTCCTCATTTGCATTTGGAAGATGTAGCGCAATAGGTATTTTAAAATAAAGCAGTATTTTCGTTGTTTTGTTAATAATGGATTATGAAAATGTTAGCATTTTAGCAGTCTGGTATATCTCATATGCCAGTCAATAGGTCACCAGTATTCCTGCATAGCCACGGGAATGGAATATTCTTTGATGATGAATTTAAAAATACATATTTTTTCCCATGAATAAGACAGTCACAAGATTCAAAAATTAATAACTCCATTTTCTGCTCATTGATCTTATTCCCCCTTCTCTCCTCCCACATTTGTTCTTTTTCTTCTGTATCCTCAGTGGTTTTTAAAATTTAAATGCAAATATATATTCTTATTCCCTCCCTCACTTACCCCAAAGGTAGAATACTTGATATCACTATTCTGCCCCTTTTTTTTCGTTGAACAATATATTTTGGACATCATTTCTTGTTGCTCCAAAGAGAGTGTCCCAATTCCATGAAGAATGTCTTTTTTTTTTTTTGAGGCCAGTGCTTAACCAGCGCGCCAGTCGGCCGGCCTTGTGAAGAATGTCTTTAGAGCAGCTTTGTGCACTGGGAAAAACCTGAATTTGGGATTGGGCTGCCTGGGTGTAGACCCCAGCTCTTCTGTTTATTAGCTGTGTGACCCCGGGCAAGTCACCCACCTCTCCCCATCCTAACTATGTACACGAGTCACCATGAGATTAAATGCAGCAGCGTTGTAAACGGGGCCTGGCTCAGCGCCCCACTCAATAAACGCTTGTTTTCTCCATCACTTTCTGCCTTAGTTTACTGCTTTATTGTGAATACCATCACTAGTTTAACATTGCAGAGCTCAGCAAAGGGTGGGGATGCTAATGTCAGTCCCATTTTTAGAGATGAGCTACGCAGTTCTGGAAAGATGTACTCAGTGGCCACACTGGAATCGTTGGACCCCCTGGTCCGGTTCTCATTCTCTCTAGCCCATCAAAGCCATCAGCCTGGAAGGGTATCTTCCCAAAGCATGGCGTGTGCTGCAGTTTGGTTCAGAATGGTCCCATTACTCTCTCTCCACCCCCCAATCCTGCACCTTCCCCCTCTCCCCCCCCCCCCCGGGAGATTGATTAATCTCATTTATTAGTCATATCAGACACAGGAAAGAAATACACGCCTGGGCCCTTCACATTCACTCTTGGTAATGCCTGAATTAGATTCATTCTGTTTTACATTTTCCATGGCAAATCCAATTACAGAATTATTTTGGGGCCCAAATGGCCACCAGCTATCATGGAGCAGGCAATTGCTCTGGAGAGTAATTCGCTTTGACGGGAAGGTTTACAAAGAAGCATTCATAAAGTATTTACGCTGGTGGAAAGATGTGGTGTTCTCACCATGTTGTCACAATCTCCAAAAAGACAAAGAAATAGATGGGGCTGTGCCTCTGCCCTGCTGTGAAATGTTCATCTTGGGAGCAGGTTTGAGAAAGACACGGCTCCTTGTAATGTTGAGGCGAAGTGTTGTTAAAAACTGTCATCTCATGGATCACATCCTCCAGCTTGCTACCAGTTACAGGAGCTTCTAGTAATGGCGTCGGAGGAAAGACTGGCCTCTTAGCACCAGAAGTGGAGCCCACTAGCTCAGGCTTTGTCAGAAGCTGTTCTCTGGCCTGACGATTGTTTTGGAAAGTAGTCATTTCAGCCGTGGTTATAGGAGACTCCTGTAGAATGTTTTCCTGTTCTTCCAGATTGCTCTTGGGTCCTGTTTTGGCTCCAGCCTATCACCACCAGTCACGATATTAATACAAACAGTAATCACAGGGATAATAACAGCGATCATTCTTATTGAGCTGATGGAGACCTAGGGAAGTTACGTGACTTGCCTTAGGCCATGTGGCTATTAAGCGGCCAGAGCCATGGTTGAAACCCAGGTGTCTCTGGAAAGACACCAGAATTCCTAGGGGGGAGTGGAGGAAGGTAGTGGGGAGAGACGTAAGTACATTGAAAAGCTATATGACATTGTGGTAAGTGAATCATTAGCAGGACAAAAAGGGAGTGGAAAGAGTTTGGACTCTGGCTTTTGAGAGACCTGATATCATACCTTCCTCATAGGGAGTTTGAATAGTACAGATGCTTTCAGCTGCAGATAACAGAATAAGAGTAAAAACTGGTATAAACAAGAGGGATTTATGTTTTCTGTCATAACAGGAAACCCAGAGGCAGGTTAACGGCTCAGTGACAGCAGGGCTCAGGCCTAGGACCTGTGATGACTGCAGTGATTGTAAGCATCACACCCTCTCAGGACGGTGTCCCGAGCCTGGAGAGGAAGACAGGGGGCTTCGCCTTGCCCTTCTCTTTTCATCTGGGTGGGAAGTCTTTCCCAGAGGCTTCAGCAGGCTTCCCATCAAGTCTCAGCGACCGGAAGTAGCTTGTGACCATGTTCTTGCTGCAGCAGAGGCTGGGAAAGCAGGTGCCTGGCATTTGGTTCTGTGGTATAGCGGACTCAATCAGTAAGGATGACGGAGAGGGCAGCAACTGCCTGCCACGTGTAGAAAGCGCCTCGCACACCATAGGTACCCTCCAGAGGGTAACTGGGGACATGAACATTATATACGGTACAAGCGTAGAAAGCTCAGAGGACAGGGAGTGTGTGACTCCTTCAGGAGACGAAGCGTCATGGGGGGGTGTCCAGCCAGAGGAAGGGATAGGATTTCAGGAGGCAGAAAACAGCTTGGGGAGGTATTTGCAGTCTGTCTAGCTTTAGATCCTGCTCTTATAGCAAACATTTAGAGGCAATGAATTTGAGCTAAGAGTTGAATGACGAGTGTGGTCTTGACAGGTGAAGAAGGTGGGAGGCATTCGAGGCGAAGGAAATACCTCATTCTGCAAAGTCAGGGAGATGTGTGACCACATGGCATGTTTGGGGCACAGATGTGGCCTGGTTTGGCTGCGTTTGAGAGCACTAGGGTGAAAGGTGGAGGGTGTAGGGTATGTCATGGAATTGGAACTGAATCATGGAGATCTGAAGTTTGGGCCATTTGATTGTCTTTTGCAGTAGTGGGCCATCAAATACTTTTGAGCAGAGAATAACATGAATGGACTGTGTTTAAGATGATGACCCCATTGGCAGAGTAGCGCAAGGTGGTAAGGCCTGAATTATAGGGCCAGAAAAGAATGGACCAGTGTCGTGGTTGTCTGATGGGCAGCAGAAGAGAGGTGTTTAGGATGGCTCCCAGGTTTCTGATTGGGGTTAGGAGTTATACCATCTCTGTGGTTATACCATCTACAGCGGCAGAAAACGGGAGAGAGCAGGTGTGGAAGGTGAGCGAGGAAAGGTCAGGAGCTTAGCTTTGGCTCTGTGGACTGTCATGGTCCAGCAGGCAGCTGGACATACTACGGGTTTGGCCCTCTGGAGAGACACCTGTGGAGGTTC
The DNA here is from genome assembly GCA_033961575.1 of Aselliscus stoliczkanus. Classification (NCBI taxonomy): domain Eukaryota; kingdom Metazoa; phylum Chordata; class Mammalia; order Chiroptera; family Hipposideridae; genus Aselliscus; species Aselliscus stoliczkanus. Next base: position 126,661,829 of record CM066728.1, read on the forward strand.
AGACTGTCACCCACTCACCGCAACCCCAGCCCAGGTCTCCTCCTTTATTCACCCTTAGGACAGGTAAGATGCGGGGGAGCCCCCACTTGTCTCCTCTTTCAAGCTCACTCTCATTTCCCTTGGGGCTCTGGTAATACCATATATTGTTCACAGGAGTGATCTTCATTGTGTGTTGTGTTTCCACGTTATTTAAACTTGTGTTCTAGAAAGTTCTGTACTGACCTGGGAATTCTCTATAAATCACTATTTATGTGTGTTTTTATAGGTTCTGCAAACATTTTTGCTTATGGTTCAGAGCTGCATAATTCCCTGACATCAGAAATTCGTTTCCTGAGAAAGCAGAACCAGGCCCTCAATACAATGCTTGCTAGAGGCTCCAGAGGTAAGAATGACAGGAGCCACCTGCAGCCCAGAGCCCCACCGCCGCCTATGGCACGGAGAGAGTGCAGACACCGGAGTCTGAGCACCCTAGATCCGCATCCTGTGGCTGTGTGACTTGGGCAGGTCACTCAACCTCTCTGGACCTCAGCGTTCTTCACTGTAAAATAGGAATACCTCATAGGGCTGTTGTGACAGTTAAACACTGTGAAGCCCTCAGCACGGTGTCTCTAATAGGGGCTCAGTAAATGTCACTTTCTTTACTTGTTACCCATCCCTTCTCTACAGCCACCCCTCATTTGTCTTAGTTGACGGTGGAAGAGAGAAGGTCTGGAAATATGTTATTGCCAACATCTCAGCGGGAGATTTCCTACATTCAGGAAAGTTTCCCCAGTATTTCTTATAAAGATCCCTGCTCTTAATTCCTTCTGTTTAGAGCTTAGCCCCTGGAGAGCTTTCACATACATTACCTCCCAATACTTAAAATGTTTCTGGAATGACACATTATCAGTTCTATTTTACAGGTAAGAGGCTGCAGTCTAGGGGATTGACCAGCCTGGGGTCACAGAGCTAGAAGGTGGTGGAGCTGACACATGGGCCAGCTCAGTTCACTTTCCACAGAGGTGACTCATGCCGATATGGGGTTAAGAGAGGAAAGTAGGGCTCTGCAGGTCATTCATTCACTCAGCAAGCATTTCTGACTCTGGTTCCATGTCAGGGTCTGTGTAGATGCTGATACAGAAGTGAGCCCCCTGGGCTTAGGGGACCACAGTCTGATGGACGAGACAGGCAATGTGAGGATTGGCCGTGGTCCGGGCAGGCTCAGGGAGCGCAGGCCCTGGGGATGCCACCCTGACCCAGGGAACGCTGGTCTGCAAAGCGGAGTCTAGAGGGTAAGTGGGGGTTACCCAAGGTCCCTGAGGTTTCGGAGAGCCAGGGCCTTTTACAGAGAAGAAAGAGCAGACAGAGGCCCAAGGCTTAGAGATGGAGTGAAGCTAGACCGGCAGGAATTTATACGACGCTAAGTGTGGCTGGAGTCGGAGGAGAAAACTTGCTCAGAAATCACGGTGTCGTGGTTAAGGGTAGAGTCAGAGACCTGGGCCTGGATCTTAGCTCTGCTCTTATTGGCCGTGTCACCTTGGGGGATGTCTTAACCTCTTCGTTCCTCAGTTTCCTATCTGGAAAATGGGGAGATAATAGTACCTCCCTTGGAGGTTTGCTGTGAGGAGTGAATAAGGTGATGCATGGGAGGACCGTAATGCAATGCCCGCAGTCAATCCTGCAGACATGCTTGCTGGCTGCTACCACCGCCGCGAGCCACTCGCGCTGTGGAGTGCGTACAGTGTCAGAGTGCTTCTGAAGCCCTTTGCATGTAGCTACCCAGTTATCCTCCTGGGGATCCGTGTGAGGAAACTGAGGCACAGGGAGTGAAGAAACTCACTCTGGGGGACAGAGTCAATCAGCGGAAGGGCACATGAACACAGCGCTCTGCCTCCCAGCCCTGCTCTCAGTGCCGTCTCTGTGCCCCGGGGGTACCTTGGTCCTTGGCAGGGCTGCTGTCCTCAGCCTGAGGAGTGAGAGGGCCCCAGGCTGCCATCTGCACAGCCCTGCTGGCCTTGTGGGAGGCTCACAGGCTTTTCCAGCGCCCATCGCCAGAGTTTGGGGCCTGTTTCTTGCTTTTGTGTATCATTTCTACCCAATGTGTGCTCTGTGAAGGCAAAGTAACTAGGTTTGCACAGCCCATTATTTAATAGAAAATTAAACAGGCCCTTTTCATCCCAATGACGTTTAATCTGTAGCCTTGATGTTGACAGATTTATCTGCCCAAACTGCGTAAGATAATTGGAATGCCAGAATCATAAATGCCAGATTAAATCTCATTCTTTTTTGTATTCTTGGAGTGCTCGAGCTCGAGTGCCATATTTGCGTAATAGGTTTGGAAGAAACAAATGGTGCCTCTTCTCAGTGGCGCTTTTTGTGTTTGCAGATAAACAGAAGGAGAATGAAAAATTGCGCGAGTCCCTCTCCAGGAAGACTGCGAACCTTGAGCACCTCCAGCAAGAGCTGGCCTGTGTGAAGGGGGAGAATGAAAAGCTGCAGGAGGAGGCGGGCGACAAGGACAGGCAGAACCAGCAGCTGCGCCAGGAGCTGTGTGGCAGCCTCCGCGAGCTGAGCAGGTAGTGGCAGGCGCAGCCGTGCCCGTGTCCTGGGATGGGGCGTGCCAGCCGCTGCCCTGGTGCAGAGATGGACAGTAAGGCAGGAGGCACGCAGACACCTACCCTACGACGTCAGGCGGGAATCACATGGAGCCAGGTCGTCTGAGTGAGGAGGATTGGGCCTGTGGACGGGTTCCTGGTGGTTTTCTGGGGCAGGTCAGAGAAGGCGCCTCTGCATAGATGCCATTTGAACCGTGACCCGAAGCAGTGGGGGTGTGAGCTCTGCACTAACTGGTGAAAGATCATTTTTGGAGGAAAGGGTAGGGGCCCTGAGGCTGCGGGTCCTTGGCCTCTGCAGGGCAGGGCAGGGTGGCCAGTGCAGCTAACAGAGAGAGGACGCATGGTAGCGGGGAGTGCAGAGAGGTGGCTGGGTGCCCAATCACGCAGGACTTTGGTTTTTCCTCTGAGTGACACAGGAAGCCATTGGGCAGGATTCTGAGTAGAGGAGGAGCGTGAGTCTGGCTTAGATTTTAAAAGGATCATACCAGCTGCTCTTTGCAGTTTTTCCTTATACTCTGCCTCGTCCCACGTGTCTTCAGTTGTCCCTGTCGGCACTCGTGAATACCCCGCTAGTTTAGAGTGACTGACATCACTCTCGGTCCCCAGGGGGACACAGTGACGGAGCAAGGTCACTCTCTTTGCCATCACACAGGCCTGGCCCCTCTCCTGGGCTGTGCATCCTGGGTAAGACATAACCTTTTTGGTTTTCTTTTTTTAGCTGAGCCATCCTGCCACCTGTTGGCAGCTCAGCGGCAGCTCAGCTCGGGTTGGGCATCGAACGGCTGTTGCTCAGAGCTCAGCTCACACTCTTGAGCGACCTCTTAACCAACTGAGCCACTCGGCTGGCCCTAGGACATAACCTTTTGGAGCTTCACTTCGCGTGTCCGTGAAATGAGGCTTAGCTAACACTTAGCATTTAGGGTGTCTGTAAAGATAGCATGAGATAATGTATGTACACGGCTGGGCCCAGAGGGGCACCCTGGACATAGGCTGCGACTGGAATTCCTCACGGCAGTTGTCAGTCTGGTCCACACTTCCAGCTGAGGCTGGAATTGGCCTGCCCTGTGGGGCTTGAGTGAGTCCCTCTAAGCTAGAACTAACCTCTCCCCGCCGGTGCTGGGCCTTTGCAGGGTGCAGGAGGAGGTGAAGTGGAGGCAGCAGCTGCTCGCCCAGAACAACAGGCTGCTCCAGTCGCTCCGAGTGGAGCTGAAGGTGTTTGAGAAGCTGGATGAGGAGCACAGGATTCCGAGAGGTACTGGGCGCCCTGGTCTCTGCCCGGGCCCTGTTCTCGGGCTGTCAGGCCCCCCACACAGCGGGTTCGGCATGCGCTCCTGAAATGCTGCCCTCAAACCCACGCTTGCTTCCTGGGTGGACTAGGTATATTTTGACGTAAGCTTTCTGGCCCACTCTTATAAAGACGCTGCAAGAAGCACAGAAGGACTTGGGCTCAGGCGTCAGGCCAGCTGAGGTCTGGATTGTCACCGCCTTACTTCCTGGCGACGTGGCCTTAGGCAGGTCACCTCACCCCTGTGGGCCTGTTTCTTTCTCTGTAAGACATGCCTACTGATACCTGTTCTGTAGAGTTGTTGTGAAAGTTAAGTGAGCACATTCATTCAGAGTATCCTCGTATATTACCTGGCACATAGTAGGCACTCCAAAAATAACTTCTATCGTCATTTTCTTGCTAGTGTGTGTTTCTTTTTGCCCATTCCTTCAGTACATAATTGTGGAGCACCTACTCCACATTGGACATTGCTCCGCAAGTGGGGTGGCCCTGGGCCTCTGTATCCTGAGCGAGATACCGGATCAGAGGAACTCGGCTATAAACTCAAAGGCTTTAGAATCAGTTCTGAGGTGTGGTGGGGTTTTGTTTTGTTTTGTTTTTTTAACTAATTTTCCAGGTGGTTTCTTCCTACTGAAAGTTTATCTAGAAAAGGGTCACCTCACAGCGTTTATTTTTCTCCTCAAGTTGCTTTTTCTTATTCTTGCTGTTGTGCCTTTTTAATACACTGTGGCTCTTCAAATCAGCCCCTTTTCTTTCTATAATTCCAGCCCAAATAGGTTTTATTACTACTAGACATAATTTCGGGGTTTGGTGTGCAATTTGCTAAGCTTTTATGGCCAGAAGCAAAATTAATTTTCAGCTCTTATTTAGCCTGTGGAATAGCAGCAATTAAGTCTGCCAATATTTTTGTTTTTAAAGTCAAGTTGTTATTTTAAATGGTACCTAATCCTTAAGAAGGGGAGGGCGACGGCGGTGGCGGGTGTAACTGTCGCGCTCCTTGCTCGGCTGACCCTTTGGTGGTGGCAGATGTCAAGCCTTCCCTTCGCACGTGTTTGCAGAGTCCAGAGCAGAGTCTTCGGGAGAAGGCTGGCAGGGGCAGGACCCTGTCAGGGACCTGCGCGGCCTCCTGACAGAGGTCCAGGCTCTGCGGGCACAACTGGAAAGGGGCATCGATACCAACAGCGCGTTGCAGAGCAGGCTGGAGGAGCAGCTGGCGACCGGGGTGAAGAAGGCGCAGGAAGCAGCGCCGGCCCGGGCTCTGCAAGCCCTCCCCGCCCCCGAGCGGCCTCTGCAGCTCCACAACCACGGTACTGCTGCCCCGCTCCTCCCTGTTAGAGTAGAGAGCGCGGCCCTGCGCTTCTGGGCGGGCGGGCGAGCGAGCTTCTGAATGGGGCCTTCCATTGTCAGCAGACATGCTCTACCCCAGGAGCCCGGGGACCTGACCACCAGTTAGCTGTTCCCTTTGGAAAATAGTGTGATCCCCGTGGGGGGGCCTCCTGATTCTCGGGGTGGGGGGGTGGGGGTGGGGGAGGGGGGGGTTGAAGTGTGGGCTTCCAGCTGCGCTCGCTGCCTCTGGTCTTGCTCCCTCCTGTCCTTTTAGTCCTGCCCACATCACCCCACTGCTGGAAACCCTTTTCAGTCCCTCCTGTTGCCTTTAAAAGAGAAGTAAGCCTCTTCCTCTGGCTGTTAGTGTTTTTCAGGGTCTAAAAAGCATGCTGGTAGGTATGAAAACTGGTTCCGTTTTGCGTCTGCTTATGTGTTTATTGTCTGGCCCTGCATGGCCTGTTGAGGGTAGCAGAAAGAGGACACACCTGGATTCGGTCACTCCTCTGCCACCTGCCCAGCAGAGGGCCTGGAACAGTGGTCAGGCTCAGGCAGTCGGCCATCCTCTGGATGGAGGAGCTAAGACCCAGAGTGGGCACCGGACTTGCGCCAAGCGGCACAGGCAGGGGCAGGGCTGGGCCTAGAAGTCGTTTTTCAGTTCTGAGTCCAGTGCAGCCCCTGAAGCAGCGCCTGACCTTCCAGAATCTTGGGGATCTGGGGTCACAGCCCTGCTGCCCGCAGTCAGTGGGACCAGGAATGTCAACAGGCTGCATAAAGAAGTGTTGTGGGAAAGGTTAGATTCTCCTTTACTTGGATTGCGAATTATATCTGTCGCCTTTAGTTACAAACTTAAAATCTCTTGAAGAGCACCCAGTCACCATGCTTTAGAGCTTGTGGTGATGGGTTCCTTGGTTTCTCCTTGATTAGGATTTTACAATTTTAACCAAAAAGACCATGTGACAGACAATATGAAAGAAAAGAGGTAGGGAAAAAAATCCTTCATGAATCTACAAAATGATACTTTTTTTCACTTTGTATATTTCCCATCACTTGATAACCACATGTAGGCATGAATTTATACTGTTCAAATTGGTTTTTGTGCCGTTGTGTGCCCTGTTTTTGTTTTTGCCCAATATTACATCATAAATATTTCCCCGTTATTGTTTTCAGGTAGTCAGTCACCAAACCATTACCCTGGTGATTATTAAAATGGCCCCTGATTTGGAGCTTTAGTAAATGTGGATGTGAATGTGCTTTTTGCTGCTCCGCAGTATTCTTACGATAAAATCCTATTAGGGAAATCTCAAAGGGCCGGGAGGGCGCCATACTGCCCCCTTCGGCAAGGGATGTACACCAGCAGTGGGCGTTACCGCTTCAGCTACAGGTTGGCTCCCAGCCCTTCTGAGGACTTCGAGGAGATGGGACCAAGGAGACCGTGGGGGCGGCTAGGGGAGGAGCAGGGAGAACAGCTCAGTGCTTGGGGTGCCCAGCAAGGAGAGCTGGGGCTGCTCAGGGGAGGAGGCCGTCGACCAGCCTGTGCCTGCCTGTGGAATTTGCCCAGGATCAGCCCTGGCCGTGCCTGTAAGAGGCATCCAGGAGGATGTGTTCACAACTTGCAGTGCTGCCTCCGCAGACACATTCTCTGTCCTCCGTGTCCTCTGATGAAGATGGGAACTCGACCACAGGCAGCAGTGTTTCTTCCTTTGCAGAAGACTTCGCAGGATTGTACTTAAGGGCACCTGCTTGAAAGCTCTGCTCTAAAGACAGCTGTTTTGGGCAGAAGGCGATCCCTGGCTGAGGGATAGAGTGCCTGGGTGGGAGGAGCTGGGCGGGGCGTCCGAAGGCCACCTCACGGCCCTGGCCCTGCACTCTGGGTAACCGGAAATCTGAATTGTGGTGCCATCTCCCGCACAGAGCTCCGATGTGGAAGTGCTTTCTCAGTTAGGGATTGTCGCAGATCATCTCGTTGGTTTCACCTCCTTACGTTGTCTCAAATGCGTCACCTCCTAAATCCTGCTTCAGGTCACCCTTCCCTCTTGCTTGGGTTGCGACAGCGGCCTCCAGACTCACCCCTCCAGGCCTCAGCTGGACGCTGCCCTGCCTCACACCCTTGAGGGGTCCCTGCGGTCCTCACAGCTCTGGCCTGGCAGCTCACCACGTCCTCCCCTGGCATCCTGGGCTCAGCCATTGGAATGGCTCCACTCCGGGAGCGTTGTGATGCCTCACCTCCTCCCTGGTTCCCCTGCCTGCGTTTCCTTCTCTCCTCCGGGTCGGACGCTCCCACAGCCCCCATGCTTCCCTCCCTTGGCACTGACCACCCTGAAGGGCAGCTGCTGGTTTACTTGTCTAGACAAGAGGGTCCTTCCAGGGAGGACCTGGCCTGCTCTCTTAGCCTCAGTGTCCTGCACAGGGCCTGCAGGATGTGGAAGGATGCTGGGTGTGTCAGGTGTTTTCCTGTATTCCTCTTTAGCTCGCTCTCTCTCTCCCTCTCTCTCTCTCTCTCTCTCTCTCTCTCTCTCTCTCTCCCTCTCTCTCTCTCTCTCTCTCGCTCTCTCTCAAATGCTGATGACAGTGAAACAAAACCTTTTGACAGTTTATTTTCTTTCTCCTATTTTGCATTTTATAGATGGTGACAGATGTCTCGTGGCAATTGAGAATTCATATGATCTGTTGGATTCCACCCTGGCAGTGACACCGAGACCAGGTACAAAGCTGAAGTCTGGGTAACTATGGCAGGGTTGGGTTTGGCAGTAGGACATTTTAAATTGAAGAAGAGGGGGTCCCTGGCCCCAAGTGGGTGTTTGGCAGGATTTGGGGTTTCTTGGTCACAGTGTCTCTAGCTGGTGATCTCATTCTCCAAGCCAGTTTAATCTGTTCCTAGGTGTTCCCAAGCTCAGTGACATCACTGGGTCTCTGTTGATTAAAGTAGGACACCTTCCCATGGCTTTCAGCATCCAGTCCAGTGGGCCTGTCCAGCCATATCCCTCTGCCCTCATATTCTCCTATAGAGGGGTCACCATCCCACTTTCCTCTCACTGGGACTTTGCAGTGTGGCTCTCTCCTTTTCCAGATGGTCCTTGTCCCATTCTCTGCCAGGGAAAATCCTGCTACTTCCTCAAGACTCATCATGAAAGCAAACTGCTCTGTGAAATGCCTTTCCCAGTTCCCCCAATGACGATATTTTATCCAGACCTCTGTTGATCCTAAAATAAAAAGCAACAGGCTTTTACCTTTGTTTAGCGTAATTCTTGCTACCTCTTCAGCCCAGCTCAACCGTTGCTTCTTCTAGGAAGCCTTCCCTGATTTCCCCTCCTGCACAGAGAATTGCTGGTGTTTAACTGAGAGGCCCGGCCCTGCGTCATTGTGCTGTTACGCCTCCTCCATGGTGTCAGTTCTGATTAGGCCGTGGGCTCATGTAGTGCAGGCACTGGCTTGACTCATCGGTGTAAATCGGGGTCTTCTGCACAGTGGGTGCCCAACCTGATAAGTGTTGTTTGAATTGAATTGAACTTCGCCCACACGATGAATAAGCCCTGCATGGGGGCGACGTACAAACTGAGGTTTGGAGCCTGGCCGCTCTCCTCTCCGAGCTGTTCATGTTGCATTTCGGCCTGAGGGCCACTTTTAGCCCTCCCAGCTGGCCTCAACATCAACATCACTGAACGCAGCTCATCCAATGCAGGGTGCTGCTCCCAATAGATCTGACATCTTCCCTCTCATTCTCTAGCTTCACAGAGTCCTCCGCTCTCTGCAGATGACCTGGACTCCCTCTCCAGCGTCCGTGTCAGCTCTGCCCCCAGCACCCCGTGCACGTCCCGTCTGGTCCCTGGCCACCACCTGTGGGCCAGCAAGAGTGGCCGTCACGTCCTGGGCCTGATTGGGGACTACGAGGCCCTCTGTGAGCAGGTCGGCCAGGGCCAGAAGCTCCTGGCCGAGATGGACACTCAGATCCGAGAGGCTCCCAGCTCCACAGGCCAAGAGCTCGGAACAGAGGTAACCTGACCGGGGGCAGGAATGGACGTGTCGGCTGAGGGTGCTAGGAGGCAAGGGGCGCACGTGTCCTCACAAGGGCCCTGAAACGAGGTACCTGGAAATAGCCCACGAAAGCTGAGAGGTCAGGTCCGGTCTGGGGGACCTTTGTTTTCTGTAGGAGGAACACTTGTTGAGGTTGGTGCCCTGTGTTTCTGCCATCGCTTCACTGGCGTCTGCGCCATGACTGCCTCTGTCCATCCAGTCTCCCATCCATCCTTCTATCCTTCTGTTCCTCGGTGTGTCTGTCCATCGTTCATCTACCCAGTCACCTAGCTGTCACCCATCCAGGTTCTGTGCTCAGGCTCTGGGGCTGCTGTGGTGAACAAGACAGCAACAGGCGTCACACAGCCTGTGGTCACCATCCCGTCATTCTCAACCGCCTGGTGATGGGCTGCCAGGGGGAGGTGTCCTTCACTCCCCAAGGCTATTGGCCGCTGCCACCTCTTCCCGTAGAGGAGCTTTTAATAGAGTATTTTCTTTTAGCCCACAACAACCCTCAGTAGGTGATGTCTTTCCTACCTTACAGATGCTCAGGTGGAGTAACCTGGAGTGGTGAAGATTTGAACTCAGTTCTCTGGCCTCCAGGGCGTCTTCTTTCTATGTCATGACACTGCTTCCAGAAGAACATTGTTTGTCACCTCACTTACCTGTACAGAAAGCTGCACTTCCCCCTGGTACTGTTTAGATGCCAAGGGTTTCTGATTTCTAAGTCTGCTGCTGCCTCGCTCCCCACTGATGTCTCCAGTTTCCCCGTGTGTGCCCTGCTCCTGTCAAGCTGGGCACGTGCTGCCACTCTACTTGCCAGCCCCCTCCTGGCGCCCTGTGCCCACTGGCTGGGAGGACCCCTCAGGCCCTTTACCTGCCCTTTACTCAGGCGGGAAGCCTCATCCTATTGGAACCCTGCTCATTTCAAAGTTACCTTTGGTTGAAGACCCACGTGCCAGGCTCTTAACACAAGGGTACTCACTCACTTCCTCCAAGGCTTGGGGTCCGATTCCCCCTGCCCCCTGAGAACTGGACCCAGCCCCAAGCTTCCATGGTCCCTCTTCTCATGTCCTTACTGAGGATACTTGAGTCCTCTATTTCTTGATAGCTGTTTGGCCTTTTTGTTCTATTTTGTTCTATTCTATTTTAAAAGTCCATTTTGCATTTTATAGTCCACTAGATAATAAGGCCCAGGAGAGTGGGGATAAGTGTTTTGCTCAGTATTGTGTAGCCAGTACCTAGCACAGGGCCTGACATGGAATACGGGCATGGTAACTATTTGTGAAAGGAATTAATAAACATTAATAAGATTGTCATTCTTTTCTGATTATAATCTGTATTGTATAGAAGCTAGAGACTATAAAAAAGCATAAAAGCAAAACAAAACAATAAAAATACCATAATAGCACTCAATACTTAACATTTTGATATATACCTTTAGCTCATTCATAAAGTTTAATACTGACTCAGACACATGTGAATTTCATATTTGGACTTTCAGTTCACATTATATTAACATTTTTCCTATCTCATTCAGTCTGTATCTACAACTTGACTTTTAATGGCTGAAAGGAAGCTAACATGTAGATGTACCACTATTTATTTACGTTTACCTGGTGGTTGGACATTTAGGCTCTGAGGACCCTTATGAATGGATCTCTGGTCATGCCTTTGATCAGCTCATGAGGGACGAGTTCCCAGAAGTGGTTGTGAGCTCTTAGGCCCCTTGTGCAAACTTGCTGCATCACTTTCCAAAAATACTGTTATCTTGCTACCCCTTCGTCTTCACTGAGTATTTTTATTTATAAAAAAATTTTTTTGCTTATTTGATAGCTATATAAAAAGGGTGTGTTGTTTTATTTTATTGTGAAGACAGTGTTCTTTTAATTTCTTTTATTTTTTAATGTGTTTTTGTGTTCTTCCCTCTCTGACTCATGTTCTTTGCCTTCTCATGCCCTGACATCCCCCAGTTTGAGTTTGCTTCTGCTCGCAGAGAGGGTGAGGGACTTGACAGGGCCACATTGTCTGTTGCACTGGCAGCAATCAGAGCGTTTAGTGGGCAGCTGAGACAGAAACTTCGCGTTGTGTCACCTGCCGTTGGCGTCGTTTGCTTCCCCAGAGGCTCCATGGGCTGCGGAGCAGAGTGGTCTGACCACAGACCATCTTCTGGGCATAGTACATATAGTTGATGCAGACGGTCCTTAATCATGGTTATTGACTGAGCGAAAATCACCGCCGAAACTCTCTCGCGATCTGTGATTCACCGGTCTTTACAAACAATCAGTTGGTGTCTTTTGATAGCCCTTGCTCAGCACGTGGAGCGCAAGGCCTTGGTCTGGAGATTTGTGCTGCCCGGGAAAGCCAGCTTGTCCATAACCTTTTCAGGACTGCAGGTAACCACCTTCTCGTCCCCCCATGCAGGGTCTGCACTCGGAGCCCCTGAGCAGGTTTGTCACCAGCGTGAACACTGCCAAGCTGATCCTGGAAGAGGCCGCGAGGTTACTGACACTTCTCTGGAGGGTGTCTCTCCCCACGCGTGGACAGTGCACACATCACTGTGAGCAGGTGGGTGGTGACACGCGGATTCAGAGGCTCAGGATGCTGCCCGTGCCTGCATCTCGGTCTCCTTTGTGTCTGTCCCAGGTCCTGGCTTCCAGCAGACGTGCCGTCAGCTTGGGAATGTCAGAGGGCAGCGAAGGTTAAGAGCAGCGTGCCAGGCCTGCGCTGGCTGCTCCCTGGGTGCTCTCACCTCCTCCCAGCGCCCCTGCTTTCCCAACCCAGCCTGTCCCCACTCCTAGCAGAGCTCTGTTGAGGGAAATCCTGGTTGCATTCTGCACAGGCAGAGACTGAGGGCGGCAGGCGGGAGGGAGCCGGTGCTCAAGACTACAGAGGCTGAAAGCACACGTGCCCGAATCCAAAGGATGCATTCCACTGCATGGGCTTCAGGCCCGGGCTTGTCCTCGTGGACTCGCTAATTCCCTTCTACTCCATCTCTTTCAGTTCAGATGCCTTTCCCTGGACCGTCTAATGTCTTGTTAGCTTTCAGCATCAGTGTGCGTCTTGTTCACATTTGTGTTAACTACGTAGAAACTACTTTTTTTTTCCTCAGTGAAAATAATTTATAATAAAACCACTGAAATGTCCCTTAAAAGCTCAACTTTGCAGTAACTTCTTGTGACTGAATTAAGAGCAGTTGTCTCCTCCCCCCTCCCCCCGCCCCGCCCCCAATACCCCTGGCACCAACCAGGAGTCAGGCAGAGCAACCAGATTTTTGTCTGGGAAACTTGTAGTATTAATGACAGGGGGGCACCCACGCTGGTAATAAGAAGCCTCTCTGGCAGAAGGAGCACGCGGGGTAAGGAGGAGTTCGAACTCTGCTTGGTGGCTGGATAGATATTTCCCCCTTCATTTATTTAACCTATAAATTCTTGCCAAATGCCAGTGGGGAAGGCAGAAGGGAAATTTGCATCCCATGTCATTACTTACCTAGTTAAACCCTTTTCGATAGCTGTCAGATCTGTCAGCCACGGCAAGGAAGTGGCAGTGAATCAGCTCTCTCCACTTGGGAGCCTGTCCTATGATTTCCCAGTTGGGGTCCTGGGGAGGAAGTTGGGGTGCACTAAGCTTGGGGTAGTGTGTAAGCAGTCACAATGCAGGAAAATCATGTTTCGCCCCACTTTCAGCTGGTGGGGACCTGGATTGGGAGATGGAAGGCTCGAGGGAAGGAAAGGCCCAGTGGCTTCCAGCCCCACGTTGGCCTCTCCTTTTCTTCTACCCAGCAAGCTCTTTTCCTTCTTACATTTAGATGACACTGATGCCCTGATGGCCTGTCTGTCCCTCACCTTCCCCCCGGCAGGCTGTCTCCTTACCTTGCAGGTCTCCGCTTAAATGTTACGTCAAGGTCAGCGAGGGCTCCCTGTGCACTCAGTCATAGCATCCTCTTCTGTTTCACTACTGCTCTTGTCACAAATTATATTTTTGTTTGTTTAATGTGTGTCTCCCTCTATTTTCCATGAGGGGCCAAATATGTTTTCGTCATATTTTTGAATGAATCAGGGAATGATTTCCTCTTAAACTCTCAAAACTCGTATTTGCCCATGCGGTTTTTAGAGCACAGCGTATCTGAACTGAACAGTTCATCCGCAATGGAATCATGCTCCCAGTACTTAGTCATGTCTGTTAAATAGATGAAGTACAGTTCTTGTTTCTCTCTCCCCGCCACTCCCTGTCTCCCTCTCTCTCCCTGGAGATGTAAATTGTAGTCGCATTGATCTCCTCCACTAGCAGGTCAGCCCAGGGACTGGTCATCATTCGCTCCTTCTTTCCGAGGCTTTCTCAGGAATTGATTATGCTCACTCTGGCATCGTAGAATTTTAGAGCCACAGAAAGGACCTAGAGATGCTCCAATATGCTTGCTGGTGTACGCAGACCCCCTGTGTGGTGGTAAATTGCCTCTAGCCACTTTTCTGGCCCCGTCTGTGTTTCGTACAGTGCCTTTTTCTTGGTGTGAAGTGTGTGTAAATCAGATTTCCAAGTTTTTGCCAGAAATCCCAATGGTTTCTTACTACCTCCCATTTTCTGCATGTCATTAATTTGCCTTTGCATATAATGCGCATGGCCTACAATCCCCAGGACTCCTTTGTGTGATCATGTTCAGCCACTTATCTAAGAAAGTTGTGGGGAGAGAGACACATACACACACATATTCATTGATAAATTTTGCTTTAAATGGCAGGATAAGTAATAACAACAAAACTTTGAAGGGTGGAAGGACAGGGATGGAAGGTAGCTTCCTCTGAATAGACCTTGTTTTGTAAATTTGACTTTGAAACCGTATAAATGCTTTACGTAATTACAAATAAAAAGAAACCAAAATGAGAAAGCAATTTCTAAACATTCATAGCAAGATGAAACCAACAAACCTTGGTGTATATCATATTAAGGGCATAACTACACAAAGAGGAAACATTTCAATGACTAAAACAATAAATTGTACAGTGTCCCTCGTGAAAAGACTCTCAGGGCAAGAAGAACGGCAAAAAAATTATGAACTTTTCTGTGATTAAATTGTTAGTGATATTGGTGTTGATATTATGAAACTATTATATTTCTATTGGTGAAATGAAGCAAATAACCAATTATGTTAAGTGTCAGGGAAGAAATATAATAAATTTTTAAAAAATCAAAGAAGTAAAAATCCTGCAGTCCTTAATTTGAATTGGAAATATCAGTATGAACTCATGATGTATTTCCTATTAAAGAATTGTACTAGTTCTGTTTACTTAAAAGGCCTTAAAAATGTCCAATCCAGAATCATTGAGCACATCTGGTGCCAAATTGTGCTCTCTAAATACCTTTTCCCACCAGACGGAAACAGGGCTCCTTGGAGAAATGACCTGATTCTAGGTCCGGGGCAGGAAATGTACAATATGAGCTTAGAACATCTTTTCATCCTAGGAAGAAAGAGGGAAAGAAGGAGTGAAACTTGCAGATTTATGTGGTTCTGAAATCATGGTCCCTGGACCAGCAGCATCAGCAGGACCTGGAAACTTGTTGGAAAAGCAAGTTTGTGGGCCTCACACCCCACACCCACTGACTCAGAAAGTCTGGGAGTGGGCCCCAGGGGTCTGTTTTTATAAGTCTTTTTGGTTGCTCTGAGGACTGCTGCATTAAAAGAAATTTACAAGACACATCAATCATATGCAAAACATGCCATTCATTTATATTCCAATTTAAGTGGAATCAAAACCAGTTGTTGAAAAAAGAAAATCATGATGCAATCAGGGAAATGTGTCCATTGACATATTTGGTGATGTGAGGCAATTATTGTCATTGTTTGAGATGTGATCGTTATATTGTGTTGTGTTTTTTTTTTTTTAAAGAATTGTGTTTTCTAGAGCCTATATACTAAAACATTTTATGGATGAGACATGATTGGGTTCTAAGGTTGATTTTTTAAAATAATTTAGGGTGAGGATGGGCAGGGATGTCGATGAAACAAGTTTGACTATGATTTGATAATTGCTGAAGTTGGATGGGTACCCGGTGGTATCTATTCTTTGTCCTAGTCTTTCTACTTTTGTAACTATTTAAGAATTTTCACTGTGAAAAAGAAAACAACCAAAAAATTTTTAAAAATTAAAAAAACAAAACAAAAACACCAGCTCCAGAAGTCAGGCTGAAGCCTCACGGGAAGTCTGCGGCCCCTTGGGAAGGGAGCGGTGCTGGGCTCAGTCAGCCCTGGGAAGGGTGCGGTGCTGGGCTCAATCAGCCCTGGGGCCTGAGGGAGTCCTGGGCCTGGGCCTGCGCCTGGAGCTCCTCTGCTATGCTCAGCATCTCATTATCCCTCACAGCCGCCGTGAGTCCATGGTGTAGCCATCCCATAAAAATGAAAATCTTAGTTCAGAGGAACAGCAGACACATAAATCCTCTAAATTCCTTGTTTTAAGTGCTGACTAGACATATACAGTGTTTTGAGAGTGGAGGTGAAAATTAACCCCCCAAGTAAATGTCCAGTTACCATCCAGCATGAGATGGGCGGTGAAGTGGGGCGGGAGGTGGGGGCACCAGACCCAGCGGGCGGTGCCAAAGGAGCAGAAACCAACCTGGACTCCCCATGTGGGGAGAGTCTCAGGAAAGCTTTCTAGAGGAGGTGATGCCTGAATTGACTTTAGAAAAAGGAGTAGGGGCTGCCCGGGGCAGGATAGAGGTTATCCAAGCAGGGTGAAGGCATCGCTTTCTGTCTTCAGGCATTGTCTCATTTGGGTCTCGCTTTACTGCAGTGTGATGCATGGGCCAGGGATCACCCCTATTTCACAGCTGCGGAAGGAGTTAGGGCTCTGAGTGTAGAGTGACTGTCCTAGAATGTGTGGTCTTGAAGCCATGGCCAGAACACACACCTTTGTGGGCCCTTAGAATAAGGAAGAGAATCAAAGAAAACCTAATGTTTAAATTAGGACCTATTTTGGAAGAACAGCTGAAGTCCTTAGAGCTAACACAATTGGTTAATCTTAAAAGTAGGTTAAAGCAGGGAATCAAAAAAAATGATACATACCTTAAACGTGCTAGTTTAACAGTTAAATGTGCATTCATTTGACATCCTTTTGATGTAAGGCTAGGGCCCTTGAATATGGGTTTGCTGATTGGAGTTCTACATTTTCTTTCTTTCATAAACGACATCCATAATGTATGTCTGTCACTTCCAATTTCTGTTTCTTTAAGATGAAGGAAAACCTTAGACACTCACAAAGCAATTTGAAGACAGAATTCTTCTAGACCATGTTCCTCCCACGACTTTTGTAGTCAATTCAGCCAGCCACACCTAATTTGCCAGAAATGTGCTTTTTAGCGACTTGCCTTTATCAAGTCTTTCCTGAAGCATATGTTAGTTTTCATACAACCAGCTCTCCCTTTTCATGGGTTTACTTAATAACTAAATCATATACAGTAAGTCCTCACTGTAGGTTCTGGGACTTTTTTCCCCCATAAACAGAAACTTTATTAAACTGTATGTTACATAAAAATACATATAAATGGACCTTTAAATACATTGAGTTCATCTTAAACAATTTTATATAGAAACTTATTTATATTTCTCCATTATATACTTAAATTATTTTTTGCAAGCTTCCGACCAATAAAAGGTAATGGAGTGATCACCCGCTCGCACAGATGCAAACACAGAAGTTGTCCATGGGGCTAAGGAAATAAAACACTTCTCCAGAAACTCAGCTTATTAGATTTCAAAGCAGCGACTCATTCGGGGCGCCGTCTTCTGAGCAGGCCTTTATGTGAGGCCCTGCTGCAGGGGTGCTGGGGCTTGGTTCTGAGGAACTGATCCCAGGACAGCGATGACGCAGACTCTTAGAGCTGGAAGGATCCCTGGGACCGTCATCGAGGCCACGCGTCCCCTTCCGCAGACTGGAAAACAGAGGCTTAGGGACAGTGAGTGACCTGCCGAAGTTACATAGCGTCAGCAGAGGGGTTTCTGCAACTTTGAAGCGAAAGGACCTGATGAAACCAATTGTATCGTAGGTTAATTGATAACAAGAGTTAATTTCCTGCAGCATCTCATCAACATTTTAATGAAATGACCTTGAGCAAATGAAACGTTATTCGAGGGCCTGCTGTAACTGATTACAAGTACAACTGCCATAAATAAGTTTGGGAACACACTAAAGTGACTCTTTGTAAGCTGACAGCCCAACATCTCCCCTCTTGGGAGCAGAGGTGTTTCGATGTAGCAGAGAGTAGCCTGTGCCAGGTACTGTAGGGTCAGGGTATTTTACAAGAGAGGGAGTGTCCCTGACCCCAGGAACGAATCAGGTGGAGTCTTGTAAGACAGTCTCTGCGGAATGACGCAGCCTCTGCGGTGTGCCTATGTCACTTCTGTGCCGGTCACTTTAAAGGACTGCGGCCTCTGCTTTTGCTGCCCATCCTCACTTTTCTCACCTCTGATAAATCAAAATATAGTCTCCTAATGGATCATTCTTTCCTGGTAATACTTTTATATCTCTTTTTAAGATTTAAGCATTAAATTTTCTTATAACCGGGGTTGTTTCTGTTAAAAAAAATTCAATCAGTTCTGATAAATTTTTAAAAATGAAAATAAAACATTCCAAATCACATTTCTTGGGGATAATCCCTATTAACATTTTTTTTTTTTTTTGAGGGCAGTGTCACTGGCCCTCGCATGTGGGACCCGAATCGGGGCCGCTGGCTTCCCAAGCCAGCTCTTAACCACCGTGCCACTGGGCCGGCCCCCTATTAACATTTTGATGACGTCTCTATGTCATAAAATTTTTCTAGACATCTTGATATACCCATCTGTGGATATAGGTACATGTATTGAGCTTTATGAAATGGGAATGCCTGATATACAATAGCTATTCTGGGCTCTTTATAGCACTAATTATTATCATCTTTCAATGTCAATAAATAGAGTTCTGCAACATCATTTTTAATAGCTGCCAAATTATTCCATTGTATATAAGTACCATAGTTTATTTCTCTAGACCCCTGATGAAACAAATCAGGTTGCGTATTTTTTCCTGTTACGAGCGCTGCCGAGACGAATGTCGTTGAACACAGGCACTGTCTTGGGCTTGTGTTAGCATTCCGTGGGGGTAAATTGCTGGGTCACAGGGTTAAGCGCCTTTTATCACGTGGAAATTTTATAATTTACACCTGGGCCATGGCAGTTCCACCCACCAGCAGCCCTGAGTGCTTTCCCCACACTCTTGTCACCACTGGATCTTACCTGGTTGTTAGGAAGGTTGAGTATTTTTTTACATTGTTTTTTTTACATTTTACATTTTTGTGTAATCCTGCCTAGGTGATTTGACGTTTTATGCTCTTTGTTCATTTTTCTAATTCCTTTTCCATTTAGACTGAAGAAATGAAGGCAGAGATCACCGAACTGCAGAAAAGATTGTTTGAACAAGAAAAGAATTTGCAAAACACCATGAAGCTTTTGCAGCTGAGCAAGCACCAGGAAAGAATCATCTTTGATCAGTGTAAGTGAGCGGCCGGGGGCGGCCGCCATGCCGACCACTTCCTGCCTCTGAGGACTGAAAAGCCAGCCCTGAACTACCCACTTCTCGGCCCAGACTGTTTATCATCACGCCTTCTGGTTATGGGTTTCCTTTCACGCTTCATCCTTCTGACCTGCACAGACAAATGGATTCACTTAACACTTACAGAGGGACCGCTCTGTGCCAGGGACTGTCGTCTCATTGGGAGACGGTGCGTGGCATGTGCAGTGACAGGATGTGTAGGGTCCTAGGGAGCAGTGCAGTGGGAGTGAGGCAGGTGTCACTCTGTCCTGGGAGGTGGGCTTCTTGGATGAAGTGACACCTGAGCTGAGTCTGCAAGGAGGAGTGGGCATTGGTCAGATGGAAAGGGAACAGGGTAGACAAAGGCAAAGAGGGAAGAACGAAGGTTTTGTACTATCAACGGCAGCAGTTCATGTTGCTGGAGTAAGAGCCACAAGTGGCCGGCTGAGGCAGGAGGGTTGGGGACCAGGGCTGTAGTGTGAAAGCCCTTCGGTGGCAGGCTCAGGGTGGCTCGCACCCCAAGCCGAGCCTCGCCTGTCATATCTGCGTGCAGGAAAGGTTATAGCCACCCCACAGTGAGGGGGCCAGTTCACAGGCCAGGCAGGCGAGAGGGCCTTGGCCAAGAGTGGGCATCAGAGCGGGGGGCGGATTTGAGAAACACTTTTTCGAGACAGATGCAGAGAGAATCAGGGCTGGGGAGGTACAATGACCTTTGTGAGCTCGGCCCCAGCCCAGATCTAGGGGCTTCGGAGATGGCTGGGAGCAGCTGCATTTCCCCACTTTCAGCCTCGGCACTCACTCAGCAGCGTGCTTAGAGGAGCGGGCAGCCGCAGAGCTGCTTCTAGTGCCTCTTGGCAGCACAGCCCCCCAAGCCTCGGGCAGCCTGCCTGTCAGTCCGTCTTAGGAGAATTGCTGACCGCAGCGCTTTTCTTGCAGCCTTGTGCTGCTGTGTTATCCAAGTCCAGCCTTTCTGGGGCATTTCTGAGAAGCACAGAATACAGATTATCATCAGGTAGGAGTTCGCCTTAGTTGTGCCCCCTCCCCCCGGGAGCCTTCTGAAAACACTGAGACTGGCAGAGTTTAAACTGCAAAAGCCAAGCACCGAGTTCCTGCTCTGTGCCTCATGCCAGGCTTTGGGGCAGCTCTTGGCATCGTGGAGCTTTGACTTTGTGAGGGAGACACAGAAATGAGCTGCAGGACAATATACCTGCATCTGGGCAGCCTGAGAGGTGTGCAAGGCCCTGGACCAGTGGGGTCCTGAGGGGTGAGTAGGAGTTAGAAGGGATGGGAACAGGGTTCCGTCAGGCGGCCTCCCGGGCAAGAGCTGAGTATTTAGGAGCGTGCGTAGGACGTGCCTCAGCTTTCGCTGGGAGAGATGAAGGGAGGGCGATAAATAAGGACCAGGTTGCAAAGGGCCTATGGGCCAGACCCAGTGAGCAGCGGGGACTGCCATGGTCCTTGTGTGTCAGGAGGACCCGTGGCTCAGTGTGCAGGGGCCAGGATGTGGGGCGACCTCTTCGAGGGCTGCAGCAGTCCCCCAGGCAGGCAGTGAGGAGGCCTGACAGGGCTGACACAGGGTCATCGAGGAGAGGGGATGGCGTTGAAAGATACCAAGGAGGTGACTCTGGCAGAATGGTAGGTGTCCATGGGGTTCTAGCCTAGGGGTTCATGTCGCTTGTGAGAAAAGGAGCACTGGAGGGGACCTGGGGGGAGGCAGAGCCGGTTGTGGTCAGGTCTGAGGTGCCTGTGGCACGTTTGGGTCAGACTCCGAAAGTAAGGAGGCAGGAGGTGGTGCCTTGGCTCAGCTGCCAAATCCTGAGACAGTCAGAACTTGCGTCTTGGCACCTCTCCTCCTCAGCAGCCCCCAACAGTCACGGGGCACCTAGAGTAACCTGGTTTGCAGGTGGGGGGATTCCGGAAGTGGGCAGTTACCGCGCAGATCCGGAGCACAGAGACCCGACCGAGTCCTGGGTCAGTGAGCTTGGGGTCCGTAGTGAGCGCAGTTCAGATCTGTCTCCTGTGAGACCTGGAGAAACTCACTTTAACTCTCTGAACCTCAGATTTGTCACCTCTGAGTGGAGACAGTGACACCAAAGGACTGGCCAGACAGGCCTGGGCTCTAAACACAGCTTGATGAAAAGTGCCTCCATTTCCTTGCCTGTGAAACTAGATATCATGATTCCTAAGCTTTATTGTACTTCTCCCGGGAACGGAGTCGAAGCTCAGCAAATGTTAGTTCGCTGTTCTTTTTCCCAGTGGCTCAGACGGACTCCCATGTATGGAGGTGGTAAACCATGAGTAGTGAGAAAAACCTTAAATGTGTCATTGCATTTCCCATGCTGAGATGGTGACACCCATCTCTGTATCTCCAAGGCCTGGCACAGAGTGGCGGCTGGGCTCGGAGTCGCGTGAGGGGCTTGCCCAAGGTCGCACAGCTGGTGCAGGCTCTGGACTGTGACTCCTCCTCCTAGGCCTGGCTCTGCAGCTCATCCCGAACCCTGCCAGCCTCACAGGTCTGCTCTGGCTGTGAGGGACTGAGTGTCCCTTCCCCATGGTGACGGGGAAGAGTGAGGGCCAGGGCCGGTCCCTGCCTGGGCCACGCTGAACACACATCTCCTCCCAGCGTCTGCAGGAGAAAGGAGGAAAGGGTGTCACTGTGAGCCCTGAGGACCCTGTCACTCCCTGGCCATGTCACCTGGAACCACCTGCTTCACTTTCAGCCTCTGAGACAGGCATACCTGCCGCACGGGTTGGGGGGTATGCGCTGAGGTTGGTGGATGCCAGCACTCTGGTGACTGGAAGGCTTGGGACGCGCCCTTTACCACTCTGTTCCCCAAGCTTCTCATGCAGTGAGGAGTTCTGCTCTCTGGGAGGCGGGCAGTGCTGTTCAGATGTGGGGGCCCCTTCAGACTTGGGGCAGGTGAGCCTCAGCAGTCCCACTGGGAGCCTTGTTCTTTCAGTACCGGTCCCATGTTATTTTTAACCCCACAGCTGTGATACTTATTTTTTCTCGGTCACAGTCCCACTGGTGACTCTCAGGAGAGGTGTGATTTCTCTCCAGAAAGATGCATATGTCCGTGTACACATGCAAATTTGCACTCAGTTTCCAGGGACTTAGGACGCCCCAGGTACACCCTTGGCCCCCGGTAGAACCCCTGTCCTGCAGCATGGGGCCAGGGGGCGGGACAGAGAGGCAGCGGGCACCTCGGAAGCCCATCTTGCCCCGCTGAAACAATCCCACACTGCCCGCCCATCCCCTGGCACCACAGATTGCGAACGCGCTTCATTACTTCCAGATAGAAATTTTTGTGAGGCAAGAAATAACTATAGTAATACCTTGGTTTGCGAGCATAATTTATTCCAGAAACAAACTACTCATATTGCAAAACGTCACTCATTTACCACTTTAAAATGTATTAGAAATATTTGTTCATATTGTGGAACACTCACAAACCACATTACTCACAATCCAAGGTTTTACTGTATTTTGTCAAGGCTGCCATGTGCCTCCTGTTCCGAATGAGCCATCGGGGAGCGTGACGGGGAGCTGTTTCAGCCGTGGGTACCGCTGGCCAAGGGCCCACTTCCAGAGTCTGTGTCGTCTTCGCCAGGGAGTCAACTCATGCCGTGGCCCCCCAAACCCTGTTTAGAACAGACCCCTGATCAGGCCCAGAAATCTCTTCTGTGGCGGCGTTCCTGCTGCTTGGTGTGTGTTGGACAAGAGAGACTGAGGGAAGAAGCCACCTTACTTTACAGTCACTGCCCTGAAAGGCAGGCCCTCCTGTTCCTCCCTTCAGCTCCCATATGCTGGGCATCTGCCCCTACAACAGCTCAGAGGCACCGCTCCCATCCTGGTAGAACGTGACTTGCGCAGGGAACCATGCTGGACTCCTCTACCAGCTAACGGGCAGCCTAGGAGGCAGAATCCCAGAGTTTTCTTTCTCCCGGCCCACCAGGAGCCTGCCTTAAGGACTGCGATGGCCACGCTTGACTTTACAGACTTGACCTTCACACGTGGCTTCGCTTGGAGTGGGGCACACCCCCTGCCCAGCACGGCTCCTCCAGTCGGCCTAGGAAACCAAAGCATGCGGGGTAGTCAGGCTCAGGCCCCTCCCCTCCCTGCACCACCGTCGTCATCATCGTCGTCATCTCCTCCCCCCCACCCCCACCCCCGTCCCTCAGGCCCATGCTCCACGTCTGGCATCGTGAGGTGCGCCGTAGCACATCTGGTCCACCCTCTCTGAAGGATTGTTTGGTCCTGGAGTGTGTGATGGGCCGGTGGGGCCTTCACACCTTTCTCTGGTCTGGCTGCTTCAACTTCTCTGAGCCACTTAGGGTTCGGGGGCTCCTCTCTGCACCTGGCTTTTACTCAGTCTTCCTGGGCACCTGAATCTAATCATCCAATTCTGTGCTCTCTCCTCAGTGGTTGTAACCCACAAAATCCTTCGGAAGGCCAGAGGAAACCTGGAGGTAATGCCCCTTTGAGTTTCTTTCATTGAAAGCCATTCGGGGCAGGGGAATGGGTGCAGGGCAGGAAGTGACTTCTTTTGCAAAATGAAGTTGAAGGTGAAACCAGGGTGCATGTCTTCCACATACAGTTATATTTTTCTGCCAGCAGTGCGTGAAAATTTTCATTTTACCATGCCATGGTTTCAATGTTTCTAATTATTAAACTTGTATGCTGTTTTTACTGATGAGAAATACAGTGAATAGTGCTTGGCACATAGTAGGCATTTGATAAATATTTTTTGAATGAAAGTGCAATACAATCTCATTGTCATTTGGTTCTCTAAATATTGGGTTGTCAGAAAAGTCATGACGCATTTTTACAACAAAAAACAGAAAAAATACGTCATGATTTTTCCGACAACCCGATATGTACTGACCAAACGGTGTGTCTTTGAAGTAGCTTCAGAATGACAATCTCACCCTTAACCCTACCAGGGACCTTACATCAGAAATCCTCCTTTGGACCTAAAATTCTCCCTTTCTTCCTCCCTTTTCCTAGCTGAGGCCCATGGGTGCCCATCCAGGAACATCCAGTCCTAGCAGACCAGGCTCCTGAGGAGAACTTGCAGCCAATAAAGCTTGTGGTTCCCCACTGAGCTCGTGCTGTCTCTTTGTTACAAGTGTGGTTGCTACTTATTGAGGAGAAAAGAGCTGTCCGGTCAAAAGAGATCCATTTTTCCTCTTAATGTTTTCTATCTTGAAGTTGGTGTAAGGGTGTGGAGCGAGGGTTGGGTGCTCTGCAGTGGGTGTGTACCAGGCCCCAGCACAGGCGCTGGGCATTGTGCGTCTGGCCAGCTCATGGGGCTGAGGTGTCACTGTGTCGTACGTACGGTGCTCAGCTGGCCCCGCAGTTTGAAGAGTCACACTAAGAGGTTCTGTCCACCTTGCTGATGCAGTTACTTTGTGTGGAGCCTCAGAGGTCCCACACGCCCAGTGGGACAGGCTGGGGTCTCGGGAGTGGTGTGGCCCTCAGCTGTCGCCCGAGCTCTCTGCTGAGCCCACTCAGGCGTCTAGAGAGGAACTGCCCACTGAGGTGGTGCCGTTCCCACTCGAGAAAGATCCATGAGCCCCGCAGTGGGGACTTGGCTTTGCAGCGTCCCCACGGTGACTGTGACTGCACCGGCCCTTCCACTGCACCGTCCACATTGCTACAACCCTGGCGTTGACCTTCCTGTCTGCCCTGAGACATGAGCTGGGTAGGGCTTGGCCCCATTTGCAGATGAGGCTCAGGCCCGGGCGGGTACCTGAGAGGCACCGACAGCCTTGACGTGGCGTAGCGTGACTCGACATGACTCTTTCCGCCTCAGCCCTGAGCCCACCACCTCGGTGCCCCAAGCAGGCGTCAGCAGGGCACATGGGCCCCATCTGTGCTGCACTTTGCATCCTGGCTCAGTCTCCCTCTCTGTCCCCTTGCCTGCCATCATTCTGGGGACTTCAGCATCCATCTGGATGAGCCCTCGGTTTGCTTTCCTTCTTCAGTTACTTGTCCTGACACCTCGTCCTGACCATCGCCTTCCATCCTTTAGCTCGCTCCCCGGTCTCCTCTGCCACCTCGTGTCTGGTCCCTTTACCTGCTTCCCTATTAATGGGCTCCTTGCTTGTCGTCAGCACCTTGGCTGCTGAGAGAGCACGTTTGACCAGGACGCCTTCCTGCTGTAAACACTTGAGCGGCTTCGCCCAGGCCCCTAACAGGTTTGCGGGAGCAGGCCTGTCCCCCGCGGCAGCCCCTGCTCCTCGCATCTCGCTTCGCTGTCATCAGCTCAGCCAAGGTGCCCTTCCCAGCCTGGCCCAGGATGCTCCTCCCTTTGAAATGCTCCTCCCACCCTCTGGTTTTCTAGTGAGCTTTGAGTGGCCCTTCAGCAATCCTCCCTGCCTTGGGGGTGCTGAGCCATGCAGTGACACCACTGCTCAGTCCAGTACCATTCTTTATCCATGACCTCACTGGAGGTGGGGCCCACGGCACGGTCAAGTTCAGGCCTGGATTCACCGGACAGCTGAGTGGCTTGTCCAAGGCCCTTAGCTTTCAGTGGTGGAGCTGGGGCTCCATCCCTCCTGTCCTTCCAAACCCCAAACCGTACTCCGCTGCTGTCTCTGCAGCTCCCCAAACACCACGACAATTTGAGACGATGTGATTGCATCAGCTGGAGGCATAGGGAGTGGAGCCAGGCTGGGAGTGAGTCGGAGAGCTGGCCTCTGGTCCCGGGCCCCCTCCCCTGTTTCCTATCAGGTCAAGGCAGGGCAAGTGGTCGGTAAGGACCCTCTCTGTGTTCCTGTCGTCTGAGCTCTCTTCCTGAGAAGTGTTTGCACGGATGTGCCTGAATACATAACAGTGTGGGGAAACTCAGGTTCAGGCATAAAGTAACGTGGCAGCTCCTTTTTAAGAAGTCGCACAAGAGCCAGCCGAGTGGCGCGGTGGTTAAGTGCTGGCTTGGGAAGCCAGTGGCCCTGGTTCAGTCCCACATGTGAGGGCCAGTGACACAGCCCTCAAAAAAAAAAAAAAAAAAATGTCGCACAGCTGGATTCCTAAATGGAAGCTGCGCCCTGCAGCCCAGATGGCTCAGCACGGTCCGTGGAGGGAGCAGGAGCCTGGCTTCCAGTCCCAAGTCGCAGGCTTCTGCCGTCAGTCTCTGCACCTGTAAAACAGGAATCACCTTTGTGCCCAGTCCTGACGCACGGTGAGCCTCAAAATTTGGAAGTGGCCAAACAGTAAAACCCTTTCCAAAAATGGGTGACTCTTACTCAGTGTCTTTCAGGGGCTGGTGTAAGGAAGTATTCAAAGCACTAATTTTGAGTTCCCAGGGCTGCTGTGTGTGTGTGTTGGCGGGGAGCGGGACGCTGGGGGCAGGTGGAGGGTAGGTCGTACAGTGCGGTGGTGAGAGCCCAGGCGAGGCTTGGAAGTCAGCCCCGGGTGCAGATGTACCTACCTTCAGGGTACAGCTCTGCCCACTTCACTGGCAGTTGTGAGTATTCACATTGCCCGGCACGGGGTTAATGCGCAGCCCCTGGGAGCTGAACTTGACCAATCATTGGCAAGAGCGTGAGCTGGAAGGGCTGTGAGGGGAGATCCACTTTTGCTTCTGGCACATTCCAGGCCCGTTTGGTAGGTAAACCAAGCACGCCCTGGGGAGGAGAGTGCTCTGGGAGTCTAGCTGGCCACTCGCTTCTGTCACCCACAGCGTTTCAGGAACACAGTAATCCAAAGCAAAGCATATTTTTATCCCCCAGTTTAGAGTCGTGTAAAATCCACCCATCCTTGGGCGAGGGAAGGTGCAGGAGCAGCCCGGTTTGTTTGGGCTGGATTAGAGCCAAGAACAAACTGCAAATAAGGACAATTTGGACCTTGGAAAAGGCTCCATTGAGTTAATTTTACCAGCAGCTGAATTCAGGAGGCTTTGAAGCCGTAATCAGAAAATGCGTCAGTTTCCCGTCAGGGAAATTAATCAGCACATGTGCCAGAGGAGCCATTGGGGAGAGAAACAGCTGCGGAGGCTAAATATATAGAGGGGAGGCGAGAGAGGCACAGGGCCCAGCCCACCTGGTGCTCCTGCTTGCCCGCCTTGGGCCCACCTGCCACTTCCCTGTCATGAGTCCAAAGGGTAAACTCCTCGCCCCTCCAGGCCGGCATCCACCTGCACAGCTGTAGCCACACTGCATCGTCTCATTAATCTACACCATCCTGCCCATTTTACAATGAGAAAACAGGTGGAGAGTCACCATAGGAAGTGTTTGGAGCCAGGATGTGAACCTATCTGACAAAAGCCATTCTCTGAATTATCCTGTCCTCTGGATGAGCCTGTCTCCCTGAAATGCTGTCTTCCAAAAACTGCAGCCCTTCCCCACATTGGAAACCCAAGTATTCTCACTTGACCCTTTCCATCAAAGCGTCTCTGGGTGACCAGAGCAGGAGCCCAGAGACCCGCAATTGAATTTCTCGACACGGCAGCCCCAAGAATCTCTTGTAAATGGGGCTGTGAACGGGAGAAAGAGTGATCTTGTTAATAAGTTCTCAGCATCGTGGAGGCAGAGAAACCTGCCTGGGGGCTCCTGACCCTGCCGAATTGCCTCTTCAATCTTGGCCATATTTTAAGTCTAACTCAAAAATTCAATTATCAAAATTACTCATCCCGTCTCCCAAGAAACCTAGAACTGCCTTAGGGGCCAGACATGTTTACCTCTTGCCACAGATGGGACCCTCCCAGCTCACTCTGCTGGACGCCAGTTGGGGTGGTCCTGGGTGGGCCCAGACACCCAGGAATTTGCCCCACCCTCAGGGGCTCCTAATAGAACCTAGCCTCATTTCCTCATCTGCAAGATGTTGATGTGGAAAGAAAAAGATGGCTAACTGTGAGGCCCAGATATTGGCCAAATCCCTGGGGTTTGCTTGTCCATTAATCTCAGTGAAGGTCCTGCCTCTAGCCAGCAGTTTACACTACAGTCGCCCCCACACCTCCTTCTCCCTCACCCACCATATCCCATCCACAATCATGCTCACTCTCTCCACTTTCTCTCCCAAGGCCATTGCATCATTTATCTCCATCACCACGTTGGTCCAAGTGACCACCATCTCTCTCCCGGACCACTTACAGCAATGGCTTTCCAGCTGGCCTCCCCATATTCACCCCTACCCTCTCTAATGTCCCCACACGTAGAGCAATTCTTTAAGATGCAAGGTGGGTCATATCTCCTTGGTTTAAATTGTCAAATGCTTCCCATTGCACTCAGCATGACCTACAGGTGGCATGCTGAGTCCTGCCCATTCCTCAGTTTCCCTCAGCTGTCCGCCCTGTCCGCTCCCCCTGCTGCAGCCTCATAGGGCTTTCCTCTCTGGCCACAGGACCTTGGCACATGCTGCCCCTGCCTTGCATCTTCCCATTCTGTCACTTCCCTGGTGTCTCTCGCGTCTTTTGCTTGTTGGTTCCTGCTCAGGCTTCAGAGCCCCCACAGAGAGGTCTTCCCAATCAGGGGTCCCTATTACATACTTGCAGCATGCTGTGTCCCTCACTGGCACTCGGCCACTGTTGTGACTTTGGATTGTGTGAGTGTGATTTTCTTTGGGTTATGCCTTCTCCCATCACTAGCTGGAAGGTACTAGCGGAAAGGTTCGTGAGGACACAGGCCCGGTGTGATTTGCTCGCCTCTAGCTCCAGTGCCAGCCATGGAGCAGCAAATGTATGAATTCACCCAACAGTCCTAGAGCGTCTCTCTCCTTCTGGAAGGACTCAGCCTGGCAGGGAGGGCACAGGTAGTAATGCCAGTATGAGAGACTCAGTCTTTGTAACAGCTGGATCACCTGACAGCCCTGTGCGGGAGATGTTATTTTCAGGTAAAGAACTGGGGCCCAGAGTGAATGTCTCAGATTACAGGGCCAGTGGTCCGAGGAGCTGGATTCATACAGAGGCCAGCATGCTGCAGAGCCCAGGCCTCCACGATGGCTCTGTGGGCGAGCCCAGGTCAGTATGGGGAGTGCCAAGGCTTGGGGTGGGTGGCCTGGGGCACAGTCTGCACTGGCAGAGTGTCTGCTTCTAACTGCAGCCTGCCTAGGAGCTTCCTGCCACCAGATCCAAAGCCCAGTCCCGTCCCCGGTGTGGCCAGCCTGTGCCATTCCCTGGGCCGCAGTCTCTCTAACCTCAGTAAGAGACTAGCTGCCTCCTCTTGGGCCCCTGTCCTGGTTTCAGCTCTGTCCATTTGATCCCATCCCTGGGGAAGCCATTGCCCCTGCCTGGCCCCAGAGGGCAGCACTGGGCACGGTGTGGCCGTCTCCTACTGGTCGCTATGTAATAACATTGCACAGTGGTTACCAGCCACCTTCCCACACAGAGGCTGCAATTCGTCCTTCTTAACAGGCGTTCGCATGAGAGCTTAATTACAGGTTTTCAGGGTTTCAAAGATCCTCTGTTTGTATTAATGCTACTTTCTTCTTCCAAACAGAACAACGTGTGGTCCCCGCTCATTTGTGACACTGGCTGGCCGGTGACAGCAGACATAGGGAAGAAAGAGAACAGGGCCACCCTGGTTTCTTCAAAATGATGGTGGGTTGGGGGTCACAGACACAGGGTGACCAGGTTACAAGGCTCTTTGGTGGTGGAAGCCAGTGGCTGGAGCCCCACTAGAATTGTGTGTGTGTGTGTGTATGTGTGTGTCCCCCATATGGTGACAGTGGACACTCAGCATGGGAAGGTGTTTGGAGATCATTCCGTTTTATCAAATGCAACATCTAACACTCACCTCCACCCAGAGCTGCCAGACCCGGTGGGGAGAGGCGGGCACATGATTAATGATAATCGTTACATCGTAATACATGATAAAGCAAGAGCACCTGGGAAAGAGGCTCCTGATGGGCCTGGGAGGCAGGCAGGGAAGGTGCCCTGCGGTGCCCCAGGCCACTGGAACTTGTGAGCTGGGGAAATGGGGAGGAGGGCTTCTAGAGGGGGAAACAGGCTGGTAAAGGCCCGACAGTGGTCCATGCACCTGGCTGGACCTCAGAATCCAGTCAACAATGGGGACGAGACAGGATGGAGAGGCTGGTGGGCCTCAGATGCCAGCATGGGACAGACAGGCTTCGCTGGGGCAGTGGGGAGCCACGGGAGGTGGCAGTCTGGGAAGAGACCTGGGGAGGTCTGTGTCTGGAGAGGAGCAGCATGGGGTGGGAGCTGCCGAGAGAGTCCAGGCCAGCATGTCCTCACCTGGACTGGCTGGGTACCAGGAGGCAGGTGGATTCGAGACTCAGGAGGACTCGGGACCTGTGCGCACGTGGATGTGTGGGGTTGTGCGTGCGTGGATGATGGGGATGAAGTTGAGGGCGAGAGGAGAGTGAAGGCCGCTGGGTCTGGCTCCGGCAATGGTATGGCCTCAGTCATGGGGAGGGGACAGCAGAGAAGGGTGTCCATGCGGACTGAGTCCTTCAAAGCAAGCGGAAGGTTACAGGTGGGATGGGCAAAGGGCTCTCCAGGCTGAGGGGGCAGGTGGTGATGCAGGAAGAAAGAGGTGAGAAGTGAGGCAGTGGGGGGTGGGGGGAAGGACCCGCACGGATCATCTCCAAGGCAGGTGGCTGGGCCCCGAGGCCATGAGGACACAGAACCCTGCTCCCTTCTCTGCCGCTGGGGAAGGCTGGTGGCCTGCCTGGACTTGCTGGGACTCTGGGTGCCACCCTGGAGTGACCTGGTAACCCGGTGCGGGCAGCTCTTGCATCCGAAGGCGGGACGTCTGTGGCTTCCCGCGGCCTGATCGCAGTGATCCAACTCTCCCAGCCTCAGTTTCTCATCTTTAGGATGGGATAATAATAAACCCCTTTTTCTCCCCAAACCTCTTCCTCCTTTGGAGATCGGCTCCCCCGCCCCTTCCAGTCTCTCCAGGAGGTTGTCCCCTCCTTGCCTCTCACCAGCGCCCCCTGCTTCCTCCCCTCCATCCTCTCTGCCCCACCTGCCCCGCCTGAACTGTCTGCTCTCTGGGCACAGCCAGGGTGAGCAGTCAGTTGCCAGCCCAATCATGTCTTCTCTATTTGCACACACCCTCCCAAGAGCAAGCCACCATCCCTCCTTGTTTGACCCTGGCCTTCGCCTCCCACCTCTCTGGGCTCATCATTGGTGCCCCCCCATCCCCACCCATGAGGTGCCAGTCTTGCCGCACTCCTGGGAGTGCTCCAGGCTTTGCACATGTGTCCCCTGCTCTGAAATACTGGCCCCCCACACCCTCCACTTGACTCACTCCACTCCTCCTTAAAGAGTCATCTCTGGTATCACCTTAGGGCCTCCATCCTTTTTTTCTTTTTTTTTTAATTGGGGAACAGTGTGGCTTTCTAGGACCCATGAGCTCCAAGTCAAGTAGTTGTTTCAATCTAGCTGTGGAGGGCTCAGCTCAGTGGCCCATGAGTGGATCGAACCAGCAACCTTGGTGGTATGAGCACTGCGCTCACCACCTGAGCCAACTGGCCGCCCCAAGGCCTCCAACCTTTAATCCTCACTTGATCTCCCTACAAATTGGGCGTGATACCATTTGCCCCCTTGTGACTGGAGACAGACTTAGGGTTTTAATCAACTATAAGCAACTAAGTTAACTGAGACCAAAGAAGGGCCCTTAAATGCTAATGGTACCTGGGCTGCATTAATAGAGGTACAGAGTCCAAACAAGAGAGGCGAATAGTCTTGCTCCGTCCATGACCTGATGTGTGAGCTTTGTGATCATTGCCTGTATTAGGAAGGATATTGACAAAGTGAGTTTATATCGCTGATACTTTCACCTCTATTCATTGAGTTGGTTTTCCATTCATCAAATGTGTATGCCAGGCGCTGCCCCTATCTTTTCAAATTGAATCCTATGAACTATAATGTCCTTAACATAGGTCAGGAGGAACGCATGGCCTGTTCGGTGTTGTAATAAGAATACAATGCCCATAGCTGGCAGGACAGTGTTACCCGGAGATGTCCATTCTCAGGAACCTGTGACTGTTTACATAACGTGGCAAAGGGAGGAATCTGTAGATGTGCTTCGTGTTAAAGGCTGTGAGCTGGGGAGTTTACCCTGGGTGATCCAGGCAGGCTGCTCTAATTACACGTGTCCTTAAAAGAGGAGAAGCTTCCAGCTGTGGTCAGAGACAGCCGGGAAAACAGGGAAAGGGTCAGAGTGGCTGGCTGTGAAGCTGGAAGAAGGGGCCGTGAGATGAGGAATGCAGATGGCCTGGAGCTGGGAAAGGCAAGCACCCCTCCCCTGGAAACTCCAGGGAGAACAGTCCTGCCGACTCCTGGACTGTAGCCCAGGGAGACCCAGGTCAGACTTCTGACCTCTAGAACTGTAAGAAAATAAATTCGTGTGGTTTTAAGCCCCCACGTTTGTGGTAATTCGTTATGGCAGCAATAAAAATCTACCACAATACCTAAAATAATCAATATAGCTATGAGCTTAGTCAATATGGATATATAGATACCATATGAATCAGAGATGGCATGCTATGGGCTTATAGTAATGTAACTTCTTAACGACGGGTCCCATCAAATAGATAGCTTTAGAGGTAATGAGCTCCCCACCCCTGGGGGTGTGGCTGCAAAGTGCAGGTAGAGATGTCATAGAGGACATTTCTGCCTAGATGGGCAGGTGCCTAGACAAAGGGGACCCCCCCACACACCTCCTGCCTTGGCAGCATGAACCTCCAAAGATAAGGGTCAGAAGCCCTATGGCCATGGGCAGGAGGGAATTATGCTTTTCCCTGCAGGCTGGGCTGCCTCCCTGTCACCCTGTCCCCACCTGCGGCGCTCTCCCCTTAGGTGAGTTATTATATATGGTTCCCAGACTCCATTACTTCAGAAGGCTTCTATGTAATGCATTGAAAGAATTATTGAAATGTGTAATTACAGTGTGCATTGTAATATAAAACAAGTATATTATATTCATTTGATGAAACTGTGCTCCATAATGGCTATCTAATATAAAAGATTCTGCCATTAGAGTGTTATATTGTGTGATGATAATTGTCCATCCGCACACAGTCTTCCCGCCTTTACCCCACTCCCACACTTCCTCATGACGTCACCCCTGGTGTCAAACTGGAATGCCTGAGCTTCTGAGTTGGGGGCACTTTGGGGTCATTCAGTCGAACCCCAGATGAGACAGATGGGGAAAGTGAAGCCTGGAGGCCTGAGGCAGTCTGCCCAAGGTCCAGAGCTGGTACTGCTGGTATCTCCTGAGTCCCAGCCATGGTCCTGCCTATAGTCCCCAAACACTTTTGGGAACTGGAAACACATACGCAAGGCAGACAGAAGGGGTCAGCTCTGTGTGAAGTCGCGACGGGCTTCCCAGGGCCTTGACCACTCACTCTACTTCCAACCCCACTTTTGAGGCCCTCCCTCAGATACTGGGCCTCTCAGGGACCCCCTTTGAAAACCAGCGGTTCATTGTCTTTTTTGTCCAGGGGTGTGTTTATCATCCAGACAGGAGGCCCAGCCCTGGAGGCTGAGGTGTGGTGGGTCTGTGGCCAGGCGCAGGAATGCCTGGTTGTCACCGCGCCCCCGAGGACCCTGCTGCCCAGCGCCAGGTAGGAGTGGCTGCCGCCTGACAGCGCTCCTGTCTGCAGGCCCAGACCCGGGCCCCCCTTCTGTGGGTGTCATCCTCTCACAGACAAGCACAGCTCCTGCTGTGTGGTAGGCACTGTTCTGGGCCCTTGGGACACATCAGTGGACAAAACAAAGACCCCTCTTAGATTCCAACAGTGAGAGAGCATGACCAAGGGAGCCGACCATCTCCTGTGTTGGAGGTGAAGTTCTCCAACCAACAAAAGGGGGAGCCGAGCAGGGGCGGGGGCCCTCGGGGAGGGCCATGTGAGCAGAGCCCGAAGGAGATGAGGGAGTGAGGGAGGCGCATATCGGTGAGGGTGTCCCAGGCCGAGGGGCAGCAGCTGGAGCCGCGCCCAGAGGCAGGAGGGAGCCAGGGTGCCGAGCTGCAGTTTGAGGGGCGGGGATGCTTGAATGGCGGGCGAGTGGCAGGAGCTGAGCTCAGAGGACCGCAGGCCCTGTGCCAGCCCGGCAGGCCCTCGGAAGGGGCTGGCTATGAACTGAGTGGGATGGGCGGGTACTGCAGGGCCTGGGGCAGAGCAGGGCGGGCTCTGAGGGTTTTCACAGCGTCACTCTGGCTCCGGGGCTTGGGCATATCCAGGTGAGGAACGACCGTCTCCCTGCCACCCTGCCTCCACTGCCACCCTCTGGCTTTCCCCCATGGCCAGAGTGTGGCCGCCCAGGGAGAATGCTGGAGAAAGAGGGAACCCCCTAGTGTCCTGCCTGCGGCGTGTTGGAATACAAAATCTGTCCTTCCCTCAGAATGTCATTGTTGTTGTCATCATCACAGGCTCATTGTCATCACCATCCTTGTTGCCTGAGTTCTTTTTTTAAGGTATTTTCAGTGGATTCTCTCACTGCTGCATCTCCCAGCAAGAGTCCTGTGAATTCAGCTTCATCTCCATGTATTTTGTGCTGGGAGACACTGTTCAGAGAGATGAGCAGAATCGCCTGAGGTCACACGGCAGGTCAGTGGGAGCCGGGCTCACGCAGGCTTCTTGTCCTTGTTTCTCACTGAAGGGGGATCCCTGGGAGGACCACCTCAGGCCGCGTGGATTCCAGCAGCAAGAAAACACAAGTCCCAGGCAGGTACCATGCTGTATGTGATCTGGGCAAAATCTGCTCATTCACTTGGCCGCTGGGGGCTCTTGCCTTACCATGGGAGCTGCCAAGGGTCTCTCTCCCACTCCCAGGAGTCTAAGGCCGAGAAAGGGTACGTGGTGGTCATGGGTGTTCGCTGAGCTCACAGAAAAGGAGCAGGCGTCGTCCCAATTCTTCCACTGCCTGGATCTGGATGGTAGCATGTGGGAGAAAGGGAAAATGCTGCCCTCCAGTTCCTTGGTTATCTGCCTCGTTTCTGGGCTCTGACAGCCCCCTGCTTATGCTGGGGTCTCATGGTTCTGCCTGCAGCCTTGAGGTGCACAGCAGTCAGATCCTAGCCTGGGCTGAGCTGGGGACAGGCCCCTGTCTCCACCCTGGGGGCTCCCATCCTCAATCTCCTTTCCCCCAAAGCCCTCCTGGCCCTGTGATTAATTCAGGCAAGTAAACGTCTCAGGTTCATGGGCAGAGTTAGGTGCCGAAACTTTGTTTGCAAAGTTCTACACCCACAATTTCAGTTTTCACAACATCCCTGTGCAGTTGGTTTCAATCCTCCCATATTGCAGGCCAGGAAATACGTCTCAGAAATGTTCATTCACTCGCCCAGAGCCACACACTCTGAACATCAAGGAGCTGGCACTGGAGCTGGGTCCTTGGTTTCCACCACATGGTCACCTCCTTACACGTTTGCTGAAGCGCAGAACGGAGGTGAGGCGGATTAGCCTGGCTAAGTTAGAACCCCCGACTGGCAATTTAGAATGCACTTATTCAAATCCAGCCCACTCTGCTTCACTCACTGTTAACAGGAGCCCGCATCTTCCTTTGTGCATTTGAAAAAGGTCCATCTCAAAGCCGCCTCCCTGAGCAGCAGTGACCCTGGCAGAGTCAGCTGGAATTAAATCTGGAGCCGGGAACAGGAAGTAGGGAGAGGAAGGTCATCTTTTGAAATGACAGAGAGGCGCTGTCTGCTCCTTCGGGGAAGGCGAGGCTTCCGCAGCACCTACCGGGCTGCAGAGTTTAATTCCGATCTCTCTGCAGCTGCTAATGTGCTTGTCTCTTGAACAACACACACTAATTGACAAGCAACTAAATAAATAACGTGTAACATGAAAGCAAACACACGCTTTACAGGAAGGAAAAAATAGCAAAATGGATAAAATTTAAAAAATGCGGGGGGTTGAGCAGTGTTCTCCTCACTCCATTAAAGTGACATCAAAGGGCTTTTCAAAATATTTGTTTTATGGTGAAGATACAGTTTGGAATCATCTGAGCTCCCTGTCCCCACACCGCTGTGCTGGAGATCAGAGGCAGCAGGGTGAGGAGAGGGAAGCAGCTTCTTCAAAAGCACCAGCTGCTGTCTTACAGGACAGACTGAGGCCCAGAGAGGGAGTGTCTCACACCCAAGATCACACAGCGGGTCTGTGGGAGGTCAGACCCCTGGTGTGGGCTGAACTGTGTCCCTCACCCCCAAAAAATATATATATTTTTTTAGTATCTCTGAATGGGACCTCATTGGAAATAGAGTCCCTGTAGATGGAACTAGTTAAGATGAGGTCATACTGGGGTAGGGTGGGCGCGTAACCCGCTGTGACTGGTATCTCTATAAAAACAGGAGAGAGAGACATGGGGGGGAAGAACATCAACTGAAGACACAGTGACACACACAGAAAGCCGTGTGACAGCAGAGGCAGAGGGGAGTGGGGCAGCTGCACGCCGGGGAGTGCCAAGGATGCCGGCCACCACCAGAAGAGGCAAGGGGGGACTCGCCCTCGAGTCTCAGAGGGAGCACGGCCCTGATGGCACCTTGAGTTTGGACCTGTAGCTGCCAGAGCCGTGAGAGAATCCATTTCTGTTGCTTAAGCTACCAGGGTTGTGGTCGTTCGTTACGACAGCCTGAGGAACCAAACACAGCCTCTGGTGCCTGTTCATTCATGCTCCCCACTCAGCCAGCCCAAAGCGGACACGTGGCCCCAGACCCAGCTCCGGGCACTGCCTCTGCAGAGTCCCCTGACTTATTCCACCCAATTATTTCCCGATCACCATGCAGCCATGACATGTCATTTATAGCTCCTAATTCTTTATGTAGTTCTTCCCACCTAGACTGTAAGAACCTTCTCAAGTTACAATTCACTTGGTCCAACAAACATTTCTTAAGTGTCTTAACCGGATACGCCTTTCCCTCCCAGCCCTCCCACATGGTCCCCGCTCCGTCATCCCTGTCCTCTTTGCCATCTGTCCCTCTAGTCCAGCCACCCCGATTTCTTGCTTTTCCCTGAACATGCCCGGTGTGCTCCTGCCTCCGACTTGCCTGAATGCCCTTCTACCAGACAGCCACGTGGTTCCCATCCTCCCCTTTTAGGAGACCGCTCAGATGTCACCTCCTCAATGACACCTACACTCACCCCCTATTTACAGTCACAACCCGATCCCTCCCATTTAGTCAGCTGGATGTCATGTAATTTTTATACGTGTCAAACGTACTGTTTATTGTCGGTTTTGCCTTCATAGACTAAGCTCCACGAGAGCAGGCCCCACGTCTGTTCTGCTCACCTAGAATGGTGCCTGGCCTCCATAAGTACTTGTTGGAGGAATGATACTCCCTGTGCCAGGCCCAGGGCTGGGCACAGGGGAGACTGTCAACTTCCAGGGGGGTGACGAAAGCTGACAATTCCCACCCCAGTGCTATGTGCGACAAGCGGTGACTGGCCTAACAGAGAGGAGTGGGTGAGTCACTCTTTGTGGGGTGGCCAGAGGAGGTAGGCAGGCGGTGGTAGGAGGGCCTGGCCGAGGGGACCAATGTGTGAAAGCGTGGGGCCAAGGAAAAGCATGGTGAGGTCTCGTCCCGACACTTGTGGGTAAGTGACGTGATGAGGCTGTCTGTGCATGAAAGACCAGGGTGCGAGGTGAGCAGGAGGGGCAGCAGGACAGGAGCCTGCAGAACCTTGTATGTGAGTCCCACATGCGTGGGATCACCTTGCGGAAGTGGGAAAGGACAAGCAGGCATTTCCGGTTTCAGAATGTCCACTGTAATGCCCCCAGCCCTCTGTGCTTGGTGTTGCCGTTCCTGGCTGGACACAGGCTGAACTCCACTTCATAAGTCCATCTTTGCCAGTCGGAACCCGTAGGGGAGCAAGTGACAAGGACCCGATTCAGACAGTTTAGACCACAAAGGGGATTTATTGTCTTAGGTAACCAACTGGGAGGGGCAAGGGTAGAGCAGGCCTTGGGAAGAACTGGAATGAGGGACCCCTCCCCCCCGCCACACACACACCTCTGACCTCCTTGTCTCTGTGGTGTGACTACTGTCCGTCCTGTCTGGGTTGGGAATGGGGACACAGCGGCAGCAGCTTCCAGGCTCATATCTATCTTCTCAGCGTCATAACCAGAGAGGAAAACACTCTCCTCTCTGCAGCTGCCATGAGGAAAATCCCAGGGAAGATTCTGATTGGCTTAAATTGAGTCATAAGCCCACCCTGTGAGCAATCTGGAGGCTGAGACGAGCATCCGAATGAAGCAAGCACCTCCCATTTGGACTCCTGGCTAGAGGGGGGTTGGGAGATGGGATAGGGAGCAGATCCCCATACGAGGGGCCTCATTTCCCAGGAGAAGGGACGAGGAGTACCAGGCAGAGTAAAAGTAGAATCACACAGAACCTGTCCTGGAATCACCTGGCCCTCAATCAAAGGTTTTCAAGTCAAAACGGCTAATGAGCCCCAGCTGGGTTCCCGGATGTGGCAGTGTTCTCAGATTTGCTGTCTGAGCCTGGATTGGGAGCCTTTCTTCCAACATGTCCTAGTAATTTGTCCTCTGTGAGCCTTAGTTGCCTCACCTGTAAAATGGGGGTGACAGGCTCTGCTTCAAAAGGGTTTTTGTAGGGTCAGTGAGATGAAACATGAGAAGCACTAAACTCTAGAGGGCTATCCACTTCCAAGGCCACCACCCAGTGTCACCCCTTCACTGATCCTGGGAGGGAGGGAGGCAGGAAGGGCAGCAGCGGGTGAGGCCTGGAGGGACCCTCAGAAGTGGGTTAGTGGGATGCGTGCATTTCTCAGCAGGGAGACTGAGGCCGAAGAAAAGGAGTGGCTCACCGCCGGCCCTCGTGCCTGCTCTTTCAGGTCTGACACAGCCCCTCAAAATGAGAGTCAATGTGACAAATAGGCGACGAGGAGAGCACCTGGCATAAAATGAAATTGCTTATCAGAGAAATAATGCTAAAAGTAAAATAAATTAGACTGTGTACTGACGTCGTAATTTTAAAAATTAATTAAGAATAAAAAGAAGATGCATCTTGAAGAACGGGAGAAGTCTAATTTCGACAGGTAGTAATTAATCCCTCTGTTCAGGGATTCATTAATGGGCCTGAAGTGCAAATTACTTCTTTGCAGGGCCTGAAATTCCCTGGGGTCTTTTTCATGGCACTGCCAGGACCTGAGGGCCCATCTCAGGGAGGCCCCTTCTGGGGACCTGGGTCCGGGACCCCAGGACTGACTCCTGAATGTACTTCTCTGACTATTGGAGTGGGTGGTCAGTTTCAAGGTATCACGTTCTTGACCAAGGCATGATTATTGGTCAGGCACATGGACCCTTGAAACTGAGCACCCACTGTGTGCAGGGCCCAGCCTGGTGTCGGGTGCAGAGTGCCCACGGGGAATTGGATGGAGCTTCTGCCTTTGCTGGGCGCACAGTCAGATGCAGGAGACAGGCCCTCCCCATAACGTGCTCTGTACTGTGCTGTGATTGGGGAAGGGCTGGAGGGGCATGAGGCGGTGACTCCTGAAATGAGTCTTAGAGGATGTGGGGCATGTCCAGGGAAGAAGGAAAGTGGGGCACTCCAGGCACAGAGGGGGATAAACGGCATGGCCTCTGGGAGATGCTGGAACATGTGCTGTCTGGAGGTCGGGCATTAACGTGAGTGCCAGGTGCAGTGTGGGAAATGGGCCTGGGGAGGTGGCTGCGAATGCCAGGCCAGGAACGGGGACTTTATCTTGAGGGCAACAGGAAGTCGCTGAAGAGCCTGAGGCAGGGGTGGCTTGATCCAATTTTGGGAGAGACCACGGTGTCTGAATTCCAACCAATATTCTTCCTTCCTTGTATCCTGAGTGCTGCACTTCCCCAGCACCTCTCATGTCCCGGGCACGTTACTTCTTTTAAAAAGAACTGTCTTAGGTTTGAAACAATCTTAAACTTGCAGAAAAGTTGCCAATGTGGCACAAAGAACTTTTTATTCCCAACTAATTGAGAATCATTTCCCCTCCGGTGTCCCTACACACACCCAAATTCGTCAGAGTGCATTCCCCACAAACTTAGACATTCTCCTTTACAACCCCAACAGAACTGCGTTAGTTATCTACCGCTGCATCACAACTCACCCCCAAAGTTAGCCTCTTAAAACAACAAATATTTATCATCCCACAAGCGCAACTTAGCTGGACGCTTCTGGCGCAAACATTCTGGATGTGTTTGACTCCTGGGATATCGCTACGCTGTCGGCCAGGGCCGCACTCATCCTCGGACTTGACTAGGTCTGAAGGGTCACTTCTAAGCTCAGGTGGTGGTAGCAGCTTCAGGTCCTCAGAGGCTGTGGGACTGCGGGCCTCAGTATATCACCAGGATAGGAGCGCCTCTTCATAGGGCTGCTCATATGACAGCTTGCTTCCATCAGTGTGGGTTATGAGAGAGAGAGAGAGAGAGAGAGAGAGAGATCACAGTCTTTTTAAAACTCAACTTCAAAAGTGACATCCCATCTCTTCTACCATATTCTCACTCAAGGGGAGGGGGTGACACAGGGAATGAGTACAGGAGAAGAGGATCATTGGGGACCAGCTTAGAAGCTGCCACCATCACACTCAGGGAATTCACCTTAACATATTCTACCATCTAACCTTCAGACCCCATCCAAGTTTCACCAATTGTCCCAATACTGTCCTTCACAGTAAAAGGACCCAAGATCAGCACCCTATGTGTTGCCTCTTTAATTTCCTTCAACCTGCAACACTTGTTCAGTCTCCTCAACTTCCATGACCTTGATGTTTTAGAAGTTGTTTTCTAGAATGTCCCTCCGTTTGGGTTTGTCTGATGTTTCCTAATGATTAGATCCAGGTTATGCGTTTTAGAAGGACTATCCCAGAGGTAACGCTGCATTTTCGCAGTACATCTTATCAGGGTGTGCAAGTTCCGTTACTGATGATGAGCATTTTGATCACATCATCAAGGTGATGTAAGTCACTGTGATTATAAGTCACTTATACACAATACCTGTAATGTTACTTGTCTTACCTTTGTAATTAGTAATTATTTTGTGGAAGGTGCTTTGAAGCTATGTGCATATCCCATTCCTCACCAAACTTTCACTTATTTATTATTATCTGTATAGATCACATGATTTAAAAACTGTCATTCAGTGAATTATACTCTGTTTCGCTCATTACCTGTATTCACACTGTCCCAGGTTGGCCAGCAGGAACCCCTTCAGGCTGGCTCCACCTGACAAGGACATGTCACTTTCTGGAACGCTTTCGCTCCTGCGATCTCACACAGCCGCCAGCAGCCCTGTGGTGCCCAGCGTTCGCCTCAGGGAGAGGGGATTCTTGTCTCTCCCTCACCTTTTGGCCTCAAGCCTACCCCTTTGCCCAGGTGCTCGCTGAAGCTCATCCCCAGAGCAGTTGATGGCAGGGTCTGAGGAAGAAGCAGCCGGGTGTTTCCCAGCTCAGTGCCTGTGTCAGTGAGGCCCTTGGGAGCTGACTGGCTCTCCTCATGTTGAATCTTACAGCTGGAGTACTGTTTGTGAGGCTCAGACCTAATCTTCAGACCCAGGAGAGCCTCTGGGGATCATCTGGTCACCCCTCCCACCCCCTGCCTTACCCATGGCCCAGAGAAGGAGAGGTACTTTCCCAATGACACACAGCATGTTAATGGCAGAGCAGCAGGTAGACCCCAGGCCTCCTCTTTCCCAGTCAAGATGCTGGAATAATGGGATACAGTGGATATGTCCAGCTGGACGGGGCCACCAGGTGGTGAGAAAAGTCGTGAATGTGGAGCAATGCCATCCCTTCTCCATGTGAGCTCCATTTCCTGGCCTGTAGGGTGGGGCACTGGCTCCAGGATCTCTCTGGCTGGTCCTCTCTGGCCCTCCAACCTCCTCTGTGCTCCCTTGCCTTGCAGGGGGGACAGGTGGGGGAACCTCACTTACGCAGATGCAGAGTCAGTAAGCACTGGAGTTAGGATGGAAGACAGCCATTTATTTGGGGGGTTTAGAAAACTACACATTTACCTTCTGAGGCTAAGGGCTGAGAGGGAGGGCATTATTTGCATCAGGAGCCCAGAGCCTTCCAGAAGAATATAGCCTCTGCTTTCAGAGATACAAACTTGGGCAACTGGCATGGCCCTGAGTGAGGATCAGAAGCAAGGAAGGGCAGGAGGCCTCTAAAATAAGGGGGCTGTCCTATGTGTGGACGGGG
Organism: Aselliscus stoliczkanus; assembly: GCA_033961575.1. Taxonomy (NCBI): domain Eukaryota; kingdom Metazoa; phylum Chordata; class Mammalia; order Chiroptera; family Hipposideridae; genus Aselliscus; species Aselliscus stoliczkanus. The sequence continues at coordinate 126,703,706 of CM066728.1, forward strand.
GTGGTACTCCTCAGAACCGGCTGCCTGGTGACCTGGATGTGTCACTATGAATCAAGAGCGCCACAACGCTAAGCCTATCAGTTGTGACAATGGACACAAATGGTTAAAGTCTCATTGAACATCTAAAAAAGAAATTTAAGCTGAGTTAACTTAAAGAAGGATCTTTCAGTGTTCCATATTTTATTTTATTTTATTTTATTTTTTAAGCAAAAGGGAATTCACTGAATAAGATAACAGAAATCCAAAGAGTGACGTAAGCCTCAGGCACATCTAAGGACTCAGTATCATCAGCTCTGATTTACTTCAGCCTGTACGCATTATACATGCCCAGTAGCAAGAAGATGAACACAGAAAGGCTCAGATTCACATGCTCCCAACTTGGCAACCCTGGCTGAACGGCAATATCTTCCCCAAGAGTCCTGGCCCAAATGTCTCAGGGAAGATTCTGATTGGCCAGGCGGTGTCATGTGACTATATCACAGCCAGAGGGACAGGTCAGCCTCACCTTCACGACACAAATGGGTCATCCCTAAGGAAAGAAGGCAGTCTGTCACCAGACAAAAACAGAGATCTACCAGCAATTGAAGTTATAAATACTATTAGTCTATTTCTTGACTTATCTCCTTTAGATTGTATCGATTTCCTCCTGCTAAGAAAGATTAGAAATTGAGTATACTTTTACTTCCTTTCCTTTCTCCCTTCCCTTACTGAATTTTGTAGTTATTGTATTATTCTGAGTTCTTCTACTGATTTTGTAACTTTTAACACCATATTAAATCTCTATTTCTTGACTTACTCCTTTTGGACTGTAAGTATTGATCACTGCTATGAAAAATGAAGAAATCAGTGTGCTTGCATTTTCTTCTGTGTCTCCTGGCCACCCTCCAATTCTTGTTAAATAATTATTCTTACATTGTCAAGGTTTATAACATTTACATTCTCTCTGTTACTATAATGGTCTTTCTTTTTTTAATTTTAAGATTTTTATGAAAAATACAGTTAACATACAACATTACATTAGTTTCAGGTGTACACCATGGTTATGCAACATTTATGTACCTAAAGAAGTGATCACCATGATAAGTCCAGCAACCACCTGACACTGTACTACACTATTACAATACTATTGACTATATTCCCTATGCTGTACATTACATCTCCATGCATTATATGTTTCATACCTGGAAATTTGGATCTCTCATTCATTTTCACCTCCCTTCCCCCCCCATTTTAAAATTTTTCAATTACAGTTGACATTCAATATATTTTATATTAGTTTCAGGGGTACAGCATAGTGGTTAGACATTTATATAATTTAAGAAATGATTCCCCCTGACTAGTCTAGTACTTACCTGGCACTTTACATAGTTATTACCATATTATTGACTATATTCCCTGTGCTTCATTTTACATCCCCATGACTGTTTTGTAACTACCAGTTTATACTTAATTCCTTCACCTTTTTCACCCGGCTCCTCAGCCCCTCCCATTTATCACCTGAACAAATCTAGTACTTATCTGACATCATACATTGTTGTTATAATATTATTGACTATATTCCTTATGCTATATCCTACATCCCCATGACTACTTTGTAACAACCAATTTGTACTTCTTAATCCCTTCCCCTTTTTCACTCACCCCTAAACCCCCTCCCATCTGGCAACCATCAATATGTTCTCTGTATCTATGAGTTTCTTTCTGTTCGGTTTTTTATTTTGTTCTTTAGATTCCACATATGAGCAAAATCACATTGCATCTGTCTTTCTCTGTCTGACATACTCCACTCAGCACAATACTCTCCAGGTGCATCCATATGGTTGCAGATGGCAAGAACCCATTCCCTTCCAATGGCTGAGCAATATTCCATTGATCAGCCTTTATCCATTTTTCCATCTACAGACACCAAGACTGCCTCCATATCTTGGTCATTGTAAATAATGCTGCAATGAACGTATGGATGCACATGTCCCCTCGAAGTAGCTTAGGTTTCTTTGGATAAATACCCAGAAATGGGATTACTAGGTCTTTCATTGTCTCTTGTTATAGCCTTTGTTTTAAAGTCTATTTTGTCTAGTATAAGTATTGCTACTCCAGCTTTTCTTGTTTTTTTCTTTTTTCCTTTTCTACTTTCATAAAATATCTTTTTCCATCCTTTACGTTCTGTCTGTGTATGTCTTTCAATCTGAAGTGAATCTCTTGTAGGCAGCATATATAAGGGTTTTGTTTTCTTCTCCATTCAGCTCTCCTATGTCATTTTGTTTTGTTTTCTTTTGTTTTGAGGGCAGTGTCACTGGCCCTCACAGGTGGGACCGAACCGGGGCCACTGGCTTCCCAAGCCAGCACTTAACCACCGCGCCATTCAGCTGGCCCTCTCCTGTGTCTTTTGATTGAAGCTTTTAATCCATTTACATTGAAAGTAATTGTTGATAGATATGTAGTTATTGCCGTTTTATTATTCACAATTTTGATTTTTGTTTTCTGTCTTAAAGAAGTCCCTATAACATTCCTTGTAATGCTGGTTTGGTGATAATGAACTCCTTTAGCTTTTTCTTCTCTGAGAAGCTCTTTATCTGTCGTTTGATAGTAAATGATAGCCTTGCTGGGTAGATTAATCTTGGTTGTAGGTTCTTGCATTTCATCATGTTGAATATTTTGTGCCAGTCCCTTCTGGCCTGCAAAGTTTCTGTTGAGAAATCAGCTGACAGTCTTATGGGAGCTCCCTTATAAGTTACTAGTTGCCTTTCTCTTGCTGCTTTTAGGATTTCCTCTTTGTTTTTAATCTTTGTTATTTTAATTATAATGTGTCTAGGTATGGGCCTGTTTGGGTTCATCCTGTTTGGGATGTATGTCTATGTCCTTCACCATGGTAGGAAAGCTTTCAGTCTAGTTCTTCAAATACGTTCTCAATCTCTTGCTTTCTCTCTTCTCCTGGTATGTCTATGATGAGAATCTTATTATGCTTGATGTTGTCTTGTCCCAGAGGTCTCTTAAACTATCATCATTTTTTGGGATTCTGTTTACTTTTTGCTGTTCTGATTGGGTAAAACACCCAATTGCTACCTTGTCTTCCAAATCACTGATTCGATCCTTTGCTTCATCTAGTCTGCTGGTGATTCCTTCTAGTACATTCTTCATTTCAGCTATTGTATTCTTCACTTCTGACTGGTTCTCTTTTATGGTTTCTATGTCCTTTTTTATGCTTGCTATCTCTTTGTTGAAGTTCTCACTGAGTTCCTTGAGCATCCTTATAAACATTGTTTTGGACTCTGTCTCTGGTATGTTGTTTGCCTCCATTTTGTTTAGTTCTTTTTCGGGAGTTTTCTTCTGTTCTTTCATTTGAGACACATTTCTTTGTTTCCTCATTTTGGCTGCCTCTCTGTGTTTATTTTTGTGTATTAGGTAGATCTGCTATGTCTCCCAGTCTGGGCTGGGTGGCCTGCTGTAGTAGGTTTCCTGTGGGGCCCAGTGGCACAGTCTCCCTGGTCACCTGCTCCAGGAGTCTATCCCTTGCATGGGTTGTGTGTGCTTTCCTGTTATAGTTGAACCTTGATTGCTTTGGCACATAGTGGATGGGATTGACCCACAGGCTGACTGGCTGTGGGGCTTGGACACATCCACAGCTTATGGACTGCTGTGCGGGGGGCTTACCCCACTGAGTGGGATTTGCCCCAGAGGGTCTGGTGCCTGCTGAGACCACTCTTTGTGTGTGCCACTTGTGGGCTAATTGGGTGGTGCTCTGCTGTGGTCTGAAGCCAACTTCCAAGTATTTCAGTTCTGGGGCCTCTTAGGAGGATCTTTGATGCTGGCCCAGCTCACTCACTGCCTGTGACTGGCTAGGGGCTACCTAGTAGGAGTTACAAAGTGATCTGCAGTTGTTTGCTGCCTGTGCTAACCCTGGAGGCTTGTAGGAGAGGCCGCACTGCAAGCCGAGGCTGGCTGCAAGAAGTACCAGGCTGGGTAACTGCAAAAAGCCAGGACACCTGGAGGCCTGCTGCCACCTGCCTGCTCCCTTAAGGTTTATCCACTGATAAAGTCTCATGCAGTATGTGAGTTAAATGAGGCAGGTCTTAGGGAATCACTAGAGTGAGAAGACCAGCAGGTTAATGTAGACTCTGTTTTGGTGCCAGTTATGAGCCTGAAGCAACTCAGCAAAAGTCTCAGAGTACACCAAGGCCAGTCTCTGCCTGCCTGGGACCCATGGACTCAGAATGCTTTTCTAGAAAGAGTGCAATGCAGATGGTGCTGACCGCTCTCAGAGAAAGTGGCTCCAGGTGGGTGAGCTGGGTGGAGTGGGGTCCCAGCTGAGTTAGCAGGGTGGAGCAGCATAGCTCATCAGGCCAATCGGATTCAGATTTGGACTGTGGGGGCGGGGCTCAACATAAAAAAGATGGCTCCCACTTGCCGGCTGCACAAGAAGAGGACCCCTCACTGGGAAAATGCTGCTGTCCTCCAGTCTTCCCCCTGAAGCCACTCTGCAGTCTGCCCTCCGAATGTCTCTGAGGCCCAATGAGCCACAGTCTCTCCGCTGGAGCCCAAAGTGAGTGCCTGCGAGCGAGTGTGTATGTGCAGAGGCTGCTTAACAGGATGTCTGGGTTTCCTGTAGCCTTCCATCCCACCTGAATGGTTGGAATCCCACTGCTTTTCACAGCCGGATGTTGTGGGGGCTCCTCCTCCTGACACCAGTACTCCGGGTTGAGGAGAGCCTGGTCTGGGGGGCTCAGGTCTGTTGCTTCTCTGGGGGGAACCTGGGCATCAAGGTATCCCTCCTTGACTCCCAACCGACACACAGACATTTGGGGCCTGTTCTGCATCTCTGCCCCTCTTACCAGTCTAGATGTGACTTCTCCTCTATATTTTAGTTATAAGACTTCTGTTTGGCTAGACTTCAGATGGTTCTCCAGGTTGACTGTTGTATAATTTAGTTGTAATTTTAATGTGTTCATGGAAGGATGCAGGCGCCGTGTTTATCTACTCTGCCATCTTGGATCTCTCTCTTATAATGACCTTTCATGATTTCTCTGTAGGTTGGTTCTAAAATTTTAAACCCAATAAAATACCATGTATACACTTTGATTATAGAAATATTCACTGCAGAACCAAGTGATGGATTAGAGCTGTAGAGAAGATGTTATGTCTCAAACCCTTTATTGCTCAAAGGGAACGTTCTAAACACCAGGGCCAGTGGGTTCTCTTGTAATTTGGTTTGCACTCTCCTTGTTTCTAACTTATCCTGGTATTGTTTCCCGTGTCTACTCTTTTTCTCTTCCCTAAGTTTCTTTAACATAAAATTTACTCTTTTAATGATTTTAAAGTGTATAATTCAGTGACATTAAGTACTTTCACAATGTTGTGTGTGCATCACCATTATGTAGTTCCAGAACACTCTTTTGTTAAATTCCTCCAAAAGGAAATCCTGGACCCATTAAGCTGTCACTCATTTTTTCCTCCCACCAGCCCCTGGCAACTACCAATCTCGTCTCCCCACCCCCCTCCTTTTCCCTCTCCCCCTCCCCCGCCCCCTCCCTCACCCTCGGCCTCTCCAGATTTGTCTGTCGTAGGTATTTAATATAAATTCAATCATATGATGTGTGGCTTTTCGTATCTGGCTTCTTTTACTTAACATAATGTTTTCAAGCATGCAACATGTGTTGTATGTAACCATACTTTCATTCTCTCTATGGCTGAATGATATTCCATTGTGTGGATGTCCCACGTTTCATGTTAATCAATTGATGGACACATTTGGACTGTTTCCATGTGTTGGCTGTTGTGAATAGTGCTACTATGAACATTTGAGTACAATGTCTGTTTGAGTGCCTACTTTCAATTCTTTGGGGATATATACCTAGGAATGGAGTTGCAGGGTCTTACGGTAATTTTATGTTTAACTTATTGATGAACTGCTAAGCTATTTTCCGCAGAGACTGCCACCAGCAATGTATGAAGGTTCCAATTTCTCCACATCCTCTATCTTTGCCAACACTTGTTTTTTTCTAGTTTATGATGGTAACTATTCTATCTGGTATGAAGCAGTATCTCACTGTGATTTTGGTTTGCATTTCCCTAAAGACTAAAGTCGCCAAGCATCTTTTCATGTGCTTATTGGCCATTGTGTATCTTATTTGGAGAAGTATCTATTCAAGATCTTTGCTCATTTTTAAATTGGATTTTTTGTTGTTGGAAATATCTTAAAATGATTGTTATTTCATTTAGAAGTATCTCGATATGCAGGTCTTATCATTGAGTGCAGAGTGGTAAATATTAGGAATCATAAAATATCTTTATTTTGTCCACCCCCTTGTTTGATAGTTCGGCTTTGTATAGAACCTTGGGATAGAAACCACTTTTTCTTGGTACTTGAAAGCTGTGGTGGGCCTAAAATACCCAGGTCCTAATCCCTGGAACCTGTGAATGTTACCTTACATGACAAACAGGACTTTGCAGATGTGATTGAAGATCTTCAGTTGGGGAGATGATCCTGGATTACCCAGGTGGGACCTAAGTGTGATCAAAAGTCTCCTATGAAGAAGGCAGAGGGAGATTTTTCTACAGAGGAAGAAGTTAATGTGGCCACTGAGGCAAGAGGCTGAGACGCTCGCTTTGAAGACGAAGGAAGGAACCTTGGACAAGGAATGTAAGGAATGAGGCTCTAGAAGCTGGAAAAGCAAAGAAACAAAACAGGATCACCCAGGAGCCCCCAGAGGGAGCCCAGTCAGGCACCTTAGTTTCCATCTAGTGAAACTGATTTCAGACTTCTGACCTCCAGAGCTGTAAGAGAATACATTTGTGTTCTTTTAAGCCACCAACTTTGTGTCAGTGTTTTACAGCAGCTCTAGAAAGCTAACAGAGAGGCCTAGCTCCATGTCTGCAGCAAGCAGGGTAGATAACCTCGTAGGTTTTGCATTTTTGCTTTCTGGACGCCTTTAGAATGTTCTCTTTATTTCCGGAGTGCTAAAATCTTACCAGGTGTCCCACATGGGTCTTTCCCATTCCTCCTATGTGACTTTGGTGCTCTCTGTTCTTTGAGGCAACAGCTATCCCCAGCATCCTAAATACAGCCCAGTGACAAATCTTCTAATGATGCTCCTGTCCCCTTGGGCCGGTGGTGGCTATTTGCATTTGTGAAATGGAGCCTGGAAGCTTCTCTCCTGAGGTGACTTCTGTTGTCTTGGACCATGGTTTCCTCTGTCAATCCATCAATGCATTGTTTTTTTACTGCAAACATTTAAAAATAGTCTCAAAACTAGAAACTGGCACAATGAACTCCCACATATGCCCATGATCTGGAGTCAACAGTTATCAATATTTTTCTTGATCTACTTCACTCTCCCTTTCTCTTCCCCGCCCCCGTGTTAAATCAGGGCTATTTTCCTTTGAAATCACTGCTTCTCAATATTTAATGTGCTAAGAAATCACCTGGGGAATCTTGTTAAATTTCAGATTCTGATTTAGTAGGTCTGCGATGGAGCTTGAGAATTTGCATTTCTAACCAGTTCCCAGGCGAAGCCCAGGCAACTGGTCCCTGGGCTGCACTTGAGGGGCAAACCCCAAATACCAGGAATTTCACCTCTATATCCTCTAGTATGTGCTACTAAAATGTGCAGAATTGGCACACCTCTAAGGTAATGAAACGAGCACACATGTATTTTCTTTGACTACATGTTGTTCTGTTCTTTTTCTTCTGTTAAATTGTAGCTGTTCCTTAAAGGTAGGGCCAGTGCCAGCTCTTTCCTGTGGGTCATAGCCGTATAGTATGGAGCTTCTTTTCCTGTCTTTGCTTCTCCAGGACCTTCCCATTGGCCTGAGAAGAGTAAAGAAACACCTTTTGGGCCGGCCGAGTGGCGCAGTGGTTAAGCGCCGGCTTGGGAAGCCAGCGGCCCCGGTTCGGTCCCACATCTGAGGGCCAGTGACACTGCCCTCAAAAAAAAGAAACACCTTGCATTATCTGCACACGCTTGTTCGTTGCAGCATTCTTCACAATAGCCAAGATATGGCAACAACCCAAATGTCCATTGACATATGAATGGATAAAGAAAATGTGATATATACATAAAATGGAATATTACTTAGCCTTACAAAAGAAGGAAAGCCTCCCATTTGCAACATGGATAAACCTGGAGGACATTATGCTAAGTGAAGTAAGCCAGATGCTGAAGGAAAAATACTGCATGATCTCACTTATATGAGGTATCTACAATAGTCAAGCTTATAGTAGCAGAGAATGGAAAGATGGTTACCAAGGGCTGGCAGGAGGGTGAAGTGGGGAATCATTATACAATGGGGATAAAGTTCCAGCCATGAGAGATGTGTACGTTCTAGGATCTGCTGTCCATCGCAGTGCCTGTAGTAACAATACTGGGTTGTGCACTTAAAATTTTAAGATGACAGATCTCAAGTTAAGTGTTCTTAAAACAAAACAAAACCAAGACACCAAAGGGGCACCAGGAGATTTTGGAGCTGATGGATGGATCTATTTATTACCTTCGTTGTGGTCATAGTATCATGGGTATATGTATCTGTCCAAACTCACCAAATTGTATACATTAAATGTGTGCATCTTTTTTGGATATCAATTATACCTGAACACAGCTGTTTAAAAAAAGGGCTACTTCTCTTGCTGACAACAAAACCTCTCTCTTTCCTAATGATTGCCTCTCCCAAGCAGCTGCTCACTCTATTCTTTTTTTTATTTTATTTTATTTTATTTTATTTTATTTTATTTTATTTTATTTTATTTTGAGGGCAGTGTCACTGGCCCTCATATGTGCGACCTGAGCCCGGCCCGCTGGCTTCCCAAACCAGCGCTTAACCACTGCGCCACTCCTCGGCCAGCTCTGCTCACTCTATTCTGAAAAGATCTCACGCACTGTGTCCCAGTGTGGTGGGGGGGCCTGGTTTAGGTGGCAGAGGGCCTGCACATGTCTGTCAGAAGCCACCTCTTGTAGCCACCATTGCTTTAGTCTCCACTTGGGCACCAGCTGCTCTCAGTTTCCTGTCCACAGTGCAGGCCCTGGGCTCCCCACTGTGTGGTTGGTCTTTCTCAATAGTAAGGCAAGGGCTCAGGAAGAGAGCTGCCTTCGTCATGGAGGAGATGAGCCCATCTCCTGCGAACTGGCTGTGCAAATCCAGCCCTGAGGAGGGACAGCAAGTGTCCCCCTTTCTCTCCCCTGAATGATGAGCACATTCAGGTCCTATTGAGGATTCAGTGGTCCATCCACAGGGCTCCCCCAGGCCTGTGGCAGGCGCAGAAGATGGACCTGCTCCCTGTCCTTGCAGAAAGTTCACCTGGACCAAGGAAAAACACATTTCCAGTTTCTCTGCATCAGTGGGTACTAGGAGCTACTGATGGCCTCTCCAGCATTCTTTGATATTCTTTGACTGTGGTTTCATAGTCTTCTTAAAGAAATGGCTTGGGACCTTTGGAAAAAAAAATATTGTTGAATAATTGAATGAGAATATTGTTCAAAACTCAGAGTGTGACTAGACCTCTGAAAAATATTTTCTCTGGGTCCAGAAGAAAATTTTAGAATCTTGTGAGGATTCTCATGTGAATGCAAGGAAGCAGTGGCTTTTACGAAATTAAAGCCTAAAGCCATAAGGAGAGGAAGCTGAGATGAACAGATACATCTATGAAATATAAAGAGAGATGGATGAGCTAAGGAAGATTTACAAGGGAGCTAAAAGGCAGTAGAATCATTATAACGTCCCTGGAAGCATCAGCAGTAGAATTGACTTGATGGAAAATCAAATCAATGATGTGGCAGACCGTCTTGAAAAGCTCCCTTGGAAGGCAGAAGAAAAGGATAAAGATAGAAAAGATGGGGCAATAGTAGATATTATGGCGGCTCTTGAGAAGAATGCAGGGTGGTTGGCACCAAGGCAGAAATTAGAGACAGAGTGTGCAGGGCAAAAGGCTCTTCCTTCCTGACTGAGCCAGGGGAGACCAATACTGGGTTAAATCCTGGTTAATATGCTGAGTAAGGAAAATGATCAAAGCAAATAACCTGCAAGGATCCAGGCAGAAAGAAGCAAAACATCTAAGAGATGAGCCAGCAAGGGACAAGTCAGGTGGCTTCAGGCATCCTTTGAAGCAACAGGCCGGCAGCTACTGAGCTGTGGCCCAATGATTTTCTATTCTCCCAAAGAATCTTACACCCAGAAAGGTAAATTGTTTCCGCATCTGTAAGATGGGCTGATACCAGCCCTTCCTCATAGGACTGTGAGAGAGCTAAATGGAATATGGGTGTATTGGGACATTTAGACTGGTGCCCGGCGTGTGGTTCTCATTCCCTCTCATTAGCTTTGGTGCTCCCAGTAAATGGAGATACTGATTTCCATTAGGCCTTGTGGAGTTAGAGGTGTCTTGGACATCTGAGTGGAGATGTCCAGAGGGCTACTGGATCCTTGGGTTTGGAGCTCAAGGGAGAGGTCTGGGGTGGCGATGGTAACCTACAGGGCAGATTGAACTGCCAGGCATGTGTGCTCAGGGTGAGAAGGGGTTGCAGAAGGACCACCATTAGGAGATGGGTAGCTGGGGACGTGGGGAGGGCCGGATCCCAGTCTAAGGTTTAATGTGAGTTCTGTTCTTGACTGTGGAGCCCACCTGGCAATCAATGGTCAAGTGGTTAATTGGCCCACCACAAATATCGCCTTGTAGAAGTGAGTCTGTTAGTCAGAAAGGCCCAGGAGCTGTCCCAAATTATGGGGACACCAAATTGCCCATGGCAGGTGGACCTCCCCCAGACGCATCCCCTGCCTGGGCAGGGAGACTCACCTCCTGGTACCTAGGAAGGCCCTGACTTATTCGGGATCCAGCTAATCAATCACTGATAACTCCAGGCTCTGAGTTGTTACTCCCCTCTTGTCAGTAAGGCTGTCTCCCCTCTCCTTCTAGATCAGTGCAGACTAATTGGGACTAGAACATTCAGTGTCTGAAGAGAGTATGATTAGGAAATGCACAGATTCAATCCTGCTCTAATCAGAGAGAGCAAACTCCAGTGTGATGATGCCGGGGAACATGACTTTGTTTCTGGCCGTTTAAAAGTCTCCCACTGCAGACACTTCCTGGGAGCCAAGGCCTCTGGACTGGTCTCGCTGGGGCTGTGGGATGGGCCACAGGGTTTAGTGGAGTGTCATTATCTGCTCTCCTGTGTCAATATCCTCTTTTCCTGTAGAATCCATGCAATGCGTTTGATTTCTGCCTTGGGCAGAGCTTGGATCATGATGGCAAATAGTGTTGTTGAAGAGCTTATGCCCCTGGCTGGCTCTGAACTGGCCCAGCTTCGGATCCTGCCAGATCCTAGGGATCCAGGTGTGAGGCCGAGCTTCTGGTGGCAGCACCCTGAACTGAGGGGAGCCACAGAAGGAGTGACGGCCAGGGCCTTCAGAGAACACCTAGACCCCGAGCGCATGCTCCACCCTTTCCTCTGCTACAAATGCCCTTTCTTCCCTGCACCACCTGGTGACCTCCTACTCATCCTTCAAAGCCCACTCAGAATGTCCCTTCTGAAAGCCTAGCCATCAGTTCCTCCAGGCAAACCTGGTCACTCTGCTTGGTCCCATCATTGCACAGCATTGTTATTTTCTTCTTGCCCTTTTCTCCATGAATCTGCTCTTTTTGTGGAAGTGCTAGTTAGAGCTGAACTTGAATCTGAACATCTGAACATTTCTGTCTTCTGTAGCTGCGGACAGGCTCAGTAAGGAAGCTCAGGTAGACACCATTCTATAATGTTGGCCAGGCAGGGGACTAGGGAGGTCCTTAGGCCAACTCCTTTGTGTCATGTCACATGGCCTTGGTCCCCACCAGCTGCAAGTCTGGCTAGCCAGGGACCCGGGGAACTGCTAGAGTGGGCTGACAGACAGAAAGGCCTTTGCTTTTGGAGAGGCCTGGGCTTCTATCTTTGTGTTCAGGCCCCTGAGAAAGCTTGAGGAGACCAGGGCCAGGGTGGCAGCAGCATGTGGCTGGATCCCCAGCCTGGCCTCTTGTATGGTGTGTGGGTGCAGCACCAATAGGGGTAAAGGCTGTGAGCCATGGAGCCAGCCATGGGTGTGAGCCCTAGTGCTGTCACGTCACGGGTTCCCTGACCCTCTTGGGGGGTTCTGTTTCCTCATCTGTAAGATGGGGATATTAATGAGTCTTCCTTATAGGATTGTTAGAGGATTCAATGAAATAGCCATGTAAAGCACTTGAAAGAGCACACAAGCTAGCCCTCAGTAATGTCAGCCGTTAGCAGCAGTGGTTGTTTGGCCCTCTTTCTGGGGAGGGATTTAGCGCCCAAAGCTGCTGGAACAGTCTCCAGGAGGGATTGTGTGAGAATCCCGGCCCCACAGCGTTGCTCCGGGCCCAGAGACTCAGTGTGCTCTGCCATTGGGGAGGGGTGGGGCTCCATGGCTAGTTCCTCTTGGGAGCGTGACCCAGCATGCTGAGATATTTAGCCCTCCACGGGCCCCTACTAGGTGTGAGGCACCTCAGAAGCCCTTTCTTATTTAATCTTCACAAGAACCTCAGGATATCACAATAGTGCTAAAGACCCATTTTACAGACTGGGACTCAAGAGACCTGATCATTGAGGGGTCGGGGAGGGGACCAGGATGCAAACTGCAGGTCTCTCCAGCTCCAAAGTCCTCAGGCTTGTGCCCTCGAAACCCTTGATCTCCTTTCATATTCCCAGGTCATGACGTCTTGGGCAATTCTACCTGTTTACTGTTGAGGAAACCGAGGCAAGAGATGGTCCAGGGTCACTCAGCTCGTGAGCCACAGATGGGGACTTGGCCCTCTGTTCCCATTCTTTCTTCCCTGCCACAAGGTGGTTTAAGGGGACGAGTGGTGACACTGATACAGGTTCTTCTTGCCCATCCTGCCTGGGGACGCAAGGACCTGACTCAGAGGTAACAGGCGCGCCATTTACCTGGATAGGCATTAACCCTGTTTAACGCTGGCCCTGGGATCACTGCTGTAGCCCCCACTGCTCTGCATCTTTGAAATTTAATGACCTGTAAATGATACCAGATAATTTGCAAATTTGATATAATCAGCACTGGCCAATTCCACTCAATTATTTGTTAATAAACACCAGGGCCCCCGGCTGGAGGTTTATGCTTCCAAATTTGGAAGGGAAAACTGGGAGGCTGAATAGAAAGCAATACCTGCCTCTCTTCTCACTGAATATTTATAAAGAACTTTATCTCGGTAGAGCCCAGCAACACCCAAGGTCTACTTGCTGTTCCTTTGCATTGTGATTTTTTTAAAAAAATAGTAATTATCTGCAAAAGGTCAAATATTTGCTTTATCTATATAATTCAATTTCCCAAAGGCCTTTGGGATTCAAATTAACGCCCTTGTAATATCTTCATTGAAAAAGAAGATTAATTATGCTTACATGGAACCTAATTTGGCTTATCAGACCTTTAATATGGCTGTGATCATGAATGCATTTAAATTTAGGATTACGCGGGTGATCCCAGCCCCTTATTTGGGAGACTTTTAATATTTGTCATTATTTTTATGCATATCATTTTTCCTGCCTGCTCAGGAAAATTAAAATGTCGGTTCTGAAAGAAATAAACATTATGTATTGACATTGGTAATTATGTTTTGGTATTTAAGGATGCATAAAAACTGTACACAGGGCCTCAAATACAAATTTGTAGTTAATGCTCTCAGACGGAACTTGACTCACTAAATTGGGAATAGGCTCTCCCTGGGGGTGTAGTCAGGGGTGGGACCCAGGCACATAACTTTTATTGGCACTCAAGGATGCTTGAAGGTTCAGTGGCCCCAGAAACTCTGGATTTAGGGTCAGGAAGCCTGGGGTTTCTTGTTGTCACTAAAGTGCTGTGTGATCCTGATCGATCAAAGGCCCCTCCTGAGCCCCAGGCTTCTCTCTGTGAACACAGAACAAGGGACTGGGGCCAAGTCCTGGTCCTACAGTTCCTGGGCTGAGTGACAGTGGGCCGCCTCTAGCCTTGGTTTCTTCAACTATAATATTGGGTTGTCTGAAAAGTCATGGCGCCTTTTTGCAAAGGCGAAAAACATAGAAAAAATACGTCATGACTTTTTCGACAATCCACTCATTTGCTAGGTTCTTTCTCATGGGACTGTCAGTTTTTCAGTGGCAGGGCCGTATCTTCTTTAGTCTTGAACCTCCAGATATGTCAGCAGTGCTGTCACATATGGGTTATGGGCAGGGCTTTGACCCCTAAGAAAGGCAGTGGGGTATTGGAGATGGCATAGATTTTGGGTCAAAGTTTGAATTTGTATCAGTTAGTTGTTGGCTGCATTAACAACTCAGACCAAAACTTAGGGGCTTAAAATAAGATGTCTTTATTATATTTCAAGACCCTCCAGGTCACTCATGCTCTTCTGCTGACCTGGGCTGGTTTGGGTAATCTTGGCTGGGCTTATTCATGTATCTGAGGTCAGCTGTCAGGGGGGCTGGGGCTACCTGGTCCAGGGTGTCCTTGGATGGGATGCTTCAAGTGTTTGGTCATTCTCTGGCTGACCAACCTGAGCTTGTTCTCCTGGCAGAGCAGGGGTTTGAAGGAGGAAGCAGAAACATGCAAAGGCTTTTTGAGGCTTCTGCTTGCATCTTGTTTGCTGCTATTTCATTGGCTAAAGTAAGTGATATGGCCACACCCAGAGTCCCTGTGGGAGGGACCTACAGAACGGGAGGACACAGGGAGGCAGCAAAACATGGGGCCACCAATGTAATCATTCTCTCACGGACTTCATCTTGGCCCTGCCACTTGCTAGCTGTGTGAGCAGAGGCACGGGATGGAGCCCCTTAGTCTCAGTTTCTTTGTCTGCCAAACCTGGCAGAGATATGGTGAGCCTCAAAGGAGGTACATGGAAGTTTTGGCACCAGGGACATGGTGGCTTCCCAGGATTGCTTACTCAAAGGTTCAAGGATAAATGCCCAAAGACAGGCATTGTAGGTTTGTTTACAAGAGTGGAAAATCAGAAATGACCTAAGTGCCCATCAAAAGGGGCCGAGTGAAAAAGAAATCATGGTGCACCCATTTAATAGAATACCTTTTAGCCCTTAGGTCAATAGATCAATATACTGGCATGGAGGGATGTCCATAATAGATTGTTGAGTGAAGATAAAAGCAAGTTTCAGCACAACTTACAACGTATGACGCCATTTTTGTTATGTGTGAAATGGCCGCTGTATGTTTATTCCTGTTGTCCCAACAATGCCCCAAACTATAAGTAGTGGGATTCAATACGTCTAGATGGCTTGAAATTTTACAATGAATATGCATTACTGGGAATTCATGCCTTTGTGGAATGGAAAAAGAAAAAAAAATAGAGGAAAAAATTTTAGGCAAAAGCATTAAAAATGATGGCTTTCAGATTCTACATTATCTGAGTGATTGCCAATAGTATCTAATAATAATAAAAATTATAAACTAATGTGAAACTATAACAATGCCATTTATTGAAGACTCACTGTGTGCTGAGTACCTCACATCCTATATCTACCAAACCTGAAAGATCGTTGTATCTCCCATCTTGCAGGTGAGGAAACAGGCTCAGAAAGGGAAAGTAACTGGCTCAGCGGTTGACCTCCCTTTGACTGTCGGACGTTGGTCTGTAAAGCAGAGTTTCCCTACCTGTGCCTGTCCCCTCATTATAAGTCCTGAGTAGCTTTGTCCAGTCCCGCCCCCATATCCAATGAACCATTTCTCTTTAAGAGGGGACCCAGGAATCTGTATGTATGTACACAGGAATTCTGGGGGGGTCAGTTTGACATTTAGGGACTGCTGCCCTAATTCCCTTGATCTTGTCCAGTGGCTTCCTTGATCTTTACAATACCCTAAAAAGCGGGGGTGGATTGTGCCCATCACCTCCACTTTGTGGATGAAGAAACTGAAGCTCAGAGAGAGGAAGCTACTTGCTCAGGGTCCTGGAACTAGAAAAAGGGATTGAAGCACTGGCCTGTGGGCCACTCCAGTGGTCTGGCTGGTCTGTGGGGAAGGCCTTTTGGAGGGTAACAGGAAAGGAGGGAGACTCCTGATGTTGGCGGCCACCTGGTAGCTTGTGCCATTCTCCCCATGTGCGCCCGGCTGTCGGAGTACAGGTAGCAGAGTGCCTGGCCCGTTTCTCTGCCAGGTACTTGGAGCCTGATGCCAGTGTGGGACTGTGGTGGGCTTATTAGCCATATCTACAATCCAATGAGGGGACCCCCCAGATCATCCCAAAGACCCAGCCCCATAAAACTGGGGCAAGAAATGGGCCCTAACTGGGCCACTTCCTCCTCCCACCTTTCCCGGCTACTGGGGCTTTGAGGGCTTGTTCTCCCTTCCTCTTCTCAGCTTGTTGCTTCTTAGCTTTTATTAGCAAATTTTAGGGGAGGAGGTTTGCTAGGGAAATGATAAAAGGTGGTTGTAATTGGAGCGCTTCGAGCCATCTATAGATGATGATGTGAGCACCGGAGAAGGCTCCACATGTGTCACCCACCTTCATAGCTGATGGGAGCCAGCTAGCTGCTAGGGAGTGTGGGGTTGGGTCTGGGCTGGCGGGATGTCCCACGTGTCCCCCCAGAACTCCGAGGGAGTCTTCTGCCACCATTGTTCCTGCCTGGGGCCGAGTCACGGCATCCTGGTTTCTTTCCTGGGACGAGGACCCCATTATATCAACTCCTTTGCCCCTATCCTCCAACAGCCTCTTGTCCAGCTCCTCTCATGCCCTAGGGATCTGTTTGCAATATTTAATTTTATTTCAGTCTTTTATTTATTTGTTGTAACAGCTTTACTGAGATATATACCATACAATTTACCCATTTAAAGCATGTAGTTCAATGGCACATTGAATGGCATTCAGAGAGTTGTCAACTGTCACCCCACCAATTTGTGAACGTTTTCATCTTCTCAAAAGAAAACCCATTACCCATTAGCTGTCACCCTCCCAACCCCCATCCCTCCCAGTCCTAGGCAGCCACTAACCCACCTTCTGTCTCTATTGGACATTTCATATAAACGGAATCATACAATACGTGGTCTTTGGTGACTGGCTTCTTTCGCTCAGTATAATATTTTCAAGGTTCATCCATGTTGTAAGCTGTGTCAGCATTTCACTCCTTTTTATGGCTAAATAATATTCCATTGTTTTGATAAATGGATAAATATGCCATCATTTATTTTATTTTGTAAATATTTTTCTTCTTGTTCCCCCCCAAAATTTGCCAAGAACAACATGTAAATAACACTGTCAAACACAAATATACGAGATCATGTCTAAAAATTTTTCTTCAGAAGAGTTACACACAAATGGGAAAAAGAATTACACCAGGAATTCCATGGCAGCTTGCTTTATAATTGCCCAAATGAGAAATAACCTAAATACACTGAAATAAGGATCTACCTAAATAAATTATGATAATCTATATTATGGTATACTGTGCAGCATGTGGATTTATATTTGTGACATGAAATATTATTCATGAGACATAGCTGAGTCAATTATAGGATCCCATTTTTATAAAATTATACTTCCATTTCATGCCAAAATGTTCACATAAATAAATGTTTATGACTGAGGGTTGGGATTTCAGGTGGTATGTGTGTATTGCTATTTTGAAGAAAAAAAGAATAAGGAAAGTGGGCCTAAGAGTAAGTGTAGCAACATAAGATATTCCTAAGGGATATTTCTTCCCTTAAATGTATACCAGGGAAGCGGCCTGCATTTGTGCAAAGGGCCTCCATATTGTCCCCTCTCAATGAACACTAAGAAACTGATAGGGCTGGACAATCAAACTTATACATGGCTCGGAGCTTCCCAGCAGCCAAAGCAAAGAGGGAAAGGAGCATCTACAACTTGTTTGCTGCTGCCCAGAGAAAACATAACTATCCCTGAGAGAGCCACTCCTAAGTCTCAGGGAGAGAACTGTACCCTACATGTCTTCCCCTTGGTCCACACAAGAGGGACACTTTTAAATGCTGGCTATGGTGTCCCGCTTGTGAGGGCACTGAAGTGAGCCTATGAGGGGTGAAATGAGGCAGGGCAGGGGAGGTGCTCTTGACTGAGTGTGCCCACGGGAGCTCGGCAAGCTCCCTTGCAGGGGAGGGGAGGGAAGGAGCCCTCATGGGGGCCGACTCTGGGTCAGGCACTCCCTCTCTTGCTCATCCTCATGAGCGATCTGCCCGAGAAGTCTCATCATGCCCATTGGCAGCTGAGAAAACTGAGAAGAGACATCAGTTGCCTGAGCTCATCTAGCTGCAGAATGGCAGAGAGGAAATTCTCCCCAGGTCTTCCTGCCCCAAAGCCAGGGCTCTTGGGACCCGACCCCCAGCCTCTCCAGGTGGAGCCTGCCCCAGGCAGCCCCATCCCTGAGGCCCTGGTGTGCTCTGCCTCTGTTCCGTGAGGCTGGCTGGTTCTAGTCCCCTCACCCGGCACCTGACCGTGGCGTGCCCTTGGACCTCTCGGGGCCTCAGCTTCCTCAGCTGGAAACTGAGCATGATAGCCGTCCCTCCTTCCTTGGCTTCTGAGGAGGAGGAACTGCGTTCATAGATGTGTAAGGTGCTGAGGGCGGCGCCTGGTCCACAGTAGACCCTCTCTGATCGTTCTCCATCTGGTTCAGGCCTGTCCCACTCAGTCGCTTCTCTGCACGGACTGGAGTTTTCTAAAATGCACCTCTGAGGGTGTCATTTCCCTTCTTCAGTGGGAGCCCTCATGTACTAACAGGGTTTCTGTGCCCTCAGGCCCAGCTGGCCTCCCAGGTCCTCCGTGCCCACCCTCTCCTTCCGCTTCTCTGCTCCGGCCAGACCGCCGTCCACTGGGCTCCGCAGCTAAGCTCCACTGTCTCCCTCCTCCCTCCTAGACTGGGCTCTCTGCTTGGCTCTCTCTCCTTCTTCCTTGTCTTTCGGGTTATGGCTTAGATACCACCTCTAGGAAGATGCCCTGAGCCTGATCCCTCCGCTCTCCACTGCGCTCCCACAGTGCCCCCTGCCAATGGCACAGTGTTCCTGTTGCCTTCAGCCTCTCCCTCCTCCGAGAGTGCAGAGGGCAGTTCCCCTCAGCCTGTGCGCAACTCACAGTTGAATAGTTGATGAATGGCTAGAGAAAGAGTAGGTCCTGATGAGAGAAGGGCCATACCAGGCTGGTGGGCTCACATGGCTGACCAAAGAGGAGGTTGACTGCGGGGGCTGGAAGGCCCCTGGGAAGATGTCCAGGCAATAGAGGGTGGTGACTCGTGGGTGACATCAGGCTGCAGTGGAAGACATGCCCCCTTCCTTTGTCCTCTGTCTGACCTTGGCAGGGCTTCCACAGGATGCAGTGAGTTTCTTCCAGTTATCTCTGCCTCAGAGGAGGCAGCTCGGGTGGATGGACCTCCCTGATAGGTCCCAGGGCTGCTGTTGGGACTGTCAGGGTGGGAGGGTGGGGTGGGCCAGGATGGGGTGATGCTCTAGGTGGGAGCAGTGGCTGCCACCTCGGACTTCCACAGGGGGTCAGTGTAACATTAAAGTTCCTCCCGACTGACTGCTCTGTCCCATACACCCTGAGGGAGGCCCTTGGGCTGAGGAATCTGGGTCAGCTCGTTATATTTGGAACCCCTGGTGGACAGGTTGCTAGGCCAGGTGGACTGGGGGGATTCAGGGCCACTTGAGAATCAATTTTGTTGGTTTGTTTTCTGTTTGGTTTTGTTTGGATTTTAGAGTTTCAGGAGGAACTTACTGAGAAAGCTACAGTCCTGTACCATGGAGAGGACCAATCCCTTCTCTCCCAAAGCCCCTGATGGGTCTGCAGCTACCCTTGTCCAAGACCCCTTTGCCTCTGTCTGCTTTCACCTGGGAAGGCAGGGTCCACCTAGAGGGCAGTTCTGTACAAATGATAGAGTCAGCACCCTAGGGAGTCTTGGAGATGACCGAGCTCTCCAATGATCCTGCACAGTTTACAACTTTCTGCCCTGGTGCTGAGAAAGTTGGGAAGCTGAGACCAGAGAGGGAGGTCTGATTTGCCCAAGGTCTTGGAGTCCGTAAGTGGCAGAACCAGGTTAGAATCTTGGTCTCCTAACCCCACCGGCTCCCTGATTCAGTGGGACCAGCTGAGGATGACAATAGCATTCGCATCCACTTTCTCAGCTGATGCTCAGCAAACTGGAATGGTGGGCACTGCTCTCTTCATTTCACAAAAGAGGAAACTGAGGCCTGGAAAAGCCCAGGAGCTCCTCAGCCAGGAGGCGGAGATCAGCTGTCCTGATCTCAAGCTTGGAGCTCTGTAGAGTTATGCCAGTGCTTCCCAAACTTGAGTGTCTATCAGAAACTCTTGGGGGAGCTTCTCTGAAATGGGGGTTCCTGAGCCCCACCTCCAAGAATCTGACTGACTAGGTTTTGGGTATGGCCTGGGGGCTACTTCCTAAATAAATTCATTTAGGAATTCTGAAGCAGAGTTGGCAGGTCACTGTGCTCAAGATCCGTGCTTCTCAGACTTTAATGGGCGTTGTGTTCAAATGTCCAGTCAGATTCAGTAGATCTGAGGTGGGGCCGAGAATGTGGGTCCCAGATCTGACATGCTCCCCAGTGATGCTGCCGGTTGGGGCCATACACTCATCCCCTGGGCACACCCTAGGAGTAGGTCAGTTGTAAAGCCAACACACATCCACTCTGCTGTCCCTCCCAGGAGAGGCTAACATTTATGGTATCCAGTCACTTCTTGAAATTGCCTTTGGCCTCCAGTCTAACCACTTGCCCCCTCCTCTGATGGGGGAGGAGTCCCAAAAGGAGAAGAAAGAAAAGGCAGAACTCTCACCCGACTTCATGGCTTAGAGAGCCCCCACAGAGCTACTGTTGGCAAAACTTTCCTTGATGTCCCAAGAGCTCAGGGAGGGACAGCAACTGATGAATGCTTGGGGAAACTTAGATGACCCTAATTCCTCAATGACATCTTTTCTGTCTCTTTTTCCATACCTTCCCTATATTATTTCCACCCCCTCTCCTAAATCTTGTGTTATGTTAATAGTTCCCTAAGTATTTTTAATTAGATTTTCCAAGCAAAAGAAAGTTTCCAAAGTTAATTAAAAGTTGACTCACTGTAATTGTATAAAAGCAGCTTTTGCTTTTGAATATTAAATTGTTATAATTAAACTCCTCTCTCCATTTAAAGATTTCAGTGGAATGTTTATTATTATTCGTTTATTATGAAGAAGCTTTGGGAGGGATGCTGCTCCCAAAGCCAGGCATTGGTTGTTTATGTGACGCCACCCATGTCAGTGTCACGGTCTTGGGTTTCTCCTCTCGGATGACTTCATGCCTCTGGGAAAGAAAGATCAAATCCTGGGTGAGCTGGTGGCGATGTGAGGTGCCCCCAGATCCAGATCTCTTGGTGGGATAGATGATACCACACTTGCTTTAATGTGCTGTCCCTTCCTGCATTCTCCTGTTGTCATCTGGATTGGCCATGGGACTTATTGTGACCAATAAATGGAGAAGTGATGGGCGTGACATGGAGGAAGATGCTTTAGGAGACAGCACGTGGTTTGCCATGATGGTCTCCCTTGTCTGTGTCATCAGAGGGCTGACAATGTCACAGTTGGTCAAAGGCTGCTCCATCATCAGCCTGGAACCTGGAGTTAAGACAACATGGAACAGAGAGACACAGTTGACTATAATGCCTTCTAGGTTTTGTCTATGACTGACCTCTTTGCCTGGACAACTCTGCTTCCAATGACTCAGCTTAGATGGCCCTTTCTTTTTTTAAAGATTTTATTGGGGAATAGAGGGAGGGGAACAGCGTTGAGGAATCGGGGAAGGGAAACAGACAAGTTGCTGTCTTTTTGTTCTTCAGTCTAGTTGCGGAGGACATTGCTTCACTGGCCCAGGTTGGCATTGTCATTGCGCTCTTCCCGGATGAGGCAGATCGGTCGCTGGCCTCTGGATGGTCGTTCACCGCAGCTATTGGCAGCTCACGCTTGGCTGCCAGCCTCTCATGCTGGCCGCCGACCACTCACTGTAGCCTATGGCAGCCCCCTGCAGCAGGGGCTGCAGCCCACACCATCGCTGGGGCTCGCGCAGCCCAGCTCCAGGTGGAGCTGCTGTTAGCTGTAGAGGGCAGTGTCACTGGCCCTCATATGTGGGATCCGAACCGGGGCTGCTGGCATCCCAAACCAGCTCTTAACCAATGCGCCACTCGGCCGGCCCTAGATGGCCCTTTCTATGGGAAACTTTCTCTGCCCCACAAAGCGGAGCTTGTAGTCATTCCCATGAGCTCCCCGCACAGCTTCCCAGGCTTTCTCATCTACAAACACCGAAGCGGCTATGTCTCACTGAGCAAAAAATGCCAGTGACTCCTTTAAATTGAGTTCATTGAAAATAGACACTGGGCCTTATATCTGTATACGTATAATGCAATACAATGGCATGCCCATACTTACTAAATGAAAAGCTAAGCTTTGGGAGGTCTGGCAGTTTTGGATGTGAATCCCAGTCTCACTGCTTACTAGCCAAGGGGTTATGGAGAAATTATGCTCTCCAGGCTTTAGTGTTTTCACCTTTAGGATGGGTCTAATAATGAATTCTACTGTTCACTTCTGGTGCACTCCCCACCTATGGATGGGTCCAAACTTCCAGGGTGATGGTAAGGACAGGGGAGTAATCCAAGTGGTGGGCTCCCCACTTCCCCCCTACCTGGAGTGCCAGGACACTGAGCATTTACTTCTCCAGACTTGACTGAGGAGAATTTGAGATTTGCTTCAGGGCAGTGATGCTGATGGGTCCACCTGGCTGGCAACTTGGAAATACAGCTGAGTGACTTATTTCCCAGGTCAGACCCTGTCTAGAGCTGAGCTAGGGGAAGAAACAGCAGGAGGACCAGACTTGGAAGAGAAGTCTTGCCCTAGGCAGGAGGCTCAAGTTGGCCACAGGTCATAGTCTTTCCCTGGATGTCATTTCTCATGTTGACCCCTCCCAAATTTCACTTCAGACCTTTGCCCAGGATGGTGCTCACTATACCACGTGTGGTCCCCCAAAGATATCTATGTCCTACTCCCCAGAACCTGTGACAATGTTCTGTTTCATGGTGAGGAGGGATTCTGGTCACAGAGGGAATTCACATTGTGATTCAGATGACCTTAAAAGGGGGAGATTATCCAGGGTCCTTAACAATGGAAGAAAGAGGCATGAGAGAAGTCAGAGCGAGAGAGCTTGGAAGCCGCTGTGTTGTAGGCTTTGAAGATGGAGGAAGGGCCCCCGAGCTGGAAAAGGCATGGACACGGGCTCTCCCCTAGAAGGAAAGCGGCCCTGCAAACGCCCCGATTTGAGACCCATGTTGGGTATCTGACCTCTGGGACCTAAGGGACCCGAGAAATGGGTGTTACTTTAAGCCACTCTGTGTGTGGTAATTTGTTACAGAGACAAAAGGAAACAAATAAGCCCACCGTGACTGTTTCTTCATTTCTGTGTCTTTCCCCTATGATAATGTCTTTATCAGAAATAGCGCTCCTATTTTCAGGGCAGCCGGGAATGGAATATCAGTGGGTGGCTTTGAGGGAGATATTTGTCTTTCCCCAGTGGGCTTCCCTCTTGATATTATTTTTAAAATGTCACCATTTTGTAAGTCCTGCCTGTTCTCTCTCCTTGTGTCATCTCTCCCCCATCAAGGTCTGAGAATGTCACCTGAAGTGACCACCTGCTGGTTGGGCTTCTAGCTACGCTGATACTTCCTCTTCCTCTCACATGGCTTCCCTCTGATCCAGGCTTCACGCTCAGCTCCTCCATGTCCCCCAAGGGTCCTTTCCATTGCCCATCCCCCTACTGAAAGGAACACATTCGTCATTTTCCTTATCCAGGTCCTTCCTTCCTTCGTTTTTCTCTTCCCTTCTTCCTTCGGTCTTATTACTTCGATACTATAATGGATGAGTAATGATACTCTGAAATGCTGTAATTTTGTACACTAAGAAACAGAAAGCATTAACTACCAGGGGTCAGCAAACTTTTGAGACGGAAGAGCCTCCAGGAGTCGGCAAACTGTGGCTCACGAGCCACATGCGGCTCTTTGGGTATGTACATGTGGCTCTGAAGTAAAATTGAAAATGAAAATAAAACTATCGTAGTTTCTTTTTCCCCCCCAAAAAAACATTTATTTATTTATTTATTTATTTGGGAATTGGGGAAGGGGAACAGACAAGTTGCTGTCCCTTTGTTCTTCAGTCTAGTTGTGGAGGACGTTGCTTCACTGGCCCATGTTGGTATCGTCATTGCGCTCTTCCCGGGTGAGGCAGATTGGTCACCGGCCTCTGGATGTCGCTCACTGCGGCTATTGGCAGCTCACACTGGCTGCCGGCCACTCACTGTAGCCTATGGCAGCCCACTGCAGCAGGGGCTGCAGCCTACACCGTCGCCGGGGCTCGCAGCCCAGCTCCAGGTGGAGCTGTTGTTCACCATCTTAGCTGTAGAGGGCAGTGTCACTGGCCCTCATATGTGGGATCTGAACCGGGGCCACTGGTGTCCCAAGCCAGCTCTTAACCAATGCACCACTTGGCTGGCCCCAAAACTATCATAGTTTCATTTATAAAAATTTTAAAGGATATTATTCACATAATGGTGATTATGTAAAAATATATTTATGGCTCTCGAATAATTTTTAAATTGTTGTGAGGGACAAGATTGGTTTTTCCAGGGGTCGGCAAACTTTTGAGACAGAATGTACCCAAAGAGCCACATGTAGCCCGTGAGCCGCAGTTTGCCGACCCCTGGACTACTCCATACCCGACACCCGCTCTCCCTGCCCGGCCCAGAATCAGCAGCCTCTGACCACGTGGGGGGCCTGACCTACCTTGTATCTCAGTGTTTCAGGTGTTGCTGTCCCTCAGTGAGTTTTTAACTATTGTGTTATGTCCTCTAAATTTACAGTTTCTTACCTCTCGGCTACCCAGAGGCTGAAAAAACTCCTTTGTTTTGATTTCATTTTGATGCCCTCTGGAGAACCAGGAGTAAAGCTCTGACCAAAACAATGAAAAGATATTTGTATTCTGAGAGGGAGGAGAAACCATCTATACTGACCCCTTTAATTTTAATTTCAACTCTTCCTGTACTAAAGCACCCCTCTGCTGCACAGTTCCATAAATGTTACATTCCGGGGGGAGTGGGGGAGGGCAGGATTATTGCAATCTGCCCTCAGGTTGAAGTTCAGGTGTGGGATCTATACTTTCAATATCACAGATAGAATCTTTGAGGGCTGTGTAAAGATGCCAATCAAAGGCTGATTAGAGGCAAATACAGGTGCTGGGTTTTGTTTAAAATCCTCTTTTAGGGGGTTCCCACGGGAACCCCACTTGAACGTTTTTTTAGCGAGTTGGGAAAAAAAGTCTTTAACGTGTTACTGGGACAGAAATCAATACTCTATAATCATTACTATATTTATACACTATGAACATATTGCAAATGCATGAGCAGTTTAACAGCGAAATAAATCAAGAACCCAAAACACCTTCCCGTCATCTCAGCGGCACAGGTATCTAGTTGGGTTTCTTTAGTTCCCCTCCTCCTTCCCAAGTTTTTCTGTAGAAAATTGACCTCAAGGTGATTTGTCTTCCTTCCAATCAGGAGGAATCCTTCATTCTTGTATTGAAGGATTCAATACATCGTGTGGAAAGCACGTGGTACAGGCAGGCATACAGTAAGTGCACAATAGATGTTAATTAATGGACATGTCATTGAAGACTGAGCCCAAACACAGATTCGGCAACTGTGTAGCAGAGAGGATGAGTTCAGTGAGAACTACGTAGTGGCCGGGACTAGGTGTTACTGGAGTCTCTCAGCTCCCAGTAGAGAAGCAGAAAAGTACTGGAACCGAGGAAACTCAGAGCCATACAGAGCGCATTGAGGCCCAAGGGAGTTGGGGAGTCACAGAGCCTCCCAAGAGGAGGGGCCCAGGCCTCAGCCCCATGGAGACATTAATACAGCCTGCCTATGTTCCACAATTTCGCTGCCTCCTTTTTTCTCTGACTCCCCATCCTCAGGCCAAGCCTGGGAAGCAGCTCTCAGCCAATGGCATTTGCGGAGCCCCCACAGCAAGCACAGGCGTGGGGCCCAGAACAAAGGAATAAACTTCACACCTGGCCTATCTCAGACATGCAGCAGTTGGCTCTTTGGGCTGATATTCTGCCTGGAGCATTGGTTTTATTTACGTTCTCCTGAAACCAGGGCCATTTTCTTCCTTCTCTCTTTGGTAAATTTGACTTAACCTTATGTGGTTGGTACTTAGGAAAACCATCAACTCCCAGAGCCCCCTCTTCCCCCTGGGTGAATGGATATAGAGGCCTTGGAGCTGGGGAGGGGCAGGGAAATCCCAACAGAAGCCAATGTTAATAGGCTTCTTTTTTAGCTTAAAAAAAAATTAGGTGAAATACACATTTAAATTAACCATTTAAACTATGTGGTTCAGTGGCATTTAGTGCATTCAAAATGCTGGGCAACCACGGCCTCTCTCTAGTTTCAGAAACATTGTTTTATCACCCCAAAAGGCATCCTTGTACCTATTAAGTAATCACTCCTCATTTCCCCACCCCACCCCGGCCTCCTGGCAACCACTCATCTGCTTTCTGTCTGTATGGATTTGTCTATTGTGGATATTGCACATAAAAGAATCACACACTGTGTGACTGTTATGATGGAATTATGTTCCTCCAAGTTCATATGTCGAAGTCCTAACCCCCAGTACCTCAGACTGTGACTGTATTTGGAAACAGGTTCTTTAAAAAGAAAATTGAGTTAAGGTCCTTAGTGTGGGCTCTATCTAATCCAATGACTGCTATCCTTAAAAGAGATTAGGACACAGACACATAGAAAGAGAAGTCTATGTGAGATCCCAGGAGAGGGTGGCCAACTTCAAGCCCAGCACAGAGGCCTTGGCAGAAACCAGTCCTGTGACACCTCCATCTCAGACTTCAAACCTCCAGAATTGGAAGAAAATTCATTTCTGTTGTCTAAGCCACCCAGTCTGTGCTATTTTGTTACAGCAGCCTTAACAAACTAATACAGTGATTTTTTTTTTTAAAACAGACTTTATTATTAGAGCAGTTTTAGGTTCATAGCAAAATTGAGCAGAAGGTGCAGCGATTTCCCATCTAAGCTCACGTGTGCTAGAGCCTCCCTCAATGTCAGTCAACATCCTGCAGTGGCTTTTGGTGTCTCTGGCTTCTTCCACTCAGCACAGTGTTTTTCAGTTGTTTCCATGTTGTAGCATATGTCAGTACCTCATTCCTTTCTGTGACCAAATAATATTCCACTGTATGTATATACCACAATTTGTTTATCCGTTCATCTGTTGATGGATATTTTGGTTGTTTCTACCTTTTGGCTACTGTGATAAGGCTGCTATGACCATTCATGTACAAGTTTCTGGGTGGACCTATGTTTTCATTTCTTTTGGTTATATACGAGTTTCTATGAGTGGAATTGCTGGGTCATAAAGTAACCCTATGTTTAACTTTTGGAGGTGTTTATAGACTTTTTTCGATGTACCCACCACCTCCCCAGAACCCAGTAGGTATAGTGTGCTAAGGAAAAGCATGGGTCATATCCTGCCTCCACTCTTTACTAGCTGAGGGACCTGGGGTAAGTTACTGAACTCCGTTACTCATTTCCCCAGGTGGGCCTTATAGGATGGTTGTGCAGATTAAATGAAAATGGATACAAAGTTACTGCATATATGTGACTCATTCGGTCCATGCTGGCTACTTTAAAATCCCTGAAGGGACCCTTATGCACATAGTAACTTCTCAACTTATTGCCTATTTTTATGATTGTAGCTCGCCTTAAAGGATTTGGACATGTGAGGTTATCAGGAGATGGCATTCTGGAAGATGGGGAGGCATATTTGGCTGGAGTAAGGTATGTGATGGGTGTAAGTGAGAGACAAGTTTTCAAAACAGGTGGGGGCCAGGCTTTAGAGGCCTCGATAGCACACTCCACTCTCAGCAGGGCCTTGAATGCCAAGGTCAGCTTTAGTCCTGGAAGTTCCAGAGCAAAGGGCCGAGGTTGCTGAGATCTGTGGAACGAGGTGAGGGTAGGTGTGCGCTCTATGGGTGAATACACAAGAATTCCTCAGCAACTGCAGCTTTGATCGCTGTATTTTGTGATATTGGAACTTGACAGTTATACTTCAATTTTTCAAAATTTGTGGGACAAATGAGATCTGTTTAATGCAGAGTTCCTTAGAACAGACTCAGAAAAATGTGCGTTTACTTCATGATAATCTATGAAAAATGTGCGTTTACTTCATGATAAATCTATGCACGCCCTTTGGCAAATCTTGCAAAAATAGAACAAAGGACAATGCAAGCAAAAAAAAAAATTCAGGAGTTAGGTTACCTGCCCTAGCAGCAGATATTTTTAAAAAATCACTGTTTCATAAAGCAAAATGTATTCAATTTACATGACTACGCTCTGTCATGAAATTAGAACTTTCTCTCTCTATATTTAATGTATGGTAAACATATAATCATTTACGTATGTATTTGTTACTATTTTAATAACTAAATATTGTTTAATAAAATAATACATGTATGTGCTTTAAAAATGAAATGATAGGATTGAAAAAGAAAATGATTGAAAAAGAAAAGCATTGTGGCCCCCACAATTATATTTACCACAGGCAACCACTTCTTATCCTTACTGAGGTGGTTTTTAATATTAACAAATCAGGTTAGTTTCCGGAGCGTGGGTTTTCTAGAACTTGTGTTCATTTTATTTAAAGAGTATGTCAAACTTTTATTGTTTTTTTCTGGTAATGCCCTATTTTCCATCCAGCCAACTCCAGGGCTTATCGGACAGGTAACCTGGGGGCTGGCAGGGGATTTCTGTGAGGAGGAAATGGCTTCAGGCCTAACACCTTCCTTGGGGCACTCAGAGCCAACTTATGTAACTTTTTCTAAATTAAGGAAAGATGCCTCCAGTCCAACAAAATCGTTGTCTGAAGGAAACCCTGGTTCTTGCCACAAACTTTCCCAGCATTCATCTTTTCTGTTACTGGTTAGGTGGAAACACCTGGTGGAAATGGGAAGGCCCGAGACACCGCCCCTCAGGTGACTTTGGCTAAGTCCCTTGCTTTCTTTGGGTCTCAATTTTACCATGTGTGAATGAGGGAATTGGGAGAGATGTGTGTGTTGGTGTTGGTTGGGGTTATTGGCTCAGGCACAAACTGACAAAGGGCCTTACCGCAGGGTATGGCATTGCTTACAGAATCATTGGGAGCACCGAAGGAACAGATTCTAGCTTGAAATTTCAGGAGTGTCTCCCAGAACCACACACAGAGCTGGGCTGCCACTGTAAAAAGCAGTGGAATCAGGAAGCCAAATTGAGAAGTCCCCCACACTGCTGCAGGCTAGAGTCATGTCGCCTCTCCATGACTCAAACTGGCAGAATGGGTGCCCTGCCTTTCCATGGCTCTGAGGACCCCAAACTCTGGGAACCTCTGTTCCAGCTGCCTCGGAGACCCCCATGACCTGGTCTGTCTGCAGAAAGAGCGGCTGAAGTGCATCCCCTTCCCATGATGCTCCACTTCTGCCTTCCAAAGCTTGCTTGGGACTATCTAGTTGGCAGAACCCAAGTCATATTTGGAACCCCAGTTGCAAGAGAGTCTCTGAAATGTAGCTTGGAGATCCCCACTTCTGTAGTTTGGATACTCATTAAACGAATGCGATAGTGGAAGATGAGTGAGTCAGGAGTCAAACCTTCGGGTTGAGAGCTCAGAATCCTGGGTTTGAATCCTGACTGTTTTCTCTTGCTGGCTGTGTGACCTTGGATAAGTCATGTCACCTCCCTGAGCCTGTTTCCACAGTTATAAAACATGGGTAACAAAAGCCGCTACCTCTCCAAATGGTGTAAAAGCATCATATGGTATCTGACACGTGGCAAATAAATATCACACACTTTTATAAATATAACATAAAATTTATATTTTATACATATATTTGTTTTACAGAGGAGAAAACGGAGGCTTAAAGAGGTGACAATTCAGGTCTCCTGATGCTGAGACCTGTGCTAATTGGAAGAAATTGTTTTTGGATTAGTACTTCCTGCGAGAGACTGGGAGGAAGCTCATTGCCCCAGAGTGTGGAGTGTATGGGAGGTAGTGTGGGGGCAGGAGAAAGACTGGGCCCGTGACATAATTCTGTCTGGGTGTATCCATTAACTATTTCAAATTGTGATCAACAATCTCAAACTCAGTGGCTTCAAACAATAATGATGCATTCTCATGAATCTGTGGTTTGGTTGGGGTGAGCTCACTCTACATGTCTCTGATCTTCCTCTTGGGACCAGTGGGCTGGCTTACGCATGCCCTTCTCATGGGGATGAGAAAGGTACAAGCATTTTTTCACACTTAGGTTATCATACCTGCTAACATCCCATTGGCTAAAAAGTCAATCAATTGGCCAAGTCTAGAGTTAAGAGGTGGTGAAATTGCTTGTCCTGAAGAGGTGAGGTCCTGTAAAGTTACCTGTGAAGGGGCATGGATATAGGGAGAGACGAAGAATTGAGGCCACTAGTACATTCCACCACAGTGGGTTTACTGGTTGCTCTGCCTTACTATGTACAGGTCTAGCAATAAATAGATTGCAAGTTCCCCTTCTTCACTCTGCTTTCTCTATCTTGGGGCAAGGAGATGTCCCTGTCCCCTACCCCTACCCCCAGACTTCTCTAAGCTCGCTAAGTCCTAGACAGGCAGTGAGAGGCTGACCAAGTCTCCATGTCTTTGTCTTTTTCCATCATTGAAACCCATGTTGGAGTTAAGGCTGAGGAAGGATTTGATACAACCTACTAAGCATTTTTTTTTTCATTCAAAGACTGAGAGTTTCAAGGTAAGGGAAGAGGAGATAACAGTAGTAATAGTAAAAATGACAGCAATTAAAGACAAATAACAAAACCACCAAAAATGAAGGAAGAAGAGTATTATCCCAGGAAAAAATTTCAGTTTGCTTTCAGAAGAAATATCTGGCCACCTTGCTCTTATGACCACTTGGTCCCATACAGTTCTGACACTGGGTATTTGGGAGCCACTTTTACGGAGGAGTGTTTGAAGGGCTAAGGGCAGTGTTCAAAGGCCCTGAGAGAAAGGATCAGGAACCCAGAAGTCCGGAGGAGAGGGAGGTCTTGCCTGGAAGGGAGAAATTATGGTGGGTTCTGAATTCATAATAATATGCTATGTGGACAGAAAATGTCACCCGGTACTCAACATCCATCCTTTTCTGTGGACCTTCTTGGGAAGCTAAAAATGGCATTTCCTAGACTCCCTTGCAGCTAGGTCTGGATGTAAATTAGATTCCATTGACAATGATGGAATACACTCATGTGAAGTTTTGGCAGGCAGAATTGAGGAGGAGGAACTGGAGGAGGCCATTTTCATTCTGCCATTGCTGCTCACAAGCAAAGCCATAGAGACATGGGTGTGTGTAGCAGCTAGTTTTGTGTTCCAGGTTCTGGTCACCAGCTCGGAGAGTTGAGAGCAGGTGTGTCAGTGGCGGTGGCTGTGACCTTTTGATCTTTGGTTGGCAGCTCCACGTTGTGAGTAAAGGACAGTGAGGCAAGGAGGAAGCTTTGCAAATCTAAGGGAGTATATTGCTAGTTGACGAGTTCTGTGCAGCTGGTAGCATAGCTTCATGGGTCATCTTCAGAGGGCCCAGGTGAAGGTCCTGTATCTTCCAAGAGTCAGTGCAAGGGAGGAAGGCCGAAGAATGTTTCTGCTGGCTCCCTTCTACTGGTCAAATGAGATGTCAGCTTTCTGCACTACCAGACTATATTGGGTTGTCGGAAAAGTCATGACACATATTTTGCAACGAAAAACATAGAAAAAATATGTCATGACTTTTCCGACAACCCAATATGACTTTACCCTTTCAGCAGCCACTGGGGGAGCTAGGTCCAAAGATGGCTAGGAGTGGACAGGAGCCTGCGGTACATCCACCTGTCTGCTGCGTCCTGCAGCCTTGCGTTCTGGTTGGGTGCACCTGTGCTCCTGTGTGGTCCCTGAGCACATCCCATGTGTCTGGTACATCAGTGACCACAGGGAAGGGATAGGAGGGGAGAGGTGCTGTCAGGTTAAACCCATGAGCAACACAAGAGGGTGTCAGCAGGTGCCAGAGCATTTCTCCAGCCGTGTAGGTGGAACAATGAGATGGCAGGATCCCCACCATGGAGGTGGAGATGAAGCTGGGCAAAGCTCCCTTTGATAATGACCCCCAACTCCTCTCTGTGGCTTCTAGGAAAGCAGTCATGGCTGAGCAACCTTCCCAGGGTTACACCACACAGAAAGCCATGGCCAGAGGCATCTGGGGTGGTGTATACACTGGGTCTGGTGGTGACAGATTCCCATTGCGTAATGTTGACAGTTGGAGTCTCATCTTCCCTCTTCCTGGCATCAAGCACTCACACAGGACCACCCTGACAGGGCTGGTTGGGAAATCGGGGGGCAGACTTTGGGCACAGGTGGAGGGACTGGGATGATTTGGTTAAAGGGAATGTGTGGCTCCAAAATGCTTTTATCCACTTAATATGGGCAAATGTAGCTGCAACTGCAGCCAGAAGGCTTGAAGTGAGATGCTAGGTAGAACTTTCTGGACTTTGGGAATGTGATTTGTGAAAACAGATGCCCAGAGAAAACTTTGCATGTGAATTATAGTCTTAGACTCTAAGGTCAGATGGGGCCTCAAGAGTCACCTTGTTCTATCCCTTCTTCAGGATTTGACTTCTCTCTAGACTCCTCCAGGTATGTTCAGACTTCACTTCCAGGGACAGCGAGCTCACTACCATCACTCCCAGATCGGATTTGCTCCCCTGGCCCAGGGCAGCCTCCTGGGATTTTGTGGCTTTCTCTGCCCCAGGTCCAGCACTCCAATTCTTTGCTTGTCCTGAATCAAGCATAGATTCTGACCTTTGTTAGTGAACATTTTACTATTCTATGTGCATGTAAAGAGCAGGCAGTATCTGGGACAGAATCCATGTTGCCGAAGACCAGCGATGCACCCCTGAAGGCACATGGTTTCAGGGAACAGAACCCGAGGCCTTTGGCAGCCCAGCCCAGCCTGGCCAGCCCCTGATTACAGGCTGCCGGGTCACAGGCATGCCATTTCATTAGTGCTGGCAATCAGATGCCAACCTGAGTGACGCCTGACGCCAGGAGACGGAGGGTAATAAATGCTTTCCAGCTTTCCACGTCCTGCGCCTCCAGTGTCGGGACGGAGAGTATGAACTCTACTCCTCCCCTTCGCCTCACAAATAAAGCTTCCAGCTCTCATGAAATCACGGACTGTCAGGGCTGGAAGGAACTTGGGAACTGTTATCCCCCCAGCCATCGTTCCTGGGCCCTATCATCTGTGCTCTTGGCTTCAGGTGCCACCTCCAAGCTGGCATCCCAGACTCGCACGTCTGGCCTAGTTGTGTCCCTGGTGCTCCTGCTCCCACTCTGTGGCTTCAGGGACACCTCCCACTCAACGTGCCCCTGTCCCCAGTTCGATCAACTCTCTCCCCCCACAAGCCTGTTCTCCTGGGTGAAGCTTCCTCTCAGTGCACACACCCTAGTCATCTAATTACCTACCTCCCAGTCATGGTGACAGCCATCTGATTGCCCCCCCCGCCCCCCGTGCCACTTCCCTCCCCGCTGGTTGCAGCATCCTGATTCTCAAGCCAGCTCCCCACACCTCGCTCTCCTGCTCACAATCTTCAGTGGCTCCCCAGTACCTGGTTACTAAGGTCCAACTCCATCTCCTGCTCATCTTTCCAGTCTCATCCCAGACCCTTTATTCTCTTGCATTTAACTCCCCAGTCAGATGAAACCATGTGTGGTTCCCCCAAACATCCATTCTGGTGTGTGTCCCTTGGCCGCTCTCTCTCTGAACAATGCCTCTGATCTGAGCCCTCCGGTGAGCAGCTTTCTGTACCTCAGCACCGGGTTTTGGTGTTGCTCTCTGTCTCTCTCTCTGAACCCTCCCTCAACATGGCACAGATACTTCTTACTCCTCTTAAACTACTTCTCTATCTTACAAGTATACACACCATTAATTCATTCGCTCAACTGATATTTGTTTTTTCCAACTAATATTTGTTGACCATCTGCTAGACATTTGATCCCTGCCCTTCTAAAGTTTGCAGTCTGGCGGGAGAGTTTGACATTAACACATAGAAACACACGCATACTTATAAATTGTGATATGTGTAAGAAAGCAAAAGAATGAAGACTAGAACTTACTGGTGGATGGTTAGCTGCGGAGTCATGAATATCCTCACTGAGCAGTGACAGTTGTGCTGAGACCTGAGTAGGATCCCTCTCCTACTATCTCAGGGAAAGAATAGAAAACGAGTTTGTAGACAGAGCAAACGGCTTGTGCCAAGGCCCTGGGGCAGGAAGGAGTATGGTGCCTTCAATGAAGTGAAGAACTGTGGCTAGATCTCCAGGGGGCAAGAGGGTGGGTGGGATGAGAGGAGGTTGGAGAGAGAGGCAGGGAGCCGACCATGCAGGAAGACAGGATGGTGCCTTGGATGGAGATGTGGAGGCAGGAAGGTGTTGGGAATTCTGCCAGTTGCCAAGATACCTTCAGCAAAGTCTGTCTCTCAGGAAATCTTAGGGCTGATGGGGAAGGCAGAGGGGATCAGGGTGCATCCAGTGTGGGTGCTACAGAATGGAAAAGGGACAGTGCTTGCAGCCCATAAGCAGAGTCATGGCAGCAGAAACACACTGGGAGCCAGAGAGGACTGGTAGAAATCTAAATTTCACATCCAGGAAACCCAGAGGGAGGCTGGGGGTGAGGTGGGGTCTCTAATCTGCAAGGTGAGGTGGGGGATTAGGCTTAATGTCATTAGACTCTCAAAGCTTCAAGGTGATCTGGCAGCCACCTGTGTGACCCGGACATTGAGGCAGTTTCTCAATAAACGTTTGTGGATGTGAATGGGACTTGAGTGGTCCCTTTGGCCTGAGAGCCTTCTGAAACGCCTCGATCCAAGGCGAAAACATAGGGTTTTGGCTTTCTTCCACATTCTCCATTCTATTTCCCACTCCAATTTCTACTCCTTCCATTAATCAGATTCCCTTCCCTTTCGGCCCACCCCTCTCTCCATGTGGCTTGCAAGGATTGTCTGGTGTGATGCCTCTTAGAAATGCATTTAAGTACAACCCCCCTCCCTGGTCGCTCCTGCTTTTTAAGTAGGGGGGCCCTGAGCTTCATGAGGGGAGGGCTGGTCCTTTCTCAACCAGGCCCCTTCCCCAGCTCTCAAGCACTTAGAGAAACTTGCAGAGTCAGCGATAACCCATCTCTAAGCAGGAAACACACACTTCAGCATTTCGCTGGAGGCCACTAATGTGCCTGGAGTAATTGTTTAGAGAACCCAGGACAAAGGTTGGGGGTGGGGATGGCATTGGGGCTGCAAACCCGGATTCGCAATGATTTGCTCCCTTTTGATGAACTCAGCAGTCAGGACACTGTGTGTCTTGTCCAGGACACTTAACCAGGGCCCAGTGCTGGCCAACACATAATAGGTAGGCATCCAGGAGAGACCCAGGAGGGCAGGTGTGATGGTACAAAGATCCCTGTCCGTTCCCAGTCTCTCAGGGAGGGCAGCAGGGCTGGGAGGAGAGAGGGAGGCAGCTTTAATTTGCTCTCCTGGAAAGGACCTGCCCCAGAGAGGGTCCTCCTTCTGCCTACTTCCCCATCTCGACAAGTGGGACAATAAGCCTGCCTTTACTAGTCTAGAAAACACTAGGGAGGAAATATGTGCAGTACCTGGCACAGTAGGTGCTCAATAAACATGGGTGCATAAAAACCATGACCATAAATGCCTCTCCCTCTACTCCAACTCATTCTCCCCAAAACCTCCCAAATACTCCCCTAAACACCATGTGAACTCATCAGCCACTCTGACGGCCTCCCATTGTCTGTGGACAAAGCCACAGCTCCTTACCTGGGCTTCCCGTGTTCTTCAGGTTCTAACCCAGCTCCTCTCCAAATTAATTTCCTACCCCATTCCCTACACTGCGGACAGCCTGACCCGTCAGTGCACTTGATCGCCCCGAATGCCGTCAAGCACATGGAATGCCCTTTCCTCTTTCTCTCCCCGGGAAATACCTTGTCATCAAAGCCCAGCTCAGAC
This sequence comes from Aselliscus stoliczkanus, assembly GCA_033961575.1. NCBI lineage: Eukaryota > Metazoa > Chordata > Mammalia > Chiroptera > Hipposideridae > Aselliscus > Aselliscus stoliczkanus. Next base: position 126,739,784 of record CM066728.1, read on the forward strand.
CTCACCAAGTTGATTACGTACCTCCCTTTGCACTCTCCATACTCCTTGGGCACATGTGGTTACAATGGGCAGTGAGTAGAGGAGGCCGTGAAACATGATGGCTAAGAATGAGCACGCTCTGCCTATTGCTAGCGGTGTGACTTTGGGTAAGTTACTTAACTTCTCTGAGCCTCAGTTTCTTCATCTGTAGAATGGGGATAGCGATCTCTTCCCTACCGGGCTGTTGAAAGGATGCAGTGGAAAAATGCATGCATTGGGAAAGTGCATGACCTAGTGATTGGAACTTAATAAACTGTTTAATAAGTGCTGGTTGCTGTTATTATCACCACAGTACATTATGGTTGGCCAATTTTGTATTTGTCTTCACTGTTAGGCTGTGGTTCCTTTGACCTCCTTGGGCTGCATACAGTGGGAACTTAACAGCTATCCTTTAAGGAGATGACCCCACAGCACCTAGCTCAGTGTTTCATACAGAGTAAATGCCCAGTAAATACTGACTTGTTATCTCTTCTCAAGAGAAGGGTCCATGACCCCCTCTTTTCTACATTCTTTGCTCCTGGCTCAGTGCTGGGCATTGGGCATCGAGCACCCACACATGGTATGTCCTTTTCTCTTGAGTGACGTCCTAAAACACAATGCTGGTCACTCCAGAGCTCCCTGACTCTCCTGCAGCTTCCCAGGATGCTCAGATAAACTCCAAGCTCCTGTATGGGCCCCACAAGTCCCCTCCTTGGATCTCACCCCTCCCTCTAGCGTTCCAAGCTCCAGCCATAGCTTCTTTTAGTTCTGCAAATGGGTCAGATGCATCCTTACTTCAGGGCTTTGGCTTGTTCTGTTTCTTCTTCTCGAACCACCATCCATGCCCCTGCTCTGCCTCCTGGAAGGGTGGGCACCCATGCATAGCTGCCTAATGCCCACTCATCATCGCTGTCAGCCTCCTGCCCACATGGAGGCTGGGTTCCCGATGGGACAGTGAGGCAGTAAGTCCTGTGTCAGACTGCTTGGGTTTGAAACCTGGCCCTCCTGTTTACCAGCTGCCTAACCTGGCAAAACTTTATTTCACCTCTTTGAACCTCAGTTTCCTTATCTATAAAACGGTGATGCTGATAGTGGCACCTCACAGGTTGTTGTGAGAATGAAAGGAATTGTACCCTGCTATTGTGCAGATCTGCCCTCGATGGCTAGGGTGTACGTTTGTCTTTAAGACCAGAAATGCTTCCTTAAAGACTTGTGGATAAATATTCCCTCCCTGAATATTTGATTTAAAGAGCTTCACGTGGAGGACAAAATAAAATAAAGCTGTGGCTCCTTGTCATGTATTATTAATATCCACAAATGGGGGAAAGCATGGGCTCTCTGATGATGCTATTTCTTGGACAATGGGCCTTTAACCCAGTTTCACTTATTGAAAATTGAGCTTTAAAAGGGGGGAAATGAAATCTTTCTCCAGGTAGAATGATAAAGACATGGCACAGGTCTTCTGCCGCCTGGGCCAGAAGGAGGCTGGCTTGTGGGACCTGGAAGTAGCAGAGAAATAGAGTACGTTCGTTCATTTGTTCATTCATTCATTCGTTCACTCATTCATATGGCAGGACAGTTTGGTCTTCATACATCCCTCCCTTTATTCCCTCTCTCTCCCCTCCTCTTCCCCTCTCTCCCTCCCTCCCTCTCTTTCTCCCTTCCAACCTCATTGTCTTTTTCCATGCTTAATACCACCGATGGTGGTAGGAAATATTATTTTTGGTGTATCATGAGAAAGCCAACCCTCAGAAAAGTGAAATTTCCTGCTAATGCCACAGTGGGGAAATGGTGGACAAGAAGCTTGACTCTGCTTAGGACTAGAAGCCACTTGAGGGCAGGAGTCGTGTCTGGGTCATCTTTGTCTCCCAGCTTCTGGCTGGGCCTGTGGCTTTGTGAAGGTGCCAGTCCCTTGTCAGATGATCTGCGAAGGCTTCAGGGAGGAGGGGACTTGAGACATTTTTTCAAGGACTAGACTTCAAAGGAGAAAGAATGATCTTGCTCATCAGGAAAAATATGAATTAGCACTCACCAAGCACCTACTATGTGCCTGCTATTGGACTAAGTACTTGTACACATATAATTGTACTAATTCTCATGGCAGGCCTATCAGGTAGGGACATTCCCTCATTTTGCTGATGAGGAAACTGAAAGAGAGACGAAATGATCTGTCCAAGTTTGCACAGTGAGTGAGCAACAGAACTGGGATTGGACCAGTCTGTCTGCTCAAAAGCCTGTGTGTTACGCTGACCAGGTGAGCATCTGACTACGAGCTTTCCTTGTGGAAAAGAAAAGTATTGAGGAGGTGATGGTGTCTGTGGGTGCCCTCTTGTCACTGACCACATGTGCTGCTGCTGAAATTATCCCAACAATGTCATGTGGGACATCCCTCCCTCTCCCCGTTCGGTTCCTTCTCAGGGTTACCTTTTGGGCTTCTGCACTTGGGAGACAGAGAGCACATAATCCTCCAAAGAGCCCCTCTGGGGAGCCTACCTGGGAAGCAGAGGGAAGGTCCACATTTTCAAAGTTAAAGGGTTTCTCCGCCTGCAGACAAAGAGATCTATGGTGCTAGCGTAGAAATACTCAACGGGCTCAACCCTTTCCTTCTACGGAGACTGATGGAGTCAGTTATTTCTCATTCTTTCCGAGTCCACTCTGTCAATGTAAAGGGAAAATTTAATCTCATGGATATGAGCTCTGAGGAATGTCCAAGCAGGACTCACTCTACCCAAACAAAAATCTAACTTCTTGCTCGGACCCACTCACCATGGATGTCAGGTTATGGTATGGAGGAGTCAAGAGTGCCTGTGGGTTTCTGGCTTGAGCAGTTGAGGCAGTGACATGCCACTGGCTGAGATGACGGACCTGGAGGAAGAGGGCCAGAGGGTAAGGGCCTCTCGGGACAGGTGGCATTTGACATGCAGGTGGAGATGTCCCCGAGAAGTATAGGCATGGAACCCAGGAGAATGGTCTAGGCTACAGGTAGAGATTTAGCATCTGTGACTCCAGTGGTTAGATGGAAAGCCCAGAAGGGGCTGAATTTGCCTGATAACTATAAATGGAATGAGAAGAAATGAGCCCTGGGCACTGGGGATATAATCAGAGGTCCTGGGGAAAGGGAAATCTGCATGCTCAGAGCTTGTACACCAGTGTCCCCTTCACCGCTAGTGGAGGTTAAGATTTCGGCCTTGGCCTTTTTGTTCATTTCCATGAACAGACAATGGTAGCCTCTGTGCTCAAGGTGGAGACACAGAGGCACCAGGCATGCATCTGCCCTCAAAGAGCTCCTGCTCTAGTGGGCGAGCCACGGGGTACCTGGTGTGAGGTATGAGGACAGGTGCTGCACACCAGCCCGTCCAGGAGCCCAACAGATGAAGAGCAACTCCAGTAAAGGCAAGGCCTGCTCAGCACCCCGATAATACTGCCCAAGGACGGGAGGATGTTTACTCCCCAAGATCAAATTGATAACAACAGGCTCCTTCATGGTACCTGATTAATCTGCCAAGCAGATATCTCCCCCGTGTGACCACGTTGTGATAGCTGTCACCCCCAATACAAAAACCAGACAACTGCCCTCTCTAGATGCCAGGTACCAGAGGGAGAATGAAATCATAACTCACTTTAGAAGCGATACATATTTATACTCTGACTGGTGTGGGTCTGAAAGAGCTCTTCACTCCGTGCCTCCCTTGACTGTGGACAGACATCAATCTTCTCTCCAGTTTGTTAATGGGGCTGCCACTCAAGCCGGATTTATGGTCACATGACCGATTGTGCAGACAGTTCATCACGGGAACATTTGCTTAATTCGCCCCATCCCAATTATTCCTTGCAACGCCGATGCCTGATACTGCTCCTTAAACGATGTTTCTTACCTTCTGGAAAAATCTTTCTGCCCTTTTGCCACATGTGGTCCTCTTCATCTTCTTATTTAACAGAAGGAGTAAATGTCAGAACTATCTATAACTCTACAGAAGGGAAGTCAACATCCAAGGCCAAACAGAACCCATGTAAACTGTCCTTGGCAGTTATGCCGAATTGACCTGATTTTCAGAACTGGGCTAATTTTGTTTTGGGGGGTGGGGGAAGACATGACTTGGAAAATTTAGCTATATTGAAAAATAAACAACCTGGTTTCATACTTTATATTCTGTCTGGGGACTACTTGCCCCGTTGTCACAGTTTCACTTGCAGAGCTTTTCAAGTTCTTTCTTCCTTTTTTTATTTTTATTTTAGCTGAGGCATCCTGCCACCTGTTGGCAGCTCAATGGCAGCTCAGCTCGGGCTGGGCATTGAACTGCTGTTGCTCAGAGCTCAGCTCACACTCTTGAATGAGCTCTTAACCAACTGAGTCACTTGGCCAGCCCTTCAAGTTCTTTCTACTTTCTTCTCAAACTGGTTCAAATTGCAGTTTAAGCACCTGCTCTGCCACACATTGGGATAGGTGCTTTTAATTCATTATTTGCTTTAGCCTTGTGGGGCAAGGACAATGGTCCCCATCGAAGTTCAGTGATGTCACAACTGGCCAGATGGATTGAACTCCCTTGGAGCTCTCTGATTCCAAGCCTATGAGCATTTATTATGCCTTCACGAGTAAATTGCAGGTTCAATCCTAACAATAGTCCTAAGTGGAATGTTCGATGTTTGGGCTGCCGCCCACTCAGCTCCATGGGTTCAAACCCCACTGCTGCCCCCACAAGCCCACCTCCAAATACAGTCATAGTCCAAGGTACTGGGGGTTGGGTCTTCAACATACAATTTTGGGGGAGCATACAATTCAGTGTATAACAACTATCAACTAAAAGAAAACTTGGAAAGATATCCTTTGTTTGGCATAGGAAGTATTAATGTTGTAAATTTGATCATTCTCTTTAAATGTTTTAATTCAATGTGATACCAATAAAAATAACAACAGATAGTAACAACATGATTCAAGGGTTCATATAAAAATACAAACATAGGAGAAAAGACAGGAAAAATCAGAAAATGGGGAATGGGGACTGACCCTATGAGGTATTAGAACGTATTGTAAAATGATAATGATTAAAAGACTATAAGACAGATAGATACTAGATAAATACTAGATATAGATAGAGTCCAGGAACAGATTCAACAATGTGAGAGGACTGAGTGTTGAATAAGATGACATTTCAATCAGGGTGGGAAAGTTGGAAAAATAGTGTGTTGGGTCTACTAGCTGGTCATTTGTAGGAAATGGGCCAGCTACGTTCCAGCTTCACTCATGATACTGCAATAAATTGTGATTCAGAGAAGATTTGTATGTAAATTATGAAACCACAGAGCACTAGACATAGATGTAGGTGAAATTAAAAGAATACTGGATTGGCAAGGGTTCTTCTAAACATTGCATAAAACCATGAAGCCAAGAGAGACAGACAAGCTTACATTACATACAATTCAAAATATTTCTTTATGGCCAAAATGCCATAAATAAGCTAAAAGGCAAACACTGAACTGGTAAAAATATTTGCAACCAATGACATTTCCTTAATAATAAAAGTTCTTAGAAATTCTATGGAAGAACAAACAAGAAAAGTGAGTGAAGAAGGTAAAGGGGCGCTCTCCAGAAATAAAAGAAATAAATGTTTGAAAAGATGTTCAACCTCACAACTAAACAAACAAAATCTAAAATAAAAGTGAATATGCATTCTATGTATTTCAGACTGGTATAAATTAAAAAGGAATGGAGAAACTGGGGAACTCAAACGTTGGTAGTACAATATTAGATGGGGAATTCGCAATACCTCTACATGCAGCAGTTCTGCTTTGAGGTATAAGGTAAAGATGACCTGACTTTTGCACCCAAGTTGGTGATGACTATGATATAGCCACTTAGCCTGTGGCGTGCTCTCTTCATCTGTAAAACGGGAATGCTACAGCCCAATTGGTTATCACATGACAGCCGCGTTCCTAAGAAACTTCACATTCTCAAAACTTGCAGTTTAGAAACAATTTTTTTTTTTGGCATTTTTTTTTTTAAAAGATTTTATTTGGGGAATTGGGGGAGGGGAACAGCATTGGGGAATCGGGGAAGGGGAACAGACAAGTTGCTGTCCTTTTGTTCTTCAGTCTAGTTGCGGAGCACCTTGCTTCACTGGCCCATGTTGGTATCGTCATTGCGCTCTTCCCGGCTGAGGCAGATGGGTCGCCAGCCTCTGGATGTCGCTCACTGTGGCTCTTGGCAGCTCACACTGGCTGCCAGCCGCTCACACTGGCTGCCGGCCACTCACTGGAGCCTATGGCAGCCCACTGCAGCAGGGGCTGCAGCCATGCCATCCGGGGACTCACAGCAGCCCAGCTCCAGGTGGAGCTGTAGAAACAATTTTTTTTTTTGATGAGGGCAAAATAAGGGAGTAGAGCTAATGCATTCAAAACTCACAATTAGTTATTTTCTTGTAGGAGTTTAAATCATGAGGCAGTTTTAAAAATAGCTCTAAAGATTAGTTTTTCATGGCACCTCAAAAAACAATTTGGTTGATTAAAATCAATAAAACTAGATCTAAACAACACATTGTATCGTATCAAAACCAGTGTATGTCTAACAATCAGAATAAATTATAGCCACCAACTTAGACAAAAGAACAAGCGAGGCTATTTCCGGCAGGCCCCCTGCTTGAAGCTGATCTCCTTCCAACTTGCTAGTTTGTTCTGGGATGATATCAGCGAAGAAGGCTGTGTTGTCATTTGTGTCCCCTAACTAAACGCTGGCTCTTGAGTCCATCTGTGGTAAGAGCATTAGTGCAGGAGGAGAAATGTCTTCAACATGAAGCCATCAGGGTCCCCATCTGTAGCACAAGGTGGCTTTAGGGTCAACTTCCAAAGGTCAGGGACCCGGCTCGGTGCCCAGGAGGTAGGAGGCACACAACAAATGTTCTCTTATTATTATTCATTCTCCACCCCAGCTCTTCCAACTGTTCCCTCTGGACCACTACCAATCCAGTGCTCCTTTTGACATTTTCCAGCTTTAAAAATACCTTCAAGGAATTTGTAGTCTGTGGGGGAGGTGGGCGTATGCGTGACTTACCTCATGCTGTGTGGTAAGCACCATAAAAGACATGGGTGGTGGGAAGGGAAGAGGGGGCGTGAATTCTGCTGGCTTTGGGGGTGGCCCCATCTGATTGTCATGGAAAGATGATGTTCAGGGCAGAGAAGCAGCGTAATGACATCTAGTCACAGGGAGCAGTGGGGGCAGAAGCCTGTGGTTTCTGTTCTGCCTTCAGGGGCTCCAGGGAGAGGGCGGCACTTAGAGAGACCACCCACCTGGTAAAGCAAGTGAGGGAGCTTCATGTATAGGCCTGGCGCATGGAAGGTGCTCAGAGACGCCAGTCCATGGTCAAGGGTCCACTTGTGAGGCCAGCCTCTCCCTAGTGCAGAGTGAATTAAGCTGAGTTCTCTGACATGGTGGCTGAGATTTCTGTCTCCTATGCACTTGGCTTGGTTTTCTGCTTCACTGGATTTGAATCAAAGGTTGTTCCAAGAAGTTGTTATGACCCTGGAGGGACTATTCGACAAGTAGGATGACCAAAGGAAGAGGGCACAGTAGCCTTAAAGGATAATGGAAACCAGCATAATTATAACTGCATCAGCAGGCTGGCTACTGCTTGGAAGGTCCAAGCCCTGGCCAGCCTGGGGACATTGCACTGTGCCCTGTGGCTTTGCGCGGGGGCCCTGGGGAGCTAGGAGGAGCTGACCCCACCTCCTTGCCTCCACCTTCTGAGAGTGAGGCTGAGCTCTGAGAGGTTTGCTGTGCAGACCTGGTTTTGGCCTGGGGGCTACCCTCGGCTGGAACTCTGATCTGGAACTCCTTGGAAATTCAGATTCCTTCATCTTGAGAGCCTACCGGAAGAGCCACCCCAGGGGCTGCCAGGTAAATGGGAAGATCCATGTACCAGTATAATAGAGCCTCCCCCAGGCAGCCACTGGTCTCGATAACCCCCATGGCTTACTGAGAGTCTGCCATGTGCCAAGCGCTTTCCCACTGAATTATGTAATGCTCATTTCAAAGATGAGGAAACAGATTCAGAGAGTTGAAGTGGTTTCCTATAGGTGATACAGCAAGCAAATAGTGAAGCTGTATGTTAAAAAAAAACAAACAAACTTCATCTCTAAATATTTCAGATTGTATTTGTAAAAGATAAGGACTTAAAAAAAAAAGCAAATGCCATTATCCCACCTAAATGAAATTAACAATTTATTAATATATTAAATATCCACTGTGTCCACATTTCCCCATCTGTTTCTAGTTCAGGGTTTGAATTGGGACCATACGTCATGATAGGTTGATAATGCTGCTTAACTTTATTTCCATCTGTAGGTTCCCTCTCCATCTCTGTTTTCTTTCTTTGCAATATTTTGTTGGTAAAGCCAGGTAATTAGTCCTGTCAAGTTTCCCACAGTCAGGGTTTTGCTGATCTGAAGCAGCAATTTGCATCCAGATGTCTTTCCAGAATGTCTGTGCTTTTTGGGATACCAGCTGAACAGAAGCTGAAATTTGAACTCTGCGTTTTTTGGGGGAGTGGGTTGGGGTGGGGATCCAGCGGCACACCCAGCTCTCAGAGGTCCCCGCCCTTCATGAGTTGGCTCCTGGAAGACGCCCCTCCTCCCACCCCACTCCCTGCCCCGGTCTAGGAAAGTCCTTTGTGCTCACTCTGAGCCAAGCTAGGATTTATCTGATGGAACATGGCTCCCACCCAACCTGCCAGGAGGTTTCAGAGCTCCTCCAATCTATTGGGTTGTCGGAAAAGTCATGACACATTTTTGCAACGAAAAGCATAGAAAAAAATACGTCATGACTTTCCCGGCAACCCAGTAGCTCCTTGATGTCAGGGACAAATGTCAGATTCAACTTTGTATTCCCAGCGCCTGTACATGAGGAAGGAAAGAAACATTTAATGGATTGAGCACCATTAAATGCCAGTACCTACACGATTGGCTGTATGAATATGTTCCCAGTTGATCCTTACTACCTTTCAGGCTTGGCCTTTCTGGTCAGCCCCACTTACAGGTGGGAGAACATGGGCTCAGAGGGAGGGAAGTGACTTGATAAGTGGCAGAGCTCTCAAGTGTGCCCTCTCAACTTAAAGTAGCTGGGTAAGTGCTTGTTGAATGAGTGAGTGAATGAATGAATGAATGAATGAAAAGTTAGTGCTCATAAGAGCACCTGTGGCTTTTCTCATTTCAGGATTAGAAAGGAGGTGAGGGATTAAGGTAGAAAATCTGTCCAATAAATGAAGTTGGTGATCAACTGAATGTGGACAGTCTGCCTGTATCCTATGCAATATAGCCAGCCCTTTGGAGAGTGTCTGGGTGACCCTGGGCAAATCCCACCCATGGGGAAAGAGAAGGCTGGACACTCTGCCTTAGAAGCCCCTTTTCTCCCATCCACTGACATTCTCTGGGTTACAATCACTGACCCCGTGAAATCCCACAGTGACTGACCACATATTGCTCTTCCCAGCGCTCAGAGCAGAGGGGGTGGGGAGTGGATCAGCCTATGGCCTTCACTTGTTTCCAGCAGGGTCCTGATTATCTCAGTAGTTGACCAACTCAGAGGGGACGTGACCATTTCATTCCAATGAGAGGTGGCGCACCAAGGTGCAGTGATTTCAAACGAACCTGTGCTCTTCCGTCTGCCATGCTTAGCAGCATTTTTACTTGCTCCATGGAGAACACAAAGATGGGAGGGAGCATGGGTTATTAGATTCAATTATAAGCCAAGGCTCTTAAAGTCCATTATCAGATATGGAAATGCTGAATCCTGAAGTCTCTTCCCTGACTCTCTTCCCACTGACTCCCGACGCTTTTAAACCACAAAGATGTGAAGGCTCCTAGAAGGCTTGTTGAATGAGTTTCACTCTGTCTCTTCCAGTTACACTGGTATCCTCTCTAAGGCTGAATCAGACCAAAAGCAGAGGGTTTTTGAAAGAAGATGCTTCCCTTTCCCATGAAACCCACAATGTGTTCTTCCTCTGTTCATTCATTCTATTTCTTTCTTCCTCCATTCAAAAATATGGATGATGGCATCAAAAATATCGATGATGCTCCAGGCCCCCAGCTTCCAAGTAGAAAAACAGGACCTTGGTGTATCCCTAATTCTAAGTTTAGGATTCCATGTGCAACTGTACTGTGCTAAGATGTCGCGAACAAAGGAAAGTGGATCAATTCAGTAAATTCTGCGGGTTAATATTTTGCTGAGGATTTCTGCATCTGAGTTCATGAGAGAAATCAGTCTGTAATTTTCTTGTAATTTATTTTTCAGGTTTTGGTATCAAGATGATGGTGGCCTCATAAACTAAAATGAGCTGAGAGGAGCTTCTATTCTCTGGAGGAATGTGTATAAAATGGCATTACTCCTTAAGTACTGGGTGGAATTCATTAGTGAAGCCACTTGGGTGACCCTGGAGCTTTCTTTGTGGGAAGGTTTCCATTATGAATTCAATTTCTTTGATAGATACGAGACAGTAATCAGATTATTTTTCCTCTGTATCAATTTTAGTAGATTGTATTTTTCTAGGGATTTTTCAATTTCAATTATATTTTCAAATTTATTGACATAAAGTTGTTCATAATAGCTTCTTATTATATTCTGAATTTCTGTATGATCCTGTAGGGACATTCCCCTTGTTATTCCTTAGATATTGGTTATTAGATATTGGTTATTAATGCTCTCTCGATCTCTTTTATTCTTTGATCAGTTTGATTAATCTTAAAAAAATCAACTTCTGGTTTTGTTAATCAATCAGAGTTTATTGTACTGTGTTTTCTTTCATTAATTTCTACTCTTTATTTCCTTTCTCCTACTTCCTTTGGTTTTATTTTGCTGTCTTTTTCTAACTACTTGAGATGAAAGCTTAGCTCATTGACTTTCAACCTTTTTCTTTTCTAACATATGCAAGTAAGGCTATAATTTTCCCTCTGTGCACAGTTGTAGCTACATCCCATAAGTTTTGATAGGTAGTGTCTTCATTATCATTCAGTTAAAAAGACACTAATTTCCAATATTATTTCTTCTTTGACACAAGAGTTATTTTAAAAATATATGTTTTTTTATTTCAAAACATAAAGACTTTACTAGCAATTTTTTTGTTTTGGTATTAATATCTAACTTATTTTCACTGTGTTTAGATCACTTTCTCTACATAAACTTAACTCTTGAATTTGTTGAGATTTGCGTTATAGCCCAGGATATGGTTAATTTTGTTAAATCAAAGGATCAGCTTTTGGCTTTGTCGATGAACTCTACTGTACTTTGTTCACTTTTGCTATCTTTTTCTTGCATTATCTCATTTCACCTAATTCTCATAGCTGCCTTTCTCAGGTCATTTTAAAATTTCCCTTTTCAGGTAAAGGAACTAAAGAACCATAGGATATTGGTTAAGGGCAGGGTCTGAATTGTTTCTTCACAACTTATGAGCTGTTGGACCTTGGGAAAGCTGCTTAACCTTTCTATGTCTTAATTTCCTCATCTGCAAAATGAGGACAATAGTGGCATATACCTTACTGGGTGGCAGAGGACAAATGAGCTAAAATTGGTAAAGTGCTTAGAAGAGTGCCTGGCATAGAGTAAGTGCTACAAAAATGTTTGTTAAAGAAATAAACAAGTAAGGTTTAAAGAAGGAGTATTTCCTGCTAAAATGACACAGCTAATGCCACATAGCAGATGGATAGAAAAATTAGAAGTCCGACTCGGGTCTGTCTGATTTTAGGTGTTATACTTTTGTCATTGCATCATTCTGCCTCCCAAATCTTACCCCAAATGAATGATGGTTCAAGGGTGGCAGCTAGATATCCTCTGATTTGCCAGTCTAATCTGTTGGGAATGGCTGTAGGTCCTGAACTCAGTATAAATGTGCACCATAATTGCTAGGGTGAGGTGGGGCATGGAGACACCAGTAGCATGTATGTGCCATCCCTGGTCTAAGCCAAGGGCCACCCTTTGCAGTAGATTGCTTAGCTGCTGCACCACACAGTAGGCTCTCCCTTCTCTCTCTCTTCTTTGAGGCTCTGCGAGTATTGACATTGCCACTGGACCTGGAGGAAGGTGAATCCATGTGCCAATATGCAGAGTGGCTGAGGCAGAAATGGCAGATGCTAGAGCTCAGCCAGGAGGTGTAAGACTTTGAGTACATGGGGCATATCTCGCGGGGGATCTCTGCACACGTGGGATGGTTTTGGGCAAGGCTAGATAGAACTCTTGTCGTTACCATCGATGCCTGCTATAGGCACACTGTTATCCCTCCTCTGACCCAGGGAATCATGGGTACACAGACTTCCTCATTGGCTGAACATCTATGGTTTCTTTCTTGGTAAAAACTTGAGGTCGAAGACCATACCTTGTTCTTTTTCGTGTCCTCCCTAGGTCTTAGCATCAACTTGGCCACCCAACAGATGCTTAATAAATCCCATTGAGTTGACCTGACTCTTATTTCGGTGAACATGCTATATGAAGATGTTTTCCCATAATATTTAGGTGAGCATCATGCATGGACATCTGAAGTCAGGACAAAATTGGTACCTCCATGTGAAGAATAAGAGGACAGTATGCCTCAGACTTACTTTCTCTTTTCCCTCTGGTGAAACTAACATTTAATTAGCAATTATTGTGGTGACAGGAATTCAGCAAAAAGTTTTAGATACTCTATATATGACCTCATTGAATTTTCAGAAATGCTTTTGAGGTATTATCAACCCCATTTTATGAGGGAAGTATCTGAGACTCAGAAAATTTGAATTTGCTTGAGGTGATATAGCCAGTAAGTGGCAGTGCTGGGATTTGACTCCAGGTCACCATGACTCCAGAACCCATGGTCTTTCCATTGTATCACTGTGCCTCATGTTGTTCATCCATCTGTCCATCCATTCAACAAACATTTATTTAGCACCACTGTGTACCAGGTAAACAAGATCCATGCTCTCATTGGGAGATACTGACCAAAAACAATGAGAGAAACCTACATATGCTGACTATCACCCAGTGAGTTGATGTCAGCAAATCCCAGGGGAAGGGGACACTGAGAGGCCATGCAGTGAGAGTCAGGAGACCTGGGTTTAGTCCCTGCTATGCGCTGACTGACTCGCTGACCTTGGGCAAAGGACCTTCTCTCTTTGTGCCTCTGTTCCTCGTTAGTGCAACAAAGCTTTGCCTAGAAATATGATCTTGGAAATCCCCTCTGGCCCCAAGATTCTATAATTCTGAGTCCTTAATACGTTCTGCTTTCTCATGCCTTTCTTCATAAATAACCCCATATGAAATTGCCACCAAAAGCCCGAAACAGGTGCAGAAGCAGCCACAGAAGCAGATTCCTGGTGTCTGAAGTTCAAGGACTTTGTCACATTGAGTCTGAGGACAATTTACTTGGATTCTGACCTATTTCCATTGCCTCAGTGGAAGTAAGTTTCTCTGTCACAAACAGTTTGCATGTGGTGAGCCCAGAGCTACTTTCTGGGAATGAGGTGGGGTTTATTTATCAAATCGAGCCTCGCTGTGGAAGCAGACTCTGTGTGTGCACTGTTCATGCATTCAGCAAATATTGTTCCAATCATAGACGAGGACAAAAGTAAACTTCCCCCTGAAAGGTCTATATTACCACAGGTTTTCCATCCCAGGGACTCTGAGAAACCTCCCAATAGTCCTTCCTCCATTTTCATGCTTCTCTACTTGGACCTAAGATGAACCACTGTGGACCATCCCTCTTCTTATTAAAAAAAAAAAAAATTCAGATTGTAGAGGTAATGCCTTCCCAACGATGAAAATACAGCAAAGAATAAATAAGAAAAATAACCACCATAATCCCACCACCCACAGATAAACACTATTAACATTTTATCGTCTTTCCTTCCAGTCTGTTTATGCTTTTCGAAGTAGTTGAAATCATACTTTATAACCTTTTTCTATCTTGCTGTTTTACTTAATGTTATATCATTAAGCATTTTTCCATGTCGTTAAGAACATTTCATAAGCGTCATTTGTAACGGTGGCACAATATTCCATCTTGTGTAGGCAGCTCAATTTACTTAGCCATTCCCCAAAATCCAACATTTAAGTTTTTTTACCCATAATATTTTACTATTATGAATGATACTGTGATGAAAATATTTTGAGCATAAATCTTTGTCCACATGTCAGATTCTTTTTTTCTAGGAGAGATACCCAGATCGAAGGCGTTTTAGTCAACTTACTTTCCAGAAATATTGTGCCCAGTTTTTACTCTTTCCAGCAGTCTGTGACTATGTCCGTGGCTCCACCTCCCTCCACCAGCATAGATTATTATCATGAAACAGAAACTTTGCTAATTGGATGAGTGAATAACTCATTCTTATTTCAGTGTGCACTTCTTTCAGGAGTAGTATGGCCAAATACATTCTTACCATGTCTATTAGCTATTTGCATTTCCTCCTGTTTGAATTGTCTTCTGTGTTTGATCGTCCCCTTTTTCCCAGGTGCTCTTTTCTCTCTGGATTTCCGTCCATAGCCATGAGTTCCCCAAACGAACAACATAGAGGAAGAACTCACAAGCAAATAAACCTCAGATTGAATGGCAGTGTAGTCTTTTGTTCCCTGTAGAAGAACTGTTTCCGTAATCTATTGCTGTGTAACAAGCTACTCCACAACTTAGTGGCTTAAAGCCACCATTTCATTTCGCTCATGATATTTGAGTTAGGTGTTTGGGGAAGGCTCAGCTGGGCATTTTGTCACTGAACAGCGTGGCGTCACTGGAGCAGCTGGGACTAGCGGGTCCACCTGCAAGATGCTCCTTCACTCCCAGGTCTGGCATCCTGGGCGGGTGGGGAGGGTTGGAAGGGTGGGCTCTGTTGGGACTGTCCATAACAGCACCTACATAGCCTGCGGGCTTCAGGGAACTTCTTTTCAGGGTGTTCAGAGATCCCAGAAAGAGTGGTCTCCATTCCTAGAAGTAGGAGCTGCTGGTTTCTGAAAGCCGGGCCCTGAATGCTGGCACAGCATCGTTTCTGTTGTATGCTGTTGATCAAAGCAGCCACAGTGTATGCCCGGGTTCAAGGAGAGGGCACACACAACTCATCTCTTGATCAGAGGAGAGTCAAAGAATTAGCAGCCATCTTTAATCTGCTAGGAAACAGTACCTCTATGTTCCAGTAATAAATTATCATGGACTAAGCTGGTAGAAGGAGGCAGGGAATGAATGAATGGGCATTGAGCAGTTATATAATTTGCAGAAAGTCACACAGCAGATCACTAGGAGAGCCCAGACTTAAATTTAAGGATTTTATTGCTCATATTTAGTTCCAGAAACATTTCCTTCCTCTAGGTAAAGGGGGTTATCTTGGTAATATATGTGGAAACCAGTTCTACATGGAACAACACAAAGTTCCAGAATAGAACTGTATAGCAATCATCGCTCTCCATTTATATCTTCTGAAATAACTGTGTTGTTAGAGGGCAAGCAGGGGGGAAGTGAACTGAAATATCTCAGTCGCAGAGTCAACAACGTTGGGTGGTAGATTACATATGCTAATATGCATAATTTTCAAATCCTTATCTTTCTTTCTCAGATAAGTGACCTGGAGTTATTAGTACAGTTATAATGTTAAGTAGTAGAGGCTCAGATTATGTGGCATAACAGATTACTCTTCTCCTGAGAATCTGGGCATTTTCTCAGCATAGAGAGTTTGGTCCAATATATTCCTGGATGCAGATTGCCTTGGATTTGGTACTATGACATAAAGGATTCCTTTTTGTGGCTCCATTTTGGTGACTTATTCTACACCAACAAAGGCCATCATATAACCTAACACCTCCCATCAATCCCCTAGCATAATCAGAATGGAAAACTCATTTATTCACCCATTCAGCATCCATCCATCCATCCATCTATCCATCCATCCATCCATCCATCCATCCATCCATCCATCCATCCATCCATCTACCCACCCACCCACCCATCCATCCACCCACTCACTCAGTCAACAAAGATCTACTGAGCACATGATTTACCCCTGACTGTATGGAGACACAGTGGGGAGGTAGAGAGCCATGATCTTGATGCTTATGGAATTGCCTGCAACACTGAGCCATAGGAAGACAGCTGGTAGGGAACGTACATTGATGGGGAGCCTGCTGTGTGCCATGCATGGATAATTCTATGTACTTTACATACATGATCTGCTTTTGTCCTCACACTGGGGACTCACACCTGCTCTTTAAAGGGGAGGAAGCTGAGGATCAGAGAGACAAGTAATTGCTGAAGGTCAGGCAACTAGTCAGTGGCAGAGCTGGGATGGGAACCTTGGTCTGTTTGATTGTAGAGCCAATGCCAAAGCCGGAAGAGGACAGCCATGATTGTCTGGCTTCATAAACCTCTGTGCTCCATCACTGCCTCAAACCCAGAGCTACACAGTGACCTACTCTGGAAAACTCACCTTCGTGGGTATCCTCTGAAGGTCATGTGGAGCAGGACAGAACATCCTGGTTTGGGAATCAGGAGACCTGAGGTTCTCACCCTGATGCCGTGGGACCATGGCAAGTCCAATTCCCTTCTCTGATTTAAGTGTAGGCATGTGTTGCAACCATGAAGTCCAGTACTGGAACCAGACTGTCAGCATGAGTGTCCAGGCTGGAGGAAGGAGGTGGTGTGGACAAGAGTAGATTCCTGCCTGTTGTGGCCCTTTACTCTGCCCATTGGACTCCAACCTGTGAATGGCACAGGGAAGGGTGTGGCTGGATCTAGTCACCTGATGGGAAAGGGGTGGCCACAGTTAGCTGTGATGTCAGTCCCAGCCAAGCAGGCCAGACTTCCAGGGAGGGAGATGGCCACGAGAAATGGTTACTGGGCAGTGAGACTTAGACTGGAATATGAATTACTCCACTCAACAAATAGCTACTCAGTGGCAACTGTGTGTATTCAGTATACCCCAGGGAACAAAGAGATGGAGTCATTGCCCTCAAGATGTTTACAGGAGAAGGAGACCTGAATATAATAACCACACAAAGAAACTAGCCCAATAAACTTCAACTTGAAGGAAAACCACAGAGTTCTATAAGACCATAAAGCAGAGTGTGGGGCTCTCTAGTTTGGGTAGTGGTGGGGGTTCAGGTCAGGCTTAGGTTTGGAACCCACAGTTTTCCTCACCAGCTCCCCTCCAACTTATCTTGGCTTCATATTGTTCTCCTTTGGAACATGTTTCACATTTAACCACAAAGTGTCTGGTATGGGTTTTTCTGGCTGCTTCTCTTTACTCCTCTTTCAATTCGAATTCTTTCACCCTTTTTTAAACTGTGGGTTGTTTATCTTCACTATTTCCTCAAATATTTTTTGCATCTCCACTTTCATTTTTTTCTTTCTTTCTGGATCTCCTATCTAGGTGTTAACACTTCTACTTCTGCCTTCCATCTTGATTAGCCTTCCTTCCTTTGTTCCTTCCTTCTTTCCTTGTGTTTTTTTTTTTTTTTTTAGATATAACATTGTGTAAGTTTATGGTGTAAACTTACATGTTGGTTTGATACATTTATATATTAATATGATTACCACTGTAGTACCATTAGCCAAAACCTCTATCGTGACACATAATTATCTTTTTTTCTTTTTCTTTTTTTTTTTTTGCGGGGGTGGTGGGAACAATTAAGATCTAGTCTCTTAACAACTTTGAAGTGTGTCATACAGTATTGTCTATAATCACTGTGCTGTGCATTAGATCCTCAGGACTTATTTATCTATTAGTTGCAAGTTTGTACCCTTAAACATCTCCCCAGTTTGATTAGGTTTTCCTCTAGCTAATTCATTAATTAGTTCATTCTTCTTCCTTAGGGAGATTTTCTCTATCTTTTTTTTTCCATTGACTCATTCATTCTTCAGCTATTTATCCTAATTGTTCATTACATAAGTGATTCCATTTTCTATATGCGATACTTCTGCTTGGTCCTTTTATTTTCGTTTTGTTCTTCTTGTTTCAGATTGTTAATATGTCCCCTTATCTTCTTTTATATGTTGATTAGGCTGATTTAAAATTCTTATTCCTTCTGGTCTCACATTTCTGCTGCTTCTTGATGGAGTTTGTATCCCAGAATGCTGTTGCTTTCTCTTCTCTTGGTTTTAGCTGAGCTTTTAAATTTGTAGTCATGTTTTCCTATAAACTTATTTTTCCCGAGACGTGGGCTACTGTTAGGGCTACACATATGGAGGATATCCAGCTCTGAGCCCAATGGACTCAGGGGACAGGGTGGGGAAGTGGACAGGTCATTGCATCATAAAACCAGAGCCAGTTACCCTCATACCACCCAGCGGGTCCTCGTGTTGAGGCGTCACCTTTTGCTGCAGAGAAAAGCAGCGCCAGGAGATGGCCCTTAGACTGCAGTGGCCCCCCCTCCACTTGGGGTGTGGAGGGGAAGAGAGGGCCAAACGACTGCCTGGTTAGTCAGCGCCGCCCCCCTGTTTTTCTCAGGCTCAAGCAAGGTGAGAGCACCTGGGCCGCAGGTGTGTGACCCTGCGGTGCAGCAGAGGCTCTGGGTGTCCCAAGACCATGGTGCTGGGGAAGGAAGGGTGGAAGTGTATCAGTTCCTTTGCTCTTTTATCTGCTAGCACCCTAGCCGGGCTGGTCTTCCCTCAGATGGAAACTCCTCCCTTTCCCGGGTTCCCTCACTGTTCTCTTGCTCCCCAGAATCTTCCTTCTCCAGGGCCTTCAGTGCTGGCCTTGAGGGAGGGAACCAGTGTCTTGCTAAGTCAGTGTTTTAATTTGCCATTCTGCCCAGCCTCCTCACCATTCACCCCCAAATTCTTGCTGTTTCCTAAACACACCCCGTATTTTCCACTTTTCTGCCCCTGCCCACACCCTTTTTGCTGCCCTGAATTGCACTTTTTGGCAAATTTCTACTCTGATTTTGCAGCTCAGCTTAAGCGCACCCCCGCCCCACCCCCATTCAGCTTCCTCTGACCTTCCTAATAATAGTTACAATGATATGTCTAGAGCTCTTGCTCTGGGCTAGGTCCTGTGCTAAATGGTTTTTGTTTATTTCCCCGTTAACTCCTTCCGTGATCCTGGCACAGAGAGGTTCAGTGACTTACAGAAGCTCACCCAGCAAGTCAGTGGTGCAGAGATTCAAACAAGCATTTGATCTGCTGTCTTTTCACAGGACTTTTCTATCTTTCTATGCTAACAGTTACCTCTCTGGATCACTTGTTATCGATTTCTATGACTGTGTTTCCCATTTAGTCAGGACTGGGTCCCCGCCCGCCCGCCGGGCTCTCTCTAGCAGTCTAGGAGAAGGTGAGGAATGAATGGATTTGTCTGCATGTCCCACCCCTGCCAGATGCCTTTTGAGGCTCAGCATTGAACAGAGTGTCTTACACATAATAGAAACAAACTAACCAACCAACCAACCAACCAACCAACCAGCTATATAATATCCTGCCCGGGGAGGGAACTGAGGAAGATGTCATACCTTTGCTATAGTTTATGTATTGTGCTTGAGAATTAGTTAATTCAACAAATATTTATTGAGTACCTACCATGTTCAGTGTCTTTCTGGCTTGGTCTTACCAATTTCTGCCAGAGAGATTTATCTCTACTTTGTGATACTCCTGTGCTGGGGCAAACAGGTGTCAGATGCTTAACAGCTGAGGATCTGAGAGTCTGACAAAGTAGCTCAAAGAATGTAGATATTTGATTCAGAAACAAGAACTCCAGATTCTCCAAGTTTATGAACAAAAGATAAACTATTCATGAGCAAATAGCAAAGCTAAGGAAGCATAATACAAAATTAATAAGATATACCTTTTAGAGCAAAGTAAAGGAATTAATAATAAACTACTATTTACTACTGAGAATTCAACCCACCCCCCATAAAAAAACAAACAAACTCAAAACCCTGTTTGATCATATGATGTCATCTTGATATCACTTTAGAGGTGGCTTTTGTTGCTAAGACCAGATTCTCTATAGTTCATGCTGCCTTCATTTTTTTTGAGATGCAATGTTGTTTGAGGCCCTTTTGGCTCAAGATGGAGACATAGTTCTTAAATAAAAAATGGCTCTTTTCATCTGGGGATGAACTTTTTCTTCACCCCTGTCCTGTTTGTTTCTCTAGCCATGTTAACACGGCCTCAAACAGACCTACTGCTCTTGATTGACAAACCCTATTGGAAAGAAAGGACGGACACTGTTGGTTGCCCATCCAATTATTCTCTTCTCTTTCTCGCTGATGCAATCTTGATTTTGGTTGGGGGGCCACGTGCCCAGCATCGGGGGTTAAATCAGGACTGATGCAAGATAATCATGGAGTTGCTATTGTTCTTGGCAGAGGTCATGTGAATGGAATGTGAGGGTCAGTGTGCTGGGGGTGGTTGAGGAAGGTTTTCCTGACTTCAGAGAGACGAAGTGGGAGAAAGCCCTTTCCGCCCTCATTACCTCCTCCCACTACCTCAGTTCTTCTGACACCCTCACAGGAAGTCCCTAAGGACCTCTGTCCAGTGCTCTGATGTCACTGAGCTGCTGAATAAGCCTCTCCTGCACCTAAATCCATGCCTCTTGTCTTGTGAGTTGATTCCATAACTTTGTTTATCACGGAATTGCTCAAGGGCTTATTCTGTTACTTAGAGCTGGATGCATGCCCATTGGTTCAGCTGGTGTAGGGACCTGCCCTGATTTCTGCTGCACAAATGTGTACCCCACAGTACATCACACACACACACGCACACACGCACACACACACACTTTCTTCCTTTTAGGTCTTGGTAGTATCTTGTTAAGCAAAGACATTGTTGTCTCCTATTAACAGAGTGGGAAACAGGCTCAAAGAGTGACTTTTATGGCAAATAATTATGGTACCATACTGCCTGGGTTTGAGTGGCCGAGATTTTCCTAGTTGCAGCACAGATAGAAAGCAATCAGACTTGGGCTTCCATGTAAGATGTAACACTGTCCTCTTAGAAGATCTGGCATTGGAGAGAAGTCTTAGGAACTTTGATGGTTAATTTTATCTATCAACTTGTCTGGCCCATAGGGTACCAGATATTTGGCAAGGCATTGTCCTGGGTGTTTCTGTGAGGGTACTTTTGGGTGAGTTTACCATTTAAATCCACAGACAGAGTAATGCAGGTTACCTTCCCTAACGTGGGTGGGCCTCATCCAATCAGTTGAAGGCCCACATAGACAACAAGAGACTGACCCTCTCGTGAGTAAGAGGGAATTCTTTCTGCCTGGCTGCCTTCAAGCTGGGACACTGATGTTTTCCTGCCTTAGGACTCAAACTGAAACATCAGGTCTTCCTGGGGCTTGAGTCTGCTGATCTTACTGGAACCACATTATCGGCTGTCCTGGTTTTCCAGCGTATAGACAGCATGTCTTCCGATGGGTCAGCCTCTATGATGGTGTCAGCCAGTTTCTTATAATAAGTCTATCTATTATCTATCTATCTAGATATCTATATATATCTAGATATCTAGATATATATATCTAGATATCTAGATATCTATATCTAGATATATCTAGATATATAGATACACACACACACACACATCTTATTGGTTGTTTCACTAGAGAATCCTGCTTAATGTGGAAATCATCCAACTCAATGTAAACAGGGTTTCCTTCTCCTCACAGTGAGGAAAAGGGAACTACCACACTCTGTGTGGACACCCTGTGCTGGGCACACACTAGGTGCTTTTCACACAGCTCCTCGTGTTTTCTTCCAACGGCCCTGGAAGGGTGGTGCTGCTGCTTCTCATCCCTGGCGGAAACCGAGATGCATGGCAGCGGAGAAGCTTGCCCAGGGCCACACAGATGGTAAAGGAAGAGCTGGGATTTGTGGGTTTTCTATTAAATCAAACTTTCTGGGAGATGCTGGTGGAATTTGTGGAGAGCAAGTTTCTTTGCTTGTTTTCTCATTCATCCTTCAGGGAGCTGTCTGCTCCCTCCCTCCCTTGTTTGGGCCTGAGACCTACGTCAGTCAGCTCAGGGTTCCCCTACTCTTCTCCTCCTTCATTTGAAAAGCTGAGTGATTTACAAAAACAATTTCTTACCAGAATCGGATGTCAGCTGCAGCCTTTCCAGCAAAAGGCAGGCAGCTTATTTTTTTGCCTCAAGTAAGGATCTCCTCCTGCTCCCCAAGACCTTTTTTCCCTCTTGTTTTCTTTTTTTTTGGTTTTATTCTTAATGTCCCTACTTTATTCCTTCCTTCCATGAAAGCGATTTTAACTTCATGATACTAATGAATGTTTTATGTGCCTACATTCCTTTGCTGGACTGACCCTACATGGATTCCTGTAGGATCCTACATGGATCCTACATCTATTCCTTGCAATAGAAGCAGGCCAAGAGGGTAAAGCCTTCAGGACTCCCCTACAAGGGTGGGGTTGTGTGTGCAGTTGTGGGGTGACTCAAGATGTCAGCCAACCTTGATGTGGGGACTACAGGGCTTATGGAAGCCAAGTTCCTCAGGACTAAGACAGCCAGATGGAGAGTCAGGCAGAAGCCAATGGTGCAATGGAGATGGCTGTTGAATAAAGCAAAGAAAAAGTGGACAAATGAGTGAACAGGAAATTATGATTAGCAAAAATAAATTTTAAAAATGCTGTTGATAAAAAATATCATTTATAAATGCTTACCATGTGTCAGAGATGTGCAAAACACATTATAGCTACTACCTCACTTCATCCCTCCTAGGTACCTTTAAAATAAGGATTATCATTTGGTTTTTACAGATGGTGAAATTGAGATAGCAGGTGTAAGAAGTTGGCTGAGCATGCTCAGAAAATAATTAGAACTTGGATTCAAAACAGAAGTATTTGAATCAAATACTCGATCAGCTCTCTGGGGAGTTGTTCACAATTGCTCACTGCCATGCTTGCGATGCTTCCCTGTAGTGGACTGTCCTTTCCCACCCCATTACCTTTGGGCTGGACCATGTGGCTTTCTTTGGCCAATGGAATGTGAGGCCACCATATCTGAGTAGCAGCTTTAAAGATTCTCATGTGGTCTGACTCGCCTTCGCGTGCATTGCTCTTCTCTGCCACGAGAAAACATGCCACATGCCATGTTGTATGTTCCTGATGAGTGCCGCTTCTTCAGTCTGGGTTCCGGGATGAGACAACATGTGGAGCAAGACTGAGCAGACAGACACATAGAATGAACCCACCATCTGAGGGCAGCTCTCTGGTAATGTGAACAAGGAACAAATGCTTGTGCTAAGAAGGCACTGAGATGTTGGGATTGCTTGTTACTGCAGCACAAACTGACTAATACAGCTTCCCTGTCATAGAGACTCTCCTGCAGGATGTTGCCACCTGGAAGAAGTGGATTGTAAACTCAGAGCAGGAACATTCTTTATTAGGCTGAGAAATGGGGGAAATGCCTTCTAGGAGGCAGAAGTTGAGTGAACAAAATCGAGGTGGGGAGATATACTGAAACAGATGAGGCCAGTGAGAAACAGCTTTATTGATGCACACGGTAGGGAACAAGGGAAGACCGTTTGAAAATCAGTCCATGGAGGGCACTGAACACACTGCCCAAGATAACGAGCTTTACCTTGAAGGTGCCAGAGGGAGAGCCACTGAGGTTTCATAAATAAGGAACATGGTTACTCATAGATAGCTTCTTGCCACGTGTGGAAATACAGTGCTTGTCACGTCTCCCCTGTTCTAATTCCTGGCTTATCCTGTTAACCTGTTATTCGAGCTACAGCACTTGCCAGCAGCCAGAAAGTTGATTTCTTTCCACCTTTATCTGATGTCTAACAGGATGGGTGAGTCTGTTCTGCTCAGAGGAGGAAAAATGAAGCTGCCTCAGGAATAATAATAATAGTGATTTTCTTCTAAAAAAGCTTTCCAAGTCCTATTTATATGTTCCTAGGAGGTCCAACATACCTTGGGCAGCTATTACGTGCCAGGGTGGTTGGGTCCATGTGTGTGTGGCCTGTGGAGCCACACAGGGCCCTGCACCAAAGGGGTCCTGCATTTGCTTTAATGTTCTACAATCACATCTTAAAATTCTGAATAAGTTTTGAGCCAGGGTCCCTGCATTTTCATTTTGCTCTGGGTCCTGCAAATTGTGTAGCCAGTCCCGTAGGACTTAGGCATTGTAGTACTAGGCACTTTTATATACTGTATCTCCTGCAATTCTCCTGAAAACCCTAGGAGGTGGGAAGTATCATGCTGGCCTTCCTGAGGTCGCCACTGAAGCTCTGAGAGGTTAAGTTATTTGCCCAAAGTTACACAGCTGGCATGTGATGGAGCTGGGATTTGAACCCTGATCACAATGTCTGCCAAACCCACTTGCCTTCACCTGACATGTTCACAGAGCATTTTGGTTTTAAAACACCCTTTCTCCCCCATTGTTTTCCCATGAGCTTCCCAATAGCCTTGTGAGGTCCCAGTCGTTATTCTCATAGAAGAAAAGTGACTGTCCCTCAGCAAGTCAGTGCTAGAGCAAGAGTGGAAGGGAGGTTTTTCAGGCCAGGGCTCCCGGAAACCCGGATCAACAGAGCCTGGGTCTTGAAGAATATTAGCATGGAGGCATGTGAGAGCCAGGGCTGGCGGCTGTCTCCTGATCACTCCATCTACCCTCTCATGTCTCAGAGACTCCCAGCTCCCACAGACCCTGCCCAGAATTCACTAATGGCCGGGACCATGCAAGTTCTGTGGCAGCACTCGTTCCAAGCTCTCCCCTTTATAAATGGTGGAACTGGAGGCTAAGAGAAGGGCAGTCACCTGCCCAAAGTCACACACAGGGTTGTGGCAGACCCACGACTGGAGTTCACACATCCTTTCAACTCTTACTTCTATGTCCCAGGCACTGTGCTAGGCGCCGAGGATACAGAGGTGAGCAGAGCCGACAAAGCGCTGCCCTCAAAGAGCTCATGTCTAGTGGTGGACAGGGACCTAGTTCCCTTGTTTCAGGGACCCCCCCACCCCCACCAGGCGGAAAGCTCAGTTGGCACAACAGCCAGCAGACCGAGCACCTTCCGATAGGAAAGTCTGGGACACTTCTGTTTTGGAAAGGTCTGAACCATTCTCTTAGAGCTGATGCTGGTTTTCAAATTAATTTGCATAAGATAGGTCCTATCCTGTTAGAACAGCAAATTAATAGCTCATTTTATAGATCGAGCAATCAACACCTACAGCCCATTAAATTTAATAGCAAGTGGGCTGATGATCAGGCTTTCAGCTTGGGCCCACCATCAACTCATGCACTTCCTATTCCTTCCTCCTGACCTTTTTACTTCCTTTCATCTCCCTTCTCGTGAACCCTCCTCCTAGATCCTCATTTTCTCATTAGCAAACGTGGTTAATTTAACTCCCTAGTATCTCTTTGGTGCCGGGCTAAGAGGTCTTCCTAGTCCCCCAAGTGGGTTCTGTGATCTGCAATGTGCCCCAAGCTCCAGACCTCAGCACACAAGCTCATTTGGGTCCTTTGGCTGGACCATAGGAATGAGCAATCAATATTTTATAAAGGCGTTAAGGTGGTCATAAAAGATGCATGAAGTGGTGTGCAGGGAGGAGCTTGCTGACAAAGGAGTGGGTGACATTATTGCTAACCTTGGTGGCTATGACTTACGTGGATGGAATTCACTAAGCAAGTCTCCACTCTGATCTTCCCAAGGAGATGGGAAGAAAATTTTTCATGAAGACACTGTCAAATTTCTTAGACCCTCCAACTTAACCTTCCTTAAAAGATTTCTAATTGCGTTAGATGCATGGGTTGTATGCATAAGTGAATGAAGGCCCAGATGATATGGTTAACTAGACCTCCATTAGCTGTGGTTTCCATGAATTTTGCATGCCCCTCTAGGAGGGAGCATTTTGCATTACAATTGTGGCTTATTGGCAGGGTCTGAGGGAGCTCGGAGATCCTGGATACCTAAGATGGTGTATGATAGACTAGATTTCTGGCTCCAGTTTTTCACTCTGCTGTAATAGAGGATACATTCGTATGTTTTGCCAAGTTTTGTACTCTGCAGAGTTTGAGCCGGGCTTGTCCACGTGACTTGCTTTGGCCAACAGAGCAATGGTGGGCAAGACTTGATGGGACGCCTTGTGCTGTCCGGTTTGGGTTCCTGTGCTTCTGACATTTGCTATGAGAAGAATGTGCCACTGGTGCAAGTAGCCTCCTAGCTGCCCCCTGAGCTCCACCAATTCCCCCTTTGTCATCAGCCTCCCAGCGTCTCCTCCACACGTCAGCCGAATCTTAGTAAATAGAATCTGGCTGTGTCGCTGTTCTGATCAGAATCTGCTAATGACTTCCTTTCACCTGCTGGATGAGTCCATCTGCTCACTGGCACCCAAGACCCTCCGTGATTGGGATCCTGTTGACCTCATCTGACTCCCTTCCGCAGTCCCTCCCCACTCTCTGTGTGCCCCAGGCACTCTCTGCGAGGTGCGCCCCGCCTTGAACATGAACTTTCCCTGGTCTGCACTTCAGCACAGCATTCCTTCTGCTGGCCACAAGCTTCCTGTTCTCTGCCTGTCAGAAACTGCCTCATGCTATACAATTCCAGTCAAATGTCACCTCCATGGGGAAGCTTTCCCAAAGCTCCGTCAGAGTTCACTAAGCACCTCCCCTCTCCTCCCACACACCTGGCCCGTCTTTCTCGAGTGCAGCATTTATTACACTGTGTTGTAACAGTTTTCCATGTAATAAATTTCTCTTTCCCCATTTATAACCTAAATTGCTTCTAAAGAGAGTGGATTAAGTTAATAGGCGAGCTTTTGTTCTGCCAAGCACTTCTGTGTAGCTGTGTATAAACAACATCGGTGCAGGAGCCAAAGTTAAGTCACTTTGCAGGAGGGGGAGAAGGTTGAAGATCTAGGAATAGGGTTGGGGGTGGAAAAGGAACATAAGCTGGGGACCAGGGAGAGAGGAGCCCCTGAGACTGGGCCTTGCATAGGGGAAGAGTCTTGATGGAGAGTCCATCTACTTCCCTTGCACCAGAGGCAGTAGATGAGGGATTTAGGGAGGATGGGGAGTGTCGGAGATGGGAGTTCTCAGTTGACCACTGAGCAAGTGCACTAGGAGTCCCCCATGTCCCCCTCAAAAACTTTAGGTTAGTCTGCATCACTCACAAATGCTTTTGAGTATGTTGGGGGGTTGACACAGTTCAGGTTATGCTTCTGAGTGGATTTAGAGTAGACACGGATTGTGCAGGTGCCAGCAGGCCCAGGAAGCTGCATGTCGCTGGGAATAAAGATAAGCCGTGAGAAGTTTTGCACACTTGGAATGAGGGTATCTGAGCCAGGCACTGGCATCTCTGAGGGCCAGGGCAGTCCAGCTGGCACCCTGGTTATATTCTTTTTTATGTTTGTCTCCCCATCAGATTAGCTTAAGGGTGGAATTCATGCAAAATTTGTCAGGATTCTTCTCCTGGCAAGGAATAGAAACCCATCTGAAACTGGCTTAAGAAACAAAAAAAACAAAAAAAAAAAAAGAGAGAAACAAACAAACTATTGGGTTACATCCCGATTGAAAGGTCCCAGGGACTGGGTCAGGTAGGGCTAGATCTAGATGCTCAGAGGATGTCACCAGGATTTAGCACTTGATTGTTTGTTTCCCTCCACATTAGTTTTGCTCCCAGGGAGTTCTTTCTGTCAGGTAGACCTGGCAGCGCTATAGCTCCCTGGCCATGGAGCAGAAAGAGAGTGTTAGTCGCTGAAATTCATTAGATTAATTGGATCGCATGCTTACTCCGGGATGAATCACTGTGACCTGAAGGATTGGTCAGACCTGGGGTTATGTCCCACCTTTAGTTCAGGGTGGGGTGAAGGTTGGAATCAGTCCTAGCTGGGCCACCTGAAGTGTGAGTGGGGTGGGATGTTTTCCTAAAGGAACGTGAAAAAGCTGATACCAGAAATAGGGGAAATGGATATAGAGGCAATAAAACAGACCCCCGGCCCCCCACTCCGCCCCCCCGGCCCCCCACTCCGCCCCCCCCCGGTCCCCCCCGCCCCCCCCAGGTAATCACATCCAGGGCCGTGAGCCATCTCTGTGTCGCTGCACTTGAAACAGAAGCAAGGCTGGTAAGTTTTACTACCTTTGGTTTTAGAACAACAATCAGAGAATTCTGTTTTATCGTGCTTTCAGAATCATTTTTTCTGAAGGGGTTGCTAATATAATCTGTTATTGATTGTACTGGCCTCTTAGGAGACAAACAAGAAATAGCTTTACTCCTCTCCCTCCACTGCCTTCAAACGTGTTCTCCTGGGTCCCTATCCTGCCCCTTCAAGCATCTTAGGCAGATCCCGTAGATTTTCAATCGCTTTAAAATAGTTTTGGACTTGATTTTATTTTTCAGAACAGTTTTACATTTACAGAAAATTGAGAAGCTAGTACAGAGAGTTTCCATGTTACACCACTTTTCCATATGATTAACATCTTACTCTAGTATGATCATTTGTAGCAATTAATGAACCAATATTGACACATCATTATTCAACCACTTTTAGATGCTAAAAATCGTCCTACATTTTGGGGATAAAAATCTCAGGCTGGTCCAAATCAGAATCTCAATCTCCCATGTAATTCTGAGCTCCTCCCTGCCTCCAGCCCAGACCTGCCCTGTGGCTACCCTCTGTTCCTTTGCTCATCCTCACTTTGCTTTTCCATTTCCTCCTTCCCCTCCTGGGGATGATTTCTCCAGGGTCAGGGCTCAGGGGTGGAGGGATTAGGGGAGAAGGGAGAAGCCTGACAGACCAGTACTGTTGCAACCCGACCACCCATGACCTCTGCTACTATACACTGCTTCTCGTGGCACACAATTTGATAAATCTGTTGACTCTAATAATAATAAAAAAATAGGACTAACATTCTATACGTCTTTATTTTTATTTCACATTTCTAGCAACTCGTTTCTATTGTGTTTTACAAAAGTACTAGCTGGGAGTAAACAAAACAAAACGATGCTCTTTCACCAAACATAATTTAAGAAGCATTGCTCTAGGAAACCCTGGTTTCACATCTTGATACACTCACAGCCACTGGGTAAGGAAGAAACAAGGACCTACTAATTATATCCCAGTCATTATGCTAGGGTTTTCTATGATCATTATCTCATTTAGTTTTTACCATGACTTTGCAAAAGAGGCATTACTATTTCCACTATCTTGTTGAGGAAACAGACTGTATAATCCATTTTATTTTTCTCACAACTGTTTATCGCTACTGCCTTTTTCATTAGATTACAGACTCACATACGCTACCATGTAACTTCCATTGCCTCCGGTCCACAGAATGCACATGCCCACCTCATTGGTTCTGGGCTTTAGCCAGTGAAATCTGAGTGGATGTGTCAGTGTGTCAGTTCTGAATGGAAGGTTTAAGAAACACTGCGTATTCCCACCTTTCCTCTGGACAATCTGCCCTCTGCCATCGGAACGTCATATACTCAATGGAGGCTGCTCTTCCAGCCTGAGTCATAGAATGAAAAAACACGTGGAGTACGTTCTTTTCTGGAGTATGTGGCTGGGAACAGAATTAGAGCCACAGAGCTACAGCTGAGCCTCAGATGACATGCAACAAGAGTGACAAGCCTTTGTTACTGTAGCCTCTGAGATGTTAGGGTTGTTTGTTACACAGCATTGCTTCAGCAAAGCTGACTGATACAGGGGCAGAGTTCAGACTTCAAACCAACCCGGTAACTCTGAGATATGTGTCCTCTCACCTTGTCCCATCTGATTTTTATTAATGTCATTATGTGTTGTTTTGATTACACTTCTTTCCACTCCTCTCTAAGAAATGCCACTTTGAGTCAAATTCTTGGACCATCACCCAGGACAGGTATGTCCTGCTCTTTAAGCAAATGTCCTGAAAACTCCCAACACTTGACACCGTGAACTGCATCATTGAGTGTCCGTAGTCTTTTCTGTTTTTAAGAAGCCCCTATTAAAGGGCAAAGACCCTTGGCAGAGAAACAATGTGAAACTTGCTATAGTTAACAAAACAGTGGGGATAACGTGACGGTTTGTGGATTGGGGTCCCAGGATCAGGAAGGGCTCACAGGAGAGGGGCTTTGAAAGGGAAGCAGAAGTTCACCAATAACAAACTTCACCAATGTCATCATTTTGTTTAAAACTGTCTATGTTTAGCTCCGAGTTTGGCCTCTGCTTTGAGGTTTCACAGATAGCTTAGACAGAGCATTTGTTCATTCATTCATTCAGCAAATATTTCCTGAGATCTTCAGTTGTGGAAAAAAAAAATACCATGTCATTTCCCTGCCTAAAAATCCTCCCAGCTCCCCATTGCCCACACTGCTCCCAAAGTACCCTAGATCTGTCCTGGGCTTTTCCTCCAGACTTCTCTCTCCCCGAGCCCCCAGGCCTGACTCATCCTCTGTAGGGGCGAGGAGTTCAGGCTCTGAAGCCAGTGTGTGTGGGCTCCAATTCTGGTTCTGCCATATACTGCTTATGAGATCATGGGCAAGTTACTTCATCTCTCTGTGCCTCAGCTTCCTCACCTATAAAAGGGTAAATAAGCTAATATAGATAACAGCTTTTAGCATTTCTTCCTCCTCGATTCCAGCCGTACTGAGCTAAGCACAGTTCAGCATGCACCATGCTGAATCATTCTCTTAGGTTTTGTACTTGCCTGTGCATGTAACACCTTCTCCCTCTTTCCCTGGAGAACTCCTACTCAGTTTTTAAGACTCAGTCAGTAGACACCTCCCCCAAGAAGCCTTCTTGGGGTAACCCCCTTGGTGCTTCTACAGCCTTCTAGTTCTTCACCATCCTCATGGCCATAATTATACACACTTTTGTTCAAGGTTCAAGGTCCTTGAGGAAAACCAAGTATTTTCTTCTCTGCATATCCAGAATGCAACACATAGTAGGTGTTTCATGAGCGTTTGTTCTATTTTTTAAGCTCAGAAGATAAAATGTTACTTGGACAAAGATAGATTCCGTTTTGATTTATAAGATTGGGTTATTCAGGTAATTATGGTTTTGCTAATAGAAAGCTGTTTAGAAATCAGTGACTATAATTTGTTAAAACTAGTTTGTTTTAGGGCTGGCCAAGTGGCGCGGTGGTTAAGCGCTGGCTTGGGACGCCAGCGGCCCGAGTTCGGTCCCACATATGAGGCCCAGTGACACTGCCCTCAAAAAAAACAACAACAAAAAAAAAAACTAGTTTTTTTTATTTGTTTGTTTTAAATTAAATAATGCATATAAACCTAGTAAAAAAAAATGAACTCAGGACATACTCGTAAGACCCTAAAATGAAAACTAAAATCTTTCTTCATCCTACTCCCCACCTCATCGAGTTTCAAAAGTTGTTATATATGTATAAGAATTTTTTCGCTACCCTTTTAAAACATACATGCTCATGCATAAGCACACAGGGGGTCATGTTATACATAAGGTTACACACCTCTTTTTTTCCCACTTAACATTACATCTTAGAGACTATTCTATATTAGTGCATGAAGAGCTATGTCATTCTTTTTAACGGCTGCATAGTATTCCATTTACATGGCTATTAGATAATGTTTGTAACCAGTCACGTGAATGGACTGTTAGGTTATTTTCAGGATTTTGCTATTACAAACAATGCTACTGTAAAAATACTTGTGCATGAATATGTATACACAATTATCCGTTGGCTGCATTCCTGAAAGTGGAGTTGCTAGATTAGGATTACATGCTCTCATAGTCATTATTCTTTTTTTTAATTCTGATGTGTTCCAAAATTACTAAAATGTAAAGAAATAACTGCTGCTTGCCTACTCATGTCCCAAGTTTAATATACATGTACATTTTGCTATATTTGCTTCAAATATCTCTCTTTTAAAGAAATAAAATGTCACAGCTACATGTACAGCTTCCCTTGGTCCTTTACCCCAGCCCCTTGGCAGAGGTCCTGTATGCACCAATTCCATAAATGTTCTCAATTGTACATTGAACTTTATTCCATATACAGTAAAACCTTGGATTGCGAGTAACTTGGCTTGCAAGTGTTCCTCAAGACAAGCACACATTTCTAATACATTTTAACTTGGTAAATGAGCAATGTCTTACAATATGAGTAGTTTGTTTCTGGAACGAATTATGCTCGCAAACCAAGGTATTACTGTATGTATATGTTTCCATCAGCAATACTACAGTATAGTATTGCAGGTCTAAGTTTTTGAAATAAATGTTATAATAATATATTATTTTGCAACTTGCTTTTTTCCATTTAACGTTTTGTTGAGGTTATGTTTATGTGTGAAGACATGTTTTAGTTATTTTGACTTCTACATTGTATTCCATTTTATTAACAAATTTCTGTTTATCTTGTCTGCTATTGAAGAACAGTTGGGTTATTTTGCTACATAAACGGTGCTGCCATAAACGTCTTTGTACATATCTCTTTGTGTATAGAGATGAGCGTTTCTAGGGTAGGGAGCGAAAGCCGAGTTGCTGAGGGTACAATATGCACATCTGCAGCTTCCTAGATATTGCCGAATGGCTCTCCTGAGTGCTTGTACCAATTTATATTCTCAACAGCAGTGAACGAATACCTTTTTCCTGATCTCCTTGCCAATTCTTAGTGTTATCAGATTTTCAGAAAAAAAATGGCAATTAACTTGGTGCGCAATGGTACTTCATTGTTTTAATTTGATTGTCTCTACATATGTTTATTGGCCATTTCTGTTTTCTTTTCCATGAATTGCCTGTTCATATACTTTGCTCACTTTCCTGTTGGGATTTTATTTTCTCATTGATTTTTTTTTTTAGTCAAAATGTTATTGACATAATTGTTGATTTACATGCAGTCATAAGAAATAACACAGAAAGATCCACAGAACACTTTGTTGAGTTTCCCCCAAAGGTAACATTTTGCAAAACAGTAGTGTGGGATCACAGTGAGGATACTAACATTAATATAATCCATTGATCTTATTTAGATTTCCCCAGTTTAATTTATTCTCATGTGTGTGTGCTTTCGGTAGGTAGATATTAAATTACTGATTAAACTTGTGTGATGGTTATAGATCTCTTCAGGTTTAAACTCTTTTTAAAGTCCATTTTGATAAGTTGTATGTTTCTAGAAAATTGACAGTTATGGGTAATTTATTGTCATCACCATCTGAGTCCTTTTCATGAAGTCCTTCTCAGCCTGAGGCTCTGTGATGCCTAAATTATAGTCTCCTCATGACCTAAACCTTCCAGCACAGTGTCCTGTATCCATGCCAGAGTGAGTCACCCTTTAGTTCAGAGTGATTTGAATGGATCAATATCACACAGAGCTTGTTCCAAATTCCTTCCTGGCTGTGCAAGCTTGGGCTGATTATTGAACTTCCCTGGGCCTCAGTCCCCACATCTATAAAATGGGGATAATAACACTACCTCATAGAACAAAGTGCAAGTGAGGAGGACCCTGGCCCAGCACATAGTAGGTAGCCAAATACACAGTTCCCTTTCTACTTTGCATCTTAATACTCACATTCAGGTCTTTCTCGACTACTAGGCAGAAACTGAAGGTGGGGATTGTGTCAGATCCACTTATCCATCCCCCTGGTGCTGGCATGCCACTCACTCAGGAAATATTTACTGAATAGAAGACTGCACCTTGAGGAAGGAGGTTTCCAGTTTGGTGGAGCAGGGATGAAGAGAATCACAAATCCAGGGTATTGGATGTAGGCAGTATTGCCTGGTGGTTAGGAATGTGGGCCTTGACTAGACAGAAATGGGCTCAGATCTCACATTTGCTACTTGGTTACTATGTAACCGCTCTGAGCTCAGTTTCTTCATGTGTTAAATGGAGTTAATAATAATGATAGTTAACAACTACTAGATGCTTATTATGTGCCTCGACTGTGTTTTAAGCACTTTATACGTATTATATGAATTCACGTCATCCTCACAATCCCACGAAGTAGGCAATGGTATGATGCCCATTTTATTAATGCTAATGAGAAACGGAGAATGGGAGATTACTTCCCTTGCCCAATACAATGTTGCCACTAGGGCACACTGGTGGGATTTGAGCCCCGGCAGTATGGCTCCTGAATCCACCAATGGTGGTTCTTACAGCATAGATGTGGGCAGGACTGAAGGAGACATTGTATACACGGTTCTCAGCAGAGTGCCTGGCACATAGTGAGTGCCCAGCACGAGCTGCAGCTATTATTACCGCTGTTCCCCACAGCTCCCCTTGACCCCTCAGCTGCAACCAGATGCAGTGTTATTGGATTGGACTCACAACCCTGTCTCAGCTTGGCATCGCAGGCTTGATGATGAAACATGCTTAATAATCAAGCTATTCTTGGTCTTCTCCCTGGGTGTTGATGCCACTTCCCTGGCAGCCGAGGGAGAGTGTGCAAGACTATGAAGCTTCTAATCTTGGCGCCTGTGCTGCTTCTTAGAAATGGCTTTTTTTTTGGACACACCTCTTCCTGTTTTTTTTGCAGAAGCTTGTGTTTCCTCGGAGCAGAAAACTCTCTTCAAATAGCAAAACAGCTCTGTTTTTTTTTTTGTTTTTTTTTTGAGGGCAGTGTCACTGGCCCTCACATGTGGGACCCGAACCAGGGCCGCTGGCTTCCCAAGGCAGCACCTAACCACCGCGCCACTTGGCCGGCCCAAAACAGCTCCGTTTTTAAAAGGACAAAACCATGTAGGAACATAGTCAGGACGTCTCATTTTTGTGAGCTCTTCACATGTCTGTGGGGATATGGTGGAAAATAAAACTTGAGAGGTCAGTTTAGGGCCAAGATCCATCCATTCTCTATCCTCCATCTAATCTTCTATTCATCTAGTCAGAGCTAATCACCCATCCACCTACCCGTCCGTCCGTCCATCCGTCCGTCCATCCATCCATCCATCCATCCATCCATCCATCCATCCATCCATCCATCATCAACATGTATTTTTTTGAGCATCCACTACGTGCCAGGCACCATCACATGTGCTCAATGTCCATCACCTCTGCCTGATGAAGGTAGTCAGTCCAGGGTACCAAGAAGAAGAGATCCTTAGAAGCTTCCTGGGAGAAGCAGCCCTTGATTTGAGCTGGGAACACTGGGTATACAACTGGGGCTCTTGAACTTAGGGTTCAGTCAGTGAGGCAGACTGTAATCAGATGCTGATACATATGATTGTATAATTATCAATGAGATAAGGGCTCTTATGGAAAAAAGCCCAGCTCTGTGAGGCCTTGAACTTGATGGGGGAGGGGAGGACTAGTGGTCAGAGGAGGCCTAGGAATCTGCATTTTCAAAGGTCTCCGGGCAGTTCTGATGGTCACACATGTTTGGGATCCATTGGCTTACGGAGGAGCTAAGATTCTAATTCCCTCAGCCTGGGGGTCAGCCAGGGCCCCAGGGTTGGCTGCTCCCAGCAGTGAGCAGCTCATATGTTTTCTCCAGGCTGCTGGCCCCACATTACCATTTTCAATGTGAGCTGTGACGTGACAAAGCGGAGAACACTGCTGTAGGCAACAGGAAGTCATCAGAGATTGTTGAACAGGGATGTGTTCTGGTCAAGTTCTGAGGCCACAATGTGGAAAAAATGCTGATGGGAGAGAGACTTGGAAGAAAGGAGAGCAGCGAGGAGACTGGGGCATGGTCTGAGGGAAACCCAGGGAGGCCTGAGCTCGGGTTGTCTGGGAGGGGGATGAGACAAGACGGAGTTAGGAGGTGAAATCAACAGGGTGACTGGGGGACAGTCAGGGGTCAGGGGGTGGGGGTTCTGTCTGCTGAGGCAGGGACACAGGAGAAGAGGCTGGGCTGGGGGAGGGTAGGTGAAGATTTCAGTTTGGATGAAATAGAGACTTTTTACAAGTCCAGATTGTGTGTCCATGATAATCTTTTGATGACAGTCAGGGGCCCTTAAGCGTGGGCCTTTCAGATGGACATTATTCCTGAATCAAAATTTTTGCCATCTGCTCCTCCCTGAAAGCAGAAAGAACTGACTTCCTGACGAGGCTGGGAAGGAGGAAGGGAAATGCGCTTTAAATGCATGCAGGACATATGTTCTTCATTCAACATCACGTTTGTCTGGAGTGCTCAGCCCATTCCTGGGAGATGTGAGGAAGGTTGGGGGAGAGGAAGGAGGAAGTTGTTGGGCGAGGCTTTGGCTTCTGAAGAGGGGATGACTTCAGGACCAAAGAGGAGTCTTCATGGCTGCGCCTGTCCGACTTCGCATCCCGCATCAAGTGCCGGTTCATCCAGGACGCCCTCATGGATCCTTCCTCTACCCTGGGCAGTGAGCACAAGTAGCCAAATGGCGATTTAACTCTTCATGGGTGTCTCCATTCATGGTCTGCCTGCTATGAAATTAGGTCTGGAGTAGTGCTTCTTAAACTTGGCTGCCTGTTGCAATCACGCAGGGAGCTTTAAAAAATAATGAAGTCTAGCCCCACCCTGAAGATTGCCATGTAATTGGCCTGGGGTGCTGTCTGGGCCTCAGGCGTTTTAACAGCTCCCCAGAGGATTCTAAAGTGTAGCCAGGTAAACTTTAATGGTTGATCAATTCCCTCGCACCCAGACTTGAGGATGTGCGTTCCTCTGAAGTGTTTTCAGAAGGCAGAAGTAATGATTCCACCCAAGTATTGCTTACATATTAATAAGAGGTGGTTTCCTGCTCTCAGCCAAAAGGATGGCTGTTGTGGCAGGAGGGGGTCCAGGATGAGGGGCTTTTGGCAGACTGATGTGTTGTGTCTCACTTTGCACAGCCTGTGTCTTGCTGGGCAAAGGCTTCATCCTTCTCTCAGAAGGCAGTCAGAAGGGGTTTCCGGGCTGCTGCTCAGATGGCATCAAGAACCTACATACGCGTGGTGGTCCTGAGAAGCAATACAACCTAAGGTGGGATCCAAGCTTGCTGGGCACCATCCTGCCTCTACCACTCAGTAGCTGTGGGACTTTGGGGAAACACTTGGGTTGTTGGAAAACTCATGTTGCATTTTTGCAACAGAAAACATAGAAAAAAATATGTTATGACTTTTCTAACAACCCAATACTTAACCTCTCTGTGCCTTATTCTCATTACCAATAACATGGGGGAAGATAATAGCAGCTACCTTCCAATAATGACTGTTGTAAGGACAAAAAAAGGACTTATAGGAAAAGCGCTTAGACCAGCAAAGCCTGGCTCCGATGGGATCTGTTTTCATGAGCGAAGCTGCAGATCCATTTCTTTGGATCTGGTTTATAGTTTTTCGTAGGTCTGAGGCTGTAACTCAACATGGCCTCTGGTCACGTGGGCCCAGTGGCCAGTCAGTCTAAGGATGCGATGGTCACGCTGGCTGGACACAGTCCGCAGGTTCAGTCTGAGATCTGTGACCACCATTGGCCCCTATGGATGATGTCACAGGCAGGGGAGGGAATTAAGAACACCCAACTGTGGTGGGGTTTGGGGCAGGGGTTTGAGACCTTGCTGCTTATCAGAATTGCCTGGGGAACTTCAAAACTCTCCCCCCCAGGCCACACTCCAGACTAAGAAAGCAGGATGGTGGAGGTGGGGGTGGGGTGGGGTGGACCCAGCCATCAGTATTTTTTAAAGCATCTTAGATATTTCAACATGCATTCATGTTCGAGAACACTATTTTGCTAAAACATTCCCTTGATCTCTCTTGGGGCATGAGCTTTTGTCAACAACTTTAATGCATTCATATGTTTTTTGCTTCCTCAAGAAAGATTTTTAATGGCAGGGCCTTCATCTTAGGCTTCTAGTAAAAGGGTCATTAGAGATCATTGGCTGCTTTCATTTATAAATGAGGACTCTGAGATGGGCAAGAGCTTGCCCAGGGTCACACACAGCAGGCTTGGAAACAGCACCCCTGATATCCATTTAGGGCCCTTTCTACACTCCCTAGCCTCCCACAGCGCAGAGGAGGCAAGACGGCAAAATGGCCTTCCTCTGTGTTACTGTTCCCCTTTCACCCTGGCTTCTCCCTCTCCACCCATACCCCAGGAATCACAGCAGCACAGCTGGGTCAGCCTTAGAGTCCAGGCTTCCCAGGCAAGGACACGGAGGCCAGAGGAACAGACTTGCTTGAGGTCACAGAGCAAACCTGTGGGGCAGCCTTGAGGACCCAAGCCCTAGATTCCACAGCCAGTGTGCCTCCCCATCTCCCACGTTGCCACCCCTCCCCAACTCCAGCCCGGGGCCCTCTGCTCTCTTGCATTTGCATTCCTGCCGCCTCTCCACACCGTCCTTGGATCAGGGTCTTTTCCTGCTTCTTCCATGCTTAGATTCTGGGGCCAGTATGAGGATTCCTGGCGTAGAAGGTGGCGGGTAGAATGGGTATGGGTCTCTTTAGAGATCACTGCTGGGGTCAAGCTAGGGCAAGCCTGATTTCAGGCTGGCTGGCATCTATTTGCAAGGCTACTTTATGGATTCAACTCAAAACACTTCCTCTTTGGTAGGCAGCCCTGGGTTTGGACAGTGAGATTAGGAATGATGGATTAATTCATGTACACCTTTTTTTAATCTTGAAAGAAGCGAAAATGTCTTACAGCGATTCATAAACGATACCACACATTGGCATCAGTAATGAAGAAAATAAAGAAAATCAGGGTGTGGACAGAAGGTGGAGCCAACCCCATGGGTGGGCCACAATTCACTCATTTATCTATGCAGTTATTATCACTTGATCACTTTTTTTTCCATGTGAAGTTCTCTTTTTAATTTATTTTATATTTTTTACTAGTTTCAGGTGTACTGATTACTTATTAATTAATGAATGAAATCTCCTTGATACCTTCAAGCTTGCCTTCCATTCTGGAGCACTTTTGTTTCATCTCAGTCAGAGCCCCGTCCACCAGCCGTTTCCCCACAGTGATTCAGAAAACAGTAGCACTGCTTTTTGATGCAAGGAAGAAAGGCAGGCAACCCCAGGGCTGGAGACAGGAGGGGCTGGAAGGAGAAAGGGCAGGGAATTGCAGAGCCTGACTGTCCAGACAAGTTAAAAATAAATTTAGAAAAGAGGACGTAGAATGGCATCTTCCAGGAGAGGACTCTCAGCCACTTCCTGTCTCTCATCTGCCAGGGACATCTAAGTACGTGAGCTTTGCTTATTGGAAAAGGTGAAGAGACTGAAGTCTCTGGAAGGTCCTCATTAATACACCTCCATGGCCAAGGTGTCCTTGAAGTTCAGAGTGCCCTGGAGACCCTGAGTTCCATTCTCGGCTCCACTGCTAAGCAGAGCTGTAGGCGGGACTTACCCAGCACCTGTTCTGGGGTTCCCTCTCTCCCCTCTCTTAGGCCATAGGACTGAGATGCAGGGGTAAGGGGACGCCCTGGCCACTGTCTCAGAGCTGTGAGCAATGGGGCTGGTGGGGCTTGGAGCACAGCCTTTTGGATGCCTGGCTTCCATGGGCTGCAGGCTTGGATGGCCACTCTACTTTGCAACACTGTGGCCTCTATGAGAGCTCTCTATTAGCACACCCACCCAAGGCTGTCACTTCCTGCTTTTGTTGTCACTTCCCCCAGCAGACGCTGATGCCTTTTGAAAAGTGACCTAGTCTGACTCACATCTGTATCCCCAGCAGACAGCCCAAGGCCTGGAACTTAGTAGGTACCTTAGTAGGTAAACATTTGATGAGTTGAATCGAATACCAAATGCCTAGTACCACCATGCTTCGTATACATTCAGCAAGAATAATGTTAATATCGAAACAGTATGACTGACACTAAGGGCTTGCTAGGTGGCAAGCACCAGTTTAAGCACTGTCTATGATCATGTCCACATCCATATCTGTATCCATGTCCATCTTTATATCCATCTCCATCTCCATCTTCATATCCCATATCCATCTCTCTCTCTACCTCTCTTTTCATCTCTCTCTCTCTCTCTCTCTCTCTCTCTCTCTCTCTCTCTCTGTCTATCTCTATCTCTATCTCTATCTCTCTATCTCTACCTCTACCTCTGTATCTCTATCTCTCCACACAGTTACTCTTTCCAATGACCCTAGGACACAGGATTCTTACTATTTTACAGGTGAGGTCAAAGACGTGGCAGAATCAGGACGGAATTCGGGTCTGTCTGATGCCTATGATCTCAAGTACCCTGCTCCCCACTTCCAGGGAAGGCTAAGAAGCCTTGAATTTAACTGTAACTTCTGGTTGCACCTCTGTCAACACCTTGCTCCCCAGACTTTCTGTGATTCAGTTTTCACAGGAGAGGGTCCTAAAAGATATGCTGGAAGATCCTTCCATGTCCATTCAGCCCTTGAAACAAGTGCTAATGGGAGCGTTGGACTTGGGGTTTCTGACCTTCTGGGGCACAGAATTATATTCCAAGGAAGGAACTTGGTCTGTGCATGAAAGACTGTCCATGTGTGTGCACCTGTGTTCATGTGTGCACACACTTCATGGATTAGACCCTCAACATCACAGGGGTAGTCAGAGGAGAGAGCTCACCAGATAGATATGCCCCTATCAAATGAATTTCACTGTCTAATTTCCTAAGTAATAGATTCTGATCCCAAATCTTATATATTAGGACCATGGTAAAGCCAGAAGAAAAGTGTTTTTCTTGCTTTTAGAGAAGAATAACTCAACACCTCCAACCCATCTATATTAAAATCTGAAACATTTCCTCTTAGCAATAAAAAAACCACCCAGTATGCCCCAGGGGCCCCAGTTATGTGCATCAAAAGACTCATCTCTAAATCTATTCATAGACTTTTTTTTCATCCTAATGTGGGTATTAATGGAGGATTCTCTTATATCAAATAAAAATATGGAATTTGGAACTTGGAGCTGCCCCCAAACACCATTCTGCTTTCTCTACTTCCTACTGTTTCGTGCTTTATGCCAGAGTTTATGAGTCTGTAATTTCCTGGAAGTTTATATAGCATGAAGGAAGGAGAAGTGATAAGATATACAATTTTAATTGTAAAACCACGTACTAATCTGGCTAATATGCTACATGAAGACTGTAATGCAAAAAGCTGCAAGGTGGCTAAACTGAGTTAGAGCAACTCATACCCCTTAGTCTCTTTGTCTGCACCCATATTTTATGCCACCCAGACCCAACAATTTACTTGATTTTGTCTATTGATTCATAGTCTAAGAATAATAATGTCACGTCAGACTGTATGTTATTTAATCTCCTCTCATGCTGGACTGGATGAATATCTCTAAGACAAACCCTACTCTTACAGTGTACTCACTAGGGGACCCAAGTCTGCTCCAAGACCACAAGCGTCTCTTTCTGAGTCACTGCTCAGCCGTCCCAGGCTGGCCCCGCAGGCAAATGCAAGCACCCTGGGAAGTGTCCAGACAGAGAACCTCAGCTGGCAGTGGCAACTCAGACTCTTGTCCCACATTCTCACAGGCACAGCAGAAGAAATCACGTGACTTCAAGCTGTGGCTCTATCATTCACATGTCACTCCACATCTCTGAGCCAAAACCCCATCACGTAAAATAGGGTGTTCATACCCATTTCACGGGGAGGACACCGTGAGTTTATATA